>JANVYC010000005.1:0-2400000 GCA_027406025.1 Colletotrichum musae | reverse complement strand
GATCACAGGTAGTCGAGAATGTCAAGTGCCTCAATGGAGGCATCACCTCCGATGGCACCCTCCGTCTGACCGACTTCCACCTTGTCTTCTGCGCACCTCCTCCTGATCCTCCGAAGGACCAGCCCAAGCCTGCTACGCCGCCCAAAACTCGCGAATCATGGATCACATTCCCGATGCTATCCAACTGCATCCTGCGGCTCTTACCCGCGAACGCTGGCATACCTAGCTCCATCCGAATCCGCTGTCGCGATTTCATATTCGTATCCTTCCTCTTCGAAAATGACAAGGTCGCGCAAGACGTGTTCAACTTCATCAAGACGAGGACCTGCAAGCTGGCTAGTGTTGACCAGCTGTTCGCGTTCTTCCACAAGCCCTCGAGGCTTGAGAAGCAGTTCAATGGTTGGCAGGTGTACGACCCGAAAGCCGAATTTCGCCGCCAAGGCATCAGCGAGAAGTCGGCGGACAAGGGATGGAGGATCACTCATATCAACAAGGACTATACGTTCTGCGACACCTATCCTGCGGTGCTCGTGGTCCCGTCCGTCATCTCCGACAACGTTTTGAAGTATGCCAAGGAGTACCGATCGAGGAACCGCATACCAGTCCTTAGCTACATCCACAGCGTCAACAGCTGCACAATTACTCGCAGCGCCCAGCCCCTCTCAGGCATTACCAGAAAGAACAATGTCCAGGACGAGAAGTTGGTTCTGGCTTCATTTGCGGCTCAGATCCCGCGCTCCAGCGACGACTCCGACCAGAGCCCCCGCCTCAGCCAGTCAGAAGGCTCTGAGGGCGCCAGCCTTTCGGAGCAAGAGAGATTCGAGGAGAGCATGATAGAGGAGGCAGCGACCAAGTTTTACGACGAAAAGACGGGGAAGAGACTGGTGTACGGAGCTCAACAAGCAAACATGATTGTCGATGCGCGCCCTACGGTGAACGCCATGGTCAACCAGGTTCAGGGAATGGGATCCGAGCCCATGGACAGGTACCCCGGCGCGACTAAGGCTTTCATGAACATTGAAAACATTCATGTCATGCGGAACTCTCTGAACAAGGTCGTGGAGGCCATCAAGGACGCTGATGTCTCCTCTCTGCCCCCGGATCAAAACGCTCTGGCCGCCAGCGGCTGGCTCAAGCACACGACTGCTGTCTTGAATGGTGCTGATATTATCGCCAAGCAGATCTGGTACAGACACTCGCACGTCTTGATCCATTGCTCCGACGGCTGGGACCGCACAAGTCAGCTCAGCGCTCTCGGTCAGATTCTCCTGGATCCCTACTTCCGAACCATCGAGGGTTTCATGGTCCTCGTCGAGAAGGATTGGCTGTCGTTTGGCCACATGTTCAGGCTGCGTTCTGGCCCCTTGAGCCATGAGAGCTGGTTCAGTATCCAGAAAGATGCTATGGCTGGTCAGACCGTCCAGCCCGGAGAGAACGACGGGCGCGTGGACGCGTTGCAAAATATCCTTACGGGGGCTAAGCGATTCTTCAACCAGAACAAGGACGAGCCCGTCGACCCCGATGTCATTGCCGAGGCTGCTACTGGCAGGGTTGCCAACGACGAGGCTACAGTCCCCAAGATGATCAGTCCCGTGTTCCACCAATTCTTGGACTGTGTTTACCAGCTTCTCCGCCAGAATCCGACCAAGTTTGAGTTCAACGAACGTTTCCTCCGCCGCCTCCTCTATCACCTCTACTCCTGCCAATACGGCACCTTCCTCTACAACTCTGAGAAGCAGAGACGTGAGGGTCGCGCGGCCGAACGCACATCCTCTGTGTGGGATTACTTCCTGCCTCGCAAGGCCGAGTTCACCAATAAGGATTATGACCCTACTATCGACGAATACGTTAAGGGACGTGATTCGATTATCAAGCCGAATCTGAAGGACGTTGTTTGGTGGCACCAACTCTTCAACCGGACGGATGAGGAAATGAACTCGCAGTTGCACGCTAATGCCGCCCAAGCTCAGAGCAGGGCGTCTGCGCTGGCCAACTTTCAGCCTGCGACGGAAGAGTCCTACGCCAGCAGTCAACCAGGTACTCCACCAGAGGCGAGCTCTAAACCACCGTCCCTAGCTGCCTCTCAGTCCGTTTTGACCGCCGTGGAATCCGCGCACACGACTCTGACGCCGGAGGAGAGACGTCGCCAGGCACAACAGGAGCTGCAACCCCCAACTTTGCACCGAAGCGCCTCCGCGGAGAACACAAATACATTTTCATCGCTGAGAGATGGCATTGCCAACCTGAACATTGGTCGCAACGTCTCTGGTATGATCAACAATCTGGGCGGTGCCCGCAACGCCAGCCCTGCCTCCACCTCGAGGCTTCCAAGCCGCAGCGAGCAAGAGCTCCGGGAAATGACATAGGGCGTCATGTTCGAACGATTGCATGAAGCGCCTTACCACATCGAACATACAATCGCGACAGAGACGTTGAATGCCAAGCTCTGTTTCCAGGAGCACTTGAGCGGGAATGATTATGATGACGAGAGGTGCGACTGCGGCTCGGAATCGTCTAGCGAGTGGGGAGGTGACGGTATGATAGATTGGGGCGTCATGAGCGTTGACGACATGAGCACCCACAGCGAGGACAGCGACAGCAGCGGGACCACCGACGGCAGCAGCTACGTCTTGGTAGACGACGACACCGATGCCATCTCCTCTGCAAATGGCAGTCCTCTGCAAACCTTAACGACTGGTTGACGAAGCATGGCGGGTATGGTCAGGATGACAATCTCGGGCGTTTGGTGGAAACTTTTCAACAATTTCGTTTCATGGGAAAACCGATCATCGATTTGAGTCAGCGAGTCGTAAGAAGGGAAATCAGCGAGGCGTGTTTTTGTACTTGTACTGTACTTTTTTTCCCTTCTCTTTCCCTTTTTTCCTTCTCCGTTTCATGCACGCCCGCTTCGGCAGCGTGCTGAGCTGGAGGCTCACGGGCTGCAGGGCGATGCAGCTTGCATCCGCAACGTGGCGGGTAAGGGACAGCCGCGAGAAGGAACCATGCAGACACACAGAGGGAGCCGGATGGGATGGCCTGGAAAAGAAAAAAGCGGCGCAGAGGAGCGAGAAGGACGGGTGGCTTGGAGCTCGCTATATAGATCCGCTTGGATTTCGAACCTCCTGTGCTCTCGAAAAGCTTCTTAATTCTAATCAGTCTCCAGTATGAAGATTCTCACACTCTGACGTCAAGGGCACCAGTTTGTCATGTTTTGTTTCTTCATCTTGAGTCTATTTTTCTTCGTCTGGTGTCAGGCTCCTTTCTGCCGTAAAGAGCAAACAGGTCTATGTTCAAACACCGACGCCAGGCCCCGCATTTTACGACTTTGTTTTTTTTTTAATTGTCCGTTGCTATCCGTCATATCCATAACCCGTCATGCTCATCACTACAAGAAGACCTCGAGGTTGATCTCAAGGGTGCTCACAGGGTATCTACTCGTTGTCAGTCATGGTCGTTCCCGCTTCCAGGGCGCCAAGGGTCATCTTACCTCAAGTCAAACTTCTCCAGCACGGTAGGGTGCAGGATGCCAAACTCGCCGATGCGCTGCTCCTTACCACCGAGGCGGAGGTAGATGGCAGCCGCGTGGCCGGGGAAGAAGGTGTCCTCGTTGATCTCTTCGATCCAGTAGCCGTCGGGCTTGCTGGGGTTCTCGGCCACCTTGAAGTCCACGCTCTTGCCGGTCAGGCCCTCTTCGTTGGTGATGAAGGCGGTGCGGAGCATCAACAGGATGCGGTCGAGGAGGCCGTGGACGACCTCGAAGCCCGAGGTCTTGCCGTACCAGGCCGCGGCGAAGTGGCGCTCGTTGCGAGCCTTGCGCTCCAACGACTCATCCTTGAAGACAACGTCGGAAGCCTCGAAGATCTTGATGGGCACGCTGTGCTTCTTGTTCTCGCGGATGGTCTTCAACAGACCGGGGACCAGAGACGTACGCACGACCTGGTATTCGGCCGTCTTGGGGTTAGCAAGCTTGACCGCAGTCTTGCCGTCGTCTTTCCTGTTCAACCAGCCAAAGTTCTCATCGTGACTGCACAGGATAAGAGGGAGAACCTCGCTCCAGCCGGCCATAGCCGCCTCTGTCCGGATAATGTCGGCGAGCTTGTTGATCTTCAGGGGCGCACCAATGGTCGCGCTCTTGTTGGGGGAGGACCGGGGGAGGTTGTTGTAGCCGTAGCAGATGGCGAGGTCCTCCATGACGTCGCACTGGTGAAGCACGTCGGCACGGGTGACGGGAATGGAGACACTCAGGAGGTTGCTGTCCTTCTCGGAAGGCTTCGCAATGTAGGCCATCTTGGTGAAGAGCTTGCACAGAGTCTCGGGGGTCTCGCTGAGACCGGTGCAGGCGTTCAGGTAGTCGATCTCGACGTCGATGGTGCGAGGCTCCAGCTTGGGGGTCGTCCTCGACGCGCCGTTGTGCTCGGAAACGATCTTGACGGGCTCGACAGTGAAAGGCTCGGCGCAGTAGGTGGAGAACATGGTGACCATCATGTCGCAGACGATGTCGAGCTTGGTGGCGTCGGTGGCCGTCATCTCGATGAAGACGTTCTTGGTGTTAACGGTGATCTTGGAGTGGTCGCCGTTGATAATGGGCGGCAGGGAGCAAACGACGCGGTTCTTGTCGTAAATGACGGGGTAGACAGGCGAGTCCTTGATGATGTGCAGGTACTTGCCAAGGTGCTTGTCACCCTCGTAGAACTGCATCAGCTCTTCACCGTTCATCTCCTTGGTCTGGTTCAGGGGCTTGAACTTGATGTCCTTCGGAGGCAGGGCCTCGTAGGTGAAGGGACCCTGTATCGTGTCGAGATCGTGTGTTCCAATAGCAACCAGTGTCCTTTGTCTCGCCAGGTTCATGTGAAGCTTGTCCTGGAGAGCAATGAAGGACTCGTAGCTTTCTTGGGTGAACTTGATGTTTCGGAGGATCGCACCGGCGACGAGGGGGCGGATCTTGCTGGTATCTTGAGCCACGGTGATGACCTGGGTCTCGGGGTCCTTGGACTCGACGACCTTGTAGTTGGGGGCAGGAACTTTGCCACGGAAGATGTTGAGCATAAGCGCTATTCCCTCGAAGCACAGCATATCGTATCGGTTGGCGGGGATCTCGATCTTGAGCTGGGGCGGCTCCTGCACGCCATTGACAATTGGCCGCTCGTCATTTTCGGTGTCCTCGTCGAGTTCGATACCGAATTCGAAGCAGAGGTCTTCAAACTCCTGGGTCGTGAAGCTGCGCGGTCATGTTTAGCGGGGGAGCTCTCGGGATGGCGGGGTCGTGGCCTGTATCGAGACAGGCGGTAGGGGCGCGGCGCAACTCACTCTTGACCCAAGGCCTTGTACAAATCGTACTTGTTGACGGATATGGTGGGCATGGTGAGGATTGGCGAGAATCTCTCGAGAAAGTGGCGTTCGGGCGGTCGTCAGGGGCAGGAGAGGATCCGAGTCGTGGTCGCTGTCCTTCTCCAATGCAAATGTAGCCTTGAGTCACAAGAAATTTTGGGGACAGTCGCAACTGCAGCACGGAGGGTTCGCTGTTTTACCGCGCGGAAAGACTCATCGGGCGCTGGTGCCGCCAATAGTGTGATTGCGGGGTTGAGGGGCAGCGAAAGCAGCGTCAAGTCTCGGCATCTCAATTTTCCAGGGTCCGATGTGGCTCATGCCCAGGTACCACCGAAACCGGGAGACTGGAGGGGCCGGGAAGATGGACTGGCCTGGCCGATGACAGCTGGCGCGCAGTGCGTTCAGCGCCACATGTTTTTACTTGACGGAAGAAGGTCTTGCCCGGCACCTAGGTATCGGGCACCTCTTACTAACTACCCAAGTACTACCTAGGATGACAGCGCTCACTGACACCCAACATTACAGAGCTGTTTTGCAGCTGATAGATGGTGGTTGCCACGTCGATGGCAATCTGTGAGGTATTCATAGTCGCCATTCGTCTGGAATCAAGCGCCGTGACAGGTGCGCATGAGTAGTTTAGCTGCGAATGCTACTTACGGATACATACATGCAGAGCACGGCCGCCCCTCCCTGTGTCTACTTTTATGGCGCTCTCATGATGAATACGGCGAGAAAGGGTTGGACGGTGCAACGTCCAGAGGAGGTAAATACCACCGCAATTTTGCTTGAGATACACATGTTCTTTATCAGAGGATGAGGAAGGAGAAACCTCCTTGGCGGCGTCTACGGAGGTATTCCATCACTACCTAACGTGCCTTGGAACCTAGGTAAAGTACTAAAATGGCTGGAATCTGCGCTTCCACAGCAGAGGCAGCCCCTCACCACCAGAAAAGCGCACCACGTCCTGCACCCCTGCCTGACGTCGTCCATCACCAGGTGAAGGGGTACGTACCGTGACCTACGTGAAGGCAGCCTCTCAGCTGCCCGGGGTGGTCACAGTCTACAGTCTGCTCTACAGATAATACCTAGTGTACAGGGCTCCTAGCGCCTGGGGCTACCACTTGGTCAGTGTTCAGTGAGGTGGAAGCTTTACTGGTCAAGCGTAGGACCACCAGCCGACGCAGAAGCGAACGTCGACCTCAGAACAGCAGCGTCAAACTTCCCTCCCCGTGCCTTCTCTCCCTCTGCCTTACCTCAAATCAACACCACCTCTTGCTCCTTCTCCACCATTGCCGCGATATCGTGCCCTTTTCTGTCGCCAACCCGCCCTCGGATCGTGGCATGGTCTGCTCGCCTGCACCCGTTGCCTCGTAATACTTAACGTCCACCATCCCGGTTGCGTCGTCTCAGATTTTAGAGCCCCCTCCATCCCACACAACGACAGCCGCTCACCCTCAACCAACCCATTGCATCACTCGCACGCGATCCACCCCGATCGCCCAGAACAACTTCGACTTCCTTTCTCACCTCCCACGAACCCGCCATCGATAGACGCGCCTGCACTTTCTCGCTCGCCATGGCAGACGCGCCGAATACCCAGGACGAGCTCTACCCCATCGCCGTCCTCATCGACGAGCTAAAGGTATGGCGGTGACTGTGCTTTTGCTCTCCTTGCCTATCCTCGCTCGGCCTCCCCGACGCGGGCCACCACCATCCATCCGCCCATCCGCCCACCTTCAGTCGCTAACCTCGAAAATACAGCACGACGATGTCCTCCTGCGTCTCAATGCCATCCACCGCCTCTCCACCATCGCCCTCGCCCTGGGCGCCGAGCGCACGCGAGAGGAATTGATCCCCTTCCTCGACGGTTAGTGTCGCGCACCCCATCCATCCCTCTTTGAGCCATATCTGAACGTGCTGTCAGAGTCCGTCGAGGACGAGGACGAGGTGCTGGTCGCTCTGAGCGGCGAGCTCGGCAACTTCATCGAGTACGTCGGAGGCGCCCAATGGGGTCACGTCCTCCTGTCTCCCCTCGAGAACCTTGCTGCCATCGAGGAGCCCGTCGTGCGTGACAAGGTAGCTATCGCCCCCTGCTCCGAGCATCCCATTCCACGTCGCCTAACCGCCACAGGCCGTCGAGTCCCTCAACAAGATCTGCGAGGAGCTTTCCTCCCAACAAGTCGAAGAATACTTCATCCCCTTGACGGTTCGCCTGTCAAAAGCAGACTGGTTCACCTCCAAGGTCTCAGGCTGCGGCCTTTACACAACCCCCTACAAGAAGGTGTCCCCCTCGGTCCAAGAAGAGCTCCGGAAGCAGTTCGGTCAGCTCGTCCACGATGAGACCCCCATGGTCAGGCGTCAGGCCGCCACGAACATGGCAAACTTTGTCAAGGAGATGCCGGCTGCCGTCGTTGTCGAGGAGATGATACCCCTTTTCCAGCACCTTGCCCAAGACGACCAGGATTCTGTCCGTTTACTCACCGTCGAGATCCTCATTGCCATCGCCGAAGTCGTCCCCAAGGAGCAACAGTCGAGCCATGGCGTGCTCCTCACCTCTCTGCGCAACCTCATCGAGGACAAGAGCTGGAGAGTCCGGTACATGATTGCGGACAGATTTGAGAAGGTGGGTTCGCTTGTTCACTGGGATTCAGGGGTCCTGCTAAATGCGCGCACAGATTTCCAAGGCCGTCGATGAGGAGGTCGTCTCGAGGGATCTGGTGCCCTCATTTGTCAAGCTGCTGAAAGATAACGAGGCCGAGGTCCGGACCGCCATCGCTGGACAAATACCCGGTTTCTGCGCCCTTGTCGACAGAAGCGTGCTTTTGAACGACATCATGAGCAGCGTCGAGGACCTCGTTTCCGACACCTCTCAGCACGTCAGAGCCGCTCTCGGCACCCAAATTAGCGGCCTTGCACCTATCCTGGGCAAGCAAGAGTGCGTCGCCTGGCTCCTTCCTGCTTGTGCGCTTCACACACTAATCCATCACAGAACTATTGATCACCTACTGCCCATGTTCCTCCAGATGCTCAAGGACGAGTTCCCCGAGGTCCGCCTCCACATCATCTCGAAGCTCGAGCTTGTCAACCAGGGTACGTCGTGTTCCCGAGCTGCGCGCAACACCAGCTAACAGGTGGCAGTCATTGGCATCGATTTGCTTTCCCAGTCTCTTCTTCCCGCTATCGTTCAGCTCGCCGAAGATAAGCAATGGCGTGTCAGGCTTGCTATCATCGAGTACATCCCCCTGCTCGCAAGCCAGCTGGGTGTCAAGTTCTTCGACGAGAAGTTGAGCAACCTGTGCATGAGCTGGCTCGGCGACACGGTCTTTTCCATCCGCGAAGCCGCGACGCACAACTTGAAGAAGCTGACTGAGGTCTTTGGGGTTGAATGGGCGAGTGACGCAATCATTCCTAAGGTGATGGCCATGGGTAACCACCCTAACTACCTCTACCGCATGACTACCTGCTTCGCCATTACCGTAAGTCGGCCACCGGAGCCACCGCCAAGAGCATTATGCTAACGACTTGCAGACGCTCGCCTCCGTCGTGAGCATGGATGTTATTGCCGACAAGATTCTTCCCATGCTGGACAAGCTCGTCGACGACGAGATTCCCAACATCCGCTTCAACGTTGCCAAGACGTACGGTGTCCTCATTGACGTTCTGCGTCGTTTGCCGGAAGAGGGCACTATTTACTCGCTGGAGAAGGAGGGTACCAGCTTCAGCCCGTCCCCCAGAGGAATGGAGCTGATCCAGTCGCGCGCCATTCCCAAGCTCGAGAAGCTGCAAAAGGATGACGACGTCGACGTGCGGTACTTTGCGACAACGTCTGCAAACAGCGTTACTGGACCTTCTGCTGGCGAGCCTATGAATACATCACCATAGATGAGAGAGACGTAATGAAGCAATTCCCAATTCTTACCCGACCCCGTCCCAACATTCTTCTCTTTCGTGCTTCGACTACACAACATACGGTCACAGTTCTTTTGGTGCTGCCTTCAGCTCGCCTCTTCGGATCGCAAAAAGGACACAGTAGAAAGAGGGAAGCCGATGTCGAGAGGTTGTTCCAGGAGGAGACACCAGGAGGATCGGCTCCGGGGCATCGGTTTTACGGAGTAGACTTGAGAGGACGAGAGAGTAGGTGAAGCTGCCTGGATTCCCCGATAAAAAAAGAAATCAATGTATGATACACAGCAGCGGCCACCAATCAAGAGAAACGCTATGCAACGAGCACCAGCCAGTCAAAGTGTGAGAATGGCGGAGGATGGGGTATACTTTTTTCTTTTCGTCCAAGTCGTCGCGTCATGAACCTAATCTAGGCCTGCCTCTGGAAACACAAGCTGCTAATCGTCTGGCCCTTAGCGCCGCCAAAGGTAAAGCTGGGGTAGTCGACCTTGCCGACGGCGACGAAGCGCCCGGCGTCGCCCTCGGCCGCGGGGCCCTCGAACCAGGCCCGGAGCTCCTCCTCGGTCCAGTTGCAGCTCGTGATGAGGAGCAGGCCGCCGGGCCTCACCAGGCGGAGCACGCGGCCCCTGTACCCCTCGCAGATCCGCCTCCCCTGCGCGTCCTTCTCGTCGCTCAGGCAGATGGCGTCGAAGGTGCCCTTGTCCAGCACGACGTCCCAGCCGTCGGCCTGGGCGCCGTTGAGCACCGTCTCCCAGGGCCCGTTGAGGAGGTCCCACTCGTCGAACTCGGGCTCCTTGACGTCCTCCTCCTCTTCATCGTTGGCGTCGGCCATGTCCTCGTCCTCCTTGGACGCCTCGCTCCTCTGCCTGGCGATGCGGCGCGCGAGCTCGACGCTCTGCGGGGCGTAGTCGACGCCGAGGGCGCGGCCGGCCCAGCCCTCGTCACGGAGGGCGAAGAGCAGGGAGCCGTTGCCGCAGCCGAGGTCGAGGAAGGAGGCGTCGGCCTGGCGGAGGGAGTGGTCGAAGGGGGCGGACTCGGTGAGGTCCTCGAGGTAGGTGAGCAGCTTGGACTCGGCGTCCGAGTCGTCGAACCAGACGGTGCCGCGGTCAGAGGGGTCGGAGGCGTTGTTGGTGAGCTCGGTCGTGTAGAGGGAGGACCAGCTGGGGAGGGTTTTCGTGTTAGTCGGGGACCGTGTTTTTTGGAGGAGGGGGGAACCTGGAGGGGGGGATGGATGGACGGACTATTCCTTGGTCCCGAGCTTGGAGGGCTCCAGGTGCTGGGGCTTGGAGGCCATTTTTGAATTATTCGCGATGTCTTGAATTATTTTGCTTCTCTGGTAGTTTGGGCAAAAAGACTGGTTTCCGTCATCCTACGACGGCCCAGAAAACACCCGCTGTCGCGAATTGTTTTTTGGCGGGGTGATTCGGGCATCCCATCCAAAAACAGCAGGCGGTCAAAAAGCCCCTCCCCCTCCTCACGGTAGGTGGTTAGGTACCATGGTAGCACACGCCATGCAGCAAGCAAGCTTTCCGACCCCCGCTCGCAGCCATGAGAAGGAGAGGTGGGTGCGATTGATCTCTGGGTGGTGACACAAGAAAGAAACGGAAGTTCGGAGGAACTTGGTCAGTGAGCGAGCGAAGCGAGGAAACACTTTTTTGGATTTGTTCGTTCTTTTGCTCTGGGCCCGAAGGAGGGAGAAACAAACACGCCGCGGGGGGTAAGTGGGAAACATAGACTGCTATCAGTCTCGAGCGTTCTGTCGTGGGCGCTTTGATGTTCTTCGACTTTCCATGTCTATGATGCCGTTTATACATCCTCGAGACTACCAGTCTACCGCAGCCTAGATCAATCAATGTCGTTCTTCACTGCTACAAGATGGATTATGGCGATCATCAACAAGGCTGCTTCCTCCCAGTTCTCAAATACCCATACAAGCAAGAGGAACAAGTCCTCCGAACAGAAATCGAATACAGTGCTTAAGCTTTCCCTTCCCCGTCTGAAGGTCTGTGTGCCTGCAGCAACCAGGTGATTGATTCCTCTCAGCAGAGAGGGAGGGGGGAACGGCAACGTGACGTTTCGTCTGTACTCTCGTCCATCCGTGTGATTGCGTGCGTGTGTGTTGCAAAAGATTAAAGGGCGTTCGTTCCGTCCTGCGCTCCTCCTCCTCCATCCCCTCCCTTCCCTGCCTGACTGATATCCGACGGTCCTTTCGGTTCTCGTCGACTGCATCCCCCAGCTATCGCCTTCCCAGTTGACGGAAGCAAGGAATCGTCCACTCGCTACAGTCCATCGTTTTGGTAGGGGAGAACAGGAAAAAGAGAACGATACACCCGCCGTCGGAAGAGAAAAACGAAATCATATCATCCTGGGCCAACGACGATGCATCACCGTCTGGATATCCACTGCCTCCTCGTCGTCCTCTCCGTCTTCATGGTGCTCGGCACCGTCTCGGCGCGGCAGCTCCTCCACATCAGGCAGTCCCAGGAGGAAACCCGGACCAGGGGCGTAAGTCCTCCTCGTCGCCGCCGTCGGTACATGAAGGCGAGACCCGTACACTTGTACTGACCAGCCGCCGCAAGACCTGTACGCAGATGAGCAACAAGTGCCACCTCCCCAGCCGCGACGACCAGGTGTGCCCGGCAGACTACAACAGGGCACGTGGCCCCTTGCCCCTTTCATCACCGCCGAGAGCCCATCGGGCGTAAGCTGACAACACACCTCTACAGTGCCCCTTCGACCAAGCCCCGTGCGTTCTCATCGAGCCCAAGGGCGACTCCAGCAAGAAACCCGAAGTGCGGTGCGGTTACCTAGGCTCACAGGGAGCGTAGACGAGGCGGTAGAGGGAAACGGAGACGAGGCCAGGAATATACGAGAAAAGCAAACAACTTGGAGGTTCTTGGCAGCTATCTAGGCAACTCTTTTCAGGAGAGAACCCCAGTGCCCAAGTTTGACCGTCCTGGTATGAATGTGAATCTTCAGTCATGAAATTTCGCCCCTTGTGCCAATCCTGATCGTCGGTTTCCAGTCCCTTCCCCTTTCTTCCCAATATTGACCAGTTTCAACCAACGTGTTGTCCACCCAAGACTTTCTCTCTCTCTCTCTGATATTTAGTAACGTCATCAAACAACACTTTTGCTCCTCTGTGTGGACTGTGTTTGCAGCCCCAGAGATGCTCTCTTCCGGTCTTCTCTATTCATCACTCCAGCGTCTTCAGAGCGTCCAGACAGGCGCCTTCATCAGCACCTGGCGACCCCGAACTTCCACGACAGGGAAGCCGGCAAGGCGCACCTTGTTGCTGTCTTTAGGTGGAAGTGCTGAAGAGGGGGCTGCATCAGTACTTGAGGGCACGATCGACGACGCGTTGCTGCCTTTGCGAGGCGGTCCGCCACCGAGTATGGTTGTGAACATACCGCTTCTGGTCTTGTCCGCCCGCCGGTCCTTGCCGTTCTTGTCTTTGTCTGCCTCATCGGCCCGGCTGTCGTCACCATCCCCGTCCGCCTTTTGCGTGTCCAGGGGGGGCAGCGGCGCCTTCTCCACTTCCATGACGTTCGGGTTGATGGGGTCCCCGGGCAGGGGGTAGTTGATGGCCACGTCTCTGCTCTCCATGGGCAAGTTGCTCGCGATGCCTACGGCCAGCTCCACGATCATAGACGCACTGCCGTCCACGCCAGGCGGCGGCGGGTCCGTCATGTACTGGAACAAAGTCGCCGTGAGGTTCGACGTGCACATGCGGGTGAAGTCTGCTCTGTTGTCTGCGCTCTCCGGAGAGTTCAGGATCAGCTGAAGACCTTCCAAGGTCGCCATCCGCCAGCTGACGACCTTGTTCGTCAGGGCGTCAAACTCCTCTTGACTGTTCATCGTGTACGAAAACCGGCGAATGTTGAGCTCGATTTCCTTGAGCTGCCTGCTGAGATCGAAGTTGAGGCCTGGATGGAAGCACTTGTTGAATATCTCCTCCACAATCCATCTGGTGATAACAGCACGACCCACGGCCGTCATCTCCTGCTTGCCCGTCTTCAGGGCTTCAATGCTGACGTACATGTCCAGCCACTGCGGCACCGTCCGCCAGTCCTTGCGAATGTTGAAGGACAGGTTGTTGATGGCACCATTAAGACGGTTGAACCTTGTGATGTACTCGCTGTCGTCGAGAGAGGTACGCGATTGTGACATTCGCTGGTTGGCAATGGCGTTCTGGAGCTGCTCGATCTGGGAGTTGAGGTTGTCGATCTGCGTCTTGCCATCGAAGTAGAGGCGCTTAACGTTCTTGTACTTGGTCACTACCATCTGTTAGTACGCTGCCACCACAACGATCGCGGCCATCTTACATAGCTCCTTGAACTTGTCAGGGTCGGCACCGTCACGGTCGGGGTTGGAGGGCTGGGGGCTGTTGCGACCCTGCTCTCCCGTGGCACCCTCGAACTGACGGCCGTCTTGGGCGCTGCTAGCACGATAGCCAGGATTGGCACCACCGGTGGCAGGAGGCATCGTTTGACTCTGTCGGTAGCCGGGAGGCGGACCCGAGGGCGCATCGACCTGGCTTCGCAGCGACTTCTCCGTGTCTGGCTGCTGGGGCCGCCGTTCGGAGCGGGGAGGGGGGCCTCCTGCGGGCGGAGGAGCCATGATTTGTGGCTGGCCTTGGGGTGCTCCTTGCTGAGAAGGTGGAAGAGAGGAAGGCAGCGGGTTGTCCGTGGTCTGCACGGCGTACCTTACTGCGGGGGAGGTTTGGGCGGACTGGACGTTTGCCGAGCGAGCGTCTGAATCAGTGACGGGTGATTCATGCGAGAGCTGGGAGATGGTCTCAGGATTCTGGTGGGAGCCGGTGCTCAAATGACCAGTGTAGATGGGAGACGGTCCGCCTGGGTATTGACCGCGCTGCTGTTGGGAATACTGGTCGTAGTATTGTTGCTGCTGTGTTTGTTGTTGTTGCTGCTGCTGCTGGGAAGGATCGTAAGCAGCCTGCTGGTCGAGTTGGTGTTGATGTTGCTGTTGCAAGGCGTGCAGCTGCTGCTGTTGCTGCTGGTGGTACGCAGGGTCGTCGTAAGGGGAGTTATCCAGATCGCTGGGGACGTAGCGGATCGAGCTGCGGTGAGATTCGGGGTTCTGCAGGCGGGATTCTCTGTTAGGATCTTGTACAAAGCGGTGGTGGTCTTCGATCTCGCTGACGCCCTGCAACGGGGAGGGCTGTTGCTGAGGAGGCTGAAGGGGCCAGTCGGCAGACTGCTGGTCCAAGGACAGCTGGGAAGGCTGCTGGGTCAAGGCAATGGTGGCAGGCGGCTGCGGCGGTGGTGGTTTGCTCACTCTCTTGGACGGTCGGCGAGCAAGGCCACCAGTGTTGTCGTAGGAGGCCGGCGGGGTAGGCTGGGAGGGGGGAGGTGCGTGATGATGATCTCGGCCCGCTCCGCTCAAAATGTTCTTGAGCAGCCTCCGTGCAGATCGCTTTTCGGGAGGAGGAGCAGGTTGCGGGGCGGGCGAAGTTGGCTGAGACTGGCCAGGAGAAGAAGAGGTGATGTTTAGGGATGCCCTGAGGTTGTCGACGGAGCTGGATGCTGCGCCGTAATGGGAGTTGGGGTAAGGGGTCACGGCCGGCGGGTAGCGCTGTGACTGGGAGCGGGAGACGGAATCGGCGAATTCCTGCTGACCTCTCTGGCGCGAGTCGGCGGGTGGGTTGTGCTGCACCAAAAGGGAGTTGCGAGAGGCAGCGGCTGAAGCAGGAGGATAGTCGTGGGGCGGTGGAGGAGGAGGCCCTTGCTGCTGCTGACCCTTCTGCCCTTGTTGCTGCTGCTGGGATTGATGATGCTGATGTTGATGCTGCTGCTGCTGTTGCTGTTGTTGCTGCTGCTGAAATTGTTGTTGATGCTGTTGATGCTGCAGCTGGTTTTGGGCGTCAAAGGACTCGATAGAGCTGAAGGCGGTAGACGAGGCTGAATGGGGGGTAATTGGGTGGTTAGCGCCGACAGCGCGGGTGGGAGTGGTCGAGGTCGAGTTTGAGGAGGCAGGCGCGGGCGCAGGAGCCAGCGAGTGAGAGTGAGAGTGGTGAGAGTGAGCAGAGGAAGGAGCTGCTGGTGCAGGCGCTGGTGATGAACCCACGGCAGGAGCAGATCCAGAGGCAGGACTAGGACCTGAAGCAGTAGAAGAAGCAGAAGCACCACCTCCAACCGGCTCAACAAGTGCTTGCTGTGAGCGGTTGTGGTGCTTTCCAATGCGACCGAAGGACGGCATTATAGTTGTGATATGGCTGTGCGCAGCTGCCGCAACCTGGTGGTGAGATTGCGGTTCGCCGGAGCTGAATCTGAAGCTGGAGCCGGAGCTGTACAGCAAAGCAGAGCAAAGCAAAGCCCAGCAACAAAAGCAAGGCAAAGCAAGCAGGACGGCACGGCACAGCACAGTCCCGTGAGTAATTGGGTGTTGTTGACCGAACTGGACTGACTATGAGCAGTAGTAGCAGCTGTAGCAGTAGCAGCAAGCAACAGCACCAGATACGGGCACACAAAAACGGAAATGGGGAACGGGGAACGGGGGGTGAGCTCTGCTTGGCTTTTTGGGGGGGGGTAGTATGTATGCGGGCAGGCTGAGCCCGGGACCTTTCCTCTGGTGCCGCTCTCTTTCTCAGTGTGTCTCTTTCCGGTGTATGGTGTAGGTATTGTGCGCGCTTCCAGTCTTTCTCTCACACAGTCAACCTCGTGTTGGCCAGGTCCAACAACAAGTTTTCGGTGGGGGTTCGAAGACGAAACAAGGATCGATGGTTGCAACAAGCAAGCTGATGGTCAAGCGAGCGAGCGGTGGCAAGCACCAGCAGCAAGGAAGTGAAATGCAAGAGGATGGCCGATGGATGGATGACAGGACGACGAGAGAGAGCGAGAGAGATTGGAGACAAGACTGCTGCTGATGCTGCTGCTGCTGATGATCAGCCCTGCCTGCCTGCTGCTTGCTACCTAGTCGGTCCCTGGCTCCCTGTTCCTTTTTTTTTTTTTTTTTTTTTGCGCACCTGTTGTCTACGTCTATTCTGTCCACTTCTCTCACTTTCAACTCGTCAGCCAAACCACAGGGCAGATTGGCCAGGAACAGCAGCAGAGCAACAGGCAGAACCGGACGGCGTCGATCGGATTGGCTATCCAGCTGCAGAAGCGGATGCCGTACGGGGTTCCTTCGACGCGTGGAGGGGCGACGGGGACGGGCACCGGGGGGGGGGAGGCACATGGAGGGGCTTCCTTGGGGCTGTGCACACAAGTCACAATCATCCCAATCCCAACTTCCAAGCTCCCACACTAATCATATTCATCTGTGCCTCTGTCAGCTGTCCGACCGTTCGAACAGACCAGACGCAAGACAGGCTTTCTGTTAGGGTGGGGTGGCCTTGCTGAGCTGACGGCTGCTTTCTGCTTTTGATGAGGCTGTCTCTCTGCGTCCGTCCAGTCCAGTCCCGACATGCAGCGCTATGCCGTTCTCGACCGGCACTGACAGGGCCTTCCAAAGGCGAAAGGCGAGAGGAACCTTGGAATGAATGCAAGCCAAAAGGGGGTGGACCGTGGGATATCCATCATCTCGGCGTTGGCAGACAGGCGGCGACAGCCAACAACTAGTGAGCTCTTTCTGAGTTTCCACTGTGAAGGACCTCTTCGGATGAACGGCGGTAGCATACCAGCATTAGGTATCCATCCGTAATTAGGTACCTACATCATCACAGCCTGAGCCCAGAGAACTGGGTGAGCGACACGCTGCGAGTGCTCGCTGTGGGGAAGGGATCTGGGGTCGTTTAGTGAAACACAGGCTGGTTTCGATCCCCTTCGCCAGGGTGCTGTTCGATTACTATGTATGTGCAGAGGAGGCAGGTACGGATACGGGTATCAGTATTCGATGCCTCCTTCCTCATCCTACTTATTCCTCACCAACCAGTCAGCAGAGGAAGGTACGGATACAAACAGGCAAGACCAGGCTGAACATGATAATAACGGCGCACCACTTCCACTTCCACTTCCAACACATCCAACAACTTACGTCCTGCAGCCCAAGCTTGCGAGGCTTACTACGCGAAAGCCCAGCAGTCACTTGTCGTCTGCCATTGACCCCTCATCACCCCCCGGGCTCTGAAGCAGGCAATACCTAACATTGTCAACACCACGTACTACTAATACCTAGTTGCCTAGGTACACCACGGCGCCAGGAACACCAAAAAGACACCGCTCGGAACGATTTAAATGACAACACCATCAATAAGACGAAAAGGCAAGGCTTGGCTCGAGATGAGATGAATTGGACGCACCTCGACCACCAATGTCCGATAATTAAACAAGCTTCCCGTCATCCAAAATTCCACCCACAGGCACACGCACATTCTATCGATATTTCGATTCGGCAATCATAACAACACAGCGGGCGCATCCATCCATCCATCCACCCATCCACCCATCCATCCCTCCATTTTCAGCAGTGTCAGTCACACCCTGGGCCTGGCGTAGGTGTCATCGGCCTCCGCCGCTGCCTCCCTGGCTGAAGGGCCCTCTGCGCCTCTAGTGTAGGTGCCTCTCGGTCGTTCGGTTAGCTACCGGCGGACTGTCTCGCCGTTGATGCCACCCTGCCCACACAGCAGTAGCAGGCCATACCTGGTTTCTTGGCCCTTGGCCCTCGTTCCCAATGTCGAATAAAAAAATCACCGACACCAGGCTGCGGCTGACTGTCCAGCACCACCGAATTCCAAGGAAGCAGGAAGCCAGGCCTGCGCAGCCCGAGGAATACATGCCGGGCCGGGGTGACGGACACTTCAGAAACCCATGTTGCCCGGGCTGAGGGGACGAGGAGTGGCTGCTGGTCCCTGCTGCGTGCTGGATCTGGGTTCCAACAAGGTTTTGGGCTCACTCACCCGGAGCTTGACCCTTGCTCGGACGCCGTGCATAGACTACTACACTACGGATACATGCGCGCACATCTATCTTGCGGCCGCGATGCCACAGCCTCATGTTTCCGAGCAAGCAGTCGGACAATGCGAACCCTCGTCCATATCAATCATTCTCGGGAAATACCAACTTTTCTCCCGAGGTCAGTATGCTAGAGCACGACAACGATGGCTACATGCCCAGATCAGCGAGATCCAGGAGGAAGAAACAAAAAAGAACAAGTCAGTAGCCAAGGCGAACTCTGCGCCTCCCCTCCCCCGCCAAAAGGGCGCAGCAGCTCTCAACACCTCAGCCCTAAGAGAACCTTGCTCTTGGGAGCTCCAACTTACAAGTTGCCAAGGTGTATTCAGACGGATACGTTTTCTCCAAAGAGACGAAGGCCGTTAGTATGGATCCCCCACTTCGCCATGCTCCGCATCATGGAATTCCGCCTTTCTGGTCCGCGCGCTCCGTTGCATCGCCGACACAACAGCCGATTAGCCATTCTCGTTGAATATTCTAGGAAGATCTTATTCGTCAACCTCTCCTCTAGTATTCAACACCCCCTCTTGCTACAGCTGTATCACAGGCTCTATAGGCTTGTGGTAGTTGCCGTCGTCCATCATCGTTATTGTCGTCCGTCATCGTGGTTGTTATTATTTTGGGAGAGCAAGCCACTTATAGGGGTGTTCGATACTAGAGGAAGGGTGACGAATAAGATCTCCCATCTTCTATTTGCGATTGCCGGTGGGACAGAGGTCATGCGTCGTCTCAATTAGCATTTGTCGCAGAGTCGTTCATGCTCCCATACTGAGCTGACCTCGTCAAGTTCGACAGATGATATTTCCAGGGTATGCCATGGAAGACGGAGCCCTGCGCCCTGCGCCCTCCGTCTGGACCGCGAGACCGCAGGACAAGCACAAAAGCCTCGGCCGGGCCTCCGAGAGCTCCAGTGGAGCCCTCGGTGCTCTTGAGGAAAGAAGCTACTAATAGCCCACTTCCCGAAGAGACGTGCTCAGGCCAACCAAGCCCGGGGGCCACCGGCACATAGTAAGCTCGTCGGCAGCTCTCTCTGAGTCTCCAGAGTTGACAAGCAAGATCGCGATGTTGAGGCTCGTTCCGCTACACGAGCATCACGGATGAGTCATGATCCCTCCACGGCGAGAGTTTGATATCCCTCTCGTTGGCCGACAGGCTGACTGTGCCACGACGCAGTTGAACGGGGGCGACGGGTAGCAACAGACTCACCGCCCCCTCTGACCTCAACGGTGACTTCGGATATATCCAGACTTTGCAATTCCACGGGGTCGAGAACTTAGTAGACCACACCTTTTTCCCGGTTACGAGTTTAATGATATGGGAGTTCGTCCAATAACGGTTACGACTCGGAACTTTCACTGACCCCCAAGTCTCGACCTGCGTTGGGTAGATAGCATACTAAGCACGGCTTAGTGTGGTTACCACCGCAGTGGGCTTCTCATAAAAGTGAGAGGGACCCTTTCCTCCTGCTCCATGCGAAAGAAAAGTTAGTTTCGCAGTGAAAATCGTTGGATGGTCGCTTTCCTCCCGGTTTCCGGCTATTAATAGCATCTTCCCATCAAAAAAAGGGGCGGGCCACTTGGCACTTCCCAAAATCCCATTCTCCATCTCACTGTGACTTTTCCTCTCGGATCTCTCCACAACACCGCTAGGCCTGTTCCGGCGCTAGCTCGGACTCAGCTCACCTAAGAAATCAGGGATCCCTATCCTAGTTGCCCGCCGCAGATCCCATCCCACTCACACACCATCCGAACCTTTTTTTTTCTTTCCTATCTTCTGAAGTCTTGTTGCTCGCAGCCCATGCCACAAGCAGAACCTGGCAAAGAAGGAGCCGGACAAGAACAGAAAAGCCACACTGCTATCTGCAAATCAAACCCGAAAGAGAGACGAGGGATGGCTGCGTGGCTTCGGATGACGTCGAGCTGATAACGTCCCCTCCTCTCGGATCTTTTCCCTTGCTGGCATCGCTGTGACTAGCTGGCATACAGGGCATGCTGCTATCTAAAATATCATCGTCCCACTACCCAGAGGATGACTGGCAAACGTGACCGGCCTTGCTTGTGTCTCGGGTCCGCTGCCGTCCTGTTTCGACGGATCTCCCAGCGGGCCGACGCCAAGTGAGGCTGGACTGACTTGACGATATGATATCCGTAGTTGAACTGCCTTGGTGAGCCAAGGGTTCTGTGCCCGGTGTTGCGTGCAGATATTGGAAAACAAGAGTCACATGCGCATTATCTTCTCGCGCCACCCTCCCTCGTTTCCCCGCGAGAAACACGACATCTCACATCCACGTACACGTGTGCGGCGCACCTTGCTTCGGCTTAGTCCCAAACCAGATGCCTCGTACGTGCCGCCTGTCAATACAACATCATCCGGCCCCCAACCCGGGTCGGATACGGCACGCAGGCTGAAGAATCAATAGTAGTATCTTTATCCTTTGTCCGTATCAAGAGCAAAGACCAAGGATCCCCAGAGTGGAAAATAGCATCACCCAAATGCCTCCTTCTTACCGCCCCGGCCCGGGGTGTCCAAATAGGGCTGAAGTGCTTCCGCAACAGGGAGTGTTCCCTTCTTTCCATCGATCTCCACTTCCAGGGCAGAGCACCGCCACCGGCAGACCTCAGCCGAGCGGACGGAGCCCCCAGCGTCGGAGATGCCGGCCGTCTCAGGCTTTGCTCCGGAAGCTCGTCCCGTTCCGCTCATGAGCCGTGGCACCCGATAGACTCGGGTTTCATCCCAGTCGCTCGGGATGGAAAGCCGCAACCTGTTTTGCATCAGCCATGTGCTGATTGAAACCAGAGATAAATATTAGTACATCAGATAGGGCCTGCCTTCTGGGAGCAAGTAATAGCCATGGATTTGACAATTAGAAAATTCATAATACCCATCGGCATTGATATTCGTAGTTCGTGAGTGTTTGTCCCGCAAGGGGGGCCACCAAAAAATACCCAACTACCATCAGACCTGCACACAACGGAGCTCTAGATAACCTGGCTATTCCCTAGATATTGATCTGTACATCCCACAGCTGTACGTGGCGAGTGGAATTCCCTATTGTCCCTCGGCCTGGACGTTGGTCTGGTAGGATCTACAGCATGAGCAGTCGGCAGCTTTGGCATAGATCCGGCCGCCGTTGAACCCTGAAATGGACTCTGACGTTCTTGGATCCGTGAGGATGGCCTCTGCCTCCCGACAAGACCGAGCCGCGGCTGGGGGATCTATGGTGATGCTGAAAGGAGGTGTTGTTGAATAGGGGTGTCCTTCCATTGTAATGATCGCTGGGCTCGCGAGTGCTTCGGCCCAGATGGGAATTCGAATCTCCGCGGGAAGTTGTTTGAAGGGGTAGAAAGTATTTTGCGATGCCATCATTGCTGTGTATGTAATTGGGAGATGATAAGCACCTCAGAGCAAGGTACGTGATCATTATGAGGGAAGGTGCCGTCCGTCACGCTTCCTGTCTTTGGCGTATTCGAGTTTGGTATATCTGATGGCCCTAGAGCACCTTCCCCGCCCTTATGGCTTATCTGTCTTTCATGTAGGTATCTCGCAGCCTTCGAGCGCCTTGTCTTCACTTTCTTATTTGAGACCTTGGAGTACCTTTCTGTGTATTCTCATCTTCCATTCCTTTGCATTGCCAGATCAGGAGTGTACGGGAGCAACGGTTACACGACTTCTCAAGTAAACCTTCAAGTCATCTCGTCTCCTTCAATATGGATTGAATCGACGACGTACTTGGGGGAGATGGGTCTTGGAGACGACACTCAACAATCAGGCACCTCAAACGTCGAAGAAGACCTCGAAAGCACACGGGTTGTACTGTCTTGAACTAAGTCTGAAGATCAACCGTTCCAGAACGAAACGCTTACTTTAGGAATTGGTCCACAATCTGTATGGGAAGTTTGGGCTCAGCAACTCCTCTTCTATTTGGGCCCGTCAGAGTTTGGCACGACGCCATATCGAAAAGACCTTCCTTCCCTCCGACAAGATTGATTTAAGGTTTCCCGTAAAACTGCTTTAATCTTCTTCAGACAGGTCATCTGTTTGCCTGTCACCGACCAGCCCCGCCAAAGATGGTCCGCCGAGCCAGAGACCGTCGTCCGACATGCAGAGCCCTCGTGGCAAGAACCCCTGAGTCGGCACTGATGCCTGTCACGTTGCCTTTGGCAGCACAACTTACCCCTTCTTCTTAGCTGGATCATCTGCAGAACCTGGTCACACAATGCCGGTGAGGACTGTTATAGAAACACCTCCGTCACGAAGCTCCATTCTGGTCATGCAGAAAAGCGGTGTATCTGCAGGCGACTACGGCATCCGCCTCCGGCTGGACACCGTTCAATTCAGGTAAGAGCTGTGAAAGCCGAGACCCAGTCGGTCAGTAGGATGGTGACCCTTTCGAGCAGTACGACGGCCTCACCTCGGAACCGACAGCACCTATCATCGTGCCATCGGCGGATCGACTTCTCTTGTTGGTACCGCATGACGTCTCTTCACCGACTCTGCATTGGTGATCCTGCCTGCTACAAAACATACGGGCGAGTTATGAGGACGAAACTTGACATCTCCTGTACACAAACGAGTCGTCCAATCTGAGAAGAAAGACGCCCCCTTTTCAAGCCTTGATTTGGCTTTGTCAGTTTACAACCACAAGTGGCCAGATCTATGTACTCCATGGGCTGTTTTTGGCCTTCGGCGCAGCATCGACGATTGGGTGGCTGCATTGATCCTGCTACGCAAAGCATTCCAGGAGGCTGGATATGCTTCTTGCTGGAAGCCGGCGTCCCATGCCGTTTAATTCGATGGGGACCGAGATGTCATGCTACAGTGCAAACAGAGCCGGTCCGGCAACTGTTCCGTCAACCCAGCATGGTGGCACGAGCAGGGCCAAGAGGCACCCTGCCGCGACCAAGTGGTGCAAGAAAACGGACGAATCTGTGACCAGCCGCCGCATCCGCCGTTCATCATATGCCGGAGGGACTGGGTCGACCTTGCCCGGCCGTGAAGGAAATTGGCACCCGAATCGGTGAGACTTGTGCCGGCTTGCTGATTTTTGCCTGGCTGGAATCTGCGTTCGCGACACGAGATATGCTATTTCTCTCTTGAACCCACACCGACCGACCTCCTTCCTGGGATGTTCATGTATGTCGACTTCTGGCCAGGTTCAGTGCCGTATCTTCCTTTCACTACCAGCCTGGTCGGTCTTGGATGCGGCTTCATCCTGCCATTGAGGGTCTCAGACGAACGAGATCGTCGCAAAAGTTCTTCGAGCTTAGATCGAACGGAGAAATCGGTCAGACTGCTGGAGGGTTGAGGGTGGTCAAGGAGAGTCTACTAGGCGCGTGCTACAGGTTGTGCCTTCATTGCAACAGCAAATCATGATGATCTTCGGTGGTACGAGAATCTCCGGGAACACGGACAACGCTCGGTAGGTACCCTTTCGTGAATTCGGTTCACAAGTCCTGGTCGTTGGCCAACAACTCTCTCGAGACTCTCCGGCACCGCTGGGTGTCGTATTCCTGATGGCAAAACTGGCCTTGGCCCCGTGTACTCTCACAGCTTCAGGCAACGGCCCGCGTGGGCATCTCATCGGTTGGCCACATTTGCCATCCCCCCCTGAGACTATCCGTCCGAGGCGGTCTGCAATTACGGTCCGGTGCTATCATGACCAAGCAACTTCGAGTAGACTCCATCATCTTATAAATAGATCGGGAGGATCAAGGGCTGCGGATGAAAGTCTTTGGTCGAATCTCTGCTCTGTAGCAAACCCTGCCACATTATTGATCAACACCGAATATTGTCATCTGAACGGTAGTCATCAGCAACGAAAATGCGTCTATCAACGCTCGCCGGCGTCTTGCTCTTGATACCCCTGACAGCTGCCGTGCCAACTCTGATTCCCAAGCAAGAAAGCCCCTACAAATACCCCTGGCGGAATATGACCCTGAGCAATCTCGCGTCCGTCTGCCGAAGGGCAGAAGGCAACCAGCTATATACGTGTTCCCTCAAATGCAAGTTTAGAGCCAGACATCGTTGGTCTATTGGTCACTAACAAGGACTTTAGTTGACTTCTACGACTACAACACCGAGGGCGTAGTCGACGTCAACGGTGCGCATTGCAATACCACATGGGAATGGGACGGCATCACTCCGCAGCACGGCCCCAACAACAACTTTCCGAACAACCCTGTCGACTGCTGGAGTGCGAGGGGGAACATCTTCACGCTCAGGGTCGTCGAGTTCCGGTCCGCGTCGAAGTTTGAGATCTACGTCTCCCACTTGTATGTTGATTCAAGGTAAGTTCAAGCGTACACACGACGTTCGACGTCTCCGGATCATCTCTGTACGCTGGCTGACGTTCTGATGAAAGACATTTTACGTTTCCATTGAACTCCCGCAAAGCCATGGTTCAGATCAAGATACCAGATGCGCATCCCAGCCCGCCGCTCGCCCCCTACGTTCCCGAAGTCAACCAGTTCGAATTCATCGCCACGGCAACGATTTCGAGACGCACAGACGGGTTGTCTTAGCGGCCGGCGGCTCCCACATTGTTGTCTCAAAGAGCTGGTCAGAGTCGTGTGCGCGCCGTCCGTCCGGAAGAACTTTCCTTCGTGTTTGACCACCGCCTCATGTTTCCGAAATTGGGACGGTTTCTCCTTGCGGTGAATCTGGGCGTTTCGAAGAAGTTGCTGGGAAGATACTTGTAGCGAGGAATGGGAAAAGGCGAAAATTGACAAACGTGTTAAAAGAGGCCAGAAAGCAGTGAAGTGTCATCTGTAAGATGAGCATGCCCCAGTATCGATGAACATCAAGACCGGACGCCCAGACGCAAAAACACTGGTGCAACCTGTCTCCGGATCCAAAAGTAGACTTGGATCCGACCGATATGCGGTTCGAATTCGTAACCTTAGCAAGGTAGACAGGCCATGGCCCTATCGCCCGTCCACTTCCCCCCTGGTCTGGTTTTCAAGGGGGTAAAGATCCGGCGAAAGAAAATATCAAATATCAGGCCATCGTGCCCCCTGACCCGCCCGCCGGGCCAGATTTCCGACGGAGCAACTCGGGCCAGGGGGACCGGGGCAACACGTCGGAGGGGTGATCGGCGCTAGCGGCGCGGGCTCCGGTGATTTGTTTCCCGGGAGGAGCGATCAGCGATTTGCGGGGTGTTGCTCTCGTCTACGATCAAGCTTTGGTGCTGCTACCGCCAAGAGGCAGCCCCTCCCAACTCCGGACTACATGCCGTGAGTCTTGCTCTATCGTCTTTCGGCCTGGGGACTTCATTCGCTGGGCGCGGTGCCGGCACAAACTCTCAAGCCAGATGTAGGATAGGGCAGAGACGGAAAACACCACGGCGAAGTATCCGTCGAGAATCCCGTGGGAGGAGGGCGACGTAAGCGTTTGCCCGTTTGAACGGACGATCGACAGGTTATGTCGTCGAGAAACTTCCCTAGTGCTTAAGTAGCCCCTCGATTAGACGTGCGATTTCGAAAGGCTTCCCGAGTGATAAGAAGTGAGGCTTGTTAAGATTCAACGTCAGGAGTCCTAGGTTTGGCTCGACACCTAAGAATCGTCGACGGCTGGGAATCGACAGCACCCCCCCTCGGGTCTGCAAGCCGTGGGACGCGCGGGAAGAGACGGCAATTTTCGTGCCAGGTACAGAGTGATTTGCAAAACAAGGTTCGGCGTTCCTGGTCCAGATAATTGAAACGCGCAGACCTGCGCGTTTGAGAACTTGCAACCTTAAAGTCTGATCCCGACCACAGGCGGCGCCCGGAAACACCTACTTCACTTGGGATGAAAGACAGCCCCCTCCCCCCCGCCTTGCAACTCTGCGGTAGCGATGTGGTATTCTACGACGTTGGCTGTCTGAACCGCCCGCACCTGGTCCCCAGCAAAGATGCAAGGGCTAGACGGCCGGCCTGCTTTCCCTTCCTCGAGTAAGTATCCGTACCTAGCAAGGGAAAGGGACCTGCCGGTAAGGACAGACGCGAAGGACGGATACAGCCGCAGGGGATCAGCTCTCTTTGACTCGTGATCCCTCCTGCTGTGCCCTATACATTCGGTGCACCGGCTCTCAAGCCCTTCTCTCTTGTTTCTGCAACGCTGGCCAGTTCCCCGTACCCGTAGCATCTAATCCTTCACGGTCCTCTGAGAGACTCAATCCGCGGCTCGACAATCGTCCTCGATTCTCTCTCCCCTTTCCTCCTCCTCCTCCTCCTCCTCGAGTCTACGCGACAAAAACCGGCATGGCTCCTCTCAAGGCCCTCCTCGCCCTGGCGGCGGCCGCGACCGTCGACGCCGCCAAGCTCATGTCCCGCGCGGCGACCCTCGCCTCGGGCGTGTCCATGGTGAACATGGCCGCCGAGGACCAGCAGATCAGCCTGCAAATCGGCCTCAAGCTGCAGAACATCGAGAAGCTGGAGCCCATGCTCAAGGACGTGTCCGACCCCGACAGCCCCAACTACGGCAAGTACCTCTCGGCCGCCCAGGTCAACGACATCTTCAAGCCCGCCGAGCAGTCCGTCGCGGCCGTCCAGGCCTGGCTCGCCCAGGAGGGCGTCAAGGACGTCTCGTACACCGATGGCGGGCGGTTCGTCAACTTCGCCACCAACGTCTCGACCGCCAACAAGATGCTCGGCGCCACCTTTGCGTACTACGACGTCCAGGGCACCATGAAGCTGCGGACGAAGGAGTACTCCCTCCCCAACGGCATGGTGGACCACATCGAGCTGGTGACGCCCACGACGTACATGGGCAACATGAGGTCCGACCCGGCCTTCACCGACGCCCCGCTCCCCCCGGCCGCCATGGCGCCTCCGATCGCCCGCAGGCAAGGACAAAACCCGGGGGCTACGGCAAACTGCTCCAAGGCGTTCACGCCGGCGTGCTTCGAGCTCGCGTACAACTACGGCGCGTACCAGGCTGATCCCGCCGCCGGTAGCCGAGTCGGCTTTGCCAGCTTCCTCAACCAGTCCGCGCGGCAGCCCGACCTGACGGCGTTCCTGACGCGGTTCCAGCTGCCTCCGCAGTCGTTCAACACCGTGCTCGTCAACGGAGGACAGGACCACCAGGACCCCAAGGGCGCGATCGGCGAGGCCAACCTGGACGCACAGGTCATGGCCGCCACGGTCAAGAGCCTGCCCATCACGCAGTTCATCACGGGCGGCAAGCCTCCCCTGATCCCCAACCTGCGGACACCGACCCAGGCCGACAACCAGAACGAGCCGTTCCTCGAATTTTACCAGTTCATGATGACCCAGGAGAACAACGCGATCCCGCAGGTCCTTTCAGTCTCGTACGGCGACGACGAGCAGACCGTGCCCATCGAGTACGCCACCCGCGTGTGCAACCTCATCGGTATGATGGGTCTGCGCGGGGTTTCCGTCCTCGAGTCGAGCGGCGACACCGGCGTCGGTGCCCCCTGCCGAGCCAACGACGGCAGCAACGCCCTCCAGTTCACGCCGACCTTCCCCGCCACGTGTCCGTACATCACCGCCGTGGGCGGCACGCAGGCGTTCGGGCCCGAGATCACATGGGTTGCCTCTGGCAGCGGCTTCAGCAACTACTTCAAGCAGGCGTGGTATCAGGAGGCGGCCGTCACCTCGTACCTGGCCACCGGCATCTCGGGCGAGACGAAGACCTACTACACGCCCTTCACCAACTTCTCCGGCCGCGGGTTCCCCGACATCTCGGCGCACTCTGCCAGCCCGCCCTTCCCCATCGTCAACGCGAACAGGCTCGTGGGCACGGGAGGAACTTCGGCTTCGGCACCGCTAGTCGCTGGACTCGTTGGCCTCCTCAACGACGCCCGGATCCGCGTCGGCCAGCCGACGATGGGTTTCATGAACCCGTGGCTGTACAAGAGGGGATTCAGGGGCCTGACGGACGTGAACACTGGCGTCGCCCAGGGCTGCGGCGGCGTGGACCTGCAATCCGGGAAGCCGTTGCAGGGCGCCGGCGTCATCCCCTTTGCGACGTGGAACGGCACTCAGGGATGGGATCCCGTGACGGGGCTGGGGCTGCCCAACTTTGAGCAGATGAAGACGATTGCCTTGATGAAGTAAGGGGCGGGTGGGTGTTTGGGGTGTTTCCATAGACCGACTGCGGTTGCGTGTATTTAGGAATTTACATCATAGGCTGGCGTGGCCCCCTTTCGTAAATATGTTCACTGCAGGCACCTGGTGTTCCTGCCGATCTTTCTACTCAAGAGGTCGTAATGTCTTGGCTGGCCACAGCCGCGTGTTGCCTCGCTGGCTTGACGATGTCTCAAGACCCAGCCTCCCGTGAGACCCGAACGTCTTCGTGACTGAGACCTTGACAGCTAGCTGTCTCGCCCAACGTGGCCCACAGGGGCAGCGTCGAGCGTCCGTTCAACGTCGAGTGTCCGTTAACGCCATCCCCGGCATCACGACGAGAAGGAAGAGGTGGCATGTCTAGCCGCCCAATCTGGGGAACGCCCCGAAGCCGTAGGGTCTTGAGACGGGGCTATCTTGCGAGTCCCGCCGAGCCGGGGAGGCTTCACGGGCCGCGTTCAAAATGGCGTTAGACAGAGACGACGCCTCCGGGCGAGCGGCAATACCGCGAGAAGAAGCAGCGAGGATAAGACGGAAGAGAAATCAAATGATACGCAGGTACAAGAAAATGGTGGCTGATGAGAGCAGCCCAGGTTCCACCGTCCACGTCGTTCCAGGACGACGACGCGGCGCGCCGGTGACGGGTCCATTGTCAGGCTATAGAGGCCATGAGGATGATGGCCGTGGTGCCACGTCCCCGGGGACTCTGGGGAGTGGACACCCGAGACTACAACCCGGCTTGGCTTGTTTCTGTCCCGCGAGTCTACCTGCGCCCTCTCGGCCGAGTCGTGCCTCCTTGAAACACTCTTCCGCAAGGCCTGACTGTGGCGGCCTCAAGATGTGAGCAGAGGTTCGGTGTCAGCATCAGCAACCACTTGGCCTAGAAACGATGGGCGGGAAGAGCCCATTTACATGGCGATGACGAGAGGAGCAAAGCCCCCCTGAACGGCAAATATTCCCGACCGCCATCTTGCCGATTTGAATATTCCGGCCTCAGACCAATCCATCGTGGCAAGGCTGACGATGACAAGCCGCCGTAGAAGCCCACGAAAAGGTTAGACCAGAAGATGGACCAGAATAAACTATTCTCTTGGCGAACTCGACGTGATAGTCCGTCCTGCGAGTTCCCATGGACTCGGGACCGGCTCCCAACCGGATTGAAATGCCTGCTCTTCCCGCGTGGCCAGCTTGGGCTTTTGCCTTCTTTCTTTTCCGAGTTTGATTGGATGGCGGCCCTCAAATTTCGACATTGTGGACCTAACTCGTGGGCGACGCCCGAGCACTCACACAAGTATCGTGGAGGTGACAGCTGAAGTCTCGGCGCCAGGAAAGAGGCTTTTCAGGGGCAAATTGGGCTCGACGTCTCCTGAATCACAGACAACCGATATGCCCCGTTTCTCCGGGCTGCCTCAGATGCTCCTTCGTGCTCAAAAGATGGAAGTGGCCACCCGAAGGATTGGACTCGGCAGAGATGTGTTGCCTGCCTACGTCGGAAGGGAAAAACCAGATTTCGTCAGGTCGACGGCAGGACCAAGCCCGATAAAAAGCAATGGTGCTTCTGATCCATCTACCTCGCAACGCTGTCTCAACTGGGGGTGCCGTATTTTTCCAGAAATAGTCCAGCCACGCTGCCATGAGGATGTAGCTTGATAGGCGTAACATTATCATAGCTCTCGGTCTAGCCTTGTCAACGTGTGATTCCAGACCGCCGACTGCGGGAAAGCGAAGCTTTGAATGCATGCCGTAGTTTGCATTTGATGTGGCTGCAGGGATTTTATCGACCAACTGTTAGTGTACTTCCCGGCGGCCCGCCGCCCAGCTCGTATAGCCTGCATGAGTGGATTGCACAAGTTGGTATCCGTATGTGGCTTGCTTGCACAATCTCTCGAGGGTCTCGGAAGGACCAAGCAGAGGGAAGTTTCTCTCACAAACTGCAGGTATATCGCCAGCCTCTCCAAATGGGGTCAATTGATGTCTTCTTGCAGGCCGATGAGCGGTGAACTCTGGGTCATGGGCAGCATGGGCTGATGTCCCATCTGGACCATATTACTGCGAAGCTCCTATAGCCATGCAGATAGACGGGAAACGTCAGTCGGAATCGCAGTCCTTGTCAAGAGAACTCGCATCGGGCGATGGCTGTTGGAATGTATGCAGAAAGCCGTAGATTCATATCAGCAAATTCTGACAACGCAACACCAGGATTAGTTAGTTGGTCGCCGCCAAACAGCCGGAAAACAATGCATGGGTTGGAGCAATAATAACGGGAAACAAGATTTGCGCTGAGCCAGGGGTCGCGCTCAAAGAAGCTGCCGCCGATTATTAACCAATGATGGATAATAGCAGAGAACTTGGGGAGATGATGCGTCGACCGGAGGCGATGGCCCACACTCGGGGAGGGCCGTTGGCCGTCTCGAGAGTGCGATAAAGAAACGAAGTTTGAGGTCAAATTCTTTTGTTGATAAACACGACACCCCGCTCAGCACTAAGTCGCACGTTCGAATGCCCTGCGAAACGGACAAAACAAGATGCTCCGTCAACCAGTGACGGTTCAACGGACGGAAACAAGCCCGTCCACACCGGCGCTGCTCGAATAACGCGAGGCTTGGTCCTTCTTGGGCCGAAGAGCCGACCTCGTGCGTTCTTTGATAACCGTAGAGCCACCTCAACAGGACTATAGTGTACACAGTTAGCGAGGAGAAGCTGCTGCGAGCCAGGTCCTAGTGTGAAAAGGAAGCGATGGTACGTAGCCGAAAAGCAACGCGCCAAACGCAATCAAATGGCCGTGAAAGCGCCACCATCGGGAAGGATTGCTGATGCGGCCGGAACTGGTCCAATATTCTGGGTTGTGCAGCACACCAGGAGATATCGACAGGCCAGCAGCGTATCGGATTCGACGTTTGTTGCTTGGATAACAAGATGGAAGGATGCATGGACAGGGGGTCTGCAGGATTGGCGCGGGAGACGGGAGGAAAGGAAATTTGCTTGATCGTGATGTTGAGCCCAAAATACCTAAGATAGGTACCTAGGTAGACACCTGAGGAGAGGTAGGGCAATTGAGAATCGATTTGCAGATAGACAGATGAAGAGGAAGATGTGCACACTCTTTAAGTGCATAATAATAACAGAAGCCTTAATACATCTATGAGTGAGCCAATGGGAGGCCATTAAGAGCACGCGGTCGGCCCGCTTCCTGCATACCTAATCCCCGTGCCTGTCCTTGACACTGCAAGGGACGCGCTCCTCCCGGGTGCGGGATCGCCGTCCGGGATCAGCTGCCGTCGCTTCGTCACTGCATGTTTGTTTCTTGTTTCTCCTATTACCACGTTTGGCAGTGGCAGCCCACCCCACCCACGTTGACCTTCCACCCCCGCCCGTAGCGCTCTCTGTCTCCCACTTCTCAGTCTCAACTTCTCCTCGCCTACTCTCCCAATTGTCAATCGACCACTCCTACGAGAGCCCCGAACATTTGTTATGCCAGGCGGGCAACGTGCATAATTTCTTTGCGAGCTAATTTAAACGGTGTCACAGCTTCAGCAAGCCACAATATACCCGCCAACTTCTCCTTCCCGACTGCCCACTCGTTATCCTCTGTCTCATCTGGCCTTGTCTCTTCCATTTGTACGGGACCGCTACCTGGCCGAGCGGTGTCTCTCGATCCCAATCGGTCGCTGGCGAATCCGCTTCCCAGCATGGCTCTTGATTCTCAGACATATTGATTAACTCCAGAGCCCACCACGTCCAGCCGTTGGGAGCATTCATGCGTGTTTGTTCGACTTGGCTCGAGCAGCACCTAGCCTCAGCGTATCGTCGGATGCCAACGTACCTTTTTCCTCACTGCTTTGGGAAGGGCATACCCTCAGGCAGGCCTCAAGTCGAGATTCAGTCGTGCTCTCTGATACACTACCCGCGTACGACTTCCACCGGAGCCAGTGGCAGGCAAAACTTAAGGAAGCCATGAAACTTCACCGGCTTCATTTCTACACGACGAAGCACCGTTGGAAACCCATTTCTTTCACATTTCCAAGTCGAAACGTCAACGAGAGAAGAGAAGTTTTTGTTCCATGGGTCTCACCACCAAGCAGACAAAGGGCACGGAGCCTCCAAGCAAAGCTTGTTGCTATGGAGTACTATTAGTACCACAACAAAAAGCTCTGAAGAGACTGTTCGACTCAGTTTACCAGAGCCTTGGAAAGACCTAGCAGGTTCCTGCCGTCAACCAGGGTCCGGGTTGGGTCGAGATGGTCATCCCGTCTAAAAACAACCGGCTTCCAACCTGCGGATTGTGCGAGCTTAGCGCTGGGTCTAAGCGGGCTGGCTCAAGCCACTCGAGCGAGCGGAAGCTCTCAGTGGCCAAAGACCCCTCGGTGAGGCTGAACTTGCGGCAAGCCCAGCCTAGAAGCGGAAAGGGGTCAAGGGACACTATCCCAATATCAGCTACAGATATCTGCTAGCGGCTTGAGAAATTCATCGTCTCGAGCCGGCCTCAAAGCACTCGCCAAATCCTCCTCGGCGTCGTCGTTGGCCAAGGGCCCGCCAAGTCAAGGCGGCCCTGGACGTTCCTGAGCTAGATGCGCCAGAACTCGACGTTTCCCCTGGGAACCGACTCCTGAATAACTGATCCACTCAGCACAGCACGGCCTTGATCAACAAGAAGACAACCCAAGCAGCTGGCCTTTTCCCGAGGGTTCTCGCCCGGGCCAGGAGCTCGATCGTTCCGGTCAGAACACGGGAAAGATCGTCACTTTGAGTCGTGGTTGGGGCTGGCAAACACTGCTCCGTGTGCTCGGCATCTCGCGTCCTCCCGCTGTCCCAGCGCGTGAGCTGCCGTCCCATGCCATCATGACTATCTCATGACGGCAGCGTACCTTGCTCGACCCGAACGGGAAACGTCCGCGGACCGGGGGTGTGTTTGGCTTCGCAGGGGTGTCATGTCTGCTTTCGCAGTCTAACGGCTTGGCCATGCGGCGCTTGGGTAGGCATCGTTAACGCGATAAGGCCTCGACCTCCTTTGTCGCCTCTGGCTGCGCTACTACCTCACAATAAGGACATGTTCTTGTGCCATCTTTGTGCCTTCCTACCCGTCTCCCACGCAACGCACGGGTGGCGCCAACTCCTCAAGTACGAGTCCAACACAATGCCGCTTGTCACCAAAGTCAGCTAATCTGATAGTCCGTCTCGAGCGGGCGACTTAGACCGGTGGAACCAACCTTTGCACCAGGTCCGTCGAGTGCTGGCGAATCCCACCGTTTTTCGTCCCCCCAAACAGTCATGGGCATGGTCTTTCATTGCCGCCCCCCATGACTGCCCGTATCGTGATGGTGGTGCCGGCCAAGCCTGGCAATATTGCTCAGCTCCCGGTGGCCCCGTATGTGCCGCTGCCGCCTAGTCTGGTCTTTGTCCCAATCTATCTTGAATGGCACACTTGCAGAGACTATAGTGTGAGCCCATCTCAGATATCTTGGGCCAGTTTCCCGTCCCCTCGGTGACTGAAACTTCTTCACCAGCAACCCACCCACTTGCAGTTCCTGATTCACTCTTTCTAAACCCAGAAGCTGGAAGTGGTTTGACCAGGCGGTGGTTCGTTCGTTTCAAACTGTACACAAGATGCAGGCTTTCAAGTCGTACTTCACGCCTGCCCAGGCGGCTGGTGCCGAGCTTCGCCAACTACCGAGCCCGACTTCGAACCCGAGCAAACAAGATTCCCAGCAGCAGAGTAACATGCTGGCCGCGCCGTCGTCCTCGTCCGCTACACAGCCATCCGAGAAGCCGGGACCTTACCGAAGCCAGAGCACGAGGACGTCTGCCCGGCAATCTACCGTGAGCTTGGCACTCACTGCCGGCATGAGGGATAAGCATGCCAGCAGTATCATCGACCTCAGAGCCGATGTCACGGTGCACAGCATCTACCAGGACCAGCTCAGGAAGATGTACGCCTCGGCTTGGAACTTGGGAGAGGGTGTCGTTCTCAAGAAGGGGCGCAGCGACTTCGTGTGCGCCCCTCCCCAACTGGCGACGGTCCCTTACGGCTTCTATGATATGGTCCGCCAGCTTAACGTCAGCGTAAGTGAAGCTCAAGCCGCCAGAGAGCTTGCTCGTTTCTAACCAGATCCAGTGTGCAATGACCGTCAACACGCCCGTCATCCAGTCCATCATTCATGGCCTTCTCAACAGCGGGGAGCCCAAGGACTCGATTCCCTTGGCCGGAGGACTCCAACTCCAGGTCCTTCAGCGGATGACTGATTTGCCACGGTGCCAAAAGCACCAGTACGCCGCGTTCATTCTCGATCCACCTCTGTTGACGGTGTGGGACGACGACGCGAACAGGATCCACGCCAGGGCTGAGAGTCTCGAGCACATGATCATATCATTCATTTGGAAGACCGACGACGGCGATGATGAGGAGGGAGAGGAGAAGAACGAGAAGTTGCCCACTGTCGCTATCGATGAGCTCTCGCCTGCCGCTCTCGAGGAGGCGCTCAGAGCTGAGGCACGCCCGGTTCGAATGGCCAGCTCCATGGTCGTCGGATTTGCCCTTGGCCTGTCTGTCACCTGCTTAGGTCTTGGATACCGTGCACTTGCACTGCAATCTGCGATTGACGGTGTCTACACTCGTTGGGCGTTGGTGGCGGTGACACCCGCCACGCTCTTCATCAGCTTGGTAAGGCAATTGAAATGTGAAACGCGCCAGTTCTTCAGCTAACATTTTTCAGTTCTTCTTCCTCTCCATTGCTGGCAACATCTTCCAGATCATTGGGCCCATCTCCGGCGTGCACGGAAACTCCAAGAACTACTCGGGAAAGGCCCCTCGGCGGCTGAGCCCTCATCGCGGCGAGCTTCCCCACGTCACGATCCAGATGCCTGTCTACAAGGAGGGTCTGAATGCCGTCATCAAGCCCACTGTGCTCTCACTCAAGGCTGCCATCTCCACCTATGAGATGCAGGGTGGTACCGCCAACATCTTGGTCAACGATGACGGCATGCAGCTCCTCGATGCCGAAGAGGCACAGGCTCGCAGAGACTTCTACGAGGAACACAACATGGGATGGGTCGCACGTCCTGGTCACAACCCCAATCCCAAGAACCCTGGCGAGCAGCCTTTCATCCGCAAGGGCAGGTTCAAGAAGGCTTCGAACATGAACTATGCCCTTATGACCAGCAACAAGGTCGAGGACAAGCTCAAGCAGATCAAGCGCGGCAGCAAGTGGGGTCAGGACAGCGAAGACCAGGTCTACCAAGAGGCCCTCACTCAAGTTCTCGAGGAATCCGAGGGACGCACCTGGGCCGATGGCAACATTCGCATCGGTGACTACATTCTCCTTATCGACTCCGACACTCGTGTTCCTCGCGACTGCTTCCTCGACGCCGTCAGTGAGATGGACGCTTCTCCCGAGGTGGCCATCATCCAGTACACGTCTGGTGTTATGAATGTTTCAGACTCCTTTTTCGAGAAGGCCGTTACCTGGTTTACCGAGATGATTTACACCATGATCACCTTCGCCGTCGCTAACGGTGATATTTCACCGTTTGTTGGCCACAACGCCATACTCCGTTGGTCTGCCATCCAGGATGCCGCATCTTACTTTGACGGGGACGACAACTACGAGAAATTCTGGTCTGAGTCTCACGTCTCTGAGGACTTTGACATGGCCCTGCGTCTCCAGACCTCTGGGTACATCATTCGCTACGGTGCCTATACTGGTGACGGGTTCAAGGAGGGTGTCTCTTTGACCGTCTATGACGAGCTGGCCCGCTGGGAGAAGTACGCCTACGGATGCAACGAGCTGTTATTCCACCCTCTTCGCTTCTGGCTCGTTCGTGGTCCCTTCACGCCCCTCTTCCGCAAGTTCATCTTCTCCAATATCACTTTCTTCAGGAAGGTCACCATCATGTCTTACATCGGCACCTACTATGCTATTGGAGCTTCGTGGAGCCTTGGCCTGTTCAACTACTTTTTTACGGGCTGGTACTTTGGAGAGTACGACAAGTACTACCTCGATTCCTTCGCCACTTACTTCTCCCTCATGATCGTTTTCCCTCTTTCTGGAAACATTGCTCTGGCCGTCCTCAGGTACAGGCTTGGTGAGAAGTCACTTCTTGCAGCCCGTAAGTATCTCACTACCTTTTGATTGTTGTCTGCGCACACTAACACAGTTTCACCAGTCTGGGACAACTTCAAGTGGATGCCCGTCTTTTGCGTGTTCCTCGGCGGTATCCCCCTCCACGTCTCCAAGGCCCTGCTCTGCCACTTCTTCGAAATCGACATTCAGTGGGGTGCGACGTCGAAGGAAGTTGAGAACTGCAACTTTCTTGAGGAAATTCCTAGGCTCATCAAGAACTTTGCCGGCACCTTCATCTTCTGTTTCGGCCTTACTGCGCTCGTTATTTGCGGCTACTACGTCTTCCCCATCCAGTGGCAGATCCGCACATTTGCGACCATCTTCCCGCTCTGCGTCACAATCGTTTCTCACTTCGCATTGCCGGTGCTTCTCAACCCGGCCTTGATGAAGTTCACTTTCTAAACAACAATTTCTTTTAACATTTTAATCACGACGCATATAGAAGCTGGGCTTATAGACGGAGTTACTTTGGCAGTGGCGTTCAACGGATAGATCTTCATCAACCTGCTCAACCGCCCCTAACGCACAGACGAACCATCTTCTCGGGGGTTTCTTTCAATGCTTTGGGGGACAAATTTGCTACAGATTGATCTAATTGCTATGTTATGTCAACATCAGATACCATTAAAAAAATACCAAAAACTTAACAACACAATCAGTCGAGACAAGAAACAAGACTGCTTAGCCATCCTTCTCACGAGGCAAAGATGTGGAAATAAGGAGCATGACGGATTAGAGAAGCCCAAGTAAGATAGTTATCATGCTCGACGACGGTTACGGCTTACCTAGCCTACCTTGCCCAAGTCCACAGCCGGAACCAGGAGACAACTGTGGAATTCAACATCAACCTGCCACCCTCCTGACTGATCTTTCGCCCGCAGCACTAACGGGAAGGACCTGGAATCCGAAGAAGCCCAGACGGACTGCTTCAGGGTACAAAAGCGGATCTCCCGGGAGCCAAAAATGGGGGTCTGCACACTCCTCATCAATTAAACTGGAGCGTTCGGTGCAGGGTGGATACCTGGGAATGCCATGCAGATGACGTAAACTGCTTTTTTTGCTTGCGGACCTTGCAACACTCCGGGCCCGTGCGCATGTGACCAGGTCCCCTCGTACCTACCTATGTAGACCGCCCTGCCAGAACGAAAGGGTACCCAAACGTCCTTGTCTCGAATTCCTACCTTGCGGTATCTATCCGTACACGCTCCCACCTCTGTTGCGCCGCTCCGAAATTTCTGTCCGTTCGCAGAAACCCAACCACGTCGATTTCGCCAGCTAGACCAACAGAGAAGCGTTACCTCACCAGTCGACTGCAGCAATATTCAACCTCGCAAAGCACGGCATCAGCACTCCATGGACGCGCCCCTGACATCGCCAACATGTTGCACATCGTGAGCGCCTCATCGCCAGTACCGTCGGAAATATTTGCGCTCCTCGCGCTGCTCTCCATCTCCGTCGTCGTTCTCCTGATTTTGCGTCATTACCTGCCACTGCGGACGACGCCCGCCTTCTATCTGGTTCCCATTTTCTTCGCGCTATGGCTGCCCGCATGCATGGTCCTGCTGGTCCCCATCGACCTGGCATCGAGTGCGAGAACTGACGATGAAGCCACGCGCGGTGTTTGGTTGCCCCCGCGCGTCTTGCTGGTCTCGTGGAGGATCACGTACTGGCTGACGTTCGCCCTGACTTGGTAAGCAGGCCACGCTGAAACACAAACCTGGGTTTCGCCCTACTGATATTCAACGCGACAGGTTTATTCTTCCCATTCTCGGCGAGTATTCCGACTCTGGATATCGCGAACCCCAGGACAGTCTCAAGTACTCGATTCGACAGAATGCACAATACCACATCATAGTGCTTGGCACGGCAAGCATCGGCCTCGGATACCTCTTCATCAGATATCACTTTAGCCTATTGATGGTCAAGACGACTTTCATGGCTCTTGCATACTTTTACGGTTTGGTTTTTGCCATTTACCTGATGGGCCACGGCCTCGTCTCTATCCCCCGACGACTTTTCCGATATTCATCCATAAGCGGAAGATTGCGCAGACTTCAGACTCGAGCGCCAAAGTTGTACGAAAAGATGGAGGACTCCCTACTGAACTTAGAGGATGTCGAATTGTTGGTTTCGGAGTTGGGCCGCCGGAAGACCGGAAGCGCTGTAAAGTTCAGCGACTGGATCGAGGAGCTTGTCGAGACCGCCAACCTGCCCGAATCGCACCCCCGGTCAACTTTGGGCGTAGCCGTCGAGGGTCGAAGCCTGCCCACGGTCATCACAGAAAAGTTCATGGCGGATTTGACGAGGAGGCTGACGCGGGCCCGGCATGCGCGCTCACGTTATGTGAACGAGTGGAACGATCTGCTGAAGGAAGCGGCGGAAACGCAGGCCATCCTGGACTCAGCCGCCTCGAAGAAGCTGGAGTTTGGTGCGCAATCACCCCACGCCGGGTTTTGGGATCGCTTCACAATCCACACACCCTACACCCGATACCTGTACTACTATCAATTCGCACCGTACGCCAGTGTCGCCCTCGGAGCGTTCCTCTCGGTAGCATCGGTCTTGATCATATGGTCGGAACTCATTAAGGCTGCATTCCCCCAGATGTCTGTCATTCGCCTCACCGTTGTCCACCATTGGGTTGGTGAGAAGGGGCAGGTCGGGTTTGCTGGACAAGTCATCTCTGTTCTCTGGCTTCTATACATGTGTGCGGCCACTTTTGTCACCATGACAGAGGTCAAGACTTGGCGAGGACGCGCCTTGGTGAGGCGCAACACGGCGTACGAATCGGCCTTTTGGTATGCTGGGCAAGTTGCCAAGCTCAGCGTTCCGCTGTCTTACAACTTCATGACCTTCTTGTCCAGAACCATCTACGAAAAGACGCGTTTCTACGGCTTCCTCGGATCGCTCATCGACTTCACTGCGATGGGTCGTTGGGCCGACTATCTCTTCCCCATCTTCGTGCTGGTTCCCGTTGCAGCCACCCTGTTCGGGCTATATGGCAAGATAAAGCGCATCTTCGGGTTTGGCGGCGACTTTATTGACGATGACGAGGGCGACGGCAGGGTCTTCGGCACGGGCTCTTGGCGCGAGGGTCGTGACCTGATCGAGCGCGAGCTGGGCGGTAACTCTGCCCTGCGTCGCCGCGAGGAGGCGTTTGCGCGGCTCGAGGCTGCGGGCAGATCTGCCCCTGTCCTGACCGTCCCTGGCAGCCGCACCGGCGCCGCGGCTTCCCCGGCGAGGTCCCCGGTCCGACCTGCACATGACAGGCCTGAACGATCTTCCCGGACTACGCCATACCGCGATGAACCCGAGGAAGAGAACTTCTTCGAGTCACTCGGCCACCGCATGAAGAACACGATGGACACGTTCGAGCCTCCCCAATGGTTCCAGGATATCAAGAAGCCCAAGTGGATGGGTGGTGACGACGACGAACCAGGAAGCAGCAGCGGTGGAGGCAGTGGCGTAGAGTCTGATATTCGCCGTTGGTTTGGGGGCGAAGGCCGCGTCCGACTGTAGCGGGGGCCCCTACCTATAATACCCTTTTCTTCTGTTTCTTTCTGGATATGATCATTTTCATCGAATTCGAGTCTCTACCAAGAGCTGGGGAGAACGCATCACTTGGAGTTTCGGCTTGAGTTTCCGCGCCAGAGGATGAGACGGAAGTTTGACCGGTCTCGCGCACTTCCCTGGCCGGAGTATAGACATCTTTTTAATGCTTGCCGCGAGAGACTTGGCATGACTATGAGAGAAAGGTCCCATAGATTTACTTGATACAAATCACAATCCTAATAGCAGTATGGTGTTTCTGGCGAAGGCTGTGTTACAATCGTGTTGTGACATGCGGACAGTATTCCAGAGATTCCACGCTGTGTCGATCTGGTAGTGACCCACCGGAGCGGCTCCGTCCACGTCTGCGTTTCGGTGCCGGCTCAGCACCGGACGTGAAAGTGGGTCCTGGCTCTTGGGTCGTGCGCAGCGCAAAGTACGGGGCGAAAGTGCATTCCGCTGGCTGGAATTGCAACTTCCTTTCAACAACCAAAAAAACCCACAACAACAAAATGAGCAAACCAGGATTATCATTCGGCCTCAGCCTCTCGAAAAAGACCGGCGCATCGAAGCCGGCGCCCCCCAAAAGGAAAACGGCCTTTGGCGGCGACGACTCGGACGACGATGCGACGAACGCGGGAAGCAAGGTCGAGAAGCTCGACGAGCTAGGCGGCTTCGACCTCGACTCGCCCTCGTCCCCGAGACAGGAGAGCGGCGGCAGGAAGACCAAGGGCCGGAACGCGGGGGCGCCGCCGTCGCAGCCCCCCGCGGGAAAGGCGAAAAACAAGGAGAGCGCCATGTTCGGCGACCTGTCGAGCTCGCTCGCCTCGCGCAGGCACGCGGCGGCCGCCGAGGAGCTGGACTCGAGCGTGTACGACTACGACGGCGTGTACGACTCGCTCAAACCGCAGAAGAAGGCGACCAAAGAGGACGCGGAGCGGAAGCCCAAGTACATGAGCAGCCTGCTGGCGGCGGCGTCGGTGCGCAAGCGCGACGCGCTGATCGCGGAGGAGAAGAAGATCGCGCGGGAGCGGGAGGCCGAGGGGGAGGAGTACGCGGACAAGGAGAAGTTCGTGACGGAGGCGTACAAGAAACAGCAGGAGGAGAACCGGCGCATCGAGGCGGAGGAGCGGAGGAGGGAGGAGGAGGAGGCCAAGAAGAACAAGGCCGGCGGGATGAGCGCGTTCTACAAGGACATGCTGAACAGGGGCGAGGAGAGGCACGCCGAGGTGCTCAAGGCGGCGGAGGAGAAGGCCAAGGCCGGCCCGGCGGCGGCGGCGCCCGAGGAGGACGGCCCGCAGGAGAAGAGCGAGGCGGACAAGGCGCGGGAGATCAACGACAAGGGCGGCTCCGTCGCGATCAACGAGGAGGGGCAGGTCGTGGACAAGCGGCAGCTCCTGCGGGGCGGGCTCAATGTCGCGGCGAAGAAGGAGGCGCAGGCCCGGCAGGAGGCGGCGCGGCCGCGGGAGAGCCGGCCGGACCACGGGGCGGGCAGGGGCTTCGTCGGGTCCGGGGGCAAGGGAGCGATGCGCGAGCGGCAGACGCGGATGCTGGAGGCGCAGCTGGAGGCGGCGCTCAAGCGGTCGCGGGAGGAGGAGGAGGCGGAGAAGGAGAAGGTCGAGAGGGTCACCAAGACGCGCAAGACCGAGGGGGACATCTCGAGCGCGAGGGAGCGGTACCTCGCGAGAAAGCGCGAGGCGGAGGAGGCCAAGAAGAAGGCGGCTGCCGAGGAATAGCACGGGGAGCAGAACGTCATCAAAGATACCCAGAGAACAAGAACTTCTCTCCTTTTCCCTTAGTCTTTCGGCCCTCGTTCTCCTTCCCTTCTATGCAGTACCTTTCTATGCTGGGAGAAAACCGGCTTCGTGAGACTCGACCATGCCTGCCCCTCTGTCCATTGTGTGTGTGTATGTGTGTTTGTACAAGAAAACCGCTAAAGCATTGGCTGATGCTGCGTCCCCGATCCGTGACGGGTGATTTCGCCCAGGAGGTTATGTATGCCCCATCATGATGCTTCCGTCGGCTCAATGCTGAACCCCCCTTGGGGGACCTTTGTTTTACAGTTTCTGGTAGTACATTAAAATATGATTCCTCCCTTCCCAGTTCCCTCTCCACTCCTTGTTTTTTTATTCCAGTCGGCGAGTTTTCGCCAATTTCGGGTTTACAAGAAGTTGTTCGAGTTGCCGGACTCCTGCTTTATCCTGTTGATGTAGGCGGTGTTGACCTGGTTCCACGCCGCCATGTACTTCTCCATGCAGGAGGTCATGCAGGTCGTCTCGCCGCTGGAGAGGGAGGTGCCGGGCTTGGGGACGCACTTCTCGAAGCAGTTCTCCTGGAGCTTCTGTAGGTCGGGGGAAAAGAAGTTGTGTTAGTTTATGTTGTTTCCCATCTGTAATTCTGTTTGCGCCCTAAGAAGACGTTTTTTTACATACGTCGATCAGGACCCGGGCGTTCGCCAGGTTGGCCTCCTGGAGGACCTGCTTCATGACAGCCTGCTTGACCGAGCCGGAGTCCATTGTGAAGTTATTGCGTGAGTTGTTTTGGGGAATTGGTGTAAAAAGTCGGAGTTGCAGGGGTTATTCGGAGGATCGGTGACGTTCTTGAATGCAATGGATCTCGCGCCTAGCTTCGCTTTGGAGTCTCAGTCACTGAAAAGTTGGAAAGGCTTGCGCCGTGAGGCTTGCCAGGTGTGGCTGAAGCGCGTCTCTCCGGGCCAAAACCTGAGGCAACTATCCACCTATCCTCCGTCATTGGCAGACAGAACAAGGGGCACTTCTTCACAGTGGTGAGACCCGCCCATCAGCAGTTAAAAACTGCGCTGTCGCGGTGCGGCGGTGGTGGTTGGTAGCGCTCGTGCCCAGGCCTGGGCCCCAGTGCCACAGGCACAGAGCAGGCACACACGGGGGGGCAGGTACCTCCCCTGGAAACTTCTTAGCGCAGTGCTGGACAGGGGTAGGAGCTCCCCAAAACGTGCTGACCCCAGGAATCAGGATCCATCGGCCAAAAAAAGAGGACAGCTAACGGCTGGGAAGAATACACGAGAGCAAAACCCACCACCAACCTTTCGTGTGCCTTGCCGAACGACGACGTCTCCTCGTCGCTGGACCTTGCGGCTCTTCTTGCAGAACACCTCGTTCACCGGCGGTCCCCTTCCCACAAGCGAAACCTTTCGCTTTTCCCCCCATTTTCTTTCTTACCCGGTTCTTCTGTTTCGATTCAAGAGCAATCATGTGGTTCAAGCCGTCCGTGTCGGCCCTGTGGCTGGCCGCAATGGCCTGGGGTGCCGCGAAGGCAGACGATGATGGAGAGGTCAAGAGCATCGCGGTATGTCTCCTCTCCCCCCGACTGATCGTGATGCTGCGCATTAGCCGGCGCAATGGTGTCTGAGATGTAGCCACTGACTCTTCTTGCTGTCACAGCTCCGAACGCACTCCCTGAACCAGGTTCGCAACTCCCGCTGCCACGTGTGCCGCACCCCCTGAGAATGCGATTTACTGAGACCTTTGGTTCGCGATGCAGCCCTACCTCGATTCCGACATGGCGAGTCGGTGGTACGACTTTGGAGGAGACACCATTATCCGAACGGACTCGTACGTCATGACCAACATCCTTCGAAGTGCACTCGGGGAAAGGGGGGAACAGAGACCGAAAGTGAAAGAGAGAGGCTAAAACAAAGGGGTGATTCGCAGATACATCCGGTTGACGTCCGACCGCCCATCGCAAACCGGCTGGCTCTTCTCGAGAGTGCCGCTGACGGCGACCAACTGGGAGATTGAGGTCGAGTTCAAGATCCACGGCAAGAACCAGCTGTTCGGCGATGGCCTCGCCATGTGGGTGACCAAGTCCCGCGGCACCCAGGGCCAGGTCTTCGGCAGCCAGGACAACTTCGAGGGTCTCGGCATCTTCTTCGACACGTACAAGAACAACCGCCCCGGCACCGTCTTCCCCTACGTCATGGCCATGTACGGCGACGGCAAGACCCCCTACGACAAGGACAACGACGGCAAGGGCACCGAGCTCGCGGGCTGCTCCGCCCGCGGCATCCGCCACGCCAGCGTGCCCACCAAGGCCAAGGTCACCTACTTCCAGGACAAGCTGCTCAAGCTCGAGCTGCAGTACAAGTCCGAGGGCGACTGGACGCTGTGCTTCGAGACGAACGAGCCCCCGGCCATCCCCCAGATCGCGTACCTCGGCTTCAGTGCCGAGACGGGCGAGCTCAGCGATAACCACGACATCATCTCCGTCCAGGCCAAGAACCTGTACACCACCCAGACCGGCAAGAGCGGCAGCAGCAAGCCGACCTCGGGCGGCGGCAAGGGCAAGAAGGGCACCAGCTCCGTCAAGCCTCCCAAGGAGGGCGGCAGCTGGACGTGGTTCTTCATGAAGGTTTTCCTCTTCTTCGGTCTCATCGGCGGTGGATACGTCGGCTACACGGCCTGGAGGGCGAAGAACGACAAGAGACATCGTTTCTAGATCCTCGGCGGACACGGTCCTCCCGATGGCTGTCTTCTGGAGAGAGAGGTAGAGGACAGCAAAACGGTGCGAAAAGGGGGTGGTTTTCTTTTTGGTTGACACTTGTAGGAGGGACGATTGGCGCCGTACATACCAAACAACACCCACACACACACGCACGCATACTTGATTGCATGGGCAGGTCAAACAAAAAGAAACCGAATTTCCTGGTCTTACTTTTTTTCCTCTCTACCAGTCATGTTTCTTACGATATTCAGTCTGAGATGAATCAAAGTGTATTATACGACGGTTGATGCGATGCTCAGTAGCACCGGCACGGATATACGTTGCGGCGGTGACGGTGGCCTGAGCCCTGCATAGGTCGGCAACCTACGTACCGCGTAATCCGGCAGAGATTAACTCCAGATCCGAGTCACATTCACTTTTTGACCATTGGCCCATGACGGGATTGCTCCTACTCCTAGACGGCACGACGGATATGCTCAAGAACTAGAGAGAAAGCGGAAAAAGCTACGTGGGCGGCCGGCTGAAAGCTAGGACGATCGATACTCTGTGCAATGCCGACCTCGTCGTGGGCCGGGGAGGCAAACTCTCCCTATTCGTGATGCGTGCGTCGGTTCTTGATCAGGTGGCCGGCCAACACGGGGGCGCAATTGGCTGCAGCTTCATCTCACGTCCATAAGTTTTGGCGGGAATGCTGAAGCTTTATGTGACCGGGTGAGAGTCGGCCTGCTATGTATAGCCCCCGGCACGTCCGGCATGCAATTGGGCGCGGCTCTGGATGGGTGTTGTGGCTCGCCACGTATTGCGGCCACAACTGCGTCTATCCATGGCGTCGAGGACCGGACGAGGTGCTGCAGAGTCAAGACCTCTCGTTTGCTTGACATACGGGCCCAGCTTCTGGCTCTCTGACTCCGGATCTGCCGGGTAAGATATTGAATCTCGCAGTGGTGGTCCTGGCTCCGATGGCTGTTTGCAGTCAAGATTCCACTGCGCAATGTTTCGCTTGAGATACGGCTGTTTCCAGCACAGGGTTAACGAATCCCACCGCGTTGACCGGCAGCTGGCAGGGGGGCACGGGGGGTTCTTCAGACGAGACTGGCATATTCTCCTAGACGGCTGTTGATCCGGGTTGCCGGGACTCCTTGAGCGGGAAAGACGGGAGCAGAGGAAAGAGGTGGAAACGAGTAATTAGGGAAAATAAGGAATGCATGCTCGGGGCAATCCTGTCACCTGTCCTCCCGCAGACGGACCGGTTTCCGTGGCTGCTAGGGGGGCGGGCGAGCGTCTCATTATGTCTCACTCGGAGACTGGTGTTCTGCTTGTCTTTTGGCAACCTTGCAACCTTGGTCGGTTGGATAAGGTTTTCGGTAGAGAGGTCGAAGGGCGGTAGCGGCCGGCGGGAAAACAGGGTGGAAGGACAAATACGGCAATTGTCGGCGGTAGGGTAAAAGAGGGGTCGATGATCGCTGACAAGTGCGGATGTCGACGGACGGGAACGTGAAGGTGAAAGGAGCACTGTGAAGTAGTAATCGCGGGATACTATGTAGGTTTGACAAGGGACAGCGAGGGGAGCGTGAGGGGAGGGGGAGGGGTGAGGAATTGACTTTGGACATGTTACCTTCTGGGCGTAGCGTGATAGTCGAGGTCAAGAGCGTGGCATGAGGTGAGGAGCTGATATGATGAGGTGAGGTCAGGACGTGGAAGATACGTATCCATTGGGATGGCAATGGTGATGGGCCGAGTTGGAACTTCCATGGTGAGGGGAACAGGTGCCGAGGGGTCAGCTCAGTTCCTGACGTCGTTAGGTCCTCCCACTATTTTCAGGTAAGTTGGGGACCTCCATGTTGAAAGAAGAGATGTGACTGGGGAGAGAAAGCTTTGGAGGGGCTCGAGGCTCGAGCTAGCGTGCCTGTCTTGTGCGGCAAGCTGCAGCTTCTTCCTTTACAACCTCTGAATACCTATAGCAGGCATGGAAAGTGCCCTCTGACCCAATGCCTGCCGACCTAGGAAATAATTACAAGTAAAAGGTACATCGCCACGCCCCTACTTACCTGTATCTACGTCAGTACGGATACTGAGCAGGTATGGATTACATAGTATGTAGGTACGCAGGTGGTGATAGAAATTGCGAGGTGGACCCTTGGCAAGATTGAAGGAGCACCACAAGACTTGGGAATCGAGTCGAGTCGGGTCGAGTCGAAAGGAATCGGATACCCAGTTGTCCTAGTCACGCGCAGCCCGGAAATGTCTCTGCTACTGCAGCTGTGACCCGACGAGATTCAGGTCAGGTTACGATACGGGCATTTGGTTGCCCCTACCCCACCTTTGCTGGGCTGGCCAGGTGCACCAGCACCAGCACCACTGCACCGTACCTGCCATGGTACATAGGTACCTGCCATCGCCCCATACTGACTGTGTCACAGCCTGTGTGCGCTTGCTCGATCTAGGTGGGGAACATCATCGAACGCACTTTCCAGTGTCAGCGCCATGGACTTGGACACGGAGCAGCAGATGGAGACGGTAGGTACCGACCCAAAGTACGGATGCGCAGAGGCAGGTAGGCAGGCATACGCATGCCAGGCGCGCTCTCCACGTTCCTACCATCCCTCCTTCTTCTATTAACATGTACATGTGGGTAGCACCTGCCCAAGGCATTTCGCTTCGCAGTTACCTTCGCCTGGGAGGTTGGATCGCGGCTGCCCCCGGATTCCTCGACTCGGAACAAGTACGGAGTACCTGGGCGGGCACTCTTCTAAAACCCTGCCTCACTGGACTGGGCTGGGCTTGACTGAACTGAATTGACCCAACTGAACTGAACTGAAGCAAAGCAAAGCAAAGCAAAGCAAAGCAAAGCAAAGCAAAGCAAACGAGTCTCGACTTGGAGGGAGTGATCGCCGTCTTGGGTCCTCGCCGCAACTGCCCATTGTCCTTGTCATTGCAATTCTGTCCAATTGCGCTGCTCTCCCCTACCCACGCCGTTCCCGTCTAAAAACGCGGGTGTCGACGAGTTTGAACCGCTTCCGCCTTCCGCCCTCCGCCCACATTCACGCCTAGCCCCAGCCCAGCCCAGTGGCATCCACCCGCTCCCACATTCATGACCGCGGACAGAAGCGAGAGCACTTGTCGGTACCTTTCACCTAGCTCTCCCGTCTGCGTCAGGCCAGGTCCAGTGCGGTACATACCACGGTATCCGTAGTGTATCACCTAGCTTTTCATGACTGGCCGAGGCAAGGTATTGGACAGGCATGAGCACCATCGCAAAGTACCTTACCTACTACTACTAGCTAGGTAGCTACCTGCTTTGAGCAATTGCTAGCTACTACGGATACTACATCATCATTGACCTCAGCTTCGATCAGCCCGACTCTTCCTCTTCTTCTTCTTCTCTTTTCCCTTTCCTTCTCTTTCTCTACTTTCCAAGCTTCGGCATCCCTTCCGAATCTACCGACTCCCCCGGCCATCTTGGTGTCATCTATACAATCAATTGAGGGCAGCAGCTGTCACTTAATCTTGAGTCCCATCCAATCCCCAGTTATCGGTGCGAGTAACGACTCAGTCGCCCCTCCCCTCCGGTGCCTCAAACCTTGCCCCCCGAGGTCAAGGTACTCCGCTTCACGGCCGCTTCGTCCATACACAGAGCAAGAGATCCCGCTTGTGCTGTTGGCCCAACCAGCATCCCGGACACAGCCGCAGACGCAGACGCAGAAGCAGCAAGCAGCAGCAGCAGCAGCAGCAGCCTCTGTTGTCATTCGAGCCATCTGTCGCTTCCGATTGAGGAAGAAGAGAAAAAAAAGGAAACCCAGGTCGAATCCTACGTTACCTTACCAGACATCCCTTGCTTCAAGGACCAACAATTGTCAGAGACCAAAAGGTACCTCGCCCGAGAAAGACGAAAAGGTCCCCCCCAAGGCCCAGGAGGAGAGCGCAAACTTGATCATCTGTTCGTTCCCCTCCCATCCCACTTGCATTTTTCCCAAGTCCCTTCTTCCCTCTTTGTTATCGCACGTCCGCTTTCTCTATTCCTGGAAATCCGTGCTGTGTGTCTATTCGGTTCACCCTTTGACCTTGCAACCCGTTGCTTTGGTTAGACTTTGCCAATCTGCGGCGTAACTTATACCGTTTTCTCTGCCCAGCTATAGGTATCGACACATAGAAGCTCCCGAACTCCCCGTCCAGGTTGCAATCTCCAATCGCAATTATTGCCAACTGGCCGGATCTTCTCTACCTTGCCCTCTTGTAATACCTCGCTCGCTCGGCTTCAGTACGTTCTCTGGTGTGCCCCTCACTCCCTTTCCCACCCTTCCCAAAGGATATGCGCGCGCGCCGCTTTGGACACCCATTGTTCCTAACAATTGTAGGCGGCTTTCCCTCTAGAGTAATAGCAGGTGAAGCGCAGAAGCTCTTGCCCCCCGTCCGCGCTCGCGCTCCCATTTCCGTCAATTCGCCAGGTACTCACCTAAACGGCTCAAACCGGGCTATCCCTTGAATCGACGAATCACTTTGCGACCTTCCCTTCTCCATAGCCGCTTTTGCAAACGTCGTAGGCCCCGACGCCCGCGCCTGTGCATCTGTCGTTTTACGTCCGCTTTCTCCAAAGGGGCACGCCGCCCTTCTTCCTTCTTCCGACCTCCATATGCCTACCCTCGGCTTTCTCAAGAAAAAACGGACGAGGGAGGCCAATCAGGATCCTCAAGGCGCAAGCTTACCCACCAGTCCAGTGACGCCTACCTCCTCCAAGCCCTTCGAAAGCTCCATCTCAACCACCCTTTCCTCGCTGTCCACCAACTCTCATCCGCCTTCCCAGCCCGGCGGTCCAGGACACAAGCAGCAAGAGGACTCGGCCTCCGGGGCCGCGAAGCAGCAGATGTATCCCGTCACCGTCCACCCCCCGCCCAACCAGTCGGCACCCCACCAACAGCACTACAACCAGCAGCAGGGCGACCAGCAGCAGAACCTCCCGAGCATCAGCAACCTCATCAATCCTCCTCAGCATGACGCCGCCAGCAACGGCCACAATTACTTAGCGCAGCCGTCGCAAAATCCCCCTACGAACCCGAGCCCCGGCACCGATCCCGCTCGCCTCCAGCAGCAGCAGGCCCAGTCGATGCTGCACCCCCCGCAGCAGCAGCAGCAACAACAACAGCAGCAGCACCAACAACAGCACGGAATGGTGCAACAGGTGCCGGACCAGCAGGTCCGCCAGACCAAGGGCAAATACACTCTCACCGATTTCGACATTCTGCGCACGCTGGGAACCGGCAGCTTCGGCAGAGTGCACCTGGTGCAGTCCAAGCATAACCAGCGCTTTTACGCTGTCAAGGTCCTGAAGAAGGCGCAGGTCGTCAAGATGAAGCAGGTCGAGCACACCAATGACGAGAGGCGCATGTTGGGCGAGGTGAAGCACCCGTTCCTCATCACATTATGGGGCACGTTTCAGGACTCCAAAAACCTGTACATGGTGATGGACTTTGTCGAGGGCGGCGAGCTGTTCTCGCTGCTGAGGAAATCCGGGGTACGTGTGCAATTCCGCGAACGACGTTGCGGGACTCTGAAGACTGACCATCCCGCTCGCAGCGCTTTCCCAACCCCGTCGCGAAGTTCTACGCTGCCGAAGTCACGTTAGCGCTCGAATACCTGCACTCGAGGAACATCATCTACAGAGATCTCAAGCCCGAGAACCTGCTGCTCGACCGACACGGACACCTCAAAATAACAGATTTCGGTTTTGCGAAGCGAGTGCCGGACAAGACATGGACGCTCTGTGGTACCCCAGACTATCTCGCGCCCGAAGTTGTCTCGAACAAGGGCTACAACAAATCCGTGGACTGGTAAGCCTTTGCCGCCAGACATAGGTCGCTGATTTTCGGTTGTGCTGACCCCAGTCTCAGGTGGTCTCTTGGAATTTTGATATACGAGATGTTGTGCGGGTACACGCCGTTTTGGGACAGCGGGTCGCCCATGAAGATATACGAAAATATCCTCAAGGGCAAGGTGAAATACCCGGCCTACATCAACCCCGACGCGCAGGACCTGTTGGAGAAGTTGATCACGGCCGACCTCACCAAGCGGCTGGGCAACCTGTACGGCGGTCCGAACGACGTCAAGAACCACCCGTGGTTTACAGAGGTTACCTGGGACCGGTTGGCGCGCAAGGACATCGACGCGCCTTACACGCCCCCGGTCAAGGCTGGCGCGGGTGACGCGAGCCAGTTCGACAGATATCCTGAAGACCCCGAACGCTACGGATCAAACGGGCATGACGAGTGGGTTTCCTTCCTCCGGGTGGTGCCGGGGCTCGCTAACGTGGTGTTTCAGGTACGGCCATTTGTTCAACGACTTTTAATGTCTCGCTCCCGTCAGAGGCGAGTTGGAAACGTAGATGTCCTCGCACCTTCCATCCTGGGGGCAGTGTTTGGATTGTATAGGGCGCTTCGGGGACGCTCAGGGTCTAGTAATTGTGTCTGCACTACTTTGGGGCGCCTGGTTGAGGGTTTGGGAAACGGAAGGCAGGCAATGATGGGGCTGGTGCGGTGGGGGCTTCCAAGGACCTGGAAGATGGAAAAGTGCAACAAGACGAGCCTTGTCAACCTCATTACAACTTGGATACATCAATACCTAACAGTTGATTATTACTTATGGATACCTTTATTGCAATTGTTGTCAGGGGTGGGCGGACGACGGACCCGAAACTACTGCAGGAACCGTCAGAGCCACGGTGTTGAGGCCGGGCTAGCGATGTCTGGCGCGGCAATACATGATTCGGACAAGGTCGGCCGGGGGACTGGGACCACACAGAAACGACGACGATGACGGGCGTCGCACGTTGTATGTCGCATGGCAACACGGCAACATGGCACACGCCGCATGCTTTGCATCGTTACTTGTGTTGCAGTCGCCGCGGCGGCCTCACCTCGAGGGCTACTATGTACAATGCCAGCTCAAAAGTCTGTGTACACCAAAAGGGATACAGTACACTAAATCAAGCAAATAGTAACTACTCTACTAATATTTCTTACTATTACTATTCTAAATAGTTTAATTAAAATAAAATAGAATATTCTATATTTTTTATCTTATTTTTAGGGATAAAATTTAGTAGTGCAGAATGCGTTTTGGTAGAGATGCTGGTGTCAAATTGTGTTGGTGTGCACAGACTTTTGAGCTGGCATTGTATGTACAGTCTACCTACAGACGGCAGCACTAGGGCGAATTGCTCCCCCCACGCAGCCGCGAGCTAGGCGTGCAAACAAGCTCCAATGGGCTCTTATCCGGGCCTATTAATGCAGAGGGAAACAGCGGTTCGTTCTGGCGGTGACAGGGTATCTGGGTAGAGTGCGGGGATTACGGGCTGCGGTGCGGGACGGTGTCCAGGAGGAACGCTACAAGCTTTGGTAGGCGACATTGGAAGCCCGCCGGAGGCCCCAGGCCCCCAGCTGGGTAGAGGGGGAGCGTCCAATTGGAGACCGGGAGGAGGGGGGCCCTCGTACAGTTTTCAGTGTATCCGTAGCGCACATTGCATGGGCCGGGCTGGACCCGATACCGACCGCTGCTTGCTGCAGACCCGGTGGAAAGTCACGGGGCTGGGCGGCTTATGAAAGGAGGCCCGTCTGGCAACCCATGATGGCGACTTGCAGGGACCTAGACTACTCCGTACAAAACTCCATTTTTCGCGTCTGGTTTTTGTTTACTCTGTCCGCGGTGTAGCCTTGTTTGATTTGCTTGAGGTATCTATCGATTGGCTCCTGTGCGGCGGCGTACGGCTCTCAATTGAGGATAAGATGGACGACTACATGTTCCGCGAGCATGTCAGCAACTGCCGCCAAGTCACGGAAGCGACACACTATGTCGAAATCCTCAACTATTCGGTGAGCGCCGTCGCTTTTCAACGGTGGCCTTTTGGGAACACGATGGATCCCTGGAGGTCAGCTCGGGACGAGCTGTGGCTAAGCCAATTGATAGGATCCATTCTACGACTCCTGCGAGGAGCATCCCCTCACAATGGACGAGTTTGACAACTTCCTCCACCGGCGGGTAAGTATCTTGTACCTTTTTCACAGCCGTATTTCTCATCATGAGTGGGAGAAATAGGATGAGCTGACACGGTGGGTAGGGGGCATTTGAACCTCAGAAGACCAAGGAGGGGACCAAGCTGCTGAGCGGCATTCGATTAGTGTAAGACGTCTTGTCTTTGAGAACCAAGACTCGGATCGGTGAACTGACCGACGTACGTACGTACCGCCAGCCTCCAGAAGAATGCCAAACACAACGAGACCTTTGCGCCGCACACCATCTCGTTCCCGGCGGACGCCTACGAGTCCATGGTGAAGACCATGCGGCTGCCGTACAGGGCCATCGAGGGCACCAGCGTCGTCGGTCCCTTTTTCTGGTGCGCGTACGACCAGGAGGACGACGATCCCACCCTTCGTTCGTTGGAACCCTTGCGTGCCTGGTGCTTCCCGCAGTTGACTGACGCGACCTCCAGAGATCATCTTCCGCAAGTCGGACGTGCGGAAGAAGGGCAAGACGCGCGGGTGGGAGCTCATGCTCTCGCACCGCTTCTCGACGGGCATCACGTCGGGCTTCGTCAAGGGCACGCCGAGCTCCGACATCGTGGCGGCCATCGAGCACCTGAGGTCCTGCACGAAGCAGGTCGGGCACCCGATGCTGCTGCCCATCATCATCCTCTCGCACGACCTGTCGACGCGGAACGACCAGAAGCAGCGCGACGCGCGCGACTGGCTGCGGCGGCTGGAGCACGCCGTCAGCATGCGCAACGAGATCCAGGACGACGAGGGGTACGTCAAGGACGGGTACCTCGAGGTGGACGCCATCAGCCGCGACCTGGTCGAGTGCCACAGCCAGGTGCTGTGGAAGCGGCCGCAGGCGTACCTGGAGATCGTCAAGGAGATCGAGGAGGCCATGGGGCTCTTCAGGGAGAGGGCCAGGGAGCAGATGGCGGTCGACGTGGACCTGGACAAGCTGCACCGGAGCATGCTGGCCAGGCTGGACTTTTACCGGATCAAGCTCAAGGGCATCGAGAACTACCAGGCGACGACGCTCGAGAGGTTGCACATCCAGCGCAGCGCGGTACGTCTGGTTCCTGATCGTTTTTGGGGAAAAGGTGCAAGAATGCTGACTGTCACACCAGTTGTACAATCTGCTCTCCCAGCGAGAGTCCAAGATTCAGTTCCAGATGGCCGGTGAGCAGAGGAGGCTGGCGCATGCGAGTAAGAGGGACAGCACGGCGATGAAGACCATCTCCCTTCTTGGTGCCGTCTTTCTGCCCGGAACGTTCCTGGCGTCCGTGTTTAGCATGACCTTTTTCAACTTTGAAAGTGGTGAGTTGAGCAAGATGACGATGGTTCGAGGCCACGGAATACCATGCTGACTGTATCGCAAGATGCTGACCCGGTCATTTCGAAATCGCTCTGGGTCTACTTCGCCATCACCGTGCCGCTGACCATCATCATCGTGGTCGGGTGGATATGGTTCGACCGCCGGCGCGAGGGCCAGTTCGCCATCGAGGACGCCGACCTCGAGGAGAACATTGTGAACATGGAGGCGGAGATCATGGCCATGATGCGGAAGCGGACCATGAGCAAGGCCAACACGTGGACGTCTGTCACATCGCCCATCCGGCCGTAGTCTCTGCGCTCATGGATGCAAAGAGAAAAGAAGAACACGATGTGTTCCATGAACATTGGTACGATTATTTGCATTCAAAAAAGAGGAGAGGGGGCAAGTGGTGGATGGATATGTACATACTATCACGCCTTACGACCTGACGACACTTATGAGCGATATATTTTTACGAACGAACTAGCATCACTATATAGACTATTTTTGATTACGGATACGACAGCAAGGCATCTATGCCTCCCCTAAAGCACTCTGACACTCCAAAGCCAGGATGAACGTGAACCGAGCATGAAGTTGGCCCACACTGCGGGTGCGGCCCGTCCCTCATACTTTGGAGGCTTATGCTCGGACTCGGGTGCCGAGACGGTGCCTTGGCACTGGACTTAGATCAGACTGACGACTCAAAAGGACAGCTGCCATCGCAAGACACCACCAAACCGACCATCGCGGGCTGGACGTGTTCGTGGGGACCTTTCACGAGCTTTCCAGGCGGAGAGCTCCTCTGCAGGGATGACAGACCGACATTCCGGCACTAAGCACTAAAATGAGGGGTAAAAGAAGGGGTTTGGCGGGGTTCGTCGTGTTGCTAGGGTATCGATAAGGACGGCCCAGCGGTCTGGACTAGACCTTTACCGCTAAAGATCAGCTGCGAAGAACCCTCTGACGACATGGTGGTAGGTAGGTATATACACTAGGTATAGAACAGGGGTGCGCGAGGGGGACACCTCACATCGCGGCCGCTACTGACGAGCTGCCACGACTTCCCAGCTCGGGTCCCCTGAAGAGAAAGAACCACTCAGCTTCCATTGCTTTGTCGCCCCCCCTTGCCGAGCTGAGCACTCACTCTTTGGATCGCCGGCTCAATTTCCAACAGAGAGCGGGTCGGAAGCAAGATTATTCTCTGTCGTCGTCCTATTTTTTTGCTTGGCGGTGTTGACGTACTGCCACATATATCGAAAAACCGGGCGGACCTCCTGCTGGCCGTGAGAAACGAGACATTCCACGACCACGCAACACGCGGCTCAACCTCGATTACTGGCTGATTGATACAGGCATACGAGACGCCTCCTGTATCCCGTACCCTATTCTTGCATCATATCGCGTCTCGCTTTTCTTCCTCTCAACTCCTATCAAACCTACTTAAACCTCATCACTAAGATTCCGGCCAATCTCTCTCGCCATTGCTCACTCACCGCCAGACATCATGTCAGACAAAAAAGCTCAACCTAAGGTCACCACCGCACCCCAGGCCGGCGGCGGCGCGAGCGAGACGCACCGCACCGTCAAGACGCTCAACGACTCGGTCCTCCCGCACCTGACCAAGATCTTCAACGTCCACGCCGGCAAGGACGACAAGAAGTGGCACAAGGAGCAGATCGCGTCCTTTGTCAAGAACGTCCAGGCCGACGATGCCACCCTCGAGCACATCACCGCCAACGCGGGCGCCTCGCCCGAGGAGTTGGACTTGAACGGCTTCCTGAGTTACATGACGTCCTCAGCCTCGGCCGCCACCGCCCCGGCCGAGGAGCAGGACCTGACGTACCCGCTGTCGAGCTACTTCATCAGCTCCAGCCACAACACGTACCTGACGGGCAACCAGCTGTACAGCGAGTCGAGCACCGAGGCGTACAAGAACGTGCTCCTGAGGGGATGCCGGTGCATCGAGATCGATGTCTGGGACGGCGACGACTCTGACAACGAGGACGGCACGTCGATCAGCAGCAGCGACGAGGAGGCGGCGGGCGTGCCAAAGGTTAAGAAGAGTCGGCTGTCGAGGCTCAAGGATAAGATGCCTAGTTCGCTGTCGAGCAGACTCGAGAAGACGTCCTTGGGCAAGAAGATGGATGAGAAGATCGAGAAGTCGAACGGCACCCCGCCCGCCACGTCGACGCCCCCGGCGACGGCCGGCTCGCCTGCGACGGTCAGTCCGCCCGCGGAGACCCAGGAGCTCCAGCTGCAGAAGACGCCCTCGCCTAGGCCGTACGGCATCGAGCCGCAGGTTTTCCACGGCTACACACTTACCAAGGAGGTCCCTTTCCGACACGTCTGCGAGACCATCCGCGACTACGGATTCAAGACGGCCAACACGCCCGTGATTGTCAGTCTAGAGGTCCACTGCAGCGCGCAGCAGCAGGAGGTCATGGTGCAGATCATGGAGGACACGTGGAAGGGCCTGCTCATCCCGGCGCCGGAGGTGGATGCCAAGGAGCTGCCGCGCCCTGCGGATCTCATGGGCAAGATTCTGGTCAAGGTGAAGTATGCCCCGCCGACGGACGATGCGCCGGTGGAGGACAGCGAGGACAGCGACGGTAAGACGCCGGTGGATCCCGCCAACCAGAAGGCGGTTGCCGCCAACAAGAAGGCGTCCAAGATCATCCAGGCGCTGAGCAGGCTGGGCATCTACACGCGCGGCATCTCGTTCAAGTCGCTCACGCAGCCCGAGGCGGCCATGCCCACCCACATCTTCTCGCTGTCGGAGAAGGGGGTGATGGAGGTGCACGAGAAGCAGCCCGACCTGCTGTTCCACCACAACAAGCACTTTTTGATGCGGGCGTACCCGTCGGGCATGCGGATCAGGAGTTCCAACCTCGACGCGCCCGTCTTCTGGCGCAGGGGCATCCAGATTGTGGCGCTCAACTGGCAGAACTGGGACGAGGGCATGATGCTCAACGAGGGCATGTTTGCCGGCACGGCCGGCTACGTCTTGAAGCCGGAAGGTATGTTTCGCTCATCGGCCGTCATGGGAGCATTAAACGTTAATCGTGCGCACAGGATACCGTTGCCTCAAGACCGGCTCGCCACCGCCAGCTCCAGACGCCGTCAAAGAGACCCCCGAAATTGCGTACAAGACGCTCGACCTCCAGATCGACGTCCTCGCGGCGCAGAACCTGCCCCTGCCCCCCGGCGACACCAGGGTCTCGGGCTTCAAGCCGTACGTCAAGGTCGAGATCCACGTTGAGTCGCCCGAGGAGCGCCTGCCCGGGGCGCACATCAAGAACGACGGCCACGAGCAGGAGGGCGAGTACAAGGCCAAGACCAAGTCGAACAAGGGCATCGACCCGGACTTCAAGGGCGAGGAGCTCAAGTTCACGGCGGTGCCGGGCGTCGTGGAGGAGCTCACGTTCGTGCGGTTCACGGTGCGCGACGACGAGATCGGGCGGGACGACCTGGCGGCGTGGGCGGCGGTGAGGCTCGACCGCCTCAGGAGCGGGTACCGCTTCGTCCACCTCATGGACTGCGAGGGAAAGATTACGGAGAGCGTGGTCCTAGTGAGGATCACGAAGAGGGTGTACTAAACTGGGGATTGGTTCGGTGTGGTCCGGATGTTTTCACAGCGCAGCATTAAAAAGCAGCATCATCAGTATCTTTATTCACCTATGCATCTTCCTCACACCTTTACTCGTTAATCAATTATATTAAATCTCGCTAGGCCGGCACGCGCATTAATCAAATGAAGTGCTACAAAACAACCCGCTACGGGACGGAAACGATTAGTAGTCGTTGTTGCCGTAGCCCTTGTTCTCCCGCTTCTCGTGGCCCTTGGACTCGAGCTTGTCGCTGTGCAGGACGTTGCCGGCCTTCTCGAGGAACTTGCCGACCTTGCTGTCGCCGCCCTTGCCGTTGCCGTAGGAATCGTTCTCGCGGCCGTAGTTTGAGGAGCCGTACGAGTCGTTCTCGCCGACGCGGCCCGAGGACCCGTACGAGTCGTTGTTGCGGCCGGTGGAGCCGTACGAACTGTTATCGTTGTCTCCGTATGACGAGTTGTTGTTGCCGCGGCGGTTGCTGCCGTACGAGTCGTTCTCGCCGTAGGACGAGGGGTCGTTGTCGAAGGTGCGGCCGTCGTTGTCCGAGGCGTTGTAGGAGAGGGAGTCGGCGCCGGCGAGGTTGGGGGAGGCGGAGCCGCCGCCGAGGCGGGTGTTGGAGGCGCCGGAGCGGGAGCCGTAGCTGTCGTCGTTGCGGGAGGAGCCGTAGGAATCGTTGTTGCCGGAGCCGTAGCTGTCGTTGTTGCGGGAAGAACCGTACGAGTCATCGTTGCGGGAGCCGTAGGAATCGTTGTTGCCCGAGCCGTAGCTGTCGTTGTTGCGAGAGCCGTAGGAATCATTGTTGGAACCGTACGAGTCGTTGTTGCCGGAACCGTACGAGTCGTTGTTTCCAGAACCGTACGAGTCCTCGTTACGGGAGGAACCGTAGGTGGACTTGCGATCCCGTGTTAGCAGTGTCCCCTGATGCCAGGGGAGCTTGGGTACTCACGTTGTCGTTGCCGCCGTAAGACATGTTGACTAAGGATTTATGGAGATACGAATTAGAGTTGTGCTTGGAAGTTCTGACGATGATGATGGGATGATGCAAGGCTTGGGACAAAGAAACAACAGGACGAGGGGGGGATTATTTAAATGGGCAACGACAGATCATTGAGGAATGTTGGAGTACGCGCGGTATGATGCCCCCCTCTCGAGGTCTCACTCTCACATGCCCCCAGCGTCCCTGGCAGGGGACCCTCCCGATCGACAAGGCAGTGGCCCATCGACGCACGTTTACGACATTTCCGTGAATCCCTGGATCCTGTTGGTCTACCTGAGAGGGCCGTAAGTAGTGTACCAGCGGTCTAGGCGCGTGGGAGGCACAGAACTAGACGGGCTTGGACGGATGGCACCATGAAGCTTGATTTCGCGCGAGGCCTGCCCTGCTGAGCTGAGGGCAGCTCTTGTGGTATGAACCAGTTCGCGAAGGGGAGGCAACCACTTGGCGGGGGAAACGCTTGTTTGGTCTGGTCTATCCCGTTCTTGGCCTGGTCCTTCAGCTTCTCATGGGAGGGAGGGAGACGGCCAACGTTGAAATGCAGTAGGATATACATAGCAAATGAGAAGGGATTGGCGGGGGACCCTGATCTTCAGCATCGGTCGGCGACACCGCCGAGATGGCAGAGCGAGAACAGAAAGCCAAGGCATCACCGGAGAAAAAAACAGGGCAGGGAGCAGCGCCGTATCGTTTGCAATGTCGGGTACGCGCCCAGAGGTTCGTTCGCAGTGACGCGAGGGGTCGTTGTGGCGGGCAGTCGGCAGGCGGCCCACTGCCATGTCGTCATACCGGGGATGTGTACATGTCGAGCCGGTGGCTAGTCGAGCTGGTGGGATGGCATGTTGGCGATTGGAACGGTACTAGTGCTGGGAACGGCAACGGCGACGGCGACGGCATGCCCGCGCTAAAGGTGTAGCTGAGCGTTTGGTGATGCGGTTCTCGTTACCCCGCCATTCCATTCCGATCCCCAAGACAGGGTGTTGTCGGGGAAGGGAGAGAGAGCTGTCCGTGAAGCTTCCTCGCGAATCGTGGTCCCACGTTCCCGGAGGCCGCTGACGTTTGGGGGGGGCTGAAGCTCGGGGAGCTAGGTACACTATGTGCCTTAGCGTAGGTACTGGCATACCGCCTATTGGCAGGTATCTTACAGGGGGCCCAGCTTGAGCTTAGTGCATCTGTGCCAAGGTGCTGTAAGGTTCTGCGCTAGCTACGGATACTTGCATTCTTTCCAGCTTGACATGGGTATTGCGACTTGGACCGCAGCTTGGGGATATGGCAAGCACGTTCACGGTTCGGGAAAGCCCGACTCAACGGCCGCGACTCCCCTTCTAAGCTCTAACCTGCTGCTGTGAGTCGTGACACAGAGGGCAGGCGCCTCTGAATGCGGCAATCTGTAGGAATACACGCTGTCGACAGAATGTCGGGAAAAGGAGGACAGTAGAAGAAAAGAAGCTGTTTACAATTGGAAGTCTTTGGGAATTGACAATGGGCGCAGGACGCAGTAGCTGTAACCCCGTTGGAGCTTGCAATCTTTCAACATGGCTAGGTTTGGGGTCCAGGTCAAGAAGTCTTTGACTTGTAGAACGTACGAGTCAAGGTTGTCTCGTCTAAAATCACAGAGACCCGATGGCTTACTTCAGTGTCAACTCACGACTAACAACATCTTTGGTTGTCGTATACCGGCAGCCGTTAATGCCAAAATCATCCAGGAGTTCCTGGTTCCGGCCGGCCTTCTTATAAGTGAGTTCAAAGGGTAAGAAGTCCTGGTACTTGGACAATCTTTAGGAGTGCCAGGAGCAAGTGAGTTGGCCTGACGGGCTACACTCTGCTCGGAGGCCTTCTTTGAACGGCTTCTACGCTGCTTCGTGAGCTCCATCCCGCCTTGAGCAGCGTGGGCACTGGCGACAGTATCTAGTTCCAGGAGGGGGTAAATATATGGCATCATCTCTTCGGTGGAGGTAACATCAGGGGTTGTGGCTGTCCTGGATGGTGTCGGCATTGACGTCCGCAGGAGCCTAAGATCTTTATTCTTAAATCAACGGGTGACTGTCTGCAGGTGGCCTCGCAGACCTGTGCCAGGTCGTCTCGGTAGGGAAGATCAAGGCTGGATACGCTGCAAGTTCGAGAGGATCAGCAAAAAAACCTTGCTTTCCTCCTAACGACTGAGGTCTTAGTCGAGACATACACCCAGGCAACATGCTTGGCCAGTCGGTCAGAGCACTCGACGGTTGTGTTCAGGGCCTCAACATAGGGATTGCTAATGTTCAACGTCGCATTCGACATCTTCATTGTGGGAAACGGCTGAGAAAACGCTGGGTTGGCTGATAGATACCTCGTTGCGAGGAGAAAGAATACGAAGTTGAACATTGTTCTACGCGAAGCACTCCGTCCACCACTAATGCTTTCAGGCTGATGCAACACAATTGCCGTCTGAAAGAAATGAGGTCCTGGATAGGGTTTTTGAGATTCTCTTGAAACAGAGCACAATCCTGATGGCAATACAACCGTCACTATGTCAGGACCATAGCCCCCGGCATATTTCCCAACGGCTCATCGGCGTCGTACAGACCCATTCACGGCCCCGACCTCGAGAATAGTGGAAAGCCGAAGTCCTGCCAGCAGACATGTCCCGTGTAGGATCTAGCCGGGCGATCTTCACCCCCAATAGCTACTTGTTCGAACGCCTTGGGTTGCAGGGCAACCGGCAGCCTTTGGTGCTCTGCGAGGATGTCATGACCAGATGAGGATCGGATATCCAACCTGCGTCAACCATCTTGAACGTGATGATGATTCTGACGACGATGAGGACGTCACCGGCGAACCCCAACCGAGGCCTATTGGCAGAGCAAGATTTCAGAGATTGCGGGCAAGGGTGGCATGGGGAGATGTGGCTGCTCACGAGGAAATGGTTGACCTCTTGTGCATGGCTACTGGTACCTTCTGTTACATCAACCACCCAGACGCGCTGCCGACGGTCTAGGGGGAATGGTCGAAAGCTATCTGACGCCGTCATTGCCATATCCCAGGTTGTGAGACCCTTGCGCGAGGCCGAGGCTATTCACCGGGAGTTTGATACAAATTGGTACCGAGAGGCTGCCGATAGCAAAGGGTCTTGGCTCGCGGATCGTATCCTGGGCATACGTCTGCGGTTCGGTGAGCTTGAGTGGACTGGAAATCTGCCACCTAATGCTGTTGTGGTTCAGGATATTTTGGATGCGATTGCGGACCAGATCCACTATATTCAGCCGCCGCCGGATATTTAGATAGTTTGAAGGATGACTTGGTCGTGAATCAAAGCAGGCATGCCCCAAGTGACAGATGCAAAAGTTCTTGAATTCGTTTCCTGGTGATATGTCGCATGGCAGGCTAGTTCGGGCCTACCTCAGGCAGGCATTGAGTCTAAACCGTCGGGTGAGATAAGGGGTGGCCTCTGGTAGTCGATATCGCTCAAGGGGTAGTTGTGGGACTCTTCGTACGTGTCGACTAGCATGTCGAGGGTCTCATATCTCCAACCGACGTAGCGCTCAGTGCAGCCCTCGATTTCAGGATACGATCCCCCACCGCCTCCAGGAGTCTTCTCGTCGAAGAATCCATCGACGACGACAGCTACCACGTGGACGATTTCCTTCCCGTCGCAGTCCTCTGACCACCCAGCAAGGGTGTCGAGGCATTTGCGGTCCACGTAAACGCAGTGCTTGTAGCGGGGCAGGCGTTTTGCTCTGTTTCTGGTGGCTTTGGGACCGTCACGCTCTTCGCTGCGGGCTTCGCGCCACGACCTGAAGTGCCTTCGTACGTCCGCTTTGGATGCGCCATTGAGCGTGGCCCGATCAGAAATCACCGGCCCTGGGAGTGTTAGCATGATAGCTCGAAAGAGGAGGGGGAAGCGTCGCTTGCAATCCATGTATTGGTCAAGAAGCACGTCGCCTCCTTCCTCAAAAAGAATTCGTCGGGCACAACGCTGTAGAACCTGGAGATAGCGCTCCCAAGCCGCATCGTCATCATACGTTGTCCTGTAGACGGCGAATCCCCAACGGTGAAAGCCCGATCTCTTCATGCCATACGCCGTTCTTCCCAGGGGGTGATCGGCCCAAGTGGATGCTTTTAAATTTTTGAGCGTGAAGCTGTACGGTACCACGTCGGAGGAAGCTGGTTCATTTTCGGTACTCATCTTTGCAAAAGAGCGTCGAGAAGTGAAAACGACAGACGAACTCAATATTGGAGGGGCACTGATTGACCGAAACACAGAACACCGCGTCCCAAAGAGCAGGGTCTTTGGGGAGAAATTAGATAGCATGGGGACCACTGCAGAAATTGATCCGTGTAAGGTACCGAGAATAATTGATGTTGGAGGTTGGTGTTGGAAAGCGTCCTGGATAGTTGCATAACTCTCTTCAAGGGTTGTCCACGTTGCCTACCTATGTATCCCACTAGATGGTTTGCAGTTATCTTATCTAGCACCACACGCTGTTAAGCTCAACTGACATGTGGAAAAGCACAATAACAAAAGCGAGAACGTTGTTCTTGAAAACTGAGCAAAAACAATTCGGAGCCCCGTATCTCATGCGCGAGATCCTCGCCGTGTTGGCGTGCACTGGCAAGGAGTGTGATGAGGTGTTAGTGCGGATGTCGGAGGAGCTGGATGACTCCGCCGCGGCATGCCGGAAGGCCGTGGATTGCGTACAGGCCGGGTGCGACAGCTTCTCGGGCCCGGAATAGCGGCGGCGCGGCGGCATCGCAGTTGCAGCGCCTCGTGCAGATAATCATTGCGTGGGCGTACCACATCCCGTAGGAGTTTGTGGAGATGCTGGCGTAGACGAGACCCGAGGCGGTCGCGGTGCTGGGGTGTTACGCCGTTGCATCTGGCAAGAGACTTTTGGCAGATTGGCGGCGAAGTAGAACACATGCTGAGGGTTCTCAATGAGCACTAGGCGAGGAGTAGAACGATTGGCTTGCATGGCCTCACAGCGTGGCGTTACCGAACACTTGAGACGGCGCTGGTAAAGCTCAGAAGCGGTAGCCAAGCAACGGAGGGTTGCCAAAGCCATCAGATAACGATTTCTTTGAACAGAAACAACGGCTCAAGTGGCGGCGGCTATCATGCTCTCGGGATGGTGCATCTTAACCGCCCTTGCAGCACGATCTGTTGCTGGGGAGAGACATAGACTTCCGTCAGAACGCCAAGTATTGAACTATACTGACTCGAAAGGGATGAACCGGAGAGAAGAGGAAGCACTTCAACATGATGAAGATGGGATGACCCCACCCTACTAGCCCGCACATTGCAGGCCCATCCCCCCGACCCGACCTGGACCGGAAGTCTTTCGGAGGGCGGGTTTGGGGTTGTTGGATCTCGCTAATCTGGTGCCCCAGTCAATTCCTTCCGGATAGGGCTGAGCCATCGACAGACGGGGGTTGCTCTTCTGAGATGGGACTTGGAGCGGCAGAGACATGGTATGTGTAAGGGCTTCGAGGGTATTCGCTGAAAATAAATAAGAAAACAAGTGAGAAGTGCGCGCCGGCCTCGGCTGAAGATGGCAGTCTCACCACGCTGGATCATTGGAAAACCAGCCTCGGGACTTGACTCATAAGACGACGGGTTGGTGAGGTGATGTCGGGTTGGCTTTGGTTCCCCTCTCGGATTGCCATCCAGCCAAGCCTGAGCTGAGCAGAGCGAACGAGAGACATTGGCTCTGGTGGTTCGACGCGATGTCAACACGTGAAACAGTTCACTTACCTATTGCGGACTTCAGAGGGTTCCAGAAAGTGACGTGGGCCCCTGGAACAGTGGCCACACACTGCAACGTGCTTTTGACCAGACCCACGGAACGATGTTCAGGGAGATCCAAGCAAACAGTTGCACCACCACCGCATAAATCAGCGCGAATTCACGTAAAACCAGTGCAGAGACGGTCTCGCACACGGCCCGCCCCACTCCCGCCGCGGTGGAGCTTGGGCTTCGCTCCTTCCTTCCGACCAATCTAAATCAAGAACCGCGGTACGGAATGTAAACAAACGGCAAACGGGAGACCCCCCGAACCCCTCCTGCCCTCCAGATATTTCCCGTCGCGCTCTAATATAATCTACGTACTACTACGGCACTGGACCTACCACATCCACCTTGTTTCGCCTGACATCATCAAATCTCCTTCCTGGACAGCCTGGCCGGACCGCCTTCCTTTCTTCAACCCTCATCCTCACTAACCTCAACAGCAAAAGTAAACTAAACAATATCCACGACAACCACGACAAACGGATCCAAGATGACGCCGCCTCGCCGTCGCTCGGCCCGGTTGGCCTCAAACACCCCCAAGGTAAGACTCTGACCGCCAGTGTAAACAAACGAACGACTCGCGGACCCCTAACTCACGTCCTTCTTTTCTAGCCCAAGGCCAAATCTACTCTGGCCTCCGTCGCCGAACGCGATGATACTCCTCCCTCCAAGAATATCGCCGAAAGCCTCAACGCCCTTATGGTTCCCACTCACGATCCCGCCACCCCTTCCGCCTCCTCTCCGATCAAGGCGCCCCTCTCTGAGATGCACCCAAGCAAAGTTCGCCCTACTGCTGCATCTCCATCGGCCACCTGGCTCGGCTTCAGAGACATGAAGCCCTCTGACAAGACCTCCGACCCTCAGGCTACGCCTTCCAAGACCACTGGCGTCCCCGAGTCGCCCTTCACCTTCCGAGTCGAACAGCCCGCCGGAGATAATGGCTTGAGCAGCGATGCTCAGCGCATGATGAATGAGCTGCGTGAGGAGGCCGCCAGGATCAAGGCTGACCTGCTCGCCAAGCGCGAATTGGAGAAGGAAGACGAAGAGCTCAATGGCCGCAAGATCGCCAAGGCGAAGGGCAAGTCGAGCCGCTACAGCGCCGCCCACATGGCCGAGTTCAAGAAGATGGACTCCATCGAAGGCCACCCTTCGGCTTTCAGAGCCCAGCCTGGTCGCGTCACTCCCCTCAAGAGCTCTCTCAAGCGCTCCCCGTCCAAGGCCAATTTGGACGAGACTCCCACTCATCCCAAGTCCAGCCTGAAGCGTTCTCCCTCCAAGGCGAACCTGGACGACACCCCAACCCACCCCAAGTCCATCCTGAAGAAGCCTTCCAGGGTCAACCTGACTGCCCTTGGCACGCCCACTCATCAGAAGTCCAGCCTCAAGCGATCTCCGTCTAAGGCCAATCTGGACGACGCCGACTCTGACGACAAGAAGAAGGCGTCCACTGGTCCCGCTCCCCGAGCTCGCATCTTTGCCAACCTCGAGCCACCCTCGTCTGTCAAGCGTGTGCGACAGCGTTTCGAGGATGATGCCTCCACGGCTCGGCCTGTCTCTCGCGACGGCAGCTCTCTTCCCCGCCCCAAGTCTAGCGAAGGCGAAGCCCCTGCCGGTGTCCGTTCCCAGCCCAGCCTTGCTTCTCTGACCAGCCCCACCCAGTCTTCCCTTGCCCGCGCTGCTGGCAGCAAGATGCCTCTGCCTAGTTCGCTCGTCAAGTCTCCCAGCAAGCCCGACCTGGGAGCGCTCGCCAAGTCGCCGTCCAAGCCGGAGCTCGGAAGCCTCAGAAGGTCTCCCTCGAAGCCCGAGCTTGGAGGTCTTAGAAAGTCCCCTTCGAAGGCCGAGCTGGGCAGTCTCACAAAGTCTGCCACTACCAATGACTTGAAGGCGTTGGAGAAGACGGCCGAGCAGAAACGCCGGATTGTGAGCCCTGGCCGGTTCGAGAGGGTCAAGTCGATTCTGCGCGGCGGAAAGGGCGCCGTTGACAAGGCCAAGAGTGCCATCCCCCAACCTGCCGGTGTCTCGCAGACCCCGGCCCCACAGGCAGCCGTGAAGCCTGTTACTGCAGTACCTTTCACCACTCCGAGACGAAAGCTTTTCAAGAGAGTTGACTTTACTCCTGGCACCGACCGCACCACCATTGACGCTCCTAACACCGTGGCTCACAAGGCCTTCACCGCCACCACCCCTACCCACAAGCAGGGTGAGGTTCAGTACCCGAACCTGGATTCTTTCCTCGGAAATGTCACTACAAGAACTAAGGATGACGGCTTGTATCCCGACCTGACCGTCGAGAGCCCTGCCACTAAAGCCCCCGAGGCCACTAAAGACCTGCCCCCTACTATCCCCGGCACGTTCACTTTCCGCAGCGATCACACCATCCGGTTTGGTAGCGCCTCTCCCACTGGTTTCGGATCGACTGCCGGACAATCCAGCATTCGTCACGTCCGGAGGTCCCTGGATATACCGGGTAGCTTCCCTGAAGGCACTGACACCTTCTCCAACAAGGAGAACCGATCTCCCATGCAACTTCTCGCCGGAAAGCCCCACGGAATGAGCAACAAGAAACGCGCTCGAGCCCGAGAGGAGGAGGGAGATCTCGAAGAGGCCTCCGGTGAGCGAGCCGGCAAGAGACGCAAGGCGGAGCCTGTCCCTGAGGGCGACGCTCTGCTTGCCCCCAGACTGACGGGAGCCACCCCGAACACTGTCGACAGGAAGGCCCGTGGCGCGCGCGTCCTCGCTTCGCCCAGCCCTGTCAAGAAGCGTACTGGCATGAGCCTGAGCCGACTCAACATGCTTGCGAAGCCGAAGATGCGGGGCTGAATGCAGCATAAACCGACGGACCGACACGTCACTTCGCAACACTGACACGTTGTTGAACTGTATTATATCACGAAGAACGCAATTTTGCTTGGATGGAGACACAGGTTGCTGGTCACTTCAGTGGCCTGATTAGCACTTGCTTCGGGGTCTGGATCACACGAAAGGCGTATTCGGTATGTTTTGATTTGCAAGTGGATCGAGTTGATTAGACCATGACGGGTGGGCGAGGGGATATGGTTTGGCCACGGCGTTGTCCTGATTACCTCTGTACAATATGGGCGTCAGTAAGGGGAGTGTGTTTTGTTTGACCTCGATCATGGACCAGTCTCGACCGAGTTTTAGTTTTAAAAGTTTTGCAGTCAACCGATATGGCACACTTGTTTGAGCATAGCATTTGAAGGGCGAGCATAGTGCAGGTACGGTCTATAACGTGAGACATTAGGCGGGAAGGGCCTTGGTGCGAGCTGGAGGCAACCGCAGCCCGCAGAGTGCTCGTCATCGATACGTCCCTGCTCTGACGGGAGCTACCACGTTTACTTTAATCCGACCCAACTTCACTCGTTGCAGTGTGCAACAGCTCTTCAATCATCTAATAAACGTTATCACGCTCTTTGGTTCATCGACATGGACCTCGGTGGCCCAGTCTCCTTCACCTGCACCTTTTGCTAGCAGCCGTCTGACGGGCCTTCTCAAGTCATCGGCCGCTCCGCACGTCTCGCCTGTTCGCCTTGCTACACTTCGATCATCGACCTTGCCATCTGCTGGGTGTGCGGCGAGATCGTTTTCCGCGACGAAGACTGCGTCAGCCTAGGATGGTGCTTCTGGCACCGCGCGTGTTACGGCTGTCTTTTCTGTGGGAGCAAGGTCCTCAGCCTCGGAGTGCCCTTGTCGGAGCTCTTTGAGGAGCGTGAGAAAGGCAGCCAGAGTAAGACGAATGCGAGGGAGGTGGAGGTTATTCCTATCTGCTCTGCTTGTTCCATCGATCTCGAGCCAGAGGACGTGATCCAAAAGGGCTTGGGCAGAGTCGAGGAATCCGACGGCGGGCTGAGCCGAGCACGATGGGACATGCGCAAGGGCAGAGCAGGACAGTTACGCAGGGCTCCGGCGGTTCGTCATCGAAATCTTGTTTGAAGCACCTGTTAACAGTCGAGTAGTCCATCCGATCTGTCAGTCGAGAGTCATCCTTGCTTCGTCGAGGAGGAGATGGCCCACAAGATGGGGATGAGGATCGGCCGGTGCCGCTGGATTCGACCATCTACGTCTCCATGGCCGATCCCGTTGGCCAGCCCGCCTTCAGACCGAGCCCGACGAAACCAATTCCAGCATGGATGCAGCCGCATCGACAGCGTGAGCCGTCGGTCGATGAGCCAAAGCAGCAGAGTCCGGTTCTAGCCTCGATCCGCGAAGCCCAGGCTCTGACTTCCACGCCTGGCAGCTCCACCAAAGGGACGGCTCGGTCAATAACACCAGTATATCGTCCAAAGACGCCACCACAGTCTACCTCGCCGCCCCGGCCTGCTTTGAACACTCGTGCCTGGAACACACCGCAACAAAGACGAAACCTGTCCATTTCCTGGGTCAGCAACGAACCACTCAAGCGCCCATCTTCACGCCTGGCGGCTCGTCTCGAGAAATCGGACGCCACAGCATCCTCAGGGTACGTGACCCCGCCTGAGACATCGGTCGAGCTGGTATCCCGTTACAAGACGCCGCCGCCGCAACTCAGGCGCGTGCGACCCCTGAGTCCGCTGGTGCCGGGGCGTGTTCAACCTCGCCCGGCTGTCCGCCGCACGCCACCGCCTCAGTCATCGGAGTACTTGGAGCGTTACAACCCGATACGGTCACCGTCGCCGCGGCCGTGGGCTAGGGGGTCGGCCGTCGCCGCACTGAGGCGGGCCAGTCGCGGGGGAGCCGGTACAATGGTTTCGGAGGAGACGGCGGGGGGGACGGTGAGCAAGAGCGTCAACAGACGGAGTTTTACCGCCGATGGAGCAGACTGGCCCGAGGACGTCGGGTTCAAGATGAAGAACCCGAAAGCATGGAAGAAGTTGTTCGGCAAATAACAAGAGTGGACGAACCGGGTCGTTGAGCATTCTTACCAGTATGGAGCGCGGTGCTCCCCAAAATAGACTACATACCAACAGCTGCTCAATCCATTGTTAGCTCCCATCATGACACATGTTATTCCCGGTATCCAGGCGAGAGCCAAGGATTGCGGATATCATCAGTGAAGTTATACAGAGGGGTCACTTTATTTGGGTAGTCGCAGTCCAAGTGACCGGGCACGCGGTTTGCAGAAAAACAGGCACACTTTAATCCCTTACTACTAACACTACCATTCTCAGCACTAATATACAGCACAAAATACATCAATTTAACTACCTAAATTAGTCTTTTTTAGTGATACTGTATTTATTTTAAAAATAGTATAGTTAACCCTTGTAATTAATCATTTCTTATAGCCTCTTAATTATTAAATCTACTTACTTATTAATAGTCTCTTACTTTAACTTATTATACTACCTATCTTCTATAAGTTTAATAACTTCTCTTTTACTCTAATATAAATAGTAGTATACCTTCTTTTTAAAGAGGCTTTAGTAGTTTTTAATAGAACTTTAATTAAGTAAATTATAATAATTAAAGTAATATTTTAGCCTATAAACTATTTTTTAATCCTAGACTTTATTCTTTTTAAAAGAACTATAACTAGAGTTTCTATTTTCTTTAAGAATAAAGTTATTACTATATTTAAGCTACTTTTTAATGTATAGTTTAAGAATTTAGTTAATATAGTAGTTATAGTTTATTTTATTATTATAGTTATTAGTATTATATATAATAAGTTTATTTTTAAAGTTATACTTAATAGTAGTTTATATATATACTTTTTTATAGTAGTAGTTCTAGAGAAGGTTAATAATTTAGGTATAGTTTAAATAGTAGTACTTACCCTTTTTCTAAATAGTATAAACACATCCCTTAGAACTAAAGTTAAAGTAGTATTTGTTTAAAAAGTAGATTTTATACTAATATTTAATAGTTAAATACTTTTCTAAAAGCTCTTTTACCTTTTTAATACAATATTTAGTAGTATAGGGATTAATCTAAGACTTATAGTAAGTAATATACTTATAGTAACTAAGGGTACCTATAGCTTACTAGACCATTTATTAGTAATAATTAATATTTAAGCCGGCCTTAGTAGAAAGACTAGTTTATAAAAGGGTATAAGTATCCTATTTACTATTTTATAGTAATTACTCTATATAATAAATATCCTTTTTAAAAAGAAGCCTTTTATAGCTACGCGTCTTATCTATATACAGATTATTATAGTACCAGCAAGAGTCGTCTTTTAGTATAGTATATCCATAGTAGTGGCTAACTCTAAAGTAGTTAAATACGCGCTACTTAGGGTAACTAGGGTTGATTTTTATAAAAATTTAACTATACCTTTAACTTTTGCCTTTATTAGTATATTATAATAAGGAGGGGCTATTTTTAGTGGTTATAATTATTGAAAAAGAACGAGAATAAGGGTTAAAAATGGGTGGATTTTAAGGTAAAAAAGCTGGGTTAGTAGGGGTAAGTGGTGAGGTAGGTGGCGTAGAGTGTGCCTGTTTTTTTGCAAACCGCGTGCCGGGGTGGTCACCTACGGTTGATGACAGCCGGTGGGGGTGCCACCATCCCTGCAGGCCGCCCCCACACCCGCCCGCGTCTGTCTGACGGCTTATCCCGCCAAATGCGCGGCGGCACTAATTAATAAAACACGACCAATCCATCCGTCCGCCAACAGTCCCCAAGCCGGTCGCAAGACGTCAGCCTCGTCCCATCGCATCGTGCCGTCGCAAAGCCCACCGCTCGCTGCGCTCTCCTCGACGAGGCAGTCTGTCCTCCTTACTCTTCCTCTCTCGAATCTCGCAACAAGCGACAACCGCAACAATGGCGCCCCTCGACAAACCGACCCCGGCCGAGCTCGAGCGTATGCTCCCCCTCTACAACCCTCCTCTCATTCAGCACCTTTCTAACCCACCCCAAAACAGAACAGCTCAAGGACACGATCCAGGACCTGTACCAGATAATGGTGCAGGTGTCGACCTACAACACGACCCCGTCGAACCCCTCCGGCCCGGCCCTCGCAGAGTCCGTCCAGGCGCTCTCCTCCTCGCTGCAGCGCGTCCACGTGACGGCCACGGCCGGCGCGCCTCCCTCGCCCGACCTGCCCGGGGCCTTGCCCAAGATCCCGCCCGAGCTGGTGCAGTACGTCGAGAACGGCCGCAACCCGGACATCTACACGCGCGAGTTCGTGGAGCTCGTGCGCAGGGGGAACCAGGTGATGCGCGGCAAGATGGGCGGGTTCGCGCAGTTCCGCGACGTGCTGGCCGACCACGTCGAGAGGGGCATGCCGGAGCTGAAGGAGGACGTCGGGAGGGTGCTCGAGGCGACGAGGGCGAGGGGGAGCGGGAGGCCTGGCGGCGGGAAGTAAAAGGGTCTGTGATGAAGGGAACGAAGGAGAGAGAGAGAGAGATTGAATATGGGCGCGGATGATGAATTTGATACCCCGAGCCGAGATGGACACAACTCGGCTTCACAATGGCGGAGAGGCAGAGTTTGCGTGACGTGGCATCATGACGTCTAGAGAGCTTCATTACGGGGGTTTCTCAACTATGCCTAAGATAGCCGCAGCAGCAGCACACTTTGATGCAATTGACGAAACATGCAAAGACGCCGCCATGCCTCCTCCTCCGCCCTATTCCCTTGCCTTTTCTCCATGTGAGAAGAGAAAAATATAACTGACGTGTTTCCTTGTTCTCTTTTCTCATGAATTCGGTTTCTTGGGGGGAAAATCGGTCGCAACTCTAACACAAAAAGGTGCGCAAGAAGGGGGGGGAAGATACAAGATTGGGAATGCGAACGGGGGAGGGGAGGAACCGATCAATCGATGGCTGGTTCAAAACGCCGCCGGTGTTGTGTTGACTTTTTGTGCGTCATGTCTATCCATCCCGAACGAACAAACAACAAAAAAAACAAAAGATCCTGGATCCCCAGTCTGCCGCGGTCGACTCATTCCGCGCCGCGGAGCCGTATGCCAAGCTTCCGGGCCCCTATGATGCAAATGTACAAGAATCCCGCACCTGCTGCCGCCAGTATCAGGAGCTGCGCTGGCACCAGGACCAGCGCGGCCACGACCCAGACTCCGTACTGGCGCACCCTGTCCACGAGCCGTTCGCCGTCCTCTCGGCGCTGCTTCATGTGGTTCTTCATCGTCTCTTGGGCGAATGAGCCGCCCGGCTTGCGCTCCGGCTCGGTCGGCTGGTCGTATGTCTCGTCGTCTTCTTCTTCCGACTCGGATTGTCAGGTCGAGAAGTTGAAGCCGCGTCCGCCGAACCCGCCACCGCCGCCGCCGCCACGGGGACGACCGGATCCATCAGCGAAAGAGAAGTGAGCGCCACCGCCGGGGAAGCCGCCTCCGTTGAAGCCGCCGCCGCCACCGAATCCGCCGCCACCGCCCATCATGTTGAACAGGATCTCGGGGTCGATGCCGCCGTGCATGCCGCCCATGCCACCTCCCATGCCGCCGCCGGCGAACATGTCGGACGGGTCGATGAGGTCCTCGCCGCTGTCGTAGCGAGCACGCTTCCTGCACGGGGTTAGCACTAATCAACTCTGTCGGGTGCGTCTGACTTACTGAGAGTCGCTCAAGGTCTCGTAGGCTTCGCCAATGTCCTTGAAACGCTCGGCAGCCTGCTCGTCGTTGGGGTTCTTGTCGGGGTGGTGGATGATGGCCAGCTTGCGGTAGGCCTTCTTGATCTGGTTGTCGTCCGCGTTCTTGTCGACGTTGAGGATCTTGTAGTAGTCCTTGCGCTGGCTCTTCTTGAGCTCGAGCTCGGCCTTGCGCACCTCCTTGGCGATGGTGCGGTCCTCGGGATCCAGCTCCTGAATCGCCTTCCACTCCCGCACGGCATCCTCCCACCTCTCCGCCTGGCCGAGGGCGTTGGCCTTGGTCTTGCGGGCCTTGATGTACGTCGAGTCGAGGCTGATAGCACGCTCGCAGTCGGCAATGGCGCCGTCGTACTCCTTGAGCTTGATCTTGCAGAGCGCCCTGTTCTGCAGAATCTTGGAGTTGGTACCACGGTTAGAAGGGTCGACATCCAGGGCGGCCGTGTACTTCTCGATGGCGGACTGCCACCGGCCAAGCTTGTAGTCCTGGTTGCCCTCTTCCTTCATGCGGTCGAGCTTCTGGACGATCCTCAGGTACTTGACGGCGTCCCTCATGTCGGGATCGCAGCTGATAGCCTTGCGGAAGTGGCTGACTGCCTTATCGTTCTCACCCTGGGCGTACAGAGCACGACCGCGCAGCACGAGAGCCTCGGGGTCCTGGCTGTTGTTGCGCAGGAGGGCCATGGCAAGGTTCTGCGCCTCGCCGAGGGCATTGACGGTGCCCATCTTGAGGTAGGCCTCACCGCGCATCAACTGCCACTTGCGAGGCTTGGAAGCGCCGAAGCCCAGTTGCCTCTCGGCCTGGTCCAGGGCGTGGAGGACCATGGAGCCGGCAGTGCCGTCCCGCAGAGCGCTCTGGGCCGCGGTAACGTGCTTGAGCATCTCCTTGGCCGGAGCCTGGTCCTTGGCAGAGGGGGGAGGGTTGATGCGGTTGAAGATGAGGAGGGCCTCCTGGGGCTGGCCCAAGCTGGTGTAGATACGGGCCAGACGCAGGAGGATCTTGGGGTTCTCGCGGTCCAGATCGGCAGCGCGGTTGCAGTCCTCGAGCGCATACTCATACTGGGTGTTGGACATGTAGGCGGCGGCTCGGTTGCTCAGATAAGTGGCGGAGTCGGGGACCAACTCAATAGCTGTGACCGGGAATTTAGCGATTGCGACGCCGCAGACATTTTGAGCGGCAACATACCCTTGGAGTACTGAATGATGGCATTCTTGTAGTCCTTCTCCTTGAAGAACTTGTTGCCCGCAGCCTTGTACGACTCAGCCTCGTCCTCAGTGGTGGGAACCGGACTGGAGGGGTTCGACTTGTGGGGGGGAGGGGGAGGGGCATCGCCATTGCCGTTGACGTTTGTGTTGATGCCATTCGGTATGGGGACAGAGAAGGACGACTGGGCGGAGGGCTGGGGAGCAGCAGCCGCAGGAGTAGGAGCAGGAGCGGGCGAAGAGGGAGCAGCGTTCGACTCGCGGTCGACGTCCATGGAGTTGCGACCGCTCATGGCTGACATGTGAGAGAGGCGCTTGGCACGCTCCTCGGGGGTGAGGTTAAGGGGATGGGTATCGTAGTCGATCTTGCTGCTGCGACGAGAGCCCGGATCTGTAGGGTGGCGGCCAAAGGTGCGGGAAGAGCGAGACGACTTTGTCTCCCGCGGGCCTGGGGATGCGGGCTGGGAGGATTTTTTGGTGGGGGATTTGGTTGGTGACTTTGTTGGCGACCGGGGCTTTGTGGGCGACTTGGTCGGTGAGGAGGACGTCTCGGGGGAGGGGAAGTAGCTAGGTGGTGGTTCCTGGTGTTCTTCTTCGTCCTGGCCGGCTTGCTTCCTGGACGACTTCTTTGCAAAGAGCTTCATTGATAATAAAGCAGGTGCCCTCTGAGGGGGACCAAAGGGTATGCAGGCTTATTTTTTTGGTTAATTAGGTAAGGAGGGTCGGGGCAGACCTCGATGCAAGGTTATGCTTGTGTGCCCGATGCTCCAAAGCGCATTAACGGGCCTAGTGAAGGGACTGAAGAGGCAACTTTTTTTTTCCCTTGCTTTTGCTTGGGTGTGCCCGTTAAAACGGTGGAGGTACCTCTCTTTGGTGCGTGTGTGTGCACGTCTGTAGCTTGGGTGCAGAAGACCTTTTTCCCCCTGAAGAGGCTTGATCGCAGGCAGAAAGTTGCAGCTGTTGTACAAAGAAGTCCAAGAATATCTGTACAGACGAGGAACGAGGAAGAAGTGGGAGAGGGAGAGAAAGAGAAGGAGAGAGGTCAGCAGCTCTTGGGAGGCAAGGTAAAAGGTGAGGGCGGATGGGGAGGTCGGAGGAGGGAAGGAGGCCCAGGCAGGTAGGCAGGCAGGGCAGGCAAAGTAACAGGTACAGGTACAGGTACGCCGGCAAGGAGGCTCAGCTAGAAGACACACAGCCCGTCGGGACCTGACGGGAGTGGACCGGTACGCTGGGAGCGGAGGAGGATACGGCCAGGCGAGGAGGCAGGGTGCTTTTTTTTCGCTTCAGAGAGCCTGAGGTAATAATGAGGACGAGCAGCCTGGAGAGGGCAGACAGGCGACGGATAGAGGGGAAGAGAGGAGGGGCTCGTTCAATGGAACCGACAGAAGTGACCAACGGCAAGGCAAGGCTCCTTGGGCAGGTAAGGTAGCAGTGGAGGCGAGGCGAGGCAGGCCAAAAAGCAAGCAGAAGCTTCTCAAGATGGGAATTGCACAGAGTTGCTTTTCTGCTGTCAATGTCATTCTGCGGTGATGAAATAATAGCCCACCAGCACCCGAACAACAAGCGAGGCAAGCATGGCATCGACCATCCTCCAGGGGGGTTGACGACCTTCTTGTCGATTTATCAGCTGTGCTGCTTGCACAATTTTTTGAAATTTTCTTGCCATTCTTGTTTTTAACTTCCTCCTCTTCCTACGCTATTACTATTACTTATCTATCAGTACCTTCCTTGCCTTCTCTTTCCCCCCTGCCTATGGGAACGGGGGATACGGAGACTCTAGTGTATGTACACTTCAAGGCCCTGGACGCCCATGTGCCCTCGCTCTGGGCTGGGCTTGCGTGATGCCCTGTAGAAGATGTACCCTGTACACAGCTGCCAACATCATTACCTACGCAGACGTAAGTCGTGCCCCATGACAACCGCCGGCAGTGGGGGGCCTGCCCGGTTGCTGCTTCTTGGTGCTGGATGCTGCCGACTCTGTTCTCCCAGTACAAATCTTCCAGAGGAACGAAAACATCACAACTGCTCGCCCCCGTTCTCCGCCTGGCAGCCTGGGCAATGGCACATGGGAGTTTCCCATTGGAGGCAGCGGCCAGCAACGAATGGTGTATCTGATACTCGCAGAAGAGCGTGTTGTAGGCGTGCAGTTGATGTAACCACGACCAGCGCCGGCCGCTACTGGTCGCAAATCCCCACAGGAAGCTTGTCCAGACGGTCCAGTCCTGTCTCTCGATGACTACTCGCAGCCGCCGGCGAGCCAATGGAGAGGCAACGAGCCTGCGGGCTTGTTTACCTGCACCCGCGGCGGACGAGACAGATCGCCGGACGACTGGCGGCCACCGGTCGACGGCGATGTCGTCGACGTCGTCGTCCTAGCCACCTCTATTTTCCCATCTTCCTGTCGTTCCTCCTGCCGGCCAATGGCGCACCTTGGTGTGTCCGGGCCGCGGGCATGGGGCGGGCTTCACTGAGCTAGAAATAGACCAGGATGCTGGCAATGGGTTAGTGTAGACTCTCGCTCCCAGAAACAAGAGGAGCCTTCTCAGGCCCTTCAGCCGCCATGGGAGGGTCTCCAGCTCCGGACCCTAGGGAACGATGTGTCAAGGCGTTTGCAGGGACCCATTCCGTCCGTCGTCAGAGATGGGATATTGATATAAGACGAATTCGTCCGCACTTGGTAGAGAAATAGAGTATCGTATTCTAGTCCGTAAAGGCATAGGTCTTCCCGGACGTGCGACCAAGAAGTCAAGGCGTTGCGTTGTGTCCGGCAGAAGGATTGCTAGGTAGCTTGTAGGTAGGTAGCTATACAGTAGGTACTCGGCACCCGTAGGTCTTGTGCTAGTCCGGTAAAGACTGCTCGGCTCTCCCGTCCCTCCATCGGGTACAAGCGAAAATCGGCATATCGAGGCGTTTGCAACAAACGGCTGTTGCCATTCCAGTCCGTCGCATCCCAGCCGGCCGGTTCGAGAAGGTTCGGTGGGGCCCCGTCCCAGGACCCTGCGATCACTCGGCGAATCAGCCGCCGCCGTTGCCTGCTGTCACCTTTGGGCCGCCGAACCGCCCGAAGTTGCTGTCGCTGGATGCCACCCGGCCAAGTGCGGCCACTCACAACTCGGGCTCACATGAACTGGACTCGAAGGACTCGGGCTCGGAACACCCCTTGTCCCAGGCAGGCCACTGCCGCCCGTCCCCCTGGAGGGTTCTGACGGTGATGATGGGGACAGAGGAGGAGAAAGAAAAAAAAAGAGACCGCCTATTTTGACTGTGCTACTCTGACTAGATTGACTGTGCCCTAGGTAGAAATGATAGATAAAATCTAAACTAATAAAAAATAAAAATATTTCAAAAATACCCTTATATCTATAAGTAGTATATATAGGTATATTAGCTTTTTATAGTATGCCTACTTTATTATATATTAGTAAAATAGAAGTTAAAGTATATTTTAATATATAAATACTTAATTAAAATAACGTTTAAAGATTATAAAAGCTAAGTTATATACTACTTAAAAAAGTAAAATAAAGCTTATATACGTAATATACTTAATTATATCCTTACTTATATAGTTTTAACTTTTAATTTAAAATATATAGTTTATTTTAAAAAAGACTTATAGTTATATATATAAAAGTACTATTTAAAAATCTACTTTTACTTAGTATTTTCTCTTAAATAGCTTTCTATTTACTTAGTTTTACTTACTTATATTTTTAAGAATTATTTTAACTAGTTAGGTATAGTAGCTTACTACTTATACCCGGGACACAGTCAACGTAGTCAAGACAGCACAGTCAAAATAGGCGGTCTCAAAAAAAAAAGATAGAGGCCCTCTATCTAACCCTGCTGCATGCGGTATGTGCATATGATGTACGTACAGGCTGCAGAGTGGCCTTGTTGATTTGCATCCCCAACCTCCTGCAAACCGAACTGATGGCATCACCATCCCCCTCCTCCCTTGCCCATACATCGCTAGATGGGAATCTCCTCCCCCTCCCCCCGGCCATCCAAGAACCCATTCGCATTTGCCGCCCAAGAACCACCGCAGCCAAGGATAAGGCGGGCCCCTCCTCGAGTGTATGTACACCTCCGCATGCAAGTTGTGCATGCACTGCCATCAACGGCGTTTGCCTTCCCAGCCTTTCGCATTACACAAACCACACGCGCGCCGCGGGGGACGTTCGTTCGCCCTCCGTTCGGTACCATGCTCATGCCCGGCCTCGAGCGTCCTGGGAGTCGGGCCTGTCCCTCGTCTTCTCGAAGCCAAGCACTGGGTAATACAATGGACGCGTGCCACCGCGGCTCGCGGCTCGAGAGACCCGGCAAACAGACTTTCCCTTGGGTACGGATACACAAGAATCAAGAACGCCATGCTGTGAAACGGAGCCGAAATTACCTATGCCTGATGCCACGGCGATCCAGCTTCTCTATGTGATGTGACCTAAGGAGGAAAAAGAAAAAGGAAAACTACGCGGTACAGTCGTCATGTCCAAATCTGATCGTCAATCCTTCCGTTTCCCATTTAATTGTGTTGCTCGTTTACCCCCGCGGATTGCGGGAGGATGGCTCGTCTCCACATGCCGGCCACCCCAATGTCGTCACATCCAATTTCCCGTTCGCGCCGCGGGCCTTCAGTCCTCCGATCCTTCGGCCGAGTTGGGCTCTGACGCCGTGTTGGATCCCATGATGGAGTTGACGAAATCCTGGTACTTGAAAACCTCGCCGCGCTTGCCCAGCCCGCCCTGCATGTTGCGACTGAACGCCCTCCGGCCCGTGAAGCCCTCGATCACCTTCTCGACCTCGGCCTCCGTCAGCGGGCGCTCGCCGGGCTCCGGCGCGGTATGCAGCAGCGCGTCGCGCAGCTCGTTGAGGTTGATCTGGCCGCTGTCGTCGTCGTCGAACGCGGAAAAGGCGGAGAGAAGCTCGGATTGGGGTGATAATGACGCCAGCATCGTGGCCAGGGAGTTGAGGAAAGCCGCCATCGTCATCGTCTGGGGCGTGGACGGGGGGAAGAATTGCGACACATCGGATGCGTTTGCTGGGAGGCCTAGGACATGTTAGCAAAAAGGCATTCTGAATGAGAATTGCGTATCTGTGGTCTTACCGAGCTGGTTCAGCATGTCCGCGACGTCCTCTCGGTTAATGACGCCGTCGCTGTCGCGATCCAGAATCTCAAACCCTTCTCGGAGGGTTCTGACTTGTGCAGGCTGCAGCTGCGTAAGCGCGCTCCCGTGGCTCACGGTCTTCTTGAGGCCCGGCCGCGCAGCCAGTGGTGAGGTCATGATGTTGTTGCTACTGCTGTTGCTGTTGTCGCCACCAGTAGGGGTTCGCACTCTCGGTGTTGGCGTCTTGCTCTCGGCCGTCTCTGTGGGAGTGGAGGGGTTGCCGAATCGTCCGTTGTTGGAGGCGTACGATGCTTTGGTCGGCGATCCGGACGGCGTCACTTGTGTCGAGGTCGGGCGCACGGCAGATGGTGATGCTGGAGACGAGTCTGGTCGACGGAATGGTGAGCTGCGCGGCGAGCCATACGGCCCTAGTGGGGAAGGTTTGTAGCCGGCGGGCATTGCCTGTGGGCTCGCGACGTCAAAATTCATGCGCTTCCCAAGAGATTTGATCTACAGGCGAGATGGGGCCTGGCCTACCATATTGAGGGGTGGGAAAGATGTGGGTGGGAAATAAGGAATGCCTTGCTCTGGAACTTGGATGCCGCGCGCCCACTTGGCACGAAAGTAAACAATGCGAAATATGGAGAGGCCAAGAGGCGAGTGGTCAAGCGTTCCAGAAGAAAAGCGATGATGCAATGGGCGAGGGGGTGAAAAGCAATTCGGAGATTAAAAAAGCTGTTCAGCAATATCGAGACGCGATGCACGACGTTTGGTTTCTGCGATTTAAGTCAAACCGGTAGCTCATGTCAAGTTGGGGAAAGGACTGATGCAGAAGCAAGACGGTGGCTGCCGGGCTGAATGTAAACAGAGGCGTCTTTGACACGACAACCGCAGCCTTGCATCTCCATCCCGCTCCCAAGTGGGTCGAACAAAGTGTGGCTCGTGAAAGCGTGGCTTGGTGCATTACCGAAAACGTGTCACCAGCCACAGGGGTTTCACGTTGGATGTAAGGACCCTTCGGCGCTAAGCAAATTTTAGGTTGGATGCGACAGCATGGGCCACCCCCTTCTCCAAAGAGGAAAGGAGGCGGACAGGGGAGGCGGGGGGGAACGTGGAAAGGGGAAGGGAAAGGAGGGGACTTCACAGTGTTGGGTCCAGGGGGTCCCCTTGGGGGCCGACGAGCGAACACTGTTTTGAGTCTTCGACCGTGAAGCGCAGGAGGGGGTAGACAAAAAAGAAGAGGAGGGGAGGGGAACTCGCGAAAGAATGGAAACCGGCGATCAGCAAAAACCTCGTACGCATCCGTCGGCGCTTTCGCAGATACCGTAGTGACACTGCCCTCCTCTCCCACCGCTTGACCGAAACCCACTCCACTCGTCTTGCAGCGCGGTACGGATACTGCGACCCAGTACCCACGCAACCACGGATGCGCCATACGATCCATCGTAGCGCCCACCGCCGCCGCGTTTCTTTGTTTTGCGTCCGTCCGCTATCGCTGCGTGCTTGCCGGGCTGTCCATCTGCCTGTCGAACGTCTATCTTGCTTTTGACGGACGGTCAGGCGAGTCTGTGTGTTCGTTCTTACCTTGTAGTGTACACCAGTAGTCTGGTCAGTGGTCGACTCCATGTTGACTGCATACAGCCTCGCTCACGGCTTCAGCTCGTCATTCTGCCCTGCCCTGTCTTGCCCGTCCTGCGTGACGCTGAAGACGGCGTGTTTGCCTGAACGAGACTGGGAATATCTATCCGTAACCACCGGGTGCTCTACGCCCCCCAATGCCTCCGCGTGTCGCCGTGGGCAGTCGAGGTCGAGCTGCGTGGGCACCAACCAGAGACGGCGGTCCCCTTTTTTAGCGTCTTCAGGGGCAGACCTCCCTCTCCATCTTGGATCAGACGTGCTGTTTGGTCCAGATGGGTGTGCCTTGCTTCGGGGGGGCGCCTTAGCTGAGCATTAATCGCGCTGGTGGGGGATCGGATTGGATTGCACAATTTTAAAAAGGAGAGAAAAAAAAGAAGCACCTCACATTGAACCAAACCATCCCCTGTCAGGAGTTTCTCGCGGTTCCCGAGTGGTGTAAGTAGTAAGTAGGAACTACTGACTGAGGTGGTGTTGGCGTGTGTGAGTGTGCGCGCGCGTACCATAATACTAGCATGTGTGTGTGAGTGTGAGTGTGTGTGTGAGTGTTAGAGGAGACCCGGGGCGACCAGTCCAGCCAGAAAAGACCAGACCAAAACGTCGCAACAGATCACACGTCTCGGTGCTTTTTCTCTCTCCTAACCTGACGCATTGACGCTCTTCAGGAGGGATATTCCTTCTCTGCCGCCTCCCACTCCCGAGGACGATCCTGTTTCCGCCCTCCCAGAGTCCAGCTTCTTGTCAGTCGCTGCCCGGATCTGACGTTTCGAAGAGCGCATTCGGCCGTCGTCTGGGAACGCCTCCCACGCGCCACCATTTCAACTTGTCTCTTTTCTTCTGTCTTTCTACACAAGTACATGGAAGCGTACCTGCGTCGAGAGTGGAAGATACTTGCGTAGATACCTGCAAAACACCGCAACGGACAAGCCTCCGACTACGTACCCACCGCACCGTAACGTACGTACCTCGCAATACTGACCGTAGTGTACTCCGTACTGCCCACCAACAGGCAGTCCAAAACCACCACCACCAACACCGACACTGACTGACACTGCCTACAGCGCTGCCGGCATCACCTTGCTCGCTTTCTCCATCCCTCTGCGCTTTTTACAGTTAACACGGCCGTCGCCCTCCCTATCTGCCCCACGACTCGCATCTTGGCTCCAAGGACTGCCCGACCTCCATCCCGCTCGCCTCCCGACCCCCCGACGATAGTCGAGATTCAGAGTTCCGCCTCCTCGGTCGCATCGTTCATGTCGCACTCGGACGCCCGTCGAATGTCTCTGGCTGCCGCGAGCCGTTAACTCTTCTCCTGCGCACCACCGAACCATTGCACCAAGCACCAGCACCAGCACCAGCTCCAGCTCCAGAAACTGCGTCTGAATCTGCACCGGCAAGGCCTCCCACCGACCGTCGCATTGTCGGAAACACCAACTCTACTTCGTCTCTGCTGCACCTCCCCGAACGGACGGGCCCTCTCGACTGCAGCGTTGTGTTGTGCAGTGCATTGGATGGCTCTGGCTACCGGCAGCCTGCGCAAGCCTCGATCTCCCCCAGCTACCGATCTAAACGACAACTCCGCAATTTAAAGATAGCCTTTCGCCCAGCATGGCTTCAACCCAAACCGCGCTGCCGTTCCTAACGCGCAATTACTCCAATACCCAGCAGCAGTATCCAAACCCGACCTCGTCAAACGGCCCCTGGCCCAGCCGCCGGACTTCGCTCTCCAGTTTCCCGGCCTCGAGATCCCCGTCGCAAATGTCCAACACCTCTCGCCCTTCGCGATCCCCTCAGCCGCCCCCCATCGCCGAGACGGACCGCTCCTCGAACCCCAGCTCCAAGTCCAAGACGTCTTCCACCGGTGTCTCGTCGCAGCACTCGTCGCTGTCCGCCCCGCGGCGCTACAACCCCGACGCCCACCCTCCTCGCAAGCTGCGCTCCCAGTACCCGCGGGGCGCGACCGAGAACCATGTCGAGTACATCTTGGTCGCCTCCTTTGACATTGACCGCGGTCCCGTCATGGAGCACCAATACCCCGTCTCCATCACGGGGGACGAGCACATGCTTGCGGAGCTCATGTTGCCCGATCAGGCCCACGTCCGGAACCAGGATTGGACCATCTTCTTCTTGCACAAGGACACGAGTCAGGAGGAGGAGGACGAAGAGCGCAAGGCAAAGGAGGCCAGGAAGAGGAGGAGGAGGCGCTTGAGGAATAGGGCTGCCGGGATTATCGACGAGGAGGATGAGGAGGACGACCTGGAGGACGAAGATGACCTGGACGATTTGGACGACTACGATGACGACGACGAATCCACCGACGACGAGCCGGAAGGGGGAGAGGGGCCGCCGCTGATCTATGTGCTGAATCTGGTGAACACGAAACAAGACAAGACGGTGAAGAGAGGCGCCGTGGTGAAGGCGATGGCAATCTGCACCAGACATCCGTTCCTGCACATTTACAAGGTAGGGTGGTGCTCCTCTTAGGTATGCCACGAGTCTGCTAACACGACCGATATTAGCCCCTACTCCTATTGGCTTTGGACGAGTATTTCAAGGCGCCGGTTCCCGAGACCTTGGCCATGCTGTACGACGCGGTGAATGCCATGGACCTGTCCCTGATGCCGAAACTCAGCTTGCTTGAGCGACACCTGCTACAGGCCAGCGACAACAAAGACCTGTTCGTGGAAAAGTTTGAGCAAATGATTCAAATACGGATGGCCGAGGATCGCGGCGAGAACGTCGCAGATCAACCGTTCGACGCCAGCCACGAACCTCCAAGACTGCCAGGCGTGTCGAGAAAAGGGACAAAAGCTCACATCGAGCTCGGCTCGATGTATTCGGTTCCCCGAGACACACATGAGTTCGAGAGTAAGGTCATGTACAAGGGAATTCCGGTTCCAATCAAGGTGCCAGTTGCTGTCATGCCCGAGACCGTCGGCGACTTCTCTTTGATCAAGCTCATTCAGAAGTTCTCGGAGCCTCAGGGCAAGGCGCCACAGCCGTTCCCGTTGCACGCGCAACTGACTACGAATGGCCCGCACACGCATCCCATCATAGTCCTGGTCAATGCGCTGTTGACACAGAAGCGGGTGATTTTCCTGGGTCACAATATGCCTTCGGGCGAGGTCGCGGAGGCGGTCTTGGCAGCATGCGCCTTGGCGTCGGGGGGCACACTCAGGGGCTTCACGCGACACGCTTTTCCCTACACGGATCTGACCAAGATCGACGACCTCCTTAACGTACCTGGATTTATCGCCGGCGTCACAAACCCGACATTTGAGCTGCATCCCGAATGGTGGGACGTCCTTTGCGACCTTCCGACGGGTCGCGTCAAAATCAGCAGCAAAATCGATCCAGCCCCGATCACGGAGGGCATGATTTACTTTCAACAACAAAATCCATCATACGCGGGTCTCGTCGGGGGCACATCCAAGGTCGCGGCCGAAAGCGATCTCACCGGCGATGCCGCCTTTATGCAAGATATCTTGAGGAGTATTGCAGCGAGACACGGAGAGAGAGTTATCAGGGCTAAATGGCGCGACTGGGTGATCAAGTTCACCAGAATCGCGGGCGCCTTTGAAGAGAGCGTGTACGGCGCGAGTGCTCTTTACATTGGCGGAGACGAGCTGGAAATGGGCGCCATCGGCATCAACGGGCACGGCTACGTGTGGCCGGATGAGCAGTCGAAATACAAGGAGCTTGCGGGCAACGTGACGAGGATCGAGGGGTGGAGGAACACGCGAAGCTATTACAGCTTTATACAGGTGAGCTTTCGACGCATTTCCCGGCAGAGTCTATCAGGGCTTCAAACTAACCCCTCCCAGGACCTTGCACTCATGTACCAGGTCAAGCCGCTCAAGGCCCTCGACCTGCACCACATGCACGACCGGCTGCGGACACAGCGGCTCAACCCGATGCAGAGCAAGGAGATCTACGTGGCCTTCTCCAAGTACGTGCACTCGTACGACGAGATATGCCTGCTCCTCAGCGTGGCGCCTGAGTCGCACGCCGGGCTGTTTTACATCGCGCTGGGCCTGTTCCACAAGGACCGCGAGGTGCGCCTCAAGACGGCCGACCTGCTGGAGCGCATCGGCGAGCACGAGGCCGGGCAGCACTGGTGGAAGGCGCTCAGCAGGTTCGAGAAGCTGGCGTACAACCGCATCCGCAAGGAGGCGGACGCGGAGATGAGGCTGAAGCTCGAGAAGGAGGGCGTGAGCCCCGAGGTGGAGAGGCGGGTTAGCTAGGCGCTCTCGTCCCCGGCTTCATCGTTTGCATGGTTCTAGACTCGGGGGAGGGGTGAAAAAACTCTGCATCATGGCGGGCGCTCCTGTTTACCGGCACCGGCGTTTTGTTTTTGGTCGCATACCCTCGACACATGCTTTGGGCATACCCGCTTCACAGCGTTGTCCATAGGAAAAGGATGGGAGGAGGAGAAGGGGGGGAGGCAATGTTGTCTGTTCTCAGCGCATGCGTATCCGCGTCTGCGCAGTTGCGTATCTGTTGATTTTTTGGAACTCTTTCACGAAGGTTACGATGGAAATGGGGCGGATGAAGAAGGACGGCTATTGTTTTGCAATTTCTGAATCTCAGCAGCAGCAGCAGCAGCAGCAGCAGCAGCAAGCGGCGAGCAGCACCCGACAGTGTAGTACTACTACCTACTTGAAAAATTAAATGTCGAACTCAACACGCGCGCACCCAACTTCAACAACACTCAACATACACTTGATGATCTCAGACAAATTTCACTTCAAATGGTATTCCTTTCTTGCAATTATCCAACTACGGTCGATTTCTCCAAAAACAGAACATTCAACACACGCACTTCACACAACCTCGACATTATCATTTACGGCTGGTTGGCTGCTTTGCTTTGCCTCTTAGAGTCTTTGGTTCCGACCATCTAGTCAGGCGGAACCGAGACCCAGGTGCTTGGCGGCGTGGTCTACATGGTCCTTGGCGAAGGAGGCCATGAAGAAGTAAGAGTGGTCGTAGCCCTGTTTGCCCTTGCGTCAGTCGCTTTTTGTCTCTTCCCCTGGGAGGGTGTTTGCGTGTTGCCATGCTTACGTAGTGGTATCTCAGGCTCAGACCATCGAGGTTCTTCTCCTTGACGACCTTTTCAAAGTTCTCGGGAAGCAGCTGCTTCTGGATGTAGAAGTTGTCACCGAGACCCTGGAAGCAGTCATGTTAGCTTGTCTTCGGGAACAATCTCGGGGACCACCATCAGAGGCGTGCATACCACGTCGATGAGGGCGTTCAGGGGCCCGTAGCTCCAGCTCTTGACGAGCTCGGTCGAGTCGTGCTTGGCCCACTCGGCGCGGTCGTCGCCCAGGTAGCCGGTGAAGGCCTTCTCGCCCCAGGGGCAGTTGCTCGGGTTGGCGATGGGGGCGAAGGCGCTGACGCTGCGGTACATGCCCGGGTGGCGCAGGTAGAGCGACAGGGCGCCGTGGCCGCCCATGGAGTGGCCGGTGATGGAGACGCGGGAGCGGTCGAGCTTGCCGGCGAACTCGCGGAAGAGCAGCTCGGGGAGCTCCTTGGTGATGTACGTCTCCATGCGGTAGTTGGTGCGGAAGGGCTCGCGGGTGGCGTCGACGTAGAAGGAGGCGGCCTCGCCGAAGTCCCAGCTGTCGCGCTCGCCGGGGAGGTCGAGGCCGCGCGGGGAGGTGTCCGGGTAGACGACGGCGACGCCGCGGACCGAGGCCTGGGACTGGAAGAAGCCCTTCTCGGTGCAGTTGTCCGGGGTGCAGGTCAGGCCCGAGAGGTAGAAGAGGACGGGGACGGCGCGGGTGGTGGCCTGCGGGGGCAGGTAGAGGTTGACGGCCATGTCGGTGCCGGTGGTGCTGGACTTGTGGGACAGCTTGAGGAGCTGGCCCCCGAAGGAGGTGATGGTCGCCTTGGTCTGGAATCCGGACATTTTGGCGGCGGGTGTGGCTATTGGACTGTTGTGTGAGGGGGTATCGTCGAATTGGACGCGGTGGGGGTATATAATATGCGAAGAAGCAAGAGGAGGATGGAGGGGGAGGAAAGGGGAGGATGAGGACAATCGTTGAGAGGGAAAAAAGAAGATTGGAATTGTAGTATTATTCTATGCCTGGAGCAAAGAGGAGAAAGCGCAGCCTCGAAGAGAAGTGGTATCGGAGGCGTCTAATAAATAAAACACCGAGTTATGTCCATTGAGATCAGATCGGGGAGGGTCAAGCTCGCAGAAGTGGAGGACGGACGGCCTTGGCCGGGTGGTCTATGTCGTTTCCGCTTTGCTGCCCGTTGCATCTGGTTCGTGATGATGCTCGACCTACCCCACCATGACCGCCAGGGAGGGGGAGGGAGGGGTCAGGTAACGTAAAGATGCCGTACCTTAGTGTAGGTAGATAGCGCTGCGGAATGCGTACAAGCACAGCAGGGTGTACATGCCCAAGGTAGTAAAGCTACCCGGCGAGAGGTACCTGTAGCGAAGCCATATTGGCTATCGCGAATTGTGCGTGTGAGTGGATGCATGTCTGCTTGGTGGTGGTCTTTTCACTCAATGCTGCAACGGACCCCGCATTGTCTTCGGGGTCGGAGAGCTCTGCGGTTGGTGGTGGGATGCGTCATCGGCGCGGCATTGAGGTGGAGGCACCTACCAGCACACACCCGTGGACCAATAAAAGGTACCTGAAGTTGGAGGTACTGCAGTACCTCAGGGGGGGTAGGTTATCGACTACAGCTGCTGGGACCCAAAGTTTTACAGCTTCCTTCCCGGCAGAATCAACCTCATCCAAGACACACATGCGTACGCCATGCAACGAATTCTCAATAAGCCCGTTGCTGCTGGCCAGCCTCGTTCCAATGTCTTTCACTCTTACGGGAGCCCCGGCGAACGGGTCCAGAGCGCGGAAACTCAAACACCCGGCCCAAGGCATTGAAACTTCGCATGGGGGTTTTCGTGTGTACGCCGTGCCGCCTCGAGCAGAACTAACAGTGCTTGAGCCAGCCAGTTCTCCAGCATCGGCCAACATGTGAGCCTGCGTCTCCAAGGATCGGCTCGCTCCTCTTTACGATTGGAGAGACATGGCATTGAGAAGCACCAGGACGACAAGCTCCGGATTTCAAGTTTCTTGACGGCTGTTTTGGATGTCGTATCCTGGGTTGCCTTGGATCAGGTGTTCTTCGCAAAACGGTCCCTGCTGCCAATCACTTGCGCCAAACCAGGATGGACCATCTAACGTGAGAGAGCAACATCGGCGTTTTTGGCCATAGGTCGCCCAACACCACGCAACTCCCATGTACTTTAATACTCTGAACACCCAGTACAACGAACTGCAATGTACTACGGGGACAGCGCGTTGGATTACAGATGCTACCACTGTGGCATTTGGCACTGACTAACACCTCAGTGGTTCATGCTGTCTCGTAAGAGACTTTGACTAATGGATGGAGTAAGGGCTCGAGAGCCGAGACGTCGTTCCCTCGGTTGAGGCTCTCGGAAACTTGGGCTTTGCCTGGGTGAATAATTCTGGCTCCGATTCGACGTATGAAGGCAGTCTCTTCAGCGGACTCCAACCGCCTCGGAAACTGGTCGTTCTTCGTTTACGGGCTTTCCTGTTCACGATGCCAAGAGATTTCGAGAAAAAGTGAGACGGGCAACAACTGACGACGGATGACCCGGAGGTGTTCGGACTGATTCTGCGGCGCACATGGCTGATGGGATGATTCTTTCATTCCTGCTTCCTGAGGTCGCCTGGCCCATCCTATCGCCCGTGGAAATCGAACGCATCCAGCCACGAGCGCCAACTTAGACGTTCCCATTAATCCGATCTCGATCGTGTCAGGCGGGAGTTTGGGCAGTCCGGCGCATAGAGGCATAGAGTGGGAAACTTCCACCTTGTCCGACCGCACCTCACTCCGGTCTTGGAGGACGTTCGTCGCAGTCCGCCTTTTTCGACGACCCGGGCAACAAGCCGCACCGTGGCACCTCCGCGCGTTCTGACCGAGACGGCAGAAACGTCAGGGCCGGGCGGCCGGCGTCCCCGGCTGCGCCGCCCCCAGGTTGTTCCTGGAAGGCCGTATCATTGAAGAACCAACCACGCGGCGGATTCGAACGAGACTTTTCACGGTCGTCTTGCGCTTGGGGAGCCTCAGGCCCTCACTCCGCCTCGCATGATGGAAAAACAGAACTTAGATGGTCCGAGAGCCTATTTGTTTCTATTTCGACTCCTCCGCTGTCTCCCAGAACCCAGTGAGGGTGTGCCTGGTCTGTGGTGATTTTTCAGCAAAAGATTTCCATTTGCTTATTTCATTTCCTCGCATCGGTTCGTAACCCGGATGCTTAGTAGCTTCACGGCGGTATAGTTTGCATGAAGCATTCTTTTGCAAGACAAGAAGGCTTCTCCTCGTAGCCAATTGAGATGAAGTCTCGAAAAGCTGAAGCGAGGGCCTCTAGTTCTCGCCGCTGACACTCATTAATCGGCTCTCGCCTGACGAACCGCCGTGGATCCCATCACCAAGAGACGATAAGACGGGCAAAAGCCAAGCATGTGTAGTTGGGCTCACTTTCGATCGGCCAAAGTCCCTTCCGTGCAGGTCGTCGATATCAAGACCGCTATCGCAATGCAACCGGCCACCGTTCGTTTCTTATGGCCGTCGTGAGTCATAGAAAGGAAAACTTTACTGAACAACCTGGCGTGTATTTCGGATTCATGAAGATCTTTTGACGTGGCGATTTCCATGGCAGACTAGACGTACAAGGTGTCAATCGTAAAGCAGAGGCCCCCTCCCCAAGCACACTAATGGAATCTGGCAGATGAGCAGCGGCTTGGCTGTTGGTAGAAATTCTGTAGGTTCCGATCGCGAGGGAAAGTAGAAGCACAAACCACCCGGAGCGGGCGGGTCTCAGGCCCGGAACTTGCATCCTAGTTCAACCCCCGGAAGGCGGGACGGGAGGCTCCCGGGCCCGGGGGGAGAGCTATCACAAAGGACTACCTTTGTCCAGCTCGTCGAGCCGGGGATGCTGAAACTGACAGTCAATCGTTGAGCGCGCATCTCCCGCTTCCGCCGATTGCACTGCAGGCTACCAACCAAGCCACAATCCAATCGAAGAAGTGAGTCATCCGGCGCAGGCAGCTACAGCTCCACGACGGGCCCAGCAAACGCAGTATTCGACCCTGGCTCGAAGCCCAGTACCCGACGGGACGGCATGGGAACGAACTGTTTGCTTCTTTGGTTCTCTCACAGTGGACCTTGGATGCTTTCGTAGGCCTTTTGAGAAAATTTCAATTCCTAAAAAACTCCACGCTCAATGCAATCGAATACAAAATTACACTACTTTTTTGTGTCTTCTTTTTTGGGTGGCTTGATGCTTTTGGTTTCTCCCCCTCTCTCTCGTCGAGCTTTGGGATCTGACTAACTTTCAGGCAACGACGATAGGAGATGGGTATAAGTTGCCTTGCATCTAGTCGCGTGTCTCCTTGCTCCGGTAAAAAAAACTTAGAAAGCCAGAGTCTCTATTGGAGAAACTCGTCGTGAAGCCCCTTGCAAGTCTATTGGAGAAGCTCCTCGCAAGTCCAGTCCTCGTAGCTATAGGGAAAGGGGGGTTCAACGGTTAGCCGCATGTTTGTCTGCCAGGCGGGGTGCGGCTTGCGTGGACCGCAGCCGAGAACCCTGGGCGAGCACTTACTATCCGTCCGGCATGTATCGGCGCACGATGAGAGGGATCTTCTTCTCTCGGAGCTCCTTGATCGCGATCTGAAGAGGATCCGTCTCACCCTCGAGGTCGACCAGCACCGGCGCGTTCATGCTGCAGGAGCCCCTATTAGCACTTTCCCAACTGTCAGGGGGTGGGGTGGGAGTGAGCCGGAGGCTCTGCGTCGCCGCCGTACCTGATTTGCAACGCGCGCGTGCCGAGGATGCGGGCTCGCTCGTACTTGGTCATGTAGGGGGTGGTCACGCGGTCGCTGTCGGGGATCTTCTTGTCGCGGTGCGACTTGTCGTTTCCTTTGCCAGCGTTGGCCGCGGCGGACGGGTCGCCCGACGTGACGATGTTGTCGGCGTCCTCCTCGTCGCCCTCGGCGCGGCCGACCTCCTCTTCTTCGACGGGAACCTCGGGATCCCAGTAGTCGGCGGCCTCATCCTCGTACATGGTCTCGTCGCTGCGGTGGTGTTAGCCTGAAGTCGCGCCTTTTCCTTGGTGAAAAGCTTTGAACGCACGCTCCACCGACATCGTCGTCGCCAAAGTCAGACATCTTGCGCGATTTTGGATGGAATCGAGGTCTCGAAGATGGATTTGTCGTTGGTTCGTGCGATTGGGCTGCGGCGCGTCTTTGGTAGGTGTCGCGGGGAAAGGCGAGTTGTCTCTAGCTGGATCCAGCCGTAGGTAAAAAATTATTGACGAGGCTGCGATTCAGTCCGCCGCACGGATCCGCGCTAGTCTTATCAGCAGCCAGCAGAAAGCTTATCCGGACCGAGTCGACCCCCGGCCACACGGGTGTGGCACAAAATTTCGTCTCACCGCCTGTAGTTCTGCCAGAAATAAGTTTCCCAGACCACGGCAAGCTCGACAAATCTTGTTTCTCATCGTCAAGGAAGGCAGGCATGAGCTTCCTCAATTACTCGTCGCGATGAAGAGAAAGGCCCAAGACGACGTCGAGGCTGTCTCTGCAGAACTCAAAAAGTCCAAGATCGACGACCTCGGGGGCGCCGGCAAGTATTTACCATCCCCCATCGGCGGTACACCGTCCGACTAACATGACGTCTCAGAGGCCAGCGACGATGAGTACGACGACACCGCTAGCAACACGGCCTCGACCGGCAACGCCGACGCCGAGACTGTCTTGACGGGCCAGACCTCCCTCACCACCCGCTCTCGCAAGTTTCCCTCCGATCTCAAGACCATCCCGTGCACCTACCCCGGCTGTCACAAAACCTTCAACCGTCCCGCCCGCCTGACCGCACACCTGCGCTCCCATACCGACGACCGGCCGTTCAAGTGCACCTACCCGGGCTGCGACAAGGACTACCGCGAGGAGAAGCACCTCCGCCAGCACGTCAAGGGCTCCCACACCCAGGAGCGAGCCTACACCTGCACCCACGACGGCTGCGGCAAGTCCTTCCTGACAGCGACTCGGCTCCGCCGCCACCAGGAGGTCCACGCCGGCCAGGAGCGCTTCCGATGCCGCGACTTCCCCCCTTGCAACCAGAGCTTCCGCAAGCATAACACCTTGCAGCGGCACATCCGCGCCGACCACCTCCACACGCACGCATACCCCTGCCAGGAGGCCGGCTGCGGCGCGGGCTTTGACTCCCAGGGCGCGCTCCGTAACCACACGCGGCGGGAGCACAGCGAACCGCAGTTCTGGTGCGAGGAGTGCGGCGGCGACGGCGACGGCGACGGAGACGGCGAGGGGTCCTCCCGGGTCGGCTTCACGTCGCTCGCCCTCCTGCAGGCGCACATCCGCAAGGAGCACCTGAACTGCATATTCTGCAACTTCAAGTGCACCGGGCAGTGGGAGCTGGAGCGGCACGTCGAGATGCGCCACTCGGGCATCCCTCTGGAGGCGCGGAAGACGGTCGCCTGCACCTGGGCGGGGTGCGACAAGAAGTTTACCAAGAAGCACAACCTCGCCGTCCACATCCGCACGGCGCACGAGGGCTTCCGGTTTGTGTGCGGGGAGGTCGACGTCCAGGGCACGGCGGACCTCGTGGCGTGGACCAACGACAACGGCTGCCACCAGGGGTTCATCACCAAGGCGAACCTCGAGGACCACATCCGCTACGTCCACCTGGGCTTCAAGAGACCGCAGCCCGCCAAGCCAGTCGACGGACGGCCCAACCTCATCGACGACATCGCCGGCACCAACCGCAACATAGCATGCACGGTGGAGGGCTGCAGCGCCCGCTTCATCCGCCACCACGACCTGCAGGCCCACCTCGAGAACCACCCGGCCGTCGCCCCCGCCGCTCCGCAGATGGACCAGGTCGAGGCCGCGATCCTCAGCCTGGCGGACAGCGCCGGGTCCACGCCCTCCGCCGCCGGGCCCTTCGGCGAGGACCGCGAGATGCCCGAGCTCCCCCTCAACGGGCTGATCCCCGGCATGGAGGGCGGCTACGAGAGGTTCTGGGACCAGTCCCAGCTGCAGATCCAGTCCCAGCTGCAGCTCCAGCCCCAGCTGCCGCTCGGCATCGACGCCCTGACGGAGGACCTGGGCGACGACTTCTGGATCGGCGCCGGCGACCAGTTCGGCGCGACCCCGCCGCTGTCGTGGCCGGAGGAGGAGCAGGACATGCGCAACGTCATCGACCACGACGACTTCACCCGCTTCGTCGACCCCGCGCTCGGCAACGCGCTATGAACGAAAACAAAAAGGAATAAGACAAAGAAAAAAAAACAAGAAGAAAAACACAGAATAAGTAATCGCATGATTTCAACGACGTATTGATACCCGGCCGCCGGCCATATCCTGAGAGAGAAAAAGTTTCGACGGGATGGGAAAGGGGGTCACCTGAAAAGTTGTTGCTTTGTCGCGTGTATTCCGTATAGTCAGCCTCAGGGAGAACACGATTTTTTTACTTTGATTGCTACTGGTCTCGTAAAAGGGGTTCGCTTCCGTGTCCATTGATGGTCATATCTATACCTAGTGTTCTGCCTCGTACTCCAAGCCCAGACCCAGGCCCCCCGTCCCGTCCCCTCTCTAGTGCCCAGCCCCAAGGACAAAAACAGTTGAAACTCTGACGAACCACGCACCAGGTACTGGTATCAACGATGCATGTGTACGCCCTCGCCCGATGCCACCCTAAAATCCCAAAAAAAGCACAAGCCCGTCGCTCGAGTCAAAGTTCGAGTCGACCATTGAACGCCAAAGTTGAATGCAATCCATCCCTTCAATGTATAGATGCGATGGCGCTGGTGATGCCCAGCAAAGCCATGCCAATGAAACCGAAGAAGATGCAGAGGTTCCGGTTGTGGTTCAAGCTCAGGGCCTCCACGAACAGCTGCAGGCCCACGCTCACCATGATGCCCGCCGTGACGGCGAACATGCACCCGTACGAGAGGGCATTGGGAGTGATGTGGGTGTGGTTTGCGAGCTTGAACCACAGCACGGCAATGCCCGCACCAAGAGGCTGGCTGAAACCGCCCAGAATTGCGGCCCACGCCATAGCCTTGAGGCGGCTCCCGAGCGCCATGTATAGCGGCAGAGCCATGGCGAAGCCTTCTGTGATGTTGTGGACGAACAGGGCCATGAAGACGTTGAAGCCCAGCGACGGGTTGGCATGGTTCGTAGCGTAGGTGATGAAGCCCTCGGGGAACTTGTGAAGAGCGATGGCGATGGAGGTTTGCAGGCCCAGGGACATGAAGGCATTCGTAGGCACGTGGTGGTGATGCTGGGCCTCGAGGTCTTCGTCATGCTCAAATTCGTGTTCTGCGGCGTGATCGTGTCCGTGAATGTGGTCGTGGGCATTGCCGTGGGCGTGACCGTTGCCATGGTCATGAACGTGCACGTGCGCGTCGTGGTCCGCGGTGTCATGAGCAACCGTAGGCTCTCTCGATGCTGCACGGCTGGTTCGCACCAATCCGCTCATTGGCGAATGGCATGAAGAACCGCCCTCGTCCAAATCCTCGAGATCGGTATGGCTAGGTGCATGAAGCTGCCCCATGCTCGTCGTCAAAAACGTCGGGTGCCTCGACGTAGCCGCTGAACGGTGGCCCAGGTGCTTGAAGCACTCCTGGCCACATGGGTCGGTGTATCCAAAGCAGGGCCCTTCCTCGTCACAGTTGGGTTTGGTGTCCTTTACAAAAGATAGGACCCTTTGTTGCACTTGGGCCATAGAGGGCCTCCTCTCAACGGTGTGGTCACGGGTTCGCGAAGCCCTCCGCGAAGTCGTCGTGTGAACACTCGCGTGTCTCTTAGGCGCGAGCGGCCCGCCATTCTCGTGCGAAGGCTCGGGGTTCAGCAGCGGCGTGGACTCTGTGGCGAGACTGCTCTTAGCAATGCTTTCGATGTATGGTCGCCTTGAAGACCGACGGCTCGAATTGTAGAAGGAGGGCCTCCTGCTTTGGCTGCGGGAGCGGTTATCGTCCTCGTTATGGGTGTGGTCGCAGTCGACAACGTGTGATGGCATATACTGGTGGAGCAGGCGCGAGATCACCTGGATGCCGAAAAAGCCTCCAATAAAGCAGCCCATGATAATGAAGCCTGCCGAGTGATCTCGAAAGCCATCCTCCTTCAGATACTGTTTCGCAGATGGAAGCATGCTGTTCAACGCCGAATAAAGCTACACGACATCGCAGTAGATTAGTATTTGTCCTCAAGCGCGCGGCGCGATGCAAATGTTCAGGGGCCAACCCACCATGACGCCAAAGCTCAGACTAAGCGAAGACGCGAGGAAGACATTGCTGTCCTGTATCCTGAAGTTGCGCTTTCCGGGCAGGCACCGCACGAACACGTCGACGCAAATGATGGATGCGCCGACGACGCAGGCTGTCGGCATGAATATTAGCGAGATTCTACGCAAGCGCGTTCCTAAGGACATGCACAATCACGCACCAATGCCGCTCACGATAGACATAATCCACCCTCTCGTATCATTGTCGACCTCCGTGGCCTCCATGACGGGCAGCGCGGGCTCAACGGCTCCAATCGATCGGTGTCTGCAGCAGTCTCGTTGTTCCACGCATGGAGGGGCGAAGAGAAATTCGAACTATAGTATGCGAAACGGGATTCGCTGGATTGGATCTTGGGTTGTGGACGTCCCAGGAGTTTGGGTAACGGAAACGGCGTGGCTGCCTCAACCGTCTGCAGGCGAGCGGGTGACTTCTGACGTAGCACAGGTGCAGGAGGATAGATTTTGTGCCTTTTTCCTTATCGGTTCGTATACGGCGTGCACAGCGAGAGAGAGAACGTTAGGGCGTCGCGTTGTAGGTCGCAAAGCAGATATTCTCGGGGAGTATATGAGGGAAAAGAAAGAGGAGTATATGTTAGGTAGGTAGGTGAGAATGTATGGTGTTTACGACAAAAGGCGAGAGTAGTGGCGACCTGGGCTTGATGATGAAATGGCGCTGTAGGAGCTTTGCGCTGGGACTATCCGTACAGTCTACAGAGACGTGGGGTGGAAAGCGCTGGGAGAGGCTGCACCCTTAAGCTTTCCGGCAGTGCGCAATAGTGGATTCGGGGCGCTGGGGCGGCTGGTACCAGGTCGACGCCTTTTTTCTCTGGAGCCGTTGCGTTGTTTCTGTGCGGTTAAGTGACTGGGGGCTGGGGGGAGGGGCTGCCGACTTAATCATGTCCTGGTGGGTGAAGCCATCAAGGTTCTCAAAATTCCTGCCTAGAAAGGACTCAGTATTACTCAGTCAAATCATCACATCAAGTCGCAGGCAGGGCGCCCAGACAAAGCCCGTTTCCCATTCATTTGCTTTTGCATGCCCCTTGCTGCCGCTGTTTATTGGACGGTTGAACTTGGTCAGTTGTTGCCCTGCTGCTGCAGGTTGCCGTCCGACCCTCCCAGGAGGGGGGCAACCCACCCTTATTTGGGAAGGAGATGATGCGGCTCTTTGATAAGAAGAAGGCAGGGCAGACTTGGAGAAACTGTTTATTGTTGCGGCAGAGCCAACCCGAGAAACAACAGCAACAACGTCAACAATGAGCGCACAAACACACGTTGTCAGCCGCTTTGTCGGGATCCCCCCGCCCACGCTCCCTGGCGAGTCAAGCAGACAACGGTTGACAACACACCGCACTCTGGACCCGGAAACCCGGGGCCTTGGCTTTGAGGACCCGGATGGCACGTTGAGCGAAGGGTATCCTCGTACTCCCTCGAGCCCCGTGACCTCTTTGCGCTGTGCGCCAGCTCATCGATGCCGCCCGAAGCGCTCGCTCGCTAGGGTGGATAGGTGGGAATATTGACAACGCATGTGAAAGGCCCTTTTTGGTATTGTTGTTGGCGCGCGATATTATTGCTGTCTTGCATCCGTCGTTGTTCTGGCCTTTTGGGAATTTTGAACAAGAAAAAGACCGTCTCACTCAGTTGGGTAGGTAGGTAGGTAGGTAGGTAGGTAGGTACCGTGAGATGGCCGCGAATCGGAGGCCTGTTTTTGTCATCCCTCAACCTGCCTCACAGATGCGTCTCGGTGACCGACTTACACCGAGACCAGCCCCGTATGTACACTGTACCAGCCCCATTTCAGCCCCTCTTCCCGCCCCGGTACCGCTCCTGCAACGCTGCTGCACCCCAAAAATCCTTCCTCCCCGCCCTCCACTTGCGGCCAGCTGTCCGGTAAATGCTCGGTAGATTGCAAGCAGCCGACCCACATGAGCTACCTCGTGTTCCCGGCGACATTGGAACCCTGGAGATCGCTCCGCGGGCCAGGCGCCGCAACCCCAAAATTTTCCAGCTCCGAGCCCGTTCAGCGTGAAGAACCAACCGCCGGCTGAGACACTTACCCACCCACCCATCACCTCAACCACATCACCTGCCCTTTTCTCCCGTTAGACTGTAATAACCGCCGGACGTCTGACGCTTGCGCCTTCCGCTCCTTCCTTTTCTTTTTCTTTCCAACTTCCCTCCCGCGACCTTTTTCAGTTCGTCAAAAGGCACCGGCCGAGCGCGCCGCGAACAACCTAGCCCGCCATGTCGAAAGCCACGTCCGTCGCGATCGTAGCCGCCCTCGGCGCGGGAGGCGGCGCCGCCTTCACCGCAGCCCTGTACTCGCTCCGAAGCCCGAAGCAGGCCGCCACCCCGGCCCCGGCCTCGACCCCCACGAACGCCTTCTCCATCGCCCCCTCCGTCCCCGTACCGAGCTCCCAGGTCTTCGACGGCCCCAAGAGCACCCCGCCCCCCGCCCCGTCCGCCCCGGCCCCGGTTCCGGGAGCCATCCCCGGCAGCCTCGTCGACCCCGCCGGCCTCTTCGAGTACGGCTTCCCCGGCCCCGTCGCCGACATGGCCGCCCGCGCCGGCCTCGTCTCCAGCTACGACCGCCGCACGCGCAACCCGCACTGGGTCGTCGAGCACATCACCCCGCAGTCCCTCGCGACCAAGGACGGCGACCGCAAGAACAGCGCCTTCCTCGAGGACCCCCAGGTCCCGGGCAAGTTCCAGGCCAAGCTCAAGGACTACTTCCGCAGCGGCTACGACCGCGGCCACCAGGTCCCCGCCGCCGACTGCAAGTGGTCCCAGAAGGCCATGGACGACACCTTCTACCTCACCAACATGTGCCCCCAGGTCGGCGACGGCTTCAACCGCGACTACTGGGCCCACTTCGAGGACTTCTGCCGCCGCCTGACCTCGCGCTACCCCTCCGTGCGCATCGTCACGGGGCCCCTCTACCTGCCCAAGCGCGACCCCGTCGACGGCAAGTGGTACACAAAGTACGAGGTCATCGGCAACCCGCCCAACGTCGCCGTCCCCACCCACTTCTACAAGGTCATCTTCGCCGAGGACGGCAAGCCCGGCGGCAACGTCGCCATCGGCGCCTTCGTCATGCCCAACGCCAAGATCCCCAACGACAAGCCCCTCTCCGACTTCGAGATGCCCCTCGAGGCCGTCGAGCGCGCCGCCGGCCTCGAGTTCGCCTCCAAGCTGGCCCCGCAGCGCCGCAAGAGGCTGTGCAGCGAGGCGTCGTGCGCCATCATCGTGAAGGACTACTCCGACAGGCAGAAGTCGTTCGGCAAGAAGTAAAGGGGGCCTTTCGTTCGGGAGATACATACATAGGTTGGGCGAGCGGTCGGTGGTCCGTCGGCGTTCACTTCACTGCCCTCCAGGCAAGGGGACGGTTCTGGACGGGGAAGTTTCATTCTTCACATCTGTACAAATACGTGTACTTTGACAGGGCAATCGCAAGGAAGGTCGCATCACACTCGCATAAGAGGGGCGGCGCAAGCACAGGGCGAGGACGCATGTACACTAGATAAGCCCACCGGGCAGGCTGCCGGTAGACTGCCGGCAGATTGCCGTTCATACAATACGAGACACGGACGTTGATAAGCATTCCGAGCGCGCCTCCTTGGCTGGCAATCTGCCAGCATGGCTATCAATTTTTTGGTGCTCATCCAACGCTAGGGTATCAACCTTCACACCCACCGACGACTTCGGCTCGCCCCGTGTCCCATCTCCTACATAATCTCTTGCCTCGTGGCTTGTCCTCCGAGTGCTCCTCGTCAACGCCCTCCTAGCGCGCTCTGGTGTAGTTGCCCCGCCGCTGCTCTGCCTTTAGACTCTCCTCCTGACTAGGAAGTGGTGCCCTTCTCCCACCGCGGCCTCCGTCATAGTTGTCGTTAACAGGTAATGGCATCGGCATGGGCGGGAATCCGGGAGGAGGGACAAAGTTGGGCGGCGGAACCAGGCCGGGGGGGCCGAAACTGCCGGGCGGGGGAGGTGGTATCGTGCCGCCCGCCTTCTGGATCATTTCGGCAATCTTGGCAAGGTCGGCGGGATTGCTCGGATCGATGCCGCCGGGCAGGGGAATGGGCGGTGGCGGCGCGCCGTTCAAGCCCGGTAGTGGGAAAGGCAGGGGTGGAGGAGGGCCTCCGCCGTTCGCTCCTACGCCCGGAATCATTGGCGGCGGCGGCGGCGGAACATGAGGCCCACCGAGGCCGTGCTGCGGCATGGTCAAGCCTGGCAACCCTGGCAGACCCGGCAGGCCCGGGAAACCAGGGGCAACAGGCTGCCTGAGGGGCATCTTCTGGTCGACGAGACCGTCCATCTCGTCCTCCATCTCCTGTTCCTCCTCCTCCTGCCGCTGACGACGTCCTCCGCGACGATCCCATGTCCCTTGGGCCTCGGCCGCTGCCTCTCCGATGTGATAGCGGTCCTGGAACACGTCGGCATCGCCTGGGCGCTTCCGAGACCAGAATCTGGTGATGCGATCGTTGGAACCAGAGGCCAGGATATGGCCCAGCGGGTGCCAGTCCAGGGACCAGATTGCGAAGTCGTGTGCGTACGGGATCTTGTGGGCTGGGTATATCGTCTGCGCGCTCGTCGTAGCAGGGTCTGAGCTGTCGTAGGGCGCAATGGAGCTGGCTTGTCCGGCCGGCGTATTCGGCTCATCCAAGATGTAGTGGTACAGCGAGCCATCATGACCACCGGTGCTGAGCAGGTTCGAGTGGACAGGGTGCCACGCCAAAGTCGAGATGTCCTTCTCGTGCCCCTTGAGCAGGCAGATGTCGCGCATCATCCTGAGGTCAAAGACGCGAGCAGTCTGATCCCTAGCCGATGTTGCGAGACAATCTCCCTGTACCTTTTCGAACAGGGTCTTTGTGATGGTGTTCTTGTGGCCATGAAGGGTAGTCAAGCACCGGCCGGTCCTGGGGTCCCACAGCTTGACCAGATGGTCTTTTGATCCGGACACGAGCAAGCCCTTGGTCGGATGCCAGTCGCAACTCTTGGCATCCCAGCCGTGGCCCTTCAGAATAGACTCCTCCACTCCACCGGCAAAGTCGAAGATCTTTAGCGTTGAATCATCGCACGCCGTGACGAACTTGGAGTCATTCGGGCTGAAGGCGAGATCTCTGACGGGGTCGTTGTGTGCCGCAATGCTCTGGAGGTTGTTGAAGTTGGGCTGCCAGTACTTGACGCTGCCGTCATGGTCAGCCGAGATGAGCCAGTCGTCGTTGTGGGAGTATGCAAGCGCCCTGATCGCGGAGTCGTGCGCCTGCATGATGGTTTCGAAGTTGAACCCGGTGCCGTTCCATAATGTGAACTCTCCACTCGAAGAGGCGGTTAAGAGGCGACGGCCTTCTGGTGTCCAGCGGACCACGTTGACGGGATGCTTGATCTTGTTCAGTGAGGAATGAAGGTGCTTGACCGGTATGGTGTCGCCAGGGTCGGTCCTTCTCGCGGCGGGTGGAACAAACTGAGGCGGAGTTAGTAAGTCTCCGACACAACGACAGATGCTGGCAGCAAGCATACGTCAACGATGAAGCTGGCACTGGGCCTCTCGGCTTCTCCAGTGTACGCGTCCCCTTCTACCGGGGCGCGATGCCGCATCCAGTTTGCAACAGTCGAACCATAGTCAGTAACAGGGCCTGGAGGATGTCAGCATTGCTTCTTGATGCTGTCAGTTAGTGTCTCGGGTCGGGTGAGCGGCGCGTCGACCAAAGTTGAAGCTTCACCCGTCAAGTCACACGAAAACAGATTGCACTCGATATGAGGGCTTTTCTAAGTCTAGGAATGGCTGCAGCACTCACGTCGTCCTCTCGCCCTGACAAAGCCGCCCTCTGGACCCTCTCCTCCTGGGCCTCGCCGGTCGTGGTGATCCCCTCGAGGATCGTACGCCATGTTTAAATTTTCATGGGCCGATTCCCTGGCACTCAATGAGCCAATGACTGAGGTCTAGCTTCTGTTGATGAATAAGATGTCGTGTGCTAAAGTCGGTCGCAATTTGATGTCCGTCCTGGTGGATAAGCTGTACGGTTCAATCTGGTCCTTGAGCTGGGCCCGATCGCCAGTGCAGCGAAAATGAAGCGCGACGCGTGCACAGGCCAGCTCTGGCTTCTACGAGGTCACATGACCTGAGACTGTCTTTTGGCGTGACGTTAGCTCCAGGATTTCTTCCTTATCGGATAAGGTGGGCAGGTACTCAGGTACCTCAGCCGGACCAACGTCGGACCTTGCATTTGTAGCCCGTTCTATTTTTTGACCTACCGGGAGCCTCCCGTCAGGATCACGAACCATCATGACCGCTCGTTGCCCTTACTCTTTCTAGAATGAGGTGATAATTACCTAGGTGCCTAGGTGCCTAGGCAGTGCCAATTATGACCCATCGTCTCTTTTTATCTCTAATAGTGTCCCGAAAGGACATAACCCTTCCCGTTAGCATGTGATAGAGTTCAAGCCACGGCTCCCTCTTCAATTTCTCGCTGGCAGGCCCCACGAAGCCCCGTGTCCCACCAGTCAGAACTGCGTCCGGGGATCGCCGTCGCTATCCGTGGAACCGCGGCACCCCTGGTGTGCATGCATGGCCATGCACTTTTTTCTCTTTGCAGGGTTAGCACGCCGTGAGGTGATTTTTTGGGCGTGACGGGAGAAGCCTGTACTTGTTATTAATGGTGTTGTGGTGTTGTTGGTCCTGCCTGGGCGCGCTGGCACTCCAGCCGAGACGGTTCAGCGACCCTGACATTCCCAAGGTCGCCCCTTGCAAATCTTCCAATCCTCGGGCCCGTGCCGCCGTCAAGTTCGGAGCTCTCTCCCCTCTCAGTCTCATCTCACTAAAAATCATCATCTCTCCTTACTCCGTCAACTCACCTCACTTCTGTTTTTGTTGTCTTACTCCTGCATCGTGTCTGTTGTTTTTCCTTTCTTTTTCTTGTCGAGCTTCTCCGCCTCCCCAACGCTGCACGACGTCCGCATTCTTGTCGTCAGCGTACCTCCTCTTCCATCATTCCTCCACGTCTTCGACGAATCCCCACGCTCCAAGGAGCTGATGGCGTCGGCCTAGCCTGTACCTCCTCCACCTGTTTTCCTCTTGCCCCCCTGTCTTCAACCTTGACGTACCCCCTTTGCCGCTTCCATTCCCCCCCTTCGCGCGCAATTGCCCCTCATCCAAACCTAGCCCGATACCAGTGCGCATTGTCGTGCAGATAGCTTCTCACCAAGCTTAGGGAGCTCGGATAGAATTGAGGGCGTCGGGCGTCTTCCCTTGGAAACGCCGGCTACGAAGTCAATTCGTATTTTTTTTCCCTTGGCCCAGGCCGCGCTTGGCTTGGTGTCTTGCATATTTACACTCCGATATCTTATCGCGCTTGCCACTCACTCCCTGCATTGCATATACATAGGTAGTCACCATTACGACCATCTCCTCACCCTCTTGAACTCTCTTTTGTACTTTGTCCCCCGTCATCCGTCGCGGCACTTCCACCTTGTGTTCTTCCCGCTCGGTTCCATACTACTCACGGCCTCAGTCGTACTCGACCAGCATCGCCCACCATGAATACGGCCACGGTGACGAGCGTCGAGAGCTCGGCCACCAGCCCATCCCTTCGTAACACTCGCAATGGCACCGCCGAACCGAAGCCTGCAAAGGCGGCCGACTCCGCCTCCGCATCCGAGAACCACCGTACGACCGAGGACCTGAGGAGGGCGGTTCAACGGAAGTACAGGCACGTCGCTGCCGTCCACCGCAGCTCCCGCCCGTCGACCCTCAGTCACGACTCCAACTCTACTCCCAGTTTTCTGGGCTTCAGGAACCTAATGGTAATTGTATTAAGTACGTTGGAGCATAGCTGTTTGATAGCTTTGGCTGACCGCGTCCAGTTGTCGGTAATCTTCGTCTGATGATCGAGAATATCCAAAAAGTAGGACGTCACCGTTACACTAATCCCAGTTTCGTGTCGCTGACGCTTTTCATAGTATGGAGTCCTTATCTGCGTCGGGTGCCACGACTTTCGCCGGCAAGACGTTGTGCTGGGTCTGATGCTCTACGCGCTCATCCCCTGCCATCTCTTCGCCGCATATCTGATCGAGCTGGCCGCCGCTCAGCAGGCCCGAGGTCTGCGGAAGAAGTCCAAAGATGGCGCTGCCAGCCCGACACCCGACCAGCGATCGCAGTTCAACTCCACCTGGAAGATCATTGCCTGGATCCACGCCGTCAACATCACGCTGGCGTTGGCCATCACGACCTACATGGTCTACTTCCACATCCACCACCCCTTGATCGGCACCCTGACCGAGCTCCACGCCCTCATTGTATGGCTGAAGACGGCCTCGTACGCCTTTACGAACCGAGACCTCCGACACGCCTACCTTCACCCCGTCAAGGGCGAGCTTGCCGCCATGCCGGAGATCTACCAGCAGTGCCCCTACCCGAACAACATCACGATGGGCAACCTGGGCTACTTCTGGTGGGCACCGACACTGGTTTACCAGCCTGCGTACCCGAGGACGGAGAAGATTAGATGGGTGTTTGTTGCCAAGCGGATGGCCGAGGTTTTTGGGCTGAGCGTCTTCATCTGGTTCGCCAGCGCTCAGTACGCCGCCCCTGTCTTGATCAACTCCCTCGACAAGATTGCGTCGCTGGACGTGCCCAAGATCCTCGAGCGGCTGATGAAGCTCTCCACCATTTCCCTGGTCATCTGGCTGGCCGGCTTCTTTGCTCTGTTCCAGTCTTTCCTCAATGCGCTTGCCGAGGTCACCCGCTTCGGGGACCGGTGCTTCTACGAGGACTGGTGGAACAGCGAGAGCCTGGGCGCCTACTGGCGTCTGTGGAACAAGCCCGTCTACCAGTACTTCAAGCGTCACGTCTACTCTCCCTTGATCGGCCGCGGCTGGAGCCCTAAGGCGGCCCAGCTTGCCGTCTTTTTTGCCTCAGCGGTGCTCCACGAGGTTCTCGTTGGCGTACCGACCCACAACATCATTGGTAAGCTTGTCTCCCGCGTGCATGTCAGCAGTCAGAAGCTTATTATTTTAGGGGTCGCGTTTGCCGGCATGTTCTTCCAACTTCCTCTGATTGCCATCACCACGCCGTTGGAAAAGATGCAATCACCCACCGGCCGCATGATCGGCAACTGCATCTTCTGGGTCTCTTTCACCATTCTTGGACAGCCCTTTGCCGCACTGATGTACTTTTACGCCTGGCAGGCCAAGTACGGCAGCGTGAGCAGGCAGATGGCGTGGTCCAAGGCCGCCTAGAGAGCGTGTTTGTAAAGACGGGCTGTCTGGCCCGCCATGGTTCCTTTTTTGTATCTACCTGGGCTTTAGAGAAAATAATATACGGCGCTTTTGACGCGGTAATTGTAATAATACATGTTGAGACCTAGCGCGGGAGGTCCAGTCAACCACAGAAGGGAATCTTGACGCCGACGCTGTTGCGGTAGGCGACGTAGTCGTCGCCGAAGAACCTGATGAGCAGCTCCTCCTCGTGGCGAATGCGCTTGGAGAAGAAGTACCACAGGACGCCGGCGTAGCCGAAGAAGGAGACGACGTTGCCCATGACCAGCTGGGTGCCGATGGCCCACCAGAAGAAGCCAAAGTAAGAGGGGTGGCGGAACCAGGCGTAGATGCCCGAGGTGACGAGGGCGTGCGACTCGGCCTTGTAGTGCTGGACGGTGTGGTTGAAGCTCTCGCCGGCGGTGACCATGGCCAGCGAGCGGACGGACTGGCCGACGAGGACGAGCAGCAGGCCCGCGGCGAGGATCAACGGGCGGAGGCCGAAGGGGGCCCAGACGGCGCCGCGGAAGAAGACGTTGGCGAGGAAGCACTCTGCGAAGGCGACGGCGTGGGCGATGGCGTAGGCGGGCCAGTTGGAGGTCAGGAGGAAGGAGTAGACGGTGGCCTGGGGCGTATTGTAGGCGGCGGTGGTCCAGAACTCGAGGAAGTGGAAGAGGGAGAGGGCGGCGAGGAAGAAGGGGAGGCGCCAGAGCGGGGAGGCGGTGAGGGCCAGGAGGAGGAGGGTGCCGAGGAGGCCGGCGAGGAGGCCGGCGCCGAGGCAGAAGGCGCGGAGGGCGATGCCGGCGAGGGACTTGCGCTGGTGGGGGTAGTACTCCTTCCCCGGCGCGGCGGCGGGGGAGGACGCCGGGTGGGCGCCGCTGGGAGAGAGGTCAGCTTCCGAGGGCGTGGCGGGAGGTGACGGGGCGGGGTCGGGGCCGGCGTGGTGGTCCAGCAGGCTGGCCGGGTCCCGGTAGAGGGGGTTCACGGGCCCGCGCCGCGAGGTCGTCATCTCGATGGCAAAAGTCTATGTGGTGAGGGTGTTGGAGGATCGGGGAGAAGGAGATGATGCCGCGTTCCCAGTGGGTTGGAGGTCCGACCACGTTGCGGCAAGATCGGGCGGGCTGAGCGATACCCGGGTCCGAGGGGAAGGGGGGAGGGGAAGGAGGGGGGCAAAAAAGCAAGGCACTTACACCCTACGGAAGCTCGACATGGTTTTTGATTCTTCCTGCTTCCTTTGTTCTCAGCTGTGCTGGGCTGTGGCTTTGATCCGATGTTTAGGTGGTTGAGGTGTGTGTAACTCTCGGTGTTGGCCAATGGGGGCCGCGGGACGCGGGAACAGGACAGATTCGAGGCGTGTGTTCCGGTCCGGGTCCAGGCACGGCGACAGGGGGTTGGCAAAAGCAGGGACGGTGTCGAGGGATGGTGGCTCTAGCTCCGAGTTGCCGTCATTCCATGCATGAAGCCTTTTCTCTGTCTTTTTTTTCCGCTATCTTTTTTTTTCAAAAATTTCGGTTTTGGCGACTCTCTGTTCAGGTTGGGATCATAGCGTGCAGCTGAGCTGAGTGAATGGATGGAGTGATTGCGCAGCCCCCCCACAACTGAGAGATACAGTGACAAGTGTTCCCTGCAAGCGGGCTCGGTGGCGGCGGGTACGCGCGGTAAGGCAATGCCGTGGCTCGGTTTCCCGTGATGCGGCGGGATCGGGAGGCTCAAAATTGTCGAGGACCACCACATGCAAGGCACGAGAAAGACACTGAGGGAAAAATAGACGTTGTGGCTTGTGGGGGTAATGCGGTAAGGAGAGAGACTGAGAGATCTCGGAGCGGAAAGTGAAAGGTACCGCCGTATCCGTACCTACGAAGCTCTTGGCGTCGGGTCCGAAAAGATCCACTTTAGCCCGGGGGAGCGGTCGATTTTGCCCTCTAGATTCCAGATTGCACTTGCACTTTCCCCGTTTCCTTCACCGAGCAATAGTGTATCCACCTCAACCTCTGTCCTTCTCACCTTCGGAGACGGCACGATACAACGGGTTTTTCCTCCCTTCCAAGCGGTGCAGCAGCTTCGCTGTCTGACACGCTTCAGTGGTGGGACGGGTAAGGCCAAGCTTGAGCGCGGGCCGAGGGGCAGGGGCAGATGACGCAAGTGCGTGGACCCCCCCTTCGGGCGGCGCGGCGCGGTCTTCACTGCGCGCTTTGAGAGAGACAGAAGAGAGGAGAGAGAGGAGAGGGTGCCAAGGTGACGACTGACCTTTGCCTCTGGGCAGTTTGTATGTACACAGGCAGGGTAGGCAGCTCTTTCGTCCCCGATGTTGTCGGACTGGCCGAGTTGCGCTTCCCGTCACTTTTTGAGCAGCTGACAGAGGGGGGGGCGGACGCGGATTTTACATCGGTGGTGAGAAATAAACTACCCATAGCTCGAGTTCGTTCGGCAATTATCTCCCGAGATCGCTGAACTCTTTTGGCGGGGACAGCTGTCATAGGGCTGGTTTGACTCTTATTCCTAATACTAGTACTTCTTATCGTCTTATGCCCGTTGTTTTGTTTTTCTCTTCTCTTATTGTCCCTTCTCCCCGCCGTCTTGTGTTACATACAAAAAGTCTTGGGGTTTGGCTCTTCTCTCTTCTCTTCTTCAACTTGGCTTCTCCGCTTGAATAACATACCTTGTCTACTCACCTCGCTTCACCCTGTCGTACAACAACATCCCGTAGACACACACATACACACACACGCTTACCGCTTGCTTGTCCATCCACGCGGCCCCCTTCCCCACCCCCTTTTCCAACGACAAATCAGCAGCCCATACAGCAGCTTGGGTTGGTACTACTACACCCCGTCGCCCTCTTTCCCCGAAAAACCACAGCACTCATGCACAAAAAAATCATGGACATCCGCTCGATCGACAGGGAAGAGAACAGGCGGCGGATGAGGGACGGCGAGCTCTACTGGGCCTTCACGCCGGACCTCATCGCGGACCGGAGGAGGTGCCAGGCCGCCTGCGCCAGGTTCAACAACGCCGGTGACGTGAGCCGCCGCACGCTTGTCGGCATGTGGAAAGAGTGAGTCCTACCCAGTCTGTCCTGTCTGTCTATCTGCCCATCTTGCCCTTCTTTCCCTTCCTCGCGTGTTTCTGGGCATTAACCTTCTGACCGCTGCCCACCCCCTCGGCTACACCACCCCCTTCGGCTTCACTTTCCCTGTCGGCTCGCTGAGAGATCTGGAACTAACCCGAACAGCATCAACGGGGACACGATCCCTCTGCCTCCACCGCGTACCCGCCGGGACGAGGACGACGCCATCTTGGAAGACTGGCCGTGGATCGACACACCGATAAAGATGGACTATGGCTACAACGTGAAGTATGTGTTGCCGCCCTCCCTGATGTACAAGTGACCTTTTTCTTACACGCGCGCCTCCAGATTCGGTGACAACGTCTATGTCAACTCCAACTCCACGTGGATCGACACCTGCCTCATCACCGTGGGCTCGCGCACCCTCATCGGGCCCAACTGCTCCTTCTACAGCGGCACGCACCCCCTGGATCCCACCCTGCGCAACGGCACCCGCGGCCCGGAGAGCGGGAAGCCCATCACCATCGGCGAGGACTGCTGGCTCGGCGGCAACGTCATCGTGCTGCCGGGCGTCACCATCGGCAGGGGCGTCACCGTCGGCGCCGGGAGCGTCGTGACCAAGGACGTGCCCGACTACGTGTGCGTCGTCGGCAACCCGGCGCGCGTGGTCAAGAAGATCACCCCGTCGCAGCCGCTGACGAACGGGGCCGCGACGGCATTATCGACCACCATCAATTATAGCCCTTCCATTTAGTTATAATTCCAGCGATGTTTCTTCTTGTTCCTCGTAATGAATGTTGTGTCAAACCTCGTGTGACCGTGTTGTATTCCTTCAGAGACCGCCTTGGATCGAGAACGACGAGATGATGAGGACCAAGACGTTGATGACGCCCCAAAGCAGAGGCACCCAGGTCGACATGGAAAAGTACCCAGCGTTATAGACCGCACCGAGGCTGTTCAACCCATGAGTCAGCTTGTGGTCTCCTACACTATACCAGTAGACGACTTACATGAGCCCGACGACGCTCCCCGCGAACAACGCCTGCACGCCCGCAACCACAGCGTACAGCAGCGGCACCGCCCACAGGTAGGTCAGCGACCCGCGCTTGTTGGTGTGCATCGCGATCGTGATGGCCGCGGCGCCCAGGTGCACGGCGGCGTAGATGATGAAGGTCCATATCACGGTGAACCGCCAGATGTCGCGGACGTAGAAGAGGCTCCAGCGGTGGTCCTCGGTGACGTCGCGGAGGTCGCGGAGCTGCAGGCTGATGCTCGGGAACGGGGGCACCTTGTAGTTCGCCGGCGGGTAATTGGCCGCGCGGGAAGACATCGTTCGTCGTGGCTGCTGAGTTCCTGCCCGTCGGCTCGAGGTTGCAATTCGGGTGTGGGTTTGTTGAATGCGGTGACACTTTTCTCGGAGGCTTTTGCGGCTGCGCGGGCGATCGTGGATGCCGGGGTTTGGGGGGTTGGGTGGGCGATCTTGGGTGGTGTTGCAGGGATGGCGCAGCTTTTGGGGGGCGGAGCAGCTCGAGGCGTGGCTTTAGGCGTTGCGGGTGGGTGGTGTTCAGGTGCCTCGGCAAAACCACCGCGCCAAACCCGACGTCCTGCCATCGGCATCGGCGTCAACCACGGCAACCGCGACACGCCTTTGACGTCTCCCCCCAATTCCGTCTACGACACGACCGCGCCTTCAATCTCATTACCGTTCAGAAGCAACTCCATCAGAACATTGGCACAATGCCGGCCGATAGACTCCTCAACACCGTCCTACAGCTGTACCAAACCGTCCACGATGACCGCAAGACGGACCAGATCGTCGGGTCGACGACGAGCCTCCTCACGACCCTCTCGAATCCCCTGAACCTCGGCGTCCTGACGTCGCAGCTCCTCACCGCGCCCGCCATCTGGCACCGCCGCGACGGTCTGCGGACGAGCCTGCGCATCATCAGCGTCTACAACAGCGCCGCCATCCGGGTCCGCCAGCACGAGCTCGAAAACGCGAAGAACGTCTACGGCCCGCGCCAGGGCGGCGGCCTCAGCAGCGATGCCTGGGTGCGAGCTGTTGCCAAGGGCGCAGATGACCGGTCGAATCGGTGGCAGCACCTGCTGGTCCTGACGGGCATCCTGATGGGCATGGAGGGGAACGATAAGCAGTCGCTGTCGAGGGGACTGCGGAACACTTTGGAGGAGGCCGTGGTCACGGCTGCGAATCTCGCGCTGGAGCGGCAGGACGGCTCGTTCGCTTCGGCGTCGATCGTCCTCGCCCTCAACTACGTCTTTCCGCTGCTCTCTGAGTCTCGTCAGATTGCGATCAACTGCGATGCGCTTCTGCCCATCGTCGTGCTGGCCATGACCGGCGAGGACGGGTTCCAGGACGGCCGCTTCCTGGATGACATCCAGAAGGACGTGAGGCAGCATGACGGCATAGTCGAGTGGTCCCCGAGGTCTCCGTCCTTTGCGCTGCTGCAGACCATGGATGGCAAGCCACTCATGGGCGGCATGGGTCCGCTGTCCAAGCTGGCTGGCTTTGCGGTTACGCATGCCACCGATTCGGACGTCGTCCTCCACGCCCAGGACTCGATCATGGAGTTCACGCAAAAGGTGCTGCAACGGTGGCAGGGCAACCCCCTTTCCGGAGTTGATGCCGCCGACGAGACGGCACGGCTGGAGCATGACACGCTGGAGGGCACATGGCCGGCTCTGTGGCTGGTGCTGAAGAAGATCATGTACGCGACAGTTTCGGCAATGCAGGCCATTGTCGCTCGCAGCCTTCTCGATCCGCGCATGAGGAATGACGTCTTAGCGCCTCAGCTCGCGACGAAGTCGCTACACACGTTGAGGAACATATTCTTCATATCCTCCAGGCAGGGAGCCAACGCGTTCCAAGCTTACTCCTTCACCTACCTGACATCTCTCGATATCCTGTCACGGTTTGCAGACGCGTGTGTTGCATTTCTGTCAGAGACAAAGGCTCCTCACGCCGGAACAGTACCGCCCAACGCCCTAGACCGGACCTTGGACCTGTTCTATCTCAACGTGTCGGAGCATCTGCCTTTCCACATGCCGACCGAAGCATGCGATGCTCTCATCGTCCGGCCCGCAACCGCATACCTGACCCACACCGGCGCGCTGACGTCGACCATGATCGAGTTGTTCGAGTCCGCCCACAGCGCCGTCCTCTCCGTCCTGTCCTGCCCGCACAACGGCCCCCTGACGACCGAGCTCGTGCCTTTCTACATCGACGCCCTCTTCGCCTCGTTCCCCTCCCAAATCTCAACGCGGCAGTTCCGCGTCGCCTTCAAGACCGTCATGCAGATCGTGTCCCCGCCGTTCCCCATCGCCCTCGCCGAGCCGCAGCTCTCCGAGACCCTCCTCGAGATGGTGCGCTTCCAGACCATGAGCGCCGGCACCACCCCGCTGCCCCTGACGCAGGACGTCATCAACCAGGCCGAGAAGGGCCTGACGCCCCAGCAGCCGCTGTCGGAGCAGAGCTCGCTGGTGCTGACGCTCATCGACTCCTTGCCGTTCCTGCCCCTACCGCTCGTGGAGGACTGGATGACGCTGGCGGCGCAGGCGATGAACGAGATCGCCGACCCCATCATGCGCGAGCCCGTCAAGGACCGGTTCACGGAACTGCTCGTCAGCGGCGAGCTGGACGTCGAGAGGGCCACGATCGGCGTCGCGTGGTGGACCACCAAGGGCGGGCGGGAGCTGGTCCTCGGCCGGGACAGCCAGCAGGCGGTCGTCATGAGCGGCGCCATAATGGACGAGGGGAGGTCGAGTAGGTTGTAGTAATGTATCAAGGGGTGGAACGCGGGTAGGTAATGGGATTAATGATGGTCGACGATCTTTTTGGTTAATAGGAGCGTGCAAATGAAAAGAAATTCTAGCTAAAAAAAAGTGGTTGATTCTGTGAATTGACTTCCTCGGGAAACAGCCAGGCCCCCACACCAAGTGTCCTTTCCCATCGAGGAGGGGGCGATGCTGTCCACGGCAGGGTCGTAGATCGGGCGCGCCTTCCCGGGAGGTGGTACCTCCACGTGCTCCTGACATTAAGCCCCCGCGTTGTGGACCGCCGCCTGAGGTACAAGCTACGCAGGCGAAGGCATAGCAAAATACCAAGTTTATCATGTCTCATACCGTAAAGCAGATATGATAGAATGGAAGTGGTTAGCTGGAATTAACTCACCCGGACCCGGCAACGGCGCTGGCCTCAGGCCATCTCGTCGAAAACAGGCCGGGATCGTTGGGGTTGAAATGGATTATTCCTGTTAATAGAACGTTTCTGCTACGTGTGTCTTCCGTGAGCCTCGGAGTCGCATGAGCAGTGCGGACGAAGTCACCGTTCTTCTCGGGGTTGATGTTTCTGCCGGGGTCGTGTATACCACCGCCCATCCCGGATGGCTTGTACCAAAAAGCAGCACTTCTACTGACTTCTCCATTGGCGTCAACTGTCAATTCGAAGACACTGTCCCCGGATTCTTGCTCGCCCTGTGGGTTGACGGGTATTTTTCGTCGGGAGCTTGCGAATATCACGGGGCTTCATGTGCCGTATTTTCATTCGGAGGGAATGGTTCCCTACTCAACACGGTTAGAACTGCCGGGGTGTGAGATGTGTGTCATCTTATTTCCCACTCCCTATCAATCTGTTCAGAAAAAGAAGTCGTTGTGATAGAGAAAAGGAAGATATCCAATCTGCCCTCTTCGCCACTTCACCCCTCCAACCCTTTCGCGGATCAACACATGTGTATATATAAGCGCATTCTCCAATCATAAAATCTCCCATGTTATTACGTTTGTGAAGCGAATCACCATGATTACTCGCTCTGAGTTCCGGGAGTTAGCTCGGGCACGTGGAACTCACGACTTCGATTTCCAACTTGCCTGGGTCGCGTATGAGAATGTGGTAAGTCTCTATCATCTCACCCAAAATAGCTATCCCCATCGCGACGGCTTCAGTAACGGCGCGTCTGGTCGGGTGTTTCATGTGTTGAGTCTACTTTTATGGGGGACTCTTCGCGATATGCCAACCAAAGAGTGAGTTGACGACAGCTCGTGGTCATTTTTCTCAACCCGTCGCTTATAAACCATTTGTTCTATATCTTGACAACATGTACTCTCCGCAGTTTGCGCTATCAACACATACTCATATTATCCCTGTTGGATGTGTTATTTGTTTGTTGCATTTTAGCTTATGCATCACTTGCGGTTGTCGTTGTTATACTCCATGCTGGGAAGTCTCCAGTAACGAGCCGAAAGCCACTTGCGCTGTGTAAGTAGGTTATGGGCATACATATATGCTTCTCTCTATGTATTCATCTCAGCAAACAACAAGAATAAAAACGTAACATGCGGGCATTGCAGCGATAGGTATAAGCTGCGGGGCTCACTCCTGGTGTTAAAACCATGCAGCTCTGGATACTTACTCTCAAGGCTCAGCCGGTATACAAACCAGGACCTCTTGACTTATCGACATTAACTCCATGACCTAGCTGCTCTCGCGCCGCAAGACGTCTCGCGGGGGCACTAGGCTGCAAGGGCAGACACGGTACCCGTCGAGCGTGACCGCGGCCGGCCGATGTGGGGCCGTACGGCGCGGGCCGGCTGCGGCCGTGGCTGCAGCGGCCATGTCGGGGACGGCAAGGCTACGCCCGATGAAGTCGCGACAGACCGCAAGCATGAATCATAGAGCTGCGAAGCCCAAAGTATGTATCTCGGACGAGCACTACTACGTTGAGTCACTCTGAAGTGAAGTGGTTCCAAACCTGTTGCCCATCTATCACAACCCATGAGGAATGCCCATTACCAATTGAAAAGACAAGACACAAACAGACACAGGTCTTTTTATCACTCTAGGTACCTTCTATTAGCGCAAGACAACCTGTGACAACGCTCGGCCCGCCGCGTTCAATATCCCACCCGTGCGTGTTGACCAAGTCCACACAACACCACCATACGTTCTTCGGTCAACTCCCCAACGCGGAAACAGTAACCTGGTAGCAAAAGGAAACTGGCCTTAGGCAATTCGAGGTCGTCTCTCAACGCACGGACCCTCTTTTCCGGTCTTCTCCGCGAACTTTTGTCGGAACATCACCACCAACCCAAAAACGTTCAGAATCATCACCACGATGATTCTAACTTGCAAAAACACTTCTAATAAGCAAAAATAAGTGTTCCCGAAAGAAGAGATCTCCATTGAGTCTGTAACTCAACTATAAAATCAAGTCTCGACCCTAGCTCATCCTATCAACTTTCCAAGGGAGATCTTGTTTATCACACCCTCCTTCAGTATCCAGCACCCCTTCTTGCCACAAGTACATGGCTAGGCGTTCCCAAGTCAAGGGCTCTATATATACTAAATAGACTTAGTTTTGTTATTTATGAGCTTTTATATATTACCTGTTATCATTGTTTTTGTCCATTGCCGTCCGTCGTTGTCTGTTGTGAGGCTGACCATTGTCAAGCTATATAAGAGTGTTGAATACTAAAGGAGGGGGTGGCGACTAAGACCTCCCATTCCCAAGCTGAACTCACACTCGACCGCCAACAGGTCGTAAGACCAAAGGCAACTCAGGCCAGGACCCCCGAGACTGGGCCGCGAGAATACAACAAACACGTCATAGCCAGGACATTTCGAGACAGTTCGAAAGCTGGAGCAAACAAGCCTGCCTAACCTCGCATAATGAGACCATCACCAAAGAAGGCCAGCCAAGCCGGCCTTGGCTCGCATCCTCAGATCACCGCCCGTCACCACAGGAGACAAGCAAAGAGTCTAGACCTCTAGGAGCTGACAAATGCTAGGAAAAAGCAGCCCGCAAAGGTTCCCTCATCACGCTCTCATCTCCAGGAACTTGAAAACCGACCAACCAACTCGTTGATCCAGGTGATTCAAGCCCGCCAAAGCCCCCCCTGCAAAAGGGGGGCCAAGCCGGTCCTTCCACGTACGCCTCGCCCGCTCACCCGGCCAACGCTGGGCGCGCTCGCACCTTGGCAGGCAAACGGCGCTCCGAGACTCAGTCCCCCACCCTGCCGGCCATCCCGGACCCCATCAAGGAGGGCCAAGGGAGCTGTCCTTCGGTCCCCACGGGAGTCTCGTCTCCCCGGGGCGCGTCTCGTCTGCGGCCGGCGGCCACGCGGTCTAGGACTTTCAAGTCCTTTCCCGCCCTTCCATCCCTTCTAGCCCCAAGGGGTAGCCACGTCTCACACCTCGCATCGCCCTGAGCAGAAAAATCTCAAAACCAAACCAGGAAAAAGTCCTACTTACGTAATTCCCGAATGCCCTCAGTGGGTCTCCGTCACGAACCTCTCACAAACGCAACGCATCACATACACACACCCCTCCTCCTCCATCGTTTCCTTTCTCCAAAGATTTGACGCGCTGGGGGTTGATTGAGCTGGGCCGCCTCCAAGGCTCCAACATCTTGTTACCATTAGGTGATTGGAACTCCACTGTCACACACCCCGTCCCCGCAACAAAAAGTTTGGCGCGCGTCTTTCGTCCGGCCTGGGTTTCCCGTATGCAATCAATCAAACGGGAATGGAGACACCACCCCAGATTTTCCCTTCCTGCGCTGCACGCACCGCACGGAGAAACAATTTTGGGTCAGGTCAGGTACCAAACCGACTCGGGGAAGCAGGAAGTGGGAAGACGTGGAGCTGCCTAGGCGTTTGGTTAGAACGTCCCAACTGCCGCCAGTGTCACGACGTCACACGCCTTGACCACGATGCCCTTGTTCCGCCCGCCCCCATCAGCGAGGCAGACCGATACAATCTCGTTACTAACACGTTCCGGAAACTCGTCGGTTCTATTGGCTCGCTGTGCTACCGGGTTCGAGATGCTAAGCTTACACTGCCATGGAACAGGAAGAGAAATGAGACAAACGGCACAGGAATAATCACACTCTTTCGGCTCTCGCATTTCATGACCAAGAGGAACTGGTAGACGAGGGACGGGCTTGGCCAAGCCAATACGACAAGTCAGGCCGGGGGGGCCTTTTCCCACCTCGCGTCCTGATGCCTCGTCTCCGCAAGGCTTGTCCGCGATGCTTCTTCCTCCCGACATCTGCAGGCACGCCAAAAAGAGCATCACACAAGCTTCGAAATAACCCACCCACATTCGCCCTCTCTCGAACGATCGAATCTACGCACACCCCTTTCCACGTGTCCTCCGCCGCACCGCCTTACGAGGGAGACAGAGAAGGAGAGAGGAAACCGGCTCGGCCTCTGTAACTCTTGGCTTCCTCCCGCCCAGCCCTTTCCTCCCCGGCGAGTCAAGCTCTCTCTTCCGCCCCCCGGGCGAATCTCTTGGCCATTACCTAACCGCATATGGAACCCCCTGGCACTCATCCCGCGATGGGGGAAACTTCGTGAATTCGTGACGAAGATTGCGCCAGCGATGGTGCAGCGATGCTGAGAACGGGCCAATGTGGGCGGGGCTGCCCCCATGAAAACGCAGAACCACGCAATTTCCAACGCTCGCTCGTGATGCCTGCCCACCCCGGAAAATGCTAATAACAAAAAGGCAATGCTCGATGACTCAATCTGGCCAAGAAAGACTGCAGCACGGAATCGACTCCGATGCTCGCGATGCCGTCAGCCCGCCGTGCCAAGACGTGATGATGATGAGGAGTCGGGGGCGCGTGCAAGAAGGTGCCACGCGGTCCTGGAATCCCGCGTGTCCCACTCTTTCCCGCCGCCGGCGGCCGAATCCACACGTCCTCAAGGCGGGTCTCGAACAACGACGAGCCATGGACAAGTACGTGACCTTACAGCTCAACACGACAGAAGACCACTTCACGCGCAAGACGGACATACACACGCCGGAGAATCAAATGTTTAAGGGCGGAGGAAGAATAACTTTTTTTCGAATAGCCTCAAAAGAAACGACAATATGAAAACTTTTTTGACCCTCCTGCTTTTCCCTATGCGTGCATGCATCGTCATGCATGAAATGATTCAAAAGGCAAACGCCATTAAAAAACAGAGCGCAAGGCTTCTTTCCTCGCAGCTATTTCCAACAATTGAAACTCGCGATAGACCAGTACTGCAGGCCGCCTGGCCACACCCTTTGGGGTATTTCCGCCGCCCAGTTGACTGTCCCGTGACGAAAAAGAAAAAGAAAACGAATTCGAGAAAAAAATCAAAGTGGTTTTTGTCGGTACTTTTATGTCGTAGTCGCGTTTCCCGTAGATGACCGCGGCGCGGGTATTGGTGCCATCTTGAAAGTTTTGTTCCCCTCGCTGTTGTAATTAAGGACGCTGCTACATGCTGCCTCGCCCAGAAAACAATCTCGCCGTCCGAATGCTGGTGTCGTGTCGCCCGGGTATCGAGTTTTTTGCTCGCCGCAACCTTCCAATTCACAAGATTACTTTTCGTCTTTTTCCTTGCAGTAAAACAATGGCCGTAGTAGCCGTTTTGAACATTCTCCGTGGAGTCCTGCCCTTTTCTTCGTGTGCCTGGGCATCTCAGCGAGCCCGGGCACGTTCGGTCTAGCCGATGCAAGCGTTGTGCGACGGTGCGGTCCACGGCCCGCCGGGGGGCGTACCGCTACCTCATGTTGCTGGTGTCGAAGGCGAAATGCGCCGGGAAGGCCATACTGGCGCTCAGTCCGAAGGGGTCCCATTCCATGTTGGGGTCAAGGAGCTGCGACATGGACGGATATGAGCCCTGGGTCGTCTGCGCAGGCTGGGTCTGCTCAGCCTGGGTCGTCATGTGCTGCTGGCCGGGGCCGACAGACGCCGGGGACGGCATCATGTTTTGTGGCGCATCGCCGGAGAAGTTGCTCGGATATGGACCGGGGCCGCTCGGTGTGTCAATCTCCGAGTCTTCGATCATGTCTGCAGGGGCATCATACTCCTGTTCTGTACCCATGAAGTCAGTTTTGAACGGAGCCGTATTAGCGGGGAAGGGGCGTCGGCTTACCAAGCTGCTCAATGTGGTTCTGGAACGCGGGAGTCGGGTAATATGGACCGTTGGCGCCGACTCTAGGGGGGCCGCCGGACATCATGTGAGCCCGGGCGGCCGGGTTCATGGGGCCCATCGGGCTAAGCTGCGACTTCATGGACGGAGCCATGGTGGTGCGCATCGGACCGTGGTCGGAGGCAGCGGGCGACAGGGCCGGCTGGCTGCCGTACGGAACCGTGTTCGTCGGGGAGTTAGCGTGCGACGACGGAGTCGGGCGCGTCTTGGGCGAGGCCGCCGAATGAGCCGCCTGTATTGGCGGGGGCAGAGGGCTGATGCCGGGCTCCAGCTTCGGGGCAATGCTCGAGTTGGATCTTCGAGACTGGTGGTGGCGATTCAAGATAGCCCGCTGAATGGGCGGAGGTTGAACCATGTTCTGAGGAGCATGGGTCGGCCCCAGGTTGGGACTGCCCGTTTTGGCTCGAAGCTCAGCCTGAACATCGATACCTATGGTGGATGCGTTAGCACAAGACCGCTTGAGATGGAAGACGATCCAAGCTTACCCTTCTCTAGGAGGATACGCTCAAGCAAGGAGTTCTTGTAGCGCAGCATCAAACACTCATCGGCAGCAGTCCGATGAGCGGCCTGGAGGTTGTGCAGGTTGGACTCATGGACGCGGATGGCCTCCTCGAGCTGCTTGATGTACTCGGTTCTGCGCTCGCGAAAAGCAGCCTGAGCCTGGCGGTTGCGCTGCTTCCGCTCTTCAGACGTAGCGTAGATCTTGGGGCTACCGTTAGCATGCCGTCGGGGGTAGGAGATAAGACCAAACAAGGTTTCGTCCCAGGTAATAGCCAAAGGTTGTGTGACACAGACAAAAGTCTGGGGAAATTTGGTGTTGATGGGTATCCGTAGGTAGGTTGATAGATAGGGAGGGGTAGGGGGCGATATGTTGAGATGACGAGAAAAGATTTACTCACGGGTTTGCGACCACCCTTTCGCTTGGGCTGCTGGTTCTCAGTAGCACCATTGGCGTTGGCAGCGTTGCCGTTGGTGGCAGCGGGCTGCTCGGGCTCGGGACTAGAGCCTGTGGTCTCGGGAGTGTCCTCCTTGACGGGATCTTTGTTGTCGATGGACATCTTATCTGCCATGCCTTATCTCGTCTGGGGTAGGTGAGGCAGGTTGCCGGTCGGCAGGCGGGAGCGGGTGCGGGAGCGGCAGCAAGGTGTGAGGTCTGCAGAGAGACACAAGCGCGTCAAAGAGACACCCAAGATAACGCAGGGCAGCTCCTGACAGGGCAGCTCAGAGCTCAGAGCACAGCTCAGCGGGCGTCGTGACGTCGGGCGTGTGGAACTTCCCAGCCCTACGATGTTCTGGAAGTGTTCGTTGTATGGGTGTTTGCGCGTGGTTGCGGGCGCAATCGAGGTGACAAGCAGGGACGGGGCGGTAAACAATTGCCCGAATAAGGGATATCCGGGGGGAAGAGATGGCAGTGGCGCCTATGAGCGCCCGCACGCAGTTTGGGGCCGAAACCGCCAGCGTGGTAGACAGACCTTGAAAAGGGTGGGATAAAATCTAAGCAGCAGCAAGATAAGGTACGGAGCGCTGCGCTGCTGAGACTGTGACTGGGGGGAGAGGCATCCAAGCGGGCGCAATTGAGCTTCAGTTGAATCTTTGACAGTTATTTTCCGCCGGCCCAGAGATAAGGGATGCAGCGATGAGAGGTTGCAGTGTGTAAGGAAATGGAAGAGAGCGGCGGTCTTTTATGTAATGATAAATAAACTGCCAGCTCGAGGGGGGGCGCACTCCAGCCATTCGCCCAGACCCAGACAAGCCAGACACCACCGAGCAGGGCCGCCGGCGTGGGAGGAGGGCGTGCAGCGGCGAGCGGGGATTGAGGGGGGAGTGTAATTCCACACACGCGCAGTGTAGTGTAGAGTATGGCCCCGTGAGGCGTGAGGAAATAGGCGACGGTGGGGATGGAGCGACTGACTGTGGTGGACGCGGACGGAAGACGAGGAGGAGGGGAGTTAAGGTGGAGGAGGAGGAGGAAGAGGAAGAGGAGGGGATTCAGGGAAGAAAGGGGGGGGGGGGGGGGCGTGTATGCAGGGAAACTGCAGAGTGCAGACAGACCAAGGGAGATCAGGAGAGTGCGGAAGGTACGGGGGTGTGTGGGGATCCGAAAAGCCCTGCTGGGGGGCCTGGACACACTGGCACTGCACACACTGGAGCTGCTGCACACAACTGGATAAGGCAGGCAGTGCGCCAAGCTCTGGCACAGAGGTCGATGTTCCTGTTAAAAAGGGCAGGATTCTCTGCTTCAACCAACCCACACACGTTTTGACAGGACGGGACTTGCTTGTCTCTTCCTTCTCTTCCCTTCTTTTCCTCTCGAAAACCAAGGTCGTCGTCGTACGTTGGTCGAAACTTCCTGCTGGGCTTGGCTGGACCGACCGAGGCTCCGTCTGGTGCACCTTCTCCAAAGTTCTGGTGCAGGTGCAGGTGCAGGCAAGGTGCAGGAGCAGCGCGGCAACGTCCTTTCCCTCCGAGGAAGGCAAAAGTGTGGCTGACGATTCTCTCTTCGGGGCTTGATCGATCCTCTGGATAACCGACGCAGGAGTTTGGCCACCAGACGATGTGACGAACGTGACTGAGATGGAGATGAGAAGGTTTCGGGGTCGGATGACGACTGGACCGCGTGCGTGCGTGGTGGCTATCCCTCGGCGACGAACACAACCAGCAGCAACAGACGTCGTGGAACCTTGACGATTACCACCGGCGCACGACGATATGGCCTATGGATGGATGATGGCAGGATGCGCAGTTGTCGTTTCGCTCCAGGAAATGACAAGTCCGGGAAAGGCAAGGTGAACGTGAATCACCTTGATGGATGCTATGCCGCTGCAGTCCACCACCTCGCCTGGGCTCGGCTCAGCTCGAGAAACGATGCAGCTTAACTGATCAGGTTGTGCGGCTGCTGCGCCAGCTCACAGAAACCCCGCTTCTGCTGGTGGAGGGTCGGTCGTTAGTTCTGCTCTGCGGTCTCGCGGCGTGATGATGATTTGCCGCGCCGTGTCCTTGTAGCGCGGGCTCGGCCTCTGTTGCCAACGTTGTTTCCTCGTAGTTTCTCTCGACGACTTGCACCGTCCGTCTATGTCGTCGGATCGTTCCCTCGCTCGCAGGTTTGGCGCGATCAATGTCGAAGAAGAAGCCTCCAGCAATGTCAGAGGAGCTGGTTGTTGAATCCGAAAAGCTTTTCCCAAACCAATCCCTTTTCGCAATCAGGACGCCCGGGTGGGACTCTTCGTTATATGGTCCCTGGATGGGTACTTCTTTCAAAGTCACTCGCGCCTCCAAACGCTAACGTACCGCCAAAACTACAACACACACCCCTGACTGGCCTGACTGGCATGTTTTTGTGCCACACAGAGCATTAACTTGAGGATTTTGGTCGTGGGGAAACGAGGGAAGCTGGCCAGAAACCAAGGAACTTGCCTCGTAACTGCAAACCGGGCGATTATTGGTCCAATTTGCTCTCTGCCCGTTCGGGACTCCAGAGGTCATGCATGTCAACGAAGAACATCGTTGCCGGCTGTCCATTGCGCCCTATCGCATAGTGTGCCATGATCCATCAATTGCGACGCGGAGCTGTGGGAGCAGTCTCCCCTCCGACCACCGGGCTGCTGCCCTTTGGTCACGTTCCTGGCTTTGCACTGCGTCCCGTGGCATCCAGCTGGGAGTTGCCCGCGGCATCGCTTGGCTTTGGGGCTCTCATCTCGAAGCTCAGGGAAGGCGTCGTCAAGGAGTTCCTTGCTGTTCAAGCCACACAAAGCTTTGCTCGTCGGATCGCTGCGGCAGGGGTCTCAAAACGGTACATGGCGCCAGTTCCGGCCGCGAACTGCGACGGCGGCTCCAGGGAAGTTCAGCCTGCTTCTTGACTCAAGGTTTGGTCTCCGTCTGTCTTCCAAGTTCTCTCCCACCAAATATGCGGTGACGGCGATCCGTATTACTCAGCAGATTGCAACTCGCGACGTGCTTGGGGTCTTGCCATGGAACCGACATATTCTCCCGCGGCGCCAGGGGCGGCATTCATATCCATCGTGATGCGTGATCCAGTGTCCCAATTTACTCCAGTTTTCATGTCTGGGGATTCGGGAGCGGTGGGCTCGAAAGATTTGCGACGGGCGGCGTTGTTGTGCCTACTGCCTGGAAAATGATGCCATCCACACAAATCTCCCCAGCTCCGAATCGGAGCCTCTCCACAAGCATTGCCTTGCGGAGGAAGCCAACCTTCAGAGACACCCGGACCATCGTCCGGCTGCTGCCCTCGAGCATCACCGCAGCCATCCTTGGCGTGCAAGAGGTCATTTCACCAGACCTTTCAGACGTAGTACGTGCCAGGCGTATTCGCGGCAACCGGTGTTGCTGGCGACTGGTCGAGCCTCGCGGTCATCAGACGAAGCTGGGGCCGGGCTCTGAACGGGAGCGGAGCCACGTTCGCATCGATCAAATTTTCAGATCACCTGAGCTCCAGCCAGCATCCGGGAGGCGGAGAGCTACAACCTGTCGTCCAGTTGCGCCGCGCACCCAAAACCAAAGCCCCTCCACCCGCCCAGTCTGATCGAGGTACCTGCATCCGAAGTACCTTTGCCGGCGGAGCGTTAGCGGTCGATGAGCCCTCTGCAGCAACTCGTTCACTTTGCTGATGCAATATTGGTTGGCGTGGCGTTAGACAGTCGTCCCAAACAGGGCAAGGCATGAGACGAAAAGCTTTTTTGGAGGATTGAATTTGGAGACAATCTCCAAGTCAACAAGTCCCCTGGTTGTTGATCACCAGACCAGGGGCATCTCGAGCAGCAGAAGAACGCACTCGACTGCATTCCCCGTGCAGAAGCTTCTTGGTGGCCGGCAGCGAGCCCAGGTGCAGACGACGAGGCGTCGCCCAGGCGTCTGAACGGTGATAGCGACTGGATGATCAGCGACAGCAGCAGTCGAAGTGCCGCAGCGCAACGGCAGACCTGAAAGCGGGCAGAGCTTACAGGGCAGATTCCCGCGAGCAAAAGAGCCTAGCGTTGGACAGCATCCCTGCGGAGTGCGCGGTACGGCAACATTAGCGAGGCACTAGATGGATGCCTGCCTCAGATCCTCGAGGAGAGAGAAATTTGCATCTCCGCGGAGCCCTCGTCAAGTGGTCGTCAAGGGCTCCTGAGTCCTCGGTGGTGACGCAGTCCAGAGAGCGATGAAGTTGGTGTGATGGCCTATCCTGGCATAGCAGGCTGACGGCGGCCAATGGCCTTCGGACTCGACCCTCCAGCACAACCTGCGTCTGCTGTGACGGCAGGAACCGAGCATTCGGGAGACTGATTGACGGTGTTTCGTCACATCCTCGTCCGTGCCGTAAGGTTGAAATAATTTTCATGCTTGGAGTTGAGGTCATCCTCCGATCTCGGGATTGGCCCGATCGCATCAGGCTTTTGATCGCGGCAACTGATGTTCGTCTTTCATCTCAACGAGATGCGTCCTTCAAAGGTTTGTTGGGTGCTGAGTTAGCAGTCGATCAGTGACGAGAAGAAGATGGACAGTGTCAAGAGTTGTCTTTGCGAGGTCCGTTCGCACCGTTTCCTCCGCCTGACCACCTGGAGGTGGTCATAGCGTGGGGATCGGGGTCTGGATGGTCCGCGCCGCGACGAACACCAGAAAAGCGGGGTGTTTGTTCTGGAAAACTTCTAGTCTCCGACTAGTCACCGAGGCCGGAACCCTCGCGCTCGTGTCACTCGCCGCGGCATCCGAACATCGGAAAGCCAATCGTCTGACACGAAAGCAAAAAGGCCTGCGTGCCCTCGCAGCAACACACAACCGGTTCTCTTCTTTTTTGCAACGTAGCTCCAAGGCAGACGAGCCCTAGAGCGGGGCAGTTGTCTAGTGGATCTTGGTGGGGATGCATTCCTCAGGACGCGAGTGTTGCCGTTTCATTGCCCCTTTGGGCTGAGGGGTGTGTTCAGTCTGCTTACTCGGCCCAGCCTGCAGCAACTGCAGGCTGGCCGCCGGCCACCAGCCATGTCAGCCAGCTGCCCTCGCAGTCGTTACGTAGCGGTCAGGTGATGCCCGTATTCCAGGCTCCCAAAGGGCTAGATCGTGATCTTCAGGCGCCTGTGGAGAGGATGGCTGCAGCAATTAGACATCAGACATTCCATTGGCACCTTTGGCCCTCATGATGCTTGGCCTTGATGCCTCACAAATGCCCTCAGCTCCAGTCCGGCTTTCCTGCCAAGCTCACGATGCCGCCATGTCCGGAGTCGTGCGAGATATGAAACTCTGTCCGCGGCGGACCGAAAGCCTGGCGGACGACGGCCCGAAGTCCGCTGGAACCTGAAGTCTGCTTCTGTGGTTGTGCTGCGAGTCGCGAGTTCGAGTGCTGGGATAGTTTGGAACGGATGTGATGAAAGCAAAAAGTCAATTGCCCACGGGAGACGGGAACCTTGAGTTTTTTTATGTCTTTTGGAAGTTGGAGTCACCAGCGCTTCTGCCTCTTGATTCATGACGGACCCATAGTGTACCTAGTAACCTACAGCGCCTCGACATCGGCGCAGATGAAAGCGGAGCATGTCAACCGTGCTTCTCAAATAAGTCCAACGCAACTTGAATCTATATCGCACGCTGGCAGGCCCCACGCCGTCCCAAGAAAGAGCGACTAGTGGTGGTAACTCCAACCGCCGGATCCACAGTGCGAAAGTGGTAGTCAGAAGGTTATTAAGCAGGTCAACAAACGGAGCTGTGAACCTGAAGTGGCTCTGCTGTAGACGGAAGAATCTGATGGAATTCTTAAACTCACCCCAAGTGACAGTTAGTCAGCGTGTAGATTAACAGGAAGAGTGTACACCAAACGGCTCGTGGCTCGCTCAGGTGGCCCGGGGTCGTCGGGGTCGTTGCGGAGGGCAGCTATGGGACGGACTGCGTAAGTTGTGGGAAAGATTAAAGTTGACCAACGCATCGTATACGTTAATGTTCTAGCGCGATGCTTGGTTTCTAACATGCGCAGGGCGAACAGCAGGGGACAGTGATAGCTACAGGTGCCATCATGTAGCAGCTGATTAGACTGACTACAGTATCTTCCAGACAACATCTTCCCACCCCTGCCTTCTTGAGATTTTGGCCCTCGTGTCTTCCCCAGCAAGAGGCCTCCATATGGAAGTCGTCATGTTGGGCAACTTGGGTTCGGGGACCCGAATCGGACGCCCGTCAACTCCAGTCACCTCAAACCCCATCAACAGGATGACGAGGAAACCCCAACTCTCGGCGGAAGCAAAGTGCCTTCCCGGACAAGTGTGCCTTCCGCCACCGAACGGAAAGTAGACCCTCTTCTCCTGCTTCGAAGCATCCGACATGTTCATAAACCTCGGGCCGCTGAAGCTCTCCGCGTCGGCGCCCCAGGTCTCCGCCGCGACGTGGACGACGCTCATGGGCACGTGGACGAAGCACCCTTCCTTGAGGAGGTAGCTGCGCCTCCCGTCCGAGAGGACCGTATCCTGCATGACGCGGCGGATCGACGTGCCGACGCTGCTCAGCCGGTGGCTCTCCCGAAACGAGGAGACCAGCAGCGGGCACCGCTCTTCCATCCGCGTGATGTCGATGACCATCTCCCCGTGGCCGTCGCCGGGCCTCACGATGTGCTGCAGTTCTTCGCGTAGGCTCTGTACCAGGTCCGGGCAGCTGAAGACGTGGACAAGGAACCAGAACGACGTGGGGATGGTGTTGGACAGGGCGCCGTGGACGACGACGACCTCGAGCGCGGCCATGTCATCGTCCGTCAGGCCGCTCGAGCGCTCTAGGTTGCCGCGCTGCTTCATGAACGAGTGCGTGGAGGGCCTCTGGTCTCCCGAGGCCGAGAAGTACCCCTTGAAGCCCGCCCGCAACCTGTTGCGGCACTTGATGGCCTTGGCGGCGACCACGTTTGGGAGAACGTTGGCGACGATGGCGAGCATGTAGCTCTCAAATCCCCAGTACTCCTCCGTCAGCGACGGGTCCTTCTTCCAGGGGTTCTCGTCGCCGTAGAGAGCGCTGGTGGTGGCCATGGTCATGGTGCTTCTCGTCCAAAGATACAGATCTGGGACGTCGAGTCCTTGCCGGGGCACGGCATTGAGGGTCCGGGCGAGATCCCGTAGGCCGGCGACGTTGATGATGCGCAGCTGCTCTCCCGTAAGTGTCGAGTGCACGATCTTGTTCCACTGCGAGTGGAAGTCAGCGCTGTTGTAGATTTCCATGCAGGAATCAGGGAGGCCGGTGATGCGGTGGATCATCTCGCTGATCAAGGGGCCGAGACTGAGGTTCCGGCTGCGAAACGCGGCGAGGGTGAGTTCAGGGTCGGTTATGACATATCCTTTCCCGTTGAGCATTGGGAGGGTGCAGATTGGGACCGAGGCATTCTTTCTGTGGGATCTTGGTGAGCTCGTGGTTCATGATACAAGCACGGAAGACCTCGGAGGTGACGTACAGCAAGATCTTGTAGTAGCTATGCTGATGCTTGAGAAGTCCAACTATGTGACCGATGAATGGAACGCGAGGTTTCAGGACCGGAGGCTCTCGGGGGTCTACTTTGGCAAGAAGAAGTTGGCGGAAGCCGTACACCAGGACACATAGCAATGCTGCGGCCACAACATAGCCGTTGGCTTGGCGAGACATAGCTTCGATGAGAGCCATCTTGGGAAGTTGTATGGAAAGAGATGGTTGTTTAATCTGAAGAGCTGGACCAAAAGCATTCAACCCATGGCATCACTGTTAGGTTTTAACTATCATCAGGGCACTCATACCTCAGTACATCCGACAGCGTAGTCCGCGCCGTACACATCAATCTGGACCTCCCCCTCTGCATTGCGGCCCGCTGGATCTCGTAGCGGCTCGCGCATCCGACGGATGTTCGTGTCTTCATCGAGAACGGTCCCTCGGCACCTGGCTTGAGTTGCCCGGTCAATGTGCTGGCGCGAAGACGCGTCCCCCACGACAAGCCTGCCCTACCGGGCTCGTTCGACGTCGCACGTACGGATATCGAGATGGGTTTAGGCAAAACGACCTTGGTGTTGATGATCTTGGGAAGAGGGGTTCTGGCATGCAGAAGGATGGCCCTGGGTTGCTGTTTCTCTCAAACGTGGTTAGCCAAGCAGCTCGTCTCAACAGCCCTAAGCATTTTGCAGACCAATCGGATTGGTTAGAAGGCGGTTCCCGATGGTGGGTTGCAACGAAAGGAATCGACGACCTCCTGCTTTTTGATCTTTCGTGGTTCGAAGGATGACGGACATCTTCACCGGGAGCAGGTTGAGACAGGTATGCCGATGCATGAAGACTTGGCGAGCGAGTCAATTTGATCCAGATTTACAAGATCATGCAATTGAGTGCCACGGGGATGTTGCGAGGGCCATTTTGCCCGTTTGTATTGTGATGGTAAGAAGATCGATGGAGGTATCAAGCAAAGAGACCATTCAACCAGCGTTTCTCGTGCTTCATGACCAACTTCAAGTCGCCGTCGTTCCTCGCCCCCAGCACATCAGGACTTCCCACGTCTCTATAAAAGTTGCCGGTCAAACTACTTGGGATATAAACCAACTATCTCTATTTTAGCCAAGAAAACATCGCAAGAGTCGCGGTCACAGTCCTTCCGCTCGTGCTTGCAGGGAACAGCACGCTTACGAGCAGGGCGCAACGGGGTAAGCACATGAAAAGGATTCCGCCCGCATACTTGGCTGCGATCCTACGGCCATTGGAGGCACGACGGGATCAAGGCTGCTCGGGCCGCCATGGCGGGAATGCACTCTTCCCGCTTGCCGCCCGCTCGAAGTGGTGTGAATTGTGGGCACAGTTGCATTATTATGGCCTTAAGGGACATCACTCAACACAAGAGAAAATAAACAAGAACAAGCGGACCGCAAAATTAGCTACTTACACTAGATACAAAACTAGAGTACACTATAGATAACTCCCTATTGATGTCTAGAGAGTTGTGTGTTTGAGTCCCACCTCGACGAAATCCCCCCCACACGCACATTATAAATGACTTATGCAACAATATTTTCATCAATCCGGCATAGTGTAGGGGTTAACATACTCCGCTTTCAAATGAATCAGTTCATTGAAAGCACCGGAGAGCCCCGAGTTCGAATCTCGGTGTCGGAAATATTTTGCTCTGTACTATTACTTTTGTTGTAGTGGAAATTTCCACGCGGATCGCGCTTGTTTTTGGTGAAGATTTTTCCTGTTGGTTTTACTTTTTCGATGCAGCAAAAAAGCGTTGGTGTCAATGCGTTTTTAGTGTTGACGCGGAGCGGGCGGCGCCAACCCTCTCCGCATCGACCGCAGCGACCCCGGACCGCTACAGCGGCCCATGGCGGGGAGCCAAGGCTCAGGCTATGGAGGTGCCGCGAGCTCTACAGATACCTACCTAGGTATGCAGTCGGCATGATGCCGAGGACATCCAGACAGGAACTAATATGAGGCCGCCGGTATTAAAACTCAACTTGCAATTGTTGAGGAATCTGCGTACTGTCTGTGCTCGTCTCCAGATGATTGGAGTCACTCAATTGGATGAGACCGATAATTAGGATTGATGTCCAGTCGACCCGATATGAAGGAGACAGTAAATAAGCTTTTTCGAAGTTGTTTGAAGAGGGGAAAAGGCGTATGTGTCGATGTTGCAGCTCAATACCTGCTTCTGATATGTGTGGCAGCGATGAGGGCTGGCGGCAGCGAAAGCAGCGTCGAGTCGGGGCTGGGTCTGGATGCTGGCATGGCACGAATTGAGGTGGGGGTTGAAAAATTGTTTTACGCCTTTTTTTTTCGTTTTATTCATTTTCCGCCCTTTTGTTTTCCTTTGAGGATTTTAAGCCCTTTCTTCCCGTTTCCTGGTTATCATCAACTCCCAAGCAGCATAACAAGAAAGATGGCAAAGGCCCAGACAGCGACACCACTGCCTCTCCACCCAGACGGCCCTCGAGAGACACTGAGATGATGCACGCCAATGCAGGCTGCAAGACGATAGGTGGAGTGAGTGGCGCGACGGGGGGCAGCTGAGACTGTCGCCCACGAAAGAGAAAGATGTTTAACTACGAGAAACGGGAAAAGAAAAGCACGGTTATTGGATTGACATGAGATCAAAGCGAGTTAACGCCTTACTATTGGAGACAGCGGAAAGCCATGTATTGAGCTAAGTACATCGCAGAACCGGGCCCAACCCGATACGCGTCATGATCGTTTACATATCATCGTTTCCGCAGTATTCCTCGTCCTCGATCCGAGGATCATAGGGGTCGTGGACCATCTCTTGGATCCTGACCATGGAAGCTACCTTTGGAGGAACCCCTAGCTCGGCCAGAGCCTCGCCCGGCGAGTACGCCTCGAAGAAGTCCCGTCCTCCGGAGAAGGTACAGGGTCTGCCAAGCAACCTGCATCTCTCGCAAGTGTGTTCAGCCTCGCTGAAGTCACAGTTTGTGGTCTAGTTCTGGTTAGTGGCGGGCAGAGAAGACGGGGGCACTTGGGGACCTGCGTTCTGACCCTGCGATATGCAAATATCGCAGGTTTTTCTGTCAACCGAATTGGAGGGGTTGAAGAACGGACGGTTGAGATGGGCCGGGGGTAGGCGACCAACCAGAGTTCGCAGACCGGTACCAAAGTTGCCCGAATCATACGCAGACTGCGGAGGTGGCGGGAACCGCTCCAAAAGCTGCTGGGCAACTTCCTGCATGGTAAAATCGCACAGTCATCAGCGGTGGGTTGTGCGCAGAGGAGCCAGTCGATATTCCTGTGACAGGTGCGCGCTTATCATCTCAATAACTCTGGTTGTCTTAGGTTCAGGGACCCAAGAGGGTTTGTCCGTGAGGGATACCTGTTCAAGAGTGTTGACCATGATGGTTTTTTGATGAAACATGCTGAGCATCTTCTCTCTGCTCGTGCCTCATGGCTCATAGTTTATGGCTCTTGCCTTCTATGGTCTACCTATTTATCCTTACTTCACCTTATACCCAGCTGGCCCTTTGTATTGTTTGTGAGTAGTCCTGTTGTCAACGTGCTTGTCAGCTGTCGGAATTAGGGCACCTTAGAATTTATGAATATCTGTGTGCTTATCTAGCCAGATAAGACTATCTAATGTGCACCAAACTCTCAGGTCTTTAGGTAGATGATGACCCTTTGTGGAATACTTAAAGCCCTCAAATGCAGGGACGGCTTGACCAGTTCCTTGATAGCCGCAATGGCCTTGGTGAGCTTAGGGTGACTTCATAAGACCTTTATGGCCGCAATGGTCTTGTTGAGCTTGGGACACTTACTATCATTGTGATGTAATGTATAGGTAGGCTACCTGGGTGCATAGGTGAGGAGAGATGACAGGACATGACAAGAGGCGACAAGAGGTGACGAGAGATGACGGGAGACGACGGGAGACGACGAGAGATAATGAGGAATAATAGAAGAGAAGAGGAGACAGAAACATATTTTTCTGTTATCTAAAGTACTGTTAAGAACAACAGCACCTGATGTAAGCTATTGTTATTTTCTTAGATAATAAAAATATCTATCTGTCTCTTTTTTAATTTTATTCTATTTTATGAATAGCTATAAGTGTATGCATGAGTCGAGTAAGCTGTAGTTGACCATCACAGATCACGTCTTCTTGCTCTCTCAACTAACAAGGCAGATCAGCAGTATCATGCCTCCTTCCAGGGCACCATCAGATCACATATTCTATCTCCCTAGACTAACAGGGCAGACCATCAGTATCACTGGCTTTCACTTCGAACGCTGCTGTAAGTGGGATCATGAGTTGAGCAATCCAGAAAGCCTTAACTGACCACCGCAGATTACATCTTCTGGGCAGACCATGAGTATCATGCCTCTTCCTCCCAGGGCGCCAAGATCACACCTTCTCTCCCTCAACCAACAGGGCAGACCATCAATATCATGCCTCCTCCCAGGGCATCCCTCAACCCACGGGCAGACTATCAGTATCATGCCTCCTCCCAGGGCATCCCTCAACCCACGGGCAGACTATCAGTATCATGCCTCCTCCCAGGGCATTACTTAACCCACGGGCAGACCATCAGTATTAATCTTCCTTCTGGGCACCAAGCACACCTTGCTCCCTCAACCAACAGGACAGACCATCAGTATCATGCCTTCCTCCAGATTATCTCCTAACAGGGCAGACCATCAGTATCATGCCTCCTTCTTGGGCACCGGATTACTATTGTTCGGTCCGTCATCGCCGTCCGTCACCGCTGTCCGTCACCGTTCGAGTATTCTGATAAAAATGTGGGTATTCTTTTCACATTCGTACGAGGTTTGCCTCCAACACCTTCCCAGTACAATCAAATACAAACACACCACACATCGGCACGATTCATGAGTTACGTCTTTACGACTTCTACGGCAGCCACGTCAAAAAGAATCAAAAGCAATGAGTCAATGGGATATGAACCAAACCGGCTATGGCCAAGTAGAGTGCCTCATGTATGCTGTACTGTTGTGCTTGGTTCTATGTACTTGGCGCGTAATCAACTAGACGAATGCAGTGGAATACAATTTGAACTTGGAGTTCACAGTCCCACATTTGTCCGAGAGTATGTCCAAGGCGTACGTGTACGAAAACATTTACCAGATGAAGGCCTTGCAAGTTGAATGCGGCCGGCTGCGATCCGGCACCGAGTCCGGGACTTTTATTACTGGACTGGCGTTATGCCCAGAGAGCACCCACGGAACGGTTCACAATACTCAGCTTGTAGTTGCACAGAATCGGGTTGAATAGCGTGTGTTCAATAAACCTGGGGCTTAGTCTTTGTGCTTTCCTTCTTTTTTCTCGTTTTTGTCGGACGATCGGTGTTGCCCAATTGAGCCCCGTGAGGCGGATGAGGGCTCAGCCGATCCCAGGCCTGGCAGAGGCTACCTTGCTGAGGGCAGCCATAAGACGGACTGTGTAAGTCAGGGAAAGCATTAAAACTTGCCCCACGCATTGCCTACGTCGATGTAACAGCTCATTGCTTACTTATTTGACAGGACGGACAGCAGCGGACTGTGGTAGGTAGCCACAGGGGAGGGATAAGACACTCCCAGGGCAGCAACACAGAGGTTCATATCTGTAGTAGAAACAGCAGGAAGCCAGTTATCACTTGCAGTCTCGTGTCAAACGGTTAGTCAGCGTGCAAATTGACAGAGAGATGAGCAGTGTAGACCAGACGACTCGTGGCTCGCTCAGGTGACCAACCCAGCGAGCCGCCGTCCCAAGAAAGAGCGACTAACGCCAACCGCCGGATCTAAGACGTCAGCCAGCAGAAAAAAAAACGCCCGGCCGATTCGGCCGCGGGTGGCGGTGCGGCGCGCAGTGGGGGGTGGCGACCCTGCGGGGATGAACCGTGACACCGTCGACCGGCTCTAGGTTCATCACTTTTCCCGGCGGCCGCGAGGAGTGGAGTTTCGTCACGCAGGCGATTCCTCAACTGTCCAGCACGTACACGATACTCGCTAGAAGCCATCAAAGAAAAACGGAGACAGAGCGTTCCAAGAAATGACAAAATCCGAGCAGACCCCGTCCGCAGGCCACGAAGCCTGCTGCACCTGCGCCAAGCTCCTCGCCCGCGTGCCCCGGCACTCCTCCTCGACCGAGAAGCCGCTCCCCGAGGACCGCCGGCTGGAGTGCTGCGCGCGCGTAATCTGCGGCAGCTGCATCCACGTGCGTCCCTTCGTTTGTTTCCGTCTCTCTCTCTCTCTCTCCCGGTTCGCTGACCCGGCGACAGGACAACCCGCGCTTCGCGTCGTACTGCCCCTACTGCCAGACCTCGTCCGCGCCGTCCGTCCTCCCCGCGAACCTCAGGGACCCGCCATCGTACTCCCCCGTCGCGGCCGCGCGGCACACATCCTCCGGCATCTCCGCCCCGCCGCCGCCGTACGCACCCGCCGACGCCGACGCCGCCGTCGACGAGAAGTCGGCCCCGACGCCGCCCGAGGACACGCTGCACTTCCTCGACCACGAGCACGACACCGTCGCCTCGCTGTCCCTCCGCTACGGCGTGCCCGCGGCCGTCCTGCGCCGCGCCAACAACATCACGAGCGACCACCTCCTGCACGCGCGGCGTACGGTGCTGATACCGGGGGAGTACTACGCCGCCGGCGTGAGCCTGTCGCCGCGCCCCATCGAGGGCGAGGAGGAGGAGCTGCGCAAGAGCAAGATCCGTCGCTTCATGACGGGGTGCAAGGTCTCCAACTACGACATCGCCGTGCTGTACCTCGAGCAGGCCGCGTACGACCTGGCGACGGCGATGGAGGCGTACGCCGCGGACGAGGCGTGGGAGAGAGACCACCCGGTACAGGAAGGCGGGAGCCGGGGGAAGGGCGTGCCCAAGAACAGGGGCCCGTTTTGGAGGGGCTCTGCGTGAGATTGCTATGAGACATGGTTCACTGACACGGAGGCGTTGGGAGTCTGGTTTGATTAGAAGTGTTCTTCATTGCGTCGTCATCATGTCCTGTAACATATCCTGCGGCTTTCTGCCTGCACGAAACGCCGCTATCATATACCTTTGCCGCGCCCTGTACAATACACGAGGCAGTAATACAAAGCCTCCGCCCTACGCCTGGTAAACTTAAAATGCAGAGACACCCCTTTTTAAAAGGCTGACCGTGTCCTGATGTCCGAAATCTTCCTCTCAATCTCCCTGACCGACCGGTCGAGCTCGCCGGCGATCATCTGCTTCTTGTCGTTCGGCAGGAGAGTGTACCTCTCGCACAGGTCGCCGTCGATGACGCCCTTGACCGGAACGTAGTAGCCGCGGTACATGAGGTGGTCTCTGCCCGCGAGCGGCGGGTCCTCGGTGCGCATGTGCTGCTCGAGGTTCTGGAAGAAGTCGACGTCCTCGCGCGTGATGAAGGGGATGAAGACGCCAATGGTGCCGTTGATGCCGCTCCAGAGGAGGACGTCCTGGCCGCCGACCACCAGGCTGGTTTTGGTGATGCTCGTCGGCACGTCTTGCGTGTACGAATGGCTGAGGAGGTTGACACGGTGAGCTGTGCCGTGGAGGTAGTCTCTCGTGTTCAGCAGGTGCAGACCGCCCTGCTCCTCGTCGGCCTCCTGGCTGGCTTTCTCGGGGCAGCGGACGAGGAACATGTTGCCGAACTTGTCGCCTCCGGCAACCGACTCGTAGTCCACCATGGTAGTGCACGTGACCCATCGAGCGAGGTTGTCGTCGACGAAGGGAATGAGCTTGTTGGTGGCAGGCTTGTAGACGACGTAGATAACGCCGTGCTGGACGTCTCCCACGACGATTCGGCTTCCTTGTGTGCTGAGCGACACGATTAGCTGCGGCGCCACATCTGCCTGGGCTTTCCTAAGCATCTGTCGCAGACCGAGGTCGTATACTCTCAACGTCTTGCCGATGCCGGCGAGCAGTCGGCCCTGGAACGCGAGCAGAGCCGTGGGCGGCTCTTCGACCTTAGTCTTGTGAATGAACTCCAGTTCGTGGCCGTCTTCACCGAAACGGTAGACGTGGATGTATCCCTCCGAGAACTGCCGGGGGTTGACCTTCATGTCCTTCCCCGTGCCGACAACCAGGAAGTTCTCATTGTCCTGGCTGGCAAAAGATACGATGGCAGCGCTGACGGCCGCCTCGTTGTTATCGAGGTCGACGGTCTGCAAGACTCGCTGCTCCTCTGACAGTGGGTCGATGACGCTAATACATGAAGCCCATCGACCGTTGCCCTTGGGGTAGCCGAACTCATCAGGAGGGAGAACCCGGGCGTCGCCGTTCACAACGCCCGGCTCCGCAATGAGCTTGGCCCGAAGATCAGGAGGCAGCGTGTTGTTGTCTGCCTCAATAGTGTAGAACATCGGGTAGTCGGGGTGCTTCAGAAGACGCCTTGGCGTGTAGGTGAGGGGTATCGACTTCTGTGTGATGGTGTCCCCGAGGTTCTCGATGGCAAAAATTCTGCGTCTTGTTAGCCGCTGGTCCGACACGGAAATTCTCACACCGTGGTTTGAATAGATAACTTCAGTAGGAACAATTGGTAAAAAATGCGTAAGGCCTCATAGCGCTTTGGCGTAGGATCCAGTTCTCATCATCGTAAAGGGGAATGGAAAGGAAATCGCACAGGTGCTTACCTTAGAGATTGGCCCTGAATACCAACAACACCCTCCTCGCATTGCTCACTGCTGAAATTCCAAACCCACTCGAGATCGACGTAGTTCAGGGGTGTGACGACGAAGCCTCGAGTGATGGGGTCAGAATATCCGAGCCACGGGCGCGAGCTTAATCCGATCACGCAGGTCCGCCCCTGGACGGTGACCTGGAATAACCGGACTGGCTTCGGTCCCAGGAACTTTTGCCGTGTGTCCGTGAGCTCGCCGGTGATCTCATCAAGAACCGTCCGCAGATAGACTCCGGAATGAAGACCGATGTGGAGGTAGAGTGTTGATCCGCCAGACGAAGAATCGTCCATCGCAATGATGGCTAGCGATGACGGTGGAGCCGTCAGGGCTTGCACGGACTTGCTCTCGAGCGTCGACTCCGGGTCCAGGGAAAGGACACGCACCGTACTGTCGTCACAGCCGACTGCCAGAAACGAGCTTCTCAGGCGGCCTTCCGGAACCTCGCCCAAGCTCAGACAGGTGACTGTTCCGAACATCTCCTTCTTCTCGTCGTACTCTGCGAGAGAGCCGTCTCCGTCCATCTCGAAGTAGACAATCTCGCCCGAGCTGAGAGCAACAGCTACTTGATGCTCGTTTGTGGTTGCGGCCACGATAGATCGGTGCTGCGGTGCAGCCCACTCGTTGACCGATCCGTTCTTGATGTGACGGATGCCCTTGGGGTGCACCTGGATGAGGCCATCCTCGCCCAGAAGCTGGGCTGCCAAGGTGGGGACTGATGTCAAGAATCCGGAGTCGCTGACCTCCTCGACAGTCTCGCCGATACTGAGCACCAGAGTTCCGTTGGTGAAAGAGAGAACGATGTACGCGTCGTACTGGGCGCCGCGGTTGAGCTTTAGCGTCCAGACGGCTGATGGAATGCCGGGCAACTCTGAGGCGACGATCTCATTAACCTCGAGGCCGTGCTTCAGCATCCGGAACGTGCTGCGCGCACCATTGCCACAGGCGGTGTAGATCTGCGGCGCGTCTTCGCCCGTCAGGTTGGCAACCTTGCAGTCGAGCAGGGGGTTCATCGAGTCGATGCTCTCGACGGGTGCAAGGTTCTCCAGTGGCCGGGGGTAGAAATAGACAGCATCATAGCCAGCCTTGGGGTCGGCAGGGAAGTCGTCGCTGGAGAATTCCAGCTCTTCGTCATCGTCTCCGAGTTTCTCAAACTGGTAGAACAGATGGTTGCCGAACTGACTGGCAACGTACAGGAAGCCACTCTTCAGGATGCACAGGCTGGATGATACGGGCACCGTGTCGAAGTACTTGATTCTCATCCTCTTGACCTCGCCGGTGGGATTGCCGTCGGCGTCCTCGACCATATCGATGGTGGCCTTGAAAAGGTCACCGTCTTCAGTTTGTAACAGGAAGAAAAATGCACCTGCGCTTCCCTTGAGCTTGTGCATGACGCCTGAGACGATGTGACGTTTCCTCGACGGGTCTTCCGTTGCGCCGCGTCTCCGCGGAATCGGCACGCGGAAAGCCTCTTGGTTCGAGTGTCGATATGTGATGTTTTCCTCTCCGCAAACCAGAACACCACTTGGGCCGTCCTGGCCGCCGGGAACCTGGAAGAGCAAAGACGCAGTGGGATCGACGGCCTCGGACCATTTCCTGACCACGTGGTTGAGACCAAGGTCAAGCTCGTAGTAGACGAGCTGGGTCTCCGCCTCGCGAGCTGCTTCTCCCGTGGGATCTTGATCCGCCTCAGTGTACTCGATCTCCAACGCGGCAAACACAGGATTGGCGTAGCCAACATCCAGCGCAACCATGGACAACACGAGAACGCCAGGTTTGTGGGCCTCGAGAGGCGACGAGATGGTGAGCTCGGCTTGCGAGTTGCGGTTGAGGACATAGACAAGCTTGTTCTTTTCAACCGAGGCAATCAAGCATGCTCGACCTTTGGGGTCGCAAGCGAGATACTCTCCAGGAATCACCCTTCGCACGCCAGACTTCCCGAACGTCTCCAGGTGCAGCCGTTGGAACCGGTTCTGCGCGGGGATGTACTCGACGATTGTGATCCTTCCAGAGTCAGTCGCGAGTATGAGATAATCTTCGACACAAGGTCAGCAATGTTCTGAAGCGCTCATGTTTCGCCACAGCAGGCGAGCGACGTCGGCAGCAGTCGCACCGGTCGCGACCGGCAAGCTTCTCGAATCACTAAGTGAAGCTTAAAAAGCGAAGAGGGACACGGGTCATACCTTTGTTGCTTCCAGCCAGCCGGAATGCGGCCATGGAACGAATGATGCCGAAGATGTCGTGCGACAGCAAGGTGATAACCTTGCCCTGTGATGGGTCGGGGCGAAGCAGGGTGAGGCGCGACCCCGACGCCGTCACGATGTTCTGCTCCTTCGTTCCAGAGAACTGACCCAGCACCGCCAATGTGACATTGGTTGGCGGTTGAAGGGTCAAGGAATAAAGAAACATGTTCGAGGTCGTCGCCATCTTTGCAGCTGGGCGCAGAGAGCCTGCGCGGCTTCAGGGTTGGAGCTCGAATGGAAGAAGGAAAGAGCCACGAGACGCGGTGATGTTTTGAGGTGATTGAGGTGGGCTGGGAGGCTGGGACAGCTCCAGTACAAAATTTCAGAAGCTCCAGGCGGTCCCCACTTGCCGCTTGAGGCCAATCTGCATCGGCCTTTTGGTTAGTCCGGGAGCCGCCCGAAATTTCGGGTCCCGCCATCCGGGCATCTGCCCAGAGCTCCGGCAGCAGCTTTCTGGCACCCTACAGCGAACCCGCTAATTGTTACAAGTCGCAAGTGGTTTCACGGTAGCTTCTTGTTCGTCATGGAGCCGGCATTGCGACGCGCAGCTTCCGGTGTCTGCGGACAGTGTACCGCGGCGCTGAGGAGGCAATTGGTCCCCAACAGAGCCAGCCGAATCGTTCCCCGAATCGCATCAGCCCACTCGACCCGAGGCCTCCATTCCACGGCTCCGAGAAAGTCCAAGGCCAACAATGTGACGACGAGACAATTCTCCTCGACGCCCAAAGCTTCCAATGAGGCAGCGGCTGTCAAGTCCGCGAGCTCCGAGACCTCGGCCCCGAAACTTGCGTCCGATGATCTCTTCCACTCCTTCACGAACTCTCCCATTCCAGAGGTCCGGCGCCGCGCTGCCTTCATGAGACAGCATGCCTACTGCCCGCATCCCGACCACCGAGCGACTCGAGTCCCTACAATTGCCCCCCACGGCGAGGAGTCAACGGCGCAGACTGGAAACCTCCCGCCCGCGCATGTCGACTTTGAGTGCCCCGACTGCGGCATCCCTGTTTACTGCAGCAAGGAGCACTGGATGGACAACTACGAGGCCCATCTTGAGATATGCGACACCTTGAAGGAGATCAACGAAGACGACCACGATCTCCGTTCTGGCCGTGCCTTCCCTGAGTTCGTCATGGCCGATGACCAAATGCCTGAGGCGGTTGTCAACATGACCAACTGGGATACCTTCATGTACAGCCGCGAGTTCGAGGCGATCAACGACGAGCGCAGCATGAGACAGGTCACCAAGATGCTCACCTACCCGATCACCATTGGCAGCGTGCTGCACGAGTTGAGCCCCTACAACATCAAGAAGGATGGCAGACTGACAAGCGAGGGCTTGAAGAGCTTGAGTGGTGAGTGCGCGAACGAGAAGATGCTTCCATTCTCCAGCTGACTTCGTCATAGCTCTGCGATATACTCTCCATCCCCCGCTGGCCGGAAAGGGTACCGATATGAAGGACCTTCGTCCCGAGGCGCCGCCCGTGCGTGTGTTCTGCCTGGGTGCTCGCGCCGAGTCATCGCTGCCGAGAAACGTCTGGCTTCAGCTGGCTCACTTGTTTCCCGAGAGCAAGATTCACCTCATCTTCATTGGGCCCGAGAGTATGGCGAACAGGGACGACGAGTTTCCGCTGCCTCCCAGAACCCCCGAGAACCCGTTCGGCATGGTCATCGAGGACCGGATATCGCACAAGCTGAAGATCAGCACGATTGTGGACTACTACCACACGATCCACAAGACCGGTTACTTCGCACCGTACGATCCGTACTTTGACTGCTTCTGTCTCTTCCATCCCGGCCTGGGCCACCCTGCCAGCAGCCACGAATGGGCCGAGACGCTCCCGATGCTGCTGGAGACCAAGCTTCCCATCATTTCCACCGGCTACACCCAGTTCGATATGGAGAGAGATATCGAATGGGTCCGAAAGACCGCCGCCGGCGAGTTCGACATCCTGCTGGAGCCTGGCGAGAACCTCTTCCGCAGCTTGAGATGGGATCTCAACGACCTGGATCCTCAAGACGTCAGCTGTGGCAACTGGGGTGTCTGGGCTTTCCGTGGCAAGAGGTACGAATGCCGATCCGTCTATGCTGTGATGAGAAACTAACGTGAAATAGATACGAGACAGCTACCAAGGACGAGTGATCGCGACAAATCTGGAAGCGAGGGGAGGGAATGCATGGATCGGTGCTACGGGCATCGCACGGGCGCTGTAAATAAGTGTACTATACTGTCCACGACATGTGCATTGTACAATAAAAGCCGAAGGGAAATAAGACCAAGTCGACTCTATTGCGTAGTAGTGTACGGTCCTAACCGCTAGTCATCACACCCGAATTCAGGGCACGATCTATAATACGTGGTATAATCTATACATCCAGGCAACTTTGGATTGTGGCACTTCAGATGGAATGAAGCTGACGTTGAATTGCTGCTAGGCCTGGTGTCGCGTGACTCAGGGGAACTTCCAAGTCGTCTAGCCAAGACCCGTACCCTTCTGGAAGGATTCTGCACATGCATCTTTCCTTCTAGACGAGTGTGTGCATGCGATTAATCAATGTCTCCGAATACTCGGGTCTAGTGTCCGAAGGCCGGGCCCGGGCCCGGGTGTGGTCGCGCTGCACAGGCGGGTCCTCCGGCGGGCTGCCATGGATGATGCCTTATGTAATGCGGGCGGGATCCAAGGCGCCTGCGCAGCGCGCTGCAGTGCACGGGGCCACAGAGGTTGAGCCGCTTGACGCACCTGCACCTGAAGACCAGCCTTTCCCTGCAAGCGACCAGCGCCGGGGGGGTCCAGGTCCCCAGTTTCCGCCTGCCGTCACTTAATCAACAGATCAGCAGCGTCGTCCGAAATCTTGCTGGATGCAAGTCAAAGTCGACGACAGCTCTTTCGGACCGCCGACATCCACAGGGGCTCCAAGCCCAAATCGCCTCGCCACCGTACCATGAGACCGCGACCTTACCGACCATAGACGGCCATGACAGCTGTCGCTACCCCTCGCGCTCCCACGCCGCGACCGAAAGCCCCCGCGACAGTGAGCTTCTCCAACGAGCCGCCGACCTCCGATGCCCCGACACCCACACCTCCTCCCGGTGCCGAGCGGTCCCGTCCTCCGTTACAGGGCAATCCTTCCGTCCGCCGATCCGCCCGCTCCACGCCCACCGACTTTCTCTCCGACAAACCCACTGCCGCCTTCATCCGCCGCGTCCTATGCTCGAAGCAGCTGGCTGATAAGGGGAGAACGACGCCGCCCCCTATCGAGGAGTTGTTGCCGCCCCTGACCAGCCGAAACGATGTCGATCTCCAGCTGTACGCGCTCATAGCTGTCGTCTTGAGGGAATATGTGCAGGCATGGTACAGCAAGATCACTCCCGACGAGACCTTCGTCGAGGAGATCGTCCAGATCATAGCCCACTGCACGCGGGCTTTGGAGCAACGACTGCGAAAGGTTGACTTGGAAAGTCTCCTGTTCGATGAGCTGCCGGACTTGCTGGACAGGCACATCCTTGGTAGGAACATCTGCCGACACCCTTATTACTACGGCCACTGACCATTGCCCTGTTAGCCTACCGTACGGCGCATGATCCTATGTCGATGCCTCCGATCGAAGTAGACCCCCGGGAAGTCTACCACGCGCTCTGCCCTCTGCCCTCGCTATCGCCAATCCCCCGGCCAGAAGATCCCGAAACGGTTACAAAGCAGAAGGAAAACGAGGCAATGTACCGCCAGCTGCTGGTGGAGGGCGTGCTCGCGATTCTCCTGCCGACCGAGGACCTCGAGAACGGCTGCCTAACCTCCCTGGTTGGCCAAATCTTTTCCGAGCTCATCATTGGTAACGCCTTGGCCAATAAGCTGTCACAACCATGGCTCATCTACGAATGCGTGATAATCCTCACGAGAGTGCTCGATAGGAGAGCGTCGGAACCGATCGAAGAGGGAGTCGCAGAGGCAATGCAGGCCGACTCAACAGTCCCTCTCGCCAAACCGGGTCGTCGCGGCTGGTCCGTCCAGGGCATGTTCTGGTCACTCGTGCACTGGGCCTTTCTGGCATTCGCAACCATCCGCTTTCTCGTCACAACCCTCGCCATGTCTTCATCCCTGCCTCCGCGGACGGAAGAGGCCTCAATCGAGACACCAGAGGTGACTGATCAAGTGTCGGAATCAAAGACGTCGAATGCTCATGCTAGCTCGGACGAACCGCAGCCAGTAAAGGCTCCCATCATCGTATTCAAGTTATGGACCTGCATCTCCGACTTGATCGAATTGGACGCTCGCATGCCCTGGCTGAGCGGCATGCTCTCGATGCTTCAGCTCATAGCCATGAAAGGGCCAGGCCGCGTCGCCGGCCTCAACGGACCCATGGACAGGTAAGCAAGCACCCATCATTCAAGCTCCCACCCTTTTTTGGCAAAATTCACGTCACACTGCATATGGTTCAAGTCACTGGACCTGGCACGGCGCTCCAGTGAGCATCCAGGAAGGTCCCGTCGAGCGAGTGCGGCAGACGGGGGAACCAGCAAATTCCTCTACGTCCCAGTGGACTGCTCGGCTGGCGAGTTCGGCGATGCGATTGATGATACTCTACGGAGTATGGCTTACGGCCGCACGGCTGGGGGTGGATGCAACGACGGATTCGAGCGTGTTACAGGACTGCGCGAAAAAAGGCCGAAATATGCTGTGCGACACTCCCACCCGGCCCATTCTGCGACCCAACCCTGACTTGACCTCTTCCCCCGATTCCTCGAAAATGCGGTTGCATGTGCAGGACCTCGTGGCCGCGGACCAATAAAAGAGGGCGGCAACGTTACTCGTCTCCGATTTGCTTGATAGGCCGTCGCGGGGCTGCGCTTCCATCCACCAGCAAGCCTCATTTACGCGCCGAGGTCCCAACGACGAGCATCGCTTTGCATGGGTCTGGTCACCACCATCATCTCCCTCCTCCGCGCACGCCTATGGGGGCACCGCTACCGTTACCCTCACTCGACTATCGCTCGCCTTTCGCTTCGCGCTGCCCCACCCCGCCCGCCTGCCAAACCCGCCGCTGAAAGTCGGTGCGCAAGTTGGAATCCAGGTCTCGCTGCTGGGGGCTGCTTTTGCGATCCGGTCCACGATGGGGCTGTCCATGGGGTTTCCCGTACCTGACGCCTGTCAATGCATCATGGCCGCGCAGGCGGCACGGTCCTGACGCAACCGGTGACTCGATCCGTCCCGAGAAAAGGGCTGCCATGGAAGCTCGACCTCGTCCAGCGGCTAGACGCCGGTCATCATCATCCGATTCGACACTTGGCGATTCCACGGCTGTCCCAACTCGGAAAGACGAGGTGCGCCCCAGCTGACGTCGAAATCTCCGTGCCTGGGTGGCTTGCTGGAGAGCCCTGGCCTGGACGCCTGGAGATGCCGAACATGCCACCCTCCACCGCGTGGACAGACATCACACGCAATACCACAATACGGGAAGAGGCCGCAGCCTTGCTCGAGATGACCGCCGATCACAGGATACACTAGGCTGGAATCCTTGGACCGTCTTCACTCAGAAAATTGTTTCTCTCGCGACACCCTTCGCCCCCATCCTCACTGGTGTTGTGAGCCACTGCATCCCCCTCACTTCGAGACCTCGCCAACGGCAGCAACGTGCTGACCGCAATCCCATCACCGGCCATCCCCCGACCCCTGTTCTACAGCTCGTGTTTTCCTTCCCAATGGTCCCTTTCCATCCCTTTCCAGCCTCTTGCGTCTCTCCATGCACTCTTCGCCCGACTCCTCCCCTCCTCCCGCAGATCGTTGCTCCCCCTTTCTCCCTTCGCAGACCCTGCACCCCCACGCGCGAACCGTTTGCGCCCTCTCCGAGTCGGAAGCGAACCCGGTGACTGACTGAAAGCGCTTGCCGCGTCGCGCGCGAAATATAGGCTCGTCTCGCACACCATCCACCAACGCATCCTCGACCCGGCGTCCCTGCCCACCCTCCTCCGCTCCATCCGCGCCGCCCTCTTCCCCAACAACGCCCCCGGCGTCTCGACCATGGTGGCCCCCTCTTCCGACGACGAGCTGCGCGCCCTGCGCCGCAGGTGCGCTAGCGCCGTTCTGGGCACAATCCCGCCCTGGCTGGCCAGCCTCTACCTGGGCGGGCGAGGACTGGGCCTCCAGTGGCGGTCCGGACCGGAGCCTGGAGCAGCTGCTGGGGCTCGTGCTAGCGAGGGCGGCAACGCTTCCGCGGCCGGCAAGGATGCCGCCGCTGAGGCTGTCGCCACCAGCAGCAGCAACACTAGCGACAGCGACGGTTCAGGGGCAGGGAGCGGCACGGGGACGCTCCCCGAGGAGGCGGACGAGGAGCAGGAGCAGCTGCTCGCCGAGATCGAGCGGGGCATCCTCGACGTCTTCTCGGACGAGTACTGCAACAGGCACCTGGTGTACGGCATCCTCGAGTTGGTCCTGGTGCGCCTGATGCCCGAGCTGACGGAGAAGACCGTGGCCGAGCTTCTGGAAGAGCGACTCAACTTATGATTCCCCCCGTCCTTGGTTACAGAATGACGACCGAAACGAGCTTTAATTTCCCCCCAAACCGCCTTGCTCTTCCCCTTGATTTCGGCCCCCGCTTGTCATCCCCCTATTTTCAGTTTAGATACCCTTCTGTATGTAAGGAGTGTGTTGCTTTTAGTTGTAGTGTACCTAGTCACGATTAATGTCTTGAAACGACGAGTAGATCACCGACACGATTACAGACTTGTGTGCGAGAGAGGGAAACGAGGTTGATATTTTTATGATTTTGGTAGACCAGTCGTATAGGATTGGGGGGGAAAAAGTAGGGGGGCAAATCCCTGGGAAATCAAATGCAAAAGGGGCCGCCCTGTTTTTTCTCTCTTGATGTTGCGAATACTCTGGCCGGGGCAACGCGAGTCCTTGCTTGTCGAGGGAGGGAGATCCGCCAACGTGGTCGACGTGGTGATCCTCTCCTGACTGCAGACTCGGAGGGTGGATCGCCTCTTCGACTCTCTTCCCCGTCGTTCCCAAATCATCCTCAAGGCCCCCAGCTCTTCAGGTTCGCTGTCGCGATTCACCTCTTTCTCTCTCCGCCTCGTTCCCCCTCTTCCTAGATACCAATACCATCCTGTCCGGTCCGGTGATGTGTTCCATAGCATGTCTCTTTCAACGTTGCCATTGGCGAGACTTCCCACTCAGTACTCTTTTCCTTCCTGAAGATCCCCCAATGCCTGCCTGTCCGACTTTCCAACCAGCCATCCCAGCCGCACGACCTCATCTCACAATGCAGAAAAGTTCAAGGAAATTCAAAAGTAATACAGCAGTGAGTCAAGTGTAACCCCTCGGAGGAGTGTGGATGTTGCTATCGCACCATCGGCTCCGGCAGAGGGTTGTCGAGCTCGAAAGAGAACGTAGGAAACAGGCCAAGGAAATAAAACGGGGAAGGAGACGCTGACAATGGTAACGGGTAGGAGAAGTATGAATAGAAATAGACGGAAATAGTGTCAAATGGAGAAAAGATCGCGCAAGGTGCTAATTTTCGGGTTTCGCGTGAGCGTCAAGGTCTTTCCTTGGTGAGCAGCGATAAGGATGCGGAAAGGGGGTATATAGAAAATGTCGAGTTCGGAATCGAATCGAAGCGGGTAAAGTGTTCCAGGTGATAAGAAGGCCCGTCGCGTTCGCGCCTCTCGCAGTAGCTCTCCTCGGCTCTGTAATAAGGTATATGGGTGTCTGTGTCGCAAGTGTCGTGAGACTGGAAACCGAGGAATGAGGCATTCGAGACCGTGATCGCCGAGTGAGGAGCCTGTCGGCCCATCGAAGGAAACCTGGAGGCCGTCGTGAGACATTAACCGTGTATTCTTGTGGCATAAATGCCCAAGATAGATATCGCATGATGATGATGATATTTTTTCGAAACCGTAACCCGATCCCGGCGAGCTGGGTGCAGTCTTTGCAGAACTCTCGCCGATCTAGAGGTTGGTGTGGACCACGATGTTGGTCGTTCTCCTGTTGTAGCTCTCACGCACGATTGCGTGGGGTGGATGACCGAGTCCCCGTCCCGTCCTCATCCCCTGCCCAGTTCCGAGTACCAAATTCAAAACAAAAGAAAGCGAACTGAAGCGAATGATCCAAGTATTCGCTGCAAAGAGAAACCTGGCGGGTCAAGTTTCTAACGCCGGGTGACTGCCGGGCGACAGCCCATCCGTATACCTGGGCGAACTACTGATTCATGACCGCCTCAGGTTTGACTTCGAAAGACATCTGATGTGGATGGTGAGGCAGCATCTCAGTATCACCCTCTGGTATCCGATCCAAGCCGCCCAACGGTTGGGGTGCGGAGGGCTTGGTAGGCTGTGGCTGGTGAAGCCTGAGGGTTTCGGCAAACTTCAGCATCGACTGATAGAAGTCCTGGTCCACTAATCCACTCGAACTGGGGCTCTGGCAGAAACTGAGCAGCGTGTCCGTCGCCTTTCGAGCTTCTTCGGGGGTTGTCGAAGTGGGAGAAGAGCCCGCAGGCGTGGCTGCCGATCGACCCGCGATGCTGCTGTTGCTGCTGCTGTGGTGCAAGTGCGGAGACGATGTGATGGCACTGTCCAGAGCGAAGTGCGGTGCAGTCATCTCGTAAACCGGCGACTCGAGAGCGGAAGACGGAGCAGTGGCTGCTGGATGATACCTCGGGGTCATTGGCTCTGTAGTCGCGGTCTGGTTCATGTAGTCCAAGTCGAGTGTCGGCAGCGTCTGGCTTCTGGGTCGCTGGGAGTTGGAAGCGGCGCCTCCCTGAAGCTGGTGGGACGAGTTGGGGAGGAAAGCCCCTGCGTTAGGGTCAGGGGAGAACGTGAATGTTGCCGTAGGACTCATAGCGCTCCCGGAAAAGGACGAGTTCCCGGCGTCAGTCAAGGCGCTGTTGAGGGAGGTTGTGCTTTGGGAGTTGGAGTGCTTGTATGCGGAGCCCTCCCCAAAGCCGACGAAACCAAGGCCATGCACGACGTCCTCGTCACTCCTGTCAGCCGAGAGCGGGGATTGCTGCCCTGTGGGAGAGGCTGGCGAGATCCCAGAGGTGCCGAGCGATGGAGAGCCGGAGAGCTTCGAATAATTCGTAATGTTCGTTTCCGACGCCCTCCGCGAGAGCCTACCGCCGCCGAGGATGTTTCTCTGCTTGAACCTCTCCAGCCACGTGGCGTTAATCGACTTGGTCTGACTAGAATCACTGCCGCCGTTGGTGGTTCTCCAGAAGTGTCTGGCTTGTTCGAGGATCTCCTCGTCACCGGGATTCATCCCAGCTGATTTCTGTCTCTTGTACCATGATGTGACAGCGCGGTCAATGTCAGGAAACTTGCCCTTGGTGTGTCGCCTGCCCGCGGGGGACTGGCTCCTGTCTGCCTCTGGGTTCAGATATTTTTCCTTGTTACGGAGAACTTTGGAAACGGTACTGGTATGGAACATGTTAGTAGATGTTGGGCATCTCCCTGCTCGGCATGATGCCAAACCTACCTCCGCTCAACACCAAACATGGCGCCGATGTCCGTCTGCTTGACATTGGGGTTCTCTGCTGCATATTGGCACATCTTCTTCCTGTCATCGTCGGTCAAAACCCTTCGTTGCTGAGGCGCTGGTCCATTGGGCACCCGGGCCGCCCTGGATGGTGCAGGGGCAACGATGGGTGCCATGCCTAGAGGCGGCGCCGAGTAGCTGTTGGGATTTGTCAACATGCTGGGCCAGGTTGGCTGAGATGGTATCATGAGCATGGGCAGCTGCGAATGCGAATGTTGGTGGTGATGAGGCTGTATCGGCTGGGCTGGAGCTGGAGGAGGATGCATTCCCCCGATGGACTCTGAAGGCAGACCGTGAGGGACGGTCGGCATGAAGGCGAAGCCTCCGTAGTCCGAGATGGGATTCTGATGAGTGTAGGAGCTCATGTCGTTCCAGCTGTCATTGCCGAAAGGAGTGTGGTTATGGGACATGTGGCTATCGTCGTCCGGGGCCATGTGGTTGTCCTGGCCCATGGTGGTGGTGCCAACGATGGAGTGGTCCATTGCTTATATGACTTGTTGCTGGACTTGTACTTCGACTTGGACTTGCACCAAACAGCCAACGCGCCAACCAGGCAAGGCTCTCAGCGGCAAGCGTCTTGTTAGCCTGCGTGTGTCTGTGTGCGTGTGTGTGTGTGTGTTCAATCCAGGTTCCAGGTTGGTGATTGCGAAGAGGGGATCGCGCCGGTAGGTCTGCCTCGACTGATGGGACAGCACTCGGGCCAAGTGTGGGGATGTCTAGTCCCGACAGATACTGGTTGGTTCGACTTCATGAACGGAAGGCGACATGCATAGCAGAGATGGTCAATTGGCTCCTGGAGGCGCGGCGTGCAGGCGGTCTGCTTTGTAGGTCAAGAAGCCCTGGACTTGGGGGGGTGACTTAGATGCAAGTGCGTTGCAGGATGCAGGAGCGTGTTGGGTTGGGTTGGGGGGCGGGAAAGGAGGTTCGTCTGCCAGTCCGACCAGCTAGTAGCCGTCCGTATGTCAGTCTGGCCTGGCCTTCTCGAGCTGCAGAACGTCTTAGACGAGAAGGGCCGGTCCTTGGTGCAGGTTCTCTTTGGGTCCCGCGTCGAAAGCCGGCTCCAGATGTGAGTGCAGAAGCAAGTGCCCTCTTTAACGCTGCAACGACCCAGTTGCGATGGGTAGCCCTATCGAAAAACCACCGAACTCGAACTCGTCCACGACTTCTGCTCCGACGGTCAGTCTCGCGGACGGACGCGGGTTCGATCCCAATGAAAGGACGGTGACTGTCTTGGGCTGTGATTGACGGCGACCGAGGACGGCCTGCTTCGTATGCGTTTGCGAAGAAGGAGGAAACAGCGACTGTCGTCTGAGGAGATGAGTATTGACGAGAGAGAAAGAGATGGTGGTGGTGGTAGTGGTGGAAACAATGTATCTATCCGGTCGGCCAGTGAGAGGAAGGCAAGCTTGACAGGTTCAGAGAGTCGAATCGGACCAGTAGGAAGAGAGAGAGGGGGGTGGGCAGCTAGGTGTAGGCTGCAAGAATCAGACGCCGGGGACGCACGAGGCAAGGCTTGAAGCGCAGAGCTCGAAGGTCGGGGTTGGGGCAGGAGGGCTTGTCAAGATAGTAATACCATCGGACGCATGAAAGGAAGGCAGGTAGGTGAGGTAGGTGCTGGTGTGCGGTGCGTGGTGGGCCGTAATACTAGTGTGTAGTAGTGTACATATGTAAGGTAGAGAGAGCGGATGTAAGTACCGGCAAGGGTACGGGGGTGTCTTTCTCGTCCTGTCCGGGGGGTGTGGTGGGTATGATTGAATCTAAGTCGACTGGGGTCTTGACTTGTGTGTGTGTGTGTGGGTGACAGGCAGGCCTGGCAAAGGATAAGATGTAATAGGTAGTCCGTTCAGGTCTGTACGGATATGATTATGTACACGGCCACTGATGCGTGAGCACCAAAAGAGCAGAAAGAGAGAGGTAGATACCAGAAAAGAAGAAAGAAGGGGTCGTCGAAACTCGGTTGTGGTTGATCTGAGTTCCAATTTTTCTTCAACTTGTTTGGGTCGGACGTCAAATTGCGAAAAGCCGAGCGAACCAGCAGTCTCGTCGTACCCAAGGAAGCACTCGATAGCAGAAGCGGTTGCGGTTGTGATAGGCCCGAAAGAACAAAAAGGGAGGGGAAATGGCGACGAAGACTGAGGTGCAGCATACACTCTTATGCAGGACCTATCATGATATTGGCAGGGGACGAGGACAACCAAGAAGGGGGTTAAATCCGTTGATGGTATCCTTAGAGAAAGAGAAAGAGAACATATTGCAACCAGCGAACGGGGAAAAGAGACGGAGGGTTTTGGTAGTGGTGGTGAGGCCAAGACCAATGCCGTCGAGGCGAATTCCAGAATGCCTGCAAGTGTGTATGGCAGTTGATGAGGTTGCGTATCTCGTCGACGAAGCAGCGAGACCATGAGTGTTTTCATCCATAAAAAGACATCATGGTCCATCAACGATTGGTGTCTAGACCACCGACAACCGCCACGGCTAGAGGATTGAGGATGAGCTAGAAGAAGCCACCGGCTCGGCTGGTGTCCGTTGCCGCATGGGAAGAAACGAGGAAGGGACTCGACGGGAATGGTGCAAGCCACACAGAGAAGCTAGTTGGGATCTTGATTTGCTTCCGTCTCGTCTCGTCTCGTGTCGTTCTGTTGCGCTTCGTCTGGGTCTGGGCTGGCCTCGCGTACTCTGTAATGTCTCGGTTCTTTTTTTATTTTCCTCTTCTCTTTCCACGGCTTGAAAGAGAACGGCCACTAGCCACCCCGACAACCAAAAAGCCATGTCCGTTTTCCTCGTTTATCCCGCGTGCTCTTGGACTGGCGGCGGCTGTCTGCCAGCTTGCTGCGAGGCAACCGCAGATCGCCCGATATTGGTGAGATTCAGTAGCGAAAGCAGATTCTGTATCACCCCAGGGACGCCCGAGGGACACACGATTGGGAGCCAAAGAGCGTGGGCCAGACGGAGAAAAAAGAAAGCCAGGAAAGCGAAATGTTACAGAAAAACGGTTGCTTGGATGCTGATGCTCAATAATCAGGATCAATAGCCGTATCGGAGTCGAGGAAACGGAACTGAGCAATCGCGCGCCAATTAGCTGACATTAGTACCTGCTTGATGCTGAGATTACCACCCACCCATCCACGCACACATACGGACACACACACTTCTCTCTCTTATTTCCCTCTCTCTATGCTCATTGGGGGAGGCAGACGGTGACATGTCCGCCGTCCTGAAGCATGGCTCTGTCCTGGAGGGAAGTCAACGGAGAGGGAGAGGGCAGCTATGCCCAGCAACATAGCATTCGTACCCTTGACGCCGCAAGATTGTTGGAGCGGAGTGCGATTAATAAGTAGATACCTACAGTTTAACACATTTAATCTGGGCACACTTCTAACAAACACACCAAAAGTCACTATTTTTAACTATAAAATAAAGTATAGAGGCCCACCTTAAAATTCTATAAAAAATACTTTATATAGTATAGAGTAAAATCTCTATAAAAATAATTTTTAAGAATTTTTAAAAAAACGTAGTAAGTAGTAAATAGTCTTTAAAAATATTTTTTTCTTAGAATCTTAGAAGTGACTTCTATTTACTAGTAAATTATATAGGAATAGAAGTATATAAAAGTTAAGATACTTTATAAGAATTATATCTTTTTATTTTATTAATAAAGCTATATAATTTCTAGCTTATACTATTATACTAGTATTAAATTAAGTATATTTAAAGTTATATATATTTTTACTAAGTAGTTATTTTATAAGTAATTAGTAAAGATATAGTGTTTTAGTGTAAAACCCAGGGTGTGCCTAGACTAAGTTGTGGTAATTGTATTACCTACGGACACCTAGGTAGAGCGAAGAGGGAGGGAGTGGACGGTACCTTGCCTCACAAACGACATGTACATACATGCCGCGTGACGGGGGATTTCTGTCAGATTACGTGGATTTGAGCCTACCGCTCTAAACAGCGTAGGAGCGGATTTTAGCCACCCGTATAAGCTAATAGCTAAGGGCCGGCCTGGATTAATAGAAGGTCCGGCGGCCGAGCCCCTAACAGCTGGCGCGGAGCGTAATAGGGGCGAAAATCGCGTATAGTAGCACATAGATACTTACTTTAATATATATACTAATTAGCGCGTAATTTAATAATTAAAAGTCTTATACTATAACCCCTTTACTATATATAATTAATTAATTACTATAAGTCTTTTTAAATAAATATATTATTATAATAACTAATTTAACTACTAATAAAATTTTCTTTATAGGCCCTAAGGATTAAATCCCCTAGTAAAACACTATTTAAACTTAGGGGGTCTTTTTTAACTTTTAAAACACTATTAACTTAAATATAGACTATTAACTACTAATTAGTGCTATAGTACTACTTTTAGAGCTACTTCTAAGTAACTACCTAAAAAGCTTTACTTACTATAGACTAAAGCTACTAAGCCTTTACTCTTTAATACCTATAAGATTTAGCCCTTTAGTAGCTATCTCTAAAGACGTTCCCCTTCTATATAGTATTAATAACTTCTACTATACTATAAGTATTATAGACCTTTTAGCTAAGTACTTTAAACTTTATAATAATACTTAAACTATATAAAGAGCTATTAACTACTACTATAAAGACTATAAAAAGAATAAAAATAACTTAGTTATATAAATATAAAAAACTATATCTCTTAAGCTTTAGTACTAGTACTATAATATAAATAAGAGACTAATTAACTAGTTATTATATTTTAAAAGCTATTTTAATACAACTACGTCTCTCTACTATAACTACACAGAGTAGGCGCTCTAAAACCACTTCGCGATCCCTTATAACTATTGCCTTATATTAAAAGTAGCTACTACTAAGTAGTTTAACTTATAGATTACTAAAATATATAAAGGACAAGCTATTTTACTTAAAGCCTCTTTAAAAAACGAATCTTAGCTACTTAACGTATACTAAGCTCTTAAGTACTTACTAATTTAAAACTTTATTTAGAGCTTTAAGTTAAGGTACTCTAGGGTATAGTATACAGCTACACTTAAGGAGATAATCTTATTAATTACTAAAGTAATTAATAACTTACTAAAGTTAACTAAAAAATCTTAGTATACTCTTAGGGTATTTAGTATTAATTAATTAAATAGCCTAGAGTTAAATAAGTAATATAGAGATTACTTATAAAGTACCTACTTAAAGTAAAGTAATTACTAAAGCTCTTTATAATATAATATCTACCCTACTTATAACTTTACTTACTTACTTAATTTATATTATTATATCTTTTTTAAAAAGGTATTTAAGGGATAGTATTATAATATAGTTTATTAAAAGTATACTAATAAGTACTTAAAAACTAATAATTAATTAATTAAACTTATTAAAAATCTCTATAGTAAATAACTTTATAATTAATATATTAAGAGTCTTAAGTAGCTATTAGTAGCGTTTTAGGCCGCTCTTTATAAAGGCCTATAAACTTACTCTTTTAAAGACTCCTACCTCTTTAACTCTAGTATATTAATTTATATATTCTATAATAAGTAGCTATTTATAAAGTTCTAAGTAGCCGGTATAAGTAACTATTTATAAATAGACTCTAAGTTACTTATAATTAAAGTATATAGAAATATAAGTATTAGGGTTACTTAAGCTAATAAAAAAAGATTTATAATACACCTTTATAACGTAGTACTCTATATATCTATAGTAATAAATCTCGTTTCCTACTAGTAACTATATAAATAAAAATACTAGTAGAATAAGTACCTTAGGTATTAGTTAATACTATATAAATTTAATTATAGCTCCTTTAGTATTATTAAAGTTAAATATAGTTAATATATACTAAAGTATAATAAGTTTATTTCTAAAATAGTACGTAGTAGCTATAGCTCTATATAGGCTATTTAGTATATTTATACTTTATAGTAGTAAAATAAGTATAGCTTTATAAAGTAATAGCCTTTTAAAAGTAGTAAAGAGACGTAGTACTAGTGGCTTAGCTACTTTAGTTCTAAGCTACTCTACTGTTTAATAAACTCTATAAAAAGAGTCTATATTATAGTTAGCGCCCTTAGATCTAATAATAATAAGGCCCCTTGCCCTTACTATAACGCGTATAGTATTGGTAAAGTAAAAAGAATAATCTATTATAAGCTGTAAGAAAGTAACGCGTACGCCTACTCTAGTGAGTATATTGTATTTAACTTTTACTTATATATAAAAGAATATAGTAGGTTTATATTTATACTAGTATTTATTAATTATATTACTTAGTACTTATAGGACTATTACCTCTTTAACTACTCTATTAATACCCTTACTAAGACTTTTAATAAGTTTATTTTTATAATAAAACTTTAGTATAATATTAATATACTAGTATTTAAGTATAATAAAGAGCTTATTAAATATAAAAGACTAATAGCTGCTTTTTAAGTATAAAGCTATTTTATTAAGCTATTTACTTTAAATATTTAAAATTAAAATAGTAGTACTAAGTACGTTAGTACTATAGTTAAAGTAAAAGTAAGGATTATAAAAAAAGGTAGTAAGTTTTTTTATAAAATATGGCTTAATATATATAAGTCTGTGGTATATCTTTATAACTATATACTATAAATAGCTTTTAGTTAAAAAACCCTATATAAAGTACTTTACTAGTAGCTTAGAGATAATAATACTGTAAAACTAAGTCTTGTGTACTTATAAGTATATAGTTATAAAGTGTATACCCTTATAGCTACTACTTAGCTTAAAAAGAAGTACTTTAACTACTTTACTAATTATACCCTTTTAGGGTTCTTTATAAAATATACTTTAATAAATTAATACTATATATAAATACCTTTAACTAAAAAGGTTATTACTATAAGGAATATAACGTTTAATAAAACTTAATAATTTAATAGTAACTTAAAGGCCTTTACTAAAAATACTTTAAACTTTAATTTTAATACTATTATTATATAGGTTTATAACTACTTTATTAATAATAGAGAAAGTAACTATTAAGTACTATATAGATCCCTTTTACTAAGTAAAAAAGATAATAAAGTTATACTTTTTATAGAGGCCCCTAGTAAGATTTTTAAAAATCCTAATTCTAAAGACTTTACTATAAAATAAGCTCCCCCTAGTAATTACTTCTACTTAATAGCCTACTTTAAGTTAATATTAATACTACTTAACTTGCTTACTACTTTTTTTTAAGTGCTTATTTATAAAGAAGAGTATTTAGGGAGGTATATAGGAGTAGTGCTAAGTTATAATAATTTAAAAAACCTTAAGTAGACTTATTATAACGCACTTACTAGACTCTATTAAAAGTAAAGTTTTTATAAGGCTACTTTTTTAGTAGGAACCTTATTATTATATTAAGATACTTTATAGTATTACTACTTTTAGACTAGCTCCTTAGCTACTTATAAACTATTAAAGGGGATCTTTAGTATTTAATATACTCTAGGGGTATTTTAAATAGTGGATATTAAATACTTTAATAGTAATTTTTAGCTATAGGGAGAGGATACGGGTGCTTGGGGAAATAAGACTTTTTTGCTAGGTAGGTATAAGAAGCTGTATAAAGTGCGTAGTGATTTACTAGTGCTGGGTACCCCTTAGAAAGATTTTTAACTTTTACCTATATTTTATATAGAAGTATTAACTTACTTATATACTATAGCTATATAAGTAGTTAAGGTAACTTATTTTAAAAGTTATTTAAAAATAAACTTTTAAAAAAAAGTACTTATAGGCGCTATAAAAGGCACTTAAATCTTTAGTTACTATTAAGTCTATATTTATAAACTAAATAAATATAGTAAACTTTTAAAAATTAAAGCTTAGTTTATTATACGTAGCGACTAGTAGTATTAAAACGATTAAAAGATATATACCTTAATACTTACTAGTATATCCTTTTAAACACTAATAGCTATTACTAATTACTTTAATTTTAAGTTTTTATAATATAATACTATAAATATATTTATACGTATAAAGTTTAATAAAGATGTTTATATATAAATACCCCCTAGTTACTAAAAAAAGGGTACTATCCTTAAGTTTATTAAAGTACTCTATAGATTATATCACTTACTACTCCTTTAGTAGTACTATTTTAAAGTAGGTTTATAAAAACTTAAGCTAAAGTAAGTTACTAATAAAAACTACTATTAGATATATAGCTGTATAATTTTCTTTTTTTATATAAATAACTATATACTTTACTTCCCCTTAAAGTACTATAATAAAGCTATAGAACTTATTAAAGTTTTTTAAAAGTAGTATTATTTTAAAAGTAGTTAAGACTTATAGTAGTTTTTAGGGATTAAAGTTATTTATAACTATACTATAAAGTAACTATAGCTTTTATAATTTATATATATTAATAAACTTACTAAATAACTTTAGTAATATATAATAAAATTAAGGAAAGTATATACTTTACTACTTTAGTTAAGTAAGTTTTTTTTGTATAAAGGGATAGTTATATATACTAAGATTAACTAGTACTAAAGTAACGTTAGTTTTATAATATACTTAGTAATAATAGCCTAGTTTAATGTTACTTTTTTAGTTAACTATTTTACTTACTTTAACTATAATTCTAACCTAGAGTATACTAAAGAGGCTAAAAAAGCTATAGCCTACTTTATTTACTAGTGTACTCTATACTTTAAATATAGTTATAAAAAAAAGAACTTAATAATAGTTTTATAGTTACTATAAATATAAACTTTACTAATAATATAGTAAATTGCAAAAGCTTTTAAGCCTTTATAATTAAGCTTTTTAGTAAATTAATTAAGTAGTAAGTTAATAAATAAAATATAGTTACTACGTTAATTATAAAGGCTAAGTTATTTATACTTTTTTAAATAGTAAAAGAAGTAATTTTTATAAGTTAATTAATAATAGCCCTTTATATAGACTTTAAAAAAAAGACTTTTAAAGCTACTTTAGCGTCTTTAATATTAAGTATATAGATTTAATATAATAATTAATAAATAATCTACTTTATTAATAAGGAGATAGTTTAACTATAAATAAAGCTATACTATATTAATATTTATAACTATTAACTATATTAAAAAGTTTAAAAAGGCTATATTATTATTAAGTATACCTTTATAATAAAGCTAATAGTTAATAGGTTTATAAAGCTACTTATTAGTACTTACTTTAAAGCGTTTTTTAAATAACTAAATTTTATTAACTAAACTAAGTAACTTAAAGTACTCTATAAAGTTAAGTTTAAAAGTAAAAGGCTTAAAGGTCTTAACTTTACTAATAAAAAATAAAAAAAAGAATTATAAGTTTTAAATACTTTATAAATAGTACTACTCTTTTTACTATAGAAGTAGAGGTTTAATAAGAGTAATAAAACTACTTAAAAGTTAAAAAAGAGTAATAAATATACTATTCTAAAAAAGTATTTAAAAAGTACTAATTACTAAGTAATTATAAAGTAATTAAAGAAGTAATTAAGTTATAGAGTATATATTAAAAAGAGTAAATAGGATAATATATTTAAAAGGCTTTTTAGTTATTAATTTAGTAGTAAGAGCCTTATAAAGGCCCTTACTAGGGAGGTGTGTTAAATTATATAAATTTAAGTCTATTACTCTAAATAGTATAAGAGTAGATTTTAGCTACTTATATAAACTAATAGCTAAGGGCCGGCCTAGATTAATAAAAGGTCTAGCAGCTAAGCCCCTAATAGCTAGTGCGGGGCGTAATAGGGGCGAAAATCGCGTATAGTAGCATATAGACACTTACTTTAATATATATACTAATCAGCGCGTAATTCAACAATTTCTCGTCCGCTGAGTGGACATGCAGCAGAGCAGGCTAATGCTATCGCATGCGAATTGCGCAGTAGTCTTCCGTGAAGATGGGAGGGGATGTTATATAGTCAATGCTGTAGCATGGCGATGGCTATGTCGAAGGCCATGTTGATGAAGCAGGGTGCGGATGCGGGTGCGGGTGGTGGTGGTGAATGCTGCGGACAGCCAGCCCGAGACCGACAGACGAGACTTGGCTTGTTGTTCGCTTCAATGTGAGAGATGAGAAGGGCGAGACACGGATACCGTCAAAGAATGACGAAACCTCGTGGCATGGAAGCGTATCCGTAGTGTAAGGTACCTGTTAGCCTCCCTCAGTCAAGTGAGTTATGCCGTGCGGGACGGCAATGCCAGAGACGACGCCCGTAATACCTTTGCCTAGATAGGTAGGTACTTGCCTGCATGGGGAAACAAGAGGTGCGGCGAGAGCGGACGATTGACATGGGACATGGGACCGAAATACATGGATTGGATGGCAGTCGATGGCGAACTCTCCAAACCAGAGGAAAGAATGGAGTAGAGGCGGAGGAGGAGGTGGTGGTGGTGGTGGTAGGAGTAGTACTGCTACTGCTGGTGGTGGTGGTGGTGGTGGTGGTGATGGAGGAGAGAGCAGCAGCGTCGTCCCATCTCAGGCAGTGGACCGTGGCCGGCGGCCGAGCGCTCAGTGGCTCACCCGCCCGCTCTTCCCTGCATGTCTGCCCCGCCCAAGACGCTAATCCCATTACGGTCTTGGGGACGCACGGGGCAGGGGGGGTGCTGGGCAGGGGAAGCTGCGTGCCCGGAGCTCTGTCCTCCACTGACTAGTACCTGGGTACCTACTACCTACCTGCTCACCTAGATAGTACCTGCTTACTTACCTTCTTAGGTATCTACCCTCCCGGTCCAGCAACTTGGTGTTTAAAAGCCTAATACCTAGGTATCACGTACCTAGCTGTGTAGGTAGCCAGAGATAGGGATCGAGACCGTTCTCGTTCGTACTGTTTCGGTGTTGTTTTTGGGCGAAAAAACGTTGTTTTTGAAGCAAAAAACAGAGCAGGGGTACAAGTGTGGATTTTAGCCTAAAAAAGGAGGCCGCCGCGGAGCAGCGGGGAATTTTTTAGGCTGGGGTAGGGGTATATTATACTAAGTCTAAAGCGGCTAAATTATGTAATATCACTAAGCCTATAGTAGCTAGTGCCTTCTGGATTAGGCTTAGTGGTTCTGTTCTTGTTTTTGTTGTCTTTGGGTAAAAAAACGAGTACGTCGTTTTTTTTATTAAATACGTATTTTCTAGATCCCTAGCCAGAGATGCTGTTGTACCTAGATACATTGTACCAAGGTAGGTATGCCTCGCCCTGCAACCTCCACCCTCGATACCTACCTACTCCGCTTTGTATCGCGGTGCTCCGTCCGCTACTCCGTTGACCGTTCAATCTGCCCCCGAACGAAGGAAAGAGAGTTCAGACAGGGCAACGACATTTCGACCCCGAGGAACCACCAAGGTCCCGTTCATCGTCTCCGTTCACGAGGGGTCGCCCGCCGCTTCTGTTCTCCTATAGGGCCGTTGGTGCCCAATCCCCGTGGTTGCGATTCATGAGCTCCCTGCCCTGTACACAATATTTTCGGAAAGCAGCCGCAGCCACAGCCGCCCACACGAGAGGGAAACACACACACACACATACACGCACAAAGAGAGAGAGAATGCTCGCTCTCCGAGTACTTGCCTACATGCCAAACAAACGTTCGCCCGGCGGCTCCATCATCTGATCCGATCGATGGCTTCTACTGGCGGTCTGACCCTGACCGACTATTCGTCATCGACTTGACTTCTTCACAGACCACACAGGCGAGACAACAAGACGCCGCGCGAATTCCAATCCACCAAGAGGCAGATTCTGTAATACCACATGAGCACCCCACCGATTCGTCTCTCTGTACAGATACCCTGCTCCGTCGTCTCCTCACCAACTTGCCCGGACGCCAAACGCGCACGACTCGGCGCTCCGACGTCAGCTCGTTCTCGTCTCCTGGTGCCCTACTCCAACCCAAGTCTCCAATCCGAAACATCACGTCCGTCCATCTCCAACAACCACCTCTCGCTGCTAATTTTCCGGTCTGTCGAAGCTGTCAAGCGATCGACTGACACTGGGAGAAAGGGCCTTTCGGCGGCCTGACCCATCCTGGCAAGCCCGGGGTGCCCCCCAGACGTCCCACCCTCCCTAGCCGTCCGAGAGCACCACTGACCAGAGCACCTTTTGGACGTTGGAGGGGGTGTGTCTCGATGGACTAGGAATCTCTTGCGGGTACCCGGCCTCTTCGCTCCCGGACTGACATCGCCCTCCCTCAGAGGAGCCTACTACACTAATTATGTACGGATACAAGTGCGAGCTCCTGTCAGCGGGATTCAAAATAGCAGGCTATTTTGTCAGCCTCGGCCAATTCGACTCGAGTGCTCTCTGCACCAGCATAAACCGCCGCGGCACCCCATGAAGATCAATGCATATGCCAACGGGGGGCTCCCCAATCTGGTCTGATTCCTGCCCGCATCCTCATTCAACGCACCTCACGAGCACCCAGTATCCCACCAGAATTCCGAGGTCAAACAAGCCAAGATGCAACTGATGTTTTGATCCTCGCTCTTGGTTTGATGTGCCGATATCGACGGCATTCCATTAAGCCTTGCTGCCGTCCCGATGTAGTGCGGAGGTCTATCCGAGCCATCCTGACACATCCGCCGCCATCGCATCGCGAAAACCGTTTCCGACAACAGCAGGGACTCGTCGCAACGCCGTCCAGCCTCCATGGAACCGACACCCACCACTGTTGCATTCTTCGTGGACCGCAATTGAACGACTCCGCCTTTCGCTGGGTGATTTGACGATCGAGATGGAGAGGCTACTTTGTCCTCCGAAGATGACGCGTATTAATGCCTTCGATCAAGACTTGCGGCCGGCTAGATTCGTCGGTCCATGCCGTCCGACATATACCATGGCCCGGCCCCAGCCATCCATCCCAGCCTGCTCGATGGTCAGGCGGTCGGACAAGACCTTCGATACACTCTGATAGATCTAGCTAGCTCATCATGGGACGGGCCTACTCCGTACAAAACTTTTCTTTGGCCAAGAGGGGGATTGACAAGGATACTTTGGCCGGCACCCGGTCGTTTCGTTCGAACCCCCAATCTCTCGGGGTTCCTTTTCCACCTCGCACTCACTCCGCTCAGTGCCCACCACCACGGCCAACTCAATGTTCAGGGCTCATCAGGAGCGCTCGCCATGAGGTCACCCGATTCCAGACCCAGGTCAGAAGACGAGCAGAGTCTCCATCCAGGCCTAGGTCATCGAATACTGGGGACGGACTGCGAGCCAACAGCAGTGCAAGAATCGTTTTCGGAACGCTCATTGGACATAATTTCCGGATTCATCGCGGAACCTCCGCCCTCGCCATTGGACAGAAAAGATTCTTTGCGCAAAGGGCGGTACTAGCGAAGGCATCTCGCAGGCCTGGGTGGCTTCCAGTTGGTCAGCTCGCTATATACGAGAAATCTCAGACGATTTTGACCACTGTTGTTTCGCAGAGGCTGTGTATAAAAGGATGGACGGCCTGGCCAAGCCTCGATGCTGCGGCACAAGGGACGACGCTCTATCCTGGGGGGATTGAGGGCAGCAAGGCCGTGGCCGTCGTGCTACTACGATTGGGGTATAGGCCAGCCTCGATCCAGGGTCATTTAGCATCCACCCGCGTTGGCCCGCAACGTGCGCCGTTCCCAATATGAAGCGGGCCCTTCCGGAGATATCCTAGTCACGTCCAGCAAGGTCAGTGTCTGATCGCTCGGCAGGCACAGACCTCGCGTCCGTTACGGCAGAAAGAGACGTCTCGTTTTGCGCCATGTCGGACGGGTAACGTGCATAAAACGAATGGACCTGGCGGAGAGATGGACCTGAGGGAGCAAGCGTGAATCGTCGGGAGTCGGGGCCCATTCAATATTTCCCAACGTCCATCGAAGCGAAGCAATAGCGGCTGAACCCCGAGGCACGCTCAGCCCAAAGAGGCAGGATCAATAAGCTGTTCCTCTGAGCCTCTGGACGCCCACGCCCACGATCACGAGTCGGGGCCTAGACATTGAGGCTTCAGCAGAGCAGAGTGACGGCATATCACATTTTTTCATACCGTTTCCGAAGAACTCGACGAGACTGCGGCCAGCCATTGTACGGACCGTCGTGATGATTGGCGCACGGTCAGGCCCGTTGCCCTGTTCTGTCCCTAGGGCGCTGCACATAGCCCTTGGAATATGCTTACTGCATGCACACACGGCACGATTAGTGTAGTCCCATTTCTGTCCTTGAAGCAACACTCCGAGGGCCACCCCCAAGAAACGAAAGGTCTGCCCAGTGCCCATAGCATCCAGTGGAGTACAACCTGGTGGTTGTTCCCGAGCCCCCCTCCCAATCCCGCTGGAACTGGACGGAGCAACTTACGCCTTGAGGCGGGCAGGCAGGGGACCAGGGCAGCACGAGCAACATTGCAGGGCAGCATCCGCCGCGGCCGTCTGTGTTCCCCTGCGCCTGTCTTCCCTTCCTTGCAGCCGTTCTCCCGTGGTCTGTGTCCTCTCGCCCTTCGTTCGCCTCATTTATGGTCGATTCGATGCAAGGTACGGGAACAATTTTGTGTCGGCAGGAATCTCGAGATGAAAGCCAAGATGATATGGCAGTCCTTCGCTGCCACCATGCTCCGCACTGGCCCGCCCTTCTCTGCTTTCGTCGCATATCGCGGGCCCGAGCCCCTCCCCGTCCTCGTCCTCTATTGCCCTCAAGGATGAGATGAGATGAGATCACAGCTCGAGAGGACCACGGCCGACCCGCTGCTCAGGGCAAACAAAAAACGGGACTTGCGAGAGGGCAAAACACGGGCGGCAAGGCAAGGCTTGTGAAAGGTGGGCGCGAGAGAGGGGTGGGAAGGATTTGCGCCTGACTGGCAGCAGCGAGGATGAACCCCCTCTTTTTGTTTCGCAGAGGGCAGAGGAAAACAGGCCTTGAGCTACCGCCGTTTCGCCGCTCACGTTTTCCATCGGGGAATTGCAGTGAAATGCATCGCGCCAGTGGTCTGTCTGCAGAGGACTCGACAAAAGCCAAGCCTGGTCAGCGAAATGGCCGAGTGTCCAGTGCAGTGCTGCTGCGCGTGGGAGCAGAAAAGAAAAGGGTGTCGTCTTAGCTCGGTTTTAAGCGCCGACGTTGCCCTCAATGCAGGGAGCCCCCCCGTCTGGCTCACCCACACACCCGCCCGTGCTTATCCACACCCGCCTGTCACCCCATGCATCAGAAAGTCTCTTGTGTGTGCGCGCTGCACATACGCAGTCATTCCCAACCGTCAATGGCGCCAGAGGCCATGCGCTCGCTGCCTTCTCTTGCAGACAGAGGGAAAGAGCATGCATACCACGCACGCTTCTACTGGGAAACACACGGCCGCAGAACCGGAGGCCCTCGGCTATGCAGGCCGGCCACGATTTGCCTCGCACTCTGCGACTTCAGATGGTGGCGTATGTGGGGTATCGACGGACTGGTCACATCGAATCATTGTGGTATCGGCTCCTGACGACGACGACGACGACGCTCGTGAATGCCAGACGAAAGAACACCGATGACGACGGACAAGGACGGTATTGAACTCGAGGCTATACCCACACAAGGTCAGGGGAAACCTGCAAAGCGCAGGACAGGCGTCATTCCTTGGTGAGCACGGCCATGTGCTTTCGACATCCATGTGTATGTGTGTAAGAGATGTGCTGAACTGCTGAAACGAACCGCAACAACACATGGCATACACACGAATTCCTTCCTGCGGGAGACATAATTATGGAGACATTATCCGCCAGACGCCGTTTGGACTGAGACACTCATTCCGCAAGCCAGGTCCCGGGCCCCCTTTTTTTATTTCTCTTGCTGTTCTATGATGCTAGAATGAACATTCCAGCCTGGCTCAACGACACCTTCTCATGCCGCCTGGTCTCGGCCCCAAGGCAAAAAAAGAGTCCTTGGCGCCGGTGTCAAAACCTGACTGCTTGCGGCCGCGTCAATGCGCAACGAGGCGCCGCTCAGCCTTGCCCCCCGATCTGACTGAAGCTTCAAAGTCGCAACTGGTAGCCCCCTTCCCAATCGCCCGGCTCTTCAGGTACGCCCGTGTGCTGTTGGTTACATGTCACTTGAAAAAAATCAACAGATTGTTTTCTAGATTTTACACGCGATCCCGCGGGATCGGCGTCAAAAATGAGGTATTTGCGCGCGACCAAGACCCTCCCTCCTCATGGGTCCAGGAGGAGAGATCTTGGGGGAGGAAAGAGGCAAGTGGCTTTCCACCAACACCGGTGACGTCTCGAGGAAGCATGGCATGGGCGGACCTGGGCCGCCACGCGCAACGATTTATTGTTTCCGCATTCATCAGCGCTTGATGATTGTTACTGTGGCCACCAAACGTTAGCATGTTTGCTTCCTTCCCGCCTCGCCATTCACACGCGACAGGATTTTTTTTTAAATGTCTCCAAGACAGGAGCTTTTGGGGGCGCAGTCGTGCGTACCAATATCTTCGTCGGCCAGCTCGTGGGAAAGTCCGACGCGCTGAGGCTGGTGCTTGACCGACTTGCCGTAGACAACGGCGTTCTTGAACTGCTCTAGAATGCTTCTGTGGATTTGGTTGCACTGGAAAAAGGAAGAATGTCAATCAGCATGGAGATTGCAAGAAGCACAACCTCCCTCCCCTTGCAGCAAAGCTGCCCGCGGGAGATTGAGGCAACGGGTCACTACTCACAAAGTCTTCGACCGTGCACCGGTTCGCGCGAAGAACGACCGGTTGAGAATAATCGGGCAAACGACCCTTTGGCTTCGTGTACACGCGAACCAGGTTCAGTTTCTCCCACCTGCGACGCGAGACCCGGTTTGTTAGCCAATGCTTCTCTCGCCTGATTTTATTTTTGGGATGGGGGGGGGGGGCCTTGTCGCGTCCGGCTGCGTAACGCGGATGGCTTCCGGACGAGGATCTGGGATTGGAATCCTTACATTGCCTCCATCAGCTCGTCGATGTTCCAACCGTGCTCGGAGCTGATTGGCACCGCGTTGGGGATACGGTACAGCAGGTCGAGCTCCTCGATGCTGATGGCGTCGATCTTGTTGAGGACGTAAATGACGGGGATGTAGCTTCGGCTCTTGGCCTCGAGGACGTCGATGAGGTCGTCGACGGTGGCGTCGCAGCGGATGGCGATATCGGCGGAGTTGATGCGGTACTCGTTCATGACGGCCTTGATCTCGTCGTGGTCGATGTGCGTCAGGGGCACCGTGCTGGTGATGTTGAGACCGCCCTTCTCCTTCTTCTTGAAGGTGATGTTGGGCGGCTGCTTGTTGATGCGGATACCGAAGCCCTCGAGTTCCTGCTCGATGACGCGCTTGTCCGTGAGAGGCTTGTTGACGTCGAGCACGATGAAGATGAGATGGCAGGTCTTGGCCACGGCGATGACCTGACGACCACGACCGCGACCGTCCTTTGCACCTTCGATAATACCAGGCAAATCGATGATTTGAAGGGGGGCACCTGCCCACGTCAGTCATCGTGTGCGACGCCTCGTAGGTCCCAATCCGCCGCGCGAGGCAGCCTGCGGGCTCCAATCCACCGGACTCTGCTCTACATACCGTTGTAGGTAACCTGACCCGGAACAGACGTCAAGGTCGTGAACTCGTAGGCGGCGGCCTCGGAGTGCTGGCCCGTCAACCTGCTCATGAGCGTACTCTTACCGACCGAGGGGAAGCCGATGAAGCCGATACTGGCGACACCAGTACGCGCAACGTCGAAGCCGGCACCGCCGCCACCACCACCGCTCGAGGGAGTCAGGAGCTCGCGCTTGAGCTTTGCGAGCTTTGCCTTCAACTGACCCAAGTGGAAGGATGTGGCCTTGTTCTTTTGGGTCTTGGCCATCTATCGTTCGTCTCCGTCAGCTCTGCTCATGTTTCTCGTGGTTCTGGCATCGTGGGTTTTGCGCTGGAGGCGTATAGGGGGTGGGAGGGTATCGAATACGGTGCGCGAGGCGATGAGACCGATTATTTGGTGTATCAGGTGCAACCGTCGGAATACGGATGGAAATTCTAGGGCCGAACGGCATCGAGGGCGAGGGGCAGGGAGCAGCATAGGGGAAGGGGATGGACACGTACTTCGGCCTCGATCTCCTTGATCTGTTCATCACAACCGTTAGCAAATTCTGAAACTCTCATTCCCTGTAGAGAGCAGGGCATAGAGGACGGGCGCGCTCACCTTGTCCACCGTCGTCGACATGATGGCGGTATTGATCCGACGCTTCGCTTCTCAAGGTGTGTTTCTTAACCGTCCGGCGGGGGGGGGGGTCTCTCGACGAGGAGACGTTCGTGAAATATCGTCGGCAGCGGTGCTTCCGATATGCGGCGCACGCAAAGTTCGGGGGAGTTTCGATGCGGGTTCGTGTCTCGTGGCGTCCGATTGCTCGGGGGGGTTTGGTGATGATGGCAGTTGTGGGCAAATGGCGGGGTGTGGGCTGGGCTGGTTTCGAAAGGCGGTATAAAATTTTGGTGGGGGGGAGCGACGGGTTTTGCCGGCCGACATTATTTTTTTTCCTTCCAAGGTTTCCCTTCTTCGGACCGACCAATGATGTCACAGAGCTGAGGTCAACTTAGTCAGTCTGGAACGAGACTTTCTTGGGGAAGAGACTTCCGATATCTTGGGAATCACCGATGGATTCTTGTGTGTTTTTTTCGGTTTGGTTCGAGTATTAAAAAGGGAGATCCTATTCATCAACCCCTCCTAACACCCCTAGTTGATGTGGCTCAATAATAACGACAACGGCGGACGACAACAACGACGACGATGACGGACGACAACGCCAACAACGACGGACGATAGTGTGCATGTTTAAAACTTTTTTTTTCATTTCAGTATCTAGGCCGTGGAAACTTATCCGTTCCAACACTCCCTCCGACAAGCTTGTCCTCAGCTCTCGTCCGCTGCCCAGTCCGCTGTCCAGTCCGCTGTCCACGTACAAATCTGTTTATTCCTTCGAAAACCCTTCTTATAACACTGACAGGGGCGCGTATCGCGTTGGTATACCGTACAACAGTCATCCAAAAGCAATTGGAGCTCGTAGCAGCCGTCTGTACGGCTTTTCGTCCGTCTATACATTTCCCGTGACACGAGGAAAAACCACTGAAGCCATCTGCGGTAGTCGAGTGGTCCAAGTCGTCACCAGTTTGCTGCAGGGCATGGTGCATGTGTATATTAAAGGTGGTGTATCCAGCTAGCTTTCCGAAGCTGAGACGCCATTGACGCCGTTCGGAACCCGTGCCTCGTCCGACGGAGCAGGCGCTGGCGTGGGCGCAGCAGCGTGAGTGCCGTTGACGGGCTCACCCGTTGTCTCGGTGACGTTCGACTGGCTCCGCGGCGACAGGTGTCCCCCGTTGGGAAGCGGGGCTTTGATGCCGTTCAGGAGATGATCAAGCCCTTGTTCCTTGCACAGACGAGCATAGTCAGGATCGCCAGGGAAAATCTGCTGCAGCCCCTTTCGAGGAACCCGTTTCTCGGGAAAGGGTGTGTTGCTTGTTGCACACAGTCCGGGCTTCTGTTCCTCGACCATTACGCCGTTGACGTAATACTTGTTTCTCGGTGCAAATCCGTAAAATCGGTCTGCGTCTGGATCTTGTTTCCATTTTTGCGAGTACTTCCATCCGTAGAGCTGGCCTTCATCCTCTGGGAGCTCGCGGTACTCGACGCTCAGCTTCAGACTTCGGAGGTGAGGAACATTCGGAATGATATACATCAAGTCCGATACCTGGGTAATGTCAATAATCATGTACTTTCTAAACTCTGGACTGAACTCACTTTGACAAAGAACATGTCCATCTTCAAAAACTTCTCGCGTGCCTCCCCGCGAAGCTGTTCCCTGATTCGGAAGTTCATCTTGAAAGGGTCTTGGCCTTCGCCGTAGTAGTCAGGCAGGCCCGTTCCGAGTTCGTACAAGGTCTCTGCGGTCAGGGCGTAACGGTCCGATTCCAGCCTCCAGATGACCTTTTTGGCCAGATCAGAAACAGGAACATGCTCCCAGGCGGTGTCTAGCAACGTGTCAGTCAGCATGTCGGGCATATCCGGCGGGGTAGGTAAGACGTACATCTTGATAAGGACAGGTCCTTCTCGCCGAGAAGCAGCGCAGCATGAGTGTTCAAGATCCACTGCTCTCTGCCATCAGGAGTGCCTGTGGCCTTCGGCTGGATGGTGTCGTATCGGACGCCTTGCATGTGCTTGAACTTCGCCGCCAACTCGGGAGTCTTGGGATTCGGGCAGCCGTCGAACCAACGCAGTAGAGGTGGCAACTTGGCCAGTCGCAGACGTTCTTGTTCTTCCCGTACGCGGCGTTGTTCGGCTTCTTTCGCGGCACGCTTGCGTTCCAACTCCTCGCGTTGCAGACGCTCCTTGCGTTCCCGTTCCAGACGCTCCTCCTCCTCTCTAAGGCGGCGAGCTTCTGCGGCTTCCCGCTCGAGCTGTTCTTTGCGAAGCCTCTCCTCCTCTTCGCGCTGCTTCCGAGCTTCCTCTTCCTTGCGTTTCCGCTCTTCCTCCTCACGGCGTTGCTTCTCCTCTTCCTCGCGAAGACGCTTTTCTTCCTCTTCGCGGCGCTTCTTCTCCTCGGCTTCGCGACGCTGCCGCTCTTCCTCTTCCTGGCGCTTTCTCTCGAGCTCCTTGCGTTTTCGTTCTTGCTCCTCGCGCTGCTTGGCCTCTTCTTCCTCCTTCAACCGCTTCTCCTCGGCTTCGCGCTCTTTTTGTTCGGCTTCGCGCTTCTTTTGCTCGGCCTCACGTCTCTTGTCTTCGGCCTCACGCTGTCGCCGCTCGTCTTCCTTTTTCCGGGCTTCCTCGGCCTCAGCTTCGCGTCGCTTCTTCTCCTCCTGGCGCTTCTCCTCCTTTCTTCTCTCCCTCTCCTCCAGACGCCTCTTTTCGTCGTCACGCTCCTTCTTCACACGCACTTCCGCATCTTCGGCATCCTTCGCATCAGGCATCTCGATGTCGACGTCTTCAGACTTGACGTGAATGCTTGACTTGTCGCTATTACTGGATTTCCCGGATTCCCTCCTGTGGTTATCTGCATCCGACTTGACCTTGGGCGGCCTTCGGTCGCTGTCGTCGTGGTCCCTGAGATTAGACTTGGATCTGGGAGGGCCATCACGGGATAGTCTGTGCGGGTCGTCTGGTGATGCTGTTGACTTTGGCCGTCGCTCCTTGCCATCAATATCCAGTCGCCTCCTCTTCGGAGGAGCTTCTGCATCGTCCTTTTCTCCATTGCTTGAGTGGGGTGGAGTTACACTGGATCGGTGCCTCTTGGATGAGTGGTCGCCGGAAACAGACAGTCGGTCCCTAGACTCGTCCCTCTTGAGGGCTTTCGTCCGGTCGTGATATTTCTCAGACAGGGGCTCGCCTTTCAGCTTCTCTGGATGATCGTCGTGCTTGGGATCGCGGGGACTGGACGGGTCCTTAAGCGAAGACGTGGTCGAAACCATACTGGCGCGTCGGTTCTTTTCCCTTTCGCCTCGCAGTTCCCCTTTCGACACAAGCTTCCGACGAGGCTTTACAGCCTCCCCCTCGGACGAAATGGCCGCGACGTCAGATTCAGCTCGCTTCATGGACTTGGATGACTGCTTCTGTGAGGGTGCAGGTGATGCTTCTCTGTCCGAAACTGCGATTGTTGAGACCCGATCTTCTTTTCTAGGTCTGCCAGGGCCTCTCTTTGGTGAAGTTTGATCATCGTGGAATGAGTCAGACCTCCGTTTTTCCTTTGGACTCGTAATATTGCGGCTGGTCGAAGGCTTTTTCCGAGCCTCAGGGTCGCGGGAGGGGCTAGAAAGGTTGCGTCTGTGGGCCCGATTTTCGTCTCTGAGTTCATGGCGGCTCTGGCGCTTTGCCTCTCGTTCCTGATCGCGTTCTCGGTCCCGTTCTCTCTCGCGTTCCCGCCGATTTGGAGACTTTGTTTTGGAAATGTCACGGTGTGACTTTCTGTACGCCTCGTAAGCTTCCTGAAGCATGTGCTCCTCGTCTTTCCAATTCGTTCCCTGTCGACGGCGAGCAATCTCGTAGTATGTTTCGCCTTTGAATCGACGGGTAGGGTCAAAGTTTGTTTGGTCCAAGAGCAGCCTGACAACTTTAATATTTTCCTGTCCGATGGCGGCCAACATGGGTGTCGCAAATTCTGGAGGTATGCTGGGAACAGGCGCAGGATCTGGGTTGGCGTTACCCAAAGCTAGAAGTAGCTGGATCACAACCTCATGCCCACCGCGTGCAGCCGCAACCATGGCTTCGGAGTCGTCGCAACTGTTTTTGACCAAAAGAACCCTCGTAACTGTCTCTTCGTCTCCACGTGCAGCGGCTTGTCGAAGCGTTTTGTCGTCCAAAGACATGTACAGCAGGTGGTTGCTCGTCTTCGTCGCTCTGCCTGATCCGGCCCTCCTGCCGCTGGCGTGAGAAGAGGGCGCAGGAGACCGTCGAGGACTGTCCGGTCCATGGGATGAACGGCCGTCGGGATGGTCGACAGAATGGTGGTCTTCAGACGTGCGCCTTCGCTCACCTTGTCTCGATTTTGCCTCGATAAGTGCAGCTCGGAACTCTGCCGCGTTTTCGAGGTCATCGCTGATTCGGTCAAGAGGTTCCTCTCCGCTCACGTTAGCTTTCCGGGGGTTCACACCGGCGTTCAGCAGCAGCTTCACGACGCCGAGGTGGCCATTATCGACGGCGTCCAGCAACGGTGTGTCCTTATCGTAGTTCACACAATCCAGGTTGCAGCCGGCGTCGATGAGAAGCTTCACAATATCCTCGTAACCATTAATTGCGGCGATCTGGAGTGGCGTGTTACCGGCGTAGTCGGCAACATTGAGGTCCTCGGGGCGCTCGCCCAGGCGCTGTTTGGCAACATCGTATTCCCCTCTTGCACAGGCTCGGGCGAGGAAGGTTTGACCGTGGGCGTCGAGATGTTTTTTGTGTGGCGCGATTTTGGCAGGCGACATGTTTGACTCGGCGGTGGCGGGTGTCGACAAATTTCGCAGCTTGGAGCTCCGAGGGTGAGGGCTGCCGCTCGCAGATGATTCGTCGGAATGATAATCGGTTGCCTGGAGCGGAGGAGGAAGGCGCTTCTTCTTGTGGCTCAGGCCATTAGACGAGTTTGCAGGAAGTTGCGTTGAAATGCTCCGTCGGTGGGCACGTGGGTGGTGGGGAGATACGGATCTGGTGCGAGATCCTGAGTGGCCCTCGTTCTCCCTCCTGGAAGACGATTTGAGTTCCTTTGGAAGTCGGTTCGGTCGAGAATCGACGCCCGTATCCGAGATGCGTTGTCGTCGAACCTTCCGATTCTCGCCCTCGTCATCCGAGTCTGCTTTGGGAAGCTTGCGTTTGTGAGGGACTGCCCGGTCGGTGGATTTGGCACGGTCTTTCATGGGCAGCTTTGGAGATTTCCTACGGTCAGCACCCGTGTCGGAGTCGGAGTGCCCGCCATTTCGACGTCTCGGGGGAGAGGCAGGAGCCGAGCTGAGGCCACTGGAGCCGTCTTTATTTCGGGAGGATTGATCGTGAAGACGTTTCTTTTTAGTACCAAGCGACGACGGTCCTTCCGACAACAAACGTGGAGGATTGGCGGTTTTTTCTCTATCGCCCTCTCTGCTGGCACTGGCATCACGATTCTTGCGGGGGGGCGGGAGCTCTCCATCGCTGCGGTCCTCGTGCTTCACCTTCCTTGCCTTGGAGGGCGAGTGTCCGTCCTTGCCAGGCAATACTATGGTTTCGGCATCCGAGTCTCTCTCGGTGGGGGCTTCGTCGGCGGCAGGTGGCGCGCGAGCAACCGTCACGCTGGGCTTGATGTCCTTGGACAGGTTCGGCGGAGACTTGATGGACTCGTCCGCACTCTTGGGCGGCTTGTTGTTGGTGGACTCCTTGGACTCGTCAGGCTGGTGATTGCCCGGTCGCTTCTCCGCAGCAGCGACGGGCTTCGGCTTGTCGGACCCGGCAGCATTCTGCGCATCCATATCATTTATCTGAAAGTCGAAAGACTGGCCAGCACCATCCTGGCCAAAGGTCGGCCACAAGTGAGAAAACAAAGATCGCGAGTTGGATTGGGTGCCGGATTGACTTCGTGGTCGAGGGGAGGGACTGCTCGGTCGCCTGAGAAAGCCCCTAAGAGAAAAGTGGCCAGGTCAGTCACGGGGGCGCGGTAGGCGAGACTGGAGGCGACGGTGTGTTGGGAACCGGAAATGGGAGCAGGCTTGAGCGGATGCACGACGACCAAAGGGAAAAAAAAAAAAATACACACACAAAGGAAGCGCCTGGCCGGAGTAACGATGCGTGTGGTTCGATGATCGCGGGCGCAATGGTAAATGCTGGAAAAGGGCTGACTTGGGGACGGATGCTGGACGCTTCGTACGGTTTGGCTGAAGGTGGAAATGGGGCCGCGAGAGTCTTCAGAGTCAAAAAGTCTGATCGCCACCACTTTGATTGGACCCGACGGGGGACGCTTGGAATACGGACGGCCAGCAGCAGGAGGCAAAGAGTGATTGGCAGCAGCAACAGCCCGGGCACGAGTAGGACTGTATCCGTAGGAGTGAGCGTGGCAGTGGCAGTGGCAGCCTGACGAGTGAGGGAGATATGCGAAACTACGTACTCGATTTCGAGGCACGATACTTGAGACCACAGCCAAAAATTGCAGAAACCGTAAGTATCTCAAGCCACGCTAGTAAAAGGAAAGCGAGGATGCAGCCTGGAAGTAACCCCAGGACCCACCTTGCTTCAGAATGATAGGTAGAGGTGTCCTACTGAGATAGCGTGCCGTGCTATGTGTGCAGTGTGTCCGCCTCCCTCTTTCCCGTCCGTCCCCTCTCTGACTGCAGCTGCTGTCTGTATACGGAGCATACTACCTAGGTACCGCCGTTAGGCGTTCCATGGGATTTTATCATGCTTGCCTGCCTACTGGATACTGTGTACTTTTCATGTACCTTACCTAGGTATTTTATGATTGCGCGGCACCGCAGGCAGCGAAGCCAGCAGGGCCGCCTTACCCTGGCTGCCAGCCCGCGAAATTTCCCTTGGGTTCAATTCAAAACAAGGCCCGACCATGCAAACAAGACTCTGCCCGGCTGTTGCCCTGCAAGCCCCAGGTTCCTTGGTTGAGCAGCAGCGAAAACAGGCAGCAGGTACGTACCTATTTGTGGCACCGCCATTCGATACAAAGTATTCCGAGGTTTTCAGTACGTACCGACGCCGCCTCGAGTCGGAACCCCACCTCGGCCAATCCCAACCTCCTGCAGCGTCGCAGCAGGCTCCGCATCCTCCTCTTTCCCCCCTCCGCCTGCGTTCCCCGTCGTCGCATCTTGAATCGAACGGACGAATCACGAACCATATTGAAAACGGAGCTCTGGCAACTGGGAACGGACGCCATACGGCCAGCCAGCCCGAGACACTGAGCATAGATGACTAATCGGCTTGCTTTATTCGATTTAGGACTAGCGTCTACCGCCTCCTTTTGTTGTTCCAGCGCCACACTGGTGAGCTGACGCTGGACGCTCGAGCCTCCTCTAACTCCAGTAAGCCTCGCCTCACTCTGAGCTTTCTAATCGTTATTATTATCCGTCGTCGTTGTTTGTCGTCCTCGTTGTCTGTCGTCCTCGATGTCTGTCGTCCTCGTTGTCTGTCGTCCTCGTTGTCTGTCGTCCTCGTTGTCTGTCGTCCTCGTTGTCTGTCGTCCTCGTTGTCTGTCGTCCTCGTTGTCTGTCGTCCTCGTTGTCTGTCGTCCTTGTTGTCTGTCGTCCTTGTTGTTGTCCTTGTTGTCGTCGTTGCCTATCGTCGTCCGCGTGTAATATTAGAGAGTGAGAGGCCGACGATTGGAGAGCCAAGCCACATACGGGTGTTGGATACCAGAAGAGGGGGTGACGAATAAGATCACGCTTCTTTCAGTCTCCGGCGGTGACGCAGAGCCGTTTGACGACTGACTGCCACTGGTCTACCCCACCTGGAACCTACCTTCAGGTCGCTGAGAGCTTCTACGACTTTGCCAATTCACCTCAGCATGTGCCCCTAGCAACAAGCTTTCCATATCTACCATAGGAAGCTCATCGACCTCAACAACTGCCGCAACTTACTCGAAGTCCTACATAAGGTTGGGTGCAGCACCACATCACACCGTCCGCGTGCCATTTGTCAAACAACTGCATCAAACAGCCGTGAGGCAGAACCCGAAAAATGACCGCGAACGTTGTCACTCTCCCGGCCTCCCTGGACGACGTGCGCATCACCAGACTCCCGGCGTCCGCCTTCTACATCCCAGACTTCATATCCGAGGAGGAGGAACAGGCCATCTTGCAAAAGGTACGCAAGCAGACGTTGCCCGAGAAAAGTTCCACTTCGCCCCTAGTGTACGCTATTGCTCTATTCTGGGCTTTTCAGCTGACCAGGTGCCTGGGCCCCAACAGATAGCTGATGCGCCGAAACCCCGCTGGAAACAACTGACTCATCGACGTCTCCAAACATGGCCGTCCGATCTCGTCCAGAACAAATTGATCGATGCTCCATTGCCACAGTGGCTGCAAGAACCCGTGATCTCGCGAATTCTTTCCCTGCCTCGGACCGCCGACTCTGACTCATCCAACCTCTTTGCCGAAAGTCCTCATCAACGCCCAAACCACGTGCTTATCAACGAGTATCCTCCGGGAGTCGGAATCATGCCACATAAGTTGAGTACATGGTAGGTGTCCGCATAAAGGCTTGATTCTCATAACGGCTACAGGACGGGGCTGCCTATCATCCAGTTGTCTGCACAGTCAGCCTAGGAGCAAGCTTGTGCCTGAATCTCTACAGGAGCAAAGAAGACGGCGCGCTGGATCCAGAGCCCGTATGGCGCATTTTACAAGAGCCCAGGAGTCTTCTCATTACCACCGACAACCTCTATACCGACTACCTCCACGGCATTGCCGACATCGATGAAGACATCGAACTGTCCCGTGAGAGCATCGTGAACTGGGACCTGTTGCGATCGAAGGACGATTTCGCGACTGGCCGTAACGTCCGCGCGACCAGAACGAGCCTCACCTATCGCGATGTGATGCAGGTATCGAAGCTCGGAGCGAAGTTTGGCTTGTTTGGCAAGAGGTGACGATATGGTTCGAGTGAGCCTAGAAGATGAACGGTATCATCCTCCACCTGTGGGCGACCCTGTCTGCGCCAAACTTCTGCGCGTACCACTCCTTCGTCCCGCCGGCCGTTGTACCGAGATTAATGACGATGAACCAGAATGCGCACAAGAGTGTGCGGTTGAACCATTGACCATCCGGCGCAGCCGCTAGGGCGAGACCGAAATAAAGGATACACTCGCAAGTGTAATGGGGACAGACGAGATACCGAAAAAGGCCTTGGTCCGGCAACGAGTACTTCTTCAGGCTGGCCAGGTGTTTATGGCACCAGTGCTGATTCGCCCAACCGTAGAAATAGACGGCGGTCCCGACGAGCGTGGTTGGGGACAGCAGGTTGCCGGCTTTTGGTGATGACGTTGCTCGAATGGCCGCTGGGCAAGTCAGTAGGAGTTTGCGACGAGAGAGCAGAGGAGACTTTCCTGATCCTTCGACCCAAACCGACACGCTCATGCAGATATAGAAACCCAGGCCCAGCAGCCAATGGACGAACCACATCCTAGAAGACCCCGGCTTCATGACGAAGAAGCATTCGTACAGCCTCTTCGAGCCTTGCAGTGCCATCAGAGCCCAGACGAGAACCGTCTGCCCCAGGCTCATGGAAGGACCCCCAGACTCCGCCTGCCGAGCTGCAATGAATTCGATGATAGGGCCGCCTCGGAGATACTCGAAAGCCCAGAACGCGGAGCCGGCGACTGACGCCACGTAAAAGTGCGTAAACCATGAGTGCGGTATCTGGCCGATAGACGTAACCGCTTTGACGAGCTCGTTGAACCAATTCGTTGCCTTGGATCCGGCCTCCTTCGTCCGGTCATCGGTGCCAGCCGGCGAGCGAGCGCCGTAGTCCAGTAGGGCGTGCTGTGCGGCCTTTGGAATCGCCTGAATGGCCAGGACGAGGGCCGAGGAGAGGCCAAAGAAGAATTGGCACCATTGAGCCGGGGTGATGGCCGAGAGTGCCTCGGTGGCGGTCGCAAGGGAGGCCATGTTGAGGCTGGCAAGACTTGGTGGTTGTCCGTGATGAGATGCGTCGCCCGGCACAGTGCCCGTCGGTTTTGATACGGTTAGCTAGCGTGACGGCTTCGCCGGATCATCAATCGCGCGGGTCCCGCAGTTCCCGCACCGCTCCGTCCCTCCAGTGGAGCGGGTCGACCTCCTCGTGAATGCGAGCAGCTCCACAAAGTGTCCCGTCGGCACAACGACGACATCCCATCCCCGTTTTTTCTCAAGGACGATCTCTCGATTCCAACGGCACAGCGGCTAGAAAAGCAGATGCCAATGCACGAGACGTTCTTTCCGGCGGACTAGTCCTGCCGCTACCCGCCGCGGGCAAAGTGAGGCTAACGGCGCGGGCTTCTCTCATCAGGCTGCATCGGAGGCGCAGCAGCGCTGCAGCCAGGCGGCCTCGGTCTCGACCGGAATGCTCTGCCTGCTCTGCCTAGTTCAGCCTATTAAATTGCAGTGAAGCAGGCCGCATGCATTCCGCCAGCGTGGGATGGTGTCACAGGGCAGTGAAAGAGCGGTTTTGCTTTTCCGAGTGGACTGCCCTTCCAGGCAGCCTGGTTGCCTGCCTTCAACTTGCGCGGCGATCACCAGCGATTGGGATTTCCAGGCGTCGGCCATAGGTCGTTTCGAGCCGTGCACTGTGGCGACAGAATACTGGCCGTCTGATGGTGATACGTAGCCAAGTAGCGTATGCCTGTCTGCCTCGTCCTTGGCCGCGCGTAGCCTTATTTACATTTGAATACGGTGGTTCGCGGCCAAAGCCTCCTGGTGTCTGATCATGCGGGGAGGGCTGCACTGCCTAGGTAGTAAATGACCACTATTGGCTTCTCACTCATACCCTCTCGAGTATAAAACCAAGTTGTTTCCCCCGCCAGTCGATTCACAGGAGCATGCACAACAGTCACGGCCAAGATCGAAACCCTACCTTCATCGGCCGCGAGAGCCGCTTGTTTCTTCTGCAGTTTCCTTGTGGGCTTTCTGTTCTGAGAATGTCGAGCAGCCTCCATGCCAACACCCCTCTTTCGCCCGGACGTTCGAAGCGTTTAACCTGAAGAGTCGTCTCCAGTATGCCAGCCGGTTGAAGCCAGAGGCGAGGGCAAATGGAAGAGGTGCTACGTGTTCCGTGTATAGTAACTGCAGGTACAAGTATGCCAGCCGGTTGAAGCCAGAGGCGAGGGCAAATGGAAGAGGTGCTACGTGTTCCGTGTATAGTAACTGCAGGTACTTCTCTATAGGCTTAGACATTGTGTGAAAGGCACAGGTATGGGGCGAATGAGGTGTGATCGGGGAATCCGGGGAGAGGTTACAAGTCTTGAAGGAGGCTGAGGGAAGGTGGTCGAGGTGTTGTTCTGGCAATATTGGAGTGGCTGGACGGCCATGTGCACTGCAGTTGAAGACTTGCCCGGCTAATATCGATTCCTGGTCGTTGTGATGTAACTGAGCTCGCTTCTGATATCGGAAGCTTAATAATAGCAGAAACGGGGGATTTGATACTCATAGGATTCTCTTGAACTTGGCCATCCGGTCATCCAGTTACGTCAAGGGGTTTGCTTAGCTCTCGCTCTCGTAGATCCTCTGTAGAAACCGAGATGGGCTCCGTTGGCTTATCTGTGGGCCATATCTTGGGCGTGCAACTCTCGGGAAGCGTAGCCATCGGGAAGGAACATCGCCACTGATGGTCTTGCTGTTCACCCCCCTTGGCTCTGCTGTGTCCAAAGGCATCGGGTTACGGACAAGCCAAGGAAGTTGGACTCCAGACGGCGATGACAGCAATGTTCCCCGGCGCCCACCACTACCTCTGCTGTCGGCATAAGTGACGAGGATAGAAGTTGAACTACTGAACCGTACACAGTGCGTCTCTTCATAGCCGAGGAGGCCTAGAACTTCCAGGACTCCCCCTCACGGACCTCGAAGCCGCACCTTATACATCGTCGACAGAGCATGGGGTCGAAGATGTGTTATTCGTTCCATCGACTTCTGACATTTCATGTCGAGCCCTGGTGTCAACTCACAGAGCGCATCTCAAGCATACATTTCCCTCGCCGTGCTCTGCGATGACGTACTAAGTTCCAAGCTCCTGTCCTAGATCCGACGTCTCGTTCGGGAACAGTTGAGAAAGCCGAAGCGGATACATCCAGCACAACAGTAGCTCTTCGTACATTCGTATAAAAAGTGCGTGCGAGCGCGCATTCCGAGACCTTCTTCCCCACGCAACACACTAGATGATCCAGTACGCTAGGTCCTTCGCTAGAAGGGAAACCTCCTGCCCTCCTCTATATTACCAATTCAGGAGCTCTCTACATCACGCTTAGCTCCATCCCCATCGATGCTTTTGTATCCGCGTCCGGGAAGTATACAGACACCCGATACCCGCAAGACAGAGACGCAGGCGGACGGAAAGACGGTCCTACACATTCTAAAAGTTACGAGCAATCCGCCAGCTTGTACCGCTCCCGCTTGATCCATCCCGATGGGAGACACGCAGTATCATCACCAATTTGGTGGCGGCGAAGAACCTGCCTGGTGGAAGAAAGTCAACATCTCTCCCAAAGGGCCACCAATATATACCTATCTAGCGCGCGTATACGGCTGTATACCGGCTTGATCCTCGCGAGATAGCAGCCCTTCTCGTTCCAAAAGCTTATAAAAGCCACCGTACATGGTTTAGTGTTAACAAGCACCAAGGTACGATTTGCCGTTTCTGGTATTGATCGCGAAGTCCGGGGACAACATAGCCTCAGGTGAGCGAGATCGTAACTAAAAGCGTTGGCATCCAAGCTCTCTCTCTCTTTCGATTTCCTCAGCCCTCCATTCCTTCCCTTGCCCGTCACTGCTGCCTGTTGAGCCACAGTGGAATACTTCCCAGACGACAAGGGACCCGGGATGGCAGCACTCCGAGACCCCCTTTCCCCCGTCTGAATCGCGGCATGTGTTCGTTGCACATCGACACTACGCCCAGACGAATGCCTCGAAATAGCTGGAAGAGCGCCGCGCCCAAGTCCATCCTATAGATTCTTCCATCAACAACTCGCGAGGCGATATTCAGATTCCGTTTTTATACCTTCCAAGATCAGAATTTCGGTGAGGTCCGATTGCCATGAAGTTGCGGCGATGAAGAAGAGCAAGACCTACCTAGTCGTCAAAGACTAAGGGCTGACGAATACCAAACAAATAATGCAACAACTCTTGGTTGCGAGATATGTTATGACCGCTGCGTTGGCACGTTCGTTATCAAGCTATCCAGCATCACATCCCACTCCTTGCAACAACACACCGCAGTATTAAGAAAACGTGAGTTGCTCCATTCTATTCTAGGTCACACATTAATACCGTATAAACGATTCCGTGCCCCCCTTACTCCGAGTTCGTGCCCATTACTGGTGGAAAGTGGTATCGTAACGCCCAAAATGCTTCAAAGACAACAGACAACCGACACCGCCAATGGAATGTGACACTCAAGCATCGTGTTCGTAGTGGTACACGCTTGGGTCGCCGCCCGTCAGCTTCAGCATGTGTCGCTCGTACGGTCCCAACGGCTCTTCGACCATGACCTTGCCACTAGGACACAGTCCCTCCGGGCCGCAGTATTCCCAGATCCAGCGGCCCTCCTCCCACTGGGACGGGTGCTGTATGCAGCCCGCCCTGTCTTCCTCCGGCTCCCAGCTAGGGTGGTGCGGGACGGGGTCGTGGATGGCTTTTTTGGAGCGGACGAGCTTCCAGTGTTTCTTCAGGGCGGGGTTGTCCCAGACGCCCACATCGTCCAGACCTAGACCCTGACAAGCGAGGCGGACGCGGACCGACGAATGAATGCGCTCGTTGGTGTCTTTCAGGAACGGACCATCCCTGATCTCGGTTCTCGGGTTGACCTGCCTGTACAGACCGGGAGAGCGGGTGATCTTGCCGGCCAGGGTGTACAGCAGGTTCGATGTCTTCTGGATGGCGCCCAGGCCCCACGGCCGGATAGGATGGTTCTGGGAGAAGATGGGTTCCACGGCCCACTTCAAGCCCTTGGTTTTCTTCTGCTGCGCGTGGTAGAACGACTTTGACTGCTGCACGCAGCGTTCGAGAGCAAGATGGTTGAACTCAACGCCGATGGATGCCAGTTGGTCCATCATCCAGGCGAGGGTAATGTTGGCCATGCCTTGATCGTTCCACCCGCCGCCGCAGTTCCCGTGGTTTCCCGGGAACCACACCTGCCGGAGATCCGTGGACAAGCGGTTTTCTTCGAGACGTTCCCAGACGGCGGGCTGGAAGGAGTAGCGGGTCTCGTCGAGGGCGAGGGCCTGGAAGGCGTGCTGGACGCGGTCCGAGAGGGAGGTGTCCCAGAAGCGGTACTCCTCGTTGGATGCGTAGATGCCGATCTTGTTTAGCCAGCGAATCTGGGGGAGGCCAAGGCTGCCCACGGTGTCCCAAACGGCTGTGTCTGATTAGCGAGGGTCTGTCAACACACACACGAAGATACTCACCGACTGCCTTGACCTTGATGATATCTCCCTTGCCCTCTTCTTGTCTCACACGGGTCATACCAAGCTACTCCCAGTCAGTATTGTGCAGCGTCAACAAACATTGGGACTTGGACACACCTTCTCGAGCCTCGTCCTGTACTTTTCAGGGGCGTCGGCGCCTTTGGGCTTGTTTTCGAAGGGCATATTGGGGAACTCGTCTTTGTAGCCGTCGTTCATCCAGTTCTCCATATCCTTGAAGATGGGGTAGAAGTGCTCCACGCCCTCGCGGGTCAGGAGGCCCAAGTCGGCGATCATGCCGGCGACGGAGCGGACGGTGTAGGCGCCCCGGGAGAAGCCGATGAGGATGATCTCGTCGCCGTCACAGTAGTTTGCGCACAGGAATGAGTACACTTGCTTGACTCGCTGTGTTGTGTCAGCCTTCGCACACAGCCAACTACCATGAAGTGTGGTCGACTCACCTCGGAAAGACCGAGTCCAAACGCACCTCCGGTCAGGGTATCGAGTGTGTTGCTCCCCGTGCCGACGCCCGACTCGTACTCAATAACCTGCACCCGACCATCGCTGCACTTGCGACGAAAGCATCTCGAGATGCGCGTTACGTTCGACGGAATCTGGAGCTGTCCTTTGGGCTTCCACAAGGTGCCTTTGACGTAACCGCTCTCGCTGGTTCAGGTTAGCATGGCTCTTTAGGAGACGCGCAAGGAAAACTCACGAGTTCATCCATGTCCCATCACAGCATACGATCAGTCTCTTTGGAGAATACGTGTTGTTCGCGCTGGTGGCGGTTGAAGAAGTAGTAGACATGATGGGCGGTCGTGTCCCAAGTGGGCTTGCCACCAGGTCGAAGCTCAGGGACGAGCGGGTTGAGATAGTCTTGAGGTAGGAACGGAGTGTTGTTGTCGAGCTTCGGTGGATGTTGTTTCAAAGTGCTAGATGGTTATCTTCGAAAAGTCTCCCGGGTGGTATTGCCTGTTGGTGGGTGTCGAATTGACTTGCGATCTTCATTCTCTCTCCGGACGGCGGCCGCTCCCTCCCTTATATATAAACAGGGGCAGGGGCAATTGACGAAAAGAGCCCCCGGTCCTAGGCATCCAGATTGGGGCGCAGGAAACAAGCACAGAAAAGTCCCGGTCAAACGCGGTATGGAATGGTTCGCAAGGCTGCGGTAGTTACATTCCAGGCGACTCGCGCCGCATGTGTCATCGGCCAAGATCTTGTTCTATTCGTATTCGCAAAGAAAGGGAACTGCGCAAAAGCGCAGAGCGGAGAGCTGTTCCCTCCACTGTTGGCCAAGAGCGAGGCTGAAGGTGAGTCTGACACGGAGACACAGTAGACATTTCCTGCGTAGCAAGCAGGTACAGAAGGAAACGTTCGAGTTGTGTCTTGCGGTAGGTAGCTCGGCGGTGTGCACACAACACTAATTCAGTATCGTTGATCAACCCTTGCTCAGAGGCATCCTGGGCGATAGAGTCAGATTGGCAGGCATCAGAAAAGAAAAGGATACTTCCTGCCAAGTCTATTGGTTGCCTTGCGAGAGTACCCTGCGATCCGCGGTGAGATGGCGCGGGAAACAGCGTCCCGCTGTTTGTCGTACAGGGCAGGAATGGAGGCGGGGGAAACGGCTGCACCGAAGGAATGACCACTCACGTCGTTCGATTGGGCAAGAGAAGAGGGAATCAAGAACATAGCCAAATGATGAACAAATAAAGTCGGAATTGAAGAGTTCACCGGTCGCTCAGCCTCAACCCACCTCTCCGATAGTGCTTGCCGGGTGCTGCTTTACGATGGCCTCTGCAGAGCATTGCATCGCTCTCTCCACCATCAACATCCCGCGGTCAGCAAAAGTGGGGAAATGAGCTTCACGAGGACAATCAGAGACGGTTGAATGGCCGAGAAAGAGAGAAAAAGTCAGAAATGAGCATCGGTGCCGCAGGCCTGCATCCCCGAAATCAGCACTACTCGCGGGCTGAAGCGAAGTCCAGGGGAGGGAACAACGTCTCTACTGCAAGTGGCAGGTGAGAAACCCCCAATCCGCAAAATAACAAGGGGCAAGTTGACGACAGACGGGCCCCGATTGGACAGCATCGCCGGGTATGTTGAAAAGCCCCTGGGCAAGGCGAAGTCAACCGCCTGGAATGCAACGGAGGCGAAGGCGGAGAGGCTCGTACGTCTGTGTAACCTCTGCAGGAATCCTCGACCACCAACTCCAGGCGTCTTTTTGGACATGATTGACGTCGATGTGCGCCCAGCAGTCACCGAATCAGAGACTCGTCGTGGTTCTTGAATTGGCCTTGTCACAGTGTACAAAGGTGACATCTTCGACGGAAAGACCAACCCAATGTTCTCAACAGCGGGTGAAAGTGGACCCCCCCATCGCCCTGATTCGCCCAGGTGCGACTCCCCTCAACGGGCCTCCCGAAGGCAGCCAGCCCTATCATCGCAACCTCGAAACGACACATCTCACTTTACCAAACACCTCCCACCGACGTGAGAAAAACATCAGACCCCGTGGACACGGATACCGACCGTGGTGTCGTGACTACGAAGCTACTCGTTCGCCTCGGGCGTTCGTCTGTAACATAGGACGAACCGGCACCGCGCTTGGAGAACATCAGACATTGACTACACTCACCGAGCCGCAACCCAACATCGCGGAACAGAACACAGACAGGCAGACGTTTCTGTTTCTGCACTTTTGCAACGCGAAAAGAACGTCACAAAAGAACCGGTCCTCCCACATGGGCACCCAAACCAAGCCTCCGCCACACCCGTACCCGTATCCCGTCTGACTGTACCTTTCCCCCCTCCGCCGGTACATCTATAACATCATCGCGGGATGCGATGACTCCCGTCTGACGCTGAGCGATTGCCGACCCCACGCCCGCGACCAAACCCAACACTGAACCAACAGGTCTCGCCCGTCGCTTACCCAGCCAGCCATACTCAGGGAGGCACTCAGGTGGTGGGGTTGAGACCAGACCTCACCCTCCCTTTCTAAACATATCGAATCCGTCCAAAACGAGGTCAAAAAAACGAGCACGCAAAAAGAAGCCCAATTGAGACCTCGTGCTTTCCACGTTACCTCCCTTTCCCCAAACCACCGCCTAGCTAAACCATCCAGTCCCTTTCCCCCAGAAAAGAAAAATCAGCACCCGACCTATCGTCTTGGCGGCAGGCCAGCTGGTGGTGGCTGCGCCAACCAACCAACCTTTTGAATGCTGACGCACATAAGACCACCCAACCAATCACGCCAAGAATCACCACCGCAAGACACCCAGATTAGGAAATAAAAAGTCGAACCACCCGAGACTCAAAAATCAGCTCAGCTGCCGCAGGGCGGGCAACCCGAAGATTCCCTAATTACCTATCTGCGCATCTGCTTCATGAACACTAGGAAGTGAAGAAAAAGCCACGCATTCCAGTAGCGCTGCTTGTTTCCTCCCTTCAGCCCTACCCATTCCACGGTTAATCATTCCCAGTCTCCGGGAATGGCCTTGGAGAACTACCTAGGTAGGTAGTCAAACGTGGTCTGCCGCCACGCCACTGTTGCAGATAGGTAGACTACTACCGTATACTCTGGGAAAATCCGGATTTGAGCTAAGTACGGGAGCCAAACCCCTCGTAGTACTAATCAACAACGTTCTTTAGAAACTCCCTATTCAAAGTGAAGTGTTAGTGTACTTGGTATCGTTTTAGTCCACTTTTGAGTCCAGTCTAGTCCAAACTAGGTCTGGCTCAAATCCGGATTTTTCGAGTGTATACGGTAGACGTGAGCAAGAAAAGCCAAAAGTCGACCTCACCTCGCCTCGCCTACCGGTGAGACCGTCTCGGAACTCGTTCGAGACACGCTCATCACGCGGGACCGTCTCTCGCTCCCTGCTCTTCCGAGACAGATCTCGCTCGAACCGCGCACTAGCATGACACTGACACCCATCACACGATGCAACAAAAGCAAGCGAAGAAAAAGTATCAAAAAAAATGTCTTGAAAAAGTTGCAGCCCGACGGCTGGCTGTGTCTATTGCTTCATTCGCCATGCTGCTGCTAAAGGCACGCTGCGTTATACAGAAACAAGAGACGGCAAAGGAAAAGAAAACGCGTACAAACACATGGTGTGGTGGATATTACATCTTTCTACATGTTGTGACAAACATGCAATGCCGGCCGTGACATTTTTGTGTATGGAGCACTTCCCTAATGTCCCACATCCCGGCAGCAGGCCCTCTGCTGCTATTCTAATGTGCTCCCGATTCCTGGGGAACCCGCACTGGTGTTTTTTTCCAGTCCTCAAAAACCAAGGTTCTTAATATGCTCAAGTAAACAAAGTGGTATACGCAACAAGTCCCGTTCCAGAGACTCATTCCTCCCCGAACAGGATGCCTTGGTGTTCGGCACACAGCTGCTCAAAACCAAGCCAGTAGGACGTGTGGTTGTCGTTGCTTTCGTCCGACCAGGCACCGGCGTCCGTCTCCTTGATCTCTTTGGGGTACGGGTGCGCCGGGTACCATATCCGGTTGTCGATGGGGTCGGGCGTGTAGCCCTGGCCCTCCTGGAACCAGTTGATGGCGGAGCGGATGAGCGACCGCGAGTAGGGGAAGAACCACATGCGAGGCCAGAAAAAGTCCAGCGCCCCCTTCTCGCCGGTGACGTGGAGCAGCGGGAACGTCTGCTTGGTGACGACATTGGATCCGAACTCGGACTTGCGGATCAGCTCGTTCACCGTCGCGCCCATGGTCTCGTCCGACGTAGAGTTGAAGATGCGCTTGAGCGACTTCATGCCGTCGGCCTGCATGTGCAGGTGCCAGGGGACAAACTCGGAGTTGTTGCGCACGTTCTGGGTGATCTCGATCGAGTAGAGGGGGCCGAGGAACTTGCGCCAGTCGACCCACTCCGTGTAGCCGGCCCAGGTCTGGAACATCAGACTCCAGTAGTCCATGGCGATGTGGAAGTTGTAGCTGTACATGGGCTCCAGCTGAGGGACGAAGCCGTCCTCAGGAGGCTGCATCACGGGGGCTTCCGGGTTCTCCTCCTTTTGCATCTCGATCCGCTCAAGCTCCTGCAGGCCCCAGACGTCGCTCATGTAAAACTGGTCGCTCTCCCTGAATTCATATTCAGGGTCGTACACCTCGTTGATGAGGTCCAGGGTGGCGCGGAACATCTCGCGGACCTCCTTGATAGGGCCCATGATGGTGCCGCTGTTCAGCCATCTCGGGTGGTTGTAAGCCATGTCGCCGCCGTTCGTCAGTGGCCCAAACTCCCGGCCGTCCATGTTGGGAACCGGAGGAACGGCCCAGCATGCCGGCCGTCGCCAGTCCACCGGCCAGCAGACCTTGTCGGCGCCGAAGAAGATGTGGCGGCCAAGGGGCCCGGCGAGGCTCTGGGCCTTCTCGGGGCCCAGCTGCTGGATGATGCGCTCGTTCTCCTTCTCCGCCGCCTTGAAGTATCGCTCGATGAGGACGTCGGGGCCAAACTGCAGCAGAACATCGTAGCCGTCGATCATGAGAAAGAGGTCGTCGTTGGCGGACTCGTCGAGGCTCTCGAGGTACTTGGTGACGACGCGAATCTTGGCCAAGTGAGACTGGGCGGCGTCGTTCTCACCGGTGGCGTTCCATCCGGCGATGACGGGGGCGCCGAAACGAGTGACGGTCGACGAAACAAGGGCGCGGCAAAATTGCACGTTCGGGGCGCTGGCGGCGATTAGAAAGTGGAAGTGGCCGACGCCCGGGGATCCGGGCTTCCCATTCTTGGTGTTGGAGCCGGCTGATTTGCTGCCGGTGACGGCAGAGGGAAGGGAAGCTGAGAGATCGGGCTGCGTGCAGAAGAAAACGTCAGTGTCAGTCAAGGCGGCTGTCTCAGAGACCCGAGGGAAGGAGTTCGGTCGACGTTTCAGCCCAAGTCGGCACGTGGGTGCATTCCTCTCTCGACAGAACGGCGCCCCGGCAGATCATGGACTTGCGACGGCGATCAAGACCCCCAGGTATTCAGAAGTAACGACAATCAAACTCACCCAGTTCAGGCTCTCCGGGACTGTGGACTGCGAAAAGACGAGCAGGGCAAGGGCAACGACGAACGCAGCCAGCAGAACGAGTCTGCGGCCTTTCAGTGCCATCAACATGGAGCCAAGGCGAGTCTCATTTAGTTGCCGGATTGGCTTGAAATCCACGGTGGGCGATTTTGGGCGGTGGTGAGGCGCGGGCGCAGCGCGGTGGATGTCGTAGCAGCAATGGCGGCGACGACGACGGAAAGCTGGCGATGGTGTTAGGGAGGACGAACGTGTGATCGAGTATTACAAAAGGCGTAATAGCGAACCAAAAGAACGGACGGTAGCGAGAGCTGGAAGAAGAAGTGAATGCACTCGGTCAAGAATCGTCGTCCTCGTCGATGTCTTTCGGGTGGTGAAGGGGGAAGGAAAGAGATGGAAAAAAGAGTGGGAAGGACTCCGTGGCGAAGAAATGTGCCGATGGGGACGGGGATAACTCCTGGCTGGCTGGCGGACTGGGAGTGGTCAAGAAAGGTGCCAATGCGAAATGCCAATACCCAGTGAAAGTATTCCCAAGAGCTTGTCTGTGAGAGAAGGCCCCGAGATGGCCGTCACTGGTCCTATTTCCCGCGTGCTCGCGCTCCACGTCTGATCCTCTGGGATATGTCGGTCGTCCTTGTCTCGATGGCGTCTAGTCTGTCTTGGGACCTGGTTCCGCGCGGGAATGTAGGTAGCTAGGTAGCTAGGTACTCGAGGACAGTTGCAGGCAGGCGGTCAAGTGTCAACGGGAGAGACACGGCTGACTAGCAGGCCCGGCAATTGAGCCGCACGCACTCTGGTGATTTAATCGAGGGTGGAGGGGTCGATAGTATATTCCTCCTGCAGAGTCCGGGGAAGAAGGGCGAAAAGAGGATGCGACGGAAATTGGAGCTAGGCCGGACTGAAGTGGGCCAGACGCACCAGTTCAATCACCCGGTATTGATTGGATCGGACGAAGCCTATGGGAAGATGGGCGATAAAAAGGAACGCCGAATAGTGATGATAATAATACACGGAATAAAAAGGGAGGGAGGGTGAGCCAGCGAGCTTCCAAGACTCTGGGCGGAGTACGGCGGTGGTGTCGCGGGTATGTCTTGGACGAGGCCAAGATATGATGGTGGGCTGTCAATTGCAGGTGCAGGTGCAATAGAGTGCAGGAAGGAAGGGGGGACGCCGCCGAAGGAAGGTGCAGGTACTCACGGCCCCGAGCAATTAGGGGGTGGGACGGCGCAGCGTGGCGTGGCGGGACGCCGGGACTGGCGGAGAGTAGGCGGCGTTTAGGGGGGCTCTGGGCACTGGGCGGGCTGCTACTGCTAGCATCACCTACCTAGTGTAGGTAGATTCCAAGCCTTTGGGCGGGCATAAGCCGAAGACCGAGCCCGACAGCAGCAAACAACCTATGGACATCAACGGCAATCTCAACGATCAACAAAGAACAACACATCACTCTGGCGAGGTACCTGACGATCACGGAGATGGAGACGCTGACGTGCGCGTGGTGATGAGGTCTACTGCCCGTCTACCCACCTCAGGACCCTGAGACCCGAGACCCGAGCTCTGAGCTCAGGGTCCTTGACGGCCCCGACCCCTAGGGGGACACGCAAACCGACGTCTCAGAAACTCTAAGCCGCTGCTGTGGGCTGGCGTGTTGTTACAACTTACCACAGCACACGCGTAGAGTATATAGCACCCGTACAGCGTATATAGTGAATAGTCGTGCACACGGCGGTGCGAAAAATAGCCTACTGGGTCCGGCTGGGATGTTGGGATTTGGGACTCGGGAGGGTTTGGGTTCCTGAGAGAGCGGCTGATTGCGATGAAGGGGGGAGGGGACCGCCTCATGCTGCGATTGGCGGCGGCGGAGAGAAAGGTGGTGAACCCAAGATATCAAAGTTGCCGTGTCGTGCCGGCTTGGAGGCTTGGTGGTGGGCACGATTGCGAGCAACGATGCAGCCATTTGTGCGTGTGTGTGTGACCGTTTGGCGGTTCCATGGCAGCCATGGCGGTCCCAGTGGACTTTTAGGCATGGGTGGCCTCCCCTTCAGGACCCCGTGGCCAATCGCCGCTGACGCAGCAGGCGGTACGTATAAAACAGTGCTACGGTACACCAGACGGCCGTTGGATTAAGGTAACCCAGGGGCCAAGGGGCCGAAGCAGTAGAATCCTCGAGGGGGCGCCGGTGGCTGAATGTCTGAGATGAAGATGCCGTACCCAACCGTCTCTTGCTCCCTGGCGGGTTGTCTCTGTCACCTGTCTCGACTGTCTTCCGGATAATAGGTACGGCGTTTGCGCAGGTAATTATCTATCTTGTCAACTTATCAAGCAGTACGGATGGTACTGCGTAGCAATGATTCAGTGAAGTCACGGTGTCTCGAACGTCAAATGCCCCTCACTGATGGGTACCAGCCCCATAGCGCTCTAAACTGTAATTATGAGCGACGTAAGTATCTCCACAGGTGTTTCGTTGTGTAAATCTACATGCGGGAGAGCATCTCCAGATAAAGCGGTACGAGCACGATTTCCGCTGTACCTATCGTTGGAAGTGACGGCCCCGCTTTCTTCGTCCCGTCCGCCTTCCCACTTGGACGGCGCAGCGCTGCAGCCTGTAATGATGAAGAAGGCAATTGGCAGCGCCGCAATTGGCAGCAGCGATGGGGGGCAGTCACGACTCACCACACTGCAGTTGCCAGTCAGGCCAGTGTCCAACAGCATCGCCAACCAGTAGCAGCGAGCTCTTGTCGTCATTTCCGCCCCTGCAGCAGAGCGCAGCCAGTGCTTTCCGCCCCTATTTCCGCTCCTTCCAAGACTTTTTTCCCTCCAAGGGCCAAGGGAGGGAACCGAAGCGCCACCCCGAGCCAAAAAGTCTGGGCATCGCGAGACTTCGGCTTTGTCGGCTCTTCTGCTTGAACCCAACCCGCACGGTGGAATATGGCAATGCGCCTCAGTCACTCCCACATAAACGAACAGACGAGGCTCGCCGCGCAAGCACCGCCCGGGCTGATCTATTCGCTCCCTGCCTTACCTGAACTAGATCATCAACAAAAAGTCTTGAACCACGAATAGGCAGAGTCGTTATGCATCCGTCGTCCGTAGTTGCCATACATCATAGTGTACGGGTATCCGTACTTGAAGTGCCTAGCAAACCAAGCAGCCACCCGCGTACAGGTACCGATCTCATTGCTTGCTTGCTTGCCTCGTCTCCTTTTTTCCCAGGTCGCAGTACATGTACGGATACACCACTATTAGTGTACTATCGCAGCTGGCAATGCGCATCCACCTGCTGTACTGGCTGTATTATTCCTTGGATGCTGGTCCCTGCCGAGAGCCGCATTTAAATGAGATGAGCCAGTGATAATGACTCTCCTTCCCATGCCCCCCCCCTGGCGGCCGTCGCTGATACCCCCACCAATCCGCCTTCTTTGGAAGGACTGGGCGTTGGATAGATGGCAAGGTTGGCCTCATGTAAGCAACTCCCCCGCCAGAATAATTGGATGTGGCCCCGGCTCTGCCAGACCGTGACCTTGGAATGGGAGGAAGGAGCGAGGAAGCACTTGGAATTTCTGGAAAAAGAGGAACGGTGACATTGGCGTCGCCACTCAGATTTAGTGTACACTGTACCTAGGTAGTTGCACCGTCTGAAAACCGTACTGCGCTCACCAAAGACATTACCGTCTCAACGTGTGCTGCAGGTTGCTACCAAACGACGACGAACATCCAACAATCGTCCCAAATCGTCGCAGTTTAGAGTTGGCAGGGCCGGGTTCTTCGTTTCCTTTTTTTCTTCAGAATTCTTCTCTTTGTTCCACTTCCAACTCCCGCATCAAACGCCCCCCCCGGCCTCTCCCACTTTCCCATCCCGCGATGACACCGTACACTATCCAAACCCTGTGCCCCCTTATTAACTGGCCCCGTTTCGACGCCAGTCGTGCCCCTGCCATCCGGTCGCACCAGGATGAATCAGGGCCCAGGCTTACGCGGCTGCCAAGGGGGGCCCCCAAGGACTCCCAAGGAGTTCGAGACAAGCTCAGTTCAGTTCAATCCAGTTCATACGGAGGAGCCCTTCCAGCCTACAGCGGAGAAACCGCCTCCCCCATCATTCGCTCACCAATATGTCCCAGACGGCAGGACCTGCGCGCGGCCACACCAGAGATGAGGATAGACGATGGCAGCAAGTGCAAGCTGTAAATGAGACTCGCGCAGCCAGGCAAGCGGCAGCCCGCAATGGGCCGTCCAATGTACATCACACACCTATAAACATCTACGCGCCATCTTCATCGGCACCGACGTCGGCATCCCCAAATACAAGGCCGTTTGCCTTGTAAAGGTTAGTTGTAGGGAGGCACGCGGCAATGCTACCACATTGCGGATACTCGGATGCTCGCGGACGCGTCCAGGCCAAGTATACTATAGTAGAGCAGCAACAGGCCGGCCAGAGTTTGCCGCGTTAATTATCCCCAGACGCCGTTCCTGAGCTTGATTGTTGATCGTGGGCCGGTCGCCGGGCGAGGTCTGAGATCGTGGCTGGTCTATTGCTGCGTGTGCGTACTCATCCTCCCTCTCCACCAGAGTCATTCGCCTCCACGATGATGGAGCAGTGCTCCTAGCTGCCCTAGGTATCTACGGCGATGCAAGGTGAAGGAGAGTCAAAACCCGGGAGGTTCTCAGACCCGAGCTGGTTCACCAAGACACCCCTACCTTACCTGAGCAGCTGCGGATGGCAACCCACGGGACGGGACATTTGGTGTAATCACCCAAGTCTGACGGGAGATGGTCATCAGCACAGTCTACCAGGTGATGGGGAAATTGAAGCTGCGAAGCTGCAGTACTGAGGTGTTGGTGGTGGTGGTAGCAGCACCAGCAACAGCATCAGCACCAGTATCTATCTGTACATACTGAAGGCAGGAGGGCGAGGGAATGCCGCCAGCCGAAACGTCATTGATGCCAAGAGCGGAAGCGAGAAAGATGCCCGTTTGAGTATCTCGGCATCCTCTCGTTCCTCTTCTTGTCCTCCGACCCCCCCTCCTCACGCTCCACCACACATCATGTCCATCTCCACCCTCGTCCATCCTGCCCCCGTTCTTCTTCCCACCCATTCCCATCTCTGCGAGTCCGCTCTGCCACTCCAGGCCCTCCCTCTCCACACGTTTTCCTCGCTTGCCTCCATTACTGGCGCTGTTCCCAGTCCCAGTCCTTATTTTACCTACGCCTCTCAACCTCGCCCCCCTGTTACTAGGCCCTCCCCTCTCTCTTCTGGCCCCGGGTACCGACCGACGTTGACTTGACATTGGTGCATCGGATTTAGCTACGACTGGTATCAGTTGGTAACTGGTACTGCCCGGCAAAGCCTACGATCCGACGTCTTGGGTTCATTTGGGCCTGTTCCACTGAACAGACGGCCCTCTTCCAAGGCTGCTTTGCTGCTTGCTCCTCCTCCTATCCACAGCACCTGCGCCTTCTCGCTGCAGCACACCCGATCAACTCTTTTTTTCCTCCTTCACGCCCCCCTTCTTGAGCTCATTCACTCCTTCAGACGCTCTGCCTCTCGTTTCGACCTCTTTTTTCCATTACTGCTCGGATCTTACGCTTTTCCTCCTCGCATCACAGTCATTTCTTCATTCGTCGCTTTCCAGTCCGATTTTTTAAGCTCGACAACTTACGCACGCACGTTTTACCGCCAAACCTCCCCCACGCTCGGGACCGATCAGCGTCGTGAAACCAGAACCGTCGTCAGCCATTCCACCATCACCCCTTTCTCAGACGCCCAGGGTCTTTTGCTGCGTGACCGAACACACGGCCTATAAACAAAATAGGATTTCAACCTTCCGACGAACGCGATACGAGCAATTTCTCCCTCCATTTTTGCGAGCAGTGAAACCACCCACCACACGATCAAGATGGCCGACACCAGCAGCTTCACGAAAGAGGCCCGCCGGAGCGAGGAGGGCCACGGCCTTCTCAACGGCGATGAGAAGCGCGTCGAGGAGAGCTACGATCTTGAGGCCAACTCCGGCTCTGCAACCGAACAGCAATCCGAGGCCGACAAGAACCGCAGCAACAACCCCGTCGAGTACACCATCTCGCCGAACGTCAAGTTTGCCTGGTTGAGCGCCTACTTCATGTTCAGCTTGGTCCTGACCCTCTACAACAAGCTGGTTCTTGGATTTGTACGTGCCTCACTTCCTCTCCTCCAGCGCCTACCCCGACCGGGGTCTTGGCGGAGCTCCCACGAGTTGCAGTGGCACTGAGATGAGATGCGCCGACCCAAAACTTCACCCAACGAAGGAAAATTGAGGAAAAGGATGTTTTCGCTAATTCTACTCTCAGTTCCCTTTCCCGTGGCTTCTCACTTCGATCCACGCCACGTGCGCCAGTTTGGGCTGCTACGGCCTGCTTCAGGGTGGCTACTTCACCATGTCTCACCTGGGCCGCCGCGAGAACCTCATCCTCCTCGCCTTCAGTCTTCTCTTCACCACCAACATTGCCGTGTCGAACCTGTCACTGTAAGCAGCCAATTTCCCATGCCGCGCGGCCTGGCCGTGGAATCCCGCCGTGGGCTCCGCCTCCGGAAGATGCGGGGCCCAAGACTCGGACCTAGCGGCCTGCTATTACAAGCATGATGCTAATTCACTCGATAGCGCCATGGTCTCGGTGGCTTTCTACCAGGTCCTTCGGACCACTGTGCCGGTCTTCACCGTGCTCATCTACCGCGTTATTTTTGGCCGCACCTATGAGAACATGACGTACCTCACGCTCGTTCCCATCATGATCGGTGCCGCCCTGACGACCGCTGGCGAGTACACCTTCACCGACCTGGGCTTCCTCCTGACCTTTGCGGGCGTCATGCTTGCTGCAGTCAAGGTATGTTATTTTGGTTCGCCCGTCACCCGCCCGTCATCCGAGCTTTGGAAGGCCTGTCCGAGTCGGGCGGAGAGTCCGGTTTCTTCAATTGGACCCGTCGTCTCCGCCCTCTCTGAAACTCAACGGCCAAACCTTCGTCCCACTGACCCTTCCGTTCTCCCCCCCCTATGCATGAAATTCAGGCGCTGACGAACGCTCCTGCAGACTGTTGCTACCAACCGCATCATGACGGGCCCCCTGGCCCTGCCTGCCATGGAGGTCCTGCTGCGCATGTCGCCCTTCGCGGCCATGCAGTCCCTGGCGTGTGCCGTTGCCGCTGGCGAACTGGGTAAGCTCCAGGAGATGGGCGCCGAGGGCAAGCTCGGCCTCGGCACCATCATCGCTATCGCAGGCAACGGCATCCTCGCCTTCGCCCTCAACGTCGCCTCCTTCCAGACGAACAAGGTTGCCGGCGCCCTGACCATCAGCGTCTGCGGCAACCTCAAGCAGTGCCTCACGGTCCTCCTCGGCATCGTCGCCTTCGATAACGTCGAAGTCCACCTGTTCAACGGCTCCGGAATGCTCCTCACCATGTTCGGTGCCGCCTGGTACAGCAAGGTCGAGCTGGACCGCAAGGCCCGCAAGTAGACGGCTCGGCCAGCTCGGGAGTGCGAGAAGCGTGTCGATGCACGCGTGTAACGAATATACAATAACGGCCGAAAATCATAGAATCGGACGCCAGGCAGAGCCGGGTCGAGTTGGCATGGACGTGGAGTCGAGGCACGGGGCGTCTAGGTGGAATATCCGGCACGTATCCTTCGTGGTCGGCGATTTCCGTGTCCTGCGGTCACGAGAGTTGCTGGTTGCTAGCACGCAGCCGTAGTGGCATTCGAAAGAACGGGACGAGATCAGGAGGCGGCGCCGGCGCGAAGCCAAGTCGGAGACCTGCTAAACCCTCTCCCCGCGCCAAACCCACGACGCCAGCCAACAGTCGCCGAACCGCCCCGTCAGAAGGACCCTCGAGAAGTGTACGATGTGAGGTGGACAGTTCGGAGAGAGAGGTTATCTCGCGAAGAGACCAGCATACGCGCGTCCCATGGGGTTGCGCATCATTCATATACCCCTTTGCATGGAGTAAAGGAAACGGGCATTACAAACACGGGTTGTTTTTTTAAACGTCGTCCTCGTCGTCACCGACGAACGGCCGGGGGCTCAATTTTATTTTTCTTCGTCTTCTTCATTTTGTCCGTCTTCTAGAACCTCTTCTACCAGGCCCCCCCATTCTTCTAGATTCGAGACAAAACCGGTAACAATTCAACTTACCATTTCAAATAACTTTTTCCCCCTTCCATCTCTGGTAATCGGGATGCATGCCTGCGCGAGCGATCTGCGAACGCCCTGTGGCACACGGCCGCAGGTGATGGCCCGGCTGGGCGACAACGGGCGACAGGTCATCGACCCCACGCGGGCGGGCGTGCGGCGCCTGTTGGTCGTGGTTGCTTTCGAGGTGGTGAGGTGGTGTGGTCGGGTTGAATGGCGCCCCGGACCGATCCTCCCCCTCAATTTCCCCTCTTCACTCTTCTTCCCTCCTCCAGTTTGCGCCTGCTGCAGAAACTGCCGATGCTGATTGCTGTCATGTGAACCTAGTTAGGCCACACCCTCCCCAACCTCACGCGGGCGGGCGGCTGAAGTGCGAACCTACATAATCACTCAACTTCCCCCTTTCGATAGCGACATTGAAGATGGGTTCACTAGATAACAAGATTCTCGCAGGGCGTTGAGCGACGAGCCCGACGCAAAAATCATAAACTATGGCCGCCCACCCGCCGCACGACGGCGCCGTCGACCCCAACGCGGCCAAAGTCGCATCGTTCCTCGACCGGTGCGGCCTCCGCCCCTCGGCGCTGCCGCTCATGCACGCCCTCGCGCGGCGGAGGTTCCCCGGGCGGGAGGTCGTCTCGGCGCCGTTCCAGGGGTACTGCTCCTACACTCTCGTCTCCGACGCCCGGCGGGACAGCGGGTGCGATGTCGACGAGGGTAAAGGCAGGCTGGTGCAGTTCCGGCCGAGGAGGCATGGGATCGATGTTGCGTTCTGCGAAGTGGCGAGGGAGGTGCTTGGCGGTGAGATTATTCCTGCGGTCGAGGAGCTTGGGGCCCTTGGGGGTTTGGAGACGGCGGATGGGGGTTGCGGGGGGGAGATGTGTGGGTATGTTGTTGAGAGGGTCGGGGGCGTTTCGTTGACGGATTATAGGGCTGGGAGTGCGGCGTCTCCTGAGGGGAGGAGGAGAGTTGTGAAGGACCTCGCCGGTGTGTTTAAGAGATCGTGGGAGGGGAGGCGGGATGCCGCTGCCGTTGTAAGGGGTAAGGTCGGTGGAAGTCTGAGGTGGAGGGTGGATATGATGCTCGCAGGGCTGCCGGCGGAGTTTCGACCCGTCGTAGGGAAGGTCCTGCGCGAGATGGACGACATCGAGGGATCGTCTTGGGTCGTCACCCACGGGGACCTGGTGCCGGATAACATCATGGTCGACGAGGCGGGCGGGCTGGTCGGGCTCATCGACTGGGCCGAGGCGGAGTGGCTGCCGTTCGGGGTGGGCATGTACGGCCTCGAAGAGGTCCTGGGAGAAGACGTCTCCTTTGAGGATAAGCTGTCTGAAGCCAGCCGGTTCGAGTACTATCCCGAGGCCGGGGAGCTAAGAAAGCTCTTCTGGGACGAGGTCGGGAGGGCTGTTGGCGACGAAGAGGTCGTGAGGAGGGCTAAGCTGGCGCAGGTTCTGGGCGTGCTGCTGTGGCGGGGCATCGCGTTTGACGACGGGGCTCTGGGGAGGGTCGTCGATCCGGAGCGGGATTGGTGGGATGTCCAGCGGTTGAGGGTCTGGTTGTTTGACGAGAGAGGGCTGGGGATGGTGTCGAGGAGGGAGTGGTGGTGGGAGAGCGTCTGGAGGGGGCTTTTTGGGTGGGTTCGGTGGTGTTGGAAGTGACCACCACACATAATCATGAGAGCAATCTAATACACTGACAGTGGCAGTAAAGAAAACAAAGACTACAATTGTTGTTTTTGAGACTAAGCTGGCAGATAAGCACCAAAAAGCTGGCAACTGCATCTCGTCAAGTTCACACCGACTCAATGGAAGAGCACGTCTCTTGGTGCGTTCAGGAACCTGCATTCCAGTGCAGTCTTTGTTCTCATAGACACATTTTACTATAAAAGCTCTAGCCTCCGCGCAAAGAAGCCTTCTGCTCTGCGACACAAAAGATTAAATCTTCGTGAGGTTTTGGAAGATAAGAGACAATATAAGAAAGGTTGGAGAAGGGATGACTGTTCCGTCTCTGTACTGTTTTGTGGTAATGCTGCCTGTGGAATCACTGCGTTGGTAATTCTTTCCGTCACCTCTAGAGCGGGTGTGATTTCTGGAATACGAGGCGCGTGACGGACGATAGATGGCAGGTAGACAAGACAGTGTAATAGCTCGGGGTCATCCACCCTAGGTACAGCGGGGACAAATGACAAAACAAGACCACTACAAGCATATTCGCTTTGCCTAAGAATGACATCCACTTGCGAGGTTAAAGTTTCTGTGCCGTGTACAAGGCAAATAAAAAGAATTGCCTACTTATGTTCACTTTGTATGTGCAAAGAGCACAGGCTTTGTGCCCTTATCTCAGCCCCGAAGGGTTCGCCTCTAGCCTCCTTCCACTTTCAGTTGCATGAGACGTATTGATCATACTGTAACCACAGTACTCTACCATTGAGGTGTGACATGAGAGAAGAATAAGAAAACCACCCCATTACCAGCTGTATTCTTTGAGGGAAGACGGCCTAGAGGTTGAGCTAGAGTAGGATTTGGCAACGGCTCAATTACGCATCCATCGCCCTTGAGCAAATCAAGTAGCGGGCTGATATTCATACCACATGAAAAGTAGTGTAGTGGGAACTACTGGGACTGAAGACTGATAGGAAACAGTAGGGACGTGTTCTGGAAACGAGTCCCTGCCAACCTGGGTGAGGTTCGGCCTTCCCGTATTGGCAATTGGGTCCAACCAAACCTTCAATCGTGTAGCGCCCGGAACCGACCCGTTCTGATTGTGGGGCCGCCCGTCCGGCCGGCCGGCAGGCACACCGGGGCGGTCCTGTCCGGTCTGCAGTTTCCTAGGTGCAACAAGTAGAACTGGTGCCCTACCTATCTCCGTTCAATGGCGGGTTCGTTGGGCTGCAATGAGGACTTGCGGCTGTGGTCGCTCTGGCGATCAGCGGGCTGCGAGTGAAGAGTTCGGGTCCAAGTCTGCCTTAGTGGGACGCCCTGCAACGGCCGCCTTTCGTGAATCCAAATACTCACATGGCATTGGCCTCTTTCATGCTCAGGCTCCAAGTGAGGCTTTCGCAGCCTGGTCGAATAGGTAGCCGGGCATCATCACTGCCACACACATCTTGCAGGTGTGTATGCGGCAGGCTGCGGACCTTGGGTGGCTAAGGCGCAGCTGACTTCTACAGAAACTGTAGACAGCCCAACGGCGCAGTCATAAGCGGGCAGGACCCCCGCGCAGCAACCATCTAGCCTGCTCTCTTTTCACATCTTCTTCCTTCGCCATGCAACTTCCTATGTGATCTCGTATCCTGTCACGACTTTTGAATCGCGACTTGAAACTCGAAACTGAAGAGACGACTGCGAAAGTTATTTGAGAGGGAACACAACCACAACCATGGCCGAGATATTTGGCACGGTGGCGAGCGCTCTGGCTGTTGCGGAGCTTCTTGCCAAGAGCGTTTCCAAGGTCAAAAAGCTCTGGGACGAGGTACAGAATGTGCCGGACGAGGTTGCTTGGCTTATCGAGCAGCTGGATCACTACAAGTTCGCCGTCAAGGCCGTAGAGGCTGCAATCCACCGACAGGATGGCGTTTTCCCCAACAGTGCCGCCAACCCAACGATACAGGCTTGCCGTATGGCTGTCGACAACCTGGAAGCCCTAGCGGTGGACTTGCAAAGCCTAATCACCGTCGCAAGGAGATCGAGGAGGAACATCGCCAAGCTGAAGGTTTCGCTGAAGAATGACGGCATTCAGAGACACCGACGGAGACTGAACTTCATCTTCAACATGCTTTCCACGACCGTGAATGCACAGTCACTTTTTCAGAGCACACAAATCGTGCATCAGAATACACAAATTCTGTAAGTAAAAGTGGGAAGTGTTTCATGGTAGTTCGAATTTGTTGACCAGAGTCGATGCGTAGAACGATACTTCAATCTGGACCGTCGGTAACTTCGATCCAACAAACAGAGTCAGACTTCCAAAGACTTGCCGAGGATACTCTTGAAGAGAAGGGGAATGGAGCGAATGATGCACCGGAGAAGCAGAACAATGCCCTTACACCCACCAGCTTAGATCGCCGTCGTCGAAGACTCAAGCCAATACCGTGGAAGGAAGAGTCTTTTTTTGGCAGGTACACGTGTTGCGCCTCGTCCCATCCAGAGCACCCAGACGGCCGAGGTCGGTGTTTACAAACTAAGAGACACCGTTGCATTATTCACTAACGTTTCTCAGTGTACCAGGCACGGTTTCAGCTTCCCTGGTGGATATCAAGAGCCACCTGGGACTTCCAAGCGTACAGATCATGTGTGACTATGGGCTTCTCTCTCACGACTTGGACGACACAACCAGATGACCATCCTATTTTCGATCTAGTTGGAAAAGGGTCTTGCTCCGATATTGCCAGTTATGTGAGAGATAGCCGAGAGTCTATGTGGTTTCGTAACACGCGAGGCTCGACTCTTATGGATGTATGGTTCACCTCGATCAAATTTATGAGCGGAATGTTCAGGCTAATATGTGCGTTTAGATGGCCATCGGTCGTGGTCGCCCTGATGTAATTAAGGAACTCATTTCAATGGGCCTCAGTCTCAAGGACTCTAACTGCGTCCATTTCAGCTCATCAGATATTCGAGCCATGTCGAGCAACAAGGAGACGTTGGATGTGTTCAGATTTCTCATCCTTGCTGGCCATTTTGATGAATGCATGGCAGGAGACCTCATATCGACCTCTGAAGAACAAATTTTATTTGCTCACATTTGGAGGGTACGCGGTTTAGCCGAGCTCATCATTGCAGAGAACTTCGAGAACGTCCGCGAGTACCACAGACTCCCGATAACTATACGGTTCAAATCCCCGTGGGCACATGTTAACGCCGGAATCATGTTACAGCATATCCAGAAATTCGCAAATGTTAGTCCACTGGCGTTCAGAACTGCCGCTATGAGAGATAATCATAGGCTTACGAGTCTACACCTTTTTTGTCGGTCGTACATGGTCGGAATGGACCCGTGCCGCCACAAACGCAGCTTCAAACACAAAAGCTGCAAGCATGTCCTAGACTGGAAAGCCCTTGCCCACTGGACACTGACGGACATATCCATTTCGGAGCTCGTATGTCAGAATCTCTACATGAGCAAGTCTGTCACGGCTACGGCTTTGATCAACGGTTTGAAAGGATTTGTGGCATATGTCGGGGGCTTCAAGGGTAACATGATGCCACCGCGCTTGCCAGGGGCCCTGCGTAACTGGCTTGAAGTGGTCCAAAATTCTGGGGTCGATCTAGAGGAGTATGGGAAGCATGAGCTGGACGTTTTCTACGCCAATCGTGAGCTCCGAAGCTATCGATGGCCGACGTTTCGATATGACTGGGGGATGTGCTCATGTGAGACCAGGTCTAGGTCTGGTCCTCGCTTGGAGCGTTTTGTGTTTGGCCCTCGACCGGAGGACTGGGAATTGTTTTGGGATCCGGCTATAGAGGAGTTCGCAGGAGAGTTCTGGGGCATGATTGAAAACCAACCGCCGAAAATGCCTGGGGCATGGGTTGGTTGATGAGTGGCAACGTCAGTTCTGAGCATATTTTGTGTTTTCCTTTGGGGTTCATCGGAAACTCGGGATAATCCTTATAGCTAAATAGCTTCAGTCCCTCACGAAATCGTTGTTACCACCACTTCGCAACTTTCACTCATCCACCTGAGGCACCCACCCACGTACAAGCCCTCTCCAATGCCCAGGCCGTTACATAGCCGCGACATCTCATGCAACAGACAAGACCGACTCGACCAACGTCTCTCTTTGATAACTGTGAAGTATCCCATCAATTGATATTGTGTTCTGCCCTCGAAAACGGCACTGCTGGATCTCACTACCCCATTGACTAAGCGTTTCCTGTTGCGTGGGTGCCCGGATACATGCATCCGCAATTTACCAGGCATGAAATCGTTCCGAAAATGAAAGATTCGGTCCTCATCAGTTGCCTCATTCAACAGGTTCAAGCCTGCTCAGCTTCATGAATCCCTTTGACTACTTTGGTCTGTTAATGCCGAAAAGCCTCCCATCTGCGGGACCCCTCCGATACCTCTCAACTCAAAACGAATACATCTCCTACTATGAGCTACTGCCCTCCGCAATTTGAACCGCTATTAATATTACGCCACCGACAAGCGTCGCAAGAATACCAAGAATGCGCGCCGCCACAGGGTCCATCTCGTCGCGGATCAAGATGGCCTGGCGGGGCAGGGCCATGATACCTTCATGCTCGACGATCTCGGTGAACAGGTCCTCGTACAGGTCGAACATGTGGCGGTAGAAGGTCCAGTACATGGACGGCGGGTCCTTCAGAGCCTCCGTGAGGGCCTCGTCGCGAGAGGCACTCTGGACGAGGGCGTGGGGCGTCGGCAGGGTGTCGAGGTCTCTGACGAAGATCTGGTTCACAGATGTTAGCTGTGGACGAAGACAAAACACATGGCAGACAGAACTGCGGGGGAAGTAAGGGGGACTTACCTGTCGTAGCGTCGCTACTGAAACGACCGGCTTCTGGAAGCGGAAGTACGTCTTGAAGAACCGCTGGCGGCGGGAGAGCGTCTGCAGGTACGTTTCGCGAACGGTCTTGATGAAGAGCTGCGAGTCGTTGTCTCGCGGGATGGGGATGACGAAGGCCGAAGGGCTCTTCTTCTTGGAGTTCTGGACGAGGACGAGGCAGGACCGGACTGGCATGGACTCGGGCTCGGGACGAGGACGCATAGCTTTCTCGGGAGGACTCGGGGAAGACAGGATAGACTGAAGTTTGGCCCTTGGAAAGAAAAAGAATCTAGTTCATTTTATATGTAGATAACCTGACGATTCTGCCCTCGTTCGGTCCGCCTTGCGCATCTTTCTCTTAGTAGCTGGCCGAGGTTGAGGCCAGATGGGGGTCAGTGGTGACACGCCAAGACCTGACCGGATGCCTTTGTGGTGCAAAGTCATGGATGGTAATGCTGAAGAAACGAGTCATTATATCAACACAAATTAGAAAGCCAGGCTAAAGTTCTACCTAAGCCTTGCCAATTAGCATGGAAAACATGATCAGAGGAGGTGGGTTGGGGGCTCGGGCGGTTGAGGAGTTGAGTCTTTGTGTCCCCAAGGGCAACATTCGCGGTCCATCAAGAAGCCTATGCGGCCTGTTGCGCACCAGCCAAGAGTATTTCGACGAGGCAATTGCTCCCCGATTAGTAATGTGTGGCTGTGGATTGACTCTATCAAAGAAAGAGCCCTCTTGTTTGACACAGTGATGATCGAAAAGCCAGAAAAGCCGGAGGATAAAACTGATGAAATCCACTGATGCGTAGAGGGAATCAGTGCCATGGAGCTCGAGGGACGGTGTAGCAGCACATTCTGCTTACACATCAGTCTACCTAAATGACGCCGATGTCTCAGGTGGTCTGGCAGGCAATCGCGGTTCACAAAGCTGACCTGAGTCTTTTCTCGTGCTACGGTCCGCCGCCCCAAAAAGCTCTTCGAAATCTGGACCCAGCTATTCCTGGACCCAGCTATCCTCGTTGCTCGGTGAAGTGCAATACTCGGAAGGACCGACTGCGTCGTCACGAAATGAGTGAGTCAATGCCTGTTAAATCATATATCAAAAGTTTCGTCGCCTCAACGTCCCTGCCGTGGATGGTCGTTGTTAGTTGGAAGGAGAAGCTAGCTGGCTAGCTGCCGTATTCGGCAGGAGGATTGCCCGACAGGGAGAAAATCTCCCGGCTGTGGGCGTCGGGGCCCGGGGATGTGTGTGCGGCACATGGTCGGTGCGTGAAGTTCGTGAGGCTCAGAGCATGGGACGAAGGGTGCGGCGCAGATGTTTAGCCGGAAGTCAGAGTGCGGATGAGCATGTAGGTAGTTAGTAGAGCCCGAAAGTGGGAGATAGCATCTTTGGTTCATCCCATTCATCAGATCACTGATTTCCGTTGGCAGCATTGGCAGTTGCTGCCAATGTCTTTAGGTACTTATGCAGGCCCGGTAAAGTACTCCGTAGCCAAGTACCCAAGGTGAGGTACATTACAGGGTATTAATTGGGCGCCCAACGAACGACCCTGACTCCCTGCTTTCTAGTGTGCACTAGAGCTCTAGCGACGTTGTAGTGGGCTTCCTTGCTGTTGGCGCAAAATTAAGGTAACCTCCATTAACATTAGCATTTAACGTTTAGGTAATTCATCGTCGCCTCTCTTCTCTAAAGAAACGTCACCTCTGCAGAGTACTTTTGTCCCATTCGACGTTGTCCGACAGCGATCACCCAGATGCCCACAAGGATCACGAGGGTCGTATAAACCACGCACCCCGGCTCATGCACTGGCCCCTGCATTCGGCTCAGGTGCCCTTTCGTCCCGTGTGTTGCTGTTGCCGGCGTGGATGGGGATCACGACCTGACCTGCCGATTTCTGACCTGCGTATTCCGAGGAATGATGGACCGTACCCGCCGCGACCTGCCCCGATATCACATCTGAATCGTGGCGGCGCAAGCTTCATACGTCAGTTTCGCTTGACTCGTTGGCTAGTTGCGTGGCTCAGCGGTGGGCTGCGGAGAACCCTGGCCGTGGAAGAGGGGAACAAGCAATGGAGCCAGGTCCGAAGGCTTGACGACCGCAAGATGACGGTCTCTGTGTTTTGATGGCGACTCTGCCTCGAATCGTCGGCTCAACGGGCGACTTCGTGTTGACGAGGAGCACCTCACGGCCGTCGAACGCTGGTCTCGAGAGTTTAGGCCATCACCCGAGAGAGAGCGTCTGGACTGAGACAAGACGATGGGTGTTCACGTCTTGAGCTGCAGATTCCCGCAGCGGACACCCACCGGAACCTGGAACACTCTCTGTGCCCCTCGCCTCGCTCCCTTCAGTGCCATTGCCCCTCTCTTTGGAGGGGTTAGGGGTTCGGCGCCGGGCCGGCTACCGTACCCACATCGACGCCGATAGGTATGTATGGATCCGACCACCTGCTTCGCCTTCGGACGCTGTCTGGTCAGCAACAGCACTGGAGAGCCAGAAGAGCCCGCCACGAGTATCCGCTATCTTATCCCCCGAGCTCCCCCAACCTTGCCTCGGTCTGCCATAGCAAGTTCTTGTGGCGTCTGGAGCACCGCCCCGAGACTAGGGAGGAGAGCGTCTACACTCGCCGCCCGATTAGGGAAGACGTCAGAAACCACCACCGCATTTGCGGACAACAACTCTTGATGTGTAGTCGGCTTCTCTAACCATCAAAACAAATCGGCCTCCCCCTATAACCGACCATGGACTGCTTCGCGTCGCCAAGTTCACAACCTCCCTCCTTTCCTTACCCTTCGACTGTGTCGCGGCTTTGCACACCGACGACGACAACTTCACACAGGGCGTGCGAGCTCATCCCGACATGGCCTCTGTTGACGTACGGGTTGGCTCCGGCAGCGGGTACCTAGGCCGCGATTCTGGTCTTGTGAGAAGGCCGGTCCGTCTCTACTGTGTTCTTTTTCGTCGAGCTTTTGCTAATCAAGTTTGCTTTTGCTGACATTTGGCGTCCCAAATAGAACGACGGGGTCAGTCTTACGCATTGGCTTGAGGATCCAGACGATGGAGCTCTATTTTATTCGACCAAACACTCCGACCAGATCCGCAAAAGTCGCGTAGACCGTTCGAAAGAGAGACTTGACGGGGTATTAAAACAACTGGAATACCATTCTAAGCAGCCGTCTCTGCCATTAAATCAACGCGAAAAGGACCAAATACCGTAAGTCAAGCAAGCACCCAACAGCTCCTGCACTGCCCCAACACTGACTGGTTTGCTTCGAAGACATCGACCCAAGAAAGTCAAGCAAAAGGCACCCGAATCCCACAATGCCGTATCTCTTGAACCGTTAGCAGCCTTCGGCATTCGTCCAGGGGCCATCGACCGCACAGCCCAACTTTCCGCGTCTATACATCAGGTTTTCCGGGACAAGCCGAACCTTGCCAGGGGCGTCATCGACGAGATCAAGAACCTCCCTAAAGATCAACATGAACTTCTTCTATGCGGCTGCCCTTGCGCAGGACGCCAAGGCCAACGTCTTTCCGACGAAGTCGACGATGCATCCAGATACGATGACGGCCGCAGTTTCGCTGAAGAGCAACGCAGCGATTCTAATGGTGGCGCTTCATACGAGGAAAGCGAGGACAAAAGTGACGGGAGTGACGACGAGGCTAGCACAGTCAGCTACAACATAGAAGTTGTTGACGGCGATTCATCTCGGAGCAACAAAGCGCCCCGGTCTGGACGAAGTGCCACCACTGCTCCGCCTGATAAGTCTTCGAAGAGGACGACATCTGGGAAGACGCTCAACAAGAGGATGAAGGACAAGGACGGCGGTGATGGCGATGATGACGACGGCCATGGTGGCAGGAAGAAACACAAGAAGACACCGGATGGAAAAGAGCCCCCTAGCTCGAAGCACTGGCTCTGCCCGTATTCTTTCACGTGCTTGGATCTTCCAAAGAGCTGCCGCCCTCCAACCAAGTTCGATTACTTTACTGATTTGCTGTGGGTGAATATAAGCACCTCCGTCGCAAGCATTTGACTAATATTGGTTTAGGAGACACCTGGAGCGAACGCACTATCGCAAACCCGACGCAGGAGGCCGTCGGCGGGATTTCCAATCCTTAATGTCTGCAGACACATTGAAGGACGTCAAGGATGTAGCAGAGAGTCTTCGTAAGAGGTGCGAAAGAAACACAGAGGACTGGCACGAAAAAAGCCTGCGTTTGTTCAGGGAAGTCTGGAAGATCATATTCCCAGGCACAGAGTTCCTGTTTGTGTCACCTTGTAAGTTTCACTCGAATCTTTCACTGGGTTCCTTTTCTGACTGGCCACTAGTTTGCGAAGACCTCCACAACTGTTCACACCAGAGGGAAGCCATCCTGGCATCCATCTACAAGGCGAGGTCCGAAATCGCTCGTCAAAACCAAGCTGGCAGCTTGGAAGGCAGATTTGATCCCAGCGAAGAAGATAATGTCCAAATGATGGCACAGACGATGGACATTTTTGCAAATCTCAACATTTCGCCAAGGACAGAGAAACAGAAGGACACGAATGGAACTTCGTCATCGTCGGCTCCAGATCAAGTGGAAACCTCCGATTTACAACAAGATCTGGTCCCTTCGGTTCTGCCAACGCAGCTATCGTTGACCGCAGCATCTCACGGAGCAAATCCGCTCGTGCCATTTTCTGCTACTCCCTCTGAATCTCAGCAAACGAATCTGGGATTATCACCTCTGCAATTAGAGCAACTTGCCTCTATTTTGACCCCACGCCAATTAGCCGCCGTCTACGAAACCCTTCAGTCAGCCGGTCGGCAGGAGCCTTCCGCAGTGACGTCGCCCCAACCGTGGCCGGAACTCGCGCAAGATACGGCACCTATGAGGGCATTGATGGCGCCCGATGTGGCCAGCTTCCTGAGCCAAATTGGGCCCGGAAACTACCAACTTGCGCCTTCGCTGCATCCATCACCGAATTGGCACTTTCCCGACAGCAACGCAACAGTCCTCACGCCAAATATTGCGCAACAGTTTGCTCCTAGGTTCACATACAATCCTCTACTGGCTTCGGACTTTTCAAATCTCACCGGAAATGCTGCCATGGGCACGCAACAAACTCTTGGGCCCCAAGCCCAAGAATCGACGTTTCCGTATGTCGACTATGGCGATTCGATCTTTAACGCATTAATGTTCAACAATCTTAATCACCGGCAAGACGGAATTTAATGAGACATACTTTTGTGGACGGGGATCTGGATATTGGGTTTATATCATGGGCACGGCGTCTGGCTTTGAAGCGCACAAAACGGCACAAAACGAGGCAGGTTTCAGTCAATTGACGGTAAAATCACTTCGAGTATGCTCTTTTTCTGATAAAGGCGATTGGTTTGACACGTTGATGAGGGTTATCATCACATCCGGGGTACTAGCATTGGGTTGCCAATTGAGCGACTTCAAGATCCAAGATTCAGCACAATAAGCCAAATCATGCACGTCAAGAAATCAGAACGAGGGCCAGAGATCACCTGAACTCATTGACGCCGCTCAGGCCGCCACATCACAGTTATTTCACTTTGGTGAATGAACTACGACTCAGGCTTTAATGCATGTCTATTTAATAATTGAAAGCCGACGGTCATTGGGTTGTGTCTCGAGCAAACGGGCAGCCGCCGTTCGGTTCTGGCAGGTGGACGGACCCAAGTGCGGCGCCACCCGGTCGCCCGCGAATACACCTCCGCAGGCATTCCAAAGGTTAGCGTGTTACCTGTGGGGCTTACTTAATTGTCTGGCCCCACTGTGTAGTACGCTAACCTTTGGAATGCTTGCGTAGGTGTAAACGCCTCTTACATAAGCAGGTTCCCGTCTCGGTTGGAATCACAGCTGGGCAATTGCCTTCCTACCTTCGTAGTTGAACCACAACAAAACAACATTTCCGCAATACCGGCGACGCTTGTTCCGCACCGACGTCCTGGGTACCTACCTACCTCCATATATGGAAAAACCCGAGTTTCTTTTACCGAGCTCCCTTCTCGGGGAAACTTAACAAGCAATGCCAGATGCTTCCTCCCTCGAGCCGCGAGTGCTCATTGAGAAGTTGTCACATTGCCCATCCCACCTCCTGAATGCCATGATCACCGTCAACATCCCGCAAAGCGCGTCAGCCCCGTCGTCCTTGTCACGTCCCCTCCCCGGCCGCATGTCGTCCCTCGGCGTGCTTGATCGTCTGCCGCCAGAAATCATGTCTATGCTCCTCGACACGCTCGACGTCCTGTCATTGGCAGACTTTGCACGCGTTTCTTACAGAGCCAACGAATTGATTCACTCGCAGCGTCGGTACCAAGACCTCCTTACTTTTGCTCCGCAGGCTCTCTCGGCCTTGCGCCGCGTAGGTCTCGCCCGTCTTCACTCTGCAGCCCGCCTCCACGACGCCTTGCGGTCCCGACGCTGCGCTACCTGCATCGACTATGGCGCCTTTCTGTTCCTCCCCGCTGGCGAGAGATGCTGCTGGCAGTGCCTACGCGACCATCCGTCGTTACGCATGATCTTGCCACAGGAAGCAAAACGGTACTTCTGCCTCTCAGAGCGGCACGTAAAGCGGCTGACTACCCTTGATGTTATCCCCGGCGTCTATGGTATCTCCGCCAAACCCATGCCAAAACACCTCAGGCTCGTCAGCGCAAGAGCTGCAGCAGACCTCGGGCTGAAGGTCCACGGTTCCGCGGATAGTTTGGCAAATGCCTTAACAAGAAGGTCCAAGTCCAGCAAAACTCTCGTCACTGGTCGGTTTCTCCAGGGCGGGATAACAGTACCCCGAAACCAAGACTTGCTGTTTATGCCCAACCAGGGTAATATTCCAAATGACGACTATTTTGGCACGGCATCCGTTTCTTTTCCTTCAATCTCCGGAAGCGGTGAAATAGACCGCGGTCTATGGTGCCGGGGCTGTGAGCTCACTCGTAGGGAACACGATCACGTGCGCTTGCCTCAAGACGCGCTTGCGGGCATCGTGCCCTTGGACCGCCAGCCGCAGCGGATTTTAGTCGGATTGGAAAGACGGGCCCGATCCAGGCAGTCGTTTTCCGACCACATCAGGAACTGTTACGGGGCACTGCAACTGGTTCCTGACTTGGCGAGGACGGACGTTTGAAATTGGACATTTTTTGGGAAACCTGGATCGCGATGCCGACGACAATGGCGCGGCCGGACAAAGCACACTGGCGATCTTGTTATCCAACAACTGAACACAATGTCAAATTGCGATTGGAGCGCCGCTACTCCCCATCCTTTCATCCCCCAAAGATTGATGCACAACTCAGTTTCTGTTAGGGTGCCGACCCCGATATTCCGTCATAGCTTTGTCTTCCTTCGGGAGGTGTTTGGCACAATAATTGCGCGAGACCTTGTCTTCAACCTGAGACTGCGCGCATTGCAGATTCGATTGGCTGTCGTAGAGTCGGTCGCATTGCTCGAACTCGCCCTTCTGTCTGCATCCACACTGATACTTGTAGTACCACTGGATGCACATGGCTGACGCTCGGCGTGGAGAGGAGGGTTAGATGAGTAGTGAAAGCGGCAGGCTGATTCTTGAATGAATAATTTGTCAGTTAGCACGACCCAAGCTTCAAGAGGGGTGTTTTCTCCCCCTGAGCAGATGGTTTGGTACCTGAGATGCAAGTCGGATTTTATGGCATTCGAATAACACAACAATTTCACATCGAGGTGAGATTCCTGAGCTTATTTATAATTGTCAAGGTCGAACGTATTTACCAGCATCAGAATCGGTCTGTTGGTGAGTTTCGGCCTGGCCTTAACACCGGCTTGCCCCAAGACCCTCCATCGGCGCTTATACGCCCCTCGGACCCGTTGAGTTGATATGTCAGGCGAGAGTACGCTGTGTAGCTGGCTTTGGTTTAGCTCGATTCTGTTTCCCCTGACAGTCTCGAACACATTTGAACGAATAAAACACGCTTTTCAATAGTCTAACATATTCGTTGGTAGCTCACGACTTGACCGGCGATACGCCTCAGGGCCTTCAGGCGATTGGAAGTTCGTAGTGGGGCCGATCCAGGGTGCTGTATATCGAGCGCCTATGTATCTCCCGAACAAGTCCAAGAAGGACAGAGTATTTGATCTTTTCCATCATTATTTCGGCCACGGATCCGAAGTATTGATTACCAGCTCACTACTTAGTAATGTGAAGAGGCATTTCCTTTAGATTTGGTCCAGGCGGAAACAAGGAACACCACACACATCCTTCGCAGAAACACCAACACCCACCTCGACCATGGCATCACTCCCAAAATCGGACATGGAGATCCTCAACCAAGTCATAGACGACGAGCGCGGCTCATATCGCCTCCGAGCCGGTCGAAGGGTCTACTATCTGTACATCGCAACTGACGTCTTCGACGAGGACACCATGTGCCGGCCCTACCTCCTCATCCCCGCCCTTCCAGACCTCCCCGACTCGCCATGGACAACAGCCACCATCGAACGGGGAGCGGACGGCTCGCCGTTCGTCTCAGTCGTATCCTCGGACCCGCTCCCCGAGATCCAAACGGTCTGGCACGAGCGACGCATCGACGTGCTCTCCCTCAAAAGAACCCGGCGCCTGCGCTCGTGGACCCACGAGGTGCAACACGGCGGCGGCACGGCCGTGGCCAAGATCGCGTGCTTCGAGTGGGACCTCCGCCGCATCGAGCGCGAGACGGCGGCGTACCGCAGGCTAGCCCGGCACCGCGACGAGCAGCCGCCCGTGGCGCCCAAGTTCCTGGGCCACCTGACGGAGAACGGCCGGGTCATGGGCCTCCTGCTGCAGAAGGTCGACGGGGAGCGGGCCTGCTTGGACGACCTGCCCGAGTGCGAGGCGCTGCTCCGCAGGGTGCATGGCCTGGGGATGGTCCACGGGGACGTGAACCGGCACAACTTCGTCGTCGACCGGGCCGGGGCCGGGGGCGTGCGGCTGGTGGACTTTGAGCATTTCGAGGACTTTGACGAGGAGACGGCGATGGCGGAGCTGTTGGCGCTGCCGGCGGAGCTTGCGGAGGATACCGGAAGGGGGGCGACCTCGAAGGCGTCTGGATGAGACTGGTATCACGGTTCGACATCACGAACCGGTACACAACCTGGGGTCAAAGTGAGCCGGAGGCTACCTTCTTCCTAGATAGCAGCAAGCTTGTGGGTTTATTCTCCAAGTGGCTTCCCAGCATGCTCGGTCTCACTGGCGGGGCACATGAGACTCCTCAACATGGAGGGCGATTCACTAGAAAAGAGCTAGATCACACGGGCACACCAGAAGAATCGAACTTGCTGCGGCTGTGTCTCTGTGCAATGCCACCAAGCTCGGCTCTCCCTCTCGCCTCAGAAAAAACAAGGAGACGTGCTCAGCAACCCGGAGTGGTCGGAGTCCTGGCTCAATCAACCACCTACAGCGCTATCCACAAATAGATACCCAGCTAGGTCCACCAAAAACCAAAAAACATACAACACCAGGTATTCGCTGGTCGTCACCGACCCAACTACTAATCCGGCCCTCATTGGCTTATCTATGGGAGAGCGGACGGGATCCCGAGTTTTCCAATGGGTATGGTCGTATGTGGCAGTCTCAGGAGGACAAGCTGGTTATAGAGGGAGATACTCGCGGGGTAGGGAGGCGAGATGTTGATCGGCAACGAACGAGCGGCTGCCAACACATAACCGCAGAGGGAAAATCCTAGATCTGCATTTCATCTCATCGCAGTGAAGATATAACGAGAACACTGGTATTTGACGACTCATGTCGTCTCGACTGCTTCGCGGCGGACGAGACAGCTGGCGCGGTGAGCAAGAGTGTTGGAACCTCGCCTGGCCGCGGGGAAGCTGCATGCCATTTTATCTCGATCGCACAAACCGAACCGATTGTGTTTGAAGTGCAACGAGTGACGAGAGTTGGGAAAGCAATCGCCGTGTAAGTGCCAGCGACGGAATGAGGTTGAGGCCGGATGTCCGAAAGCACGGCCGGAAAAATATGGGTCTGTACCGGCGGTACCCGAGTCGCTGGTGCGGGGTCGGCCGACGTATACTTCCGTGTTTCGGTCCCGTACAACTGGGGGCAAAGCGCACCGAAATTCTCGTGCATGACATGAATTCTGAGCCCCAGTTGGATGTGATTATCATTTATGGAACCATCGTTAGGATCCCTCGACACGGAGCTTGCTTGGCTGCGCTGCCCTGCAACCGTCAGATTCCCTGATGGTGCCCATTTCAATGTGAGAAATCCCAAGATCGCGTTGCGCCGGGCCGGAGCTGAGCATTTTGGACCGGCACTGTTCCGTCTGCCCTTATTATCCTGCACTGAGATCGTCTCTTGCGTATTAGAAACTGGAAGTGCAATGAGACATATCAGCGAGTTCACGACCAAGGCCGCTGGCAGCACATCTATCTACAGGCCGACCCAGGAACCCGTACTCCAGCAGATCCCCAGAACATTTCGTGTACATAAATAGAGAGACTCGTTATTCGTGTTCAGACTCGGCAGGAAGTTGGTGTTCGGGCCGTGTGGTGTCAGCCCTGGAGCGTCTGCTCAAGGTGTAAGCTGCCCAGACCCAGTACTCAAGTACCTACAAACCTTCCATGGGATCAGCGAGGTGCAACACCACCAATCCGGGCACATGATTTACGACCAGGATCCATCTCCACGCCCGAGTTACCACGTATAATTACCATAACTTAGTCTGGGCACACCCTAGGTTTTACACTAAAACACTATATCTTGACTAATTATTTATAAAATAACTACTTAGTAAAAATATATATAACTTTAAGTATACTTAGTTTAATACTAGTATAATAGTATAAACTAAAAATTATATAACTTTAATAATAAAATAAAAAAAAATAGTTCTTATAAAGTATTTTAACTTTTATATACTTCTATTTCTATATAATTTACTAGTAAATAAAAGTCACTTCTTAGATTCTAAGAGAAAAATATTCTTAAAGATTATTTACTACTTACTACATTTTTTTTAAAACTCTTGAAATTATTTTTATAGAGAGTTTACTCTATACTATATAAACTATTTTTATAAAATTTTAAAGTGGATCTCTATACTTTATTTTTATAGTTGAAAATGGTGACTTTTGGTGTGTTTGTTAGGAGTGTGCCCAGATTAAATGTGTTAAACTGTACCAAATGATCTACAAGCCAAAGAACAAGCTTACCACTAACCTTGAATCTCTGGCACCAGCAGTGAAAAAGGTTGGTGGCGACATCGTATTCCCCCGACCGCGGTCGGAAAGAGGGTGTCCAGCGCCGTCAACCACCTCCATCCAGCACCTGTCATTGGCGAAGCTGCCGACTGGGGAAAACAATCGCGCCATGGCAACCACTCGAGTCGCGCTTTTCCTCCCGTGTTGTGTTGTGCAAGACAGACAACCCCGTCCAGCCCCCCTCCTTCCTCAAGAAACCCCATGTCTCGAGTGACGTCCAATGCCACCCCCTCTTGAGAGAAACAGCCACTACCCGAGCGCCACACCACTGCACCCGCCCCGCCGGCAGCAACAGACCGGGACCGAACCATGGTCAGAGCCCAAGGTCGCATCCGCATCCCGTCCCCACTCACGGCTTACACGAGGTGACATCGCCCCGACCAACGGCCAACGCACAACAATGCCTCTCACGAAGTAAAAACACAGGATTTGGTTGAGGTCACAGTGACGAGTGTCGTCATCTCGGGTGAAAAATCGATCGTGGAATTTAAACCTAAAGCCCAACTGCTACCGACTTCCCTCCCGCAACGCCTCGCAGCGTACCGCGAGCGCCCTCTCGCCTTGAACAAGTGTCTATGTACAAGAAAAGAATTAAGGTCTACTACTAAGATTTGATGGATTTTGGCTCCATGCCGTAGGACCTGTTTGCAAACCTTGTTTGCAACAAAAGAAGAGAATTACCCATCCCTTTCCCCTGGGATGCCGATTATTGCAGGCCATTGATGCCGTACCGCTTGAAACCGCCTTCCATGTGCGCGCCCGTTTTCCTTTGTTTGTCGTAAAATGAGTGTGAACTGGGTATAGTGTATATCCGTGATGCCGTCGTAGCCTTGAGTTGGTCGTAAAAGTCGTTGATGATGTAAATATTCAAGAACCCCAAGTCATTAAATTTCCCGCAGCAGACTGCCTCTTAGTCTCTGGGGATCTTGGTCGAAGGTAGACAAATGTCCAAGCGAGGGCCGAAAAGAAATGAGAAAAAACGCGCAACCTGTTTTCCAAGGTTGGACGTCTAGAGAAGAGCAACGGCGCCGAAGATGCCGGCAAGCAGAGCCGCAGCGGGGGCCTTCTTGGAGTCGGCAGCGCCGGTCTCAACGGTCACCGGGGCGGTGGCCGCAGTAGTGACGGGAGGAACCGTCACTACGCTCGTCTCCGGGACCACAACAGTCGAGGGACCTTCGGTGAAGGTCTGGTGAACAGTACCAGACACGGTGATCCAGATCAAGGACTTGTGGGTCACAACCTCCTCGCCTGGCACGGTGACCGCCACAGTGGCCTCGACGTGCTTCGTCTTGGTCACAGGGAGGACTTCCGTGATCGTCTTGACTGCCGTGACATACACCTTCTTCGTGCCGGTCTTGGTGAGCCAGATTGTCTCGCCGTGTTCGATGGTCTTGTAGGCCGTCTCGGGCTTCTCGATGGTCTCGTAGACCAGAGTCTCCACGTGCTTGGTGGTTACCAAGGTCGTGTAAACATCGACGGTGGTCTCGGCCTTCTGAACGATAGTGCTGGTCGAGTACCACGTGATCACGCTGGTGTGACCGTCGATTGTCTTGGTCTCGGTCTGGGACAAGTTAGATTCGAGTACACCATCTCAACTTCTAATGGTACCTACCACAGGGCAGAGCGTGGTCAGGGTCTCGTAGTGAACTCCCTTCTCCGTCTTAGTGACATCGGGAAGCTTCTCGGTCTCGTAGACCTTGGTGGGGACCTTGGTGACGATAGTCTTGGTCTCAACATCTGTGACTGTGTACGTGTGTCCCTCCTCCGTGATAGTCTTGGTCTGTTGACTTGTCAGTTGGTGGCCTTTACTTTGGATTCTGGAAGAACTAACAATAGGGAAGACCTTGGTCAGGGTGGTGTACTCGGTCTCCTTCTCGGTCTTGGTGACGTCGGGAAGCTTCTCAGTCTCGTAGACCTTGGTGGGAACCTTGGTGACGATAGTCTTGGTCTCGACATCTGTGATTGTGAATGTCTTGCCCTCTTCCGTGATCGTCTTCGTCTGGTTGAAGCTGTTAGAAACCGCCCGCGTCGCTGATGTCCTGAATGTCCACTCACAATGGGGAAGTACTTGGTGATCGTGGTCAACTCAAGCTCCTTACTCTTCTCAATCACGGTGGGACCGGGAACAGTCTCGTAGACCTTGGTAGGCTTCTTCTCGACGATCGTGCTGAGCGTCGTGTAAACCTTTGTGTAGGTCACGCCATCTCCAGTGACGGTCTCGGTCTATCCAATATGGTCAGCCTGGGGGAATTCTCTCCCTCGAATCCGCTGCGAAACACTTACAACAGGGCAGTAAGAGGTGTAGGTGGTGTAATCGACGTCAATCTTGGTGACATGTTCGGTAGGGCCGGGGATAGTCTCATAGATGACGGTGGGAACCTTGGTGACGACAGTGCTTGTAGTCGTCACGGTCTCGTAGTACGTGGTCCCTTCGCCGTGGTGCGTCTTGGTGATGGGGCACAAGGTTGTGTAAGTCGTGATGACTTCTGTGGTGATTGTCTTGGTCTTGTCGTGGTCCTTGTCGTGGTCCCAGTCGGTGGCGACGGCAGTGGCAGCCAGGGCCAGGAGAGCAGAGGTGAACTTCATGGTTGCGGACGAGAGCGAGAGGCACTCTTTGGAACGATGGTGGGATGAAACGAGGGATGCAACTAGAGCGAGAGTCTCTTAAGTAACCTTAACGAACGAGTTACTTGATAGCTCAAGACCACGAGGTGGTTGGCTAGGAGATGGTGAGAGAGGCTGGAGAGAGCTGCAAGAGGATAGAGAGTCCAGGAGAAAACGTTCGAAAGACGGGATGGCTGGTATGCTTATATCTTGAGGCCGAACAGGCGGCCGGGCTGCCCGGACTACCTGTACATGGGCCATGAGGGAGGGGGGAAATGCGGAGGTTGCGATGACATCTTCCTGTCAACCAACAGCTTTCGACGATCCCCACTGCGGCTTGCATTAGCATTGGGCCATGTGGATAGCAAGACCGCAGCCTGGCCCTTGGAGGAGTTTAAGGGGAGGCATAGGGACAAGGAAGAGGATGCCAAGTCTGTGATACGAGAAAAGGCGATCTTGGAGATGCAGAACAGCAGTTGTCGAGAGCCCGGGGCAGCTTGTGTGGCTGGAGAGCAGCTCCGATGCACGAGTGACTTGGATGGGATTGGACGAGCCGCTGGTGTGGGTGAATAAAAGTACCAGTCTCGGCCGAACGGTGACACGGTGGGGTTCATCAATCGTCGGAAGACAAAGCATACGCCATCATGTGTGCGTAGCGCGACTGCAAGTCAGAGAAGAGGTTGGACAACGACAACGACAACGAGGCTCGACAAGGTTCCGCGCTACCCATGTCAGGATGGCCGTCAGACAATAGCTTGGGCGATGACAGCGACGAATAAGAAACATTGTTCCAGCCGGCCAGGGCCGCATGCATTGCGTCTGCAGACACCAGGCAGACCGCCTGGACCCTTGTCAATGATGTCGCCTAGGCGTTGAGGCGGACGCGATGTTGAACACGCAGCTCTGAAGGAGCGGCGGGCTGTCGTCGGGCACGGCCGGCCCCAGCTACCACGGCACATAAGGTTGTAGTTAATATAATTCGCGTCTGTTATGTGGTGAGCTCTGTGGGATCGCTCGGCCCAGCGGTCACCAGTGGAAGTATCTGCAGGCTACGCCGAAGGAACGATGCCAGTCCACAGACAGGGACTTTTTTGTTTATGCCGTCTGACCAGAAAGACGGGTGAAGGCGGGCAAGGCAGCACTGCAGACTGGTGGTGAGTGACGACGATGTTTGTTGGTGATCAACCTCGCCCTCCTCGTTGCCCGTGCCGCAGGCCGCAGACGGCATGACAAACCACGTGGTCAGGTAGTTGAGTTGAAGTTGGACTTTTACAAAACGCGGCTCCTTCGTATCCCCGAGAACCTCAAGACTAACACAACCGTCAGTTTTCTAGCCGCATATTTGGGGTTTAGGTCCGCCAGCGGGAAGCTAGGCACGAGGCGGATGAGAGTGAAGCACAAAGATCATCGTTGTTGAACGAAAAGTAGTGCTATGCTCGATGCGCATGCTACGCTACCTTGGTGTGTAGAGGAGGCCTCGTGTCCAGGTCGTGGCACTGGGCCAAGGTCTGCAGCTCGCGGGAAAGGACCAATCGAGAGGCAGATGCTGCAGTCTAAAATCCTTGGTGCATAGGAACGCGTCCAACCAACCAGGCCGGCAGGCCAGGCCGGACGAGGTGAAAACTTGCTTTGGTGTGCCCGGCCAACTCTGGGTAACGAGCCGCGACCATGGTAACCAGCCAGGCCGGCCCAGTGCCGGGCGATGAGTCCAAGGACGCGTATGACAGAGGCCCGAAGCTGTGTTCCCGTCTGACTGTGTAGGCCAGGATGTGGCTGGTGATATTGACTTTAGGACAGGGATTAGATGGGCAAAATGGATTGTAGGCGAACGCCCGAGAGACTATTGAGAAATGTGGAGGCTCGAGGTAGCCGATAATCCGACGTCTTCGTGGGTTGACAACGGCGAAGACGAAAGGCTCGGCAGAGTTCAGAAGTGCCGCCGTTGCCCGAACATTGACATCGAACGCCGCCCGAGCGGCTCAATGTATTTCGCGGGGCACGCCCTGGATCGCCCGAGCAAGCCCCAGCCGCTCACCAACGATGTGGTGATTGCTAACGAGAATAGCAGCATTTGCCGATGGCACCATTGGAGTCCCGGGAGGGGGGTAGCTAAGGCAAGGAGTACCCAAGCCGCCGGCGACTCTGGAGTGGGTAGATAGGGCTTGGCGGGCAGAAGACGCCATACTGGTTTGGGAGTATGTATTGGTTATGTGTTGGTCGACAAGCTTAAAAAATTGGTAAATCGACGTGGTGACATGGGCGCTGCCAGCGAATAGAGGGTCGGTAGATGCGGCAAAGCAAAGCTCTCAAGTCCTTGGAAACTGTACGAATAAGCTGCGGCTCGGTGGCACCACGGCGTGCTGGTGTGCTGGGTGAGATGCCCAGGCAGGGCTGCTGACCGTCAGCCAGCAGGGAAGCAACGAAGCTGTGCCCTCGCATGGCGTGTCTTTCGTCTTGATGAGGATTAAAATCTGCATGTTTGCTGTGCCATTCTGCAAAGTCGTCGTGAGTATTTTCTCCCGGCGTGCGCGAGGGGTTCGGAAGCCCGTATGAGACATGTGCTGCATGGGCTGTTCGCTTGCGACATTGGTGTAGCTCTGGAGAGACGTGGAAGTCCATGCCATTCTTCTTTCTTGCTGACTGTCCAGCCGGTGAACGTATGAAGAGCAACTGCGGTGCGATGCTGGGTAGCCGAGGCCGCTGGTGCCGGTCAACGGCGAGGATCAGGGGTGAGCAATACAGCAGCAGCAGGCAAGGCGGGGTCGGTCGGCGTGGCAGGCATCGACGGGTGGACGACGGCGATGCTGAACGATGGCTGGTGCGATGATGGCCTCGACGGGTGCGGCACAGAGTAGAAGACGACGTCGGGCGATGGACAAGGACGAGAACCAGGACCAGGGCCAGGACCAGGGCAGGTCGTGGGAAGTGGGTAGGTTGGTGTGGGTTGTGAACTTGTGGGTTGTGGGTTGTGGTGCTCAAGCCTGACGCAAGTCGGTGTGGATGCGATGCCACGGCAAGAGCAGGTGTGGGGAAGGAAGGTGTGGATGGATGGTCCGATGAGAAGTGACGAACGACGGCAGGTCGGAGCGAGTAAACCTACCAGAACCACCCAAGACCGGGAGGTCCATGATGCATCACTGAATGCTACAGCGGGAAGAGACGACGTGGAGCTCCCTCCCTTGGTCCTGCCTGAACGTTGAGCTGAGCGGGTTACCTATTGCTGTCCCGTTGCCCTCTCAACCGCCCCAACACCAGTTCACCGTGCAGTATTCGTACCCAGGTAGTAGTGCAGGTACATATCCGTAAGGTAATAGCAGGTATCAGTCGGCATATCTAGGTATATAGTACGGAGTAGACACGTTCAAGTGCCTGATCCCTTGGTGCTTTTATGCAGCCACATGCAAATCGGACAAGATAGTTTCTTGGTGCTTCACTCTGCATAGTGAGTGCACTGGGCTGCATATCCAAATTGCTTATACGAGCACTGAGCGACCAGAGAAAACAGCCTCTCGGAAAGAATAAGCATAAGACGTGGCGGGGGCAAAGAGGATGAGGGCGTTTATATGAGAGGCATGCACAATGCGCCTTGCCTTACCCGACTTTTCACAAGACGATGTTCGGAAGGATACCTAATAAGATACCTGGGTAGGTACGGAGAGGTATTACGATGAGGTAGTAGTACTTCGGTACGGGCACCACTGTCACCTCGGATCGTGATGAAGTGGCCCCTCCCCCTCCTCCTCCTCCTCCACCTCCATCGCCCGGCACATCGTTCCCCAGGTACCGGCCGCCATCCTAACTCCAATCCAATTAGCGTTCCGAACTGTGGTTCTCCGCGGTCCCCCACCAGCCACGCGTGCCCGTTTTTTCTCCCGTTGTTTCTCGAAGTTTGCCTGTTGTCTTCGGCGCAACTGACATCCGCCACCTATGCGCCAGCCACATCTCGTGTTGCCCCCTCTAAATCCTAGGTAGGTAGGTAGTTACGCTACAGCGCTACCTAGGTACCTAAGTAATAGCGTAATAGCGGGTAGCGTACCGCGGCCTTGCACTAGTGCACCTACCTTACCTTACTTAATCTGCATCTGCGTCTGTGCGCTCAGCCCAGGCCAAGCGGGACCAGCAACGTGACAGTTAGGTACATCTTGCCTCGCTTCAGCACCCAGGTGCCTTGTTCCTTGTCCGCCGACCTCCACTTCTCACGCCTTCTCTCCAGTCTCCACGCGAGCCAGGAAACAGGATGCCATTTCTCTCTCAACACTCTCACCTTGCGTCATCGCCAACTCGTCTCCCACTAGTCCCTCCTTGGTTCTTTCTTGGAGGCATCTTGTCACCAGTTTGGGAAAATGCCTCACTGAGCTATTCCATGCTAAACACTCACTAATACATCGCATCACATCATCACAATGATAGTTGTGCCAACAGAAGCAAACCAGGATTACTGCTGCCTCTCTGCAGGTCTTACTTCCCTTCAGTTTGCTTTTTCAGCCCACTCGAACGCCTGTCAGCAGCCTACTATGCGGGATGTTTCTCTGCCTTGCGGAGCCTCGAAACAAACTGCTCCTCTTGTCTCGGCCATCCCCAACCTCCAGCCTGCCGTTCCAAGATGTTGTCACGCGCGACCTCAAGTCAGCTTCCGCTGTCCATCGCATTGGATCTTTTTGATTTCTGAGGAGAAGCTCGTCTGACAGCCTGCTCATGGCCAAGATCAGCCAATGGTCCTCTCAACGTCCCGGTCCTTCTGAGCGAACAGTCCGACACTCCGTGACTCCGCGTCTCCCATATCCACACCACCCAGCTTTAGTAGGTACCCACAGTCTACTCTGGCGGTTGAGGTGACAAACACGCGGCCCATCACATCAAGAAGCCTATCAAACTTGAAGAGGGATACCCGGTGGAGTGATCGCCGATGCCCCACCTCCACCTGCTCTTGTCCTCTTTTCTCCGGTCGTTCCTGATCATCTTCGACTACGGCACTTCTTGGCAGGAACACAGCCGGTTCCGTTTTTCCACGGGCCGCAACCTCGTTCGACCATGACATCTCCCAAGTGTGGATCGACATCGAGAAAGATGCGGGAACAATGACAGTTCTGATCGCGAGTTTCCCGGAGCACAGGCCCGACATTTTTCATGTGACGGTGTCCGGCACAGCAGGTCGCGTTCGCGCCATCTTCCGCTTCGGATTCGTGTACTTCTTGGTACGGGGCAAATATCTCGGCGATCCACGCAGTCACAGCATTTCTGTGAAGCCAGGAGATATTTTGGGCTGCTAGCAACATCTTTGAAGTCTAGGAGAAACTCTTAACCTGCCGGTTGATTCCAGTCAATCTTTGTAGGTTCGATGTTCTGTCCCGTTTGCTTTGGATTCTCAGGTCGACAGGGAGGTCGTAAATCCCAAGTCGCTTCACTACCTGGCGTGACGACAAGTCTGCTCATTGATTTCTCGTCTCCTTTGCGAGGTTCACGTGATGGATAATTTGAACACAGTGGAAATGACGGATAGAGGAAATAATTAGGCGCATCTGCGAACGGTTTCTTGCAACAAACTTGCATAGATCGCGGTCCAGTGTGACAATACCTCGCTAAAATCCATTTCATTTCCATCAATTCAGTTCGGTCCCTTCTCCCGTCGCAACTTGGCCCTGAAGGCCCGAGGCAAGAAGTGACCTGCTACTTATGGCAGTAGTCTCAAACCCTCTGGGGTCTCGGATGGTCATGCTGAGTATGACCTCTGCAACCTTCTCGCCAACCTACTAAGCTGACGACGGTCGGGATAAAAGTTAACGGTGTGCTTTCAGCGATGTTTCCTGGCTGGCTTTCACTAACCCCTTTGATCTTCAATGGATCAATCTTGTCTTGCCAGACGTTGGAAGGGACCGAGCCGAGAGAGTTGGCGCCGATGCCACCCGGATGCCTGTGATGCACGATCCCGGCTTCCGGCGGCTTGTGCCCCACATTTCCCGAGTCTGCTTCGGCAACGGCGCCGGACTTGCTGGAGACGGCGTCCCCGTCGTTGTTGCTGCTAGATTCTTGCAAAATGCAAAGAAATGTATATATGGATTTCATTATGTTGGTCAAGAAAGCTCTAATTTCACCGTGAGGCTAAGAGGGCAACCGTGTGGCCAGGGGAAGCCATCCTCAGTCCTGCTCAGGCCTCCCAGGCGGGGCTTTTAAAACCAAGCACTAGTGGAATGAGTTCCAACGAGTGTCAGAACGAGTGTCAGTGGTCACAGAGATCACAAGAAAACTCTTGACGGTTGCAATTCCTCACTGCTAAGTATTCCCAGCTACCTATTGGGAAAGAGTCTGGACAAATCATCCAAAACCTTACTGCTTTCATATCTACACAACCTCTTCAGACTTTATCCAAAGCATCCGAAGGTGACACAATCAAAATCAGTACAATAATCAGATAAAATCCAAGCAACATGCTTCCTTGGAGGTAGTTTGATCTGCCATCCTGGACAGCATATGTAATCAGCACAGTGAATAAAAACATAATGACCATATTCGTCTCAAAGTGAAGAGTCATCGGCTTCCATAGAATCCTCCCAAGCATTACTAACAAAGGAGAGACAAAAAGAGCAACTTGTATAGTGGATCCTATGGTAATACCGATGGCAAGGTCCATCTTGTCGTTGACAGCTCTCTTTACGGCTTCAATGTGTTCCGTTGGGCTGCTAACGTTAGGGACTATAATTAGACCGATGAAATTACGACTCAGCCATCTCGATTGGATGAAGTCCATACACGAAATGAAAGACCAAGCACACCGTCCAATCAGATAACTGACAACAACAAGCAAAGAAAAGGCAGCGAAAAGATTGATGATTGGTTCGTCGTCTTCATCCTCGTATTCCTCGTCAGATATCTCTGTAATGAAGAGATTGGTATGGGTTCCCAGTTGGAACCAGAGGTACTGAAGATAGAGAGATAGAAGGACGACAGCAGTGCCGTAAGAGAGAACCAAGATAGCGTGTTCTTTTTGCTTGGCCTCAGCCTTATCAAGAGTGGAGTAAAGCTGCATGAAGTGAGCTAAGAGATAATGGAAGGTGAAGATTGGTGAGTTTCAATTACTGTAGTGGGTAGCACCATTGATGCCGAGGAAAGGAGCATCAGGGGACGAGTGGTTTGGGAGGTAGCGGAGGCGAAATTCTGCTCTCTTCCCTGACCGTCCCGGTCTCGCATATTGGCGATACCACCCCAGAGAAAGCAAATTCCCATGACAAGAAGTAGATTCGAGAGAACAGAGCCCAGGATAGCATTCTGTACAACTTCGATCTGATTGTCTCTGAGAGCAATAAAGCAGATGATGACCTCTGTAGCATTTCCAGAAATGGCCTGAAAAAGCCCACCAAGAGTATCGTTCAAATTAAGTGAGATTTGTGTGGTCGCAAAAGATAAGACGTTGGCAAGCGGAATGATGGCGAGCAGGTTGATGGTAAAAACAGTCTTCGGTTCCGAAGATAAGGCTTCAGAAACCATGCCAAGAGGAACTAGAATGAGTAGGAAGTTGATATAACCTATAAGAGCCTGTCAGAACGATGCAGGTTCGATGTCCGCAATATCCAGGGACAAAGTTCCCAGACTCACTGGCCAGAAAGCAAGTCTTGATGACCAGCCATGCTTCCAACACATGCGTAGCAACGAATCCAGGGCCATGCACACTCAAGGCATGCATAGGTCTCAAAAGAAACCCACGTGCCATGTTGCCAATTCCAGCCCGAGTAAGGCGGCTCCCTCGCCTCGGACGGACCCTACCAAAAAGGAGAGGATAGTCTTCATTCATGTCGTCTTCGAGATCACTGATGCCATTGCTATAAGGCTCGGATGCATCGCCGAAATTCATGTTAGCCACGTCTGCTGCGGTTCGAGTGTTTTTGGGGCGCAGTGTCTCCGAAGTGAATGGCGGTTTGGTTCCATGAAAAGGGAGGAAAATGTTTTTCGGGACAGAATGGAGGGTGATTAGGGGGTTTATATGATCTGTCCCATTGATTGATCATGCTTGGCATCAGCACGACGTCTGCCTTGTGGAACATGGCCAATTATGGCTGAGCAAACCTGATCAACCAAAAGGATCGCCGAAGAATATTGCATGCTGCTTGTGAAGGAAAGGTCGATATGCATAGAAAGATATTATGAATTCCTGCACATCGGTATCATCGAACGTAGACGATTCTGTTTGAGGTGTATAATGGCAGAGGGATGTTCATAGTCGGGAAGCCTGAGCCTACCGGCGAGGCAAATTGACACATTTCACCCCGTCCCATCAGAGCTCAAGCCTCCCGGGCACATGCGAGTATGCATTCATGACAGCATCCCGGCCTTCCAGCTTTGCAAGCTCGCCTGACAACGAGGCATGGTAGGTAACCACACCATTCTCGGCCTCATATGTCTCCAGATGTACCTTGAAGTTGGCGACCCAAGCCGAGCTCTTCCGTACACCGCGATGCAGGACCATCATCTTCCCATCAACAAAGTGCACCTCTTTTGCCTGGAATCTCGGATCCAAGCATATTGTTGATATCGCGCCCTCGAATTCGTTCTCGTGCGAACGTTCCCAATCCACGTCGTCTTTCACAAGATCTGGGAAGTCGCTTGGGGGAACGTTTCGAATGCATCGCTTCGAGGTGTTCGTCGATTTCTCAGTGCCGTAGAGCACGACGAAGGGCTTTTGAAGCGTGTTGGCCCATCCGAGTGTGAGCGTCAATGGAAAGGTTTCGTTGAACATTCCATCGGTCCCGCGGACGAGAATGTGCACTTTGGCTGCGAAGGACTTGTCGGGGTCGTTGCTGATGAATGTCGAATAAAACGGATCCCATAGATACTCCGGACTTGGCTCAATAGTTTCAAGCTTGAGAGATACCGGAAAGTCGATAGAGACGCAGAAAGACCTGTGCATGCGCCTCCGGAACCCCAAGTCCTCTTGCGGGCTGACCTCCTTCTGGACGTGTATCGTGAAGACGTCTCGATGCTTGTCAACATCGGTCATCGTTTCCTCACACTCCAGCGACCAAGGATCGCTCCGAATGAACCCTTCGGCTGTGCGTTTGAGAAAGATGCAAACGAGCACTTTGGCCCGTATCGTGAAACCCAAGTACATGACGTATGCCCCTTGCGTGTGCTTGTATAATTTCGTTTCAACTCGGACACCTTTGTTGGTGAGGGCAAACTCGCAATGCGGCTCGTTTCCAGTGCTCGACCTTTGCATGTCTGAGCAGGTGCTGAATTCGGCTGGAGACCTCGCGAAAATACCCCTAAACACTTGAGCTTCTCCGGCCCTCCATGCAAAGAGTGATAAGTCGTTCGTCTCTCTTGCAACCTCTTCCTGAAGGCGGCGAAAAGCTTTGTTACCCTCCCCGTATATCATCGACATGTTGATATCGAATATTCCCAGGAGCGAGTATGCACGGTCTTCGATCCGTTTGGTCTGTCGGGATGCCGCCCAGGACATCTTCACCGCAACAGGGGTCTGACGTAGGTTGAAAGAGGACTCGAGGACGGAATAAGATATGCCTGTGACGTCCGATAGTATGTCAAGGCACTCGTCCTTCCGGGAGAATCGTTCCCATCTCGCATTGAAAAACTCAACGTGGTCTGGAGCGATGAGCTCTTGCAGCGTCCAACCACGAGTGAACCATCGACAAGCACCGAAGGTCTCCTGGCTGTATGGGAAACCACGGCTTGGGTTTGGCTGTGAAACTGAGTTCTCCAGGGCCGGTAAGTCGGAGAGGAAGACGAAGCAGACAGTCGAATGCTTGTACCAGGAGAACATGGAATTTATAGCCTCGCTGAGTTCTGCACTACTTGATTTGTCGATGCAACAAGTGTCAACCCATGCAAACCCGAGATTCATCCCACGCGCAGTCTCGCATGTTTTGAGAATCTTTGAGAATCCAGTCTTTTGTCTTGCTCCAGATTTTTCGAGGTTATTGAAGTCCTGAAACGTCACCTCTTCGTCTTCCCATGTGTGAGAGAGGATCGCATATTCTACCGATGAAGGGTCCACAACCTCTTCCAAAGCCAGACTCTGTGTGTTGATAAGCCACATGGTTTCGTGCCCCAGTTGTAGTGTGTGCTGAATCTTGAGAAAGTTTGAGAGGAGAATTCCCGCACTTGACGCGGGGTGAAATCCAGAATTTGCCAGCACTGAGACATTTACGTCGCACAACGTACTCGCCGCCAAGCTTCGGTGGTGCTGCAAGTCGTATGCGGTTGAATGCAAGCGGGATTTCTCAGTCAGACGGATCGGCACTGCTTTATCTGCGCCCTCTTGGAACATGCAGATCTGGCGGAATGCTCAGACGATTCCTTCCTCGCGTAGAAATGTTAGAACCCAGACTAGTAACCGATTCTTCGGGTAATCGCATCTCAGTCAGCTTCCCCCTCCTGTAGGACGTTCAAAACCTCCTTGGACAGACACCTTCTGACTAAAGTCCACATTCTGTTTCTTGTATTGGCCGTACGAAGGGAAAAGACTGGTTCCCTTTCCAACGAGGCCTGGTATTCAGCGAACGTTTCTCCCTCGCGTTGGGAGAAGTCAGACTCGACAGGAACAGGGAATTCACTGACGGTGAGAGTCATTTGAAATCATAAGCGTTGCCTCCGTGGATAAGACAACGAAAAGAGATCCGAAGGACCTAAGCACTTAACGACAGGTTGGTGAGGCTTCGGCTTCGGCTTCGGCTTCGGCTTCATGTTCTTCTCTGTGAGTCAATAATCAGTTCATTTACAACAGCTCGTCGGATACAGGATCCGGAGACCTTTTGTGAGACCCGACCACTCTGGGACGCGGCCGCCTATCATCTCGCGCTTGCATCGATAGTCCTCGGCGGCTCGGCGGCATTCAGTCTTCTCGACTACAACGTACGGCCGTTGCTGAGTCGGCTGCTCCCTGACTCTTGGGAATATTCAAACCGCTCCAACCCATGAAGTTGCTCTTCCTCCAGCGCGTCGACGTTCGCGATAGTACTCAGCTGCCTCAGGATGCCTTTATTATTGCCGACCTTTTGAGTGGCAACGTTGATACAGCTGGTTTCTAGCTTGGGAAAATGATTGGGTCGAACGAAGACCCTGGCTGGCATATAGTATGGAGCCTATCCTCTTGCGCAGAGCTCGACTTCAAATGATCATACTTCGTGGTGCATGAGCGGAGATGTTCCCCAAAGACAAGAGAAACGGGTGGAAGTCGGAACCAGACATTGTTTGGTCCGTCTGACGGTCGGAAACGGAGCAGAAATGCTCTTCAATATTAAGGTCGTCCAAGGCCAGGAGATCTGAGTTTGTCAGTGCATCTCGAGCGGGATAATGTCATAGGAAGGGTGTTCTGGGTGTGACAGAGTGCTTGAACACAGATCAACAGATTATGATGGAACGTGACGGATAAAAGATGGTGGTTGACAAAAATAGAAGGATGGAACTGCTGCGTTAGCATGCGATTCTTTTCTCGAATCGACTTCCTTGTCTGTGCCTTCCGATCAGCATTTACGGCATCGAGACCGGCAATGAAACCGACATTGCTCGGCGTGAAAACCCCCGAGGAAGGTGCGCGCGATTGAGTTGGTACCTGGGATCGTCACTGGGGGCATGGCTAGAAGGGGGATGAAATACGGGGCGCCGGGACGAACCGGCGCCGACAGAAACCGCTCCAGGGTGAAGCTGCCCCTCCGACTTCGGAAGGCGGGGTTGAGACTGCGCCTAACTTTTTAAATCTTGTGTGGGATGCGGGGCAACAGCTCACCTCCACTGCCTGTTGTTTCCCGGACTCGACTCGTCGCTCGACTCACTTGCACCTTGCTTTCTCTTTCCTTCTCTCCTTTCCCCCTTTTTCCCACCCTGTCCAATTGCACACGATACCCTCTTTCCTTCCCTCTCAACTTCAACACAGTTTCCCTATTTTCAACAAAGACAAAATGGCGACTCATAACATTGTGGTGTTTGCCGGTGACCACTGTGGTCCTGAGGTGAGCTTGTGACGCGGTAGGAGGGGGGAGCTCGGCTCGGCAGTAGCTAATGAAACTCTGTTCAGGTTGTCGCAGAGGCAGTCAAGGTATGTCTACCTACCAACACGAGCTATAGCCTCGTGCATCATGGAGCTGACTGTTTCCCTCCGACTCGCAGGTTCTCAAGACAATTGAGGCCAACAGCCCTTCTGCCGGCAAGTTCAACCTCCAGGAGCACCTCCTCGGTGGTGTAAGTCTCTCCGATCTCGCCCGATCCTCCTCAATTGCAAACAAACGCTCACCCGCCGTGACCGCAGGCCTCCATCGACGCCACTGGCTCCCCCCTGACCGACGAGGCCCTCGCTGCCGCCAATGCTGCCGACGCCGTCCTCCTCGGCGCCATCGGCGGTCCGAAATGGGGTACCGGCGCTGTGCGCCCGGAGCAGGGTCTGCTGAAGCTGCGCAAGGAGATGGGCACCTACGGCAACCTGCGCCCCTGCAGCTTCGCCTCCGAGGCCCTCGTCGACTTCTCCCCCCTCAAGGCCGAGGTCTGCCGTGGCACCGACATGGTCATCGTCCGCGAGCTGACGGGCGGTATCTACTTTGGCGAGCGCAGCGAGGACTCCGGCGACGGCAAGGCGTGGGACACCGAGCCCTACTCCCGGGAGGAGGTTGAGCGCATTGGCAGACTGGCTGGTTTCCTCGCCATTGCCCGCGGAGAGAAGACCGTTTGGAGTTTGGACAAGGCCAACGTCCTGGCGACCAGCCGTCTGTGGCGCAAGGTCATCACCGAGCTCTTCGAGAGGGAGTTCCCCCAGCTCAAGATTGAGCACCAGCTTATCGACTCCGCGGCCATGCTGCTCGTCAAGAGCCCCCGCGCCCTGAACGGTGTCGTCGTCACCAGCAACCTGTTCGGAGACATCATCTCCGACGAGGCTAGCGTCATCCCCGGCAGCATCGGTCTGCTGCCCAGCGCCAGCTTGAGCGGCATCCCTGACGGCAAGGGCCGTTGCAACGGTATCTACGAGCCTATCCACGGTATGTCTCTCGTTCCCCCGCCTCCTTGATAACATAATGCTGACAAGTGCTGTAGGCTCTGCCCCTGACATCTCCGGCAAGGGCATTGTGAACCCCATCGGTACCATCTTGTCCGTCGCCATGATGCTGCGCTACTCCCTCAACCTGCCCAAGGAGGCTCAGGCCGTTGAGGACGCCGTCAAGGCCGTCATCGACGGTGGTCTGCGCACCAAGGATCTCGGCGGCAACGCCGGCACCAAGGAGATTGGCGATGCTGTTGTTGCGGAGCTGTCCAAGGCCCTCAAGGCATAGGCTGGCGGGTTACGAGTTTACGAATGAAAAAAAGATTTAGTGCGACGGGGACGGCCAAAAAACGGAAACGGGAAAACAGACTGGCTCGGCGGGCGGAGGTTTTGAATAGCTCGCCACGTATTGCGAGAAGGCTGAGATAGTGAAAAAGGCTCAGTCGAATACCTGTCTTTGACGTCACTGTATGATCTGGACCTCACCAATGAATTCTGTCCTCGAAAGACTCTTCACTTCGGGGCTTCTGGGAGCCGCCTTCCCTCCCCCATAGAATAGCCCGGTGAATCTTGCCCCAGATAGGACCTCTGGGCACATGTATATAAGGGTGCACGAGTTGCCTCCTGGAATCACCAGCCATGTTGCCCCACAGCCAAGTCTCGGATAACGGCGTGAAGCGCGTTCTCAACTCGGATCATCGAGCGAAAGGCCGTAGAGAAGGGATTTCCAGATGAATGAATAAAAAGGGGGTGGCCCTCCACCTCTGTTCTCTTCTGTCAGCCTCGTATCCTGTTCTCGAATACACTGGTGACAACAACGAACAAGAGATCGAGGCCGTTGGTCGCTCAATCTCAACCCAGAAGAATTGCGCCTGCACACTAACAACCCAGTTAGAAGATTCAAGAGACCTTGGTGCGTGTTTCTCTTCTGGCTGGCTCATTCGCCGTGTATTATTTTCTAGGCAGCGTATGCATTGGGCTGGTATTTGTATGGCTGAGATCTGTATCGAACCTACCTACGAGTCAAGTTCTCGCTCGAGGTAGGTAGTTGTCATGCATCGACTGTGTAGACATGTATAGAAGAGACATGTGCAGAGAAGGAACTTCATGGTTCTTTTCCTGCGCTCCCTTGTCCCACATCATCCGAGACGACACAAGCAAGACCTATCAGGCTCGGAATGTCCGGGATGGACTGGCTTGTTTCTAGACCTTGAAGAGAAGCCACAGGCAAGAGCATGGCTGCCTTGATATTGGTACCAAGGACCGACGATGCATTTAAGTGTCCAGTGACCGCCAGGATCTTTCTTTTTATAACAGCGCCCTTTTGCATTGACGACATGATGACCAGAAACCCACAGTGGGAATGATACCTCCGGGAGGCCACTGGAGCAAAGTGCCAAAACACAGTGACCGAGAACTGTGCCCTCGTTTAACTAATGACGAGGCGAGCAATCGATGGTCAGAGATCATTTTTAGCCACAGAGACAAAACCAAGCACCGTCACCGCCAGTCTGTAGCGCAACATGTTCAAGTAGAAATATCTTGCGTTCTTATTAACTTGCAGATGTATATATACCGCGGGTATCTTATGTACTCATCGACATCTAGAATGATATGATGGTGAATTGCCCCGTCCGCTTTCTAAACTTTTTATTCCTCGCGGGTCATGATGGAAACCCCGTTGTTGATACCGCAAGCTTGACCGGCCTCGCGCTACCGAAACGCTTTGCGGGCCAGCGGGCTCGCCCTTGACGGGCCCAAGACCGGACCGTTGCCGTGAATGCGACCGCCTCGCATGTTCGGGGTGTTTGAACAGAAGGCACAGATAAATACAGTCGGCAGTGTCTGCCTCGATATGTTGATGCACGAACCGTGAAGCCACATGTCGCACGACTCGCTGGGTTGTGTTAGCCTCATCGACCGACACATCATATGCCGGATTCCGGAAGGATTGCCTCATACCATTGTATCATGAACTCTCCCGGTCTATCTGAGTTGTTCTGGCAGACGCACCGCACGTTGTAGGTGGCTTTTGTTGGAGACGGTAAGCTGGCTTCAGTAATGGCGCCAGGAGACATCAGACCACCTTGAAAGGTCCCGAAGCTTCCTGATGCGAAGCGTTGCGACTGATGGATGCTTGGCACCTGAGGGCCGCGCCTTTGTCGGTTCTCGACCAGCCTCCGGAGCTCACTGGTTGCATCACCGCCCTTTCCGTGTGCCTCATTCATCACAGTCTCCGCCTCGCTCTCGGCGTCGTGTAGCGAGGTTGACGCCCCATGGCTGCTCGAACTATGCTCGCTGACACTCCTCCGAGACGAGTGGAAGACAGACGCCGAAGTGGGCTTGCGTGGGTCAGGGAGGGCAAAAGAGGTATTGCGGCTGGGGATGATGATGGGTTCATCGTCGGTGGAAGACTCATCGTCGTCCGAATCCCAGCTTCTCTCTCTGCGGGGCATCTCCCGTGTGACGGGCATTCGCTGGGCGCTACTTGACCTGGGTTCGTCAACAACGACGGTGGTCTCGGCTCTTGCTCTGCCTTTCGAATCAATGGTGAACTTGACAGAAGTCCGCGTGCGGGGGCTCGAAGACTCAGGTATCGAAGTGAGACTCGAGAGCCGGGAGTGTTGCTGCTTGAGGGGTGATATCCTGCCTGACGGTCGGCTCAGTGGCCGGCTAGGACCGATTACGGGCCCGTTGTTAACCTGCGGCCGGGGCAGGATCGCCGGTGCCAGTGTTGGCAACGTTGTTCTTGCCATTCCACGGCGGCCTCGGTTTTCACTAACACTTCTTTGAAGCCCGGTGGAACGTCCATGCGACTTGGTAGGCGAGCTTCCGGACATGTGCTCGGACATCTTACTGGGTGCCAGCTCCCTGGTGCTAAGTGACCTGCGAATGTCACCGTTCATTGGCGCTCTCGACTGAATATCGGTGGCCGCAGCCAAAGCAAACTGCGCCGAGCCTTGGGTCACGGGAATATTGGTATCCATATTGGAGGATGACGGCCGACTGAACAGCAAGCCCGGGTCCACTCCCGCGCCTGGACTAACAACACCGAAAGGGTCGTCCCCTGGCGCAGGGAAGGACGCTGAAGTCATGGAGATGTCTGCAGAGCTGGACTGGACATTAGACACTGCAGGTTTAGGGGCCAGAGGCCGGCTTCGCTTGACTGGTTGGGCAGTTTCTTGCGGGTTTGTCGGCAAGGGAGCGGCTACTTCTTGGAACATCTGAGATGCGTCGAAAGACGGCATGTGACGATGGTTCGGGGCCTGGAAAACATTAGAGCCAAAGGAGAAATCCATGATTCCTGACATGTCGGCGCTCGGATCCCAAAAGTTTGCCGGAGCCGTGGCCGGTGCCGAGATGGGATAGCCGAACATGTCGGTGGCCATAAACGCCCCCATATTGGGTTGCTGTGGGGTCTCGGAAAAGTCTGGCTGGCCGTAGCCATGGTCATTCTGCATATTGGCGGTCCGAAGGTTCGGCGCAAGCCTCCGTCCACCTTTGTGGGAAGACGGCGGTGGAGTGGCTGTCTGCCCGTTCAGGTCTGCGGCGTCCTCCGAGTTCCCCGACTTGTTGGACGTGATCCTGTTTTGTGACTCGATCCCTGGGCCGAACGGGCCGTCCTCGTGGTCAGAAAACTCTTGGGACTCGGTCGGTGGTTTCGGGGACGAAGACAGTCGTTTGGAGGCGTTTACTGTCGGCAGGGAGTGGTTCGGGTTGGGCGAAAGGTGATTCGCATGGGATGCTACCTGAGCGGCGAGACTCTCGGCAGACAAGGGCCTCTTGGAACCGGCCGAGGGTGGATATGTGGTCGCGGAAACAAAATCACCAAAGTGGCCTTGGGGACCTCTGAGGTTGCCAGGCGTGGTGTTGAAGACAGAGTATTCCTCGGCGAAACGAGGTGTCCAGCCGCCGGTGTCGTCGAAAGGGCCTTGCCGCTGCTTGGGGGTTTCGAAGACGGGACTCGGGAAAACGGCGGAGGTTGGGGTCTGTTTGGGAGTGGGCGGCTGAGCGTTTGGATTACCAAAGCTGCAGACACGGCCTCAGGTTAGCCACAAGAGGTTCTGGTAGTAGAAATGCTGCCTGTTGATCTGTCGGGTTGCTGGAGAGCAGAAGATCGAGGTGAATAGGGAGTGGGTAGGTAATAGGTTGAAATCTTGCCTGGAAGCCAACTGATCCCCACTCATAGCAATTCTACTGAAGTTCACACAACCCTAACTTGAACATGACCAAAGTCACACTCGCAAGCGGAATTTTGCAAGACGGATGACGGAGACGTGTGTTCCGTACGGTCAAGTATCGGGCCCGGGTCGCAGTCGTCGATTTGCAGAACAGAGCGGTATGGTTGTAAGGCTATCGAAGTCTCGGCTCGTGAACGGGGGTGGGGATACTGTCAGGCGGGGGCGGCTTCAGGCTCGTATATCATTGATCATTACAAGAGCTCGTGGGGCGGCAGAATCATCAGAAAAGCATTATACTAAACACCGAAGGTTCGTGTGAGTAACGACGTCGATTTCCCAGAATGCGAGGTAGCTGGGGAGGCTGGGAGCTGCAGGAATAGGATTGAGAGCAGGGAGGCCCGAGAGATGCGGTAAGGAGAAGGAGAGTAAGCGTACCACCAGAAAGGAATTTTACAGAGGCAGATCGTAAGTAGAGTCGTGAGAGCGCAGAGCAGAGCCTTCCTCGACCGTTGCCGAGTCGCTTCTGGAGCGCAAGTTCAGGGAGAAGGTAAGAGCAGAGGAGAAAGAGGGAAAAGAGCAATCTGAGTCGGGACCAATCGTCAACCGTAGAAGAGAGAATGGGAAAACGAGACGAAGGTGAATTGTAATCGGTCGGTGACCTCGAAAGTACCTCTACCTGCAGCGCGGAGTTGCACAGCGACAGGGACCGTATAGGCAGAGACAGATCAGGCTAGGCAAGTAAGGTACCTACATAGATAGGAGGCAAGGTACCTGTCGACAGCGGCAAGAGAGGTACTGGAGTTGGACTGAAACTTTTTTTTTGGTACTTTGGGCTGCCCGAGAAAGTACACCCGGTTAAGGCCGTTGAAGGTACGTATTTGCTATCTGCTCGGCAACACCATGGGCACCTAATTGGCGGGATGGGCGGCGGGCACTGTATCCAACGGAGCACAGCGCAGTTTGTGTGACCGTCGCTGATATTCGAGGCAGAATGCGTTTACAGGCACCTTGGTCACTGCTCTGCTCTGCCCTGCTCCACGGCTGCTCTCTGCTGGGGGGTCAAAGGGTTCGGTGTACCTAGCGAGGAAACGGGACCCGCTGGCAGCCTAGAAGATAATGGAGACAAACACACCTCGACGATGGAACATTTCGAGGATAAGAAGCCACATGCGTATCCGTAGACCTCCCCCAGACCGCAACGCACGTCACGTCAGCCGTCAAGGAACTTGACAGAGCTACTGCACAGCACAGAAGGGGTTGAAGGGAGCGGTGGCTTGAGGGGATCTATTGTGAGGGTAGGTAGGGCGACGTGGCGCGCTCGGCCAGGGAGGCTGGAAGGTTGAAGGGGTCTTGGGGTCCTCGAACATCCGGGCAACGACACGACGTGAAGTCAGACTCTGATCGCTGGGCCGGCTCGAGCGCACTGACGATGACCAGCGTTCAGATGGATGCCAGATCCAGCCATTCGTTTCTCGCACAGATGGTGGCGGGATGTCAAGTTGCGCGTCTCTCTACTTCCATCACCTTCACCAACTGAGAGATTTGACTGTGCATGCAGTAGTACTTGCAGTAGAAGCAGTACCATCTGCCACGGCACACCTATTCAGCTATTCGGGGGTTCCAAGGTTTTAAGAGACTGGACGATGGAGGGGTGCAAGCTTCGACCGGCGCGGAACCTGACGAGTCACCTCGAGCCCGCGGCCACCACCACGGCCAACCTACAAATGGCCAGACCACTCAGTGCGTTGAGAAGCATCAGCGACGATATATGGCACCAAAGTAATGGTTGGAGAGAAACAGACAGAGAGACCACACCATGCTTGGGCTAGTATTGGTGCTTGGTCCGAGCGGCGGCTAACACAAAGTACTGTTCATTACTACGAAGCTACTGCAATGAGAAGCGATGTAATGAACCCTAGGGGTTGAGGAGCAGTATGTTCCTGCGCGACATGAATTTGTCTCGGCCCTTGGGGGGTCCTCGAGGTGACCACGCGCGAGGTATGCAGACCAGCAGCAGGTATCTGGCCAAAGGGGGTTTTGAGACTCTTCTACAGCGTAGGAGATGAGAATGGTGTGATGGAGGTGCGATTTGGAAGGAAGAACTGCAATGGGTCGGTTACCTCAGTCAGTCCGGAAGTTGCTGAGTGGTTGCTGGTCGCAACGGCTCGGTTACAGGCCAAGCGAGATGTAATGTCCATGGATGACGAGGATCCGTACATAACTACCTCGCAAGTATTGATATTACGGAGTACCTGAACCTGAAGTACGAGAGGCATGCAAGGTCCTTCTCCAGGGCAGTTTATAATACTGTGTAAGGCCAGGGAGAGTGTCCTCCGGACAGGAGACCAGGGAAACAGGGACTGGCTACAGAGCACCAAGCCCAGCTTGGCAGTAGCCCGCCTATAAGTCCCATGCAGGAATGTCTAGGCAGTGGAAGTGACCTCCTAGATATTCTTAGGTACTGAGGATGTAATGGATATGGGAGGTACTTGTTGGACAGGCGATACGGAGTGCTTGAAATGGCAACTGCCACCCGACTGCACTACGGATAGATGGCAGCTGCCAGACACCACTCGTTCCCGTCTCGGCCTTGCGTGCTTACCTCGCTGCACCTGCAGCTGCAAGAACCTTCATCTCGCTCCTTCCTAGGCGTAAGCTTAGCTTCGCTTTATTCCCTACCTACCTTACGTATTACCTAAGTAGGTACTTGATGCCATCATGGTAGAGGTTGACCTGCGTCACGTTACCTTTAGTTTCATGCCTAGTAGGTATGTATGTACCTAGTTGCATGCGGCATCCACTGCACTTGTTCCTGAGACAAACGTACCCGCAGACTTCAATTTTCCCGTCACGGCCACCCATATAGTATGGCATTCGCCCAATTCCCATTACCACCGACGTTCTTCAGAAACCACCCGGCAACAGCCCATTCCCCTCCTTGGGGATTTGTTGGACTGGTCACCAAAACTCCCGAAGAATGTAAGCGGCAGCTGTGAGTCAACGCGGCGCTGCACTACCCTGACTAGCCCCGAACACCATCTCCCACACATGCACCTCATGTGCTCTTACACTGCAACGGATCGCAGCCAACGCAGGCATGTGTGCGCCAAGGGAACAAAAGAATGACAGAGAACGACAACCGGCTCTGGAACTCGTCCGGGTTGCCGTATCACCCCTCGCGCTATTGGGTCGCCTCGTTCATCAATACTGCCATTGTGATGCCACATGTGCTCACCAGTCCGTTACGAAATCCAGCACCAACGTCCTCACCAAGATGAATACAGAAAAGAAGGCCGGCGGGAAGTCCCCACTGTTTCGGAGCCAGCTTGCTAGCTTAATCGGGGGGCTTCGGTGCAGTCGACCAGGGGCTTCTGCTCTAATAGCGCGCTGAAACCTCACGGTGTCGGCTTGGGATCTCCAACCATCCGATCGATCGGTTGGAGAGACAACGAAAGGGCGACCTAGACCGAAGGCCTGATTTCGGCCGACCTGCTCTGGTTCAACCGCGCACTAATCCTTCAGTGGTTGAATTATTGCTACCTTTTCCAACAGGGTTTCGGGCGAGTCTTGCAAAGACCATGCGCTGGTAAGAAACATGTCTGAGCTGTTCGGTGACGGGGCAATGGCCTCCAAGTTCCTCCCTTAGGCGAACAGCCCGCAACAGACGTCTAACAACAAATGCTCGAGGTTGGCAACCTTTGCATCGCCCTGTTTCGGTCAAGGCCCTTGGGTACCTGTCGTGGGCTTTCCGGTCCGAAGTCAATTCCAGCTATTGCACTTTCAGTTGTCAACGGCGAAAATAGAAGCATCCTCGAAGTTGCGGAAAGCAGACGCCAGCAGTTGCCGCGGTGGCTCGGCACCAGTCGATTCAGAGGTTGCCAAGGGCCCAAGACGCACGTCAACCCGCCTCGACACTTGTTTCCTCTCCGGTTTCAAAGCCAGTCGGCATCTTCCTCGCCTAAGCCGCTTGAGCCTGAGAGCTCTCACCTGCAAGGAATATTCTCCTGCCATGCTCGGAAACTTGGACGAGCAAGCATACATGAGGGAACTCTCACGAGAAGTTCTAGTCTTGCAGGTATCCGGTCAATGTTTGCTCATTCGACAATTCAACTGCCCAACAAATCCATCGGACGAACTTTTTGGCATTGGCGTGCCTGAGCTGAGGTAATATACGGGATTCCTGCCGTCGTTTGCATCCATAGCGGCTATGTCTTCACGCTCATTGCATCTGCAATCATCAGACGACGCATCTTTAGGAATCGTACGTCAGCACAGCTGCGATTGGAAGATGGGAGATAGTGCCTGCGGCTGTCAGCAGCTACCTAGTCGGGATCATCTCCGGCTGACTATCCAGCTCGCAATGGCAAGCCACCAACAACCTGTTGTGGTGATGCAATCGCCTTGTCGCCTTCCTGACGTTCGAAAAGGTGCGGTTGCAGCTCGGCCTGCGCCGGGGGCGATCATGTTACCGGCGGTTCGTCATTTCCGAGCACTCCATGAGTTGATGCCGGTGAAGAAACGACAGGATTACATGCAGCCACAACATTGGCATCCTCCAAACCAGCCCAATCAACACTTGCGATGACCCCAACTCAACATGTATCTCTGTCAACGTACTCAGGGGCAGCAAACGGCATGCAGCAAGCCATGTTGGTGGCAGCAGATCGACTGGGCCAGAACAGTTGGTGACAGCTGCGGTATCCCCAGCCAGCGTTTTGGGGGCACGTGTCTGCCCATCTTGCGATTGGCTCGACTTTGCAGCTACTGCAGGGGGTTTAAGTGGTTGCAGCTCAGCGCGATTCAGTGGGGATACTTGGTACCTGAGTACCTAAGGTAGCCCTCCTCAGAGTTGGCTGCTGACTCTGAGGTGGTCTCGTCAACTACACGCCTGCCAGTTGCAGACCAGACGCGATGCGAGACGCGGCAGCATCATCCAAGACCTCAAAAGCGGCAGGTGGGAGCACTCGAGTTTCTTCCAGGGGCCAGGGTTTGGATTCAATTCCATCTCGCCCACCACTCACTTGGATCCGCGGGCGGGTGGCCCCCTTTCCGCCTTGAAGCATTGGAGAACTACCTTTAAATCCCATCCCTTGAAGACTCCGCCGATGACTGAGTCTCGACGCTTTCAGAGTCCGGATACGACTCCAACGCCGATACTCGGCGGGCCATCACAGAGAAGCAAAGAACAGCCATCGATACCACTAACTGGGAACCAACGTTCTCCCCGGTCCTGGTACGACCCGCTGTAGGGCAACAATAAGAACGGCCGCCTGCCTACCATCTCAGAACCTGTGCGCAGCTCACCCGGGGTACATATCGGCGGGGCCTCCCCGTCGAGACGCATGAATTTGGGAGATTACACACGCCCCCAACGACCTCGTTTACTTTCTCGTAACGGCACGCCGTCGCGAAGACCATTTTTGCCTGCCCAAAGGATCTTCTTCCGGGATTCCTAGCGAATCGAAACAACCGTAAAAGAAGGTGCCAGGGAAAAAAAGTTTTGCAACGGTCCTGGAATAACCTGGGAACACAAACGGTCTCCTCCGGCGAGAGGGATAATCGGGCATGCCCCGATACCGATCAAGTCTACGCCTGCGTCACCAGATAGTTGATGACAGGCCACTGTCGACACGCGATTGTGGCAGGCTTTCTGGAGCTGTCGAGCGGTGCTTAGATGCCATCCCCTTCATCCAAACTTTCAAAGAAAAGAGTCGGTCACAATAACCGCCGTCAACCCAACTTTCTCACCAGGATGGTGCCCGCCTTCGTTTCTATAGGCGCATGTCAAGACCTTGTCGATCGTGTCTGAAGCTTTCCACAGGACCACAGACGCGCAACACGCCTCAACCACAGAACGGCCGCCCATGAGTCCAATGATCCAAGCGCCATCCCACCCAGCTCCAGCTAAGCCGGCCATGGACTGCAAAAAGGAACCCGCTCGCAGGCGGCATCCGCTGGAGGTGCAGGCGCAGCAAATCGCTTCGGGTCTCAATGACGGCGGCGGTTATCCGAAGCGAACAAGAGACGATGTTCCCACTCCGCGGTGCCACCTCACCGAACCCCGTCCACATCGTCCTCCACTTCACCGGGCATGCCGGGTTCCTGGCTTGGCTTCTTCTTAGTCTGTTTGGTTCCTGGTCTGATCTTCTCTTCCTTAAACCCCCTTGCTCTTTTGGCGTTGACAAGCATTCTGCCCACTTGCCCACTTACCCGCTCGCATGAGGCTGTCTACGCCTCTTTGGGCCGAGAGTGCGCTCGTCGTGACATGCCGCACAGCGGATTCTTGGCCCATTCGGCAGATGGCCGTTCCTGGACCATTCCCTATTCAGGCAGGCCATGAAGAGGTGGGGGGCGGAGTGGGAGACGACGAAGCGAGGAGGCCCCCGAGGGCCGAATCCCATGCCAGCCCACAGTCTCGGCCAACCAACACCTCCACCGATCTTCTCATCGGCACCGGGCCTTTCTCCTAGTCATCTTCCCCCTCTCCCCCATCATCCCATCCTTGTTCCTGGGTTCCGCGAAGCGGCGAATCAAGGTCAGCCACTGGGTGATGCCACGTCTTTTGACCACCCCTTGGCAGACGACCAAAAAAGACCCTACCGTTACACCCCCCGTGAGCCGCGCCGTTCGTTCAGTGCTAGGCCATTCATGTATAGGATGAGAAGAGGGGGAGGGGCTTTCCCCTTTTTTCCTTCCATGTGCTTCTCCGAGGCCATCGCGATTCACGACCGGGGTTTGATGTTTAATAGCAGCCACGAGCTAAGGGCGGGGTTGAAAGAGTCATAGCCCGTGGCAGGAAGGGCCAGAACCTGAGCCTGAACCTGAGCCACCGCGGACTACGCGCCGGCCGCCTCCAGCTTCCCTCCCTCTTTCTCGGCAGGTTGGACGCGGCGGTTGAGTACGGATACGCAACTGCGTAAAGTGAGGATGCCCCCTTGCCAACTGCCAGATGTTCTTCGTCACCTCTACGTTAGTCTTCTCGTTAATTTTGATATCACAGGCTCTGGCAGTGGTATCATTATGCTAATGGAATTCTGAAATGACCGTGTGTTCCTCATTGTGCGTACCTAGGTGAAGGAGAAAAAGTGGAAAATCTAACTAGTTTGCTGCTGCCCGAGGTCCCCGACCAAATAAACCCAATTCACCTCCGCCGATGGCCTTCTTTTCCATCCCGGCCTTATTTTTTTTCCCCATCCCAGTCGTGATGTCCCATGCAGTTCCGCCCTTCTCGCCTTTTGCCCTGTCGAAACATGTGTTTTTCCCCCCGACTCCCTTGAAGAAGAATAGGAAAAAGTCAAACAGATGTATAGACACAAGAAGGCCTCGCCCAGTCAAAAGAAACCAGAGATTTTCCACCTTTTCCTCCCCTTTTTGATATCACGTGGTATGTCCTCCTCAAACATGAAAAACAGACAAACAAAAAGAAAAGCCCCAAATTTCCCTACAGCGACCAAAAGAACAATCAGTGAAGGAGGACCTGGGGCAGAGAGATTTAGCTATCTACGATTAAGTTTCGGGGGGAGGGGCGGGAGAGGGAAGTCCTAAAAAAAAAGAAGAAGAAAAAAGGAAGAATAGATACAGCAAAAAAACCAAAGCAAAGGAGTGAACGAGAAGCATAATTTGAGACGAAGTTGGCAAGACTGACAGACAGAACTGGTGCCCCCGTTTTTCCCTCTCCGCGCGTTTCCCCCACAGATGGGTGTTGACCATTATTCAACAGGAACGTTGTTTCCTGCGCTTCCTTCTCTTTCTGACTTTGGGAGTGCCAACCAAAGACGTTTGACGTCGCGAGTAATGTAAAGCAGGGAAGATAGAAGAAAAAAAAAGTCATTGAGCCAGAAAAACCGTGGTGTGGGTGGTATCCTCCTCTTATCGGGGCATGAAGAGCACGTACATGGTTGCGTTGCGTTGCATGAAAAATATAGCCAAGAAAAGACGTAAGACGACGTAAGGGAAGGGGGGATGGAAGAGGAGAGGGAGAAGAAGAAGAGTGGTTTCCCATGTTTTCGCGAGGGTAGCAGATGATGATGTGTGAGGTAGAGATGGAAGTAGTAGTAGATTTGATCGTCATGGCATTCTTCTTTTTCTTTCCCTTGATTCGTTTGGGGCGGAAACCCGAGTTGGGCCGTTCTTGTGTTTGGACGAATTTTGTGTCCCCTCCCATCGAAAGAAAAATCGACAACACCCTTATAGTTCCTTCCAAATAATCCCATCCTCCAGAGGTATCCCATGATGCCCATTCTATAGGTTTGATGTCGCGTGTTCCCTTTCCTCCCGCAATTCGTGAAGAAAGCTGGCAGTGGAGAACGGCCGAGCAACAAGAAAGGTGTGTTCATTTTCGTGACGACGTGTAGATAATTCAGGAGACGATCGCAGCACGCGCTGCGGCCGGAGGGGTAGTCGAAAGTGTATACAAAGGAAACAGAAACAGGAATAGAGGTGGTATCAGGTCATGTACTGGTTTTTTTTTCTTTTCTCACTTAAGGTCGACAGCGAAGTTGACGCAGTGTAGGCGCGCAGTTCAGATCATGCCCGGCATGCCTTCCATGGGGTTGATGACGTTCCTTGGTTGGCCTTGGACCTGGCCCATTTGGTTCATCTGGGGCATGGGCGGAACCTGTTGAAGGTGCTGCTGTTGCTGCTGCTGATGTTGCTGCATCTGCGCGGGCGTCGGCGTGCTCGTGACGGAACCCGCTGACTGGGGCGTGATCGGGGCCTGCGGCATGGGGGGAGCTTGCTGAGGCTCGACCTTGGGCTTGGCCATCTGCGATGCCGCCAGGGCGCGGTTGTGGTTGCTTTCGCGGCGACGCTTGGGTGCGTCCTTGATCTTGGGGTGAGTGTGACACTGTCGAATTTGTTAGCTACTGTGATGCTAATTCGTTGTGGCGTTACCAACCTTGTACGCGTGCCTGAACCATGTAGTGCCCTTCTTCTTGCTGCTGACGAGCGCAATCCAATCATTGCAGCTGCCACAAAGGCCTTCCCAGACGTCGGGGTTGCCGTCCATGCGTCGCGTCTCTTGAGGCTCCTGGAACGGGTTGCCCGTGGCGGCGCTGATGCCGTGGGTGAAGGACTTGTCGTACCAGAACGCCGAGTTCTTGAGCACCAGCCAACGTCCAGGCTTGCAGATTCCACACCAGCCCTCACGCTTGTTGCCGTGGCCACGGACCCATCTCGGGGTGTACAGGTCGCCCTCGAACCGAAGTTCTTGTTCGTGGGGAACGAGATCAGGGTCGGACGGGTTCATGTCCTCGGGCGGAGGCGGGATCTGTTCCTCGTGGAGGGAAGCGTACAGGTCGGGCGGGTCGGACAAGTCAGTGTAGTGACTGTGAAGAGAGTGCGGGTCGGCGTTGCTCTGAAGCATGCGGAAGAGCCCGTGGGACAGCAGCGGCGGCGGAGCCTCGAAGTGATGGGCATCGGGGTGGAATCCATTGGAAGGCAGTTGAGACGGCAGGAGCATGCTGTTCATGCTGTTTCTCTGGAACTGCGGCGGGCCGGCCATCATGAAGGGGTGCTGTTGCGCGGCTTGCAGATTGGTGAAGTTCAGAGGGACCTGATTGTGTTGGATCGTGGGCGACGAATGTCTCGACGACATGCGCTGGTGGGCACCAAAGGCATCGTGGCCGGGGTGGAAGACGAAAGGAGTCTGTCGGCGGTTCTGTTGAGTTCCGTACGACCCGGTAGACCATCTCTTCGTAGTTCCACGCTCAACGCTGTACGGGGCGGATCGCATTCCCGGGCGAGGCGATGGGGAGGCTCGGCCTCGACTCTGGGTTCGAACAAGTTCAGAACGGCTTTGAGGCGTCATCCGCGGGGACGCCACGGGAGACAATTGCGTCGACGACATCAACGAGTTGCGATTAGACGGCGGCGGGTAGTCTGAGCTGAACGATGGCGCTTCCGATAGGGCAGCGGAGAAGTCTTCGTACGATGGCATGTCTGAGAGAGCGCCCGACGTCGACATGGTGAATGATGAACCAGACATGCGCCTCGGGTTGGGACCGCAATCGAAGTTGAACGGCTCGCCGTCTTGTTGCTGGCCGTATCTCAAGTCAAGAACGGGAATGGCCTCATCGGTGGTGTATGCTTGGCCAATCATTTCCGTGTCCAATCCAGGGAATTCGAAACTGTCTTCACATGGCTTTTGCTGCCAGGCTGAAGAGCAGATTAGCAGATGAGACACGGCCACCGATGAGATGACTCACTGTTTTCCATGGTGGTGACGGGATAGAAGTCTTGCTGATGGACCGAGACGGGGCGGGACAAGGCGTCGCTGGGAGTCTGCTGCATGGGAAGAGGCGATGAATCCCACGATGTGAGGTTGCCATAGTCGTCGCTCATGCTGTAAGAGAAACCCTCGTGGATGGTTGCAGGCCGTGGCCGCATGCCTTGGGACGTCGGGGTCGTCCACACTCCGGCGGGTGCTCCCACGCCCTCGTTTTTGATGGGCATATCATTACCGTTCATGTTGAGGATGTGCGTTGTGCGTGGCGGGATGTCTCTCCTGAACTTGTTGTTGGGGTTGAAGGTGAAGGAGGGTGTCTGTATTTGTTGCCGACTAAATTGTACTTGTAAGTCATGTATGTCGGGGGCTGCAGGGACGGGACGGGGGAGCCTACAGCTGTGCCTGACCACAGTCCATGGTGCTTAGACGGGAGCAAGGGAGCGTGCGGTTAGTCAATTATCGGGTTGATGCTGAACGGGGACGGTGGATTGTTAGCATTGATCCTCGGACGAGGGACACCAAGGGTGGCAGTTGTATCTCGCGGCAGTCGGGGGGCCCACACTGCCCACGTATCGACCAGCGCGATCCGACAGGCCGAAAGTAGGACCTTCCATGGAACTTACTTGGAAAGATTCTGGCGCAGTGGCCAACCCTGGGCGGAGAAGCACGAAATAATCTCCGGGATGGGCGAGTAATGGGCAGACGAGGACACGGAGTGCTGTTTGTTGGGAGCCCCGTAGAAAACGCGTGGATTTTCCCGTTCTTGCTTGGCCGGATTCTCTCTTGGTTCCTCTCTCTTTCTTTGGCCCCCTGGCTCTTCTCAAAAGGTCTCTCTCCCTCGCGCGCGGTGAATGATGAAGAGCGTTAAGGACAGCGCGTCCTCGCGATGAGGCTAGTGGTTGTTGTGAACGGTAGGGATTCCCGTCCTCAACTAGACAGTCTGTATGTGTGGGTGTGTGTGTGTTGTGGATGATTATGAGTAAGGGCGCGTGATCGGTTGTAGATATATGTATGTATGCGAGCAATCCTCGATAGGCGAGTAAATGAGCGTGGTGAGTTCGCAACAATAGCCAACCCGTTTGTTTGAATGTTTTTGATGGCGAGGTTTGAGAGTTGAGAGCGCGCAGCTGGCGGTTCCAGGTTCCTGGCGGGATCAAGAGAGCCAGCTCCCGGAGAGTAGATATTATAGATGCGAAGAGATAGCCCCTCGACAGGAGAAAAAATTATAGGTAACAAGGCTCAGGGAAAAAAAGGAGTGACTAGCAACTGGAATCATGGGCAGTGAAGCCTTGGGTGGGACGCAAAAGGAGAGCGAAGAAAGGGTAGGTCGAGGGGCAGTGCAGACAGGATCCTGGAGGTATAAAAGAAGTAGTGTGGTTAAAGAAGCATCATCCATGGACAGACCAATAGGTCTGCACGGTCAGGTTCGGAACGTCGGTTGGAGCTAAGCCGGATTCCCTGATACAAACCTCTTCCTGTCTGTGAACTTGGGGCCAGAGGCAGGCGTGCGAGAAAGTGCTTGGCCAGGCTCACCAAGAGGGCAAGAGTTGCAGGGGTAAACTTTTTGGTGCTGGACAAGGTAACATCTGTTCGTCGATGTGGATGTGTGGGAGTGAGATGCCGATGAACCAGGGACAGGCCTACCGCCAGCTGTTTTTGGAAGACGGGGGACAAGGATCAAACAAGGTCGACAGGGCTATACCCAGATGACGGATGTGTGTTCATAAAGTAAGGCAAGGTTGGCCGGGAGGCAGGCCAGTACATGGCACGAACTCGGTGCCGCGAGAACGCGTGATGGGGAATTGTTCAGTTGGAGAGGGAAAGCGAAAGATAGTAGGGGAGAGATGGTCCGGATAGACAACGTATCACGCACTAAGAGGTAGGACGTACTCCGTACTCGCCGCCGGAACGCTGATGGTGGTGTGGGGAGTCCGAGGGACTGAGAGCGATGAGGAGGGGGGGAGTGAGGGAATCAGAGACTGAGAGCAACGTGAAGGGAAGTGCCCATGAAAAGATTAACTGGCCAACCAGTCAGATGGAGGGAATCGATGAGATGGAGGAAAAGGGCAGAAGGTAAAAAGAGGGTATTGAGTGCAGACTTGCGCTTGCCAAAGTCACTTGCATCCTGAAGCTCAACCCATCCTGTCGAATCCATACGGATACCCCCCCAGGAAGCCTCGTCAGAAACCCCCCTCCCCCTTCTAGACCGTCGAGCCCCCCCTCCCCGTCTCCGTCCCGTCGCCATATTTTGCAGTCGGCGGCGGCGGTGCAGGTGTGGGCTTGTAGCAGAGAAATTCGTCGTGACGAAATCAGGACCAGTTTTGGACGATAGATCACCCACTCAATCGGCTTGATGCATCGACGATAACCGCGCTGGACGTGTTAGTGTATGAACTGTATGTGAAAGGGCCTTCGGTGGTCTCCGGTAAAGGTGATCAGGGCTGAGATTTGGCGAGGACCCTAGCGATCCGAAGGAAATAGTTCCCGAGGAGGTGGCTTGTCTCATCCGATACACCCACAAGTGGCGACATGGCCCCAGGCCCGGAAGGCCCCCGTCTCTCGTCGGGGAGCAACAGAGGCGAGGAGGCACCGGGATAGATCACGACCGGTGACTTGTGACCGACGGCCGGCAATCGTGGCTCTTGCTCTGGCTCTGGCTCTACTGAGAGTCTGACGAGACTGTGAGTTCTGTTTTCCTGTGCGATGGACGATGGGTACGAGAAGTGGACACCGGAGCCGAAACCAAGTTCGTCCTGGTCGGGGGTGTGTTTTGTCCTTCTTCTCGTTGCTGGTCGTGTGCGCTGTTGTTTCCCCTCCCTCACTCCCCCCCGTCTCTAGTCTCTCGTCTCTCGTCTCTTCCAACTCTCCTGCGGCGGAAACCAAGCAACAGCAGGATCCAGGGTTCACGGACGAACCTCAGTCAAAGTATCGAAATGATACGATACTTGTGGTCTGGAGTGTCAGTAGGCCGAGTACGGCACGTCTGCAAGGTAAATCCGCCGCAGGCCCAGCTCCCGTCCCAGTCCAATGGGGGCATGGGGGCCATGGGGAGGGGCCTCGGGCAATGTCTGTGTAGCAGCTGGTGTGGACACCACTGGCCTGTCTTTAGTCTCTTTACCCACGGCTACCCAGGGCCAATCAGGCCCGGGTACGAAGATCATGAACGAGAGTGTTTGGCAAGAGAATCCTGACGTCGGGCTCTTGTTTTGGCAGCGAGGGTATGACAGGGGTAAGGCCTGCCCCTGTTTTGCCAGAACCCTGGCTCCCCACATGATGAACCTGGCATCCTATCCTTTCCAGCAGATCCGCCCTCGGGCTTCTTCGTTTTTTCTTCTTCTGCTGTTGTGGTCTTGTGGTTGTGCCAATGACGAGCACCGGAAGAGCAGGCATAATGCAGCACAGATGCGTCTATGTAGCTGGGCGACGTGCGTTCGATGCGAATTCATGTCAGTCATCAGATAAACTCGTGGATTGGCGGCGGGTGACAGAAGAAGCAACGGCTTGCTTTAATCTTTGCTTGATTAGCTCGAGGTTAGGCACGGAACTCAGGTGGTGTGCAAAGTGTATGGTAGCTCGGCCAAAGGCAGATTATTAGCTGGCCACAGCATGTAGGGTGCGAGTGCAGCTGGCTGCTGCACACACCCACTGCACTGCATTTGCACTGCGCAGCTGGAGATCGGAGAAAAGGTCCTGTGGGAAAAAAGTGTGAGAGTGGATGACGGGTCTGTTCGTCTCTCCATCTTGGTGTCTGGCGCCGTTCCGGAGGCTGCAGGGGAATCTTGGGCGGAGTGTTGCCGAGAGGAGGAGTCGAGAGGATGTAGGCAGAGGAGGGACTGGGAGCCTCGGGACCATGTGGGCGAGGGGGTCAGACGAAGAAGTCCCACGTTCCAGCTCCAGCATGTTTCCAGGCCAGTCCATTGAGAGGTACCTGAAGCGATCCATCGAAGAATTGGAATCTTTTTTCCCTGCTCCGGGAGGGCGAGTGGATTTCTCTCCGTACCTAGATGGCCAAGAAGGACGAGGAATTCCACCGTTGGTCAGCAGCACGAGCGAACGGTGGGGGTGCGAGCGAGCGAGAGTCCACGCGACAGGCATCGCATCTCCAGTACGACAACACGATGGTGCGTTGAGAAGAAAAAAATCACCCTTGCGACGACAGCGAGGGTAGACCGGACCATGCCGGTATTCCAGATGAGAGGAGAGATGGGGTAGGGTGGCTCAGGAGCAATACCTGAACCACCAGAGTCAGAACCATAACCAGAACCACAATAGTAGAACCAGAAGAGGGCCGTCCACCAGAGCGAGGAGAAGGCTGACGGCGTCCGAGCCAGGAGAACCAGTAGGTGCGGCGTATAGAGAATTTTTTATTTTTTTTGGTCAAATATCACCAGTGATGGAGGGTATATGGCGCGCGACGATGGGGCCAACCGGCGTCGACGTCGTTGGTCGGACGGGACGAGCTGGTGCTTGTGGCACGGAGCAGGCACGTTTGAAGTTGACTTTGAGCTGCTCGGCGGTGCAATCTGATTTGTCGCTGAGGTAAGCAGCTGCAGGGGAACGGGGTACCTGCCATAGTAGTGCTACTCAGTGTGTACAATACACCCCCTGAAAGAATGTAAGCGTGGTACTTCGAGCCTGTAAGTGCATTAGGCGTAACAAGGTAGTACGGCAAATGGCGAATCTGCGTTCTGGATTATCGCATAGGTTATTTACTTTTTTCTAGGTAAAAATGGGGAAAGAAGAGGTTTCTGCGTATACAAACATTCAGGGGGTGTATTGTACGTATACACAGTAACACACATACCATAGTAAGGGGGTGTGCACCGTCTGGGTGTGCGTCGTGTCTTGGAAGTTGGAGGTGACATCGAGCCGTCAGTAAGGCGCGGGTGGTATTACTCGCTGCCCTGGCTGCCTGCCTTGCAGAGGTACCTTAACCGGGTTGCTTTGCAGCGGAAGGTACTTTGCCGAGCCCAAGGTGACGGCTGGTGGTGCGGATGATGGGGTGCTGCTGCTAGTGCCTTGCAGCCTACCTGCAGTGTCGACACCCTCCCGAGCTAGGTACCTCTGCTACAACCTCATATGTGCTTAGTATTCGCTCTTCGCAACTGCGCTCGCCTAACCTAAGGGCAGTGGTCACTGACAAGTGTCGCCATACGTTGACTTGGACCTGCCATGTCATCGTGCCTTGACTCTCAGTCTACCTGCCCGCTCGACGGCAAGTCAGTGGGCGCACAGCCCTTCGATCATGCGCTCGTCCTCGATGCCGTGTTCTTTTCTTCTTCTGCTTGCTTTTTTTTTATTCCCATTTTACCTATCCAGCTCCTTTCTTGACAGGTCTTGTCCGACGCTCGCCTCGTTCTCACCCCCTTCGACCATCTGGGCAGGTTCAGACGTGGAACTGCAAGAGCTCCGCTTCAATCAAGAGCCATGGTCCGGAAGCTGTTCCTATTCCTGTTCCCAGGCCCTGATAGCGGGTACACTTGCTTCTGCCTTCCACGTCCTTTCCTTTTTTTGCCCTTCTTTCCCTCTTGTACAGCGTGTCGAATCTCCACTCTCTCTGCTGACTCGCGACGTGACTCGCTGGATTTGGGTCTGGCCTACTGCACGTCTACTGGGGACGCGGGGGGGCAGTGCCAGGGGTTTTGCAGGGGTCCCAGCTGTCTCAGATCTGTCGCAGAACGACACACCCTTGTCTCGCTCCGACCCCTCGACTGGGTTGACCGTTTACTGTTGACCACCACTGAGGTACCTACCTACTCTCCGACTCCGAGCCCCTCCTCTCTCTCACTCTATTAACATGTACCTTACCTGGGTGGTACTACGGACATCATTGTAGATAGCCATCTCGCTTTCTCTCCCGCCGCGCACACTCATCCGCCCCTGCTGTGCCTTCTGAGTCCCTCTAATAACTTACTTCATATGTTGTCGTCTGCCTCAGTCGTCATCAGTGTCACACACGCACACCCCTCAACTTGTGGCATGCCATCTGTAAAAGAACGTCCTCCATCTCTCCTCACCTCACTCATCTCTCATCTCTCGCCATGCTGCAGCTGTCTTGAACCCACACGGTTGGTAGACAGTCTAAGGTTCACCTCACATAATAGCCTCTCACCCCATGTGCTACTTTCTGCTCATTGCCATGTTCCACCTGATTCACCTAATACTGGTTCGCTCGCACATCTCTCACCTGTCTGGCTTGGAAAAGCCGTTGTCGGCTGTACCAATGACCAATGAAGTTCGTCTCTAACCCTTGAGTCCTGCTCGTGTTGCTGGAAACCTAGTTCTGGGCCAGAAATAAAATCCGCGCCAGAGAATATCAAATACTACCCCGCATCGCGACTGGCGTTTGGGGCTCTCGTGTGAGACGTGAGACTTGTCCGCTACTGTTCCGTTCCACACGACACCCAAGACGGACATCGAACGGGACACTCTGGCAACTAGCCCACGTAGCCCGCGTCGCAGTCTGCCGGCCGGCTTAATCATCCACAAGCTGTTATCGTCGCAACCTTAACCTTCATCCTTCAAGTCCATGTAAACGCTCTCCAGTTTGGGTTGGGTGGGTGCCAAGAGGGCTCGCTGGTGTTGACGATCCAACAATTCTGCCTCGCGAGTGGTTACCCCTCCCCCTCCACCTCCCCTCCTTCCCCCTCACTCCGTTGACGCGCCTTTGAGCCGGCGATTCGCGCCACTCCTCGTCTTCGGGACGGTATGATTCGCCCCTCCGTCTGCCCTAAATTGCTCCTGAGCTGAGCCACGATGGGCCGATGTGACCGACGTGGACCGCTTCCAGAGCCAACACTTTTTTGATGGCTGAAAGCCAGCTGAAAGTCGAGAACATCAAGAAAAGAAAGCAGATCTCCTGAAAATGTTCACAATTCCCATCGTGAGTCCAATCATTCAGCGACTGACGGGCCACTTGGCGACAATAATACGCGTCATGTTAATGCCTCGAGCCTCTGGTTTCCATTTGTGTGCGCGCCGCGACCGGTGGAGAGTCGTCTGGCATATATCAGGAGTCCGCTATAGGCGTCCCAGCCATGGATCCCCTACACAGATGTCAGATTTCTCCAGCCTATGGCGGTCGCCTGTTCCCGCCATCGCATCCCAGATGGCGGGCGCGATTTGATAGCTGATGCTCGGCTGGCCGCATACCCACAGAGTGTACACGCGTTTTGTGGTTCCCATCACTCATCGTCACCACAATGAACGAATCCGTGTGCTGTTAAAGCTTGTTGAGCGCATCTGGTGGCGGCAATCTGGCCACCGCGGGAATTGACATGGCGCTAACCACGCATATCTCCAGTCCGTTAAAAACTTTCTCATAGGGCTCTGTGTGTTATACCGCTTTAGTGAAACCTAGCGTAGCCTTCCTAAAGAAGGATATCGGCCGCGGACTCCCGTCTGGACACCGTCACACGCCACTCTGCAGAGCAACTCGTTGACCTGAAGTTCCCGTTAGATCAGATTTGCAACAATCCGAGAGTAACTCAGCCTGCCGTCTTGGACCTGCTCGTCCGTGCGGGAGTGCTACCTCTCAGGCTCTCACGCCGGTGGCCTCCCTCGGCCTCCAGTAGTACCCGCACGTTGGCTTCTACCGAGCCTTCGATGAGTTGTTCTGTGGGTCCTCCGGACTGGCCGGTGACAGGGACTGCCTGAGCTTCTTGCATGACAACCTCAGACGTTTTGGGAAATTACGCCAACTCTCCAACCGCGGCCGCTGTCTATAGGTCGGCTCTTATGGAGATCACAGACCAATGATGACGCGACTTTACCCCGCCATCGTTGCTTGTCGACTCGGCTCGATATTGGGCAGCAGACATCAGGCGGGCTATTGGGGGGAGGCTGACAAGATCCAGCCCGCAACCGCAAGGAGAAAGGGGCAAGCAGGCACGCAGGGTAGCGATGAACTCTCTGGTACGCTATGTTAGTCGGCGTTTTATCAGACTTGTCGACTGTTTGATGTTTACCATTGTCCGAGCCCTGCCGGCGAGTTCATCGGTCGGCGGGAAATAACTACCTCGACGAGGCTAGAAGCTCCATCTGGCGAGGCTTCGTGTTGGCACAAGCCGGATGCAAGGGATAGGAGACGCAAATAGCATGCCGGCGATGCCTTAGTTTGTGTCCCTTCTGGCTCTTGGACGCGCTCTCGCCAGATCGTGACCTGGGCTAGTCTCGGGTTCAATAGCGAGAAGAAACTCCGAGGGAACCACCACAAAGTGGACATGAAGACGCTAAACCGTTGGCGCAGAATCGGAAAATGGAATAACCTGGTGAAAAGTCAGTGGGATCAAGAAACCGCAGGGCCAGGCATCTGATGGATGTCCGAGGTTGGAGACTGACAAGCCAACACTGACTATAGCTACACGCGAGGATACTGCTCAGCCGATGGCATACCGTTTCATCGATCTTGGTCAAGCTCACTATATCGTCCATCAAGAATGTGCAGATATCATGCAATGCGTCCGGATGTTCAATGACAAGTTAATGATTGATATGACGCCCTTGAGGCTATTCTAATCTTTGTTGATTCTTCTCCAGACCTCTTGTTCAGCCGCAGCCAGAGTACCACCGGCAGCCTGAGCCCACTTCTTGGCCGCATCCCATACACCCTCATCGGGCTGAGCTTGGGGACCTCTCTCCGCCGCCGATGCTACCGCGGCATTGTGAGCAGCTCTCTGATGGCTGTTGAATTCCGACGCACTAACGTCTTGCTGGTATCCTGGAGGGTGTTCAAGACTGGATGCAGGATCGCCTGTTAGCGGGATGGGTCGCGGTCCAGCCAAGTGAGTTCCAGTAGGGGCGATGAACGTGGTAGACCCTCGCTGGGCAGCGTGTGACATGGTAGGAGGCGGAATGGACATCTGTGGAGGGTAGGGGACAGTTGCGGGCGTCGGAGCTGGAGGCTGGTAGGTCTCGCCTGCCTTCGGAGGCGGAGGCAGCGTCGACTTGGCCGCCGCAGAGCCAGGAACGGGGACGGCACCTGGTTGGGGCGGCGGCGGCTGGCTGACATCATCCGTGGTGCTGGTTGGAGTTGGTCGCGGGACGGGATATGCCTGTGCTGAAGCTGTCTGAACAGGGAGAGATGGGGCGGCACCAGGCTGTGCCGGCGGGTATGGCTGCTGGCGTGTGGTTGATGATGCGATTGCGCCAACTTGAGTTTGCGATAATCCAGGAGCGTTATGGGAGCTGCCTTGAGCTTGTGCCGCCTCGGTGTTCGGCGTCGGCCCCGTGGCCTTGGAAGCGTTGATTGGGCTGGCGCTGTGGATTTGGATAGGAGGCATCTTGACGTCGGACTTCTTGGCCAAGGTATGAGATGTAAGGTAACGGTGGGGGGTTGGAGTGTGCGGGAGTAGGGCGTGGGACAGGCTTAAGTTGGAATTAGCGAGCTGGCGTTCTTCCTCACGCGATGTGTCTCTGAAGTCGGCTCGGAGTCATGAAGCAGACGTGGCACGTTGGGTGGTTTCCTCTGTGACAGGCGAGACCTTACGTGACGACGTCATTGCTTTCGGGGGGTCGGGGCGGCGTCAGGTGACCTCTGTGCGGCAGCGGCTCTGCGAGAGATGTAAGCTCAGGCAGGAGCCGCGGGGCGTTCCCGACAGGAGTTCCTGCCTCGGGAAGCCGCATTGGCCCGAGAAAGGAAGCTGCCGACAAAGAAAAAGCGGCATAAACAACGGCCAGCTGAAGAAGTTGAATGCTACCTGCCTACCTAGGTAGCTAGGTTGCTGGGTAGGTATCAACTTACCTAGGTAGACAGAGACAAGATAGAAGCTGCCGACTGGCACTAATACATGGCCAAGGCTCATCTGACCCGCAACTGTTGCAACTTGGGTCCGATTCACTCACTTCCGACACCAAGAGCCACGCAACCTGCAAAGGTACTCTCCAAACTTTTGAGAGGTGGAAGGAGCTCCCACCGAGAGTTACCGGGCCATACTGGCTTCGAGGCGTGCTGTTTGGACTTTGATTCGGCGGGAGCTGTTGTGTCAAGTTCATCCACTCAGTAGTCGCTCATGCAAACAAGCTAGGTACTTTGGTTTACAGACCACCTGCAAAGCATCAAACGGGCCAGGCATCCACGGCTGGGGCGGACTGGCCAAGCGGGTGACCAATGGTTCGTGGGCGATTCGAGCCGTCAGACGGTCTGCTACCTGGATGGAGGTGCACCGCTTGGACACCCTGAATCGCGAAATCTAAGCTTCTTTGGATGTTGAACGGAATCGTGTCATTCCTGACTTTTGACGCTCAACTGTGCACGTTATGCAGCCTCTCCACAGGGATCATTTGCTGGTCTCTGGACCGCCATAGCCAATAGCGCTGAGCTGCCGCCACCGTTGACTGTTCGTAACCTACGCGCCAGGGCTTGCGCTTCTTTTGTAGAGTTGAACCTGTCTTGGGCATGAAATGCGACGTGTCGATGCCTCATTACTCTGGGTTGTTCGGAGATCTGTGCGGCACCATCCCGAGTGACAGGAAACGGGAATAGGAATCGAGGCTTCGTGACCGAGAAGGACATTTGATCACCGTCTTATGTAATACACGAGAGGACCTCACCCCGCTCACCTGCCCAGCCGGTGTATGAATCTCGTAGCGGGATAACTATCTTCCTCCGATGGATGCACTAGTCCTATTTTGAATTAGCCCCGAGGCACGGACAGAAGGCTGTCTGCAGCACGCGTTGGTAGTTGCAGGAGGCTGAGAGCCATCGAGAGAGCTTGGGGCGGGTGATTTTCATTTGTTGTTCCAGACTCCCATGCCAACAACCCCATCTCGCCTTCTGGCTCTAAACACAAGGGGAACGACAACAATATGGTTGGAAAAGTCAGCGAGAGGGTTCTCCTGAGGGAGGGTAAGCCCGCCTGAGTCGTCCGGCACTCGAAAGCAGCAAGCTGACCCTGATCGCAGGCCTGGAGAGGACCGACAATGGCATGAAGCAGACCAGCTGGCCCGATGTCACACCGATCAATCAGAAGAACTACTACACGTATGCCACTCGCGACCTTACTGACTGTCACTTCGGAATTCTGGTTCTAATTTGCGTGATGATGATAGGGATTACATGAAGCGCGATGACCAGATCCTTGCTTTGCGACTACAGGGCGATGCTACCCGCGACAGGATCGTTCAGGCAGCGAAGGATAGAGACCGCGCTCTCGCGCAGAGCGGACGCGCCGAAGTTCCTCTCGTTATCCCCGAGCTTCAACCCGAAGAGGCGCCCACCGATGCCACAGCCGGCCTGGACCCGTCAAAGGTCATCGTCATTCACCCCGGTAGCCAGAACCTGCGCATCGGCTTCGCGAGCGACGCTCTCCCCAAGTCTATTCCCATGACTCTTGCGACAAAGTTCCCTCAGACCGAGGCCGAGATGCACGAGGCCTTACCCCGCCGACAGTTCGAGGCGAAAACACAAGACCAGCAGTATGGTGAAGAGTGGTCGAAGAAGTATGCGAAGATGTCCAACGACCTCAAACTGGAAATGCGCGCCAACAAGCGCAAGGTTTTGCCCAACTCCAAGGAGTTGGTGCTCAATTATAACCGTCGGACCGAGCCCGAGATTATCCAAACTCACAATGATCCCTTGCAAATCGAATGGACCGACGTCAATGATCTGGACGACCCCAAGTCCTCCGCATCCTGCTTTATTGGGAACCAAGCGCAAAGGGTACCCGACGACTCTCAGCCAAAGTTCAAACTATGGTGGCCCATACAGCATGGTGTATTGAACGAGGACGAGTACACCAACGCGGAACATCTTTTTGACGACTTCGAAACTCTTCTGGACAAAGCCATCAGGCAGGAACTCGGCCTGACGAAGAACAGCACGTGGAGGCAGTACAGCTGCGTCTTTGTTATTCCCGATCTATACGACAAGAGATATGTCGAGCAGGTTCTGAGATCATGCATGACTTGGTTCGAGTTCAACCGCATATGCTTTATTCAGGAGAGCATGGCAGCGACGTTTGGGGCAGGATATACCCAAGCCTGCGTTGTCGATGTCGGCGCCCAAAAGACCTCCATCACCTGCGTTGAAGATGGTCTCTGTGTCGAAGATTCCCGCATCAATATGAAGTACGGAGGATACGACGTGACGGAAACATTCGTCAAGATGCTGCTCTTCGACAACTTCCCCTATCAGGACATCAACCTACGGAGACGACACGACTTTTTGTTAGCCGAGGAACTCAAGATCAAGCACTGCACAATGTCGCAAGCAGACATATCGGTCCAGCTCTATCAGTTCCACCTGCGAGCGCCCAATCAACCGACACACAAGTACCAATTCAAGACATATGACGAAGTCATTCTCGCCCCGATGGGTTTCTACGAACCAGCAATCTTTGACAACAGCGCAAAGCTGAGGGGCCGTCGGAAGCTGATTGAAAGGTCGTACAACGCCTACGATGTCGACGTTCCGGACGACCCGACGTCGGCAGCGCAATTTGGCATTTTAGCTCTGGTTAAGCCGTCGCTGAATGCAACTTCGGCAAACGGCTTCACTCAGTCACAAAACGACGTGTCGACGCCGGTGAAAGAGAAGCCGCAGCCATTCGATTTCCTCAAACGCGGCGAGAACGGCATAAACGGCACTCCATCCGGATCCAACGCACCGTCGCCCGCACCGGAGGGGGTCAGCACCCCGGTGTCTGCCCCATTCGTGTTTGGTGGCAACAAGGAGGGCGCCAACGGAGGCAGCCCTGCTCCCCCTGGTCCGAACGGAACATCGAATCAGCCTCCTGCTGGCATGTTTGTAGATTCCGCAGCGCGCGGTGCGAAGGCGCAGGCGATTGAGCGTGATGGCGTTCTGCCGACAGCCCCCTTGGATCTTGCCATCCTCACTAGCATCTACAATGCAGCCAAAGGAGACGATAAGAAACTCCGCGACTACCTTGGCAGTATCATGGTCGTTGGTGGCGGATCGAAGACGCCGCAGTTCACCGTGGTTCTGGAAGAAAAGCTCAAGGCGCGGAGGCCTGACCTGTTCGACCGCATTCTCGTCAGTAGAAGCGCTAGAGATATGGACGAGCAGGTGGTCACTTGGAAAGGAGCGAGTGTTTTTGCCAAACTCCCCGCAAACGACTCGTGGGTCACGCCGTTCGAGTTCGAACGACTGGGATCTCGTGTGCTCCATCACAAGGTTCTCTGGGCTTGGTAGACTCGCTGCGTCTTGATGATTAGTCTGCCTCTGTAAAAGGTACGGTTTGGGAGAGCAATGGAGTAAGGGATGCTACAGGGTTAAACTAGTACTGGCATTTTCTGGGGCGATGCGATGATGAACGCCTACTGCAGGCGTTGGGCGTTATGATTTCTTAGGGGACATTACAGCTAGGAATATAGTTAGGCAAACCCGGAGCCAATCGTCAACGGTTGGAAGAAACCGAGCCAAAGGTCAAAACACACGAAAAGTCCGTCGCACTATACCCATTCAGAGTGACCTATCCCACCCTACTTGCTTAGAGACGGCCCTCGGAAGCGCGTGGCGGGCGTCCGGCCCAGTACGTAATGATGCGGTGAGCAGTGTAAGTGCGGGCTTATGTAAGGCGGATTGGCCGGAAGTTATGATGCTCACCCGTTCCGCATCCGCATCCGCAGCTACCTACCTGCCTTATTTCTCCCTTGTGATCAACAACAAACAACCCAGAAAAAAACAACTACACCAGCCCCGACCGCTGCCCTCGCTCGCCATCTCTCGTCGTTCGCCGCGAGATGTAAAGCTTCGGACTGGACGGTGGTCTGCGGCAGAAAGGAGAACACCATTCCCCATTGCTACAGCACGACACGGTTCAACGTACGACATTCGCCATGGCGGTTCTCTCCCGCTATTTGCCCTTCTCCGAGGCAACTACCACGCTGCAAGCAGTGACTTACCTCCTCGGCATATCTCTTTTTTCCATCTCCTTTCTCGTCTTTCTCAACAGTAGCATATCTTTTGTTATTACCGATCTAATTGGCGTCAAAGATGGCGTCGGCGACATTGTCGGCACCCTCGGCTTCGTCGATGAGCTGGTCGCCCTCGTTGCTTGTCCAGTCTGGGGGTTGATATCGGACCGGCTCGGCGTCAGATGGGTTGCCGTCATCGGGTACGCCGTCATTGGCGCCGCTCTGTTGCTGTTCGTCCAGGCACGGAACGTCTACCCTCAACTCCTGCTGGCGCGCATCTTCTTCGCCATCGGCGCAACTGCTGCGTGAGTAGCTTCTTGCCGAGGTACCAAACGCGGGAAGTGGACTGACTGAACTCTGCGCGCAGTGCGACCATGGTAACGGCCATCTTGCCCTCCCTGACGGACGAAAGCGACAAGCCCGACAGCGCGGCGGACGCGGCGAATAAGCCCGTTCATAACCCCCGAAACAGCGTCGCCATGTCTCTCGAATCCGACATGACCATCACTCCGGCCCGCTTCCACGGAATAGGCGGTAACGGACAAGCGAATTCGTCGGATGCAGAGGAAGCAAAGGCTGGAAAGCCTTCGGCACTTGCGGGCTACGTGGGACTGTTCACGGGATGCGGCGCGCTGGTTGCGCTGTCCCTGTTCCTTCCGTTGCCCGCCCGATTTGGCGAGGTCGATGGTGTTACGCCGAGCCAAGCTGTCGCAGACAGCTTCTATGTGGTCGGCATCGTTTCGTTTGTCGTAGCAATATTCGTTTTCTTCGGATTGAAGGACCTGAAGGGCGAAGACGGCAAAGGCTGGAGTGCTTTGTTGGGATATGGACGAAACACAAACGCCGGAGACGGTGAAGGTGACGATGAGTCGGATCACCCGTCTCGACCAGTAAGCTTGTCAGAACTCAGCCACCCGGAAGAGCCTACTAACGTTGCGCAGAAGGTTCTCCCATACTTTCGTCTTCTCAGAGACTCTGTTACTCTTGGCTTCACCGATTCTCAGATCGCCCTAGGGTATCTCGGCGGCTTCGTTGCCCGAGCCTCGACCGTGGCCATTTCCCTCTTTATTCCCCTCTACATTAACACGTTCTTCATTGGCAACGGCTTCTGTCATGGATCTCCCCACGACTCTTCCCCTGAGCTAAAGAAGGAATGCCGAGCTGCGTATATCCTCGCATCCATCCTGTCAGGCGTAGCACAGCTGCTCGGTCTGATTGCCGCACCCATCTTCGGCTATCTCAACAGACGACGCGGCCGCGTTAACTACCCAATTCTCATTGCGACCTCCTTCGGAATCGTTGGCTACAGCGTCTTCCCCCAGCTGTCCAGCCCGGAATACAAGGATGTCGATGGCCGTGGCGGCAGCCCCGCCGTTTTCCTTGTCGTCATTCTTATCGGTATCAGTCAGATTGGTGCCATCGTCTGTAGTTTGGGCTCCCTCGGCCGCGGCGTGTTGACCGCAGATATCCCCAAGTCGCAGCATATTGACACTGTTGAGGACTCGACCGAGGCGATGGAGACCCCGACGGAAGCCGCGCCGCTGCTGGAGCATAACGCGAGTGTGGATGCCGTGTCGCGAGTGCGGCTCAAGGGCTCCATTGCTGGGATGTATTCCTGGTTCGGAGGAGCGGCTATTTTGCTGCTCACGAAACTGGGCGGCTATCTGTTCGACGCGGTGTCGAACGGTGCGCCCTTCTACATGATGGCGTGTTTCAACGCCATCCTTCTCTTTGCCAGCTTAGGCATTGATGCTGCCCGTTTTTTCAGAGACAGGCAGTAATGACGCGTATCAAGAGAAACGAGAAATACACTTAGCTTCTCAATGTATTATTAATTGTGTCGCTGCCCCGATGATTATGTACTCACCTGCCAAGACTTACATGCAAACCAAATACACGAAACTCCAACTCTGGGGGAAAAGATTCATTCAGCAATTCAATCCTGGCGTCAACAACTTAGTGCTTCTTAAAGAGATATTCCTCCTCTTCCAATTCGGGGACTTCCTGAATAGGTGCCAGACCACGGGGTGCAGAGGAAGCGAAGACGGGGGGTGAGCGTCTACCGGGCTTGCGCTTCACGAGGTGTTCCCTAGACCACCTAGCCCACCGCGATCTAGACCGCCCCCAGCGTTTGACACAGGCCTCCCTATCATAGACCTTGGAGAGCCAAGTCTCCACGAAGCCCGGGGGCGGGCCTGTGGGCTGCCGTGTCTCGAAGATCGCGCCGTCATGGAGGCCGACGTTGACGTCCGTGGCGGAGTCGTCGTCCCACTCACCGTCGTGCAGACACTCGTCCAGGGGCTCTTTTGGGCAGAGGAGGCGTTGTTGCGGACGTTGCTTCGCGCAGAGGTTAGCAGAGTTACCCATGGGGGGCCGTTCGAGGTTGTGGACGAGCCGACCCGACTGGTCGCACACGCGGCAAGGAGACGGAGGAGACCGCGGGGGCGTTTCCTTCCTGAAGAGGTTCAGTAGGCGCGTGAAGGTGCCGGTGCTTTCCGCGGCATCGCGGCCGGCCTCGCAGTAGGGGCATTTGACGACGTACTCGACCGGGCGAGAAGGGACTTTGTGAAGCGCAGGGTTTTGCTTCTTGAGTGGCATGTTTGCGCGTATGGGTCTAGCGGGTTCTCTTCTGTTGTTTGTCTTTGCCTAGGGGTTGGGCTGCGTGTGAGTCTGTCTTGGTTCTCCAGGACGAGACCAGAAGAGTCGGAGGAGGAGACCTGGGGGTTCTTATGCCCATTCCAACTGGGTGCTGTCAGCTCGGAAAGGACCCCGTCGAGGATCTGATTTCTCGACCAAGGACGAAAAAACAATCTCATTGCCCGGGTCTCTTGAGATTGTTACGCGGGTCTGTCTTTGAGGTCGGCTCGACACATTGTACACTGAAGGTCTTTGTACACGTTGCCGCGGAACAGCTACGTCGCTCTGTGGCGCGAAAGACAACCGGCCGCGACATAGGGACTCGAATCTTGGCCGCGCCCCCTTGGCGAGACTTGACCGCCATGTTCTTTTTGTCTGCCTGGCACACTGCCACGGTCAGTTATGTTGCTCTCCACGCGGACGTTGCGCCAGGCGCACGGAACGAACCTGTTAAAAGACACACGACAGGCCCAGACAATGGCCCTGTTCTCGGTGACATTAGGCCGCAGTTTGGAAGGTCGCGGGCCTCTATCGACCTGACCTGCGGCGAGGGAACGAAAAAGTGCATGGCGGGTACACGTCGTGCGTGGTCCTCGACGCAGATTGCCCATGTTCCACTGGGTCCAAGTGTTACAACGGATTGTTCCCAAATAAATGACTACGTATTGTTTCTTCATGGCATGGGCTCGCGAATGCGCTTCGTCGCGTCTGTGGTGGACTTCAGAGAAGTTGTGCATGTCTTTGACGGAACTTACGCAGCATCTCTTCTCTCCCCTCTCATTACTTGTTTTCATTTTCAAAGACAGTTGGAATTCACTCGGTGGCCTATTGCAAGTATAATACGAGCCGCAGAGATATCATAACCGATATCGACCACATGATATACCCCCTCTCGTTATATACATAAACTTGTATGTGTTTCCGAGATGCTCGTACGAAGTTGTCCGGCCTGCTTTGCGCTCTTGGAGTTGCGAGTTGTATCGGTCGATGTTCTTCACTGAGCAAAAGTTGGAAACATATCCCACGCCGCATACGGACGCGTATGGCAGTCAAGTCGGAGTAGGTGACTGCAGCTTACGCTTAGAGTTTAGTTGAGTCTGCCCCGTGGGCGGGGTTGACAGAGAGAAAGAAGCCCGTCGGATATCCGGTTACCTTGACCTGAGACTTGAATAAGAATGAGATATGCAGACCCGAGAAAGTTGAAGAGTCTACGGGTTGTTGCAAATGAGGCCCTGTTTCAACTCAGTTGGAACAGGGAGACCTCCAGCAGCACCTTTCTCGAGGACCTCTAACAACCTCTTTAGACAACATCACTGCATATGTAGGAGGGACTTGGGGTGAAAACCATGCAAAAGAGACCATTTTTGACTTTTTGAACGATACCGTTCCTTTAAGTACCTAGATGAAAAAGCCTTTCATTCATTGTGCAACGACCAGAAAAATCAGCCGGCCCAGTCTTCGGAAACCATGTGACACGTCATCCTTTCTTCAATTTTCCCCGAAAACTGGCCCTTCCCTTCCGTATCCATTCGTTGGCTTAGAGCGGAAATATGTGTCGAGGCACATTCTTGCCCATGTGTTGGCGTATTTGGTGCAGGCATTTATTTGCCGCCGAGGCTGGGGAAGGCAGACTCGTCCTTAGTGTTGATGGGGGCAGCACCCTCACGGCGTCCGCCGCGGGGGGCACCTCCGCGGGGAGCACCGCCACGGGGAGCACCACGGGGAGCGCCGCCGCGCTCGCCACCGCGAGCACCACCACGGGGGCCGCCACGGCCGCCACGGGCACCGCCACGGGGGCGCTCAGGCTCAACGTAGCGCTGGTCGATGTCGAGGAGCTGCTTGGTCTTGCGCTCACGCTCACGCTTGGTCTTGCCGCCGGTACCGATCATGAAGTCGGACTCCTCGCGGGTGACCTCCTTGGCCTCGGTCCACTCCTTCTTGAGCTTGGTGCCCTCGTTGGCCTTGCGGGTCTCGAGGCCGGCGTCCAGGGCGAGCTTCTTCTCGGCCTGCTGGGCGAGGTAGTCGGTGTAGGAGATGTGCTTCTCCTCGGGCTCGGCGGGCTCCTCAGGAGCGGCGGCCTCGGCCTCGGCGTCCTTCTGCTCGGCCTGAGCGATGGCCTCGCCGGCCTGCTCGTCCTTGCGCTCGGCGTCGCCCTCAGTGGCGCCCCAAGACTGGGCAGCCTGCTTCTCGGAGCCGCTGGAAAGAGTCAACATTGGAACGGGGTCGACGAGACGATTAGGTGGGTTTACCTGGCCAGACCCTTAGAGTGACGGTCATCACGCTCACGGGGGAAGCGGCCGCCGCGACCTGTGTCCTCCATGTTAGTATGGGTGTTGTCTCAGTCACCGCTCGCGCTGATCCCGTGCGAATGGCGACGACGAAGAGTTACGAACCTCCACGGACGCGGGCACCGTAGCCGCCACGGGGGCCGCCTCTAGCGGGCTCCTCAGTGGTCTTGCCGCGGTTGCGATCGCTGCCGGCACCACGGTCACGGAAGGCTGTCGGCGAAGAGTCGTGTCAGCGGGGGCCGAATGTCAAAAGCGGGGTTTGCCATCTCCGAGGCAGAAGAGACGGCAATTCGGACGGACGTACCAGCGTCGTTGCCAGAGGCGTTGTTGCGGCGAGCACCGGTGTTAGCGGCGGCGCGGGAAGGGGCCTCGGGCTCGGCGTTGCGCTTGGTAGACCGCATGGTGGTCTTCTCGACCGTCTTCACGGGCGCCTGAGGGGTGTCATCCTCCGCATCGTTGCCTGTTGTGGGAGATTAGGGCACGTCCAGAGGGGGGTTTCGTCGGGTCGTATCGTGTGTTCATACCGAGGAGCTCGAACAGGTTCTGGGAGGCTTTGTTAGTTCACATTTCAAAATAACATGGCCGATGAGGACGACAAAAATTCAAGCCGAAACATTCGGGGGGCAGCGACGTCGTGGAGGGTGGTAACGAGGGCGACGACGACGACGCACACAACGACGAGAACAAAAAGTGACAGCAGCAGGACAATTTTGAAACATAGACGACGACATAGGAACAGTTCGAGCTTACCTTGCTTGCGACCGACATCTTGTCGCCTGGATTGTGGTGAACAATAGCGACCTAGTCTAGGATGATGATTGGGGTAAGAGACAAGGTTAGAACACCATGACCTGGCGGTGGTGATGATGCTCAATGGGGAATATGGACCAATTGGTGGCCGGGCGGTGATGTTACGATGGAGGTGAAGAAACTGCGCGCGATGGGGCACTGGGGTTCCGAGCGGGACAAATCACAGGAGGAGGAAGGCACGAAGCACGGAGCAAATTAGGTCAGGCCTCCAGGGCACGCAGGGCAACGCAGGGCATGACGGTACCCTGCCACCAATGACAGCGCCGCACCGGTCACTGAGCGCACACATACAGGCAGGTACACGGAGCCGCACTGTGCATTTACACTGGCTCCCCCTCCCCTCATCTCCCTAACTGCCACTGCCACTGCCACTGCTGCTGCTGCTGAGAAAGTGCCCGGGAATTTTAGTGTGAGATCATCGCCCGCCTTCTCGCTTAACATTTCATCCGGCCTCCAATTTTTGTGTGTTCTTGGGTCCCAGCAGTGGTCGTTAGGGTTCCAGACGCGCCAGCCATCCCCCCTCACTCTCCGTTCCCGCCGTACGTAATTTTTTCCCGGTTGCCGGTGAACAACCGTCTCGGCCAATTTGCTCTCCCGATGCCGGGATTGGACATGTTCAGGTCAGGGCCTTGAAGTATCTCGTACCTGCCCTTCAGTCTCCGTACGTACCGGCTCAAGTCCCGAATCGCGAGTAGGAGGGGCGGGATGCTCGGCATATTTCGCATCGCCCCCTCCTTGCGTGAGGAACTCCATAGGAGAAAGGGACTAGACCGAGCCCCAAACTCTCAGCCTGCAATCGCTGTTGCTGCCCTGTCCGTTGGTGACTGCTGCTGTCGGTACTGATCATGCCGTCTCCCACCCCAAACATCGCCGCCCGATGCGTACCCAGCTGTTGCCATGACCTTCCCCCCCGCGAGCTCTTGAAACCCAGTTCTGGTTCGAAGCACACACCGTTCTTCGGACGCAGCGAGTTAAGCCTCGGTGGCTATCCGACGGCGGCCAATGTCATCTGAGCGCAAGCTCCACAGAGCTGCGTGCCCGGGGGTAAACAAAACTCAATCCACAGGTCAAGAAAGGCGCACCGTACACCTTCTCGCGGCTGCTACCCGCTAAGTCATTTCCGGGGTAAACCATTACTTTGTATGTTGTGTTGGTTCTGCAGGATTGGTGTGTGAAATGTCTATCTCAACGATAGCGGTTGTGTGACGGGTCTTGTCCGTCCTCTAAACGTGGTCCATGCAAGAGCTCTCTGAGCAACAACGACTTGATCCAAGCTCTTCTTGTGGCAAAACAGCGAGCGAATGAGGAGCCTACTTGGGTCAGGAAACACGAGTTGGGTGACCGAATCTAGCTTGTCCAACGAGCCAATCTGGAGATGGAATTGGTTGTGAGACGGCTGGATAATCGCCAACTTCACAAGGTCTCGTTCAACACCAGAGATGGAAATCAACAGTCGGTCAATGGTGGGCCTAAAACCTAGCCGTGGCTTATAAGCGGGAACGCCCAACATACATACGAACTCACTGTGGTAAAGTCAAAACGCCTCAATTATAGCTCGATCTGGAGGATCCGCCTCTACCAATAAGCCCAGAGTTCCCGGCCAAACCCAAGATTGCAAGGAACAACTGCGACGATGTCTTTCTAATCCACGACACCATGACCTCAGCCCGAGGGGCTTTCAACGTTAGAATATGTCTGGTGGAGTGTACATCCCGCCGTCCCAAGATGATGCTGTGGCCGTTCATCTGCCCATAACTGCAGAATATGTGAGTGGTCTCCGATTCCCTCCCTGTCGAAAATCCTCTGATCATTCGTTGTGTAAAATAGTAACAGCATGTATATCTCTTCTCAAGGTTGAGAGAGTTGAGCACCTGCCGAAAAGATCATGGGCGAGATTCTTCGCCGGAATCCGCTCTCTTGTGCATAAATGCCGTCAGCTTTTTGACTGTATGCATGGACAAGCCATACTGCTTGGTCATCTTGCGCAATGGATAGAGCTTCAAATCTCTTCTCGGGTCCTCCTCAGGCTCGGTGAGTCTCACACGCCGCAGCGTAGATATGTCGCCGTTAGCCGATTCCCCAATGACAGGCTCTAGGGGGCCGGAGACGTGGAAGACTTTGCACTTCGAGGGGCCGCAGAAGAACCGGGCAACAAGCTTCGTTCTCTGGCATGGGCTCTGGGGGAAGAAGGTATCCTTCGAATCAAACGATGCAAGCTGCAATCTCGTATGGAAAACCCGGACAAGTTCCATCGTCGCGATCCCTCCGATTTCTCTGGCGAACTGCACGGCCTGGTGGATGGCCGCTGGATGGATGTCTGGCTGCCATTCTAGATACTGATTATTGTCCCAAAGTTGCTTCATTGCAAGAAGCACCATCGCGTCTCGCAGGTAGGCGTCGATGCTATACGTGTGTGCGTGGCCCTTGTCTGTCTTAAGCACGTAATGGTCGAAACGGAGGTTGGGAGGAGCCCAGCTCTTGAATCGCTGCAACAATCGGAGGGCTTCGTTAGGGTCGGCTTTCGAGAAGGGCGACAGACCAGCGGCGTCTTCGGCCACTGCGTGCTTGAGAAGGTCGCTGACCGTTTCATAGTCGGGATGGTTGTTCAGCACCGTGTTGGCTCTGGCGACGATCTCCGGCTGAATCGCAATCTGCCAAGGACGGCATGCACCTTCGTCCCGCAATGATCCAAGAATTGATATCCTCGCCGAATCAGCAAGCATCTCGTAAGTGGTGTAGACTTGGTCAGTTTCTCCCAGGACGTCTTTGAGACGACGATCCTCTTGCATGTCTTCATCGTCGATGTCATCCCATGGTCTCCGAGGTCTCCATTCTTCAGGCGTAAAGTTGAAGGCTGTCAGTCCTTCCCAGACATCGATACCGAATTCGGACTCCGACGAAAAGCTATCATCGCTGCTTCCTTTTGGGGAACTCGGGTCCATGATGCGTTTTTGAGTTTTGGCGTGGGGCTTTTTGAGAATCATGCACAGTACATGGCTACCTGCTGGTTTGAGCTTCAAATAGCCTAGGCGTTTCTGATATTGTGTGTTGAAAGTGCGAGACTGCGTGGATCAATACCCAATGCCTGAGCCTAGTCTGAGATTTAGCACCATCCCAATTCGGAATATCATCCTAACAATCCTGAGCGGTTTTAAACCGATGGTCGACGAACTTCAAGATCGAGTGGGATTGAAGAAGTTAATCTGCCCGCTCTCCCCGTCTAGAATGGATATGATGGTTCGTTGATGGAAGAGCCATCACACCTTCCCTTTGGAGAATATCTATCTTTTAGGTCCGCTTCAGAGTCTCTATCTAGAAAGACCACAAGAAGCACTGTGAAGGTTGTGGAAGGAGGATGTCCAGGGAAGTTGGAAAAGGCAAGAGAATATCAACTAGGTCCTTCCTCGATAATTAGACAGCAAATCCATGACGTCCTAGATCGACCTGCCCTGAATATCACGTCTCCGATGTTTTCAAGCAGAAAAGACAAGATAATGCTATTCAATCGTGTGTACAAACGCGTTCATTTTTCGGCCGGCCGTGAGCATTCATCGCAAGTGGAGGTTTCCAGCCAGCCAAAACCCTTTCTGCAGTCTTCTGCAGTCTTCTTGCGTGACGAGCCGGAAGCTGGCTGAAGCGAATCCCGAGAGCCATGTGAGGGAACACGTATTCCCGTCTTTGCAACTCTCTCCGCGACAGTCGACCCCGTTCCGCGCTCGAAGCAAGACATCGCGGCTTACAGGTGTGGCGTTGCTCGCGTTGCTCCCTGGTGTGGTGTCGTGCCCGCGTGTGCGTTCGTCCGGCAGTCCCGCCAGCTGGCAGGCCCACCCAGAGGCGCCAGCTGCAAGCGGCAAGCAGCGACCGGGGTCCCTTGGCGAGCTCGCAGGCGCGCTTCAAGGGTCGCAAACTTGCTCCGCAGCGACGCAAGCAAATGTGCAACTGATTCGCCAGCATGGCCAAGTGGTAAGGCATCGCACTTGTAATGCGGGGATCCTGTGTTCGATCCACAGTGTTGGCATCAATCAAGTTCTTTTTGCCGTTTTTTGACCTGATTCATATCCAGAGGCTCATTTTAGGGGCGTACAGCTGTCATACGATTGCACTTTTATTGAACTGATGCATGTACTGAGCAATTCGCAGAGAAACCCGTCAACGACGGGGGCAAGTAGAACAGTGGTGATAGAGCACGACAGAGGCTACAGGGAGAATGGAACGGCACGGATCATGGAGGACTAAATAGCCTGACCTGTCTGCAACCCGTCGCTTGATTCAACAACTATTGCCCCGAGTCTGCAGATGCCAGATTGCTGCTGCTAATCAATTCGGTGGGCATAGAAGACACAAACCACTTACACCAACCCATCCCCCCGCCCCCGCTCCTCTCCAACCCAAAGTACAACACAGAAATTCCCGAAGTCTCTTGGCTGGCCGGAACTGGAGAAGTGGAAGAACCGGCAGGGCGGCGCGGCTTTAGAAGCAGTCGTCGCATTCACAGGAAGAACCAACGAGATCACTGTCCGCAGCCCTCCTCACCTGTCCTATCTAGGCTTTCTGAGTATCTGGGCACCAAACGCATTTTGGCGAGGGACGCGAAAAAAGCTGCTCGGTGCTCGTTTGGTGTACTTCGACCACCCGACCAGCCTCTGGAGCTCAGGCTACTCGCGATCATGAGAAACGGCGTAGGCTTTGCTGTCCGCAAGCGCAAATCCTATCCACCGTGGCGTGCGTGAGCTACTTCATGCCTCCTGTGGCAGCAGAAAGTGATCTCATTAGCCGGGATGGAATTGACTGTACTGTACACTGTCAGGGAGTCATAAAGGGTGAAGTGTCCAATCCCTCCCGGACCCAGCCAAGACCCTTCCGTTAAGACCTCTGACGCCAAGGTCATATACTGTGGCTCCTTTGGCTTTACTTCAGACCAGGTCCACTGCTCTATTGTAAGGGAATGAGAAAGAACGTTCATTCACAAGACAGGATTCAGGATTGGCAGTAACGGATTTGTTAAGCAGAACCAAGGTCCAATTTGAGATTGAGAAAACTGAGATTAAATACATGTAAAGTGTTTTTGGAAACCGTCTAAAGAGTGTAAAACCTTGCGTTGTATGAAAGCAGAAAACTCCTGTCTATAACTTCTATCCGTCGTCCCCATGATGATGTGGTTGTGGTCGCTGTGGCTTGGCTTAGTAGTCGCCACCGAAGACGCCGCACTGCTGAACGAAGACGTTCCTGTTCTCAGCAAGGCAGTCCAGCCACTGGATCTTGCACTTGTTGAGGGCAACGCTCCAAGTGTCTCTGAAGAAGGTGCGCTTGGCCAGGTCGGGGGCGGAGGAGTAACCACCACCACGGCGGCGGTTGTTGTAAGCCTTGCAGCCCTGGGCGTAGACGTTCTGGCACTCGGTGTACTGCTCCTGGCAAGCATCGGCGCAAGCCTTGGGGACGGAGCCCTTGCCATAGCCCTTGCAAGACCGGGTGTCGGACTCGATGTAGAGCTTGAACTGGTTGCCGGCCTTGTAATCCTCAAGGACATCGTTGCAGGTGACGATGGGGATGTCGATGCCGCCAACGGGGTTGCCGGGTCCATAACCGAAGAGCCAGCTGGAGGGCTGCTTGCAGATACCGGTGGGAGGGGGAGGAATGACGGTGACCGGAGTGGAGGTGGAAGTAGGCTTCGAAGGGCAGGGGAAGGTCGAGACAGAAGTGGTGCCAGGCTTGTAACCCTTGGGGACCTTCTTCTGGAAGCAATCTCTCTTGTTGCAGGAACCCTTCTTGTTGGAGCAGCTGCTGGAGCAGTAGCTGCTCACGTCGTTGCACCAGGCCTTGTACTCGACACAGGCGGCGGCGGCATTAGGGGATCCGGCGTTCTTGTAGCAGGCGTTGAACTGGAGCTTGCAGCGGTGACCGGCCTTCTGGCAGCTGTCCTGGTCGTCGAAGTCGGGCAGGTTCTTGTTGCACCAGTTACCGCAGCCGTACTCGCAGGTAGCGGGTGTCACGATGGTGGTCGAGCAGATCGCGGGGGCGGTAGTGGTGGGAACAGTCGTGGGAGGCTTGGTGGTGACAGGAGGCTGGGGAGTGGTCGAAGGGGTGACGGGGACCGAAGGAGTGGAAACCGGCGGCAGAACGGAGGAGACGGAAGTCGAAGGAATGGAAACCGGCGGCACAACGGAGGAGGCGGGGACGGTGGGAATGGAGACGGGCGGGAGCGAAGATGAAAGGGAGTTGACGGGAGGAACGAAGCCGCAAGGCTCGAGAGAGAGAAGATCGTTGGAGGCGTAGATCTCGACTGTTCCAGGGCCACCACAGGTCTTGCTCTTATCGCCGTTGCAAGGCATGGCGCACTTGTCGGAAGTGGTCTTCTCGGTGTAGTTGCCCATCACGACGCCGCAGTAGCACTCGCTGCCGTACTCGAGACCGGCGAAGGGGTAGCCGTCGGCAGCGCAGGCAGTAATACAGGAGCTAGGAGTCATGGTGTCGCCGGGGACCTGGTTCTGGCGCTCAGCAATGGTGCGTCCGTGGTTGGTATCGTCGGTGTAGCAGCCGAGAGACTTGTAGGATTCGACAGTGACATCCTTCACGTTAGGGAAGGTGGGATCGGCCCAGACAGTGAAGGCACCGGTGCCGCCGCAAGTCTCGTTCTTCGCACCGTTGCACGGCATATTGCAGGCAGTGTCCTCGAGCGAGGGACTGTTGACGGTCTGACTGCAGTAGCAGACACCATAGAAGGTCAACCCGGCATATCGGTATTTGTTGCCTGTCGTCGAGTTAGCCCTAAGATTTCAGATGCCAGCGGTGTTGGGAAGCTTACCCTTGCAAATGTCGACACACTTGGCAGTAGTCATGGTGTATTGGTCGGCATTGGAGCGGAAGTCGAGGGCATTCTCGCCCTTGGTGCCCTTTTCGGCGAAGCACCCAGCTTCCGTGAAGGGCTTGAAGGGATCGAGGCAAGGCGGCAACTCGGTGGTGGTCGCGGTGACCTGAGTAAAGATAGTAGCAGCTGCAAGAGCAGCAAGGGCTCGAATGAGGGGAGCCATTTCGAACGAGGGCGTAGTGATGGAGGATTAGAAAGAATGTACTGGTCCTTTGCGAAGAGCAGAAGAAAGAGTGTGATTGCTTTCCCGGATTGGGTTGTGTGTGATGATGAGGCAAGAAGAAGATCTGGATGAGAGGCATCGAAGCCTCTCATATATAGTAAAATTTGATCATATCAAAAACCTCACGCCATGAAGCCTCGTCGGGTGGAAAGAGTCAGGGGAACGGGAGATAGGCGTAGCGGCCGATGGAGAAATCAGGTCGAACGGGGACCAAGCCATGGCTAACTCGTTAGTGTACAATCCAAGGATAGAACGAACAAGACGACCGTTGTTCCTGGGACGATGATACGTCGGCCTCTGGCTGTCTTCGTTGTCTGCCTCCCTCGGATGAGTCGGCAGGAAAGCTGCCACATTGTGGCACCGATGTCAGGAGAGGTGAGCTAGAGCCAGGTAGGCAAAGCCAAAGCTGAACGCCACCGCGCCAGTACGATGGAGACAAGACAGAACAACAACGACTCGAGCACCAGCCGGCGCGCCTTCGCCTACATTGGCGCTCGTCTCCAGGCACTTTGTTTGCGAGGACCATTCTTTTTTGGGTCAAGATGCAAGTCCGGGATGCGGTCATGCAAGAATACCCGCCAGACTGGGCTGGACTGGCATGAAGAGGGCAAGCGCTCAACTCCCAGGGACCGAGCGGTGAGAGCCAGACCAGATGAGGCATGGGAGAAAGGGTGAAAGCTGAGGTCCAGACCCCTTCCGGACGTCGGGAGTCGGCGGATGACGGTGAACACAAGGCAAGAGGAGGTTCCGGGATGCCTCAAACACACAAAGAGCGGGTAGAAAGAGCGAGGACACTAACACTAAAGTCGAGGAAACAAAACAAAAGCGGGGATATTTCCCCTTTAGGCAAGTACACTGGCCCCACTTGGAGGAATACTGCTTCACCTCATTGGCCCGTCCGCTGTTAAGCTCAATCTTCTCTTGTCGTTCGGGTAGGAGTGCAGGGGTCAGAGAGAGCCCGTACCTGCATTAGACAGCTCCGAGTCTCTTTCCCCCCGCCTCTGGGAACCTTGCCTACCTGCCTACCTAGGTGAGAAGGCAAGGTACCACCTACCTCGGTAGGTAGGTACCTGTAGTTTAGGTAGGCTAACCACCTTGCCTTCAGGTGCCTAATCTTAACCTGCACCTTCTGCACAATGGGGGTGCTAAGGTATTCTTGGTATTGGATGCCGTCACACTTGCCTCAGTCCAACTACGAGTTAGCCACACGCACATGGCATCTTCTTTGAAAATTGGTTTCGCTCTGAATCAGGGGCAACGACTGGCTAAGAATATCCTTTTGTCATCGTGTGGACCTCAATGGCCTCCGTCAAGATGCCCAGAGGGTTCGTTGATCGACCGGTCATCTTGTCCTCACCGCAAAGGAACCCCGATCAAGGTCGTGACTCGGACCGTGTCTTGGGAGTTTCTTTGCTCATTTTCTCTCTCGTCAATGTTCGTATTGCTCGTCGACCCTCGCTCGGTCGACCTGTCAACATCTGAGCTGCAACTGGGTCCCCGGTTTGTGCACCAAGCAGTAGCGCAGTTTGTGTTGCATTGTTGACTTTTACCCCGGGGCACACTTGCGCTGCCAGATCAGAAGTCCGGGCAGCGCGTCGACGACGAGATGGCGGTAGTGCACACTACCTGCAAATGCGGGCTCTCGTAAAATCCTCCGTGATGTTTCCGCTTGGGCAATACTGGCGTCAACGGAAGCAACGTCTACGGTGCATGGACAACTGAACGACAACGCCTCGGACCAAAACCCCTGCGTGCCCTGACATCTGCCCGCTTAGAGCTGGAGTTCCGTGCCCCGGCTTCGTATCCTACTCTCCATACATCTGGGCCCTGCTGGTGCTGACGCGGTCGACTCGGCCAGCCTGAATGCTCGACTCGGTCCCCAGCAGAGTGACAACTGAAGATCTCGGACCCAGAATAAGGGTACTGGAACTGACAGGCATGCCGATATCCGCCATATCCTCTCGAATTGCACAGACCTCTAACCGGCAGGTGAGCGCCGCTGATTCCCCAAGCACCGTGGTACCTTTCTACACCACCTCACTGACCCTAGACTTGGGGCATTTCGACTGGACCGAGGACCTTTCAGTATCAACCTTAACCGTAAGCATGACCTCAACCATAAACATGACCTTAACCGTAAGCATGGTTGTAAGCTTGGCGGTAAGCTTGACTAGAGTAACCTTTGGCACCGGAAAAAAAAGCGGCCTCCTCAGCGAGCCTAAGTCGTCTTGTTTTACGCGAGTCGGCAAGTTCGCCAAAGGTTTCCACCAAGTTTTGTTTACTTTCGTCGGGCCTTTCAAGCAACGGAAGCTAGAGTCAACTATGCCATTGTCGCCGCCGATCGCTGCTTGAAACAGTGTTCATGAGGCGACTGTTTGGGGCGGCTTCCAGAGGCTTGGGTTCCAAACGGAAATACTAACAACTTTCAGAAATGACCAGTTAAACCCGCACTGGACTTTCCACCGGCCAAGATAGCCAGCCGCATAACAAGAGGAAGGGAAGAGTCCATGCGTCCGGCGAACTGCAGCTTTCAGACGTATGACGGCAAGCTGCCATCCGATGCAGGCCGACTTCATCTCGAAAATAGACGTTTCGTCCGAACCACCGAACCCTTTGTGCATGCGTGGAAAAAAACCACACGTGCATGCCCGTTCATCGTCCTCAGCGCTCGCACACATGGAAGACTCGACTGGTGGTGTATAGTGTACATGCTGCTTCGCCTCCATCACCCGTCGCCGGCGCCATCCAAGTGCCCAGACAAAGCGCACCTGAGCGACGCTAGCGCCTCCGGTGAGAGCTGCTTCAGCCCGCCCGTCCGTCAAGTCAGCTACTACTGAGGCTTGGCGAAAGGACCGAGTCTGAGGGCAGTACGTAAGTACACTACCTGTTATGATCCAGCCGGAAGGTTCGACAGCTCTCAGCGTCGTCGACGCCATCCACGTGATGCTTCAAAGCACATCCGCCGACTCGATGCGCCCCGGGCTCCCCCGCCAAGGGGTTTCTGGTCCGGCTTTGAAAGGAAGGGCGCGGAGGGCCAACGGCGCCGTCGTCCAACTCCACCTACAACTTACTCATGATCTGGTCTGACTTCGTATCCTGGTGGACGACGGCCCCGAGCTTAACGGGGCCCGCAAAGTCTCCGAACCCCTTGCTGCATTGTGAGCTGTTGCGGGAGGCTTACTTATTACGGTACGCACTTCATGGTGAGGCTCTGGGCCAAGCAGCGACGATCTCCCGCCCACCCCGGGAGGACCAGGCAGGTCTGGACTCCCCCGAGGCCGGCCAACAGAAACCAGCTAGCCGCAGATCCTAAAAGCTGACATGCCTGGCTGGCCCGTCTTGACATCCCAAAGGAAAAACAACAACTCGAAAGGACAAAAAAAAAACATCCATGTTTGACCGCAGGCTGCAACTTCATTAAGGGCCTTCTGAATCGCCAGAGGCTTGGCTATACTAAGATAAGACCATCGTACGACGTGCCTTTTTGACATATGCTCATGGGAACGATTCATGGATTAAACCAAAGAAAAGAAAACCAAAAAAACAAAAGAGTCTAATCCAGCCATTGAACTAATGCCAAAAAAGTCGTCGTCTTCGTCGTCACGTTGTCACTCCGTCCTGACCAAAGATTTGAATGGGGCCTATCTGTTACTTCCATTCTAGCTCCCCTCGAAAAAGGAGGGAGACCATCCTCGGGGGCTCTAGAGTACATCCTTTTTAAAACAACTTCCTGCCTAACCTAGAACGCCGATGCAGACTGCAGATATGACCACTTCTCTACTCTCTCTTCCGTGCCTCGGCTTGCGCAATTTAGGCCTTGTCGCGGAGGTGGCGGGGCACCCACTTGCCAGCGCTGCCTGAGGGCTTGAGCGGCTCAACCGCCGACGCGGGGGAGCCGGTGCGGTCGGGTCCCGGGCGGCCGTTCTCGCCGCGGCCAGAGTCACCACGGTTGAGGGGCGCACCGCCGGAAGCGGTGCGGGACGGGGGAGCGGCGCTGCTGTCGCCACCGCCAGCAGCAGCCTTGGCAGCCTCACGGTCACGCCAGCTGGGCTTGTTGCCGGCGAGGTTGAGACGGGGCGGGCCACTGGGGCGGTCACCAGAGTCGGCACGCTCGGTTCTCTCGGTTCTCTCGGGGCGTTCGGCTCTCTCGTAACGGTCCGACGGAGGAGCGCGGGCGGGGGGTGCGGAGTCGGACGGAGCGGAGCCCTTGGCGGCCTCGCGCTCGCGCCACTTGCCAGCACCGGGCAGGTTGAGCGGGCGGCGACCCTCGCTGGAAGGCTCGGCACCACGCTCGGGAACACGGGACGGCGGCGCCGAACGCTGGGCTTCTCTCTCGGCCTTGCGACGAGCCAGGGCCTCCTCCTCGCGTCTTGCCTGGAGGGCGGCCTTCTCGAGGCCCTCCTGGCGCTCCTGCTCGCGCTGCTCCTTGATGCGCTGCAACTCGGCCCTCTTGGCCTCGGCACGCTTCTCCTGCTCCTCCTTCTCGCGAGCAGCACGCTCCTCGGCCTCGCGGAGGGCGCGCTCCTTCTCCTCGCGCTCGCGCTTCTCCCGCAGCTTGCGCTCGCGGTACTCCTTCTTGCGGGCGGCGATCTGCTTCTCCAGCTCCCTCTCGGCATCTCTGCGGCGCTTCTCGAACTCGTCGCGGCGGCGCTCGTGGAGGTTGGAGCGGAAGGACTCGAACTCGGGCATCAGGCGGCTCAGGCGGTGCTTGAGCTCGACGCTCTCCTTGTGCTTCTCCTCGGACTCCTTGAGGGTCTGGACCTTGACAGCCTCGTAAGTGGCGCGGTCCTTCTCCACCTGCTTCTGGTAGTCCTCGGGGAGCTTCTTGGCCTCCTCCTTTCTGAAAGCACGCTCCAAGTGGTCGATGCGCTTCCAGACAATGCGGAGCTTCTCGTTGACATCGTTCTTCTCGCGCTTCAGCTGCTCCAGCTTGATGGCGTGGATGGCGCTGGAGTCAAGGTTGTCGAGGTTCTCCAGGTCCAGATCGATGGTCTTGGTTCCTATCTTGAGATCGGCGATCTGCTTCTTGAGCTCCTCCTTGCGCACGCGGTCACGCTCGGCCTTCATGCGCTTCTCCTCACGCTCCTTCTGCTCGGCGGCGAGGCGCTTGTCCTCGGCCTCCTGGAGAAGCTGCTCGCGAAGGCGCTTCTGGCGGGCGGTCTCCCTGTCCTTGCGAGCCTGAGCCTCAGAAGCCTCCTCCTTGCGCTTCTGGATGATGTCCTTTCTGGCGAGGATGTCGTGGTGCTCCTTCTCAGCACCAGCGCGGGCGCGAGCCAGAGCGGCTTCTCTCGCAGCAACGAGAGACTGGCTGTAGGTAGAGTCGACGTAGAAGCAGGTAGTGTGAAGAGACTTGACAAGGCGGGTAAGCTGCGAGCGAACAATCTCGGAGGGAGTGCTCTGCAGGCGCTGGACGGAGCTGCCGTCAGCCTCGGCCGAGCCAGCAGAAGAGCCAGCGTGGGCAGCCTTGGCAGAGGAGAAAACGTCATTGTCGAAGCTGAGGACACCGGTGGCGTGGTCCATGCGGATGGCCAGATCGCCCTTCTTGTTGCCGTTCATGATGAACTTCTCAATGGTGCCACGAGTGACCTGGAAGGGCTCGGGGAACTCGGCCAGGCGCTCAACGAAGCTGAGGTCAACGGTCTCGTACACCTGAGAGAGCTGCTGGAACAGTCTCGTGAGAATGACCTGCTGCAGGGGCAGGATGTACTTCTCCATCTCGGCGTCGGCACCGATCTTGGCGAGGATGGGGGAGATCTTCTGGCAGATGGAAAGGGGGTGGAAGTCGACCTCGAGGATGTTGTAGAGGTCGCGGATCTCGGGGCGAGCACGCTTGAGCATCTGCTTGGCGAGGGCGTCGCGGAAGAGGCCGGCACGAGTAGGGGCCTGAGACATGCCCAGCAGGTGAGTGAGGCGGGCATTCTTGTTCTTCCTCGACTCGTCGAAGTCGACCATGGCACCACGGGAGCGAGTGGTGCTGATGACGGGAATCGCCAGGGCGGACAGGAGCACGAAAGAGGCGGCCTTCTGAAGGTCGGCCTCGGTAGCAGGCGGGTTGTCGGCCTTCTTGCCCTGACCGGTGGCGACTAGGCTAGCGGACTGGCGCAGGAGAGTGTAGTACCTGGACCAGGCGGCAGCGTGGAACAGGTAGTTCTCGCCGACGAGGAAGATGCGGGTAAGCTTCTCGTAGTAGTTGGCCATCATGATGTTCTTGGGAGGGCGCTTGCTGAGGTTGAGGAGGGTGTGGATATCCTCAACAGAGCGGAAAGCCTCCTGCCAGAGCTCGAGCTCGACAGCAACGTTGAGCTGCTGGAAACGGGTCTCCAGGTGACGCTGCAGGGTGTCGGGGTCGCTCAGGTTGATGGCGTGCATCTGCGCCGAGTACTTGGCCGCAGTCTGCACATGGTTGCGGAGCAGCTCGCAGAGTCTGCGGAACTCGGTCTTACGGGTGTACTTCAGGCAGAAGTCGAAGGCCTGCATGGCAGTGCTCTGGTAGAGGACCTCGAGGCGGGCATTGTTGCGGAGGATGTCGAGGACGGTGCGATAGGCCTCCCACAGGAACTTGAGCCACGGGGTGACGATGGCACGGTCGGTGCGGTCGCGGGACTGCTCGCCAGAGACGGTGGCAAGGAGGATCGACTCGGGGGTTTCGCTGGCCTCCAGGTCGTCGACGTTGGCGGTGGAGGTGGTGGCCTCGATGCTGGACTGGACCTCGTCGGCCTTCTGCTGGGCGGCGGTGACCTTCTCGGCGGCGAGCTCGATGAACTTCTTAAGAACCAGCTGTGCGTCATCTCGTTAGCGACGTTTGTAGTCCACGGGGAGCAGCATCGACAACATACCTCGATCGTTCCGACGTTGGTGTTCTGGCTGATGTTCTTGTACTGGTACAGAGCATCCTTGGCCAGCTTTCCCTTCTTGTGCTCGACGGAGAGCTCGACCAACAGGAGCATAACGGGCTCCAGCGACGCGATGGGGACATTTCGGCTTCTCTTCGAGGTGATGTGCTCGTGCAGGAGGGTCAGGGCGGCCGGAGCCTGGTTGACGCCGATGAGCTCGTGGGCCCTCTTGAGAACATTCTCGGGCTTTTGGTGGGGTGGAGGAGGCTGTACATGTCTGTCAGTAAAGTCATCTCGGAATAGCGACGGCAACCCATGATGACGGTTCGTGATAGGAAGGCGCGAGAGAGGGGTAGCCTCAAAAGCCAGGTAGGAGAAAATTGGGCGACGGGTGGGCTGGTGGGCGGAAGCATGGGGAGACGGGGACTCACCATGATGGGCGACCTCCTCTGCGGGTAACAGATATTCTCGAGGAGATGTCTTTACTTGAGTTGCAGCGCAAGCCTTGTGGGTGCGAGCGAGATATCGACTTGGCTGTCGCTCTTTGCGTTGGCGTTGCGAAAGAGGCGATACACACGCAAGAGGAATTTTCAAATTTCCTGTGTGGCCGCTATCCGAGTCTGAGAGGGGCTTTCTCCGGGCACGTCCGTGCGCAGCGGGCTGCTGCGAAACAGATGATCACGTGACCTCGAAGATTATCTCAGCCAGAGAAGGCTGACAGACCTTGAGAACTGGCACCATTTTGGAGAACTCCCCCAGAAGGCAGCAAGGCAAGTAACCAATCACCAGAGTACATAGCAGACCTTCGTAGAGAGGTATAAACCTTAGGTAGTCAGAATTCTGCAGTGAATAGAGAAATATGATGTCAGTGAGCCAGTCAGGTTCCATGGAGTTGACTGGCCACTGGCGGGCCATTTGCGAGGTCCCCGACAAGGCTTTGATTCCCCGTTCAAGTTAATCTACCCTGCTATGTAGGTATGCGCTTACTAGGCATGTCAAAAAACACTTTTGGCCTTCGAAACCTTCTTTGTTCTGACAGGCCGTGTCCGTGCCATCCGCGATCGCAGCCCCATTTGCCAGCCTCGCCATGCTCTGAACCAACAGGTTGATGAACTCTATCAGCTTCACTCTCCACCACGAGGTGGCTTAATTCACGGCGTCTGCTTGGGCTAATGCGAGGTGACTTCACACATGCCACGAGAGATTTGTCAGTTGCGGGTTGATGGCGTGTTCGACTCGGCAGTATTATACAACCTACCTACTACTCATAGGGTATTATTGTGCTCCTGGGATGCGTAATTACGATGCGGATAGTGCTCTACAGGCCCGGCCGGGTCTTGGTCGTCGGACAGGATGGGGCAGAAGGACCGATCCAGAATGGAACGGCATATCTCATGGGCTTATTCCCGATATAGAGCATTGCGCCATCTCCCACGAGCTTGCCCCTTCAGCTGGGCCCTCGGCAGTCCCCAGCCCTTTGTCTCTCGACCAGGGCGAGGTCAACAGCCCGGCCGAAAGCAGCCACAGTTGAGTTCCATCGCGCGTCTCGATGCGAATCCCGATATTCCGCGGCGGGTTGCGCCGTGGGAAGAGCAAGTTCAACTACCTAAGGTAGCTATTGGGTTCGGCAGTGAGGCGAGCCGGAAGCAAAATATGCCGTGAGATGGCCGTGATGGAAGGGATCCAAGTCGGCAGTGCAAGGTGAAAGTATGATCACGATGCCAATGCCAGGTCGGAGTGCGAGTGCGGCGAAGAGAAAGTGTGAGATCGCCACATATGATGATGCTGATGCTCTCGAGACGAGAGACGAGAGAGGGAAGTTCGTCGGCGCGGCCGTCCGTCACCAACGATCAACGGAGTGCAGCAGCGCTGGGCGAAACGTCGCGTGTCGTGATGCGTGTAGTACGCGATGCTGGGCTGGTAAACGGGGTGCCGGCCTGCTAGGAGGAAACCCAAATTTGGGAGATTGCCCGCTGCGGCCAATTTCCAGCCAATCCCGCCAGGCTTGGGTCAACACCAGACGGGTCCGTGCAGCGCCCTTCTTTCAAAATTTCCCCCCTCAAAAAGCGTGCGAGACCGACTGGTACAGCGGTACAATGGTACGCCTACATAGGTAGCCAGGCGAGAGGAGAAGGAGCAACCCAGACACCCCGGCCAGCAGTTGAAGTGAACTGTGAACACACTCCGCTCAAAAGGCAGGTGCTACGGGATTATGTACCTTGTGGTGGAGGCTCAGGTACCTCCATTGTCGACCCTGGTCCTGGTCGTCTGAGGTGCGCGCGCGCCGCATCTGCATCTGCACTTCATCTCCTGGCAGCTGGCAGCTTGTGGATGTGGTCTGGAGGAATGGATTTACAGCGGGAGCTGTAATGCACCTTAGGTAAGGTAGCTAGCAGGTGGCAGCTGGCAGCACTCTCGCGTCGGCTCGCTTCGCCTCGCGCGGTGCTTTGCTTCGATGGTGCACTTGGTGGCCCGAGCGCAAGGTAACCTTGCAGTCCTGGCCTTTCCTTTCGCGTTAGGGGAACCTTCCTAGGCTCCGCAATCCAATCCCAGGCCGGGGCACTACCACCAAAAGCACCCGACCAGTACCAACCAGGCCAGCACCAGTGCATAGCACCAACCGGCACGGCACACCTCCCACCAGGTACAATCCCAATTCCCTTCCTTTCCCCCCTACCCTACCTGCTCGTTCCTGCTTCCTGCTCCTGCTCCTGCTCTGTTTCTGCTACCAGGCCGAGCCAGACCTTCCCTCCTCTCATCCTCCTCCCACGTCTGTCTGTCCGTCCGTCCTCTCCTTTGCTTTGCTTTCCCAAAACCAAAATCCAACTATCCGAGCAACCAGCCTACGTGCCGTACTCAAACCCTCGACACTCGTAATCACCCACCCCAAATCCAATCCAATCCCATTCCACCCCCGACGCTCTTTCCTTTGTCGATTCGCTTCGATCGAAACCGGCCTTGATCATTCTCTCCTCCTCTCCCATCTGAACCCCCCCCGCGGCATTGCAGCTGTGAGTTTTCGCCCCCTTCCCTTCCATTTAATCCCCCCCATCTCCCGCTCCCGATCGAACGCTCGTTCCACGGGGTGGTGGGAGAGACGCGGCAACCACCGCCAAAGCGGAGTCAAAGGAGGGAAACTTTAATCAAACTGACACGATATGCTCTCTCACCAGGACCGTCCTTCTCGCAACACCACCTCTTCTTCCACCTCTCCCACCGTCGCCGTCGCCAGCGCCAGCAATTCATCCACAGCCGCAGCCGCCGCAACAGCGTCGTCTTCTACCACTCGCCAGCGGCAGGACCAGGACGAGCAGCCCCGTTCCGACGACAGTCAATCGCGACGACAACCCGCTGCCGCACCCGTTGCCGCAGTCGCTTCCGCCGCCGCCGCCTCGTCCTCAGTACCTTCGTCGTCCAAGTCTCCAGCGCCCCGAGCCGCGACCACGATGCCTCAGTACACCTCCCGCGATGTTGGCGACCCGTCGCAGATCAAGAAGAACAAGCAGTCGATGGCCGACCTCAAGCTGCGCCGATTGACGGAACTCAACAACCGCCTGCGTGAGGATTTGGAGAGGGAACGCATCCCCGTGAGCAATGCTTCTAAGAGGTAGGCACACAACCAATCATCGGTCTTGCCATCCCAGTTCCACCCAGGAGTCGCCCCCTGACACAATTGGCATCGCGATCGGAGAGACTCATTTACTGACTTCTTTTCTAGCATCATTGCCTACTGCAACAGCACGAGGGATTACATGGTCCCGTCCGTCTGGGGCGCTGTTCCCCGTGGCGAAGACCCCTACGCACCACAACAAAGCGGCGGATGCTGTGTGGTGATGTAAAAAGTCGTGGGAAGCGACGTTGTCCGATCAGAGCCGTCGAGATGCTCCAATTGAAGTGTCATTTTGTCTTTTACGCGTGGTATACCAGCCCCGAGGGCCATCGGGCAATGCAGCACAGCCTCCCGGAAATAGCGAGCAACCCCATTCCGAACAACCGAGACGAGACGACGTTGCTTTGTTATCGCGGTCGTGGAATCATCGGAAACCAACAAAAGTCTTAGACTACTGCGGAATCGAAGCGAAATCGAAAAACAAGAAGCCACCTCCCTCCGGAATTGGGCGAGACGACAACAATCCCCGGTGTCGCCAGCCTAGACATGATCTCTTGTTCTTTTATGGACCATCAAAAGCAAAGGGAACGAACGGCGATTACGGATCAGTAATTTCAGGGACGCGACGAGCGAGGTGAGGCGAATGGGAGGAAGCGAGTCGAGATGAGAGAAAGAGGCAATGGCCCCCGCTACGATAATGCTTCTATGTTGTTCTTTCTGTTATCATGGGGTCAGAGGAGGTGGTGTTCGGGGAGGCAGCTTTTTGGGTGGACGGCTCTTCAGCATGTAATAATTCTCTTGATGTCCTGTACTCATTTTCCTTCTGGGGTTCTGTCTGTTCCCCCTTTTTCCCACTATATCCCGCACCTAGTGTGTGAATAGCCTCAATCCACCAATACTGTCTCCCCGAGATCAAGAAAGCGCTCGTCGTTTGTTGTTTGCCTCCAGTGTTGTTGATATATCCACAATAGGTGACCATCACCTTCAGCCACAGGACAAAGGGGGGTATCACAGCAGAGAGAGCAAACACCAAAAAACCGGATGAGGGTGTATCGCGCCCCGTGGAGCCACACAATGGCCTGCATCTGCTGTGGTTCCATATCAGGTCATTTCCGCCAGCCAATGGCCACATTGGCGGGACCGGGGGAGCGCGCCACTTTGGTGACCTGAGGAAGGACCGGCCGAGCAGCGGCCTTTCACGGAGTTGACCAACAACAACGGTGGCGGCCAACAGGACTACTAATGCTGATTACCTACGTACCTGGACGAGGCGAGCCACATATCCGAATGGCGCAGCATATATAAGGGGACGGGACCCGGAGGCCTGGGAACAGGTAAGAGACATCAGGCCATAATAGAGGCGGGAATAATCAAACAGGGCGCTGAAGAAGCAAGCATGGCCATCTGGCGGGGACAAGCTTTTTTTTTCTCCTGATTCCGTGGCTGGCCTTCTTTTTGGTCAGCTGGCCTGATGGGGGCCGTCGTCTATATTGGAGGAGGGTATGGGGATCTGAGACATATGGAGCGCTCTGTTGCTCTTTCGCAATTGGGGTTTGATTTCGTGGGACCAGGAAGAAAAAAGGTGAGGAAAACACTACAACAATGCTATAGCAACAGGGCAAAAACGGAGCGCACAGTCTGTTCTCCCAGTGAGAAGAAATGGAGGGTCAAAAAGAGCGGTAGCAGTACCATTACTGGACCGGGGATGGGAGGACGGACGGTAAGGGTCCCCCCCCATTTTCATTTCCCATAAGGGGGGCCGCGGGCTGCTCGCAAGTGGAAGTTGCCGTACCTTTTTACCTGTACATCTCAATCGGACCCTGTCTACTATCATCTTTGGGAAGCAGCGGTCGACACCCCCAAGCCACTATTGGATTCGGCAGCCTTGCTTTGAATCTCTCTGATGGAATGCTGGGCCCCCATCTCATTTTCTTTGGGTCGAATCTGGATCTTGGATTTCCCTTTTCTTATCCCGTTGCGACGGTCAAACTTTTTCCCTCGCGCGCCGCATTACATATTGGGCCCGTGTCTCTTCATTGTCTTCGATTTCGTTGCTGAAATGTCTCTGATTCTCGGGTCTCCATCTCTCCACCTCTCCCATCTCCACAGTCCACATAACGGACAGGGCCGCTGGTTTCTGAGGCGAACCTACTCCTTCCGTTTTGGTAGGCTCTCTTTCTCGATGCTTTCCTACCCGTTCTTGCGTTCCCAAGCTCGTGCCCTTTACGGTGCGCCGGTGATGCCTCTGTACGGGCCAGCTTTCCAGGTTAGCACATTGTGTACCTACCACCTACAGAGCCCACCGCGCGCGCGGCCGGCGCCGGCACGGTTCTCCTGCTCAGACTCCCCATCCCCCCCAATCGCAGCGCGGCCAGCGTTACATTTTTATCCACTGGTACCTGAATTTCTTGCTGGGTCTTCCTGCACGTAGGTGGTCGCTTCCCGCCGGAGCCACCCCCTGCCTCGAGCTTTCCTCCATTCTCCTCTTTTCCCTTCCCGTTTTTTTTGCTGGTGGTACCTGCCTAGGTGCTCAAGGTACCTGCACTACAATCTCCTGCGGGTCAGTCACTTCACCCTTTTGGTGTTCCTGCTTGAACCCCCCGGTTTTCTGCTCTTGCTTGGGGCTGCACTGCACGGGCCAGCTTGTTCTTGCCAGGTGTTTGCCAGTCGCGAAGGGTTTCAAGGCGGGCAAAATGGCCTTTTTTTCCCACCTAATTTAACCCTCCGGTCCGTCGGCGCCTTTTTTTGGCTTGGGTTTGTGCCTTTTTGTTTGTCAGCAAGCCTGATAAGTAGAGACGACCTGCCTAAGGTGCTATGTTCTCCAAGTGGCTTGTGTGTGATTGTAAGACAAAAAAAAAAAAACTTCTACTTTAAGGACGCCTTGTATGTTGTGTTTCTGTTTTGAAAAATGAGATTCCTTACTAATAGAGTTTAGCCTTTTGGGTTATGCCCTAGCCCTCTTAAAAAACCTTAATAGAGAGAAGTTTAATAAAAAAATACTAAGATAAGCTAAATAGGGGTTAGTTATAACTATCCTTTATCTTTATTCCTTACCCCCTTTATTAAAATAATTATAACTTTATTTAACTATAATAATATTAATATTATAAATATTAAAATTATAACTATAATATATAATAACTAACCTCTTAACTTTTAAATTAATAATAATAAATAACTAAAGTATATTAAAGTAATTAATTATACTATACTTAAAAAGCTATAAGTATATAATAACCTAACTCTATACTAAAGAGTTTAAATTAATATAGTAAACTATAAGGTCTTTATAAAGTATAATAGCCTCTTTAGGATAATTAAAAGCTCTATTAATAATACTTAGAATAACTTTATAAAGCTACTTTAAAAGATTAATAATAGAGTATAAGTTAGAGCCTTAAAGCTCCTTTAATCCTTTAAAATCTAAAAGACTCTATTATAAAGGATAGTAGTACTTTATAAAGTATAGTAGTACTAAGTATAGTATAGGCTAAATTAAGTTAAAGGATAATAGTAATAGAGTATAAAAGAAGGCGAAGATTAGTAGCTGTGAGGATAACCCTGTACTATTAGTAACAAAAATTAACTTTTATTAAATAACACCTTAGATAATCTGTTCCCCCGAGGCCGAACCCTGAGGGGGTCTCCAAGTAGCTTGACCCTCCGTCCATTCAGGGCCTCTGCTAGCGGTGCGCCCAGCCACAGCTCCGCCTGGAAGTGGCGCGGTCCTGTACTTCCCGCCCTTTTCCACCCCCGCCGTTGCCCGCCTCCCGCGGCCGATGACGCAGGACGGGGTGGTCGGCTTGTCAAACTCACCCATCTTGTCCCTCACCTCCGTACACTGCCAAGCGACGCCCGTAAAAGCCGAACACGAAACTTGTCGGACAATTTCCCATTTGGACGTCGATCGAAAACTCGCTTCGGATCTAGTCTCAAAGAACGAGGACTCTCAAAGGAATTAGATCGGTTGGCCGGTCTTGCCTCCTCTCCCCCCGCATCTACAGACGACCTGCGACGACACAGTCCTTGGATTGCGCCCAGAAGGCAGGATCTTGTCGTCCTCTCTCCCTCGCCACCGTCCCTTCCAGCCAAGATGACAGAAGCCGCACCTTCGTCCGCCGCGACTCCCTACCCCCTCCCCCGCGTAGCCATCCAGTTCTGCACCCAGTGTAAGTGGATGCTTCGCGCAGCGTATGTAAGTCCCAACAGCAGACCTAGCAAACAAACCAGTCCTGCCCTCCCTCACAAAGACGACGACCAATGACCTCATCCTCCATCAACCCTGTTCCACCATATCCTATTCGACATCGAACATATCCCCCTACCTCCCTACGCATACCCCAAACACGTCAAACCGTCAACCGCCACTCCCGTATCAAACACTACTACCCTCCGAAAACAGCACCGCCAAAACTGACAAACATCCCAAACAACAAACAGTTCGCCCAGGAGCTCCTCTCGACCTTCTCCACGTCCCTAGGCGAAGTCGCCCTGCAGCCGGCCACGGGCGGCACCTTCGTCGTCACCCTCACCCACCTCCCCGACGGCGCCGCCGCGACCTCGACCACCACCCTCTGGGACCGCAAGACGGACGGCGGCTTCCCCGAGACCAAGGAGCTCAAGCGCCGCCTCCGCGACGTCATCGAGCCGAACAGGGACCTGGGCCACGTCGACCGCAACCACGGGAAGCAGCCAGCAGCGGCACCGGCTGCCGCCTCCGAGGTCACGGCACAACTCAAGAAGCACCCGGCCAACGCGGGCAAGATGAACGAAGGCGACGAGCAGAAGAGCCCCCTGGGCGACGACGCACGGGCAGCTGTGGCGGCTGCCCACGCCAACACGGGCCAGAAGGAGACGGCAGAGGCCTCGCCCCCGGGCCAGGGCCTCGGAGAGCTGCGGCGGCAGAAGCAGGAGCAGCAGCAGCAGGCACAAGCGACGAGCACACAAGCAGAGGACAAGCAGGCGTGCGAGGATTGTGCCTGAGCTTGGAGCTCGGAGCTATCACTCGGTGGATGGGGTTAAAAAGAAGCCTGGGCGGGCAAACCTCGAGAAACGAAGTGCCCCACCGTCATCGCTGTCGTGCGATCGACGGCATTCGCATTCCGTGTTTCGGTCACCGGGTAATCGTCAATCCAGGAATGTGGAACTGCGCTACCGCAGCAGGCGCGGCACGAGGGTTGACGGGGACGTCTCACTTGCAGCACCAGCGGTTTAATTAGACGAGAAGATCGCAATGCCGTGCCAGGTCCAGAGTAGACCTTCATCAGATTGTACACTTATACCCATGATCAAGCCTCACGTCACATCAAGCCAAGAGCCAGACATGTAAGCATGAGAAAAGAAAGCGTAATAGGCTTTTCATTGCAATCATTAGCCACAGCAGCGTCCCTATCCGCAGCACTCGCCCAAGACCGTACCAGACTAGACCAGGCCACGCCGAGTCGATTTGGTCCTGGCAAACGCTTTGTGTACAGAAGACCACCAATTCGGGTCAGGACGCCAGACCATCCATTCCCAAGACCGTCCCAACCGGCGATCCCCTGAATGAGGTCGGAGAACCAGTCCCTGCTAACAAACAAGATAATAGACCCTCCCCGGCTTGACAAGGAGAAGTAAAAATCGAGAAGGGAAGAAAAAGAAACAAGTACAAGTAAGCAGACATTGCAAAACCGCCTCAGCCTCGACAACTGCTGCCCAGACGTTGGTGCCCTCAAGTCTTGTCCCCACCCGAACCAAGAAAAAAAAGCCAGCCCCGCGAATGTGGTCTTCGGCTTTCGAGACAAGATTGCGGTGCTACAATGTGCCGCGGCTGTGTGAGGCTGTTGCAAAGCCTTAGAACACGCTAACCATCCTCAGCCTCGCACTGGGAGACGGATACCTGGAGCCGCGGGCACAAGTAGAGGTTCAATGTCACGTCGTCTCTGATATTGCGATGTGCCCCTGGTGACTTTCTATGCAGTCGATTGGTAGAGTAACAATCTGATGCATCTCCAGTCATGGCAGCTGTTAAGGCTAGAAGACGCAGTGGCAGAATGCCGTGTCGATGTCGAGTCTCTCCCGTGCGGTATTGCGTGCAAGTCACTCATTTCAGAGCCCCGAGGTAGGTTCATGTCCACCAAGGGGCTCTCACGAAGACACGTGGACCGTTGTGGAAACCATTGCAAATTCCAGTGTTTTTGTGTGTTTATCTTCAGCTACCAGACAGCCGTAATCGTGAACAATTGCGAGTTGTAGTCGGGTGGGTGGGCTCGGGGAGACTCGGACAGGATGAAGAGTAGGCGGAGGAGACCATGGAGGGAGGTCCAGAAATCGGGAGGGCGGATTGCGGGGGCGAGAACCCGCGTTGATGAACGGTGAAGTCGAGATGGGCGGGGAGGCAATTAACGACGGCCGAACCTAGAAAGACGCGAATGTTGGAATAAACTCTTGAATCACTTGGAAGCGGACTTCCTGGGAGATGTGACTGGTCGGCTGTTGCCTCCGAGACCACCGGGGACGTACTTTTGTTTCTTCTCAGCAGGTTTCAGGATCTGTCACGGCCAGTTTTGTCAGCAACTGGAGCAGGTCAGTATTGAGCATGGTCAGAGCACGCACCTGGAACGAGCAGAGCAAGCTTTCGTCTACGCTCATCATGGCTCCGGCGTTGTCGAACTCTCCACAGTAGTTGGGTGCGCTGAATAGGGTGACAAGTTGACGCTTCGAGAAGAATTCGTATCCGTCCTCAACAACCTGGTGAGCACGGCAGATCAGGTCCATGTCGTGCTTCTGCAAGAAACGGGAGACGACGTCGGGTCCGAAGGTGAACGAGACACCTCTGTCGTTTTCGCTCCAGCCGGTAATGTCCTTGTCGGGATCAGACCACAGCAGGTCGCAAAGAAGACCGCAGTCGGGAATCTGCAAAACGGTATGTTAGCCACCTGAAAAGTACAGCACAATCGACAAAGGCTTGGCCTCGTGATAAGGGAAGGAACGTACGTCAGTGGGGCGCATGACGCGGCGAATCTGCTCCATGGAGTTCAGATCAGGGCTGAGACCGCCGTGCATGGTGAAGATCTTCTCGTCGATGATAGCGGCGATGGGCAGGCAGTTGAAGCAGTCGGTGAAGGTCTTCCACAGCTTGATGTTGTATCTACGCTTGCACTCGTCGTAGAAGCCATAGATACGGTTGATGGAGGCGCACTCGTGGTTGCCGCGGAGGATGAAGAAGTTCTCGGGGTACTTGATCTTGTAGGCGAGCAGGAGGCAAATGGTCTCGAGGGACTGCTTGCCTCGGTCCACGTAGTCACCGAGGAACAGGTAGTTGGCCTCGGGAGGGAAACCGCCGTACTCGAAGAGACGCAGCAAATCGTAATATTGACCGTGAATGTCGCCGCAGATCTGAAGTGAGGGGTCGGCGTCAGCAGGTCTGTGCTACCTGGGGGGAAAAAACCAGACGGAGAGTAAATGGAAAAACCGATGTGGTCGACGCGGCTTGCTTACCTTGATGGGAGCCTCCAGCTCGAGAAGGATGGGCTGAGAGATGAAAATCTCGCGAGCCTTGGTGCACAGGTAGCGGATTTCGGCTTCGAGAAGCTGAACCTGCTTGCCGGGACGGCTTCCTCGAACCTCGAGGAGACGGTCGATTATCGAGTCAAGGTCGACCTCATGTTGGTCCGCCATCTTTGATCCTCACCAGCCAGAAAGATGGCCCGCTATTACCGAGGGTATGGTTCGCGTGTGCGGCAAGCAACCGTACCGAGTCTGCACTTTTTTGCTGCGGCCGGAGACAAAGGGAGCCCAGATTACGGGGATGATGCACTTCTCGGGACTTTGTTGGCAGCGCGAAAATTAGTACGACGCGAGATGATGCGGCAAGCGTTTGTTGGGAGGGAATTGTTTTGGCAGGCGCCCGGAAAACAGCGAAGGATGATGTGGTGAGAAGGCTCGGGAGGGGAAAGGTGCGAAGGACGCGGCGGAAAAAAGACTTACGGCGAAGTGATCTCAGCACTTGAGAGGCCGTTCTTTCTGGATGAGAGAAGGCGGCGACGGTCAGGCGGATTGTTTACAAATCTGCGCAGACGTGTGTGGGCGTGAGCGTCGCTCGTCGTCGATGAGAGAAAATTTTCGTCGTCCTGGTGCGGGATCGAGTTCGCCTGTATTGGGGGGGAAAGATCCGCTGGAGGGCCGTCACTTGTTGATAGCTTCGCTTCTTTCAGCAGGTGCCGCGGAAGCCGGGGCTAGCGGAGCGAAGTGGTCGTCTGAAAGACGAATCGTCGTTATTTTTGATGCTTTTGAGAGATGGATATCTCTAGTTCGCGCTGTCGTCTATTCTAGACGTATCGTCGCCGTTGGGTCAAAAGGTGGCCTCGTGGGGGAAAAAAGAGGCTTTTGGGGGGGAGGAGAGGTGAGGGTGGGTTTGAGGGGAGGATTTTCGTGTTTTGTGTTGGGCTGCGCGGGCTGCTCGGTCGAAAAGACAGGCAGAGGCAGAGAGGCAGGCAGGCAGGCGGGAGAGGAGAGATGGAGGGATCGCTCTTTTCTCTGCGTGAGGGGGCCGCTTCGTACTACAGGGGAGAAGGGGGGGCGTGTTTTGCTAAAGAGGTATAGTGCTATGGGCACTATGCGATCGCCGGGTGCTGATTGTGCAGCAGTTGCGGACGCAGGCCAGGCCAGCAGCTCTTGTGATTGAGAGGCAAAAATAGCGAGGGAAAACAAAAAAAGTTGGGCTCAGAGAGGGAAAGAAAGATCCAGTGAATGCCACGCTCGCTCACTTACTTGTTTCTTGAACAAACACGAGCACGCACGAGACGGACGACGGGTAGGTACTATAGCAGGTAGGTACGGGATAGGTAGGCAGAGAAGGTTTCTCTGGAGACCGAATGGAAAAAAGAGGCCGAGAAAATGTCAGGGATGGTGGTGCAGAGAGGGCGAAAAAAAAATGAGAAGGGAGATCTGGAAGGGGAAAAATTGGAGTCAGTGAATGGTCGAGACCGTCCCGGTCGACAGATACCTACGACAGTGTACCTACCTGCCTGCAGCTCTGCAACTGCTCACCTATTTTTTAGTGGATTGGCAGGTCGTTTAGGGGGAGTATGTACCTGAACACAGGCGCCCGAGGTCACTGAATGCGAATGCCCGCGGTACCTATTAGCTGGCGGGATACGGTCCCGGGTGGCACTGGAAACCTACCTACCTCTCCACCTTTGGTTGGTTGGTGGGAGGCGATACGATGTGCAGTGCTGTGATGCATCAGCAAGCGCCTCCTCCCGTTTCCCCGTTTCTCAGCACCTCGACCGGCCAGTCAGCAGGCGGCAAGCTTTGGCAGGCACGTTCTCTCGGCGACCGGAGGAATGGGAAAGCGCGACCCGGACGTGCGTAGCAGCGGCTGCGCGGCAGGGGCACCAGGTTGTTTTCCTCGTCTCTGATCGCGCCTTCCTCGCCCTAGAGTTTTTGACCATGCTATATACCCGCAACTATGGAAGTATTCTTTGGGTAGGTACGAGCATCGCGGCCTCCATGCACACCCGCGGGATGCACCTTCCTTTCCTTTGGAAGGTTCTTTCCATAGGTACCCTCATACGAGACACCTGGGTAGGTACTTAGGTGAGGCACCTTAGATAGGTACCTGGGGAGTTAGGTACCTACCAAAGGGTGAATGGAGACTGACCGGGACGGAGACTCCCGCTGGTTGCACACGCAGGACAACCCCGACGTCGAGTCTCCCGGAAAATGCAATGCAGAATGGCATATCGCATGGGATTCTGGCCTGAATTACCAGCACCAGTTGGGTTTTCATCTGGGGATCGTCGTTGGTCGTGGGACACACGGCCTGGACATCCCATCTCGCGACCCAGTAGCAAGGGTCCGCCACAGGGGACTTTGCCAGCCTGAAAGCTTAGGTACCAGGGGAGCTGGAACTACGGACTAGTATTACCTACGGTACATGAATACCTGCCCAATACCTCACAGCACCTTAGATATCTAGGTAGGTACCCTACCCACTGAAGGTCGGGATGGACCCGCTGGAGCTGTTGCTAAACTTGTCTCCCGCGTACCCAGCGGACGGCAAGGCCCCAACTCAGCCTCCCCCTTGGGTAATTCCCACGACTCTGGGCCCCTTGGCTAGGTATCCTTTCCTGTCACATCTGAGTCCGAGTTCCACTTTCTGTTCATCGCCGCGTGTTTCTCCCAATTCCCGCCTCGCTCGCCCTGGCTGATCGGGCAGGAAGCAATCAAGCAATGTACGGGGGATGGATAGCCCTTGCGAATTACACACATCTCCACGTCGGGCTGCTACTGCCGCTGATGCTGTTGCTGCTTTGCTGCTGTCACGTCCTTCCTCGCAGTCAATAACAAAAATAATAACAACGACGAGAAGTGAGTACCTTCCTTACTTTCACCGACCTGCTTCACTTGCATCCGTCTTATGCATCCCGTCACGGCTGTCCATACATGCCCAGTACACCTCACCTCACCTCACTCGCTTGTCACATCTTCCCTGCTTGATGCCGTGCATTGCAGTGGCTTGCGCGGGCGCTCAGCTGGGGGCCCTTAAGCTTTGCCTCGATACTGCTTGGCACTGACTGCGTAGGATCTTGCCTTGGAAGCCCGTTTGCCTTCCTCCCGACCATTGGGGCCATTGGCACGCCTCTCTGAATGCGCTTGTGTTGGGCTTTCTTTTTTTACTCCTACTATACTTATACGACCGCCCTGCTTCAACCACGCGAATCGACAATAAGCAAAGAGAAGTCAACAATCAACAGCATCCATACGAATTGTTTACATTTCCGCCGACTTCAGTCCTGATTTCAAGAGCATCCCGTCACTACACGTGTCACAACTGCCTAAACTCTGCGACACTGCGCTGATGCACCTTGCTGGGCGAGACCAAGAACAACAGCGATGAACAACAGCGATGACCCTACTCTGGCACCGCGTCGTTTGTCAGCACTTCGGGACCGACATCGACCATGCCCATGCCGAATGTCTTGCTGTCCTCGGCATCTCCCACCCTCGTTCATGCCCCCCGGTCGCGTCCCGAGTGTCATCCCTCAACTTAACACCACGATCATCAGGGTCCGACCCCGAATAGGCCTCTGAGAGGAACGCTCTGTCGGATGGTCCGCCTGCTACCCGCCGAGAAAAGCTTTCTTCGCAACCATTCCCGTTGCCGCATTCATCCGAAGCCACTCCCATCAACAAGACGGCTTAATAAAAGAGCAGCTCCTTTCCTGTCGACTCGACTGTTGTCGCCGGCGGAACTCTATCACTGGCGACAGCGAGTCGCACGCTGCTTTTATGCCGCCCGACTTATTTATCGCGGTGGATTTCTCGATAGGAACCGTCGAGTACCACCATGCCTGTTCCTTTTGTGTGGATGACGGTGGGTGTAGTGTACAGTCTGTTGCTTGGAAGCTCACAGAGCCAACAACACAGATATCTATTTACAGGTTAGTATGTGTCTGAGTCGATGTGCAACTCCCGCTGCACGTTCACTGCTCGCAGCCACCACCAATACCCAAGTCCCTCCATCTTCCATCTTTACCAGCCCGCTAGGTACCCAACCGACGCCAAGAAAACATTTTCTCCTAGAGCTCCCCCGCGTGGCACGGCCGTCTTTCGGATTGCTTTCTGTCTGATCAGCTGCGCCGACGCGGCCCATCTCGATGCGAGACACTCTTTTCCTATTTCTTCGCCCGTCCTCATAACTCACGCACCCGGTCTCTAGCTTCTCACCGTCGCTCTCGGAGTACAGATCTTGCTCCACTGCCGACGCCGACGATAACGTCGAATAGTAGTCATGGCCAACCAAGTCATGACTTCATGGAGAAAACTTTGGTCAAAACAACCCTATTGGAATACACGAGGAAAATATGTCAGTCACACAGCGGCTACAGTTCATGCCCCCAGTTCGGTTAAGCCAGACTGGTGAAACGACAATGGAGGCAAATTCATCGATATCCAGACTCGCCAGGCCGGTTTATCAACCGAGATGTGCAAGCAACCGACGAGTGTTATCGGGCGGCCCTATCTACCTGCTGAGGAAGCCCTGCCCACCATCACCGCTTTCATGGCTCGACGCCTATTTGCTGTGTCGTCCGGAGCTTTGCTCTAGTGCTTTTTTCCCACCCAAATGCTGACGGCGGCTTCCTGCTATTACAGCCACACAGCACTGAAGGTTTGGGCGACCCAAGACCTGAAGCGGTCAAGGCGAAGATTTGCACGGGCATTGGTTGGGGGAGAGTCATCACCCGAAAACCAAGAACCTACCACTCAGACGGAGGACACGAGTTTGGTGCATTACAAATACTTCACCTGATCCTACATTGCACGGGACGACCCATCCCTTTCCCACCTCCAGGGGAAAACAGACGCAGCGAGAACGGGTGACCGACTCAGAACGCTTGAGAAGAATACAGCCCATGCAGGGTATCAAGAGAAACGGCGGTGCCGTCGGTCGTCCACAGCGATGCGTAGAAGTGAGGCCAACTACACTACGTCAGTCGACAAGCAGCACGCATAAGTCTGCCTGTCAGTAAGCCTGCATTGACGGACGACGTACAGCAAGTACGGAGAAAGTGCGTCAGAACCATGTCGTGCAGCGCGGCTGGCTTGCTTGGTCGCTAGGTATCCTCACATCCATGGCCTCAGTGCTCACAAATGACCCTGCCCCGCGGCAAGCACCGAAGGGTTCTGGGCCTACTCCCCCTCCCCCTCCATCCGAATGCTGTCATGGGCCGTGGCACTGGCAGTGGAGGGGAGGGCCGCTCCCAGCCGACAAAGGAGGGGGAACTGGACTCGGCAGGGCCAAAGCAAGGCCAGTCCCGTTCCTCAGGCATCCAGCGGTCCAATTGGCGTCAAATCTGGCCTGGAGATCGGGCGGTCGTGGAGTCTGATTCTCCGCCTCCCCTCCCCCGGCAGACTCCACAGGACCCGGCCGTCCTTCGGTGTGTGTCGCTCCCGGCCCGCCCAATGAGGGTCGGTCAGCATGGCAGGCAGGCAGGCAAAGCAGGCATTCACATTCACAATGCCCATTCTCCAGCGAATGCCAGTCCAGCCGTTTTCAGGGAACACGTCACATGACTGCCCCGCGACGTCCCATGCTACACCTGGCACTTGACATCTGTCCAAACCTGTGCTGCACATTGATTGCTGATGCACTACCTAGGTACCTAGACAATAGGTGTATGTATGTAGGCTCAGGCACTCGAGGGCATGCTTGCTTCAACGTCACCGGTCTGCTTCTCATTAATCCTCTGCTCCCCCCTCCACCCCACGTCCAGACACACACAGCATTCGAGCGACGTGGCAACGCATCCCTAGTGTTGCCCCCCTCTACCTCTCCATCCCCCCTCCATATCGACGTTTGCCTAGGCAGACGTACCCTCCACAAAGCCTTGTCTCATTGCGTGCCATGCCCACTCAGCTGATGGAGTGCCCCAATTGACTTTACAACGACCCGCTTCCCTGATTCGCCGCCTGCTTGTCGTCCGTAGCCTCGGAACGACTCAACTCACCGCCAAGCGGCGGGAGGATGACCTGGTAGAGGGTTGTTAATCTCTGCGACCCTTCGAAGTCGTCCCTGCGTCGTCGGACTTTGTCGAGTCCTTCCAAACCCTCCGTAGAGATCGAGCCGCTCGCTGCAGGTCCGCCGCTGAAGAATGCTAGACGAAGCATACGTGAATCATGGCGCATCGAGAAAACTTTCTTTCACCTTTTTCACTTTCACGGCTAGTAGTATTTCTCTCGCGCGTACGCAAACCCGAACCAACCCTTTCTTTGCATTATCTCATACGAAAAAAAAGACCACCTCCACCATTTTCTGTCCGTAGAAAACATGATCGGGGGAGGTTGAGGGGGTAGGCCTTTTTGGTTTTGTTTTATTTTCTTTCTGGCTCCAAGTTCCTGCCCTCTCCATATGTCATGCCCCTCCCCCTTCCACCAGCAAGCCAAGATCGGGAAAAGGAAAAGCAACAACACATAACCCAACAGCAGACGACTTCTTTCCGTCTCAAGCTTCTCGGGCCTGATGAGAAGGAAGACTAATAATAAAAAGGAGTAATAACCGTCCTCTCACTCGTGCCAAACGCCATAAGTGGGGAGATGGAGAGGGATGTCGGTTGTGTGCGTAGTTTTTTTCGAGGTGTGATTCGTCTCTGTCCCAGACGCACACTCTCTGCAAAACGAAGTAATAGGCAAGAGAACTAGCGATGTTTCCTCACATCTCATCCATCTCTCTAAAACGCCTCGGTGACCCCTGTGTCAAGGAAGAAAAGAAGAAGCGCGGTTGGAACGTAGTGGGGGAATCGCTATAATAGGGCGCGCCGGGAGTTAAAGGATACGGGTGAAGGCAATAATAGGGGCAGGGGCTTTGGGGGCTAAGTCCCTCGAGGGTCGGATTGTGACGGGAGGGTCCGAAGGAGCAAAAGCAGTCGGGGTAGGGTTTCGACCCCAGGATAAAAATACAACGTCGTAAGACGAGAAAGACAAACAAGAATTCGTTACAAGCGTACAGTCGCTCCCGTCGATGCCGGGGGGAGGAAGAGGGTGTGGAATCTGAAGCCAGCCAGAGCTCATCTTCTTCTGGCCGACGATCTGGCACTCGTGCGCTTGCGCACCTTGCTGCCGCTGCCGCTGCCGGACTTGGCTTTGCTGACTATCGTGTCGGCCGTGATCTCGCCGCTGACAGTCGGTGATGCCGTGATGGTACTGTCCTCAACGTCAAAAGCGAGGCCCTCGAGCTCTTGGTCGTCCATGTCTGTCAGGTCTTCGCTGAGGCTGCGGAGAGCCTCGCGACCGGTCCACTGCTCCTCAACGACGGTGGTGCCCTTGGGCTTGAAATCCTCAAAGTACCATGGAATACCGCCTTCGGACAACGGATCAATTGACTCGTTGCCCAGACTGCCATTAGATTGAGGGGGTGTCGGGGGCGCGGGCTGCGAGGGCCGGTTGACGGAAACGTAGCCGTTGGTTTCTGGCGGCGTGTCCGAGGGTGGCTTAGAAGCCGGTACTCCAGAATCGGACTTGTCCGCTGCTTTGCCATTACCCTCGTGCCCTGCGATAGAAGAGCTTGATGAGTGAACGTCGCTCGGCTTCTCCAGCGTCGAAGTATTGACTTCGATGTTGCCCTCATCATCGTCTTCGCCTTCAGCATCAACGTCCATCTCATCATCTTCTGGAGGAGCTGTCACGTCTTCCTCCTCCTTGAGCTTCTCGTTCTGTGGCTCTGGCTCATCGTTTGCCACTGTGATCTGCTCATTCGCATCCACCATGATCGTGTCCTGGCTGGGTTCTGTGCTCTCTTCTATGCGAGACACAACGATCGACGGCTGACGGTACTCGATGCTGGCTTCGAGCATGCCCTCCAGTTCTTTGAGGAGGGTATCTATGGGCTTATGCGTGATTTCGGCTTCCGTCCTTAGTGCATTTTCAAGCTGCGGCTGTACAAACTTGAGTATCCGTTTTCCAAGCGCTTTTCTTTGCCTCGGATCATGGAAATTTTGTTTGACGGGCGACAGAGGCGCAGCGTCCTCGAGGAGCTGCGGCTCGGTGTTGATGCCGACGTTGATTACCTCGCACAGGTCGTGAGTGAAAACCAGCGTGTTGGTGTAAAAGCGGCGCTCAAGCTTCTCCTGGAGCTGCAAGAGACCTTCGTTAAAGATGTTTTTGTCAATGCTGAATTCATTGGTTAGCAATGTCCCTGAAGCGTTGTTGGGTCTGACTGACAATATGGCCTTCTCCACCACTGGCACGAGCAGCTTGGTGATTGGGAAGTAGCATGTATCCACAAACTCTTGCTCGAGCTCTGCCAATTCAAGCTTATCTTGCTCCCTCTCAACGATACTTTCGGAGAGGAGCTTGAGCTCCAAGAGGTCCTTGAGCAGCATCTCGGCAAACTCGATGCGGCGAGTAAGACGAGTCTTGCCTGACGGACCCATCTGAGCAAAGTTTCGTCTTGTGAGCTCCATGGATGAGAACGTCTCCATCTGCAGCTGGAGACGTTTCAGAAGAGCGGCGCCGCGACGTGCTTCGCGCTTCAACGTCCAGTAGCGACAAGCTTCGCTGACGAAATCCTTGCGCTTACGGAATGGAAAACGAGATAGTGCCTGCTCGACGATATCGAAGACAGCTTGAGGGATAATCGGAGCGCCCGACGGCAGTTTCCAGACCTGCTTCGCAGGCTGCCCCTTCTTCTTGTCTCCACCCCCGACGTAAGACGCGAACTTTGCCCCTGTCATCTGGCTTTCGTCTGGCGGATGCTCTGTGAGCGCGTGGCGGTGATTAGCTGCCAACGTGTGAGCTGTTGCCTGGCTGTCCGCCCATATGCGACCCTTCATGGCTCGCTTGTAGAACTTTCTGGCCGCTCTCGCTGCCTGGGCAACACCGTTGTCCTTGGCATAGTCTGGCGGGCAATGCTTGTCGCAGAAGGCCTTGAGTATCATGCTGTTATCTAGAACGGCAAGGGCTCCATGGTTGTTTTTCATCTTAAGAAACAGCCGCGACCGCCTCGCGCACGTGACGTGAAAAGCTTGGTAGCAGGACTTGTTGCTGCACTGTATGCAGGCGCCCATCTTCTGGTTGCAGATATAGCAACTCAGCTTCCAGCGTGTCTTGGGCACCTTCTCGACATCCATGACGGGCTCCATGAAGGTGGCATTACCCAGGGACACTTCGGGAATCCACATGGCGCACAGTAAGTGTGCCCATTTGGAAGAGTTGGTTTGCTTGAAGGCCCCGTCCGTGTTGGGACAGAAAATGCAGGTCTGCACTATGTGAGTAAATGTCACTATCGAGAGGGGGTCGAAGGTACTAACCGGAATGCCTCGCCCGATAAGCTGGCACTTTCGACATAGCCACTGTCCTTCTGGGATAAAGGGGACACCGTAGCATTCCTGGTGAACCGCCAAATCGCAGCCGTCGCAGAAGACAATAGCGTTTGTGTTCTCGCAGTCGCCGTCGTCGCAAATAGCGCACTTGCTGTCTTGCTCCTCACCAACCTGCGGCTCGCCGTTAACTGCCGCGGCTGAGCTTGAACGTGGACGATGTGTCTGCGGCGGTTTGGGGTTGGGTTTTGGTATCCGCTTCTCAAGAGCATGCCATTCCTTCTCAATCTTGGTGATTGCAATCTCAAACACCTCACGTGTTACGATCTCCAGATCGTGAGCCTTGCGATGCTCCCTGTTATACACCTCGAGCCACTGGTCATCCTGCTCGTCCATATCATACTCAACCCGGCCGACGCTGTTGCCAGAGGTCGGAACCACGTCACCATCGGGCTTGACAGAAGACTGCTCCAGATCATCTTCCAAGTTGGCCTCGCTCGCCTTGATCAGGCGTTCGTCAGGTCGGATGAATCGGTCCGTCTCTTGATATCCTACGTTCATCATGGATTTGTCGACATATCGCGCTTGACCGAAGCTCTTGCTCTCGAACTGTTCCACCTGGTCGGACCTGCGGTACGAAGGTGCCTTCAGGTCAAGTCGCTCTTTGGGGGTCTGGTTTCGTATCGGCAGCACTTGAGGCACCTTTGGAGTTGACGCGAGAGCCAGGTCTCGGCTGAGGAAAGAAACGGACTCGCGAGTTGGCCTCGTGATCCTTCGTTTCTGCGGTGTGTCGCCCACATTGGCAACGGCAAAGTAGGAGGTTGTCTGAGGAGCTGGGGTGTTGCCCGTGGAAGCCGGATTCATCTCCTTCAGGGGCGTGTGGGACCCATTCATCGGCGTAGAGGGTCGAGCCGCGGCCGGTGTTCCAGGAGGCGATTTTGAGGCAGGAAGAGGTAGTCCATCGACTTCTTCTGATCGAAATATCATAAACGTGGCGTCAATGTCGAGTCTAGGATGGAACTCCTCCCAGCCTCGCTCTTCTCTGGGCTTATACCCCTCATTCTCGGCGACCGCTGCAGCAACGGCAGCAGCCGAACTAAATTCGACGTCATCACGGTCCGCAGCAGTCCGTATCCTCGCGCTTCTTTCCCGTCTTGGTACCAGGGACGACACGGTGCGCGGCTCCCTTGGCGGTCGTCGCACGGCTGCGATGGGGGTCTCGGTTCCATCATCATCGATAAAGCGGCCACCACCGCCAGCACCCCCGGGTATATATCTCCGTCTCTTTGGCGGTGGCTCAGTCTGGGGGACTGGTGTGGTAAGGTCGCGCGTGGATCGGCTTGACGAAGCAGCTGCGGGGGAATCGCCTCGCTCGCGCGCGAAACGGGCAGCGTTGGTTGTGCCGGGAGGACGTCCTCTTTTCCGACCGGTAGGCGGGCGGCGCGGTGTAGAAGGTTTTGGCGCCATCTTTTGCGATTATATTGCCAGGTTCTGACGGTCTTTTGATGGCTCGGGAAGAAAAGTGTCGTGAATCACCGCGTCAGGAGGTGGTGGCGCGCGGAGAGATGGTGCGGCAGGAGGAAGGAGCGGGGCATTGGCGAAACGGTTCCGCGCACGAATCTCCGGCACGCAACAAGATTACAGTGCGTTTTCGACGTCGATGCTGAGCTTGTTCTGAGTTGAAAAGATCATCAGGAGAGGGGGTGACGTCGAACTGGCGGCTCAGAAGTTACTCGTGCGAAAAACAGAGAACGCGTGAAGTTGAAACGCACGGACCCGACTGCCATTGTTAGCCGCAAGGGAGCACGAGCTATTAGTCATCCGCGGGTATCAGTACAGGGGCAGCTGAGTGGGCGGTTCCCTTCAAACTTGGGGGGAAGCCGCACCCGCATCCACCTCCGCACTAGCGCCTTCCTAGACTGGACCGTTCTGATTGGCCTCCGTGGCCCTCTTTTATCAGATCGAACAGGCGGGCCACAGCAGTCACCACCCCTGGTCACCAAGATGTAGTGCAGCCACACTGGTCCTTCCCAAACCAAAATCTGAAAGTCTCTCGACAATTGGCACCAAGGTCCATCCCATCAATCGCGCCTTAAATCTCTCGGCTTACATTTGACTCCGCCAAGGCACTGTCAATTGTCAGTGCGACGCTCGATTGACATCTCGTTTACCGGTCCTTGACGTTTACATGGCCTGCAATCAGAATCGGCCGTCAGCTCCACGATGCCTTTCTGCATGACGATAACACCCATTTCGAGCGAAGCGAGTCAGTTCGCCGACAATTTATTTAACTACACGATTGATTGAAGTTGACAGAACTTCGCGAAAGATGGCCCGAAAAAAGCAAGATACGACTGCTCTTCCAAACCAGTCGTGGCTGAGACTGGGCCGTCGCATATCAATCACGTCGAGATCCAGGCTTCCTTCGCGTTGCTCGGCCGCTTTCTGCCTGGTCCAATCAGATGTCTGTCGCATGCCAGCGCAGAACACACTCTCCACGACAGACGCCTTCATTCTCCGGTCTTCGAGACTTGCGACCGCGATTGATGTCACCGCAACTTTACCCCGGATACATCCCCACAATTCCGGGTCTCTTCCCGAGGCGGCCAAGCGGCCGCCAATGTGCCTTGCCGCCCCTCCTCGATCGGCTACTAACTTGGTTACCACCAACCCACCACCACATGGCCACCCTGTTTGACACCGTTATTCAGGGACCAATGTCAGATCGGGACCTTCTGGTCGAATTGCTGGCTGAATTGACTTTTGCCAAAGCAGGACTTACAGGCCTTCTCGACGGCCCTGCCTTTGCAATGTCTTGCTCGATCTTCGTTGAGCCGACTGCCAACACTGACCTCGGCCATCGCCCGACATTCTGCTTCGCAACCTACACCGCTACTTTGCCATTCGTTTAACACACGGTGTCCATCTCTGTCTTTTCGCCGTTGATAGCATTTGACAGCATTGTGGGCCGAACCCGCTGCCATCATCATGCCCCCCTCCCGGGTGTTGAGCCCACCACACCGCGAACCCCGATCCGCGAATCAACAGCGCGAACAGCACCACCGGCTTACCCAACCTGAGAGATTCTCTGGCGTTGGCATGAACCTGACGGTCCGGGTTTTCTCTTGCCGTTAGTGAGCTTATTCATTGGTCGCTTTTACTCTGGCTCGCGAATTAACCATCGCACTTCACTCAACCTCAAAACATGATGTTCCCCAGCGAAGCAATTCCATCACCCTAGCCGAGAAGCACATTTCCCTCCTAATTTACCACCGCAAGCGACCCAGTTGAAGACGTAAATTTTCCACCAAAAAATTTCGCGCCCTCATCTCGGGGCCACCCGATGAGCGCATTTCAAAGCCACTTCATAGCCGTCGGAATCTCGGCACCGCCGTTGCCTTCGTTTTATTATTCTGGGCAACACACCACTCTTTCTGGCTGTCGATAGGTCCGACATATTTCTCAGTCCTGCCACCAGCTTCTCACCGAGATCACACGATATTCTGCGACTTGATTCTTGATTCGGCCGGGGTACTGGTGGGGAAATCCTCCGCCAGTGTTTGTGTCTGTGGACCCCCAATACATCATCGGATGGCCGCTTGCGGTTCTCTCGACTCTTCAATCTTCCACTTTGGCTCTCGGCGACGAAATACAACTTCTTTCGTCAAGAAATCCGGGGGCTCGCCTTCTTCTTCTTCGCAGTCCAAATCGACGCACTGAAGAGTCAGTCGCCATCATCTTGGTCATTCAGCTAATCAGATGAACCTAACCAACAGTCTCTGTGGAAGTGCCCCTTCGGTCGCCAAATCGTAGGGGAAACCCAGGCACCGATTCGACCCGAGAGCCCGATGCTCCTGTTGTGTCATACCCAAAGGGCAGGTAGATGCCGTTGAATTCGCCAACCGGATACTACCACATAAAGATCCGCCAATTCACCCTCTCAATTCAAAATCACCAGCGCAACAGTTTTCTACCAGCTAGAGCAACATCAACCCGTCGATGAGAATCCTCGATCATCCAACCAGTGTCTTTTCATGGCCAATTACTGAACACTCAACGTCGTCCTAGGCCCCCTTCGAAAACCTCTATTATGCAAGCTGTCTCGCAGTAACCTTGAAGTATTTCCACACACTTTGTGCGTCTTTCGAGGGCCACCAAAAGCTGCTTTGATCGCACCATACAGTCCATACCTCCTCCGACGACTTCTCATTTACGCGGCTTGGTATCAACTCTCTGTTTTTTTCTTTCGCACCCAACAGGGTTTAGTGCAGTCAGTAAAGGCAATCATTCTTCTGCTCCAACTCGCGTACGCAAAATCAAAATGAATGATCGGTCGGTCTGGCTGCTCATGAAGGTAACAGAGAAAGAGTTATTGACTACGGACCGAAGTGTGAACCAGGGACAAGAGCGAATTCCACGCTGGCGCCCGGTTCCTTGGTCACATTGGGTGCCAAGAATCTGTCATTTCCCCGACTCGCTTGTGTCATTAAGCTTCAAGACCTGCTCAACCTCCATGCGGATCACTGTGAACCCTGAGGCCGCCTTTTTCATCAGTCTCGGCACATCATCGGTCATCAAAGAGCTTGTCTGTAGTATTTCTCTCAAGAGACTCATAGTAGTGTCGTATGTCAAGTCAGGCAAGAATCCTCATGGAAAGTTTGTGGGTAGTTACTCTTATGCGTTGGCCATCCTTGGAAAGCAACGTTTTGGGCCGTGGTTGGTAGCCACACCCCCAAGCTATCGGCAAGACCAACCGCAACCCATGCATCCTCGGTTTCCAGCACACTTGCCGCTCGAAAGCTCTGTCGCTCTCCGCGGCATGATTGCCATTCCTGGCCGTGATGTCGATCGTGTCGTTGGCGTACGGGACGCCAGGGAAGCAAACTTGTAGACTTCTACGCGGCAGGGCGGGCGGGTACTCAGCTAAAGAGTTGCGATTGGAAAGGACGACGGTGTTATGCAGTCAGCTTGCCTACGCTGAGCAAGCAAACGTGAAGTAAAAAGGATCAGGGGCTCGTTCGAGGGCAGCTCAAATCTTTCACCCTAGGTCGAGAGGTGCTTCGAAGATCCCCATGCAAGTTTGACCCTGAACATGACCCGACAAAAGAGATAACGACCATTGGCATGATTTTATCGCTGGGCCTTTCCAGCTCCCTGGTGACGATTATACCACTCCATAGCAATAACACGATCCTCCCTCTTTCCGCCATCGCGGCCATAAACCTGCCCACCTATCGCTTCACAAGCTTATGGTGTTCTGATTGAGTTGAAACTACATTCGGTACTACCGTCGTCATCGGTCTCTCCAAGGATCGGCTGCTCCTATCCATAGGGAGCAGGTTTAGATACTGCCATCACTGTGCATCACGTTGACCGGCGCGAACGGGAGGAGTGCAGTGGACCAAGATTCTAGTGAAGCGGACCGATACACTCTGAGCTGTGCCACGGCAGTTGGATTTCTATCCTCTGGGCAGTAGTAGACTAGTTCAAAAGCAACCCTACACACCGAGGCCTCTCCAATGTACCGTATACCACGAACGAAGCGGATTCAGGCGGTTTCGGCCACGTATTCCCATCACAGTACGATGCGAGGAACTCGGCAGAGTTTATCTAACGGCAAATTAGGAGATGAAGTCCCGGCACAGTATGACCTTTTGAGCCCGTAGGTTGGCCGAACGAAGCTGGCAGGAGGGTAGCACTATAACGAGGTCAAGGTGCCGAAGGAATAGCCCGTGACTCACAAAGCAGCTGGTCTAGGTGACTCTGGAATACAGCTGACAGAGCGCTGGTTTGACCTTTCTCGCTTCGCTAGGGGCCTCATGCTAGCTGTGCGAAGCAATCCGTGCAGCACAGGTTGCCGATTTTGCAAGGGGAGCAACTTGCCCCAAGTGGCTTTCATGGGGCCGTAGGTGTTGGTTGGCAAATGCCTGGGTATACTTGTAAATTCAAGCCCAGGCTACTCGGCTTGGAGGACTTTAGAGATGAGAACCCCAAGGGCCGTATCAATCAGTCACGGCCAGTATTGGTCGGTGGAAGACTCAAGTCGCAGCCGCCACCTTCGGGACTTTCTGGAACATCACAATGGCATGATTGCAGTCTGTGGTTGCCTGTCTTTTTCAAGCCAACACTTTGATGGAGACCAGACCTACCCCAAGAACTATGATGGTTTGCCATTCATAGGTCCGACGATTTAGCCAACCGAACGGGGCTTCACACAGGTTCAGGCGAATAAATAGATAGAGGCACAGCCATTAGACATTTAAAAGCGCCGCCTCATCACGGACTTGTATGCCCCAGTCTCGGGGAAGCCTCGAGCTGGCTCATTGTCGAGTGAGCGTAGATGATGAACAATACAAGAAGGGGACGTGTAGGTACTCTGCGATTACCATAGTTACCTATGTAGGATGACATTGACGCCAGGCTCCCATTTCAAATGACCGAAGCGGTCTCGTTAGTGAAAACGTCAAGAGATTATCGGGACATGGAGTTCTGGTGATCTTCTCGGTCCTCCTTAGCGTTCCAACACAGTCTCCTCCATACATTCACTTCCCATTGTTACGTAGGTGAATGTCGAGATGGAAGAGGCAAAACCTCAAATCCTCGCCAGAACTCACACGCAGCTGGATGAAACCACACCGGGACCTGTAGTGACCATAGACAATCTAGCTTTTGGCCGTATCATCCGCTTGACTTCATAAAGCGTCTAAGCTGCCTCAGTCACCATAGGTTACCTCCAAGTCCCGGTATAAGGGGCCATCATACAGCCATCCTTGACCACCAGAGTCACCGTACCATCCGGACGGAAAGGCTCAGTCACTTCTGGCACCAAACCACAACCGGCATGCAGTAACCCGTCGACTATCTGTGTTGACACTGATGGTATGGTGATTTCCCGAACAATGGCCGCTCCAGACCTCATACTGCCATATCTCAAACAACATCACATCTTGACTGCTGGATATGATCATATTCACCACGCTGGCCCTGGTGGAACTCAGGCCTCTTAAAAGACCAACATGTTTGCCAGAGCCTCTTATGCACTGACTACACGCTCTTTAGCAAGCCCTCGGAGTACAGACATATCTAAATCTAGGTCTAATAGACACCGTCGATGTGTCCTACACGGCAAAGCGAGGCAGTCCCGAGAGCTGGATCGTGCATGTATATATATATATATATATGGTTGAGTCGTTGAGGTTCTCACCTAATCGTCTAGTCGACCAACAGACTCGCCAGAGCAAATCCAGGAACCGACAACATGGCCACCTACTGGGTCGTCTGTGACTGTCAAGAGGACGGTCCTCCTTTAGATGACGCTGCACACGACCTATTGCCGCATCCTAAGCATCCCTCCAGCTCTTCTGCACAACCGCCCCCCACGGCCGGGGACGGCACAGTCACAGAAAAGAAAGTCCATACTCGCTGACCTCTCATACGTTCAACAAGACACCCATACCCGCGAGCATGTCAAGAAACTAGCCAGCCCCCAAGCTCCTCTACCCGTCTTGCCGTCCCCAAGCTCATGCACCCAGAGGACCGACACATACATACACAATCAAGCAACGGAACAGCAGCTATGCATTTGCACTTTCGTCCAGCCAGCTCCCACACACCACATCCAACGCACCGCGTCGATCCCCCACGGTACAAAATCCTCCAAAGAGGGCGGAAAGCATGCGTGATAGGGCAGCAGACACGGCACACCGTCAGCCGTCGTTGGTCGACCAAGAAACGCCAAGGGCGCAGTGCCCAGTGGGTTGACAGAAAAAGCAACTACAAATCCCCCTTCACTGCGATTTTTTCTCCCCTCGAGGGGACTGTGTCATAGCCTGCTACTCTAAGTCAGCGTGCTGACAACTGAGCCTGGCCACCTTATACGTATGCAACCGGCGCCACATCGCCTCGCGGAGTCCTGTAAACATCTGGATTGTGAAACACGTCGACTTACACCATGCGGTCTGGTACGGTCTTCGCTCCCGAGGTGGCCAGTCGGGATTGGGTCAAGTATAGGCACACGAGATAGACTACCGAGAGACGTCCTCCGGCCTAAGGGCTGACAGGCCCATGATATAGAGGTACTGGCATCACTCAGTGGCATCAGACAGCAAATTTGAACGAGAGAAGCATTTCTTCATGTATTAAGGAGCCGCCCGCCAGCTTGTCTCCACGACAAGTAATTCATCTACCATACCAAAGCACACAATGCAACGCAACTTCTTTCATGCGGGAAATTTTTCATGCCCCATGATACCAAAAGAGAAAATGACCAGACCCACAGATACGAACCCGCCAACGCCGTATCCGTGTCCGCAAAGAAGTAAAAAAGTACGAGAATCTTAAGAGGGAAGCCTGCACGCCAATATCACTCGCTTTTTTTCATCCACCCATCCCTATGAGCCCAGGACAGAGACCTCTTCTTGGAGATCGCGCCGAGAAACCAAACAGACGGGAAGCGACAAGATCTACTGTGGCCTTCTACCACCTCAGGCGGTGCAATCTGTGTAAGAAGAAGATAGGCGGAAAACTGCACGACTAGCCGCCAAAAAAGCAAACAAATCCGGAACGCCTTGTACGCTATGCTCTAACATGCTTGAAGAGACGGAAATATGACGAATAACACAACGGGTGGACGTGAACTGAATGTCCATGCTCGTGGCAATGCGGAATGCAATGCTGTAGAACGAGAATTCGAGAATGCAGCCCAACGTAGAATTGAACCTCAAGAGGGGGGTGGGGTATCATGAAGGGTATCATGTGTAAAAGGGGGCACTTTTTTTGTGTGGTTTAACCAAGGGTGCGGCCACTGTGAATGGCCGGAGGGTGATGGTTGACAGCGGTGGTGGTACGGGGTGTCGTGGGACTGGGCCGAACAGTCGAGGCTGGGCTGAAATCGGGTACACTGTACGTCGGCGGCCGAGAGGGATCCCAGCCCTCCTCACTGAGCACACTGAGGTAGCCGTTTCCAACCTTGTCCCGCAATGCCTCGATCTTGCGGCGATACATCTCTCCGCTGACGTCCCAGTCCTGAGAGTCGGACGGAGAGTCACGGGTCGTGTAGATGGGGGGTAGCTCCGGAACCACGCTGGTGTCGATGCGAGGAATCTCCGGCTGCGAGGTGGCTTTTCGGCCGTCGGAGAGCACCGCGGAAGGCAGCGGAGGGACCTCGGGAGCCAGAGATATCCGGTAGTTGCTGTCAGAGCCGGCCGCCGTGGCAGTGGCATCCGCAGCAAGCACCTTGACGTCCGTCGACGGCGGTGCAACACCAGGCGTCAAGGTCACGGAAGAATCTGCGGTGGACAGATCCACTATACGCCTCTTCGGCGTCTTGCGACGACGGGTTGAGCTTGTGTTGACTTCGCTCGTGACAGCCTTGGGGACGGGCCGCTCCTTGCGCAGTACGGTCGGCTCCTTGGGGAGGTCATAGATGATGGCGGGCTTGCTGACGTCGACGGCGGGGATGTCGGCGGGAGCGGGCTTGACAACCGGCACAGCGGCGGGCACCGGCGTGCGCTCGACCAGGTATCTTCTTTCCGAGTAGGTGGGACCGGAGTTGTCAATGATGATGTCTTCCGTGTAGCCCGGGGTCTTGCGGAAAAGGTTGAAGATGGTGATGCGATAGTCCTTGTGCGTCCGGGTGAAGGGGTTGCCCTCGACCCAGATCTCCCGAATGTCGGGGATGCCAGTCAGTCTGGCAAGCTCCAGAGGGTCCGACAAGCGGTTGTCTCTGAGATCCAAGCGCTCCAGGGGGAACAGCTTCTCGACGCCGGCAATAGATTGCAGCCGGTTGGCTCGGAGGTTGAGGGCGGTGATGGCGGGGAGAGGATTGCGCGTCAAGGAGTGGAGCCCATCAATCATGCAGTGTGAGAGGTTAAGTGCACGCAGGGCGGTAAGGGTGGCCAGACTATCGGGGATCTGAGTAAACAGATTCGACGACAAGTCCAGCGAGTGCAGGGTGTTTGCGAGCGGTGCCAGGCTGGTAGCAGGGATAGAAGTCATGGAGTTGTCCGCGAGGCTGAGGTGCTTGAGGAAGCGCCACTTGGATGACGGCAGAGCGCCCATGTTGAGCAGGTTCGAAGAACTGCCGGTGCGGCTGTGGTGCCACGAGTCCGACAAACTCGAATGCGAGCTGCCAGAGCCGGAGCGGCGGACCTTGTGGCCACCTCTCATGTGGGAAGGATTGCGAGAGCTGACGGGGCGAGTAGGCGAGTTGCTGCGTGGCCTGCCCTTCGGCGGCGACATGGCCTCGAAAGTGTCGGCACGAGCAACGGAGGGTCTTCTGCCTTCGCCGAGAGCCTCGTCGATAGCGTGGTCGTGCAAGCCCAGTGAACCGATTCCTAGGTCACCGATCGAGCTGCGCGGTTCCGGAGAGCCAGGTGCCGAGGTCGCTTTGTGAAGCTCGGCGTGGGGAAGATGCGGGCTGCGACGGGGGCTCGAGCTAGCGGGCCAAGGTGTTGTGGGCGACGACTGCTGCTTCGCAGATCTCCTGCGCCTCTTATCCATGTCGTCAAGCACGATATCAATGAGAATGTCGGCGGGATCCTCGACGCCGGCACGCTTGAGAGTAAGAGATCTCAGCTGCTCGGCCAGCTTGTCCCAGCCGAAAAACTGTCTGAAATCGATGCTGTTGACCTCCAAAGCCTGCACGTTCTTGAAGACGTACAAGGGGACGGCAGAGTCGAAGGGAAACTCCTCGTAACCGCGGATCAGACGAGCACGCCAGTCCGGGGCGAGACGCAAGCACGGGATCTTGGTGAAGGCCGAGTACAGGTATTTCAGATCGGCCTGGATGGCAGCCTTCTGTCGCTCGGTCCTGGCGGCCGAAATGCTAGCCCCGATGCCGAAGCTCGCCCAGAGAGCCGACATGCCCGACATGACGCTGCGGACGCTAGATACGGAGTGTATAGAACCAACGTCGGAGCCTCTGCTTCTCGATCGCTGGGTATTGCTAAGGAAAGACACATAGTTGGCGGAGGTGGAGCTATCGTGTAGGTTCTCGAGGCGAATTTTCATGGGGCCAACGGGAATGGCGAGTTCTTCGAATCTCGAGAGGAGGTAGAAAAGGTGGTGAGGAGTCAGGGCCAGCTTCGCCGACTTGACGCTGTGCGAAGTGAAGCTCAGAGAGCCGAGAGATAGAGCCGACGCGAGACCGCTCGAGGTAGAGGCCGAAGTCGAAGGCCGCTCGGGAACGACCGGAGACTGCGGCGTGGGCAGCGAGCTAACGCTCTGGGAGGCGCCATGGCGAGACGTCTGTCGTCGAAATTGCAAGGCGTTGGCGAGAGCTTTCTCGTGCGTCCGCACGAAGCTGGCCAGTTGCTTCAGAGATGGTGAGCAAAAGAGCATAGACGGCCGGGCAGCGCAGCCAGGCAACAGAGCGATCGGTGAAGCGGAAGAAGAAAGCACATGTAAAAACGTACCTTTATGAACAACTCCCCGTCTTCGGAATCCATGATCAAGGACGCATCGGGGGCAGGCGGAGTACAGGGTATAGGGTATCTGGGTTCGGGGAAAGGAGGGAACGGCGAATATCGGCGCCTAATATGGTGGTGGCTCGAGGCAGATGTCTTTCGACTCTGGTACCAGATTCGGGTGTTGGGTCGGACGACGGACGTCTGTCGTGACCGGTTCTACCGCAGCCTAGTGCAACGAAGATTAGTACGGTAAAGGCTGCGTGGCTGAGCGTCAAACGCGGGTTGGCAAGTCGGGCAATCGAGGGTGAGGAGAGCGCTGCTGCTCGAGGGAAGCGCCGTTGGCCGTCGCGACTTCGCCGGGCAGCACAGTCGAGGTGACAGGACAGACTTGTGAGAGGGCCACGAGTGATGTATCCCGTTGCAGATGATGCAGGGCCCGTCTTGTCTCACGAGGGCAGGAATTCTGAGGGGGAGGACAAGGAGCCGAAGAACGGCGAGGGGAATGCGTGAAGTGTGTCGAGGTGAGAAAACACGGGGCGGCCGATGCTGGGGAGTAGTGATAGATGACGATACAAGCAGGCAAACACGACAGGCGGATTTGCAGACAAGACAGGAGCAGCGAGTTTTGAGGACGAGTTTTTTCCCTCGTCCTCCCCGAAAAACGAGGCGATGAGGCGAGGCCGGGCGAGGGGTGGTGGTGAGGAGTCACGAGGAGCGAGGCAAAATGCTGGGCAAAAAAGGCAAGAAAGACAACGAGCGTCGTGATAAGAGCCTGGTTCTTGGTTTCTGTGTCTCCTGTTCTCCTTTTCCCGAACGTAAAGCAAACGACGCAGCAGCGGCAAAAAAACAGACAGACCAGCCTAAGAAAGAGAACTCACCTATTTTCTGAGGCGTTGGCGGAGAGAGAGAGAAAGAGAAGCTTCACCGATGAACAGTGGTCCTCTTATCTCGCGCGTGTTGGATCCCCTGGGTCGGTGCCGGAAAAGGGGGAATCGAACAGTTCGTGTCGTCGCAGCGAAGGACGTACAAGGCGAGGCGGTTGCGATACGAGGCTCGGTATGAGGAGAGGATAGGGTGTGTTTTTTTCGTTCGGTGAGGGAGGGATTTCGAGGGCCGAAGAGGCTATTTCCAACTCCTCTCGACGACTCTGCACGACACAGAGAAAGGAGTGTGAGGAAAAGGGTCTTTCTTAGATCGAGGGGGGTGGTCGGACGGGGTCCGGGTTTAATAATAACAAATGGTCGCCAACCTGCCTCCCAGTCCCAGCAGACTAGCGTTGAGCGAAAAGAGAGAGGAGGTGCGCAGTAAAGTGCGGTACGGGGGGTGGGAAGGAGGGAGTCAGTAGTACCTACCCAGTACGCAGTACCGCTCTACCCACGCACCCAGTCCCAAGCACATCTCGTCCATGGATTGGGGGGGAAGGAACCTAGTAGCCTGTAGCCTGTAGGGGGGACATGGAGGGGGACGAGGACTGGGGACTGGGACGAGAGACGAGGTACCGGAGTACATACCTAGGTACACTCTATAGTACCTATTACCTTCCATGTAGGCTGGTAGTGGTGGATGGTGCCAACGCCAGCCAGCACCAGCGCCAGTGCCAGTGCCAGGCCACGCCACCACCACCCACCGCCCAAATTCACATCCGAATCCCATCACCACCACCCACACCCACATCTTTTTTGCGCGGTATCCACACCCTGCAGCACAAAAAGAGACGAGCAGCCAGCCTTCCCTGACGGGTGACCCTGCGCCAGACACCCATGTTCTCCTGAACGCTGGGCATCTTGGATATGGATGGGGGTATGGGTACGGGTATTGGACATGGGCATGTCGTGCTATTGCAAGGTACCTTAGAAAGGCAAGGAAGGAGAACAAGGTATTGTCTGCTCCTGGGCACCTGCTCTGTCAAGAGCGCTACGGTACGGGCAATGAGCATGGCCATGGCATTGGCAGTGGGACAAGGCCCCAGTGGATATGGCGAAGAGAAAGACACTGGAGCACCTCAGCGCGCATCCACAGCCTTTTCAGCAGCGGGCAAGAGGAGGCAGGGCCCTGGAGCATCCCCTGACCCTGCCAGTACACTACTGCCTGTCGTCGTCGTCGTAGTCGTCGTCGTAGGCTGGCATGTCCCCAGCACCGACGCTTAGCGTTGTCGACCATATCCTGTGTGCTTCCAGTAGGAGCGCCAAGGAGTGTTCGCCAGCGGCAACGGCGAGAAGCGGGCAAGATGGTCGAGGGCGAAAGACGCTGTGAGAAAGCGAGACAGACAGACACAGACAGGCAGGCAGATGCAGATGCACCGCGATTAGCAGCTAGGGACACCCCTGCACCGTGCGGCGGGTCGCTCACCATGAGGAAGTTGTAGTGGGGCTGTACTGTAGCTGGAGGCGTTCAAAAGTATCTGGTACCTACCTACATTCGCTACTTGACCTGGACGAAGATGCGAGATGGGGCCTTCCAATTCGACCGCGACTGCCATCTTTTTTCTCTCATTTTCCTTCCCTCTTTCCATTCTCGTCGACTTCTGTTGGTTGGTTGGTTGAATGCTTGACCATTGTTCCTGCCGCTAGTTACGATGTGCTCAGTGGTCGTACTTGCAGGAAAGAGGAGGGGAGAAGGAGGAGGAGGAGGAGGAGGAGGAGAAGTAAAGGACAGAACTCACGATGTCTCTGTTTCTGCTGTTTCTCCTCCTCCTCCTCCTTTCCCCAAAAAGTCTCATGCCGCCGAAGTCTCAGCCAATAATTGCCCACAGAGGCGGTCTGGTCTGCATGTGCTGCTGATGCTGCTGCTGCTCCTACTGCTGCTGCTTCTCTCACAGCCGCTTCTCTCTCTCTCTGTCCATTCGACCATGCGTCCATTCATCGCATTCTTTCCTGCACGTCTGTTTGACTTGCACCTTGAGACGTACGTGCATCGCATCGCAAGCGCGGCACGCGGCATGCGGCGGCGACGGCGGCGACGCTTCCGTTGCATTCAAAGGAAGACTCGACTCGTCCAGTGTCTCGACTCGGTCATGATACCGCGCGATCTCCACGCCCCGAAGCCGCCCCCCGTCCGCCGGGGGGGATCCTCTCTCTACTAACCCCCTATTCCCAATTCCCACTTAACATGTCCGAAAACACCCTGAGCCGCGAGATGAGATGCACGTTTGGCCCGTATCTTATTCCAGATAATCGATATTGAGAGCCCCAGAGAGACAGCTACATAAGCGTCCAATCCGTCGAACCCTCCGGCGCACGGCCGGATCGTCGACGAGCCCCTACCGCTTTATCGTGTGGTAGCAGTACTCCTTTTTTTTTTCTCTCTCTCTTGTCTTTTCGCGACCCTCATCTTTCCGCGCGCGCGGTGGCACCCGGCATCTACACTAGTTGGAGAAACAGATCAACAATACTACAGCCACCATCGTGTTTGCGCCCTGATCCGCTATTTGTCTCGCGAGTGGTGGCCGGGCGACGACAGCCCGGGAGTGCGGTGCGGGCGCGCGGTCGGTCGTCAGATGACACGGGCGCCGCCATCAGGAGGAATGGAACTGTTGCGAAGACACACGATTGTTCGTCTGGCAGTGCCGTGATGGTGCCAGTCAAGCGTGTGGTTGGTGGTGGTTGGCCGTTCGGGAGGTGGGAAAGTCGCCAGTACATTCAAGCCTCTCTCGCCCGTTTGTCGCCGAGATTTCGGAGCTCCTTTAGGGGGGTGGGAGGAGGGGTACCACCGACCAGCGATCCCTGCTCTTGGCTTCTTGATGTACCAAGGTACCTGCGACAAGCGACCATCAGCGAGGCAGGAGGCATGGAGAGCGATAGGAAGGAGCGACGATAGAAAGCGGGAAGGAGAAGAAAAAAAAGAAAAAAAAAAAGCGCAGCACCTGTGTCTCTCCACCCCCGACAATATCAAATCGCCGACTTACAGCCACCCGGGTCTCATTTCGCCTCGTCCATGCCGCTGGAATCCGTCAAGGAGAAGACATCGAGAGACTCTGAAGCATAACAAGCTCCCAACGTCCGGATGCGCTGGCTGCTGCATTCCGTTTCTCTCGCACACACGAGACAATCACATCATCGCGACCCCGTCCGGATCCAGCGCATTGGGAGGCAGGAGAGAGCAAAAGCCAATTCGCTGCCCCGACTCGGTCGGCCTCGGGTCCGGGCTGGTCTTGGTCAACTGGTGTGCATTTCCACCTCATTTTGTTCATGCGAGCTAGCATCAAGGATCTCCCGAGCGAGTCCAACCACCACCACCACAGCCGCCTTTTTTTTTCCTTTTGTTTACACATGGCACTCGTTGTTTTTGTTGACGGGTTGCCCGTTGCTCGACGCTCGTGCTGCTACCCCGGATACCAGCGTAATGCCTTCTCCTCTGCCCACTTCCCCCTCCAGCAACCCGCGGGTCGTCCGAAGGCTGTCGACCAGGAACCGATAACTGCCATCTTCAAGCCTCCTCGGAAAAGAAGGTGCTGGACGAAGTGGGAGGCGGGGAGAGGAGAAGGAGGGTCCACGGAGCCACGGAGGGCCAAGGCCAGCAGGCTGGTAAGATCCACGGGCCGTTGATGAGGCATTCCGGCCAGCCATCGTCGAGCCATTATGCGCAGGACATTGCCGTGTAATGCTGTTGCCCGTCGCGAATAGCCCGATTACGCCATGTTGTCTGATATCTGGGGCTCCACGTTTGCAATGCGAACCGATGCGATGCAGCATGATGCCATCCCGACCGTACGGTCCGGCTGTCGTTGGTCCCCTCCTCTGGGGCCCTTCTTTTTTTCGCCCTGTTGCTCCTCCCACTCCGTCATCCGACTGCGCGACAACACACACGCGCAGGACGCGATGGATGGACGAACGGATACGTGCGGCATTATTGCACCCTTTTGACGTGCGGTACGGTGCGCAACGCAGGGCCTACACGTTTGGCGTTGGATGCACAACATAGGCAAGGCAAGGCAAGGCAATAGGTGTGTAATTACTGTAAGTCCTCGGCCCATGGCCATGCCAGGCATTCAGGGTCCTCCGCCCATAGACGCGCCAATACGGACCACGTCCCTGGTCGCAGCTGAAGGAGCAAACTTGACCGGATGTGAGGAAGCGTTGGTTTATCACTTACTACTATGTATGTGCCTTCTTCTCCGTCCTTACTCGAGTAGGTAGGTACTGAGGACATCAGCCATGCGGAGTGCGGAGAAGCTGCGGATACACACTGATAGGCGCCTAGGTAGGTGTCTAGCTTTCCTGGGTACTCCGTACGCATACAAGGTATGTGTTAAGCAATCGACTGATTGTTCGTAATGCCGGCGACGGATCATCAATAGCGCAGCTGCAAAAGCAAAGGGTGCAAAGGGTCGTCGCGGAGCGAGTAAAATTGCAAGCGCGTGCAGCTCGTCGACATTGGACATGTTGGATCCAAAGGCGGAGAGAGTCAATTTCGTCTTTTCGTCGCCTGTTTCGCCTGTCGGTCCACTCGAGGCCCCGGCACCCAAGTCATCCCATGTCCCTCTCACGCTAAGAAGAACACACACACACACACCCGGGCTTTTTCTCACCTCTACTTCGGTACGTACTCGTTCTCTTGTCTCTGGCGACGACCCCACCCACACCGAACCCCACCTTGGCAGTCCGCAGCCCCACCTCCCCCTTCCAGGAGCCCAGAGAGAGGAGGCGCTACTGGTTGGCTGGCTTGCTCAACGTCCGTGCGCGCCGTGCTCGTCAGTTTTAGTGTCTTTGGACGAGGGCAGCCATGACAACTGACCCCATGGAATATCGCGATAAAATGCCCTCTGGTTTTTTTGGTGCTTATCATTATCGGTTTCGATGTACCCAAGTACCTACATGCCAACCCGGACAATAACCCAACACGCCTATAGGTAGGTAGGCAGGCAATAATGATATTGCACCGGTCGTTATTGACTTGGAAGTTTGAGTGGATGTGCGACGCCGTCAATCAGTCTGCGTCCATTATTCTTTTTCTCCGCGACAGTTGACGCCCCATCGGAGGTGATCTTGGATATATGAGGTGGTGTTTGGCCGTCCAGCCGCAATTCAAACAAAACATGTAGGGCTGCGGCGGCGACGACGACGACGATGCACTCCCAGAATGGAAATAAACATTGCCTCAGCCCCCGTTGCGAACTTTAGATCACATCTGATCCGTTTCCGGTTTCCCATGCAACGTTTTATATTGCATCTTGGGTTTGCCACCGCAACGCTTTTAGAATGAGGCTGAACTCTGCGACTCGAGGAAACCTGGGGAAAGCTAATCTTTCTCTTGGTCTTGGCCAACGTCGGGGATGGGGAAGGGAAACACATTCCAGTGTTTCCTGGTGACGGAAGTTTTTTTTTTCTTGACAATTGAGTTCCTGACAACGCTAAACTATCTCTACAACGCCATAAGGCTTTTTTGGAACCGCAGGCGCCATGCCACTCTATCTCAGATTCGCCTCAGACTCGACCGGTCCAAAATAGCCACAGCCCATACTTTACTTTACGTTTCTACTACTGACATGCCATGCAACCTACTTGTCCATCCCTCCGCAGCCGCCGCCGTCGTCGGACCCGAGGCCGCTACTATTCCAAGAACGGCCTCCCGAACGACGTGACGAGTCCGCCGCCGCCGCCGTGTCGCCGTTTCAAGGCGTTGCTTATGTTTCTCTCACCTTGATTACATTCCCACCCCGTGGCTGACATCTTACCAATTTCCATCCCTCTCTTTTGTCTCGGTCACACTTGATATCTGACCGACCGCCGACCAACTCTTTTCCACCACCCCACCGGGCCGCCGAATCGCCTCCTCGCTCCCTCCGCCGAGCGGCGCCGAGACTGGGCACGAACTTACCGCAAACTCACGGCGGTATCACCTTGGGTGCCAGGTCTCCATGGCACATGCTACTGCCCCCCCCGTTGCAACTCCCAGAAACTCTGTCCCGCTGGTTTCCGTCCCCGTCGATCTCCTTTTTGCACGTGCTCCGCCCAACCGACCAATAGCGACGCCGTGGCTTGCGCATCGCATTGTGAGTCGTCGACAGGAACAATGGAGAAAGAAGGCGCTACAGTGTATCTACCGAAATACCCGATAACTGCGCCGCTCTTCTTGCCGTTGGATATTCCCATATAACTTGGTACACGGTTTTGTTTCCACTTGAGCCGCAACAGCAGCATCATCATCGTCGTCACCATCATCATCATCATCCTGCAACCAGCGTTGCGCACAACCTGTAGCATCTCGTCGCCCTTACCCACTCCCTTGCATGCATCCTGCAATCGCCGTCGTCGCGGAACGCTCACATGAGCGGCGCTCTTGTTCGAGGTTTAGGTATGGGTGGTCCACCCCCCCCCCCCCCCGTCCCATATTCGCACACACAAATCATATAAGTGAAAGGTTCCGTTCCGTCAGGTCGGAGGACGGCCGTCCATGGGCGGCGCAGAGTCGGGGGGGAGGGCGGCGCGGAATGGGCACAATTATGTCATACCCCCACTGTCGCGAGGCCGCGATGCCTCTTGATTGGGACCGCAGCGGCCTCTCGTCGCTGCGATGGGATGTCATCCTGCCTCCGACCATCAATGATCCCTGTCCGACGACACACGCTGGACCCTCCATAAACCTCCTCCCTTGTTGGTGTGTCGAGGATATGGATGGGCCCCCACCCCACCCTGCCGCTGCCACACTGAAGGTCGTGGTGTTCCCATCCGGGACTTTCACATTCTTTGGAACCTTGAGGGGGGTTCTTGTCCAACAAGAAGACCCCGTTTCTTTTCTTTTCCTACGGAGCATCACCACAGACCACACGCAAACCAGCACTGTTGCTGCCGCTGCTGCAGAGGATCATCGTCATGCCCCCCTCCATCATTGGCCGAGGCCATGCGTCGCAACGCGGGCACGTAACAATCACGCCGCAGTATTACCCCGTGGAAAGACCAACAGTCCATACAGTAGCTGCCGCGCGTGGAGATATCCCACGTCCAACGCTCCATACCGACCTATCCCTAACCTACATACATGCAGGCGGCTCTCGCTCTCGCACTTTTTTACTCCCATCATGCAGCATTGCGCACGGCGGCATGTCTCCGTCGACGACGACGAACAACGACGAGACAGTTGCAGCGACGACCGGGGGGGTTTTGGAGGTGGACGTTGCCGCACCGTGGCTCGGCATTCATCATTGTGGACTCGGGTCCCCATCCTCCTCGCCTCAATCTGCGAATAGTTGCATGTCAGATTCCCGACAGCCCTGCCCTTCCTTCGTGCATGCCGTTCTTTCCTCCTCCCCCCCCCCATCTGTCCACCCCTCACCATCACACACTCAACCTCTACACCCCGGAAGGGCAGATCATACGGCCGCGCTTGAGACCTGACCCGGTCCGTCGCAATAGTGTCGGTCAGCCGGCGGAGTGCACGGCCGGCCCATCTCACGGGTGGTTGCAGCAGAGATGTATGCGTGTGCGTACGTGCGTGCGTGAGTGTGTGTGTGTGTGTGCCCGCGCGTAGATGTAGGTAGGTAGGTACGTGCGTGAGTCTCGCGCAAGTAGAGGATACATGTTAAGAACGTCGTGGATAGCATGCGAGGATATCCTAATTACCATACAGCCATACACTGCCTTACAACACCATCGACTGAAAGTATGTGGTGCCTGCGCAGCAATCGTATGGGTATTCGACACCGCCAGCCGCCAGTATCGCCTACCCTGAAAAGCCATCTGGATGATCGATGCCGCGGTGACCTTGAGCCCCTCCGTGAGGCGCGTTCGTTCCTTCCCTCCCAAAGGCATGTACCTCCCGATGGTACCTACCTGCTTTGGGGGCTATGCCACCTTATGCGCGCGACGAACATTGCACTCTGCAGCATCAACTTTTTGTTTCCTTCTCATTTTTTTTCCTATAGCACCTACGCCACCACGATTATGCTCTTCACCGCCTCCTCCTTCTCCATCACCACCGCTGCCCTCGCAAAGGCCTAGATTCCAAAAGATGCTTCCCCTTCCGAGGCAAAACGGCATCCGAAAAATCCCATGTCTCGCCTGGTGGTTGCAACGCTGACCTCTGCTCTTCCTCCCGTACGGGTTCGAGCTTCCAATGACAGCAGCTGTCGTCCGTCTTGGGGAGGGTCAGCCTCAGCGCCATGTCCCCGTCCGGGAACCGCTGAGAGACCACCGGAACATTCATCATGTGAGCGCGGCTGGAAGGGGGGGCCTCTCTCTCTCCCAGGTCTTCTGCGACACACCACTGCCTGGCCGGCGTACGCATGGTGAGTCGGTTCGTCACCTCCTCCTGGTATTCCCGCCCGCCACTGAACGACGGTTCGGCTGGTTTGACGTTGGACGGCCCCGGACAGGAAGCCGGAAAGGCGCAATCGCGCTGGTGGCGAGTCAGTCCGCCCATCTCAGGTGTCGCGGCCGCTTTGCGCTGACCCAGGCACGAGAGAGACGAGAGGAGCTGATCATCAGGCACTTGAGGCTCGTCTCAGGGATGTCTCTGGTCCGGGAGGAGGTGGTGTCGCCAGGAGGCGGTGGGGATGCAGGTGGTGCAGGACTACTCCGGATACAGCCAGCCCATCTCGGGCCCAAAAGACCAAAAAGACGGGATGGAGGGTGCGCGCTCGACAGATAACGTTCCCTCACTCGACGTTGTCAACTCCATCGTCGTCCATATCAGTGAAACAAGGGCCAGACCGAACAACCAGGCCGCCTGCCCATCCGGCCCTCAAGGTCGCGACCTGACCTGCGTGCCTGCGCACGCCAAAAACAACGTGCCAAGCTGCGCCAGGGAAGAGCGGCGCATGTGGCCATCCATGGCTTTAATCCGTGTAACGGCGCGCGCGCACACGCCAATCAGACGCCGCCCATGCGAGGCTGGAGGTCTGGGGGGGCTCGCGACCGGGGACCGCTGACTCGCCGGCCAAGAGAGATCGGCCAACTGTGCGATTCACGTTTGACCGTGAGTCGTCTCTTCATGCTTCACCGTCCAGCGGCGACTGCCGAACACCCGTCGATCTCGCCGGATATGGGCCACAGCTGGTCGAAGAAGAGCACTCGCTCCTCTGCGTCCGATTCGACAGGTCGCCGGCATTGGGAAAGACGAAAATCCCATTCATCGTTCGGCATGGCGGCTAGCGAGGACGGGACCATGGACAAGTGACGAAAAAGCCCACCCGCCGCCGACTCGGGATGCGCCAACCAGAACGCCATACCGTGCCATGCCATGCCGTACCATCCTATGGCTAACGACCACCACACTACACTAGTAATACCAGGACTGGGAACTCCACGGAAGCCGGCTGCTGTTCTCTACACCTGACGCTTACGTACCGTTCGAGCCACCGCCAAACTACTGCGCCTTTTGCTAAATGCCTGATATAGCCGCTACGGGGGCCACGGCTCCCGTTAACGCTGACGTTGGACATCAAACCCGCCGCCTGGGACTGGGTGGGTGGCGGTTGGCTTACGGATGGTGGTGGATGGTTGGCCTGGCGGATGCAGGGACGTCGTCGGTCGGGACGTCGGCGCAAAGAATATCCAACATCCGAATAACCTCTCACCCAGCACAGAGACAAGAAGTTGCGAACCCCTGCCGGTGTACCGTGCCCCCGTTCCCGACACCACAAGACGTCTCGGTACTATCTTGGTTTGACATGGCGCTACTCGCGCAAGTCCCCGATTTCACACAGGAAAACAAGGCTGCCTGAACCCTGAAGATCCTCAAGAAACGTCTACCGAACCGGCCGAGAAACTGGGTTTTGTCCACATGATTCGAAGGACGCAGCCGCTTCTGGGAAGGCGAGAAATGAGGAATGCGGAACACTTCCAGCGTGCTCGTCGTCTCACAGGCTCGCAGGCTCGCGGGCTCGCAGGGGTGGGAAGCGATACGCCGATTGCTTGCTCACCGCTCCGTCGCAAAAATTCTTTTTCCTGCAGATTCGCACATTTTTTTCCTGCAAGCAAGACTGCGAAGAGTGGATATCGCAGGCCACAATGGAAGTGAACAGGGTTTACGGGCCTCGTTCCACTCGCACCGAGTTGACGCTATTCCCAACCCGTCCTAGCACCACCAGCAGGGATATTCTCGCTCTGGTGGTCCGTGTTGCTATCGGCTCATGACGAGCCAAAAGGAGGGGCCAATCTGGACCCTTGGGACCCCTCGATCTCGTGGGGAATTGGCGATGGCCGTTGGCTGCGGCCAACCAAACGCCATTCCCGTCCACACACCACGCCTTTGGACTTGGAGACCAGCCGAACAGACGGCTTCCGCTTCGCTTCGTTTCTTTTGGCAGGTTCCATCCAGCTTCGCGAAGCCGAAGCCCACGACACTGGCTTAACCTTTGCGGAGACCTCATGCAGCTACTTTACCTCACTTGCCGACCTGACGAGGGGGTTCTCTTGGTGGAAGAAGTACCGAGTACGCGACGACTGCTCTGCCTCTCCAGGCCCGCTCTCGTCGTCGCCTGAGATGGACAGCATCCGTCCCATCCGCCTCTCGTTCGTTACTGGACGGGCACTACACCATTGTTCTGCCCACTATGCAACAGCGCCATCTCGCCAGAGAGTCGTGAGGCACAGTTCAAGTTTCTTATTCGCGTCGGCAGCGCACTCGAGCCTCTGACCGGGTGGCCCCCCACACTGCTCATCTCGGAGTCTGCACCACATATCAACCTGTCAGACCCCGGACCTTGTCTTGCGCCACGACATCTCCGCTTTCCCACATTCAACAGGCCAGTTCTGCTGTGTTTTGTTTCTTTTGCGGACATCGTATGAACTGTGTCAACTATCAGGAGCTGATGATCTGAGGTCAACACCACGAAGCATGACGGGCGTCATGCCGTGATGAGGGATCGCGGGGAAGCCATCTGTCGCATCATGCTCCGGGCTTCCTCTCATGCAACCCATCCGACACAGGGAGGAGGCGACGAGGCGGCGCCACCCCTCCTCCTCCTCCTCGGTTCGCAATCTCCCAAATCTCCCACACCGCAAATGCAAACCGCATGTTTGTGCGAGTCACTTGCGGCGGTGCAACCCACACAATCCCTCGCCGTACGGCCTGGCCCTCGTGCCCTCTCGCTGCCGTCTAACGTCGGAAGAGGGAGCATGCAGTCACTCACCCAGGCACTTAACGGTTCTCCTCGTCTCATGCCGCCGCCCGGAGCCGCGATCTCGGAGGTGGAGAACGCGATCGAGTCTGCCTGCACGTCCCTTACCTACCCTGGGTACCTAGGCTTTCCCTACGCATCCTCGTGCTATATTCGTCTAGAGAGGGGAGGTCGGTGGCCGGCAGAGGACCGCCTTTGCGGCACCATTCGCAAATGACATGGCACCGGTGGTGTTCCACCTAATTCGGTGGGTCCATCGGCGAGAGATATTATCGCTCACCTGTTGCTGTGGAACAGCCCGGTCGAGGACTGCCCTGATGACGGCATTATTGTTGGCAGACCATGGCGGGGTGCAAGGCGACTCCGAACATGACCGCAGCCGACCACGGCACCGTTCCTGTTCCTTCGTCTGATTGCGGAGATGAACATTCGATGCACCAATCCTACGTGACGAGAAACCGCTCACCTCACACCGCTCAGCATACGCGCCGGTATGTTTCCTTGATCTTTGCCTCCTATGACGGGCAGCTGGGAATGGCCTCACCCGAGAGGAAGAAAAGAGAGGAAGAAAGAAAATTGACCCCGCCATGCACCCCTCCTCCGCAAGGCGAGGCGATCGACATCGGCTGGGCGACGACGGACGCTCCGTGTCGTTGCTCGGTGGGCTTCGCCGAGGTCCTGCATTTCTTCAGCTGCCCCTGGGCCTGGGTGAAAATGTTTGTTGACCAACCCGTTGGACGTTCGACGTGGCTTTGGCAGGCAGGGATAGCCTCGTTTTGCAAGTTGAACTCTGAGGCTGACTGACCGCCACAGATCGCCCACAACCGTTCCATCCCACCGACCAAGTGGGACTGACAACTAGCAGCCAACTTTTTCCAACCACCACCGCCGCCAGCGACAGCCACCGTCGGGACACATCACACCGGATCACGATCGATGTCGTAGTGTTTCTGCGATTTGCGCCGTTGAAGACTCTGGACTCGGTGATCGTCCACCGCTGCTTCGTCCACGTACTACGTACGCTTGCTGCTCTGGCTTCCCGATTCCACAATGCCATGTTCAGCCCCATGGATATTGCCCAAACCCTGGCCGTTAGCTGGACGGAGTCGACTCCGTTTGTCACTGGTACATTCCGCTTTCCGACGCATGTCATGGACGAGGCGGGCGACGTGATGCCAAAAATGGCACATGGTCTGGCGGGGGATGGACAGGGACGTAAAGGTGATCAGGGGCATCACGATGATCTGTGCCTGGGTTTGGTGTTGGTGCTGGTGCTGCCGCTCCAGCCCCTCCTGTTTCCACAACATGTGGTTGCCTGCCATCGTCTTGCAAGTGAAGCGGCGGCGAGATGGAGGGGTAGAGGGGCGGTCAAGATGTGATGACGGACATTCGCTGCGGCTGCATTCTCAAGGCAGTTATGTCGAGCGCAGCTACATGCGCCGCTGCCGCTAACGTGCACCCGTCATGGCGGTGTCATCAGCATGAGGGGTTCTCTGCGTGAGGCTACACGGTCTTTCCAATCCGACCCAGTTGGTGGCAGATCGTGCCATCTGGAGATCGACGATGGGCTCATGTCTGTGTCGACGAGATGCTACGTTTGTGTCGGGAGTTTGCCGAGCTCCCCCGCGCGTTTGGATGCATGTGAAGTGAAGTTTGTGAATTCTTTCGAGTTTCTCGGCAGTAAGCCATCGGTACTCATCCGGGACGTGGCAGCTTGTTGGCCTAGCCGGCCTTGATGTCCTGCTTCATGACTCTCCCGAGTCCATCGTCGACTCTCGAGACTTAGACCTGTGTGCGGTGGTGACCCCTTTCCGACACACGGTAACGGGTCTTGGAGTCAGAACTCTCGCCTACGAGTGTCTCTCGCTAGTCTCTCTCGGCAGCTCGTCTACATTGGAATCTAAACATTTTGATACAGTGATACAGTGTTTTACATGTGTGAGTCGCATAGCCAGCCCCGAACCTCTTTTTCTCTCTGTGTGTCCCTCTCACGGGAGGCAGGCGTTCACTTCTTCGCAGCACCAGGACCAGTGATCTTGCACAGCTGGTCCAGCACGCGGCCGTCCTCGAGGGCCCAGCCCGAGTGCACGTCGAGCTTGAGCTTCTGCTTGCCGGCCGCGACCTTCATGAACCCGGACCTCGTCAGCGCGCGCTGCACGCCGTACCACGCCGCCCGCATCCCCTGCCCCGCGTGCCGGAACGGCACCGTCATGAGGTGGCTCCTGTCGTACTCGAGCTGCGCCTTCCTCAGCTCCTGCGCCTCGGCCACGGACTTGGCGGTCGGCCTCGCGGCCACGGCGGGCGCCCGCGCCGCTGCGAAGAGGCTGTACGGCAGGCCGACCTCGCCCGGCGCCACGAGGATCTTCTTCGCCTTGCCCGGAAGCAGCCGCTTGACGGTGAACTCGAGGTGGATCGGCGTCGTCTCGGCGCGGGCCGTCGCGGGCAGCAGGCTGCTCTTCCCGGCCAGCAGCGAGGCCGTGGGCACGGCGCGGACGGAGCGGACGATGCCGAAGACGGCGGCGAGGAAGTACGACCCGAAGCCCGCGGTCGCGGCGCATATCACGGCCCAGGCGGGCCCAACCCAGCCCGCGAGGTCCGGGGGCGGGTGGAGGATGGTGAAGTAGTAGTTGATGCCGGCGTAGCCGTAGAACATGAGGCAGGCGGCCCAGGCGGACGCCTTCATCCAGAAGTGCGAGGCGGACTCGTAGAGAAGCGTGGGCGTGCCCTTGGAGGCGAGCCTGCGGATCAGGTCTTCGCGCGCCGTCGCGCCCGGGTGGGAGCGGTGGGCCTGGGACTGGGCGATTGTCCTGATCTTTGCGGCGACGTCTTTCGGGATCGTGGAGGAGGAGGCAGGGGGCTTGGCGGCGGTTGTCGTGTTAGAGGAGGAGGGTTTCTTGGGCTTCGCGTAGCTGAGGACGGAGGAGGTCGTGAAGAGGCGGAGGGGGGGAGATCGGGGGCCGGCGGGGAGGGAGAGGCGGAGGCCGAGGCCCCTTGCGACGGTGGCCATGGCGGGCTGCGGTTTTTTGTTGGCAGAGGAGAAGAAGAGAACGCGATGAAATGCCCTGACGGAATAGAGTAGCTTCTAGGGTTACGCGCGCCGTGTGCGGTTCGCGGAGCTCGATTGGCTCTCGACGTGCGTCAGACCACCACGAAAGCTGCGACGACGGCTCGAGATGAAGCTATCCAGAAAAATTCAGTGGGGACCCCGGCGCCGAGCTTTCGGGGCGGCTGCGCCAAAGAATAGCAGGGATTTTTTTTCTTTTTTTCACTCATTTTTTGGGAGAGGGCTTATCTTATCTCGATAAGCACCGGCCCGGGTACGTATCATATCGGCTGGCGTATCCGGCGTCTCCCTGTCCCGTATTCAGTGTCAGTCAAACCTATTTAAGCCAGCGACGACATGCCGCCCGTCTTTGATTTTGCCCCAAGCCAGTTGCGTGCGATGTTTCGATGCTTGCTTTCTTAGGCGGAAATCTTTGCTTGGGTGTGCTTCAGCTCCCTTTACTGTAAATATAGTGTCACCTTTTCCTCCTACGAACTCAAACTGTCTCTAGTGTCCTTACCGGCCCTCCGATTCCTATCTGTTAAGCTAGGGACAGCAGGAAGAGACAGCATGGCGGTGTAGGAGAAGAAGCGCTATTAAAAGGATATTGTCACTGGAGTCTGACGTTTATGGGCTCGAGTGGAGGAGTTTGAGAAAAGTTCGTCGAAGCGACGAAGGGTTGGTAGAACTCTCACGGGCGTCCTGGATTCCAATATGCCGGTTTGGTAAATGGAAGATACACAACATTAGGAACCAGACTCGCGGGTGCCCCAAAGACGTGTCGTTTTTCTTGATTCTTAATGTGCATGGCTTCCACAACACATCGTATGCCCACACGCCAGAGTTCCCTTCCAAAGTAAGGGATTGGCCGACGCCGAATAGCGGATCGGGTGCTGCCACATAAGGCCCGTCCTTATCGGAGGCCGGCGCAATGATACGGCGCCGGCGGGGTAGTGAAGTTAAGAGTGGACTCCGTGTCGGGATTGCAAAAGCGCGCAGGTACGTACCGCCCTGTCCGATCTCTCCAACGGCCGCCAACAGCCAACAAAGTTGGCGGCGTGAGCGTCTAGCGCCCAGATCACGGACAACACTGCGGGAATAGCTGGTAATTTGGTCCGTGCACCAGAGACCTGGCGGGAAATCCCAACAAGGTGGGATTATTCCCAGGCGGACAGGCGAGCTCTGCACGCCAAAGCTCCCAGCAGTAGCACTAGTGTACCTAGTTTGGTGCCCAGCTCCCTCTACATTTTTCATTGAGCGAGCGAACAGCGAACAGCGAAACGAAAAAAAAAAAAAATCCCGACCGGGGGGCTTGCGCGCGACGCCGGACGACAACTGGTGAGGCTCACACCTCGAACCACATCTAGCCCACTATTTCCCTCCCTTCTTTCTCCGAACCCTCGCGCAAAACATCACGAACGCTTTCCACCGGTCAATTGAGAGGAGTTTTCCCGCCCGCCCACCGACCAATCCGCTCCCCCGAAACTCCTCTTGTCCCCCCGAAAACAATAGCGAGATGGCTTCCCTTGCCACGGCGTGCCGCCTCTCGGCGAGGGTGGTTGGTCGGAGAGTACCCGTCGAGTCGACAGCTCGAGGTCCGTACATAGCATACCAATAATCCCCCCATCGGAGACTGCTTGCTGCAGAGAGCCGCAGCATGTTTCTGCGCAGCAAATTGATAAAGGACACCCCGAAGCTGATGCGTTGTAAACCCCCCCAACAGGATTCCGAACCTCAGCACGATGCCTCGCCGCCCAGAACTTCTCCATGCCCGCCCTGTCCCCGACCATGACGGAGGGCAACATCGCCAGCTGGAAGGTCAAGGAGGGCGACTCCTTCTCCGCCGGCGACGTGCTCCTCGAGATCGAGACCGATAAGGCCACCATGGACGTCGAGGCCCAGGACGACGGCGTCATGTTCAAGATCACCACCGGCGACGGCGCCAAGGGCGTCCAGGTCGGCACCCGCATCGCCGTCATCGCCGAGCCCGGCGACGACCTCTCCTCCCTCGAGATCCCCGCCGAGAAGTCCTCCTCCTCCTCCTCGAAGCCCGCAGAGACTAAGGAGGCCCCCAAGAGCGACACCACCGAGCGTCGAGACGCCCCCCAGGCCCAGGCCGGAGCCCACCAGAAGGGCGGCGCGGCCAAGACCTCGGGCGGCAAGGCCCGCGAGCAGCGCTACCCCCTCCTCCCCTCCGTCCAGTCCCTCGTCAACGCCCACGGCCTCGACAAGGACGCCGTCAGCAGGATCGAGCCCACCGGCCCCAACGGCCGCCTGCTCAAGGGCGACGTCCTCGCCTACCTGGGCTCCATCAACGCCGAGACCCCCGGCAGGATCATGGCCCACGCCACCAAGCTGTCCCACCTCGACCTGAGCAACATCAAGGTCGCCCCCAAGAAGGAGCCCGCCGCCCCCAAGAAGGCCGCCGCCCCGGCCGCCCCCGCCCCCGAGGTGCCCTCCGAGGTCGCCGTCCCCGTCTCCCTGTCCAAGGTCCTCGACGCCCAGAAGCGCATCCAGTCCACCCTGGGCGTCTTCCTCCCCGTCTCCACCTTCGTCGCGCGCGCCGCCGAGGTCGCCAACGACGACCTGCCCCCCTCCGCCCGCAAGCCCACCGCCGACGAGCTGTTCAACCAGGTCCTCGGCCTCGACAAGCTGGCGCCCCGCGGCACTCGCGGCTCCTACCTGCCCCAGATCGCCGCCATCCCCGAGCCGTCCTTCACCGCCGCCCCCCGCGCCGTCTCCCCCAGGCGCGCCGCCGACATCATCGACATCCTCGCCGCCCCCGCCCGCAAGGCCGCCCCGGCGCCGCGTCCCGCCCCCGCCGCCAGCATCTCCACCGGCAGCAACCTGTTCACCCTGACCGTGCCCAAGGGCGACGAGAAGCGCGCCAAGGTGTTCCTCGAGAGGGTCAAGATCATCCTCGAGGAGGAGCCCGCGAGACTAGTCGTTTGAGCAGTACGTGACGAGGGGTTAGAGCGGTCGAAGAAAGAGTAGAACAATTTTTTTTGGCATTTCTCTTGGCAAAAGAGCTGGAGAGGGGAGAGATGTACTAGTAGCGTTGCCGTGGATGGACGGATACAATAGATGACATATACAACCGAATTTCAAGTATTTCGTATTTCTTTGTCATTCTTGGTCTACTATGCCCGCCTACGGTGATCTCCGAGCGTGCTGCCAAAGGTATTGATCCCCCTGATCTGGGCATGGTCTCTGTAGTTGAAAGATGTTGCACATGTTCGACTGGTTCTCGGACCGCGCTTGGCCACCTTGCCCGTTTCATGCTCGCCAACTTCATCCGCCGAGGGCATGCATCGGCCCCAACCCATCAGTTCCTGGGCGTGCCATCGCCGTACATCTCTTGACTACGATCCATGTGATTTTGATTTCTGCGGCAGCTGTGCCAGCGAATGAACACGGGGTGGAATCCTCGCTTCAGAGTTGCTATCTTGGAGGCAATCACGGAGATTGCTATTTTTTTTCCTATGCTATTCTTTTCCTTTGTACTTTCCATATGGATCCCATTCCATCAACCGCGACTTAAGCTTGATAGTATTGAAATGAGCTCAGGAGATAAAGAAGAAAGGAGAGACGAACTACAGACCAATGAAAACGACACGGAAAAGAGACAAATGAAAGGGACAAGACGTTAGACCAACGCTACTACCGGGCGTACTGTCCTCCCCTACCCATTGGAGAGCCAGAAGACGCTCCGTCAGGGAACGAGGGCTGACGAGGCGGCTCCGAGCCCCATCTCTGGCCGGGCTCGCCCTCCCGGCGGTAGTCCTGCGCGTCCCTTGGCCCACCGCCGTAGCTACCTCCGTACGGGGGGACCTCGCTACCTCGGCCGTAGGTGTACTCCCCGCGAGGCGGCTGGTGTCCCCGGCCAGCAGGGCTGGGAGACGACATCGGCGCGGCGGAGTACATTCCACCAGCTCCGTCCGGGTGCGGTGGCATCGGGGAGTGGGCTCTCTCGGGAAACCCGGGAGTTCTGGGACCACCCCTCTGCCCGTCGGTCCAATGTTGGGCAGGTGCCGCAGATCCCCTGTACATGTCCCGAGGCGCGGAGTGATGCCTGCCGGCATCGGGACGACGCTCGTAGCCTTGATATCCCTCTTGAGGCCCGTCGTATTGTGCCGCGCGTTCCGAGCGGTGATGGGCGAGATAGTCTTCATCGGCCGACTTGGTGAGCTTCAGGTACTTCTCGAACTCGGATGTCGTGGCCGCCACGGCTTGAAACTGCTGAGCATTAAGAGTAGCTGGGAATGCCCCGACGGTCTCGTTCTTCTTTTTCACGTCCTCGTGCTCGTATAGAGCAAGACCGGCTGCTATCTGCACGGCGTTCCGGATCTGACGCCCATTCCACGGTCCCCTTCTTTTACCCGTCTCCTTGGAGTATCTCTCATACTCGGATGTGACAAAGTTTATGATGGCATCGTCGTATACCAAAAGATACCCGTCCAAAGAGGACTTGTCCTTGGCATGTTCCTGCCGGGGCAAGCGCCCCAGGTTGGACTTGAGGATTGCGACGGTGTCGTCCAAGCTCAGATGGGGGTAGCTGAGGCTAAGGTGGACGCGTGACTGGAAGGCCTCGTCGATGGCGCCCACCCTGTTTGTGGTGAGAAACAGAATACCACTGTAGTACTCGAGAACCCGAAGAAACACTGACATGCAGGTGTTAGTCTCAAACAGTACGGCCTGATCAGCTGGGAATGCATTCGAAGAGCCAGACTTACCTCCGACGAGGGCATTGCGCTCAATGTTTCCGCCTCCGCGCTCTCTCTGCGTGAGAAAAACGTCGGCTTCGTCGAGCAGCAGGATGCAGTTCCACAGGTGCGCGTAGCGGAAGATGTCGCGGAGGGACTTGTCTACCACTGCAGGGGTGAAGCCCAGATCACCGCATGTGATGGGAAACAGCGGCCGTTGGTTCTCAGCAGCGACTGCCTCGGCCGTCGCTGTCTTGCCCACGCCGGGGGCCCCGTGTAGAAGGATGACCAAGCCTCTGCCCTTTCCCCGAATCATGTCGAGGTCGTTGGTCGATGGGCCTTTTTTCCCTCTAAAATGGGCCGCAACAGCCGATCGAATCATCATCCGCCGCTTCTCGTCCATCTGAATGTCCTTTAGCGAGACGTCGCTTTGCCGCTCGCTAAGGTCGATGGATGCGACGTCGAGGCGGGCAAATCTTCTTTCTCTGAAGACGTAACCGAATATCCGATTCTTTCGACCACGATTCGCTCTGGACGTCGACAACACTGTTCAAGAGTACATCTCGTCCTACCCAATCATCAGCCTCTTTGCGGTAAATCGCCGACTCCTCGGTTATTATGTAGACAGGATCCTCTGTGAATCGTCTTCTGCCGTCAGAGCTGTCGCAGTCGACCCCCCAGATCAGGGGGCTCATTTCTGTGCGAAGCTCATAATCCCAATCATCGTCGATATATTGACTACTACCGAAGTCCGTCTCCCACTTAGGATAACTCTGCAGTGTCTCCTTGAAGTCGATAACAATCTCACTGTCGATGTACTCTGGATACTGCACGACCCATCCTCTCTCGTCTTGGAGAGGTTCGGCCAAGAGGCCGGTGACGAATGTCCATCCAGAATAGTAGAGATGTTTGACGCCATCGGATATACACGACAGAAACAGCCTACCGAATTCCTCTTGTTCTTTCATGATGCTTGCGTGGTTCGGTTGAAAAGAAAGCGGATAGCATTCCAACGACGTGATGTCCTTTTCTCCCGTGAAACGTTCAAATGACACGGTCGTCCAGACTGGCACCAGCTCATCTCCGTCATAGTCGATGCAGTACACGCTCCAGGCCGTAGATGGCAGATCTCTTTGGCTGTTGTCAGATGAGGCGACTGTCGCGGGCATGCATGAAGCCATCCTCCACACCTGCTGTGCAGCCGATCGGTGGAGGGTTCGGCGAGACTTGGCAGACCACGGGAGGAATACTAATGAACCAGGTCGGAAGAGGTACGGTATATCCTCATACGTGACCCGGGGTCGGGTCTTCTTGTCGGTGTTTTGATAATTCTGGCGGATGGGTAGCACCACGCGCTCCACGAAGTCTACATAAGACCGCATGCAATCCAAGTCATGTGTGCCCGACGCCGAGGAGGCTCCAAGGCTCCCTCCAGACTCTGCCTCTTGTGCTGCATTCTCCTGGAGAGCCGACGCCTCAACGTCAGGCTTAGCTTCATTTGGACTTTTAGAAGACTCCACCACGGGCGGTTTCCTGAATTCGGCCTGTTTTGCACCCTCCATCGCATCCAAGTCGGACTTCATGCTCCCGTAAGAATCCTCGAGTACCCCAAATGGACGGTGAAATTCGAATCGGTCTTTTCCATTCAGGAAATCGCATCCAGTGAAGTCTGACAGCTTCTGCAGGACAAGCTTAGAACGTATTCTGACGCGCAGGATGCGGCCTTCTGAGGGATCTTTGGAACCCTGAGAGAGTTGGAGTTGCGTAGCCCATGCGTAGAACTTTTTCTCGTGGCGTTGTTTCATCATTCCGTTATTCGACCTCCTGCTCTGTTCGGTCTCGACATCTTCGTGCCAGTTGGGCTTCGCAACAAGTACTTCAATGGCAAAGTCGCCTTCATCCTGGTCCATTCGATTCATGAATCCTTCGTAATCGTAGTATCGAACTCCTGGTGTCACTTCGCGCGGTTTCAATGGCAGCTTGTGATGTTCTCCCGAGGAAGTCGTGCTGGATGCGTAGGATTTGAATGGGCCATCTCCTTGCTCCCCGTCGTATGCGGATTGCCGGTCGTCCTCGTCACCTTGTTCCTCGGCGCCGTCTTCCACTAGATCTGGACGGGATTCGTGGTCCGCGGCCTGATCTTCCGTAACATCACCTGCCGGAGTGACGACTGAGGCTGGAGCACTGGCTGGCGCAATGGCCTCAATCGTTGGAGGTAGTGTTTCTGACATTCTCCACGTCTTTGGGGGTGACGGGAGGGATGAATATGAATGGGAAACGATCGAGACGGAAGGTCCCTTTGTCATGCAACAAAGGCTACGATAGATAGAACGAAGTCGAATTCAAAGCTGTAGCGTAGCCCTCCGAAACGGCAGCGATGGCTTTTGATCTTTGGGTATCGCGGGGAGAAAAGGAAACTGCGCGATTTGAAAGACAGCCTGACTCCCCCTGCAGCCTGATCCACGTTGCATTGTGTTACATGCGAGACTGGCCCTTTCGGCGGTTATGCATTATCGCGGCAGGCTGTATGGTCAGCTCTTGCCACTATTGGAAGGGATACAAAATCTGGCCGAGCTGGGAGGCGCATTTGGAACTTTGGGCTTCGAGCTGTCCTGTGGCGTTCTCTATCGAGTTACGTGTGGTGAGAACCGAGCGGCTCATTGGCTGCCGCCACTGCCTGCCTGCTGACTGCATAGGTTGAACTGGCTGAACTGGCGAGCTGCAATGGAGGAAAGAAGAGCAGGAAGGGGAAGTGGGTTGCTTCCCGTCTTGAAAGTTCCCGGATAGCACCAAGAACCAGGGATCTCTCAACTACCTACCTACAATGTTGGTATTGTGGCTTCGTGCGATATATGTATACCGTTTTCATAGTGCACGTCTCGTGTTATTTTGAACTTGCGCTTCTGAGCTGGTGTAAATCTCCAACACTCGCGAGTTTTCCACCCGAATCGGTCGCGACGATGAGGGGTCTGCAAAAACCCCGCCGGTTCATGCAGCTGCATCGGCCGCACTGGCGTTGGAATTCGAAAGATGTGTCGCCACGTCCCGAAGACGTCGATAGCTTCGCCCGGGACATGCCCAGTTTCCGCGCAGCGCCTCCGGGTCCGACGCAGTACGACAACGACGAACGGAGATTCAGGCCCAAGGACGAGGTCGGGGCGGAGTACGTTTGGAAGAGACTCCCCGGGCATTAGGATCGAGAAAGTCGCTCACCTAGGCAGGGATCTCGAGCGTATCATCGAGGCCCACGACAACGACGAGACCACCGAGGTCAAGGTCGAGCATGTTACTTGGGACCTGCTGTTCAAGCAGATGGCTGTTGCAAAGGAAGAGCACGAGAAAAAGAGCGGCGTCACCTCAAAGATGGCCATCGGGGCTGATATGATGTCGGAATACATCAACCTCATCCCCGACGAGTTCGGGCTGGGCATTCTAAAGGGGGGCTTGTCCCTCATATTTGGCGTACGGGCATATTGAGGCATTTCCCGGGAGATCTGGGGCTAACAGCTGCTGAAACCTGAATCATAGGCTGTGATTAAACTTGACGAAAACCGTGGCAAGATTCTCGACACGTTCGAGACCCTGCCTGACAGCATTCTTACCATCAACACGGCGTGCGCACTATTGGAACCCAGTCCCGCCGAGGAGAGAGTCGAGGAGGAGGTCCGCAGCATGCTGTTCAGAGACATGCCGGTCCTGGTCAATATCCTCCTTGGAAATGAGCCTTGTAAGTAACCAGAACCGACAGGTTTTTGCACGGCCAAACGCTCTGAGAATACTCCCCAAACTGATGGCGACAAACTTTCGTTTAGGGTATCGACGTATACTGGGTTTTCTCACCTTGGAAATACCCGCGACCGCCAAAATAGATGACATCCTGTCGAGGTGGGATCAGAAGATAACGCAGCTCAAAGGGCACGTGGACCGGATGAAGCTACAAATCCTGAGGAAGTTCCATGGCAAGCTCGACGACATCGGCACTCAGATTGAGTCCTCCAGCATGGATATCCGCACCCTGCTGTCAAAGAACCTCGGCATTGTGCAAGCCATTTCGAGTGCCGTGAGGGAGCAGAATGAGATGATCAAGTCCGGCTTTTCTCAGCAGGACGCCAATTTCGCCGACATGCAGACCATGTTACGTGAGTTCATGGTATGCCAGAGGCGAGATGCCGAGCAGGAGAGACTACGCCGGGAAAGTGATTTGGAAACGTTCCGGCGAGAAAGAGAATTATCGGAGAGAGGTAGGCTGCAACTGACCACGCAATGGCACGGGTAATCCGATGATAACCATTGGCAATAGAAAAATCCACCCTCGTCGGGCATATTGAGGCGCTGAGAAGGGAGGTGTCGGAGAACAGCATCGAGAGCAGGAGGCACCGAAACGGCATCGACCCGATCCAGCTCGTCGGAATCCTCGGCGTGCTTGGAGACGAGCACTGGGGCGATCTGGAGTTCGTCACGCGGCAGTCGGTGCACTTCAGCGACAGCGACATGGGCAGGGCCCAGTGGCTGCCCCAGGCCCCCGACTTCAGCGGGTGGCTCTGGGAGCAGTCCTCGTCCCTCCTCCTCGTTGACGGCTGGGGAGCTCCCCATCGCACGTCTCCCCTGTCCGGGTTCTGCGCCAGCCTCGCCAAGACCCTCTTCGCGGACGACCACTCGGAGGTGGCCTTTGTCTTCGCCGGCCTGCACGTCGACGGGACGTCCCATCTGGACGGCGGGCCGACGGCCATGATGCGGAGCCTGATCACCCAGCTTCTGCTGAGCAGGAGGATACCCCCGCCCGACCTGAGCTTCCTGTCTCCGGACATGCTGGAGGCCTGCCGCTACGGAGACTTGCGCACCCTCTGCGACGTGTTCGTCGACGTCGTCGAGCAGGTGCCGCCGCACATGACCATCTTCTGCGTCGTCGACGGCATATCTTGGTACGAGCAGCACCCGTGGCGGGCGGATCTCCATCGCGTCGCCACCATGTTCGAGCACCTGGCCGAGTCGAGCGCCTCGGGCCAGTCGGGGAGGCTGAAGGTGATCCTGACCAGCCCAGATCGAAGCACCGATGTGGTGCAGCGGGTGAGGAGCCCCGAGAGGCTGTGGTGGTACGTGTCACTGGCCGCCGGTCATGCCCACCATCATTCTGCGAGCATGATGATGCCTGGGATGATGTATCGTTAGCTCTGGGCCTCTCGACGAATAGACAGCTTGCTGGTCTTCCAACAAGTCACACAAACATGTCATGGCTCACATCTGGGATCGCACCGTGATTGTATCCGTCCTAAGATTGTGTCAAACTCGGTTATGTATCTAGGCAAAGGCTAAAAAGCAGCTGGCCTTTTGTTGGCCACCTGCAGCCCTGTGACTGTAAGTATAGTGCGTCTAATACTGACCGGATCCATGTACGTCGGGGGGGGGGGGGGGGTTTCATTAACGCCACTTTTCCCCTCCAAACCCAGGAAATCAAAGTCATAAAATCGTCATTTTCCAAAGGGGGGCAAGAGATCATGAACCCCTGATTATGTCCTCCTGCACCTCCCAGTCCTCCCAGGAGGGAGCGTCGGCCCCGTTGGGCCTCGCCGCCCGCTCGTGTCCGACCCTGACCCCCTTGACGCTGACCACCTCCTTCGGCCACCTCACCTCGACGTCGAACCCGTCGCTCCACGCGCTGTGCATCAGGTCCTCCGCAAACAGCCCCGGGTGGAGCTTCTTCACGCTCCTCAGCGCGCGCTTGCTGACCTCGTCCACGGAGTCGTGGTGCCGCAGGTCGAAGAAGGCGGGGTCGTGCGTCTTGCGCAGCCGGGCCTGGACCTCCGGCGGGTACGCGCCGAGCGAGAGGAGGAACATGTCGTACTGGCACAGGCTGGTCCGGCAGACCCACGACCCGCCCTCGGTGGCGCGGCGGAAGAGGCCGGCCATCGCGGCGACGGCGCCCAGCCCGCCGGTGCCGTAGTCGGACATGGGGAACGGCGGGACGACGGGGGCGTCGAGGCCCATGAAGTGGCCCTGCTCCCACGCCACGCCCGTCACGCAGTCCGCGATCTGCTGCCACCCGGGGCGTCCGGCCCATTCCGCCCTGGGATCGGCCAGGTCGGAGCCCCCGAAGCAGTCCTCCGCGACGTACACGAAGCCCTTTCCGCGCTTCGCGGCGATGGCGGCGAGTTTGTCCGGTCCGTAGCCGAGGCGTTCGACGACTCCGGGGCGGTACCCGTCGAGTATCACGTCTGCACTGGCGAGCAGCAGTTCGAACTTCGCGCGGTCTTCCGGGTCCTTGAGATGTAGGGAGGTGGTGTGCTTGCCGGTGTTGACGTCTACCTGGAAGAACGGGACGTCGGGGAGCTGCGGGGACGTCACTTTAAGGACTTGAGCGCCATGAGCCGCAAGAGACCGGCCGATGGTGGGGCCGGCGATCACACGGCAGAGTTCCAGAACGCGGATTCCGCGGAGACAATGCTCGGGGACAGAGTTATTGGTCTGCGTCTCGAAGGGGACAGGTGGAGAGCCAGCCTCACTCTGCTTGACGGTAAAGGGGGGGAGGGACTCGAGGGCAGTTCCGTGTGGCGTAGCTTTGAATTGCTCCTTCTTGAGAACAGGAACGCCAGCCTGGCCTTCTTTGCGGTTCATCTCCTCCAGTTCTCTGACGGTGAAGCGCTTCATGGCCGTCTCGATGGTCTTGATACACTCGCTGTAGCCCTGGAGATCGGCATTGAAGGCGGGCAGACCGATCATGTTCAAGGCCTTGGAGGCTTCCAGTGAGCCATGGAGATGGTAGTATTCCCCAGGGTTCTTGGTCTCGTACAAGTTTGCGGAGAGGCGCCGGTAGAGTATGGACTGCGCCTGGTTCAGATCGGTATCTGCGTGCCCATTAGCCCAACCGCACATGCTAGTCGCAGCGCTGACGACATACCTGGTATCTTGAGCTTGACATCGGGATGAGCCTTGTCCATGCCATCGATGGTGGTCAGATATGCCGAGATTAGGAAGCAGGCGACACGAGCCCCATCCACATCGATATCTCTGGCAGATCGCGGGCCATATCTGAGCTCGGCGATGGCGGCGGCGGCCATGCCCTCAAGGGCTTTGATGGAGGCAGTAGCCTCCTGTTCTTTAAGAGGGCATGGAAAGAAGGTGGTGTCACCCAATGGCGTGCTGAAAGCAACGTTGCGCAGGTGCTCGACGAACTCGGGAGGCAGCTGTCCCTGGCAGGCAGCGACGAGAGCACCCAGAGCGCTCTCAGAACCCTCCTTGACAGAATAGCTTGGCGCCGTTCTTTGTTGAACACCAGGTCTTTTGGGCACCATGTTGAAGATGGGGCACACGACACATAGGTGTGGTGTGTGGGATCAGAAAGTTGTGATACAGGAGAAGGGGCCACAAACTTGGGAGCTCCCAAAAGCCACATTCTTGTACAAGCCCAAAGCGTTATATGTATCGAGGGTGCACAATCAGGTCGGGTCTAGTAGAGCAGGTGGCCGCCCGGGGGCATGGTGATCAATCCACTAAGATGGAACGAACATCGCGATGTGGAGCTAGAGAAACAAGCAGCCTCTCGTCAACCCGAGTGGCGTCGGGAGCAGGTTGCGGAAGTGTAGAAAGGGGACTGGGATTGGGACTCGTCGGACAGGAGCCGGTGGGCTGGGATGTGCATCCAATGAGCCTCCCATTTGACGGTATCCGTGCAAGGATGGCCTCGCATCTTAAAGTCCAGGGTTTGATGGGATCTCGGAACCATCAATGGTCAGAGACTAGGATATCGGCACGACCACCTGGCGAGCAGCATGGTAGGAAGCGGACCGCGGCATGACGGGGGGCATCTCTGGTCTACTAATTACCTATTAGTGCCACTTGGGACGGAAGGATGACGGCTGAGATCTGAAGAGAACAACCTGCCGCCGCAAAGGGTGGCTGCCACTACCGCATTCCGGAGGTGGAAGCGCTCCAAGTGAGCCAGCCGACTTGCCAAGATAAGAAATATCCGGCCGACCAGTTGAATCATGTGCAGAGTGGCACCGGGGAATGAAAGAAGAGGGGGACGGTGTGCGAAACTGGACCGGATCCGCGCGAGCCCGTGGTCGACGAAACAAGGCGGCGTACGTGGGCGGCACGTATTGAAGAAAGAGGAGAGGGGTCTTGTCTCTATTTCCCATGTTTGTGTGGTAGGACCGAGGACGCGGAACCTGTGTGGAGAAATGTTGGAGGAGGGGGTCCTGGGGGGTTGAGGGATGGCCCTACAGGCCTAAACTAGAGGCTAGGACCAGGCCAAAGGATTTCGCCAACTCAGCAAGCGGGCCGACAGGCGAGGCACGTCGTCTGTCCTGGCTTTGTACGCGAGCTTGCCGTTAGGCGACGAGGCAGCTTCTCGCCATTGTCTCAGTCGCTGAGTGAAGCCTGTAGTAGTACTGAAGTCGATTGGGGCAACAGTTTTTGGCTGCCGAGGATTGCGGAGAAACCGGCTCATAAACCTAGAGAGGGAGTTGAGATAGAAGACAATGAGCGCCGAGGGAGGACAAAGAGGCCGGGATCGGGCACTCGTTGCCATGTTTTCGGTGCAGCATCCGACGTAAACTGCTTGCGGTAGGCTGTTCGTAACATAGAGCTTCTTGAACGGGAAAGCAGACAGCGAATCCATGTAAGTACGGATACTAGGTATGCGTGCCACGAGTGATGTGACAGAGTAGAGCCAATATGTATCCGTATTGCCATCGCATATGACCCATGTTTGCTGCGAGGTGGTGAAAAAGCGAGGATCGTCAAGACAAAAGGTCATCGAGTGCAATGCATGCTGGAGACGCAACGCAGCAGACCTGTCGGGTCGCAACTTGCAGGGTGAGAAGGTCCAAGGCGGACCGGACGTCTGCCGTCCCCCCCGTCTCCCGCTTCCCGCACACAGGGCCCCTGTCGGCAGCGTAGCGATTCATGTTTGGCTTCGTGGATTTGGGTGCGCTATCCGATGATGCTGGCGACACGACGGGAGAGAGATGTGGGCTCGATCGCCGAGAGGAATCCCCATCGTTGGTCGCGACTCTCTCTAAAAATCTCAATGGAGGAGAGATTGGGAGATCCCGACGGAGCCAATTGCGGCTGCATCGGAACTAGGGCGACTGGGACTGGTCCGGCCCGGTCAGCGATCCGATGCAGCGTGGGCATCAGGTCTTCCACGTCCGGGTCATCATGTGTCCTGCTACCGCAGCCGGGAGAGGGAATTGATGGTGAGAATCCATGGATGGAAACGTCGCAGAGGCAGATACGCCCTCCGTTCCATTTCAGGTAAAAAGGTGCCAGAGGGAGGGACAAGATAAAGTCTGCAGGTAGCGCAGGGTAAGGGAATGGTGGAGGAAGGCACACACACGTTGGTTGTGGTTGAGGTTGCTTTAAGGTCAGACTAAGCGAGAGGGTTGTGAAGGGCAGGTGCAGTGGAGAGCAGAGGCGGGCAGTTCCTTCCGACAAGATGAAGAAACGAAAATCATGTATACGGATTACGGAGTAGGTAGGCACTTGCTTAGGCACCTAAGGTAGGCAGCTAGGTACGCAATATTTTCACTTTCACTCCTCTCACTAAATTCCTTCAACGGTTGAATTGGACGAACTCTTTGCTGTAACCATCACTCGTATCCGTGGATCTACAACTGACTTCGCCTTATCCAAACAAAAAGACGTGTTCCTTCTCACAAGCTGCACAGTCAGTCATTCTGGTGAGGGGCGGCTCAGCGAGGATACTTCGGATTACGACGCGTAGGTAGGTGTTCCTCTGCAAGGAATGAGTAATAGCAGCCATTAATGTTTCTAGGGCCCGTTCGAGAAGCACATGTTGCGTGCCGTCTGGTTCGCCACGTTCCCCCAATCGATGATGGGAAACTCGACTGAGAACTCCGAAAATAAAGCACTTTTCGATCGCAGGCTAAGGATCCAAGGGAGCGGGAATAGAATCTGGGCGTTGGCTGCCACCTGCTCCTGACGCCGGGACGCCAGGACGCCTCGCCCGCCCTGCCCTACGTGCTCACTCCATGTCTGGCAAGCCGCCGGCGACAGACAGAGTCTGGCCATGGTGTCGCCGAGGTCCAGCCACAACGAATCTTCGCCCACATACAAGCTGTCGCAGCACACCACTGAGCGACCAATTCCTGCACAACCACACCTTGCCCCAGACATCCTGGCTGGCACCAGGCGAACCCAACCCCATGTGTTGTTGTCTCGCGGCTCGTTGCTTTTCTCATCCAACACTAGCAGCGGCGCCACTGGCTTGGAAGAGTGCGAAAACTGGCCCATCGTCATTCCTGGCCATTGAGCTGTAGGATGCGTCGGCCTGAGAGTCCGTGGCACGTACATATCCACAGCGTGACGAGAGATCGAGATACCCTTGCACCCTCATCAAGCGAGCGTGGCTCCTGCTCCTCACCATATTTTAGTCCTCGGCATCATGGAGACATGGCGACAGAGCAGGTGCACGAACGCACGCCCGTTGCGACAGCAGCAGCAAAACAGCCCGTGGCTCAACATGCAATCTGCAGCAGGTTGCGGGCTGCAGCTTTGACAGCTCCCTGGGTCTCGCTCGCACGGCCTTGTTTACCTGTCTTCGTTCCGTGTTCCTCCAATGAATCTGCGCGAGCCGGTTTCAAGCACAGCATGAGAAGGATTTGTTTGGCCAAGCCGGATTTCTCATCATCGGAGAGGAATTGCCCAAGTCAAAACCGCACCACAAATGGAGCCCACCGTCATCACCGTCAGCAGAGCAGAGCAAACCAGCCCTGCAATGCCCCCAGAGGTTGGTCTGGAATAGCCTCCTCCGGGGGGCTCCCCCGTTGCTGGACATAGCTCCACACACGACCGCTGCTGATCGACGGTCTTCATGCCCAACAAATGTACAAAATGCATGAGCGCGGCGGCACCGTCGTAGCCGCATCACAGCTCCCCTGTCGCGTACGGTACGGGCGTATCTCTGGGCCCTCGCTGTGTTTCGTTTGGTCACCTCGAAACCCTCCGATGATGATGGATTTTTTCTCCAAGGAAAAAAAAAAAAAAAAACAGATAACCCGGATCTGGCTGGACCTGGCGGTTCGATGTACTGGAACGGACTGAACGGTCTCGCCTCCTCCCAACCCTACCCAGCAGCACTCTTTTCTCCAGATCAAATGCGAGTCAATCGAGCCTCTGGTCTTGGTCGTGGTCTTGGTCGTGCTGCTAGTGCGGACACGCCCCTTGACTTGAGCCCCTCACAACCTTGATCCATCCCAGATCCAGACAACTGGGGGGGGCGCCCATCAATCTCGAGACCCCTACACGAACACACTAAGTGCCACTAGACGCTAGAATCCCGCAGTCGCAGTGCAGTGCGAGTGCACACCAACACACACCTCTGGTCTCTGGACGTTCACGCCCCCTTGTCGACGTCTGGATCCTTGACCCTCTTGGCCCCCGCTCTGCGTCTTTGTCGCGCGACAAGTCCGCAACTCGCCCCGACTCGGGCGGCCCTGCTTTCGCTGAGGAACTCCTGTCCACCCCTGGACCTGACCTGGTGCTGACACTACATAGTACCTGACCTGACTCCTGCTAGGCGTGGGCGTTGTTATTCTGCCCAATTCGAAGTCTGCCTGGCCCGGCCTGGCCGCTTGTCCCATATCCGATCAAAGTCTCGCCGTTCCCTCCCTCTCCCGGCCAGGCTCGTTCTCTATTCTCTCTCATCCTCGCCGTCCGTCTGTCCTGTCACTACTTGTCTCTCTCCCTCACTTCCGTTCCCCGCCCTCGCCGACACCCGCTACCGCAACGCCGGCCCCCCTCCCCTTTTTCGCCAGACACAGTCACCCGCAGCACCAGCGCACCGCCGCCCGCCGCACCGCGCAGCGACGAGGGGGCGAGAGAGAGAGGGCGAAGAAAAAAAGCACAAGCTTAGATCTATTACTCCCCACGTCACATCTCATCTCTTTCGTGTGAGGTGTTGTTGCTCTTTAAAGTAACCAACCCCATACCCGACGCTCAAGGTCTCCACTTGCAGCTACCTACCTATCCTCGTCTCGCCCAACACCAGACCAAACCAGACCAAACCAAGCCAGGCTCTCTTGTTTGCTTGTCCGTCATCGGAACATGTCAAGAAAGCTTGCCCGAGGGACCGATCCTTACTAGTTTACTTGCTTGGAGAACGGGAACTGGATCCCTTTCGCGGCTTCCGGTTCATCGTCTCATACCCGACCGAGACCCGCGCTCCGTCGCCTGCTTTCGACAGGATAGCATGCCTGCCTGCCCACCACGTCAACCTTACCTGGTGCCTGTTATTATCCGATTCTTTGCAGTCTACTGCTCTCCGACGCGGCTCTTGCAGTAACTCAATACTCGGCGCGGCTTCCGCACCGATTTCGACACATCGGCTGTTAGCACCTCGTCTTGCTGCGGCCGCTGCTGCTCCGGGTCAACTCCACCTCCCCCCATCCATCCCACATCCATTGGGACCTCCATCGGGTAACGGGTGTTGTTCAGGGTCCATGGACCATCGGCTGGTGCATCATCGTCGACAATGACCCGACCCAAGGTACCCGAAGACAAACGTCAACGGACCGCCCAGGCCTGTGACACTTGCAAGCGCCGGAAGCAAAAGGTGAGTGACCCTTTTAGTTTCCACGTCCCTTGTCTCCCCTCCCACCATCAACCGGATCTCGAGCCGGAACAAGAGTCCACTTTCTTTCTTTCCTTGCTCTAACTGTACCGTCGCTTTACCGCCCTTTCCAACCCCTACCTGCCCCCTCCTTCCCATTCTCTCAGTCTCTCTCCTGCTAGCGGATGTAGATGATGTTGCATATCGTCTCGTCCGATACCCACCGTCTCTTGCCCCGGCCCCGGCTAGTCGTCCGAGGGGAAGAAACAAACAACTCCAACAAATAGGTCACATATCAACTCCCGTTGATGGGGATCTACCTCCCTTCACCCACCTCCTTGCCCTGGTAGTGGATATCATCTGAACAAGTTTGGCCACCCTGCGACCCAGCGATGTGTCAAAACCCTCCGGTCAAGATTCTTGGAGGTCTTACAGTTCGATCGAAATCCGGTTTCACGGTGCTTGTCCGTGTATTCTCCCTTTGCTCTCAAAGTTACGTTGCCAACTAGGTTGGACCACCTCAAGTGGGTGGTGGGCATGGACGTACCCCTCTCAGGATGTGTATTTAAGGTGTTTCCCTCGCGGCATAATTCGCAATATCGCCGGGCCCAAAATGGGGCATCTCTTGGTGAATTGTCCGGGATGTCCCCCGGCTCTCGACCAGACCGCGGGCGCCAACCCGACGATCTGGTCAGAGACTTCACCAGGGTCATTGGTTCGTCCCATGAGATGTCCCCAGTCTCGATCGACGGCGGGTTACTATCTTGCCGGTCTCGTGTCCACTGTGTCGCAGGGTCCAAATCGCTTCAGGGGTCGGCAAGTGCTGGGCCGTTACATTCTTCTCCATCCTGATCATGTCTCGATGGCGCACTCTGTTCACAGCCTACTTCAATACTAACCAATATCTCAAAAGTGCAACGGTTCCAAACCATGTCTCACCTGTACAAAGAGGAGCCTGACGTGTACATACACGTCGAATCACGGTTCCGACCAGACGCCCCCGGACCAATTAGCTTCTCCTTCCAAGCGTCGTAATATTGAAGAACTGCCCGCTGTCAAGCCAGCTGTACCAGATGCCTCTCATGCGTCCGAGAGCCCCGCGGCGGCTACCACGCCATGGGAGTCGACACCCCAGCAGCTCAGCAATGAAGAGAAGCCCGCCGTTGGCTTTGATATAAAACCCTCCATCGAGGAGGACCACGAGCCCGCGGCAGGACAGCGGGAGTTTGACATCCGCTCTAGACACAGCACAGCTTCAGGTCCAGACGAAGAGACGTCTCTCATTCAGTCCACAAGAATGTTGCAGGATCCTACGGGCAGGCTTCGTATGCAAGCCTCTCGGCCTTTTCCCCATTCAGCACGCTGACAACGAGCAACAGTTTACGTTGGAGACTCGGCCTCGCTGGCCTATCTTCAACTCATCCGCATGATTGTTGAAGCCAGCACTGGTCCCAGCGACTTCACCTTGGACCCGAGCCGCCACAAAATCATGGAAGCCACAATAGCCATGCCAGCGAACATACGGCCCCCGCACATCTTGCCCGACAGGGAGACAGCCGATGCTCTAGTGGATTCGTTCTTCACCAATGTACGGACTCATTTCATTGCGAAGAGAGCCGCAGCTAACATCCGCAGACGCACGGCTTGATCGAGATTTTCAACCGACCCGCGTTCGAAAAGTCCCTGGACGCTTGCTACTCGGATCCTCTCGCAGCCCAGTCGTCCTTCCTCTGCCTCTTGAACCTGACTTTTGCGATTGGTATGGCACTGGCCACGCCGCTTCCTAATAGCAAAGCCGACGCCATCTTCAAGAAGCTCAGGTCAAATGAATTCGATCGGGCGGAGCTCTTTTTCAGGAGCGCAAAGGCTCTTGGTGATCCTATATCGGGATTCGAAGATGCCGACTTTTGGTCCGTGCAGGCACTGTCACTGATGGCGGTTTACATGCTTGCCGTGTCCAAGCGCAATGCGGCTTATGCCTATTTCGGTGAGGCTTGAACCTGTCAACTGCCGCGATGTTTGTGGCGTCTAACGTTTTGAACTACAGGGATGGCCGTCCGGTCTGGCTTCGCACTTGGCTTGCACCGGGTCCACGAAAATCATTTCATCTTCAAGAGCGACGAGATTAAGCTGCGTCGAAACCTCTGGAGGAGTCTATTCGTGCTGGACCGCTTCCTTGCCGCTTCCCTCGGCCGCCCCGTTGCGATCGACGAGGAAGAATGCTCCAGCGATGCCCTCTTGGTGTTTGATAAGACGCCGGAGGGCGAATTGCGCCAGGTCAAGAACCCGCACGACGGTCTCGATGCGGCCGTTCGCTCTTGTCGCATCATCGGCCAAATCTTGAAGAAGATATACGCCCGCCGCCGCATTTCGGTACGCCTGACATCGGAAATTTGGGAGCAGTGTAGTGCGTGGCACTCGTCACTCAGTGCCGAACTCAACTCGAGGCGAGTAGCTGCCGATCCGAGCAGTCCCGCTCAAGGCATTGCTGCTCTCCATGTCAACCTTCTCTACTGCCACTCCATCATCTTGCTGACGCGGCCATTTTTCATCTGCTTCTTGAGCAAGGTTCACAACGAGAGGAACAATTTCTCGTTGCCAGTCCCCCGCTGGATCAACCGCATGTCGAAGTACTGCGAGGCATGCCTGAGTGCGGCCAACCAGACCATTATTCTCGTGCAGAGGGCATTCGAGAGCAACTATTTGCCGCAGCGCAATCCTTTCGTCCTGTACGTCGCCCCTGGTGCCACCCCCCAAAGTTGAAAATCACTGACTGGCCATAGTTACTTCCTTTTCGCCGCCTCCCTCATCGTCCTGAGCAATGAGTTCGCGGCTCTGTATCCCAATCCGACCTACGCAACCTCGATATCCAACACCATCTCCATCATGAACTACTGCGCCACCAGCGACCCGCAAGCTAACAGGCTGCTCTTCATCCTCAACTCGTTCCGCAATGTCGTCTACGAACTGCGGCAGAAGAAGCCCGAGCAGCACGCCATGCCCGCGCCCCAGCAGATGTCCCCCACGTCGATCCAAGACCCCATCAGCAACCTCTTCAAGCCATCCGCCATATCACGGAAGAACTCTTTTGCCACCAACACCCCTGCAGCCAAGGTGATGGCCCCGCCGCCGCTGTCGATGAAGACGGAGCACAGCTTCTCCTCGGCGGGCGTTTCCCCGGCCGGAAGCACGCCGGGCATGTCCCACTCCGGCGGAGACCTGAGCGCGAGGCTGGGCGGCGACTCCGACATGGGCGACGGGGAGCTGGAGTTCGACCAGATGTGGGCGTTTGGCGGGACCATCTCAGCAGGCGCCAATGCGGCGGCCCCGCCACCCCCAGCGGCGGCGCCGGGCCCGGTCGCCCCGGCCCACGGGTTCCCGGTCCAGGGCCAGGGGCCGCGGTTCCAAGGGTACCCGAACTTCGTGGTGCCGCAGGGTCCCAACGGAGCCCCCGGTCCCCCGCCCGGTGCCGGGGGCTACGTGGCCGCTCCGAACGTGCCCATGTATGTCCCGGCGGAATACTCATAGGGCAGAGTGGCTTTTTTTTTTTTCTTTCTTAACGACGGAAGGTTTTTCAGTTGGATTTTCAACAAACAACGCTTAGAACGGAAATTACGAAATGTACTTTGTTTCAGCCGAGGCCCGAGGCCGAGGTAACCCTACGTTGGCGGGAGAAAGATACCCAGTAGGAAGGTAGGTAGGTCAGAGGAAGAAAACCACGCCCATTGTATGAGAAGAAGGCAAGAGGGGGGGGGGGGGGGAGAGCAAGATCGTACGTGTCTCGTTGGCACACTGTATCTGTACTAGAGACAAAACCGGGAGACCATTATGCCAAGCAACAAAAAGTCAGGGACCGAATGGGATTGGATAGGGCGGTGGTCAAAAAAGCCCAAACCCACAATACGAAAGAAGTTCAATCACAGCATGACCATGACAGAAGTGTGCGGCGTGCGTTGATATTGATTGATACAAAAAGCGGATTTGGGTGTAGGTATGTATTTCGTGACTTCGTTATTCGTGGTCGGGCAGAAAAGGAAAACACGGGCACCGCTACGATTATCCAACCGTCCCATCACGATACCTACTCTTACTCCTCTTGGGGAAACATTTCACCTGCAAAAGCCTACCATCTTGGATGTTCTAGGCAGGGGATAGGACAAAGTCGTATTCCAAGACCCACGCCGCCTTCGGGTCGGAGTCGGACGGCTTGTATTCGACAATCAAGTCTTTCTTCACCGCAAAAACGGAGTCGTTCTCGAGGTACTTGTCCGTGCTGTCAAACAGCTGCGTTGTCAGTGGCCTATAGCCGTCGGCCGAGACGATGAAGTGCGTGTGCGCGGGGCGGTACGGGTGTCTGTCGAGGAGCTTGAGGATCTTGCCGCCGGGCCCGTCGTCGGGCACGGGATAGGCGACGGGCTTGAGGCAGTACAGCGAGTACCTCCCCTCGTCATCGGTTCGGAAGCGGCCGCGGAGGTCCATGTCCGGCTGGTCGGCGTCTTGTTGCTCGTACATGCCGTTCGGAGCGGTGTGCCAGAGGTCGACGATAGCGCCAGGGACGGGCTGGCCGTTCGGGTCGAGCACGCGGCCGGAGAGGTGGGTCGAGGCCTTCTTGTACTCTGGGGATTCGATGGACGAGACGATGGAGCTGCCGTTGGGAAGGACGGGGGCGTTGTGGCGGTAGAAGGGGCCGAGGATCGCGGACGAGGTCGGGTTGTACTCGAGGGAGGAGGTGGTGTTCAGCTGAAGCTGCTTGCAAGTGATTTCGTCGACGAGGGACTCGAGGCCAAGGATGTCGCAGACAAGTTGGGTTTCGTTACGGGCATCGTTGGACATTTGGCCGGCTTCGTTGATCTGGTGAAAACCGTCAGTCAGTCGCCGTGGTCCGACACCACGCATGAAAGGAAGCGGAGGCTAGGGAGACGGACTAACTGCACGCCAGCCATCCACTCGGCGACGGTCAGGTCAACCTCTCTCGCGAAGTCATGAAGATGCCTCAGCAAGCTGGGCATGATCTGGGCCAGACGCGGGTTGGCGTTTGGCCCGGTGGCGGCGATGACCTTGGCCGTGAAGTCTGGGTCGTATAGAGCCTTGCCGGCCGGCACCGACCCATTCGTTTTGAGGCCGTTCTGTTCTGCCATCGTGGCTTGTATAGATACGCAATTGGGTTCAGGAGTAGCTGGGATTTTCGATGTGTTCGAACGGTTTACTCGAGCCCGAGAGTGGAGATGGTTCGTCGGATGAGTCGAAACCTTAAATACACAATTGACGACTTCGTATTGATACGAGAAAGGATGAAGTATAATGTGATTTAGAAGTGCGTAGGTTGGAGAGGAAACCTGCTAGGCTAAAAAGTCAAGCTCTGCGTTGTCCCTGGTGGGTGAGATGAGAAAATAGCAGTATCTCGTAAGACGGGATGGGACGCAATGTTGGTCGAAGGAGGAAAACACCAGCCGAGCCAGCCTTTGAGATCAAAGTTCACCTGGAGGAGGAGCTTGGCCAAGAAGAGCAGCACTGGGGTTGCAGGCCGTTGATAGGCCGGGAGCGGCTTCCTCGGCGTTCTTGCTATTGTAAACGGTAGAGGGGCGATCTTTCCAACTGGCTCCTGACCAAAAGTCCGCGCGAGAAAGAGACAGCTAGCACTCGTGATTGCTTCCCGAGTCCGAGCCGTCCAAGCGTATCTCGTGGCCGTAGAAAGAGAGTGTGTGCTGATCACTTTGCAGCGCAACACTCTGGTAGGAAGTCCGAAGACTACGCGTTGCCCTTAGCAGAGCAAAAGGACAATATCACGACAGCTTTGCCATTGTCAAAAGACGTGTGCGTTAGACCGCCCAAGACAACAATACCTAGACGGTTGCATAACGGCGTTGGAGCTAGTGTAGAAAGGCACCGAGGAAAGTTTGTTATCCAGTCCCGCTGGGGCCAGAGTCAGCAACAGAAAGACAGTTCCTTCCTTGTCTGACCCTGAGCCGTCCAAAAGTGGCTCGAATCTGGACCGCTTGAGAAGGGGTCGACGAGGGAGAAACCAGGGCAGGGTCTTGATGGCAGCAATGCCTGTGCGGTGCATTAGCTTGCAGCAGTCATTGCCCGGCGAGCCCATTGTCTCTGCAATGGAAAAAGATTCATGGACCGCCAAGCACAACTTGCTACGGCCACTCCGCAGTGGGGAGAGTCATGTCGAGGGGGAACTTTGGTGGGTAAGTAGCATTGTGCGGCGTGCCTTGTAGAGCGAACAAATCGGCGAGACACTCACACACAACAAAGGCAGCCTGCTCATTTCCGTCCAGCTGCCTCAAATTGCGATGACATAAACCCTCGGGCTGAGTGGGCACGCGAGCGGCACGTTGTTGTGTCGTCCCCGGCGCGGCTGCTGGGCTTTGGGGGCGGCGCCGGATGCAAATGCAGTGCGACGCCTTCGACGTCGGAGCGATCTAGGTGTCAGGACAAGGGCGATGTGGAGTATGTAGGAAAAAGCAAAGACGTCCTGGCCGTTTCCAACCAGTATTTCGTGAGCTGGTTGTCATCTGTCTTGGATGCTTGCCGTTAGCCTGTTGGCCTCCGATCTCCTGCGGCGTCGCCTTTGGAAGAGGTACAGGAGATCAGACATGCTTGACATGGGCTGGGCAATGGTCCCATCCTATCATTCCTCTGCCATTGACAACACAACATGAGGTAGTGTGGTGGTGTGGTGTAGTATAGCAGGTCCCAGGGCCTGGAGTTGGGGTTCACTAAGCCACCCTGCGGCCGATGCCAAATTCCGATAGGTTGTCCGAGACACCGGGATTTTAAATTGCCTCGAGACCGCAGTTGCGCAGGTGGCAGGGCGGTAAAGTCATCCAACGGCGGTGAATCCGTGATCCAGATTGGGTCTGGGCCGATCTGCCTTCGTACGATTTGTGCATACCGGCGTGGGGTCAAGAAGAAGCAACTCTTGACCGCGTTTATGTAAACGAAAAAGATTCTAGAAGGGATCAAGGGAGCAGGTTGGCAGGCGAGGTGGTAGATTGTTGGTGGCGCAAAGAAAGAAGAAACGAGCAGCGACGATCCTGCAAGGCATGTCGCACGTCGGAGCAAAGTGGAAGTTGCGCGTTCCTTGCTTGAGTGCGTGCTTGCCTGCCGGTTCTGGCTTCTAGCCCCCAACTGCCTGCATCTATGTACCTATTACACAGGTAGTATGCACAATGCATCCAAGAATCAACCATCTGTCCAACAACTTACATGCATCCATCTCGCCAAAATGGCCGATGCCTTCGGGCAATGGGAATGAGAAATCACCGAAAAGTTCCATCTCGCCACGAACCCCGACTCGGGTTGGGGTTACGTCGCTTGTGGCTCCAGTGGGTTGGACCTAAAGGACATGGACACCGGTGCAACCTTTGAGTTGGTTGTCGTACCCGATACGAATTCGATTGACAATGCCTCAGACTCATACTCGGTATTTACACGTACTCAGCATTGTACTTTCTATGTACGAGACTCGTCGACTCCCATTCGAACAACTCAAGAGAAACTGAGAATGAATATTCAGCAAACCGGTAGATTACGGGCCCCATCTACGGATACCGGCCCCGTCTCTACCTGAACAATGGAGACTCTGATATGTACAGGAGCCAATTGCTCCTATTCTCGCAATCAAGCAAATGGCCCCGAGGGGCGGCTCCTCTTACGCCCCTCTCAGCCTGTGGATTCAAGACCCAAAATCCATCGCCTCCAACATGCAGCGTTCTACTCGTCCGGCCGGCATTTCACCGCACACGATGCCGCCCAGGTTGACCGGCGCTAACGTCAAGCTCCCTGATCACTATTGCCATTGTGGATTTCACCGACAACACAGTTCAAGGGGGGTGGCGGGCTTCGCTTCGTTCAGAACTTCAGATGGCAATGTCATTGTCAGCCTCTTCCATTTCCAGAACACTGACTCGTCTCGTGAGTGTCTAACCTCATCGAGGTGGACTTGGCAGCCGGTGACACACGCATCATACAAGAGCACAGACAGTTGACAGCATTCGCCCTGACTATCTCGTGTACACTAGCGTAGGTATGTGCGTGTGTGTCGCCTCCGGCATTCGGGCCGTGCTGTAAGTGAGGTGGAGGACTTTGGTTTTAGCCTGCTCACGCCAACGGAAACAGTTTCGTTCTAGTGCGCGTTACGAGATCCATATTTATTTCATCCTCTTTTTTTTTCACCTCCCCGCCCCCAACAGGATTTAAGCGCGTTGTTTGGAGTTTCTTGTTGACCAGGAGTCAGGACTGAGATCCCGTGGCCGACCACAAAAAGGCCCCACTGCCGACGCCCCCCACCCCACACCCCGGAGGCCCCGGCCGCTTCCTGTCCCCCGAACCGTTACATGGCGCGGCGGAGACGTCCGCATCTGCGCCGAGGCCTGCCCGTCGGTGACTTATCGACCGACAGGAGACTGGCTCGCCCAGCCACCTGAAAGCTAACGCGCCGGCAATGGTATTGCCATTTGAGTAGTAAACCTATCAAAACGCCTTTGCTCTCAATATCCCTAATACTGCTGCCTGCAATCGCCGGCCCACATAAACACACATCGGTCTGTCCCACCTCTTCCCGATGTGACGTTCTTAGTTTCGGGTGCCACTACAACGCTGCTAGTTTCACAGAACTGTTTGCGTGGGGGGGAATTTCAGATAGCCACGCCAGATCTGCAACCCCCCGTCGGAGTCTTTCTCCTCTTCTTTTTCGTCCTCTTCTCTCGGTGTTGAGGTGCCGAGACTACATTGCCGAGGTTCATGTACCGAGATCGCGAACACTACCACTAGCTTCCCGGGTATCACTTCATACACACCCCCGCGATGATCAGTAAACACCGTTGCCAGAGACCTGGCCGTGCTTGCTTGTAAGTCCTGACAAATATTGGGAAGTCGCCCGAACTGCGATGCTCCCCTAGGGGTGGTACGATTGTGCACCAGGGGCGCGGGCTGGGCGTGCGGCGCGGCTAATCCTTCGCGATGTGGGGGAGGCGGAGGACCACCGAGTCTGCCTCGCTAATCCTTGTGGAAGGGAGAGACTTGGTTGTCCGCGGGGGCTGAACGTTAGTGGTGTTGGTCGTCAACTGCCGTGTTATAGCCAAACGGCTGACCTGGCTGAAGCAACGGAGAGTGTGTAGTGATCCCGAGTATGCAAGATTTACACAGAAACAACGAGTAATTAGACTAAAACGTCGACGTATCGCGGCTAGGTACAAAATATACATGATAATCGAATCAGCCTAACATCATGGTGACCAGCCATCTATCGCATCTCGATATTCCAACTTCCAGTTTTCCACCATAATGTTGTTGTCCCTATATAATAAAAAGTATTGATGACCGACACCGTTGCGCCGAGACCAACCGCCCCCACTTCCCTTTACCATGACTTTGGTCCAAACTTTTCTCCCGGGGGAGGCACGGCCTGGATGGCGGTTCCCTGGGCATCCATCGTCGAGGTGACGATGTCGTTGCCCCACCACTTGGGCGGGTCGATCCTGTTGAGCGTGAAGGCCAGGAAGATGACCAACGTGGCGAGCGCCAGGCCCAGGTCGAGACCGGACGAGGTGAGGTAGTTGAGGCGCGACCACCAGCCGAAGTGCTTCTTGCGGATGTGGTGCTGGAAGATGTATCCCACGATACCCCAGCTGAGGTAGTTGAGCGGCGTCGCCGGCGGGATGGCACCAGCACCGCCGAAGATGACAGGAGCCATCAGGTACTTGACGGGTGACTTGGGCCACTTGAGGGCGGCGAAGTAGAAGATGACCGGGACGACAGCGCCGAGGCCGAAGAAGATGAAGAGACCCGAGTACACCTGGCCCGGGGAGAACATGCGAGCGGGACCGATGAGACCCCAGATGACGGAGGCAGCGAAGAAGACTCGGCCACCGGGACAGCTGAACTTGTTCTCCTGGTGCGGCGTGCAGACGTCGGGGATGTTCTTCAGCGCGGCATTGAGGACCGCGATTTGGATGAAGCAGGAGAACGTCGTCGCGACAACCTGGCACATGAACATGGTGCGGGGCGGGATCTTCATGTAGTGCCCGAACTTCAGGTCAGAAACGAAGCTGAGAGATTGCGACATGGTGATGTAGCCGAACGTCTTGAAGCTTGGGGGAGGTCAGCATCGAGCAGACTACTTTGGAAGGAGAGTTGCTTACATCATCAACGCAAGAGGCCGACCGGGTTGGATGTATCCGTACACGAACTCCGTAAGCACGTTCAGACCAATTTGATTGTTGGTGACGGCTTGAATGATGCCAATGGGAAGCGAGAAGCCGAAAGAAATGGCGACGGCAATCAGGAACGCCCACCATGTCAGGTTAGTCGGGTACGCGAGGACAGTCACAAAGCCGAGACCGAGCATCTGTGTTGTGTGAGCAAGGGTTAAAGAGCATGATCAGAAACAGAACTCACGATCGCGAACAACCCCATGTACCACCAAGTTGGTGCCTCCTTGTACTTCTTCATCAGCTTCATGTGAATGTCAGGCTTCTCCTTGCTGCTGTTGCGGTACTGAGCCCAAATCTGCTTTCCATTGTGGAGGTAGGTGTACACAATGAGCGACGCGATGGCAGCGAACGACAACCCGTATGACATGGCGAACGTGGTGCTGATGAAGAGTGGCGAGTAACTCTTGTAGGCTTCCTCGTTCAGCGTCAGCTGAGGGGTAAGGATACGAGTGGTGTTGTACGGCTTTCCCGTGTTGTCGTAAGTGCCCGAGTCGCTCATGGGCAGGAACTGGGCGTACCAGACCCCGCTGTAGTGGAAAATGGAACACCCAATGAGGAAAAAGGTGACAACACCAATGAGGGTGTTGGCGATGGCGTGCCAGGGCGGAATGAGCGGAGAGCCAACGAAACCCGAAATCTGAGTCCAGTCCAGGGTCAGAGGCAGCAGAGAGAGGCCGCTGGAACCACCGAACAGCTGGTTGATGATGACGTTGTTGGGGGCAATCCAAGTCGCAAAGGCGAAGATGCTAAGGAACTGGGCGAGAAATCCTGGGATCCAGTAGTAGCAGAACGAAGCCAGTACAATGATGGAGAACCATTTGTATCGCGGCATGGAGCCTCCAATGAAGCTGGGGTCCGGACGATCGTTCTTCTCGTACATGGCGTTCATCAGAGTGACGGAGACCAAGTTTCCGGGCCAGATCATAGCAGCCGGATAGACTGGAAAAGCATGTTAGCAGACTTCATCAGCACTTTTGAATGACAGTACTCACCCAGGAACTTCCTCATGATGCCGGCGATTCCGTATCCAAGAGACTGGGTGGATATCGTCAGGAGGAGTTGGAAAACGAGGCCGAAATCTTGCTTGTAGAAGACGAGCTGGGCCAGGATGACATCCGTAGCGTAGGCGACGGAAAATGACACACCGGCCATGACAACAATTATGGAGTGTTCCTTAATGTTGAAGGGTCCCGGGTTCAGACTCCACTTGATGCCGAATGTGCTGTACTGCTTCGTAGGCATCACCTTGGCCCAGCCATGGCCGATGGGCCATGCAATGATTTGCGCAATAAGAGGGCCAAGGCCAATGGACGGCTGTCGGAGGGAGAACAACGTGTTCATCGAGGCACCAACGGTGACAAGAACCAGGCCGATCGTCCAGGCTCTGATGGTGTTGCAAGGCAGATCCTCGTCGTAGTTGCGGACGGCTGCTCGAACTTCGGGATACGGCGAGTCCTCCTCCTCCTCCCTCTTCATAGCCAACTCATCGTCCACTTCCCCGGTCGGAGTCGAAGCGGCGTTCCGTGTTCTCGTCTCGTACTCTTCGGGCAGGTTGGGATCTAAAAGAAGTTCATGTTCGGACCCTTGATCATCATCATCATAACCGTGATAGACACTAGACTCACCCCATTGCGAGAGGCGCTCCTTCAAGTCCTCGACTGGATCAGCCGGGTCTTGATATCTCGACGTGATCGAGTCGGAGGCAGGGTTGATCTCGCGCCCACTGACTTCAACTTCTGCTTCTTTGGAGTCGAACCCGCGATCGGCGTCCACCATCATCGGTCCTGAAGTCGTACCAGACGACTTGCCGCTAGATGGGTAGGCCATGGTGAAGGTATTCCCAGACTGATTTGGCAGCGAGGGGGTACAATCATCAACGCGAAGTCCAAACGTCCGAAAAAGAAGGCGGAAGACAGTGGGTTTCTATATAGGGGAGAGTCTAAAGTGTCTAGGCGGATGTGGATGAGAGACGGGTATTGAGGAACCCGCTGCGAGCGCCGATCTCAGACCAACATGAAGCAAACGCTAAATTGACCCTGTGGATGTACCGAGCAGAGCCTCTGCTGGGTGAAGAAGTGCTCTGGAAGGAAACAGTGGCGTGATTGGGCCTGGAGCACTTGACTGTATCAAGCTGCAGGCGCTGAGAAGTCACACGAGCCCCGTGCTGAGCAGAGACAGGGTGATGCTCGACAGAGAAGGACGGGCGACCAGCCAACCGGGATCAGACTGGGCGGAAGGCGAAGATGGCGACTGGACCAAGGCAACGTCGAGGGGGTGGTCAATTGGTGTGGGATGTGCGATGATCGGACGGTCGATGATATCGAGAATCTAGTACAGCGATGATGGGCGAAGGCATGAAAGAGGCCAGTCTCAAGGAGGGTGTCTGTCCCGATGTTGCGTCAATGCTCGAGCGGCAAAGGTTGGGCAGGATGTGATGGCTGTTGCACTCTCATAGGACGAAAGAGATGCCCGATAAGAAGGGAAACGAATGCGGCGCTGAAACCAAGCTGCGGCACAACTCAGCACAGATGCGTGTGGGTGTGGCAAGGTGAAAGCCGAACACTAGTGTGGTGTAAAGAGAGAGAGCCGCAGATTGCGGGGATGAATGAGCCTTCGTCTACGTGCCGCGATGGCCGAGGTGCGATGGGAGACCCTGCAAGGCTGCAAGAGCCAAGTCTGGGGTGTTGCCTTTTGTTCCTGAGCCTGGCGGACTGTTTCTCTTGGCTCCTTAGCTGGCGATGATACCGATTTGGAATGGCCAGGAACCCGTCGATGTCTTGAAACGTGGCTCGATGGCAACTTGAGATGTCGTTTGCCGGGAGTTCGTTACTCTCTGGACGGTATCTTGATGTAGGGAAAGTACGTGGGCATGTGGGAAATACAGCTGCCCCTGAAAGATCCGACAGATTGGATGCGGATGTCGCCCTGCAGTGTCACAGCGAGTATTAAAATGCAGCACGTGAGAAGGTTGTGAGCCGGCGAAAAAAGGTTCGCCGTATCGTGGGGGTAAGTTGAGAGAGAGGGAGAAGTAAGAAAGAAAGTGAGTGAGCAACGTGTGTCGTTGCATGCGTAGCGTTGCGTTGCCTCTGCGGCGCAGAGGCCAGTTCCCCCAGTTACTACGGCAGTCCACAAGGCCTACTATCTTAAAACCCATAGGTCATCTACAGCCACACCACCCTCCGAGTCAAGTAGTGGATTTATTTAATTAAGCCACGGATATAATTAGATTTACTAGCCTATACTATATAATAATTATATAAAATTTAGATTAAAATAATATATCTAGAATCTCTATTAATTTATAAACTAAAACTAGGTTAACTAAGTAATTTATAAATAATATAATTAATATCGTTTTACTTAATATTAAACTTCCTTTTAAATATATTACTACTAGTAAATACTATAATTTATACTATATATAAATACATATAATAACGGATATTTTTATCCCTAAGTAGCTTAAGGGTAAAGAACTTCTAACGGATATCCTAATATAACTTAAGTTTAATACTAAAACTCCTTTTATTACTATATTCTATTTAAATAGTATATTACTAAAAATTTCTCTATATAATATAGTTAATAATACCTTCCTTAACTACTATTAAAAGTACTTTTTAAAAGCTTATTAGTACCCTAACTTTTAACTACTACCTCTAACCCTAGTACTTTTTATATATCTACTTAATAATAAATAATAACAGCTAAGTTATACTTTATAAAATTTAACTTTTCTATATATAAAACCTTAATTTAATACTCTACTAAGTATATAGTAATAAAAAGTAAAGGGATACTTATTATAAGACTTATATAGCTAAAAAGGAGATATATATAACTTATATTATATTACTAAGTTAACTATTATATACTACTTATATATATAACTCTTAAGTATTAAGTTACTTTTTAGTTATATTTATAACTAAAAAGTGCGTATTAAAGAGTAATATATTAATAAGTAGGGACTATTAAGTTAAATAGATAAAGCTATAGTATATAAAGTATAACTTTATATAGTTCTTTATAGGTATTTAAGTATAGTACCTAGAGACTATTAATAAAGTACTTAATAGGATAGTAGTAAAGTTTAAGGATTATAAATATTATAGGTTTTTATATTATATTTTATATATTAAAAGTTAATTCTATTATATAAGTATAAAGAATATAATTTTAGTTATACTTATATTTAAAAGTAACTAACTATTAGTATAATTAATAAAAGATATATTAGACTTAGGTATTTATATTTTACCTATATTAATATATTAAATTTTTAAAATACTTAAATACAGTAGTATATTTTTATTTAAATCCTAATATCTATATTAATATTAGTAGTAATTACTACTAGGGTTCCTTTCCCTCTCTACCCCCTCTAGGGTAACTAACGGCCCACGGGCCACGTGCTCTAGGGAATGTCACCCCTCCTAGTAGCTATCCAGCCACCCACCTCGTCAATCTTTTTTATCATTAACGGCACTTAAACTCACTTACTATAACGCAGCTTCTATAGATTCGAAGTAATAGGTATTTTCGATTAATTTTATAGACTACTAATTACACCATTAACACCACCAAAACCACCAACGCCTTCTGTACGCCTCCCATACGCCCAACCGTCTAGTAGACCGTCCCTCTAAACCTATTAAATTTAATCTAAACTAAACCGTCCCTTCCCTTAACTATCAAATCCCTCCGCAACCAACACACCATTGTTATAGACCGCGCCACAGCTGGTTAACCCGATTAGACTACTTTTCCCTATACTTATTAGTAGACGTTTTAATATACCTTATTAAATATACTAGTTTCTTATAAACTCTAGGGGATCTATAGTTATTATTACTGCCTTTATTACTTACTTAAAGTAGTATTAGTTGTTTTTTAAAGATAGTAAGTCTAAAATCTAACTTAGTATTAAATTAGCTAATAGAGCTAGTTTAATAGTTTTTATTTAGACCCTATTACTACTAGTTTAAAAAAGGTAAAGGCTAAAAATAGTAATTTAGATTTTTATATTTAAGGGTTAGGTTAGCTAGTTATACTATGTATTAATAGTAGTAATACTAAGCTATATAGCTGTATTACTAAGCCGGTTAATATTATTCTTAACTATAGTAACTAAGTTGTGGTATTTAGTATTTAGTAGTAGCTAAGGGACTTTTATAAGTATAGTGTTTTTTACTATTTTATTAGATTATTAAGTATAAATATAGAAGATAAAAGGAATTAATAAAGGGCTTACTTATAGTACCTTTTTCTTTAATTATAAACACTATTAAGGCTTATTAAGCCCTATAGTATATTATAGCGCTATAACGCAGTATAATCTAACTAAAGGTTTGTATAAATAAAGGTTTGTTTCAACATATTAGTTACACTGTTTAGCGCCGCCTATTAGTAATAGTATTGTTATTATTACTAAAAGGGCAGGTAAGTAGAAGCGTTAAGGTACGTACGCCCTACTAAGCTCTACTTAAGACTACTTAAGCTAAAGGGGGTTAAAGCTACTAAATATACTCTATTAAATACTTCTATTTAATTATACTATTTAATAATATATAGCTATAGTATATTCTTTTTAAAACAACCTATAGAAATATCCAAACAAAATAACTACTTAAAAAAACACAAGTAATTACTACTAAAGTTACAAATTTACTTAAAAAGTAATACTAAAAATAGGAATTTACTAGAAGTTATAAATATTAATAAAAATACTAAAAGCACTAATATAATTACTATTTAAGTAATAATTACTATTTAAATTATAATTATATCTATATTATATATATTTCTATAGTATATTATATTATTAATATATAATAAATAAAAATAATAAATAATAAAAATAATAAATAATAAAATAAGAGTATTAACTAGTAATAAAGATATAAATATATATTAATTAATAGTTAGTATTATCCCTTATAGTTAATTAGTTACAACAATATTCTTACTACTATAACTAACTGACTATAACAATATTCTTACTACTATAGCTAGCTAGCTATAATAATATTTTTACTATAGTATTAGTTTAAAAAGAAGAAAGGGTATAATAAGTTACAGTCTATAAAAAGCCTTAAATACTCTACCCCCCCCCCTTTATAAGTAAAAAAAAAGGTAACTTAGTTCTTTTTAATAAAGTAATTATAAATAAAATTATTATTTAAGTAGTAATTACTACTTAAATAATAATTTTATTTATACTATACTTAAAACTTATAAAGTTTAAAATATAAATATATAGATATATATTATAATTATTTTTTAGTATATAATTAGCCTTATAACTATTCCTTATATTAAAATACTATAATAATACTAAAGACTAAATACTATTATTAATAGAGTAGTAATTACTACTTAAATAATAATATATATTAAACTTTAGTATATTAAATATTAAATTACTTTTACTTTAATTTTATATATATCTACTTTCCGTTTAATTAACTTATTCTATACTTAATTAATACTACTTTATATACTTAAAATAAACCTAACCTTTAAGTTAAAACTAAAGTTAATATAACGCTTTAACTACTCTTATAAAAATATATACTCTTTAAACTATAGCTATAGTATCCCTTTAAGTATTATTATAAGGATAAATGTTTTTTTTTATAGAAAACTATTATAAACCTTTATAGTTATAGCTAGTAAGTAGTTATTAAAATTAACTGTAGCTTTACTAAAAATACTTAAAATTTCTTATAACTTTAGTTAATTAATTAGTATTATATAGTTATATACTATATTAGGGTTAGAGTAATAATATAACTTATATAACTAACTAGGTATAATATAGGGGTAGTTAAGTTATAACTAAATTTAATAGTTATTCTAGACCTATATAAAGTCTATAAATTCCTATTAGATTAAAGGTATAAATATAAATAGTATAGTAATTAAATCTACTAAACTATTTAAGTTAAAGTATCCCTAGGTTTAGAAGTAAATAAAGTATATTTAAATATATTAGTAATATCTCTTTAGTTAAATAAGTAGTATACTTATATACTATTTAGTTAACTATACTTAATAAAGTTAATTCTACTATAATTCTACTTTAATATTATAAATACTCTTTCTAAAAAGCTAAACGTTTTAAAAAGTAACCGGGACTTAAATATTTAGGTTAAATACTAAAGGTTTTATATAATCCTAGGTAAAATAGAACTACGTACTTATAGTTAAAATAGTTTTAACTCTTTAATTTAACTAAATACTTTTTAGAATAATTTTATACTAAAATATAATATTATAAAACTAAATTAGGACTAACTAACTACTATAAGTTAAAATACTAATATAAAACTATAGAATAAACTAAGAGTATATATTAATACTAGTATAAATATAGAACTCCTAGGGGAGTAGTTTGTTATATATATTAATTAACTAAATATAATTTAACTTAAGTGTTGTCTAGCTTCTTTACTAGTATTAAATATCCTTTAACTATTCTTTAATCTACTTAAAAAAGACTTTATAATATACTTTAAAGAGTATATTATACAAAATAATATAGCCTTACTAGTATATAAATATATAGAAAAACTCCCTACTATAGTTCTAAACTATATAAGTATTATTACTACTTAGTTAAAAGTACTAAATAGCTTTAAAGTAGGCTATAGTAAGTTATAAGGGTATTTAGTAATACTATAATCTATTACTATACCTAAGGTCTTTAAGACTATTTTATATAATAGTAAAGCCTTTAAATTATAGTTAAATAAGGATATTAGTATTAAATAGTTAATAAAGGAAGAATAGTTTATAAATTTATTTAAGTAGGTTATTTAAAAACTATATCTAAATTTTATAAAAAACACTATATTACTTTAAGTACTATATAAACATTACTTATAATACTTTAACTTAGTAGGAATTATATAGTAAGTATATAATTACTTTATATTTCTAGTTAATTAATAGCTTTTTATTAATAATATCTTTATATTTGTGTTTTTTTTGTAGTGTCTGGTGCGGACATTTCGATGAGGGGTTCCAAAAAGAATGCATTATAGCCATGCATTTTTAAGCAGTGTAATTAAATAGAAGTATCTAATAGGGTGTATCCAGTAGCTTTGACCCCCTCCAGCTCTTGACGATTCCGCTTACCTGCTCTTCCTATAGCGATAACGACGATACCATCACCGATAGGCGGCGCTAAACATGTTGAAACAAACCTTCGCTTATACGAACCTTCGGCCGGATCACGTCACAGTACTATAACGTACTATAGAGCCTAACAAGCCCTAGTAGCGTTCACTATTAAAGAAAAAGGCACTACTGCGAGCGAAGCCTTTATCGATTCCTCCGTCTTCCACACACCTATATAAACAACAACCTAGAAGCACCCTATTAAGCAAACCACCTACCACAATATCCAGAAAGAAGATCCCCGCCCCGTCCACCTAGCACTAGGACACACACTAAAACGTAACCCTATAGATATTAATTAACTATATAAACTATAATAAGTACCTCGTAGCTAAGGGGGTTAATATAATTAACTTAACCCGCAACTAGTAGGAATTCTTTAATAACAATAAAGTAAAGCTTGCTATTACTAGAATCCACTACTATAAAACCACTAGTAATAACTATAATACCCAGATAACTATAAATAACTTACGCTAGGGGAATTAAGTCAATATAGAAACCCTAAATACTAAGAATAACTATAAGTACTTTAACTAACTAAAGGACGCGGCTACTAGAGTCTTATTAGCCTAAATAGCTAATATTAGTATATTTAGTAAGGTAATATTAAGATAGATACTAACAATAGCAGGGAGCAACTGAACTAGCTGTAGCTGCGCAGCTAAGGGAAGGGACGGTTCGGTTTAAATTAGATTCAATAAGTTTAGAGGAATAGTAGAAGGTGTTAGTGGTTTTAGCGGCGTTAACGGTGTTAATAGCGTAATTAGTAGTCTGCGAAATTAATCAAAAACACCTATTACTTTGAATCCGTAGAAGCTGCGTTGCAGCAAGTGAATTCAAGTGCTGTTGACTGACGACGAAAAAGATCAACGAGGTGGGTGGCTGGACGGTTCCCTAGAGCACGTGGCCCGTGGGCCGTTAGTCACCCTAGAGGGGGTATAATATCTTTATATAGCGTTAAATTAATATAGAGTTAAGGTATTTTATATAAATATTAAGAGTAATTATAAAAAAAAGAATTTTACTTATAGAGTTATTATATTAAAAGGTTTTTAAGTTTAATACTTTAGAATTTACTTTTTAATACTATTAACTTTATTTTTAGAATTATTATTCCTTATTTCTATTATTTAGTACTCTAAACTTATTTCTATAGTATTTAAAATAACCTTTTTATATATAGTATTTATTAAAATTTAATTAAATAGTTAGTTTATATAACTAACTTAAAAAATAACTATACTAAAAATATTAACTTAAACTATTTACTTTAAAAGTTATTAAAAACTATACTTAGTATAAAGTATTTTATTTAGTTAGTATAAATTATATTTATAGTAGTAGTTATTAATAAATACACACCCCCTCTAGGGTAACTAACGGCCCATGGACTACGTGCTCTAGGGAACCGTCCAGCCACCCACCTCGTCGATCTTTTTCGTCGTTAGTCACAACAAACAGTACTCAAATTCACTTACTACAACGCAGCTTCTATAGATTCAAAGTAATAGGTGTTTTTAATTAATTTCACAAACTACTAATTACACCATTAACGCCGCTAAAACCACTAACGCCTTCCTAGTAGACCGTCCCTCCAAACCTATTAAATCTAATCTAAACTAAACCATCCCTTCCCTTAACCATCAAATCCCTCCACAACTAACGCACCATTATTAACCACGCCACAGCTAGTTAACCTAATTAGACCGCTTTTCCCTATACTCATTAGCAAACATCTCAATATCCAGGCCTCGTTAAACGTACTAGTCTCTCACAAACTCCAGAGGATCTATAGTTATTATTACTACCTCTATTACTTACTTAAAATAGTATTAGTTATTTTTTAAAAATAGTAAGTCTAAAATCTAACCTAGTATTAAATTAACTAATAAAGCTAGTTTAATAGTTTTTATTTAAACCCTATTACTACTAGTTTAAAAAAAGTAAAAACTAAAAATAGTAATTTAAATCTTTATATTTAAGAATTAGGCTAGCTAGTTATACTATATATTAATAGTAGTAACACTAAACTATATAACTGTGTTACTAAGTTAGTTAATATTGTTCTTAACTATAGTAACTAGGTTATAGTATTTAGTATTTAGTGGTAGCTAGGGGACTTTTATAGGTATAGTATTTTTTACTATTTTATTAAATTATTAGGAATATAAAAAACGGGAGGAATTAATAAAGGGCTTACTTATAGTAGTAGTGCCTTTTTCTTTAATTGTGAACGCTACTAGGGCTCGTCAGGCCCTACGCGTGATCCAGCTAAAGGTTCACACAAGCGAAGGTTTATTTTAATATATTTAGTGCTGCCTATTGGTGATAGTATCGTTATTATTGCTATAGGAAGGGCAGGTAAGTGGAAGTATTAAGGTACGTACGCCCTGCTGAGCTCTACTCGAGACCACTTAAGCTAAAGGGGGTTAAAGCTACTAAATACACCCTATTAAATACTTCTATTTAATTACACTATTTAATAATATATAGCTATAGTGTATTCTTTTTAGAATAACCTATAGAAATGTCCAAACGAGATAACTACTTAAAAAAACATAAATTAATAAATATATAATTATAATTATAATAAGTAAAAATAACTTATATATTTTAAAATAGTTTACTATACTTAGAATTTTTTATATAAAATCTATATAGTAAATATTATTAGTTAGTATTACTAATAACTCTTTATTCTAAATATTATTAAAAGCTATAGTAATTTAAAGCTTCTTAAGTATAAAACTAAATATTATATAATACTTATAAAAACTATAGTTTTAGTACTATAGAGTTTAATTATATTTAAAGTAGAAGTTATTAGTAAATTTATAATAGTAATTATAGGAAGTAAAAGGTAAATAAGTATATATAAAGTATATTATTTTAATAAAATAAAAAAAATAAAAATAAAATAAAAAAATACATTTTAAGTAAAGGGGGAAAAACTAAATAAACTAATAGCCTAGTTAATAATATCGTTAGCTTTATTAATAAGCTACTATAGCTACTACTATAGCTACTATTACTATTACTTTTACTACTACTATTACTACTACTATTACTTTTACTACTACTACTTATAGGTACGTAGAATTATTAATATACTCTTTTATATATTAACTTTAACTTTAATACTAGTTTATTAAAACTAACTTATTATAGTATACTCTTAGATATACTACTTAAGGTCTAGGCTAGTAGACCTTAGTAGTACTAAAGGTAAATAAGAAAGAGTTAAAAAAGGAAAAGGTGTTAATAGGGGAAAAGGTAATAAAGAAGGGGACTTATAGGGGGGGGGAGGGGCTAAAGCTAGGTTTTTTAAAATACTATTAATCCTAAGTTAAAGTTAGTAATTACTATACTTATAATAAAAGTATTTATTACTCTAGGAATTATAATAGTAGTTAGTATAAGTATTCTATATAATATACTATAAGTATAGTAGTACTAGTATATACTCTACTTATATACCCTATTACTAAGTATAGTAACTATACTTTTTAATAGCCTTATTACCTATAGCCTATAGTATTACTACTAGGAGATTCGCGCCTTTATTTATTATAAAGGTACTATAAGTATTAGTATTATAAGTAGGTTTATACTAGATAAAGAGGTAAAATAGTTTAAAGGCGGTACTAATACTAATTAGTTTATAGTAGCTTAGAAGGAAAATATAAGTAATATACTCCTATATAACTAAGATTCTATTCTATTAGTTTAGTCTTAAAAATATAATTTAATAGTAATTAGTATTTATACTTATTAAGCTTTATAGAGAAAAAAAAAAGAGAATAGAGAGGGAGGGAGGAAAAAACTATTAGTAGGGACGCTAGGGGGGGAGTATTACTTATATAGACGTTACTATTATTATTATTATTACTACTAAGGGGAGGGCTATTATTATTATTACTACTAGGGGGGAGGTTATTATTATTATTATTATAAAAATAAGTACTATTATTATTATTATTATTATTATAGAGGGGGGTGCTTTAATTAGTATAAAAAGTAGAGTAGTATAGAATAACTTAAATTACTATTAAAAATTAGTATTTAGTATTTAAATAGAGATAATTAAGTATTACTATTAGTAGAGTTAGAGTTATTAATATTTTTAGTATTATAAGGGTTTTAAGGACTTAGTATAAAAGAGGATATAGTAATAGTAGTAGTAGTAGTAATATTAAAGAAGAGACTAAAAAGAAGTTAAAGAGATTAATAAAGTAAATATAGAAATAAAATATTTTACTTAGCTAGAGGGTTTAAGTTATATTAAAAAAAAGAAGCGAAAAATACTATATTTTTTTTTATTTATTAAAAACTTATTATAGTAACTATTATTACTAAAAAAATATTTTTAGAAATAGAACTTAATATCTTTAATATTTATTTCTTTTTTTTTTACTTATATTAATTAAAGTTAAATAAAAAGAGAGTTAAATTATTTTATTTAAAAATTATATAATATTTATATTTTAATTAATACTCTTTTTATTTCTCCTTACTACTATCCCTTAGATAAATTTACTATTCTATAGGTAATTATTAGTATTTTAATAATAAAAATTAAGGGAGGTATAGAATTATAAACTTAGAGTATATTTTTAATTAAGTCCTTTACTAAGTCTTTTACTTAGTACTATACTTAGCTTTTTACTTAGTACTATACTTAGCTTTTTACTTAACGTCCTCCTTTTATTTAATATTCTTTTTAACTCCCTATATAGTATTTTAAATAATATTTTATTTAATATCCCTTTTAACGTTTCTTTTAGTTTCTTTATTAAGTTACTTAAAAGTAGCTTTTAATTTAACCTTTAAATAGGTATACTTATATAATACTGGTTTTTTAGTAATACTATTAGCTTTTTTAGTTTTAATTATTAGTTTTTATTTAATATTTATTTATAACTATATTAAAATTAAGGGCTAAAAAGAATTAAGTTAGTTAATTTAAGTAAGGGACTTAAATAAAGCTTTATTAAGTATAGTTTTAGTATTTATTTATTTTTTAAATATTAATAGGTTAGGGTTAGTTATAAAACTATTATTAATAGGGGATTTTAAAACTAAATAGAAGATATATATATCTTTTTCTAGCTTAACTAAGGTTTTTTTAATAAAGTTAAAAAGAGTTATAACTTTATATATAATATTATAATAAAAAGGAAGATTTAAGTTATTTTTAGTAGTAATTAGTATAGCCTTTTAGTTAAATTAAAGAAAGTTAGTATTTTATATAAACTTATTTATAAAATACTATATAAGACTTATATATAACTTAAACTAAGTTATACTTAAAACTTTAATAGCTTTAATAAACTTTTAAATATTCTATATAGTAGTATATTACTTATAAGTAAGTCTAGTTACTTTTATTTCTATATATTTAGTAACTTAGAGTTAAATTAAAATATTAACTTAGGGGTTTATAATAGGTTTTTTTTTTATTTACTAAATACTTATTTTATAGGCCTAAAAGGTAACTTTAGCTACTATAAGGAATCTAGTACTAAAGGGTTATTAATTTTTAACTTTAATATTAATAATATAAAAGGAATAGTTAATAGAATTAATAATAAATAAGTCTAGAGTTTATTAAAATTTATTAAAAAAAAAGGTATTATTATTATTAATTTCTAAACTTATAAAATTAATATAATTAAAAATTAAAAGTTAGTTAAACTTAATTAAGTATAAAGAATAGTATTACTAATTAAACTTTTACTTAACTACTTTATAGTTAATTAAATAGTAGAATAGTATTATAAAATAAACTAGATTTAAAGGAATAAAGTTAATAAAAGATTATAAAAAGGATTATATAATTTTATATAAAATTATAAGGGCTATAAAATTTATACTTACTTAAGTTATTTTAATAATAAATTAAGAGATCTTTTAATTCCACTATAGGGGTCACTATAGCTAGTGGAGATAACCCCTTTTGGAAGATTTTGAGTTTTGAGATAGTAGGCCTTGCGGACTGCCGTAGGTTGCGGTTTAAGACCCCGTTGGCTAGCTCCAGGCCCACGCCCTAGACCCCCCCAGACCCAGGGATCCAACTGCGGCGGCGTAACGTCAGGTACCACAGATCCCCCGCTTCCCGCTGCAGACGCACGTTAGGGTCTTTGGTGGCTTGCAGCATTTCGACACTGTGAAGGCGACAGATTAAAGTGCCCCAAGGCCCACCATGACAGGCTGACAGCCCCTGACAGCACGGTGTATACACTGTCCCTGAGCAAGATAGGTACCTGCGTACCTTATCTAGTCGTTATCAATTGGCGCTAAAACCATCTACTGCATCTGTGCGGCGCAGCAGGAGCGACCCGACCGCGCCGTCGCAGCAGTCTCTAACATTGTTCCGACTTCAATCCTCTTGCTGCCGACTTGGCCACTTGCATTTGACACCCTCACACGTTCGGGCCTGACAACTCTCCGAGTTTTGTTTTCCCTTCGAGGACCTCGCCCCATATTCCCCCACCTTTTCTTTTTGATCCTCCGTCGCTTATCTTCCGGCCGTTTCTACATGTCGGTGCGTCTCAGCTAGCCACACAGAACCAGCACACTGGACATGGCCCAATAATGCGACGAGTTGTCGTGACAGGGCTCGGCGCCATCTCGCCCTTCGGTGTTGGCGTGCGCACCACATGGACTCGTTTGCTGGCCGGAGAGTCAGGCATCACCAGCGTGGCTGCATATGAGCCGCAGCGCCATTGGAAAGATCTGACGAGCACCGTTGCTGGGATAGTTCCTAGTCATGGCCCGGATCAGTGGCGCCCGTCTGACTGGCTCGACGCCACGGAACAACGTCGCATGTCGAGATTTGCCCAGTACGCCGTGGCCTGTGCGGACATGGCAATGAGCGATGCCGGCTGGAAGCCCCAGACCCAAGAGGACTTGGAGGCCACGGGCGTCTGTATGGGCAGCGGCATTGGCAATCTCGAAGAGATTTACGAGACGAGCTTGGCATTCAACCAGCAAGTGAGATCTTGAGCCTCAGGTGATCGACGAGCAAGGAGCCAAGCTAAAGTCTGTTTCTGGTAGGGCTACAAGAAGGTTTCGCCGCTGTTCGTCCCCAAAATCCTCATTAACCTGGCCGCTGGCCACGTCTCGATGAAGTATGGCCTGCAAGGACCCAACCATGCCGCCACAACCGCCTGCACTACTGGTGCGCACTCCATAGGTGACGCGATGCGATTCATTGCCCATGGAGACGCAGACGTCATGGTCGCTGGCGGTACAGAATCGTGCATCCATCCCTTGACCTTTGCCGGTTTCGGGAGGGCAAGGTCCTTGTCCACGGCGTACAACGACAACCCCCACGCGAGCTGTCGCCCGTTCGACCGCGACCGCAATGGTTTCGTCGTCTCGGAGGGCGCGGCAGTCCTGGTGCTGGAGGAACTCGAGCACGCCAAGGCCCGGGGTGCCCGCATCTACGCTGAAGTGAGGGGTTACGGCTGCACCGGCGACGCCAATCACATGACGGCACCGCGAGAAGACGGACGCGGCGCTTTCCGCGCCATGAAGCTTGCGTTGAAGAACGCGGGAATCCGCCCCGCTGACGTGGACTACATTAACGCTCACGCAACAGGGACGCAGGTGGGCGATGTGGCCGAAGCTTCCGCTATTCGAAGCGTCATGACGGGTGAGGAGGGACACGCGGCAGAGTCGAAAGTAACCGTCAGCAGCACGAAAGGTGCCGTCGGTCATTTGCTGGGGGCGGCTGGCGCAATCGAGGCCCTGTTCGCCGTTCTATCTGTGGCGGAGGTGAGTTATGGTTTCGCGGCTACTGGCCCTCGAGTCCGAAACCTTATCTTTCCCAGACTTTGGTCCAACGAACCCGTCGCTGACTCTGCCAAAGGATATTGTGCCACCCACCCTGAATCTTGAAAACCCAGATGTCGGGGGATCCATGAATCTGGTACCCCTTAAGGCACAGGCGAAACAGGTCAACGTTGCCATGTCCAACAGCTTTGGGTTCGGAGGGACGAATGCTTCGCTGGTTGTTTCTAAAGTTCGTTGATGTAATGGGATTGCCGGCCATGGGACCCAGAGAACAACCATGCTACGAGACGGCTGCGCCCGATATGCTTAGCCTCTGCGTCTAAAGCGCGTCTAGGAGATGAGCCGAAGTCTTCGTCGTCATGCTCGATGTATTATTGGGTCATACGGAACTTGTAATGCGTGTAAACTACATAGTTGCCGATAAGCGCAGAGACAAGCGCATCAAGTCTCGAATGGACCCAACTGTATTGCTACGTGAACTCTTAGTGGCTCGTAAGCCTTGCCTACACGATAACGAGCTGTTCTGACCGAGCTCTGTCAATCCTCTGGGTTGAACCATCGCTCCTTGGTACCGAAGCTTGTATAGTTTTGAGCTCGTCAGGACTCTGTACCCATTGTCGGCTGAAAAGTTACGGTGTTCAAGACTCATCGCTTACTCCAGCTTAGAATCGACGATATGGGCTTATCCACCGTGCGACACTTGCAAACCGTGACACGGTACGTAGACGCCGCACGGACCTACGCGGCAAAAGTAACCCGAAGTTCCCCCGAGCTAGGCATGCGCCGCAAGCTCCAAATTTCCAATTCGATGTGTTCATGAACTTTTTTGGATGACGTTCAGACTCGAGTCTCCGGATTTCGGGCCCGAGCTGGAAGAAAAGTTCCACCACAACCCCGGCGACGACCACGGCCACCATCACGACGATTCATTCCCGTCGGCTTAACCCATGCACTGCTTCGCATTGAGAGGTTAAACCACAACTCAGCAACAATGGCCTGCCAAACCTGCCGCTACCAAGCCCGGCTTCTGGCTCGGAGCCTGCGGGCTACCGCAGACCTTTCCAGCAGTGCCGCGGCCTCTTGGAGCCCGGTCGCCGCGACGGCAGCACGCCGAGCGGCCGTCGCTTCGCCACATGCGACGACCACCCCGACGAACCCGGCCGGGAGGAGATACTTCAGCCAGTCGGCCGCCCCGCGCAACAGCTCGGCGAGCTTCAAACAGGCCGTGAGGGCCGGCATGCTCGCCGCGGCGCCCAAGACCATGGCCGCGTCCCTGACGACATCCCGACTCGAGACCTTGTACGGCGTCTGCGCCAAGCCCGCGCTCTACAAGATCGCGGACCAGGACCGGCACAACGAGACGGTCCGGCTGACGACGGACGGCGAGGAGGTCGGCGAGCCCCTGGGGCCCTGGCTTGGACGTGAGTTACCCTCCCTCGCCCGCTGCTTATTGCTCGCAAGGCCCGTTCCAAGACTAACACTCCATCTCTCTCTCCGCCGCAGTCCTCGACCTCCCCCCCTCGTTCAGCTCCTGGTCCCAGGCCACGATGCTGCACATGTACATCGTCCTCGCGCGGCTGCGGTGCCTGGAGCGCGAGGCCGCGCAGGCCCTGCAGCACCAGTTCATCGACCAGTTCTTCTTCGACTGCGAGCGCATGATGCACCTGAACCACGGCATGACGTCCTCGGCGCTGCGCCAGCGCTACCTCAAGGAGATCTTCGTCCAGTGGCGCGGCCTCATCGCCGCCTACGACGAGGGCGTCGTCAAGGACGACCGCGTCCTCGGCGCCGCCGTCTGGCGCAACCTGTTCAAGTCCCGCGAGGAGGCCGACATGCGCGAGGTCGCCGCCGTCACCGCCTGGATCCGCGCCACCCTGCGCGACCTCGAGGCCGGCGCCGTCGAGGACCTGCTCGTCGACCCCCAGGCCGTCTTCCGTCGCGACCTGGCCGGCATGTTCGAGCTCGTCGACGCCTTCGCGCCCCAGCTCGAGACCGAGCTCGAGGGCCTCGGCGCCAAGGCGCAGAAGCTGCCGCCGCCGGAGCCGGTGGCCGAGAGCCAGGATGGTCCCGATGCCGAGGAGGTCCTCACGGCTCCCTCGTCGTAAAAAACGTGTCTTCATTTGTAGAAAAGGGAAAAGGGGGGGAATTGCGTTGACTGGCATTGTACGCTTCTTGATCGAGGATACGATACGCTTTGTAATTTTGTACAATCATCGAGGCATCAAGTAGAGACACCGGATGGGCAGTCAATTCATGAAAGTGGGGTGGGAGGGGGAACAAAAAAAGGAAAGCTCTGTAAATGTAGTCTCATTTTTCTTTCTTCGTCTAAACCAAAGAAACCCATCACTCAAGCCTGCTTCTTCTCCCACATCTGGAACTCGTACCTCGTCCCATTCTCCTCGATCTCGCCCGCCTCGACCTCCTCGCCCACCCAAGCGTCCAGCTCCTCCTTCCCGTTCCGCTCCCAGCCCCGTTCCGCCGCCGACGCCGCGCCGAGCTCCAGCGGGAAGAAGGCGTCGCACTCAAAGTCCCCGAGCACCCTCGTCAGCAGCACGCGCCTCGCCTCCGCCAGCTCCAGCGCCGCGGCGTAGATCTGCGCGCCGCCGATGACGAACACCTTGCCCACCACGTCCGCGGCGGCGGCGCCCTCGCGGCTCCGCAGGAACGCGAGCGCCTGCTCCAGCGAGCCGACCTTGACGGGCTCCGCGTCCGGGTCGACCGCCGCCGCCGCCGAAGAGGAGGAGGGGTCCCAGGCCGGGTGCGAGCGGCTGATGACGATGTTGACGCGGCCCTTGAGCGGGCGGAAGCGCGGGGGGATGCTCTCCCACGTCTTGCGGCCCATGATGACCGCGTTCTTGGCGTTGGAGGGGGCCTGTGGTGGGAGGGTGGGAGTTGATCGTTAGTCGGATGTGCAGTCTTTTGTTGGTTCCGGGTTCGGGGTTCGTTGCTTACCTGAGAGGGAAGCCTCTTGGTCACGCGCGCGAAATAGGCCATCTCCTTCTTCAGCCCGGTCCAGGGGAGGCCGCCCTTGGCACCGATGCCCATGTTGCGCGTGGCCGCGACGATGAGTGTCAGTTCGTGGCTCATGATTGCGAGGCAGTTCTCGTGTTCCTCTTTTTCTTTCTTTCTTTTTTTTCCCGAAATGTCGTTCGAGCAGAAAATGCGCTGCGAAACACAGACTAATTCAAAGCCGGTTGTTTGGCCCGGTCTGCAGGTGGCGTGTTCTACTCAAGACGTATGAAGGCCGTGTAAACGTGGGGTGTGGTTCATTCTGAGTTTTGCGGGACGCGATGAGGACCGAAATGGCTTGCGTCGTGCGAGCGATTGGTCGATTCCCCCGACGCACCCCCATCGAATCAGGCTTCATGCCTAGAGACAACTCGCAACACACAGCAATAGCGTTTGGCATCGAAGAGATGACTTTATCGTCAATTGTGTACCAGTGTTTACTTTTGAGACCAAACCCGTGTTATATATCCTCCTTGCTCATTGCAATATTTGGCAAAGAAGTCACTTCTCAAGTATGCTTTTCCTTCGTTTTACGGCCCCGTCGGCAATGTCAAGACCTTGTCAACCGACTGCGTTGAAAGGGTGTATCGGATCAAGTAGTATTGATGAATCAATTGAGACTGCAAGTGTGTTCGAAGGTGGTATATAGAAGTGACCAGCGATGCCACCCTTAGTACGCCTGTCCCTGGGCCAACCCAGGAACCATAACCCCAATTGATGTTCCGCCATGAAAGCCAATGCCGTATTCGCTAGCATTACGTGTGTTGATGCGCTATTTCGCCACATTCCTTTCCTCGTTCATCGCAACTCCACCGAAGGAAAGTAACGCGGTCCCGCGAAGCCCTTGGCGAGAACTGCCTGGATATCGATGTTGCTGCCGGACGCCCGACTGCTGCTCCACATCTTCAGGAGGATAAATCTCCCAGACACTGGAGGATCGAACCGGATCGTACATTTGCTCTTGTCCTTCTCGATAAAGAATTTTGCATGGGGTGCCATCAGGTCGCCGCCCACGGCACGAACGGCCGCCTGTGTCGCCATCTGTGTCGCCTCGACAGCCTCCGCAAGAGACATTTCTGACGTGTCACGATGCCTGCTTGTAAAAGAATAATCGTCAAAGCCGTATTCGTCCGTTGCAAATGGGTTTGCTTCATCGCTGCTTTCACTTTCAAACGGGAGAGAACCGATTCTATCGGGTGCTCGACGGTTGATGGAGATTCTGGGCGTGTCTTCATCATCTGGCTCCTCATAGCTGCATTCGGTTGTAATGTTGAACGGCGGCAGCTGTGTGCTGAACTCTGGGGGTATCTGCGCTGTCCGCTGCTCGTTCTCGTCGTCGTCACCGCCTAAATTATAGAGCCGTCTCTCCCGAGCGTGCGTTCTCGTCACTGTCGTCCCGTCCTCATGATGGCGAATGGATATGATAGGGGCCAGAGCTCTTGTGGAAGGGCCTCGACTGGACCTTGGCGGCGCGTACTTTATCTCATATGCTGCCGTCCTCGACAAAACCTCGTCCTGGTTCATGGACACGAATACCATCCCCTCTCGAACCCTGGAAAACGTCAGGTAAGAACTCATACTCTAAACCAGGCCCACTTACGGCGATGAATAGTTTGAGGCCGGCGCCTTGATCACGAGCTCTTTCAAACTGAAGGCCGTCGCACCCTGGTGTCTGAGGATGATGTTGCAACGGCTAGACTGCGTGCAATAGACAGTCTTGTCGTCTCTCAGGATGTTGTCGTAGGCATAGGAGTGCTTGTTATCGAACAAACCCCCGTCACAGCTGAGGATTTCCATCTTGAGCTGGCCAGGCTCGACCTGTCCGTACCGTCCATATCGAAAGCCCCTGAAACTCTGCGCAGCTCGCTCAGAATCGAGTTTCCTCCTCTTTACCCGCCGATTGTCCTCGGGGTGGTCGTCGTTAGGCATGGGCGATAAGTTGGGAGGCGATACGTTGGGAGGCATTCGGGGAGGTGAAAATGGCGAAGAGCTGTATCGTGTCCTACGATTCCACAAGGCTCTGACCGCCTCTAAACTGTCCTGCGTACCGTCTAGCCGCTGGCGTCCAGACAGCGATCGGGCAGACCGGTAATCACCGACTGGTGGTAGTTGTAGGGCCTGACGTCGGGAATCGTCCTCCTCTCTTTGATCGTTTTGTAGTGTTTCCAGTACGTTCGAAGTGTCTAACAGATTCAACCCTTGAGCTCGATTCCGCGAGTTGTTGCGATCGATGTCGTTCTGAGCCGCAGACATGAAAGCCGTGAGACCATTCAGCGTATTTCCCACAAGATTTCCTAGAAGCTCGTCGTATTCAGCCTGGAAATTTCGATCTGCCATTTGTCGAGCAATGTGAAGAAAGCTTTCGGAGTCTTCCCGGGCGGCGTAGGATTCGGGCTGGCGTCGGGGTGGAAGTGGTGGTTGAAGACCACGGGTCGCGGGCAAGGGCGGTAGCGGGGGTAATCTGCGATATATCGCGAGACGCAGGAAGTCGTCTTCGTCTTCGTCTTGTCTTTGAGAATCCTGACTCGGGCTTGGCCGCTGTGACGACATGCTTCGGCAGGGACACTGCAAAGACCCAGCGACGCAGACGCCAGGGAGGGGGACGAATTCCGATGACTCTTTTCGAACCTTCGCCGCACGTGGTAGGGCAGTAAGATTTACGAGGTCATGCAGCGGCGAATCTGAGTAATAGCTGTGGGTTCGGTAGACGGCGTCTTGGGAGACTGTACAGGCTGGCAAACAGGTCGACAGTAGGGCGTACTACAGGTTCGGTAGAGTGAAAGCTACCTAGCGAATCGGTTAGGCGACCGGGAAAATACGGCAGGAGGTGTGTTGAAGAGGACTGCAAGATTTTGAGGCTGCACCGCTGCGAAGGAAGGCGTCGTAGAGGGTGGGATCTTGTTCGTCGGGGCGCACTCACATGGAAAGTATTTGCGGACGAGGGGCGGTCGGCCGACAACCAGAAGGATCCGTCGTCGGTCGGCTCAAATGGCTGGCATTAGTTCGCAAGGCCCTCGATGGAAAAGACCAGAAGCAATGGAGGAGTTCGAGAAACCCGACGAGATACTGGCGCGAGAGGGGAACGGTCACAGCAGGACAATTGTGTGTCGTCAGCAGGCCGGTAGAAGGCGGAACTCGGTTGGTCGCTGATGGAAGTCGGACAGACGTCTGAGGTGCTTTAGTGTTCTGAATCCAATCCAGCAGGAGGCGAGCAAACGGACAGGCGACCAGTAGCAGTGGTGGGATCGCCCTGATGCACCCACTACCTACCTAGGTAAAGTACAAAGCCCCTGGCCCTGTCCATCGCGGGGTCCCGTGTTGTAAGAACCAGCCCGTGATGCGAGGAAGGGACAGCGCTGGGAATTGCTAGCAGGTACTTGAGATATACGTGTGTGCCAATAGAGTTGGCAGGTACCACTTAAGCATGGCTCTAGCGCGCTATCCGTGCCACTCCAGAAGGCCTGTGTCGGACCTGCCTGGTCCTCGCGTTAACAATTTCTCTCCCCTTCGTTTGCTGTGGCTTCCATTTCAGTGAACCTTCAGCCGCCAACCAGCCTTGCTTTACGAACTGAGGCAGTAGTCTTATATCATCAACATTAGCCCTCTCTCTCACTCTTCGCCAACAGACGTGGCGAATTTCTTCCCGCAAATTCATCCGGTTACCTGCGACTACGACTGCCGCTCAGACGAGTCTTGCGATACCCGCAGCGCGACTCGCTGGGCACTCCCGTTAGCTCAGCTCACTCGACGCGGTTTCACCTTGTCATCTGCCGAACCTGTGCTCGAGTGCGCCTTATCACTTCATAAGCCGCCTGCGCGCAGATTCATCCTATTAAGTACGTCGGCGAGTTGACCTTCGGGCCATTCCATCCGAACGACACGACTTCGCATTGCACCTGTCCTCTGCCCAACGGCCTCACTCTCATCTCACTACCAAGTCACCCACCATGGAGGACCAATCGCAAAATCCCCAAGACAACAAGCCGGCTCAGGAGGCCGCTGCACCCAACAGCAATGCTCCAGCTCAAGCCATCACCATCCCGAGCCATCCCATGCCGACCCCTGCCAACGGCTTCGACATGACGCTCCAGGCCGGTCCGATGGATCAGGTCCTTCCTGATGCGCTACAGGAGGTTATCCCCGGAGGGATGCCTGAGATCCTACCCGGCATGTTGCCCACCGGCGAGATGTTCATGCCCCAGCTGCTCCCATCAGATGCTCAGCAACTGCTGGCCAACGCAGGCGCATTGCCTAGCATCCCAGCAGAAGCAATGAGCGCAGGTATGGGCCGTCCCCTGTTTGCTGTTGTGCAAGCCGACTAACACGTTCCAGATGAGATTGCGCTCTACGACCGTCAGATCCGCCTTTGGGGCATGAAGGCCCAAGAAAAGATCCGCAATGCCAACATCCTCCTCATCACCATGAAGGCCCTCGCAAACGAGATCGCCAAGAACCTCGTCCTCGCCGGCATCGGCTCGCTGACCATTCTCGACGGCGCCACCGTCTCCGAGTCAGACCTAGGCTCGCAGTTCTTCCTCTCCGAAGAGGCGAATCACGTCGGCCAGAACCGCGCGCAGGCTGCCGCCGTCGCGATCCAGAAGCTCAACCCGCGCGTCAAGGTTCACGTCGACGCCGAAGGCATCAAGTCCAAGGGCACGAGCTACTTCTCCGGCTTCGACATCGTCATCGCCACGGACCTCGACCCGGACTCTCTCAACATCATCAACACCGCCACCCGTCTGCACCAGAAGTCATTCTACGCCGCCGGCACCCACGGCATGTACGGCTTCATCTTCTCCGACCTCATTGAGCACGACTACGTAATCGAGAGGGAGCTTGGCAACGTCGCCACGAAGCTGCAGCCCGAGACCAGGACCCGCAGCGTCGTGGCTGTGAACACCAAGAAGGAGGGCGGCAAGACCATTGAGATGGTCACCAAGCGCGAGCTCTACTCGACGTGGTATCTTGCTAGTGACGGTGCCACGTTGCCGGAGGAGTACGCGAAGAGTGTGCGCCGCAGGAAGGCCGTCAGCCCCGCCCTGTCCTGCCTGCGAGCGCTGTGGGATTTCCAGGTGCTCAACGGCGGCCGCCTGCCCAGCCACACCAAGGAAGACCTGGGCCTTTTCACCAAGCTTGCAACCGCTAAGCACGCCCAGCTCGGCCTCCCCTCCGAGACGCTGCGATCCGAGATCCTGCGCAGCTTCCTGCAGAACATCGGCAGCGAGATGGCGCCGGTCACCGCCATCCTCGGCGGACAGCTCGCCCAGGACGTCATCAACGTCCTGGGCCAGACGCAGCAGCCGATCCAGAACATGGTGGTCTTTGACGGCAACAGTATGGAGGCCCCCGTATACCCGCTGCACCCCGTCGGCGAGCTGGGCCGCGGCCTGCTCTCCCTCGCCGCGCCGGGCGGTCTCATCCCCAACGGCGCCGGCATGGTCGCCCCCGACCCGGGCATGATGATGAACATGGACGGCTCGGTGGACTTTGCCAACCCCATCATGACTCAGTAGCGCAATAACGTGTGCCTCCGGATCTTTACGACGTGACGTGGCAGCAGACGCAAATCCTGCTTTCGCATCTAGTGTGTACAACAATATGCTTGCGAGGAGTTGAGATACAGGACCTCCGTCCCCCCGCCGGCAGAAGGCGGGCGGGGGAAGGGAAGATAAAAAGAGAAAATGGCCTGGATACAATGTAATATTAGCTACTCTGTAATCGACAAAAAAAAAGTCGATTTGACTTTGACTATCAGCCGGATGTGATGCCATCATGCGTGGAATATTCCTGTGTCTTCTCATCGCGTGTTGCATGACTGAGCTCGAGATTTCAGAGACAGCTACAACAGAGACCAAAAGGAAATCAACATGGCTGCTCTTGTGGCTGTAGGCAGTAGTGACCTTGTCACACTCGGCCATCGCACTTTAACAGAAGGCACCTACAGAGAGTCACGAATGTCGCGTCCCCCGTTGGGCATCGCCCTAGTATCACGGGACCGCCACTTTGTGCGCACTGTCTCTACGTGGCAGGCATCTCGCCCCCCCCCCCCCCCCCCCCTCTTGTACCTTCTTGCCTTAAGGGCTGCGTAGTATCGTCGTCCTATTGACGAATTCAATATTTTAACAGTTTTGTTCAGAAATGGGAGGGGACGATGTTTAGTTTGGTGGGGAAGAGAATCAAGAAGTACAGAGGGGAGAGAGAACGAAGAAAAGAACAAATCCAAGTATCTGGCGCCACGAGAATCTACCTATGCCCCGTCTTGGTCATCTCAGGTCTCAGCCGGGTAGTCAGACGCAAAGTCCATGTGAATGACTGCCTACCTCCTTCCGCGCGGCAGAAGGCTCGGGCCGATGGAATCGCTTTGTAGTTGAGATTGCCGCCTCTCTCGTCTTATCTTCTCACGGTGGCCGAGGCTGTAGGTTCATAGTGCTCAACGTGAAGACGAATCGAATCGTAGCCCAACTATTAGTTTCAACCCACGTAGCCCGTTGACTCGGGCTGTTAGACTCCTTGGCTAAGTCTTCCCGAGTGGTTAGCTACGCTCTTCAGAAATATCACGCTCCAATGCCACTCGGACTATGTTCTTATCCCCAAGTGCTTTTATTTCAAGACTCAATCGTTGTAGTCATTATCATGCTAATTTTATAGGTCCTTGTGACCATCGGCCTCTCGGCCCTCGCCCTTCTCGGGGAGCTCTTCCACCGGCTTTTCAGCCCTAGCTCCCATGTCCTTCCAAGGAAGCTCAGCTACCGGCTTTTCAGCCCTAGCTCCCTCTCTGTCGTCCGGGGGAGCATGCGCTCCTTGGTATAAGCCAACGGTAATCAAGAATAATAATACAGAATGCGTTCGCTTTTCCTGGTCCTCTGTGTGTATGAAAGGAAATCATGCTTAGTTCTTCTTCTCCTCTCAGATAAATCTTCCCATGGCCCTGTCAAAGGCCTTTTGCGCTTCCGAATCCGAGTCCGTCTTCGGATCTGTCTCGGTACTTTCTTAACCATCAAGAAATCTTTCCATGGCCTTGTCGTAAGCCTTTTTAGCTTCCACGCGCGGGTCGGTTTTGGTCCTTTCATCCCCATCAAAATATCTATTCATTGGCTTGTTGGAGGCCTGTTGCGCATCCGAGTCCGGGTCGGTCTCCGGGGTTGACTTGGTCCTTCTGGAACGTCTACCTTTCCCGAAAATTGCGTGGGGCCTCTTGCTCTTCGAGACCTTGTATGGGAACTCGTTCGGGGACTCGTTCGAGGGTGGCTTCTAGCGCGAGCCTCGGCGCTCGTCCCCGTTCTCGTCAGGTCTCTGGCGCTGAATCTTGTTGTTGTTAATGTTCCAGCCGCGTATCTGGACAGGGCCACGATGCGGTGGAGGCTCGGTAGGGGCATAGTCCTTGATGTTTTCTTTGTAGTCGTACTGTACGGTCCGCAACTCCGGTCCCTGAGGCCAGCCGACCCGATGAGCGGGCAGAGGGGCGGGCGCCAGCTTGACGTATCTGTTGTTCGCAGAGCTTGGCGTTGAAGATCCACTTCCGGCTCGGCTCCTACCATGCGGTTCGTTGGGCTGCTGCGAAACGAATTGAAGGGCAGGAGGGCTCTGAGCAGGAGGAATGGAGGAGTAGGTTGGGGACATGCCCGAAGGGCCGTAGGAAGCCTGTGGCGGAGGGGGGGCTTGGGATCCGCCATATGGAGGGTACGATGACATCATCGGCATGCCAGGTTGTTCGCTGGTATAGCCGTTGTGATAAGGTCTCGGGGGACCAGGAGGATAAAATGAGCCGCTGTTTGTGTTCATGAACGACGGCGGCGGTTGCTGTTGGAGTTGCTGCTGCGGCTGGGAGGATTGCTGGTGTTCGGCAGGCATGCTCTCTGCCGCGGCCGGGGCACTCTTTCGACCTCTAGAAGGACGCAGCGGGGGCAGCGGGGAGCTTCTGTCGTGTGCTGGGTTCGTGAAAGGCATCCGGGATGCAGAGCTGGATTGTTGCATCGATGAAGGTGCAGGTGTCATCGGGCCGCCGCTCTGCATCGACATGCCAGGCAAGTGGTAAGGCTGCTGCGGTTGGTTGTAGGCCGTGTTATGGTAGTCATGGTGTGTAACTTGCGCATCCATGGGCGCAGAGTAGAGGCGTGGATCGATCATCGGGTCCACTGATCCGTACTGGTGCTGCGGTGGGTTGGAAGGCGGCATGTGCTGATCGTTGTAGGAAATGGGAGCATTGTGCTCGGGATACATGGACTGCCGCCGCGAGTCGCTGGGGGTCTCAATCGAGGGCCTGATGTGTGACATCTCGACAGTGCGTACGGGGGGCAACTGGTTTTGGTGCTGCTCCATGGTGGGAAGGACACGACTATCCGGTCCAGGCGAGACGACGCGAGGCTCGACCCAGGTTGCAGAGTTGTTAGAAACCACGGACATCTGAGTCTCAGCAGGCATGGGTGGCATGTTATAGCTGGGCTCCATGTGGTGGTTAGGGGGGCCGTCAACGGAAACCGCATGAACGGAAGGCGCGTCCGTCATTGGAGCATCAACGTTCTGGGGTGGGTATTCACCGACGATGGCGCCGGCAAGGACCATGAGACCGCTGGTATCCAGCGGTTGCGGCGCAATGACAGGCGTCGCAGGCTCCGTTGGGGCAGGCTCGGCATCGCCGAATACGTCACGGATAGCATCGTACGCGCGCGTAGCCGGTCTGGCGGGGGTGGGCGGCTGAATGACGACTGGTTTCTCCTCAACCGGCTTGGTCTCCTCAACCTTTGCCTGGATCGCTTCCGCGGCACTAACGAGGTCCTGAAGACCAGCAATGTTGAGGGCAGAATCGTTGCATGGAAGAGGAGAACCAGCAGGGGAGTCCTCGACACTTTCGGATTCTCTCTCCTTGATGGATTCGGCCACAGCTCTCTGCTCAGCGTAGTTGGTTGCAATATCCTTAAGAAGTCGGAGTTCCTCTGCTTCAATGTCCTCTTCCGAAATATCGTGAGCGTCGCAGACAGTAGAAAGGATTGCCGACATGCGGTCTTGGAAGGGCCTGTCCTCGACGGCAGCCTCGACCTTTGCCGCGGGAATAATGCGAGAAGTGTGAATAGTCTGGCCGGACGGCGTGAGATAGACGGTGGGATGCAGGGGGGTGGCTTCTGGCTTTGGGGGCTCGGCCTCGTTCTTGCTAGTGGGAAGAAAGTAGCCGTAGCGGGGATGAACGCCATGCTTCTCGACAAGGTCCTTATCCATGTCGTCTTCCTCGACAAGACGGGCATCCCAGCGAGCCAGAAGAGGGTCGTAGTGCCAGGTGTTGGAGTTGGGCTTGCCGAAATACTTGCCGCGCTTGGCGACGGTAGCGCCATGTTTGGCGGAGTTGGTAGAATCGCGATATCCAATCTCGTCGTCGTCAAATTGGAAGGCTGGGGGCACGATGATGCGATTCGCAATCATGGCGCCGTTCTTTGCGGGTGGGCGGTTGACTTGTCTGCAGCCGTACTCATCCGGCTCCGAGGCCTTGGCAGGCAGGGCGGGTTCTCGCTGGTCAGCAGTAAGCGGGCCCTCGGGCACGGGGGTGCTCTCATTAGACTCGTCCTCGACGTGAGCGTGTTGGGCCGACATGATGCCCGCAATGTGATTAGCAGGCGCGACATCACCGGCGGTTCTCTTGGAGGATGGCTGGCCGTCGGGCTGGTCCCTAGCCTTGCGCTTAGCCCGAGGTGCGGTGGTGGTGGTGGTAGTGGGTGCCGCCGCCTCTTTGTGCTGAGGCTCCGCCCAGGCAGCCTGGCGAAGGGCGTAGGCTTCGGTTCCCTCGACGAGCTGAGGGTAAGGCACCAGATGGCCATTGTGATAGACTTCGTAGATGCCAAACTCTGAGGCTTCCTTGTCTGAGATGGGCTTGTAGTTCCAGCCGCCATCGACAAGCTGAGGTGGGGGCGTGAGCAAACACACAACACATGGCGAAGCGGAAATCGGGTAATACTCACGTCGACAGGCAGTCCGTGACTGTAGAGGTACTCCAAGAGGTCGAGGCGATGGATTTGCGCGTCCAAAAATCTCTCCTCAAGATCTTCGACTGAGTTCTAATGCCGCGGATCACCGCCAGTTAGCGGACGACCGGGGGTGAAGGGGAGAAAAAAAAAACACATGACATGTCAATGCCGGGATTCACACGTACCTGGTAGATCTCGAGCACGGCTGCTTTCTGGTGCTCATAGGCCGCCATTGTCATTTTTGTGTCGTGAGCGAGCTTCCTCTCGACGGTGGCAATTCTGTGCTCGAGTCGCTCCTGCAATTCCTGCTTGACGACCTCGAACTCGGGGACTTGCATGTAGTGATCGCTATCCTTAGTGAGGCGCTTCACGGAACGCGTGGCGAGGTCTTGCAGGGCAGGCTTCATAGCGTTGGAGAGAGCGTTGTACTGAGCCTTGAGCTCGCGCTGGCGCTCGTACTTGGCTTGAGCCTCATCGTTCTCAAATTGCTTGAAGCGGCCGCGTCGACCAGTGCCGATGGTGGGCGCAGGCTTGGTGACCTCCTTCTTGGGAGCGGCGGGTTTTCTGCCCCGTCCTCTACCTCTGCCCTTGGCCTTGGGCGTGGGCTGAGGAGTCGGAGTCGAGGCAGACTGCTCCGGAGTCTCTGTGTCTGACATGATGCTGGTGATGGCCAGTCATCAAGATACGTGACGGACCTGGGCTGTGTGGAGGAAGGAAGGGAAATGGGGGTCAAGTGGAGGCAAAAGTAAGAGCGGGTATGGTGTAATGAGACGGGCAGGAAGGAGATGAGAGAGGTAAGAGTATGCGTGTGAGAGAGTAACCAGGGCAGAAAGCGGGTGACCTGGAGAGGGTAAAAAATCGAGAGAATAGCCGCCCGAGGGTGAATCAGTCGCTCTCGAGATGCGTAAGCCAGCGCGATTGTGCCTGCAAGCTGAGGTGAGGCAGGCGTAGAGAGCTTTTCGGTTTTGAAGAAGTTCGTTGTTGGCAGCTCCGAAGAGAAGAAGACGAGGGTGTGGATTGGATGGGCGCACGGCAATGGGTGTGGGCTAAGAAAAAGCAGCCGCCTGGCCTCTCTCTCTGGGTGTCTGTTGTCTCTCAATGGTGAGTGTTGCCCACCTGTGCCAGCGCAACAGACTTGAAAATTCGCGATGGGGGAGAAGCGTGGAAGGAGTAAAAATATAATCTGGAGACAGACGAGAGGCTTCCGCAGACGCCGCTGTTCGTTTTGAAGGGGCGCGAATGGTTGGTTGTGGCGCGGATGAGGTCGAAAGATTGTGCTGTTCTTGATGTTTTTTCCCCTTCCTGCCTTTTGCAAATAATACGCTGCCAGAATGAGACGGGGGGACCAGGCGGAGCGCAGTAGCAGCACCAGCAGCAAGCACCAGCACCAGCAACAGAGACGTGACCACCCTTCTGAGGCAAGGCGGAAAGGCAAGGCCCAGCCCAGCACCGTCCTGCACACACTTAGACCAATCTGGTAGGAGACGGCAGGATTCCTTAAAGTTTGATTGGTCCGGTTGTGCTGATAATCCGGTAGCCGAAAATAGTGTCTGGCCCCTGTCACAGGGAGAAAGTACTCGATACATTAACGCGCTGCCCTCCCGTGGCGTTCCGCGGCGTACAGATACCGCTTTGGCGTACTTGGGCGCTGTAGGTTGCCTTTCCAGCGGGGGAGGTCAACTGAGAGCCAGGGCCCATCTCAGCCCAGTGTAAGCCTCTCTCTGCGCTGCTGTCCAGGCCGCTCAGGACCTCGCAACGGGGATTTGCGACTTGGCAGGCCAACCGGCGAAGAATGCCTGAGAATGCATGCACCTCACACCTCTGGATACCGTGTGTTTTTGGTCTCCTTGCGTAGGGATGCTCCTCACCTACAAATATCCACCAATCTTGTTCTGGCTCCCTCGGCACCTTCCTTGCCCAGGTATCTTCCTTACGTGAACCAATTCTCTTGTCTGCCGCACAATCGTAGTGTCTGCTAGGTGTTCACTGTGTTGGATGGGTTCTATGATGACGGCTACCTATTCTAAGCTAAGCCAACTTGTACCGCGTCGTCTCATCGCCGCATAACGACCTCCCGCATGCAGCCGGCTCACTCATTCTCATTCGAAGTGAGAGCTCTAGGACTGAGGCCAAATAACAAATAAGCATTTCAAGCAATGTGAACCAGTGCTTCCCATGGGTTGGACACACTGACAGTGAGAGGCAGACATTTTCCTAAGGTTCTTTCCTCGCCCAGCGAAGAACCTACCTGGGTAAGTACATGTACAAAGTTCGGACGAGTCGGAGGGGGGCGCGTTTACAGGACCTGGTCCCGTCCGACAAGAAAGTGGGTCTTATTCGTCCCAGATCCCGAGCTCTTGCCGTCCAGCCTCTTAATGTCCAGGTCATCTGCACACTGGTGCTGGTTGTGGCTAACGAGATCCCATGATGCACCGAGAAGTGGCATCAGATTACGTAGTCAGGTCCCTCGATTTTTTTTTTCTCGTTCCTTCCTTTTGAGATCCAAGAACGTGATCATCGGGCCCTCTGTCTAATACGTCGTCTGAATGAGTCTGCCCACCAGTCCCAACGCAACAAGGACGAGAAAATTTGGCATATGGCGACTCTCCCTTGCGTCCGCTGAGGTGCCAAACAGTCAAGGTTTCCATGAACCTCATTTGAATCTGGTCCACCCAAGAGGAAAAGTTTACAGTGTACCTACGCACCAGCATCCCAAAACTCAAAGGCAACGCCACCGCCTTTGGGAGCAACGGAACCGCCCATAACGTCGACGAGCAACGTGATTGATGCGTCTGCCTATCCCTCAAACCCGTGACATTTTCGCCTTACATGCCGAAATACTCCCCTTCCCTGCTCACACGAGCAGGAAACAGACATGAAAAAATAAAGACAAAATAAAACCCTTCTCTTCCCGCCGCTCACACCGCACGACCGGACCTCCCACGCCCGGGGTGGACACCGCTCCCGCTCCACCAAAAAGTCCCTGAACAGGACCTTACAACTCTGTCAACGTGGTGAGGTACCGTTACAACGCGTCACGACAGCACCTGGCCAACTGGCGTCTCCAGTTCCCAATCGTGAGCCTTCACCCCCCCTGCGGTTCTCCATAATCCGGTGTCGCCCCGTTCAGGGGAGGGGGTGGTCGTCGTGCAAGCTCGGAGCGCACTAACAGGTACCTGCTTGTCTGCTTGCTTAGGCGCATTAACCCAGGTACCTTACTTACATAGCACCCAAGGGGCCACGGGCCACCGACGGCTTAACCTCGTCTATTCCCGAGCCGCCGGGGCGCGCTACTCACCTTCGGTCAAGGACCGCTGCAGGAAAAAAAAAAACTTCGGTCAAGGTACTACGACGACCGTGGGGTCCGGCGCGGGACGCGGGTAGCAACACCACTACATCCCGCCGCCGTCCCGAGTCGTCGACACGCCGTGCTTCCTCACCACCTCCGGAACGTACGCCATATACCCTCTACATCTCTCGTATTCTTTCCTAGCCCTGCGACACCACCACCACCACACATCCGCTACCACGATGGGCAAAAAGCGCAAGCACCAAAACCACTTCGTCGACTCCGCCAAGAAGAAGTCGAGGCCGAACCCGGGCCCCGGCGCGCCGGGCGGACCGTCCAGGGCGAAGGGCAAGGGCGGCAGTGCCGCTGCCGCCGCCGCCGACGGTGCTAAGAAGAAGGAGCAGAAGCAGTACCACCAGAACCAGGAGCCCGTTATCCCCTTCAAGCCCGAGGACGCCATCCTGCTCATTGGCGAGGGCGACCTCAGCTTCGCCGCCAGCCTCGCCGCCCACCACGGCTGCCGCAACATCACCGCCACCGTGCTCGAGAAGAACGAGAGGGAGCTGCTCGAGAAGTACCCGCACGCCCGGGAGAACATCGCCACCATCACCGGAGCCGCGTCGTCGAAACCGAAGACGAAGCCGTCCGCGAAGGGCGGCGACGACGACGAGCAGGAAGAGGATGAGGAGGACGCCGGCGAGCCCGAGGACGAAGCACCCGCACCCGCCGACGACGACGAAGACGAAGACGAAGACGAAGACGAGAAATACAAGCCCGCGCTCCCCAACAACAACAAGATCCTGTACAACGTCGACGCCCGCACGATGAAGCCCTTCACCAAGCGCACCACCGCCACGAACCACCACGGCGCCTCCACGACGACCAAGGCCGGCGTCTTCAAGCGCGTCATCTTCAACTTCCCCCACGTCGGCGGCAAGTCCACCGACCGCAACCGCCAGGTCCGCTACAACCAGGAGCTCCTCGTCGCCTTCTTCAACTCCGCGCTCCCCTCGCTCGCGCCGGGGGGCACGGTGATCGTCACCCTCTTCGAGGGCGACCCCTACACCCTGTGGAACGTGAAAGACCTCGGCCGCCACGCGGGCCTGCAGGCCCTCGAGAGCTTCCGCTTCCACGCCAGGGCGTACCCGGGCTACCGCCACGCGCGCACGCTCGGCGTCGTGAGGGACAGGCGCAGCGGCGAGGCCAGCGGCGCCGCGTGGAAGGGCGAGGAGAGGCCCGCGAGGACGTACCTCTTCATGCGCAAGGGCGAGGCCCCCGAGCCGCTGTCGATCAAGAAGAAGAAGAAGAGGAGGGGCGGGGAGGAGAGCAGCAGCGACGAGGAGGAGGAAGAGTCTGAGGTCGAGTTGGACGACGACTGAGGCGGACACGGTGAATGGTATCCTTTTTGATCACGGTATTACTCGTTTCTTCGTCTCCATCTTCTTACCATGGGGAGCATTTTCGGTCGATTGCTTCTGTAATTGGGTGAGAAAACTGTTTCAGGGAGGGAAAAGTATCTTGGTATTTTTACAGATGGCCCGTTTCTGGGATTCTGAAGCTTACCGTGGAAAATTCTGGCATGGGTAGCAGCATGGCGTTTACACACACAAAAGAAAGGGAACGGGAGGGAAACCACTTAGACCAAAGAAAGGGCCAAGGCCAAAAGGAGAAAACAACAAAAGTCGGGGCTTCACAGCTATTCAAAGATGTAGTAGACAGATCCAAGGATCCTTGTATTGTGGTATATGATATGCCTCGTGCCTTCCGCCCCTTTCACAGCCTTGTTAAAATCATCCATACGGCCTCTGCACAAAAACCGCTTCATTGTCCCGCATTACCTATGCCGCCGCCATCTGGCAGCGGGTGGAGATGAACGAACTATGCTTTTTTTTTTCGGGGTCCCTTGGGACCTCCGGACAGGAATGAAATAAGCAACGCCTTGGGCCCTCCCCATCTCCCTTGCCTTATCCGAGGGAAAAATAAATAAAGCCAAACGCTGGGAATGCCGCCTTTTCGTTGCCACCCCTCATGACTCCATAACGATTACACGCTAGGTTGGAGGGAAAAATGATGATTCGCAAATGCCCTTCTCAGCCTCTCTCTCTCGTCCCCTCGCTGACTGAGCTGTGACCTTCGCCCGATTTTGAATATCCACATGAAAAAAGCCGCACAACAAAGATGGCAAACAGCTGTGTGTTTGGGGGTCTGCTGATGCCCCTTCCGAGCAAAAAATGCAATATGCCTGCTTATACGTACAACGCCGAGTCCCACTTGTTCTCGGCCGGCACGACCACCAACGTGCCTATTTTGGTATTTCCTCCTCGCTAGTGAACGGGCACCTCTTGCTGCTGCATCACGGTGCCCTACTTGTGATCGGAACCGCCGGCGGGCTCCCCTTCGCCAGCTACTATCACGCCGCCGTTGACGCGGGAATGGCCATCAGCGCTGCCCTCGAGAGTGTTGCCAGGTCCGTGTGCTTTTGTGGCCTCTTCCTCGAGCCGCTCGGACTCCTCGTTCTCCCTCATGAGGGCTTCTTCCTGCTCTCTAAGCGCTTGCTGCTCTTCAGACAAGGACAACGGGGAATCGACGGGGGCGGGCTCGGCAGGCGGAGGCGGCGGCGGAGGAGGTGGTGCGCCGTCCTCCGCGCCGTCCTCTCGCAAGCGCTTCGCCAATGGGCCGTCTAACGGATCCATAGTAGGCGACTCGCGAGTCTCCTCGCCACGCTTGCGCTTCTTTTCAGGGCTGGTCGCTGACTCCGCTTCGTCATCATCGGAGAGCATAACTTCGTCGGCAACATCGGCCACAACAGTGTCGCTATCCGCGGGCTGGGCCGCAGAGCCAGGCTCGTCGCTCTTGCCCGTATCCGTCTGGCGGGCTGCCTTCGCCTTCTCATAGTTCCTGAGCTTCACCACAGCCTTGTCCAAAAAGTCTTTAACGTAGGACTTGACCTTTCTGGACTGCTTCTGATCCAAGGGAGCTGTTGGGTCCTGAACACGGTTTCGCTTAAAGTCGGAAGAGACCAGCTTCTTGTTCACGTCCTTGCCAAGTCTCTTAAGATCATCCTTGGGCAATTTGTGCCTGTACTTGTCGATCACGTACTTGACATGCGGGAACAGCTGTTGGGGAGGCGGGATTAGCAGTGATCCGTCTCGGCTCAAATAGGCATGCATACCGTGTTCTCGTATATCTTCATCTGCTTCTCGACAGGGGTAGAGCGCCACTTGTCCTGCTTGGGCTCCTGCACAGGCGTTTCCGCCCGCTGCGGGGTCTGGGTGGCCGACGGTCTGGGAGTTTGCTCCTTGGTGACTTGGTCGATGATGCTCTTGAGAAGCTGTTGCTCCTGCAGTGCCTTGGGCGTTGACTTCTGAGCGTCGGCTGGTTTCGTAGGACGCTGCCACGTCGTAACACCATTCTTGCTATAAAAGTAGGTGTTCCCGCGCGGGTCCGTTGCCGCAAACCATCCGGGAGGCAGGGGGCCGTTGTTATGGAAGTTGGGTCTCCGATGGCGAGGGGGCCCATTGAAGTAGTGAGGGTTCCGTTGTGGCATGTTGCTTCGAGGGCCCTTGGGAATCTCGACATTTTGCAGGGGGTCCGGGGTTGACTTTGCGGTGGTGTCTTCCTCACGGTCTGCATTGCGACGGTCTTGAAAGGAGTTTGTTGCGGGGGCGTTGGGGTCAAACTTCCGCTTCCCGATGCGGTAACCAAGCTCCAGCTTTGCCCATTCTTCCAACAGCTTCTTTGACCTTGCGCTGACATCCTCATGCTCTGAGTGGGTGAGCCCGTCGATTGTTGCTTCAATCTTTGAGGCTTCAATCTTGTTTCGGGTCAATCGTGGAAACTTGTCAAGGATGTCCAAGACCTGCAGGACGACATTGTGGTCGTCAATGAATGTGTTGAGCGTGGTCTTGAAGATCTGGTAGGCATGCATGCGCATGACACAATGGATGACCCGCTCATCGTCGCATTGTTGTATGCGCTCCAGCAGCTTGACTGCGATCCACTTCTCCTTGCACTGCATCAAGGTGGCCATGACTTTGCGTGCGCCGTCTTCGGTAAGGCTTCTAGCCTGCACGCTGTTGACGTACTCTTCATCGTCCTCTTCTGGCTTCTTCTTGCGAGGTTTCTTGGCCACGGCAGTGTCCCAGCTATCGCCATCGTCGATGCCGAGCGCCTCCACTGTCGCCAGGGGCAGTTTGGTAGCCCGCTCCGTCTGGGTCTTGCCACCGATGAAACCAGTACAATTGGGCTCGCCACAGTAGCAGGGTTGGGGGTCAGCCCCGTAGCGGTCGACGTTGTAGTTGAAGACCAACTCCTCGCCGGCCTTGATTTTGCGCGAGGTAAAAATGCCCATGCGGAGCTTTTCGCCCACGACCCATTTGTCGACGTAGCAATTGGGGTTGCAGGAATGGTTGCAGAAACGGCCGAGGTTGCCCTTCTTGGTCGCATCGACAAATTCGTGCTTGGTGAGCGACATGAAGTAAAAATGCTTGATGCCCTCCTCGTCGTACTGCATCATGCGCCGTCGGAAAGTCGGCTCGTTAATGACCTCGCCGATGTACTCGAAGATGAAGTCGTTAGCTTGAAGTTCGACGTTGGCGCGGAGGCCGAAGCCCTTCTTTTCCGTCTTGATGACTGAAACGTTGGCGTACTGCTTGCGCTGAAATCTCTGATTCTCGCACCCATCGCCACAGTTTCCGACGCCCATAACGCACTCCATCTTGGTCGCTCTGTTGATGCAATCCGAGTCCTCGCCACAGGAGTGATTTTTTCCATCTTCTGCAGTACAAAATTTGGTTAGTCAGGGGGCCGCTCGCGCTTGCCTCGCGACGGGCACCGAGGGAGGGCGTGGGATGAACTTACGCCACTCAGCACGGCAATCGCAGTCCAACGCATCGTTATCCGTCGATCCCATGTGCTTGGATCCGTATAGACAGTCCGGGATGACCTGAAAAGTACTGCAAGACTCCCCCGTTACGTCTGGCAGGTCGGCGAAGAGCGGCGCCTCGCGCTTCACGGGTTTTTGCGATGCTTTGCGGGAGAGCTTCGGCCGGCTGGTCGTGCCTGGTGTCGAAACGGCTTCGTCGTTGGTATTCTCGTCGCCGGGCGACAGGCTCGCGACGCGGGATCCGTGGTTGCTCTTGTGCTGAGACGACGTCCTGCTCGCGTCCCGCTCCATCTTGGCGCCATTCGACGTGGCAAGGCCGTCGTCGATTTTTACCTCCTCCATCTTCACCGTCGCCAGCGCTTCATCCTCCATCAAGCAGTCGGAAAAGCCCTCGGCAGGGCAGGAGCGCAACACGGGGAGGGCGGTGCAGCGTCGCGGTTCGTGTCGTGCCGTGGGTCGAATTGTGGAATAGGTCCTAGGGACGCAGAGCGCGAGGGACGAGAGAAGTTGGTAGCTCGCAGGTCGGGGCGCATGTACGGTAGGTAGCTGCAAGTTGTGTTGGGTGGAGTAGGAGAAAGAAAATGAAAATAATGAGGTATGGTGGCCAGCTCAGTGCAGGAGGCGGGAGGAAATGGGGGAGTTGAGAGGCGGCGGCCGCGGCGCGTTAGGAGAGAGCGGTTAGTAGTCCGAGCCAAAAGGTTTCCCGCATCGCAAGCGCTTGTCCGCACAAAGATTGACGGCAAACCAAGCAGCAATTGAGCAATGAAGGCGTTACTGAACCCGATGCAATGGATGTCAAAGCAGGAGACTACAAGGTGGTCAGCCAGAAGGGTGAAAAATATACTACAGACCACAGGGTGAAGTCGCAAAGGATGGGCAGGGCGGCGACAGGCGAGAATAATCTCACAGCGATTCTTTTCCACTGAGCAAGCAGCAATTGCTCGGCCTGTCGCGCTTGGACCAGGCGTACCTACGGATACAAGGCCAGGTACCTACCCGGAGCCTAGGTTAGCGCCTTGGGCGGGTGTGCGCCGGGCTTACCAACAGCGATGGAATTCTTCCCCGGTGGGCCCGCTGCGGGCAGGGGACGTTCGGAATATTGATGAAGCCGGATTCCGAGGCCTAGACGGGCCCGGGCTCCATGATGTCCATCCCGGGCTCCAAAAACCCGATCGTAGCTTCCCCAGACAAAGTAGCATCCGCGAGATCTGACCAATGATTGATCCCTTATGTACCCCACCTTCCGAATGCTAGGGTACAGGTACATAGGTACCCTCAGTTGAGGTGAGGTCTCAAATTCATGCTGAAGTCCGATTTGGAGATGGAGATCCCACGTCACTGACGCCTCCACTGCACGGTGAACAATTGCCCAATGTCGACCCTTGAATTGTAAGCCAGCTCGCCTCGCCCAACTACGCCCATTTACCTGTGTGTGCGTGTTTGCCCGAGACATGAGGCCAAGTTGCCCTTCTCCAGGCAGTACACATTCATGAGTACCTATTTTGGTAGCCTATTGTTGTTCGAGTGAACCGAGTGTCTGGGAGGTCCGCACTGGTCAGCGAGGTTCTGTGTAACATCGGCCCCTAGAGCCAAAGTCTGATTCCTAAGGAAAATGGAGTCTGGGACCTGCCACCCTACTAATAGGATGCTTGGAGACAGAACGTTTAGGTAGCGCGGTTCATCTGGTCCCTGCAGACCGTCTGCAGAGGTTCGTACTGAGAAGACAGTTTTCGGTTCGTCTCACCGACACTTTGCACCCACCTAGCCTGCATGATGTTCCAAGAAAGTACCCCTGGACACGATCAATCTCGGCCTCCTCATACTGAACCTGGGAGATTCACGGATCCCGGGATACAGCTTAGATAGTGCGTCCGTGGCGCCGTTGATGCTATCGACAGGCAGTGAGCGTACTGCGACTTGTGGTGCCCACTGCCGCTCCACCAGAGGATTGCCACGCGCATGTTCCTCCGATCAGCAGAAATTCAAGTGCAACCCCAGCGGTGCCGACGAATCGTGAGGTTTAGCTGCTGCTGCTGCGTGCATGTAAACAGGGCCAGGTGGCGCCTCCCAGCAATCCTCAGGGTAAGGGTAGTTTGGAGGCACCATGACGCACGCCGTCAGCGACGCGGATGCGAACGAGAACGTTGGGCAGAAGTGGTGGCGGCCGCTGTTGGAAACAAAAGAACAAGATGGACATTGGAGGTATGTAGCCGTGCCCGACTTTGGGCAACGAAGTCCTGCTGGCAAAAGTAAAGAGCCTGACGTTGCCGTTTGATGTCTTTTGGACGCTGGAGAGGCAGGAGCGAGCCATTGACATGGACGGGTCGTACATGGGTGGGTCCTCCCAGTGGGAGGATGCCAACTCATTGTGCAGCAAAGACGTCGCTGAAGCCGGATGAAGTGGCCTGGGGAGGCACCGATGGTATAAAGAGGCGGTGGACGAACGCGGCGCTCTAGGAACGAGCCAATTTTTACCGTCCCGGTTGTCTCGAATGCTGTCTGTCGCGAGATGGCCATCGGACACGGCTTTCTGATCCTTCTTCAGCCTCATTGCTTCGACTCTCATCTCATCGGTGCCGCCGTCGGGCCACGTTTTGGGCCGCGGCCCCCAGCAGCAACGAGCGGGAGATGCAGTCCACCGTCCACTCAGACGCAGGCCGGCTTCTGACTGCGGCACCGGCTCCCTCCGACAGGAGCGGGAAATGCGACGAACCCGTGCCCCGTGCTGATGCTCATGGTGGTTCTTGTGCCGTTGTTGGTTGATGATTGGTGACGGGGGCAAGTCGAGTGGTTTCCTCCGTCAGTCCAGCGAGATGGGTTTGGCTGCACAGCGGCCAATGAGGTCGTCGAACGCGCTTCCGGCCGTTTGCATTGCGCGGGCACTAAAAAGGCCCTTGTTGCCTTATTCAGTCGTCCGTCGATCATTTGGTTCTTATTCTTACTTGTTTTTCTTTCCTCTCCTGTTCGGTCATCAAGTGAGCGCCTGGACGTGCAGAAAACGGGATGTGCTTTATTTTTTCCTCAGAACGATGGGATGACAGGTCGAGTCGAGTCCGGGATGAGGATGGGAGGAGGTGAGGGTGCGAGGAGAAGAAAAGGAGGGGCAATGCTGACGGAACACAATGGAACACCCATCGCAGCGATGGCGGGCGTTGCATGGCCTGAGAACTTGCAAGTTGGCTGCTGCAAGGGAAGGAAGGGGCCCAACGTTCTTCCCCGATACGAACGAGCACAGCACACACCACCTCCTTCCAATGGCAGCACGGACAGTATTACAGCACAGCACACCCTTAGCTGCTGGCACAGTACTGCCATCTGTGAGGCAAACAATACCAACAGGATAAGTATCCTGCTGATAACTCATTATGGAGTTATTGAGTTATTAACGATCCAGTGATCAATGACCATAGACTACGGCCCTTCAGTCTAGTGCTGATGTTTTCTCTCCTTTCTCACCGTTTGCCTGTTCGGCTTACCTTACCTCACCTTGGTTATACCCTCCCGTCTCATATACCCACGTCGTCCCGGGGAAAAGGTCATGCTTCCGGCAACACTATGACAATGACGTCCTGCGAGTGGCAGCAACAGTCAAGTCAGGCGGGAAGGGTGCACCGACGGGATTGGCCCGTCGACGCAACCTACTGGACGGGAACACACCCAACACCAGACCAGATGATGGTGGTGGTGGTGGTGCACTGCAGCTGCACGCCCGCCGCTCTCCCATTGCGATTACCGTCTGGTAATTACTCCCCAGCCCAATTTCGGCCACTAATACAGGGCAACCTACGTGAAATAGGGCACTCTCTGCTTGCAATACCTGCAGCTCGCAGCAGCCTGCGTGGACGGGAGAGAAGCAGGGATGCTGGATGCGCCGTCGATTGCAGGTATTAGACAGACAGCTGTGCAGTCATTTGTGATACCTTGCCTCGCAGTGCCATCTCTGCAGCGAGCATGGCAAATGCCAGACAGACAGACGGATGGACGACAGAAAGACAGCCCAATAAGGAGCTCGAGTCACAGTCATATGTCGCTGCACCGGCGGCAGCATCAGCAACAGCAGTGCGGGAATCGAGGTCAACAAGCCCCCCGAGCCCCATTCTCGAACTCGAATGCGAACGAAAGAGGCACCCCCTCGACAACCCCGTCGACCAACCAATTGGCCCCTTCCCCTTTGGGCGCCACAGGTGAGACATGCGCAACAAAAACGAAAAGAGAAGGAAAAAAAACAAGAGTCAAGGGAAGGAAGGAGCTCCGGCTGCCGAGAAAAAGCAAGAAACCGACGACGGAAAGAGAGGCGCGCCAGGCGCGTGAGACAAAGCCACTGCCGAGTCAGATCAGGAGCTTGCCGCATGGGCTCTTGGCGACAAAGGGAGGCAAGAACGGAAGAAATGCAGGAAGGAAGGAGAGAGGACGGGCGGCATCACGACATGAATGACCTTCCTCCATATTGGAGTACTCCAGGCCGCTCGACTGGACCAACCCGATCGTAGGTAGGCACTGACTGATATCACAGCAATTAGTCCGACAGAGCAGAGCCACGCACAAAAGTCGGGCTAGACCACCTCGAGATGACTACGGCACACACCCTTCTCACACACTCACACACACAACGCCGTATTACTCCTTCCTTTACATATCTACACATACATGCACACCGAATTGTGCTGTGCCAACATCGATCCATCAGTCTCTCTCCCTCCCTCCACACACTGCATCCATCCCCATCCCTACGCCCACCCACCAACAACCTCCCGGCTGCATTACATTGAACTTGTGCCCAGATTGGCAGTGCGCCCATCCGTCGGCTCTTGCAGATACAGATTCAAGACCAGAGAGAGACACACAAGCAGACGAAAAGGTGCGCCCTACCGGAAGCCTTCCCTGGCCCGCCACGGTTTTTCCGCTTGATTTTCGGCAATCCTACCTTCTCGCATCCCCGATGTCAGTCACGCCAGAATAGCAACCACTCTTTCGGCGGCCTCGTGGTCGTTGTCGTCGTCGTCCAACACCAGGCTCCGGTGCGCTGCGCCGTGTCTGTCCGTCATCGCCATCCATCGACACATCAGATCTGCGGGCATTCCCCAGCCACATTCGCTCTTGGTTGCACTACTCCAACAAGGGCAGGGTACCTGTCTGTCTGTCTGTCTTTCGAGTTGTGACCCGTTTGCCTTTTTTGCGCGCTCTTGACGAATCTCACTCAGCACGATCAGAAATGATGCCAAGGGAGGCCTGCTGGTAATCGCGACGACCCAAATTCACCTCCCAGCCGCAGTGCTTAAAACGGCCAGTACCCACGCCCGCTCTCGAGTCGTCCTAGAAGATACCCATTTCGACCCTTGGAGATTCTGTCCTTGATGCGAACAGCCGCCACAACGTACAGAGAGAGAGAGGACGACAGCAACGCCCCAGCATCGGCGAGACAACACCCTGGAGTCTCTCCTGAACAGGCATAACGCGTAATTAACCACTCGGCAAACCTGTCTCGCTTGCTACCCAGAGTCTTTCATATCCAAAAACACGCCTTGCTCTTGCAACCTGGACCCTAGTCGCGCCAGCAAGTCCCCGGCCGCGCGCCGTGCAGGGCCTCTCGCCAAGTCGTCCGCGGTTCCCAGGAGCAAACGAAACATTCGAAGCCTCCACTCCCACCTCCCCTGCCTGTCCAGGCTGTGTCGCCCCCTCCATCGCGCGCCTCGTCCGACTTCCCCTCGACGTCGTCGTGGGACGGGGTCTTTTCTCCGCAACCTCCAGGCCAAAGACGCGCGCTTGCGCATGCCTGATCACTATCGTTAGCTTTTAGCTGCGACGGCGCGTGTTACCTGGCCGTCGTCCGTTCACGCGAATCCTATCTTCGACTGCAGTCAAACCCCAGCAAGGCGAAACCCAACGTATCGCCGCGGTTGTTTCTGAACTTTGCGACGGTCGGCTGCTGCTTCTGCCGCGCTTGTCTACTTGGCCGGCTGCCTGCACGCTCGGCGCATCTTCTCTCATCGACGGTGCCGGCTCCGTTGAATTCACACGCTCTTTTATTTGCACTTTGACGACCCCGTCTCTTCAATACTTGCGCTCGCTGCCCCTCGTTGCCCTTCCCCCGCGGCTGACGGCGCCCAGACGCTCGTTTGTTTGAACCCCACGCAAATGCCGGGCTCAAGATCACCCTGCCACAATCATCCATGCTATCGTGATAGTCGCCTTGATAATAGGTAGCCCCCTTCACGATGGCCTACTCCTTTACGGACGTAGAAAAGGTAGGCTTATTCCTTCTTCTTAGTCCTCCCTCGCTAAGCTAACGTACAAACACAAGAGGTTCATCCTCGCAGAAGTTATCAAAACCAGTAACTTGGACGTGGACCGTCTTGTCGAATTCTTGAGACCATACAATGTTGAGCCAGATTGGCTCAAGATGCAACTGCCAGGCGGTACGTCTGGAGTCCCGGATCCCTTCGATCCCCTTCCCTCTGCGTACTAACTTTGGAACCCAGGCCGCACCATGGAACAGTGCATCTCAGTTACCGGGCAGATGTTCCGCGGGCCCATGAGAATGCCAGACCTGAAGCGCAAAGCCGTGAACGATCTCCTCGAGCAGCCTCCGAAACGGCCGGCAATGGCATCACCCATGGAACCTCCAGCACAGCTGCCCATGCCCTCGCCCCTCGCGCCTGCCTCTCAAGGCTCGGCTACGTACTCGAACCTGATGCCCATAAGTTCGATCCTACCGGCCCCCGCGCAGCTACACAACACAACTCTTGCAAATATACAGCCAAGACCAGCGAATGTTGGGATGGATGCCGGGAAGATGGCTAAACGGTTTCCGAGCCCGATTCAGTCGCAGCAGCAGCCGCCGCCAGCAGCAGTGCCTCCAGCTCGCAAGAGAGGCAGACCCTCTCGGGCGGATAAGGCGAGGCAGCTCAGGCCGGTACTCCCGCAACACCTGACACCCCTCGCACCGGCACCGCCGCCGCGTCCCCCGGCTAGAGAGAGCCCTGGCACGCCGGCCGAAAGCTCAGTGTACAGTCTGTCGCCTGGTCCAGCCTCGGAAACACCAAGTGACGGACCAAAGAGGAAGCGCGGGAGGCCAAGATCAGTGGATAAGGCACAGCCGGCAAGAGGCCCGCGACCGCTGGCCGTACAACAACCTGACCCTGGGCAGAACCCTTATCAGACGGAGCAACGTACGACGCATTCAGGGTCATTGACACCAAATGACGTGCCCCGTAGCCGACCCGACGAAACCCCTCGAGACTCGTACGCCGAACATGTGCAGCATCCAGAAACGCAGAAGGAAAGGGCCATTCCGCACATTAGCCACTTGACGCAGGAGGGACTAGCGAGATAGAACGGCACTGCACATTCATCCTCAATCCTGCACCGAGAAGTGAGAACGGCCGGTATGGAAATGGATCGTACAATCCTCGGGACTGCCGTCGCATACCCTCGATGAAAGAATCCAAACATTCAGAAACCAACCTCGGCTTGCCATTCTCGACGCAGCTCGTCGCGCAGCTTGCTGCAGCAACAGCCTACATTCTGCATTACCCCGCCAAGATATGCAACGAATTGCACCTTTTGACGATGCATGTATACCACACGGAACGGCGTTGTCGGTCTCAATAATATTACTACTTGGTTCGACGGGACCAAGGGGAAAGGTTAGAACTTGTCATCGGCTTGTTGAGATACTAAGGTGGAGAGACGCACCATGTCCGCGAATCAACGACTTGTACGATATGATGTGGAGGGAAGATACGTAGTAATGCGTGGTGCGTCGACTGTCACTCAGGCACCCAGATCTGTCGGGAGACATTCGTAGAGACGGATCAAAATATCATGTTTGGTATTGCTTCCAACAACGGAAGATTCTACTCAAGTCCCTCCTTTTTGGGGGACCGAATCCAAGACAAACGCTCATGTGAACAAAAAATAACCCAAAAGAAAAGACACCTAATAGCTCGTATCATGTCATGAAGATTCTTTGAAGCAACCAGAAACCCTCCTCCCCCTTTTATCGACCCAATCATTTTCCTTTTACCACGACTTGGCAATCTTCTCGAGGGCCTCGACGAGGATGTCGGCGTGGTGCTCCTGGAAGATGAGCATGGGCCTCAGGCGGACGGCGGTCTCGCCGGAGCCGCCGATGTTGATGCCGAGGGTCTTGGCCTTCTTGAGGAACTCGTCGCGGCGCGGGTTGTCGAAGGCGATGAAGGTGCCCTGGCCCTTGCCGCGCAGGTTGGCGAACTGGCCCGGGTACTTGGCGGCGAGCCCCTCGAGCTTGCCGAAGAGGTAGTCGCCGACGCGGGCCGTGTTCTCGACGAGGCCGAGGCGCTCGACCTCGTCGACGATGGCGCGGAAGAGGATGGCGCGGGCCGGGTCGCCCATCCAGGTGTTGAACTGGCGGTAGGGCTTGTTGGGCCGCAGCTCGGGGTTGCCGAAGTAGTAGCCGGCCGTCTGGGCCTTCTTGGAGAAGGTGACCATGTCGGGCGGGGTGGGCAGGTCCCAGTGCTCGTGGGCCCAGAACTTCCCCGTGGCGCCGACGCCGGTCTGGACCTCGTCGACGATGAGGAGGACGTTGTGGCGCTTGGTCACCTCGCGCAGGCCGCGGAAGAAGGCAGGCGAGGCGTGGTTGTCGCCGCCCTCGGACTGGATGGGCTCGACGATGACGGCGGCGGGGGGCACGTGGTAGGTCTTGATGAGGTGCTCGACCTCGTCGAGGGCGGCCTGCTCGGCGGCGGCGTTCTCCTCGGCGTGCTCCTCGAGCGGGTACTTGAGCTGGGGGAAGGTGGCCTGGGGCCAGTCGAAGGCGGGGATGTCGAGCTTGTGGATGGGCTTGGAGCGGGTGGTGGACAGGGAGCCGAAGAGGCGGCCGTGGAATCCGGTGCGGAAGGAGAGGATGGAGAGCTGGGATGCTCCGGGGGCCTGGTTGTTCATGGCGGAGGCCGTCTCCTCCGGGGTGAAGTCGACGTCGTAGCCGCCGCGCTCCTGCTGGCGGCGCCACATGAAGGCGGCCTTGTAGGCCGTCTCGTTGGCGTCGGAGCCGGCCATGGCGGTGAAGACCTGGTCGAGGCCCTTGGGGGCGACCTTGAGGATTCCGGTGCGGAGGATCTCGGCCCAGTCCTCCGGGGGGAAGTTGCCGAGGGCGGGACGGTTGATGATGGCGTTGACCATCTCGGGGGTCTGGGCCACCTTGGCGAGGGCGGGGTTGTTGTAACCGAGGGGAATGGAGGCGATTTGGGCGTAGCTGGAAGGGGGAGGACCTCAGTCAGTGTCATGTCCTAGTTTGAAAGAGGGGAGGAACTTACACATCCAGCAGGACGTTGCCGTCGGGGTCGACGATGTAGTTGCCCAAGCTCTTCTTGTAGTCGGTGAGCATGTTCATGCTCCTGGTGTCGAACACCTCGTGCAGGTTCTCGATGTGCTTCTTGGACGCGGGGCCCGGGATCTCCGTCTTGATGGACGGGCCGGAGGGCTCGCCGGAGAAGAGGGAGGCGGCCAGGCGCGGGGCGGAGGCGCAGAGCGTCCGGCGCGAGAGGGGGGTCCTCGCCGCGGCGCGGAAGGCGGGACGCACAGCTCGGGTGAAGACCATTGCGAGTCGGGTCTTTATGAGTGAAGCTGTCTAGGCTGTGTGTGTGTTTGTGTGAAAAACGGCCTCTCTTTCAGAGGTCGTCTGGGTTCTCTTTCCTGGAGCTGTCTCTCGCGCAGTGATCTCGTCTCTGCTCTTGTTATCGTGGGTGTGTCTGGGAAAGCTCGTGCGATATCGGAGGAGATAAGGACCGTCCAGAGAGACACGGGAGGGTCCAATTGGCCAATTGGTTCGCGATTGCAGAGTAATGAAGAGAAGGAGAGGAACAAGACAGGCACACGAAGCCGTGGGCGGGGGAGGGGCTGTTTATAGCTTGATAGCGGGTGGCTACGGCTTATCAGGTTCGTGGTGGAGGTACGGCGTGAAGTATCACATTGTTACGTTCTTCGTGCGTACCTGGGGAGCTTTGGTCTCGCCCCCCTGGTCTGGTGTTGACTCGAGGCGTGTTCGGCGCAACGCACGGCGACGACGCGGCTTGTGCTTGCCGCTGGTAATGTAATGTACGGACACAATGTGCGTTAGCTTCTCGGGGGCGATTGCAAGGGAGAGCAGGACGCCAAGGTACCTACCCAATGGGAAAATGCGGGGCAGCAAAAGCTGGGGCACCGAGGGGTGTGAGGGGAGGGGAGGGGGGTGACCTCACTGCTGGCTGCTGCTTCCTGCCCGGAGTTTGGAGGGGTAAAAAAGAACACGCCGTTTACGCTGGCGGTGACAGACGCCGCCGCCACCGCCCGTCGCTTGCCGGCGCGCCGGCGGAGGTTCATGTCTCAGGCTCGCAGGTGCATCTTGCAGCTTCCACCCTGCAGGAAGGCTTGTCCGCACTCTCTCTCCACACTGCCCTATCTCACTCGTTCCCGATAATACGTGACACAATAGAACGTCTGTTGTTGGGAAGCTCGGACGTAAATGTCGTGTAATAGCATCACTTTTTTTCTTTTTTTCGTCCTTCGAGCTTTCGAGCGGCTGGACTCGACGCAAATGATGGCAGCAGTCAATCACATTAGTCCGCAGTAACCATCGAAGGTGTATGGTAAATATCCCCGTCCCCTCTTCGCCGTCCTGCAGAGCAATCTCGCAGCATGCATATCGCAACATGCATCACGAACTGCCACCCTCACCGCAACGCAATCTCGTCGACGTCCGCCTCGGCATCACCCCGTACCTACCCATCTCAGACGCCGTTTACGCCGGGTTCTGGCGCATTGGGCGATGAACTGTTACTCCACGCCGTTTACGCCGCCTGTGTGTGTGTCTCTTTCTTGATTCCAAAGATAAGCATTCAGTGGGCACTTTACCCACCCCGGACCAGGGTGGGACCGCCTGGACACTCTAGATTAGTGCCTCCGCGATCCGCAAGGGAATCCCCCCTGATCAGTGATAGCCAGCCAGCCGATGCCGGGACCGGAAACCGGGACCGGGAAGAAGCTGCCGGTCGCTGAAGTGACAGATTGCCGCCGGTTTCGAAGAGGCAACTTGTGATACATAATGAGATAATAGAATCCTCCTTCGCGTGTCTGCATCATATGAAGATTCGTCATGCGTTTCCGTCGGCCGCGGGGCCCACTTCGGCGTCCTGCCGGAGGCCGAAGCCGGCTGGCCCGACTGAGTGCTCGGTTTTCTGCTAGCGGGTGCGATATGAATACTTCAAAGGCGACTTTCCCGCCGTCGCTGTTGGCAGAAGTCTTCACTGCAGAAGATGCTACGACGTGGCAACGCCGGTTTACGAGGGACGAGTAATGAATGATAGTTGTCAACTGAGAAAGTGCGACAATCTAGCCATCCCACATGCCATGTACGAGATCTCTCTCGTCTCATACTACGAAAATCGATGCTACCGACTCTGATCAGTGGTGCGTACCACGTCACGTCCAGAGTCATCCGAAATGGAAACCGCCAACGCCGTCCCGATAAATGCCCGACGGATCAATGCAACTCTATGAGACAGGGCAGTTCTTACTCTGCTCCATATGCAAAACTCGGCCGAGGTCGAACTGCTGTGCGAAAATACAATGCGGTGATTAGATGCAGTGAGCTTGCTCCCGTGGCTATCTTTGCGTGTGCGTAGCCGATTACTGTCCCTGCTTCTCCTCCAGCTCCCTCATGTACTTGACGAAGCTCTTCTTGTGTACCTGATGAATGTCAGCGCGAATAGCCTCTGCGGGGATAGAATCGACCTACAAGTCCGGCGTAGCGTCCGTTCTTAAGGACGCAGATGCAACGCAGGCCCAGCTTTACGAAGCATTCGTATACGAGATCCATAGGCGACCGGATATCCAAAGCCACGGGTGCCTACGCTTGGGTTAGCTGTCTGATTCGCAAAGGCGCGTTTGGTGGCACTGACCGGGTCGATGTACGGGGTGAAGTCAGTCTTGTCCTGCTCTCCCTCGTCATCCGAATCCTCGATGCTCGGGACATGAGCCATCAAACACACGCTCGATTCTTCGTCATCCAGGTTGTCCAGGGCGAACTCCAAATCGGGCGCAGGGATCAATCCGACCAGGATTCCGTCTCTGATGATTGGCAGTCCTCCGTCGATTTCCCCGGCCCTGTGCAGAGTTCGGAGCTTCGTGCGGAGACTGACAGCGGGAACTAGCGGAGAGGCACTAATGTCGATGATTCGCTCTCGTCGGACGCGGGGAACGATATCGGCAAGATCTGAGGTGAAGATCGGCTTGTGCTTGTTGTCGAGGAACGGATAAGAGTTCATGTTGGTAAGCAGGTCCTGCGCCACGTTAGACTGTTGTCCCCCTTGAGGTGTTGTCCGTACTCACGTAGATGCTATTGGGCTCAACCGCATCCGCCGTCCACTTGGCAACGAGAATTGCCAAAGAGAACGGCAGCACGTAGTCCAGACTGCCGGTAAGCTCGAAGAGGATGACGGCCAGTGTGACCGAAAGTCGAGTAACACCGCACATTGTCGAGCCGGCAGCAATCAGGCCGTAAACGCCCGGCTGGATGCATGATCCCTCGGCCTTTGCGGCACAAGCACCCCACAAACCAAAGTTCGGGAACTGTAACACCAGGTATTGCACGACGTGGCCTACCAATCTGCCCATCAAACCACCCACTACCATGGACGGGACGTAGATACCGGCGGGGACTTTCTGCGATGGCGGTTAATCCGTATTCCGTGCCTGGAAAGACGTTACTTACGATGCCAAACGTGATGATGGTCAAGAAACCCTTGATGAGAAACGCCGAGAAGAGGGTGAGAAGAACGGGAGGAATGTTCTCCAGCTTCGTCGGGCAAAGTCCAAAGTCCTCGCGCTCAGAACCGTCGCGGCAGGGAGCTGCAAGGTTTAGCATGAGCTTGGCTACTGGCTGCTTGGTGTGGACGTTCCAGTAGCTCATGATGCCAGTGACGACGGCGACCAAGAGCACTTCCAACATTGGGTACGTCTTGATGATCGTGATCCGGCGGAAACTCTTGGCCCAGTGCTTGGAGGCCTTGATGAAAAGCGCACCAGCTGCGCCTCCCAAAACACCAATGGCAATGAAGAAGAAAATCTCAAAGTAATGCCAGTCGTCAACGTACTTGACTTGGAACATGACAATCTTGTGAGTGCCGTACGGGTTGAGGAATTTGAGGGACAAGGCAGCGACGATGCAGCAGAAGAACGTGCGGAAGAGCGTCTTGGCCGGGAAGAAGTACGAAACCTCTTCCAGACCAAACAGAACACCACCCAATGGGGCGCCAAAGGCTACAGCGACACCGGCTGCGGCGGCGGCAGACAGAACCTCGCGTCTCTTGGCGTCGTTCTGGTCGTACTTCAAGAACAGACGGCAAGCGATGTTTCCCACGCAGGTTGCGATGTGGACGTACGGGCCCTCCTTGCCGAGACTAAGACCCGACGCAACACTTAGAATCAACGCGACAGACTTGATTGCCAGGGTCTTCAGACCCAAGAAACCGTGCAGAACGAATCCACTCAGGATGACTCTCACTTCGGCGACACCACTTCCTGCGGCCGAGTAGTAAATCATCGGCGGCGGGACGTCTGCCTCGACTGCCTCGACAGGTTCCCTGATCTCTGGCCGGGTAGGGCTGTCATCACTGGAAGGGTCGTCCGCGTAGGGGGCCAGCTCTGCTGCGAGGTTCTCATCAAAAGTCGTCATGCGGTAAGCCGAGGGCACCACAGTCCTGGTGGTGAGGGTCAATGCGCAAGAAAAGCATGCCAACACGATGACACCGACGAGGTAGATGGCGAACGGGGTCCCAGTCTTGCCAAATGGATGGAACTTGAGGGCTTCCGACCACGTCAACCAGTCTGGGCAGTCATGGCCTTTGGGGCAGCAGCTCTAGGCAAAGTCAGTCCCGCCACATATCACCGAAAACCATGCGAACGTACCCTCTCGCTGATGTACCAACCCCGTGCGCAGTAGCCGTACTTGAAATCGAAGACGGTAGCCTCGGACAAGTTGACGACATACGCGAGGAGCGCCACGATAAAGCCGCATACAGCACTCAAAATCCAGCCTTGCGAGGCGTCGTATATGGCGTATATCCTCCCCCAAAAGTCTTTGCGCATCTTCAGAGCTTTCACTCGATGCGCATCGACGATGTTGTCGTGGACCCAGTCGGTAGAAGTGAACTGGTCGTACCATACGCGCTCGTTGGGGAAGATGGATCGTTTCGATTCACTCATAGACTCGGGGAAGTCGGAGATGGCATGGGAGAGTCGCTGGCCGAACGACGGATTGCGGCTATGATGTAGCAAGCTTCGGATGCTTCCTGCACAGAAGAGTCAGTCAGTGAGCTTCTCTGCGGCAGGGATGGTTGACCAACGTACCCGCGGCGCTGTGAGCTCTGGACTGGTTTCTGGACAGCCCTGACGGGTGTTTTGGGCTGTCGGGGGTGCTTGGATGTCGCCTGATTCGAGATCTCGAAGCTGAAAGCAGCAGCGGCGAACGCTCGTCCGGCTCCAGGTCCGAGGTCCCTCGGTCGAATCGCGGCCTTCTGATACTCACCGGCGACGGAGGCCCAGAGGGCAGCATGTCGTCTGGTCGGTTTTCCATGACAGGGCCTTGTGGATGCGGCTCAAGCCGATAGAGTTTGCGGCTCTGTTTCGACTCTCGGTCTTCTGCAGGTCAACAGACGGTTGAAGGTTCAACAACCGAGTGTGTGTGTGTGTGTGTGTGAACCAGGCGGCAACTTGTTGTACAGGTCGGAAATGCGATAGCACAGACCAGCCGGGTGAGCTCGGAGGTAAGGTAGGCTTGAGACTAAATGGGCTGACAGCCAGGGGCAGCAGATGGATGGTGCTTCGAAGCGTGAACGTGGTGGCTTCGCGAAGAGAGCACCGGTTCCTTCGGATTGGAGCTATAGCAACTTATAGTTTGACACGTGAACCGGGGATATTGGCCGGCCCCAAGGTTTTCGAAGCTCCTGGATAGGGGGGAGAGTCGAGACGCTTCACAAGAGTTGTTGGATGAAATTGGGAGGTCGAGCTTAGAACAAGGAGCGCGAAGTCAGATGAGATGGAAGAGACAGATGTATGTGTTGTGTGGGTGCGGATGACTATCGTCGACGAGACATGGCGGATGCTTGGCGTTGTCGCCCTACGGCGGGCAGCGATGTGCGACGAGAGATGAAGGACGAAGCGGAGAGCCGAGAGACAACAATGAGGAAGACGTCGAAAGAGCGAGTCGCGGGGGAAAGTACCTCAGGGAAGGTAGGGCCAATATGCAAAAGAAGCAGAAGCAGAAGCAGACGACAAGAGAAGACTACGAGGAAGGATTCTGAGTTCCGACACGCGACATAATCCTGTACCCCAGGCGGGCTGTGCTGCGGTACGCACCCACAGTCCCACGGGCACCCGCGGTAAAAAAGGTCTCGGGTTGTTGGTGAGCATGATCCACCTCCGCCAGCTTTGGAAGCTGTTTATTTGAGGCCGTCCGTGGGAGGCACCCTTCGGCTTTCTTGGCTGTGAGGTCATTGCACCGGCTGACTCGCTGGTGGATGCGCTGGCGCCTTTTTGATTGGTTGGCGCCGCTAGCGCCGTCGAAACGGTCAGATTTAGGGTCCCTGTAGAGATTGCACCATCAGAAGACCCCTTTTTCGAGATGGTGTTGTTGACCGCCTCTTTTTTTTTTTGGTGTTTGTCTATTATTTTCTCCTCGGGAAATGATATACATGAGGCTGGTGACGACTTCACCAAAAACCTGGTGTGAGACACGCAAGAAACGCCCGCTTCCTTCGAGAGCGTCATCCGTGTTGCGCTATCCCTTTGGACCTGTCTGCCCCGGCCGAAGCAGTTGCGTACCCTGCCAGTTCAGTTCAACCTTGCATTGTAGTTGCCTGCCACCCCCACGCGGTGCCATTGTCCATGTGCCCGGCGTTACATAAGGCGAGACGCACTAAATCTGCTTACATAATGAAGTCAGCCAGGTTGAAACGCTTGGACTAGAGAGACCGTTAAGTTCCTAGGTACCTTCCTAGACTGTGGATACCTTTGCTCCGCAATACAACAGTGGTGAGTGTGTAGCGGCCGGGCATCTCTCCGGATTTTCATGCGCCAACTGCCGGCAGACACCCGTTAGCGCCAGCCTCCATTGCAACGACGCGTCGCGCACATTGTCGAGTCCGGGTGTGCCTAATCACCTGATGATCCGGTGAGCCGTTGACTGGCCCGACGGTCAAGATGCCGGACAGTGGAGAGAAGAAGTTGACGGTGCCGAAGTTCTCGTCTTTCAAGCCGAAAGCCCCGGTGTCTGAGCCGTCACCACGGCCTTCCGAATCCGAGTCTACCCGTGACCGGGAGGGCGGTGCGGATGGACCGGCCAAGGAAAGACGGTCACGGCACGAGTCGCGGCACCGCGACGACCGTTCCAAACGGCACCGTTCCGAGCACCACCGAGAACGTCATTCAGAACACCGCTCGGAACGTCGATCAGAGCATCGTGAACGCCACCGTGATCGTGAACGCAGTCGGAGCCAGGAACGTCTAAAAGCTGCCGAAATCAAGGAGACAGCCAAGAGTGTCAGTGAACAGGTCGGAGACGGCCTGTTCATCATTGACAAGAAGGGCGACCCCTTAATCAGGAGATATGGCGGCAATGATCGCGCTCGCGTGCCATTGTACCGACGTGGTGGCCGCGGGCGGGTTCTAGGGTCTGACGGCTATCTTTACATCCACAGAGACGGCCCCCGAGAGGAATTCAGCATTCGAATGCCTGGTGAAGGCAGCTCCACCGTCCGAGACAGGGCCCTATTTCAAGTCAAAACCCACCGAGTCAAGACGAGGCGCATTCGCGTTCGGGATCATGCTCATGCAGAGGAGGCCGGCGAAGAAGAGGACTTCGTGCCGCTTAGCAACTCGTCCAAGCGGAGCCGCACTGAGGAGCCTGAATCTTCTGGAGACGAAAAGCCTTCGTACAGATCCATCGAAGGCAAGGCCAAGGCTCACGAGTTCTCTGATAGCGACCTAGACTACGACTCGCAGTCTCCAGAAGACGATTTGAACCCGGGCAAAGACGACCCTCTGAAGCAGCGGTCAATACAGCTGTCCCGCCGGGTCAAAGAGCAGCCAGATGATATCGCTGGCTGGTTAGAGCTCATCAGCCATCAAGACGTGCTTCTAAAGGCCGGCGAAAGCCTGGACCGAAACGTCACGAAGGGGGAGGTTCACAGCTTTGCCGAGATCAAGATCTCCATGTACGAATCGGCACTTTCCAAGGCAAAGAAGCCAGAAGACGAGGAACGGCTCCTGCTTGGCTTGATGCTTGAGGGCGCCACGGCTTGGTCGCCTGCGAAGCTCGAAACCCGCTGGGGAGAAGTCCTGAAAAAGCATGGCTCGAGTTTCTGCCTCTGGAAAGCCAACACCGACTGCCAGCTCGCCAACCTGACGAAATTCCAGTACAAAAACATCAGAGCATTGCATGTTGATCGGCTGCGAGCCGTGGCCAAACAGACACCCGTCTCAACGTCTCCCACGCCAGGCCAACGCATGGAGGACTCCGAGGTCGCGCGCTATCAGCAGATGATCTACGTGTTTCTCAGAGCGACGAGGTTCATTTACGATGCCGGCTACCGAGAGATGGCTGTGGCAGCTTGGCAGGCAATGCTTGAACTCAATCTTCAAAGGCCACCGGAGTGCGAAAACATGCCGGAGGCGCAGATTCTCGAGACATTTAGAGACTTTTGGGAAGATGAGACTCTCAGAATAGGAGAAAACGGCGCTCTTGGTTGGAATCATTACGTTCAAGTAAATGGTGCAGTCGACCCTCCTGGCACGCATCGGGATGATGACTCAGTTCAGCAATCACGAGACGTGTACAAATCTTGGGGTGCGACGGAAAGATTCCGGGCGTCAATCTCGAGAGCTCCGGCTCGAGCTACGGACGACGTGCCAGAGGACGACCCATACCGCATCGTCATGTTTTCGGACATTGAGGACTTGTTATTCGTCATCCCCACCGGAGCTATTTCTATGATATGGAGAGAGCTTGTCGACGGCCTTCTTCTTTTCTGCTGTCTACCCCCCGCATTCCGAACAAGCAAATGGACCGAGGCTGCAGAGGATGACGCCCTTGTCGTGGGTGGCTTGAGTCTTTTTGAGGGCGATGTGCTGGAAAAGCCGAACGAGCCTGATATCATGGACGAGTCGAAAAAGATCCCAATCTTCAAGCAAGATGGAATGCGCTGCTCAACTTCGCAGGACCTCCTTTTTGCCAATTCTAGCTGGTTTTCTTTGCTCAATGGGTGGGCTCGAACATCCAAGATGCACGATGGCCCAGTAGATCTGACGTGGGTTACGAACGCCCTGCGGCAGCTGGTCAGCTCAGGTGATCGGCACGAACTGGCGGAATACTGTTTGGCTGTGGACATGGTCAATGATCCGACAACCACGAAGAAGCGTGCCAAAGCTCTCATCAAACGGGACCCTGCTAACCTGCGCCTTTACAACGCATATGCTTTAGCCGAGGCTGCCCAAGGCAACCCTGATGTCGCACGCCAAGTAGTCTCATCCGCTACTGGACTTGCCACTGTGAGTGACTATCAGTCTTAACGCTTGTTGCTATGACACTGACTTGGTGATTCTAGTTTCCTGACCTCGGTCAAGGGTTGGTCCTGTGGACAACGTGGGCGTGGATGGAGCTCGAAGCTGGGGATAACGCGAAAGCTGTTGTTCGTTTATGCGCGGCTGTTGATGAAACCCTGAGAAACAGCCCGGAATCAGCAGGCGCAGCGCCAATGCAGGTCGTGAGAGCTTGTGAAATGTTGCTTGAGAGTCTGGAGCAACAGATTTCAACAAGAAAGCTCGATGATGCTGTCGCGACTGCAGAGTGTCTTACACTGCTGGTATATTTGACCACACAAGACATTTACGAGCCCACATCCGAAGCCCAAGGCAGCATATCCACAGCGATGGAGAGGTTATGGACCGTTTCTTCGGACTTGTGCTCGCGAGGTCTGGCAAAGTCACAAAGTCACGAAAGACTCTTGCAATTCGGAGCGAGACTTCTTTACCACCACGCCAGTCGAGGGTAAGTTCGCACGCCTTTGGTTTGGTTCTCACGGCTAACAGATGACAGGCCGTTTCGACGCGTATACTTGAGAGAGCAACTCACACAATGCATCGAAATATTCCCGCGAAACACAATATTCCTAACCCTCTTCTCTTGGGCGTCGACTACGTTCGGTGTCGGCGATCCTGTCCGCGATTTGCTCCGCAACATTACCCTCACGATCGCCAACGATTGCATCAGCAGCCGCTTGTTTGCGATCCGTTACGAAGTTCAAAGGGGCAACGTGCATTCTGCCCAGGCCGCATTTGAGCGAGCACTCGAGACACCAGCATGCCAGGCCAATCCCGAGCTCTGGCGATGCTACATCAAGTTCAGCTACGCCAGAAAGCAATTCCGGCCCAAGGCCAAGGACGTTTTCTTCCGAGGACTGCGATACTGCCCTTGGTCGAAGGACTTGGCTCTGGAGGCCTTCACGACGCTCGTCAACGTGATGGACGAGTTCGAACTCACGTCTGTCTTCAACACGATGGCGTCCAAGGGCTTGCGGATGCACGTAGACTTGGACGAGTTTGTTGCGAAACATAAGAAAGGCAGATCAGACCGCAAGTGAAGTGGTCTCAAAGGCGCAAAAGGCCGCCGAGACAACTGCTCGCCAAATGTGTAAACTATCTAATAATACCAATCATGATGACGAATGGTTCAACTGATTCAACCGGTGAAAGGAACGCCCAACTTCCAGGTTCGGTGCTGGGATCCACAATAGAGGCGCCGGGATGACTATTTGACATGGAGCTCGACGGGGGATAGTTTAATGCATCAGGCGCGGGAATGGGCAGAAGAGTCACGGTGGCGATGCATCCGCAGCAGGGCGGAAGCCGAAGAGGGCAGGTTGGTAATAGAAACCAGTGAATTAGCTGAGTTTCGGGTGTCTGTAGCCAGAGTGACTCATCAGTGATAGTGCGTCGTTTGACTCTTTTTTTTCTTCCTGCAAGTGGCGCCCACTGGCCAGTGGCGGGCAGGCGGACCAAAGAAAGAGAGGGGTCCACACAGCCCGGCGTGCCCCGCCCGAGCCCAGAACCGCAAGCCGAGCGTCAGCACCGCGGTGCAGAGAGCTGCCCCACCTTTGCTGGTTCTCAACTTCTCAATTGACGCTTCTTATTAATGGGGACTTTTCCGCCTCTGCAAAAATTCCATCAGCACCCAACTCCCTGACGACAGAGCCCTTGACCGATAACAACTTCCTCCCCCCCCCAATCCAGGGTCCTTTAGCGAATACATTTTACGAAAGCCCTCACCGGCAGTCTTCTCAACCACCCCTTCAACCATTCCAACAGTAAGCACCGAGCAAACCGGAACAAACACAATCATGGCTGTGCGCGCGCAGTTTGAGAACTCCAACGAGTAAGCAAAAAACCCGGACCCCGCAACCCCGCCATCCTGCATTTTTTTGCGTCGTCCTGCCGTCGCCATCGCGGCCGGATCACGCCGGCATACCGACACACGATTGTCGAGTGAGAACCCGTCATGCTGACTTGAGATGCTCCTAGGGTCGGCGTTTTCTCGACTCTCACCAACTCCTACGCTCTGGTCGCCCTCGGCGCGAGCGAGAACTTCTACAGTGTCTTCGAGGCTGAGCTGCAAGATGTCATCCCCATCTGCCGGACAACCATTGCCGGTACCAGAATTATCGGCCGCCTGACAGCTGGGTAAGTCCTGCGAGATTCAACCTCGTGGTGGCCAGCCGCAGGCCATCGCCGGGGCTCCATTGGAGAGGAATGGACAAGCCGAGCTGACCGCCGCTTCTGCAGTAACCGCAAGGGCCTCTTGGTCCCCACGAGCACAACAGACCAGGAGCTCCAACATCTTCGCAATAGTTTGCCCGACGAGATCCGCATTCAGAGGATAGAGGAGCGCCTCTCGGCCCTCGGCAACGTCATTGTCTGCAATGACCACATCGCCCTGATCCACCCGGATCTGGAGCGCGAGACGGAGGAGATCATCGCCGACGTGCTCGGCGTCGAGGTCTTCCGCCAGACCATCGCCGACAACGTCCTCGTCGGCTCCTACATGTCGCTCTCGAACCAGGGCGGCCTCGTCCACCCCAAGACCTCGATACAGGACCAGGACGAGCTGTCCAGTCTGCTGCAGGTCCCCCTCGTCGCCGGCAGTGTCAACCGCGGCAGTAACGTTGTCGGCGCCGGCATGGTCGTCAACGACTGGATGGCCGTCACCGGCCTCGACACCACCGCGACGGAGCTCAGCGTCATCGAGAGCGTCTTCAGACTCGGCGAGGGCCTGGGCCCCAGCAACGTCAACACCAACCTCAAGGACACCATGGTCGAGTCTTTCTACTAAGTTCACGCGCGAGACGGGTGGAGAAGAAAAAAAGGGAGGACGAGCGAAAGAGATATTCCGGGTGTGCGCGCGCGGCGGGACGAAGTGCTGCTCGGGGTCAAGGCATTGTCTTTTTGGTCGGTTTGGGATACCATTAATGGGATTTTGAGCATCGGTTTGGTAGGCTCGAATCCCGAGAGCCGGATTTTAGGGTTCAGTGACATGGCAGGCATGGAGAATCCGTGTCCGTGTTTGCCGTGAATATATTTAGCCTATGGGCTGTCTGAAACCCCACGACTGGTTCGTTGGAAGTGCTGTGTTGCGTGAGCAGTGTGACCGTCTCGTGTGAGGGGTCTGTTCGCACGGGAGACCGAACTGCACCTCGGGACCTCACATTCTTGTCTTGTATGAGAGCTCTGCTCGGATAGAAAGACGCTTACTGGTCGACCGACGCAAAATTCGGATGAGAAAGCACAACATATATGACCCTGCCCCGACGTTTGCCTTTCCTTTTGAAGCTTTCTTCCCCTGAGACCGATCACCACCAGACGCGTTTCCTCAACCATGGGCTACAAGCTACAAGAAGTCAAGGACGAAGACGACTTCGGCCCGGTGATGGCCGCCTTCCGCGAGGGCTTCTCGGACCCGGACAGCCCGCTCCGCCGGCTCTTCATGGGCGACTGGCGGCCGCACGACCCGGCGGCGCGCGAGGCCGCGCTGCGCGAGTCGACGGCGCGGCTGTGGTCGTGGCACCGCGCGGACCCGACGAGCACGTGGCTCAAGGTCGTCGACGAGGACACGGGGGAGGTCGCCGCGGGGGGCAGGTGGTGCATCCACGAGAGGGGAGGGGCGAACCCTTACGACGGGCACGAGGCGGTCACGGCGACGTGGTTCCCCGAGGGCGAGCCGAGGGACGTTGCCACGATGCTCATGAACGACTTTCTGGCGTCGGCGGCGGAGAACGCGAACCGGCCGCACGTGTGTGAGTTTTTTTATGCACGTCGCCAGATGGGGGAGATTTGCTGACGTGAGCTCATGGCGGATCATACAGTCTTGAACATACTCTTCACGGTCCCGAAGCACCGCCGCCGCGGCGCCGCGTCCCTGATCATGGACTGGGGCGTCGAGAGGGCCGACCGGCGCGGGCTGGACGTGTATATCGAGGCAACGAAGCTCGGGAGGCCGCTGTACGAGAAGTACGGGCTCGAGGCCGTCGAGGAGCGGCGCTTCGACGTCGACGAGGGCCGGCTGCCGCCGGCGGGGGACGCGGAGCTCCGGAGGGAGGTCGTCGGGCGGCTGACGCCGTTCACGTGGTGGTGCATGCTGAGGCGGGCGGAGGTCTGACGCTCTTGAGGAGACGGGGGAGTTTTCCGGATATCTATCTGCGCGTTGCTCTTTGGCCGTTCACGTCGAGTCGATGACAGGACGGGACGGCTGCTGTTATTGGAAACCCCTGTTTGCATTGCGGCTTCCAGACTTAGCTACGGGGTATGCTGAAATTTGGCCGGCCGGAACGATATCTCGATACAAGAAATAACTCATTTCATCCAATCTGCTAGGAATCCATCCTCTCATCACAACATGCGAGATTGTGACCGGCGTAGCAACCAGCCGAAAGTGTCTGATGATTTGACGTCGAAACTCGACCCATCAGGTCGTCTTATTTGCTTTAGTAGTAGTTAAGCTAACTGTCAAAAGCATAGCTGAGATTCACCCAGCAGGCAAAGGTTCACACAAGGGGTCACATCGTACCCAGGTCGTCTTATACTACCAGCGTTGAACGGCAAACGCGTCAAAGAATGATGTTTTGGGAATAAATTGTGGGCATGCAGCCGTGTGTGAAGCAATGCCGTTGTCAAATTTGCAACCCGGTGCTCCATTCCCCTTGCGTTTTCTCGCCTGTTTGGATCGTCGCACGAGCTCCTCGAGACGTGACCGAAAGGATCTTGAATCAGAGTTCGGGTCAGCATAAGGGGAGAAACGGCGCGAGCAGCGGTGGGAGGACCGAGACCGGGAGGGCCTAAGACAGTCGGTTACGAAGGGAAGATGCCTCTCTGTTTTTAGCTGCGTGATGGTTTCGGTGCTGCGTGGCTTGACGACTGTGGCTGCGACTAAGGCAATCCCATTGGCGGGCCGACTATCACTTTTGCATCAGCCCAGAACCGTTCAGTAGAACGCGATCATGGTTGATTGAAACCAAAACAGTCGATGTTGGCAGACGTTTTTGGATCGCTGAAAGACGCGATGACGCCGGGATGTGGCCGAGAGGATTCTGCGTGCTAGCGTTGTCCGTTTGCTCGACCGGTTGAACCATGTTCAGCTCGCACACTGAGCCGACGTACCTGCCTAGGTCAAGGCCAGAGTCGAAGAAGCAGCGATCTGGCCGATCCACCACGTGCGTGGCTCAGTGTGAGGTGTCGAAGAAACGTCGTCCTCCCCGCCTCGTGTTCTACCTCACCTGAGACAGGAGGGAGCCCAGCAGCAACAGTCGATGATCAACGAGGTGCTGTATCCCGGATCACACGGCTGCTATGCTAGGCTTCCAGGCTTCTAGTGTGCTTACTACCCAACCACCTGGAAGAATGGATCGCCAGAGAAGATGGCTAGTCGCCGAAGCGTTTCTTCGCTAATAATGGTAGCGTTGGAGGTTTGATCGACCGTGCGTCGCGGGGAGGAAGAAACGCGATGGAATATGGTTTCTTCGATCGTGTTTCTTCAATCGGACTAGGGGGGGTGAGGGAGGGCCTCCGGGCGGCTGGTGCACTGGGCTTCTTGGGAGCCCATCTGATCTAGCCTCTAGGACGGGCGGTTGGCGTTCCCGCGAGGAACGGGGGTTTGCGTGCCTGAGCGTGGCGCCGAGAGTCTTGGGTTGTGCAATCGGTACGAATGCCAGTAGTATTCTGATTTATTCTTCTCTTTTGGAGATGCCTGAGGAGCAATATCTTTTCGAAGAATAAGGTTCTTGAGGTACTTGGTACACAGAAAGTAGCAGCATCGGGTCTGGCCCATGACGCCATCCGGGTCGTCAGAGTTCAGCTAGAGAACGGCTTTCAGCGATGTGATCGTCCGCGGAGGGCGAGATTCTCCTATGCATCATTCACTCGTACCTTGTAACCGCGGCACACACACACACACAAATCAGCCAAGATGCGGAAGGATTCTTGCTGAGGAATGAGAGCGAGATGCCGAGTTCCTCCAAACGCGCACGGGACGGACGCAGTGCAACTTCCAGGGTCCATCAAGTCCCTGTGCACTGCATTGAAGTTGAGGGGTGCTATGTGGTACGTGCACCATGTTGAGTGCTGTGCCTCCGACGAGACGTCTACGGTGGATGCACCGCGTTGCGTTGCGTTCCAGCGTGGATCTGGCGGACTGAGTGGCTGTTTCTAGGCACCAAAGCCGGTCACTTGATGGCGGCCCTTTTACCTTTCTTAGGTGCAGTATTAGCCACTAAGATGGGAGGGACGGGATGCTCATGGCCACTGGTTCCAGTGGGAGACGTCCTTTTCAATGGGGCTCTCAGCAGTCCGACATGGGGTTGGCAGCACGTATCCCAGCCTCTTCCAATCGTTCGTGACCTTGATGTCGCCCACTCGGTGCTGCGAACTCCAGGTATCCGTAGGTACCTAGGTATCTCGTCTACCCGGATGATGTGTCCAGACTCCAGTGTTCTGTCCAAGGTTTAAAGCGTCATAACAACTTATCAAGGCATCTTAACGGCCTCCTCTGCAGCCCGACCTCGTGGTAGCAAACACAAAATCCTGTACCAAAACCCAGGGTTCCCAGTTGTCAAACTTTCTTCTTCGCAGTAGTATCTGTACCCGTCGGCGCTTTTGCAAGTTGCGACTGCGAGCTTTCTTCAGCAACCTGACCTGACGTCTTTGTTGCTGCTTCCTGTTAGACGGCCGTAGTACCTACACTACTCCGTACTGACCGACTCCTCACTCGGCTCGCTTGCCTCGCCTTTTCTTTGAGCCAAGTGCACCGCCAAGTCAGTGGTGCAGCCAGGACAGACCGCAGGACACTGGAGCACCCGCAACGGATCCCCCGCTTTTTTTTCTCCTCCCGCCGTAATAGGAGATACCACGATCAATATAAACAAGACGTCGACTCGGGAAGAAACGCATTCTACCTTAGCTCCCAGCCACAAGCGTACTTGCGTACTCACCTGCGACCCTGACAGCTCGACGGCACGTCTTCATCCATCAACCACATCCCGCCTACGACCAAGCTCAAGCCGCCGCCGACGACGCCTCCACGCCATCCCTCTGACCACCGCTCTTCCTGACCTCGATCCGGCAGCTCGCGCACACCTGCAAGGACTGGGTCCGTCCGGCTTCAACCATTCTGTCCAGGAGGTTCATGCGAGTTGTGCAGTCCGTCCGCCTGTCACCTCGGCCTGCTGCGCAATCGACCGTCGCTCGCTATTCTCGCTTGCAGGGGGACCCGGCTTCTTGCCTGAAGTCTGTCTATCACTCCTCTTTGTCGACCGCCCGACTCCAGCGTCCCCTACCGACGTCTCTCATCTCCCCCCATCTGCCCATTCTTCGTCTGCCCTCGCGACCTGGCTAGACTCGGGGTGTTCCTAGTTAGACGGAAGGGACCCCTCCCCTAGCTCGTTGTTTTGGGCCGCCCAGACTGGTCTTGATCTGTTCGCATTCCTGGTACCAACAAGTCCGCCAACCCTGGCTCAAGCCCATCCCAGCTAACTTGTCCGGGAGAGAAAGATATTGCCCGTCCCACACGAAACATTAACCCATTATGCTAAGTCGGCACGCCGCCTCCACCCCAGACTCCGACTACCCGTCGACCGTCCCGCGCCCAACGATCAACTCTGGAATGAACGAGACTCAAACTGTTCGCCGTGCACATGGGCTTGTGAGCCTTGATCCAGAAGACGATCCAGCTTCCCCGAGAGCTACCACCCCCAGTGCTGCCATAAACACAATCCCGCCTACCCAGCCGGAGCCGTGTCGCATTTCCCCGTCCGCCGCCCGCCGAAACTTCCCTCGATTGCAGACTGGTCATCAGAGGCAGCAATCAGTCCCGAACTTCCCCTCTTCCTCTTCGAACTACTCCATCCCGCAAGTTACGATTTCACCTTCCACCGAGCGAGGGAGCGGCCGTCCCTTGTCGGTCAACATGCCTCTCACCGGAGACAACAGACGTCGGAAGTCGACAGAACCCGCCCGTGGAGGCATCCTGAGCGGCTGGCTGGGAGGCTCCGGTCCGCCCAATGGTATGGACAACGCCCCAGGGGCAAATGAAGACGACGCGCCATCGAGATCACAGAGGAAGTCGACCGCCGACCAGACACCCCAAGGGACGTCCCCGAACACCTCACGGTTTGCCTTTTTCAGCTCGCCGTTTTCAAAGAGCAGTCCGGGGCCCGTCGACCCGAAGCAGGACCAGGAACTGTTAAGCCTAAACATCCAAGAAGCCCTGTTCCCTCCATCGTCACCTACCCACCGCGATGCCTTCTCGCCCGCTGCGTTCAAGAACCTTGAGGCCACTGCCGTCGGCCTGTTGACAAAGTTTCAATCTGCCTACCAGAGACAAAACGCAGCTCTGGTGGAACTGCGAGAGGAACGGGAAGCGCAGACGGACGAGAGCGACGAGGCCGAGACACGCATTCAGCACCTCAAGGTTCAGCTCGAAAACATGGCCAGCAAGGTCGCCGAGCAGGAGCAATCGATGCAAGAGCTCGTGGCGGAGCTGGCGGCCGAGAAGAAGGCCAGGCAAGAGGAGCGTTTGATGAGGGAACGGGGCCGCCCTATTTCCGAAGGATCCTCAATATCCGAAGACCTTGGCGTGGAGGATGATCAGGCCAGAAGAAAGTGGAGAAAGAGTGCCGGCTTTGACACGGACGAGGAGAGCATCGAAGACGCCAGCGTCTTTTCGAGATCACGCAGCCCTACCACGGCCGCCCCGAGCGTTTTCGAGGGCAGCATAGCTGAGGTGCAGCCGACGCCAGTTACCAGGACAAATACCCTTGGACCGCCCCGAGTGACGCGGTCCGCTGCCCCGAAGACGCCGCAACAGCAGACCAGCGTGTTCCAGAAGCTCATGAGAGGCGTAACGGGAGACCCGTCGAAGGAACAAGCTGGCTCGTCGTCTTGCGCCAACTGCCGCGGCCAGGACGGACGGGCTGCGTGGGATACCGTCAGCCTACTCAGAGACGAGAACCGCGGCTTGAAGCATCGCGTCGCAGAACTGGAGAACTGTGTGGACCACGCGCTAGACGCGGTGAACGGCCTCGGGCTCGACTGGGAGAAGTAAAAGATCTATGACATATTTCTGTGAGATGCTTAGGGCATGATGGCGTTGGGTTTTTTTGGTTCGGGTTTTGGAATACTACGGACAACGGGATACCAATGAGCTGGCATTACAGTTTGGCGACATGTTGCATATACCATTTTCATGTATGAGCAGCCTAGTTGAGAATGAAGCATCTGTCGAGCACTTACTTGTTGCTCCGCATACCGTACTGATCTTATTGGACCTCGCCGAGCTCCCCCTGCCAAAACCGTTCGCTCGTGAGAGTGCCTCGCGAAACGTAGTAGAGACGTTGCTTTTCCCTTGGTTCGAGGAAGCTTGGACTGGGCAGGAAAGGGGCGATGACAGGAGCCGTGATGGGATGACCGTTTTGGAATGTGCGTCTGTGCAACGACACGTTTTCCCAAGTGCACTATCCTCAGGTAGGTCGGTACTGAATGGTATGGAACCAACTGTACGATGCTCCACGGCAGGCGCTCGTGATGTTTGGGGAATGGGGAAGAGGTAAGTACGAAGAGAACAGAGTGCCGAGCTGAAGGGACGTCAAGAGAAGCATTGGGCGGAAAAGGGGCAAGTATATATCCAACCTGATTGGGTTTGTCACGTATGCAGGAACCGGCTGACGGGAGGAGCGGTGGTGGTTGGATGATGCCCGTTGGGGCAGTGCAGGTCGCTCCGGATCCTGCGGCTGCCCGCCGTCATTCCAAGGCCACCACGTTGTCACCTTGGTTCTAGAACAGCAAGTAGAATTAACGTAGGAGAAGCTCAGAGGTAGCCGTAGCTTTCTCGCCATGGTCATTGATCATGCCGAGAGCTTGGGGACGGACCCGGCCCGGATAGCCGAGGCTACGGAATTGATATCTCACTGGAAACTATCTAGCACTCGTGATCACCTACGAACTCCCTCTTAGACAATACGGAAACACTTGATCGTGTTCGTCCAGCAGTAGCAGCGTCTGTGGGCGAACCTACATCCCGCTTTTGCTCTGTCACCATCTGATATGTCACCACCTAAGAACGTCATCACGTCGGAGGCATCCTCGGGACTCGCCGCAAGGCCCAGGTTTTCTTGATCGCGGAAATTCAATTTTCGTCTTCGTCTAGCCCATCCAGCGAGCCGGTCTGCCGGCCCGAGAGGTAAATTGTACAGCGGAGCCAACGCATCTCCGTCTTCCTTCCCCTCCAAAGGGCCCCTCTAGTGGTGGTCCTTGCCGTGGCTGTCGCCGTGGTGGTGGTCGTCGTTCAGGAAGAAGTACTCGAAGGCGCAGTAGCCGGCGAAAGCGACGGTGGCGATGCCCAGGCCGGGGAAGGATCCCTTGAAGCGGTTGAATCTCGTGAAGGGGCCCTTGTATCTCCAGGCCTCTCTGCAGTCTCAATCGTCAGCGGGATGCCGCGGGTTCGCCGAGAGCGAACAAGAGCTCGAGTTTCGCTTACGCTCTCTCCCAGGGGTCGTATCTGGGCTGGCCGGCGGCCTCCTTGAAGGCTCGCATGTCGAAGCCCGTGATGTTGGCCTTGGGGCCGTGGGACGCCATCCTTAACCTGGCGTCAGAGGGTCGTTGTCAGCGGTCGGCTCCCAGCTACGTCGAGCCAATTGAACGTCCTGAGGGTGAATACCTCGTCGGCTGCATGATTGCTGTGTAAATGTCGTTTTGCCGTACAACAATGGACACTTCGGGGTGGTGGTCAGTCGAGTTGGGAGGAAGCTGATTGGAGATCTCTGAGATGTTGTCGTCGGAAAGTCCCGCGGGTGGTACGTACCTCTCTGAGGCCTGTGCACAGACCACTCTCGTCCCTGATCGTGCGGTCCAACTCAGCAAGCTTTCAGGCCGCCTTCACACATTCTGTCCTAAAACAGAGAGATACAGTAGTCAAGACGTTCTTGCCAGCGCGATTCGCACAACCCAGACCAGAACGAAACGAACGAGCATTCAATCGGCGCAGCAATATCGACACGCTCACGACATTTTTACCACCGGGGCGCACCTTCTCGAGCGACTTTTCGACATCGGCGACCGAGGCGGTAGAACAAAGGCGCTATTCTGCTGCCAGCCCCCGTGCCTCTCATCCCCCAGACGCAAATGCAGGGCCGTGGATCGTCCACAACCCCTCAGAAACCGACCGCACCTCTCCCGACGTCACGGTAGATTCGAGCAACGCACACACAAAACACCCCAACGACGACACCGCCCCTTCGACGGGAAGGCATAATTTGGTATGCCGCCACCGCTGCCTAGGTTCCCTGGCGGACCCAACACCATATCGCCCTACCACCCTCAGTTCCCCTCGCACGCCGGTCAGGCTCACGGCGCGAACCATGGGCCTCCGCTGGGTGCGACCCCATCCTACATCAACGCCAACGCCCAGATCAGTCCCTTCACCGCGAACGGCAATGTGCTCGGCGGCACCCCCGGCCTGAACGGCGGCTTCCCCCTCGGCGCCGACACCGGGCTCAGCAGCCACGCCGCGCGCATGAGCTTCCACGCGGCCAACCTGCAGCAACAGCAGCATGGCCAGGGGCAGCACAACTTCGCGCTCGAGCACGGCGGCGCCCCGACGCGGACCACGCAGAACAAGGGAAGGATACGGGAGGTCTGGAAGCACAACCTCGTGGAAGAGATGGCCGTGTTGAGGGAGCTCGTCGACAGGTACCCTTACATCGCAATGGTTAGCTGACCTGCCCAGCTCTGCCCAGCCCAGCAGCTCGCGGATCGATGGAAGTTTGACTGACGGCCCCATTTTCAGGACACCGAGTTTCCGGGCGTCGTGTCGCGGCCGATGGGCTCTTTCAGAGGAAAGAGCGATTACCACTACCAGTGCCTGCGCACCAACGTCGATATGCTTAAAGTCATCCAGATCGGCCTGACGCTCTTCAACGAAGACGGAGAGACCCCTCCCGCCCGGCCGAACTCTACACAGGACGTCGAACTCGGCGCCGCCGGAAAGAAGGCCGCGTCACAAGGCCCCTTTCCGTATGCGTGGCAGTTCAACTTCAAGTTCTCCGTCAAAGACGACATGTACAACGAAAAGTCGATTGAATCATTATCGAGTGCCGGAATCGACTTTAACGCCCTCGAGAGGGACGGCATCGACCCGCACGAGTTTGCGGCCCTCCTTATCCCCTCCGGCCTCGTATGCTTCGAAAACGTGAAATGGGTCTCCTTCCACGGCGGCTACGACTTCGGCTACCTCACCAAGCTCCTCACATGCAATGACCTGCCGAACGACGAAGCAGACTTCGATCAGGTGATGAAGCTCTACTTCCCGTCGGCATATGACGTAAAGCACCTGATGAAGCATGCGATCCGGCTCCACAACTCAGGACTGCTTACCCCCAGCGACCCGAGCAGCGCCGACATCCTCCAAAAGTTCGAGCACAAGTCCGGCCTCGAGAACATCGCCGACTCGCTGAAGATCAAGCGCGTGGGCAATGCGCACCAAGCTGGTTCCGACTCCCTGCTCACGGGCAAGGTGTTCTTCCAGATGAGAGACAAGATTTTTAACGGAGAGATCCCGGAGGAACACGTCGGCAAGGTTTGGGGTCTGGGAATCCCGGATCTCCTGGTGGTGGAGCGGATGCCGTTCGGTAACAACGCCGGCAACCAGGACTCGCAGGCGCAGCAGGGTCCGAACGGCCAGCAGCAGAACGGCGGGCCGAGCACGCCCAACACCGCCAGTGTCGGTCTCGTTAGCACGCCGGCCGCCCAGGCGCATAACACCAACGGCCTCTCCATGGGCCCGATGACGCCAGGCGGGGGCGGTGGCGTGTTCGGAAACTTTGCGTTCACTGGCAGCAGATAGACTTCCTGCACGCCCAACCTTTGCGGCTGCTTCTCAGCTGGAGGCCGAGAGGCGAACGACGCGTCGCTGGGTACCTCGGGACAGGCCATGGTGACTTGATCTCCGGGGGAGTTGGCATGCGTTGGGAGTTGGGAATTGCATACATTATTCATCAGCATCTACGAAGCGGAGGGGGGGCCTTTCCCTCCCTCTTACCACCACCACTACACGTCCTCCTTTCTGAACCAGGTGACACGAAGCGAAGAACTTGCCGTGCGTGCCATCTGGCACCCGGGCTTCTAGCGACTACTCGTTGCCGCCTATCTCGTCTCGCCTTGGGGTCTTTCATCTTCTTTTCTGGCCCGTCTTCGCCAACGGGATGGAGTTGGGATTCGGACAGGGTCCTGGTCTTCATGAATCACGCAGGGACGAACAAGCAAAATAAAACAGGGAAGGGGATGAACGAGGAAACTGTTTATATCTTCTTTTTTTTAACCTGTGGAAAAAAGAAAACACACACAAACGCACAACACGAGAGTGAGAGAAAAGCAACTGACGAAAGCGTGGGACTGTCTTTGGTGGGAAAGTGGTTGTTGTTTATCCGTACCTATGCATATTACCAACGTCCAGAGGAAGGGGAAATCGGCCTGAAGAAGAGGGGTTGTAACCAAAAAGAGCGGGAGCGGAAAGGAGGATAAGGAGGGAAGCGTAAGAGCGAAGAGAGAGACGAGCGCATGAGAAACAAAACTTCTCTTTTTTTTATTGTTTTGTTTTTAAACAAAATCATGTACTGTACTGTGAATACCTGGATCAAACCGGAGGTAGGGGGGGAAACCGGTTGCGGGTGCGGGTTTGGGGAGGGGGACTTCTTTAGGGGTTTTTATTAACCGACTGCAATTCAAACCGCGAAGTTTATAGCCGACCTTTTCCCCTGTCTCGAAGACTTTGATTACTACTCGCATGGCACGTACAACGGCAAGACGAAGGTACAAGACGAAGACCGCTTTTATTCGATTTTGTGCGTGCGTAACTGTGTTTTACGGGGGATGGACGTGGTACCCCTTGTTGTTCAAACTCCTAAAGAATACAAAAACGCTGCGCCTACGAACGCCGGACCCCGTGTAGACTAGACTACCGCTGGATTGTCATATAGATGAGCGAAAGATGAAGAAACACTAGAAGTATGGAGTGCAATGCTACGACAGAGGTCATGATGCCGTCACACCGAGAAAAACCAAGAGAGAAAGGAGAGAAGTGCGACGAAGAGACACACTCGCTGCCCGCCTCCCCCTTTTTACGTGATAAACACCTTCTTGAGCCTGTCCATGGGATACACCTCGCCGGTCCGCAGGTCTTTGACCTGATCCGGCGGCAGGCCCGACTTTTTGGCGTGGTCTTCGAGGCGCTCCTTGCCGTAGGCGCGGCCGTTGGGCAGCAGCAGGAGGTCGTGCTCGACGTAGCTCTTGGTGTGGTGGGCGTACGGCACGTTGCGCGCGAGGTCGTTGAGCTCTGTCGAGCAGATGGGGCAGACGGACTGGGTGCCGGCCGTGGCGGAGGCGTTGGTGGCCGTGTTCGCGTCGGAGGGGGCGACGTGCGAGGAGGACGCGGAGTGGCAGGCGGGCGTCTTGAGGGCGGAGAGGCCCGAGGAGAGGGCGATGTGCAGCAGCGGGGAGGAAGGGAGGGCGAGGAGGCGGTTGTGCGTCGTCGTGAAGAGGTCCGCCAGGGTCTCCCACCTGACCGAGCTGTAGAGGTCCGAGTAGACTGCGTTGGCGGCGGTGGGCGGGTAGGCGAGGAGGCCGAAGGCCTTGCGGAGCTCTTCCGGGTATGTTCCTTTAAACGGGACCAGGTACTTCTTGGCGTGGGCTATGGCCTCGAGGAGCTTCGGTTGCTGCTGGGTGCGGACGAGCTCGATGTACTGCTGGAAGCGGAGCATGAATTCGAGGTTACTCTGGAGAGCGGCTGCTGTCAGTGATTTTTGCTTCTTTCGGAAACTCTTCAGAGGGGGGGAGACCAACATCCATCTTCCTCAGCTCCTTCTTGTTATCCTGGCACCACGCCAACGCCTCTACGACGCTGCCCTTCCGCAGCGACTCCTGGATGCGGCTCATCTGCACGAAAGTCTCGACGTCGACGAGGTCGTCCATCCCACGCTCGTCGGTGAGCGCCTTGGCGCTGTCGTTGTAGCCGTGGCGCAGGAGGTAGTCCACCAGCAGCCTGTCCAGGCGGGCGCGGCTCCAGGCCTCGTACTTGACGTCGTCGACCGAGTGCATGCCGTACAGGTCGCCGAGGTGGGAGATGCGGGCGGCGGACTGGCGGGTGAGGCGGGCCTCCTCGTCCGCGTGGGCGGTGAGCTTCCGCTTCACGCCGCGCATGCGGGCGATCATGGTGTCGAGGTTGCGGAGGACATCGTCGGGGGAGGCGCGGCCGTTAACCGAGGCCGTGGCGGTCTCCTTGAGGAGGGACTTGACGGCGGTCGACTCCTTTTCGACGGTGAAGTGGGCGGAGCGGAAGTTCTTGCGGAGAAGCTCGTAAGGGAGACGGAGAAGCGGTTGATCCTGTAGTCGTTGGCGTTCAATGATGGTTAGCGGCGTTGGAGCAGAGGGGGGTTAGCCGGGCCCTTCTTCGAGTGACGGGACGTACGAGGAGGAGGTGGTCTTGGTGCTTGATTGTCGAGTGCTCGTGGTCTGCCATGCTGGCGGCTATTCAGGAGAAAGATTCTCCTGGTTCAATGGGATCTCAGAGTAAGTCGTGGTTCCGCTGGCAAGCCCCCTTGAGGAGGCAGCTAAGTGGTGTTGGGCGTGGGTGTGTGGCTTGGAGCCAGTGAAGTTGAACGAAGCACAGATGCCGGCACAGATACGATACGATACGTACGGCCAACAGGTGTCACTGATGTCAGGTACCTACCTATCCAGGTTGATGAGGCGGGGCGGTAAACTCCGATGATTACCTATCTGCAGATAATCAGACTGCTGGGGTTTTGAAAGCGACGATATTCTTTTTTACGGACATCAGACTCGTCGTCACATTTGCTTAAACCAGTGTCTTACAGCTCCGTGCATCCCAGTCAACTTGTAGTATCATATCGACGACTCACAGTCACTTCCTACAGCTCGCTGCTTCATCAAGAACCCCCACAATGACGGATTCCCTCGGCGCACGGACCATAATTGTGGCTCAATCAGCTTATATAAGACCCAAGTGATAACCTCGAACTCGGCCTAGCAGCGACCCCACCTCAGTGCACTAAGACGCGGTACGTATCGAGGCACTCCAACACGAAAGTGAGGTCGTACGCAAAGGCGACGAGCAACAGCAACAGCAACGGTCGAGGCCATCTCGGAGCCGGCGTATCTGCAGTGCTCGTCTTCAAAGTGGAATGTCTCACAGCCCATCAGTCAAGTGATTCATGCTGGCAGCCCACGGGGTCATCAGGTGATTGGCGAGGCTCGGCATTTCCTGACGCGCGAGAGCTGGTGGATGGTTGCTGTTTCCCGCCGCAGACCGGTCGAAGCTACCCCTGCTTCTGCTTGGGCGAGTGAGGCCTGTCGTGCACATAGCTGTGGCCGGACATTGTGTACACTGCTAACAATCATGGCCAGCCTCCAGGCGGCGGCACCGATAAGGAGCAACATTGCCAAATCACTCGCATGCCACCAGCCTGGGGCGCTCCTGCAGCGTGTGCCCCTCTGAAGAACTGGGATTGGATCGGGGCAGTCGGGGGACAGGCCAGCCGAACGCTGGGGGTGTGTGGCTTCCCAGCCCCTGATTGGCCTGCACCGATATCCTGCCTCAGGCCCGCATCTCTCATCACTCTCGAGCGTATTTATCTCCAGCCTCACCCACTTTGCACGTGTTCACCCTCTTCCTTCGCCGCGTGACCAGAGCTTCCCGCCGCCGTCGCTGCTGCTCCCCCCCCCAAATCGACCAGCCCAACTCAACCAACCCGACTCGTCAAAAAGTAATAAGAGAAATACAGACCTTCGGTCTGCTCAACAGCCACTGTGATTTTTCTTTTCTGGATTCGTCATTTGTGAAGGCCAAAAAAATTCCGGTCGCTCGTCGACTCGACACTTACAAGACCGACCAACCAACCAACCAGCCGACGGGCTCCATCCGGACGAGGACCCCCCGCCGCGGCGCGATATCACGAGTTTGATCACGCCGACAACACGTGAACTCCAGCAAAACCCGTGATCTGAGAGCCAGCTCTCTCACCGCCCAGACCACACGCCGCGAAGCACATGATCTAGAGGTATGCGACCTGTCCCATTTTTCTCTACCCCCGACGATCATTCAATCCGCCCTACCGCATTCGTTGTCACTGTCGCAACTGCATTGCGACCGTGGGACGAGGTTTTTCCTCCGACCTCGTCGTCGCTTGGCTTTGTGCCAATTTTGCTTTGGACTGCGTGTCTGCCTCTGTGGACGCGTATCAACGCGCATGCCGATTTTTTGCTCCTAACCCAAATCAAGTGATTCACGAATTGATCTACTCTCTTCTGTCCGTGTCAAACACCTGCGATGTTCATCCATTCGCGTGAGGGATTTGTTTTGTTCCTTGATTCAGCATCGAAGCTGCCCCCTCATCACGGGGCTCTTCAACCGAGATGGTCATCGATCAAGTCTACTTGCTATCACAACACTCGTTCGCCTCATGATCTCAGCTGCACTGACTGCAAGGGCTTTTCATCCGCAGAGCAAGTGCTCTTATATCTTCGTGTCGGAGATAGATGGGATGGATTCTGCATTCGATGTTGAACCTACTCCCACGGCCTCCAGACCTCTTCGGCTTGCTCCATCTCTGCATTGTTAAGCTTTTGCCTACTTCAGCCACAAGATTCTCCCATGACAAACTATGAAACTGACAACATCTTAGTATCGCTTGGTGTACTTGCGCGAACATCCGCCCGTGAGCGGCACTATTAACAACTCTCCCAACATACCCATTACTCACACACCATCTCGAGATGGCCGACGTCATCAGTGACCACCCTGACCTCTCTGAGCTGGCGCAGTCGCCCTCGCCGGGCCAGAAGCGCAAGCGCGACAGCGACATGTCGGAGTCGGGAAGTCCTGGCCGCGCTAAGCGTGCCAGCGTCCCCATGTCCGATTCAGACACCGCTGCGTTTATCGAGAATGCCGTCGAGGCTGCCCAAGTCGCTGCCGCTGCCGCTAACGGCGTCAACGTTGCCGACTTCAGCGCTCTTCAGCAAGCTGCCGCCGCCGAGCACTCAGAGGCCGCCGACCCAGCCAACGCGTCCAGCACTGCTGCAGCCGCCCTCGGATCTATGTATCCCAGTCTCCATGTCCCGCAAACCACAGAAGAGCAGTTCGCAGCCCAGACGAACAGCGAGCCGACTCACCAAGATCACACCTTCAGCCACGCTGTTACCCCGCCTGAGCTCTTGAGCCAACTGCCTACGGTTCCCCAGCCGCCCAACGGCGTCCAGGATGTCCAGCCTCAGCAACCTCACCAAACCCACCAACCACAGCCGCCCCAACCCCAGCACCGCTACTCCTCCGGATCTGCCAGCACCCCGGCTAAGAAACCTGATGTTGGCTCCGAGGAGTGGCACAAGATGCGGAAAGACAATCACAAAGAGGGTCAGTACCATTCGCACCTGCGCATGAGTCAACACTAACGAGTAATCAGTTGAGCGCCGTCGCCGTGAGACCATCAATGAGGGCATCAATGAGCTGGCCAAGATTGTGCCCAACTGTGAAAAGAACAAAGGATCAATTCTTCAGCGTGCCGTCACATTCATCAACCAGCTCAAGGAGAACGAGTCGTCAAACATTGAGAAGTGGACCCTGGAAAAGCTGCTTACGGAGCAAGCTATTGCAGAGCTCAGTGCCTCCAATGACAAGCTGAAGCAGGAGTGCGAGCGTCTCTACAAGGAACTGGAGACCTGGAAACGTGTTGCTCAGAATGCCGGCCTATCGTACCCTCAGGCAAACAAGGAGGAGACTGCTGCTGCGACCTAGGAGGCACCAGCTCAGAGTCTCCAGTCTCGCCGTGGGGGTCCAGCGAACCCCAGTGCCTCAACTATGATCAGCAGCGATGAGGCCATTGTGGACGGGACGACTGCAGGTTACACAAACCTTCTTATGGCCGAACTCCGTCAGAGACCTTTGTCGTCATTCAATTCACCTTATACCCCTCATCAGCCTTAGGCTGTTTTCTAAATTCTACTACGATATACAGCACGGTGCCCGTGGCTTCCGGACGGATGATAGTCCTTAATCAACATTGCTCACTGGCCTAATTCTGTTTCGTCTCTTCTATGTATGTTTTGGTCTCAGCATGGAAGGCTTTGTGTGGTGGTAAGATTCGGGTTTTCATCATACAGTCATGTGCGGCCAGACGATGCGTCTGGCTGTTTTAGTGTGGGATAGCGAAGGCTTGATTACGAAACCCTGTGTCCATGAGTAGGGCAGCAATGGTACGCTGAGACCAACTGCATCTGGTGACATCGTGGTGTGATTATTGACGACTCGGGACAGTGCCCGACTGATCGTATTGCGACTTCGAAATGGTAGACAAATTTCTTACCATCAAGGGGAAGTGCTGATCGCATGAGCTACGATCCTCCATGGCTATGAGATCCAGACACACTCCCACCGGGCCTGCTCCTCCAACCCCATGTGCATGGGAGACCTTGTTGTCGCCGATGAGAGGGGATGGAGAGAGAGCTGACACTGGCACGCCTGACGATGTTTGTGAATGCCACCGACATTCTCGAGTAAGTAGCAGGCCAGTGTCTGGTGGGGAAGAGAAAGCCTTTACCGCTCGGCACTCATCTCTTATGTAGGTGGACAAGCCCGGATGGCGAGGACGTGGAATTATCAGACCGCAAAAGCGGCATGCCAAGTTCGAATCAGGATGCAGCCAGCCGGCATGCGCTGGCCGCGTAGTCGGCGACATGCATGAAGTCTGGGAGACGGGGCAGGAGGTCCTGCCATTTCGACATGTTCTCTGAACTCGTCGTTGAATGGAAGACGTACAGGCGCCGGGCGGATCGTGGTCTCAGACGATATGGCTGGGAATCCCCGCTTTGACCAGAGACCTTCGGAGCGTACTTCAGAATGTCATAATCGCGGAGTTTCCAGACCATCGTGCCATGCCATACATATCCTGCCTGCCGTCCCATCGTCTACTTCCTTCTTCCTGCCCCGGTGGAAAGATGATCGATTAGGCGTCGGCCAATGCAGCTTTCGAAGCTCGACGCAAACGGGCGGAGGCAGTCCAGCTTTTCCCAATCTCTCTCCGCAATGGATGCCCGTCAAAGCCCGTTGTCGTTTGACACATCTCAGCAGTGGACTTTGTATCGCAGCTTCCCGAGCACGCATACTGGGCCACGCAACTGGCGGTGTTTGTGGGCGTGCATGTCGCCCGGGCGGTTAATATACTGCAGCTTACACGTCAGGCCGATCTGATCTCGTCATGACCGCCATCTGGCAGTGGAGGCAACTCGGTAAAAATCATTGGACCAAGATACGATGTCCCGTTTACGGGCAATGCCCAGAATCATCCACAGACTACTTTGTGCATTGTCTGCATCTTGCCATGGAAGTCAAGTTGAGGGCCCGCTGCCGCCCCGGCATGCATGTCCGGACGGGGAACCAGCTCAGCCCGCATCCGCGGCGAGGCAAGGGGGCCTCTCCGGATGGACTGCCTACATGCTGCACCCCCGGTCCAGCCGGAGGCCCGCGGACGGGATGGCTTGCATCATGCACCTGGCCATCCGGTCGTAAGGGGGGAACGGAACGCGGGCGCGCGGAGGGCGTGTGTTCGTTGCTATATGCACGGCAGAGAAACGTGGACAAGGGCCCCTTCTCCTGTTGTTGGCATAGAACGAAGCACCAAGAGACATTGTTCGCCAGCGGAATGGCAAGCACCCGGCCGTCCTGTTCCGTTCCGGCTCCTATAAATCTGTTCGAGCCTGTTGCAGTTTTCTGTTGTTGTCGAGAGATTGGAGTAAGCGGGCGCGCTGACTATGAATAGGACTCGCTGCAAACATTGACTTTTCCCCCCTCCATCTCGTGGGGACTAACTTCCATTTGTTTTTCTCTCTTGTCATGGACCTCGACTTGAACCACTCCCTCGCATCTCGACCGCCGAGCCTCGTCGAGGTCAGAGGTCTTTGGCGGCACAGAATGGGACAGACTCCTCCGGCGTTTCACCCAAGGAGACAACAGGATAACAATAAAGCGTCATGAATGACTTTCAGTCCGTAAATCAAAGAGCTTCTCATCACCTTGAAGACCAAACACGGAAACTTGGAAAGTCTGGAATGAACTCCTCGGGAAAAGAGAAAGCATAAAACGGAGTTCATGACAGAGCAGAACCGTTTCCTTTTCCCTCGTTCCGTTTGTACGCGTGGGGGTGGGTGGGTGGCCGTAACGGTTCGTACCTATACATAGACACGGCCTGTCCCCCTTTTCCCACCTGTCAGCTATCCATTGTCATCTGTCAAAGGACGAAATTTTTAAATTGTTCTCGCCCGCATGTAGTGTGTGTAGCAGTATGAGTGTGTGTGGAATCGAAGGGGAAAACGTGGGAAGAAACAAGAGAAACGACGAGGGCCGGGGGGGGGTCTCGGGGGACAGAAGAGCCAACGAGAATCTGCAGCGGGAGCCAAAAAAGCGACTTCCTTCGCCCTCGGCCCGCTCCCTGTCCTACCCACGTCGAACGATGAGCGAAAAAAAAGCAAAAAAAATCAGAGCCAAAGTGCAGGTGGTGTGGTCACGGTCAACTGTCAACTGTCAGGAAAAATGGCAAACAGAGGAAACCGGGATGGAAAGAAGGGGGGAGGGGCGTGGATGATGCCGTGCGAGAGAGAAAGAGCGAACGTCGTTGTCGTCGTTGAGAGAGAGAGGGAAAAAAACGACAGAAACCGGATGAGGTAACGAGGTGTGGTAGCCATCCGAGCAAACGGCGGCCGGTGACTGGCCGGCGGGCGGTATCCACTTCTTCACCGGTCTGCGGGGCCCCACTCCGGTGACCGGGGGTGTTCCCACCACGCTTCGATTCTCGTGCCCGCTTTCCCACCCCCGGGCCCCCGACAGGCAACATGGGAGCAGAATGACCACCGACGGCGGCGGCCCTTTTCAAACCTCACCCTCCCTCCTTTCCTACCTTCCCACACACACGCGCGCGCGCATTCTCTTCCGAGAGGGACCCAGAAAATATACGACATCCGACAAGTCAAAATCCCGCGTCCACCCCCAATGAAAGGGGGTTCATTCCCAAACTACCGGGATCTCTCTCCCAGCTGGCATATGGCTTGTTGTTGTTCGCAGTAGCGTCCGGCCGTCCGCTCGCAGGGCCAAACTTCCCGTCCGTTACCTGTCAGATTGTCACCGGCGTGGGATCTCCATGCAAGGCCCCCCTTCCCTACCTTTCCCTTACCCTACCCTCCTCCTTCTCTCGTTCCTGCTGCTTTCCCACCACCCCCCTCCCCTTCCCCCTCCCTCCTTCTCGCTGCCTTCCCAAGGACCCTTGATACCATACAGTATGAGCTAAGACTTGTCCCTGTCCCGCCCCCCCCCTAGCGCATGCGGGTGCGCAAGAAACATGACAAGAGAGAAAAGATTTAAAACAAAATTTGGAAAGCTGCCGATTGGAAGACGGGATGCCGTCCCTTGTTTTTGGCAGCTCGGACTCTGCTCGAGCCGCACACACATCGACCACCCACGCTAATTTGGCCGCGACTTAATAATCTTGGAACCAGGCCCGGCCCTTGGCTTGTGTTTTTGGCTCAAAGAGCCTCATCGACGTTGGAACTCGATGAGTCTGTTGCTGATGGCTGAGACACGGTGGAACGATAGACAAAGCATCAACAGTAAAATCAACACGGAGCATGCCGAGTGCGAGCAGACTGCCCTCATTATCACCCATCTATGACTGCCCCTCAATTACAAGCAGAGTAGCCCACGGGAACCTCATAGGGTTCTTAGACGACTCTTTCCTCGCAAGAACAAAACAAAAATGAAAACATACTTTGTGTCGTCACATCATATCAAGTCCCCGTTTCCTGCCCCCTCCACCTCCCTAATTCGAATGATGATTGATGTTCTTCTTTTCATTCTCCATTTCTCTTTTTTTTCTTGCTTCCCTCCTCGCTAGGCATGAAGATGCCCCCCAGCAATATCGCCATGTAATCCCCCTCCATCTCAACTCCGCCTTCTTTCCAAAGAAAACTCCATCTTCACGTAGCGAGAACATTCCAGTACTGGATAGGGGAGGCCGCAGCCACCTGCTTCGCAAATAATCCAACTTTCGCCGGCTCCGAGTGGTTGATCCATATTTGCTGATGCTCGAAGATGTGAAACCAAACAAAGAAAAGCCTCGTGTCGTGACAGCGTAAGAGCCGGCGCCTGGGCACAGAGAAGCCGCCCACAACTTGACGTGCAGAAATCCTGCTTCAAAACGTTGGGAAGAAGAAGGAAAAAGAAAAACACAAATTCCTACTCGGTGGGGGCAATGACAACTGACTCATCAAGGGAAGAAACGTTTACAAGGAAAAGTCCCGAGATGCTGACCAAAAAAGCAAACGACCAACCTTCCAAATTGCTCCGGTTATTTGAACTGAGATTGATTTGATGCCGCCAGCTGTGGTGTGCTCGGGAATGCTGATATAACTTTTCAAGAGCCGCGGATGAGACAAACAAATAACAGAAATGCCACTCGTGGTTGAGATTTCGGGTCGTGAGAGAATAAAGAAACCAAATAGACACCTGCCACACCGTATCTTCCTTTGTCAATCTGGTATTCGATTTTGGCCATCCTTCCGATCAGCCATGCTGTATGTATCGCTCGATGTCGCTGCTGTTGAAGAGGGTTGCTGGGAGGATTGTCGACCAGATGCAGCAAATCGAAGCTGAGGTGGGCGGGAATCCCAACTTCGTCAGACGTCACTGACACTAAGACCCTGATGTTCGCACCGCTGTGAGTGAGCCGTTCTGTTGGTTCCAGCCCGATAAGGGTGGCCATTGCAAATAGCTCGCCAATGCTTTCAAACCGTCTCGCGTCGAGTCGAAGCTGACTGTTGTCAGTGGATCTGGCCTCGAGCAAGAGAATCAGGCTTGCCGCCAGAGTTGGGCAGCCCTCGCGTATCAGTAGGCAGATAGCCCGAGAATGGCTGAGATCCCTGCACAGGTGTTTGGGCGGCACCCACAGGGCGGAACATAGTGCCCTGATCGAAGCCCGCCCGCGACATGCCGTCGTATGGCGATGGCATGTATTGATTCTGAGCGAGCGGCACGCTTGGATTGCCAAAGTGACCTGGGGCAGAGCCTGGCTGTTGTTGTTGAGTGAAGGAATAAACAGAAGCACCGTTAGGAGCAGTCGATCCTCCCTGCCAAGTCTGAGCGTACATGCCGGCCGAAGCGGCGTTCGGATACTCTGTTGGAGATGTGTACATTGAAGACCGTCGATGGGGGTCGTGGGAAGCCGGGACCAGATCCTGCAACGGCATTCCCCCTGGCGGATGGATGTTGTTGCCCTCTACGAAGTGATGCTCGGGATGAATGTTCGAAGGCAGCATCTGAGTCGAATACTGTTGGTTACGCAGCGGCATTTCGTTCATGTACGCGCCGCTTTGAAGAGCCCCCGCTGGGCTGTGATCGCTGCTCGACGCGTGCAAGAGGTCGTGAGGCGGCCCGGCCTTCGATGGCGATGCGCTTGACGTGATGGAAGGGTGATTCTCGTCCTCTTCCTTTACAAAGCCATTGTCCTCGTTGTCGGATGGGTAGTTCTCGGGGAACTTGTCTTCAGACATGACCAAGATACTCACGTCGCCATCTAGCATTCGTTAGCAGGTAGGTTTCCGCTCGCAGAGCACTGGTACTTGCCGATTTCGCCCCTCTTGTACCTCTCCTCGCCCTTGGCCACTTTGAAGATCTCGTCCAAGTAGGGCTTCTTCTTAGCATTGGCTTTGTTCTCCTTGTCCGAGAAGAAAGCTGACATTGCTTCTGTGGTGGCATCCTCGAGCTTCTGCACGTTCAGGTTCATCTTCAAAATGGACGGGTGTTGCTTCTCGGGCGGCTCCACAATCATCCGGAGGATATGACACAGCAAGTGAACTCTCTCTGTATCGCGTATGAGCAAAGGCCACAAAAAAGGAAACGATTCGGAGTTTCGTGCAGATACTTACCCCTCTTGTAGAGATGGTCGGGCTCCTTGTGTCGCACCTTCTCCTCCTTCGTGGGACCCCAGGGCTTCGGCCACCAGTCCGGAGCCTTCTCATCCTGGCCGGTGTACGGGTGGTTGGTCTGCTTCTTGGGCTCAACAACTTTGACCCAGGCCTTGGCGATAAGTTTGCAAGCTGTTTGCTGGCAGTTTTTGAAGCGCTGCTCGTAGAATTCCCAAACGTCCTTGTCGTTGCCAATCCGAAGCCCCTTCTTGATATTCGCGACTGATACTATAACGTCGTCGTCGTCGTCGACCTGTCTTCTGTAAGGTCCTCCCACGCCGCCTCGGTGTCTCTTTCGGGCCTTATAGCCGCCATCGTCATCGAATATGTCGCCCACTTGGCGGCGGCGGTCTTGTGATCTGTGCCCGTAGTTACCGAGTGACTGGTGATAGCTGTCTCCATCAAAGCTGAACTCCGAGTCGTCGTGCAAAGGGCTCGGGACTACACTGCTGATCAGCCAAAGCCTCCTCCTACTTGCAAATTGCGGGATCTCGTACCGGCGTCCGCACCCCTGACGTGCCGCACAAAGGTCTTCGTGTTGAAAAACTTGTTGAAAGCGTTGGGCTGGTGCCTTCCTCCCGGACCAGAGAGCGTGTTGCTGAACATCTGCGTGGTGCCATCGTCTAGTATTGCTGCGACAAAGTAGTGTCTTGCGGGGATGTTGCAGTGATCCCTCAATGCCTTCCCAATGTCCTTAAAATGCGTTAGAACGTCGTTCGGAGCCCTCTCGGTCGCGGAATGAGTGACACTTACGATAGGGGGTCTGCGAGCATCGTGTGCTTCATGATAGCGGCCTTCTTCGGGCGGCGGGGGATCGACCGGATACCGCTCCTGATGCCATTGCCGGGGGAATGTCTCCCGTGAAAAGTCACGAACCATCGTGAGGGCACGAGTGGTGCGGCCGTCAGTATGACTGGCAGCTACCTCGCATTCAAGAAATTGAGTTGAGGAACCCGAGGTGTCGTGTGAGAGAGAGTCTTAAAAAGCCGTCGGAAGCGGTTGCGAACAAGGTGTGTAACGTGGGCTGCCAAATGCAGAAGGTGGGAAGATGAATACGATGTGTAACTCTGCAATGGTTAGACCGGGTTGAGGTACAGATACCGGTATTCAAATACCTTGGGTAGACCTCGTCCAGGGCAGGGCAGGACTTCTGAGAGATGACTGCCAGAGACAGAGGGGTAATGGGCGGGAGCAGCGCACGAAAGTAAGATATCAATGCGGTTCAACAGTGCTCGAGCCCGGTATACGAGGAGAGACGTGGTCCGGAGAAGGCCAGGTCTAATGCACAATGTAGCTCGCTGTGACTTGAGAGTGGCGTGTCAGACCGTGTGCGAGAGGGTAGATGCAGCAGAGAAGGCGACTCGTTCCGATGTTTGTATGGCGGGCGGGTCGGTGGTTAGATATTGCAGAGTCGAGCCGCAGAATGCTAGGCTGATTTCGGGCAGGGCAGGCCAACGGCTTGTGTATTGAGATGATCCGGGTGTCAGGAGACGCAACGGGATCCTGCCTGAGATCGTCGGGGTGAGCGGGTGGATAGGCACCAAACGCGCATCCAAAGACGGGAGAGTAAATGGCAGATACTGTGCCGTGGCTGAAGAGACGAAATTGGCGGACTACCGGTAGGGTAGGCGACTGACACTCCGCACAAAGAAGACTCGTTGTGACTTGTCAAGGACGGTGCTGGTGTTTGGGGAGGAAGTTGGCGGGAATGGGCGAGTTCGGGCGGTTCAAACAAATCTATCAGCTCGCGGCACTGAACGCCAGGAAGGACCTCAAAGTCCTCTTTGTTTCCAAGACGACTTGAGACATCGGGGGGAGGACCTCTCCACTGGTTCGCGGTCTGTCTTAGAGCAACTCTCCGCGCAGTGTCTCGGGGACAATGAGAGAGAGGTGTTGATATGTGAGAAGAGAAGGATACCAAAGCCAATGGTCGGCAGTGTTGTGCAAGCAAGCAGCGTTTGCGTCGTGTCAACGCAGAGCGAGACGGAGAAAACGATTACGGTCCTCTCGGGTAGGGGAACTTGGAAGCAGAGGAAAGAAAAGAGCCAATGACCAAAGGCTGGAGGGTGAGGGCCCTAGATGAGGTCAAGGCTCTCTCGGGCTGATGTGGAGCTTGGAGGAAGGCGTGGTGGACGTGGATAAACACGGTGGGATGGATTGGGACGGGGTGGGATGAGATAGAATGGGCCTGCCAGGCGGAGGCGAGTTGAGCTTGTCGACGGGTCCAGTACTTTCGAAATGATCTGAGTTAGGGCTTCTTAGTGTATCTCGATTGTTGCTGCGCGGTATGTGACAGCAGACGACGTGGACTGGATTGGACTGGGGGAGGGCGGGCGACGAGCAGTTCCCGCAAGCGAGAGGGGTGGATGTGGATGGTGGGCGTGGTGGTGGATAACGAGGCCGCAGGACCAGGTGAGAGAAAGCGTGGATTACGGATACTTGAGGTCGAGGGGCAGCGAGACCGGCATCCGTAGTTGTAGAAGCAGAAGCAAGGACAAGCAGAGCGGCAGGAAGTAGGGACCAGGACTCACACCCCGGTCTATCCAAGGTGAGCTTCCTACCCTCCTTCAGCTCTTGCTTAATACCTAGGAAGGATAGTGTAGTAGTAGATTGCGAGCGTGAATTCCGTTGCGTGGGTACCAGCCAGTCAGCTAGGCTGTCTAGGCAGTCGGTCCAAAAAAGAACGTACGGACACACGCCTGAAGCAGGACACAGGTCTTTCGACGCGAGACTGACGACAGTGGAGAAGGGAGGGAGGAAGAAAGAAAAAAAAAAAGAGCTTCTCAGGTAAGCCTCTAGTAGGTGCAGCCGATTGTGGTCAAGGTACTTATGAAGCAGTGCCAGGGGGAAGAGACTACATACTACATGTACATTAGGCCCCTCTCTCCTCCCCTCCCCCTCCCTGGTCCGCCATCCTGATAAGGTGTGGCAGGTTGCAGGTGCCAGCCAGAGAGTGAGAGAGAGAGAGAGAGAAAGAGGGAGGGAGGGAGTACATCGTAGGGTGTTCAATGGTGTAGGTAGTTCCATACACCACCACCCAATGCCGCACCTCGGCGTCCCAATCTCACCCACACCACACCACACACACACACCCCCGAGCTCTCTGTTCTGTGGTGTTTGCGCTACTGCGGACAAGGTCCAATATGTACAGTACCAAACGGTACTGTGCGCATACATGGATGGTACCAGGTCTGCGCCGTCAGTGGGCGTGAGTACAGATAGTACTGAGAGTGTGTCCTGAGTCTTGACTGCTGCCACAAGGCGATCATCTTGGCCCTGGTTGCTCTCCCCGCCGCCAACGAACCGAGGAATGCCGCAAGTCGCAACGAGTTGGAAGCTCTGGATCGGACATAGGTCGGAACATCTGGCAACAGTGCTGCGTCTAGTCGCCCTCCTTCTTCAATGTCCTGTCCTTCCCACCTGTCTTGAGACTTCAACCATGCGTTGCCCGTTGGACTCTCGAGGAGGACACTGTTTCTTGCAATCGCCTTCCGCCGTGGAAAGACCGGATGTTGTCGGGCGTGGAACGGTCTCGCACACAGGCAGATATGTCACCCGCGTGGCCTCTACACTGTTCCTCTTGAACGGGACCACATCTGGCAGCGTTTTGCGCAGCCGTCTGGACGGGTATGTCGAACCGCAGCTTGGATTCCCAGTGGTGCTGCGTCGCATGGCCTGCAAAGAAGTGTGAGAAAATAGAATAAAACAGATAATTTGTGTGAATGCATGAAGGTGTGGGAGACACCCCATGTCGTCGAGCAGGGGTTGGAGTGAGACAACGGTGGGCCGGGCTGAACGGCGCATCGGTCGGCAAGAGCCTCGCCAGTGATACGGGCCCGTAATTACATGATATTGGCTGCATCAGGGACGCTGATTGCATCATTTTCAAGGCCGTGCTGTTGTTCCCCAGGCTTTCTTTTTGTCTTAGTGTACATCGTGCGTGCTGCACACTAATAAGAGTACCTGAAAGTAAGCCTGGCAATCTGGTACGTGCTGGAAGCTTTCCAGGATATCCGTATCGTGGTTCTCTTGAGCGCCATACCTTACCTAGCACTCTAAAAACCTCTTAAACCCCACCGGCACGTAGCAACGGCTGCTTCTCCACCCTAAGCCAGCACTGCGGATCGCACGCGGCCAGTGCTGTGTGCGAATAGCGGCTGGCCGAACCCAAGATCGCGTACGGGTTTCGAGGCTCTGCTCACTTTTTACATCGTGAAAGCCATACACCTGCTGCACAGATTAGCTCCGCCCCGAAACGTGGTGTGCGCCGGTCGAAAAGGGGAGCAAGGCATTGTGATCTTTGATGGTCAGGCGACGAGGAACCGATGTTGAATGAGACCTGGCTTGAGACCTTGAGGTAGAGCTAGTTTCTCGCGGTTGAAGTGGGAGACGTTTCAATGTGTATAGGTTTTCGGGCCAGCCGGTCTTGGAAACGGTGACAGTTAGCAACGCCGCGCGGCCGCAATATAGATCAATGACTCAAAGTATCCAGCGGCCGTCCACTGTGAAGTCCGGGCGCCATAAGAAAGCTGCATGGTGGCTTTTGCGCAAGAGTTCATCCGTTTCCCAGATATACGGTTGGCTTCTCCATAAAGCCCCTAAGCCCCGTCTTCTGAACGCAACGTCGCCGGATTGCTACCAACGAAGACGAAGGCAATGGCCTTCGGACGTGCCATCCAACAAATCCAGAAAATGCAATGCTCGGGCGGGCGGGAACTTCGTGTTGGCAGCTCTGAATTTCTCGAGCACCGTCTCCGTTATTAGCGGATATACTATTGCCCCTTGCTTCTGAACGAAGTCGGGCGGGGGCCAAGGGAAACAGGGCCGCCTTAGTCCGTGAGCGTCGGTCGGGTAGACTGCCCTTCTTTTTTTTTTTTTCTGACAGTTCAGGGCCTCCGGCGGGAAGCGGTACGGCACGGAAGTTAGTACGTTGACTGGCAAGCAAACAAATTTTTGACGGGACCCAGCGCCCCATCGGTACATGCATAACATGCGTCCAATTCGTCCTTTTCGCCGTGAAATGGTTGCAGGGCGGGCGTCGACCCCACCGTATCATCTCCCGTGCCGGTGCTTGCCATATAGTACGCAGTGGACGGAGAGCCAGACGGGACAGACGCGCAGCTACAACCAACTAGAAGCACAGAGTCGAAGGCTGGCAGTTGGGCGCGGTGGACGGAAGGTCGTTGTCAACTCGTCGTTCGCTGATGCTCAGGGCAAGTCAAGTGGTCAAGCTGGGGCCACAAGATGGGACGAAGCCTGCAGTAGGAAGCGGATCAGGACCAGCCCGGCATGACATGGTCGGGGATGGGTTCCGAAGGGGGATTGACTCTTTGACTTTCTTCCCCTGGCATCTCCTCGCATCTTGGGGGGCATCCCATGGTCGATATACTTGTACCTGTAGCACTCTTCTGTCAGCTACATAGTCATAGTGTGTGAAAACGACATGGAAAACTGACAAACGGCAAGCAGCTTCATATGTTGATGTCATGCGAACCAGTGGTGAGGGGTGCAGAGAAAACTGCAATGCACCGAGGGATTGACTGCAAGTAAAGGTGCACCACGGGCCTGTCTAGACCATGTCGGCGTGGAGTCTGACGAGACAAGAAGAAAAGGGACAAATGCATGTCGCTGTGGGGAGGAATGGAGAGCTCAACGGCTTGTTGGTAGCTTAGACGTATCCGTGGTGTACATAGTAGGCGCAGGAATGCGCGATTCGTGTTGGGCCAAGAAAAGCATGTTTGCTTGCTCCTGGGGTGGATGGCGGCTGCGCTCTCGGAGTGGTGGTAGCAGTGGTGTCGTTGGTGTTGTGTTGGTGGTGCATGGGAATCTTGTGCTGAGGTGCTATTTCTGCCTCCACCGTACACGCACACGCAGCTCCTGCCGCCCGCAGGTTGTACCGTACCGTACCGCACCCGTACCGTACGGCGCCTGGTGCTGGAACTGGATGGGCGTGCGTGATGCCGGCCGGACCCCAACCCGCTGGCCTACAGGGTCTCCGGAATTCGTGGCAGCAGGCCCGAAAAGAGAGTCGGTGGGCCGTCACGCTGTGGTTGTGGTCAGGATCGTATGTGGGCGTCGATAGAGGCGTAGCGGATGGGGGTGACCGTCGAGCATGGCTCCCTCATGGATGGGAGGATATGGATTGACTGATGGCTGGATTGACAATTGGATTGATGGATGGATGATTGAAGGATACGACGACACTCGGGTAACCCGTAACAGACGACGGGCTGCGCTGCGCAAGGTGCCGAGGAGGGAAGTGCTAGAGGACGATCATGAACACGGATAAAATGGCGGGGATTGGGGGATTGGGGGGAAGGCGTACGGTACGTACCGACGGACACGTTCTTGGTGGGGAATGGATGCGGCCGCCCAGTTCCGCACTGGCTGAAAAAGGACAATGCGACTGACAACGTCGTACCGACCCTGTCCGCCTGCTGGGATAAGCTACGCACCTTGGCTTCAGGGCCTGGCAAAACGCCAAAAAACCCAAACTGGGATCTAACATGGACCTTCACTCTAGCTATACTCCCACACTCCGTATTACATCCCTTGGTAATATTTAGACGAAGCTGGCTGTGGGGGTTACATGGCAAAGCCCCCTCGCTCTCGACCAAGATCACGGCCTGTCTTGTATAGTAATCTTGGGCAAGGAACGGCGTTCTTGTTGCATGTTATATACGGAGTACACAAGAAGGATCTATTGCAAGATATCAGTACGAATGGCGAGGAAATTTCTACTCGGTCTCGTTGGCTCGCAGGGTTCTACATGCATGTCTCGTCTCCAAGTCTTTCCAACGGTTAAACGTGACTTGGCCGCATGCGGCCGACTCGGCGCCTGCAGAAACGCCTATCTAGGTACACCACTATGTACGGAGCAAAGAAAAACGGATATCCAGTTACGCATACAACTCCAAGAACTGGGTTCGGCGAGCTCATTTCTAAGAGGGGATCCTCCGCGGTGAAGTTATCTTGGCCGGATCGACGAGGCGGCCAATGCTCAGGAACGGCCCGGGCGTTGCGCCGTCGCACCCGGCCGGATGACGCCGCGGACCACCTCGGTGTGTGGGTGGCTCCCGACTTCCTCGCAGTGGTACATCCCTCCCTACCTAGGTACCTACCTAGGTGCTTACCTAGTCGGGACTCGGAACACACCATTCGGTGCGCCGCAACGAAAATTCTGCCCTGGTGTGTGACGACGAAAAAGCGTCGAGTCGACGACGATTTTGGGGCGGCGGCCTGAAAGTCCCCGAGTAAGGTGGTTCGGCTACCCGCTTACTATGTACACAACACAGCCTGAGGAACATGGCCTGACCTACGGATACCTGCATGCCGTTGGGTCATGGTGTTGTTGCCTTCACAGGTACTATGTAGTGGACTGTGAGGAGGTAAATTGTCAGGTGCAGCGGGGCACCCTAATCCACGCCTAGGTACCTACGGAGTACCGTAGGTACACTCCATAGTACCCAACCGTGGCCTGTAGGTAAGGTATCTCCTCCGTACCTACCTACCTAGGTAGGTAGTATACCTAGACTATTGAATGGAGCTTGAGGTACTTCACCGTCCAAACAGATGACCTAGTAATATACGGATACCATAGTAATATCTCGAGGCAAGCCCAGCAACCCGGGCAGGTAGCTGTGATGCCACAGGCGCGGTTAGGCGGGGACCAAGCACCAAGCTCCTGCCCTAGGGCGGGCATCTCGCCGTTTATTCCCATTCCATGGAAGGTATATCCCTGGTACGGTACTGGAGTAAAGTATCCGTAGGTTCCTTCCTTGAAGTTCCACCTGTCTGAAGAATTCGAAAATCCCAAGACATGATTGGCTCACCTGACGAGATGCCATGCCCCCCCAGCCGACTGGCAATTGCGTTCCTGGCCTGGCCTGCCTTTCAGCGAAAGCATCGCCAGACATGACACTTGCACCACCCCCAACATCTGATACCCTATTACCTTTGCTCCAAGAGCCCAAAAGGCCACGAGCATAGCAGGCGCAGGCTTTTTCGGACAGTTTCCGTTCATTTCGACCTTGCATTCCCCTCGCCTCGCTTCGCCTCGCTTTCAGCTCTTCGCTCCTGGGCGTATCTCTATTCGGAAAGCTATTGCCCGACTCCCAACTGCCCTTCGGAAGTTCCGCCTTGATGATGGCCATTCTTTGACTCGCCCGATTATGGCCGTGGAAGTTACACGGCAGATTGCCCACGCTGACGCACAGAAACCGACGCTTTCCCGTCTGACCTGGCTGGGGAGAAAGAGCCCGCCCGAGGAGGGGAGGGTGTCAACGAGAGCCGCCCCAACCCAGCCACTGGTCAATGGCCTCGACCACAGACACTTTCGGTCGTGGTGCGGTCCACCTGAGAGTCCTCGTGCGACTCTGTCACATATTGCACCGGCTCGTCTCGAGCAATAGCGCAAAAGCGAGATATCGTCACATCCTATCGATCCAAAACTGCCGGCCTGGAAAAACCTTGGACCCCACCACGCTAAAGACGACCTTGCAGTTCATCTATGCATGTTCCAAGACACCAGCGCCTTCGAGCAGCCGGCGTTTACATCACCCCCAGAGAGCCAATCCCTTCTCGGCCCTCCTGGGCTGAGCCAGAAGCATAACTGTGGCAATGTGGTTAGTGGGAAAACTCGACGTCTCAGTGCAAAACACGAAGGCCCCGCCGGTTGCGACCATCGAGATGGAAAAAGCAAGCATTTCGAAGACCACCTGTTTCTGTTTCCCCTTGGCTTTCTTCGTTTTTTTCTTTTTTCTTTCCGGAGGCGATCCGCGGCGGCACTTGCTCAACCGAGGAGCACAGTGACCGTGATACTCACTGCGTCACTGCGAACGCTCGCTTTAGGCCCCGATTGCTGCTGCTCCAGTGCTCCACAAAGGCCATGTGAGAGCAACTCGTTGAGGCAGGTCAATGTATGCGTTGTCCCGACACTATATTACACTATTACACAGCGACTGACTGCGAGCTGTCCCTGGTACACCGAAGGAGGCATGGAACCCGACTCGGGTTCTCTTTCGTAAAGGAGAGTGAGAAGAAGGCAACTCGCTGTTTCGACTAGAACGTCTCGACAATTATTGGACCGCCATTCTCGATCGAGAGCGGCCAACATGCAGTGCAGTCACCGAAGATGCATGGCCTCGACACCCGTGAAGAACGAGCGGCGTTTGACCCCGAGAAAAGGACAAATCACTGCACAGTACGGATGCGCTGGGCCCGACGCGGATTTGCCGGCTGCAGGCCATCGGTCCGCACTGTTGAACAACTGAGAACGCCTCGTGGGGAAGATGCTGCACCTTTGGGCCTCTCTGGTCGTCTTCCGCCGTCCCGTCTGCAAGGAGCGACAGGCGAGGAGAAGATGCTCTACCAACCTTCTGGGACAGGTAGCATGTCAGTGTCAGCGAGGCAGGGAACGCTGTCAAGAAGAAGATGGAGGGGGGTTACATCAGCTAGCGACTTCCCACCACACACGTCCATCACTCCATCTTCGGTTCTGCTTGGCATCCTGTTCGGCGGAGTATCCCGTGGATGCCCGACCCCGCAGCGTCCGCTTTACAACGGATACATCACTACACGAGAAACGCCTCAGTTGCAACTTGTTCTGGAGTCCAAGGAAACGGTCGCTGACGATACCAACGGATACAAACCGGGGATTGACCCGCATACCGAGTCAGCTTTGCGCTTGTTGAAGATCCTGGCGGGTATTGTAGGGGCGACGGCGAGAGCGGCCGAGATTCCTTCGACTCTCGTCAGTGTTCTCTCGGATATTGAACAGGGGGGTTCGTCGAAGCGGATCCTCACGAGGCTCGCCCAACTGAACCTCCCAGGCTCTCTCACACACACTGTTTTTTCGGAATATGCTCGCTCTCGCCGTTGATTCTCCATCGGGCCCCTTAACCTCGTGAATGGGGTATGCTGTGATTCGCAGCGCGGCCAATAGCTCCGTGTTAGTAGCTGACGACCGGGGTTTGGCCCCAGGGAGCACCACCGTCCACGAAGCTGCGGGAGGCGTTGACATTGCACTGGAGCACTCCCGGCGGGCCTCTCCACTTATAACCGTACCTTACCTGCCACTGCAGCCCATGCCGCCTGGCTTACCTACCGTCTGACAGCTCACCTCTCCTCACCGTTGGACCTATCTCCACTGCTTTTTTTCTCCTCTCTTTCGTCACTCCGGGGCAAGCGGGCCATCTCATGGTTGATGATGGCGGCCACACCCGACGCGTCGAGGCCTCTCTCTGCCTGCCGGCCAGCTCGTCCACCGCACCTCATCCCCGTCTCTTGGCTTGGCATAGCGTCGCTTGGGGCCGAAAATCCAGCTAGCCTGTTCCCAACAACGTCCGTGTTTCCGGATGCTCGCTCGCTTGCCACGGCACCTACGTGGCGCGGCGTGGCATAGCAAGTTAGCTGCGAACGACTTCCCAAGGCGTACATGTGTTAGTTCAGCTTTCGCTCACTTGTTGACTTTTGACTTTCAACTCTATTTCAACATCACCTGAAGCTGCTTCACGGATAGGTATCCAGGAAGGCGGTCGGGTCAAGTCGGACTCCTGTCAAGAAAGAGATTGCCTGTTCCGCAAACAACTTCACACCGCCCAGAAGCCGTTGGGCCATGTGATTACGTTGCGCGCGGGGCTGTTGGTGCCCTGCGCCATTCATTTACCGCTGGAATGGTAACGAGTCCTGATATGGTTGAGCCACCTGTGAGCTCCGGAATACCAATTCCATGGGGGCCAACCAGGACCGCTGCCCCAACCTCACAGACCATGAGAAAGGGGACAACAACCAAGTTGCCGTGATCCATCACGGGCCTTCTACGTTTCGACCTGCTCCTGTCATTTCCATCCTAGTCACCATGTCTCGGAGACGTCGGTGGTCCCAGAAGACCAGGGCTGGCGTTGGCGAGCCATTCCCGGCTGGGTTCACGAAAAACTAGTCCATGTTCTTGCAAGCTCCCCGTTCCAGGAACTCGTCTCTCCTCAACAGTCAAATCTACCTCGACGATTGAATGCGAGGCTACGTCCATGGTGTTCAGTTTTGCAAATGTTTTCGTCACACACTGAACCTGCAAGAACCTCGCTATCTATCTCTTGGGGCCGATCCCTGTCATGCATATCTTCGAGAATTTGGAACCGAGGAGACCCAAGCACGGGCATACAGAAAAATACAGCGTGAAGGCCGACACATCGCAACCAGCCGGCCCAATCAGCTCACGCCCGGTGCTGATCGTCGCCATGGCACCTGTACGGCACCGACATCCTGCAAACTTTGTCGCCGGCCGAAGGACCCTAAGAAGACGCCCGTGAAGTAAGAAGAGGCAGGTGATTCTTGCACACCGGCTCACCTGCTGGGAAGACCGCAAAGAAAGAGTCTGTGAGCTTCCGGACATGCAAACGAGCACCTTCATCGATCATGGCTGTCAGGACCCTTCTGAAGAGACGACGCGATGCTTAGTACGGATACTATCAAGCCCATTTCCGGCGACGATGAGGTCCACAGCCCGGCTATCCTTTCCTCGTCATTATAGATACTAGCAGCGGGTTCTGTGTTCCGCGGGCCTGGGAAGGCGCCAATTTCGCGCCCGCAACCATCATGCCATCTCATCACCGTGGCTCCGGGTCCTATGTACTCTCTCAGGATACGAAAGCGATGCGTCGTCGGTCGAAGCCGTGGAGAAAGACGTCAAGGTACCGTACCGGCAACAAGATGCGGTCCGTCCTGGGAGAAGGAGGGGATTCCATGGTTCTCTTCCATGGCCGCCGTATCAATACCATCTCCAGTCTCTTCCTCTTCCTCTGACGGGGGCCCAAAAGGAAGATGCACCTGCTCGAAGGGGCTACACAGCATGGGCGGTGACACAGCAGGTTGAGCGACGGCGCCGCGCCTATCCTCATTCGACAGCAAGTGCAGCCAGTAATGGCCATGACTTCCCACAAGCTTTGTTGCACACCCGTAGTCACCCAGGAAGACTTTGCCAATGGGTGCGGATACAAGGGCAAAGTTTGGTTCCGCCAAACGCTGTCCGACTTTAGACCATGCCTCTCCTTTTTTTACCAAGTCTACCCCCTTGTTCATAAAACCTCGCGTTAAGGTCAAGCCGGCTGCAAAGGCGGTGCAGCGGAGCGCCGCAGCTGTCTGTCGTTATCGAGGGCGTTCACTAGCACGAGTTGGTGTTCCTTTTTCCCTCGGCCTCGAACTCGACGAGAAACAACCTCGCGACGTTAGTAACCCTGCTACAAGACAAAGTTGCTTTTTATCGTGCTCCGTGCTCCAAAAATCTCCGGAGTATCACGAAAAGACGCAGCAGCTCGTGGCTTCCGATCGGCGATACGTACTATGATGTACTATGAAGCTGGTAGCCCGACCGACCCCTTCCAGAAGTCTGTCATTAATGACCACAACAGCACGTCTCCACCGCGCACCGTAAGGGGGCTGCGACGAAAATTTGCAAGACTCGTCATGATGGATCAACCGCCTCTGGTGATGTCGAAACGGGTTGGGAACCTCTCGAGCGATGACCGTTTTCGGTACCGCCCGTTATTTCTCGGACTGCGCGTCTCCAGGGGAGGGCTGTCAAACGCGATTGGTGACGCGACCCGATGTGGACGACGTAGACAAGATGGCCAAGAAGCTATACCGGGTTTGCCCAATCTTCTCGAGGCACCACCATTACTATATCATATTGTAAGACGTCGGAGGTTACCATGGCATCAAAAGAACCCGAACGGCGGGGCGCCGACCTAGGATGGACCACCGGAGATGCCTCACTCCAGGGGCTTCGTATATCCTGGCCAACGAAGACCAAAATGGAGAAAGCTGGATGGTTCTCGGGGTGAAGCCATGGCTGATGTCTTGACGGAGGCGACATGCCATCAGGGCAGTTGATTTCAGGACTTGTCGTGCTTTCCTCACTGGGGCGGGCTCCTCCCCAGCGGTAATCTGGTCTATGGACTGAGCCTGCCGAACAGTGAGACCTGGGGCGGCCTCTCGTTGCGACAGGCAAGCTTTCAATCATCGATCCAGCTACTGTACATGCGCTCTGGCTAGGTCTAGAGAGGGGCAGAGCAAGAACTCAAAGCTGCCCCAATCACTAGTTCGACGCACTCGTAGCACCAGCGCCCGGCGCGGTGCATGCTCCGCACCACGAATCAATCTGCTAGACGACAATTGTGAGCATCCGCGGGTGTATCTTGGCCGTCCGAATTAAGCCGCTATCTTTGCGCTGGTGGAAATATGATAGCTCACGGGGCAGAGGTGGCCTCGCTGGGTTCGGTCGGAGGGTGTCGTACTCCGCATCCCCAGGCCTCGATATTGCATGGTCAAGAAGCCCCCAAGCGACTCTTGCTTTGACGGCGGATTGATTAGAGGACTGGTCTTCTTCTTTGCCTATAGGTCTGGGCGTCTGTTCGGTTCTGGTGCCTACCAAGATGCGCCCGCGTCCATCTTACCGGAGAGTTTCGCTGACCTGCTGGCCCTTCCTTCCAACTTCTACCTCGACCATGAAGTGCCTTCTGCCCCTATCTACACTGACTGGTAACCTTTGCTTGCTAGAGCTCGAGCGTCCCGGCCGACGGCATGTACCACGACTTTTGCGAACTCGTCAGCGCTGGGTGTTGTACGCTGAGAGGTTGTTGACTGCCAAACTAGACATCACGAAGGCCATTGTCCGACCGAGCCCCCGATGCCAACAACCACCCAACGTCTACGCGTTCGAAAAGCCCAATCATCCCACCGTCCTACCTCGACAGCTTTCGCTGTACACTTTCATGTTCGATCGATTCCAATACGTCGAACAGTCCCGAGTAAAAATGGCGCACTCCAGCTGGCACCGGACATGGCAGGACTCCGTCGATACCGACATGTTCTGCCTGTCTCTTGTGATACCGAGCGTGCGGATACATAGATGGAAACACAATACCGGGGCACTTGGTAATATTTGAGACTGATGGTCGTGACAACACGTTGCCGTTCGGCGGCCTGACAGCTGTTCCATCGCGCCGTCGTCTGCCCTGGGTAGCCAGGTTGTCGTGGAGCGATGAAGCTCAGGGGCGGCAACACTCGAGCCTGACTTTCCTTCATAGCTTGCCATGACGATGAATTGCTCTTGAGGTCCTCGTCGACGTACGACTGGGCTAAGCCCTGCGCGCCGACTCCTGTTGTCGAGATGAGAGTGATGCGTACATCACTGACTTGCTGTTTGACGACGGAAATGCTTGATTCCATTGCTATCCCGACTAGATAACCCTTGTCACTTGGTCAAAGAAAGACGTAGGCATTTAATACAACGCCCCAAGGTCTTTTGGATGTTCTTCGTTCCCTCCAGCGGCTTCTGGTGGCGTTAAATCACGTACTTGACGAGAGCCGCGCCTCCAAGCACCCGCGGCATTCCCATCCATCCGGCCACATCAGACTAACGAAGACGACGCGGAAAACAATTCCCCCAAGAAAGCCGGCGTATTTCCATCTTCGCGATACTTGTAGAACATCCCTCGCCCTGTTTAGAAGTGCTCCGAACCTTCCCGTCACGCCCTCCGCTGTCGACGCCACGTCGAGTTGACTCTTTAAGGGCGTCAAGCTCTTCCCATGCCAGCGATTCCCCCCCTTTTGTTGGCCGGGGGAAGCCTTTGCCTTTCGGGGTCGAGATCTTCGACTCTAGGGGTTACTGGTGACGGTACAACGATAGAACCAGCCACGCAGCGCCAACCTCTGGACAGTTTAAGGTCCATGTCGCGAGTTGTAGGCCTACTGCTCGACCCTTGACTAGTTGCGAAGAGGTGATTTTGACCACATTGCCAACCGTCTTCTTCCTCGTCGGCTCTTTCGTGCTTCTGCTCCTGCTCAACTACGTATGGACCCCCCCCCCCCTTTCCCGTGTCTGGTACCGATCCATAGGCGAGAGAGTGATGTTCGTACGAAGGCCCTGGCTCCGTCACTTTTTCTCTCGGGCTTCGAGTGGTCCTCCCCCTGGTGGAGTGCGGCGGTGCCTCGTCGTCGCGTCGGACGCAAGCCCGTGTCTCCTCAAGCCAAAAGAGGCTCGCCTCGAAGTGCCCGCCCAGCCTGCCGTAACATCCGTTGACCTGGCGAGCTGCTGGAGCTCCTGACTCGAGCACTACCCATGCCCCAACGTGTACGTGATGCTTTCCAAGAGTCCTCTCTAATCGTGGGCGCTGGCTTTCGCAATCTTGTTCGAATCTTCACGCCCACCCCCTTGGCTCCGCCCGCTTTGCTCCTCCTGAAATGTGTGCCGACGACCCCCATCTCTTCTTTCCACGTCTTCGTCATCGGGCCGACATTGCCGGCCTGCGAGCCATCTCGGCTTCTTCTCCGAGAGAAAGAAATTGCTCAAGAGATCGTTGACCCATTGGGGGCTTACGCAAAAGGCTCTGTGTATCCTAGACGTTCTCCTCCTTCCAAAGGCGTCCTGGACCCCAATGGCCACGCGAAATACACCTAGTGATAAGCCGAGATCAGCTTGATAATCAGTGTCGACGAAGAGCCAGTCTCCTCCCGGGCTCATGGAAACTGAAGTTCTCCCCGGGACGACACGTCGTCCGCGGTGGATGGCCACGTGGGCCAGGCGACATCACGAGACGCGAATTGCGGCTGAAATTTTCGTTCCGCAATCGGCAACGATGGGAATGGCATTTTAACTGCAGGGAGCATGTGCTACCGCTCCTTCTTATCTGAAACCTCTGACACTTCTCTCCGACGTCCGTCGTTGTCCTCGCTAGGAATATATTCTGGATTGTTGACATATACCTAGCCTCTTCCCATCATAGAAGTGTCTCTGTTCGGACGGAGGCGATACAAAGAACGGCAACACCCCGACTACCACCAGGACGTCTATCGTCTGGCTGTCGTGGCACGGCGAAGAGACCGGTCACATGGCCAATAACTAGACACGTGCAAAACACCGCCGAAGACGGCCCCCGTGGATCATCCGCGAGGACATATTCGTCGAATACAAGAGGCGAATCGAGGAATCCACGAGCAGCACTCTCTCGCTCGCGGTTCTTTGATCTACGAGGGGACATTTGCACCCACACAGTCCCCCTCCCCCAAACTTGGCAGCCATGGCTACCGAATTCGAGTCTTCTCAATCGTACGCCCAGCTGTTTTCTCAAACTTATACATATCAACGGCTTGGGCCAGAAGTCTCTTCCGACATATTTGAACTCCGGGTCGAGAATGGCAATCTGCTCCGTGCGTTGCACTCCCTCATGGTATAAATTGGACCAGATTCACACGGGGGAAGATTGCGAGAACTTGAACTCGCAAAGAGGAATCCTGTTTCGTCGTCCGTCAGCTCTATCTTGCGGCAAGAATAGCTCAGAGACAGTGAAGCCGGAAGACACCTTCCAGCGGACGTGTATGTTCTTGATCCCAGCTTCAAAAGAAAAAGTAGATCGAGTCGCAGCCATCGAGAACGTAGCTGACTGCGCCAGGAAGAGGTTGACTTAGACTGCAAGAGACGCAAGTTCTGGGCCATGACGCTGAGGTTTAGAAGATGATCGAGGGCAGCTTAAATAGCCCTGGATGGGTAGGTTTCCTGACGCTACCTTCCTTGAACTGAACTCAGGACCACGCCCTGGCGCCTACCTCCAACCTAATACCCACCTTGCTACCTGTAATTAAAGGGCTGAGAGTTAAGGTTGATGGGTGTGATTTCAAGATGAAGTGGTCAATCAGACTCAGGTCTCCAAATTGGTACTTGATGGCTCGGTGATGAGAAGTGCTCCTCTCCAGGGGACGCCCAAACTCCGAGAAGGCGTCCCCAAGAGGTGTCCCATGTCTCTAGAGTTCTGCCCGGCCATTATTGCTTCGCGGAATACTCCAGCCCCAGGGGTGGAGGACGATGCCAACATTGTGAAGTGAACCATATGAAGCTTGGGGGTTATGCTACACCTCTTCGTAGTTCATGCCTGCTTAGCAGCCTACCGGCCGTTGGAGGAAGGACTCTAGCGCAGCCGAGTTCCAAGAGATCAGCTAGATCATATGACAGATAGGCGTGGTGGTGTGCCCCTTCTTAAAGCTAAGTTGCTCCTCCTTAGCTCGATGTCGGGGAACGGCGGAGGCCGAGAGTGTGACATCAACGCAGACCCCGTCACAAGTAAGTCACGATGCCAGTTGAGACTTCTTCACATGCGGCTCGACAACTAGGCGCCCAACTCCACGTTCACAAGCCAACAATTAGACGCCAAACAACTCTCGAGGATTCTCGGGGGCAAAGGATTGATATTATGTGGGACGTACGTAACGCGAAAGCAAGTTGTGGGTGGCGGCGGAAACCCCGTCATCTACATCGCACCTAGGCCCCGCACAAACAACATCGCCATCGGGCTTCCTCTCGGCCCTCCCCCGAAAAACTGCTCCCTCACCGAGCCGAATGCACCGAAGCCCGCACGCGGCTCCATGCTCCCCAAGACATGCATACTCCTAAAGCAGAAAGAGGGACGAGGAAACAACAACAAGAAGAAAAGACGACGGATCCTCGCCCACACCCCCCTCCCCGCGTCCGACCGTCCGCCAACGTCTCACAGCATCCACGCGACGTTCTCCGACATCGTCGTCACGGCTTCCTTCGTCCTACACCAGAAGCAGAAGAAAATTCCTTACCGCCCCGCGGCTTTACCTTTGAGCCACGAATTACCGCGTCTGCCCATGCTGACGTTACACACGCACACACACACCAAAATATGCACACACATAACACACCACACCACACGCACAACACAAACATACACGTAAAGCAAGTCGGGTTACACGGCTACCAACCAACCCCAACGAAATTCACTCTTCATGACCACCACAACTGCCAACAACACCACCACCAACAAGTCATAGATGATGGTGTGTGTGTGTGCTTGTGTGTGTGTGTGCTGCTGAAGAAAACCCCACGACGGCTACCGGATACGAGCAGCATCTCTAGCCGCGGAATGGGTTGCACGGAAGGAACGAGGTCGAAGACGCTAGTAAGCGTCGTCTTGGGCACCCACCGCGACAAAGCCCGACTGGACAGACAGGCACACCAACCATTGTCGGACACAACGCGGAGATATACACACGTTCACGTTCAAAGCCCGAAGTACTGAAAAGGTAGATGTAGCGCTGGCCAAGGTCTCGACGAGTAAATATACAGTGCCGCCCAGTAGTCGCTGACGTCCCACCCTTTCGCTCTAATAACTGCAGCCCACGCATAAACAGACACCTTGACGTGGTTACACAAAAAGACTACACGCTTTTCCCTTTTCTCCTTTTATTCTTGTAATTTGCTTCTCAGAATGGTAGACACGATTGACTAATCAGCACTGGTTGGCGCCGCTGCGTATTCGATGCCTATTCGGTGTCAAGACCGGCCTGCTTGACCAGGCCGTAAAACACGCCCTGCTTCTTGATGAGCTCCTGGGGCGTGTCGAACTCAACCACCTCGCCCTTGTCGAGGACGACGACGCGGTCGCTGTCGAGAATGGTGTTGATGCGGTGGGCGACGGTGATGATGGTCCGGTTGGCGAAGAGGGGCGAGCGCAGCGTGGTCTGCAGCATGGCGTCCGTCTCGACGTCGACGGCAGCCGTGGCTTCATCGAGGACGAGGATGTTGGACGGTGTCAGCATGGCGCGAGCGAGCGACACCAATTGCCGCTGGCCCTGTGAGAGGTTGGAGCCTACAGAGGGAGGTGAGTCAGCTTTCCATCCACCATGCGGCTTATCCAAGTTGGCGGTTCAGGCAAAAAACAGAGGACAAAGGCGACGGGGCAGGATGAGATAAGCGAGCACGAGACTTTCACTGCATGCGCGGGAGATCATGCAAGGGACTCCGGATTCGGTCATGGGCGCATCTGGAAGGGGGCTGTCGCCTCAAGTCCAACGCGACGCCCTGCTTTTTCGCGATGACACTAGGAGACACAAGTCTGTAGACAGCCGGAGGGGGGATGACGGGGGCATGGCCGAAGTCTCAAAGCCGACGAAAAGCGGTGAAAGGGAACAGACGGCACGGGAACTCACCTCCTTCGTTGACCTTCGCCTCCAGGCCGCCTTCCATGCTCGATACGTGGTCCTTCAACCGGGCGTGCTCTGTGATAGCACGGCGCATTAGCTCCAATCTATGACGGGGAAGGGGTAAAGACACCCTCGCTTGGAGGGTGCGGCCGGGGTTCATTGGTTGTTGTGTCGGTGTGGCAGGGGGGGCCCGCCGGCTCTTTTCTAGTCTGTAGTACTTACCGAGTACGCTCCAAAGCTCTGTGTCATCATGTACGTTGCCCGGATCCAAGTTGTCCCGGATAGTGCCCTCGAAAAGGGCCGCGTCCTGTGGGATGATGGCAAGTCTTCTGCGCAGGTCTAACAAACCAATCGAAGAAGTGTTAATCTGGTCGATGCTGATGTGGCCGGTAGTAGGCTCAATAATTCGGAAGAGTGCCAGAGTCAGAGACGACTTGCCCGCTCCCGTTCGGCCAACGACGCCGATCTTCTCGTGGGACTTGATGTCCAGGTTGATGTTCTTGAGTACGTTGTCCAGCCCCTCACGGTAGCGAGTGCTGTAGTTCTTCAACTCGAGGGCGCCCTTTGACGGCCAAGCAACCGGGGGCCGGTTGTTCTTCACGATTTCAGGGGCCTCGCTCGGGAGACGAGCATACTCTAGAACACGCTCAACGGACACAATGTTTGTCTCAACCTCGACAGTTTGACGCACGATCCAGTTGAGAGACGTGGTGATTTGCAGGGCGTACGACATGGCAAGGCCGAGAATGCCAGAGTCGACTTCGAACTCGCTTGCAAGGAGGGCGACGGCGAGACCAGCAGCCGCGAGGATGACCAGAGCGCCGATGAATTCGAGGCGGACGGCGAGCCATCGATTGGCACTGATTGACGGGAAGTATGCCTTGAGGTTCGCATCAACACGCCATTCGTTCTCAAGCTCGAATCTTTGCTGCTGCCGGTAGCCGCGAATGATCGAGATGCCACCGAGGGTTTCCTGGAAGTGGGCGTAAATAGGACTCTTCGTGACGCTGTCGAGCCTCTTGAGTTCTCGTGAGGTGCGGAGGTAGTAACGCTGGTACCAGTAGTACGTGAAACCGATCGGGATGATGAAGGCGACGAAGGGAGGAAGGGCCACCGTGATAACTGCCAGCGTGAAACCAGATCGGGCAGCGTTGACAAATAGCATGTTGAAAGTCCTGGCGAGGACTTCGTCGACCCTGTAGATATCACTAAAGCCAAGTCAGTATCACATTCCAAGTTGGACAGATATTCCTGACGGATGATGGGGACAAGCGAACCTCGAAAACCTGTTCAAAATGCGACCGGTGGGTGTGGTATCGAAGAACGACATGGGGGACCTGAAGATCGCGTTCGCCATCATTTCGTGCAACTTTCGTGATGCCTGTATCTCCGGTCAATATTGATGGGCTAAGGGGCAAGGGGTTGAAACAAACCTCAATGGAGCAGAAGATCCACAGAATGAGCGTCTGGACCACGGTCAAGAGCGACGAGCCGATGCCAAAAGCGAAGTAGATACCGATGTTCTTGCCGACATCTGGATTGCCACCGGCTTTCTGGTTCTGTTCCGCCCAGTGCTTGAGCCAGAATGACCCACCCATATTTGCCGTTTGCGCTGCAAGAAGGGTGAGCAGGTAGATGCCCACGGCAATGATATTGCTGTTCTTGGCGTATTCGAAGTAGACCGACCACTTGACCTTGCCCTGTTCGACATGTTCCTTGGCTTGCTTTGTTTTGCTGCCAGCAACCTCTTCGTCGGTGAGCTTGCCGCGTGGTCCACGGAAACTAGCCGTGCTGGCGCGACGCAGGGTTGCCATGCTTGACGACCGCTTCTTATCCTTCACGGCCGCGCCGGTCTTGATGGGCTCCATCTCAGGCAATTGCTCCTGAGCTTCCTCCATCTCAGCCTTCTCTTGGCTGCTGCCCTCGGCCTCGATGACTGTCGAAGTTTCGCTGCTGGACCCGCTTGAGCTGGCAGACGAGGAGGAGCCCGAATCTTGGCCAGCGGTCTTGATGAGGTCGGCAACCATACCCTTCATGGCGATAAGCTGCTTGTAGGTACCACGCTCTGTAATTTCGCCGTCCCTCAACATCGTGATGTAGCTGGCCTCCGCGAGCACAGCAATGGCGTTTGTCGCAAGAATTCGGGTTTTGGTGTTCAGAAGACCTCTGGGACCAAGAACGTTCTCGATAATGTGTCTTCCGACATGGGAATCAACGGCAGACAGCACGTCGTCCAAAAGGTAGATGTCCGCTCGGGCGTAGACCGCTCTGGCCAAGGCCACACGTGCCTTCTGGCCACCACTAAGCGAGATGCCTCGTTCTCCTACGACTGTCTCGTCGCCGTCGGGAAGCTGAGCAAAGTCATCAATTAAAGCACAGGCCTTGACAGTCTTTTCGTAGAACTCAGGGTCGTAACGGTAGCCGAAGACGATGTTCTCCTTCACAGTTGCGTTCAAGATCCAGGCACCCTGAGAGGCGTAGGCCACGGTTCCGTGGACTTGCACCTCGCCCTTCACCTTCCACAGATCGCCCAGAATACTCTGCAGGAACGATGACTTGCCGGCACCTACCCTGCCGACGATGCAGGAAAGCTCTCCCTTATAAGCGGTGAAGTCGATATCCCTGAGAACCTCCTTGTTCTCGTGGCGGTTCCAGGAAAAGTTGCCATCGCGAATGATCACAGTCTCTTCACCCATTTCTTCGGGAGCGGGCTTGATGACAACGGCGTCAGACTGTATCTCCTCCGCGTTGAGAAAAGAGGTCAAGCGGCCAACAGCAACGCTGGCCTCGACAATGGAGGTAATGACCATGGGGAGGACAGCAAGGGGGAAGGTGAGCAGGTTGAAAAGAGCTGCGATATCGTCAGTACAAGCCCAGGCAACAGGAGCCGGCAGAACTCACCGAGGGCCGGGAAGACGATGTCACTCGTCAATGGCTTGTCCTGTGTCAAGACAAACACGGTGAAAGTAGAGCAAGACACGAAGAATGGAGCAGTGCTCCACGTAAAGTTGGCAAAAGCCTGCGTCGCTCCTATCTTGCGCAGGTTCTTCAACTCGAGGTCGTTGCGGACAAAGTTCAGCTTGTTCATGAAGGCTGTTCCCCAAGCGTACAGCTTGATACTCTTCATGTTGTTGATGATCTCGTTGATCAAGCGGCTTCGCTTGTCCTTGTTCTTCATCTGCTCTTTCTGCAGGTTTCTCATGATTCTGGCAATAAAACCATGCGCGGGCATCATGATAATCATCACACCGATTCCAGCAAGCATCGACCATCCGACGAGTTGGTACAGAGAGACCATGCAGATGATGATCTGGAACGGAGCAGACCAAACTTGTTGGGCGAACTGGGTCAAATCTTGCAATCGCTGGGCATCGACGGCCATGTAGTTCACGATATCGCCCGTGGACTTGGAGGCTCGGCCCTCGTTAGACAGCTTAACTGACTTCTTGTAAATGGCCGATGCCAAACCGCCCTTGATACGCATGCCGGTGACGAATGCAAGTTGGAAGTATTGGTGCTACACCGCGTGTCAGCAGAAGCCTCTCGTAGGCCATTACGGACTGTCAACTCACAATCATGGCGGTCTGGAGCGTAGCGCATCCGAACATGGACAATGCAATCGCTGCGCCCTTGATCACAGGCTGCGGGGTTCTACCCTTGCCGTACGAGTCCGCGAAGGTGATCAAGTACTTGAGCAGTTGAGGCTGAAGATACTGAGTTATATCGTTGACAACCTTGAAAAGCGCCGCTACCGCGTAGGGGCCACCATAAGCTCGGAACATGGCAAGCCAAAGCGAAGGGTTCTTGTGGTGTTTCAACTCGTATTCCCAGGCCTTCTGGAACGCTTTTCCAGTGTTCTTGGTCTGATCCTGTCTTGCGAGCCCCCAAAGATCATCTTCGGTCAGATATTGCTTGTAACCGTATCGCATAAGAGGAGTCATCCACGAAAAGGTCAGCAGCGAAAACACGGTAGCGTATTCGATCGGACACTCCTCCTCGTCAATCAAAGCCTCGTATGCGCTGACTTTCCTCGGCCACAACCACTCGAGCAGGAACTCCACAATCGACAGCCCAAATCCGACGGTGTAAGTGATGAAGTACAGCCGGTGAGTGTCGTAGAGCTGCTGCGAAACGAGGGATCGGAGCTTAACGGCGTAGGCAATAAGGAGGAAAAGCCAGTAGAATAGAACGACGCCGTTGGCGTTGCGAAGGCGCGCATGCTCGAGCCATTGGATCGCAAAGACAACGCCGAGTGACACAAGGGTGACGACGGTCGTCCAGAATCTAAAGTCGCCGAACCAAATGCCGGAGTAGTTGATTATTTGAATTACCATTTGTACGACAACATCGGCGATAATGAGACCGAGTATCGACTGGAAGAGCGACATGTCAGCACTGCGAGACGGGAGAACCGACGCGATAGCAGACTCACCTGCTTTGCCCAGAAGTGCCAGTCTTTGGGGGCGTCGGACGGCTTCTTGCGCTGAAGCATCCATATTATAGCGAGGGATCCAAAGACGACACCAAAGACTGCCACAGACGCTATCCAAACATCGATGAAGCAAGGTGTAAAGTCGTATCGGATCGGGCTCAAAGGCCCCCAGCCTTCCTCGTTACCGCATAGCGGTTGCTTGATATGCTCGGTCGCGGAGAGATAATGACTGCCGAGAGATCCCAGACGGTGGAATCCGGTGAAAGATCCCGTATGCAGGACGCGCTGCGACGGGTATTCGGAAAAGTCCATGGCGAATATTCTGCGGTTCCCCAAGCCCGCCTGTCAACGCATGCTAATGTAAGCTCGACAGAACGGACGGTGGGGATTGTCGGTCACGGAGGTCTCGAATTGGCGTTGTTTTTACTTGCTATAGCTATTAGTATATGCAAGGAAAGAAAAAGACGAGGACGGGGGAGCAGATCGACGTCGTCTCGGGGGAAAAGTTTTAAAATGGACGACCGAGTCGAGTCGAGACGAAATGCGACGTGCGACAAGTATCGACGAAAGAGGTGTGGAGAGGAGATTCTAAAAAGCGAACCCGTCGCGGTGCAGCGGTCCGATGGGTTTGTCAGCTTCCCTCGGGTTCGGGGTCCCACTACGCTACATAGGTACGAGTAGCAGGGACCACTGCAGATAGCAGCAGAGCGCTAGGTAGCCATTTGCACCAACCACAGGGCCTAAAGCGTGGTTTAGCTCGGGAAAGAGTGGGAAGCTATGACGACCTGCATTGAAGCCTGTCCCGCATCCGGCGTTTTGAGATACATATCCGGTACCTCCGATGCGTGCACAACTTGCGGAGCTCCCCCAGTATGCCCCTCGTTCCCTGCAACGGCACCGACTCGCGCATGTCGGCAACTCGGATCTCATCTTCACACTGCAAAACTACGTGTGAAGTAGGTAAGTGTGCCTACTTGGAGATCATTTAAGACCCGGAGAAACACTGGGCATCGCAAGCCTCGGTTACCACATTCACGAGCAGTGATTTCGATATGTTCAGATACAGAGGAGGTGGCCCAGTCGATGCGCTATCTTATCTTAACTCACCTGCATGTTAGATCTTGAATCTGAGTCTCTACCTAGGGAGGTAGTCTTGGCCGGAATGGGCCAGGATGGGGCCCTTCGGCTTGGGCACAAGCTTGAGGATGCCATCGCAACTCAACAGAAGCTTCATTGCGACTGCGATCCCGGCTGCCTTGTTCGTTGGACAGGTGAGACACCAGCTTGGGTTAAAGGCAATAGCGTTGCTTATTCCTACGCCTTAACTCTTGCCTAGACAGTGTGGCCGGATTTAGAGTTTGTGGGCCCCTTTCTTATCATCCTATAAACCCCCGCATCGTGCAACGTTTTGCTCCGTATCCATTGTGTTTGTGTTTCCTCGTCGGCCTGGAGCTCCCATCCCAATCATCATCATCATGGTCTTCACCTGTGGAACCTGCTGGCGCGAGTTCTACGATGGTTGGGGCGCGAGAGACCAACACTGCGAAGTCACAGGCCATTCCCCGCCCAGGCACGAATGTTGTCAGTGTGGCATCTATTTCGACTCGAATGAGGACAAGGTCAATCACGAAGCAGACATGCATTAGCATTGCAGTGCCTGTAACCGGGACTTTTCTTCCTGGAATAGCATTCAGCAGGTCGGCTTGCACTCTTCCATTATCTGTAGCTTCAAGTTAGGCCTGTCCTCAACTGACACGCGAAACGAACAGCACTTGAAGTCCAGTGTCCATCGTCAAACAGGCGTCTCTTGCCCGTTTTGTGGGGTTGAACGAGGCACCGCAACTGGACTGGTCCACCACCTCGAGAGGGGAGCCTGTCCCAACGCACCCGTGGACCGCGACGCCCTCTACCTCGCCGTTCGCCGCCGTGACCCGAACGGCGTCATCTCAAAGAAGCTGCTCGAGTTCCATGGTTCCCCAAGCTATTCCGCCAATGAAAGCTCCTACAACTACCGTTTGGGCGCCTATCAATGCTATCTGTGTAGCAAGTTGTACAGTAGGCTTGACGCTCTCAATCAGCATCTCAGCTCGCCGGCCCATCAGCAAAATCTCTACCATTGCCCCAACCGCCAATGTGGACGGGAGTTCACGACTCTGGCGGCGACCATGAACCATCTCGAGAGCGAAAGCTGCGGTTTCATGCGGTTTTCTGATGTTCAGCAAAACGTCAGCCGTATTCTAGACTCCGGGCGCATGATTCAGCTTTGAACACCGTCCGATGCGTTCACTCTGTGTGCGTCTCGTGCTAGACGACAAAAGGGTATCTGGCGGGCATTGGTAGGGGCAAGAAGGCCAGTTTCATGATTGCTAGGACACATGGCAATTTTGCCGGAAGAAGAGAGTCGCAGAGTTATTGTATGATGGCCGCCTATCCCTCTGCATCATGGGAGCAATATATCTCTAGACGGGAAACACGTCAGTTGAGACCACAAGGTCGTTTAACGATATATTTAATGGCTGGACTCTTTAGCAGACTACTACCTACGACATACTAATAAAGTCCTCAGACATAGTAGAATGGAAGCCAGAGGAGCTGCGGGTAATTCCAATCATTTCTGCTGTGCCGGTTGTGGAAGGCTCGCGTAGCATTTGACTGGGGCAGGCACACAATGTGCTGGTTTCCGGATCCAGTTTGCCATGGCAGAAATAGGTAGAGAAGCGATATCCTGCAACTAAAGATGAACAGACAACTGTCGCACGCATGAGCCTTCATATCAGAAGTCAAAGACAGCCGAGAGTCGCTATCGTCCAAGATGACGTAGAGACCCCTGCCAAGCCTCCTATAGATAACATCGTGAGCGACCAGACGAGTGTAACCTCGGTGCAACGCTCTGAGGCAAGTAGCAGTGTCTCGGTTGATATCCTGCACCATTTCAGACGACGTTGCAGTTCGTTGAGCCTCAAGGTAGGTACATTGAGAACGTACCTGCCTAGTTGGTCTGGCACCTGGAGGTGTTGCTGGTGGGTTTAACCTTATCTCGCAGGAGCGGCACGATACTGGATCCAGGCAACCGCAAAATGCCAAGCCCCGCCATCCAGAACAAATGACGCCGAAAGATAAGATAAGCCAACGTCAACTCATTCCACGACGACCCCTCCAACTTCCCTTCCTACCAAACCTTATTCGAACCATCTTGAACCCTCGAAATTTTGACGAGGCATCGCCCGCCGCAGATCAATGCGATACGCGCCATGATGAGCCCGCAGACGTCGCCGCGACGGCGCCATATTCTTTCTTCGATAAACCCGAAGGGGAATGACGAGCGTGCGCCGGCGACGAAGAAGGAGAAATCCAGCACGCCCGACGATGCGCGACCGATAAAACGGGAACCCGGCGATGAGCACTCGACAAAACGAGAGGCCGATGATGGGCGCCCGATAAAACGGGAGGCGGAAGATGACAATGATGAAGAGGCCTTGCGGCCCAGGTCGTCACGCATACGTCTGAAAACTAAGCACTCGAAATCGAGGTCGCACCGCCACCGCGATCGCGACCGCGAAGATGACGATTCCCGCTCCCACCGCCGTCATCACCGGCGACACCGTAGGCGGTCCCGATCGCCGACACCCCCTAATCCGTACGAGCCCGGGGCATTAGACCCGGACGCCGCCTTTAGAGAATCGCTTTTCGATGCGATGGCAGATGATGAGGGCGCAGCGTACTGGGAGGGCGTGTACGGCCAGCCAATACACGTCTACTCCAACGAGCGACCCGGGCCACAGGGCGAGCTGGAAAGAATGACGGACGAAGAGTACGCGACACACGTAAGGCAGAAGATGTGGGAGAAGACGCACCAGGGCCTGCTCGAAGAACGCGCCCGTCGGGAGGAGGCGCGCAAGCGAAAGTCCGAAGAAGAAAGGAAGAACAGGAAATTACAGGAGGACATGGAGCGCAGCCTCCGCCGCGGCGAGGAGCGGCGCATGAAGAGACGATGGGCGTCGCTGTGGGAGGACTACTTGCAGGCCTGGTCCGGCTGGTCCGGCGACGTCGACGCCGTCCCGTGGCCCGTCGAGAGCGGACGGCGCGGCGACATCAGCGAGAAGGAGGTCCGGCGCTTCATCGTGAACGGGCTGGCGGTGGAGGACATCGGCGAGAAGGAGTTTGCCGCGAAGCTGCGCGAGGAACGCGTGCGCTGGCACCCGGACAAGATGCAGCAGAGGCTTGGCGGACAGGTGGACGACGCGGTCATGAAGGACATTACTGCGATTTTCCAGATCATCGACAAATTATGGGCAGATACCCGGTCAAAGGCATGACAGCATCCCTTTCGGCCACTACTACTTGTTTTTTTTACACGGGCGCAATCGAAAAAGGCGACTAGATGGGTTGTGCTGTCCTGGCAACCGGCGGGGAAGGAATTACCATATCCAAACACAATCGTATGTTTTTCTCTTTGCTTTTCGTACCGTGAAACACTCGAGTGAAGCAGTCGCCGGGGGGTTGGCGGGATGGTACAGCCGAGGTGGCTAGAGCTGGAGCTGCAGCTGCATTACCTGCCCTGGGGCGTGGCCTAGGCGCCTCCATGGGACAAGGACGAGTGCATGGCTCAGGATACGAAGGGACACAAGCGTGTGGCCTATCCCGATGCTCGTTCGGAGCCATTGGCTCATTGCAGGGGAAGGATGTGAACAATGTCGACCGTTTCCCTCTTGTCAAAGTCGTACAGCGCCAAGCTGTCGGGGGCAGCGGCCAAGGCGCGTATAACGGAACTGTGGGTTATTATTTCCGCAGATCTCGATGACAGCCAAGGTGCTCAGAATTCAGGCAAAATATGGCACCAACGCCCAACTGACGAGCAAAAAATCACATCTTCCAAGTGGGGAGAAAAATGGTTTAGAATGTACGGTGTTCCATTTGGATGTACAAGTCGTACTGGTATTACATCATGATATCTCTGTGTGATCCGATTTCCGAAAAGAAGTTCTGTTTCCCCCCCTCAAAAAACAATGCTGTGTAATAATCCATTACCACACCGGATTGCCGATCGTGTCCGCTAAATCACCGTGGGCGCGTGCAAAAAATTCAACATTGGCCGTGAAAAGAACCTGCAATTTACAGGTTGGCGATGACGGCAGCACCACCGAAGAGGGCACCGAGGGCGACAGCGGCGGTCTGGGCGGGAGCAGCACCGGTGTCAGTGGCATCGGTGGCGCTGGCCTCAGCGCCGGTGGCGGCGGACGAGGCGGCCTCGCTGGCGGAGCTGAGAGCACCGGAGATGCTGGACGCCTCGGCGCCGGTGGCGGTGCTGAGGCGGTCGCTCAGGGACTCGATGGCGGAAGAGGCAGAGCCGGCGGCGGAGGAGGCAGCGCCAGCAGCGGAGGAGGCAGCGCCGGCGGCGGAGGTGACGAGAGAGGAGGCCTCGCCGAGGACGGAGGAGGCAATGGAGGAGAGGTCACCAGCGATGGAGCTGGCATCAGTGGCGCCGGGGACGGCGGGAAGCGTGGGGCTGGTGACGGTGACGGTGGGGATGGGGTCCTGGGCCTGATGATGATTGTTAGTCTCTTTGCTCAGGTTGCTCGAATAGAGTCGGGTTAGCTTACAGCAGCCAGGGCGGCAAAGGCAAGGACGGAGGCGGCGGTGAAACGCATTTTGGCTGATTTGTGTGTTTTGTTGGAAAACTTTGGTGATTAACGGCTGGGTTGTTTGGTGATGTGGAGGGAAGGGAGCGAGAACGGCAAGAGGAAATGGAGAAAGAGTCTTATATATCTTTCGATGGGACGTTGGACGCCAAGGACGAGGAAGAAGAAGGCGTCCTCTACCTCCTCCGCTCACCCTTCCCCCCCACCTCCCTTGCCTCTTCCTCATCTTCCTGTTCGCTGCCCAGAGAAGCCAGGCACCACCGCCCGAATCCTCCACAATGCTGGGCACATCCTTGGCGGGTATGTGTGTATACAGTGTCCCGTCCTCTCCGCCCGGGGGGAGGCGAGGGTGTGCTCTGGTGAACAACAGCAACAAGAGCTCGGATTAGCGCACCGCGGGTGGCACTCCGAGACAGGCGACGCTACGTACCCGGGGACCGCTCAGCCTTGGTACTACCGGGAGGTCAGGTACCCATCCCCATGTCTCCCCATCATGTACGTACATCCTTGGTGTAGGAGGACAGCAGAAGGAGGCGGAAAGGACGAAAGGGAGGAGGACCCACACCTCACGTCATCCCCGCGGCAACATATGCAGAAGTCCTACAGAGCTAGCTAGGTACCTACGGAGGAGGATCTTTTGGACTTTGATACCTAGGTAGGAGGAGAGAAGGACGGGAGCACGGAAGACCAGGCTGTGCGGCTGGGATGCGGTCCTGCCTTGCCTTGTGCATGTCTGAGACGGCGGGCGGGGTGTGTGCGCGTGAGGCGGCTGGGGGTGAGGATGATGATCTAATTGCCGTATGTGATGAAGCTCGTCATTCCTTTGAAAGTTAGAGAGCTCAATTACTGCCGAGGAAGGAAAAAAAGAGTCCACAAAAGTTTTCCCGAGCAGGTGACAGAAACAATCCGAGGGGCCTCATCGGAACGGAAAACGCCCAGGGGACCGACTGCCTATGCTCGTTTGGGAGTGCCCAGATGGTCGATCGTTGGCGAGCAAACGGTGGCGTGGGCCAAACGTTCATTCCCAAAGGTTTGCAGCTACATGTGTTAGGCATGCACTCTCATGTTCTCCCCCCCTAAGAATAGCAGCAGGCCGGGCAAACAACAAGCTCGGATCGAAGGGCTGAAGGCCAGCCACGCGGTGCCTGAAGGGACAGGCTCATGGCCATTGCTTGCTCTTGCTTTACGTTAGGTAAGGGAAATCGGACAAGCTCTTGCCATCCCACACCATCCACTTGTTGGGACGATTTCGCGCGTCAATATCGGAGGACGAGAGTCAATAGGATGGAGAAATTGGGGCAGTGAAGCCAACACGCGTACGCCCGTGAGACTCGCTGCTTCCATTTCCGTTTGTCTGGCCGTTACATCATTACGGAGTAATGCCCGGATGACAAACGTGGAAGGAACCGAAAAAAACAGGGCCAGAGCAATACCTTGGGGGAGTACCGAGATACCTACACTGTAATGCTACGGAACGACCTCGGAAGGTGCTCCCAGCACTCGAGCATAACAACATGAGGTGGCCCCAATGACACCATGGTGTCCACGGAGAGCCAAGCGTTGGGGCGGACGCGGCGGAGGCGAGGAGCGAGGGCCGATCGACAGGAGGTGGAGATGGTTGAAGCTTCTGGTTGGTCGGAAGCTCTCACTGTGGGTCTTTCAGTGGAGGCAGGGGAGGCGTTGTAGAAACAAGGGGCGCCCTGCAATGTCTCTCCTGCCGTCTGTCTCTGCCTGCTGTCGTCTTTTTCTTGCCATTTTCATGATTCGGGAACCCAGTGCGTCTTTTCGTCTTACCCAACACCAATTGCGAGCCTCCAAGTCGTGTCGGCTGGCTCGCCCCCTTGCGGCTGTGCCTGTCGACCCGTGAAACAAGCGACGGGAGGGATAGCTCGCAGAAGATTACCGTCTGCCCCAAGAGAAAGAAAAAGAAATGAAGAAACGGTACCAAGCCGGGAAGGCCTACCTAGCGGGCGAGGCAACGCCGTCCGTTTCCCATGCAACATGTTGCTTGATTCGATCACTCTGTTCCAAATGCACGCACGAAATCATTGCAGGCGTTCAATGAGGGCTGATTGAGACGACAGCGGCTGGATGAAGGTTACGCCATCCGTCTGTCTGCCTCTCAGCAGGGGCGAAGCCGGGGCGGAATTCGGATATATTCCCGCCGACGGCCGTGCTGTCGGTGTCTACCGGATCGACCCAACACAACGGGCCTTCTCCATGCAAGCGAAAAGGCAAAAAGAAGGAGACGAAGAGTCGATCAATGGCTGAATTGCTGAGCCCCGTCTGTCAAACAGGCAGTTCGAGACACGGTGCCGTGGACGAGAAAGAACGGCAAATTCTAGCCTGTCCCTACTGCGAGAGCACTGACGACCCTGTCCGTCCGAAGCGCCAAAGCAACAACGACATCGTCATTTGCCTCTGCTCCTGAATTTCCATGGCACGGAACCGGAAAACCTCTGAGATTGCCCGAAATAAGCAGAACAGCGCTTTCTCGGGACGAACTGCGGATGACATGGTCACTGCGTGGGCGTCCGGGACGTGAGGATTATGCAAATGACGTATCGGTGACAGCCTCTCACCCCTGGTCGATGTACGACCCCAGACTTCTCTGGAGACAAACGAGGTCCAACCGTTGGGCCTCTCAAGTGACGACCAATGCAGCATCACTCTCAAACACATGCACAATAAACCTCTTCCTTCTATTTGCGGCACTGATCAATTTCTCTCTGCCTCTCCCAACCTTGGTCTCGGTCATACTACCACTTACTGCTCTCGGTCCAGGGTGGTGGAGCAGGGTCGCAAATAGGCCATTGCAAATCGCCGTTGGAACACTGAATCGAACAGCAGCGGGGAATTGGGACAGAGGGATCACCCTTTACCCCAATCCGTTGCATCTCTCTCGCACTTTGGCGTGATTGGGGTGGTCTGGAGCTTCTTGGGAGCGCTTGGTATTGCTGCTTGGCCTACATGTATCACACTTTTGCAGTCGGCCGCAACAACTGCAAGAGAAAGCATGGGGGCAAAAGACCACCGGGACGGTAAGATCAGACCAGACGGTTAGACGAACGCGCACGCAGTGGCGTTTTCCTCCGTTCCTACTCGCCGTCGCCGTTCCTCACGGTTCCCGCCATGCGTCTTGTATCCCGTCAGCAAAACGTCGCGGATTTAACGGACGCTTGGCCTTCCTTTTGACCAGCTTCTTCCGCCCAATTCAGCCAGCTCCGAAACCAACTACCGCGGGCGCAGTCAACCTGCAGGCCCAGCTGCACGGCAGAAACGCTGGTGGATTGATTCCTTCGCCGGTCATTCTCCTTGCCGGCGTCGATTGCGTCACTGCCGGTCAGAGTGTCAAAATAAGAACTTTGTCAACGACGACTCCTAAGCCACGGGTTCGTTTCAAAGTTTCCACGCGTGCCGGCAGAAGAGTCTACCGATCGAACAAACCAGGAAGACCAACAGGATTGAATCGCTCAAGCCAAGGCCAAACCCCCATCTACTTGGACTTTGATTAATTTGAGGTCTATGCAGCCTTAATTATCACGGATTCAATCAGGCCGCGGGCCAAACAGTCTCAATGTTCCGTCCTGCCTCAGACGCCCAGTCTTCGGCGAGGAGAGAAATAATCGCCGGCAATTCCTCAAATGAAATTGCACAGTGAATAAGCCCATAGGAAAACGAACACGCATCTCACCCCACCGGCATAACAAGTTGAAGAAACTTATCAACAAAACAAAGCGCATGTCAACATTTGGACAAACAAAACACATGCTGCGTAACCCGTAGAGATGAGAAGGGCGGACGGGTAGACGCAGCAGTCCCCAGATGTCAGGAAGTTTCTCTGGTACGCTACAGCCCATGTCCATGTCCGTCCCACCGAACAGAGTGGTGTTCGCTCACCGTCTTATTGGGCGCTCTGCACTGAACACCTCGGACGATTTCTGGGTCGGGATGATCGCTGACCGAAATTGGAGCTCTCTTCTGATTTTTTCCGTCGCGGCAGATGCACCGCAGCGATTTCGGATGTCCAGACTGCATGCCTACAAAAGTACACAATCTCGTCTTCTTCTTGGATGCAGGGCCGATCTTCTCTTCCTGCTGCCGATGACGAAGCGGCACGTTGTCAGCAATTCGCAGCTCGGAACTAGTGTTTCACGGGCCCGTCTCAATCCGCAGGTTTCGAATGACATTGTCTTTCTTTCTCTGCAGGAGCATGCGAACTGTTCTAAGAGTCTAGACTGCAGGCTAAACAGGGGGCCAACGGTGAGCGATACAGGAGGTAGGAGAGGGTCAGCTCATCCAGACCGACAATCCCCATTTCTTCTCTCTCCCTTTTCACATTGCCTCATCTCGCTCTCCCATCGTGCCATCCCATTGCCGCCAAAACCCCGTCCAACCGAGAGTGCCTAGCCTTGCCGAGCCCGACTCGACCAGGGAGCTCACCGCGGCGCCAAGCACCCCGGCCCGCGGCTCCAATCGCATTGATCTGCATGACGCAGGAGCCAGGATGCGAACCTTAATTGGACATGTACCCCACAACGCAATCCTTTCTGCCCTCTCGCTCACTCCTTTCCCCGAAAGTTGGTGTGCTGTGAACATAGCCTGTGGTGCTGCGCCGTAGCAGTTGTAGCAGTTTGTTTGCTAGTGTACCTACCCATAGTACCTAGTGTAACCTGCTTGAGCGTGCCCGTTTTTCCCTGTTTGCCAATTGCCTGCCTCTCCGCTGTTAGTGTGCGCGCGTTGGTGTGCACACGGCGTCCGGGGGTCCTGGCCGGCCCCATTTACTCCGACTTGGTATAATTACATAATTCTCAATCCTTCCGTCATGAAGGCGTAGCTGTAGCCTGTATGTTGTAGCCCGCCCGCTGCCCGCTGCCCACTTCCCAAAAATATGCAGCCAGCAGCTTCGGTGACGCGTAATCCTCCACCCTCCCTGGCCGGCCCAGCGGCTGACCAACCGAATCCCCGGCCATGTCAGCACGGCAGTGGGGCCGCCCCGCCGTCAGCTTGACCGCGAATCCCGCTGGGATGGAGACGTCACTGGAGCTCGGCTGTGGCGGTGAATACGTGGCGCAGGATCCTCGCAAACCTATGGATGTGTGTGGCGGGGGGGGGAGACGGCGCATCCGTCGTGCGGTCCATCAAACGCGTCCCCTAAAGCGTGTGTGGCTCTTGCAAGCCGGGGGGTTACTAGCCCATAACTTGAGATACCCCCTTCCGCAGCTCGCTGACGATTTCGTGCGCCTCCTCGACCGACTTGGCCTCGAAGTCGTAGCGCTTGCTCTCCGTGTCTCGATAGATGAAGAGCTGTTGTGGCGGTGCGCGCGTTCGTCAGCTCATCATGCCCGATGCGGGATTCCTGCTCGGCAATCTTTTGCCAAAAAAACTAGACTCACCTTGAACTGGTTTGGATGCTTGCTCGACACCTTGCATCCGATGACCTGAGAAATGTGCGCCGTCGTCGTCTTCGAATCCCTCGTCGTCGGCTTGATGTGCACGTACTCGCCGTCGATCTCGAACCGCTTCTCCGACTGCGTAATCATCCGGACCGTGCGCAGGCGCCAGACGACCCACGACTTGTGGTACGCGCTCGTGAGCTCCGCCTGCTTGATGGCCTCTTGAGCCAGCGGGTGGCTGCCCATGATGTGCGTCTTCTTCGCCTTGCGTCCTGGCGGCCCATCCACGAACGGGAGAAGCTTTGGCGAGGCGCTGCTAGGCGAGCCCGTCATGGCGAGCGGGCCGTCCGTGGCGAAGCGTCGCCTATGCAGCTCCAGATCCGACAAGCTACCAATGGCCTGGACCTTGGTGTCAAGCAGGATCACAGGGCCTCCACCGGGCATTTTGAGGACGTGATTGGCCTTGTCCAGTTGTCTCTTACGACACACCAAGTCCAAGACCTCGGCCATGTACGTTTCTGTTGTGGTGTCTATTGTGACCAGCTGGCCGGGTGCCACGTCTGTCGAGTGCAGGTGGACTCGCAAAAGCTTCTGTTGACCTCGGCTCGTGTTTGGCGCCGCAGCTGGCGCCTGAGGTACGTCGGCGAACATACTATGCTGTTGACGATAGGTAGTATTCGTGACGGGGTTCAGGCGGGGCTCCAAGACTGCCGGCTGGAACTGATGCAGGTTCGGCTGGGGCGTGTTGCGGGGCGTGAGGTCCTCGTCGACCTCTTCCTCCGCCGCCGCTTCCTCTTCGGGCTGCGGCGTGATGCTCTGATTCTCGCTGAACTCGGACTGGGATGCCATGACCAGGCCGAAGTTGTCGTGTGTCTTGGAGTTGGCGCGCATTCTGCCGGCCGCGCGGTTGTTAGCCGTTGTGAAAGACGTCAAAGCCTTGGTACGCTCAAACGGCGGGAAGTCGTCGTCGACTTCTCCGTCCTCCTCCACCATTCTAAGGGTCCACCAGTTGATGTTGGTCTTGTCAGTAGGCACGGGCGGCTGCCGCTTCTCCTCGTTGTATCTCCACAACGCGAGGCCAATGAGATCGGACACGGTCACCGTCCTGTCGCCACCTTCGCCATGGTGAACGATGCGTCGGATGAGCACCTCGAACGGCTTCCCGGGATTGTCCGAGAATGCGGGATAGATGCGTACAGCAATGGGATTGTTCTCTCCCTGGCCGGACAGCGCTGCGAAGTTCTCGAAAGGCACCTTGGGCTTCGTCTTTCTCGCCCTCAAAGCTGCAGACAGCAGACTCTTTGGCTGAATCATGCTTATGGGCCGGATGGTACTCATCGGGCGAGGCGGTGGCAACGCCTGGAGGACTCTAGGTGGCGCTTGTGACTTGCGAATCGTAGATGTTCTCGTAAACTCCCGCGGCGGCGTACCGACAACGTGCCTCTGAGGGGGAGGGTCCGGGTTCTCAACCGCGTCGAGGATAGATGCCGAGTCGATACTTTCGACGTATGCACCAGACATGTCTGATCCATCCGAGTCGTCTTCCTCTTCCGGGAGCAAATCGGTGCCCGCCCGCTTGATTCCAAGGCTGGGCTCCTCCATGATCTTAGCCTGGAGTCTGACAGATTTGGCGGCGGCTCTCGCAGCCTCCCTCTGCCTGTGGAATCCCGATGCGTCGAATTCGTTCTCGGACGAAACCTCGCTGCTCGTGACCGTGTCTCTCCGCGCCCTCTCCTTGACCATCTCCAAGGCCGACTGGGAGCCCCGCCGCGCGCCAGGGGCCGCTCGGGGAGACAGGGCCGGTGACTGCTTAATCTGGGACGACTGGATCGGGCTGGAGCCGGCCCGCGATCTAACGGGCATCTTCGCGAACTTTATCTGCTGTGCGGCGCGCTGGCTTGGGTCGTCATCGTCGCTTTCGTCACTGAGATCGCTGCTATCGTCATCTTCGAGTGTCTCCCGACGTCTCCTTCGCCTAGTAGCCAGACCCGGGCCCAGCGTATCTGTGCCTCCGCCAGTCAACATTCCCATCTCGTCGGGTTCGTCTTCGAGGGTCACCCCGGCCTGTCGAGGGGCCTGGAAATATTCGGAGGCTATCGCGGTCGGGATCGGAGGGGAGTAGCATCGCTTGACCAGATCTGGGTTGGCCTGCCATGCGACGGCCTTGAAAGCTGACGAGTTCATGAACCCCTCATTCAGGGTAATCAGCCGTTCGCCGACTCCATCGGCGATTTCTGTGAGGTAGCCGCATCGCAGCTGGTATGCGACCAGCCTGAGAAGTAATCACGTTAGCAGAAGCACCTTCAAGGTGGTAGTCAGGGTGCGCCTACTCTTCGTTCTGGATGACCGACATCGTGGGCAGGGGTGCGACCGGTCACCGGAGGATGAAAGGAAGAGTCAAGAAGGGACCATGCCAAAAGAGATGCGATCAATGGAAACAATCCAACGATCCGACAAAGAACATGATTGCGAGCACAGCTCACAAAACCCCAGAAAAAAGTCGCGATGGAAGGAAGTCAACAGCTTGGATGTGTTCGAGGGGAAGGAGCGGCGCGCGGGTGACCTTCCACAGCCTTGTGAGACAGCATGGAAGGTGGGATATGTGGTCTGTGCACCGTTCTTCCCCACACTGACATTGGATACCCACACCCAGCCTTGCAGGCACTTTGTGGCGGTGCGACCTGCATTATGAATGAACTGGTGCCATCCATTCCAAGGAGGCTATCATTGTATGATCCTCACACCTTCATCTCATCAACAACAGAAAACAAAAGTTTTTGGCAGATTCTGAACAATGGGCTTGGTAGACTACTCCGAATCATCGGGCTCCGAGGATGAGGCGCCCCCGAAGCCCATCGTCGCGAAGCCCGCCGCGTCCTCCACCACCATGAAGAAACCTTTCCAAAAAGTCGTCGACAGGTCGAACCCGGGCAAGATCGTCGTCAGCCTGCCCTCGACACAACCCGAGGAGCCAAAGCCCGCGAGCGACGAGCCGCCCGCGAAGCGCGCGCGCACAGGAGGGAAGAGCGGCATCTTCAGCGGTTTCAACTCGTTCCTCCCGCCGCCCAAGAACGCCGCAAAGGCCGCGGCCCCGAGCAGCAGTAGCACCAGCGCCAGCACCAGCACAGGCGGGTCGTCGAGACCGACGTTCCAGCTCAAGACCGGGGCCGAGCCGGGCTTCAGCCGCGACAGGGGAGACGGCGGCGCGTCCTTGGGGGGCGATGGGGGCCTGAACCTGCCGGCGCCCAAGGCCGCGCCGCAGCCGTCGATACCGGAGGGTATGAAAGCGGCGGAGGAGGTGAAGCTGGTCGGGAAGCCGATGATGTTCAGACCTCTGTCCGTCGCCCGGAATACGAAGAAGAAGAAGACGAAGCCAGCTGCCGCGGCGACGGCACCACAACCAGCAAAGCCCGCGGAGCCAGTGGCGAACGAGGCTCCCGCACCGGCACCGGCGCCCAAGAAGGTGTCCCTCTTCTCGATCGAACCAGAGGAAACGTACTCATCAGACCCGACGCCCGCCGGCGGCGCGTACGAGCCGCTCTTCGAAACACCGGCCGACGAAGCAAACGCGTACGCAGACTACGCCGCGCAAGCGCACTACCCCGCGCCGACGACGGCGCCCACGTCGTCCAACGACCTCGACACCATCGCCGACGACCTGAACCTCTCGGCGGCGGCGCGGCGCGAGCTCTTCGGCCGTCAGGGGGCGTCGGGGGGAGCCGGCGGCCCGCAGACGGCGTCGAGGGTCATCAACTTCAACACGGACGAGGAGTACAAGCACAATGAGGAGCTGCGCGCGGCGGGCCAGCAGCAGATCCACAACCCGGTGCGGTCCATCGCCCCCGGCAAGCACAGCCTGCAGCAGCTCGTCAACGCGGTGCAGAACCAGCGCGAGGCGCTCGAGGACAGCTTCGCCAAGGGCAAGAGCAACAGGAAGGAGGCGTCGAACCGGTATGGATGGTAGAAGAGAGGGGAGAAGCACGGAAATCTGTTGGTGCTTGGTTTATGATACCCAAAAAATTGAGATTTCATTCCATTCAAAATTTTCATCTCTCTCTCTCATTCACCCCCTTTTGTTAATGATGCAGGCTATCGTACAACGATGACTGGCATCGCGACCATGGTATCCCAGAACAAAGAAAAAAACAGCTTTGCTCATCAAGTCGTGACCAAAGAGAAACAAAAAAAAGAATAAGAAAAGAAGAGGAAGAAGAAGAAGAGAAGAAGAAGCTATGATACAGAAGAAGGTCCGAACCTGTCTAACATCTAGAATGCAACACGCAAAACAAATCGCTCTCAGAAGGTCACCACCGGCGCCGTGCGGCCACCGCCAACGCCACCAGGGCCCATGAGGAACCCCCACTCGCCCCTGGTGATGGGCGAGATGTCGTCGTACCCCTTGGGCGTCATGGGACCGAGCCTCTGCCTGTCGTCGTGCAGGACCTCGGCGATGGAGACGGGGCTCCACAGGGAGACGGGCTGGCGCTCCGGGCGGGCGGTCAGGTCCTCGTCCTCGGGGGAGACCTCCTCCACGGGGGGCGAGGGCGCTGCTGCGGTCTCGAAGTTGGTCTGGAGCTTGAGGACGGGTCCCTTGGGCGTGGGCGGCTTGCCGATCTTGACGGTGGCCATGGCGGCGGCCATGGTCTCGTCGACGTCGCGCTCCAGCTCCTTCATGGTCTGCTCGACCTGGGCGGCGGAGCCGACGCCCTCGATGGCGCCGACGCGGTCCGGGCCGCCGTAGGCCCTGCGGTACATCTTGTCGACGTCGGCGAGCGCGGCGTCGCTGACGCTGAGCCAGTCGTAGGACCTCAGCAGGTCGGACTTGGACACCTTGCTGCCGGCGCGGGAGAGGACCAGGCGGCGCAGCTCGTCGACGGCGTCCTCGAGCCGCAGCGGGGCCGACGTGCGGGAGTAGCTCGAGAGGGCGGCCTTGAAGGTGTACAGGCGGTCGAGGGAGACGAGCGTGAGGCCCTCGGAGGCGAAGAGGACTTCGTTCTGGACGATGGAGCGGCGGATGAGGCTGCTCGTTAGGCCGCAGGCCGAGCCGTCGACTACTGGGGGAAGCCACTCGGTTCTGGGGTTGTTAGCAGGGGGTTCGAGGGCATGAAGCCTGAGGTGGGAGGGGCCTACCCGATGCGGAACTTTCTCTCGGCACGCTCAATGGTCTGGCGCAGCGTCCTCTCTTGCTTGTCCGTGAGAAGGTCGGCGTGGATGAGACGGATGCCGAAGATGTTGGGCGACATGGGACCGGAGGCGTCGGTGATGGTCGAGGAAGCGACGGAGGGCGTCATCGGAGGAGGCGACAGGGGGATGCCGGGGGACAGGGGCCACCTCAGCCTGGGGCCGTTGGTGTCCATGAGGAAGGACGGGGTGAAGGTCAACGTCTCAGGGCTGCGCTCGCTGCCGGCGGAGGAGACGGTGGAGATGGACGAGATGCTGCCGCCAGTGTTGGTGCGGACGAGCTTCTTGAAGGAGCTGACGGGCGAGGTGGCGAAGTTGAAGCGCGATGATGAGGACATTGGCGGCGAGGCCGGGGGCGACATGGCGGGCGACGAGAGACCGGAAGAGGAAGAGGGGATCAAGGTGGGCAGCTGGTACTCGCGCCTGGCGACGACGAGGGTTACGTGGAGAGCTTTCCGGGCGAGCCTCTTGGAGGCGTACTCGAGCGCTTCATTAAGATGGGGCGGCAGGTGCTGGACGTCGAGGATGGAGGTGCCGGCCTCCAGGGGCGAAGAGATGCGACTCTTGAGAGCCATAGCGAATGTTCGAGCAGGAGCTGAAGGACCGGGAGGTACGATATCGAATACGTTTAGGTTAGGGAAAAAGGGGAGCAGACAAGTTATTATAGTGTGGTAATAACTCTTAGCACCAGGCTCGAGCTGAAGGGAATAGGTTGACGATGTTTTTTGTGTTTTACCCGGCGTCGACGCCTTTGTTTTTTGTTGTTTTTTTCTTCGAGTATGATCTTCGTCCTGGATTCGAGAGGTTGACAATGGGCGGGAGGGCGAAGCAAGATATATCATCAAAATCCGAAAGAGAGATGAGTCGACTTGCTTTGGGAGACCCGGGAGAATCTGAAACAAGCTGCCTTGGTATGCAGGACCCCTGGGGCGTATACAACTTCCTTTGCTGCGATGCAACTCAAAACAGCCTTACGGGGTCTCCTTTTTTGGGAGGCAGCGTGTGCGTGTGTATGTGTGTATGTGTATGTACGAGTGTACTTGTGGCGAAGCCGAGGGGGTGTGGGGAGAGATACACCGACGACGACGACGCCGCCGACGACGACAACGAAGAGCTAGTACGACGACTTCGGGGACTAGGATGCCCACTTTGAAAGAAAGCCGGGATTTACAAAGGGACAGGGGGGCCGTTGTTCACATGGGGGGGACGCAAGTGAAAGAGAAAAAAAAAAGCGGGATAAAAAAAAGGTTTAACAGGTTGTGGCGTGGCGTGGCATATCCGAACAAGACGTCGTGGTCGTGGTCGTTGTCGTGGGCTTGTTCTTCGCCGTTGAGGCTGGGCGCCAAAAAAGATGAAACCCGTCTCTTCTAGATGATGGACCGGGGAGGCGTGTGTAGAGGTGCCGTACGCTAGTGCAGAAGTGGGAAGACAAGGACTTCGGTACGCACACACACACACGTTGGCGCCGCGTGGGAGAGCCTCTTCTCTTTTTTTTGTTTCATGATCGTCTTCTGATGGGCTCTCTGCCGTTTCCCTCTGACCATGTGGGTAACTGTTGACGAGGCAGCCACAAGGGGCAAGGCGGGAGGGGGAAGGATACGCAGTCAAGCAATGTGTGAGCAAGGAATGTGGGAGAGGGGGGCAATGGGGAAAGAGGAGCCGATTCGCAAAAGGGGACGGCATCAGGAATGGGGACCGACCCTGACCCTCTACCTATCTTAAGATACAGACTTATCTGCATCTACAAAAATGAGCGATAAAAAAGAACCACCACTTTTCCCCGGAATCAATTTTACAGGGCCGTGAGTGGTGAAGACGCTCCCAAAAACCCAGGCCGTCTAATCGTAGAATTTCGAAGGCCCGCGAAAGCTGCCAGTCTTTGCAGTAGCGTCGTCCTCCTCGGCGGCTACGCTGCTATTTTCAGCTTACCCAACGCCTGTGAACCTCTGAACCTCTGAACCTCACAGGCTCACGGTCCTGACCCCGCGCTGTAGTGATGCCCGGAGCAAGACGTCATTGGCTGGGTGCCCCGGGTCCCACCAACCCAGATCGACGACCTGCGCGTGCGTGCCGTGGAAGGCAGGGATTCGCGCATGACCGGACCCCCGCCGTTCCTCGCCAGTGTGTCAAAAATAGATTAGGCGATGTGCGCGGCAGGTGGCAGCTGGCAGGTGTCAAATGGGGGAGATACTATGTACTAGAAGAAAGGACGGGAGAGACGACGGCAATCCCAGCCGGCAAAACAGCAAGCAAAGCCCGCGCAGCCCGCAGCAGCCCGCAGCAGCATCACCTTTCCAGCACCATTGATTCAGGAATTCTACGCGAGGCGGGCGGACGGTTCTCGGCACGCAAGAAATTCGATTCGAATTGATGAGAAGCAAAAAGCACCTGCGCCAAGACCCTCCCTCCTCAGCAAAACCCCCGACTGGCCTCTGGCCTCTGGGAAAATCTTTCCCACAAAGCCTAGACACAGCTAAGCCCTAAGATTTGTTTACCTGTCACGTCTCGTCGGGAACCTCGACCGAACTCTTGGTGAGAGAGAGAGAGAAGGTGGGACCCCCCAAGCAAGTCTTCGCTAGAGCTTTCTGTGACTTTGGCCAATCTATCCGAGTTGGGCCTGTCAGAGACGGAAAAACTACCGCAGAGTTCACGAGACAGGCGTCAATTTACCCAAGGAAACTTCCCGCTTCTCACCTAAACACCCCCTCCCCCAAGCTCACTGCCCGTCTCGAGATGCCCTCGAGATAAATTGCCACTTCTTGGTCCGCCATCCGATACCTTTGATGCGAGAGACATAGGGAGACTCCACCTCAAGGTGTCACGCTATCATGAGGAGAGAGGGGAAGCATTGGACGATACTCACGATGCGCTGCGATCGGTGATGATGGCCTTCGAGAGGTGCAATGCCGACACGGGGACTTGACGAGATGCTATGGAAACTGAGCCAAGACTTGGCAACGCTTCTCGAAATGTTGGTGAAGCAGACAACACGAGAGAGAAAGCAAACTTCCCGCGTGACTATCTGCCAGCAAGCTTTCCCAAGGTGTAAGAGCAGCCACAACTCCTCTCCTTGGCCGTCTGATTACAACCACCACTATCATCGCCATCGTCCTCGCTGTCGTCCTCGTGTGCAGCGCGCAGCCCATCAACCATCCTTCCCCCCCGATCGATGCCAAGAACTTCAAAGTCACACCACTGATTGCATCGAGAATGCGATCTCGACCGATCCGCCTCCCTCCAACCCCTCATTTCCTCTGAAGTTTTTCGTCCGAAGGGAAGAGCACTTCTGGATCAGTTGATTACCAAGTGCCCGGTGCACACCACCAACGTTTTTTCGCCCAATCTTTCGAAACCGATATGCACGTCACCTCCCCTCTTCCCCTCCCTCCCTCCAAAGGGGCAGAAAAAAGCCACTCGCAGCTCCCCCTTCTAAAAGCTATGAGCTAAGAGCTATGAGCTCTATAGCCCACGAGCTTCAATGCCAGCTGTGCCGAAGGAGCTACCACACGAAACCGTCAAAAAACAACGAACGACAGAACTTACGAGAAAGAAACCTGTTTCCCTCCGGCCCAGCTCTTCCGGTTCGTTCTCAAGTCCGATCGAACCCCCCGTCTCGTTGTCGTAGATGATGCTTTCTTCTGATGTCTCCCCCTTCGCCGTTGCCTTCTGTCATGTCATGCCCGTCAGCATCGTCGCCACCCCGCAACACCAACACCCGTTGTCGCCAACCCAATTCATGCCCAGCCAAACGGGGCCAAGACTTGGACCAAACGCGGTAGTTCCAGTGATTACTGCCGCATCATCATCACCGCGAGATCCTCCCAACCCCCCTCCCACTCGGAAACCACGGACAACTACTCGCCGCGGAGGCCGTTTGCCATCCCCCTCCCTCTCCCGCCGGCATCCGACTCCGTGACTCCCCCCGATGATTCCATCTCCTGTGAAATCTGCAGCCTGCCTATTCGCGCGTTCGTATACCCGTCTCGACCTGGAAATAATCCCACGCAAACACATTCGTCATTGGCCACCGGTATTCACAGGCCGGGCCCAAGACGGACGAAGAGGGGTCTCGCAGGATCTGACCTCATCCTTCTCGGGGAGGTCCCTCGGCCGGGTCCAGAATATCTCGCCCACCCCGAGATGCACGTATCTACCACATGTGCCGCCGTCCCGCGCGACCCTGCATACCCGCTCCTAAAAATGTCACCACACATAGTAAACACCCCAAATAACCATCGCCCACCTGGCATGCCCGTTCAGGAAGGCAGCATCTAAAATAAAATAAGAAAAGATTTGAGGGGGAATCAATAAACAGAGACAGACCAATCGGCCGGGAATCTTCCCCTTGCCCGGATCTGCGCGCGTGATCTACAGAAAAGTCCTCGCGTGTCCGTTTCTAAACACGGCGTGCCGGGCATCAAACCAAACGGGGGATCCTCCCGCCCACGTGCTGTGCCGGACCAGCTTCTCATATCCCCTCTCACTCACCCGTGAGTCCATCTCCAAAATACGACTCCGCACGCCGCCCGGTCTTCGTGAGCCAATCGAACTGCCTCCGCTCCATGGGCCCTTCTCGACCGACTCCAATCATGAGCGCCGGCCCTCTCCAAGCCGGGCGGCTACGCACCACCGATACCACCATGTCCCCATTGCCATTCCATCCCGTCGCCGTCATCGCAGGTCTACTCGACATCTAATATTGGAACTCGTCAGCTTCTCCATACGCACGCTATCACTGTCAGCAGTCGGCCAGTCCTGCCGTGCCTGCTTTGCCAGAAACAACTTTCGCATTTCGTCTGGCGAAGCTGGGCGACCGCCAGCCGGCCCGGACGATTCACTCTAGCCGAGTCGATCAATACATTCAGAGTCGCTTAGTCCTGTACTATCCCCATCGTCTCGCCACACGAGGTCGAAGCCTTCGCGCCCTTCCTAGGCCCTTGAACGCCGCCATGCCGCCGAAATGCAGGAAACCTCCGCCATGGTGCACGACGTTTTGTGCTGTCGAGCCCAACACTTGTTCTCTATGACAATACTCTCTGTGACAATACTCGTGTCCTCGACTCCTTCCCTACTTGGTCTGTTTCCCAACATGTCGCGCAACAGAAAAGCGCACCAGTAACTTCGTTTTGTGTCGTCAATGTCGTCATGGGTTCATACACCTAGTTTCAATGGAGATCCGAATCTGGCAAGTCGCCCGTCATGTGCATGCTGATGTCTGCCAAGCTCTCTGCCGCGTCCGAGGACGCACAAGAGTTCTCCCAGTCTGACCACATTCAGTCAATCCTCATGGTTCCGAGCCTATCGTTTCCGAGTCACTGTAGGGTCCCTGGGACATACCGGAGCCTTCATCCTCCACCTCCTCCACCGGCATGCGCCGCAGTGGCTCAATGACAGCTGTGGTAACCTCTGGTCAGCTCTCTAGGCAACGTCAAGGAAGACTAATTGCACGACTTACTGCGATACAACTCTTGAAATACTGCTCTCGAGAAGGCCTGTGACCCCTCGGCTTCCACGTCGACCGAAAAGAACACCTCGCACGCGCCGATCATGTTTTGCAGGTTTTCCGTTGCCTGCTTGCCGAGTTGACCACGTCTGTGTAGAACGTGATCTCTGATATAGACAAGGCAGTTGCAGGCAAGCTTCCGCGCGGCCATGTTGACATCAATCTCCACGTCGTCAACCTCGTTGCCGACCGGCTCGTAGCGAGAGAGCCACATTGACAGGAATTCTTCCGTTTCCAGTCGGACCTCCGCATCGAAATACCCCAGCAGGCAAGGTCCCCATGCAGGGATGAGATCGATGAACACCGAGTACATATCGACGCTGCCAGTCTCGTTGTGGCCTCGGATACTTTCGAGAGCCTGTCTGAAAAAGGACAAAAACGCTCCGCCCTCCGCGTTTTGCAGCATCCTACATTGCGTGACGATGTGTCTGAAGAGCTCAGTAACCAACTTCGGGTTTCTCGTTGTTTCGCAGAAAACTACTGCCATCACGAGGTATGGCGCCACCGAGTGCTGAACGACCTGCCCGGTGATCATGGTTTTGATGGCGTAGAAGACTTTCAGCTCCATGTCAGGGCCAAGGGCCATTGCCCGCTGGACGATCGCAATTGTATGTGCGTCGTTCTGGTTCAGCTCGACCAGCTTCTTGATGAAGGTGCTGCCGGCCCCGTCGCCCCATTGATGCGTCAGGATACTAACTTCCTCAGCTGTCCAGCACTGCTTTGAGGTCTGTTGCTCCAAGAAGTTTTCCAACCGCACTTCATGCGAATCCTCAATAGTGTGGACGTCCATATCGTCGTCCATATTGCACATAAAGTGATGTATCAGCTGTATGATCATCTCGTACTGGACTGGGCGTGTGTTGCTGATGCGCCGGGCGATATTCGCCGCCATCCGAAAGAATTGGCCGGTCGGTTCCATGTTAGAGTCGAGAAACACAATCTTCAGGACATTTGCGAACCAATTCTGCGATAAGAGCAACACCGTCTCGAATTGTCCCATTTGCGCGAATTCGAGGATCGTCTGAAAGACTTCTGGCCAGGACCTGATGTTAACAGAGAAGCCGTTCCAAAGTGTCTGGAAAATCCTCATCGTCTGCGTCGTGACGCGTTCCAGAATGCTTGCATCGTTGTCTTCTAATTCGGTCGACGTGATATTCCAGCGTTCAGGATACGAGCCCTTGATGGTGTGCAGGGCGGTAAGGAACATGCTCCCGGTCGCATATCGAACGTTGCCGTCCGGGTTCCTCTGGAGAAGTTGCCGGAATGACTCGTGCCGTTCCTGGAAGTACTCAAAGAAGTCAAAAGCACACTTGGCGGAGTCCCTGCAGGCGAATTCGATCTGTTCTCGGAACCTTTCTAGATCGGGGAGATCCTTTGTGCGGGAGACAACCTGATCAAAGTGGCCGAGCAACATGTGCATGGACCTCTGAGAGGGCTTGTCGTGGTACCCTGTTGCCGCCCGCTTTCTGGTATGCTGGAACATCTTGAGAACGAACTGCGCGTGGCTCGGGTCGTAGAGACAATGGCGCCTGAGCAGGATTGTGTTCTCATTCTCGATGAAATCGGAGACCAAATGGGGTACTTCCACCTTGAGAGGTGTTGGGAGCCCGCGAATCTGCAGCCTTTCCTGCTCCGCTTTCAAGACTGTAGACCTTTGGTAGAAAAGCATGTATGCGCTGTAGGTCTTGTCGTATGAGATTCCGTTGTCGAAAGGAACGTCAGGGCCGCCAAATGTCGACTTTTCCATATCTGCAGGATCCCACGGAGAAACTACATCGTCGTTGAACTCGTACCAGTTCTCAGAGGGAGCAGAAGATGGCCGCTCTCGGATGTAGGAATAGTAATGTCCAGATTCCGCCGTACCTGCGTGCACAAGCACGCCGACCAGTTCGAAAATGTCCTCTTCTCCAGAGTCTGAGGGCGATCCCAGGTGGTCGATCGTGTACGGCCGCATGTCGATCTTGGTGGGAAAAGAGAAGTAATCGTTGATCTTGCTACGCATCAGTGTGCGAAGGTTAAAGTCGAACCGCTTCAGATGAAAGATGAGGTTGTCGGGAATGTCCTTTAAGCAAGCCCTGCGGAGCTGTTAGTGACTGTCCTGTCGATTCCAGTATGCGAAACCCAACAAACCTCTTCACTGCGTCAACGTGCCTATCGCACTTTGAGCACTTGTACTTGTTGTCTGAAAGCGGTCAGTTCTGTCGTATCGCCTTGGTAGGATTCACGCACCTCCTTCCATGATTTCGCCGTCGACGTAAGCCTGAAGACTGTCCTGCAGGGTAGATTTGCCCTTGATGTCACACTGGATAGCCGAAAAAGGCTCCAGCCGCTCCGATATGTGCTCGCATTCCTTGGAGGAAACTTGTTGTACCAATTGTCCCCCGTAAAAGGACCGCAAAGCCTTCCTCTCATCCACCGTCGAAAGCTGTCCCTCCCACCGATCGAACAGTAGATTATAGAACTCATCAACGTCCATCTGGTTGTGGACGTCGATGACCGTTTCCTCGTATGTCTTGATCGAATTGACGAGGAAGCTGGGGTCGATGTACTTGCGATAGCTCTCTTGCATGAACGCAAACAGCTTTCGAGTCTCCTTGAGTAACACGTGGGAGGACTGGTCTGTAATCCGCGCATTCATCATGAATCGGCGAAAGCCGGTGTTCATAAAAAGCTGGGTCAGGAGTGAATTGAGGTAACAAGTGTTGGACAGATTCCTCAGCCCGGTATAGCCACATGGGGCTCTCACCGCAGACATGCGATCAAACTGCGGCTGCAGGTCGTACGTGTACGGATCTGAATCTGAATGTGAGCTGTCATGTAGCAGGGTCCCTGGTTTGGTAGACCAACCGTTGTCCCACAGGTGGAAAGGCACCAACTTTCCCAAGTCTGTCAGCAAATCGTCGAATGCCGAATCGTCTTTGCAAACCAGGTAGAAGATGGCATCGCTGAGGACGGCTCTCGTTCGAGTCGATAGAATACAAGACTGCGACACGCCCGGGTTTCGAGGGGCCGGGAAAAGGTGTTTCCAAAAGAGCTTTTTGGCAAGGTCCCTGAGGTCATTGTCAGCTGAGCGTAGCGGTCTCGGATCGTGCCTCCGACATACCGTTCTAACTTTCCTTCCAGATCCACCTCATCAGTGAGGCAACTGCGGAGAAGATTGGCCAGTCCACTCGCCACGGCGTCCTCGGTTCCGAGGTGTCCGAGTTGCTTTCACTGTCAGCCCAAATTCCTGAGCGGTGAGTGGCAGATTCTGCCCCAAAACTTACTTCGATCGAACTATGTGCGAGTAGAAGCTCGCCGCATAACCTTGCAAGCCCTGGTAGGTGCACGTCGTCGGGGCTATCGATGGCCAGCCTCTCGGCAAGAGTACGAGACAGCACGAATACTTGATGACACTGTTTGGGGACATTCACAGCTCTTGGGATCAGCCCGTGGAGGATTGGCCAGAGAAAATTGCGAAACGAGCGAATGCTGGGATTCGAACTGTGATACAGTTAGCGTGCTGCGGGACCAAGCTAGCTGGAAGAACCCTACTCCTCAGTAGAGATGACTCTCTCTTCAATCAGCTTGGCGATGTTAGTGCGGACTGTGTCGGATGGCTCGAAGAGAAGGAGGGTCGAGAAGAGCTCGTCGAGATCTGGCAGAGCCTCGAAAGAAGCCCAGAAAGCCGGGTCTACTGCAATGCTTCGAAGAATGGCCGTAAAGGCGGATGCAATTAGAGAGACAAATGCATCGGTAGGCCCGGCCATCACGGCGGACCTTAGGATTCCAACCAGTCTCTCTGCGGGTGCAATGGCCACGGCCTTTGGCTTGATAGCGACGCCTGCGACTTCAGGCTCTAAGACAACGTTAGATGGCGTCGACTCTGAGAGACTGCGGTACTCACCTCGAAACGTCAGCATATAAATATTCATCAAGGTGAATATCAGGCGGCTTTTCAACGTCTCCGATATGCAGCTGTCGAGAATCACGGGGTCGGAAATCGCTGCAACAGCCAACTTCCGCACTCGCACAAGAGCATCGAGGTATGCCTCAACAGCTCCACGCTCGTCGTCTGAGCCGTCGGAGAGACCAGACACGGCGTCTTTCAGCCGACGAGCAGCGCCGTCCATGTATTCCTTCATAGCGTGCATGGCGTAGAGTGACTTGAAGGGCTGTCCCGGCGAAAATACCTGCTGGTACGACGCATCGGGCGAATCGAATTCTGACAACATGTGCGCATCCGCGGGCAGCTTGACTAAGAACGCGTGAATCTGTGATAATGTTAGCTGGCGTAGAGATATATAGATCACGCGCAAAACAGACCTCTTTGGCAAGAACTTCTCGCATGCTCAAATAACTCCACAGCTGGTTGAAATGCCCAAGAATCTCGATCTCCAGGAGAGACGCGCCCGGCTTGATCTTCGTCGCGGTGGCTGTGCCGTTTTCTTCCTTCTTGACCAAGATAAGGCCGTCGTGTATTTTGAGATCCTCCAAAGACCGACAAACATCGCGTTCGTTTGGCGCGAAGGGTTGCCCACGGTAGTAGATTCGGTAGTTGTCAAAGCCCGTAGCCTGCCGGATGCTTGCCAGCAAAGAAGCAGCAGTGTTTCGGCGTCCAACTTCAAGAGGCATGATATCTGTCTGCTTGCTTCCGTCAAACGACTGATATTTGAGCTCAGCCGACTCGCCCTCGGCCACGCTCGGAGAGCCAGGTGTCAAAGCACGAAGATCGGGTACCGAGAACTGGGCTTTGGCACGGTGCGCTCTCAGAAAATGCCGAAGAACCGAGAGTGAGCGCGTGAAGATGCGTACATGCTCCTCCGACTGCTCCTCGGTGTCGACAACCTCCATGGGCTCAGCGTCCCCGCCCCGAGTCTTGTCACCGAAAGCATCCAAACGGTTTGCAGCCTCTTCCATTTGCTTCAGGCAACGATTCACCAGCCCAAGATGAACTTGGCAAGCCCTGTAGTGCGGGCAAGCCAAGATAGACTTGCTGTCAATGTACACGTCACCCACCAGCGTCTGGATTGCAGCGTCCACGAGTAACGGATTGTCTGCCCCGAGGATCATGCGCCAAAGTTGCTCAACTCCGCTCTGGGCAAGGCTCTCGTCGTCATCCAGGATTGTCCCATTTTCTACGTCGTTAACGCGGGGCAGCACAACGTTCCTGGTGAACTGCAGCGTGCCTTCGCAGAAGCAATCGCGCGGGAGATTTGGCAGGTACTCGGCAGAGCATGCCTCGAGAAACGGGTTGTTTTGTGCCAGTCTGGGAAAGCCATTGAGGATTATCCAACCAGCGTTTCGGTCCTCCTGACAGGCCGCACCGTGGCCAACAAGCATATCCCAAAGACGCGAGCCGAGGTCTGCGGTCACGGTTGCAGGCTCGTGGCTGAGAATATGAGTTATGAACTCTCTGCGGGGAGCGTTGATGGGACCACAAAGCACCATAGGTGATCCGGCAGCTTTTCCTCGCTCGATCGCATGCTCAAGCTCATCAACAAGCAGCGCTGTCAATTGGTACTCCGTGGTCAATACCCGCAACTCTGACGCGACGGCGGGCCGCAAAGCTGCCGACAAACACCACAGCGTTCCTAGTGTTGTGGAGGATTTGTTAATAATGTCCCCGATGCAGTCGACGTAGAACTCTTTCCGAATCTCGGGATCAAGTCCGTCCTTGGCTAATTCCCTGAACTTGATAATTGCGAATTGATGCACTTCGGGGTAAGATACGTTTGAATCTGAGTTGTAGACCGAAGCCTCCCGAAGAAGTCGGATACAGAGACTCAATGGGAGGATGCTGGGAGCTTCGCCATTCAGTTGAGATTTGTTGTGGAGATTCCGCAAGACGGCGTCGCAGAGGTTGCGCACGGGCGCTGTGAAGTTGTCAATCGGTAGGCTTTGGAGCTTTTCGCACAGGTACAACAGCTGCTCCGTGTGGAAGAGGTTTGCAATGCCCTGGGTCATGCGCATGAGGGCTTCTGATATTCGCGGGTCCTGGGTCGTCGTAATTGTTTGCCAGAGGAGATCGGTTTGTTCCTCGCGATACAGCCGCGTCACCACCAAGAAGCCAACGATGTTGCCGCTCTCAAGGGTGATTTCAGGATGGCAAGTCGGCCCGAGGATGTAATCAACTAGCTTGGTACCAAGCAGATATTGGGCGACATATTCCAGTAGCTTGGCGTTCTCGTCCTCGCTGTCGCTGTACTTCTTCCAGCAAGTGACCAATTCGTGGCACATTGTAGAGGCTGCAAAGACGCGCAACTGCATTTGACTAGAAGTGACGAGTTTGCTAAGAACACTGAGACGCCACTCCAGAGAAATCGCCTCAGACGAGAACTTTGGTGGGACTTCTGGATGGGCTTGCCGGTGTTGTTTCAGCCACTCTGTTGCCAACTTGTGGTCGCCGCTCAGGCAGAGCTTGAGGATGTCGGACAGGTGTGAGACGAGTTGTTGAGCTGTGTCATTTGACAACTGAGTGACGTTTTTCTCGACAGCTGTGGACAGGGCTTCTGCAATCATGTTGTACATGAGATGACCTTCGGCCAACCGAGCTTTCGCTACTTGAATCCTCGCCGGTGTCGGCATTTGGCGAGCGGCCAGAACCGCCTTCTGAAGTATGAGCGATGTGATGTTGGCAAAGGGTACCAACACATCCATCAGATTGTGGTATCTTGAGGCATTCTCAATATGCTTTTGGACAAGGCTGCAGAGCCTCTTCACATTGCCAGCGTTTGCTTGGAACGTGGACAGCACCTCGGTTACGTCTGTGCGGGGCCAGGCAATATCGTCGTCAGAAAATCCGTTGGGTGGTCGCGAATCGTCTCTCCGGGCGAAGAAGATCAAAGGCTGCGTGTAGCGACCTAGCAGGAAATCCGGCTGACGACGCTCATCATCCGGCGATGTCTGGAACGTCTGGGCGGTCAAATAGTCGAATTCGACGATGAAAGATGCCAGCACAGCAAATACGTTGAAAAATGCAGCGACTTGTCGCCGACCATCTCGAGAATTTGACAGTCTGCTCATGAACTGTGAGCAGGAGATCTGTAGAATCGAGAGCGGCGATACTTACTTTCTATTTGACAGCACCCAGGCGATTTCCGGAAACATGTGCCAAAAGTCATGGTAGGCAACATGGGATGCGTATGCGGCTCTCGTGCCGACACGAGTGACATGTCTGACATATGACACCATCCAGTCGCGCAGAGATGTGGTAACATGCTCATCAGGTGGTGTTTCTGATCTCAGTCAATACCACGAGCAACCACAATCCTCAACGTAGACTTACGAGACGAGAAATAGCTAACCAGCTTCGATACTGTTGCTGGCATGGACTCATGACTCTCTTGGAATGGAAAATCCAGAGTCGGGTCGAGAGAAGCAGCATCTTCTCGGACGATGCCAACGTCGTCGTCGAACGGGGCATCCTCGTCGTCGTCGTCGGGGATAGCGACCACCTCGACCTCCGTGCTCTGAATGCTCGATGAAGTTGAGGGCGGGGTGTCGGTGATCTCTATGGGAGCTTGCACCATGTCAACCTCGTCTGAATCCTCCACGCTCTTCTTGACAGCATCTAGTGTGTCGCTCGGCCGGCTCGAGAGGGTTTGGGGTGTCGGGGAGACCGGAGACGGTGAGGGGTCTGGCTGGATTGCATGGCGTAGGTTTATGGTAACGCGGCTCGAAGGGGGTTCCGTCGGCGGCTCTCGAGCTGTCGAGTGCAGCTCTGGTGTTTGCGGAGTGGAGGGGCCGGTGTCTATCTTCATGGCGGAGTCTTGGGTATTTTGTTCGTCGGCGAGGTCTGCCACCGGAGAGCTCGAAGTATCAAGCCCTGTCCTGGTGCTTTCGACGGAGCGGCTTCGGGAGCCCCCAGAGATGGAGGTGCGGCGTCGTTTTCGAGAGGCGTCGTCGCCCTCGGTGAAGGGGTTGGGTCTCGTTGAGCTCGGCTCAGAGGAGACGGCTCGTTCTGGTGCTTCCAATGATCCTGTAGGCTGGTCCATCTGGCTGGTGCAATGAAGAGTTGCAGCGCGGGTCCTGGAGCTCCAGAGACGTCACTCTAGCACGAGGGACGACTCGGCGGCAGCTGCCCAGAATTAGCATGTGGTTTTTTTTTATCTTTGGTCGGGACGAGATCTGGAGGAGGGGTGCACGCTGTGAGTTGATGGTAAACGGGAAATTGTACAAGGCGGAGAGAGAGAGAGAGAAATAGCAGCTCCAACGAGGCTGTATGTTCAGTGCAGCTTGGTGCCTTGGATAGGTTGTGAAAGGTCGAGCACCGGGGGTGGAAAATAACGATTATGACAAGACGCTAGGATGTCGAGGTGACGATACCAGGCGTGCAGGTAGAGGTGCAACGAACCAAGCAAGTTGTGTTGAAGGTGGGCTTTTTGGGGGGTATGTGCAGGGGTTGCACGTCGTCCTTTTTTTTCGGCCAGACGCGGTGGCAGCGCGAGAATCCACTAGAGCTGAGAGCTTTGGAGGGGGAGGGGGGAGGGGGAGGTTCCTCGTTCCGTTTGGAGACTGATGGGGAAGATGAGGTAATAATAAGAGACGGCGAGATGAGCGAGGCTACCAAGTAGGTAGGTAGGCAGGTGTGTGAGGTACTGGTGAGGTAAGGTGCCTGGGCCGGTACCTGGGGGAATTACCTACCCAGTGAAGGTATCTGTACGTGTGTTCGCAGAGGAGCGGTAATTCCGACGACGACGGTAAGGCAGGCAGACAGGACGGAAAGAACGGGAAAGCATTAAGGTGATGTGGGGGAGAGGGAAGGGGGAGCTCCGAGCTCTGGCTTACCTGGGTAGGTAGGTACCTGAGGTACCTATGTACAGTACTGGCTGTACTAGTGTACTGTACTTTGCCAGCGTATCGAGACTTGAGTGAGATGAGGTCCGGGCGCGTCTGCGAATGACCTTCCAATCAAAGAAAATAACGATTTGCTGGTGGCTTTTGCAGCTGCTCACCGGTCGTCGCGTGTTTCAACAGCAAGGCGGACAGCAATGCAGACAGAGAGAGAGAGGGAGAGAAAGACTATGGAGGGTTTCCGTCACGTCCAGTCGTGTTGGGGAGAAGAGAGAAACTGGAAGGATTGTTGACGGGCGGCCCGAGGTGCGGGGTGACAGTGCAGTGTTGCCGGGCAGGCAGGCACCTGCCTAAAAATCTGGTAGGCCACCTACGTATGTAGGTACCTACCAGGTAGGTATTCAAGCAATGGACAGGGAATGCGAGGTAGCAAAGCTGGGTACGGATACGATGTAGTATCTGCTTTCTTTGAGGTACCTACCTGTTCAAGATATCAGTATCAGATGAGAAATCCGTATTACCTACGGATACTTAGCCATCAAATCAATTACGCAGTTTTCTCCGAGAGAGGACTTGCAATGCACTTTCCAAAAAAAAAAAAAAAAAAATTGTGGCTTAGGTAGACATCTGACCAACCGTGAGACCGCCGGATAGCTGGGAATCGGCGGCACCCCCCCCGAAGTGGTTGATCTTGGGAACAGCACAAAGAGCTGCCTAGGTTTCTCAGTAGGAAAGGGAGTTGGAAACGCAACGCTTTGGTACCAAGTGGAACGATTGTCTTGCTTTTCGCCTTTGTCAATTAGAGGAAGGGATGCCACGGAGTTAGAGAGATAATGCCCGTTTACGTCCTGGGGCAGTACGAAAAGGTTTGGAGTGTGGCTCTTGGGGAGGCAGATGCGAAGGTTAATGTCATTTATGCCAACCCAAGTATGTACGTATCTTGAATATCAACATATCTGAACCAATTATGTCTGATTTCAAGGTGTTACTTGCTGCAAGGGCTAAGCGAACTGTCAGCCACACATCTGTCCGCCCGCCATCCTCGCTCTCTCGATACGGCATCAGGCGCGCTGCTTGCCTTGTCCTGACCCAGGGTCTCGATCGCCTCGAGGTAATTATGGCTTGGCCGTGTGCAGCCAAAGAGCTGACGATCCTCCAGCCTGGCCAGGCTGTGTGATCCTCGGACCTCTCTGAGCCACGATGGAGACCTCGCTGCCGAGTGTAACAGCCCGCCGGCTAATTGGAAGGATGGAGCGACTGGCCGGCACCGGGCTCGAGTCGTCACGTAGAGACACGAACCCGATGCCCCGGGACCCCAAGGCGATCCCAACTCTGCCATCGGCCGATGTGCCCACCAGCAGCATCCACGGAGGAGACAGACTGTGGCAGCACACACACAGCGTAGCATCCGGCCTGTCGGCGCCCCTTGCTCGACCCGGCTCTTCCTCCCGCGAATCGTCCGTGCCCCCCTCTCCCACCGTCGACCGAACCGGGCCTGCTTGGAGCTCATGCGGGGCCCGGAGTCGAATGGCCCTTGTTCCCTGCCAACGTCTCAATCCTCCTCATCTGTCACTGACTGCCAGTATCTGCGGGAGCTGACGTCGAACGAGAGCCCGGGTGCCGGAACGTGCACGAGATCGACGTCGCCCTCCACATCCTATCGAACAACGTTGGCAACTCTCGTTCGCTTGGCACGAACTCGGGAATGCCAACTGCGGTGCAGATGCTCGCTGTGTGGCTTCTTGAGAGGAAGGAGTCTGAGCTTTCCTTTCGCTCCTGTTCGTCCCGTTTTCCCCTTCGGCTGGCCTGACCAGCCCGCCCCACGCTAACCATTTCGCTTATCGGCGTATCGGCCGCTAAGGCAAATTAGCCTCTTCCCGTCGTTTCTGACTGACTTTTCCTTTTTGTCCTTATTTTGGGTCCAACTATTACCTACCTAATGTAAAACTCCACGTGCCGCCACCTACCTACCCTCGTACCGAAAGTCACGACGGCACCAACGCTTTGAGTTGTGGTTCAGACCAAGACCTAAAACTTCCTTAGTCTCTCGGTTGTGAAGTGTTTTCTCTAAAAGCAAACGTCCCAGACTCCGCCTACCAAAGGAGCAGCATCGAATCGTTGGACACACTTGGATTCTGCTTAAGCATTCGCATTTCTCGTCTGCTGCAGCTACTAGGTCTCGTATCTTCAAATTACACCCTGTCACGCTATTCCGGAATCTGTTGGCCATTCCACCTGGATATTCTGGGGGAACAACTTCTACTGCCCGAAAAGTATATTTCCCTGCAGGGTCTTCGCCTAGAAGACTGTCAGCATCAGAATCATAAAGAAGCAGTCGCCATTCTTCTTCGGGGTAAACTTACAGAATGGCTGCGTCAATGAAGAAGAAGCTGGTCCACGCGGTGGACACACCTTACTCCGCAGCGCAATGGTACCAATTTTTGCCCGAGCCTTGCATTCTTTTCCGGCTGCTAAACTGAGTCAACTTGCAGGCCTGACATCTCATTCGAAGACCAAGACACAATTCTGGAACTTCTTTGCAGGTATGCCGCCCCCCACGCGCAGAAGTGATCCAAGTTTCCATCTCTCGTCTACCAACATTCGTCCCCCCCGCCCCCCCTTCCCCTGATATCTTTGAAGTCCCCCCCTTGAGTCTCTTATTAACAAACGGACAGTCTCCTGACACCACTGGGTCAACACCGCCAGAGACATGTGACGCCATCCGAAGGCAAACGGGCAGCCAAGAGAAAGAGGAAGGAAGAGGGGGCAGCGTCAAAGACAGCAGAGCAGGACAGTCGCCCCCCCACGCCGGAGCTCGCCTCCTTCGTCGATGCCGGTCTCGCCAGCATCACTCGCAACCTTGAGAAGCTCGCAGCGCAGAAGGGCTCCGAACAGCCGCCCGATGGGAGCAAGCCCCCGGCCGACCCGACGACCCCGTACGCGGTCATCTTTGTGGCTCGCTCCGGGCAGTCTCCTGCGTTCAATTCCCAGCTACCGCAGATGGTCGCCGTAGCCTCCAACAACACGCCAATCGCGCCTGCGACAAGGCTTGTGGGATACTCCAAGTCGTGCGCTGACAGGCTCAGTGCTTCCCTTGGTATTCCAAGGGTATCAGCTGTTGGAATTCGTGTGGGTGCGCCCATGTCCAAGGCGTTGACCGAGTTCGCCCAAGGTCACGTCTCACCTGTCCGCATAGCCTGGCTTGACGAGGCTCAGAGTGCCACTTACCGTCCAACTCAACTCAAGATTGAGGAAAAGATGGTCCCGGGGAAGAAGTCGGGTAAGGTATGAGGTCGAGATTCCGAAGATCAGCCGAGTGCATATATAAGGATGTAGGTAGAGCGCTAGTCATCTGGTGCGTCAATGTCGGAACTAGTAAGGCCATCAATCCATCGGTTGACTATCTACCTATCTACCTCGATGGCGCTTATCTGCCATGTCTGAGAAAAAAGCGAAGAACAAACCGAGATTTCCTTCCTTCTTTGGATTAGGCGTTGATGCCGAAGCACGTCCCAAAATGATCGGTTCACGTATCCTCAATGTTCCGCTCGTTCGCTAGTATCATTCCCTGTGTTTTCTGGTCACCTCTTTTCTTCCCATCCTTCATCCTGTATGTCTGATGCCTCTATGGTAGCATGGCTCGGTTTCCGTCATATTTGTGATCCGTAGACGAACGACTTTATTAGTCAAGAGCGGAGAGCCAGGTCGCCGTCGTATTGGCACGTTGTGGTTCTGACACCTCGACAGGAGCTGTCGATGGGATCAACGTTGCCGAAAGCAGTGCAGAGAACATGAGAGAAAAGAAAACTCGATCGCCGTCGTCTGAACCAACCCCTTTGCTGACTGAACAAAGCTCTGCCACGGCAAATGGGTCTGGCCCTCCCGAAGAAGCGGCTTAATCCGCCCAAAACGAGGCCGCAAGGCCTCCGCGGGCGTAGGCGTCTCGTTTGGGGTTGGCAATATGTCTGGATGCCCACGGGATAACCTCGTAAGAGTCATCACCGGTATTAATCGTGGCAGGAACGGCGCCAAACTCGAGTGGAAAATCCTTCATAGCCTTCTGGAGAATGGGGCAGTCCTTGTGAGGATGATCCTGGGTGATGGTGTTGATTGCAAACCTGGTGGTGTTCGCCACGCTGAACGTGACCAGCTCGAAGTCGCCGTCATTGTCGACATTATGCCGAGAAGCACCCAGACCACGAATCGGATAAGTTCTCGGAGGGCAACTACAACCCGTCTTCGGTCCCTCGTTCTCATCGATCAACTCCAGGTCCTGGACGGGCAGAACGTACTTGACTTGCTCAAGTGGACTCTGGGGCTGAGGTTTCGCACCACTGTTCTCAATCATGGCAGCAAGCTCTTTCTGACTGGGTAAATTGTTTCGCTCGTTAAGATGCTCGAGAAGAAGGTCAAAGAGGGAAGGCTTGCTCTGCACAGCGGTGTCTCCGGGAGCTTGCTGAGGGGTTGCCGACTCCGACAGGTCGATAAGCATCGAAGAGTCTCTATTCTCGACAGGGATCGTAGAAGCTCCAGCCCGGTGCTGCTCAACCTTGGTGTCCGCCTCCTTCTCGGCGGTAGCCGTAGTCTTCTCGTGGCTTTCAACAGCAGCAGATCCGGCTTGGCCGGACGACGTTGCAAGAGACTTGCGAGCCTCATGAGGGGCAGGGGCAGGGACAGGGGCCGAAGCCTGGACCTTCTCCACGACAGTGACAGAGGTGACCTGACTGGAAGAAGTTTCAACAGAGGTGTGAGCCTCACGAGTCGCAACGCTGGGTCGAGACGCCTTCTCATTGTTGAGCCAAGCCTCCAAAGAGGGGTTCGGGCGAGTCTCCTGACGGGGCGGGGGCGGGGCCGAGGTCTGGGTCTTGACCACAGCAGGGACAGAGGTGACTTGAATGGAAGAGGTTTCAAGAGAGGTCTGGCGAGTCGCGATGTTGGCTACGGGCGCTTTATCATTGTTGAGCCAAGCTTCCAATTTCGGGTTGGTAGGCTTGCAAGCGCCTGGTTTGACACTGGAGTTGGAGTGTCCATTGCTCTGGGTTGAAAAACCGGCTACCAAGAGAATTAGTGACGATTCTTGCAGTATTTTTTGTTTTATGACTTACTCATAGGAGGGCGAGACACTGGGCCTGACTGAAACTGCATTCTAGGGGCAGCACCAGTAGTGATGCGTCCTCCGCCCTGAAAACCGCCTCTGCCTCCTCGGGCACTGGGTCGTCTGGAGTTATCTCCATTTCTGAACTCCTGCTGGAGCAGCTTTGCAAACTGCAGCTGATCCTCAGTGGGCTTCATCTTGTCCTGTTGGCAACAGCAGACAGAAGTCGAAGTGGAGGATACAGGCTGCTAAGGCTAATCAGCCTAGGAAATCTTTGGCGTTCTCTAAAAATGTCAGCTGCGAACTTGATCCCGGAGACTTTTGAGATAACTTGAAGCCGAGCAGGGCAAAACGTGAAAAATGTGGAAGATGCAGAAATGGATGAAGTCGTGGAAGACCAGGCAAGGCCTTGGCGACCTTCCCTTCGAAGAAAAACAAAATAGCAAACAGGATCATGACCAAAACAGAGTCATGCCAGAAGGGTAAATTGAGAGAATTACCTGGAAAGGATTTGCTTCAAGTACCCTGAAGCAAGGAAGGATCCTCCTGCTTTGGAATGCCTTCCTCGATGATGATAGGATTTAGGAAGGGTAGAAAGAAGAGAAGCCTGCCCTGAGGGAGAGACAAGTTGGGTCTCGTAGGGTAGAGAAGGGAAAAAGAGAAAAAGAAGAAAGAGTCTTGGTTGACTGGGAGGAGGTCAGAAAATAAACAAACCCTTACCGGCCTGTCAGGAAAGTTGGGAAGGAGCACAGAGCCGTTATCTGGTTGCCTTCTCCCCAGGTACTTTGGGACTTGTACAGGAAGGGGGACCAGCAATGGGCAGGTGAAGAAGTGTGGACCCAGACTTGCCTCTCTGTTGCTATAGAAGGTCCTTACCTAGGCAGACGTTACTGATCAGGTGACAAAGTTGAAGTGCTGAAGAGCTCCTTCCTGGAGAAAATAAAAAGACAGTGAGCTTAGAAGGGTGGTCCAGACACGTCCAATTATGAACAGTCTACATCATGGTGCCTAGGTAGGCACATGGCAGACTAGGTAGGTAGTGATCCAAAGAACTGCATGCCTGCATGTGTCCAGTACATAAAGCTGAGAATTTGGACCACCGTCAAAGACCGCCGGCACTTATACCATTGAGAGACTGTGCAGTCACCCGCCTACCTAAGTATCATTGAAGAGGCTGCCTGCATTGAGTAGTTGCATGTATGCATGTCGCCCATGTATAATATTGCTGCTGTTCGTGCTTCAATGATAGAGCCCAGCAACAACAGCAGAGCCCAGCAGGCCTAATAAGTGAGGGAAGGTCCAAATAGCAAAACCCTTCAAGCATGCCATCTTATCAGGCTGCTCTGTCCCGGGTGCCCAACGCTGTCTGTGTTTACAAGTGCTTAAAAACCAGTTGAGCTGACTACATCCCAATCCAAACGGTGATGAGCGAAACCCCTATCTGTGCTTGTCGATCTGATATCACCCATACTCGGACTGATGCTACCGTTCAATGATGGACGAAAACTCCGTGATATATTTTTGAAAATCCCTTCATGTTCTATAATTACGCGTTTCCAATGCTCTTTTCTAATAACTTGACGCCCTCTCTGACCTTGGGCGAAAAGTGTTTCCGCAGCAGCTCGCCCTCCCACACCGTCGTCGCGAAGGGGTTGCTCCCCTCGACGCTGTCGCTCAGGGCGTTGTACACGCCGTCGCCCTTCCTCTCCTCGGTGCGCCACAGCGCGCTGATCTTCTTGCCGTGCGTGTGCGCCACGTCCTGCAGCAGCGCCAGCACCGCCTGCGTCGACTTGTCCGGGGTGTGCAGCGCCGTGGACATGAGCTGCTTGGAGAAGGCGGCCAGGCGCAGCGGCGGGACGGATCGGATCTGGTAGGTCGGGAGGAGCACGGCCGTCAGGCAGCGGAGGAGGAGCACCGTGGTGGTCTGCAGGTTGACCCGGTTGTCCCTCGTGGCGCCGGGGCGGATGTGCAGGGACTTGGACGTCAGCTCCAGGTCTGGGTTGATGGAGAGCGCCGGCAGCGAGGTGAAGAGGTGGGTTACGAAGTGGGAGAGGTCGAGGTGCAGCGCGGCGCGCGAGTTGTGAGCATCCTGGCCCGCGAGGAGGGCGAAGGCCGTCACCGTGCATAGGAGGGCCTCGCGGGTGGTGTTGCGGGTGATCTCGTCGTCCTCATCATCGTCCACTGCCTCGGCGGCGGCGCCCTCTTCGGAGGGCTCCGCATCACCCTCGGCATCCTCCTGTGCGTGGCGGATGAGGTCCTTCAGGGCCTCCAGGAGATCTCCGAAGAAGTCCTGGTTGATGAGGTGGGCGTACTTGGCCAGACCCTCGAGGACGGCGCCCATGAGGTGCGGCACGCGCATCTTGAGGATGCGGAAGTAGTTGACGAAGACGAGCTTCAGCGTCTCGGACTGCATGCGGTCGCGCTCCTCGTGGCCGACGAGAGCGTCGGCCTGCTGCATGTCCTTCTGGATCGCCTTCTGCTCCTTGAGCATCTTGCGCTCCTTCTTGGTGCGGAACTCCTTCTTGAAGGCCTTCCTCGGGGGCGGCGCCGCGGCGTCGTCCTCCCGGTCGACGCGGTCGTGCGACGCCTTTCCGGCAAACTCAGATAGCAGGCGCAGGTGCAGAAACAGGTTGGGCACGCTCTCGTCGACGGCGAAGACGCGGGCCTTCATCATCTTGGACAGCAGCGAGACGGCCTCCATGGAGGGGCGGCCCTCCTCGTCTTCCTGGAACAGCGTCTCGAGGGCGCGGCGGCACTTGACGAAGTCGGCGTCTACCTTGCGCTTCGACAGCTTGCCGACAAGGATCTTGAGCAGGTCGCTGCGGAAGTTGAAATGAGGCACGGCGTTGATGAGCGTGCAGGCGCAGGCGATGGCGACGCTGGATATGCTCTGGCCCGTCTTGCGCGTGGCCGGGATGTCGGCCTTGGCCCACTTAGACAGCTCCCTGATGTACGCCTGGTATCCCGAGACGAGCGCCTGCTCGAAGGCGCGCAGCTTGCGCACCTCCTTGGACAGCTTCTCGACGGGGGCGTCCTCTGCGACGGGGCGGATGCGGTAGCCTGGGATCACGTCCTTGTAGACGGCGAGCTGGGTGGCGAGGGTGATCTTCTGGATGGTGGGGATGCGCGACTGGCCGACCTTGGCGAGGGCCTTGAAGGCGCCGACGTTCTCCTCCGGGTCCTCGTTGACCGCCGTGGCGATCTTGGCCAGCTCCTCCTTGGCCTGGAGGATCTGGACGTGCTCCGGGAGGTCCGACTCCTGCTCCTCTTTCCTCCGGTCCTGGCGCAGCCGCTCGGCCTCGGCCTCGGCAATGGCGTCCTCATCCTCCTTGCCCTCGAGCCAGTCGCCATCACTTTCGATCGAGGCGGCGTCGTCGTCGGCGTTCTCGTCCTCCAGAGCTCGGAGCTGCTCGATGCGACCGTCGGCCGTCTTGGTCGGCAGTCTGGTGCTCTCCTTCTTGTTCTTGCTGCCCTTGCGCTTGCGGTTCTCGTAGTCTTGCTCGAGGTCCCAGCCGGAGGCGCTCTTGAAGAAGGCCTTCTGGATCTTCTTGGAGGACCGGCTCTTGGGGTGGTTGTCCTCGTCTTCGGATTGGGGCGGCGTGAGCCTGCGGCGTTTGTTGGCTCTGGACGACATATTTGCGGTTGTTTGGCGAGGAGTCTGGGAAACGGGCTCGTCGTTCTCTCGCGGGTGTGGTGTCGTTCGCTCGCCCTCTCACCAGACGGGGAAAGATTTCTCGATGCTGGCTGGAGTGGATTGGGCGGGACCCTGGATGGGGTGGCAGAAAGGCCGTCAAGAACTTTTTAGTGGGGTTCCCGCAATTGAGCCAACCACGACCCTGGATGCCGCCCTGACCGCCCGAATTTTTTTGGGTTTCTGCCGCTACTCCAATCTTTGCATCGCAGAGCATCCCACCCGCCGCTCGGTACGGATCTTTTCGCAACTCGACTCTCCCGTTGTCTTGTCTCTTACGAAAGTCAACACACCGGAACAGACAAAACCGCCAAGATGCGCCCTCTCACGGAACCAGAGACCCAGACTCTCTTCAAGAAGCTGGCCAGCTACATGGGCAGCTCGCTCAAGAACCTGATCGCCCCGCTCGACAACTCCCCCGACGCAGACCGTTATGTCTTCCGCATGATCAAGGACCGCGTGTACTACGTGCGCCTGTCCGTCGCCAACATCGCGACCAGCATCGCTCGCGACAAGCTCCTCAGCATTGGCATCTGCCTTGGTGCGTTGCGCCCGCCCCCGTGATACCCAGAGAGAGCGTCAGAAGGTCTAACATGTTCGACTCCAGGCAAGTTCACCAAGACGGGCAAGTTCCGCCTGCATGTCACGGCGCTCCCGATCCTCAGCGAGCACGCAAGATACAAGATCTGGGTCAAGGTAGGCTTCACATATTCTCAGATGATCGAGACCCAGCTGACCCTTTGCGCCAACAGCCCAACGGAGAGATGCCCTTCCTCTACGGCGGCAACATCGTCAAGGCCCACGTCGGCCGTTGGTCCGACGACTGCCCCGAGCACCAGGGAGTCATCGTCTACTCCATGGACGACAAGCCCCTCGGCTTCGGCGTCACCGCCCGCTCGACGGCCGAGGCCCGCCGCCTCGACCCCACCGGTGTCGTGTGCTTCAGGCAATCCGACTGCGGCGAGTACCTGCGTGACGAAGACACCCTCTTTGCGACCGGTTAAGCTTCCCCCTTGGCCGAGGATTGGAGGCGAGGTGGCGAGTGGAAGATGGGAAGGGGATACGTTCCTGGTCGTTCCCCGGGGATAGTATTGTTAAATGGGACGGCGTTTTCTGGTTCATAAAAGAGAGAGTATAAAAGACCGGAGGGGCATCTTGACGGCGTTTTCATTGTTGGTCATCAAATACTCTTTATTTTGTCTTTTGTCGTAGCGGCAAGTCTAATATCGACACCCCATAGTGCTGGAATATGGCGGATTGCTCCCTCAGATCATAGAAAGGATATCTTTCTTGCTTTCCTTCATCATGCATGTCCCATTTTGTGTCCGTCTGCCTGGTCCTCAAAACCCCCAAGAACAAAAATGACCACCACACCGTCATCATGTCTTCTGCTCGTACCCCGTGATGCCCGAAACTACCTCTTCTACGATCTGCTCCTTGACCTTCTCCAGGCTTGGCGTCACCGGCCGGCTCTCCCGGCTGAAGATGCGGATGTGCTGCCTCTCGGCGACGTACTCGCTGTCGGCGTAGCCCAGCAGCCCGCCAATCTCGGAGCTCTGCACGCCCCGGATGCGCATCACCTCCGGCGCGGCGTAGTTGACCAGCGCGCGGCCGACCTCGAACGGCGTGCCGCCCCACATCTTGCCGGTGGCCGGGTTCGGCGCTTGTAGCCTTTCGACGACGACCAGCCGCACGGCCTCCTGCTGCGCGAAGTTGCCCTCGACGTCGAGCACGCCGGCGGGCAGCAGGCCGGCCTTCCTGAGAAGGGCGCTGTGCGCGCCGGCGTCGATGTACAGCGTGCCATGGGGCTTGAGGCCGTGGATGAGCCAGAAGTGGCGGTCGCGGATGGGGTCCGGAGACGGGAGGAAGCGGGTGTGCAGCGGGGGCTTCTCGGCGGCTTGGTCGAGGCGGAGGGAGGCGGTGGACTGGGACAGGGGATCCTCGTCGTGGTCGTAGTCGTTCTCGCCGTCGGAGTGATGCGGGGAGTGCTTGCTCTGGGCCTGGATGTAGCGGACGATCTTGACGATGTTGCCTGGGTTGGAGGAGCGGGTGATGATAGTGGTGACGCCCGCCGAGGTTGCCAGGCGCGCGGCGACGATCTTGGTCATCATGCCGCCGGTGCCGAGGGCAGAGCCTGCTTGCGAGACTAGGCCGGGTCAGTTGGTATGAAATAGGGGTGCGGCAGAGCGAGGGGGTTTGTGCTTACCATCTGCCTGGATGCTGGAAATGTCCTCGACGACCTCGATTGCTTGAGCGTTGGGGTTGGTTCTGGGGTTGCTGTCGTAGAGGCAGTCGACGTCGGTCATGAGGAAGAGCATGTCTGCGTGGACCATGCCAGCGGCGATGGCGGACAAGGTGTCGTTGTCGCCAAACTTGATTTCTGACACCGCCAGGGTGTCATTCTCGTTGACGATGGGGATAACGCCCAGGTCCAGCAGCTCGTTGAAAGTGTTTTGAGCGTTGAGATATCGTGTCCGCTAGGCTGAGTCAGAAGACATGTTCGCCAAAAGTAGCAGGTGACTTACATCTGCGATGTCGTTGCGAGTAAGCAGGATCTGGGCGACGGGTTGTCTGAAGTGGCTGAAAAGGTCGTCCCACAGACTGATGAGCCTGCACTGTCCAATGGCTGCCAAGGCCTGCGAATGCCGTCAGACTAACTCTCAAATTGCCGGGGTGGGTTGGAGCGGACCTGCAGCGTTGACAGATGCTTCGGCCGCCTGTCCATCTCCATACGGAGGAGACCGACGCCAATGGCGCCGGATGACACGATGACTACCCTATGCCCATCCTTTCTCAACTTAACCGCCGTCTCGACAATAAGCGAGAGGATAGAGAGAAGGGGCTGGTGAGTCTTTTCATCGACAATCGAGCTGGTACCTTGAGGGTAAATTAGACTGGATCGTGAAAGTGACTACTGGGAAGAGGGGCCTCACCCAGCTTGAGAACAACCGTCAGGGGTTTCGGGCCCTCGCGGTGCTTCATGTCTGTAAATGAGGGGATTCAGAGTTAGTCACACACGCTCTCTCGCTCTCTATGCAAATCCAGTTGACCTGACCACCCAACAGAGCATCAAATGCAACCCAAAAAATGAGACCAAGGATAAAAGATGCCCAAGAGAACGACGAGCCATGGGCATTACGTATTTAAAAAATACTGGATCCTCTTACATGTTGGGCCACTCTCTTCCGCCATTGCCAGACCAGCCATTGTCGAGTTAATGTGGGACGAGGGGAACATGATTTTCAAGGGCCCTGGTCGACGTGGTTTTGCGCCCTTTGTCGTTCTCGTTGGATGACTGGGTATCCGTACGGTGGGAAGTGGGAAAAAACCCTGGCCCGATGTCGGGATCGTCCGGTGTGAGGACGGGAGTGGTTCGGTAGGTTGGTGGCGTCGAAGCCTGTGATTGGGGCTTACCAGGACCCTAAAATCCGGGGCAGGCCTGTGGTTAGCGGGCAACGCGGCATCTTCAGCGTTGCTCCGAGACCTGGCATCTGCCAGGTTCCGTCCCTGGTTTCTTGCAGAATGGGACTGTAAGCAAGCTGTCTTGACCGCCGGAATTCACACGGCTCAATGACATTGTATTATTGGGAAGGGCGCGCCTTTGCATGCTTGATCTGCGACGCTTCCAGGGGTATTGGTTATGGGCAATGGGTTCTATGGAACCGCAAGTTATACGCCAGAAACAGACTCACAAAGGCCCGTGATATGTCTACTAACCAACCGACCGACTACCTAGTCGGCATGAGATGTAAAAGGTACTTGATTTGTATGTGAGTCGCTCACGAGAAATACCTGATAACATCGTCCAAGGTACCGATCTACTCGACAGGCGTGACATATCCCAGTTGACAATGGAATGGTCCACTAAAAACAGGCGCTGGTCGAGGCGCGATGACCGTCCAGCGTCCTGCCCGGTCGTTATCGATAACAGCCAAAATTTCCGACCCGACTTCCAATCAACAACCTCCATCAGCACCCGCAGCCAGCACCATTGACGTTGACGAACCTCGACTCCCTTGGTAACATCCAACGACTCCATCCCGATCATTCAATCCCAACCGCCAGACAAACCGGACGTTCTAATACAGATCATGGCTTCCGAGGCCCCCGCCCAGACGACGACGACGACGCCGCCGCCCCCTTCCGCCCCTGCGCAGGAGCAACAGCCGCGGGCCCCTCGCGAACTACACAACGATCCCGCCCGCACCGGCTTCGACCCCCAGACCAAGTGGTGGATGAACTATTTCAACATCCTCAGCGGCCGCATGACCCCCGAGGGCCAGTTCCACTACCGCGAGCACCGCTATCGCGTCCACGAGGAGCGCGACTGCAAGCGCTGCGAGGAGCACCGCGACTGGCTGCTCGCCTTCTCCCCGACCGTGCGCTTCCTCAACGACAAGATCGCCGCCCTCAACGGCCAGCTCGACAGCTCCAACATCCTGTGCCGGCGCTGCCCGGCCCGCCTGACCGAGGACGGCGAGGTCCACCGCCAGTCCGGCGGCTTCAGCCCCGCCCACGGCATCCTGATCTGCGCCAACGAGGTCCGCGACAAGAAGCACCTCGAGGACACACTGTCGCACGAGATGGTGCACGCGTGGGACCACCTGAGGTGGAAGGTGGACTGGATGGGCGACCTGGATCTGAAGCACGCGGCGTGCACAGAGGTGAGTACCAACCGGACGAGCACACCCTTCAGGATCGATACTAACTAGCTGCAGATCCGCGCATCGGCGCTTAGCGGAGAGTGCAGGTGGACGAGAGAGGCATTCACAAGAGGCAACTGGGGCCTGTCGCAGCAGTTCCAGGACTGCGTACGGAAGCGCGCCATAGCATCCGTCATGAACCGGCCGAGATGCAAGGACGACGTGCAGGCGACCAAGGTGGTGAACCAGGTGTGGGAGTCGTGCTTCAACGACACGCGGCCCTTTGACGAGGTCTACAGGTGACGGAGCGAGCGCGGGACGACAGGCTCGGGGCAGAGCGAATTGTACAATACCCAAACAACCCATTATCAATGTAATTTCCAACTCACGAGTTCAAAGCAAAGAGAAAACGATGCAAACAGCGGTATTTGGATGCTCTCTTCGGATGATGACTACTACTTTGGTTTTTCGTCGACTGCTACTCAAAAGAACCACATGAAGAAACCCAACTCCCATACATGCAATGGAATACAAACCCCAAACCCCAACAAGCCGTAGATCAGAGCCCGCCTAATCCTGCATCGCCTTTGACTCAAAAAAGTAATTACGGAAAAGAGAAAAAAAAAGGGAAAGCAACGCCGCTTAATCCTACAAGGACCGTTATGCCTTGGCCGGTATGCATGAATCATAAAACGTCATTAATCACGAACTCTTCTCACGGTTGGCGGCTCTCTCGCCCTTTACGCAGTGCTTGACGATCCACGGGTGGGTTTGGACTTGCTCCAGGGGTATTCTCTTCTCGGGGTCGAGGACGAGCAGCTGGGGTCGAGTTAGCAACGGGATCAAGTACAGATACATGGTTCTTCTCTTCTCACCTTCTTGATCAGGTCCTTTGCCTCGGGACTGACAAACGACGGCACCGTCATGTCAGCCCGAGCAATCCTCCTCTGCGTCATGACGGGCGTGTCCTCGAACGGTGCCTCGCCGACGAGGAACTCGTACGTCAGGACGCCTAAACTCCAGAGGTCGACCTTCTCGTTGTAGTAGTTGTCCGAGCTACCAGGCTTGATCATTTCGGGCGGCAGGTAGTCGAGGGTGCCGCACATGGTGTTGCGGCGGTTGTTGGGGGCGTGGACGCTCCAGCCGAAATCCGAGATCTTGATCTCGCCGTGGATGCCCATGAGGATGTTCTCGGGCTTGATGTCACGGTGGATGACGTGCTTGCGGTGCAGGTAGCGCAGGGCCGAGGCCATCTGGGCGATGTACTGCGCCGACTTCCACTCGGGGAAGCGGTTCTCCTTGCGGAGGTGCTTGTACAGCTCGCCCTTGCCGGCGAACTCCAGGATCAGGAACACGCGCTTGCTGTCGTGGAAGTGGCCGTAGAGCTGCAGGATGTTGGGGTGGCGCAGGTTGCTCTGGATCTCGATCTCGCGACGGACCTGCTTCTCGACGCGGCCCTGCTGCAGCTCGTTCTTGTGCAGCACCTTGAGGGCGCAGATGAAGCCGCTCGTGCGCTCGCGGGCGAGATACACGCGTCCGAACTTTCCCTTGCCGAGGGGGCGGCCGATCTCGAACATGCCCAGGTGGAAGATCTTGGGGGGCGCGGGCTCGATGACGATGGAGGCAGACTTGCGCTCGATCTCGATGAGCTCCTCGGACGACCTCGAGGAGCTGGAAGGCAGAGCCTTCCTCGCCGGCGATGAAGGGTTCTTGGCTTCGCGGTGTGCGGATTGCGAGGGCAGCTTGACCGATGCGACGGCGTTGGTGCTCTGGGACTGCAGGGCGACCTTGATCAGGTTCGGCCGGCTGGAGCTGTGCGCCAGCTGTGACGTCTTGACCAGGGACTGAAAGGCAATGTTAGCGAGCCGATGGCGAGAAGGGATGGGACCGCATCGTCGAGGCAAGACGAACCTGAGTCTTGGAGTAGAGCTTGGAGCCATCGCCGGGGTCGTTCTCGTCATTCACAGACATGCGCTCAAAACGCGCCTCCAGTGTCCGAGAGGTCATTGTGCTGCTGCTGTGTGTTGAGGCAATGCTCAAAGTCGAATGTTCCCTGTTGGTTAGAAAAATTGCGCTGGGGGGGTTTTGGGTGAGGTGAGAATCTGGAGCGGTCGCCTGGGTTATTAAGAAAAGACTCGGGTAACGATGCAGCCTCAGTGGAAGCTAAACAACGGGGGTGAGCTTGGTTGCCGGGGTGACCGCACCAGGGCAGCGACCCGCCCCGCTCCTCCAGCCCCCCCACTTTCCACGCCTTGCTCGGACACAGGCGCTTGCGCTGTCAACTCGCCCTGACAAGAACACTCTTTCAGCTTAGGCTGGCTGGAACCGGTTCTTTCGGCTGTCAGCCTTTGCCGTGGTTGTTTCACCAAGTACGAGTTGCGAAGCGAAAAGTGCTCGCAGTAGTCGATTCAAGGTCTGATTATCAACATCTGATTGGGCCATTCTCTCAGTAACCCACAATTGGTGTCCTCCCAGCCATCAATACTATCGTTTTTATACGATTGCTTTGCTGTCAATGGACCTCCTATCCAAGGAAGTGCCATATCCACGGTGGCCGGTACTCCTCGGCCAGCCAACCCCCCCCAGCCCCTTGGCATCTCATCCCTAATCGCGATAACCATCTACCGAGCGTCTATGACGTGATGGCCCAGACTTGATCGATATTTCCTTGATATGGGCAGTTTTACCAGGCAAAACCCCTTGTCAGGTCAGCTTTCCAAGGACTTACTATCATTCCACACCTTAGTGCCTCCGTTATGAGAACGTAGATATCGGTTTCTTGTCTTATCTCCAAGTACTATCTGGCCGTAGGTTTTCTACTTCCCCAGCCGTAGTGACATAGATAGAGCCTCATATCGTAGGACGAAACAACGGCTGAAAAAAAAAGACCAAAAAGGAAAACACCGGGCTCCGGACCTTGAGTCCACTATGGTCGCCGACACCGATGGTTATTTAAGAGTATAACCAACTGAGCCAATCGAGCACGAGGAAGATCCTATAGCGCGGTTGACAGGCAGCAGCAATAGATTCGTTATAAAGGGCACAAGGTAGAGCAAGTGCGGGCAGGAACAGGAACAGGCAGGAGCAGCTGGGCATGACAGGAACTGGCACCTTCAGCTTTGGCTTTCGCCTTTGTGGCAGCAGCATAGAAAGGAACAGAGTGGTCAGAAAACAGTCTGTATGATTTCAATTGCAACTCTGACTCCAGGAGACTATTCCCAGTTTGTTTTATTCTCTCATGGAGAGATCTTTGAATGAAGAGTGTACAAAAGCGATAAGCTTGCCTCTTCACAACGTGGTTATTCGAGCTAGATGCCAAGAAAACCCGATAAGTAGTAGAAGTCTTATTAAAAACAAGACTTGGCTGTTGAGTATGTCTTGGACTTCCTCTATCTAGTTGTCAACCATGATACTACTGCGAGTTATGGTTGCAACCTCCCAGTTCTCAAGTCTTTAGCTTCCCATGAGATGAATTTCAATGAGAAACTTCATTCCAAAATAAGCCACGTAGTTGCTCATATCTTTGAATCGATTTAAAGCTAGAGAGAGCGTGTGTCCTTCTGTAGACGCAACTTCGTATCCAAAGACTGAGAGTGGAAAGTTAATTCAGCAACTCGAGACTGAAGGTTGTGCGATTGAGTTCGGTGTACTGGCATCTACCCCTCAGCTCACCGAGACAAGCAGGGGTCGGGTAGGCACTGAGACGCCGTTGCGTTCCCCGCCAAACCCCACCATCACCACCTCTTTACCTACCAGAGCTCCAGCTACCTCCGACCCGAGTCCTCGCACTTCCCGTTTCCTAAACGCCAACCCACCACGTCCGACCGCCACCTCCGTCGCGCGCCTCGCCCACCTCCTCCATTTTCCCCCATCCGACAACCTACCTCGTCCCGAAAAAGAAAAGCAAGCAACCGACAAGATGAACCACATAACCTCCCCCAACGAGCCCTTCCCGACCCCCGAGGCCCTCGACGCCGCGACGACGTCGCACACGCAGTCCCGCTTCCGCGTCTCGACCCGCAAGCTCCCCATCTCCAAGGCCGGCCCCATCGACGAGATGACGGCCTCGCTCGGCATCCCCGTCCCCGAGATGATCTTCGGCGACAATCTCGTGCGCATCGAGCACGTCCCCACGGGCTGGTCCGTCTCCTTCAACGCCTACGACGCCCTCGACGGCGTCGACAAGACGGATAAGAAGATGCTCAAGGTCGCCTACGCCAAGGACTGGTCCTCGTCCCGCGAGAAGACGAGCGCCGGCATCAAGGAGGTCGTCAAGCCGTACGACTGGTCCTACTCGACCGAGTACCGCGGCACGCTGGCCGAGAAGGGGGACGGGGAGGGTGGAGAGGGCCTGGTGCTGCGCGACACCAAGAGGGAGATCCCGCTCGAGCTGCTCAAGCGCCGCGACCCGATCCTCTTCTTCGACGACGTGATGCTGTACGAGAGCGAGCTGGATGATAACGGCATCTCCGTCGTCAGCGTCAAGGTCCGCGTCCACGAGAAGAGGATGCTGCTGCTGTGCCGTCTGTTCATGCGCCTCGACAACGTCGTCGTGCGCATTCGCGACACGCGCGTCTATGTCGACTTTGAGACGGACGAGGTCATCCGGGAGTACACCGCCAAGGAGGACGGCTTCGATAGCGTCAAGAGGGTGAGTCTCGACGGCGGTTGTTGGTATTTCCGAGGAGCATCGTGCGCTAACGAGGACGTGCAGTCACTTTTCATGGAGGGCCGGATGCCCGACGACATCACCATTGCGCTGCGGGACCCGAACCTGCTCATGAACCTGCTGCCCACCGTCGAGCGGCAGGTCCAGAGCGTCATACTCAAGCAATGAAACGATGCGGTCTTCTCGGGTTTGCCTTTATGGACATCTTTTCTCTTATCTCACGAAACGGCGTACGGGGTACGGAATGGGATGACTAGGCGTTACGGGTATTGCAAAAAGAAAAGATTAGGTACGATGATACCACAGCAGTCAATACGGAGACCGCAGATTGCGCCTCGGGAGGTGTGCAAAGAACAAGCTCTGTTTTTCATGTGTCAACTGCGAATTCCTCCTGCCATGTTCGCAACGCCGTGCCCAATCGAGGTATAAGGATGCAGGGTGTGTGCAAAGAAAAAGAAAACCCCGCGCACGCGAGAAAATCCTCCCCGACTTCGTATCCGTAATCACGACATAAACTCCGTTTTCTTTTTGCCAATGCCAAACGCCCTCCATCTCTCGTACCGCCCAAATAGCATTAGAGTCATGCTCGTCTTGAAACTGTCTGTCCTCGATTACTGGTTCACCGACCGTCTCGGTTCGGTGACGAGCCCTCCGTCACCTCCTCAAACTCCAGCTCCCAGCGGTCCACTTCATTAAACTTGCGCACGGCTTTTTTCAGCTCATCGGCGCTACGGATCGGGTCGCTGCTCTCTGGGCCCTCGGCCGTCTCGTCCTCATCGGGGACGAGGTGGCTGTCCTCCGCCCCAGCTTCATCTTCGCCATCCTGGTTCTCCTTATCAGACAGACGGCGGCTGTAAGTGCGAGTTGACAGGCGTTTACTCTTGGACGCCTCCTTGGATTTTGCGGCTGGTGCCGCTCCTTTGCCACCGCGGGAAGGAGGGCGATTCGCCGAGCTGCGGTTCAGGGGCGTCGTCTTTGGCCTCCGTGGGCGGCTACGGGTTCCGACGTACGAGAGCTCGTCGTCGTTCTCGGAAGCATCGGATTCCTCGACCTCTTCTTCCGACTCCTCCTCGCCGCGTTGTTCCCGGGATTTCTTGTGACGTCTCTGGGGAAGCATACTGGTGAGCTCGGCTGTCGTGATTTTCTTCTGCTTTTGCTGCTTCTTTGGCTTCGGTTTGTTGCGAGTGGCGGGAAAGTTGGGAGAGTGCGTAAGGGATGGTGGAGATGAGACATTGGATTCGTTGCCGTCGCGTGTCGGTGTCGTTGGAGACTGGCGACGATGACGCTGTCTAGCGAGGGTGCGAATGTCGGGCCAGGCTTGACCATCTTCCGAACTACTGCTCTCGGGCGGTGCCATGATCTCATCCTGGTCCGGGGTGACTGGTCGCTCTGTTACTCGAGTAGGAGTGAGCACAGGTGTCCGTAAGTCAGAGAGTGACGACGAGTCACTATCGTCGCTGTCATCGCTGACCAGCTCGGGATCCGGTCGCGAGGTCTTGCCGGGTCGGTCTGTGTCATCGTGGCTCTCGACGCTCTTTCGTTTCCGGGATTTGGCGCTGGCAGTCCGCTCAGCCTCCATCTCTGGTTGCGAGTCCGGTGCCAATACTTGTTGAGACTCGGTCACGGCCTCGGTCTCGGAATCAGGCTCAGCCGCAGGCGCAGGTTGAGTTCTGCGCCTGTTGTTCAGGGGAGTCGACTCGGCCTCGGGCACGAAATCCTCCACGTCATCATCATCATCTCCAGCTTCTGACTCGGATGAGGGTTCCAATGGACGCTGAGCACGCTCCTTCTGCGCCGTTCCCAAAATACTAGGTTCTCGATTCCGACGCTTGAAGTGTCCAATGTTGAAGGTAGAGCTGATTCCTGGCGTAGTGATCCCACGGCTGCTTGGTCTAATGGGGGCGTCGTCCTTGTTGATGCTGATGCTCGGGGCGCGGCCGCGGCGCCTGAAGTGGCTCACGCTGAACGTCGAGGTGTCGGACCGTGCCGCGCTCGGGGGCACAGCTTGATCGTCGTCGTCATCGTCGATGGTCGTGTCAAGATTGAACAGGTCGTCGTCGATATCCAACCCTGACGTATCCCTTCGCTGCCGCACTGGCGTTGCGCGCGTCTTCCGTCCCGCCTCAACCGAAGAATCGGATTTTTGCTGCTCCCCAGACAGCTGCTCCTTGGACGATGCCTTCTGGTCCTCTACCTCCTCACTTGACTCCTCCTCGGCGTGCCCTGCGTCCTCGGGCGCCTGCTTCTGGCGCAAACCGGTGCTCCTCCGTGTGCGCGTGTTGGACTCGGCCTGCTCAAGCTCCTTTCTGATAACCGAATGTTCGCGATCGCTATGGCTGTAAATATCGCTGCCTGATCCGGGCGCGGGGCTCGATTTGTCCTCCGGCGCAGCCACAGCGGGAACCGCCGGGGCGGCAGGTGCGCGACGCGCTCTCTTGGGACGCGGCATAACTCGTACTGAAGTTGTTGATGTTTGATGGATGATGTTCAACCGGCAAAGGATGTTCTAATTGTGAGACGATAATCCTGGGTGGCGAAATCCAAGCGCGAAAACGGGGCCTCTTGGCTGGGATGGGACGGCCGAGACTCTGTGATATTATGATGTGGTGTGTGAGGGAAACACCTGCATGTGGTGGGACGCGTCGCGAACTCGAACTTTCCAGGATCAGATGCCCAAGCGCCGCACCCCCACCCCAGAAATCGGAAGGAGAGCTGGCGCCACACACCAGCCACACACCACTATGTTTGCGCCTCGACATCAACAAAAACAAACTGAATTCATGTGAATGGATGGGAATCGCGTTGTTCACGGTGCGATATGGTTGGCTTTTTGGAGATGAGAACTCTAATTTCATCTTATGACCCAATCAAGTCTATCTTTGGTATATAATCGCCAACATCTTCGTACCCTGTCACCGGTTTGTTTTGCTACTGGTATACATGGTGTTGATACATGTGTTGTACAATGTGTTTTCAAACGCCGAAACGCTACTAGATGAGAGCCTGTCCCATGAACATGCTCTCCTTAACCTCCGCAACCACGTCCCTCTTGTCATCCTTGCCCACAAGCACGATACCTCTGCCACGTCGGCCCATGCGGCCGGCACGTCCTAGTCGGTGGATGAAGTCGATGGTGGTGTGTGGGACGTCGTAAAGGATGACATGACGAACCGCAAGGGTGTCGATGCCTCTGGAAGCCAAGTCGGTTGCGACGATGACCTTGGTGTTGGGAAGCGATCGCTTACCCGCGACAGGGGCCGGAGACGTGACCGCGCGGAGCGGGTCGGGCGAAGTAAAGGCAGCCAGAGTTTCCGAATGGCGCTGCTCGGCTGTGTCTCTGTTGAGAGCGACTGCATCAATGCCTTTGGACTGGAGATACTCTGCTACTTCCGTCGTCTTCTCGCGCTCGTTGACAAACACCATGATGCGGCGAATATCAACCTCTCCCTCGATCGGGCCCTCATGCTTCGCAGCCTCGCGGCCGATGGTGTAGATGGCGTCAGCGCACGCAAGGTTCTTGTTGTTGCGGTAGGGGTCCTTGACCACGTCGATGACACCAAGCTGCACGCGACGGGGAATAGCATGGAGGTTTGGCGTCGTGATTCGAGTCATACCCGGGTGGTTGCTCGCCAGGTAGTTGTCCAGCCTCCTGGGAATGGTCGCGGAACAGAGCACAAACTGCTTCAGCGACGGCATGGCCCTGTCGATGATGGCTGTGGTAACCGGCTCGAAGCTGCGGTCGAAGAGAGAGTCTGCCTCGTCGACAATCAGATGGGTGACGTGGGAAAGGACATTGGGATCAGATTCCGCAATCGAGGCAAGAAGATGAGGTGTTGCGATGACCATGTCGACGCCGCGCGGCGAGTAGAGATTGCGTTGGATTTGCTGGGCACTGAGGTTGGAAGAGAGCTTCTCCGACTTGAACTTGACGGCGTGCGAGAGCGTCTTGGCCACGCGGCCGACCTGGTCGACCAGCTCAGCAGAGGGGACGAGGACAATGATGCGGGGCCTGGCCATAGTCGGATGGGGCTCGTCAAAAGGCGCCATCTTCTTCGACTTGGATGCCTGCTCTCTGGCCTTCTCCTCCTCGAGGCGCTTCTTGTAAGCCTGGATATCGGGGTTCTGCTCCTCGGCAATCTTCATGGCGTTGATGGCCGGCAACAGATACGCCAGGGTTTTTCCGGAACCTGTCTCCGCAGCCAGGAGAAAGTCTTGCCTCCTCTCGCCTCTGACCTTGAACGCACTGGACTGGCCCAGCATAGCGGGGATGGCGAGCCTTTGGACTGGCGTCGGCTTGACGTCTACCATACCCTTGAGGACATCCTCGAGGACGCCCGCCTTGACGGAAGGCAAGAGTTTGAACTGGTCAAAGGACTCGTATTCTTGCATCCTGTCCTTCAGCTGATTTCTTCTTCCGTACGGTACGCCAGCCAGAGCCCGCTGCATCTTCAGCGCCTTTCTCGAGTCGGCGCCAGAAGACTGGGACTGGGAGTCGCCTCTGCGAGACCTGTTCGGGTTCGTGGTCGATCTGGGAGGGTACGCCGCTCGCTGAGGATGACGAAAGTTCGCGGTCGTCTGGTTCATGCCGCCAAAGGGACCCTCAACAAGACGACGAGGTGTTCTGCCGTCTCGGTCTCGCGATCGCCCGACATTGTCGGACAGGACCATGCGCGAAGGCTTGTCTCTCGTCGCAGAGCGGTAGCCTGCGCTCTGGAGGAGCCATGGTGTCGTCGCCAGTCGAGGAAAAGGTTGCGGCCGGAATGTCAGCTGGCACCGGGGGCACAGCGATGCCAGTGTTCGTGGTGGCATGGTGGGCGTGTTCGCGATGGAGCTGGCACGGTAGATGGAAAAGTAACGATTACCCCCCTGGCCGTTGCTGAAATTTTAGAGCACCGTTCCAGAGATTTCCGCGCTAAACCCCCACGTCGGCGTGGCCTAAGCTCCGTTGCCGACCGCTCTTAGCGCCACCCGCGTCAGGGATCTATCTATTTGCGCTGTTGACACGACATGCCTTAGGTACCTATTGTGGATGTCTTTAATGACGAATACCACGCCATATCGACCTTCTCGAGTTACAATTCCTGTTTTACCAGACGCATAGAAGTTGAATCATAGATACCGATCTCGAAAGACGTTTGTATTACTCGAATCTTTGAAAATAAGTGGTCTTGTACACCTTGATCTTTGATGTGTCCTCGCCCAATGGATTGGTTCATCTATTGTTGATATGCTTCCGACTCTATTCATGTGCAGCAGGATTACACCGACATCATCCCTCCCCCCTTGAGATATTTTAGGCAATTCTCGAATCGCGTGGCATTCCACTTCAGCAATTCTGTAGGGCTGGGTAGCTGTTCCCGCCGTCCATTTATGTCGGCCCCAATTGCGCGGACTCGCCGTCTATCTTTGGTCAGGGGTCTCCATCGTAGCGCAGTGGCTGTGGCGCTGCAGCTATCTCATTTTAGCTGTGCTGTCAGCGCTGCGGCGCTGCTACCCGGCCCCGTGGGACCTCCCTTCATCATTCAGCCCCATTTGACCACTTTACCCGAGGAGAGGGTCCCCTTATTCAGTAACGTCGGCCATCTAACCTCCTTTGTCCCCATCGTCGCCCGACCGACGACAACCCTCTTTTTTTTCTCGGTTCTCACCGTTGCTTCGTCTTTCTCTTCTCCTTCTATCCAACGCTCCTGCTCCACGTGTCTGCAGGATCACTCGCTCAACCACAGATACAGTCGGAGTAGTATGTGCATGAGAAGTTGAAGAGTCCGAAGCAATGAGCGCCGACCTCTTGGACCTCGATAGCTTCTACTCGAGCCCCCCAGCTCCTCAGCAGCCGCAACAGCAGCAGAAGCAGCAGGGGATCCAGTTCGGACAGCAGGCGCAACCGCAACCGCAACCGCAACCACAACGGCCGCAGCAGAGCACGACTTCGTCGACGGATCTGTTTGACTTCACTTCGTTCACTTCCAACACCACCGTCACCAGCAGACCGGCAGCGGCGGCACCAGCGGCACCTTCGGCTCCGGCCCAGCAGACTCAGCCATGGCCGGATTTTCAGACGCAAAGTAATAGCAACGCTGGAGGATGGGGAGATTTCAGTGCTTTCGAGTCTGCATTCACATCGTCGACGCCAGCACAGAAGCAGCCTCAGCAGCAGCTTCAGCCGCAGAAGCCGCAGCAGAAGCAGGATGACGACGACGATGGATGGGGTGACTTTGAGGTTGCCGAGCCCACGCCTACGCAGAGGTCCTTCGTTTTGCCGCCGCAGACGAATAAGGCGAGGTCATCACCGCCCCCAAGGACTCGTGTTGCGCGAGCCTCTACGTTTGATCTCATGTCGAACAATCTGGTCGACGTCATCGACATGCCTCCTGGAACGGGTTTGTCGCCGATTCCCAGCCCTGGCCTGCCTAGCCCGGGCTGGCAGCAGCAGCAGCAGCCTAACCGCGGACCCAGCCCGGGTCTCTCGTGGCAAACGGGCAACGGGGCCCTCAAGCCACCGCCTAGCCCGGGTCTCACATCTCAGACGGGCCCAGTGCCGAAGCCACAGCCAAGCCCCAGGCTCCGTGGTCAGATGCCCGAAGTATCGAAGAAACCAGCTTCTTCTCCTAAGCCGGCGAAGAAAATTGACTCCAACATCCTGTTCGACGCGGAAGAGTTCGAGCTTCAAGGTGGAAACGATGACGACGATGACGATTTTGGTGATTTTGAGACTGTACAGACCCCTTTTCCGGGCGGCAACATGAGCCCGACGCTGGATTCGAAACCCAGGCAGCAGGTTCAGCAGCAACGTCAGAAGGCTCAACCGCCGCCATCCATGGACCTGTTGTCTTTGGACGACGATCCTCTCTCAATTTCTCAGCCTCAACCTCAGCTTCAGCCCCAGCAGAAGAAACCGCAGCTTTCAACGCTAAGTCTTGTTGCTCCCACCTCACCGTACCCCCAGGCCCCAAAGAGTCCGTCTTTCCAGGAACGCAACCCCTTTCCAGGACTGGGACTTACCACTCCGACATCTGCAGATTTCAAAAAGGACGAGAAGCCCAAGTCTCCTTCGCCCGTTACTGCGTGGCCGTCCTTTGGACAGACTTCGCCTCAAAAGCCGTCTACGAACGCAAAGAAGGGCCCGTCTACGACAGCGGCCGCCAAGACGACAAAGTTTGAGGATGACTGGGGCGACTTCGAGGCCTTTGCGGACGACGAGCCCTCGGCTATCGATTCTTCTAAACCCCCCGAAAGCTGGGACTGGGACGCTGTGGATGGCGTCAAGTCACCAGAGGAGCCCGCAACTACCATCGAGGCAATGGCGCAACCGATCCCGGCAACAGAGCTGGCCCCGGAGGCTCGCGACGACGCTCCGCCGCCCATCAACATCCCTCCTCCCTCTGTCCTCCTCTCCATCTTCCCTCAGCTGCTGGAGACGGCGAACACGTCACTCTTCAAACCCCTGACAGGCCAAATGCCTCCGGTCAAGAAGAAGATTCTCTCCGACCCGGCCACCGTGACCTTCCTCAAGAGCTACCTCGCCCTCGCCACCGTCGCAGCCCGCGTCATCGCCGGCCGCAAGCTCCGCTGGCACCGCGACAAGTTCCTTTCCCAGGGCATGGCCATCTCGGCAGCGGGTGCGAAGGGCATGAAGCTTGCGGGCGTGGACAAGGCCCAGGCGGCGCGGGAGGATCGCGAGGCGGCCGACGTCGTGGGCGTGTGGAAGGAGAACGTCGGCCGGCTGCGCTCGGCCGTCGTGACGGCCAACTCGGCGCTGAAGCACGAGCAGCTCCGGGTCCCGGAGCTCAACGAGGCGATGCCCGTCTCCACGGCTAAGGTCGTCCCCACGGCGGCGAAGGCCTGCATCATCTGCGGCCTCAAGCGGGATGAGCGGGTGAGCAAGGTCGACGTGGACGTTGAGGACAGCTTCGGGGAGTGGTGGGTCGAGCACTGGGGCCACAGGGCGTGCAAGAACTTCTGGGTCGAGCACGAGAAGCAGCTCCGGCAGCGGTGATGGGCAGGGAGAAGCGGTTGTCGTCATCGCCGTCGGCGGATACTACTTTCCAAGCGTAAATACTGAGCAGAACATGATACCTCGAGCGCCTCGCTTTGCAACGGGCCGGGCGGCGCATTTACATACAAAGTTACCTAGTTTGAGCAGGCGAGCAAAATACAGACTACTATACTCTTCGACTCTACTGTGATTGATATCGGTTATGACTCCTGTCGTTCATATTGGGAGATCTTTTTCGTCACCCCCTTCTCTAGTATCCAACATCCCCAAATGGCTTAGCTCTCCCATAACAATAACAGCGAGGACAACGGACGACGGACGACAACAACGATAACAAACGGCGACGACGACAACAACGACGACCATAAGCGCCTCTGACCTAGTATCAATACTATGGAAAGTACTTCGAGATGCCTAGCTACGCAGTTGAGGGGGGGGGGGGGGGGGGGGGGGTTGAATACTAGGGGAGGCGCTGATGAATAAGATCTCCCTTTATATTCTATGTGGAATAATCTGCTGTGCGAATTTCAACATATTTCAGTAGTAAAATAGTTGCAACATGAAAACAGATACTCTTCAGGAGTGCTGCTTTTGACCAGTGCCGCCAGACGGATCTCCCGCGCGTGTCGCCTATCTGACATCAGGATATCCTCGTCGCGCCAATGATCACTCGCATTGCGTCAAGAGGGACATGTGCGTGAAGACACGAGGAAAAGTCTACTGGATCTGACCCCTTGTATATGCGTCAAGACGGCCGTTTGGCCCGCCAAACAACACTTGATGGGGCGATCACGTACTATGTAGAAGCCACGCGCACACAAGACAGGGATCCAGCTGGCGGAGACTACCTACACGGCCAGACGGCCCAGGCTACACAGCTTATTAGTAGAGCCGACGGTTCTTCGCGAACTCTACGCAACGTGCCTCTGCGCGACGGTCGAATGAGCGAGCACGACGCTGCTATAGTAGGACTAGCGAAAGACCACTTCGACGCAGACGGTGCCTCCTGAGGGGCCGGCCGAAGGGGTTTCCTCGTGGAGCCGGCACACTTCAACCCCGCCGCCAGGGCCTCCTTGAGTCCGTAGTAGCCAATCCAAACTGCTGAGGATGCAGCCCAAACGTCACGGATGGCCGGAGACTATGACGAAGAGCAGCACCGGCGGCGGCAGTGGGCATTCTGTGGCGGCCGGGCAGGTAATACCTACCTGACTGCGGGGCTGGGGGGCTGGGAAAGGAGGAGGTAATAGGTTGTCCAATGTTGCTGTGATCAACCGCGTGGTCCGCATGTCGATGATAACTGCAGCATCGAGTTACACAGCATGGCGGAGCTCTGCTCTGGCTCCTCCTGCCGGGCAGGTTATGCCCAGTTATGCCCCCAGGCGGCTGCCGGAGCTATTCTGGCGGGCGAGCATAAGCTGGTAGGTGACATGGAATTTCTGATATTGGCACTTCGAAAGCCGTTTGAAGCCGGAAGTGGCGGGGGAGGAGGCTGGACCATGTGGTAGGTTATTGGAGAGCTACTCGGCGTATTAGTAAGGTGATGGACGGAGGTGGAAGGGGGGGAAAAGTCTTGGGCGGGAGCCAAGCGATTGCCAATCACTGGTCGTTTGTACCCGCACCGCTAGATCAACCACTGCAACACCCAAATGTGAACTGTGACGGGTGGAGTGGAGCAGCAGCAGCAGCGCGGGGCCCTTGGCTGATCATGGCGTCCTATGTCCTTGCCAGGTTGGAGGTGTGAGGAGGGCATCACTCACTGGAGCTTGGGACGCTCCATGTCGCCGCCCTGCGTCCTGCGCATGCGTGTCTGCGACGGGCCGGAGGGAGCAACTGTCAACGTCAATTGGGGTGCAGCTGCGAGTGCGAGCCGGGCAGGCGAGAGGGGAGGGACCAGACATCGGCTCTATCTCCGTCGCGTGTCGCGTGTCGCAAGTCGCAAGTCGAGAGGTCATGACATGTTCGATTGGACGTGCCGATAAGTTGTAACCGGTTGATCGAGATGCGTGGACACAGAATTATTCCGATGCGGCCAGGCCAGGCACCACAGATACCACAGACCCCGGTGAGACTAGCAATGCGCATTGTGTTGAGAGATTCAACCCTGGAATGGATGTCGATTCGAGACGGCGTGGAATGCTTCTTCCCTGTCGGTTTCCCTGGCGGGGATCAGCCCGAAGAGATGCAGTGCGCGTGTCGGCCCCGAGAGGCCACCTACACGTACCTGGGATGACTTGGGGAGACACCTGCTCTTAGGTTTGCACCCCGCCCGGCACGAGGTGTAAGTGGTGTGAGGGAAAGCCGGAGCACCTTTCTTTGGAGGGAAGAAGGGTATCACGGTGATGGGTGGTGTGGGTGGCGTCTGGTATTATCGGTTATCGGGTTGGAGAGACGGTACACACATCACCGTCGCCATTGCCATCGCCATCGCCATTGCCGCCTTCTGAGATGGCGAGGCAGTGCTCTGAAAAGTCCGGGCGCAGCTGTCGACGTCTCGTCTCGTGTTGTCTCGCTGTTTCTCGGTCACGACCGCGAGTGTCTTCTTCACATTATGCCTCGGAGTGCGGAGAGGGGAAGCGCATCTGAAGGCCTTTTATTGGTACTTATGATACATACCTCCCTGCTGGTGAGCAAAGGATGACAGGTATGGGACACTGCTCAGATGTATTTAAGGTACCTACCTAGTGAGCCCGGCACCTGCTTCCACCATTCTCTGCCCTCTGCTTGGGTTTGCTCCTGCTCGAGCATGCTCCTGCTTCCACTCCCGCTCAGTGGCGGGTCGCACCTCAAGAATCCAACGGTGGATACTTCGCGTCCCACCCTGCTGCAGCGCATCACGTGTATCCTAGTCGCGACTTCCCGCAGTGCAAGTACTTGCGGAGGCGCTAAGGCCACGGCTTCAGCAAGTACCATTGTGCCCCTCCTGCACATGCTTCCCAGGCTGTACCCAGCTTGTACTGCACCTCATTCCCACCCACGCGGCATGGAGCTTGAGGTAGGGAGATGTTATTCGTTATCCCCTCCTCTGGTATCCAGCACCCTCTCCAGCCACAACTACGTGGCTAGGCGTCCCTAAGTCAATTGTCGTCTCTCGTTATTGTCGTCGTTGTTGTCGTCCGTCGTCGTCGTCGTCGTCGTCGTTGTCGTCCGTCATCGTCCGTCATCGTCGTTCGTTATTGTTATCTAGTGGAGGGGGGATGGAGGCCGACGATTAGAGAGCCAAGCCACATAGGGAGTGTTGGATACTAGAAGAGGGGGTGATGAATAAAATGCCCTTTAAGGTAATGGGTAGTGAATCACGTACACGGTACCCCTCCTGTCCTCTTTCCCATTTCAAGCCCTGTAATTGCCCCTGCTCCAGCACGAAGCTCCCCCAAAACTCAACCCTGAGAGCTCCCTGCCCGCACGACACTAACCTGCACCACATTACCTGGTAGGTACCTTCCTATCAACCACACCTCTAAACCAGTACAAGATTTCTCTCAAGCAACATACCCACCTGTAAGTACCTTCCTCTCACACACCAGCCAAGGAGGAGAGAGAAAAAAAAAGCACCTGCATTGCACCTTCCTGCCACTGCTCCTCAATTATCTACCTGCTTCTCTCCCCCATTCTCTCTTCACACTTCTCTCCATCCTTCACCTCACCCTCCACGACCAACCTCACCTCTCCCCGGCCCCCAACTCTCTTCTTCACCTCTTCCACCTCACCCAAACTCTTCCCAAAACAACATCCTCTTTTCCGTCTCGAATCTCTCCCTTTCTCATCTCCCTGCCACTCTACTCTCCCTCTCCCTCTCCCCCGCTCCTGCTCACCTCGCCTCGACCCCTCCAAAACCCCGACCTCTCCGATCCACCACCACCCACTCTACCCACAGCCTCCCCGTTTGCGTCTGTCGCATCGCGTCGCAACCTCAACCATCGACTCTGACAGATCCAGCAACGGTACCCTATTTACCGACATCTTCTGAAGTTGCTCACGCTATTACAACTTCTCCTTCTTCACCACTGACCCAGTACCTACTGCTTCAGTTGCCACCTCCCACGCAACCCCGCCTTCCTGTGTGCCAAAGCTCAGGACAAAAAACCAGACCAGGTAATTATTAGCACCTTGCAAATCACTTGATTTAAATGTTATTTTTTTTTCCGTTGCGCAAAGGGGTAGAATATTCTACCCCTTTGCGCAACGAAATCGTACCTGCCTCTTTTTGGAGACATCAGCGGATACCCACAAACTCCTTCTGATCTGCCCCTCGGCACATCATGAATCCTCCTCTGGGATGAGTGCCAAAGCCTCTCTGTCCAGAAGGAGAAAAAATTGGAGTATTCCAGGAACTGCCCGTTTTGGGGTTTTGGGGTTTTCCTGGACATATCCGTCCGTTTCCCCCATTTTCTGAAGATTTGACAAACCCGCCCAGTGCCCAAACGGGGATTCTGGATCAGAGGGCTTCTCAGAGCACTTCAGAATTTCCTGTTTCCTAATTCCCGTTATCTTCTGTTTCCTGTTTTCCAATTCCTATTTTTCCTAGTGCCCTTTTCCACAATTTTCACACTGACAACATCACATCGCACTATACTGCGCAGCCCTTCAAATGGAGCGCCATGCTAATTTCCAGTTTCAGGTACTTCCAGCGGCGAAACCGATAGCTGAGCCACCCTCCTCAGTCCCATCCAAATCGTTCGATACCCATTCTCAATTCCACCATGTCTGCTATCCAGGAGTCCATTCCTTCCAACGGAAACGACCTTGTCGGTTCCCTTGAGCACCTCAAAGTCGACGACAACGAGCCGAGACTTGGACCCGATGGCGAGCCTGCCCCTCGCACCGAGGAGGAGTATGCCACCTCTCAACTCACCCTGCGTGCCATTGTCTCGTCCAAGGAGGCCGGTGTGATCATTGGCAAGGCCGGAAAGAACGTTGCGGACCTGCGCGATGAGACCGGAGTCAAGGCTGGTGTCAGCAAGGTTGTCCAGGGCGTCCACGACCGGGTCCTGACCATCACTGGCGAGATCCAAGCCATTTCAAAGGCTTACGCGATTGTCGCTCAATCCCTCCTTGAGGGCGCTCCCTCCGTCGGCATGGGAGGTGTTGTCCAGAACAACGGCACCCACCGTAGGCATCCTCCACTCTTTGCACCTGCGAACAATCACACTAACCTTTTTCTCAGCCATCAAGCTTCTGATCTCCCACAACCAGATGGGTACTATCATCGGTCGTCAGGGACTAAAGATCAAGCACATTCAGGATGTTTCTGGTGTCCGCATGGTCGCCCAGAAGGAAATGCTTCCCCAGTCTACCGAACGAATTGTTGAGGTGCAGGGAACCCCCGACGGCATCAAGGCTGCCATCTGGGAGATCTGCAAGTGTCTCGTCGATGACTGGCAGCGCGGAACCGGCACTGTCCTCTACAACCCCGTCGTCCGCACTCAGCCTGGCGGTACCGGCACTCTGGGTGGAAGCGGCAGCTTCTCCTCCACAGGTGGCGGCAACGGCGGTCGCTCTTCTGAGTACAGCAGCCCCCGCGTGATGAGGACTGGCAATGGTGCCGACTTCAGCAACGGTGCCACCCGTCCCTACGGCCGCCGTTCTGACTCTGACGCTGCCTCGCGTGGCCCCCCTACCCACGACGAGAATGGAGAGGAGATTCAGACTCAAAACATCAGCATCCCCTCTGACATGGTGGGCTGCATCATCGGTCGCGCCGGCAGCAAGATCAGCGAGATTCGCAAGACCTCTGGAGCCCGCATCTCGATTGCTAAGGTATGAAAGCTCCCGCACGCGCTTGCAATTTTCCGTCCCGCTGACAATTATCCAGGCTCCCCATGACGAGACTGGCGAGCGAATGTTCACCATCATGGGCACTGCCAAGGCTAACGAGTCTGCCCTCTTCCTGCTGTACGAGAACCTCGAGGCGGAGAAGATGCGCCGCGCGAACCCTCCCTCCGAGTAAAAAGGCTGGCACGCCTGAATCATTTGAGCTTGGTGTATTCGTTCTAACAGGCAGACTTTGGCCGCAAGGCCTGATCTCTGGGATGGCTGAGGCTTGAACCTTCAGCATTGTCTCGGTCTGAGACTTCAAAATTGCTTTTTACTTTGCTTGCTTCCCTCGGAATTGTCTGGGTCGGCGATGAGCCCGGACGGTCAAGTTCAAACCTTTCGGTCGCCAGCAGGTGCGGCCGGCACTTTCACTTTTCTATTTTTTTGGCAGTCGTGTGCCGCACGACACAGTTGCTCAGTTTGGAGGATGGGTCTTCCGGTCAACGTTTGGGCAGAAGACATTCTGATCTATTGATCAGAATTCTTGTATGAAGCCATCATGGACATACGGCGGTTTGCCTTTATCACCAGGAAGGCAGTAACGATTGACGACATGGGATACCTTTTCGAAGCATGGCTTCGGACACATTAATCATGCATTTCGGCCACTTCAACCATCAACATCAACGTCCCCCCTACACCTCAACCACCTTCACCTTCTCTCTCCGTCTCATTGATGAAGATCTCAGTGGCCTGAGTATTTTCTGCTGGGTCTTGGGCTATGGGAGTCTCTTGGACGCTTCTGGTATTGGTTTTCTTCTAAAAAAGGAGTTCCAACGCCCGGAGGATTCTAGATAGTGATACCCATCCATAGATAGGCAGCTGCAAATACCCTTGAGCAAGACTGATTCGTTGCGTCTGTGCATGCCGTGAAAACTGTCGAAATCGCCAGACAATTGCGATGTCCAACTCCAAACAGGTGATGGTGTAAGGCAGTTCTTCACTCTGGCTACCTTTCCAGCACCATTTCAGTGTTCTTGTGCCTATTGCCATCTTGGGCAAAATTTCACCCTCTTAACAAGAACAGGCGAGCTGGTGTACGTAAAGATATGGCAAGAAGCACTGGTCCGGGATCAAGTTGCGCTCCTCTCGTGATTGGCCAATGCCGCGCGGGGTTCTGGGCACCTTCTGGCGATGCCGATCCGGAGAGGAGGCACCGGGCTGGGCATGTTCCTGATAAGGTTAGGGGCGGTTCGCAAACAGACAGTGGAGGGGACCCTGAAGCGCGTGGGTGGAAGGGGTGAGGCCAGGGGTGCTCCGGCGGGTAAGCTGAAGCTCTCCACCTTATTTTTAATTTTGGGATGAAGCCAACCTGTCATCAGCCTTCCTCAGGCTTGCCCGTCATCGAAGCAGAGCACTCCTCTCTTTCTTTTCTTTTCGTTCGGTCCCTCCAATATTGTTCTCATTCAGCCGGTGTCTACTGTTCCCAGCTGTAGCTTTCTTTTCTTCTCCTTCACTTCCGTTATCAACGACACGTTCTCTTCAACTACGTGTCTCTCCTTGTCCGGCCGATTGTTCATAATCCGACGTAACCAGAGCACCATCGACGCATATCATTCTCCCGTACACAATGGCGCGCTCGAAGCAAGCTACGCCGGTCCGCCGGCAGGCTTCGTCGGAGTACTTCAGCAAGCAGGACCTCGCGCGCACGCCGAGCAACGGCGCCGCGACGCAGGCGAACGGCAAGGCGAAGGCCGCGCCCGCGGCCATTGAGACGAAGGAGGCCGGCGCATTGCAGATTCTGATCGCCGTGGGCGGCATCTATGCCTCTTTGTACGTCTCATTAGCTGCGTGGTATCACTGACTGCCGCTGACTTGCTCTTGCACAGCCTCACCTGGGCTTACCTCCAAGAGAAGCTCACGACGACGCCCTACGGCCCGGCGTCCAAGCCCGAGGTCTTCAAGTATCCCGTCTTCCTCAACACGATCCAGTCTCTCTTCGCCGCCACGACCGGGTTCCTTTACCTCTGGTTCAGCTCCCGCAAGGCAGCCTCCCTCCCGCCCGTCTTCCCTTCGCGCAAGATCGTCGCGCCCCTCGCCCTCGTCGCCGTCACCTCCTCCCTCGCCTCGCCCTTCGGCTACGCCTCCCTGTCGCACATCGACTACATCACCTTCCTCCTCGCGAAGTCCTGCAAGCTCGTGCCGGTTATGCTCCTCCACACCACCCTGTTCGGCAAGCGATACCCGCTGTACAAGTACCTGGTCGTTGCCGGCGTGACGGCGGGCGTCGCCGTCTTCACGCTGCACTCGGGCAGCAAGAAGAAGAAGTCGGTCGTCAACCCGGACGCCAACATGCCGTGGGGCATGCTGCTCCTGTCCATCAACCTGCTGTTCGACGGCCTGACGAACAGCACGCAGGACTACATCTTCAGCACGTTCAAGGGCTACACCGGCCCGCAGATGATGTGCGCCAACAACCTGATGAGCACCGCCGTCACGCTGGGCTACCTCGTCCTCAGCCCCTGGCTCGTCCACACCGGGCTGGGCGAGTACCTCGGCATGGACGTCGCCGGCAGCGCCGGGGAGCTCAAGGCCGCGCTGGCGTTCATGACGCGGTACCCCGCCGTCTGGGGAGACGTGCTGGGCTTCGCGGCGTGCGGCGCCGTGGGCCAGGTTTTCATCTGTAAGTTCGGAGCGCACCATCCGATCGTCTCATCCTGGGCAATAACTAACAAACCATGCCTCCTACAGTCTACACCCTCGCGACCTTCTCCTCCGTCCTCCTCGTCACCGTCACCGTCACCCGCAAGATGGTCACCATGGCCCTCTCCGTCTTCGCCTTCGGCCACAGCCTGTCCAACATGCAGTGGCTCGGCGTCTCGCTCGTCTTCGGCGCCATCGGCGCCGAGGCCCGCATCGCGACCAAGGAGAAGCAGGCCAAGGAGGCCGCGAAGCGTGCAGCCGCGGCGGGCAAGACCCAGTAAGGTTGTCTGCCGCCGCCTCTCGTTGCCGGTGCTTTCCCGGTGTCTGTCTTGTCTCTGCCTCAACTTGTAGAACCACGCATCAGAACGGAGATGACGATGCTGAGGCCCAACCACCAGTACATAGAAAGAGGAGGACAAGCTGTTTATTTGGCTGTTCTTGGGTTCTTTTGGGTTTTTATTTGATTAGACAGCTCTTTCTTTTTTTTTTTTTTTTCGCGGGGGGTTCAGTCGTAGAAGACTGATTCATTACTTCGGCCCTCCCATGTTTTTTTTTCCTTCTTGAGATATCCAGATTTGTTTCCACCCATTGGTTGCTTCCAAGTGCCGCCATTTTATACATATATCTTCAAAAACAGCACACACACACAGAGAGATATCACACACAGAGACAGAGCCCAGCCTCGCTTTCGTGTCCCTCTTACCATCTCAGGCGTCGGTGGTGTGCATAGACATCAGAATAAGAACGCGAGAATTTAAAAACGTTCGTCCGCGATTCGGTGAAGAAAGATGTCGATAGACAGACCTCCATCTCTGCTCCTATGTGTGTTCGTATGGGATGTCTCATCCGTTACCCCCTCCTATACTATGCAACACCCCTAGGTGGCTTATCATAGGTAACAGGAACAACGACGATGATGGACGACAACGACGACGGAAGACGACAACGACGACGACGACGACGACGACGACGACGACGGACGACAACAACTATAACAACCATAAGCCTATATAGCCTTGTTACAGTTGTAGCATAGGGGGTGTTGAAATACTAGAGGGTGGCAATGACTAAGATCTCCCTTTTGTATCTGGAGACTTCCCCACGACCATGCAGATGAGCTCCAAAACTCGACAATCAACAAGTACTTGAAGACACTAATAATCAAGACTCACTCAATAACCCTCACAAGTTACAACAGTCACATTGCAAGCAAGACCAGATAATTAATTGACACACTCAAGGTGTGGTTTCTCATTTTTTTGCAAGTCATCTACCTCTCGCCCTGGGCCATGCAGTCATGGAATCCTCGTCTCATTCCTCTCGACCCCCTTTGCCCTGTGCCTTTGACTCCAATGCGTATGCGATGGCAACATCCGTGGATGCAGCGCGCGTAAAGAAAACCTGAATGAGTCCGGAAATGAACAAAACTAAACGGCGTCTCTTTTGTGGGTAATGCTTGACGACCGTCCTCTCCAAACCAGCCAGTTCCCCCGTGGGGGAAAAACGTGGCCTTCATGAGATATTGTGTACCCACCCCCCAACTCCCGAAAAGATGTGTTTGTGAGTGCGTGTGCAAAACACAAAAAGACCAGAAAGAAAATGAGAAAGGAAAAAAAGAGAGAAGTAGTGGTGGCCGAACCCCTTTCCTTGCCGTTCCGTGTCCAACTGGGATATCTGGTTTCCCATGTTTTCGTTCCAATATCGTGCCCGGGGGGTTCGATTCTAGATTACACATTTCGGTTTATGGTTGGTAGTAAAGTACGTTTTGCTGCTTGGTGCTTTGCGACGAAACCGACCGCCAGTTCGCCACTCGCCGCGCTGAAAAGAAGGCTCGAAAAGACATATGAAATTACCAGCGAAATGTGACTGGACTTCTGGAGTTGTATGGGTTTCGGCAAGGCAAGTTCCGATAGGAATCCGTATTGGTCGACTCGTGGCAGTGTCACCCCCCGTGTTCTGTTCGTTTTCCAGTTGGATACAACGCCTGTAAATGCCGGATTGACGCTCAGCGCAAATGACAATTAAAACATTTGGTCGCTTGGCGTGCGCGTGTTTCGAGTGTTGGTCACGGATCCAGTCGTCCGCCAACATCGTATAGTGTGTTAAGGGGGCCACCGTCGACTTCGCTGCTAGGTCGCGTGACGGCTAGTCAGCGTTGCAGAAATAGCAACAAGCAGCCTTAGTCCGACCGAGTATCGCCGAATTAGTCCGGTCCCGAGGGGCTTGGTGCTAGTCGCTAGTGGCGGTGTGTCCCGTCCGCCCTGGCCGCGGTCATAGCAGCTCGTCAATAGACCTCACAATTGGCGTTTCACCTTTGGTTGGCGGGCTTCGTGGGTCGGCAACTTGGGTGGGGCGTCCGAAGGGGAAGAAAGGATCCCTGGGGAACATTGTTTCTCGGGGCGAGAACAGACCTTGGCTTGGGGTAGGCGGCACCTCGACAAATCGCATTCCCGCGTACTCGTTGCAAGTGTCGTGCAGCGGATTACTCGTCATCGTCTCAGCCCTGGGTGACATGAGGGCTGCATCATCGGGTAGTGCGACCGCGACGTGTCGTTCCTTGGAAGCTGGCGGCTCTGTCATCTCACAGTCGTTCGAAGGACCGAGATTCAGGCTGGAGAACCCAAAGCCTGCTGCCGGGCCAAATCGGTGAGCTCCGAAGCCTGGCGAAGGAGGCGGGCCGGGCGACGGCGGCGGCTTGGCAAAAAATGACGAAGATGATGCAAAGCCAGTGTCGGACGGCGCAAGCTTAAGCGTCGGAAGCAAGCGATCGACATCGAATCTCCCAAACTTTGCAGAATTGCTCTCACTCTCTGAGCATGAGAAGCTCGAAGGAGCGGACGAGGGGCCGGGTGAGATTGGTTGACTGCCGGGTGTTGATAGACCTCTGGCACGGGTAGGACTCCCTTTGTTCGGACTCAATCTGCCGGGGCTGCCTTCTTGGTCTCCGGGCAGGGGAGCGGTCATGGGCTCCTTCGGGCCAGCGTCGATCGCGGCATCGGCAGAGAGAGTCAGGCGGTGCTTCGTGGGGCTGCGTCCAGTGCGCGGACGGAACGCGGAGCCGAGGGGTGCCTTCTTCTTCGAGACCTGCTTCTGGAAATCTTGCAAACAGTACATGAGCTTCATGTTGGGGCTGATCCATCTGCTCTTTCCCTGTGCCGCGTAGTAGGCGTCGTTGACGCTGAGATCCGGGTTCCTGTAGAGACCGTAGGCGATGATCAGACTGGCAGATCGGCTCGCGCCCTGCTGGCAGTGAACCAGAACCTTCTTGCCCTCTTTCGTCCGTGCCTCGATCGTCTCGCAGAGATGCATGAGATCCTGCGCAATATCGGTGTTGTGATCCCAGGGCATGTGAATGTACTCTGGGCGGTGGGTGGAGAATGACATGGCCTTCGGGGTTGTCGGGGTCTCGACCCGTCCCTCAGTAGGGAATTCAAAGGCGGTTGAGAAGCTGGCGTTCGATACTGCAGTATCAGGGATTGGGCTCAGCACGGCAGGGGAGTCGGCCATCTGCACATCCCCTTTGGGCAGGAAGTTGAACGGGTTCTTGACCTCCCGTGCGACGTTGATGACGGTGTCAAATCTCGACGCTTCTTCCGCCGTGGGCTCCAAGTACAGGTAGACGTTGTCTTCGTAAATGGCGATCGGCCCATCGGGGTAACCAGGAGTCTTCTGGTCCTCGTTGTTCTCGTGCTCGTGGTACGGCTCGAAGTCGAGGGCAGCGCGGCTAGCGAGCTGCGTCTTGATGGGCGAGTCCTCCTCAACGATCGTGGTATCGAAAGAAGCACCTACACCAGTCTTTGTTGGCCTCAGGAATTCCGACAGGCCCGACTCGTTCCTCTCCAAAACCTTGGGGAACGACATACCGCCCGGAGGACCGAAAGTCGCCGACTTCAAGGAAGGCAGCATGTGAGGAGAAGACGTCGAGTGCTTCAGGGCGCGTCGCTGCATGATCGGTGCCATTCCAGGCGTGCCCGGGACTTCCAGCGTATTCCGCATGACAAGATCCGACGTCTTGGTGTTGAGGCTGAGCTGACTAGGCTTGCGCTTCATGGCCGGGATCGTGGGCTTGATGAAAGAGGGCGAGGCGGGCTCGGAGACGAGGGTGGCGGCGGAGTTGCCCATGAAAGGCGGCTGAATGGACAAACCCTTCATGTTCTTGGGCCGGCGCGGCGAAGGAGAAGTCATCGGTCGGCGGAAACTCGAATTCTCCGACACGGTAAGGGTGTTCATGGAAGACATGGGGGAAAGAGCGCCGAAAGAGGTGGCCGGGAAGGAGGACAGAGGGATCAGGTTGATGGGGGAGTCTGGGGAAGAAGAAGGCGACGGGTCCGACAAGGGGGACGAGTCGCTTGTTGACAGTGTCGTCGTGGGAGAAGACTCTGCGGACTCGGATGCCTGGGTGGAAGTGCTATCGTGGTGCTTGTGCGTAGGATCCGAGGGTATTGAGGATCGGAGGTGCTGGACCGGGTTGGTCAAGGGCTTTCCAGCGGCCTCCATCTCGATCAACTTGGGGTCAACGAGAGTGACGGTTTCCTGGGCTGCGATTGTCTCGGCGTCGAGGTCGAAGACCGACATGAAGGACGGGATTTGATCTTCGTAGATCCGTCGTGCCGCTGCGGACGGCATGGTTTTGTGTACCTTTGGAATGGGCTGCCCGAATCCCTTCTCTCTTTCTCTCCTCTTGCGCGACGGAAACGTTGTGGCGGCAGTCTCGGGAGACGAGACTGAGAGGGCCGAGAGGGGCACCGTTGGCGAAATAGTTAAGGAAATGGTTGCGTTTGGGGGTTGGGAAGGAGCGTAATCGCGGGTTGGTGAAGTTAAAGTCGTGGGCGATGCTAGATCGGAGGACAGCGCTGCTGAATCCCTTCACTGGCCTTTTTTTTTTTCCTCCGCGGAAAATTTGTTGGTTATTTGAATTGACAGCAGTTATGATGATGATGGTCCTCGGTTTCGGCAGGACCGATAGTGCTGTTTCTCTCTTCCTCCTCGTACTCGGTGGCAGTGCCGCAGAACAGGTGACCAAGCTCGCGCGACAGAAAAAACGAGGTCGACGGGCGGTGGTGCGGAAAGGCGCTTCTCGTGTGCGGTGGAGCCTTCAGAAGCTATTTCCGAGAAAGGTTCGTCGTAATGATCGAAGAAAAGGCGATCGGAGGGCGGAGGAGTGGTGGTGGTAGAAAGGAAATGGTAAAGTTCAAGGTGAAGGTGGTTGGTAGAATGGGTGGGAGAGAGAGAGAAAACAATGGCTACTGGACACGACGAAAACGGCGGCTTGGGGGTTAGCACATGCTGGTGGGAGAAGAGTAAGGGTGGCACCGTCAGAACGGAAACATTGGTCGGGCGGGTAGAAAGGGGAAAAAATGGTTGGGTGCAGCAAGATGCGTGAAGCGCCGGAGCAGAATTGAGGGTAGATGAGAAGTCAAGAATGCGGGTTGATGGAGGGGAGGAGGGTGGAAGTATAGTTGAGAAGTCGAATGGGAAGGGTTCGCAGCGGCAACGGCAGCGGCAGGAAAGGACGCTGGTCGCTGGTGGTAATAGCGTGGGTAGGTAGGGTACCTAGGTAGTGGACCGGGGGGTGTGGGAGGGATTGTATTGGTCTGGGCTTGGGGCTTGGGGGGAGACCTGGAAGGAGGAGGAGGGGAGGGAAGGGAAGGAAGCAACCACAGGGCCAGGCAAGAGGAGCACAGGAGATGGAGACGCAGGCGCAGACTGCAGGCGACTGGAGTGAACTGGAGCAGTAGCAACAGGAGCAGTCGACGAGGGCAACTGGGACTGGGCTTGGGGCTGGGTCTGGCCTGGAGATGCTGGTCAAACCGTCAAAGTCGACGGGTGGTGGGAGAGGGTCCCCCCTCCCAGGGCCCAGGGTTAGTTGCTGGCTGAGGTTGACCAGGGCAGGGGTTCTTTCCTGGACTGCTAGTGGCCACCGCACCAGGAGCAACTTGCAAAGACCAAGACCAAGAGCAAGAACGCACGAGAGGCAGGTCGGATACGTACCGTTTCTCCCATGTACTTTACGCGAGGTACGTATCTTTGTCTCCAGTTTATGGTACCTTCTGAAGACTGGGTCCCAGGTGTTCCCAGGAAGGGAAAGCGCCGCAGGTACGTATCGCAGATGGGTCCCTGACGCTGCCTCCGAAGAGCCCTCATCCCCGTTGCGGTGCGTCAGAAGTAATTACAGAAGGGCTGGCGTCGCTGGAGCGGACGACGCGAGTGAGAGGGCACATTTACTATGTACAGCCGCAGCATTCACTGAGGTGGTTCTTGCCTTGGAAAGGTAAAGATCTGGCCTACCTAGGTACGCAGTTGTGTACTAGCCCGCAGGACTGGACGGACGGGTCCTGGAAAGGCAAGCAAGCAGTAGGTGAAAGCAAGCAAGGCACGTTACAGCGGCACGGCAAGGTAAGGCAAGGCAAGGAAGGCACTGACACCACCCACTATGAGAGTCTGAGTGACTGACGGGGGGGAGGGGGATGTCGGATCGGATTAGTGTAGGTAGTGCGGCCCTTCGTCCAGAGATGACCTGCACTAGGCCGCCGCCGTCGAAGCGGCAGTGAAGGAAAGCACCGGTCCAGGGACCGACTGATGTTTTTTTTTGTTCGAGGTATGGCGCATCACAACAGACGCAAAGTAGATGAAGTCATGGTATCGGGATGTGCGGCGTTTCCTCGCAGAGCGTCCGCAGATGTCCATCACGCCCCTCCAAACGTCGTCCAGGCCGAGGCCGATCCAACATGCGATGCATATAAGCAGCCCAGCCATGGTTCGTTACTGGTGAAGAGGGGAGGAGCGAACACTAGGTACACTACCTACGGCACGGTACCTATTACCCACAGTGCAGACGTGCCGCTGCGAGATGTACCTAGGTAGTGTAGTGCAAAAAGGTTGACAGCGACTGGCCGCCCCCGAAAAGAGGTGGAGTCCCGCCAGCCGTAGCGTGTGAGGCGTCACTGCGAGGCTTCGAAGAGTGGGGCAGGCGCTCTCTCACAGCTGCTGGGCGACGGCCGCTCACTGGAGAGTCCAAAAGAAAGTGGAGAACGGATGGCCGCCACAGGCTTCATCGTGACTGGACCGTGTTTTGCGAAACATGGCCGGGCAGGGGCTATTAATAGCCCATGCTCCTGCTCCTGCAGTCGCGCAGCCCAGCGTCGGCGCCTACTCTCGGCCAATGGGAGCCCCGGGCCTTCCAATTTGGTACGTGCAGGGTGTTAATTTTAATTTTTTCTGGTCGTCGTCTTTTGACTGAGCTCTCAACACAGAGAGTCACCGAGAGGAAAGAGACGCAGCAAAGCCACACACATACACACCTACCTACCTTACGGATACACCTATTCACACAGAGCCATCACCCGGAAACACCGCGTCAATAAACATAAAGACAACTCAGAGGCCCGTCCGCCACCATCGCCGTTTCGCCAGCCACCACGCCTACTGCCACGGCGTGTGCTGTTCACAACGACAACTGCGACAAGAGAGCCTCCTGGAAATGGATCTCAGGAGCCCCCGTCCTTCACCCCCGGCAGCGCCCCTCCCCCCCTCCCCGTCTCTGCAGGAGGATCGATCCAGGAACGGCCATTGCGGTTTCGGGCTTCTTCGCACCTCGGCCGCGGTCCTTGAGGGATCTCGCACCGTTTTACTTTATTCCCGGTCATGGCCAGAAGAGCGTGGCGAGAGAGAGTGCGACGGTCGGTCCAACAACAGCCATGTTTTGGAAACTCGCCAGAAGGGACAAAACTCATGCAGTGTGCCATGTTTACTGATACTACAACTACTCACTCAGCAAGCATGCATCCAAGCATGCATCCAAGCAAGCGCGCACGCACGCACGTACTCTCGGCTGATGTTGCTGACCCGGTGCGGCGTAGGCACAGAGTCACAGCGATCATACGCTCTCCCAGTTGCTACTATTACCTACGGTCCTATAGACAAGACCTTCAAAGTCAAAAACTCTCAGACAGTCCTGTCCGACCCTCCCAAACAAATAACATCTTGACAGGCCCTGTCAACAAGTCAAAGTACACTACAACGGTACAACCCCCCGGAAGCAGGTTTTCCAAGGTTGTTCTTTACCCGAGTGTCAGCCTGACGAACTAGTTCGTGTGGACTGATGATCCCATCTCTACAGAGTACTACAGAGCGCCCCCTAGACGGTTGAACTACCCATCTCCATTGTGCCCTTGCCTGGCTCTGGCTCTGTGTTGCGACAGCGGCCCCCCTTCTAAACGTGATCGACTCTTTCGGTTCCTCGTCTCGGTTGTCAGATCGGTCTTGGCCCCAGTGTTTCCAGCAGTCTGACTCTGGTTGATGGTGCGGCGAGAGCCTCCTGGCGTCCTGTGCTTCATCTCGCATCCTTGCCCAATACCGACTCTCTGGTGCCTCTTGCTCAGTGCTTCCTGCAGAGACTGGCCAGTGGGATCTCAAGGCTGGGCCTACACGACAGAACCTGGGTTGCTGGGTTCAGCGTTCCCAGCATCGGTTCGAACTGACGAAATAGCGGCGCCATTCCCAGCCCTCGAACCCACCGAAGCCCAGTTCATTCTTCTCTCTCGTCGTCTTATTTTTTAGCCCATCGGGGAAAGCCTGACGGGAAAGCCGAACGAAATCTCTCGGCCGGGTGGTTCGCTCCCTGTTCGAGGGAATCAGAGAGAACGCCCTTAGTGTAGATCTCGGTGGGCTGTTGCTGTCGAAGAGATGGACCCAGCCGATCAATCCGTTCCGCAGTTGCGATCAAACACGCGCATTCTTTCGCCCGCCTCCGCGACTCCTGCGTGCCGAGCGGCGCCTTCAGCGGCCAGGTCGCCAGTCTAGAACATGAATGTTTACGGCTCCTTCCCGCTCCCTCAGCCCTTGGCATAGAGCGGGCGGCATTCTCTCGACCGGTTGGCCGTCTCCAGCCAACCACATCGGTTTCAGTTTGAATCAGAACCAGAAGGAAAACAAGACTGCCCTACCGGCTACCGCCATATGTCGAATAAGCCCGAGGCGCGGGGGCAGGTTCAGCCCCATTCCCTCACTCTAAACCCCCTTGAGCCTGCCCACTGGTCTCCGCGCTTCGGCGTTAGCCGCCCGAATGACTCTTTTGCTGAACCTGAAGCCTGAGAATGAGCTCAGCCTCTCGTGGCTATTCTCTCTCTCTCCCTCTTTTGCGCGCGCGCCCCGTCGGCGGCAAACGCAGTGGCCACACCTTGGTGTGCCCCCCGGCACAAAGCCACACTCTTAACCAGCCGTTCGGGCTCGCCGCCATCGTCTGTTCTCCAACAGTGCCAAATCTGGCAGCAGCTGCGGCGGTGGTGATGGATCACCGGATGGGGATGGAGCTGCAGTGCAATCTGTCGGAAACCAATGCCTCGTCCCGATCTGGCAGCACAGCATGGGAGTTGAGCCCGATCTAGATTTTTCCCTTGCCCCCTTGCTCCCTGAGGAAGAAGGGAGCCTTGATCAATCAGATGGACTCGGACTGCGGCTCTCTTTCTCTCTCTCCCTCTGTCTCTCTCCTTTCTAACTGGTTTCTCAGATAAATCAACCAACCAGTTGGCCCCCTACCCAAAAGGCATACATGGTATATCCATACGCAGGCGCGGGCTTCATCTGCCGGCGGCTGACCGAAGATGGGGAATCCCTATCCCACCGTCAGGGCACACGACATCGCAAGAAGGAAAATTATTATAATTCCCACAATTCTGCTTTCGCCCGGGATACGGCTGCTTTCTGGTATTACTTGCTGGGAACGAGACACGCAGTCGGGACGGCGACGTCACGCTACCACCCGCTTTGAGAGGTGTCCCATCAAGCCGTGGTGGTTTAATTTAAAAGGAGATTTTCGTGACAAGCTCCAAAGTTTCGGTAACGACAGGCGCGGCGGCAGACCTCGTGGCAGGCCTTGGAGCGACGAGAGTCAGTCCGGGTCGGCGAGCCAGCCACGCCTGAACAGTCAGCAGCAGCAAACAGATTTCTCATGGCGGACGGGCTTTCAACAGTTTACGTTACCAGGCTGGCTTTGCTTGGCGTTAATTGTAAAGTGGGAACTGACAACCAGGCTCATCCTCGTCCCACGTCGAACAACGACACCAACGACCAGCCCCGGTCCCCGTCGTCCGTCGGTCTCGTATGGGAGATGCCGAGGCAAGGGCAGGAATCGCGGTTCACCGTTCTGGGCGGTGCCTGTTTCTCTTCTTCTTCTTCTTCTTCTTCTTCTCCCTTCTCCCTTCTTCTTCGTGCTCCATGGGTGATACCTTCACCTGACGGTGCGCGAAAAGGGCCATAACAGTCGATATTAACTGCTCACGAAATTAGGTGCAACGGCCGTCATTCAATCTCTCACCGTTCGTCAATCTTGGGTAAGTGACCACGTTTCGTCCCATGTTCTCCATCTCAAGCCCGGCCGCCCACCGCTCTCTTTCTGCCTCCCCACCGTCTGTCCCCTTTTTTAGAAGTGAAGTTTGGGGGAGGGGACAACCGTCGTCATCGTCGACATCATCAGCATGGAGGGGGCTTAGAAACTGATACAGCTGATCGAGGGTGCGACAATAATACAACAGATGATATGAATGATACGAGATGAACACCGAAGAACAGAGCCTCCTTTTTTTGCCGTTTACGTCTCCTCCCCTCCAGGTAGATTGATTGGCACGATCAGCCCCAACCTGCCCGTTTTTTGTTTCTTGCCGTCTCCTCTCTCTCCAGGGCGTCGACGGACAAGGCGGAAGGCGGAAGGCGGCAGGCTCGTCGCAGTCGCACACCACCACCCCAGTCCTAAAACATTCTCAGACTCACCAACAGGCTTATCGCAATCTCGCGATCGAAGATCCAAAAGCTCCGTATCTCTTAGCGCGGATGAGATGGGCAAAAAAATACAGGCACTCACGCACGCACTCATGCAGCGCACGCACGTAGACAAGCCTAGGTTCTGCGACAAAATGGGGGAGGGAAAGGAGGAGGATCGCCGCTTATCATCAAACATCCAACCAAAATGCATCTCTGTGCCTAGTGTAGATGTCTTGTGTGGCGCGTTGAGGGGGTGTGGCGGGCAAGAAGGCATGCAGTACATGTATCCGTATCACCTCAGAACTCCCCGCTGAAGGAAGTGCAACAGACGATCGTCCGACGGGGTACAACGTTTGCGTGCTGCTACTGCCGTTACCTACTACTGCTGCTGGCGTGGTTTTGAGACAGGAGCGAGAACGCCCAACTCAAGCAAAAAGGTGGCAAGCCCGCGTGGTGATTCGGCGAGCTCCCGAGAAGGTGTCGAAAAGTTGAAACCAGTGGCTGCGAGCGGTTCGTTTGCTCGTTCTGGAGATTGGGGACCGTGGAGCCTTGTTGGTGGATTGGGATTGGGGAGCCCCAAAAGCCCTTTGGATGTGAGAGAGAGAGAAATTTGAACCTCTATTTTCCTCGACGTCTTGGCGAAATCTGAAACAACGGGGGCCCCTGAATGGTCCAGGGGGTGTTGTGGTTCCACCGAAAAATCCGAAAAAGTGGCAGCGGCAAGTCACGATTGGCAGGCGCAGAGAAACCTCCAAAGAGCAGGGGTTGGCCAGCAGGGCAGGGGTGTGGGGGGGCCTGTCGCCTGCCCATCGCTACTTCCTATGGAAGAAACCCGAAGGCTCTCAAGACTATCCGTACCTAGAAGGAGCGGCAGGCGAAGCTTGACGATGCCTTCCTTCTACAGCAAGTGATGTGTTGCTGCATTAGTTCAGGGTAGGAGCCACCAACGGCACATCCAAAAAAGAATCAGAAAAGAAAAGAAGAAAATTATTGATAATACCCAATTCAAGGGGTCAGCGACCATCGAAAAGTCGGTCTGTCCCACAACCACCGACAAACACGTCTGCCCTTTCTCACGCACAGGGAACATCCCTCTCCGCGAGCCTCTCTTTTCCCGTTCCCTTTGACCCTCTGCTTCCCTTTTGCTTGTCGCCCATTTCCGCTCTCTCGTGCTCGCGTCTATTTTGGGCGTCTATTCCGCAAATTGCGACTCTGCAGGTGACCCTTTTCGGGTCTGGCTGACTCTGCCGTCCCCCCAGACGCCGCACCTCTTTTGCAATCCCGAAATCTTCACCTGAACGAGGCAAAACGGGTCCAAGAACCCTCAAATGTCGATTGTCGACCACGTCCCCGTCGTCCTACCCGGGCCCCCTGGCTGCATCCCGCTGCCCAGTAATCCGGGGGCGTTTTAGCTGCCCGCCTTCATCTTGGGAAGAAAGAAAAAAAAAACTGTTAACTGACGCAAGACCGGCTGGGCGGCTCACTCGGGTCATTCCAACACGATGGAGTGAGCCTCATCAATTAGGGTTCGGAAGATCACTGCGCCAGCGAAAATTCGGCGCGCGAATCCAAATCTCAGCATACGAAGAGCCCATCAGGCTCGTATCCCACTTTGCGTGCCTGACAGAAGTTAAATCGTCGACCCCCCAACCTTGACGTGGATAGCAGGATGCACATCATCACTCGCTCGAGGTCTCGGATTACGACATGAATATCCACCGCGTTCAACGTCGCGCTCCACGTAAGGTGAGGTTGTCGCACGCACACGGCAGAGGGAAGGGTGTTCCTTGGGTCCTTGTGACCATCAGGCGAACATGTCTGTTCAGAAGGGCGAAGCAGGCGGGTGCTCCGTCTGCATGGGCTACCTATATCGAGCCCATGATATTTTCTCCGCCCGATCCGATCCTTCATTCGAGCATCTCATGTCCACCGTCGTCTCGTCTGGCCGCGGCTCGCGCAGAGCTGCTCTCGCTCCCACATTGAGACACCAACGACGACGCACCCATGTCTCGAGAATCTGAGAGCCCACCAAAGAAAGGCACTCTCCCCAGTCCGTATTAATTTGCCAAAGGGGCCCTGCTCAGCCGAGCCGAGCCTCACATTTGCACGTTCGTGTTTCCGTTTTGGGCACGACCGTCTGGGAAAGGGGAGCGCTGCTCCTATTGCTCCTTCTAAATCCCGCCATGTGACCCGAGCAATGCGGATTGCCGAAGATGGGCATGGCATGGAGACGACGGGGCCATTCGCGTCTGGCGCTCTTTTTCGCTCTTTTCTTATTCCTTCTGCGGCGACGACGATGGCTGTGCGCATGGCAACAGGAGTCGCTGAAGACGCTCAGAGACCCGTCCGTCGCGGCCCCTCCGTATCCGTCTCGTCTCATCGACCACGCACCCGCAGGCACACGCGTGCAAGAGCACGCGTCTTCACACTTCAGCCCTGAAAGGCCACCGTCTGCTTCATGCGCCTTCGTCGGCCCCGTAGCCGGATTTGGACCGACGTGCGGTCCAGTCCGGTTGGGCCATCCCGGCTTGTCTGCTCTCTGTCTGCGGCTCTAGGCGGCCAATTCGAACCCACCTCTCCCGATTCGTCTCGACTTTCTCCTCTGCCGCGTCCGTGAGAAAACCTTCTCTTGCCTTGGTCCGCCGTTGGGAGCGCGAGTGTTGCGGCGGTGTGGTGCCCCGTCACCTGGACGGTTTCGAACATATGCCGCGTCAGAGGTTGACGACAAGAGCGCAATCATTCCACCGCGGCATCACATCGTCAAACTACGTCTCTTTCCTGAAAGCCCAGCGCACTCAAGATGCGGCGGAATGTGATATCTGATCCTTCACCGTCTCAGCTTCCCTGTGGCCCGCTCTGCCGTCCCATCGCGCGGCTGCTGCCATTCACTCACTCATTCTCGCCAAACGTGAGGTTGCGGATCAAACGGGCGATGCTGACATGACTTCTTCCCCCAGGCCCAACCACTCGAACCAAACCCCCAGCCCCTCTGTCAAGGGGGGTCCCCCCCAGGCACGGACACGAAACCGGCGACATGTTGTTTCAGCATCTTGCCCACTTGGTCCGCAACAGCGTCGCCCTGGAGACTGTGCACGTGAAGTGCTCAACCCAAAAGAACACCAAAAGAAACAAAAACAGCAAAAGCAACGACAACCGCAAGGACAACTGCAGACGAGTGTCGATGTGTGCAAGTTGTGCCGAAGAGAAGTTCCTGGTGCGAAGCGACACGATGCCAAGTAGCTGCAGGCGGACTTTGAGCTAGTTTTGATTTGTCCGCATCGGTGGCACGTTCCTTTTTTCTCTTCTCATTCTGATGAGACGCGATGCGTCCCGCAAGCCCCAGAGACTTTGTGCCGCAGAAACCTTACCGCACACCACAACCACTGTGTTGGTAACTCGGCCACCCAGGCAGAAACTAACTCTGAACACGATTAGGTTGACACCTGTAACCCGATCACGACGGGCCACACAATGTCTCTGGCGCTTAGGGAAATCTCCCGCGAGGTTCGGGTTGGCTTCCACGATGTTTACGTGTGAGCTTCCTAGGGGAGACCCAGTGATCTTCCGGCAAGTCTCTCCAGGCCGCCCTCGGCTTTCTTTTGATGTCGTGCCTCCGAGTCAGTGCTTCTCTATTGAAGGTCTCGTCGATTTTCAATTGAAGACAGCAATGGGCCATGCTTTCTCCCTCAATCTACTCTCGGCAGGGCGGCATGGTCCGAGCCTCCTGAGGCGTCAGCTTGAAAGAGAGCTGTACACCTTCCTGAGCCAGATCGCGCGATGTCCCAACCGGAAGCGGAAAGCCCACGGCCGACGGAGATTTTTCATCTTCGGCGGGCGTTGTCGTCGGACTAGTCGGTCTTGCCTGTCAAACCCCCCGCGACGCCAACGGCTGTGTTTAGGGTGCGGCCGTCGAGGCCTAGAACCTCTCTCTGTGTCTAGAGCTTGAGGCCATCGTGGTGGCTTGTGCTTGCTGCATCACCGATTCAGTTCTTTGCGTCTGGGCCTCTGCCACGCACATGCGCCCGCACAGCCCGGTGGGTTAGTTGCTTGTCGCGAACTGTTCGGGTGTGCGGTGGTGTTTGCGCTGCCTGCGAGCTGTTCTTTTTAGAGGAAGCCGGGAATCCCGACGCCCATCGCGACGGCCGGGATGCCGTTGAAGGGAGCGAGGTGTGAAGATCGGCCCCACTTCTCTTTTTCCTCTGGTAGTTCGGCCGGATGTATCCGACCGGGCGATCTACACAGGTAGCTTGGATGTTTGGTTTTCACAGTTCTTTTGCTTCCTCTTCAGACCTCTCTCGGAGGGTACCTTCGATCCGATCGAGGTGCGTTGTTTTTGACTGTTAGGTTTGCTTGTTGGTTTGCTCGATGCTTGCTGCGGCCGGGGGCTGTGTGTGTGTGTCACTCACGTGGACTTGACGACAAAGGGATGTCTTTCTTTTTTTGTTGTCCCAGCTGGGGGGTTTCGACACACGTGTTCAGGCAGAAGCACGTTTGGCAAGCTACAGCTGAAGGTCATGCCTACATAGTGTGCCGGCTCGGAGGGGAGCGGCGTTTCGAGAAGTCGACGTCGCCGACGGTGGTTGTGGTTTGCCCGCCATGGCCCGTCGGAGAGGTGCGTGAGCGTGAGGTTTTGTCCCACGTCGCGGTGTCCGAGTCTTTCGTAACAGGACGGCGTCTCTTGTGTCTCTTCTCGAGCAGATTGTCTGAGTTTACACTACATACCGAGTAGAATCCAAAGAAGCTGAGGGGAGACTTGACAAGCTCGGGTCTGATTCGGACTTGGCGCCGTCTGAGGGAGTTGGTCTGTTGTGGTATCCGTTAGAGAGGTCACGTTGTGGCGGACCTTCCGGCCGCTCTCGAGTATCGGACGAGTAATGCAGTGTATTCTGTGTATTCTGTGTCTGAGGATAGTACAAATACGACGATTAGAGGTTATTTTACTCTTCATAACCGTCTCCGCGATCTCCGTTCGAAGGGACGCAAGGCACTACTTGTGCCCACGAGCGCGACATCCTCTTCGGGAATGCGTGCTTGCTCTGGGTGAGTCCTGTTCTGAGGAACTGGCTTTTGCGTAGATGTCAACGACAGCGGCCGGCGTCTTCGCTGGTCATCTCTGTCGTATTCATGATGTTTCATACGCGGTTGATTCAGTACGCACAAGGAAGCTTCAGGAGACGAATTCTAGATCGGCGAGGACATCTTCCGCATCCATCGGATATTATGTTGCCCCGATTCGAGGCGCTCTGTTGTGAGAGAAAGGCGAAATACAACGCTGAGCAATGGGTTTTAAGCTCGAGGGAGCCTTGCTCTGCCCTGCACAACCTGCGAAAGACCTGGCCTGCACAGATAGATATACGGAGACCTCTTTCCGATGTGGACATCATCGACTTAGTCCGAGAATCTCTCCCAGCTTCGTCTCGAGTGCTCATCTTCAGCTATCCGAGAATGACAAGTCCCATGCTCGCCAGCCGCCGCACACGTGTTGTGCCTGAGTCGTCCATCGTTCTCCGGCTGAACGGCATTCATCGTGCCTTGTCCTTGCCCCGGGGGGGGTCCTCTGCCGTGACGAACTTCCCCATCTGAAAGTCCGAATCGATCTCATGCATCGGAGGAAGTGAGCCGTCCCATCCTCACCACAGCCTCCTCCCTCGTCTTATTCAGTTTTGCCGTGTGCCCGCTTACCTTATCAAACCTTCCCTTTTTTCGAACTTCCGTGTCAAGTTGAGAACAAATACCGACCCAGCCTCTTATGCATGGAAGCAGGGGGGGAAGAGCGTGGTACAGTTTAAAGTTTCCTCCCGTTGCTTGCGCGCATCTCGTAACCCCGCGCCGCGTAGGAGACCAAGAGGTTTCGTGTGCCGGCAACTCGAGACGAGAGTAGGTAAATCCTTTTTGGAGATCTTCCGTTTTGGGGGGCGTTGCGGGTGTTTCGTGTAGAGGTGAGGGGCTTCTAGACTCGCCGTCACTTTTCTTCGAACGGTCTTGAGACGGGTTTTCCCTAGTTGAGTTGTTACTGCCTGACTTTATTTCCAGATTGCTTCCTTGGGGGCACGTGAGGTGGTTATTCATTTTGGATATCAGGATCGCAGGGGACACACGAGAGCGTCGCGTTATGCGTACTATTAGCAACCACACTGGATCGTTCGAGTAGTAAACCTTATTCGGACTTCTCGGCGGGGACTTCGTGCCGAGTTCCTTGGTTACTTGACGCTTGGGACTGCATGTCCGAGAATCGCAGCACGATGAATTGTCTCGTGAAGAACCTATCCTGGAAAGAAAGCATTGCGTCTAGCCTCCGTTGTCTCTCGGGTCATACTCACGGGCGCCTGGGAGAATCTCCTTTCACCGTGGAGACGACAGACAACAGCACTCAGTCGATTGTCCCATACCATGCGAGTATCGATGAGTGAAGAGTTCGGACACTGTATAAGATGACGGGCTTGAACTTCGCCAGCCATGAGATCGATTCAAAGTCTTGATCGTTTCTATGGATGGGCATCATGTCAGGAAACAAGTCTCAAGAAAACAGAAGCAGAACAGACGAGACCCCATTGTAGGACGCGAAACGAAAGATTAGAAGCAACTAGAGATAATTCCCCCAGAGATATACCGCCGCCTTGTCGTGGGAGAGCTTATCCAAGTCTGCAGAACACTTGCCAGATCTCTTTTTGATCCGCATAAAACAAGGAGGCCTTCTAATGCAGATAGGTCAAGTTGATTTCCGCTCTACGCGTGTTCCGTCCTGGTCCATCTTCATACCTATCCAGTGGTGTCCATTCTGCGGCTAACATGACCTCTGTTGTGAAAAGAACGCGAGCTGGGCTACCTATCTACTATTATCTTCGAGTGCTTTACGGTTATCTTTCTGCTGTGTGTTCAATATGCTGAATAGGCCACGGGAGACGGACGAAGACGGCGGGTAGAACGTCCTCCCATGTCGCGCACCTCGAGTCCCAGCTATAGTGTGCTGGAAAAGCAAAGATGATGTGGGATGTCCTTAACTCCCGCCGGCCTCGGCCTCTTGACCCCGGAGTGCTTCGGGATAAGAGGACATCGCCAGCCCGCTGCGAGAAGGTATGAAAGTAGACAATCTGCCCCGAATAAATAGGGATCGACCAAACAGGCTCTCTGCAGGTAAGAACTCCAGATAGGAAGGAACTGCGCTGCCGTGACGTGAACCCATGTTGGGTACCTATATAAACGCCAAAAGAAGGCACGCTGTCAGGTTTCGTGGGCACAGCACCGTAGTGCGAGTATAGAGGACTGCATACCTTCTTGGTAGAGGTTGATCCACCTCAGAGGAGCACAGCGAGATCCCTCGAGATCCTTGAAGCCGCGCCAAACGTATTGCTAACCCCTATGCCCCCCGTTCGCCTCCCGTCATCTCTTCCGGTGTATCACTGATGCGAATACCATCCGGGGGATCGAACGCAGGCGGAAGACGATTGGTAAGCCGTTCATGAGCTGGTGTACAAGCCTCGAGTCGAGGGCTTTGCGTTCTCTTGAGAGGGAAGGAGCCATGCGATACCTCGGCAACAACTAACTGGCGGCGTGTCCAAGAAAGAAAGGCTCCGGAGGCAGTTTCAGAGGCTCTTGTAGACGGGTGTAACTCGCTACCTTTCCTCACCCTGCCGAGCCAAGAGGGAGTGCACAAGAGAGATGAGTATTCCCACTGAATAGGGTCGAAAAGAGCTTCCCGCCAGAGGTAGGTAGACATCTGCGATCACAACCCACGCCGCGCCGGGTTTTTATCATCATGTATTTTCGCACAGGAATAAATCGGCCGCTCGACATGAGAACGTCGTCTCGAGCCTTACCGCCATGATTTGACCTCGATTCGTGCAGGCGCCCAAACGAGCGGTAACTCGGGAGGAAACCTGAGGGCGTCAGGCCTCGCAGGGAAGGTCTTCAGGGACTGCCAGACACGGCCACTTGCTGCCGTCGAAGCTTGTGTTAGCAAGGAACAACTGGAGCACCGCAGCAATGCCTTCGTTCAGCCTTCGCTCAGGGGCCCCCTTCTGCCACCGCTCACCATGGGCTAACCCTTGATGGTTGAGATACTGCGAGCTCTTAGACACACAAAAACACCTTATTGAGGGGGGTGGATTGATGGTGCTTGTTGTTGGTTCTTTTTCTGTTGAGAAGCTACTCGAAGTTGAAGAGCACGGAGATACAGGGAAGATGCTCTGCCGCCGAGCTCCCTGCAGTGATACACTTTCTCGTGGACGGTGGTGTCCATAGGTATTCGTTGATTCGTGAGTGCCGTTGCGCACGTGAGAGCGGTCTCTCTGGGATCATGGCCCGAGTAACCACTCCGAAGCCTGAGAATGGGGGATGAGGTCAAAGAGGTATGATGAGAGCCTCTGGACGTCTCGAAGAGAAAACCCAGTTGCGATGGCGTCTGGGTATCGGTGAGCTACGTGAACCCATCGCAGGACAATGTTTGCGTGGTCAGCAGATGAAGTAAACTGGAGGCGCAAAAGGTGGCAACAGCACCACAGAGAGAAGTCTCGCGGTGCGCCGTGCCAGTCACTCAGGTGAACTAGAGCTAGCTTGCGGCAAATTGGCTCGGTCTTCATAAAAGATCATACGGTATAACCAAATACTTCATCCCGCGTTGACTTCTCACTTATCCCGACGCAACAATACCTCCCTCATGTCACATTGGCACCCTGACTATAGGTAGACTCGGGCCTTCGAGAAACGACCATCGCTAGCGGCCCTCGGGATGACGAGTGCCGCCAAGAGAAAGAGACCGGTGTTTCTGCTCCCCTTTGAATGTCAAGTTCTCGGGCGACGTGTCACCTCATATTTTATCTTGATACGAAATGTGCTGTTAGACATCGCATTTCTTGGTGAAAGGCCCTTTGAACAGTGAGGTCCCATGAAGTAGATAGAGACAGTCAAACATTCATGAGGTCTTTCTTGGATACTACATAAATTTGACCAGGCACGTACCATCTTGGACGTGAAGGCCGAACCTCCCGGTCTTTTAAAGGGTGACACTGGATCCTGTGAAACCTCTTCCTGATGCATATGAAGAGAACAGAACGCAGCAAGGAATTCTTACAGCTTCAATCTCTCTCAAGGGACTAGAAGCATACCCCGGATTTGGCATCAAGCGCCACATCACGGCAATCCATCTGGTTCACGAAATCTCTGGATATGACGCGTGCCGCCGACAATGGATGCCACTCACTAAGGAAAAGTTGCAGAAGCCACCACTTCAAGCTCTCGAAAGAAGATTGCCAAGTCAGTCTTCTTCGTCCCAAGCCCAATAAACGAGTCCGAGACCGCTATCCATCCTCTGATAGACTTGGAAACAGCACAGTCTCATGTATCTGACCTCGAACTCTTCAACACCAGCCAAGGCGAGAACGATACCATCAGAACGTCTCAGATCCACCATCCCCGCACTCGCAATCGTCGTCGACAACCCCGCAACTAGCCAAGCTCGTTGTGTCGCAGAGTCTGGATATACTTAGTAACTACGGCCTTGGCACACGATTCTATGCAGAACTTGTCGTTGCCTAGAGATCAGCGGCCGCACTCGACTGTGAAACAACCCCAAGCCGGCTACTTGCGATAAAGTTGATCGACGCCCGTGTGCCGGTTGCCGAGCCAAGGCACGAAGGGGCCGGACCGAGAAGTCTTCCAACGTTCAGCTAGATCCATCTACTCTTAATCAGTTACATTCCGTCCGATTACTTGGAAGGCCGAATGTCCAAACTGCCAAGAGGCGGATGGTGGTCGTGTAAGTCTGTCTCAAAAGCAACATGAATCGCCATTATTATGAGTGGTATCAACTAAGATAAGTCTCCGTTTACCGAACCTCAACCCTTCCCGGTAACGAGATTGGATGTTCCAAGCAGCGTCGCCCACGAAGGGGGGGGGGGGGGGGGGGGGGGGTGGAGGCTTGGACCCGAAACAATTCGGCGTGATATCCGGATAAATCACAAAAGATGGCCTCTGGTCAAACTCACGCGGGGAGTAGCAAAGGCACGTGATGCTTTGACTGTTCCCTTGCACTTGGAACCCACTCATGGCTGCAACAATGACCCGACGAAGCTGGACCCCGGGAACGACCCCAATGCGCGGCACTGTAAGAGAGATCTCAAGCTGCGGCCCAGACCCATGAACAGCCAGCCAGCGTGGGTAATGGGGCAGAGCCGCACTGCCCACCTCGCCGTCCGGTAGGGCAGATTTGATACGGGGATCTGCCTGACGGAAGCAGAATATTATCCGCCTGGGCCGAGTCAAGATGGACCGAGTTGGCCACTCGCGCCCTCGTGTTCGTCCGATTCTCTCGGATAATGGAGAGGTTGAGTTTGGCGAGCCCAGACCCCGAGAAAAGTTTCGTTTCGAAAGTCGATAGTGTCCCAATGTCGACCAAACGAAGATCGTGTGCGGCTCGGCCAAAGTGCTGTCCTGGTACATATCAGCCGGAATATGAATGGGGCGTTTTGTTTCACGGAACCGCAGCCGACAGACTTGGGGGAGGAGAACTGGGCCATTGCGTGCTAGTTGAAGTCCCCGTCTCCGTCTGACCTGACAGCCGACCCAGATCGTTGCGACATTGCCCCGGCAGCCTCGACCGATAACAGCTGAGGTCGGAGCCGTGTTCCCAGGAATGTCCAACCCCGGTCAAATTGCTAAGACAAAACGCTGACTGATCATGGCTGAGGCGCGCGACTGTCTGGACTCGTAGGCCGTGCGGCTGCAGGAGCCCCTGTTGACGCGAAAGGATTTCTACTATGGGCGAGCTACTACTCCACATGGTTATCAATCTCCTTGATTTCTGGGCAGAGAGGAGAGCTCACTGTCAGCGAATGGAGCGGCGGGGGATGCGAATGAGTCGTTCATACGCGGAGACTCGGCTCATCCGTGCGCAGCGATGGCTTCAGATGAGGATGCGAGATATCAGGCAAGAAAAAGGGGTAGACGGACAGGCTGGGCTGCTGTGTCGGGAGAAAAAATTGCACTGGTAGCAGCAGACAACGTTGTCAACGCCATCTGATCACTGTCGCAGATGAAGATCTCGGCGTGGAGGTCGAGTTTGCTTTTTCCTAAACAACCTGATCGGATTTGACGGCGTAGGATGCCAGCACACTCGGACGTGTCGTGCCTCCGAGATCCTTGTCTGGCGTTATTACGGAATCCTGCGGGACTGGGATGAATGGAACGCGCAGAGAACATGACTGGCCGTGCATGCCGCTGTCATCCCTGGCGCTATGAACCCGGGGAGACGGCTGTCGTTGCTAGATGAAAAGAAGGAGTCCTCCATCGTCCACCGGGGCGGCAGGAGCTCTGAGGGCGGCCGTAGTGTATCAAGGCCGGACGAGCAAACTTTCGCTGAGCGTCGCACGAGTGGGAAAATGCACCGCATCTATTGTTTTGTGGTGGACGGGTTGGGGCGGTTTGGACGTCGATGGTGTCGCGATCCGTAACGTGGGCGGCCGAGAGCTTCCAACGGTATTCCGCCCTTCTTGGTGCTGCATTCCCAAGGCTTCCGGGGCCCCTTGGCGAATGGGATTCGATTCACCCGTCCGTGAGAGTGACGAGACTGATGTTCCCGCCCGCGCCGCACCTGACTGGGGCACCCGGCAGCCTGTTCATTACTTGCGTCCTGTTGCTATTCTCAAGGGCATCTCCAGCATTAACCTTGGTAGTCATTCTGTTGAGCGAACCGTGGCCTCTGACATCGCCGGCCCTCTCGAAAAGAATTTCCGCAGCGTATGCCCAGGGCGCGCATTGTCTTGATCGAGACCCTGTCTCGTGTCCCCTGCCTCGAGGGTGATCGGCGCAACTAGCGGCTCCATGCCATAATGGGTGCAAACAGATCCCAGTTGATACTGCGTCGTATCTCGTCAGTCAAGAGAGATGATGAGGTAGGTGAAAGCAAGCGGCGTACGCTCGAGAGCAACAACGAGGCCCGTCTGTAGAGGATGTCGTAGATATCAGGTGGCGGGTGTTCTGCTGCACGTTGGAACAGTTGTCACTGCTGGTGATGACTTGCAGACCCCTTGCAATTGCATTTCTGGGGGCCTGCATTCTGTAATGTAATGCTACTCCATCAAGCTCTGCCAGGCGGCCCACTGGTAACCTCAGGTCGATGGAACCGGCAGGGCGACGATGACCGCGCACCATGTATCCGTATTATAAGGTGGATTCTGAGGAGAAGAGCTCGAGCCTCGTCCTGTACAACGTAGGTGGTTGCATCGAAGTACCTAGGGACATCTTGGGAGCAACAGAAATTGGCCGACGAGAACTGAGCGCAAGCTGACAAAGGAGGGATGGTTTGACAGGCCGCAGGCAGGTGTCAGTCGATCGGGCGCTGGTATTAGTCTCATTCTAACGCAACACTTTGGTGTTTGGGACAGCTGCCCGCGAAGTGGGAGCTACGAGCCCGATGTCATATGGACCCAATCATCCGCAGAGGATGATCACATCTCGCCTTCTTCTGCGTGTGGGCTCGGAGCCGGGGTAATTGCGAGTCGAGAACTACCGCATTGTTTTGATCCCGACCCAGCCAGCCCCCTATTTTGCGCAGGTGGAAAGGGAAAGTTTGTTGCGCATCTTTGGGCGTGGAAACAGCCCTACTCTCGGTTTCATTGCGCCTCTGTTCTCTCACTTCCCACCGAGAAACAGAGCGGTGGTGTAGGTATCTCGAATTCGATAATTCGATATTTCGAGGTGTTTCTTGGGTCAGCTGCGTGTTCCATGTCTGAGACAGACACGAGTGCCTCTTGGCCTGTGACCTCGCTGGGCTTCCCTAAGAGCTGGATCCGGGGCGGGACTAAGGGCGACTAAAGGCGGTGGTTTGGCCGAAGGTGCCGTCTGGCTCTGAAGTCGTCGGCAAGCCATCCCCTTTTCCTGCCGGACCAACCAGCCTCGTCGAGTTGTCTAGCTGCAAGTGGTTCACAAGACCCCTGAAGGCGTATTGCCCGAGAGCCGTGCATCCCTGGCCTCGCAGCTCATTTGTCCAGATTAAGGTGCTGGACTTCCCTGCGGCCTCTCCACCAAACCGGGCTTGGCCTTTTTGTTTTCTGAAGGGTGGAGACCCGATTGTGGTTCTGGAGACTGCGAGTTGGGAGCGAAAAGAGAGGGAGAGAGCCAAAGCTGGCCGTTTCCTCTGGCCGGACGAGCTGTCGAGGGGAATGAGAGCCGTCCAAACAGGCTAGGGGCCCTGCAATAACCGGTGGGAGCCAATGTGGTTGGTCGTGGCTATCCGTAGAAACACTGGTAGTGGTGATCTGAAGGAGGAAGGAATCGACGAGTGATAGAGGGCTGGGCGATATCGCCTGGGATGTGGAGGGCGGTTGGGCGGGCAGCATCCATCCCCGTCTCGCGGGCCGTTGCCAGGCAGAGCAGAGCAAAGCAAAGCAAAGCAAAGCAAAGCAGACCAGAGAGCGGTGTGCTGTTGATAGTGATTGGGGCCCGCTCCGCAGGCGGACAGGCCTATTGAACGGAGTATCCGCACGGCGTTGGGGGGCCCGGCGTGGTCGGTATCCACGATACATTCGCTGGCGGCTGTCGGGTGGTGGTGAATGGCGCCTCTGTGGTGCTCAAGTGGTGCGCGTGTGCATGTCGATGATATGTCTGCAGCTGGTGGTGGCCGGGGTGGACCGGCGGGAGCCACCGCTGAACCACATGGGCAGCGGCGACCAAGCCAGGGGCTGACCGGGAGGGACAAGCCCAACTTGGTGCCGGAGGGCAGTCGGTGCCGGAGTCCTGAAGGATTTGAGAAAGGGAGAGAGAGAGAGAGGAAGAACGCACGGGCAGAGAGAGCATCAAGCGTCTCGAGGCGACGTTAGATCAACCTGAAGTGTGATGTGTGTTGGAGCCAGAGGGTTTGTAGATGGAGCGAAACGTGTGTTATGCACGTCGAATGCAAATGCAAGTGGCACCTTAAACAACTCGACACCTCCATTGCTGTTGTGAGCTGGTAGGGAGAGGGTGAAGAGGCGGTGGTTGTGGTCGTGTTGGTGTTTTTGATAGGTATTTTGGCAAGTAGGTAACATGGCAGGTACGAAAATACAAGCCCAGGGAACCAGGTGGAAGGCAAAGAAGGTACATTGTCATTGGGTAGGTACTTGGGTAGAAATGGGCAGGTAAGTACTTGTACACACCGCCATCGTAGATGCCTTGCTTACTGACACCACAAGGCCACCGACTAACTTGCGGTTTCTTGTAGAGTGACAGAATGACAGACTGGAGTCTGGAGAAAGGGTCCAAGCTGCATTTTATTAGCCTCTTCTTGCGTAGTGTGACAGGACAGCGAGGAAAGAGAGAGCTCCAGCAGCTCCAGTAGCTCCAGTAATAGTGTAGAGAGCAGCACCACCACCACCAGCAGAACAGAACCCGCAATACGCAATGAGGTGACGAGAGTGCAGATTCTGCTCTCAACCCTTTCCTTTTTTTTTTTTTCCTCCCATCGCTTTTTCGCCTTCTTCTGATCTTTTTACTTTTAGTCTCTGTCACATCTTGTCCTTTCCCGTCGATTGCGACTACGACTGCGAACCCCCCCCCCCCCCCCTTTCCCTTCCCTTCGCTGCCCATCACTCTCTCTCTTGGGGCCAGACTTTGTCTTTTGAGCCGGATTAGACACACCCAACGACCTTCCCCTCGCAGTCACCCGCATTTGTTCACGACTCTCCTTTCTGCTACCGTTCTAATACTAAACTAATTCGCATCCTCCGCACTCCTTACCCTCTCTTCCCCCCCTTCCTCCTATTACGTCTCCTCACACCTCTCTCTCTCTCTCTTCTCACTCACACACCTTCCGTACCCTCTTCTATAACGACTTGTCCCGTGTTGCCCAGCCTGAGTGCCGGCGTCCTCGTCCTCTCCTCGGACCACCCACCTACTTCCGTACGTTCGGTATAATACTTCGATTCGACCAGCCTGCCGATTCTTCACTACCACCGCTCCATACGCATCTGCAGCCACGATTACCCCAATAAGCTTGTGCAACTAATACGCACGCCTCACCCGAACAACACGACGGCCGGCGAATCGTCTTCCACGGATTCGAAGAGCGACCGCATACCCGCATACGAGACCGACGGCGACAGCAACATTCCAGGCACATCTCTGATGGACAACCCGGACAGCTACCTCGTGTCTCACACACTGCTAATTCCTAATTAACGAAAAGAGCAACGACCCATCCCATCCGCTCAAACGGTCACCGACGGCATATACAACGCCGCCGAAGAACAGAACGGAACAACAGAGATTGGAAGAAGGAAACACCACGGAGACGTTGCGAAATCAGGAGACATCGAATCGTTGCACCAAAAGAAACGCCGACGACCACCACTCCGAGTTACAAATCTGCAGCATCTCACCTGCTCCAGTGCAAGTCGGAAGAGGAAAAGAAAATCAATAAGAAAAAGCAAGCAAACAAGCAGACGGACAGGCACCTCATTTCCATCATTCTGGCGGAAAAATCAACGATAACAGCTATCGACGACCCTACCACGGAAACGAAGCCGCAGACGCACGAACCACACGGCGACCCCCCCTCCTGGGACGCAGCCGAGCCAGGAATTGACTTGCTGTGGGTGGATTCCACTTTCCACTAACAGAACAGGCCTCGACCTTTAGTGGTGTGTGTTTGTGCGCACTGCGCGTTTGTGTGTGTGTGGACCGGGGTCAGTCAGAGACAGAGGGCGAAACGGGATCCCCCAGCGACCCCCCCTTCCCTGGCATTCAGCACCCAGCAGCACCCTACACTAGCAGGCCCAGCACCCAGCACCTACCCAGTACCCCCCAAGCAAGCACCCGCACTCGCGACCAAAATTAAAGTAAGGGTATACAGGTGGTAGGGGAGCGCAGAAAACACGAAAAAAAGACGAGTGCAAAAAAGAAAATAAAAATACAACGCTCCAAGCCCTGGCCCCCGACGCGCTGTGCTGCGCATCGAAGCGAACGAAAGCGGATTCCAGAGACGCGAACATGGCAACGGCCGGTTTCGAAGCTGCGGGCCATGCCCCGACGCTGAATCCCACATTGTCGTCCTCTGCTTCTGCTTCTGCTTCTGCTTCTGCCTCTGCTTCAGCATCCGCGTCTACATCCGCATCCGCGTCCGCGTCTGCATCTCCTTCCTCGCTATCCTCACACTCGCACCCTGTTTTTCACACTCCCGCTACAACCACAAGTTTGGCAGACTCAACCGCCAACAATTCACCATCTCACCACGCGCACCGCCAAAGCCACAACTCGTCTAAGTTACCGGCCTTTCGATTCGCCGACTACAAACACCAATCCCCACGTCTGGCTCTCCCCTTGTTATTGCAGCAGCAGCAGCACATCCCGCCGTCTCCCGTGTCGCCAACTTCGGTTGCCAACGAAAACGACGCCGACTCTCCCGCTGCCGCAGTCACTGCAATCGGAATTGGTCTCAGTACCGATACTGCCACTCCTGCGACCAATCACGTAGCCACTGCCAACGCTGCCGTTGACACTGCCACTCCCGCTCTCGCTGGCACCACCACCTCCTCCACACCAACAACAATAACAAGCATAACACCCACGTCAGACGTCGGATTGTCGCAACAGCCACACCAGCACCCCAACTCGTCCGATACCACCACCGCCGCCGCCACCACCCAACACACCCAATCCGCCCGCCCGACTTCACTTCGTCTTCACCACGATCGTCGCCCTTCCCACCGCCAGCTCTCGCCTAGGATATCCAGCCCCATCCACGAGCTGCCCGAACCGCCTCCGAAGCTCAGTCCGCGATCGCGAGCCTCGACTTACCAGACCGCCTCGCAGTCCACCCCTGCGACTCCAGCCATCTCACCCAGGCGGCCCGCTTCTTACCCGGATAGATCGCCCGTCATCGTACAGCAATCAATCGCCGAGTCCAAGACATCTGCCCCTGCTTCTAGGTTACAGACGCGCAGAAGCGCCGCATCTCGAACCCGCGAGCCAGATGCGACAGACGTCGAGTCGCCGCCCCCGCCTCTAGAAATCCATCATCACCACCCTTCCGACGCCAGCGACGACCTTTCTCCCGGCACAAGGACCACCAAGGATTGGGCCCAAGGCCAGCGCGAGTTGATACTGCCAAAGACGCTGCAAAACTCGAGCCCGACCGATGAGAAGCGAAAATCAGTGACGTCGCGACCTCCCATCTCCTTCAGAGCCCCATCCAACGCCGCCTCGACCACCTCGGTCCGCGTCGCTCCCATCCGATCCTTTCGGTCATCAGGGTCTCGTCGCAGTCTCGGACTCGACAGCAGCACCTCCACCATGCGATCTTTCGACTTCGGCGACGAGTATGCCGACTCGAATCAGCGCGACCGTACTTTGCGCGCCCTCGAGGGCAGGATTGACGATGATCTTTCGCGTGTGACACCGCCGCACTCGGCTAACCCCGCCAATATCGTCGACGACGACAACACCACCGGTGACGTATTCATGAAAATCGCGAGGCAGGAACCCACGCGCCGCGGCTCCGGAGACGTTGCGCCGCCGGAAGAATCGAGTGCTATAGTAAGTTCTTAGCCCATTTCCCGGCTTTGCCCTGTTGTTTCGGCATGTCTCCTAGCGCCCTTCAGACGACCGTGCTCTGCTGTCTGTTCGCTGTTATATCTCCATATTTTTGGGTCATCATCCCGCTCTTCCCTCCGCGCGCCCATGCATTCCACACCCCCTCAACCCCCAACCCCCTTCTCCAACATGCCACCCAGTCCAGCGCCCTTAGCGCGACTTCATTTCATTCAGGTTCCGGCGACGCTAGCCGCGCCGTGGCGCTTTTGATGCGAGCACAAAGTTTGCCCCGGACAACCGACACCTGACTGACATCAACCAACAGGCCCGAGTTACCAGATTCTCCCACCGTCGACCCCTCTCGGCAGCTGTCCCCCTGTCCTATCACCCTACCTCCCCGCCCCAGATCAGTCGTCGTCTTTCCGACCAGCAAGAGACTTCTAAGAAACGCGCACGCCAGTCGGAGGACGAGAGTGTCGCGGACCCAATGGCACGCGCTCTTGCCTACCGCTCCGGTCTGAGTCGAGACCGCCCTGCCTCAGTACATCCCGGCGAGGACCTGGGTCGCTCCAAAACCTTCAACGTTGCCACCCGCTCCTCAGCAAACACGCCCCGTTCATTCACCTTCCAGGATCCGTTGGACAGCTCACCCTACGGCCGAAGGAGGCCTTCACTGACCGACGCCAACACCCCTTACTCTGCCCGGAGCTCGGCATACAGGCAGTCCAACCTGTCTTACGGTCAGACGCGCACCTACAACTCGTCGCCCTTGGTGCCCAAGACGATCGAGACCCCGCGAACCGAGACGAACAACGACGCAGGGAACGCGGCAGAAGGCACAGAGTCGACCGCAACGGCATCGACGACAGCACCATCGACGGTCTGGGACGAGCTCGACGACCTGAAGTCGCGCATCCACCGACTGGAGTTGACTGGCAAGCTGCCGGCCACATCAGGCGCCGCGATGTCTCGGGCGTCCGACGAACGACCGCCTACGGCAACCAATACCACCATGTCGACTTCGCCCAAGAGAACGTCCGGAAGTAACCATCCGAACGGCGACGCCATCAGCACGACGTCGTCGCAGAGGGAGACGCAGCAGCCCATTCTCCTCTCGGCCGTCAACAAGTCCAAGCCGTTCCTGAGCGATGAGGTAGCGAGAGCTCTCGAGACGGCGGCAACTGAGGCCCTGGCGCTTGCCAACATGATGGGCACCGCAGGCCAGCCCGGCCCGATATCAAGCGGAGCCAGCACCATCGGCCTGGGAACTAATCTGACCGATCGTCAGCTGAGGCGCAAGGCGGACAGCATCTGCCGCAGTCTGACCGAGCTGGTACTGGCACTGAGCGAGGAGTCTGCGCGAGAAAAGACCATCCAGGTCAACGTACCCACCCCCAAGGAAACGGCTCCCTCCACACCCACGATGATCAAGACCTTTACTGCAGGCACATCAAGCACGGCGGTCTCTGCACCTTCAAGTCATCGACGACCTAGTTTCGGTTCAGAACACCCGCAGCTTCAGCTTCAGCAGCAGCAGTCGCAGCCGCAGCAGCAGACGCTCCCGCGGCCTACTGTCAACGTCGTTACCAGCCCCCGGGCGTTGTCCAAGTACGAGGAGAGACGTAGCACGATGCTCAGCTCGAGCGCTCTGCCCAGCCCTAGGTTCGCGCTGCCGCCGGGCACGATTCCCTCTACCCCAGGCGAAGGTACCAAGACCGCCCACCGTAAATCGTCACTCTTCATTGGCCGCACCCGTCGGGCTGTTACGGAAGAGCCCGAGGACGGCCGGAGATCTTCGATGCTCCTTAGAACGCGACGGGCAGGCACGGAGGAGCCCGAGGACTCCCGCGACAATGCTCGCCAAGAACCGCCCCGTCAGGAGAGTGGTCGCCAGACCTCTCTGCTCCGCACCCGCCGAGGAACCATCGGCGACGACGACGACGAAGCGCCTCGATTCCGCGCCCCTTCTCGGGCCGCGACGGAACTGCAAACACCTGCACGCGCCGTCTCTCACACTTACCACCCTCACACTGCGGCGAACGAAGTGGCGTCGCCGGCCTCTTCTGCCCTCCCCCGCAGGCGATTCGGCGCTTCCGCCCTTACCTCCCGCTTGGTTGCGCCCTCGACACCCTCTCTCACGACACGCCGGTATCTGGAACGAACCCCAGAACGCGACGTGCCCTCATCAACTGAAAAGGCGACTGAAGAACGCACGCAGCCCACCGTGTCGCAACCGCGACACTTTTCACTCAGCCATACATCGTTGCTGAACCGGGCCAGCAGCATCACCCGCAGGCCAAACCGCGACAGCACGATAACGAACACGTCGACTGCTGCTCAGGCAGGCAGCTATCGATGACGCCTTGACGAATGACACCCACATGGATGAATGTACCATTAGATCTCTTTTTCACGCTGGCGTCATTCTTGTTTGGCATTAACACCGCATGCATGGGCTGGGCACTTGTCACTTTGTATTTGTATGACAACGACGGACGGCCGGCTACTGTTGAACCGGCTCCTTTGGGGAAAGCTGGAGCATTTGTATATTGAGCGATCCATACACGGGGACAAAACGTTGCGGACAGGGCCGGCGCAGATAGGCCGCGGCGCGTATGGTCGAATACCCGTACTTTGGGTCCTTGCCAGGGAAAGGAAGGGTCTTCATCCCGAGGCTTATGCCATCGATCGAGGTGTTTTGGTCATTGTTTTAGGACATGGTAGAACAGCGAAAAGTTAATGCATGAACTGCATCCGTTGAGTATCGACGAGGTTACTGGCCAGTGTGCTACTCTGAGGTGTGTGACTCGACCCGTCAATTGACTTTTGTCACACGTGGCGGGCCGCTTTCAGGATCGATGACCGTTGATAGTGTACCGCGCTTTGTCCCGAGATCTAGACTCAGATCCGTGCGAGAGCACAACAGGAATCTGGCGCCATGCCTCGACTTTGAGAGTGATGACGGGAGTCACACGAGGCTTGAGGGTTACTATCGTCGGGCAGCTCATTCACTTTTGGGGTGGTTCTTGGGATGAACATAGGCACTGAGCCACGTTTGAACTTCTTTTGAAAAATTTGGGAGAATAATGTTCGGGATGGGAAGACAATGCTGCCGGACTGAGTCTGACGTTTGACTCATCCGGCGACGGTGAGGGTTGTTGATTGAGGCGGGACCCTGCGCAGCAAGCCACACACTGTGACACCCTGGAGGGTTTTTTTTCTCTTTCGGGCGCGGGGCATTGCATGGGACCTACCTACCTAACCAGGCTTTCCCCGGACCTCACCACTCACATTTCATCTCAGATATTCGACAGGCCTTCTGCCGCATCACTTCACCCATGACGGCTGGCGCTATTCGTCTTTTTATAAATCCCACCATCTCCCCTCTCACCAAAACACCCGCAAGGCTACTACGGACAGCAGCAAACCCCATTTTTCCGTTGGCAAACTTCTCCACTGCCCGACGAACGCTGCAGCAGCAACGCAAGCCCGGAGCTACTACCGCCCGTCTTACACAGATCCCATCAAGCTCGACAGGAAGAGTGAACATGGCCGACGGCTTCGACGAGACGGCCGCCGCGGCGGTCGAGGACAAGGCCCAGCAGGGCAGGAGATCAGGCGGCGGCAATCGCAAGGGCGGTCGCGGAGGCGGAGGAGGGGGAGGTCAGAACAGAGAGGTCCTCGTGTCGAAAGCGCTATCGAAGCTGCTGCGCCACCAGGCCGAGAACGCCGGCATCACCCTCGACGAGGGCGGCTACGCTCCCCTGGACAAGGTGGTGAGTCTTTCTTCTTCATCGCGACGCCTTTCTCACATGAACTGTGGAACGCAAACTAACAACGACAAAGCTCGCCTACGGGCCCATAAAGTCCCTGAAGGTCACCTTTGAAGACATCCAGGCCGCGGTCACGACGTCGGACAAGCAGCGCTTCGCCCTGCGTCCCAGCGGATCGCAAGACGAGACGGCCTCCACCGACCCTGCGCACTGGCTGATCCGCGCGAACCAGGGGCACAGCATCAAAGTCGACTCGGCGGCGCTGCTCACCCCCATCACGGCGGAGGCGGGCAACGTGCCCGAGATGGTCGTGCACGGGACGTACTTTGCCTTCTGGAGGCAGATCGAAGAGTCGGGGGGTTTGAAACGCATGGGCCGGAACCACGTGCACTTCGCGACGGGGCTGCCGGGCGACGAGAGGGGCGTGGTGAGCGGGATGAGGCGGGACGCCGAGGTGCTGGTGTACGTCGACGTGGAGCGCGCGCTGAGGGAGGAGCCTGGGATGAAGTGGTGGGTCAGCGAGAACGGGGTGGTGCTCACGGAGGGGGACGCCGAGGGCGCGGTGCCGTGCCGGCTGTTCAAGGAGGCGAGGGCGCGGGACGAGAGGGGGCCGGTGGGCGTGCTCTGGGAGAATGGGGAGAAGGTCGCGGACCTGCCGGAGGGGCTGAAGATGAGGCGGCCGCCGGGTAAGGGGCCTTCGGGGGGCAGGGGCGGAAGGGGTGGTCAACGGGGCGGTCGGTCTTGAGGGGGCAGTACATGCGGCGATGATGTAGAGGCCGGACGTTATACGACATGACTGATACGGTTACAGCTGTATTGCTGAGAAGAGGCAGCAGATATATACCTAAAGGCCTACCCGAAACGGGGAAAAAGACTTCCCATAACACGAGTCGGAAACGACAAGATTACTCCATCAGTGCTTTTCGTAGCGTGTGTGCATGATCCTCAACTCCCTCAGTGGCTAAGACAGCCCTCGCGTAGGTAATTCAAGAAAAAATAGAAACGTCCTCCTGAAGCCCGTCTCAACGCTTCGAAAACAAGTCACGTCACTCTGCCTTATCCAACTTTCGAACCACCACCGTGTCGGACTATGGCCCGAGCAAAGCCGTGCCGGACTACGGCCCGAGCAAAGCCTTCCTCTTGGCCTCCCTCCTTTCGAGCTCCGCCAGCATCCAGTCCAGCACGCCCTCGGCCATCTTCTCCTTGGCGCCCTTCTTAGTGAAGGCCTTGGTGACGGTGCCTAGACCGTCCGGGATGAGCGGGTGTAAGTCGAAGTCGGCGCGGCCGTTCCAGAAGTCGCCGCCGGGCACGTCGGGGTTCTCGGTCAGGATGTAGCGCGGCGTGGGCAGGTTGAGTCGGCCCGCGAGGTCGACGACCCGCTTCGTGGCAGGGAGCTCCGAGACGTCGCCGCCAAGGGCCGCGCCGGCCGTGGGCGTGCTAGTGGACGAGGGGGAAGAGGACGATACCCTAGAGGGGGACGCGGGTGCGGGCGGCGAAGAGCCCGACGGCTTGGGAGGGGACGTCATTCGCGGGTTCTTAGCAGGCTTCTGCCGCGGCGACGGTGTCGGCGCTGGCTCTCCCGACGGAGAGGCTCTGGTGGGCAGGGTCTGCTGCTTTTGCGCGGCGGCGGTGCCGGACGGCTCTGTTGGGGGAGACCTCGGGGGAGACCTCTTGGCTGGCACGGAGACGGAGACGGAGGCTGCATTAGACGCGGCGGGAGCGGGAGCGGGAGCGGGTGACGCGAAGGGCTTATGTTGCTTAGGAAGCTCTCCCGAAGGGAGCATGTGGCCGTTGTCGATGAGCCATTGGCAGGCAGACTTGGCTGCGTACTGCTTCGCGTCCTGCTTACGGGTGAAGTCCGGGCTCTTCGGCGAGTCTGAGTGGGTGCCGTAGCCATGCCGGGGGAACGTGTCCTGGGTCGCGTCGAACGTGAGGAAGCAGGCCCAGCGCAGCTCCGGGGACTTGCCCAGACGAGGTTCCTGGCGTGCTTCGTCCCTGAAGGTCACCGTCTGGCGACGGACTTGGAGGAAATCTGGGAGCGACGTGTTAGTCATGTTGTGGCTTTGAGAAGGACGAGGAGGGGATCTATGAGGTGGAGGGGGCACACTGGTCTCACGCGGACGGGATTTTCTCTGATGTTTTCAAGCGACAGATGCCACGGAAAGAGGAAAGAAAAAGGGCGCTTTACGGTTGATAAAACTTATCCAGTTGCTGGTGCCAAGGTCTGCGTCTGGGCGCGGGGCGGGGCGGAGGAGGACGGCGATGGCGGCGAACTCATCTTCAGTCAGGGGCGCGGGATCGCCCGTTCTCGTCTCATAGGCCTCCTTAGCCGCTATGTACGATTTAAGGGCGTTCCAGTCTACCCTATCCCGCGGGGGCGAGCCGCTGGTCGACGGATTCGACATGGCGGGAACGGGGAGGTGTGAGAGATATTTGTCTCAGTAGGGATGACTGGCCGATGAGGATAACTCTGGGGTTGGTCGGGTGAATCGATGCCTCTATGGATGATTGATTAGATCGCCGGTGTCGATAGCTCGTCCAGAAAAGCCGGTGTTTTCAGGCCGTCGTCTGAGGTCGGCGTGCTTCTTTATGCTCGGAGGACGACGTGGAAGTTATGTGCGTCTGGGGAGTCTAAGTCAACGACACCCCTTCTCACAGTGCCTGTCCGCGGCAGGTGGGGGCTGCATTTTTATCATGCGCGCCTGCCTACCTACCCTTTTGGACCGATACCCTTTTTTTTGTGTGGCCGGGCGAGCTCGAGTTCCATGCAGGAGGCCGGTCTACCTACCTCGTGACTCGTCTTGCAATCAACCTTTACGACTCGGAAACCAGGAGGTAAAATTACAACCGCGAGGAAATCATTCGTCCCTTGCGCTGAAAAAGTTTCCCCAATCAAGGGGGTTCCATTGTTTTGTTTTAACTCGACGTGTTTGTCCACTTGGCTGAACTTTGGGCTGAATCCACCATGTACACGGTTCTGCAAGGAGTCTGCGCCGATTGGCCGACTGGCTGCAGGTACCTTGTATAGCCATCCGCGTCTTTCACTGCCTATGTGCACACATACACACACCGTGGGCGTCTGAAGAGGACGACTTTTCCGCTTGAAGTTACAGATATCCCATGAGCCTCTAACGGGTATACATAAAAACCGTAAACGCTAAACACCACAACTTTTTGCTCTTCTTTCCCCCTCGAGCCCGCCTTAGTTGAAGAAGCCCGTGCCGTCGTCCTCGTCGTCGTCCTGCTGCACGGGGGTCTTCCACTTGAACCCCTTCTCCTCGTACTTGCGTCCCTTGTCCTCGTGCTTGCGGCCCCGCGTCCTGTCCTTCTGGAACTGCTGCTCCTGCGGGCGGAGGTTCTTGACCCTGCCGGGTCCGGATCCCGGTCCTGATGCCGGCTTGCCCTTCGTGTCCGCCTGCTTCCTCACCGGCCGCTCCGGCCGCTTCTTGGACGCGCTGGCGTCTGCGTCGGTCGGGGATTTGCGGTCACGTAGCCTGTACAGCGCCGCCTCGCCCTCGGGCAGCGTCTTCTCGATCGTCGCCCACATCTTGGGCCGCTCGGCGTGGAGGGCTTGCAGCGCCTTGGGCTGCTTGAACGGCTTCTTTTCGTCCGTCTCGTCGGCGGGCTTCTCCTCGCCCTCGCTCTCTCCATCGCCCTTCTTGTCTTTGTTCGGGTACAGACTCTCGTAGCGCTCCATCAGCGGGAAGAAGCGGGCATAGGCGACATCGACCTCGGCTACGTGCGCCTCGTTCTCGAGGCGCTTCTTCTCCTCCGGGTCTTCGGACTGCTGGATCTTTTTGCGGAGTTGTCTAAGCAGGCGCTCCGCCTTTTTCCGCTCTAAAAGTCGCTCGTTAGTCGGAGTCGCATGCGGTGGCCTTCAAAAGAAACATACCAAAGAACCGGACCATGTGATACTTTGAAATCATCTGGCTCCTCTTCTTCTTGAACGAATGGTCCTCCACCCTCTCCTCCAACGCGCCCAGCTCCTGCTCCAGGTCGTTGCGGACCGTGGCCGGCAGCTCCTTGCCGCTCTGCAGCAGTCTCCTGATGGTGCGCGCGCGCGTCTTGTTCCAGTTTGCCGTGCCCTGCTTCGCCTTGTGCTTCTTCTTGGCCGCATCGGGGCCGGTCTTGGACCGTTTCGACGCGGGCTGCTCGCCGTCGTCGGCATCGGGTGAGTCGTGGCGCTGGTTCTGCTCGGGGACGTCCTGCATGGCGACGTCCGAGTCGACCTCGGAGTGCGATCGTTTCGTGCCCATGATGATCGAGTGGCAGCTGGGTATCACAGGTTCGCGGTTGGGAGTTTGCGAGATGCTGTTTGCCGATCCGCCGACGATGGCCAAAAATTTAGTTCGTTATCGGTCGTCTGGAGGCTGCAGACCCCACCTGAGGCTTATCAGTCCATTCTGGGACTAGCGTGAATGCAGAGCCGCCCAAGCCAATGGCAGCCCCCAATTACACCAACGGCTCACTGAGCTGAAGCGAAGCTCCCCATATGCCATGCCGTAGCTCGCGCCTCAGTGAGTTGAGATAGAATCGTCAATCTCGATATTGTGCCGACCTCGTTGGAATCTCTAGCTTCAGAAGAACGCGCCTACATATTAAAGGCAGCTGAACCCCCATCAGATCAAATTACCAGGGACAGTTTCCAATTCTTCTGACCCATATCGCGTCATACTACGGGTTACATACCAACCTCCGCCAACCGTGCCGAGAGGGCGCGTATAGAATCCGAGTCCGACTTTCGACACGGTTCTGAAAGGCGAGGACGGCCTCCGATAAAACGCTTCAAATAAGCGCGCTGCAGTTCAGGCGCGTGCGGCCGCCATGGACCGCCCGGAGCCTGGGCTCATTAAGTGGTCCCAGATCCCGGGTTTCGACAGCTTCATCCACATCAACCTGCAGCATCGCGTGGTGCAGCTGTACAAACCCGACGGCCTCGCCCAGAGAAGCAGGTTCGACTACACCAGGCTTTCTAAGCACGATGACTTCCCGACGCTGACCACCTACGACTGGTCGCCCACAGTGCCGGGCCTCCTGGCCGTGGGCACGCAGACTGGTGTTGTCAATCTCCTGAGGATGGACGACAATTCTAATGCGTACATCGAGCTGAACCTCAAAATGACCAGAACCTGCCAGGCGGTGGCTTTCAACACCGAAGGCCTCCTTGCTGTCGGCTTGGATCGAGTGCGCATGGACCAGTGCCTTCACATCTGGGACGTCAACCGGCTGTCGTCGATGAACAAGACCGCCAAAGGCTTCCCCCAGGATCTGTCCGCCTTTACGGAGCCCACATATCGTCTGGAGCCCAGTGTTTCGGTATCCAGTGTCAAGTTCTTTGAGGACAACCCAAAGACCTTGGTCGTTGGTATCAAGGCCCAGGGGCTCCGCATCCATGACCTGCGAGGTAGGCATTGTCTTGCGCTGCGTCACGACTTGAATGCTGACATTTTGTCCCAGATCCTGGCAGTGTTGTCACCTTCCAGACCAAGTGCAACAACAACCTGGCGATAGACTACGCAGACCAGAACTACTTTGCATCCTCGGCCCTGGACCAGCCGGGTATTATGATTTGGGATCGTCGGGCAACGTCCCGCCCTGTTGCCTCGCCATCCTATCTCGGCGCTGTTGACGAAGATGATCTTCCGTGGGGCGGTGCACTGAGATTGGATCGGGTCGTCGACTCGGATGATGACCTGAGCTTGAGCGAAAGCAAGCACTCGATCGTCCGCTCGCTGCGGTACTGCCGAGACCAGCGTGGTCTCCTCGCTGTGCTGTCGCGCAGCGGCCAACTGAAAGTCCTGAAAATGAACAAGGAGCTCACGCACCGCGAAATGGCTCTCGAAGGCAGCCCTGAGCTCCTCGAGGTGCACAAATCACATGACATGGACATTCAATACGGAGACAGCGCAAGGAAGAACGACAGAATCGTCTCGTTCGACTGGGTCACGCTTGACTCGAACGTCTTGCAGCCACGACTCGTGGTCTTGCGTGCCAACGGAACGTTTGAGATTCTCGAGCAGCCGTCTTTTACGTCCGACTATTTGTATAAACTGACACCGTGGCAACCGCCCCATCGAGGACTCGAAGGTACGTTGAGTGTGTCACCCACGAGACCGATCTCTGACAAGACGCAGAGGGCGGGCCGTACCACGGCGTCATGGAGTTTGAGCAATCACAATGCTCCGATATGCTCGGACCGTTGTTCGTCGAACAGGCGCTCTCCGACATTGCCATATTTGGTCCCGAAAAGGCCGACGTCCAGTCCATTGTCGACAAAACGCTACAGTCCAAGTTTTCCGCGGCGGACCTCAACAGTAAGCTGGTAGGCACCGTGGACCGGTCTCCGCCATCGCTCGACAAGTCGAAAACGGTCGCAGAGAGGATGCGGGCCTTGAGGTCCAATCTCAAGGAGAAAGCCAAGATTTCCGAAGCCATTGGTACCGAGAGCGCGGGCTTGGAAGAGTCTACCAGCTCGCTCGCCCAGCTGTCTCTCTCAACAGACGGGCCAGTCTCCTGCCGCCACATGCACGAATCTCTTGTTTCGCTGCCCCTGAAAGCCCGAGGCTTGTCGACCGAGTCACAGTGCCTTCTCGACCATGTCATGCTTCTGCGGGCAAAGGAGAAGTACTTGTTCGACTGTAACGTCAATCGAGCAGTCGTCTCTGACGACCCATGGTTGCGGTTTGTCTGGGACTGGATTGCAGGTAAGTGTCCACATCCCTTCACGATTCATCGCTAATGTGAGCCAGACGCGGAGGACGCTGCTCACGACGGTGGTATGAAATTGGAACCCCTGGATTTGAGTTACATGGGCGTCTGTACACTTTGGTGTAATGATCTGGGTATGCACGGAAACAACGTGGAATCTTGGCCGCACACTAACACCGCTCAGGCCAGAAGCCCTCGTCCAGACTTCCTGAGGCAGTTCCCGTGCCCGAGATAAAGCTATGGGAGAAGTGCGTCGGCAGCATCTGCAAGAAGCGTCGCCTGCCCAAATACGAGGGAATCCAAACCAAGAAGCCTTTCCACAGACAGCTGTGCCTGGATATTTGTGGATGGGGGGACACGGCGGCGCACGAAGCCAGGGGAGCAACACACGACCCAGGCCAGGACTATCCTACTACGACGCATACCATGGCGGCGGCGCGGGCCTTGTTCAAGGGTGACACCAAAGAGGCAATCCGGATTCTGAAGACGGCAAGCGTGACACACCCGGAACTCTTGTTCGTCTCGCTGGCATTGCAGCTCATGGGCAAGAGCGACGATAAGCTCAGCAAGGAACAGCTCGACTTTGACGAAGCCGTTGCGTCAAAGACCGACCCATATCTTAGAGCAATCTCGTCGCTGATTGCCACGGGAGACTGGTTTGCCATCGCGAACCAAAAGTCACTACCCCTCTCGGACCGTGCCTACGTGGCCGTGAGAAACTTTGACGACGAACAGCTTACGAAATGGCTTCACGAGCAGGTATCCATGGCAGTCGAAACTGGAGACATTGAGGGGATTGTCCTCACGGGAATCACGGACAAGTTGGTGGACATTTTCGCCAAGTACGTGGAGAAGTTCAACGACTACCAGACGGCAACGCTGGTCATGTCGATCTGCGCGCCACGGTACATCGACGACTACCGATGCCTGGCTTGGAGGAACGCGTACAGAGCGTACCTCCAACGGCATAAGGCGTTCCTCCAGCGGACCAAGTTCGAGGTGGAGAGCACCAAGAAGAGCAAGCGAGGAGGGCGGCCCATGATCAAGCCGCCATCGAGACAGATCGCGCTGCGGTGCGTGTACTGCGACGCCGAGACGACGCTCGCTGGGTCTGGACCGCCGCCGGGAGCGCCCGACTCGCGGAACCCCCTCATGGCGACGAGCATCAACGCGGGAATCAGCTGTCCGAACTGCGGACGCCACCTTCCGCGGTGCGTGGTGTGCCTGGAGGTGGTAGGGGTCCCGCGATCTGACCGACCGGAGCTCAACGGCGAGCCCGACGTGTGGATGGCAGCCAACTTCCCAACATTCTGCCTCAAGTGCGAGCACGTGCTGCACCTGGACCACGCCAGGAAGTGGTTCGCGAGACACGTCGAGTGTCCCGTGCCCGAGTGCCGATGTCGATGCAACTTCAGGGCGAATCCGGAGCTCAGCTACCACTAGGCACGCACGGGAAGAGGATGACGGTGGTTCTGGGCACATGGGTAGATGGGAGGGTTCGGCTCGGTTTGATGTGTCGTGGCGTGTCGTATTGTGTCGTGTCGGTGTCGTGTTGGGTTGTCTTCTTTTACATCTGCCTTGTCGGGTCGAGGCGGACATGACGCTCCTTGGGCGGCTTATCTGCAAGCGTTCTTCCCTGGACGAGGTGTCGTGCTTTGGTTCGACGGCAGGCAGGGCTTCATGACATGATTATGTACACGGGCTGCAGAATCACGGTTCCCCGGTGCAGAAGGGTGTCGCGGAGATTTGCAAACCCTGGCATGGTGCGTCAAGTCTTCGTCCCTTGGTGTACTCGGTACACGCCAAGTGTAGTCTGTAGCGAAGGGCGAGCCAGCGGGAGGGCGTGGACGTCGGACGAGTCGCAAGCCACGTCCATCCAGTGACGGGACGGATGCGAGCATAATAATATGAGGCGACTACAGAGTACTCTGTAGGGGGATGGGATGGGATGGGATGGATGGCATCCCGGGGGAGGGTTGGCTGTCACATTTGTGGCTCCGACGTGCAGATAGATCTGTCACCTGCACTCTTCCAGGTTGCGGGGACCTCTGACCGGTCTGGCTGGAATACCACCCTCATAACCCTTTACAGTGTCCCGGTCAGTGTCCTGCTTACCATCTTACCACACCACGACGATGCGAGTGTCCAGTCTCGTCGCGGGAGGGTGTCCAGGTGTGTATTGACTGTTTGACGAGTTGCGCCTGCCAGCCCCCTCCGAGGGTGCCTGCCTTCCCTTCCCCCCCCCCCCCCCCCCCCCCCTGTCCATCTGCCATGAGGCGCTGAAGGATGGAGCCCCACTTGGCGCATTACACGGTGCGCTGGATGTCCTTCCGCGGCAGGTGCTGCCCAAGGTCAAGGTACCGAGGTACTTCGTACTATCCTCTTAATTGTGCCCGTCGGTCGACCGTTGTTTGCCTCGGCAGGGCAGGGCGACTGCAGTTGGTTGGCGACATGCTCTGCACACACACACACACACGCACTCGCTATTACTGGACACGGGGAACTGGCCCGGGCTTCTTGATTCTTCAAGACACCCACCTTAGTTGGACGACATCGTCACAGGGGTCCCGTCCCTCCTCCTCCCCCCCCCCTCCACCACCTCCACCCTCCACTTCCGCTTACCAACTTCTCCCCTTCCACATCCATCACATCCCCCCCCAAATTCCATCCAGTCAACCTGTCCAGTCCGGTCCGGTCTTCGTCTTTGATCTCGTCCCGTCCAATCCATCCTGACTCTTTGATTGCGACTGATCCCGGAACCAACACGGGCAGTGACACCGATTCAGCAACCGCCAACCCGCTACGCATACCGAGTACGGATAGTGATACGGAGACACGCCTAGGCGAGCTCCATCTTCGTGCCTTTCTGTCAGTCACGCAGCCCGAGTCCGACAAGTCCAGCCCGGTCCATCCTACGTAGGAAGCCGGGGGTGGTTGCTACTCGCAACGCGCGCGTCGTCATGTCTCTCCAAGTAATTTACATCACCCGCCATGGAGTAAGTTCTTTTGTATTTTTTTTTCTTCCTTCACTTCGCCCCCCGTCGTATCCGGCTCTGTCTCCGCCTCCGTCCCCGGTCCCCGACTCCGCTCTGGGCCCAGAAGTTCCCAACGGGCGTGAAGAGTAGACGAGGACGAGGATAAGCCCAGGCTGTGTGCATCAGTATCAGCATCAGCATCAGCAGCAGCATGTTGTGCTACCTACCCAGGTCATGTTTCCTCCTTGGGGGTGACAACACCAACAGTCAGCCTGCCGGCATCTTCGCTTCACCACCACGATACCCTAGCCCTAGTCCTGCCCATCACAACTGTGCGGCAGGTGTGGGCATCGTACCGTGACACGCACTGCACTCACTGCCAAATCAGGCTGGCCGCCATGTGCGGGTGCGTGTCTGGATGAAGTTGCTGCTGATAGTTGAAGGAACCTGTTGTGTTGACAATCGCCTTGGCGTTCACCAGTTCCGGTCCAACTGGCTTGTCGACCCTTCAACGGGAAGCTACACGGCGTCAATCCCTTCTCCGACAGGAATTCCCGCGGACCCGGCCCTGACGGCACACGGCGTCGACCAGGCCAAGGAACTGGGCGCCCACCTGTTGACGGTCGACCCTCCAATCGACGCCGTCTATTCAAGCCCCTTCTACCGCTGTTTGCAGACCATCACGCCTTTCGTCTCCCTCAAGGAGGACGAGCTCGCGCGCAGCGAAAACCACGTCGGCGCTAAGAGCGATGCCGCCGTTATTCGTCCCGAGCATGGTCTCTGCGAGTGGTTTGGGGCCGCCCCGTTCGACCACCCGACGCCGGCCTCGCCGGATGTGCTGAAGCCCATGTTCCGTCACATGGACGAGACGTATCAGAGCGCAGTGTTTCCCGCCCGCAAGGGAGAAACGATCGCTCAATTGCACGATCGCCTGGCTGCCGCCGTCGAGGCCATCATTGACCAGTGCGATGCCGAGGGCAAGCGCGCAGTTGTCCTGTGTTCGCACGCAGCGTCCATCATCGCTCTCGGCCGGGTGCTTACCGGGGTCATGCCCGAGAACATCGACGCGGAAGACTTCCGAGCCTTCACTTGTGGCCTGAGCAAGTACCGGAGAAAATCGCCGTCTGCAACGGAACGAACTTCAGGAAACCACGGTAGGATTCGCACCCCTACGTCATCCTCGGGCAACAGGCTTCAAAGTTCTTCAACTGACAGCCAACAGGAACAGACACCAGCTCGTGGAGAAACGGTCGGGGAGTCGGAGGTGGGTGGGTATGCGAACTCGACAGCGATTGCAGCTTTCTGAGCGGAGGAGAAGAGAGGGGATGGTAAGATGGATCCCCCGTTTCCCGTCTATTCTGCCAATGAGGGGAGGGCCCGAGACTCGACAACCCATGCCGCCGCCCACTGGCACTACACTGGGGGTCCCTCCCTCCCATCTCATTCCTCAGCAACACACACACACCACACCCCGGTTCCTCCCTCCCCCAGGACTGACTGTCCGTCGATTTGTGCTCGAGACAAAGCTGACACCCCGATTTGCTCTTCAGGAGATTCTCAGGCGATGAGTCGTTTTCCGCGGACGACAAAGCGTCGCAAGTCGACGCTGGCGTCGCCCTCGGCGTGGTGGTGGAAGGAAGAGTGAGACCTGACAAGGAGTCTCCGCGCAGAGCTGCGGGTCATCATCGCCTTTAGGAACAGGTTTATTGGCGGCGCGCTTCGTCATTAGCATTGCTTTTTTGTCTTCTTCTTTTCCAGCGGCCAATTCCTCGCATCTGGCTCCAGCGTCTAGAGGGGTCGAGGCTGCGACAGGTTCTAGTTCTGCGACCTGAGCAGAGACCGATCCGCACCACCCGCGTTGCGGCCGATACACGATGGCAGCTAATGCCGGATAGACTTCCTAGCTGCTGCGGGATGCATCATCTGCATGTCTCTGGCACGGACTGAGTTGGATCAAATCTGCGAGCCAGTCAACGCAGCGGCTAGCCCCGAATCCATGACAGAAAGACCCCTGTCGTTTTCATCTTACAGCTGCCACACCATTTCATGGCTCCATCGTCCAACTTCAACGCTCGCCCGTCGCACTTCGCTTTTGATTGCGCTCCAGTCCACGAATTGCCCCCCTCCGTGAAGCTCTCGCGCCGGACGACGACTCGCTCTCCGATCGTCTTGGATTGGAGATTGGCGGCTTCATCTGAAGAAACCATCTCGTACCAGAAATCAGCCATTGGCGCCCAATGTCTATCCTGTGTCATGAGCACATGCAAGACGACTGACGTGCTTGCATCTTGCGTCTCGCCGCTCCCGCTGCCTGGGTGGCTCGCTCGCTCGATCCCTTGACAGCTTGGCTCCCGTGTGGCCTTCGCGGGGCTCGCTGGCGAATTCTCGGTATCGGCTGACTCCCTATCACCATGCAGCGCTCTTGCGTATTATACACCACTACACTACAGGGTGGCAAGCGTTTCCGCTACGGTATCCGCCGCCGCCTCATCTTCGGTCTTTCTCACTACTGGAGCCCTCGTGGAGCCCTGGAAGGTCCGCATTCAGGAGGAACGAACCCGCAACGTTAGAGGGTCAGATCTGTGTGACGCTGTGCTGAAGAAAGCCCTACTTGGCAAAGCCGTGCCGCGGTTCGATTTATGGCTCCACCTAGCTTTGCCCAGAGTGGCACCAGGAATCGAAAATGTCGTCAACGGGGCGCCGGCCGGAACAGAAGCAGCAACAACAACAGCACGCTTACACGATTGCACGGGCCTAGGTCCAACTTTCAACCCCTGCAGCTCTGGATTGCCGTCCTCCTGGGTGCTGCTACTCGATGGAGCGAGCGGCGAGTTGGGGTCCGATCGGTGCCGGGTGCGCCTTCCGGCTAGTTGGTCAGGTGTCTTCGGATCTGTCTCGTCTATCGTCTCCCTGGCGGTGTAGATTTCCGCTATTTGACTCAGCTTCTCAACGAGGAGCGTTCCTGTTGAGATGGCAGATCTCCACGGGGCGTGCCACAGGTGGTCGCCTGGGCTTCAAAACCACGCAACACCATCATTCCGCCAAGCTGCAGCCGGCGAGGAGCTCATGATCATCTCACATACGTCGAAAGAGCGGTGGCCGTAGGAGGCAGCCATAGGCCTGCGGGAGGAGGGGCAAATACATAGTACGCGCTCACCGTCCTTCTCATGAAGGGCATCGCCATGGACCAGGCTCCGAGCACACGTCTTGACATGTGTACGACGGGGGATGGTAGGCTCGATTAACACGCATGTGCATCTCGCACGGAAAGGAAAGTACAGCCTTGGGCCTACTGCAAAGAACCCAAGAGAGCAAGAGGAGGGGTGTGGGTGGCTTCTGCCAACCTCGTTCCAGCCTCAGGGCACATCGCGATGGCGGAAGATTGGACTGGGTGGCCAGAGACGAATGCTTCATTGGGCGGCATGCCGCTGTCGATCACGCCCACGACCCAGCCGGAAGCTTGTCTGTTTCGGAATCTGACGACGGGCATTGGCCTGGCAAGAATCGCAGACCGGTTCCAAAAGGAAACGCGAAAAAAGAATGATGAATAGCCACCCAACGCAGGGCGAAGCCTTTTGGGTGGTAATATTGACAACGCAGACGACGCCGGTCCGGCGCGAGCATCTGCAGTTGTCAGAGTTGGGAAGTCAGTCCCAAGATATTGCGGCGGCCGTGATGGGGGCCGGAAGCGGCTCTCAACGGCCTCCCCTCCCCCCGTCTGAGAAGAGCGCGCCAAAGCAAGACGCAGGCAACGGCATTGACAGGCGTGACTTGAACTGACAGACACCTCGTGGCTTGCGTTCCGTCAACAAGGCGCCCCTCTGTCCGTTTCCAGCAGGTGATTTGCGTCAAGGTATTTTGACGTGGGGTGGCACAAAGGTCGCCCAACCACGACCTGAGTTTCAGGTATCGTCGAAGAGGTCACGGCAAGGGAGGAGAAGTCCTGCGAATGCGCGTGGGCTTTTTTCGCGCCGGAGGATTCGCTGCGATGAGAAGGCTGCGAGATGAGCACGTCGAGACTGAAGAAAGCGAGTGTGTTTTGCAGAACCACGCACGACACGCTGAATAGTCTGGAGGTGGCCCAACCAGAACCAAGCGATGACAAGGGTCGGCGGCCGATGGTTGAAGTCGAAGAGATATTACGCATGAGCGGTCGTTTGGCTAGGCCTACAGAGCGGTAAAGAAAAGGAGAGTGCGCAGCGCGAAGAAGAAAGCAAGGTGCGTCGTGGCGAATGGCGATGCAACTCATACCGGCCCAGCCATCGTCGCATAGCTTCGGGCAAGGGAGGATGATCCCTGAATCTTGATGACGGAGGGCGCTCGAGATCAAACAAAGTGAAGAGTCCAGACGAGACAGGGAACCTTTGGGGAAGGGACGGGAAGAAGAAGAAAGGTGAAGAGGGTCCGCGGCGGCGGTGGCCATACAGCGAGCCGCCCGCCGAGGGTTCGCAGGCGCAGGCGCAGGCGGAGGTGCAGACAGTGACAGTCGCCCGGACGGAGTCGTCGAAGGGCCGGCCGTTACGAGGTCCATACCTATTAGTGCACACATGGTATATGTAGGGACGTTCGTTGCGTTGTGTTGGGCGCGCGCGTTGTATGGTGTGGTCGGACTGTGGGGTGTCGGAGCCTGGGTCTCGAGTGAGACAAAGACAGCGTTCCGCCATCCATCGACTTGGCCATGGAAATCTGCGGCGGCGAGCGCTTTCTTATTCCTGAGGAGTCGAATCATGGTGAAGATCCAGATGCGCTCATAGTGTGGCCTTGGGCAAATTGCACCAGGTACTGCTAGGTATGTGTGCGTACGGAATATGTATCCGTACCATACATACGTACATGCCCAGCACACTAACGACGGACAGAGACAGACAGCTTGCTTGCACACCCTTCAGGGCCTTCGCACACCCCCCCATCACCCTGGACCAGCGTCAAGATGAGCGTACCCAGCATTGGTTTCGCACAGGGTATCGATCGGCTTTGGCACGGTCACCGGGCGGTCCCCGCAAGGAATCGAACGGGACAGTCTCGACCTGGGCAAGGACAGACGGCCCCACAAACCGTGTTCCCAGATCCTTGAGCGGCGGCGGTAAGGCGGCTGCAGACGACGACTACCGCGTGGCCGTCAATCGGCAGCCATCTATCCCATCTATCTATCCGTCCTATCGATCGCTTCCCACCAGCGGGACCCGACGTACTACCTGCTATGGTATGTGCGTGTGTGTATGTGTCTCTGTCCCCCCGATCAGAGATGCATCTCAGACATGGGAAGCTGAGTTGTTACAGAGGACGATTTGTCGGTGTCTGTGAGTGTGCGCTTGAAGGAGGGGCAGCAAGCAACAAGCAGGATACAGTGTATCCTATCCGTATCTTCGGTATCCGTATACGCTGGATCTTTTGGAAGTTGTTATTTCCATACCTAGTATCCGTAGCACCTTGCCAGGTGTTACTGGATTGCTCGTTGCTAGTGTAGCAATGCTAGGTCCCCCCCCCCTTCGCTCCCAGGATCTCGGGACGACAATGGTCCAACCGAAATCCTTTGACCCTCTATTTTCATACACTACACGGGGGGCCTTGTTCGACTACGAGGGAGACGGATTGCCCAAAGTACCTAACCTCCCGTTGCAACTTCTTTCTTGCCAGGGCCAACACTGGACCAACTCGGACCCGGGAGGGGCCCCCTAAGCTCGAGGCTGTCCAATGACAAGATCGTGTTGGTCCAACGGCAAATAAGGCAGGCAAAGAGGCCACTCACTGATCAAAAAACCAAAGTCGCACAGGAAGGAAGGAAGAAAAAAAAGGGAAAGCAAAAATACAATTGTGCTCCGCTTCATTCATTCAGTCATTCATTCACTCGCTCACCGACTTGCCACTTGAATGGCATTTCGCATTTCGCAATTCGCAGGGCACACATTCCAATTCCAAAAACTCGGCTTGCTTTGCCAGATTTGCCGTTTCATGCTTCTTGCCTCTCGTCATCTTCTACTTCTGGTCTGTCCCCGATGGCAAATACGAAGACAGCAGTACCTACATACGAAGCGAACGATCAGAGAAGAAGAGTTTGCTCTCCATCACACAAAACAACGCACATGGCAATAGATCGCTAGCATTCTGGGTCAGTTCACATACCTTGGAAAGGAGGCAAGGGTCCGGAGTGTACGTATGTACATTTGCTATGGTACGGATACTACTTGCAACCCATCTCCACACGTTGCTGCTCACTCATCGTTTAAGTACGGAGTATCCACACAGCCCACCCCTTGGTGTTTACCTACTACTACTACTACCACTTTCTAATCCACCGTCAGCAAGAAAAAATCGTCTGTTGTTCGTCCCCTGCTACGTCCGGAAGACAGCGGAACTTGCAGCTTGGCGGCTAGGTACGGGCTACCTAATACCACCTAAGGTCTAACGACCTCACCACACACACTCTCTCTGGTCGAGCTGTGACGCGCAGCTTCGATCTAAGACTACCTACGCTACCTCGGGGCACGCTAGCGGGTCCCCTTCCCTTTTGATGTACCTCCCCGTAGGCGTAGCGCATCCCGTACCTGCTAGGATAATATCGGCCGTGCAGGACGGGACCCGAATACCACCATGTACACTGCTACACTATCCGCGCCGCTGTCGACTCTGCGTTCCGGGCAGGCAGGCAGGCGGGCGGGCGGGTGGGCGGGCACCTACGGATACTACAATGTAGGAAACAGGCAGGCAGGCGGAGGCGGGCAACACTCGCGCAGCTATTTCCCCCCTGGGGGAGAGGACTGATACCTATGGATACAGTACGGATAGGTACCTACCTAACCTCGCTGAGGGCGAACTGGACTGCACTTGACCGAACTAGGGCGGAGGGTGCTCGGTACGTACCCGCCTCAAGGTACGGATACTGGACACGATCAATCCATCGTCACCCATCACCCATTATTACCCATCACCATCTTCATCACCATCACACCTCTTCATCACCTCCCGTCCGTCCCCGTCCCCCGTCCCCCCCGCCTACCATGCGCCGCCGTACACACCCGCCGCCCGTCATAACAACTGACTTCGTCAACTAATACCTCCCTCACGATTCCGTTGCTCTCTGATGGAATAGTACCACGGCCTACGGATACAGGCCACGAACACTATGATGGCAATTATCCTCCCTTGCGAACCTGTAACCCCCACCTGCGGGCGCTCCTTTCCCGTTCCCACGCCTCCCCGTCGGTCTCACAGAGCGAGCGCGAACGCGAGGACCACGTCCTCGTCATTCCCAAACAGGGCCCGTAGCCTTGTTTGCTACCTAATAATCCATATTCCTCCTGTCTGCCCGTCTGGTTGTCTGTCTGTCTGTCTGCCTATGAACCCGCCTGTCTGCCTGCCTTGCCTTGCCTGCCCGTCTACATGCACATACACACACCACCACACCACACACATATGATGATTCCCACCACCCCCATTCATAACGCCCGTACCATGCATTCAATGTACCTGATGTCGGTTTGCACAAATTCAAGCGGTGGCCCATCCTCTCCCCAGACGGTGACCGGGGTTCGGGTCTCAGTGTCCCCCCTCCTCCACCCTCCTCAAGGAGACAGAGGGGAACGGGGGCAAGACAGACAGACATTTTCTTTTCGGCCGCCAGCCCAGATGCCAGAATCGACAGATTGAGCGACGTGCATGGAGCGCATGCCATGGATCTACCCTTTTTTAAACACTGCGCTGTGCGCATTTTGGACTCTCCTGCTATCCATACTATGGAGTAGGTGGTACCGATCAAAAATAAGAAACGGCTTTTCGCCTGTCAAGAGAGACGCCCTCTTCTCACACACCCCCCTCGTTCCCCAAGCGGAGACCCGGATCTACCTTACCTCTGGGGCCCTTGCTTGGAGCTATACTACCTATGTAAGCCCATTCTATCTAAACCTGGTCTTCAACTCAACCACCCCGTCCAACAACCAGGGTCCTGGCGTTTCTTTTTCTTATTCTTTTCCTTCCTTTGCCCGGCAGGATAGACACAGAAGAGGAAAAAGCTATAACAGAGACAGATCCATCGTCGGACGGGAACTTGATAATCAGGGTCTGACCCGTTGTCGATGACTCGTCTCGTCTCTCGCTCTCTCCCGTCTTCAGCTCCAGATCATCAGCATACCTTCACAACACAACACCCGCTCTCGCCTCCCTATCCTTTACCATTCTTCATCGATAAGCTCCATCTGCCCAGCTCATCGTCGTCCTATCTGATCTGATTTGATCTGATCTGGTCTCCTCAACCTCGACCTCCGTCACCAACACCAACAACGATACCAGACACCATGTTCGTCAGCTTACAAGAACAACGGCACGACAACCGCCTGCCGCCACCCGGCAGTTTCGCCCAGGCTCGCACCGACGACGTCCCTCGCGTTCTCCCCAGCCTCTCCTCCTTCGGCTTCGACGACAGGATGGACGTGGACTCACGCTACGAAGCGAAGCCCTCGGGCCAGCGCCACGAGGTAGAGGTTGCCAACACCCTGGCCTCCATGGCCTCCTTCAACATCAAATCACCCACCCTGCCCTCGCCCACTCAGAGCTTCTCCTCGGTCAAGTCAGAAGGTACGGTATCAACTTCGGTTTTCACCCGTTCGTTGGCTGAAGCTCACGCCAGATCCAGGAATGACGAGGTCAACCAATTCTCAGTACTCCTCGCCCGAGCCCCGCTCTCCTGACCTCCCTTCGGTAAACACCCAGCTCTCCTTCGGCAAAGACTCGAGCTCGTCCTCGCAAATCACCCTCCCTCGCCTCCGTGAGCTGGATCTCAGACTACCTGAAGCCGAATTCCCGCCACCACCCCCGAGTGCCGGCTTCCTGGGCTCCTTCTCCGGCCCCCGGAGGACCTCCATCGAGTCCCTCACCTCCTTCCCGGATACCCGCCTCGACTGTATCTCCTCGCCCACCGCCTACCGCATGCCTCTCCCTCCCATGGCCTACCCAGACGCCCTCCCCTCACCAACACTCAGCCACCGCAACCCCCTATCCCCTCCGGGACGCCGCCTGCAACGCCTGCCCGTCACCATGCGCACCGGCTCCAGCCCAAGCCGGCGGCCGCGCCGTTCGCCCACGGGATCTCGATGCAACGTCAAGTACACGATCCAGCAAGTCGACTTCATCGACTACTTCCGCGTCGACCACCACCTGTCCTGGAAGGAGGTCGAGGCCAAGTACGCCTCCATCTTCCCCGAGGACGCCGCCAAGGGCCACAAGCGCGGGCCCCAGGGTCTGCAGGGCGTGTACTACCGCAAGAACAAGCAGATCCCCGCCACGGATCAGAACAACCTGTTCATCTTTGACGAGGACGACAACCCGCGGACGTTCCAGTGCGACGTCAGGGAGCAGGGCAAGAAGATGAACAACTCGATTGGGTTGTTGGCCATGCACCCCGAGCGGGCCATCACCTACTCGTGGGTCTCTGAAGAGCACAAGCGGCAGTACGAGAAGATTGGTAAGTTGGATCGCTTACCGGTGCGTGTTTGTACCCATGACTAACGGAATCGACAGGTCTCGCAAGACAAGCCCAGCTCGAGGCCGCAGAGCAGCGCAAGAAGCGCAGGCGAGCCATCCAAAACAGCCGCCTCTGATTCGAATCTTGTTCTCAGTGCCATTTTCTCCCCCTTTTACGAAAGAAAGCGTTTTCCTAGAAACGCCATGCAGCTTTTCTCTTTGTTTTTCTAACGACTTTTTGATATCCAAACATTTCTATTCGTATTTCATTTCTTCTTCATCAACACGAGGCCCCTGTTATAGGTAGAGCCAAGACAACCTTTTTTAAAGCTGGTACTTTTCTTCTGCGGGACGAATTAGTATCCCCTTTTTCTCGAGACGGTGGGGGCAAAAAGGCTACAAAAAGAGGAATACACAAAAATCTGGTTATTAGTGTGTAATCTTTAAAATGTCAAAACCGATCCTATCTCTCTCTGCTTTTCCTTTCCACCTCGTTTTTTTTCCATCACGAAAAGCATGAAAAACAACGTCATGTACAATGTCCCGAGACGACACGAGTTTCCTGGGACGGCGGTGTGGTGTGGTGGCTGGTGTCGGTGTGCAGAGAGGCCAAGCAACAAGAGGCGTGTGTGTTTGCTTGTTCACGTCGGGGTTTATTCAAACATCACAGTGTCTTTTCTTTTCAAACTTCTTCTATATACGAGCGTAGGGTACGGTGCTTGAGTTGCCATCACCCTGTCAACGACTTTTATTTCTTTGGTCATTGGTGTTCACTGGAGTCGAGAAATGGGTAACGGAATGGGACACGGTGGCGGGGAACCATGGGGTTGGTTGGGCAAATGACACGGAGTTGGCCTCTTCGGCTATGGGGATCACTTGGGGGGTGACAAAAGGGAGATACCACGATCGTCGTTTGGGGGAGGAGAATCGATCGAAGCCCGAACATGGGCAAAATCTCTATTTCCAAACTCTCTCTCATTCTGCTATTTTGATTTTTCTTACGTCTGATATACAGTACCTCCGAAAAAGGGTCGTTCCAGCAGGATCTTATGATATACGAACTTGTGTTCTTTTCTATTTACATGCATTTACGATCAGGGCAGCGAATCGGCGAAGGGAGGTGACGCTTGCGGGGAGACGGGGTTCAAGGGGGGGGGGGGGGCGGTCTCGGCTGCTCGACCATGTCATTCGCCCGTCACGAGGCATAGAAGTGTTTCCTTGTTCTCTTCTCTCGTCCTGTTTTCATCTCTCATCGGTCCGGACAAAGCGAACACGAGGAGTCGAGTAATAGTAGATCTTAGAACAATCAAACTTACCACCATCGCAGAGTATGCAGTCTCGTCCCAATCCCGGAATGGCAGAACCGAATCGAGACGACGTGACGCTTTTTGTCATACGCGAAATCGACCCATCGAGAACACTCGGACAATGGGGGAGACGCTGGCGGGGGGAGGGAGACAAGAGGAAACCAAGGGCGACCCGCCAGACTGGAACTTTGTTCTTGTCCCATTGTCCCCCTCCTCGGCGTCCCGGCTGCTGAAACCAGGAACCAAGACCCAGGGAGAGCGAGGGGTCTGGTCCGGGGCCACGCTGAAGAGCGTCGTGAATCTTGGAAACGTGTTGGAAGACGACGCAAACTACGCCCGCGTCTTTGACATCTGTCGTGTAGCCCCTGCATACTGGGCAGATTTCCCCCATCTGTGGCAGCTCACAGGACTGCCCTGTCACAGCCTCGTGGAGAGGTATGCAGGTAGTTATTCATAGGTGTCGCCGAATCTGCCGTTAGCAAACGTTTGGGGGGGACGGTTGGGCGGCTGGGCTTGCCCGAGTCTCTGGCTGTGTGTGGACAGGGTTGGACTCCAATGCTTGTTAGTTGATGATTGCTCTGGGGGAGCCCGAGCTTGTCACGGTGAGCAACAGTATGAAGCCGAGGCTGAGAAGGGGGGGCGGTGCCGTGGTGCTGCGTGGCTGGGCCAGTGTTGGAGATGGTGTATGGGGGGAGGAGGGAGGGTAGTGACGTGGCGGACATTCTTCGACCAGTACACCAGGGTCGTGTGGCAGCAAACAGGCGGACTCGACGAGACGACAAGAAACCGAATCCGGGGCTGCTTGTTTTCTCGACGCAGGAACGGTGAATTCGCAGACTGGCCATTGTTGTCGAGCCTCCGAGGGGGGCTGACGGGACAGGGGTCGGTAATGAAGGATGTGAAGAGAATTGGTGTGAGGGGGTGTTGAAGAAATGAGGAATCGTGACGATGACAATGAGTGGGGATACGAACGTGGGACTCGTCTCTGGGCCTATTACATCGACCGGAGGGCTTCGGACCGGACTGTCGGGACCATAAGTCGTTGGCAGCGTATGCGGGTGAGAGGTGACAGGCTGTTGGGAGTGCAACGCTCGAGAATTCCGGTCGAGAATTGGGGGGTGTGCGTGTGTGGCCGTTGGAGAGAAGCCAAGGCTGTTGAATTCGTTTACTCGTTTGCCTGTCCTGTTCGTACTTCGTACATCAAGGGAGATTGGCATCGATTATCCAGAGAAAGCCATGTGACGAATCCCACTTCTGGGGTACCGGGGGCTAGTGGTGCGGTTGCACAGACGGATAACGCGCCGTTGGAACGGGCGATTTCTTCACAGTGTGTGGCGTATGGTACTATCCGTACTATATTGGTATCCATACGGAGTAGTGTAGATTGTGACAGTTGTGCCGAGTACCATGTAATTGTTGGTACAGATGTGGCTTGGGGCATGGAGATGCCAAGTTTGCCAACCTCGAGCTTCCGCATCTGGCACGGCACACCACCCTGGCAGGTGTTTTCCGGCTCAAGCCCATTGTCTGACACCGCCCCTGCCGACGAGCGGGAGCCAAACTGCCACATATCACGCGGTTGGACGGGCTCGTGAAGAAAGGGAAAAGGTGGGGACCCTGTTGGTGATGAAGTCTGAAGATGGCATGGCTTGTGTTTGCTTTCGACGACAGGGGTACGAGCGAGGGCGAATTTCCCAGCTGGTGGTCCCCACCCCAAACAGGGCTGCTCAGGATTGCTGTTGGTTCGAGGCCGGGGGCTAAGGATCGCTTCCATATTGTGTGTGGTTGCTCAATGAAAAAGGTGGTTTGGGGCTCGCATAGTGGCGTGGATGATTGTACATATTAGACGTCGGTGAGTGTTGAGAGCTGCCGCATCGAAGCATTCTCGAAGGATTTGGTGAGACCCCAAAAACTCTGGAAGTGAACTGTGTCTGTCTGTTGGACGACATGGCGCCGACTCGAGCCCGAGGATGCGGAACCGTTGGAAGATCGCTGATCATCTGGTCTCTCTCGGTGGAACCTGATGATGGCTTACACACGGAGTAGTTACGTCGGAATTATGAACTGTTTTCCAGTAAAGACCTTGGCTTCCTGGGGTCCAGTCCCGAATGGCCATAGGAGAGACGTCCGGAGTGAGTCTAGAAAACTCAGCTGACGGGGAACGATTACGGTTTGAAGAAAAACGTCTTGCATGATCTGAGCCTCCTCTGCTGTTGGTGCGATGTTAGCAGGAAACTTGCCGACCTAGGTACCTACCTTGTGGAAATCTTGACGACCGCAAGACCGGGCGGGAGTAAGCCGAGGGCCCGCAGCAGTGGCATGGAGTGAGGCTGCCGGTTTCCTTCCTCCGCAAATCAGTTGATGCCCAATTTCCCGGAAGAGCAGGCGACCTTCCGTACTGACCGGCCGGTCACTCTTGCCTGCTTGCAGCCGTCAGAGTTCTGCACGGCGGTTGGTGTTGCCTCAAGGAGCCATGAGCAAGAGCAGGTGGTGTAAAGAAGAGGCACAGTCGGGAAATTACCATAGCATTACGTCGTGCTACGACTTTGAGTCTTCGGTCTAGGAAACAAAGTGCAATCCTCCCAGCTCGCGATACTCGTGACCATGCCACACCAACTCCCGGCTCTTGACTTCGTAAAGCGTTGTTCACAAATCTAGTACTGAATCATGTCTGTCATGAGAATGGAGACTTCGATTTGCCCATCGGCTGCAACCCAAAGATGTCATCCGACTTCACCGCCTTGGTCTGGTCATCTTCCGCCTCGGCCACAACCTCGCCAAAGAGAAAGGCGGTGCGCTCCCTGCTGATATTTGCCGAAGGCCGCTTACGGTGATGCCCTCCTGAAGTCGCCTTCGGCAACTGCGGCGGCGAGGCCGAGTGCGCTGACTGGTCTGGCTCGAGCATCCAGGAGAAGGAGGACTGCGCAAGCGTCGACCGTGTTGGGATCGGCGGTTGCGGCCGTTCTGGTCGTTCTTTCACCTTGGGCGAGTCAGTACCCGATGCGGGGCTCGAGACCGTTACCGATGGCTGCTCTGATGTTTGCCCTCCGAGGGGTTCTTGAGTGATATCCATAGCATCGGGGAGGATCGGCTGCGGGTCGGGCGACTTGGGCTTCCCCTGCTCCAACGACAAGGCGGAAATGACTTCCGCAACGCTCTCCGACGCAGCCGCTCCTCCGATTCCATTCGTGCCATCCGGGCCTGTGTCCATCGTAACGTCTGCCTTCGCTGCCAACGGTGGGCTTGAAACGGCCTCCAAGTCCGGAACCTCAATGGTCGCATCTTCCAGGTATACTTTCACAAACTGGATCTTTGCCGCGGCGACCTCGACGATCTCTAGGGTCTTAACCTTGTCGTTGAGATCAGATGTAGCCAGGGAGCGGAGGCCAGAAACAGTCTCGTCCAGCATGCTCGCCAGTAGTCGGTTCCTCTTCTCCATGGCAACAACCGCTTGTGCTGCGGAGTCGTAGTCGAGCAGTTGCCTTGCTGTTCGGGGCGAATAGCGCACTTCATTGAGGCCCTGCATATTTTTCTTGATCTCGCCCATGGCGTCTCGCACGGCCTGGTTAATGCCGAGCTTCTCGCCTCTCTCGATCATGTTCTTGGCCGCGCCCTGGAACAGAGCCTCCACGCCGCCTTGCTGTTGTATGAATCTTGCTGGAGACGGGAGAGGAGAGTGGGTTCCCTTAGTCCGACTCCTGAACGACGAAAAGGCCTGTCCCATCGGCGTCGAAGGGCGCGAGTTGCTTCCCGATGCGGTCCCGGGCAGTTTGCCCGTGTATTTCAGGATGAGTGATGCACCACCTGACACGTTCATGTGGGTCCTTAGATAGACAGCATCATCTACGAATGTATGCGGCCCGTGATGGGCTTCGGGTGCGGGATATTTCAAAAGCAGCTGCAAGCAAACGGAATAGTCCGCTTCGAGAACTACGAAGTGTCAGGAAGGGCGGCGTCAAGACAGCGTATTGGTGATACTCACGGCTCCAACGGATTCTGATGAGCATGGCTACGCAAATAAGGTCTATGAGGCTCAGGGACGGGTCTACTGCAAACATCGTATCCCATAGCACTAGAAGCTGGTCGAAGGGAAATTCGCGGCCGTACAAAAGACGGATCCAGCGTCTATGAGGTTCCTGTTAGGGCTCGCATCCCATGGCGTGGAGTTGGCACTTACATTAAGAAGATTTGAGGCAGAATTTCAATGTCTTTAAGGTGGTTCGCCAACTCAGGGTCGACTTTGGCCAAGCAGACCTCGTGGATGTACTTGCTCTTCTCAACAATGGCAGAGGATTCCGCGCGATCTCTAGAAGCAGACGCCAGCGCCGCCTTTGAAATCGAGTCCTTGACCTCATAGAACGCCTTCGCCTTCTCCATGATCTTCGAAAATAGCGCAAAGGCATCGTGCTCAACATAAGCCGAGTCGAGCACGTCGAGCATGGTTTCATCGACGGTGTCGAAGCCCGAAACGGCGGCCTCGCGGTCTATGGCATCCTGATGGACCACGAAGGCTATCGGCGCCAACAGCTCGTGCATTCCCTGACGGTAGCCGCCACTATTCGGGTGCAACTTGCAGTACAGAAAGAGCGAATCGATGATCATCGCTTGCGTCCGTTCTTCATGGTAAAATGGCTCATCCGGCAGACGGCGAACGTCTTGCGCGATTTCAGCCCGGATAGTCTCGTCCTGACGAACGGTGTTCCATGGTGACTATGAGCTGCGTGAGCCTCCTGGTGATGGTGTCTGTGAATTCGGCGACACTCACCTTGGGGTCGTCGGTCAAAGGGTCAATTGCTACTTTGGCCAGTTCCTCTGGGTGCTTGATGAACTTTAGAAAATGGTCGCGCTGCTCCGAGTAGAACGACCGCGATTCAGCAAGGTAGCGAGACCATTCTGAGATTTCCGTGGTCTGGAAGAGCAGGAAGGTCTGAGATGTACACATATGTCAGTCTGGAGTTTATTTGAGGCCAGCCGCACTGCGTCCACACCGACCTTCCAGCATACAGACCTGCAGCCCGAGACACACGGACTTGACGAGCCGTTATACTTGACTGCTCGCTGCAGGTCAGGAAGCGTTCCAGCGCAGTCTAGGGTCGCGGCCCATCTCGCCCTGAGAGTCGGGTCAGTCGGTGACGATGATGTCAGGGTTCTTGCGGCCATGCAACTGGCACATACTGGGCTTCACCGAGGGCTCTCATCGTGCAAAGATAGGCCTCTCAAGGAAGAGGTTTGGTAGACTAAAATAGCACGGAAGCGACGGGACTCACATCCCAGTTCAAGCTCCAGCACTCAAAGAGCCGCAAGAGGTAAGCCCGGGCAGGAGATGTAGTTGTAGTTGAAGGTGGCTGGAGGTGCCATGCAGCAATCAGGAGTTGTAGAAAGCTTGGGCCAAGCCGGAGACTGGACTACTGCACGGAGTACGAAGTACCTCCTCATCTCTCTGTAGGCGTAGGGAGTACGTACCTCAAGGCTCAGTGACCGACTGACCGAGGAGGGGTGGTGGGGCAGCGGGGCAGTCTCGACTCTGCGACCGCCTGCCCAATGATGTTACCCCGCGATCGGCCACACAGGTAAACATTTTCAAGTCATGTCACTCACTGCCGGCGAATTTTCGTCCTGTACTTTGAGGCCTTTGAAAACTTCCGGGACTTTCTGATCTCTGCATTTCTGCATCTTTATTCATACTGAAAGCAAATTTCAGATTCTATCTCACACATTTGCCATCATGTCGGGCTTTGAGACTTACAAGGTACTTTTCCCCCTTACCCCTCCATGCTGCCCCTCCACGCTATTACCCCTCCAAACCGCCTCTATCGTGAATCCCCAAAAAGAAGGTCGCAGTAGACTTGAGCCTCCCTGGTGCACCGGCGTTTAAGCCAACGGGTAGACTGGATTGGAATAAGAAAATTGGTTGCTAACTTGTAAAAGACCCCGCTGGACTCCCGCTATGCGTCCTCGGAGATGAAGAAGCTCTTCGGAGCCAGGTCCCGCCATTCCACTTGGCGCCAGCTCTGGTACTGGCTTGCCCAGTCCGAGAAGGAGGTCGGCGTTGAGAGCATCACCGACGAGGCCCTGGCCCAGATGGCCGCTCACCTGACTGTGACGGACGAGGACTTCGCCGTCGCTGCCGAGGAGGAGAAGATCCGCCGTCACGACGTCATGGCCCACGTCCACGCCTACGGACAGGTCGCTCCCGCGGCGGCTGGCATCATCCACTACGGTGTTAGTTGTGACCATCCAAGAAACCTCGATGTGTTCTCAGATTATGTTGACAATTGACCCGTAGGCTACCAGCTGCTACGTCACTGATAACGCCGAGCTGATTCTGATGAGGGATGCTATGGACCTGCTGCTGCCCAAGCTCGCCAAGGTCATCAACAACCTCTCTCAGTTCGCCCTTGAGCACAAGGACCTTCCTACCCTCGGCTACACCCACTACCAGCCCGCCCAGCTGATCACCGTTGGACGCCGTGCTGCGCAGTGGATTCAGGATCTGGTACGTGTGGCAGCCGGCTCATGACCCTGAGGGCACCAACTGATCGCTTCGTAGGCAACGGACCTGAAGAACATTGAGACCCAGCGCAAGGACCTCCGCTTCCGCGGTGCCATGGGCACTACCGGCACCCAGGCCTCGTTCTTGGAGATTTTCCAGGGTGACGGATCCAAGATCGACAAGCTCAACGAGCTCCTCGTCGAGAAGGCCGGCTTCCCCTCGTGCTACGACATTTCCGTCCAGACCTACTCCCGCAAGGTCGACCTGGACATTGCCAACGCCATCTGCGGCCTGGGAGCGACCGCAATGCACATTACAACCGACATCCGTCACCTGGCTACCATGAAGGAGCTGGAGGAGCCTTTCGAGAAGACCCAGATCGGATCCAGCGCCATGGCCGTGAGTTCCCACCCCCTGGCCCTATGTTGGCCTCGGCGATGCTCTGAGCATGGAACTAACTATCAGGACAGTACAAGCGCAACCCCATGAGATCAGAGGTTCGTATTCTCCTCTGCGTTGTCCAAAAGGCGTACAGAAACTGTGTCCTTTTGCTTTGGCACCCGATTCAACCCCTTGGAAGTCTGCTGACAAGAATCGCAGAGAATCTGCTCTCTCGGCCGCAAGCTGCGCTCGCTGCCCATCAACTTCGCGGACACTTACTCTGACCAATGGTTCGAGAGAACGCTCGATGACTCGGCTGTGCGCCGCATTGATATCCCCGTAAGTGAACCAGGTTTCCCATATGATGAAGCTGCGGTTTCTGGAATACTTGAGGGCGGTGCTAACATCTACCACAGGAGATGTTCCTTCTTGCCGACGCCATTCTCCTCGGTCTCGACAACGTTACCTCCGGCATGGTAAGTTCTCAAGGCCACCTGGCCAGCCCCAACGTCTGCCAGCCGGTACTGACACATCCAAGGTCACGTACCCCAAGCGTATCCACGCCCACGTCATGTCCGAACTGCCCTTCATGGCCACGTAAGTTCCCATTACATGTCACATGACAAGACTTGCTCCCTCGCCCACTTAACGTCTTGCCAAACCCGACACAACGCTGATTACAAGCAGCGAGAACATCATCATGAAGCTGGTCGCCAAGGGCGGCTCCCGCCAGGAGGCCCACGAGCAGATCCGCGTGCTCTCTCACCAGGCCAGCGACGTCGTCAAGAAGGAGGGCGGCAAGAACGACTTGATCGAGCGCATCCGCGCCACCGAGTACTTCAAGCCCGTCCACGACGAGCTCGACAGCCTGCTCGACCCCAAGCTCTTCACCGGCCGGTCCGCCGAGATCGTCGAGCGCTACTGCGGCAAGGGCGGCCCCATCGAGAAGGCCGTCGCCCCGTACGCCGAGTACATCAACAAGTCCGGCGTCGCCCAGCTCAACGTCTAGAGCGCAGGCTGTGCCGGCGGGGTCATGGACCCGGGGTTCTTGCTTTGGGTTGGTCACGGCATCGGGGTGACCGTGGTTTCAGGGGTTAAAGTCTCATGACATTGGCTAGACTCGGAAGTCTGGAGAAAAGGGAAGAGTATCTCTCCCGCCAAAAAGTGTTTTCTGGTTAGGTATATCAACAAAATCAAAGTGAAAGTTCCATGTGCCCTGCGTCCTCAAGACTGGCATCTCGTTGATTTGATGTAACGAAATCGAGCAAGTTGAGCACACGGAAAAAGGAGAGCGTCTCCTCCTGCGTTTCTAGCAAACGTCAAAGCACTCCACACAATCTCGAAGAGAAGATCCCCCAACCACAACCAGCCTCTTCATCTCACGCGAAGCATCTCGCCCTCAAGATCAACGACCCCCCCTCACCTTCCTCAACCAAGCTCACTTCCCCTCGCACTTGACCTCCCCAAACCGTCCCTCCGTCCCCTTCCCCCAAACCCCCTCGACGACCGCCCCGTCGCACGCGCCGCCCGCAGTGAACCCCCACCGGAACTCGCCCCCCTCGGTCAGCATGCACGTCGGCCCCGGCCCCGGCACCGCCCCGTTCCCGCCACCAGAAGGGACCTTGCACGCGTCGCCGAGCCGCCGGACCTCCTTCCACAGCGCGCCGCACACGCGCGGGACCTGCGACGCGTCGACGCCGGCGGCCAACTCGACCTCGAAGCGGCGGAGGTCCTGCTGGTAGGGCACGACGTTGTTGGGCGTCTTCTTGATCGTGCACGTTGCCTGGGCGTGTGCGTGGCTTGCGAAGAAGGATAGGGCGAGGAGGAGGAGGAGGGCGAGGCGGGTTGGGAGCAGGGCCATGATGGGGGCTTTGGGGTGATAATTGGTTTTTGAACAAGATGGGTTTCGATTTTGTGTGGGACCGTTCTGGAGATGTCTGCTGCGGATGCTGGTGTTGCTGGTAGAATGCGGCCGTCTGTGGGGAAGGAGAAGAAGACCCGAAACGAACCACGACGTACATATATGTATATATATATATACCCTCGAGCAGACGAGGCACGTCGAACCGAAGGACGACGACAACAAAGGGCAGCGACGAAGACGCCCACAGGGACAACAGCCTCGACAACCAAACCCCCCCCCCCCCCCCCCGAGACCATTCACACTACTACTACCGTCAAGGTTCCACGACATCTCGACATTGAGAGCCGAAGAACAATGGTCGCGAAAACCCCACCGTGAATGTGTAGCATCTCACTGCAACAGCATCTCTCTAACCGGGCCTCATCGAGTGAATACGCCTGACCAAATGACTCCGCGGCTATTCTCCTCTCGAACGGCCGCCGTACCCAGACCGACCTGTCAACTTCGCCTGCGACGCTGTACCCCCGGAATAAGCGTTTGGAGCATCGGGAGTTGAGTTGGTACCGCGAGGCCAGACGGCAGGGAGAAAACCGATCTCCAGGTTTCAACTTTCCACCCAAAGCCTCCCTGCCAACAACGCACCTCAAAGAAAGTTGCCAGCCCTCAGTCACCAGCAAAAAAAGCCACAAGGACCAGCAAAGAGCGCTCGAATCGATTGATACTGTTCATATTTTTATATTTCCCTGGCGGCTACGCCGGTCCCGTCCCCCCCACCCCCTTACAAAAAACCGCGGGACCTGGCCTGGGCTCTTTCTATCCGAATCCTGTGTCTTCGCTGAAATGCCAACCGAGCAGCTCCATGCAAACCTCCCCAACCCCCCAAAAAGCAACTTGCTCGCCGCTCAGCGTCGCCCCGGCTGTCTGAGCCCTTTTCTCCCTGCCGTGACCCCACACTCGCGTCCCAAAACCGTTACATCAAAGGGGGAAAAAGAAAAGAAAGAGGAAAGAGTAAAAAAAGAAGTCTCTTTCTTTGCGCGTCAAATGGCTCTCTCTAAAAGCACATCCGGCTCGCCTTGCTCTGGCTGAGCCGTGCTGTTCAAGATTGCTCTTCGGGTATCTTGACCAAATTGTTTGTTTTCCTGGCCCTACAGGCAGGGCCTCTTCCATCGTTCCATCGTCAACCGTAAGTCCACCATCCCGTTTACTCGTCGTCGTCCGTCTCCTGGCACCAGGGGTGCGCAAGCACCTGCGTGATTTCGTATCTCTTCGCCACGTCCCGGTCGAGCATGCATCGAATCAGGTCTATGCTCTCGTCGCTGATGGTCCACGGCACCCTAAGATCGCGATCCATGATCTCGTCGATGCTGTAGAACGGGTTCTCCTTGTAGATGATTGTGTACAGCAGGATGCCGAGTGCCCAAACGTCTTGCTCTTTGCCGCCGTACGGCTTGCCCGCGAGCACTTCGGGTGCGGCGTAATCTGGTGATTGTTAGCTCAGCTCGCTTCACTGCCAGTGGCCGCCGCGTAGACTTACCGATCGTGCCCACGAATACATCAAAGGGCCCGCTCTTGATGTACGCCGCACTTCCGAAATCAATCAACTTGATGTTGCCCTCGCCGTCAAGGATCACGTTCTCGTCCTTGATGTCCCGGTGCACCACCAACGCCTTAGTATGGAGGTGACCAATGGCCTTGGCAACTTGGACGAAGATGCTGCGGCACTCGGCCTCTTCCATGTTGCTCCGGAGCTCGATGTAGTCGAAGAGGTCCATGCCCGGCAGGCCATGGGGTGCCATTTCAATGTAGTAATTCACGTCGTCTTCAAAGAAGGATTCCATGTCGACAATGTTCGGATGCTTGAGATCAGGCCGTCGAAGGTAGTCGAGAACATGGATTTCCAGAGGTACCGTGCCTAGTTTGCGATCCCTCGTCCACGTGTCGACGAGAATCCGACGCTTGGTCACGTACTTCAAGACCACCTTCTTGCCCGTCGTCTTGTACTTAGCCAGCTTGACCTGGCCGTAGGCACCTTGGCCCATCTCCTCGACGATTTGGAAGTCATCTATCGTCTTCTTGTGAGCCGGTTCGACGACCCGTGGCACGGGCGGCTTCTCCGGCTTCTTCTCGGGGTGTCGCTGTGCGCCGGTCAGCTTTGCGGCAGCCGTCATGGCGACTTCCTTGAGCTGCTTGGTGATGGCAGATGCGGTCGACGACGCCGATTCCTTAGATTTTGGCTCGTCGGAATCCGAACTAATCTCCAGTGGCGTATGTGCGGGCGTCTGTCCGGGCGAGGGCTGATGCAAGGGAGTCGTCGTTCCAGACGCGGATGCCGACGTCACGCCGAGAGTCGATCTGCTGGCGTGCATGTGCCTGGAGTAGGTAATCCAGAGGGCGAAAACCATTTCCGAGTGGGTGACGGAGAAAGAGTCGTCTTGAGGCGGCCCGCCCTTATCTTCATCTTCGTCCTCGATGACCGTCTCCTGGATGACTGTGGACTGCTTGGCACTCCTGACCACTCGCATCTGAACGTCGATTTTGAGTTCTGATCCGTCTCGGTGCTTTCCAGGCAATCCGTCAGGTCTCAGGAACGTTGCCGCGGCATCGGGACGGTTTTCGCGGAGGCCCAGGATGGCCGACGCCCGCCGAAAACTGTGTTCCGGCACAACGATTCCGTCTTGCAGGTCAACGCCGTCCTCCTCTGTCAGAATATGGAGAATCTTCTCAAAACCCGGGATCAGCGAGTCAATGGGCATGCCGTCCGGCTTTTCGAAGCCAAACAGAGCTCCGCAGAACACCGAGTTTGAGCTTTGGATTTTGAGGTTCTCTGGGTCAACGACGATGATCCCTGCAATATGCGGAAAGCTCGAGACGCGCAGCTCTGTCTTTCCCTGCACCTGTTCGACCGTGCATGGAATGTTGACTTTGGCTGGGTTTGGACATGTGAAAAACTTGCGCCTCGCAATCTGGGCAAAGTCAACTTCGCCAGTCCGAGGGTCGATACCTTGCCGGGGAATGCGCGGTATCAGCTTGCCGACGTCGACCCCAGGGCGCAGCGAGTCAAAGCCCCATATCGGCGCCGTTGCACCCGAAATCTTCTGAATGACACCCTCGTCGTCAAGAGTGACCATGGCCACGTCCTCGTGAATCTCCTCCAGGACCCAGATCAAGCCAACCCGCTTCTCCTTTACCCACAAACTTGCGGAGCCGGTTGCGCCGTTTCGCTTCTGGATTGGAACAACATCGCCGCACAATAGGACGCCTCTGGATCTGCTGCTCTGATGCCGCGAGCCGCCTCTCAGCTTCGGCGGGGTGGGGTCTCCACTGTGGACAGTTTGTGCCTTGCGTGCAACTTGTTTCGGCGGCTGCGATCTGGAGTTGGGTTTGCTCAGGAGCTGGGCCGTTATGCCACCGCGGCCACCCAAAAGTGACGTCGTTGCAGCGACGGTCGGTGCGACTACCGGCGGGATGTCTTCGACGTCGTTGATGCTGTCTTCGGGGTCCATCTGCAGAAGCTTCTTCTCTAACCATGCTCTCCGTTCCTCTTGAACCACCTCGAGGATGCCCATCTTCCGTACCTCTGCCTTTGTGACGCCAAACACCAAACATGCGAGATCGTTGGCTGCAATGATTGTCCACGGAGGCTTTGATTCTGTAGTGAAGATTGCCTGCGCTGCGGGAACCCATCTTGTCGAATGCCCGTGTACGGCCGAACCTAGTGCGCTCGGCATGTTGCCTGCAGACAGGGGGTGGGCTGTCGTGGGGGATGCGAGGAGCTCGTGGGCCGCCAAGTAAGGCTGCGCCATGGTGTCGATCAATTGCTGGTGAACCGAAACCGGGAGCGTATCCGTCAGGGTACGCTTCAAGCTCAGCCTGCGGGATGGCGGCGGAGATGTCTTGGCTGTCGTCCCACTCTCGTTCGTCGGCGTCCTACTCGAGTTTTCAGATTCGGTGTCGCCTGTCGGTTGCTTCAACTGCTTCGGTGGCTCCTTCTTCTCTTTCGCGGGCGATTCTTCCTGCACGGATAACGAAGGCCTCGCATGTGTGGCGGTGGGCGACTCGCTCGGCGAGTGAAAGGGTTCGGGACTCGACGTTCGTGGTATAAAGGTCGCATCGAAAAGGTTCTCACCAGACACCTGCGCCGGTCCAGTGAGGGGACCATTGATGGCATGGTCTGTTGAAGGGAGGTTTCCAGCGCCGACGAGCTGTGCCCTAGCTAGCAAGTCCAGCATGTTCTGGGTTTCGACGTCTCCCGAGGCTCGGGCCTGGGCACTGGCGAGTGCAATATTCGAGGAGGATGCGGACCATCCCATCCTGTCCTTCATAAATTCAATGGATCGCTTCAGGACATTTTGGCGGTTGTGTATGTATTCCTCCGACTGGTGGGCAAACGAGAACGAGTGTAACGATTCGGACGGAAATCGGGAGAGGTCCTCGGAGAAGTTGGGTGACGACGGATGCGAGCTGAAGGGCATGCCAGACGGGTTGGCCATCAGAGTAGTCATGGAGGTCGATCTCGAGAGGCCGATGGAAGAACTTCGAGAGGCAGGGTTCGACGACGAGGGTAAAGTCGGAGCTCGCGAGGACGGTTGTTGTCGAATTCGACGCAATCCGGACAGGCCAAGGCCATGATCATGGTCGGTTACGATGGAGGACCTGTGGCTATTGAAGGCTTGTTAGCTACTCGGTCGATGCCTTGCCTGGTTGTAGGTAACCATGTGATGGTGGAACCGCCACCCGGTGACAGGTCGAGTGGTACACTTGCACCCGTGACGTCTATCAGGCCTGGGCGCCACTCGACTGCCTCGAGCTCGTTTGTTGCCGTCTCTTTCAGGCCGCGCATGAATTGTTCGGTGTCGCGGTGAATACGAGTTCACTTGAAATGGCACTTCTGCCACTCGCATGGCGAGATGCGCCCGCCCGAGGCTTTGCGCGTCAAGGGCAGGGTGCACTCGCCATGCGAGTCTTGGCACCCAACACACAACATGTCCAGCGTTCTTCTATTTGACGATCGATTCGGCAGGGCGTCGAGGAGGGAAGAATGCACGAGTATCCAGAAGTGAACAAACCTACCTTGCAATGCCATCGCCGTCGGTAACGGAGCCGGAATCGAAGGAGAAGCGCATCCGGCCGCGGCCCGGGGGGTCGTTCACGACAGCGAGGTTCCCAGTGCTTCGATTCTTGGGCAGCTGCAGCTGTGTCGTCGGTACTCTGCTCCTTCCGCGCGGCTCTTCATGATACGTGTCGGTGCCTGCAAGGGTTTGAATGGTCTAGGTTAGGTCCACGGGACTCTTGCAGCGGGCGGACTCGTTGGGCCGGAGACACGTACCATTGTCGTGAGGGCCCCCATGCGTCTGTAGCATAATTGAAAAAGGAAACGGCTGTCACGTCGGGTAAGATGGAGGGATAAAATGCGGGCAGGAGGCGGATTTGACGATGCAGGTTCGGAGTCGGCGGGGTCGAGAGACAGCAGAAGTCGGTCGGTCTAGCAAGTATCGATCGGTTCGTCGGTCTGCTCCAAGGACGAGGTAGAGCGCGGTGAATGGAGGAGCTGTTGGGGGGGTGTCGGTTGTAGTGTAAGGTATGTGATGTAGTAGGTAGGTGGCGGTACGACGGTGGCTGTCGCAGCTAAGTAAGGTTGGTAGGCTTGAAGGGTAAATAAGGTAAGGTAGCAGGGAAGGTACAATTGGGACTGCCCCAAGACACCCCAGGTACGAGTCCAAAAGCGTAAGAGGGAGGAGGCTAAGGTGAATTTGACAATGCGAGGTATGTCGTCCGCTGGTTCGGTTGGCTTGTTTTTTTTTTTCTTTTCTTTTCCTTTCCCTTTCCTTTTTTTAAGCAAAGTTTGTTTGCCACAGGAGGGTTGGATGAGCAAGAGAGAGTTTGGCTGTTGAGTGGTAGAGAACGTTTTCTTGTTTTCTCCAGGTAGGTGTAGGTAGGCAGGTAGACTTGTTGATGGCCTGCGTGCCTGCCCTCCTTCCTTGCTGCTGCTGGTGGTCCGACCTGAACCTGAACCTGAACGGTGCAGCAGAAGGCAGGAGCGGGTAGCGGTAGAGGGGTGGGGGAAAGGGCCAAAAAGGAAAGAAGGATCGATGTGCGGGTGATCCGACGACAAGGAGCCAAGATTTTTTTTGGAGGTGAGCCTTTTCGCTTGTGCAGAGAAGCAGATAGAAGCAGCAGCAGTAGCAGTAGCAGCAGCAGCAGCAGTAGCAACGGCAAACAGCTAGTAGCGGCAGCAATAGCAACAGACGGCGGTCTGGAATCGAGCCCGAGTTCAGTTCACCGAAAGTCCAGGAGGAGGGGGGAAGTTGGAAAAAGGGAACGTGAGTCGTTGCCGTGCGTGCTAGTGCCACATCCAATGCCAGCTTTTTGCTCGTTGCTCTTCGCCAGTGCCAGTGCCAATGCCAATGCCAATGGCCAATGCTGGAGGCAGTGCGAAGTGCCAATGCCAGCGAGTGCCGATGCTAGCTAGTACCGAAACCAGCCTGCCTACGGTTAAGTAGTAGCTGTGCTTTTTCCTGCTGACAAGAGAGGAGAGGGAGCTCTGGCTTTGCTTTGCTTTGCTTTGCTGTGTTGCTCTGCTATTTCTCTGCTCTCTGCTCTGACTAGGATCTCTCTCGCTCGACGTTTCCTCACAGCGTTCTGAAGCTCGCCGTCTGTGTGCTGCTGCTGTCGAATGCGGCGCGCGGGGTTAAGGTGAGCGAGGCTGTTAGTTCTTTTCTTTTTTTAAACCCCCAAGTGAGCGACGACAGGTGGCCGGCGTGCTGGTTTCTATACCCACGTGCACCCTCTCAGGCCTGGGGAAGGATTGTTCTTCCACCGTGAATAGCTCTTCTCTCCAGCAGATGACCTAAGACGCCGAGGCAACGGCAGAGATGAGATGAGGTCAGGATGCCCGAGCCGGGGGTGTGGGCAGGTCAGGTCAGCGCCACCGTGTGTTGCCGCAGATGCTTGTCTGAAAGAGAGGGGCGCCTCGAATCGCTGGAGCGGGATTGCCTTTTCTCTCCCCTTGTTAATGACAAGCCAAAAACAAGCGAATCCGGAGCTTGAAGCAGCAGTGGGCGTCAGGTCACTCACGAACGGCGGCGTCGACGACGGCGGGAGAGAGGGGTACGAGGACGGAGACGATGTCACTTGTGTGTGGACTGACTTGTTTTTTTTTTCCTGCGTAGAAGGGGATTTAAAAAAGAGAGGTCAGGTGAGTGGGAAGAGAAAAAAAAGAGGAGGCAGACGAGGGCGTGGAGGGAACGGGTGGTAGGAGGGAGAGAAAAAAAAAAAAAAGGTCGTAATCCACTCTGTTGCTATGTTGATCGAAAATTTTGAGATGCATCCGTCTAATGCTCCCCCTCTTGCCCTCACTATCTTTAAGGCTCTTCCTCTTCCTCTACTCCTCACCACTTCACTGACTGCCGTGTACTTACTTATGCTGCCGCGTCCCGTGTGTTCGGCTGGATCCCCAAGCCCTCTTCTCCCTTCCAATAACAACTCCTCCATCTCGAATCCAACAAGCTGCTCCAGCCGTCTGTCTGGTGGGTGCACAGCAGCTATCCAATTTGCTCCGGGCTGGACTCACAGGGCCGAGACGTAGAATGCAACACTGATTGGGGGGCGTCGCCTTCCAGCAATACTAGATTCTCCCTGAGAGGGGTGCGAGGTGGGGGGCACCACCAGGGAGAGAGTCCACTGGGAATCATCCGCTGACCCCAACCAAGATGCCTCGCCTCATCACCTCGCGCAGCAGCAGCACCCACGTGTGCACGTGAAGCAGCCATAGCCATCGCCGGCTGGACGGTGGATCCGACTCGCCGAAGACCGACCAGCCTCCATTGCTAAATGCCGCTCCTGTCCGGGGAAGCCGCCCTCAAAACAGCAAGGTGAAGAGGGAGGGGAAAGGGGAATAAGATGCCCTTCGGCTCCGGGCTACGTCACAGTACCGCAGCCAAGCCCGCCGAGATGCTGTCTGATGAAGCCGCATAATTGACAATGGCACCGATCGTCGGTCCCCATCTCACACAGTCGGACTGACTTTCCAAGGCCATTGGACAATGGCTGTCCAACCCACGCAGCCCTGCAGACTCTGTTCTGCGGGTGCGGGTGCGGGTGCGACTTTGACCGACTCTTCCTGCTTCTTTCAACCATCCGAAACGAAGTTTATCGTTGCCGCTGTACGGCGTCAACCGCACGGGAAGAGCCAGAGAAAACACACATTCCCTCGTTCGCACCGCCAGCCACCGGACCAGGCAGATCCCTGCACACGGCCCCGCGGAATGACAACACAGCTCTCTGCAACCCAACAAGTTCCTTGGGCCTTCCATCGGCGGACGGGCGAGAGGGTTTGCCAAGCCCGTTGATCCGAACTTGTAATATCAGAGTTGCGCTCTGCGTGGGCATCCGCTCCCGTTTCCTGCCTGCGGTTGCTGTCAGTAATAACCATGGTCCATCACCCTGATCAAAACGTTGCAAAATATTGACGGTCCAGAGTTGTGGAGCGAGTTGCGAGTCTTCGTTGAAAGCGAGACACCAAGTCTTTGGGATGTTGTTAACCTCGACAGACTTATAGATCTGGATCGTCTGGCAATCATTCCCGGACCATAACCATCTCACCAACAACTGGTCGGGGTACAACGACCGAGTATCAAGTGGCGTGCTTTCTGAGAAAAGAGCCCGCGGCGCAGGCGCTTGTCGACGCTTAATGAGCCTAGTTAACCCCGCATTTGTCACTTCCAGTTTGCGGAGTCGGTCGTTGTGCCAGCTCCTCTCACGAAATACCTGGTGTGTGTTATTGATTCCTTGGTGACGGTCATCTGGCCGTCTGGCTGGAGGGAGCGGCCGGAAGAGTGTCACCCCAAACCAGCGAGTTGGTCTTAATTGGCCAACATATTGTCTGGGGTTGACAGTGACACTCGTCGACGCACGCTGCTGCTCTGTGAACACAGCGGCCCGGTCTGGACCGCTTTCGCAGCCGCTTATCTTATCGAGGCAAAGGCGTTCCAGAGCTCTGGGTGGCACGTGGAAGAGAAAGCTGGCCGACGTCCCAACTGACAGGTCCACGACCAACATTGTTCCAATCGACGAGAAATCCCCAAGATGAGCAGCTAGATCGCCTTGTCAGCAGCAGGCCCTAGCCGTATCCAAGCCACGAATCCGATAGAAAGTCAACTGCTCGGAGTTGATTTGCCAGGAAGGCCTGGAATGGCAGGCCGGCGAAGCTGAAAACAAGAAATATTGGGCGTAGCCGCTGGGCAAGGCGGTCTCTGATGACTCAAGTTGAGACAAAATAGCCACAAGGTCATGGAAATGGTGCTTTTTGCCTCCCGAAACATCAATAATGCCCACTTGCAACTGCGATGTTGAAACACGGCATCGACAGCGGCCAGCCATGTTTGGGGGAAATCATGTCCGTCGCAACGCAGGAGTGTCGCGTGGCTCCTTTCACCGCTGGCCATGTCCTTATCTCCTGTGCCTGAGTCGGCTGATGCGTCTTCGTTGATGCTGTTGTTGTAGTACCAGATTCCCGATTGTCGACGTGAGGAGCATCAGCCGACCAAGCGAATGCGTGAGTGGTGTCGCTTGCGGGCGCTAAGTCAGGCCAAGGTTTGTAGAATGCAAAAAGGTCCGTGTTATCGCATCTTGCTGAAGTGCAACGCCAGAAATCAGTTCAGACAGAGTTGCATTTCTTTCCACAGATACTGGTCATCCGCGACACTGTCTTGTGCCCAAAACACTTCACTGCCAGCTTCGGTCAGGCTTCAGATGAACAGAGCTCTTGGATCCCGTCCACGGGTAGGGGACCCGAGTGGCGGCGGCTGAAGATCTGCAGCGCTTGCACCTGTGCCTGTTTCGCGGTTCATCAAAGAGGTTCGTGGCGAGGATGCTCGAGAAATTGAAAGACGAGAAGGCCGGTTCAGGCCCGATGCCAATGCCAATAGGCCGTGGAACGTGGAGGCGAGATCTTCTGCCCCGCAAAAATGTTCGAAATCGGCTTCTATTTGAGGGGAATCATTCTCCAAGTCCAGGGTCTTTCGAATGCGGCAAGGGTCAGGAGCGGCGGGTAAATTGTCGGGTCCCCAGAGTTCTTTCTCCGGCACTCTGCCCTGTGCCTGGTCGGTGGTTGGAACACCATCTCGAAGTCTACGAAGTCAGCATTCAAACGTGGAAACCGGGCCCAAAGAAGCCCTGTTGAAGCGACTCGTGAGTCGTTCTCCTGAGATTTATCAGCGCAGACCTTGGAAAAACAGAAACAATCGTCCTGCCAAGTGAATCGCAAACGAGTCAGTTCGTTTCCCGTCAGTTTCGGGTGGGATTTTGTCGAGCCGGACAACCGGGCGAGCGTTGAGCCCTCTGATTCAGATGGATGGATACCTTGCGTGTGGCACCAGCTCCTCGTACTTGGTGTAGTGTAGACAACGCCGCGGCCGTGCATGGAGCGGGCGGAAAAGCGCACCGGCGGATGGAGAGGCTGGAGAATTGTCGGGGTCGAGGCCTTCCACAGAAAGGAAGGGCAGAGAAAAAGACGCCGAGAGCAACACAGACGAACGGGATTCCGGGCTGGCGGGCTGGCGAATCCAAGCACGAAGCAGCAGAAGTTCAGGGTCCGGCCATGGCGCTAGTGAGCTGAGGAGACGGGCATGTGTTGAGAAGAAGGTGGGATTCGTCGGTCCTGCGCTTGAATGCTGAGGTCCCTGCTTGCTGCGTAGGTAGTGTGCAGATACAGTACGTACATGGCATCCTGCGGTGAGTTAGTTGAGGCACCTGTACATACATAGCAGTACGGATACCTCTCTTACTACAGAGTATTATCTTCCTTGGGTGCTGTACCGAGGTGGTTGTCAGGCCGTCAACCGATCCCCCAAGGAACCCATGTTGCATCTGACGGTGTTGACAACGAAGAATGCTTGATATTGTTTGTCTCTGACTCTGTTCCTTGCGTTGTCCTGCATTTCTCGGTGTTGGCTCGCGTCAGTTGACCCTTCAGATGACGGGATGAAGGCTGTTGATGGTGCCACGGAAAGAAGACGGTACTATGCGGTGACTTTGGGGTCCCAGCAGGAGCACCTGCTCATGTCATGTTCTGGCTCGCCTTGAGGTGTGTCATGGTCGTGGTGTCGGTCAGCAGAGATCTGACTGGCTGCATTTAGTGGATCAGGGATCATCCTAGTTCCACTTATTCCGTGTGGCCGCTCGCGACGATTGGCGGAGGCGGCGGCGGCGGCGGCGACAGCGCCTTCCCCCTCTCTCAGTCTCGCCTTGCAACTTGCAAGTGAAGTTGCCCCTCACCCACCACCACTGGAACTGCAGTGAGTGGGTGCATTGTGCCGTCTCTCCACAGAACCTCCCCCCCCCACCTGCCCGCTCTTTTTCGCCGGACCACGGGCCCCGCAGTGAGTGGATGTTTCTCTTTGGGGGGGCCCCACCCTTGGCCACTACCGCCGGTGTCGACCTTGAATGTCACTCATGTCTTGTCTCTACCTCGGGCGCCTCTTGCCTCTGGTGCCTCCGGTGCCAGTCCCTTGATCAAGGGTTTTCTGCTTCCAGACCCTGAGTCTCTGCTGCTGTGCCCCTGGTCAACATCCACGACCAGCGCAGCCAAGTTATCAAAAGAGGCAGGTCTGGCTTGGGCGTGATTTTTTGTTCGACCCGACTTGGCCCAAAGCAGCCGGGCAGCCGGCAGGCAGGGCCTCTTCACTTGCGGCCGGTGGCCACCTCGGATTCAGTGGCAGGAACTAGGGACTAGGTAGGTAGGTGCAGTAGCAGGCAGGTACTTGTGTATTTTCCTTCCTGGCAGGATGAGATGTATTCGAATACCTCGGAGAAGGCACCTAATATACTACATAGTATCCGTACAGTCTACAGACACCACCCAACCGCCGCAGGGCAGCTACCCAGGTACCAAGGCAAGTAGGTAGGGATGCCTAGAGGTTCTGGTACCGCATATTCGTACTATTCAGTGTTCTCGTGGACGTTACTGGTGGGTGTATCGCAGACCAGGATCCATCAGTGGCCGTTGGTAAGGAGGGACCCTGTTTCGTCGACTGGTTGGGGTGGAAGAAGGCCGTTTGGCGCGTCCGTTCTGAGTGGGTTTTAAGCTTCAGCTTCCCTTACCCTGCGGTGTGGTGTGGCCGTCGTGGGTTTGCGGTGCTTCCACTCGGCTTCTTTTTGCCCTTCTCATCCCCTTGACGTTTTATTCCTGACTTCTTCCCTACCTACCTCACCTCACCTCACCATCCACCCATCCGACTACTTCTACTCCTCCTCCCGCCAACGCTGCTCGTGTGACCACCGGCAACTCCAAGACCCTGCCTGATATCTCGAGCTTCGGTGTGCCATGTGCTCCGACCTATCCCGTAGGTCTGCTTCCTCCAGCCTTTCGAGGCTCCACCCCGCGCTATCTGCTGACCTCCATATCGATAGCCGGCTCCCACCCGTTCTGATAGCGATCCTCGTTCAGGTCCCTTGACACCACCCCTCCGCTCGGGTGCTGATCTTCCCTCCGGCGGCATTCTCAGCAGCGACTTATTCTTTTTCCTTTTCTTTCCGGTTTCTCGTTTCCATGTCTCACCTGCTCTTCTAAAGACCAGGCACGTCTCTCGAGCTGCTCCCATCCAAAACGCGCGCGCCCTCTCTTTTGCGACCAACCGACTATGAAATAGAGCTTTGTCCGATCGAGAACTACGAGCGCTCTGCCTTCGCAAGGGTCGAAGTGGATCTCCAACTCCAATTCCGGTCCTCACTGCCCCGCGCCTCGGCCGCCCTACCCACACAGAGAATACGAGTGAGACTGCGCAGTGTTGAATGCGAGCTCCAGGTTTATTCCAAAGCTTAGTTGTTGTTTATTTGTTTGAACCCGACAGTTCTTTGGAGCTGTCGTCCGAATTTCTTGCATGTATTCCCGCCCGACGACCTTTCTACGACTCCCAACAATGGCCGACACCAGTGGGTTCTCCGTAGGGTCAACTCCCATGGAGATTGTGGAGGAACAAGGCACTGTGCTTCCCGAGTCGGACAGCAAGTCCAAAGGCCGGCACCGAGTGCTCTGCGGCATTCAGAGGATGTCGTCTTCGCCTTCCCTTCCTCGAAACGGACGTACCAGATCACAAAGCAACCCCCAGCGAGGTCGCGGAAGCATCTCCTGTGTAAGCTTGGCGGGGCCCTCGACCGCTGGAAGCTCCTTTGGTAGCGACTCTTATTTCCCCGCAGGAGCAACCGCATCTGGCTATGCCAGCGCCTCGAGCTCCGTCCCGCCGACGCCTTCGAGCGAGGTCGTTCAATTCGAGGGCATCGACGGCCGTTTGGCCGTTCGACGAGTCGACAATGCTCTCCCCGGCTCACAATCACCTGGGCCCCAGTCGATAGGCCTTCCCGGCGACTTGCGAACGACGAGCAAGCCACAGGTCGCGAACCCCGCAGTCCCCAAACGCAACTTCAACTTTTGGGAGAATATGCCCCACGAGATTCGGGTTCACATTTTCTCATACCTCGCGCCGAGGGAGCTTGTGCGGACTTCGCGTGTTAGCAAGGCATTTCACAAGATCTGCTTCGACGGGCAATTGTGGACGTGCTTTGACGCCACCGAGTTCTATCAAGTAATTCCCGCCGAATCACTGGCGAGGATCATCATGGCAGCAGGGCCTTTCATCAAAGACCTCAACCTGAGAGGATGCGTCCAGGTTGAGCACTACAAACGGGCCGAGGTGGTCGTCAAGGCTTGCAAGAACCTGGTCAACGCCACACTTGAGGGATGCCGCAACTTCCAACGAAACACCCTGCACAGCCTGCTGAGAAGCAACGACAAGCTGGCACACCTCAATCTGACCGGGTTGACTGCTGTGACCAACATGTCCTGCAAAATCATCGCCGAGTCATGTCCGCAGTTGGAGATGTTTAACGTTTCGTGGTGCGTGCACATGGACGCACGAGGAATCAAGACCGTGCTTGAGGGGTGCCCAAAGTTGAAGGACCTGAGGGCCGGCGAAGTAAGGGGCTTCGACAACCTGGAGGTCGCCGAGACGCTCTTCACGACCAACTCCCTGGAACGACTGGTCCTGAGCGGCTGCGCAGAACTCAACGACCGCGCGTTCAAGATCATGGTGCACGGAGAAGACCCCGAAATCGACATCTTGACAGACCGGCCGGTCGTTCCACCGAGGAAATGGCGTTATTTGGACCTCAGTCGGTGCTCCCGTCTGACGACCCAGGGGGTGAAGGCGTTGGGATACAATGTCCCGGACTTACAAGGCCTGCGACTGTCCGGTTGCACAGCATTGACAGACGCCGCCTTGGAGCCCATTGTCGCGTCCACCCCACGCCTGACGCATCTCGAGCTCGAAGACCTTTCGGAAATCACCAACAGCCTCCTATCTGACCATCTAGCCAAGTCTCCGTGCGTGCCGTACCTAGAGCATTTGTCAGTTAGCTACTGCGAAAACCTTGGCGACAGCGGCGTGCTCCCGATAATCAAGAGCTGCGTCAGCCTGAGGAACCTAGATCTCGACAACACTCGCATCAGCGACCTCGTGCTGGCCGAGGCGACTGACATGGTGAGCAACCGCTCGCAGACCACTTCCACGACGCCGAGGCCTCAGGTCGGCCTGCACATGGTCGTGTATGACTGCCAGAACGTCACCTGGGCCGGTATTCGCGAGGTGCTGTTCCGCAACGCCCAGACCAAGCCGTCCGCAACCGATGCCGACACGTTCTCCTTCGCGGCCGAGGCCATCAGCCTGAAGTGTTTCTACAAGTTCCAGATGACCGTCGATGAGCACATGAAGCGCGTCCTGCGCGGCGACCTCGCCGCCGCCAACCGCCTTGAGCGCCGCTGGGCCGACTACATGCAGGCCACCGAGGAAGCGAGCACGGGCGGGGCCGGACACCGCCGGCGCAGACGCCGGGCAAGGGAGGCGCAGATTCTCCACGCCGACGAGGAGGACGGCGGCAATGGCGGCGGGCGTCGCCGCGGCCGGACCGTCGGTTCCTGCACCGTCATGTGAGGACCGACGTTCGAGAGGGTCGGCTATTTTCTCATTTTTTCAATGTTTTGAAGGGTGGCAAGCACTCCCTCCCCATAAGCGTCTCCTATTTCGTATCACTTTGCTTTTCTCCGCCCGTCATGTTGGTATATATACATCTCATCCCCCGGAGTCTGGGCGAGACATGCTTTGCAGCTAGAAATTGGGATGCATCCTCTCCGCCCCAGGTCGACTACCATGCCACGGCTATCCCGTGAGGCATGCGTGACCGGGGCGGCTCGGCGTCTCGCATCAGGAAAGGCGTCCATTTTTTTTGTGTTTACTCCTGCCGACCCTCTTGTTTTTATTTTCTCCCCCGTGTACTTGTTGTTCCTGACAAGACACATTTTCATCCCACTTTCAGGTGTTTCTCGGGCTGGGGCTTTTGGGCTGGGTACGCGCAAACGGCATATTGCGCTGGGCTTGGGATGGTGAAAGTTTGAACGAGGGGTCTTCCAACGGTCGAGACAAGACTGCGTGATGACACACGCGACACATGAACGGCAACTTGGCCAATGTATCTACGAATCGAAAGACACTGGATATTTTTCAATTGAACAGAACATATGCTCATGTCTATTTGCTCGTTGGTATGACAGTGTGACTCGTAAACTAAACCCGCAAGGCAGCACTAGTCGCGAGAGCTTAGTGAGTGATGAGACTGAAGCGTGGTATCAAGGGTTTTTTATTTCCCTCCCATGGACTAGAGCTCCTCTGTTTTGGTATGGTTGAGTGACAGATGACAGCGACGGACGACAGTAACAAACGACGGTGACGGACGACGGTGACGGGCGGGATGCAAGGTGAGCCGCCAGGGATGGCGGCTTTTATATTTCTGTTCCTGTTTGCTATTATATGGCGCAAGCACTGCGGTAGACGTGCCGATGGGCCGTTAGTTGGAGCCGTGCTGGCGGATGTACCGCCGGATCCGCTCCTGGAACACCTCCTCCTCGTCGCGCCGCTCGTCGCCCTCCATGGCGTACATGTCCTCGTCGTCGTCCTCGTCGCGGGCGTCGAACTCCTCCTCGTCCGAGGCATTAGCGTTGCGGAACAGGTAGGCGTGGCGGTCGTACTCGTCCTCGGAGTCTACCTCGTCTTCGGGGTAGTCGGCCGTGTAGTGGTTCTCGGCTGTCAAGAACCAGGGGTAAGTTTCTGCAACTTCCAACACACGATCCGTTTTTTGTCTGGGGAGGGGGGACCACTCACCGTTCTCGTCCTCCTCGTCGTCGTAGTCCGAGTCGTCGTCCTCGTTCCCGTAGAACAGCTCCAGGTCCTCCTGCGAGTCGAACTGCAGGACGCCAATCTCCTCGGGCGGGATGTCGGCCAGCAGGGGCTTCGAGGGCGCCAGCTCGTATACCTCGATGACGTAGTCGTCATCGTCGTCGTCCTCTTCGACCTCGCCTGCATCAGCCATGGCCTCATCGCGGCTGCCGCCGCCGTCGAGCTCCCTCGCGACGTCCGGGTGCCGCTCGGCGAAGCGCTTGGCGGGGGCCTTGGGCTTGAAGCGTGAGGGCGATGCGGCGGCGGCGGGCGGCGGCGGCCGGGCCTGCTGCTCCATCGACTTGAGGTTCAGGCCGATCTCGTGGAGGACCCACTGGTCCATGTCGGCGGCGATCTTGCTCATGTCGTCCGTGGGGGCCACGGCCGGCAGCGGCTTGCGCTGGGAGTCGACGTCTGCCGCGGAGGCGGCTGCTGCTCGGGGAGGGCGCTTGGCCAGGGGTTTCTTGGGTGCCGGCTGCCTGTCGACCGCCATGTCGTCGACGTCCGCAGGGACAGCGTCTGGCGCTTCCGGGCTGTTTCTGGCCGACTCCAGCGCGCCGGAGAGGCTCTTTGCCGCCTTCTTCCTGCCCCTCTCGACGAAGACGGCCGTCCCGTAGCGGGCCCTCTTCGAGACGCCGCTGGTCTTGAGGATGGTGCTCCCACCGGGCGAGCTCATGGCGGAGCGCGACATGTGGAATCGTCTAGGCTCGACCGCGGGGTTGCCCGCGCGCTGCGGGCGGGCGGAGGGAGGCGAGGCCGACCGCCTCTCGGGGGCCGCGGGTGCGACATCGCTGGGAGGAGGCGCGGGTGCCTTGCGGGGGGAACGGGTCGGGAGCTCGTCGCCGGGTTTCGAGGTCTGGATGACCGGCTTGACCGTCGCGTGGTTGTTCAGCGAGCCCGCGCCGGTCCTGGAGCTGGTCTTGACGGCTGCCAGTCGGCGGCGGTATACCCAGCTGCTGCTGGTCTGGTGCCTCTTGGAGCCTGGCTCGAGTTCTGTTGTTTGTCAGCCTTACCTCTGTTTTCTTTTGTCTGTCGAACCAACAAAACACAGGGGAAAAGGGGAGGGGCGCCGTACGGAGATAGGTGACCGGCGCATCTTCGTCGCCTCGCTTGCGCTTGATGTGGATAAGTTGAGGAGGGGCAGACATGATGAGCTACACGTAATATCCGCGGGGGAATGGCGACGTCGAAATTTTGGTTGAGCTTTTGCGAGTATGGATTTTTTTGGAAGCCTGCCGGCTGGGCTGTCGCTGTAGGTGCAATGTCAAGACCCAGTTACGATAAGAGTGCTTATCGGTTGGAAAAGGAATTGACCGCCTTTGGCAAAAAATGGACCTTGATGTCCACCCTGCTAGGGATCCATAGGGCGCCTCTCGGGGGTCACCCCAGAAAAAGCGCCATCCAGGTGCCCCGCAGTCTCCCATCCGGTGTCAGCTAACCCTTCTGGGGAGAGAGGTGAAGGATGATACCTAGTGAGGAACGACAGTGACGGACGACATTGACGGACAATAATAACAATAACAATAGCGACAAAAGTGACGAATAGTAACATTGTAAAAAGTGTCAAGAAACATTTACTCTGGCAGTAAGTCTCTTCTACGAGCGGTTAGCAGAAACCGAGTAATGGATCGAGGGCCACCAAGCATGTCGCCTCCGGCGCATGAATTGAGGCCGAGATTTATCGAGCACCCAATGGGCAGCTCCATTTCTTGGGGATATTTGGATGTAAGGCGGTCAGATAGGTACAGGGAACCAGGGTCTGACTGAGACCTCGAGGCTGGCGAAGGTGGCTTTGCAGAGAGCTTGACGGCATCTGAAACTACACAGACGTTTTTTCTTGGACTTTTGTTTGTCTTAGTATCAAACAGAAGCTTCTCTTTAAGTGAAAAAGACGATGAAACCCAGGAAGAAAAAGACGAAGCGAAGCTATCAGACTCCTCGCAGCTCAGCTGGGGAGGAAGGACATGCAGGGATACGTAGCAGTATAAGTAAGCTATAGTTAAGCGGAGCGCCATATAGAAGGATTATTAATAACTTTAGGCATAAAGCAAACTTATAAAAAAGTAATCTAAAGGTTCTATACTACCATTAACTAAACCTTAGACTAACTATTATTAGTTATATTAGCTATAAATAACTATTATTAGTAACTTAATAAACTATTTATACTTAATAACTAATTTAGTATAGTAATTACTAGCTACTATAGTTTGTACCTAAGTTTAGTACTAAAAAAAGTTACTTCTATAATTCCTACTACTAAAGGTAGAAGGGGGGGTCTAAAGGGGGTCCCCCCCTTAATAAAAAAAAAACTACTAAAAATAAAAGGGGGGGTCTAGGGGGGTCCCCCCCCTAGGAAAAGTAAGCGTAGTAAAGCTCTATATAGTAGCCCCTAAAGGGCTCCTAGAGGGCTATTAAAGGTAATAATAAACTACTATTTTTTAATATATATAAAGACTAAATAATTAATATAAATATTTAAAAAAGAATTTTAATATTACTAGTAATTACCCGCGTATTTAAAATATATTTCTATTTTTATATATAGCTCTAAAATACTCTAAAATCTATTATATATTAACTCCCACTCTACCCTACGCGTTATTTATTTACCTTTACTATTTTATAATAATTCCTTTTAACCTTACTTCTTTACTTAACCTTAACTATATTAATATTAAAGTAAAACTATTACTAAATAACTTTATAATAACTTTAACTTTTACTACTAAATCCCCTAAAGAACTCCCTTTTTCTTTTAAAAGCCACTAACCCTTTTTTACTAATTAACCTAATAGTCTACTACTCTACTTTTATAAAACTTATAAAAGGATTCTACTTAATAGTTACTTTATTAGTATATATAATCCCTTAAAGTATATAATACAGTACTATAAGTACTATAGTAAGTAATCTTAATAAGTACGTTTTTTCTTTACTTTAATATCTATTATTATTAAATTAATATTTATTTATAAAATAGTAATTTATATTAAAGGTATTAATTTAAACTCTAACTAAAGTTATTAACTTATTATTTAAATTACTATTTAGTTCTTTTACTTTTAAATATAAGTATTTAATAAATAATACTAACTTTACTACTAATAGTTATTTTAGTTATTATTTACTATTATTTATAACTCTTTAACCTTAGCTATTATAGTTACTCTATATTATATTTAATTTTAATTAATATATACTTATTTAACTAAGTCCTTTATTATTACCCCCTTTTAAGTAAAGTAATACTATTCCCCTAAAAACTTATTATATAGTTCCTCCTTTACTAACCCCCTTATTTTATAGTAAATATAAAAGTTTACTACTTTATTTCTCTATACTACTTTATTTAGTTATAAATTACCCTTAGCCCTATAGTTTGTCCCCTTTTTTTTAATATATTATTTTTAATATACCTAACTACTTTATATAGTTCTTTTAGTATAGTTAGAATCTTAATAATACTTTAAAAGAAACTAAAATAAAGTACTAAATTATAGTTATTAATTGTTATTATTGTATTAAGACCTATTAAAATAAAAAGGATCGCTTTTTTACTCTATCTATATTCTAACTTTTAGTTATAGTACTTAGCCTCTAAGCTTTAGCTCTAAAACCTAAACCTACTTATAAGGGTCTTATTAAATATAAAGACTACTTTTTCTATAAAGTCTATTACCTTTAATAAGCTCTTTATTATTAAATTATAAATAAAGTTAATTATTACTACTACTATAAAAATAGTATTACTAGTACTAACTTAAAAACTAAGTTTAAATAGTATTAAAGTTATTTCTATAAGGATATCTGTATTAACTTTTTTAAAAAGGAGTTTAATAAAGAATAGAGTTTATTTTGCGTTCTGTACTAAAAGTAATATAAGGCTTATTAGTAAAAAGTATAGAATATATATTAAAAAGAGCTTAGTAGTTCTTTATTATACTAAGAATCACTTTTTTTATTATACTAAAAATCTCCTTTTTTATTATACTAATAATAGTCTCCCCTACCCCTTTTATTATATTAAGGATTTCCTAACTATATATCCCCTATATTTAAAGCTTTTTTTTAATCTTTTTTTTAAACTATCTAAGTAAAGCCTTTACCTAAGGGATTACTTAAATTACTTAAGGAATTTTTTACCCCCAGCCTTATTTAGCCTTTTTAATATAATTTCTAAGTACTTAATATTATATTTAAAAGTAATTTTAAAGTAGAGTATTTATATAATTCTAATACTATAACTATTTAGGCTTTTTATAATACTTTTAACTAGAATAGTATATAAAAATACTTATAATATAAAAAAAAGTAGTTTAATATATAACTTAGTCCTAATAGTATCTATATTTCTTATTATAATTATAATAATAACTAAAATAAAGTTCTATTTTTCTTTAATAATAATAACTTTAACTTTAGTAATATTCCTAACTTCTTACCTACCCTTACTTATATTAAAAAAATACTTATTACTAAAGTCTATTTATTTATTAATCTTTACTAAGTTTATAACTTATAATACTAGTATAAAGGATATATTATTAGCTTCTTTTAAGATATTAATAGGGTTTACTTATAACTTCCCCTCTTCCCCTAGACTTTTAAAGTTATTATACTATAACTTTTTAATATTAATAAAGTACTTTATCTTTAGTATTAGTTTACTAAGTAGTTTTAGGTTTATAAATTGTATATTAAAGTATAACTAAACTTTTTTAAAAATAACTACTTTAAATATACTAATATTTTTATTAGTAATAAAAACTTAAATAAGTTACTAAATAATAACTCTATTATTAATAATATTACTATAGAGTTTATAAAAAACATTAATAACCCTCCCCCCCCTTTTAAAAAGAACTAATTTAATAATATTAAGAGTAGTACTATTCTTAACTTTATAGTTAACTAGGACGTACTTAACTCTTTTTATAAAGAACTAGGCAGGTAGTATAGTAATACCGCCTCTAGTTACTACTATATTAATATACTTCTTTTTAAAAATACTCTTATTACTAACTTTAATTACTTAAAGCCCCTTCTTTTTTTTATTTTTTTAACTCTATACTCCTATAATAAAGTAGAGTTTATTTAGTTATACTAACGGTTTATTAAGTTTTTATAGTATATTAAGTATACTTTAAAGTAGTATAATAGTTACTTTATAAACTATTTATACTTTTATTTTATTATTTTTAATATTATAATACGGACTAGGGTTAATAAGTAAAGTAGCTTTTTTATTAAAAGGACTAAATAGTAAAACATTACTATTAATAACTTAAAAGCCACTTTTAAGTTTAATACTTTTAAAGCTACTTACCTTTTTAACTCTATTATTTAAAATACTAATATCCTCTATAGTACTTACTCCTTTTAAAGTACTAAGTAATATTAACTTAAGTCTATTATTTATACTCTTAACTACTTAATAACGTTCCTTACCTTTAGTACTATAAACTATTATTAGTTTTTTTTATACTAATATATATTTAACTTTAATAAGTAGTAAGCTAAAAACAAGTCCTACTATATATAGATCTTAAAACGTAATATAAAAAAAAACCCTTATATTACTACTTATTACTTCTATTATTAATATACTCTTTTCTATAATATAGTTCTAAAAAAGGTCTTTAACTTTACTAAGTTTTAAGTTTAGTATAAGTAGTAAAGATATAGTAGTACTTATAGTTATAGTATTTATTAGTTTAATAGCGTAGTTAGCTTTAATATATTAAATAAACGTACCTATAATATCTTTACTACGTTTTAGAGTAGTTATATTACTACTATTTATTCTTAACTTAACTATACTTATAATATCTAGTAAAAAGCTAATCCCTTTATTATTTAATAGCCTATTAATACCTTTAAGTTCTTTTTTAGTATTATTAGTTATATTTAAAAATATAAGTATAATACCTACTATATATATAAAAAAGCTAGTACTAATATTAAATTATATTAATTCTACTTTTTTTATAAACTTTATAAAAATACTACTATTACTAAAAATCTTAACTCTAAGTATTAATTTTTTAAAGTTAACTATAATAACCCTACTCTATATTAGTATAATCCCGTTACTACTTTTACTTAACTTATTAATACAAACTTCTTCCTTTATATTAGTATTACTACTATTATCTACTATATCTTAAAGTATATTAGTAAAACTAAAACTAAAACTTAGTTTTATAAAAAGTTTACTAAAACTATTTTCCTAAAAATTTACTTCTACTAACTAGTTATATCTTTTACTATAAAGTTAATAAATAAGCTTTTTTTAAAGTATAATTAATCTATTTAAAAGATTTCTTATATCCTTTTTAATCTTCCCTTTTTTAAAAGTAACTATATTACTATTTCTATTAACTACTAATACTCTAACTAAGTTATACTATTATTCTATATTATAACTAATAATATCTAACTTACTAAAATAATCCTATAAAAGTATACTAAATACCTTAAAAATATAGACTTTACTAATATAATATATCTATATTTCCTTTAGTATATTAACAGTTTCTATACTATAATACACCCCTTTTTAAACACAAAACTACGCGTCTTTAACTACTTTCTACGTTATAAACTTAATTAAAAGGACTAACTTAAGAATTACTACTATATTAAAATAATACTTTATTATTCCTTTTATAAATATAATAATTTTTTAACTATTAAAAATAAAAAGTATAATACATTTTAAAAAGTTTATAATATTTATTATTAAGTATATAATTATAAGCCTAACTACTATAAAATACCTATTAACTCTAAGTTATTTAAACCCTTTAATAAGTTTAAAAATAAAGTTATAGATAAGGTTTTATATAATAAGGACTAAAAAGAGTTAGTTTATAAAGTACTTAACTAGCTTTTTAAATTAAAAAAGCTTAATATTATAAGTAACTACTTTATTAACTTTAAATACTCTTAAGAGCTATACGTTAAATAATACTTAAATAAAGTTACTCTTAACTTTTAACTTATTTAAAAGGATTACTATTAATTTAATAAAATAGTAAATAAAAGTAATAATAAGTTACTTTTTAATAAAACTATTAATTCTTTTAACTTTAAGTAGTGTTATATTTATAATATTATCCTTAAGTATTTCTAATCCCTTATTAATAGTAAAAACTTTAACTAACTCCTTATATATATTAATAGCTAAAAAAGTACTAGTAAGTCTTATATTATCTACTTTATTTATATAGCTCTAAACCACTTTACTTATAATAATTAGTACCTAAGTCCTATTATAATTTCTACCTCTATTAGTATTACTACTAATAGTATCTATAAATTAACTCTTTATAGTTTTTTATAATTACCTATTTATACTTCTAAGTTTAAACTACTAAAGTTTACTAATTTATTTAACTTTTAGACTAATTAGTATAGTAAAAAGTACTTTATTATTAATAAAAAGTTTATAGTTAGTTTAAATATACTAGCTTTTATTAATAACTGCTTTTATTAGTTCTTCTTTACTACCTTTAATAAATACTTTAGTAGCTTAAGTATATTACTTATAAGTGACTTTTACTAACTACCCCCTATTTATAAAAAGGTTCTTTTTATCTATAGTTACTCTACCCGTATATTTATTAATAAAATTACTACTTAAACTATATACCCTTTTTTTAATAAAATAGTTAAGTTAAATATTATTATTTACTAAAAGGAAAAGGATTAAACTATATTCTATTATACTTTATAAAAGATATATTATTTTAAGGTTTTATATAAGTTCTAAAGACTACTTATTACTTATTTTTATATATACTTCCCTAAGTATAAAGTTACTTCTTTTAATAATACTCTTTATCTCTTCTTTATTAATAATAAAGTTAATAAGTATAACTCTTAGTATCTTACTAACCTCTTTAACTCTACTATTATTATTAAAACTAATAATACTAGCCCTAAAACTAATAAAACCGAGTTTTAAAATACTAGTAACTTTTATAAAAAGCTCTACTTTACTATTAGTACTTATATTATATTAATAAAAAATACTTAAACTAAGGTTAGTCTTTATAATAGTATATTAAGTATAATTAAAAATATTATTTAGTAAATTAGTACTAACTAGAGAACTAAGCTACTCTTTACTATTTTTATTAACTTTAATAACTATATTAGTAATACCTATATTACTAATAAGGCCTTTTTAGATAACTATACTGTTTCTATTTTTTATAACTCTTATAAGTTCTATAAAGGATACTATACTTACTTTTATACTTAGTTTCTTTTTATAGTTATTTATACTATTACTATTTATAAGTTATAAAGTATAATATTAAATAGAGTTATATTAAACTTTAGTTGCTATAAGTTTTAGTTAAGTATAATTTATATTACTATCTTAAGGGCCCACTCCCTTAAAAGTATTATATTAAAGGGTAACTTAGATTTTAATACTTTTAGTAAACGCAATACTAAAGTCTTTTAAAAGTATATTAGAAATACTAAACATAAACGCGCTTAGTACGTTATATAAAGAATAAAGAAGATCTTAAGTTTAGTTACTAACCTTAACTTAAGTTAAGTATTAAAAAAACAAAACACAATTATAAAAACTATAAAAGTGTTATACTTATATTTTTAAAACTACTTAAAAAAGTAATTACTATAAAAAATAATTTATACTTTAAAACTTTAATACTATATTTTTACTTTTAAAAAAATTAATTTATAATTATTTTTATACTTTCTTTTTATATATTATATATAAAATTTTTAATTATTTACTACTTACTTACTAATACTTAAAGCTTCTTTATTTTATACTTCTTTAGTCTCTTTTTTTTTTTTTATAACTACTATTACCTACTTACTTACTAACTTTAATACTATTATTATAGCCTTTTAGGACCCCTATAATATTAATAATATTATTAAAAACCCTAACCCTACTACTAATAATATTTAATATCTCTTTTATATTATCTTTAATAACTATTTACTAATATTTATTTCTTATAACTATTAACTAAGTCCTATACTACTATACTTTATATACCTATCCCCCCTCCTATAATAAAAATAATAATACTATTATAGGTAATACTTTTTTTTCCCCTATATTACCTCCTCTTTACCTACCCTTACTTTCTTTTACTTCTCCTTTCTCCTTTACCTCTTTAAAAAATAAAAATAAGTAGTAATTACTTTTAAACTATATTTTAAATTTAGTATTAATAAAAATAAACTAACTACTTAGGAGTATATTGCCTACGCTATTAAGCCTAGCTTCTACTAACCTACTAGTATTAGTACTATTATAAACTTCTTTTTTTTTTTATCTACTATAAGTCTATCTTTAATAGTAATACCTATAGTACTTTCTTTAAAAATAAAAAGTAGAATCTACTAACTATAATACTTTAAACTATTAGTAATAATACCCTTAAAAAGTATAGTTACTATACTTTAAAATAAAGTATATAAAAAGAGTATATTATACTACTACTATAGCTTTAGTACTTAACTTTTAGGTTTTATACTAACTATTATTATAACTCCTAGAATAGTAAATACTTCTATTATTAGTATAGTAATTACCTTCTATAGCCTAGTTTTAATATTATTCTAAAGACTAAAAACCTACTTTAAGCCTCTTTTTTAATACCCCCTACTACCCCCCCTACTACCCCCCCTACTACCCCCCCTTTAACCTTTCTTCTAGTCCTACTAAAGTCTATACTAATAAACCTTAAGTAGTATATTTATAAATACACAGCTATAAATAAGCCTTAGCGCGCTAGTACTAAGACTAAGATTAATATATATAAAAAGGCGCTTTTAGTACTACGTACCTATAAGGAGTGCTAGTAGTAGTACTAGTACTAAAAGAATCTTATTAAAACTAAAAAGGAACTTACTAACTAGGCTCTATTTCTTTTTTAAAAAGACTAAAGCTATTTTTTTTATTTTCTTTTTTATTTTATTTACTCTATTTAAACTATACCTATTTACTTTACCTTTTTTTTATTTTTTTATAATAACTATTATAAATTTATTAATAACTACTACTATAAATATAATTTAAATAATACCTTTAAAACTAAGTAATAAATAAACTATAGGCTATTTTAATATAGGTTAGAGTATAGTTAAAGTATAGTTAGGAATTAGGGTTAAGTTAGTAAGTTAAAGGAATTAGGTTTAGTTAAAGTAGTTAGGATAAATTAAAGTAGTTAAAATAAGTTAAAGTAGTTAAGTAGTTAAAGTAGTTAAAATAAGTTAGGATAGATTAAAATTACTAAAGTTAGAGTATCTAAAGTAAGGTTAGAGTAGTTAGGATTTAGTAGAGTAGTTAAGGTTATTTTTATATTTAGGACTTTAAGTATAGTAAAACTAGAGGGTCTAGGGGGGGACCCCCTAGGAATTTCACTAGTCTAAATAAAATACAGCTAAGCTAGTAATTACTACCTATCTATTATTTCTATAGAACTACTACTAATTTACCTCTTTATTTATATAATTAGCTTACGTACGTTATAGACGCTCTGCTCTCCCTACTCCAGTGCTCGCCACTAGAGTTCGGGCATCTAGTACTCCGTAGGGAAGGGAGCGATAGCAAAGAAGCTGGCCACAAAGATGGTCGTCTCTATGCAACTTAACTCATCATTTGTTTCAATGTCTACCCAATTATCTACATACAATACCTCCACCGTTAACAAGACTTGAAGCTATCGTGCTACCTACCACTCACGGTTGCTCCTTTCACACAGCACCTGCCGTGACATGATGGAGGTGGCTGATAGCTGACCCCGAGGTCTCGGTGTCGGCTGGAGCGGGGGGATCTGTCCCGGTCTGGGCCTTGGTCGTAACGATTGGGATCCACGAAAGGCCGGCGGCTGTGGGGCAGGCCTGGCTCGTGCATCACGGGTAAGTCTCCAGTACCTTGGAAACATGGGCCGCCACGGCCAATGGGCATGTTCCCGCAACTCCCGAGCTCGGGACATCTCAGGGATGGTGACGCAACAGGTATGCCGACGGATACTGAACGGGTAGCATTTACCTGGTGGTGCTGATGGCAGGTCGCTAGCACCTACATACCTATCTACCTACCAAGTCAATACCTATGTACTAGTGCCTAATGTACGTGACTGCTGCTAGCCGCTCGCTGATTGCAAGCTCTAGGTTCCGTGTAGCTTGGCACCTTGGGTGGCATACGAGTACCTAGTGTTGGGTACTTTCTACGTACTAGAGCTGGAGCTGGAATTGCAGCCATCCGGACGGATCAGGATGACGGCGAGTAGGCGTAATCCCGTCTCATGCCTGAGGTATTCGGTCTAAATTGGAAGGCAGTAGGTACTGAAGTAGACAGGATAGATACCTGAGATGTCTTGGTGAGTTTTCTGTCAAACAGCCCGGAGAACATCTTCATCCCTTGAACATCTAATCTCCAGCTGGTATGGATGGGCGTGTACATGCTTCATCTCACTTCATCTCACCGAGTTACCTACCTCGTTCATGGTGGTGCTCTGCCACACCTTCCCAACAGCTTGCTCCCCGTCGTCCGTCTCGCCTCTCGCGTGTCCCCAACCTTGGACGTTAGCACCCATGGTTTAATCATGCAATGGACCCCTCCTGTGCCACAGCTTCCCTGCTCCGAGCTGCTGCACATCCCACACCAAGCGCCAGACCTTCGGCCGCTTGCTTTCTGCTATCTGAGCTCCCCTCATCCTGCTTGAATCTGCTCGGGTCATGGTAGCATCTGGGCGTCTCCCTCCTCCCGGAATTGACCGACCGTATCATTTCTCCTGCCGTTGTGAGTTCATCACCCATTTTGCCCTCTTCCCTCATCGTACCTAGACAGCACCTCCCCTCCCCTCAAAGCTGTAGCTGTTTCTGTTTCACTCGCACCAATACGTAACCCCGATCCTTCCTCGCTGCGTGAAACACTCAGACGCGGGGACTCCACCCTGGATTCCTCGCAAAGAATTGGTTTTACCTTACCTTTTGATTTTTTTTTTCTTGTCCTGTGTCTCTCTTCCTACAAGGTGATCCAACGCCTTCTTTCTCCTCACGGCTAGCATCGTAAGGTACCACCCAGAGACACGCCGCATTCGTCAGCGTTTTCCAATCCGCCACACTCGCCGTGGGTTCCAAGGGAACGGCTTCTTCTTCTGTCACTCTTGTCGAGTTTCCCTTCCCGATTTATCTTCGCTGAGCTGACGTTGAGGTGTGGTAGAAGCCTTCCAAGCTCACCTGCCGACACTTCTCGCACGATCGAGTTGGCCGAGTGACGACGCTTGTATCGATTGAGCTCTCGAACCTTCACATACCTCGCCGCGAGGGCCAGCAGCTACAATGGTCTCTGTCACCATCACCTACCGCCAGCCCGGCACGCAGCCGCCCATATTCGTTGCCGGATCGTTTTCGGATCCACAATGGCAGCCTCTGGAGATGCAGTTCACCACCGATGACGCCGGGGAGCACACCTTCTTCAAGGATGTCGAGGTACCTCCGGGCTCGCAGATCCAGTACAAGTTCCGCGTCGGCCCAGGCGACTGGTGGGTTCTTAACGAAGACGCCGCCACAGGTATGTCTCTGGTGCTCTGATTCAAGCTGCCCTTTGCCTGACATGACGTGATCCCCCAGTGACCGACGACGCGGGCAATCGAAACAACCTCTTGGCTGCCCCAGTTTCTCAAGAGCCTACACAGACCAACGGCGTAAAGTCCGACGATCAATCTTCCACTGAACAGCCTACCAAGGATACATCGTCCCCTACCGCCGACATGGAAACCTCGACTACTGCTCAGCCCGAGCCAAAGCCAAAGATGCTGGAGAGTATTAAGGACGAGGAGAGAAAAAGACTGTCGTCGACACCAATCGAGCAGGTTGCGGATACCGCAGCGGAAGTGGCCGACACCGCCCAGAAGCTTGACGTTGAGGATAACGTCGCTCGTCTTGCGCCATTGGATCATCTCAAGGACGGAGAACGCAAGCGACTCTCCTCCACGCCGATTGAGCAGGTGGCTAGTACCGCTGCAGAAGTTGCCGACACTGCTCAGCAGCTGGACGCGGACCAGGTGCGCTCTAGTCACGCATCATCAAGTCAATGCTTGGCTGCCTACTAACACGCTCTAGGACTTTGACGATAACGACGCCACAGACGATGGACCTGCGCCGCTCTTCTCCCACGAAGCTCTCGGACCATACGAGCCTGCAGGAAGCGATGACGAGGATGACCACAAGAACGAGGACCACGGCACAGTTGTTTACGATGTCTCCAAGTACGACCTAAATGACCCATCGCTGGAAAGACTGCCGTCCAACAGGGACGGCATCATGGACGCTGTCCGCAAGGTTGAGACTGGACGTAACGAAGACCAGACCCATTTCCACGGCACTCCGATGTCTCCTCTGGTGGGACCAAGGCAGACAAGCTTAGACCCATACGAGGAGGCTGTGGTCTCTCCAGGACCCTCCAGTCCGGGACACCACAAGAAGCTCGAGCTGCCTCGAAGGTCGCACGGCTCCATGACGTCAGAAAGGTCGCTCGCGTCTCTGGGCTCTATTGCCGAGGAAGAGGGCAAGGACTCTGCAGGCGTGGACGAGGCAACTCGCGAGGATTTCCAGCCCGTCCGGGTTCCCAGTCCCGCGATACGCCCGACGCCAAACATCTCCACATCTCCTGCAAGCGACGAGGACGAGGGAGTTGTAATGAAGGGCTCCAAGTCGAATTCCAAGAAGAAGGAGTCTGCCAGGTCAGACACGCCCGAAGTCAACGGCATTACGAACGGCTCGCACTCCAGGGATCTCTCACCCATGTCGAAGCCTGCGAAGCTCGACAGCCCGACCATCCAAATCCAGCCCCCCGAGGAAGCAGCCGAGTCCAGCAACTCAAAAGATGCGGCCGCCTCGGGCCGAGACGACGGCCACAAAGGCCAGCTGAAGAAGCGCGGAGGAGCATCATCGGTCGAACGGCCCGGGACCCCTTCGTCCATCCACAGCGTCGCAGGTAGCAAAGGCGGCTGGCTCCAAGCCTTCTTCCGCGTGGTCTTCGTTGACTGGATCGGCGGTGTTTTCAGCCGGTTGTTCGGCAGCAAGAGAAAGGCGTAAGGTTTTCTCACTCTCTTCCGGTTTTGAAGTGCAATCGGGCCTGTTTTATTTCCTTTTCCTCTTTCTTTTTTTTCAACATAACTATTCCTCACGAAATCTGACAGGTTGACTTTTGTCCGCAGGATGCTGACAACGAGCACGGCCGCCATCGTTGTTGGGGTTGCCTGGTGGAAGTTTGCCTTGGACGGCGACTTGACCTGGCTCGAGGCATGGCTATGATGGTGGAGGCAGAGAGACTGCAGATTGGCACGTCGCACACGCAGAAACATGATTATGTACAGTTAAACGAGAGAGCATGGTTATTGTCGGTGGGTACTGAGAGAAGAATCCCAGGATGTGGAGGGACCTGGTGGCGTGACGAGAACAGCATTGAACAACCACACGTACTGGACCTCGTACTTTTTTTGGTGGCGCTGGTGACAATGCTTTTTCAATATTTGACGCTTTATCTATTCCGAAAACTGCAAGGAGCCGTGCCGGGCTCAGACCACCCTCCAGATGGCACCGGCCCTCGGGGTATCATCACTTCCGCGACCGTCGTCGCCCTGCCTGTTGATCCTCCTGATCCACTCCGTCTCCCGCTCGACGGCCGCGGCCTCGATCTCCTCCATGATGGCCAGCTCGGCGAGCATGTCCCGCACGAGGCTCGCGCACCCGTCCAGCATGCGCGTCAAGCTCGAGACCTGCACCTCGTCGCCGTCGTCTTCCCTGCTGCTGCCGCCGGGAAACTGCATCTCCTGCAGCTGCGCCTCCCACCCCTCCAGCCGGCGGACCAGCGCGGACGCCTCGTCCTTCCACCTAGCGTCGAGGCCGCCGCCGAAGCGCACCTCGAGGTTGCCGTCCAGCAGGGCCGAGGGGTCGTCGTCGTCGGCCCTGGCGCGCGCGGCCTCGAGCTCGGACAGCGTCGCGGCCCAGCGCTCGAAGGCGCGGACGAGGCGGTTGTGCTTACCACCGGGGGCGTCGAGGGACCAGAGGCCTGCTAGCAGTGCATCTAAACGCTGGATCTTTTCTTCGAGGGTGAGCCTGGTGGTGGTGCTGTTGCTCCTCGCGCGCCCCCACTCGCGCAGGGCGGCGACGTTGACGCGCTCGGCGGCGTCGGCCTCGAGGGCCGAGAGGTCCCTGGCGGAGCGGGCGAGGTCGGCGTGGCGCGCGGCGAGGCGGGAGCGGGCCGAGGCGTGCCACGCGGACGTGACGGAGGGCAGGTCGCGGTGGAGGAGGTGCAGCTGGAGGAGCTCGGTCTGGAGGCGGGCGGTCTCGGCGGAGAGGGCGACGTTGGTGGGGAGCTTGGAGGGGGAGGGCGGGGCGAGGTAGGTGGCGGTCAGGGGCTTGGGGGCGAGGGACTTGGCGGGGGAGTAGTGCTGCTGCAGGGTCGAGAAGGCCGGGCGGAGGACGGGCTTGTTCCGGGGCGGGGATGCGGCCGGAGGGGGTGCGGCCGCTGCTGCTGCTTGTTGGCGGGTGGGAGGTTGGGGTTTCCCGGGGGCTGGTTGGTGTTTCGATGCCGTGCTCGAGGTGCGCGCGCGTGCTGTCGGCGAGGACGGGGTTGGTGGCTTCGAGAGGCGGTCTGAGGAGGACGTCGGACGGGTCCTGGACGATGCCGCGCCCGCCGCTGCTGATGTTGCCGCGCTCGGGGGCGCTCCGTACATGGACGTCGGGCGGGACCTCGGGGCCGCCGCGCCGCTGGAGGTCGTCGAGGACTGGCTCGGGGGCCTGAGGACGGTGTTGTTGTTCAGCGTCGCGACGCTCCTTGCGCGCGCGTGGCCCGGCCCCGAGGAGCTCGCCGCCGCCGCTGTGCGCCTCTGCGCGGGGACGCCGCCGGACGTGGTCGGCCTGGATGGCGCCGGCCCCGTGGCCGGTGTTCGTGTCCTGGTCGCCGCCGGATCTCTAGTCGAGGACGTCCTGGACAGGCCCGAGGACGACGACGCGGCGGCCGATCTCGTCAGGGGTCCGGTCGCGGGCCTCGAGGATGATGACGATACGTCGCGCTGTCGCACCGAGGAGCTGGACGTCGCGGGGGATGATGATGATGCTGGTGGCTGGCGCGACGTGCGGGAGAGCAGGCTTGATATCGGGTTCGGCTTCTTCTTCTTCGCGGCCGCGTCGTTGAGGCTGCCGCCGGAGACGGTGCGCGTCGCCGGGCGCGCGAGGGCCGCGTTACGGGGCGCCGGGAGACGGCTGGGCGAGCCGGCAGAGGCAGGGTTCGATGCCGCGGCGGAGGAGGAGGAGGATGATGATGTCGAGGTCGCCGGGAGGTCGGTCGTGGAGCCTTGCGTCGGCTTCCGCAAGGAGCGGGCGCGGCTCAGCGAGGACGACATTGTTTTACGTTTCGCATTCGGGGGTTGGCGTGAGCGGGATCAGAAGTATACAATACGTTCAATTGGTGTGACTTCCCGCCCCGGCGCAATTGGGGGGGGCACGGGTTCAAGCGAATACTCGTGATGGAATTTGGTGATGTGACGTGAGGCTGCTTGTGGTGTTGATGTTGATCTCAGGGGTGTGTGTGTGTCTGTCCACTGGCAGGTACTTTCCGTTGCGTGTGGGGGTTGCTAGGGGCAGGTTGGGGTGGCGGCAGATGACAGGGTACATCTCCCAGCGCACGGCCTGTGGCTTTCGGCGGCGGTACCACGATAACAGAAGCGACACCCGGGGAGCCCGTCTCAGTCTTCCGATGGGCGTTTTCCATCACTTCTGGCGGCCGCGAATCTCGTACCCGCCGCCATGCATGAGCCTCTTGCACCTACTACTAGCGCCGGGAACGCAGGGCCCTTCGGGGGAAGGAACGGGGCGGACACCTTTTCGTCCAACACTCGAAGACGGGCTTTCCCGAAGCGCCTTTCCCCATTCCCTCCCATCCCATCGGAGACGCGCGCGGGAGCTGTACGCCCAAAGGCAATTTCCGGTGCATCCGGATGCTTGGGTGAAAGGTACCTGGTGGAAGTAGCTTAAATCTTCTCATCGCGGGCGCGTCGCCTACCCTCTCCCTCCATTTAGGTAGCAGTATGGCTTCGGAGCGAGGGCGAAGAGGAGAGGTTTCAGAGCTATTTTCGTCCGTACCACACGCGCCGTCCAGCAGGGGAGGGCGTGCTGTCGTGCTCACTTACTCTGTTCTTTCACGCATGGCATGTCTCATTGGGGCGGGCGTGAGTAGCACTTGAGTAACTTCATTTCACGCGAAGCGCGCAGATACGAGGGAAGAGAGATGGCAGGTTTCAGAGCTTGAAATTCGTCGAAGATGCAGGGTGTGTGTATGTGAACCCTCCTAACCCGGTGTCTCAGGAGAAGGGTCCTCTCTCTCTCTGTGTCCTATCTCTCGTCCAAATTCCTCTTGAATTTCGTTATCAAGCTTCGTCTCGTATGCCAGAAGCTTGCGTCAAGCAAGATTATCCGTCCCAAAAGTAATTCCAACACCGCAGGAAAAGGAAGAAGAAAAAATAATGGTGTGCCTGCCCCTCCCTTTTTCCTTTCGGGCAGGCCAACCGCGCGGGCTATACACAAACATGGTAGGTATCTGGGGAGAAGGGTATCAACCATCCAACCGCTCTCTCTCTCTTATCTAATCCCACACAAACAAGGAAGCTTGTTTTTTCTTTCCCCAACCGGGCCTGTCCCGTAAAACCGTCGGTGTGGCGCTAGCACGCCACTTAAACCGAGAATATGCCCGTCTAATACCCCTAGTTTCCCTATGCCCGTAGGCCAATGTGAGAATCGAGAATCAAAAGTGTAAAAATCAAGCCGCAACGATGGGCTGCTCTCCGTTCACATGCTGCTCGGCCGGATGCTCCTCCGTCGCCACCGCGGGGCCCTGAGAGTCGCTGCTTTGGGGGTTGCCCTCGAGGTGGGCGAGAAGCTTGCGGAGGTCCCTGCGTTCGCCGTTGAAGATCTTGAAGCACGAGGCGCACATGCGCACGTAGCACCACTGGCACTTGAACCGATCCTCGGTGTCGGCCTTGCCGCACGTCTGGCAGGTGAGGGCGTAGTTGCGGTTGCGGGTGCGGTCCATGACGCGGTGCCGCACGTAGCAGTCGAGCATGCTCTCCCTGAGGGGACGGGCGTTGTAGACGACGGACGGGCTCGGAGGCTCCGGCGTGGTGATGGGGAAGTAGGACGCGCGGGGGTCGGCGGGCGGCAGGTCCTTTTCCTTGAGCTCGCGGTACTCCACAGCCTCCCGATCCTGTCCTGGCCTCGACGCGGGCCGCATGCCGCCGCCCGGCTGCTGGACGGGCGCCTGCGCATATGCGTGTGCGTGAGCGTGAGCGTGAGCATGGGCGTGCGGTGCTGCAGGTTGCGACTGGCCTGCTCTCTGCTGGTTGGACGCGCTCCGAGGCGGGAACTGACCCTGCGCCTCTGGGCTGCTGACGGGGCTGATGGCGAAGTCTCTGGTAATCGTCGGAGGAGCCTCACTATTCGTCACGGGCTCGTCGACGCGGAGCTGGGGCAGGCTCTGGGCGTTGTGAATGTTGCGTGCCGTGACTGCCTTGCGGGGGATCGGTGGCGGCTTCGCCTCGGTGGCAGCTTGCTCGGGCGCGGGCTCGGGAGACGAGGCTGGTGAGATGGGCGAGACGACGGTGTCGACAACGGGCGTCTTGACGTCTTCCTTCTCATAATCGGGAGTCGGCAACCGCTGAGTCGGCGAGAGCGCCGTATCGCTGTGAGAAGCTCCCACATTTGGTCCTTCCTCGCCGCGCAGGCGCGAAACCTTGTTCCGCAGTCTCGACGCCTCCTGGCCCATCTCGTCGTCTGCTGCCGGTCGTGCTGGTGGCTGGTTTTGCTGTTGAACAGGTCGAATATTCCTGCCGGGCAAGCCCGAGGTGGTTCGAGGAGGGAACTGCTGCTGGGCCGGGGGAGGCGCGGCGGCCGAGTATGACGAGGGTTGGGCGGTGTTGGGTTGAGATGCGGCCGTAGAGCCGTGACTAATGGCCAGCTTCAGATCGGGCACCTCGATGTTTCGGTCAGATTTTACAGATCTTCTCCTCCAAATAGGCCTCTGTGGCAACGACGCAGACGCGAAGCTCGTCGGACTACCACCACCCGCCGCGTGCCCCGGCTTGGCTGGAGGAGGAGGAGCCATCTCAGTGTCTAACGCTGGGGCAGGCGGCAGGTCCTTGTTGTCCGTGAATCTTTGTGCTCCCAAGTGGGAGTAAGCCCCCTCATAGTCACCAGACGACAATGAGGTGGGCGTCATGACTTTTGCTTCTCTTGTCCTGTCCTGCTCCGGGGCATACTTCGGGGTCGAGTCTCGCTGGCTCGCACTCCCATCCGCGGACTGCATGAGCGACTCGCCGGAGCTCCTCGAGTAGGCCGACAACAGGCTTCCTATAGATCCGTTCGGCGAGTACTGCTCCGGCTGAGAGGGCGGCGGCGGCGCAGCGGCAGGCTTTGCTACGGGGCGGCGTTGAATATTCATAAACGGCAGCGCCTTCGTCTCGAGGGGAGGCAGAGGCGGCAGCGACTGGTTGAGGGGTTGCGGCGGGGGCAGCGGCTTGTCGGACATGACGGGATACCTCGGCGACGGGACGGGCGGTATCGTGGGAAGCTGCTTGGACCGGCCGTAACTGTTGGGAGTGGTGAGAGAAGAGACCTGAGCAGATTCTGGCGGCGGAGGCGCGGATGGCGGAGGGACGGGGAGGGCTTTTGAGAAGCGCGATCTCCCCTTCCTCGAGGAGGAGCGAAGAAAGTCCATATGCATGGTCGACGACGGCCACCCCAGTAGGCGGTGGGTTTGCTTGTAATCGGGATCAATGACTGCTCCCCCCTTTCCCCAATGTGATGCTACCGTGCCCTTCCTTGTGGCGCCTCTCTTTTTTTCTCTCCCCTTCTCTCTTCCGGTGCTCACCAATCGGCTTGGGAGGAAATCACCAAGGAGGGCGGGAAATCAAGGAACCAACTCTACCCAGACACAGCGGTGGGACTTCGGGCAACGTGGGACGAAGAAGGGGCAAAGGCGGAAGGCTATTGGAGCGATGCGATTCGGCTTGGACCACGACGTTCAGTACCGTGGCATGGTGATGCTGGAAACGACCAGCATCAAGGGGTTTGGAGGAGGAGGAGGAGGAGGGCGACGAGGAGGTATGGCGTAACGAAGTTAGGTAGAAAGGCAGGTAATAGATAGATAGCGTATTATGGGAGGTAAAAAAGTACGGAGCAGGACGACGAGGATTCGCGACGGACACAGCAGCAAGTGCCTGCAGGAAGTGGAGGGGGGGATGGAAGAAGAAACTTGAAGGGCGTCCGCGGGCTCAGAAGCCAGAAGCTCGTTGGTTGGGGGCTCGAAGGGGGAGGGGCGGGATCAGAACAATGATGCCGTCAGTGAGAGCGAACGAGTGAGAATGAGTCCTCAGGAAGGCCAGGGGGGGGCGTGTAATTCGGGCGTCGAGTTACAGGTTGAATGCTGGCAGCCATGGACAACCCTGTGATGAGGAGGATTAGGAGGGACCCGAGGTTCAGAGGTCTGAGGTCTGAACATTGGCTTTTTCTTTTTTATCTTTTTTCATTTCTCCTGGATTTCGGTCTCTTCGGACGGAACGGACAAGGATGTCACCAGAAAGCGCGTACTAGTTACGGGTCATCGTATTGGCAAAATCCGATTTCCAAAAGTACCCTCTTTTTGCCTCCTTCCACGTTATTTACGGGTACTTGGGTTGCGCATAGCTAAGTACCTACACAGATAGGGATCGAATGCGAGAAGAAGAAGTACCTGGTGAAGGATATGACAGGTATTGCGGGAGCGCGTTCAGCTGTGTGACGACGGCTAAGATGCTCCGTAACGGCACTGGGCTCCTTCTTAGCGTGCATGCCTGCGCTGGTAATTGGTCGTCATTGGCTCCGTCAGGCTGGATCCGGCCCCTCTCAGGTGCAGACCAAGAAAGAGCAGGAAGGAGCAGGGCAACTACATTACAGCCTGCAACCTCGTCCTCAGCACCAGCCCTGCAATAAGAGAAAGAACTGGAGCAGGTGTCAGGACTCAGGAACACCATCGGCAGGGCAGGAACACCTGGTAATACTGGTGCTGGTGGTGTCGAGGTGGGGCGGGGAAGAGGCCGGGGCGACCCTGGGGCTGGTGAGGAAGGCACCGACACACTGCAGCCACCAGGCACCTGCCTCGCCCTCTACGTGTAAATTCACCCACCCATCAGGTCCCGTCGTCGTCTGCAATTGCCCCGCCACATCTCACTGCCTACTGATACACTACACAGCCAACAAGTCAATACAAGTTCCAACATCACACCAGAGACAACGGATGCTCTGCGCTGTCCGGCCAATATTTTCCTGCACCTCTCGGGCTGTGCTCACTTACGCCCTCAGCAGCAGCAATCCGATCTATTCACCATTCGCTCGTCGGGGCCATTCCTGGAAATACCGTCGGTTGCCAGCGCAGCCAATGCCTGCGTCCCTCGTCGTGCGATCCGTGAATCAATGCCCGTCTCCAATCTTAATCCGCATGCCGGCCACCTCCAACACTCCAAGACACTAATAACAACAGAACAGAGACACTGCCGGCTTGACAACACCGACAGCGACAGACGCAGACACGGGCATGTCAACCACTCGGCGCTGGTTGGCCGCGTTGCCCTCACCCTCCCCCGTCGTCCGATCCTTGGCACGCGGTATTGGTTTAATCACCACGGATCGCATGTCGCAATTATCCAGAATGCTCAATGTCACGAGTAAACCGTTTGGAGACGACCAGCCTCGGTTTCCCAAGCCCACAATGCCTCCAGATGACGCCATGAAACGACAAAGCTGGTGTCATGAAAGGGTGGGCGTGGCCCGCGTCGACGAACAATCCGAACTCTTGAATATCGTCTGAAATCTGCCGCCCTCGCTTCTTGTTTGCGATGCGATGCGATTTGCAATGCGGTCCATGCACAACACATGGCCATGCCATGTCATCCGCACCTCAGCCGCTATGCCGCGTAATGAGAGAAGCATCGACGTCGTATTCGTCCTAGCTACAGAACTCAGTCAGCCAGCCTCTCCTCTCGCATCCACTAATAATCAAGAATCGCCCCAGTGACCACGAGGTCGCTGGACGACTGCAATCCCACCGTTTGCTGCATGCAACCTCCGATTGCAGCCACCCAGCGCGGGCACCGGCGCCGGCACCTTTTTGCGTGGAATGCGGGAGCCAAGGAATGCACCGTTGCAGACTTGGAGACGGCAACCACCAGCCGCCTCCAATCGCTGCCGCGCTCTCTACTCGCCCATGATGAACACAGAGGCCGCCCTCCAGCCACTCTCGAGGTGGCGGAATTTAAGTCGGCCTGGTGTCTAGTCCGTGCGTTGACACGCCGCGAATGGACTCATTACCTCGCGGTCCAGGCTTTTCCGTGCTCACAATTATTGTCGCTGCGTCTTCTAGCTTCCCGTTGACAGCTGGCCAGCCCTCGCGCTCGCGGATCGTCCGTTCCCCGTCGCCAACGCCGTTCCAGCGCTCCGAGTCAGCCACGGCGGCGAATAGCGATCTGCGCCAGGGAAGCCAACCAGAATCCAGGAGCCCTATACGACTGCTGGGTCACCAATGGGGTCGCATCTCACTTTCGAATTCCCCAATCCTACCTTGCAAACCCCCGTCCGGCATCAGAAATATGGGGTGACGCTGCCTTGCGGCTCTCAAAACCTGTCGAGCAGTAGCAGAGAGACTTGTTGTCAACCCCCTGACGAGGAGTTGTCTGTTTGGAAACTGATGAGATCAAGTGCAAGTCTGATGAGCATCGGATCGACCCCTGAAAATCGCCGGCATCACAAGAGATCAGTCGTGCCGCAGGACAGGTCAGACGGCGAGAGCAGGGGCCTCGCTGTTCGCATGAACTGTTTGAGCCAGCCCGACGTTCAGGTCTCACAAGCATGCCCCGGCGCGTCCTTGTGGACCCCCAACATCAGACCGACGGTGCCCCTCCCTGAGCTCGACGATGACGGAAGATTGATTCCCGCCTCGCAGGCGCACAAAGTTGGGACGATAGAAGCGGTCGATGCGCCACGGCAACACCGCGATGCTACTGGACCTCGAGCGCTGAGTAGGAGATGGCAAGATGGGTGAAGAAAATCAGCAACATGGTTGGCGCGAGTTGCACCGCATACGAGGAGCAACGCGACCGGCATCGTGCCGTTCCATGGATCAGTCCCTTTCGGTTGGATGGCCGTTTGATTGAGAAGCAGTGCTTGGCACGAAAAGACAGACGAAAAAAAGACGCAGCCTATTCATCCAACCAACAAAGGCCTTGTCGGCAAACTCTGTCCCCTCGAGGGTTCGCACCCCGAAGGGTTTCGTGTGGCATCGCAGCCAGCAGACCTCGCCCTCCGGAAGCCCGCGTCGCGGAAAATAGATTAAGATTAAAATGACTTTTGGGGCCTTCGCAGTGGTGGATGGAGCTGCAACGCGACGGTTTGTTTCACTCGGGCAGGATTTTTAAGATGAGCTACGATCCGCCCATTCCATCTGCAGCCTTCTCGCAGGAGTCAGGGCCGGCGTCTGCTGCTGTCCTTTCCCGCTTCCCCGCTGACCGATTTATGAAATCAGTGATTGATTGATTGACGAGGTCAAGCTGGTCTGCCGGGGTTTCCTTCGGGGAGATTCGGTCGAAACCCGCGCGAGACGAGGAGCTTGTCGAGATCCGTGGGGGCATCCAAGTGGGCGCCAAGACGACTGTTATCTCCGGCCGTTGGGTTGCGTTGCCCTGGAGGCTGGACGTTCCCACTCAGCGTCCCCATTCAATTCTTGCTTTTGGCTTTGGGCGATGCTTTGCGCTTTCTTGGTGGTCGGGCTGACTGCAGAGAGTTTCGTATCAGGCCCGAAATGAAGCCATCACCATGGGCAGTCTCGACTTTTGATCATGACCGCGTCTGATTTCAATCTGACTTTGATAGCCCCATGAGAAGCAAACAAGCTCTAACAGCAATCATAGGAACAAAAACTCGGCTCTCCCACATCACGTGCCTTATCGCTCTAATGGCGTCATTGCTGATAATGTCGGTGCGACTTTCCGCGGGCAAGTGTCCGACGAGGGCGGCCAGGGCCCGACGACCGCTGGGGCTTAACCGGATACAGGAGGAGGATTAACAATCCATTGACGAGTGGGTAGCGGAGAGACGGCAAGCGAAAGCCTCAAAAAGACTTCTTTTCCCGAGGTTGCTTCTTTCTCAGGACACCTTCCTGCAACCCTGGAAGCTAAGCAATCCCGCCTCCGAACCGTTCTCGGAGCTCAATTGCACTCGGCCCCCCGGACTTCGTTTCCCGCAATGACCGGCTCACCGAGCGGCGCCCCCGCTCCGACGGAGACGTCCCCTTTGCTGCGCAGCTCCGACGCGGAGCCTGCCAACGGCGGCGTTATCGAGAGCGCTCGGCAAAATGGCGACGCGGCCCGGGACGATAAACGGGATGGTAACCCGGAGATGGCCAAAAAGATGCACGTGCTTCTTCCCGCCATCGGCATCGGCGTAAGTTTACGGTCTCGGCCTCGGCCCCGGCCCCGCTATCGGCACCGTGCGTTGCTGACCGGCACATTCTAGGTCTACCTCTGCGCCGTCGACCAGCTGCTCACGATGGCGACCTACGCCAAAATAGGCAGTGAGCTTCACGCTCTGAATAGCACGAGCTGGCTGGCGACCTCGTGAGTGTTGTCGTGGCCCGCATCCTCAGTTGCTCCTTGCTAAGAAGCCACAGCTACTTCATCACCCTGACGAGCTTCCAGCCCCTTTACGGCAAGCTCAGCGACATCTTCGGCCGCAAGGAATGTCTCCTGTTTGCCTACACCATCTTCGCGCTCGGATCTTTGGGATGCGGTCTCGCCGGCTCCTTCACGCAGCTCTGCGTTGCCCGCGCCATTGCAGGAATCGGCGGCGGCGGTATGAACAGCGTTGTGACCATCCTCCTCAGCGACATCGTGCCCCTCCGCGACCGCGGCGTGTGGCAGGGCTACATCAACATCATCTTCGCGTCCGGGACCTCCACCGGCGCGCCCCTCGGCGGGCTGCTCGCCGACTCGGTTGGCTGGCGCTGGTCCTTCATCGGCCAGGTCCCGCTGTGCGTCGCGGCCTTCCTCGCCGTCTATTTCGTGCTGGATCTCCCCAAGACGGACCACGGCCACTGGCGGGAGAAGCTGCGCCGCATCGACTTTCTGGGCGCCGCGTGCCTCGTCGCCGCCGTCATCGCACTGCTCGTCGGCCTGGACGCCGGCTCGAACCGTGGGTGGTCGAACCCCATGACGCTCGTCGGGCTGGCGGGCGCGCTAGCGCTGTTCGCCGTGTTCATCTTCGTCGAGATGAGGGTCGCCTCGCACCCCTTCGCGCCGGGCCACATCATCTTCGACAGGTCGCTGTTCGCGTGCTACCTGACCAACTTCTTCGGCGTGGCGGGCCACATCGCGTCCATCTTCTTCCTGCCGCTCTTCTTCCAGGCCGTGCAGGGCGCGTCGGCGACCCAGGCCGGCGCGGCGCTGGTCCCGGCCATGATCGCCTCGGTCATCGCCTCGGTCAGCAGCGGCGTAGTGATGAAGCGCACCGGGAGGTACTACGCCCTCACGGTCGCCGCGTTCGGGCTCATGCTCCTGGCCGTCGGCCCCACGGTCGCGGCGCTGTACCTGAGGTCGAGCGGCGGCGTGATCGGGGGCATGGCGCTGCTCGCGCTCGGCGGCGGGGCGGGCATCACGACGACGCTCGTGGCGCTGCTCTCCAACGCCGCGGTGCAGGACACGGCGGTGGTCGTGGCGTGCTCGTACCTCTTCCGGTCGCTGGGGTCGAGCATCGGGATCAGCGTGTGCTCGGCGGTGCTGCAGCAGGTCCTGCGGACGCAGCTGGCGGCGCGGCTGAGCGACGGCGGGGAGGCGCGGCGGGTCGAGGAGCGGGTGCGGGAGAGCCTGGACTACATCCGCGAGCTGGAGCCGGCGGTCGCCGCGCAGGTGAGGGCGAGCTACCAGGTCGCGACGATGGGGGCCATGGTCCCGATGACTTTGTTTCTGGTGCTCGCCTTTGCGGCTACGTTTTTCATCCGGGAGAAGGGGCTGGGGAGGTGAGGTGAGGGAGGGGAGCTTGGAACAGGGCACACCAAAACTGCTCCTTCGTATGGCGATTGGGTCTTGAAGACCTCCAACTTGCTGGCCTCTGCTGGCTGCCTCTTGTTTCTCTGGTTTATCAGAGGCGTTTATGACGCGAGTGGAGCCTATTGATTCAATACAACACCTCTTGTCCGAACATCACCAGGATACTTGATAGGTCTCTTGAGAATGATATATGAATCTTAATGGGCGAGTTTCTTCTTGCGAGTGAGCTTGGCATGGTCAATACAAGGGCACCTTTGTCTACCTAAAGCCTTCCCTCTGGAAACACACTTTATCTCTGCTGTAAGCTCGTCTTTCTAAGGGAGCGCTGTGATTCCATAGCTGGCAGCTACTTCTGGTGACTAACACAAGGAACTGCTTGTCTACTCGAGACATCACTCAAGAGTAACGTTAGTTATCAAGTTTGTCCTCATGGCTGGTCTTAGCACGGTCAATAAAAAGGCGTAAACCGTCTCCTTGGAGAGCGTTTCTCAGCCAGACACCATGTTTCTGTGGTGAACTCGTCTTCATTAGGGGCCATGATAGTCTTTGTCTTGGCAAGGTTGTGGTAGTCAATTTTCCCCAAAGCATTCTAGCTAGACCAAAGTCCTCACAACACTGGTCTTTTCTCACAAAGAGTCGATGTTTCGTCGTCAATCACCAGTGGTCGCCATCGATCACGCGCAGGAATACGAGCGAGACGAGCCACAGCGAAGACGGACAGAGAGAGACATGGGAGGTTTCCCGTGCCCTGTGGCCAGCGAACCCATCCGAAAGATACGTGGGGGTTGGTCGCTGGTCTTCCCCGAGAGAAAAGCCTGGCGGAGAAAAGATACACGTCCTCTCTCCCCTTTCTGTGGTTGGTGCGAGGACGAGGCTCGCCATGGGCTTGCTTTCTCGGGGAGGGGAGGTGTTGCGCGGGGTATTTATAGGGTACGGGGTGGATGGCATGGTCACTGGCTGGGTTTTCACAGGTGTGTTTGTTGGTGAGTTATCTAGAGATGGAGTGATGACTTGGTGAAATTGGGTCTGGGACGGTGTGTTTCCTTCGGCATCTGGCTTTTCCCTTCTTCAAGGGCAGTATAAAGTCACTAGCTCTTGCGCGTTGTGGCGGAACCAGAGCACCGGGTACGAAGCTAGTGCTGGGGGTGAAACTTTTTTGGTCGGTTTTTCCTTTCCTCGTGCGTTTGTGGTCTGGATGGTTTATGTGAGAAGCCAACTTTTCTTCTGAAAGGGGGCTTTCTTGTCTCGGTTTCTCTGTCCGTCGTTTTCGTCGCTCATGGCTGACGTATTCATCTCTTCAAGGACGGACGTCTGTGGGAGTGCTGCTTGAAACTTCTTTTTGTTGACCAGTTTGGATTTCTTCCCTTGGTTCTGAAACCGTGGCATCGCCCCAGACACCATTCCCAAGTCCTGTCTGTCGCCCGGTCATGACCTCACTGGCATACATCTTTTGGCAAAAGGCCAGTTGCTGATACGCCTGTTTTTATGTCATTGGCTGATGGCAAGTCCCAGAGATACGGCAAGTGTATGATCTCTCGTACCTTCCTTCTTCTCTTGCAACGCACCACATTCGAAGTTCGGCCTTGGGTCGAGTTGCCGTGTCTCAACGGGTATAAAATAGCAGCATCCGCTCGTTCTGCATCGTCGGCAAACCAGGCGACACCTTTGGCTCGGTGGTGGGGGTTGTCAATGATGCGTCTATCTTTCTCGGTCGTTGTTCGTTTCCGCGGCAAGTCCACGCTGGTGGCCGTCTCCTTTTCGTATCCTTCTGATCTCACTCCTCAGTAAACTGCCGTCCGTCAGTGTCTTGCGTGGAATCAGAAGCGGAATACTCTAGGAATGACGCGGTCGAATCTTGATTGTCGATACCCGGACCTGTGGATTAAAGGCACGGTGCATGGGTATCTCGACGTAGCAGGATGGACGCGCGACCGCGTAGCGGATCAGTGTCAGGCAAGGTCCGTCCGGCCGTCTTGCAGGGAATGTGCCCCTCTCCGAATTGCCTGCTGGAAGGAAATCCAGTGAGCGGAGAGACTCGTGCCGGTTATAAAGGGGGTTGCAATCGTGCGGCTTGGGCGTGGTATCGTGCCCAGAATCATCAGGGTATCGATGTTCTGGCGCTGCCAGAGACCTTGGCAATGGCGTGAGCTTGCTATAGACGAGGACTGGCCCCGCGAAGAACAGAGTTGCAGATGACTTTATGGGGGGAGCACGACTGGGTCGTGGAGAGTCGACCGGCGTGGACGCTACTCAGCGTGTGGGATAGCCCACGATACCAAGACTTCAGACCTGGAGCAGTCTCCCTATCTTAGGGTCTAGCACCATACAGGTACGGACTTGGTCGCCGCAGTTCCGGCCTTGGGTTTATCCGTCGACTGCCCCTAAACCACTCACGATCACCATGTACGCACTCGTGTTGACGTGGGAAAGAGGCCGCGGCAAGATGCCCAGCCAACTGCCGACCATGAGCAGAGACTCGCCCAGCTCCGCCAGGCCTCAGGCCCAGACCCTGAGGCGTCTGGCCAGGTGAGATGGACGTATCACCCAGATCCCAATGGTAGGCCACTTCCAGCCCGCATTTTCCATCTTCATATCTCCTTTCCCTGACACTTCCTACGTACCAGACCCTCCAACTGCCCAAGGTAGCGAGCTACCTAGTTCAGCTCTACACATGACCCAGTAACCGTTCAGCAAATATGACGTGGCCTAGCTGCTGATCGTCCAAAGGACAGGAAAAAGAACAGACAGATACCTGAGGAGTACTATCTGGTGACTCCGTAGGGGGCGCTCGTTCGACTCTCGTCACGCGAGAAGCAGGGCCTGACGGTACATGACTTCTACGTTTTCTTATCCTCACTTATTATTCTTTCCCTCATCATGCAATCAGTAAAAATGAAACTATCCGCTACTGGTTTTCTCGTGTTCATGTTGTGGCTATCCCGGCCTGCGCATTCTAAGGTGGTGTCTGTCGTCGACTCCCGACGTTCCCCCTTCCTCGGCCCGGAGCACTTGGGCCGGATCATCGGCCCCCCCTCTCTCTGCAGAAAGCACCAGGCGCCGAATCAAAAATCTCCGGCGGACAACATTCGTCGATCCCAAACGTCTACGCAGATCTCGTCGTGAAACAGAATGACGGGTGGGCCGCAACCGCACGCCTACGCCTCAGCCCTACAGAGATCGTCATCCGTGGGGTGGGTGGGAGTGGGAGCCGCGAGGTCACGTATGTGGCGTTCCCCCCCCCGCCAAGGCGCAGGCAGCACCTCTGCAGGCGACGGTGGACCATTCGTGGAGGCGTGACGTACGGATGGAATGAGTGCCCAGGACACAAACATGATAATACATGCAGAGCAAGATTTGGACACGACGACGACGACGACGAGATGGGAAAGATATCTTTTTTGGTATTTCTATGGCCGCTTCCTCCCATGTAGGCCCGGGACATCTATCTTACTGCCGGATGGTGGCCGCCACCAGCACGAGGAGTCCCCTCTTTCTCTTCCATATCGTGAAATCATAATCAGTGTTGGAGGCATTTTTTGGGTTTAAGGTTGGGCGAGTGGATATCAAAGATTGGGGGGGAGTGATGATGAACCCTTACGGCGGAGACCAGAGAAGGGGGGGGGAGCTGGAGAAGAAGAAACAAAAGCCCCCGAAGAATATGGCAGAAACGAATAAAAAGGTCCAGCTTCGCTCCCAATGATGATGATGTCGCGACATGATGGTGATGTGCCCCGCGGCTCGCGCGGTCCGCGAGCAGACTGTTGATATTTTTTTTTGAGGGTATTCTTGTTGGTCCTTCCCGAATCGCGGCCCCTTCTAGAGATGTGCCGTTCGTTTCGTGCGGTCCCCCTCCCCTGTCTATCTGAAAATGGGCAATGACGTTCTTTTTGTTTCCTTGAGCGCAATCGTCCGTCCTCCCGACCTGTCCGGGCCTCTTCCTCCCCCGCTCCCCTCGACCCTCGCGAGCGTTCGCTGCTCACAGGAAGGGACGACGGGGGAAGCTGACGCCCTCGACGGCGGGTTCGTCGACGAACCAGCTGACGCGGTCGCCGCCGCCCTCGTTGACGAGGGCGCAGGGGAGGCCGTCGCCGTGCTCGAAGATCCTCTTCATGATGTCCTTCTTGCCGCCGCCGGTGGCGACGAAGGCGATCTTGACACCGTGGTTCACGACGGGGAGGGTGAGGGTGATGCGCTTGGGAGGGGGCTTGGGCGAGTCTTCGATGGGGGCGACCCAGGCGGTGGTCTCGCGCAGCAGCTCATGTCCGGGGAACAGGCTGCAGGTGTGGCCGTCGGGGCCGGAGCCGAGCAGCAGGAGGTCGAAGATGGGCAGGCGGACGCTGTCGCGGCTGGCGAAGCTGGTGACGAGGACCTTCTCGTACTGGTCGGCCAGCTCCTGGGTGTCGTTGAGGTAGGTAGTATCGATGGGGTGGACGGTCGGGGCGCCGAGGTCGGCGGGAATCTTGTCGAGAAGCTCCTTCTTCAGGAGGGCATAGTTGGAGTCCTCGTGGTCGAGGGGCACGGCGCGCTCGTCGGCGAAGAAGATCTCCCACTTGCCAAAGTGGACGGCGTCCTCGGGACCGAAGGAGGGAGCCAGGAGGGCCTGGGCGAGAGTCTTGGGCAGCGAGCCGCCAGAGACGGCGAGCTTGAAGACGCCGTGGCGGGTCAGACCGGCATTTTGTGCTTGGATGACGTAGGCTCGCAGCGCGGGCGCGAGCTCGTTGACCGTCGGGTAAGCGTAGAGGTTCGGCTGCTTGTTGCTCATGGTGGGGTAATTTTTTGGGAGGCAGAAGGCGGGGGGAGGAGAGAGAAAGGTGTGTAGTGTTGTCGGAAGCGAGAATTGTGTGAAGCAAAGATGGATGGAGGGGTAAGTGGAAGCGGCAGCGGCAGCGGCAGCGGAAGCGGTCAGCCAACGGTGGTGCAGAATGTTGGTGGCGGAAAGGTGGTCCAAGATTGGCGGAGGTGGACTACAGTGTGAGAGGCGGAGTTCTATCTCCGTGGGTTCGTGCGTGGGTGCGTCGTTTAAAGTGACTCGGATGAAGTTCAAATTTGGTATGTATGTACGAGTGAGTGCGGGATCTCCTTATTCTTTCGATTTGGCAGACCCGAATGGTGGTAGTGGTGGTGGTGGTGGCACCTTGTTCTTTTTTGGCTCTATTATCGGCAGGTTCAGATGAAAAAGGCTCGAGTCGGAAGGAGTGACAGCAGGTACTCCTGGCTATGGGTAACCAACGGGAGAACGTGTAATAAGGACCGAAACGGCAAGGCAAGGTCAGGTCGGTCTAAGATTCTAGCGGCGGCGGATGGGTCATGGATGTTTCCAGATGCCTGGAATTACACCGAAAAGGCAAACGAAAAGAAAAAACGATAGCGGGGTCAGAGTATCCCGTCCCCTATTTTTCCGGAGCAGGATACCTACCTCAGATATGACTAACACCAAACCGACACAGGCAGGTACACGGTGTGAGGCTCCAAACCCCTTCCCTTTGGGAGATGAAGCCCTTGCTACTGTGCTACTGTGTGTAGTGTCCGCGTCTATCTGTATCTGGTGTGCAGTAGAAACGAGGTGGTGCGGTTGGTTGGGCGAAGGCGTGGACGTGGGATGTGCGGGCGGATGTGCGGGCTGCAGGCAATTTGGACCGTTTCACCATCGATTTTCGATCGATAGCGGCGGGCGGGAGGAACACTGTGAAAGGCGACGCTGCGACGGGCGATGACAGAAGGTGTGATGCGGTGGGGGTTTGCATGAAGTCGTGGTGTCGTGTCGTGTCGTGCTCCGCCGTGGTCAATGTGGGCTCTGTGGACAACGATAATGCGGTATTATGTAGTCGAAATGCCTCTCTCTGCCGGCGGCATGACTTGTTGGAGCTGGAAAGTGGAAGCACCGATTTGTGTAGGAACATATTCCGCCCGGATGAGGAAGCGGCCTGCCGTCGATACGTGCTCTGGGCATGTAAATTGGGCAAGTACGGATGCACAGATTCTAGCCATCTCTTCGCCCGGGCCGTCTCTTCGTCTTGATAACGGTCAGCCAGATGATATCTGAGCACCCAAGCACACAAGGCATCTCAGAGACCGGAACAAATGACGACAACCCGGCGATAAGCAAGACTGTCACTTGTATCCCATCTGCCACGAAGATGCAATACGCTGCTACATTCATCATGGTCGTGCGGCGTTTCTCAAGACGGAGCTGAAGCCCCGAAGCCCACGTCTGCTGTCACCGTGAGGTCGGCAGGTCCATCGGTTCGGGCGGCTGGTGGTGAGCGAGTCGCCCAGTCCACAGTGATGGGTGGAGCCACTGTGGGGCCATTCAGCGCCCACGCTGTGCGGCGTGCTCCGCCAAGGCGCCACAAACGACGGACCTGGACTGAGGCGGCCGGCCGCCGGGAAGGGACGCCGCCGGGGCAGGCAGTGACGGACACCAGAAGGAAGGAAGTGAGGTGACTGCTTCCTGCTTCACAAGTGCTGCCTAGGTAGGTACCTGGGTAGGTAGGTAGGTACGGACTACCTATTGCCCACCAACAGCATCCCACGATGTTTTTTCACCCAGAGACCAAATGCCTCAGAATTGCGTTACCCAAGACATGTCAGGCCACGGCGCGTCGGCATGCAAGACAGAGACACGGAACAGGCTCTGCGCGGTGCCTTGATTCACAGCAGGCCGCAAAGCGAGAGCAGGTGCACAAGGTCCTGCAGGGGAGCAACTGCCAACAGGCCAGCCCGCATGCCCTGTGTCCCGGACGTCCATCCGCATCGTCCTTTGGCAGCTCGACTCACCGTGCTTCCCGCGGACGTTTAACCTTGGGAGTCGTCCGTTTCCACCTGATACTGCTAATAGCGACGGCAGTTCCTCTGTCGCACCACGGATCCGTACACCTGTCACCGATTCATCTCTCGCTGGCTGAGATGGCAGGACTACCAGAGGTCACCGTCCGCCCTGACCTGGCCAATGATGGTACGAACCGGAGTTATCGCCGTGTTCGCCCACTCGCCCTAGCGAGCTCGAGCTCGAGCTCGAGCCCGAGCCCGAGCCCGAGCCCGAGCCCAGGCGGACTCGAGTCCTATGCACGTCGAATTACCCGGGACTGCCATGCTCCCGCTGGATCGACGCCGCGATGCACCTCAAGACCGGCCCAAGCGACTCCTTCCCACGTTGTCTTGTCCGGTCTTTCTGACAAGTACTACGACAATCTGGGGTAGCTCAAGTCTAGAACAGACGGGACGGGAGCACTGGAAAACCGGCGCGTCTAGAATCGCCGTCGAGATGGGGAAAATACCACAGCGACGTTTTGATGCCATTCACAAACTGCCTTGCGGTACTCCGTACACCTGCCTGCGAAATCGACGGCCACCACTTTGATCGTGACGGCACATCCACCGGGCATCAAACTTTACGGTCATCGACACCGTCTCGTTGCAGCCGTCGATGACCATAGATCACAGAGATTTCGGCTTCGCATCGAGATTCGATCTGGTCACATTGTGACACGGGGTGCGGTCAAGGGTTCTGCGCCTTATTCGTGCCTTGCCAAACAATAATTATGTCAGGTTGACGAAACAATTTTCCTGGCCCACCATGCAACGGATGGGATGGGGCCTTATTCAGTGTCACGGAGTACCTCACCGGCCACCTAGGGTACTGAGGTACTTCCTTGTCCATCGAGACAGCATGATTCGCGAAGCTGGCGCCTCAAGCCTCGCCATTCTCCCTTCAGCTTTTTTCCGCGGCCTCAACGACGCATTGCGTTGCGATGAACGAAATCTCACGATTCTAAGTTCCGGAGAGCAGCAAAAGCAGGGGACCAAGTGCGTCATTCCTGAAGCGTGTCTTTGCAGAGGAGCTGAATCAGGCATGACTCGACAGGCCTTAGCCTGAGGTCGTCGCCGTATGGGTACCTATTGGAGGTTGGGAGGTTAATACACGACTCCATCCATACCACGCAGAAGGCGGAAGATTGCATCGGAACATTTTAGCGTTGCTTCCGACATTGAAGCATCACAACGATGACGTCGTTACAGCAGACTGACTCGAATATCCGCCTTCCGATGCTCAAGGGAACCATCACGAACCGCCGTGAGGGCGGGGGTTCGCCGAGAACCTTGCCCAGCACTGCGGGGACGCTGGCGTCATTGCCTTCCGTACCTTTGCTCCCATGGAAGTACCTGCCGCAGGTAACTACTCTTGGTGCCAACCAAGGTACCTGGGTGACCTGTCCGGGTCCGGGAAAGGGCGAGAGAGGGGCTAAGGTGGGTCGCCTCGCGGTGGTTGAGCTGAGACGAGCGGCTTTGAAACGGAACGTCGCGATATCGTTGTCCACGACCACGAAACGGTCGACAAGCAACAAGGAGAATTGGTCGGAAATGACACCGAGCAAAGACATTGCATCGACGATGCCATGCGGTGCGATACGATGTGTCAGAGGCGTCCATGATGCAGGATTCTGCAGGCCTTGGGGGCATCATCCACGGGCGGTGTGCCGCGTTGTGCCCGTGGCTGCCAATCCATCACCACCACCCACAGCCGGAGTCGCGCGCGTTGCTTCCATTCCAGGGTGCGCGGAAAACGAGGCTACGGCGACAGGGGACGGAACCCTGAATATCTAGTGTTGCTAGCGCTATGGGGATGCAGAAGGGAGGACATCACCCACGAGGACATGCGCGGCGAGTCCCGTGTTTTGCATGTCCTTGTTACGGACCGTCGGATTTAGGTTGGGCAACAAACGGCGACTGAACGCAGCCCATCCCATGGAGCGACACGCCCTGCCAGGGTGTCAGGTTACCAGGGCCCTTGTATGTAAGCCTCATTTTTTTTTTTTTTTTTTTTCATTGCGATATCCTCCCCTTGCTTCGACCTGGCAACCGCGTCCTAGATGGGCAGGGTATCCGTAGATGGGGCATGCATCCATCCGCACCACCGATAGCCAAGATCAGCTTGGTACTAACCTTGGAGGGTGCGAACGGGACCAAATTGTGTGTATCCAACGTTCTAGACGGCATCCACGAAACCGGCTGGCCGGAAAGACGGCGGCAAAACGTCAGTGTCAGGCGTCAGGTTTCCCCATGGGACGCGCCTATCGAGTGTCTCTCTGGAAGCTTGTCTCGACCATGACAGGGCTGGCATGTGAAATGCCACGACGAAAGGTTCATGCGAAAGAAACAGAAGGACAAGAAGAACCCCTCCTCCCCATAAAAAGACACAATGACACCCTGGCCACGATGCAAAACGGACATGGTGTGACGGGACGAGCAGCTTGACGAACGAGGGTCATGACGTCACACATCATCATGTTCCTTGGAGAGCTCCCCAACCCAATTCGCGGCGGGGAAGGAAGGGGTGCCATGGATGTAGCGTCCAGGTGAAGCATGCGCCCGCGAATAGCAAGGTAGGTAGTCGGGTACCTACCTACCGCAGTACCTGCACCAGATTCGTGATGTAAGTGACGCTGCAACGAAAAGAGGGGGTTTACTGACAGTCGCGGCGGTGGTATGAGGTATGAGGTACGAGGCATGAAAGCACGAGGCATGCTGTGCGTTAGGTTTCTTTTTACCCTACAGCATCCCGTCGCGCCCGCCTTTCCCCCCCATCTCCCGTGCCTTCCTTCCTTCCTTCATCCCAGCCTCCAATGCAACCAATGGCGCCGTAGTGTCTCTTTCGTCTATTCCCAGCGCCGTCTCGGGAAGTCGTGTCACGCGTGACAGTAAGTACTCTGTACAGCTGAACCGTAGCTGCTCTGCTAGCTTCGGTCCCTGGCTTCAAACAACAATGGATATCAGGTATGTAGCCATCGGATGATTCCCAGGTAGTACACCTATCCCACGGTCTTAAAGGTTAGCGTGTTACCTGCGGGGCTTGCCATATATCCAGGCCCCGCAAGAACTACGCTAACCTTTAAGACCGTGGTAGAGGTGTATACTCTACCTACAAACAGACGACGGGATATTCAAGTCCTTGTCTCTACCTATCCTAGGGTAGGTCCTCGACGCCTACCTCTCGGCGACACACCACCCAGCTGAACCTGGTCTGGACGCGGACCTGGACCTGGACCTGGGCCTGAACATGGACCTGGGCAATTCGTTACCCCTCCACGCGAAAGGACCCTGAAGTTCCAATTTTCAAGGGTCCAGACACCACACCCCACTTGTCACCGCGCGCACCGGACCCCAATCCGCGCCACCGTCCAATTGATGGGTTGCAAAATCTTCCCTCTGGCCAACGTCTTGCGACTGTAAAAACCCCTCACAAAACGGCTTCAACAAGTCCACCCTCGACGTCGCGCCGCGCTACCTACAGACTACGGACCACAGACCGGCCGATCGCACTACTTGCCGCTGGCGCTATCGCTGCCGCGCCACCGTTCACTGCTCAAATCCAAGGTCCTTGATCCCAAGGTTCAAGGTCCTAATTTTACTGGCTCTGGCCCCCCGGGTTGCCGTCAGCTAATCTAACCTCCGCCAAGACTTGTCAACTATCCAACGACGACGTAGAGACGATAAAACGAAAGAGGAAAAAAAAGAGAAGAAGAGAATAGGTCCGACTACCTGAGTAAGGACCAGACGGGAAAAAAAAAACGACACACAGATCGTCACGTCGCTCGCTGCGACGGGTTTCTCCGACTACATAATTACAGTTCTTCATTTCGTCCCTTCCCTCGTTCTACACACTCCCTATTACCTACCTGGCTTAGGTGCGGCAGTAGCATCGTCCAGTTTACCCTGTCCGTTGGCCAATACGGACACTACGGCCACGACACCGTTCCCAAAAACACTAGCACCTTTTTTTGCCCTCACGCTCCTTCCTCTTTCTCTCGTTTCTAGCCCTCTCAATTTCGTCCGTTGCCATTAAATTTTCATTTTTTTCTTACACCACTCATTAACCAACAACGGCCCGGCCCCGGCAGGGTTGCTTCGAAGTGGTCTGACCCCGTGTGGGCTCGCCCCGTTCTGCTTGTCCGAAAAAAAAAATCCAAAAAGCGAAATCCTTGGGCCAGCGCGGCTTTTGTGCCGGTTTTCTAGGGTTCACCTTTCCTCACCGTTCCCGTCCCCGAGACGGTGTTCCAGTTAGGTACCACAACGCTTCCCGTCTGACTTGGGACCTTGAGCCCAGCAGAACCAGGATCGTTGGTCTCCTCACTGACGTCAGTATCGTTTTCCTTTTCGATTTCGATCCCGATTCCTGGGCGGTCTTTTCCTTTTCTTATACTTTAATCGGACAAGCCCTACGCTCTGCCCGCAGAGTCTAGACCTCGCGGGCCCCGAACTGCTACCCTTCACCGCCGCATCCACCCCCCATCACTCTTTTGCCACAATGTCTACATCAAGCAATAATGGTAACGAGTCGCCCTCCGAGGACGACGCCACGAGGCGCGAGCATGACCTTGCGCATCTGCGCTTCCGTCGCCAGCAGCTCACCGACGCCCTCGCTGATCTTCCCTACGACCTGGTCCTCTACCTCGAGCGCGCCATCGTCCACTCTGACTTGGGATACCCGGACTTGGCCTGCGGAGATGCCTACCGTGCGCTTCTCTTGACCGACGAGGTCCTCAACGAGGGCTTCGAATACCACGAGCAGGCTGTCGAGGCCTTGCAGTCTCGCCCTCTCGACCCCTTGCCATTGGTGCTCGACCACGGCCACCTGCTGGACTTGCAGAGCGGCTTCATCAATGGCGAAGCCAAGGACCAGGCAGGTCTAGTGGCTCATGTCGCCAAGCTGGCTTCTGTGCGGTGCTTCCAGATCTTGTCGCTGAGCTTCCTGCTCTGCTCCTGCTTGAAGCCCGCCTATGACTTCTGCGAGCGGGGCTTGGCGCTAGCCCCTGAGAACGAGGAGCTGCTCCAGACCATGGAGTACGTCAAGAGCGTGGCACGGCAGAGGCTGCGCAGGGACGACATCAATCCCAACATCCTTCCCGAATGGGGGTTTGTCAGGAGAGAGGTCTACCCCTGGAACACCCACGAACCCGATCGTAACGGCCCCAAGGCCATCCAGTTCTTGAACGACCAGCTATCCAAAGTTGCGCCCAAGTGCGAGGTCAAGGTTTCCAAACTCCCCGACCTGATCACTCAGTCCAAAGAGAACGGCGACGACGATGCCACATGCGAGCAGCTTGGCCTCTTTGCCAAGGAAGACATCGCGCCGGGCGAGGCCGTCCTCGACGAATACTCGCTCTTGACCGCGAACAACCGACTGAAGGAGCCGGTTTGCGACGCGTGCGGCGTCGACCTGCCACCTCTGGGCGCCGATTCGACCGCCGTTAACTGCGACGAATGCTACGATACGGTCTTCTGCAGCCCGGAGTGCCACGATATGGCGCAAGAGCTCTACCATCCTGCGGTTTGCGAAAAGGACGTCGATGCCATCGCGAAGGACCCCGAGGCGTCAGAAGCGGACGAGACGTTGCACCTTCTGCTTCTTGCCCGTTGCCTGGCCCTGGCAACCCATCAAGGCGTCCACCCCCTTGACTTGCCACAGGTCAAGTATATTTGGGGAGACTTCCTTCCCACGGCGGAAAACGACATCGACGTATCGCCGAGCCCGGTCCCTCCACCGCAGTGGACGCTCCGCTTCTCTTTCAGGTATAACATCGAAACACCTCTTCACATCTTGGAGAAGATGGACGTCGATATCTACGATACCCTCGCGCAGAACGACCTGTGGGTGTTCAACAGCCTTTACTCCAAGTTCCGCGGAACGGCGTCAAGCCGCAAGAGCCTCCGAGACGGCCGACCAGACGTCGCGGCAGTGCACCCTCTCTGGTGCCTGGCCAACCACGACTGCGACCCGAACGTTACATGGGATTGGGGAGGAAGAATGGTGCTGCGGGCAAAGGAGGAGAGAGTCTCAGGGAAGAAACAAGCCGGACTCAAGGCTGGAGAAGAGGTCCTCAACCACTACTGTGACCTCAGTCTGCCTGTCGAAGAGCGCCGCGCTTGGGCCTACGGTAGTCTCGGAGGACCTTGCATGTGTTCTCGCTGCCGAGAAGAAGCTGCCGCGGGAGGGGCCTCGTGATTGCCGACCCCGGCGCTCGCAGGCGACTCGAAGATGGGCCTTGCCTTCCGTCAACAACACAAGCAACCGAAAAAGAAACGAGACCGAGCTGCGGAATAGAGCAAACGTATAGACATCTTTTCATATCATTCTTAGTTTTGGGCGGGAGAGAGAAGACCTGGGCTTATGACGTCCCGAGGTCACGTCAGATTGTTTCTTATTGTACACGAGCGGGAACGGGCGGCGGGCAGGAGACATACACGGGCTTCGAATCGCGAAACATCCTTATCCTCATTTTTTGCGCCGGTGGTCCCTCGAGGCTGCCGCATGCTAACTGAACTTATACTCCACATTCGCCGATTGCCGCACGCCGGGGCTCCCGGCCATTCCGCAAGTTTCATTCGTCAACCGCTGTGCAGCCGCATGCCATGCCGACGACCAACCCCCGATTCCTGTCCTCCGATTATTAATGACCTTCTGGGGCGATCTTTTTTGCGGTCCTCTAAACCTGATGATACAAGTAGACTGAGGCCGGTGCCCTGTCGCCGAGGCTGCGTCCTCTCCGTTCGGATTTCCAGGCAGCCAAGTTGGCCAACCTGTGAGAGCCTACACACAGGAAAGGGACAGATGAGCTGCGTAAACGAGACACCCCAACCGAGATGTCACCGTGAAAAGTGTTGCCGGCCAAGGACTGGTATTTTGACGTTCTCCCGAGACGGAGGGAGACTGGTCGCAACGAACGAGACGGTGTTGGACCTTTGAATCAGCCAGCGTTTTCCCGCATCAATATGCAGTTGGTCGACGACTGCATGCAGCGTGCAGATGCATTATGACGACGTGGCCGACTGGTGCCGTGCCCGTGTTGGGTCAGGTGAGCCGACGGCCACATGCAAGCTGGGGAGAGCTCCAACGACAACATTCGAATTGAGTTTTGAGGGTCTGCAGGCTCCCAGCAGCTGCATATCTCGCGGCCTCTACCTCCGACATGGAGGCAGGCCAAGTCGCTCCGAGAAGAAACGGCAGTTCAGGTCATCAAAACTTGGTTCTCGTTTCATGTTGATGTCATTGTTTCTTTTTCGCTCGGCTTTATCCTCTCTATGTCGGGCATGTCGGAGTTTGCCCGAGTGCCTCAATGTTGGATGCCCTTGTCTCGTCGCCCCGATACCCGGCGAGCCAGCCAGCCTCTCTCCCTCGCATGCCATCATCTACCAAACCGTTATCTTTCCTTGGCTGTTTCTGCCGTATGCGAGGCGCTTTTTCTCGCAAGCCTTCCCGCATTCGTCCTTTTCCTTTTTGCATTCCTCAACGCCCGTTCCGTCTCTGCCGGGACCGGGTTGTGGGACGCCGCCGTAATGTGGGTCACGCGGCACACGCGCGCCTTAGAACGGGCACGGCGTGTGGAAGCACGTGCTGGCCGAGATGCCGGCGCAGTCGGGGACGGCGGGGCAGCCGACGTAGGGCGTGCCGTTGCAGCAGCAGCACTCGGCCTTGGAGTACTGGCGCCGCTCGAGCTGCTCCGCGTTGGGGGCGGCGGCGGCCAGGGCGGCGAAGGCGAGGAGGGCGATGGACTTGAACTGCATTTTTGTGTTTTTTTTGTTCCGAGGAATTGAGTTTGAAGAGAGACGTTGAGAGGGCTTTAAGAGGAGTTTGATGATGTTGTGATTGGGTTCTTGTCTTGCGTGCTTTCTTTGCCGGTTTGAAGACGGTGGTTTATATACCTTGGTGGTTTGCTGTCGGCGGCGTTGTGATAGATGGCATAGAGGAGTGATAGAACTTTTCCGGGAGTGATATCTACTTTCCTATTCAGGCATCTGCTTATCACGCACCATGAACGGGAAGGTGATGGTCGCTTTTTGGCTTGTTGTCGAATCTAGATGCCTCATTGGAACTAGTGATAACCTGCCCCCCCTCGCATCGAAGGGGTTGGTGCATGTCCGAGGAGGATTTTTCGCTTACGGGGTGTGCGCTTGTGTCTCATATCTTTGTGATGGAGGGGATTTTGGTGATGGTCTCGCCTGAAGCTATCTGTTTCTCCTCTCGCCAAGTCGCGAAGGAGCGCGTTAGTCTTTTAGTCCTCTGCGGGTTGAAGGCGCGGGTCGTGGAATCATAACGTATTGGGAAGGAGGTTTCGAGAGGGAGTTGTTAGATGTGATGGGTGTTGGTGGGTTTTGGATCTTTGGATGACTTGGCTCGGTCTCTGGAGCTAGGGGGTCGCGAGTGCGAACTGGCCAGTCAGTAGTAGTCCGGGGGGGTGGCGAGGGTTTGGGGGCCGAGGATAAGGGATTGTGATTTCTGGGGTTTCTGCGCCGCCTTATGAGATGGGGTTGTAGATCGTCGCGGGATCTGGCTTTGAAATCTGCGAAATGCGATGGGATTGGTTTTGGTGCTTGCGAGAGAGTCGTGAGGTGGGCGTGAGGTGATGGTGCTTGGTTAGAACTACCACGACAACGACAGTAGACGCGCGTGATCGGTCCTTGGCGACACGCTGTCGGCATCTCTGGTTCGACAGCTTGGTCTGGACATCTGGGAAGGAGATACCGATCTATTCTACCTGCTGAAGAGAAGAGCATGATAATGCACGACATCGTATCGCGGTCATTCTTATCTCGACGATGGCTGGGTTGAACTTGCGTAGAGTACTTGACGAAGGTGGCAAGCGGTCTTGAGAGCAAATCTTTGGCGGCAAGAGTTCGCACTTGGATCTAAGGCTCCGAGACTGGTGAGAACGACGTGTGAAGATCCTTCCTGACGATTGTAACCTCCTGCTCTCCGCTGTCGTTGGTAGGGATTCACGCGACACCTCTACTGGATTTCTGGTCTTAACCGTTTCCACCAAAAAGAAATATTGTCATCCGAGGGAAATGCAAAATCTGGGATGATTATCGAGATGTGGTTCAGTATTCGCGGGGTTTCGAGAATCAAAATCGCCTTGTCGTGCCTACTTAACCATCTGGCTTTGATGTCTTCAACGGTCACCTAGGAAGACGTATATATACATCCTCCCTCCCAGCTCTGGTCTTGCATGAAAACCCCGCGCGTCTGCTTGGGTTCCCGCGTCAGTCGTTAGTCGATAATTTTGGAGTAGTCGATCCGTGGTATGGGTTTAGTGCAGTTGCGCACGAAAGGTGCCGTCTACGGCCCTGCGTTGTCAAACGTTGCTCAATGTCTCTTGGCTGCGGTCGGTCATCTCTGTCCACGAGGTATATATCTCTCGAATACCTTTGGGATGATGGCGAGACTGGGGAGTGGCTGGGGCTCGCTTGCAAAGTTTAGAAAGTAGAGCTGGCTCATATCGTGTTCATATCGTGGTCGGGCACGTCACGCTGATATATTGCTTGGTCGCCGTTCCATCGCGTTCTCGGCCCGCATACTCAGGTTCCCTGCTTACTCCCTAGCTACGAGGCTATCAGTGGCATCCTGTTACATGTGTCCCTCTCGCGGGTAGCAGGGAACCTTTGGAAGCCGACGATGATGCGAAACGGGAAGGTGCCCGCGGTTTCAGAACGTGATAGATCTCCAGGGTCAGCCATGGAGAGTCACTGGCTACTTGCAAACCGGAGGGGGAGGAAGTGAGGACGAACTTTGCACATTCTAGTGCGAGAGTCTGGTCCTCTATTTACCTAGGGTGAGCAAGTTGGCCCCGTCGTTAGTGCGTCTGTCCGTCGAGCTGCTGTAGACGGTGGCCGTTCATCGAGGCGAGCCGTTGGCGAAAATACTCTGTTGACCATCGTCGTGCGCTGGGGTTCTCCAGGCTCGTCCTCCACTTGCGGGGGACATGATTCTTGAACGGAACTATCGCAGTCTGCGAGTCTCCCTTGGTCAAAGAGTTGATGCCGAGGGGGCATTGCCACGTTGGACACCGGATGTAGCCATCATTGGGACAGTCGAACATGGAGTTTTGCTATTGAAAGATCCTTTACATTCGTAATAACTAGTACATCGAGGTTCACTCAATGACTCGTATGCACTTGAATCTGGAAGCTACGACCACCACGAATGAAGGGCTGTAGCATGCCGACTCAAGTGCTTCTATACCCCCAGATCAAGTTGGCAGAATGAGAGTGCTGGGCGACTTTGGGCAAAAGCGGTTCCGGTGTTCGAGCCAACGGTAGTCGCCCAGATAGCAGAACCCTTAGGCGAGACGACAAGGTCCTGGTTTCAACTATCTATCACGGGTGGGGTCGTTGGGGAAGGTCTCAGAGTCTCCTGCCTGACCACTGCTCTAGTTAGAAAGTTTTGCAATATTTCATTACGAGGAATCTGGAATTCATGCATGGACTCACGGGCTGCCATCCTCGTTGTTGTAGCTCATGAACGCGCCCTTGTCATCTTTTACTGACGGGTTTGCAACACGGGATAATACATGATTTTCGTCGACTTTTTCCCAACCTGGGAAAAACAGGAACGCAGAAATAAAGCGGAGACTAGGAGCCATGTCGGCCATTGAAGCGGGTGAGTTGTTGTACTGTGGCTGAAGGGGACGGGAAGGCCGTTGGCTGTCTCTGGATCGTTAGCAAAACTTGGCCAGGTCCTCGAAAGGAATGCATATATACGTACAGAGGTATGCTGGATACTGAAGGCACCCCTCCTATGTCAGCGTTTCTGTGGTGCCTTGGCTGATGTTTTCTTAGGCCTGAGATGTGCCTAGGGCCGGGAAGTTTCTTGCTGTATTGTCAGCTTTCAGAGTCCTCGAGGATCTGAAAGGTGATCTATGATTCGTGTCTGCAAGTAGACACACCTCCGATGAACAAGACAGATTCTGGAGATGGTCGTGCGATCGTTGAGTTTCTCAACTGAAGCCTGGAGGTTTTGAAGAGGGGTAGATGCACATAATTTGATGGAGCGACGGTTAAAGAATCTGCGAGAAATGTTCATGAAATAAATGCATTATCATGGCGCTAACGTGACTATGTTCATGGCCAATGATGATTGTTTCTCAGCCCAATCAACCGAGGCCAAGGCACACTTGCTCGCCTCACTCAATGACAGGCTTAGAAAGTGGCTGTATGATGCTGACTGCATGAACCAGCCTCGAAAGCAGCCTCGGAAGAACGCCTCACAGCGGCGCCAATAGGAGGTAGGTGACTATTGCCCTCTTTGGAGCGCCCGGAAAGTTCTCCAAGGTTGCTTCCTCTCCCGTCCTCCCTGAGGCATGCCAGACCTCGCGCCCAGTTATGATACGATGCGCTTGTCTACCTCCAAACCCAGCTACATCCCAACTTAGTCCCTACGACGCCCGCACGCCAACATGGAGCCTGTAAGCTTCGCTGCCTCGCTAGTAGCCCTGACCGAAGCGGCAGGGTACACTTGGAAGTCTGCGAGAAAGCTCCGTCAGCGATTCCGGGAAGCGCCGCGAACACTGGAAGTGATCGAGTCGGACCTCTGCCTCATACACATCGGGTTGCAAACTATTGAACGGGTTCATTCGAACAACTCCCACAGGGTCATCGGTGCGGATGCCAGAAACGCGATCCAGTCCGAACTCGAGTCGGCAAATATCAATTTACGTTCTCTAGAGGCAGCATGCGACCGCCTGGACTCATGCGAAAGCCGCCGCTCTCGTCTCAAGTGGGCAATACTCGATCATTCGACAATGCAAAAACAGATACAGGACCTGCGAGATACGCAATCAAGATTGAAATCGCTGTTTCAGATCCTTTCACTGTAAGAAGCAGGCGTCTGGTAGTTCACAGAAGGATGTTGATGACAAATGTGCTCAGCCACGAACAATCGAATCTGGTTTCCGAGGTCGCCTATGTCAAGGAGATCGTCGAGGCCATCTCCGGGAACCTCGAGACTCGGCAGAGGGGGCCATTTGAAGCATTACCAGAGATCAAGGCATGCGCTCAACGGACAGCAACCCATGGCCGTCAGAAAGGAATTTTCAATCTTGTGAAACTGGTCTCTGCAAATTACTGGCTTCAACGCATCGGTATTCACTTCTCGCTGCTGGAAACAACGGCCCGGACCTCGTATACTTCCCTGACGAAGTACTCGTTGGCGTTTCACTTCCCGCTTTTACTGGGTTATTATGCATGCGTGGGAGAGCTAACACTGCAAAAGCTTGCGTGGTCGCCATCGTTCTCAATAGCAGAGCCGTCAGGCTTTTCCTTCGGCCGTGTCGTTGCCGATGATTCGACGGCAGTGACGGCATGCTCACGAGGCGACCTCTTCACCCTGAAACAACAGCTCCAGTTGGGAAAGGCAACCCTGCGAGACGTGACTCGGAATAACTGGTCGCTGATGACGGCAAGTTGCGATCTGTCGGTGTTTAGCCAGAACATTGCTGACGCAGTGAAATTTAGTTTGCAGTAAAGAGCGGGAACGCAAAGTTGGTTCAGTTCCTCCTTGACAACGGCATTAACGTGAACTCAACCTTTGGTTTGCGTCAGACGTAAGCCTTTCTATGCTTATATGGTCGACTGATTCTATATTAACAATTCTTTAGAAGCCCGCTGCAATGGGCATTGGATAACAAGCAGACCGAGATCGCTGGGTTACTCGTCTCGTACGGCGCAAACGTCAACCACGTTAGCATGCTCGGATGGACACCTCTATTCTACTGTTGGCCTAATGCCACGAGCAATCAAAAGGTCATGCTTCAAGCCATCGACATCCTTTCGAATAATGACGCCGTTGAAGTCGACCTCGTCGATAAATGGGGATGGACAGTCCTCCAGCGACTTGCCGCCTACGGGACGGCGCCCGAAGTGCGCAAAATAGTGAATCTGGGGCCGGATCTGATGGCTCGGCACCTCCCACTCGGTTGGCCGGCAATATTTCACGCGGTTCACTACGGAAACCTGCCGACGTTTCTGGAGTTGGTGGAGCACTACCCGAAGTCGATACTCGCTGAGACGGACGAGCGCGGCTGGACGATGCTTCACATCTCGGCGTTGGCTGGCCACGGGGACATCACCCGCCGCCTGCTCGAGCTCGGATCGGATCCTTGGGCCACTTCGGAACCGTTCTTTAGTCACATGCCACGGTCCATCCACGGCAGACGATGCACGCCGGCGGATGTGGCCGCATCTAAGAGCGAAGAAAGGCTAAAGAGTTACGAAGGAATCGTCGTGGAGCTGGGCCTGTCGCCGAGGGATGTTTTTGAAGATGAGGATGATGAGGAGGACGAGAAGTTCTGGGAAGCAGTTGAGAGGTTGCCACTGTGAAGGACGCATGTTATGAAGTTGGCCGACACAAAGTGTGATACCATCTATCAGCCTCCCCAGCGCGAACAATCAAAAAACTTACTGAGACTTGTCGCGCTTCGCGCGTGCCAGAAGCTCTCCCATGGTAGCTCGGTAGAGGATTGTTCCAACCCATGAGAGCTCAAAATGCCTTCGAACACGCCTGGGCTTACAGCTTAATCTAGATGGCTTGAAGCAAGGTTTCTTCCGGTTTCCAATTTCCGGCAATCTTATTTCCTGGTGAAAATCTTCCCAGCCACGGCATGTATTAGCTGTTTCTGAGAAGACGTGTTACGTGTAAACGCACCGAGCTTCCCATTCAAAGTCACCTCCCTTGCCATGCCAAGCTTGGCGAGACGAGTAGGCACTTCATTGTAAAGTCGGAAGAATTTCTAGCACGGTGGGGACAGAAGCAATATCGGCGACAGAAGGTGCTAGGTGCGATGCTGCCCCCCTTCCCTCGGAGCGATATGGGTCCTACTTCCTTCATGATTCAGATATCCAGCGGCAGGCGCAGCCCCTGGGTGGAACTTCTACCCAGGATAAGCAATGGAAGTTCCACAAACGGTTTCAAGCCACATGATAGTGATGTCACCAGCAGCCTGTTGTAGCCTGGAGTAACGGGCAAACTCTGACTGTGGCTTGCATGCGCCTCACGAAACGGATGATCTGAATGGCCTCATAGGTAGGTATGTCTGGAAGGCATGAATCACCAACAGCCATCGTACAGCGCCAATTTCGGGTGGCTTGGAAGGTTCAAAGGAATCATTGCTCGGGAATTATGATTCCCAGTCAGTAGGAGCCCTTGGCCTCCCGAGACTGCTCTCCGGGCGGCCACGGCTATGCTCAACTTTGGGCATGGGTACAACAGATGGATAAACAGATGGATAGGTAACAGAGAGAAGAAGTCTTTGAGATAGAAATAATCGAAAGAGATCTAAGCTCCAGAGAAGATGGTTCGACTAATCAGATTAACGTAGTAAGTTGAAAGCATACGTCCAAGCTGCACGATGAAGATGAGTGGAAACAGCCACATACCATATGTCGACACTGCAAAGATACTAGCAGAAGGGTAAAGAAGTAGTCTGCAAAGGAAAACATGAACATAGGGTCAAGTAGCAGTCCCATGGGTGGGTAGTATGAAGTAGTCATAGGTTCTTCTCAAGGGGAAAAAAGAAGAAACGAGTAGGAGTAGACACCAACTCGAACTTATGACCTTTGAGAAATCACGCATTTTAGGCAAAAAAAACTTATGCTCTCTTTGATCGCGCCAGCAGGCCACTTTGAGCCTACCGCCTTGGAGCGTGCATGCCCGAAGGCAGGAGGTATAGTTATGTTAGGACATATATACTTTTGCGCCTTCCTCGTCACACCACTAAAGCAGCGCTCGTATTCAACCAAGCACACAACCAACGACGTCTCTCACCATCAGCTTCTCCTTTATTGTCACACTATTGCTGTAGAAGACTTAGGTCCCATAGCTTTTACCAAAATCGTTATCCGTGACGCAAGCGAAGTGGCTTCAACGCGGCCTGCAGCCGCTGACCATCAGCAATGCCGTCCCAGTGAGGAGAAGGGCGTGAGCTAAGGCGAAAGGTGCAACGTCAGAAAAGGCCACCTGCCTGGCAAACACGCTCAAGGGAACGAAGAATCGAAAGCTTGAAACCGGAAATAGTATCTTGGGCGTCCCGTCGATGCCGGGTGACCAGAGTGGCCGATGTGCCCTCAAAGAGACTTGCAGTGTTACAGGGGGGGTATTAGAAACACAGCATCGAGCAATGAATACAGATAATGAAATTAGGCGCAAAGATGATGCGACATCTTGCTGTTGAATCAGCAAACTTGGCCTTTTCACACTGGCAAGGGAGCGAGTGCCACCAGCTTTTGCGGGGATGAATAGGGGCGACGACAAAGGAGCCACGGCCAGCTCAGATAAGTAACAGACGTCCCAGGGTCGATAAATAGAAGAAATCCCGATTCATAGACTCCCGTTCTTCACCCCTGGATTCCAACAGACCAACTCGTCCTTCTGTTTTGACTCTTGAGCCGTGTCCCGCTACTCTCCCGGCCCTCACTCTTGCAAAAGCATCCCGCTTCGAACACTCAGCATGCAGCAGCCAATGTTCAAGGCGATTCTCGTGGCGCTCGCCGTCCTGGCCGTCATCGCCGGAGTCGCTGCCGCGCCGCTCGAGCCGCCCACAAAGGGAACTCCGCTGTTCATTAAGCCGCCCACGCCCTTCATCCCTCCCCATAAGTTGAAACGCCCCACGATTAAATTGCCCACTAGGCCGCCGTGGTATGTTGCGGACGATGTGGTGAAGAATCTTATCTCTCGGGCCGACAGCGACCCGAGTGCCAGGAGCATCCCCGCCACGGTCGACGTCGGCAGAGAGTTGCAGCAGAAGCGTGAGGAGCCCAAGGCATCGGAAAAGACGGCCCCCGCAGAGATGTCCAGGGCGAAGGGGATTGATGCTAAGTCTGTTCGCTGCAACACCTTTCCAGAGGACAGATCGCCGGTACGTGGTTCCCAGCGTGAAGTGTCAAGCTGAGCGGACGTCGCTGACGAGCATGTTTTCGGCCACACCAGGTCTCCGAGGTCATCAAGTGCATCGAGAAGCTTGCCGACGAGAAAAGCGGCAAGTGCGACGCGGCGTCGGTGAAGAGCCTCTGCCAGTCTGGAAACACGTTCATCCTCGGATGGAGGAGGCTCAACGAGGTGTCCTTGGAAGCCCCGTCATGGTAAATCGTCTCTTTCCCTCCCTGTATTACTTCATGCTGGCAGCTTGCTGATACTTTTGATCCAACTCCAGCAAGTCTGTGGCGCGAAGCCTTGGTCGAATCATGGACCTCTGCACCCACGACGGCATGGTCATGGGAGAGGCCACTGCTTGGGACGATCCTGCCACGGGTGTCATGATCCGGAACTTTGCTGGGGGAGCCATCGACGATAGTATGATGCTGCTCCATTAGATCGACACGAATTACGGGTGCATGATTGGTAATCTCGTCGAAAGTTGCGCTTCACAGGTCTGAAGGTCATCAGTGACTCCAGCTTCATCTCGCGATGTCAAAGGGATCTTCTCTCAGCATTGCACCAGCATCCGGCTAGTTACCGTTCGCCTTTCATAAATTACAGAAAAAGAAAGCTCAGTCCTGTTGGCTTCAATCCTCTCCATTCCCTTTTTTTCAAGTGCCCCGGAGCCAACTATAACACTGGGCTTGGCCCCTGGGGATCAACGTCCCGAAGCCTCGAAAACAACTTTTCGTGCTCGGGGTAATTTGTGCTGATCAACCACAAGAAACCTTCCATTGAGATCTAAATAACCGCAGTAGTCACCAAATACTAGTTGATCCAGCCGCCTCCCACATCCGTGATGGATCATCAAGAAGCGGGTATGTATGCATTGATCGGAGTACCGCAATCGGATAACATCATATCGGAACGGTGCACGGACCCCGCCCCTATTAGCGGGACTTTATCACGGCAGCGGCGACGTCTACCTCCTCATCCACTCCAAGTTCAAAGCCGCTCAGAATGAGTTCTCGACCGTTTACCTGCAACGAGTGCCCCCAGACATTCACAAGAAACGTTCGTATCTGAATTCGCGATATGGAAAGTCACTAACAGGCCTTTTCAGGAGAACTTAGAACGTCACAAACGCTCCAGTGAGACCCCTCATTCGCCTCGTCAACGTGCAGCTTGACGCTGACTGTAGTGAAGGGCACGGCAGCGACAGTCGCCGCCCATTCAAGTGCCAAACTTGCCGGGCACGTTTTACTCGAAAGGACGTTTGCAAGAGGCATTCGGAAAGATGCCGCGGTGTATTTGGCCGCGTTCTCGTGGTTGCCGGCCAGGAAGACGGGCCGGACCCAGCGGAATCACGTCTGGATGATCTGGACGAATCCGAAGAATCGCCAGTATCTAACGATCTCGGGCATATTTCAAGCGTACAAGATGAAGACTCGTATCCCCGCAGCCCGCCAACCGGCGAGGAGACAAGGTCCCAGGAAATGTCCGCGGCAGAGTACGTCCTAATCACATCACCCCCCAATAGTTCACTCGCCGAAGACTAACTTTTGGAACGAACAAGTATCATAATGCAGGATGCGGATACCTACGTCACGGCTTACTTTGAAAACTTCCACCCGTCGTTCCCCTTGTTACATCGCCAAAGCGTGCTTGGGATGGAGATGCCCAAGTTATCAAAACAGATTATCGTCTCAATCGGAATCTTATATGCATCGAGAAATGCCCCAGAAGAAGATTCAGTGCTTATACTGCGGCAAGGCCAGGAGCTCTGGCTAGCGGGACACGACGAACTCTGGCGTTTGGTGGGTGGGCTCACTCTAATGTTCCCCCGACTGACACTGACCGAGTCTAGGTTGAAATGGATTGGAGAGAAATCCGAAGAACGTGGGTCATGCAGGCCTGGCTTTTGCATATCGTTTATGGCGCCTTCGTGGGAAAGGCTGCGTACTATGATAAGGCCAAGAAGATGCTTAGATGGGTTGTCGATGTCAGTGGCTTCTTTCCCCCCTTCTGTCCCTGACACAGCGCTGACTCCAAACCACTCGATAGTCTGCCCGTGACCTTGGCCTTCTGCGGCAGAATGTCTTCACGTCGACGACGAGGTTCGACGACGGCGGTGAACAAACCATCCAAGATCAATGGCTATCATACGTCGAATCAGAGTCGATGAAGTTATGCATGTACACCATACTTTTCCTCGACTCGCACATCTTCTCCCCCTGCAACATCCGCCCGCTTACCTCACCGATCGAGCTGGACTGGGAGCTACCCTTGCCAGGCGCTCTCTGGGAAGCGGATACGCCGCTGGCGTGGGCGCAAAGACTCGGTGAAGACCCCCGGACTCTTTACTTGAACCGAGTCGGCGACGCACAAAGTATGCCGTGCCCCACGACAAAGTCTCTGAATCTGGCCATACAATCACTCATGACCGATACTCCGAGCCCCCAGCTGTTGGCAGCACTCAAGGCGTCTACAATGGCAGCTGTGTTCATATTAACGAGCCTGGAAGCTCTTGTCAGAGACTTCACCCGCTGCTACTATCAGATGCCACCGGCGTTGGCAGATCCAAATGCGTTTCATATTCTGACGCAGTCTCAGAACAGGCAGGTGAGCGCGGCTCTACGCTATGCCTCCGAGATCATCGCCGCTCAGCTCGCGGAGGCGAACTCTTCCAACTGGCACATCTTGAAGTTTGCTGAGCGAATGGCACTATCGGTCAAGCTTGCCTTGTGCAAGCCCGACGATCTCGTCATTGGCGGCATTGTGGAAAATAGTCTAGTAGCTGGGCTCACAACCGCCACGCATCTGACGCTGGGCCTCCAGGTCGGAGCTCGGAGATCGCTGCAGAATCTTCTCCGATACAACTCCGGAGACGATGGAATGCTGGTGTTCCTTGACGACTTGATGGATGTCCTCTCCAGCGTCACTGTTCCAGAGAAGCAAGACCCCTTACGCGAAGCCCCGTGGGCCACTGTTGCTACGTACAGGATCCTGTTGGCGACCTGGAGGCTTCTGCGGTGGGCGGCCGGAGAGATGCGCCGAAAGGCAGGATCCCAGCCGACGGTCCGCAGCAGGTACGAACCGTCGACCATAGTGTTCAACTCCATTATTGAGGTGATTCATGGACCCGAAGACAGACGTGCATCGGTTCGGGAGCCTTCCGCTTCGGGCCTGGCGTCGGAGCACGGCAGCGAGGCACTGTTCACGGATACGGTAATGCAGTTCTGGAAGGACAGGCCGGTCTGGGCCATGGGATCCTCGATGACGAAGGTATTGGAGGAGATCGTCTTGGCTGGCGGTATGGCATACGAGCTAAGGGTTGCGGAGTGAAGGTGCGGGGGATTCCAGGGGTATGCCGGCATCGCGAGAACATGGATTCAGCGGAGCTCCGCCGCCGCCGCCTCCACCACCGCAATCTTCCAGCTGTATATCTTCACTGCAAAGGGGCAAACTACGAGGTTGCTTCAAACAGTTCTGCGACGTTCCGACCTTGCCGAATACCCATCCTAATCGCTGACAACAACTTGGTCCCTTTGTCTTCTGTTTGCTTATCCAATGCCAACTACAAGGGGCGCAGCTATCGACGCCAAGAATAACATGGCTTCTGGAGAGAGTTTTGGCTGGGTACGGTCAAACATCCCTGTCTTTCAGCCTTCCGCGCTCACCATCAGTCTAGTATGGCCTGGGGTCCATGGGAATCGGCATGGCCCTCAACCTCCAGAGTCACCTCGCAGCGAATGGTCTGCCGCCCCTTCGGTACAGTAACCGAACGCTCTCCCGCGGCGACGCCCTCCGAGAAGTCGGCGGACTGCCTGAACGGGACTTCGAGACTTTGCTACTCAAGTCAACCATCGTCTTCACAATGGTACACCCCCTTCAACTATTCAAGTGCGAACGTCAAAGGATTGTGGTCTGACCGATGCCCCAAGATCTCGAATGATCAAGTCCTCGAGAGCTTGGTATCGAAAGCACTTGGGACCTGGAGTGAAGCCTTGCTTGAAGGCAAGATCTGGGTCGATACTTCGACCGTCCATCCGGATACTGCCAAAAGATGCTCCGAACGCCTCGCACAAGTTGGCGCTATCTTCGTCTCGTCCCCGGTATTCGGCGCAAGCCCCATGGCAGCTGCAGGAAAACTCATCTTCGCCATGGCTGGGCCCACCGCCGCGGTAGAAAAGCTGCGCCCGTACATTATCGATGTCATGGGTAAGAGCATCATCGACATGGGCGAGGACGTCCGCAAATCAAGCCTGCTCAAGATATCAGGGTCTGTCCCACCCCTTCGCCCCAAGAGATAAGCCCGGCTGCTCGATGGCCGTTTACCCCTGAGCGTAGCTGGCTGACACTTTGTCTTCTCCACCGCAGTAACATCTTCGTCATCGGCCTGCAGGAGCTGACGGCAGAGGCTCAGGTCTTTGCAGAAAAGACTGGGCTGGGAACCCGCCAGATGGAGCAGTTCATCGGCGACATGTACGGCCCCGTCCTGGAGAGCTACTCGAAGCGCATGACCAGCGGGGCGTACGCCCCGCCCCCGGGCACGCCCCCTGGATTCGCGGTCGCGCTGGCGGCCAAAGACGCCGGGCACGCGGTGAGGATCGCACAGGAGCACGGGACGCGGGTACCCACTATCGAGAAGGCGATGGAGCGCATGGAGAAGGCCCGGGGGTATGCCGGGGACTCGTTGGACAGTTCATCTGTGTACGGAGCTGCGAGACTCGAAGCCGGGCTGCCTTTTTGGAACGAGAATAGCAGGCAGTCTAACTGAATATGAGCACAAGTTACGTTGATAGTTTCATTGAGATACCTTCCATAACTCCATACCACGGCCACGGACACGTGAGAACACGAGTAGGAGGGACGAAGGGCCTTGTGCATGCACTGTCACCGTATCTGATCAACATGACTAGTACAGACACCGATAGATGCATTTTGTCACCGTCAGATAGTGGAAATCACACCAAGCCAGGGATAGGGGGTGTCTCTTCGGCAACCCGAGTGTGTGGAGACTCGGGGAGCAAGTCGAAAATGCGGGGGCGGAGCTCCGTCGACGCGCATTTGACATCCATCCGAGAGATAGGACGAACGAGAATTCCCCTATCAAAGCTCGGGCCAATGGGATAATTGCGTAGCCACGCAAAGCCGGAGTCACAGCTCCAACTCTCTTCTCCCCCCTTGTTGAAGGACCACCCCCTGGCTGACACGCCGTGATCTGCTCTCTCTCTTCGTATCAACCACGAGAGCATGTTCTAAACGAAGATTAGTCTCTATGCCGGACATGTATAAACTCCGAGCTGCCCCGACGACCACCAGATCCTACTTATGACCACTCGTCTCACCCCTTTCGAACTGACTAAGAGCTTACACGCAGTCGGTTTCTTGCCCCTGAGTCCTGGGAAAGACGATTGTACCCCAACTATAGGCGTCTCTTGAGGAACTATCAAGGCAACAGTTCCTTCGGTCCTCCAACACAGACTATTATATCCCTCACCACCCCAAGGCTTTCAAAACAACTCGGGACGCCATGCCCGCCGACAACAAGGACAAGACTGCCAGCGCCGAAGGCGGAGACGCAATCCGGACGCAGACCGACCTGGAGGACGGCAGCATCGAGAAGCTCAAGCACGGGGAGGTTGATCCCGCTCTTGCTTTCGTCAGCGGCGAGCGGATCGAGTTCACCCCTGAGGAAGAGCGGAGCGTTCTGCGGAAGATTGACTGGGCTCTCATGCCCTTGCTCTGCTGGGTACGTTTCTTTCCTCACCGGAGACTTGATTGTTGAGTTTTAACTAACGAGCCCGTTACCTCAGATCTACGCGTTGCAATTCGCCGACAAGACGTCTCTGAACTATGCCTCTCTGATGGGCATCCGGGAGCACACCAACTTGGACCCCAAGAGCCAACAGTACAGCTGGGCCTCGAGCATCTTCTACGCCGGTTACATTCTCTGGGAGTAAGCAGCCCAACTCTGCATTTTTCTGCGCTTCGTTGCCTCTAACACGACCAGATTCCCCACGACCTACCTCCTCCGAGCCCTCCCCCTCGGCAAGTACACGTCGGCAAACATCATCCTGTGGGGTCTTGTGCTCATTTGCCACGTCTTCGCCTTCAACTACGCCGGCCTCCTCTCCGTCCGCTTCTTCCTCGGCGCGCTCGAGGCGACCGTGACCCCGAGCTTCGTCATCCTGACCTCGGTCTGGTACAAGCAGAACGAGCAGGCCAAGCGCATGGGCTTCTGGCTCAGCTGCAACGGCGCCGCCCTCCTGACCCTCGGCCCCATCGCCTACGGCCTCTCGGGCGCCAAGGGCACCGCCATGGCGACCTGGAAGGTGCTGTACCTCGTCCTCGGCGTGCCCACCGTCCTCACGGGCGCCTACTGCTGGTGGTTCATGCCGGACAACCAGACCAACGCGCGCTTCCTCAGCCAGCGCGAGAAGGCCGTCGCCGTCGAGCGCATCCGGGGCAACTTCCAGGGCGTCGGCAGCCGCAAGTGGAAGTGGGACCAGTTCCGCGAGGCGTTCCGCGACCCGCGGACGTACCTCTACGTGCTCTTCTCGCTGCTCATGAACATCCCCAACGGCGGCATCACGGCGTTCGGGTCCATCATCATCAACTCGTTCGGCTTCAGCCCGCGGCTGTCGCTGCTGCTCAACATGCCCACCGGCGCCGTCGACATCGCCTGCAAGCTGCTCTTCACGTACCTGTCCGACAGGCTCCTCGACCGCTCGCTCTTCGCCTTCGTCGCGATCCTGATCCCGATGGTGGGCGGCATCATGATGATCGCCATACCGCTGTCCGCCCGGGCGGGGCTGCTCGTCGGGTACTACCTCATCGGCGCCGCGGGGGCGTCGTGGTGCCTGGTCATGGTGATGATCAGCAACAACACGCTGGGGTACACCAAGAAGGCGACCGTCAACGGGTTCCAGATCCTGGCCTACGGCGCGGGGAACTGGATCGGTCCCCAGACGTTCCGCTCTACTGAGGCGCCTGTTTACAAGAATGGTAAGCTCATGGTGGCTGTCATGTACGGGCTCGCGGCCTGCACCATCGCGGCGATCCGTATCGTCAACGTGTTGGAGAACAGGCGCCGGGACCGGAGGGCGGCTGAGCGGCCCGAGGAGAGCGCTACGGGGACGGAGTTCCTGGACTTGACGGACTTTGAGCAGCCCAACTTTCGATACGTGCTTTAAGCGGGGGATCCTGTTTGATGAAGGGGGAATATGAAGTGCATGTGTGTTTCTTGGATTCTTGTTTATTGTGTCTTGAGTTGGATACCTTTCGAGCAGATGGGAAGATCAACTGCGTTCCTTGATGACGGTTAGATACCTAGGTAGAGAATGTTGAGGAAATTATTCACGTCTCAAGATGCCCATGAGTTGGCCTGGCCAATATAGTTGCGTAGTCTTCACAAAAGACTCACAAGTCCAGAACTACCCGATTTGTTCTATTGCCTGCATTAGTTTACTCTCTCAAGTGACCATTAGACAGCTGTGAAGGCTGCGGAAGCTTTTGTGACGTGACCTCTAGGACGTGACCTCCGGGGCACAGCCTCTGGGACATGGCCTCTGGGACAACGAAGATGTATGTACCTAGGTTTGAGGCTTTCAAGTGTCAGAATTGCAACATGAACATCATACGTGCTTCGTTTGTCTCATTGTTTAACTTGACCACAAGTTTTCTCTGCGTAACGAGACATATTTTACGTTACATCACTAAGAGAAACCCCAAATTTAGTCTGAAAAAGCTCAAGTTGTCATGATGCTCAACTTTCCCGTTGCCGCCAGATATGCACAGCTCCTAGCTCCATAGAAGAACATGTTGATGCAATATAAAATACAAAAAACGCCCTTGCCTACTTGTTCATGAAAAACTCCTCAAAGTCCTCGTCAGCCAGAGCCGGCTGCTCGTCGACGCCGTCGAGCAGGCCGAGGTACCACGACAGGTCCCTGCCGTCCGTCTCCCTCGCGGCGAAGCCGTTGCCCCAGTATCCGAACCGGTTCGTCGTGGTGTACCTGAGGTGGTAGTCCTCCCAGCGGGGCGAGTCTATGGTCTCGAAGAACTGGATGCGCGAGCCGGGCCACATCATCGGCTCGCCGTCGACGGTGCCCTGCTTGAACCACGAGCGGCACGGCGACGTCCACGCGGTGTGCGGGAGGAACTTGCGGCGGTGCTCGGCGAAGTCGTCGACGGCCTCCTGCCGCGGGCAGAAGGACGCGACCTCCTCCTCGGACATCTTGCGCAGCATCTGCATCACGTACCGGGCCACGGCCTCCGTGATGGGGAGGAAGCTGCCGTGTCCGTAGGGGCCGAAGGGGCCGTTGAAGACTGGCCAAAAAGGTCAGCGAGACCGCTAGTCGAGTGGCATGCTTTGAAGGAGTTCGCTACTTACTGACGTAGTTGGGGAAGTTAGCCACCGTGACGGACAAGTAGGTGTTGGGCACGGTCTTCCACTGCTCGCTCAGGCTGGCGCCGTTGCGGCCGATCGTGGGGTATCGCGGCCTCCAGCTGACGTCGAAGCCGGTCGCGCAGACGATGATGTCGAACTCGTGCTCGGCGCCGTCCGCCGTCCTGATGCCCCGGGGAGTGATCTCCTGGATGCTCGACGACACGACGGTCACGTTGTCTCTGCAGAGCGCCTCGAGGTAGCCGTTGCCCGGGGTCGGCCTGCGGCAGCCGACGGCGAAGTCCTTGGGGATGATGAGGTCCATGAGGTCTTCCCTGCCGGCGAGCTTCGACCGCATGTCCTTCTCGGCGAACTGAAGATGTGTCAGTTTGTTTGTGGTGGATGACCAGGGAATCGAACAGGGGCTGGCTTACGTCTCTGGCTTCTTGTTGCTCTTTTGACCCGTTCAGGATAAAGCGGAACCGGGAGTTGAGCTCAGACTCGATCTTCTTCCTGTAGGCGAGGTACTTCTTGGGATCGTTACGGAGGATCTCGTGCTGTTCCTCGGAGTCTGATGATAACCGTCAGCCAAGAAACTCGCAACGCAAATTCCTTGCCAGTACGTACACTTGAAGTTGCTTCCGTTCTTCCCGGCGAAGCGCTGGCCAAAGCCTCCTACAACCCACGACGAGCTGCGAATGAAACAGCTCATGCTGCCGACAACTGGCGCAAGTTAGTACCATGCATTTACGTCCAGGTCTTGCTGGAGACTTACTGGGTTGGATGTTCGGCACGATCTGCACCGCCGATGAGCCGGAGCCAATGACGGCGACTCGCTTCCCCTTGAGATCGACGCTGTTGTCCCAGTTTGCGCTGTGGATCATGGTCCCCTTGAACGTTTCCCTGCCCTTGATGGCGGGCCATTTCCACTTGCTGAGTTTCGAGTCAGACAGAGCTTGAGCTGAGGGAGGTGAGGGACGACTTACTTGAGCACGCCGCTAGCGTTGACGAAGACGTGCGCCTTGTCCTCGAACACGGTCCTGTCTTCCCTCTCGACCCGGACGGTCCACATCTGCTCGGCCTCATCCCAAAAGGCGCCGGTGACGGTGTGGTTGAGGCGGATGTACTTGTTCAGGCCGAACTTTTCCGCCACGTCCTTGAAATACTGCAGGATCTCGGGAGCGCCCGAGTAGCTGTCATCCCCAGTTAGTCTCTTAGACTGCACCCGAGCCGTATAGCAACTCACAACTGTGTCCAGTCAGGCGACGGCGCCCACGAGAACTGGTAGTTGACCGAGGGGATGTCGCACCCGCAGCCCGGGTAGCGGTTCTCGTACCAGGTGCCGCCGATGGAGGGGTTCTTCTCGTAGCACACGAGCTCCAGGTCCAGCGTCGTGCAGGCGTCGACCTCGTGCGCGAGGTTGAGCGCGCTGGCGCCGCCGCCGAGGCAGACTATGCGCAGCCGACGGCCGCTGCGGCTCGGCTTCTCCAGGATCTGGTACTCGGGCCTTGCGGCCGGGGCGGGGAGAGAACCCATGTTTGCCGGGGGTGCTTATCGGTCTGGGGAAGAAGCAAGGGGCAGGGGTTGTCGGTTCAGGGGGAGGTAAGTTGCGAGAGCTTGGGTACTGTTGAAGACGATGGAGATGTGTGTATTTTGACGAGTGGTGTTTCTTCCTCAATTGACAGGCAGCATGATACTATGACACGGCTTTCCTTTCTTATATGACTTTGCAAAACTCTCGAGATGTACTCATTGTTCCCCGACACCGCGCGTTAACTCCTCTCCTCATCTGGAGTCCAGCGGAGCTCCGCTCAGCTTAAGCGCATCTTCATCGCCCCAACTCATCCCTGTTCCCCGCGGCTTTCACTCCGCCTCCGCCTCCGCCTCCGCTGACCTCGCTCATCTCCTTCGACCCCTTTACCGCGGCGCGTACGGTATCCCGTGTGCTATCCGATGCCCCTTGCGGGGAAGGCTAGATAGTGGATCGAAGGGTCCGAGAGGGTCGCTTGGAATGAGGAGGCCTACCTCGGGCCTGGCATCCCTGCCGCGAGATCCGGCAACTGCACCGTGACACATTTGGCAAGTTATTGACATAGGAACCAGCACCAAATTTTCAAGAACAGCTTTTCCAGTTCGGGTCTATCTTTTGTCGGCCAACTGTGAGAAGACACATCACGTACAATACACCAAATGTCTGCTGAAGAATGACGATTACTATTGATGCCGAGAATATCAATAAACAACTTGAGGTTTTCCAGGCCATTCAGAAATCCCTACGTTGAGTCACGGCTACTAACCAAGGAGTATCTTAACATTCGTCCTGGAAAGTCTCAGCCTGCCCAAGATCGGCTGAACCGATGAGTCCTTCCTCCTTTCCGCCCATATCAAACGGACGCCGTCCCAGGACCATGTCCAGAATGATGCAAAAGGCCACGAACCCGAACCCCATCGTCAACAATCCGAGAAGCTGCGTGACGAGCCATCCCCAGTCCCCGTTGATGGCCACCCAGACGGGGAAGCATATGAACCCGTACACGGCGCCGACCGACATCGGCGTCAGGAACATGACCCCGACGACCCTCCACCCGACGAGCACCGACCGGTAGCGGTGGGCGAGGGCCGTCGCGAGAAACACGCCGATGGAGTTGGGCGCCATCCACCACCAGGGGAACATGTTCAGGACCACCAGCGGCTGGTTCCCGTAGTAGCGGTACACCCCCATCGGCAGCAGGATCTCCTCCACGACGAGGTCCGAGGCCATCATCAGCCCCAGGAACCACCACAGCGTCCTCGTGGAGGCGTTGCCGGCGAGGAGCCGCAGGTTGACCTGCATCAGCGAGCCGTACCCGAACCAGATCGGGATCCAGGGCGGCATCTCGCGGCCGACGAGGTGGAAGGACGCGTTCTCCGCCGTATTCCAGGGGTAGTATATGCAGCCGAGGACGTCGATGAAGGTCTCCGGGAAGGCGATCATGGCGCCGCTGAGCGGCAGGAGCAGCGGCAGGAGGCGGCGCTGCTTCCGAGCGTCCCGCGCTCCGAGGAGCACGGCCGAGAGCCCGATGAGCGTCATCGCGACCATACAGATGATGTTGTTCGTTTTCGAGTACGGCAGGTCGACCGGCGGGGCGGGAAGGTCGAATGCCGCGTCCACGTCGAAATCGGGACTTCCTCGCTCGGGCAGAGGGTGGCGTAGGACGCCGATGAGCATCAGCGCCGCCGTGATGACGATGCCTACAGCCAACGCTGAAGTTCGGCGAGTATTCGGCATGATGAAATACCTGCCCTTAGAGAAGAAGTCAGAGGGAAAGGATGGCGCGTTGCCGTGAGGCATGGATTGAGTGTGGTTACTCTGGCGGTTGGGAGTTACGCAATATGTGCACATGCAGCCCTTGAGAAGTCAGTTCAGGCAAATATATTTCGAAATTTATATCGGAAAATCTCCATCCTCGACGGAAGCACCGGTAGGTGGAAAAGTGGTGAAACAATAGGAGGTGGAGCAAGTGTCATTCTGGAAGAGGCAGCTCGGCGCCGAGAGGCGGGCCTCTTCTTCAGTTAACAAATGACATCAAATCAGTAATCCCACAGCCGCGTAATCTAACAGCTGTTGGGACATCCATGGTTGCTGGGTGGTTCCTTCGTTGGCTCTGAGGCAGAGATTTGGTGGTTGACGCGAGGTGGTGTTGATGGCTGGTGTGGCAAGGCGATGAGGAAACCCAGGCGGTTGTACTTAGACGGGCAACAGAGGAGGAGTTGAAGCGCACAGATTCCATGAGTTTGCCAGGCAAGAGGTTCGAGAAATGTGCAAAGTTGAAAGAGCTCTTGACTACTAGAAAGACATGGAAGCTGAACATGTTACATGGGGAGCCTCCTCCAAGCCCAATTCCAGTAACGTCAACCAGACAAAAGAAATATATACCACGAAAAGAATGAATCAACCCGTCCTATGCCTCAAGCATCTCCCATGACAACCCTCCAGTCGACATCATCCCTCAGATAGCCTTGAAGAGGGTGTTGGGGTTGGGCCAGGTGACGTTGCACGCGATCTTGCTGCACCCGCAAGCCCTGCCCTTGGGCACGGCGGAGCACTTGACCTCGTCGAGCTCGCAGCAGCAGCACCACTCCTCCTCCTCGGGCTCGATGGGGCACTCGACGGCCGCGCAGACGGGGCAGCCCTCGACGGGGTCCGGGACGTTGTAGGTCCACCCGGGGCGGGAGAGGTCGCAGCAGCGGCAGCTAGCCTCGGGGAGCGGGGCCGGGGTGGCCTGGCGCGCCGCGAGGGCCGCGGCGTCCGCGGCCGGGGAGGCGAGGACGGGGACGGCGTTGAGGGAGGCGGCGAGGGCGGCGAGGAGGACCTTTGTGAATTGCATTTTTGTTGGGTTTGGTTTTGTTGGAAGGTTGTAAAGGTTTTGGAGTTGGCAGGGTGTTTGTTGTGGTGGTTTTGTTTTGTTGATGAGCAGTTGGGCAGGGAGAATGTAAGGGACTCTTGGTTGGGGTTTCGAAACGGACTTATATACGCCTCCGGGCTCGAAAACTGAATACGACGTTTGTTCCTCCACACGGCACCGAGAAACATTCACACACGCAAGAACCCGAGGCAAGAGAGAAGAAACAATGACAACATTCACCGTGACCTAACCCTTCACCCCATTGGGGCATAAGCGACGGTTGGCCCGGGAGGGTGGCTTTCCTGGCTGACTGCGCGGCGCTGCGCCATCGGGTTCGTATCTTATTCCCCCATATTGAAACCCCCAAACCGGGGTTGGCTGGGTAAAGGGTGAAGTTTCCTACATACAGGACGTACCGAACCTAACGTCAGACGAACTGCCGCGGGCTGTTGTCTGGCTGAGGAGCTGGTGGATTGGATCGTCCCTGCTAAAAAAGGTAAAAAAGCCGGAGAAGAGCGTAGTCTCTCCCCAGCCCGCCGATCAGATTCCTTTCGACGCTAGATACCCTGACGGGGGAGTTGATCGACCCGGTGACATTTCTTCCATCTTCGGTCCTGTTCATCCCTTCAATCCTTCACGGTTGATGTTTTGGACCTCGGACTATTCGGGAGAATCTCTGTTTGGTCCGCTCGTGTTTTGTTAAAACCCGTTGCTGACGAAAGGAATATAGCCGGATGGGGGAAATCGTTGTACGTGGCGTTCCGTTGTGTGCGGGGGGGGGGGGACATCAGCAATGGATGATGGCTTGCTTACTGGTGATTGTTTGATGTGCCGGTACGTGACGCAAAGTTTCCGCCGTAAGCTCAGCTGTCTCGTTCAAATCGAGACATAAGATAGTTAATAGACGTCGAAAAGTTTGGGTCGGCCGGGTTCTCGGGCTGAGAGCACCGCATGGCACCGCATGGAGTGGAGAAAGGCCCGACTTGACAGGGCTGACATTATTACAATTCTTGTCTCAACTGAGAGACCTGCTTGCCTGCCTAGTGGAATGAGAGACGCGGGAAGAATAGTCAGCTGGAAGAGCAAGGTCGACGATGAGAGAGAGAGAGCAGCAGGAAGAAAGCCGAATGGACGACGAGACGTAAGACGAGAGAGAGATGGTGGTTGTACAGAGAGACCTGCAGTCGCCTACCTGGGTAACCAACCACGTCGTTCGTTGTCCGTTGTTGTCTCATAGCCCCCGCTCTCCCCAGTCCCACGCAACTCGAGTCTTGAATCCCGTTCAGCTTCGGAGTTTTCAGAATCGTCCGCCCCCTCCTCGCTCTTCAAATCGACATGGTAAGGTAAATCTAGTTTACGCCCGGCCAAGGGTGCTCTATTCTTGTCTGATACATGTCGCTCCCCCGAGGATAAACCTCTGATCTTCCGTATCCCACGCGTGCCAGCGTGCTCCCCACACCGAAGACCCTGAATGCCTCAACGGACGCCACGCGCGTGGACGTCCTGGCAGACGTCGCGATGACGCCGGCCTCCCGGATCCGGCGGCGGGTCGGGCGTCTTGGGGGGGTTTCGCTGAGCCGCGGAAGGCGAGGGCGGGTGACCACGGTAACGGTTGGCTTTCTGCTTTTTAAGGGGAGTAGAGTTCAAGCCACGTCGGGCCACATGACGGAGCCGAGCCACCTAAAAGCGTGTGAGACTTCGTATCGGGGCCGATTATGACCCCGAAGCCGTACCAAGTCCAGAGTCCCCTAGGTTGACGGTACCAGAACGTCAACTATCAACCCCAATCAGATTCAAGTTGGAAGACATTTTCACAAAAAAGACATTTCAAGTGTATAGACGACGAGTGTTCAGAGGTGCAATAAGCATTTCATTCGACCTTGAGCTCGAGCCAAGGAGACTACATCTGTGGCGAAGCAACATGACTTTGTTGTTTTTCATGATCTCATTCCCGTTCCCCACCCAATATCCCGTTTGTAAGTTTCCGCGACCGTGACGAACAAAAAAGGTTTTGTTGTTTTGAATTGTTTCGCACCAAAATGTTGTTGTGTGTTTGCTTCGACTCGCAAAGCTCCCTCCCGAATGCAAAAGCCTTCTCTCTCCTCATCGTCGGGGGTTGTGTGTTTTGTGTTTTGTGTTGTTTGGGGCGTCTTTAGTCCAGGGTTCCTTGATGCCCTGGACGAAGAACGAGCCAAAAAAAAAAGATGATCCATCTGCGTGTTGGGGAGACTGCGTTTCAATCCACCTTCCCTTTCAACTTCCACCGACCAGGGTATGTAACGTAACAAAGAGGGGGCTTCGGCAGGCTGTTTCGGAGGGCGATTTGCCAGAAGCGCTTGGTAATAAAATAAAGAATGCAGTAGAATAGAATACGAACCAAGGTTGAACCGATCACTTTGCCCGTTCCTTATGAGGAAGAAAACTTTTCTCGAAACACGCTCGAAGACAAACTGTTGGTACACGCGCCCAGGGGTTTGTTCCTGGGGCCTCTCTTCTTCTCCAGCATCTCTCCTTAGTTGGGCATGCGCAGGATGGGGTATAGCGGCGCCGCCGGGCCTGGCTTGGCGTCGACCTCCATGGGCTCGGGGGACTTGAGCCGGCTGGCGAGCGGGGAAGCGGCAGCCTCCTCGGCGAAGTCCTTGCGGTCGATGCGGTCGCGGATGTACTCGCGGAGGGCCTCGATGGTGCGCATGTTCTCGAGCCACTGGTCGTACTTCTCCTCGCGCTCGCGGGCGCCCTCGCTCATGTCCGACTCGGACGAGGGGGAGCCGATGGAGGAGGCGACGGACTCGGCCTTGGGGGTGGTGACACCGGAGGAGTCCTCCATGATGTGAGGCGACCTGGGCGACGAGGGGTTCGCGCGCTGGAGCATGCCGCCCGAGTAGCGCCTGCGCTCGTTGTTGTCGAAGCTGGGTCCGAGGGTGGACGTGGTCGACTGACCGGGGAAGACGGAGCTGACGGCAGGGAGGTTGGGGTACATGACCGAGGATGCGGTTGAGGAGTGTCTCGACTGGGGAGACATGCCGGAGGAAGAGGGGCTGGGCGAGTGACCAGAGGTGTAGGACATGGTGCTCGAGGGGGGAGTGACGGCGGGGGTTCCGGTCGAGGAGATGGCGGTCAACGGCGAGGCCATGTGAGCGGCGGACACGGCGTCGTAGCCGTTGTTGGCGACCGGAATGCCGGCGGCGGAGCCCCTGTGGTGGTGGTGGGCGCCCGGGGGCGAGGGGCTGTGGCGGAGGTCGAACGTGTTCTGGCCGTGGATGTGGATTCCCTGGGTGGCCTGGTTCGCGTTCTCGTAGACGGTGCTCTGCATCTGCTCGAGGATCTGGTCGATCTGGATGAGGTCGTTCTTGGTGCGGGCGTTGGGCATGGGCGGCAGGTAGTACTGCTGGGCGAGGGGACCGGGGCCGGAGGGAGCACCGCCGACGTGCTGGTGGTGCTGCTGGTGGTGCTGTTGGTGGTGGACCTGCGGGGGCGGGGCGGCCATGTAGTCAGAGCCGGGCATGGGACCGGCGTGGAGGCCGAGAGCACCGTGGAGGGGGAGGAGAGATCGGCCGACTTGATGGTACGAGGTGGGGTCGACCTGGCGACGCTTGGCGTGGGCGAAGAAGTCGTCGACCATGTCGAAGGCGCGTTTCCGGTTGTCGTAGCCGCCGGCGTGATGGCCGATGTACTCAGTTCGGGGAGGGTTCAAGGGTTGTTGGTTGAAGTACAGTCCATAGTTTGTAGATGGTTGGGGAGCATAGTAGCTAGCATGCCCAGCCTGGTGTGCGAAGGCGGCCGAGTTAGTCCTCATGTGGCCATTATGATCATAGTAGCTAGAAGAAGCTGGAGGCACATTAGCCTCTAGTTGGGAGAGAACGAGAGGACATTGGATGCGCAAACTGTGAGCCGAACATACCTTTGCCAGGCTGCGCCCGATAGCCGTTCAGGCCCTGGTCCTGAGGAGATCGAACGAGCACCGAGTCATCGGCGTGAGTCTGTGATTGTGAGCTTGGTGTTCGGGCTGGGAGATGGAACTTTGGCAGCCTACCTTGACGTGCTTCTTCAGATCCTGGGGACGCTTGAAGGACTTGCCGCAGAACTCACACTTGTGAGGCTTGAGCGGGACGTGGACGCGGATGTGCGAGGTGATGTGGTCGCGCTTGACGGTGGTCGTCCTGCACGAGTTCCACTGGCAAGTCAGGTTGAGGTTGTTGGTGCTCTTGCGGCCGACATGACGTTCGCAAATGTGCTCCTGGAGAGTGGGTTAGTCGTCGATGGTTCTCATGATGAGTGAAGGTCACGTAATGAAGGCAACGTACGTAGAGAGCCTCAGGCGTAACAAACTTGAGGTTGCAGGCGTTCCACTTGCAGATGAGGTTGTCCTCGGCGCCGGCGTTGCCTGTGCTCTGGGAGGTGTTGCTGGTGGCAGTCGAGGGAGCGGGAGTGCTGCTCTTGGGGGAATTGCTCCCCGAAGACTCGTGCTCTTGCTTAGTCGACATGATGTGTGTGTGAGGCGAGGGTGAGTTGACCGAGCTCAGGCTCGGTGAGGGTATCCGGAAGATTAGGTTCGGCCGGGACCCGTTGGTTTGGGGGAACACCGGGCTGGCAAAGAGGCAGGTACTGGTGTAAGTGGGAGTGGGGACCGGGACCTTCTGTTTGGGGTGGTCTGGGTCTTGGGAGGAAGGTAGCCGATTGCCGAGTGTAGGTGATGAGATGTACTTGGGATAGGGCAAACGGCCGGGAGAGGGGGAAAAAAGAGACGGTCAGCAATGCTTTTATGTTTTTCTGCTGACGGTCGCAAGTCCTGAGTTGCTTTTCAAGAGAAATCAATCAGTCCGATCTGGGGGCATGGACGACGGCTTGTCTTCTTTATTCATGAATCACATTTCCTCTCCGCTCTTCCTACCCTCCCAAGAGTCTTGGCAAAGTCTTGGCGACCGGGGGCTTGTGAGACCAGCTGACCTTTGATTGGCTGGAGGTGGCGAGGGCTTTCCGAGCTGATGTCACGGAAGATGGGGGAGACAACACTTGCAGCCAAAATCAAGCACAGGGGGCAAGTCACTCGCCAACACCGCGACATCCGGGCGCATACGATGCCAAGACTTTTGGCTGTCTTGGGAGTCTTGGCAAATCTCCAGTTTTTGCACTCTCTCCCTTCGCCGAGACCTTGGCATTGTCTCTTGGCGCCCATTGCTTCATCCTGCGCGCACCCGTTTGCCATTTGTGTTGGTCAATAGCTCGCCATCAGCTGATGGGCCGCAAGCGCGGTCTTGCCTTTCGTTCAATCTCGGACGGGCGGCGCTTTCGCTTTTTGGTCGTCGGTGGATAACTGGTATCCATCGCCTTCCTCTATGGGTATTCGTCGTGTTGTACCTAAATGACGATATCGTGTGTCCTACTCAATTTTTAGTCCGGAGAATGGTGCTGGTGTCGTCTGAAGCTGTCCGGGGCCGAGAAGTCCTGCGACCGTCTCAGGATGAGAGAGGTGCTGTTTCTAGCCAAGGGCGGCGCACTGGAGCCGAGTATTTTTGGGGCCTCAGGTGTGACCGGACGGGACAAGACCTGCGTCTGCCTCTGCCTGCCTGCCTGCCCGAGAAACAGCAGGGAAAGAAAGGTACCGAGTACAAGTGCCCAAGTACCGGCAGACCTGATGTCACAGGCGGGAGAGTGCGTCGCCCAGAGTACCCGAGTACCTACCTACTACCTACACCACACCACGGCGGCACACCACACACAACACGATACTACTATGTAGCAGCGTACCACACCGCAGCCTTCAGGTGGCGCGCAAAGAGGATGAGGATGAGGGTCAGATACATGGCGAGGTGGGAGATAGGACGACTGACAGGCGGGCATGGGAGTGCCAGTGACGATTGACAGGGAAGGGGGATGAGGGAGAGGTGCGACAAGCCTTTTCCCTCCAAGAGACCAAGAGACCAAGAAACCCAAGAAAGGCCGCCGTCCCAAGAGAACCCAAGGACGGACTGTGGGAAAAAAAACACGGGGCCTCCGTCGCTCCGATAAGCGCATACTCCATAGGTACCTAACTCCACAAGGTGACGATAGAAGCAGCGGCATGACATGTATCTCCTCGCCCAAAGCAGGCAGGTGGAATACCTGGGTACCTTGGCCAAGTCACTGACCGAGTGGGACCACCCAGGAAACACTGGCAGGCCGGGCGCATGGCACCCGCAGATACCTCACCTTGGTACGGGTATGTAGGTACTGCAAGTACCTCATTCTTGTTTACCTTACCTTACGCGTGTCCCGTCCCCTGTGCCCGCTTAACCGAGCCTTTGCCAGTGCTCCACCTCCCCTTTTCGACTGGACGTCCCTCGATAAGCCGGGGGCAGGTGACTTTTCGGTTTCTAAATTCTGGCAGGCCAAGGGCGAGAAAAGAAGCTTTCCGCTCCTCTCTTCTTGGCCTCTCCGCCGCAGCCAAGACCGCCAAGCCCTTAGCGCCAAGGGCTACGCGCAATCCAAAATACGCTGGCCTGTTGTGTGCAGCATACTCCGTACATCCCCCCCCCCTCCTTCCCGGCCGTCGCCTGCTGGAATTGGCCCAGCATGGCATCTCGTCGCCGTTGAACCGGCTCGTCCTTCGAAAGTGTTGCGCAACACCGCCTGTTGCGGCCCACGCGAGGAGAAGCCGAAGTGCCGGCGCGCCGCATTTCTCATTACGAATGACGATGGAATACCTAGGTAGCAACCGCTTTCGAACGCGCGCTTGTGTGACTTGTGAGGGGGCAGGTGTGGATTCTGCCAAGACCGCGAAGCCGCAGCGCGTTCTGGTGATGCGACAGCGAGATGGCAGACGCAGCACTCGGGGTCCGAGCCGGGGCAGGAGGGAAGGAAGAATACGTACCGAGCTTCCTGCTGACAGGATACCTAGTGAAGGTACAATGTGTAACTGTATGTAGGTAGGTACTGCGAGTTTGGGTGCCGAACTCTGATTGAATTCAGTGCCAAACCGCCCACGGAGTCAATTCTGGGCGCCGCCAGGTACTCGGGCGGGCGATTTACGGGCTACGGATACCTTCTGTACATACGCCGCACCTTGTCTTGTGTTCGTCCCTGGGCTACGGGCTACACTAATACTTAGGTGGTAGGTAATCAAGTAATGTACTACTACACCTAACGAATACGTATCTTTTTCTTGGGCTCCCCTGGCTTGATTGACGGACGGAAGGTGCGCCTCTCTCGCCCACGACTTTCCCACTTTTGCCTTTTGGACAATTTGGCTTCTCGCTGTCGCTATTTTGCTTCTAAACCACCACCCAAGCACAAGCACAAGGTCAAGCACCGACCCTTCTTTTTACACAGCCTCCTTTCTTCCCCATCCACCATCTCCGATCTCATCTCACCAAGACGTCGATTGCCAACCCGTCAAAACACGGATCCAACGCGCCTGCGTGCCATGGCATGGGCGCCCGGGCCCGTCGTCAACCCAAGACTCGAGAATGAGATGCAACGCCCGTCTTTGAGCTCCTAGTGTACCTATTCAGGTGGGCGGGTCGCCGACCTTGGGCCTTGGCAGTTCGACCCACGCTGGCGGTACGCCAACTGGTGTCAGAATCGCGCGTCCTGCCGGTGAAGGGAAAGCTGAAGGTGAAGGTGAGGTGAGGTTGCAAACTTGCAGGCCTGCTGCTGGCCTCATGTTGATCTCCCTTGCTAGGTAGCCTGTCGCCTGTGGCCTGGCCTGCTTTGCTTTCTTCCGATTCCTGCTGCTACGCCAAGCTTCGATCAAGGAGACGAAGACGCGCGAATGAGCCGTCTCACGGTCTCACCAAACCCCCATGTCATCGCAACAAGCGCCCGTCGTCGTCCACCGTTCGTCCATCCTTTTTGTTGTTCCAAGCTTCCAACCCCGCGAGGAACACGTACTGCCACCGGCACAATGCGTTGCTGCTGCTGCTGCTGCTGCTGCTGCCGCTGCCGCTGCCGCTGCTGCAGGTTTGCTTGGCTCTGCACACTGCGACAGCAACCACCAGCCAGACCTGAGAATTTGCCGCTCCATCGCCCAGCTTTCCTTTCGCCTGGGCGAAGCTGGGCGAGACTGGGCAAGACTGGGCAGGCTGGGCAGGCTCGGCGGTCTTGGCTGCAGATACCAAGCACCTTCAGCCTGTTGTTGTTGAGTGCTGCAGCTGGATTATCCGTCGACCACCATCCCCCGATTCTCTCCCCCCCTCCTCGTTGCGGCCGCCGAGTCGCCGTGCGATTGAGGCTGTGCAAAGCAATGCCAAGACCTACGAGGATGGTCGGTTTCGACTCAGTTCAACTCTCTCTCTCTCTCTCTCACCCTTCAACCAGGGGGGGGGGGGGGGGGGAGGATGGAGGGGCGACCACCCGTTTTCCCACCGCCAGTCAAAAAAGTATCGCAATCAAAACGAGGCCTTTAACAAGTCTTGGCACTGCGAGACCTCTCCATGTTTGGCCGCCACTCGCATCTCATTTGCGCGATTTGTGAGTTTGTTTGGGCCCGTCTCAACCTCCGGAGAAGTCCCCGTCCCCCTATCCTTAGCTCGAATCACAATCCCAATAATCCCCGTCCATCACCAGATTGACTTCTTCTGTCCGCATCGGTCAGCTCAGGCGGCATGTTGAGACTCGACTGACAAGACTCCCAAGAAATTAAGGTTCCAGTTCGGATACCCGCCCTCCTTGCGCCGCATCACTGTTCCCATTGGCCACGCCATGAGATTGCCCGCCGCCCACCCACGACCTCGAGAACCTGCCATGCCACAGAATCATACCAAGCTTTCCGGCTGAGCCCTGGGCGAAAATGGAGGGGGAAAAAAGGAGGAACAAGCACGCGGCCGGCCGTCCGTCCTCGTGCACCGTGGCAGCACCGCCACTGCCGTCACCGGCACATGATGTAATCCTGCCTCCGGATGGTTCACTTCCACTTCTGCCCGGAATGGCATGACATGACACGGCTTCGCAGACATCTCCCGACTGGAACCCCCAATGTTTGGTCGCAGTTATCCCGGGCGCTTCTCAGGCCATATTATCGACCGTGGACGGATACGGATCACGTCTTGTGCTCCCCCAGACGATCGCGACGACCCCCCGGCACTTTGAAGACGGCGATGGGCCACCGAAGAAGTGCCCCCCCAAATGCGGAGGTTCGAATGGGGTCGGGTGGCACATGTTCGGACGCCAGGCCGAGATTAGGAAGGACTCTGCAGGCGGCGCAGGCAGTCCAAGAGGGGGATCACCGCATTCCTGGCTCGGCGGGATCAAGCCAAGATGCCAGTAGTGTAGGGCTTATTGGCATTGCAGAGTGGGCTCTGCTCCATTTCCATGGAACCCATGCCCTCTTGGCTTTCTCTCACGAGCTCCAGACCTTCCAAGACCCTCACCAAGACTTCCCAAGAAGCGCCCCATCCCCATCCCCATCCCATCCCCGCCCGCGAGGCGCGCTGGCAAGGAGCACGTTGCGCAACCGCCCTTGGGGCCCTTGGCCTTGGGCCTTGGGGCTTGCCACTTGGGGCGGTCTTGGGCCCTGGGGAATGGGAATCTCTCGGCGTCTTGGTTCTCTTGGTTTTCTTGGTCCATCAGCATGAGCGTTTTGGACTCTTGGATTACATCAAGTCTCGGCGCCAACGGGCCCATTGGCGGGGTGGCCAAGTCCCACCAGCACCTCTCAATTTCATCCTCCCTTTGGCGGGAATCGGGATGGACCATTCTCGCTCGACTGCTCGGGCGCGCACCTGCCGTAACAGGGGGGCCGACTAGGAACGAGAACGAAGCATGGAGGTGTGGTATTCGTACTGACATTTGCTGCAACTACACAGGCACACAGGTTGACAGGACACGCGATCATGGCGCACGCCTCCTCAAAGACAATCCAGAAACCCAAGCGATCTGTGAGACGGCAGCCTCCGGCTCTCCGCAACTCCAAGACGGCAAGGCCTTGGTCGAGGCCTTGGCTCCATCTTGGTCGGGCGATTGTGACGGTGATGGGGAGGAATTCTGGGATTTCCAGGGACTGAAACGGTCGTCGCCCTCCGGTACCCGGGCCCGGGTCTGCCGGCAGGACAAGAGGAGATGAACGTCAAGCACTGGGCCGTGCTGTCGACTGGCGATTACCCGTGCTTCCGAACGGCGTCACGACTTGTCTTTGCTTGGCATGTGTCTACACCACCTACAGTACCGATGGACGATCTCTGGACAGGAGCATCTCTGGACGATTTTCTCCTGGATCGCCAAGCGCTCAGCATTGTTCGTCGGAGCAAACCATGGGCCCATGTGTGCGGTGCGACGGCACAGCAAGTCTCTCACCTGATGTCAGTGTCTACAACATGTCAACAACACGTTGCGACCAGTGTCCCACGACGGCCTCAGAGCCCGCGGCCATGGTTGCATTCTTTGTGCGCGCTTGATATAGCGCAGTCCAGAAATACCTACAGTGTAGGCGTCTGTGGAACAGCAGTGATTCAAGCGGCCTGTAGTCGTCGCACAGCATACGAGTATCTGGCCTTGCAGTGGCTCAACAATACCATACCAGCGAGATGACCCCTTTCCCCCCCGTCAGCAGAAAATAGCTGTAACTCCCAGAAACCCCTTTCTCTGTCTGACGGGTGGTTTTCCAGCAGTGCAGCATATTGTTTGTCTCCATTTCCAATTTTGTTTCTGTTTATTTCTGTTCCTCGTCGTTTCTATCCACCCGAAATGACCCGCCGGCTCACACCCCATGAGACGGGCGCCAAGCATCTAGAGTTGCTTCGCCCTTTTCTCTTAGACTTGACCCGACAGGCTCGCACGCCATGCAGACTCCGCACCTGCATCGGTCGAGGATGAAATTCCCTCAAATCAGGAACTCGAAATAACCCCCCGGACGGAGTAACGGGGTAAAGCGGGCCACGCCACGGGTTATTGTCCGGGCCTGCACATTGACTCGGTGTCTCATCCGCTGCGATGCAGCTCTCCCTCGACCATCCTCGACTTGTCTCCGTAGAGGCCTCCCGTACTCGCCTGCCTGTGTTACGGGGGCCGAATTCGCGCATTCCAATGGGTGAGTGCGTGTCTCTTGTAAGAGAAAGAGAAAGCGAGCACGAGAGATGAGCGGGCGCCCAGGGCTCTGCGTTCTTGCTTACGGGGGCGAGGCATTCTTTGCCAGCAGTAAGGTCGCCACGTTGGCAGTGGCCTCAGGCTGCGCCGCTGGGCGATCCGAGGGAGTGAGATCGAGAGGAAGAGGGAGAAAAGGGAGTTCTGAGAGGCTCTCCCCTTTGCACAGTGAGATGTTGGATGGGCACCCCGCGAGCCAAGAGCTGTAGTCGTGCTGCTTGGCAAGGCTTGGGCAGAGGCTCTCGCGGCGTGTGCGTGTGTTTGTGTGTGTATACGCGCCTGTGTTGCCGCCCATCGAAACGACCTGACTGATTGCAGTTGGTCAACTCGATGCTATCGCAGTTGAGTTACTCTACTCTGGCTATATGTGAAGCATCTGGAAGAGTCGTGGTCGCCTTCTCCCCTCCAAAGTCCAAGTGAAGGCATATTGACAGCCTCGCCAACACGCCGAAGAATTATCCTCGTTCAAGCAGCCAACAACTCTTTTCAGAGACTACGACTAATTGTATTGTGCTAGACAGACAGGTAGACAAACAGATACCCTCGTTAGCCCGTTCCATTGCCGCCAAAACGTTCCTTCATCTGCCTCGCGGCCAGCTTGCCGAGATGCTCAAAATTCGGAGCGCTCGTCAACTGCAGTAGACTGACGTCCACGCCAAACACCGAACGCCACCAATTGCGGACCTCGATGGTCATGAGCGAGTCCATGCCCAGCGAGGCCAGGGACATGGAGACGGACGCGTCCGCCCTGCTCCCGTCGTCGTCCGCCATCATCAGAGACGTCAGCACGCGCCGGGCGATCTCCCTCCCGAGGAACGTCGCGCTGGCGGTCGCGTCCAGCTCCGCCGGGGCGTCTCTGACGCGCGATACAAAGTCGGACAGCATAGACGATGTGCCGGCGGCGGCGTCTCTGCCGCCGCGGTCTCTGTCGTCCTGGTCGTCGACGTGGCTGTAGAAGACCATCCGCGGGTCGCGCTTCCACACGACGGAGTTCTGCGGGTGGTCGAGAGGGAGGGTGCACCGGAACCCGATGCCGAGCTGCGCCTCGCTCCTGAAGGGGCGGCCGTCGCTCGTGATCACGTCGTCGTCGTCGTCGTCGGCGCGCGACCTCGCGATGGCGAGCTGAAGGCCGTCCAGGACGTCTTGCTCGGTGAGGAACCTCGCGCCGGCGCTGCCCATGGCGCCGCGCAGCTCGCGCTTCCGCGCGAGCGTGCCGACGTCCTCGACGGGGCCGACGTCGAGCACCGAGCACGGCAGGCCCAGACCGCGGCGGTACTGCGCGAAGCTGTCGAGGAAGGCGTTGGCCGCGGCGTAGTTGGCCTGGCCCGCGCGGCCCGTGACGCCGAACATGCTGCCGACGAGGACGAAGAAGTCTTCGCCCCCGTCCAGGGCCTCGAGGGCGCGGTGGAGGTTCCACGTGCCGCCGACCTTGGGACCCGCGGCGGCGTGCCACTCCTCGGGCGTCAGGCGGGATAGTTCCACGTCGGCGAGGACCATGGCGAGGTGCACGACGCCGCCGATCCGGTGGGACCTGGAGATGCCCGACAGGACGGCGCGCACGCCGGCCTCGTCGGTGACGTCGCAGGGGTAGGCGCGGGCCGCGCAGCCGGCGCCCCGGAGCTCGGCGAGGATGGCGGCGTCGTGGGCGGACCTGCCGGCGGAGCGTGAGAGGATGGCGAGGTTGCGCGCGCCGTGGTGGGCTAGCCAGCGGGCGATGGACGCGCCGAGGCCGGCGATGCCGCCGGCGATGATGTATACTCTGTCAGGTCGGAAGGTAGGCTCCGGCGGCGGCTGCGGCGCGGGGACGAGGAGGTGCTCGTCGGCGAAGTCGACGACGATCTTGCCCACCTGCGTCCCCTTGGCGAGGCACCGGAAGGCATCTGCGACGTCGCTGCAGGGAAAGGTCTGCGACGGTTCTATGGGGGTGATGGCGCCCCGCCGGTGCAGGTCCACGACCTCGTCCAGCAGCCGCGCGACGTCGCGCCCCGCGAGCCGCGACAGGTCGATACCGACGAAGGCGCGGTTGTCGTCGAGCGGCTCCAGGCACAGCTTCCCGCCCCGCGCGTCGCGCTTCCCGATGTCGACGAGCGTGCCCCCCGGCGCGACGCAGCGCCACGAGGCGTGGAGGAGCTCGCCCGGGAGCGAGCTCAGGACCACGTCGGCGCCGCGGCCGGCCGTGGCGCGCATCACGCCGGCGACGAAGTCGTCCCCGTCGCGGGAGCTGAAGATGCGCGACGGATCGATGCCCGCGGCGTCGCGGAGGAAGGCCCTCTTGGCGGCCGTGCCCGCCGTGGCGAGGACGCAGGCGCCGCGGTGCCGGGCGATCTGGACCGCGGCCAGCCCCACGCCGCCGGCCGCGCTGTGGACGAGGACCGTCTGGCCCGGCTGGAGGTCCGCCTTGTGCAGCAGCGCGCGGACGGCGGTGGCGAAGACGCACGGCATCCCCGCGGCGGCGGCCAGGGACGTGCCGGGCGGGATTCGTGCGCAGAGCGTCTCTGCGACCCGGACGGACGTGGAGAAGCACCCGGCGCGCGGGGCGAAGAGCATCACGCGGTCGCCCTCGCGGACGCGCGTGACGCCGGGGCCGACGGCCGTGACCACGCCCGAGGCCTCGACGCCGAGCGGCGGAGGGCCTTCGTCGTCCAGGACGCTCTCGACGCCCATGGCCACGAGCACGTCTTTGAAGTTGAGCCCGGCCGAGTGGATCCGGACGTCGACGGCGTGCGCGCCGAGGGGAGACGCCGGCTGCGGGCGGAGGGCCCAGGTCAGCGTGTCCAGATGGCCCGGGCGGGATATTTGCAGCGCCTTTACGGTAGGTTTGTCAGGGCTGCTGAGCGCGAGTGCGTCTGGGACGGAGAGCCAGCTCGCTCGCGGCGTGAGGATTTCGTCAGTCGAGGAGTTGTAGACGAACTCCATGTCCTCGTCCACCGGCGCGTCGCGTCCGCGGAGGAGGAGGAGCTTCGGCAGCAGGACGTGTAGCGCGCGGGATACGTGCTCCGAGTCGAGCGGCTCGTCGAGCTCCAGCGTCGCGAAGCGCACGCCGAGCTCCTGCCGGGCGGTGCGCGCGACGCCGAGGACCTGCGCGTAGCTCGGGTCCGGGGGCCGGATCTGGCACGCGCGGGTCAGCCAGAGCAAGGTTCCGTCGGCGGCCTTGAGGGACGAGAGGAGCGCGTGCAGGGCGGACAAGGTGGTCGCCGAGGGGGAGGCGAAGAAGCTGCCGCTGCTGCTGCTGCTGCTGCTCGGGGAGAGGTCGAGGAGGGAGACGACGATGCCCCCGGGAGGCGGTGTGTGCTCGCCTAGGCTGGCGTGGGATGCTTCGTAGCCTGATGCTTGGAGGAGGTCGAGGAGGTCCGAGGTCGCGGCTGCGATGGCCTTGTCGCAGAGCAATGTGACGTGTTGTTTGGCTGTGGTGGAAGTGGTTGTGGTGGGAGTGACCTTGGCCGGGGCGGCGGGCCTCGCGACGATGGTCGCGTTGACCTGGTACGGCGGCTCCGCGTCCAGGACGACGGCCTCGGGATACGAGAAGCCGGCCTCGAGGAGGCGGGACGCCCACTGCCGGGGGGACATGTACGGCTCGTCTGCGCGGTTGTCTGGCTCGCCGAGCCACCATCCGGGGAGGAAGCCCTGCGACGGCACGTCAGGAGGTTTGTCTGTATGCGGTTGATGTCTGAGGGCTTACCATTATCAGGTTGATCCATTTCGTCTCTGTGGACGTGTCAGTTGATTTGATCTAGAGTTGCTGAGACTGAAGGAGACTCACCGCATGCCAGCTCTTGCATGAGCAGCCGGCCGTCGGGCTTGAGGAGCTTCCTGACGTTGCTCAGGGTCGCGACGACGTCGGGCGTGACGTGGAGGACCTGCTGAGAAGTCAGCAGCTACTCCTCTTAAACAAGATACCTAAGTAAGAGGACTACGAACGTTGCTCGCGATAATGAGATCAAACGCCTCCCCCCCGAACCCCTGCTGCCCCGGATCCCGCCCGATGTCGAGGACCCTATACTCCACCGCGGCCCCGAACCGCTCCCTCGCCGCGGGGAAGAAGCCGGCCGACACGTCCGTGAAGACGTACGTCCCGCGCACCTCGCCGCCTTGGCTCAGATGCGGCAGCACGCGCGCCGTGAGCCCGCCCGTGCCGGCCCCGATCTCGAGCACCCTCAGGAGATTCCCCCTCTGGTGGGACAGCAGCTCGAGGAGCCGCGCGTACCCGCCCCACGGCTCGTTCATCCAGTCGTATAATCCCTGCAGCGCGCCGTCCTGGAGGAACAGGTCCAGGGGCGCGGCGGCGCCCGTGAGGAGGTACTCGGCGTGCGAGGCGCAGCGGAGCATCAGCGCCGCGGCGTCGCGGGCGGGCGTGCGCGAGAGCGAGTCGTATAGCGCGCCCATCTCCTGGTCGCGCGCCACGACGCTGGAGAGGGCTTTTCCTGCAAGACCGGCACGGCGGAGGACGTGGGCGTCGACCCAGGCGCGGAGCTTGGCGAGGTGAGGAGCAGGCTCGGGGGCGGAGGGCGGCAGGGCGGAGGCGGCGTCGCGGATGGTGATGGCGCAGACGAGGCTGAGACGGTCTAGGAGGGAGTGTATCCTCGCGTGTTCTTTGGTGTCGGTTGAGGGTTGGAGGAGGGAGGATGGCGGGAGGAGGTCGAGGTCGGGCTTCCAGATCATCTGGATCGCGCCGTGGGTGTCCGGGTCAGAGGGGGAGGCGGCGGAGGGGGTGAAGGTGAAGCCCCTCACGGAGACGACGGGCTCTCCGGAGGGGGAGTGTGCTGTTATGTCGCCGCGGGTCCTCCTCGCGCCGGTCTTCGTGGCCGAGGCCTGGACGTGGAGGACGTCTGCTGCGTGGCGGGCCTCGTCGTCGACGGAGATCTCGTCGATGTGCGTCGGCACGAGGAGGCGGCGCACCAGGCGGGGATGGCCCGAGTGGACCGCGACCAGCAAGGACTGGAAGACGACGTCCAGGGTCGTCGGGCGAAGCGGAAGCGTCCGGGACGCGTCCCCGTTGCCGACGGCGAGCTTCGCGGCCGGGGCGTCGACGCTCGCGTACACGTCCCGCATGCCCCTGAACTCCGGGCCGTAGCCGTATCCCGCGCGCGCGGCGGCGCGGTACCACGCATCCGTGTCCACGCCTCGCAGGAACGATCCCTCAGAGGTGGTAAGCACAGGTCCCGTCGAGGCTTTGCCCGGCTTGAAGAGACCTGTGCAGTGCGTCGTCCACGCGCCGCCGTCCGTGAAGGACTTGATCGCGAAGCCGCGCCACTCGGACGAGTCCTCCGGATCACTGACGACGGACATGACCTCCACGGCGCGGCCCGGCTCGAGCACCAGCGCCGTCGGAATGGAGAGCTCGCGGAGCGTGTAGGCGCGCCGCCCCGCGAGCTGGGCGACCATCTCCCCGGCCATGGCCACGTACCCCGCGGCGGGGAAGACGACGTCGCCGCGCACGAGGTGGTCCTTCGCCCACGGCACGGACTCGGCGGACAGCAGGGCGCGCCACGCGGGCGCCGCGTCGCCGGCCTCGGCGCTGCGGACGCCGAGGAGCGGGTGCGGCGGGCACGCACGGAGGCGCCACGCCCGCGACGCCCGGGTCTCGGACCAGCTGGTCTCGGAGAGCGTCCAGGGGTACGGCGGGAGGTCGGGCAGAACCGCCGCTGCGGAGGCGTCGGGGACGGGGAGGGCGACGGGGATGCCGCGGGAGTACAGCTCGCCCAGGGCGGCGAGGAACGTCGTCGACGCCGACGCCCCGCGGGACATGGCCGCGACGTGCGGGGTGGGCACGCCCGCGTCGGACGTGATCTGCTTCAGCGGCCCCGCGAGCGCCGGGTGCGGGCCGATCTCGAGGTAGAGCGAGACGGGGGAGGCCGAGGAGAGCGCGCCGACGGCCTGGCGGAAGAGCACCGGCCTCACCATGTTGTCCCTCCAGTGGGCCGGGCCGAAGTCGGCGGCGTCGCGGAGGAGCCTCCCGCAGACGGTGGAGTATAAGGCTACGTCCGGGGTCTTCGGGCGGAGGACCGGCGTCAGCAGGGAGAGGTACTCCGCGGCCGCGGCCGCCATGGAGTCGGAGTGGTAGGCTCTGTCGACCTTGAGCATGCGCACGAGGGCGTCCGGCGCGCCGGCCCGGATGTCCTCGGCGACCTGGGCCAGGGAACCGGCCGGGCCGGACAGCGTCACGCTGCTGCCGCTGTTCTCGCAGGCCACGCTGACGTCCGGGGCGAGATAGGGGCTGACCTGGTCGCGCCCGAGGCTCACGGCCAGCATGCCCCCCTTCGCCCCCGCGCTCCTGCAGACATAGCCGCGGTAGTACGCCGCCGCGACGGCGTCCTCGAGGCTCAGGGCCCCCGCGGCATAGGCGGCGGCGATCTCCCCCGAAGAGTGCCCCACCACGGCCCCGGGCGCGACGCCGTGCCGCCGGAGACGCCTCGTCAGCGCGATCTGCAGCGCCGCGCAGACGGGCTGGGAGAACTCGGCCCGGTCGAGGCGCGAGGTCGCCGGGGTCTTGACGAGCTCGCCCTGGATCGTCCACGAGGGGCGCGTCTCCCGCGGCAGGCTCTTTAGGACTGCGTCCATGGCGCGGATGTCGGCGAGGAAAGCCGGGTCCGACTTGAGCAGGTCGACGCCCATGCGGGCCCACGAGGCGCCCTGGCCCGTGAAGACGAACGCCGCGGCTGCACCTGCCTTGTTGGGATGGCAGCGGATGCAGGGGGACGTGGCGGGCGGGTGGAGGGCGCCATGCTCGTCGACGACGAGGAACGAGCGTAGGGGGTGGTGGACGCGGCGGCGGGCAAGGGTGTGGGAGAGGTCTAAGAGGCGGTCTGGGTGGTGTTTCTGGTAGGCTGTGAGGTGCTCCGCCATCTTGCGAAGAGAATCTTCGTGGCCCGCTGAGAAGACGAGGAGAGTCGCCGGGGTCTTCTTTCGACTTGTCGTGGGCGAGAGGGGAGGCGTGAGAGGGCTGGCTGGGCGATGCTGGGATACGTGCGATCTTGGCTGTTCCGAGGCCGCCGAGTCGAGGATGATCTGTTCAAGAGGTCAGGGTATAGAAAGACGAATAGAGAAGGCATCCTTACGTGGACGTTCGTCCCTCCGATGCCGAAGCTGTTGATGCTTATCCTCTCCCGCCGGTCTGCCGGCCACGGCTGCGGTTCCGTGGGCACGACTAGACGGCCGGATTTGAAGGGGACTGAGACATATTGTCAGGATGTATTCTCTATGAAGCCGGAATTTTACTCACTTCTCAAACTCGGCGTTTCAAACTTGATGTTGGGAAGTATCACGCGGTGCTCCAGCGACACAACGGCCTTGATGATGCTGGTGAGGGCGGAAGCACCCTCGGAATGCCCGAGGGCTGGTTTCGTCTGTGAATTTCCAGTCAGTATTCTCGGTATAGTTGCCTGTAGCACCAATCCTGAAGACGTACCGAGCCGATGATGACCCCCCTGTCCCCGAAGACCCTGGCGATGGCACACGTCTCGACGGCATCGCCGACCGCCGTCCCCGTGCCGTGGCACTCGACCATGGCCGTCTCGGACGGGTCCGCAATCCCCGCCGTGCGGTACGCCGACCGGATGAGGGCCTCCTGCGCCTCCGAGCTGGGCGTCGCCATGCCCGCCGTCCGGCCGTCGCAGTTCGTCGCAGAGCCCCTGACGACCGCGCGGATCGGGTTGCCGTCCCTCACGGCCAGGTCGTACCGCTTGATGAAGAGGCAGCTCACGGCCTCGCCGCGGGCGTACCCGTTGGCGTGCGCGTCGAACGTGCGGCAGGACGCGTCGGGGCTGAGGATGCCCTGCTCCGCCATGAAGAGGCCGAAGTCGGGCGAGAGGATGAGATTGCTCCCCGCGATGAGGGCCGCGTTGCACTCGCCGGCTCGTATCGCCTGGCACGCCAGATGGAGCGCCAGGCCGGAGGCCGCGCAGGCTACGCGGACGGTCATACTATAGTGTGATGTCCGTCAGTTTCTGAGATGACATCGCGAGAAGCAGGTCTGGTGTTTTGAACCAACTACTCACCTCGGGCCTCTCAGGTCAAAAACACTCGATATCCGGTTCGACAGCGCAAAGTCCGTGTAGCCGGTCAGCTTGTGCCCCGCGGGGTCCAGCGCGTCCCTCGACCGCAGCTCGCGCCAGTCGTCCCCGAAGCCGCCGACGTAGCATCCAATGTCCTCCCTCCCGCGCCAGTCCGCCTCGCCCGCGCTCTCGAGCGCCTCCCACGCGACGCGCAGCAGGATCCGCTGCTGGGGGTCCATCTTCTCCGCCTCCGCCCGTCTGCTGCCGCCCGCGGGGAACAGCGACGGGTCGAGGCCCGTCAGCTCGCGCCAGTCGAGCCAGTAGCCCTCCGAAGGGAGCGGGATCTGATCGCCGCCGCCGGGGGCTTGGTACGTGAACGACGACGCGGCGTAGCGGGCCTCGTCCGGCGGCGATCTTGCGTCCGAGCCGGACGCGAGGAAGGCGTACAGGTCGTCGGGCGTGCTGAGGCCGCCCGGGAGGCGGAAGCCCATGCCGCAGATGGCGATGGGCTCAGGGTTAGGGTTTGATGCTGTTGAGGCCATTGTGGTGCTGTTTCTATTGACACTCTTTTGGGTATCTGGATATGCTTAGTTCGCAACAGGTGGTTACTTTGGTTTCACTTGGAACAAAAATCATGAACAAAGATGTGGGTAAATGTTCTGTGCCGTTACTCTCTAAAGCTGTAATACAGCATTTATTGAAAGTAAACTTCGGATCGCGACTGGAGTTTCCACGGCAACCCACGGCAACTGCTTCACCGGGGACACCCAGAACATCTCACCCTTCCCAACGGCCGTCAGATCGGCCGTGAGCACCCGAAAGCTCGAACCTTGTCTTCAGAGTTCCTAATGTCCGAGTCGACGGACCGGGCGGCCCGGTTGTGGGATTGGTCGAACCTTGCTCGGCTCTGACCTCAATTCGGCCGTGATCCTTGCCCGACCCCTCCTCAACCGAATTCTCCTGGGAGCAGAGACTCGACGACAGCTTTTCCCGGTCCCTGGTGCTCCCCATCGTCTCTACTCTCTTCCTATCTGTCACCACATCCAACTACGTACACCAGACTCACCAATCATGGCGTCGATCGTCTCCAAGATGAACCCCTTCAAGTCCCGGCGAGGCCAGTACAAGGCCGTCAGCCAGGACGAGTCGCAGGAGCCGTCCACTTCTCCCGACGAGGAGCAGCAGGCCGTGGACGGCTCGGCGCCCGTGAAGAGCGCCGAGGAGGAGCTCGAGGCGCTCCGGGTGAAGATACGCTCGCTGAGGACCAGCCTCGTCATGACCATCGTCGCGCTGGTCATCACGCTCATCTTCTTCACGCTGTACGCGCAGACGTCGAACGGCGCGGGGCGGTATCTGCAGCTGGAGTGGAGCGGGCTGCTTGGTGAGGACTCGAATGGCTTCGTTCCCAACGGTAAGACCCTTTGATACACAGAATTTTGAAAGGAACTGATAGGAGATGTAGGCATCGGTCAGCCTCTGAAACCTACCTACTTTGGGCCTGATCACCCTTACTACCTCCCCGAGGACACGTACTACGACTTCAACAAGTCCATCGCCTACGTCAAGAAGTTGAAAGCCATGCACAATTGTGAGCTCTTGTTGACTGTACCAGTTCCCAACTGCTAACACCATCAAACAGCGTCCTCTGTGCTTGTCAACCGGCACTACGCCAAGAGAATCCGCCCCGACGGCAACGTCATCGGGCTCAATCCGTTCTTCACATGGAAGGAACACGACGAAGGCCGCCAGGTGTACACCCTGCGGGGCTTCCACCACATGCACTGCATCGTACGTCCTGTCCCTCGTAGCTCACTCTTCTCAGAAAAATGTCTTCAAGCGAGGCTGATCGACGAAAACAGATTGTCATCTCCGAGGAGTTTGCGTACCGGATCCACAACAAGACCAAGTGGACGGAGCCGCACATCGCGCACTGCATCAACACGGTCCGCGACGCCGTCATGTGTCTCGCGGTGAGTCTCCGCCTCCTTTTTTGCCTTGAAAAAGCCTCGACTAATTCATGTAGGATGCGCAACCGCTCTCTTTTGTGAACGGCTACGGGGTCGGTCAAGTGACCGACGACCAGGCGTCCATGTGCAGGGACTGGTCGGCCCTGAGAGCCTGGGGCAACGACCCTCAACGCGGCATTCGGATCATCGACAATGCGCCCCCCGGAGTGAGCTGGGAGAACATCACAGAGATACTGCCGTATCCCGAGCTTTCGGAGATGGAGTTGAAGGGTCTTGCCTGAAGTTTCTGCAACGAGAACGAGATGAGAGAAAAATGTAACTAGACAAAAGCTCGGGAGAACAGTGTGCTTGTTTGATCATGGTTTGCTGACTAGCATGAATTTGTGAAGTGTTATCTTATAAATCAGTACTATCAGAATAAAAGACTGACTATTGATGCGATGTACGTGACAGTAGTTCTTACATGTGTAATTGATGCCAAGCTATCAGATGCAAATTGTGTATATTAGTTGTTGTCTTAAATCAGCACTGAACTTCAACTATCTTTTCAGTTGCTATCTAATCGAAAAGACCGTTGCTTACCTTTTGTAACGTGTTGTGTGAACCGATCAAAAGGTTAGTTTCAGAGTACATGATTTGGACACTTCTGATTATGGTATTTGCGTGTCATTCGCGCAGCAGCATGAGTACGGAAACGGGCCAACTCGTCCACACAAGTAAACTTCATTTCTAGAGTCTGTAAAGACCTCCTTCGCATCCACATCTCTGTAACGTAGAGAATAAGGTTGAATTACTGTTTCCTCTCTTGGAGAATTGTTCTTTACTCTGTGGTGAGTTGATGCAGTGCCCTAGCCTTTTCTAGAATTTCGCTCTAGCTGAGACATCAAGAAGAATAACTGCACAAGAGAAACCCAGGGCTAAGCACTGAAACCAGTAATTATTATATGGGGACTTTATGCGACTCATAGAGCCCTATCAAACACAAGACAAGGTTGCGACCTTCTATGCACGGATGGCCAAATGCGTATTTAGTTAGGTCCAATTGTTTCGTTTCTCATGCCGAGTTGCGGCGAATACAATCCGATTTTACTTCTGCAACTCCTCGCACTATCGTTGGCTTACAGCAGCGTTCAAGGGCACCTACCCCTGAATGCCGTCGCATGTGATGTTGGTGAGTCGGGTTATGCCTTCGTGGAAGCTTGCGTCCCCGTCGCCATCGAGTTGCTGGGATGTGCATCCCAGATCTTCTGTTTGCCGGCGCAGATGCATTCTAAGGCCCGCGGCTTGGCGGCTGTTGGTAAACACATGGTTGGAGTTGCGTAGCAGTAAACTGCGTCACGTAGGGTCTGGTTGGTGATATTGTTGATGGCTGAATTGAAAGGCTTAAGAGTGTGCTAGAGCTAGGGAGCTATGGCCTGGCTGCGGGCATGCACGACAGGCCGCTGTATGAGTCTCGAGAGGACCAGGAAGTGTACGAGGCACTCTTGGAGGACATGTGTCTGGGGAAGTGCTTCTTTGTCACCAGGGAGGCTTTCTTCGGGCTCGTGACGATGCCGGTCCAGGGCGACCAGGAGGTGTGGGTGTTGATGGAGTCGAGCGTGCCCATGATTCTCGATGTCGACAAGCATAAGAATCTCAGAGAAAGAGTTAGGGGCCAGGGCGGAGCTGAGAACGTTGCTTGCCGGAGGTACGTTTGCCAGGCGTAAGTTGGCGAGTTGATGATTTACTTAAGCGATGCTGTGATGTCAGAGTGAATTTCGAGAATAGACGCCTCGTAACCGAATATGTGTTTTTGACTTGACAGAGAGATCAATAAACTACTGTTACATAACACTTGATGGTTAAAAAAAACAGTTCCGAAGAAAGTAATTGGCATTGCATCCCCCAAGTGCTATCATCCAACCAAGCAATCGACCAGATACGGCTCATTATAGATCCTCGTGACGTTGGGCGCATCCACCTCCCAGCCAAACGGCACGCCGTTGTAAAATATGCAGTGGTCGACGTGCTCCTCGCTTCTGCACAGGCTGTCCAGCACCAACGGGCTCCGCCTGCTCGCGTGCCGGATGCGGTCCCAGACGTAGCTGCAGTGCAAGTGATGCTCGCTCCCCTGTGTCCAAACGAAGCCCTCGTGCTCCCCCGACGCCGCCTCCTCAAACGATATCTCACGCTCCATGGACGGTTCCCGCCAGAACGTCAGGTTCTTCCACCTCATGATGCCCTTATAATGCTCGTGCATCGTCTTGTTGAAGCACCGCGGGTGCATCCAGGTCGAGAGGACGAAGTCGTACACGCACCCTTGAGCCTTTGCTTCGCGCCAATCTGGGGAACACTTGCCAAGCGAGAGCGGTGCGGAGCTCGCGGCTGTGTCGTTTGTTCCCCCGAGCTGGTGGGATACGTGGCCGAGGATGAAAGCGGCTACGAGAGCCACGATGATTGCGAGCCAACGAAGTTTCGATATTGGACGTGGTCGGTTGCCTTTGAGTAGGTCTTCATGACGGCAGGTGGCCTCGACGCCAGGATCACTCTTGTTCTCGTCGTCGAATAGAGGAAGCGCCTCCATCTCTTTCGGCGTTTTCATCACTAGCTGTGTCTCGTCAATGCCCATGTTGACATACTGTGAGTTGCAAAATTGGGAAGGGCGAGGCAAGGCACTCAGCACTGCGCCAGTCTACATCACAAGCAACACAAAAACCTGGAAGAAGACGCAGGCGGAAAGTCGACCACGCAGCATTCAAGCTCTGAACCCGGTCAGTCAGGGAGGTAGCTAGTATCGGTATGAAGTTTGTGGTAGTAATTCAAATATGATTTTCATTCGGTCCGTCTAACCAAAGTCAATGTCATCAACATCGAAACGGAACAACCCATTGCGGAATGCTCCGAATGCACAACCCTGAGTGTGTGGTCTGCCGGAGTCTTGGCAGTTGCTTGGATCTAGAGAGAATAGAAGACAGCTGCTGATTCGTGCGTATAACCTTTAACCTTTCGGCGATTTCAAAACTTTGACTCGCATAAGGCTATAGATACCAAACTGGGCAATGAAGGCGTGATTCATCACGAAGCCACACGAATTCGCCACATCATACTAGTGTGTCAAAACATTCAAGAGAAGAACTGTGCTTGGTCTAACAATTGCATGTGAGGTTCGCTCCGAAAATGGGGATGTCTCTTGTGAGACTACAAACTGTCAAAAGCTTGATCACGATTTCCCGTGGTCAATGCCCTACAATCCCAGCGGCTTGACTCGTTGAGAAAGTAACCCTCCTCGATCATCTGCCAATGGGAGAGCGACGTTATGATCTTGGCTTGCCATGACTTGTTTAGGTGATATACACAAACGCGCGTATGTATTTGATGTGCGTGAGTTGCATCGTACCTTGCATACCCGAGCTTAGTGCATCTCAGACAAGGGGCTCCAGAGGTCCAGCATTCGTCACTATCATCAACTCAGAAGTTAGAACGCAGGAACGAGAACTCTCAATACAACATGGACTCCGGCAGCAGAGATACAGCAGAGAAGCGGGTAATAGTGCCACATTTCAAGTTAGAGAGCCTGCTGATTCATAATTGCCCCAGGCAACTACCCCGACCATACTGACCACGGCCGATGAAGAGGGGATTCAGGTTACCCGTCCGCCTATCCCAGTAACCGATCTCAGCGCGGGAATAGTTGGCTGGGAGAACCAAGACGACACCGAAATGCCGATGAACTTTTCAAAGACGGAAAAGATCACGATAATCGCTTTGGTGGGCAGCTTCGCCTTCGTCACGCCTTTCGCGTCGTCCATCTCGGCGTCGGCGCAGACGCAACTCTTACGCGACCTTGGCAGGGCCAGCGACGATGACGACGGCAACTCCGAGCGGCTGCTGGTCACGATGACGGTGGCCATCTACGTTCTGGGCTTCTCGATAGGCCCGCTTCTTCTGTCGCCGCTGTCGGAGCTCCACGGAAGGCGGCCGCTTATCTTGATATCGGATCTCCTCTTCACCATCTGGTCGCTGGCTTGCGCCCTGGCACCCTCGCTTCCAGCTCTGGTTGCTTTTCGATTCTTCGAGGGAGTTGGAGGCTCGGGTTGCTTGGTAAGTCCAGACGGTGGTGAAATGACTTGACTTTCAGCATCTAATGTGACACCACAGACCATCACGGCGGGAGTGCTAGGAGATATGTTTGCGCCGCATGAGAGAGGAAAAGCTATGGCTTGGGTTCAGCTAGGACCCAATATTGGTAAGATACTAGTCCTTGAGTGGGAGGTCTTCATTGCTGACTCTAGAAAAGCACCATTCATAGCACCAATTGTTGGCGGTTACATGACGCAGTCGATAGGATGGCGCTGGGACTTTTGGCTCTGCACAATAATGGGTGCCGTGGTGACCTTCGCCTCCATCTTCTGGCTGAAAGAGTCCAACTCACGGGTTCTTATTCGACGCAAAACGAGGCGCATGAGGACGGAGCTTGGACGAGACGACCTCGTGAGCTGCTACGCCGACATTGACGGTGCTTCACAAACCGAGTCTAGATATCTCGCCCAGAGCCTCGTTCGGCCTTTGAGGATGTTGGTTTTATTTCCCGTCATACTGTTGCTCAGCATCGCCGGCGCCATTCTATACGGTCTCCAGTATTTGTTGCTGGTGACCCTTTCGCCAGTCTTTGAAGAAGTTTATGGCTTCAGCGCCGGAGCTACAGGACTCGTCTACCTCTCCATTGGCATCGGCGGCTTTGTTGGGCTGTTTATCTTCCACCTCGCGTCCGACAGGAGCATCATCCGACAGACAAAAGCCAATGGCGGCGAGTTCACCCCGGAGATGCGCGTGCCTCTGGCAATCTGGGGGTTCGCGATCCTGCCCGCGACGTTTTTCATCTACGGATGGTGCGCCCGCTATCGGACGCACTGGATCATCCCTGTACTCAGCCTGGTGCCGTTCAGCTGCGGCTTCAACCTGCTGTCGATGCCGCTGACGACCTACGTGGTCGACTGCTACACGACCTACGCGGCGAGCGCGATGGCAGCGAACATGGCGCTGAAGAGCATCTGCGGCGCGTTCCTCCCCCTTGCCGGCCCCGCAATCTACGACAGGATGGGCCTCGGTTGGGGAAACACGCTTCTGGGATTCATCGCAGTCGCCATGACTCCGATACCGGTGGTCATTTGGAAGTTTGGTAACGTTCTGAGGAAGAGCGATGAGAAGAGAAAGCTGTGATCCTTGCGTGTCTCTTCTGGGCGCTGCCGATGCCAAATGTAGCCTTGGGTAGTACGTAGCGGAGTCGCAAACAGCTGCTGAATCGCTAGACTTTTGGATTGGTTCAAACGTCTTGTTTTCAAATTTACTTGCACGTCAAATCGCGTCAGCCACTCGGCGCTTCAAGCCCACATGGCACCGTCTTGAAAGGCCACGCCGGACGTTGCGTTCTGGGTTGCATAAGAGCAAAACTTTCCGTGCTAGCTTGTTTTCGTGTGAGGTTAAACCTACTGAAGGAGGTGCGGTCGTGTCGGCCAGTCTGATATTCTCGGGCCACTGAATCGGCCGGGCTCCCGGAAGCTTCCATTGCTACGATCGTTGGGATGAGTGGATTGCTGAATCAAAGCAAAAGGCACTGGAAACTAGTGGAGTCTCCGCTTTGTGTTCCAAGGTTCTCAACTTGAAGCCTAGGAAAGCAAGTCGCCGGGTAACAGCAAGGTTATTTCGGCCCGCATGGATTCCATGTAGTCTGGAATCTTCCGATGGGTGTTCGGTAGCCTAGTCCTACGATAATTCGCCACAATTCACAAAACAAGCCCGCGGAAAAGGGAGCTCTTGAAAAAGAAGTTCCCATCGAAAGACATGACCACTACCGATCTGTAATTGCTACACGTTCTGCTTTCACTCTCTTACTCCGTCAACTCCGACATCCACTTGACTAATACATGAGAATAGCATGGCTGCATCCACCCCTTGCGAAGTGGTATTCGGTGCCGCGGGCCCGCTATGGAGAGAGCATGCCCCGGAAATCATCGAGATTCTTCGGGAAGCAGGCATAAAGAAGATCGACGCCGCCCAAGTGTACCAAGGCAGCGAGAAGACGGTTGGCGATGTCGACGCTGGGCGCTACTTCGACATCGACACCAAGGAACTCGGATGCGGGGGCATCATCGTCGGCCAGGGTGCGGCCACGAAGGAGAATGTGATACAGCGCGGGTTGAATAGTCTGGAGCTACTGAAAGTTGACCAGGTAAGATGAGATGCCAAGACTTAGCAACCATTGGAACAACCCTTTTCCGTCGAGAACCCCGCCTCACACTCATCTGGGTATAGGTCGACATCTTCTACATCCATGGCCCTGACCGAGAGACCCCATTCGAAGACACTCTTGCAGGGATCAACGAGCTTTACAAGATGGGAAAATTCCGGCGTTTTGGGCTCTCGAACTATCTTCCCTGCGAGGTCGAGAAGGTTGTGCAGATTTGCAAGGCCAAGGGGTTCGTTCCGCCCACTGTCTACGAAGGCAACTACAACCCAATCTCCCGCAAGCCGGAGGAGGTCTTCTTCCCCATGCTTCGGAAGCACAACATGGTCTTCTACGCGTATTCACCTCTCGCCGGCGGCTTCCTAGCCAAGACCAAGGAGGAGATACTTGCCAGGCAGTGCCCGAAGTTCGATCCGGAGAACGGCTTGGTTGGGTTGATCTACTCGGCCCTCTACAACAAACCTTCGCACTTCGAGGCGCTGGAGGAGTGGGGGGCTATCAGCCGAACTTCTGGCCTGGCCAAGCCCGAGCTGGCCTACCGCTGGGTGGCCTTTCACAGCCCGCTGGATCGGGAACGGGGAGACGCGATGATCATCGGAGCCTCCAAGCTGGAGCAGCTGAGGGAGATCGTCCAGTGGATCGGCAAGGGGCCCTTGCCGGCGGACGTGGCGGAGAAGATCGAGAACGTGTGGCGCATCGTGCAGCACGACGCTGGGCTGGACAACTACAACTTGAACAGCTTCGAGCTGGCTGAGACCCCGGACTTCAAGCAGATGTACGAAAAGGCCCACGAGAACCTGCCTCGTCCGGTGCAGAATCAGAGCCAGGCTACACTTCCACAGTCCAGAGCAACTGCGGTTTAGCTATTGTGTTGGGGACGTCATCAGCTTGCTTCGGATGTACGCGTGTTTGAAAACAAGAACGAAAACTCTACTCTATCTGACCAAAGTCTCGGTGCAGATTTCGTGACTGCGAGATGGTGACACCGGAGCAAGAACGACTGGAGCAATGGAGCGCGGGAATAAACGCTTGAAAATGACCACAATGCTCTCCAAGCTAGGTTTTGGCAGTTTGCAGGGTTCTTGCCTCTCTCATGGATACTGCACCTAGCAAGCTTTGGTGACGTGTGGACTAGAGGACTCGCCTCGTGTTTTGGGTACGATCACGACGACATGAACTAGTAGAATAACGGCCTAGATCCTTATTTAAACATTTAAGAAGCTGAGTCATGTGTGACATGGATACATGGCAGGATGCTCTTGCGAATGGTTCGTGTCGAAAATGTCCAAAAAGTCCATGCTAGCATCAAACAGCCGGCCGGCACTTTTGTGTAAACACAGAAGACAAACTCTACTTCAGGCGACCCCTTGGATTAGAATTTGCAGCCGACGCTTGCGCTTACACTAGATACTTTCAAGCATCTGCATCCGACATGATCACTATCTCTCTAATGATATTCGTCCCAACAGATGAGTGCATCTTCAGAACGCGACACATAGTAGTCACAAGCCAGGTATAACAGAGCTTTTCTTTCATGCTCACCAAACGTGGTCTGTAGACCCACCAATACACATACTTAGATATCTGTATCGGACATGATTACTTCCCCTTTTATTACCCGTCTTGAGCAGGGGGGCGGATCCCTATACTGGTACAAATAGTCACCCACAGAAACTGAACCCCGTCTCTTGGACGAGTGAAATGCTTTGGATTTTGTTTTCCATCTCGGAAGAGGTAGAATTGTGACTTCGGGCTGAATCAACTAACGCCCTGGTTATTTCTTTCTGGTGCGTCTGAACGTCTTCTTGATGCCGTGCTACTTCCTACCAGCCTATGTGGTAGGCTTGCGGCGAAGTATTAGCCGCGATACTGATCCATCGGTTTTGCCTCTGAACTAAAAGCTCGCTCACTCAGGTAACCTTTGTGCGAAATAAGGTTCAGTAGAGATCTCACAACTTGCGATGGTCCGGCAAAAGCCGACCGCCGCATCTAAAGGCGAAGGAGCATTATTGATCCTACAAGAAGAGCAGGTCGCTCCGCTTGCCAAAACACAGAACCCGAAGCTTTTTTTCCCCAGGTTCGACGACATGCCGCCACCAGACGTGGGTACCGAAGGTCGCCGACTACATGTCAACGGCCGCTTAACAGACTTTGGGTTTTCTCGCGCCCAGGATGTTTGCGTATGGGGAAACCAAGAAACTCTACTGTACATTCGACCCCTTGCGTGTGGATTTTTTGCAGAAGAATGAGTTCTCTTCTTTTTAGACTTCAGTTCTTGAGTCAAGCCTAGCGCCTTCGTATGCCGAAAGGAGTTAGCCGCGAATGTCCATCGGACATGCAGGTCCTGATCTTTGGAAGCTATCTTCGAGTACTGAGGGAGTCTCCTCTGCGGTAGTGGGAGCAGCCTATCAACCTATCACTTTTGTCGTGGGTTTCCGTTCCTGGAAGTCGTCGCATCTTATCAGTCATGGTTATTTTCAGGCGGCCATTCTGGAACCATCCGCGCGCTGATATTCATGATTCCGGAGCAACCCTGCGCGGGCGGCAGAACACTGTAATACATGGGTATCCCGCGTAAACACCGGTCTGAGTTTGATATCCTGTCAGGGCTGGGGGACTCATAGGCGGACCATGAGTGCGTTGTGGGCGGAGCATGTGTGCGCTCCCCAGTGATTTTCAATGGAAGTTTATGCCCCAAGTCAGAAAGGTCTACGTAACGCGCCCATCAGTTGCACCATAGCAACTTTCAAATTATTGATTATTGTAACGAAAAGGGGGCTAGGGACGTCCCCGCGCTTGTTGCGAGCGGTCTAGCTGTGCGGCCTTAAGGCGTAGGCATATTCTTGAAGGGCGTATTGCGGCCCCCGCTCTCCATTATCCGAAAGCGAAGGTCCGTTTCCTATAACCACGAGTATTCCGCTGTTTCATACCGAGCAGGCGGCGTGTTGCAGGCGCACGAACTTCTTGCGCTGCCGACTGTTTTTTCCGGAGATCATACCCATCATATTATCTTGGCATGAAAGATGAACCTTCACGAATCTCCTCTGGTGGCCAGGAATCCATCCCACATCACCAGGCGCAAGGGAGCCTGCGTATCATGCAGAGAGAGAAAAGTACGCTGTATGTATGAGAGGTCGCAAAGATCATCGAGGTCACGGCTGACGACATGTCGAAGGCGATGGGGCAAACCCTTGCTCAACATGTTCGGTATTGACTCGCCCCCGAAACACCGCGATCCGCGGCCCGAACCAACGCGTTCCGCGGGATTGCATTGGAAGCTGACAACGGACATCCACTACGATAGAAACTATCCCGCGAGTGCTACTACCCCGAGCCGGCACCACGAAGGCGAAGACACGGACACTTCCGTTACATGACCGGGCCGTCGTCCTACCCATATAGCACGCACCACCCATTCCTGCCGGCGTCCCTCTACGATCTCGGGCTGACATCGCCTGTTTCCATGCTTTCGTTCCATGCCGAGAATGATGCAGTGCTTCCGCTGCCTTCGCCTTCCGATATAGACGCCAGTCAAGCGAACATAGACAACGCCCTTGACCAATTGTTGGGACTGGAACCAGGTTCACCTTCCAGCCCCGGCGCTGTTGGCTTCCAAAGCGATGTCTGTACAACGCCAGGGCCTCTCTCGGCAGAGGGTCTCGAGTTCGATGTGGACATTTTCGATGTTACAATGGCACAGTCGGCACCTCCAAGTTCCATCGGAACTGTGGACAGTGGGGCTTACAAGAGATCTCCTCAAGACAACCTTGTACGCAACCACGTAAGTGGACGCCAAAGCTCCTACAACGAAGCGTGTGACTTTGCGAGATCTGGCTGACTTGGGTTCTGAAAGACAACCGAGCAAGAACAAGTAGAACTACCTCGGGAGAATATTGCGAAGCAGAAAGAAACTGCTACAAAACAGAGTGTGTCTGCTGACTTCTCCCTCGCTGACCTCTATGGGTTCCCAGAACTCATGGCTCAACAAGTCAATGTCCAAAGCAAACAACAGATTCACAACATCGTTTCCGAGCTCTCCAAGATTGCCAGTCAACCTGCAGGCCCTGCTCCTTTACACGACGCTGAAAGCGACGAGTTGCACTGGTGGCTGCAAGAAGACGATGACACGGTTTATCGCTGGTGTGCAGGTAAGTTCCCCAATTAACTCTAGTCGACACCATACGCGCATACTTTGACGGGTTTGCTGACGGAAATACCAGCGTGTTGCGTAGAATCCTGGTGAGGCGCAAACTGTAACCTTACCCGGCAGTCTGGGTGGCTAATGACATCTCGAGCGTCGGGGCATTTCTCGCGCACAGCGAAGCGGAGGGCCTTATTCGCCAGGCACGTTCGCCTTCGGTGATGCCCACGATACTGGCATGTGCCGACTCTGTCATGGCCATCGGGTTTTTCGTCTCGACGCTATCATGCTATGAAGACTCGAGGGACAGGTCACTGGCCATCAATAGGCTCAGGCTCGCCCTATCATCGTCGAAGTCCCTTAGAGACACCCCAAACACTCATTGGAAGTTGCTGGTGAGACTACATCCCTCCAGAGGCTCTCGAAACTAAGTTCACGCACACACTAACAAGAAGATAGAGGTCCTTACTCACGGTTTGAGCTCCGTCGTCGCAGCTCTTCGTGACTTCACTGATCGGTTCTATAGGCCGTGATTGCCAGTTGGTCGGACGAGTCACTGATCGGTGACAATTTGGCATCCGCCATTTTCACCCTGCGCGACCTGCATCTCAACGGGTCAACCCAGAGTTCCAAGTCGATGACGGCCGAGGAGAGAGTTCTTTCTGAGAGATGTGCGCGATTTGCGTACTCCATGGAAGTCTCATACGCGATATCAAAGGGAGTTCCGCCGGTGAGCCATCCGCTGGCGATTTGCATTTCACATTGCTGACACCAGTGAAGATGCTCGACTACGAGTGGATGAGCAGCTTGGCAGCCACACGGGAAGGCGAGGACGACTTGCTCTTCACAGAGTGCTCGTTCGCAGAGCTTCTGCATTCTATACTAAGGGAGCAGTACAGCCCTGGCGCTCGGCGCAGGTCGACGTCTTCGATCCCGGGAGCAGAGCAGCTGCGCGCGAGCCGCCAGCGCCTGAACACTTGGTGCAGCAGCTTGCCGCCGACGCTTCGCTCGGCCGCCCGCTACGGCCCCAAGGCGGCGTGGGATTCTGGCAGTTCTGAGAGCAACAGCCGCGTCTTCCGAGTCTTCGCCCAGTACCATCGTGCCATGTTCTTCATCTACGGTCCCTGGATCGCCCCTCTGACAAGTGCCGCCATTGACCCTGGCAGCATTGCCGAGACGACGCGAGACCAGTGTGTACAGCAGTGCATCGACTCCGCGTGCGCCTTCATTATGGCAGCTGACGGTTTCGTATCTCGCAACGGTGTTCTGGACAGGTACTTCATCCCTCCATCACTACATAATGCCATCTCGGGAAGTCTGACAATTGTCGATAGTGAGTCACGGCAGCTTCTACTGACCTCGCTCTGTTTCGTGGCCTACTGCTCGATGAAAGATGAAAAGAGACGGTACACCCAGGCAGCATCCAACCTTGTCGTTTCCTGCGGCATTCTCGGTAAACTCGCTGGGTTTGAAGCTGAAGCTTCTTCGAAGCTAGTCAGTCACATACTTGATCTAGTACACATAGTGCATTCAAATAGATCAATTTAGAGCCATGCCTTTCCGAGAGCGTCTCTGACTGGGGTATACGGCCCAAGGCCAAAAAGAATCTTCGCGCCTCCGCAGGCCCCTGAAAATTGAACGGCCTGTGATTTTAATTAGATGAATGCCCAACGCCTCCACCCGCGTGGGATAACCATGGCCGAGGGTGAGGAGGCGACAAAAGTTCGGGTGCACCGCACACTCAGTCCGCATCGCGAGGTTAAGTGGGTCCGGATACCGGGCCGAGGTGGGGCTTGACCTCGTATCCACCAGGCCGGGATCCAGTCTCCATGATGTAAATTCATCTACGGATAGTATCCACTTTTGGGTGTTCCCTTGTTCATGCAACCTGTCTCTGAGAGCCGGTTGGCATATCCTTCCTTACCTAGGATAATTATCCATCCGCACCCTCCGCCGTGGATGGTGTCCAACCAGCCGTCCAGTCACTTCTCTTTCTCAACCTCTCACCATGAAGTCCATTGGGACGAGAGCCAAACCACACATCCTCCCCGTTTTGCGCCCGTGGTCAGCACCGAAGAAGCCGGCATCGTGCCTCGCGCCGTTCGCAATCCACCCCGTCCCACGGCAGCGACGGGTAAGCCCCCAGCCATCGTCCTCGTTTGGCCACCTCGCGCACCTCCGATCCGCGCCCCCCGCCGCCGCCGCCATGGAGCCTGATGCCCACACCGCCCGGACGCTCAAAGAGCTGCCGATAAGCGTGTTCGCCTACAACTGGGACGAACTCAAGTTCCTCTTGCTAGGCATGGTCCGCACCGGCTACCCCTGTTGGGGCTTCGTCGTGTACCGGTGTGCCTACGGCGACGACGACTTGTGGGAGCGCTACCTGGCGCAGCTCAAGGAGAACGTCCGAGAGGAGCTGGCGCGCCGCCCCCGCGCCGAGCTCCTGGAGAAGCACCTCGTCTGGGACGTCGTCGAGGACCCCAAAAAGCTGGACGGCGCGCCCAAGGCCGAGGTCAGGAGGCGCTTCCGCCGTTGGGTGGCTGGGCAGGTCCTTCAGCACGATCTGGGGCCCCTCTCCGTCCGGGACATAGCCCGCCTCAACTACTGCCTGTACGTCGACCAGAAGTGCCTCGAAACGCTCGAGCGCTTCCAGAGGTCCGGGGATGACCCCTCCATGCAGGGACCGGAGAAACGGTACAGGCGGCCGCCGATGGTCGTCGTCGTCGTCGACCGCCGCTGGAAACCCAACCAGAGAAGCGTTAGGGAGGAGGACCGGGGACACCCGCCGATCGAGGGGTGCGACGAGCGTTACGTCGGGTGGATGTACACGAGGGCGTTGGACATCGCAACCATGTACGACGACTTTTCTCACGAAGTTGGCCTGCCGGATGACCCCGAGTACTACGCTCGACCGCCCAAGATTGGTGGCTTCTGTAAAGAGTCGATGCCGGAGTAGCTCGGCGCGGTCAGGGACTCAAGCGAGGCGGGGTCCGGTTCCCCTCGGGGATCCCAGCGAGACACAGGAGGAAAACCACTTTTGCAAAGAGAACAGGCGTTCGACCTCGACTTTGGCCGATGCAGGTCACCAGTGATAACTTACACACTACACTAGTACTAGTACCATACCAAGTGCTGGACCCTCGTCGTGCATGGGTCGTCTGGAATTAAAATCACACGTGACTGGGGTGGGCTACTTGGCATCTTTTCTTCATCTGCATGGGTGAGGCCCCTCAAAAATCATCCACACGACCATGGTCGCGCCCGCCCCCGGCCCCCTCCCACTCCGTGGCATGGATCACACTGCACGCCGTAGGTTGACAAGGTCCGGGAGCATACCACCCTGCCAGGATGGTTCAGGGAGGCGGCGGCGGCTTCATGTCTCCAAGGCGCCTTTTCAGCACCAACAGCCAGGCCCTGATCGTGACTGCATTCAGCGGCGGCCTCCCCTCCGCGATTTGATTGTCGAGTTCGCCTTCAATTTGGTTCAACCTTGCCTCCAACCAGTTTCTGCTACTGGTAGCCCTTGCGGCATACCAAAGTGGCTCGGACTCCTCGTAAATGTCCCCCAGCACCCGGAACGTGGGTAATGTCTTGCCGAGGTATCGGGTCGCGCCTCGCACTCCTTGCCTGTTTCGCTGAAGCAGAGAGAGCAGGTCGGGGTGGTTGATATAGTTGAACGTGCCAATGACCTATTCAAGGAGAGAAGATAACCAGTGTCAGCACAGAGTTCTTGTCCGTGAACGTGGCGAGCCTTACCCTTCTGAGGGCCTCGAATAGCTCCTCTGTTCGGTTCGTATTGCCGCCCAGTGTATCGTCCAGTAGACCTCTAAACTTGCGCTCTTCTATGGGGTCGGAGTCTCCGAATATTATACCCTTTATGTTGTTCAGTTGCCTTTCCGTGGCGCACAAGGGAGCCCTGTGCCCCGTCGACCCGAATTGATCCATCACGAAGTCCTCCGGGTTTGGGTAGCATCTGCTGGTGCCATATCTGGGAAATGTAACACCGGGAGGCATTGGCGCCTTCCATTCTCGACTAAGAACCGAGGCTTCTATTCGAGCGTTGTTGCTGGTGGAGCCGTCGGGCAATCTGCCCGTCGCCACTGCCTCCAGCACGATCCCCATTATCTGAATCTGTGTATCACCGGATCGTTAGCAGGAATTTCGATGCGGATCAAGACGTGTCGCCAGAAAACTACTGACATCTGGGTTGTGCTCTGTCTCGTAGCCCGTAAGTGAATCAAGGGCACTCCGATGCTCGCTGACAACGTCCGGTTCCATACCGTCGGCCATTCTATCTTGGTCAACAACTGTTTCCCCCCAACGGTGAAGATGGATTCTCTCATACCGAAACACGTATTGATACGGGGCGTCAGTAGTACGGGGCCTCGGCGTGAACAGCTGGCCGATGCTGGGATAGATCCTGCCAAGGATGGTGAGTCGTTCCGCAAGGCTCAAAGCTGCCAGAACCGTTCTTCTTGACGGCTTTTTAGCCGCCAAGGTGAAATATTCGTCATTGAGGGACAGATCTGTGGTATTGGACATGTCCCGCCGGAGCTCGTCCCTCCCGTCGTTCTCGCAGATCTCATCGCTTCCATCGTGGAACTCGTCCCAAGCGTACTCGTCTGGCTCACAGCCGAAAGAGGTATCTCCATCGCGGCAAAGCTTATTGTGGGAGGCCTTTGGTACGGAGTCGATGATGTCGTGATTGGGCGTGCAACAAAGAGACTTCTTCCTTGACCCTGCGGCAACATCATCAGTTATAGTGGAGGGAGGAGGGTTTTGCCGCGGCCGGTCGAGGACTCACAGAAGCACGTCGCTGAGCTATCGCCGCCGGGATCGGTCCTCAGCGTCACCTCCTTGTTGTTGCAGTTGTTATCCGCGCAATCCTGCTGCCCCACCCAGTGGCAGTTCGTGAACGGCGCCTGCTTCGTCTTGCAGCAGTACTTCTGCCCCAACTTGTTGTTCAGGAAGTCGTTCGAGCAGTAGCCCTTCAGGGCTCGTGCCGAGGCCACCGGCAGCTCGTCGGCGTCGCAGCCAGAGCCGCTGCGGATGAAAACGGTCAGCAAACGGGGATCGCACGTCGTGGCTGATGGCCACAAGGTGGCGGCTTGAGACTCACCACGGTGACCAGCGACATTGGCTGGTCAGCGTCGGGAACGTCTGCAGCTGGCAGCAGAAGACCTTCTTGCCGCGGCTGCACTGGCCGGTGCCGCTCTCTCCAGGAGTGCCGCCTCGCCTCGACTCGAAGAGCGTGGCTTCTCCTTCGTGGCACTGGCCGTTGCAGTCCCCTCCGCTGCCTCTCCAGGTGCACTTGTCGAGCGGAACCGACGACTTCTTGCAGCAGATCGGACGCCCCTAGTTGCACCATGTCAGCACGCGATGAGCGGGAAACGCCGGGGACGACGCCGGAAGGCTTCAACACTCACGTAATTCCCCGAGCAGCTCGCCTTGTCGTACCCTTGCCGGGCGTAGCCGCCGAGACAGGACGAGGACTGCGGGTTGTCGAGGTCGACGCACTCTGTGAAGCGGTAGCAATCCTGGTCGAGGTGGGGAATATCGACCGTCTCGGGCGGGCTGGTCTGCTCCTGCTGGCCGTCGCCGGACGGCCTGCAGGCGACCTTCGGGCAGAAGCCCCTGGCGCAGGCAAAGGCGCAGAGACCGTGGTCGTCGCCGATACGGCTGGTGGCCTTCGTGGCCTGGGTAGGGTTCAGGAGGTCAAGAGGCCCTTGGACGGTGCATCTGCATCTCGCGATCGGGCAGAAGCCGTGGCGGCAGGTGAAGCTGCAGATCAACTGCCATTCGCCGTCCCCGGTGCCCGAGATACAGGCCGGAGGCCGGAACGGAGAGACAGTCGGCTCGATAAGCGGATACTCCGTCCTACCGCAATACTGCTCGCGGCAGCCGCCGTAGGTGCAGGCGTAGTTGCACAGCCCGATGTAGTTCGAGTTGAGCCCCTCGGCCGGATAGAAGGGGCCGGCGAACGTGGTCTTGGGCAGCGTGATCAGGGTGCCCATTGCCGTGCAGACGCACGCCGTCTCGGGGCAGTATCCCCAGAAACACGTCGTGATACACATGATGGCGAAGTCGTTAGCGCCGTTCCCGCGGACGCAGACCTCGTCGGCCAGGGACGGGGTCGTGACGGGCGTCGGCGCCCTCGAGGTCAGGCGACCCCCGGCCCAGGCGTCATACCCGGTAATGCCGTTGCGGCAGTCGTTCTTGATGGCCGGGCCGGTCAGGTCGGCGATAACGGCACCGTCACGCGAGATGATGATTCTGACCTCGCCCGTTCGGCCGTCGAACGGGGAGCTGCCGTGCCACAGGCCGGCGCCGCCCCCGTCGGCCCTGTCTCTCCACTTCCCCGCGGCCTCGACCCCGCCGATCATGACCTTGACCGTCGCCGAGGAGGTCAGGAGGGCCGTGTAGAAGACCGCATCATCAATAATGTCGTACGGCTGGAACTCCACCTGGAGCTGGGAGACGGTGTTCCCCGTGGTGCCGCCCGTCTTGCATGCGTTCTTAGGCGTGGGGCGGTACCAGAAGGAGACACCCTCGTCGGTGATCGTGGCCCGGTTGGTCTTATAGCGGTCGATAGTGAAGGGGAGGAGAGTGCGCCAGCCGTGGTGGTCCAGGGAGTACTTATAAGGGGCTTTTCCCGTGTCGAAGGCGACGAGGGCGTGATCGCGGATGGGACCGATATGATGGCTCTCGCCGTAGTCGTTCCACGAGATAATCTGAACCCATTCGGGCATCAGGACGTTAACTTGGACCCAGCGGTCGTACCAGAGGTGGTCACCACGCCAGAGCCAGTTCTTATTATACCCCGGTAGGTTCGTATAGAACCACGGTGATACCGGCATCATATATGGCTTAGACCCCAGTGCCTCTCTATACGAGGCGTCAACGTAAGTGTCCATGTCCTGCGAGCCCCACGGCCAGCCTGCCCAGCTGAAGAGGCCGTCCGCTACACCGCCGGCCGCTCTGACGGCAGGCCCGGCACCTAGTGAGGACCAGTCGGGGACGAAGAAGCAGCCGGTCTGGGCCTTGATGTCGATCCAGTCCTCGGCCTGCTCGGGACCCTCGAAGGTAGAGACCAGAGGCTGGCCGTTATGTCGGAAGTAGGCGCCGCTGGACGCATATTTATTAATCCATCCAAGGACCTCGGACTTGGAGTACGGGCCGCGACCAGCATAGTCGAAAGAGAAGAAGAGCTTGAACCCCAAGGCCTCGGCATGGGAAAAGACACTCGAAATAGCCTTCTCGTTCATAGGCTCCCCCTTGGCCATGTTGAGGGCGAAAGCATCGATGTGAGCCTCCTGCGCCAGCTTGATGTCGTCGATCCAGTCAGACGCAGTATAGTGCTCTGTATTACCGACCTGTTGAGACATAATGCATTAGACGGCGCCAAAGACGGGCTATCACGGGAACACTTACCATGAAATGGGCGAACACAGCCCGCCCAGGGCGTTGCCAGCCCATGATAGGGCTACAAGAAGGAGGAGAAGTATTCGCATTGTTCCAAGACACGGGCGTAAAAGGAGTGTATGCGCAGCTGAACAACAGAGCGAAGTGATAGAGAGCAGAACAAGCGTGGCAGAGACGAACAACGAGCGGCCGTTGGAGGGACCATGGCCATTTCATTCTTTCCATCTTCACCACCTCCTACGCCTCGGCTACGAGCATCTGGCCTCGCCCAACAGTGCTCCCAACCTGACCTCCCTGGAGCGTGGCACAGCTGCGCGACCACGGATGGGATGGGTTGACGACCCGCAAGCTGCGAGTCAGAACCGCTGGACGCTCGAAAGGGCAGCTCGTCGACTACATGCGCGCCGGAGAGACATCGACAGTAACGGCTTAGCTTTCCGGGCCAGACCAGCACTGGAAATTCGCGGTGCGCACTTTTTCCTCTTGCCAAGGCGTCTCGGACTGGGTTGCCGCACTCTCTCGCGATGTTGCTGCCAGAACGGTGCTGAATTATGGAGCTGGGCGGGTTAATTTCGACTTCGGCTGAGGCACCGTACATGTGATACCCGTTGGTGTCGTTGCTGCAGAATAACGGTAGCGGTCCAGGGGTGCCATCATGTTGGCCAAAGGACTGCGCGGGCCGGGCCACATTCGTAGTTGAAGACAAGACCAACAGAGGCGTTGGAGGGAACGCAACGAAATCTGCTTTACGAGACTCGTCTGAGAGCTGCGAGAGCCCCTGTCGGTGGAGAACATGAGGCAAGGCTTCCTGGTAAGCTTAACACATGGACCCAGCGCGACTCCATCCGGGGTTGGTTCGCGACCCTGACTGTGACATGGGCTCATTTCTGCGGCCCTTCCGAATTCTGTCCATTTGCAGATGGGAAAAAACTTTTCTCGGTGGGCATTATGAAAGTAGCGCAAGGCAAGGATAGGAAAGTCTGTTGGTTCATAGATTAAAGAGAAAAAAAAGTTCCCCTGACCCCACCAAGATTGGAACGCTGCAGGGCTCAGGCTCAGGTAGAACAGAGGAAATCATGTACGGGTCCGCGTAGGGTCCCGGTGGATGAGTGTCCCCGGATATGCCCTCCGAACCGGGCTCCGATGGCCGGATTGGTGCGCAAGTCTTCAGTGCATCTGTAACTCGGGCCGCGATGGCCGCTTACACTGCACACCACGAGGGTGGAGACAGGCCTCGGTTCCTTTCCGAGAGACGTGGGGATTGGTGCGCCAAGCGCATCGTTGAAATTTGACCAACACTGGCTCGTACGACGCCAGGTTCTCTGTAGGGGGTTTACTAGGACTCTCCATGATACATCATAAGGGAAAAGGGGATAACACCCCAGTCGAGGCAACCAACCGACCCTACTTCTCGCTGCCCCCATCTCGTGGAGGACTCAACCATCCCGCCTCCCTAGTAAAAGCTCGGCCGACCCCGGTGATCATCACTCCGCTCGTCCCGGACCAGTCACCAGGGTTAGGTGCTTTCACTTGACTCTTCGGCGCCAACAAACGGCAGAGCAGCAACACTAGGTATCGATCCATAACAACCAACAACCCACTATTGAGTCAAACGGGTCTACTATCTAGTTTCTAACTTACAGTCCAGTATCCGTACCCCTAAAGGACTTCTCAATCAGCCCGGAGCGTTTTGTTACTATCTTTCTAAGCCTAGACCAAGTCCAATAGTCGGACATCTTCGTGTTTTTGCCATCACCGAATCGACCATGGCCGCCGCTCCGAAAGCCGTTGCTCTGGCCGCCCTGGTGTTTCTGCTTCCGTCGGTCTTAGCGCAGCAGTTCACGGGCTTTGTGGTCCCCTACGAGTTCTTCGACCTGACCCCGTCGTGCCTCGCCACGCTCAACACGACCTTGGAGTGCTCCGGCCGGCTGGCTTTCCATGCAAGCTTTGAGTACGTCCCGAGCAATCTGACGGAACGTCCCCTCTGCTTCTGATATTGACCTCTCCCTGTCCAGATCACACCGGATCGACGTTCTTGACGACGACGGCATCGCTGCAATATGCACCGACGGCTGTAGGGCGTCGATGGAAAGCCTGAGGTCCAAGATCCAAAAAGACTGTGACCCAGTCACGGACCTGCTCGACCATGGTCTCGTATTATTCCCGGGTTCGAACCTATTCATGTATGGAGACTGGATATTTCGGTCCTAACTGAGAGTCTAGCAACGCACATCTTGGATCGTTATATTTACACCTTCGACGTTTCTTGCTATAGGAACAGGTCAGGCCCTCCCCAACACCATGTCATTCCACCTTTCTGACGTCTTACAGGGACACGGGGGACTTCTGTGACCGTGTGCTGAGCGAGTGGAGGAACCAGACTGACGACTCTTCCCACGACTGTGACGACTGTATCTTGGGGCCGATGGAAATCGAGGTCAACTCGGAAGTCGGCCACACCGAGGAGCGGGCCGCTGAGTTCCAGTCGGCCACCGCGAGCTGCAGCAAGACGGGATACACCTACAGCCGGCCCGCCGCCCATAGATCGACCTCCCCGGCGGAGGCCGAGCCCACCGCCGCGGCCGTTGGATGGTCCGCCCACCGCATGTCTTCCGACTGCGCCTCCACGTACCACGTCCGGGAGGGCGACACCTGCGACAGCATCTCGTCGGACCAGCGCGTCTCGACCAAGGGCCTCATCGAGGCCAACGACGTCCTGGACGGCTGGTGCGACGGCCTCGAGGCCGGCCAGGACCTATGCATGCCGCCGCCGTGTAAGGTCCACCTCGTGGGGCCTGGCGATTCCTGTGAGTCGCTCGGGAACGACTACGGTGCCACGCCGGGTGACCTGGCCGAGTGGAACCCCCTGAACAACATTCAGTGTGACGATTTCGAGTTCTCTAAGCCGACTTTCATCTGCGTCGGGTGAGTGTGGATGCCCAACGAAGAACCGCCTCGCCGGTGTCCTATTTTGCTGACCGTTCATCGTGCTATGACAAAAGTCCACCTGCGAAGCCCGAGAAGGCCCTCAAGACCTCTCCCTCGGGAAAGAACCAGACGCTCAAGGCGACGGGGGGCTCAGCTTTCAGAGCAAACTCCACTTCGCAGACCACCAGGCTGCCGGCTGGAGGGGTGCTCCCGACAGCCGAAGCCAGTCACGACGAGTGATTCTCCTGTCGACGCATGATACAGTTCCGCGTATGTATGTTTCCATATACGTTTTAGTTACTTCACCTTAATTCGTTTCCCTGACAACGTGTTCTCGGTGACTGACGATAACGTTCTGAAGGCGAGCCGAGACGCGTTCTATTTATCCCCTACGATCATCTCAGGCTAGGTACTACACAACGGAGAACGAGGACGACGGCAATCAAACTGAAAACACACTGGTCCACCCTTTACTTTTTCTTTCGGGTATTTTCAGACCAATCTTGCTTTACAATACAAACTGCTTCACTTCATTCACTGAAGTCCAGGCTAAAAGAGACCTATCTTCGCATATTTGGTAACCCCGACCCCTGCCACTATACTCAATCAGTATCTAGGTTCTAAAACTCGAAGTTTTGCCCCTGTCTTCGGCGAACGAGGATTCTGGCTCCGGGATTTGTGAGCATCTCGAATCCCCAGCGAACAGGCCGCGTCGGGCTGTCCTCTGCGAGCTTGAGATCGTACTTGAGAAGGAGATGGCAAAGTATGATCTTGATCTCGTTGGCTCCGAAGAATCGCCCAGGGCACGCGTGGCAGCCGTGTCCAAAGCCCATGTGGTCCGGGGACGTTGCCACAAGCGATGCGGTATGTCTCTCCGACCGGTCGCCGCATTCTCGTCTCTTCAGGAATCGGTATCCGTCAAACTTCCCGGGGTCCTCGTATCTGACGGGATCCCACATGAGCTGACAGGAGGTTGCGACAATAGAGTCCTTGGGAAGAAGCGCCCCGTTCTTGAGGAATACATCCTTGGTCGCCGTGCGTCCCATGGAAACTGAGAGCAAGTAAGCCAACTGCAAACCCCGTCCAAACCCCGGCTCGCAGGACTTACTCATGGAAACGGGTTTCAGACGCTGACTCTCTTTGAGTACGCTGTCTAGCAGCTTGAGATCGTTCATAGTCGTGGTCTTGCCCCAGCATCCCGGCCCTAACACGTTCTGCATTTCGTCACGCAGTGGGTCAAAAAGCTCGGGGTGACGACACATGTCCAGCAAGGCCTGGGCGATCAGGTCGCCGCTCGTGTGCATGGACGTGACATACAACGCCAGTTGCAATACCGCGGGGTCGTAGACAAAGCCTTTCTTCGCCGCTAGGTCCTCGGTCCAGCTCAGGACATCATGGTGTTGAGGAACGGCAGTTGCTGCCCCTGCGGCCAGTTGTTTCGCTTCTTTGCGGGACTGCAAGACGGGGTTGACGATCTGACGCGCGGTGGAGACTAGGGCGCGCAGCTCACGGTTTCTGGGGGCGACGAGGTTGGCAAATGGGCGGAGGAACGCCGGGTAGTATCGAAGCTCTTTGCCGGCGGCGTTGGACTTGGCGAAGTATGAAGCTGTGATGTCAAGCCACACAGGATCACAGCATAGTTCCGGCCCGACGAATATGAGCGAGGTGACACGCGCAATAATTTGCGTCACAATTGGTCGAAGCTGGATTTCATGCCACTCTACATCCAACATGATCAGCATGTAATCGGTACTTGAAGAAGGCTGAACAAATTGACATACCTGTTTCATCTGTCAAGATGTCTTGCAAGGCGCAAGTTGTCTCACTTGACAACGGCTCATTGATTGTAGCTGCCCACTTGTCAGCTTTTATTACTGGACACCAAGTGCGGGGTGGTTGCTTACCCAGGTTTCTTGTAATACACTTGGTCACATCCTGCATGAGCTCCGAGCTGAAAATGGCATATGGCTCGAAACCGGGAAGCGCGGCTTGGGGATGGAGCCACGAGAATACCTCCTGGCTCTTCTTGGTGGAAGCCAAGTCTTCGTGGTTACGGATCTCATCGGCGGTCTCTCCAGGGAGAATGATCCATTTCGCCAATCCAGAGTCAATTCTAAACGGGCGTCCGCCGTATTCCTTGAAGCCTCTGGACACCAGACTCTCCGCATCTTGGTAGTACTCGGAGGGCTGTGCGTTGAGGACAGGATAACTCCCCTTCGCGTCGTTTCGACGCCGACGATAAAGGACCGCGATAATCGCCGTAACAAGCAGGATCAAAATCACCGGAGTCATAGTTGGTGTCGACATCCCAATCGTTTCGAATACTCTTAGATAGTTGTAGGAGTAGATGTTTTGAACTGGACATCGAAGGAGCCCCAAAATCACGATGCTGTTAGTGCTCAGTGGCGTGGAATAGCTTCAGAGGAGGCAAAGCACTGCGATGTCTTTGGAGTCTGTCCGCTTAGTAACGCGTTAACAGGCGAATCCAACTCGATAGACCGGATGACAGAAGACGAATCGGGCAATGCGGACAGGCCGGGGAACCTTGACCCACTCACAGCTCCGAGACCCGGTTTTCTTCGGCCCGCTGGGCCCACGCGGTCCGTGGCTAGAACTAACTTCACTCGAACCCTTGCACGACCGATGCTTAACCTCAAAGTTTTCGCCGAAAGCAGACCACACTCACAGGAATGCCACAAAGGCTGTTTCGGTCGTTCGTTCGTATCTACCGTCTCATCGGCTTGACGTTGCCGATGCTGTCGCCAGGTGGCTATGCTGGTGCCAGATGGCTACGTCACATGCGCATCCATGATGTTGAGGCCTTCATAGTCTGTTGCAGCGTCGGGTGCCATCACATACAACCATACCCATTGGAAAACTCGGGATCCCGTCCGCTCTCCCATAGATAAGCCAATGAGGGCCGGACTAGTAGTTGGGTCGGTGACGACCAGCGAATACCTGGTGTTGTATGTTTTTTGGTGGATGTAATGTCTATGAGCTCAGGACCTGCACGTTGCGCTACAGTCATGAAGCATCACGTTTTGTGTACATGAATAGAAACATTCTAATTACCATTTCCACTTACGATAGGCACGGTATGAAGTAAATTGCCCGCAGGGCCTTTGGCAATGCAATCGTGTAGATCTCGATGATACGTACGCAGTACCCAGGTATGCCAGTTGAATCAATTAGCTACCTCCAAGGAAACATACAACAGACACGAATGAGCAAGATGATGGGAGCTGAAACTTCACAAAGCCCTTTGTATAGCATGCGTTTCGAAATTGCGTAACAGCAGTACCGGGGGGGCATGAACATTCCATACTCAAGCATGTTAGTGACATGAACAGAACTGCCTCGTCAACCGTGCGCCAGATGCTCCAAAATCGTTGCCGCCAGATGCATCAAGGAAGAACACTGAGTAATCTCGATGGAGCTCATGCCAATCCGGAACTGCTGCTGGATCCAGTCCACCAGCTCGATCGAAACGATCGAGTCGAGACCGATCGCCGACAGCTCAGCGTCAATCGCGAAGTTCTCCAACGGCCGCAGCAGGAGGCGCGACAGCTCACGCCCAAGCATCTTGGCGAGCCCTTCCACCACCTTTTCATCAGACAGCTTGTCCGGCTCCAGCTTGGCGAGGGTGATGAGAGCCTCCGCCTCTCTGCTCTCCCCGGCGCCCTGGCCGTCTCCCGAGTCCGTGTGCCCCGACCTTCCTCGGGATGCTTGACCGGAACAGTCGTGGAAGTGATGCGACAACGCACACCGAACGTCTCTCTTCCAGTTCAGTCGATTTGCAGGGTCGTTGAAAGGCAGATCGGACAGGGCACCAAGGCAGAAGCAATTGAAGGGGCCGTGCTGATCATTGGAATGAGCGACGGCAACGGCTGTGGCATCCAAAACGTCTTGCTCGGACAGGAAGACATATCCCGCGCTCTTGAAAGCAGCGTACTGCTTCTCGTTGGCTGTGAGGTAGCCCACGTCGCCGACAACACCGATGTCCAGAATCGATGCCGGGAGGCCCAGACCTCTCCTGTAGGCAACGAAGGCGTCCAGGTAGGTGTTTGAGGCGCTGTAATTCGCCTGCCCGTGGTATCCAGTGATGCCGCCGCCAGAGCCGAAGACGACGAAGAAGTCGAGCGGGCTCTGTGTCTCGAGCATGGCCTGGTGCAGGTTCCAAGTCCCGTGAACTCTGGGCTTGACGGCCGTTTGCCACTCCGCGTAGGTCATCTGAGCGGTTGCGTTGTCCTGTTGGCGAGTTCATTAGTGTCAGAAGCTTGGAAAGTAGATCAGGAGTAGACTCACGCATAAGACAAGTGACAGTTGGAAAACACCCGCAATAGGGCTCGGTGCCTTCTGCACAGCCCTCATCACGTCGGCATACTCCGCCACATCGCCGGAAACCGCCTCAACGACGCCGTCAGAATAGCTTGCAATCTCCTTTCGGAAATCCTCGTTGTCGGTGCTAGCAGCAGAACGAGAGAGGAACACGAAGTTTCGTGCTCCGTTCTCGGCCATCCAGACAGCGACACTGCGCCCAATGCCTCCCATGCCTCCGATCAAAAGGTAAGTGGCGTCTGAATGGAAGATTTCGTGTGTCTCATGAGTGACTTGGCTGTTTGGCACACTCAAATTTTCATCGTGCAGCCCGAACCAATGCATTCGGGGAACTTGAAGAACTCCATCGGTGATGGCGAAGTCAGCATCTGGGTCGAAATCTGCTGTCTTCCTCCGGCTCGAAAGACTCTGTGAAATCTTCCATAAGTTTCCAGGCAGGATGCTCTCCGTAGCAGATGCGTCGTCCACTTCAACCACGGTAGCATCTACGTTGTATTCCATGTGGATGGTGCGCAGAGTACCGTGTACCATCGCGGAACGCGGGTCCTTGCACGCACCACTGTGCGCTGAAGGTGTTGCCCAGATGAGTCGTCCCTTGAAGTTGCAAATGCTGTCCATGAAAGGCCTGAATGTGCTGCTGTTGAGGTCGTAGATGGTGGGCTCGTCTAGATCGCACAAGGCAATCACCAGAGAGTCTCCAGGCGGAACCACTGAGTCGTGACGAATGTCGACCTGGCAACCATTTTCTTCGAACAACCGCCTGACTGCACTCGCCAATGTGGCCCCCTTGCTGCTTTCTGAAGCGAGGACAGTGACTTCTGTGGGAGTTTCTGCAGCTGTCTGCTCGTTGTGTGCCCAAAGCAAGCCAGAGGTGCGATGCATCACTGTGGTGAAGCCAAGTACTTCGAGCTCATGAGCAGCTCGTTCCATATCGTGCGGGGAAACTACATCTTCTTGTTAGCTACCTGTACTCAGAAGAAGCACAGAAGATGCCTACCTGCAGCGCAGTGAACCAACACACGGCCCCATGGATGAATCATAGAAGGAAGCATTTCGAGCTCCTCCTGGATCGCGACATCCAGCAAGGACTGTGGATTTTGTCAGCACTTAAGCACCATGGTTTGCGTTGGAGGTTAATAGACTTACCGAAAGACTCAAGACAACCAAGTCCACCGGTTCTGTCAGCCCCATCTCTTCCGCGCTGATCACTGCTATTTCACCTCCTTCTCGGTCGGCGAGATCACCCATCACGTTCTCCACCATGTCCTCTGCGGTACATGCATATGTATATGACGAGAAGAACTTTCGCCGCTCATCAGGATGGAGAACTTCCAGAATCATCTTCGTCACCTCGAGGTCGCCATCGCCGACCTCCAGAATCTGAGCGTCGGGGTACTTCCAGCCGAAGAGCGAAACAACTTGGCAAAGACGTGACAACCGCTCGGCTTTCGGGGCTGGACCATCAATATCCTTGTTGAACACGGCGTCGAAGTCATTGGCCGAGTCCACCATGGAAATGTCCGCGTCCCAGGCAAAGTACGAGCCCAGCAGCCGATCGGCCTTCTTGGACGAGGGCAGCTCGGCGAAAGCAAGCCCGTCGAGAACGACCCCTGGCTTTCCGTCGAGGCTCAGCAAGACCGACTGGCAGACCGGCCTCGACGGGTCCGTGCCGCTGTCGTTGCACTGCTCGCCGAAGGCGCGCATCTCCAGATCCGGCCTGCCAAAGACCTGAAGACGTCCGATGTTCGTCGGCAGCCGGACGCTCCTGAGGTTCTTCCGCAGCCCGTTGGTCATGGCGACGAGATTGATCTGCAGCAGCTGGTCGAGAATCGTCGGGTGGACCGTGTAGTACTCGGTGTCGTCAAAGTCGAAGACGGTTGACATGGCCTCTCTGGTGACCGTCCCGGCTGAGATGTCGTCAAGTCCTTGGAACGCCGGCCCCCAGTCGGTCCCCATCTTCTTAGCTGCTGCGTACCAGTCTTCCACGTTGACCTTGCGCGGAAGGCTTCCGGCCTGCACTTTTGCCAATGCCTTGGACACCAAGCCCTCGGCTGCCGGCTCGCTGACATCTGAGCTGACGAGGCCTGTGCAGTGCGAAACCCAGTGGTCGCCGTCGCTGCTCGACATAATCTTGAAGTGATACCACGGCCCGTGATCGGATGTCGGCTCTTCCTCGGGGATCAGTCTTGTGTGTAGCTCGGTCCTCCTGTCCTTAGGAATAGACAACGCTGTGCTGAACTTCACGTTGCGGACTGAATAGTTCGCCCGGCCCCCGGAGACCTGCCTGATGGCCTCGCCGGCCATGGCAAGATAGGCCGCTGCGGGAAAGATGATGGAACCATCGACAACGTGATCAAAGAGCCAAGACGCTTCTTTGATGTCGAGCATGTTTCTCCAAGCCGGCTCAAGCGTCGTTCCTTCGAGGACGGGAGACCCGAGAAGCGCGTGTCGAGGGAACCGTCTGCGCTTGAAGCGCGCGGGCGTCCTCGGTACAAACATGTAGTTTGCAGCATGATACCAGGGGTACGTTGGGAGATCCGGGAGCACCCTGGCCTTGGGGATCACGCCTCGGAGGTTGACGTCGATGTTGAGCGTGAACAGCTCGCCCGCTAGACGGTGCAGTGAGAGGTTGCTGTCCTCGCGTCGCTTCAGAGTGACGACGTAGTCGAGAGAGGCGCGGGGGTTGACGCTTCGCACGACTTCCTTCACGGGGCCTTGGAGCGCCGGGTGGGGGCCGACTTCGATGAAAATGTTGTTGTTCTCTCCAGTCAAAAGAATACTTCGCACTGCGGTGTCGAACTTGACTGGGAGCACAAAGTTGTCGACCCAGTACTGCATGTCGAAGCTGGCCGTGGTGATGGCTTTTCCGGTCACACTTGAAAAGTGAGGACAGCAGGGCGCCTTGGTGTCTCCGAGGTAAGGGCGCAGCTTTTCGGCGTATTCAGTTGCCAAGGGCTCAATCCAAGCTGTTTAATCACCGTGTGTAAGCTCCATGCACTCTCACCAAGTGGCTTAGAAACAGATAAGACTTACGCGAATGAAACGATGTCTCCAAGTCCAAAACCTTGTACTTGACATCTGGGTGACGGCGGGCGATCTGGTCGACGCAGTGCTGGATGCAAATCGGATCACCCGACAGCGTCGAGCTCATGGGGCTGTTTTCACAACCGATGACTACCCCCGGGATGAGGTACTTCTCGATGTCCCTCGGGCCGAGTGCGACAGCGGCCATGGTCCCCGGCGGCACGTCGCCGTGCACAAGCATCCATCCGCGGAAGTAGGCTATAGCCATCGCCTGCTCGGCAGAGATGGCACCGGTGGCATACGCTGCGGCTGCCTCGCCTCCGCTGTGCGCGGTGACGGCATCCGGGCGGACTCCGAGGCTGAAGAGCAAGTCCGTCAAGGCCAGCTGCACCGCCGTGGCGCATGGGTGAGAGTACCCTCGCTTGCCTACGAGACTTGAAAGCTCGTCTTTCTGAAGTTCACCTGCGTAAGAGTGTAAGCGATTCGATGAACGAATAGTTCCAAAAGTCTCTGAAGGGTGGTCTGCTCACCTTCAATCGTCCAGTTCGGTGGTTCAGGCAACGAATGAAGAAACCTGTCCATCTTCTGAATGGAGTCTCTGAAGGCGTCGTTGCAGTCCAGCAAGGCCTTCCCCATCCCCGCCCAGTGAACGCCCTGGCCGGTGTAGACAAATATGACACGTCGATGACCAAGGGGGGCTGCTCTTGCATTGCTGACGTCGAAGGACCCGTGTCCATCGGCTATCGCGTAGGCCCGGTGACCCAAATGTTCTCGATGCAAGGCCAAGGTGTACGATACGCTGTCAAGGTCCATTCTTGATGCTCCTTTGAGGTACTCCCTATGGTTGTTGATCTGTCTTTCCAGGGATTCGGGATGTGCAGCGGAGAAGAGCAAAAGGCGGTCGGCCCCTGGCAGGTTGAAACTGACGGCCGAGTCCATGCTGCCACCAGGAGAAGGCAAGGTATGCTCGGGTCTGTATGACTCTAAGATGACCTGTATTGTATCGTGTTAGTCTTTGGCAATCAATCATGTCAGAGAGGGAAAGCATTACGTGTGCGTTTGATCCAGAAACACCAAAGGAATTAACACTGATTCTCTCCTCTTTGCCCTCGGGCCATGATTCTGCTTCAACTGGTACGCGTAGTTTCGCCGCCTCCCAGGGAACTAACATCTCAGTCAGCCATTTAAGTGCTCTCGAACGTCTTGACGAGTTGTGAATGGCTTGTGAAGGCGCATACTTTTGGGATTCGGGCTCTGTAGGTAGATGTTGGGCGGGATCGTTCCATTTTCGAGAGCCAAAACAGCCTTGATCACACTGGTGAGTCCTGCCGCGCCCTCGGAATGGCCAACATTCGGTTTCACCTCGAGAAAAGTCAGCGACAGGTCCAAGCCATCGCAGTGAAGTGTCCGTGAACTTACCGCTCCCATCAAGATCCCTCCATGAGGTCCCCACACCCGGGCAACTGCGCTGGCTTCAAGCGGATCACCAGTCGGCGTGCCCGTGCCGTGGCACTCGAAGAAGGCCGTCTTTGACAGGTCCGAGATGCCGGCTTTTGCGTAGACCTGCCGGATCAGCCTCTCCTGGAGGACGTCGTTGGGCGTCATGATCCCCCTCGACCTGCCGTCGTTGTTGGTGGCGCTGGCCCGAATCACGGCGCGGACCGGGTTGCCGTCCCTGATCGCGTCGCTGAGCTTCTTGACGTACACCGCGTTCACTGCCTCCCCGCGCCCGTAGCCGTCGGCCAGGACGTCGAACGTTTTGCATTTCCCGCTCGGCGAAAGAACTCCGGTCTCCGTGAAGATGACAGATGTAAGGACTGACGTGATGAGATTGCAGCCGAGTGCCATGGCCGAGGTGCAGGCTCCCGACTGCACGGCCTCGGCTGCGAGATGCAGGGCAACCATAGAAGAAGAACAGCCGGTCTTGATAAGCATGCTAGACGATGGTTAGCGACAACCCAAAGGCCTCACTAGATGTGTGGCTTACCTTGGTCCGGTCCAGTTATACTCGTAAGAAATCCTGTTCGCCTGAAAGAAGTCCAGATACCCCGAGCCACGATAGACTCCCGACGCGTGCGGATCCATGGACTGGTCATCCTGCCAGTCTGAAGAGAACGTGCCCACGTAGCAGCCAACTTGCTTGTCGATGGTAGACGTATCAGTCTCCCCGGCACTGTCGAGGCACTCTCGTGTGATTTCCAGAAGCTGCCGCTGCATGGGGTCCATTCTCTCGGCCTCCTGCTGGCCGCACGTGAAGAAAGCCGTGTCAAACTTCTTCAGGTCGACGTCGCTCAGCAGATAGCATTCCTTGTTCTGGATGGTGCCCCATTTGGGGACTTCGCTGTAGAACCCCTCGTTGTCCCACCGCTCCTTCGGGATGCGCGTGAGGCCGCTCTTCTTGTTGACCAGCATATCCCAGAAGTCGGATGTATTCCGGACGCCTCCCGGGAGCCGGACGGCCATGCCGACTATGGCAATCGGGTCCGACTCCATCGCATGGACGTTGTGGGGGATTCTCCCTACTGCTCTGTTAGCCAGTGTCTCCGTACTCGCTTGTCTCCGTCACGCGTAGTCGTACCATGATCAAGTGCCGGCGACATGATGTTGATTGAATATTAGCTTCCAAGTCAATTTGTTGGAGTCAGACAACGGAACTTCTGCAACTCGGAAAGCCAAGCGTTGTCCGGCGTGGTTATCGCAGAAATCGTATTCGGATTACTTTTATGAAAGCTTTGGCATTGCATCGTGGAGTGTTTACATCGAGGACGCGACGGATGGTATATACTACGGTTCACTAATCAGGAGAAAAACCTTCGCGATCATGGACATTCGAACTCCCCAGTCCTTGAAACCCACGCTTCGTCGTTCATCTCAATCACCCACATATGCCGGTCTGAGCCTAACGTAGAAAGTTTTCGACGGCCCCGATTCTGGAATATCGGTTTGGAAGCCCGCAACCCGGCGCCTCGGCCTCGGTGGCTCGGAAGCTAATCCCACGAGCCTAAATCAGCAAACAGGGCACGACCTTGACCTGTTGCCGACAGAAAGTCACAAGGAGTTTGAGCTTGCACGTGCAAGTAACGTCACGCAGGTAGATTGGTCGTAATTGGTGCGCGACACGCGGGATCCAGAAGATCTACCCAGCCATTTGGTGAAATTCTGAGCTTGTCGATTCTTGAACGTCGTCACACAGACACCTAACAAACCGCATACACAAGAAGCATGAGTGACACAAGCGACTCTGAGAAGCAGATGGAGGCTATTCATATACTTGGTCCGGGCAAAGCCGTGATCACAGAGCAGCCGATACCCAAGCTCCGCCCAGGCCATCTCCTGGTGCAACCCGTCTGCGTCGCGGTGCAGCCCTCCGACTGGAAGCATGCCGACTACATGTTGGTGGGCGACCCGACCGGAGCACGCATGGGCTTCGAGTACTCGGGGTACGTCGTTGATGTTGGGCCGGGTGTGGTGCAGGACTTCCGCAAGGGGGACCGCGTGTTCGGGCTCTGCCACGCTTCGTAAGTATAGCCCGCGTCCTCGCATCGCCGAGATCAGTCAGGTGTGGAAGCTGCTGCGAGGTTAACTGAGAATTCCGTGCAGAAACTCTTCGGACAAGGAGAACGGAACATTTGCTGATTACGCGCTTGTTCGATCTGAGTTCCAGATGAGAATTCCGGAACATCTCAGCTGGAGCGAAGCAGCTGGCCTGGCTTCCGGGCTGGTTCCTGTGGTAAGCACTTTGCTGCATGGCGAGTAGCCAAGCATCCCCTCGTGTATGATGAGAACTGACATGGGAGGTTCAGTGTCAGGGATTATACCAAGATCTCGGTCTTCCTTGGCCGGGGTCCGCTTCTTCGTCTCCCAAGAAGAGCATCATCTTTATATACGGCGGAAGCACAACCTCCGGAATGATGGGCATTCAATTTGCAAAGCTGTCCCACTGCGAGGTCGTCACGACATGCTCGTCACACAACTTCAAATTGCTCAAATCAATCGGGGCCGACCACTGCGTCGACTACCACTCAGAGGCATGTGATTCCCAAATCCGAGACATCGTCCGGGACCGCCTGACTCTCGCCTGGGACTGCATCGCCACGGTGCAGTCGGCACGAACATGTGCCGCTGTCATGTCTCGAGCTCGAGGCGGGCACTACAGCAGCCTTCTCTACATCAACCCCTCGATACTCAGGCGGATCAACCAGAAGATCACCTGCACGACGACGATTGGGTACACCATATTCGGCGAGAGGCTCCACAAGGAGACCGTGATCGAGCCCCGGCCGGAGGACTACGAGTACTGGATGAAGTTCTGGGCCGCGAGCGAGGCTCTCCTCCGGGACCGGCACATCAAGCCGCCGCCTCAGATGCTCAACGCCGGCGGCTCGGGACTTTCTGGGGTGCTGTGTGGTGTGAACTATCTCAAGAGAGGGGAGGTCAGCGGCGCGAAGCTTGTGTATAGTTTGCGGTGAATTTTAATGGGAGGCCCCGACCTCCGGGTCTCCCTTCCGTATGGTTGAGACTCGGATTGTAGATTAAGTACTACTTCTTCGAAACCAGGACGATCACTTTCGGAGTTGGTCATATTGGATGACATGTGACATCTCTTAAGAAAGTCAAATCCCGTCAACATTAAGCCTCTGTCTCGTCCCTTGAATCTTTCTCGCACACTGGTACAACAGTTTGCAACATCCTCTCTCCCCGAGAGACGCAGGAAACGTGTCAATAGTGAGTCTAAAAGTGCAGAATTCTTCGTCTCTCAAAAGACCTATACGCAGCAACTTCAGCTCTATCGTGCCTACACCACGGACATCTAACCTGCAAACAAGAGTCGACAACCTGTAAAATTGCCAAATCTGCATTTGTGTCACGTATGGCGGTGTCCAATCACTCCTCGTCCCCTGACAGCCAGATCTCATGCCCGTTACCTTCCTTGCACACCAGACTGACTGCGTACCCAGCCGCGGCCGCAACTCCAGCCAACCACCACGCCAGTCCGGTGAACGCGTTAGATGAGCCCCAGCTGTACACCCACGCAGACGTCGCAGAGGCCACGGCCCGGACGACAGCCGTGACCAAGTAAGACAGGCTGTTCGTGCGAGCCAGGGCCGACGGGTGAGGCGAAGCACTATACATTCCAAACCAATTAGTACTGAACTCCTCCGTGTCATCCCAAGGATTCGCCAGGAGATTCTCACAGGTTTATCAGCACAAGCTGCGACGGGGCCGTGAAGCTCGAGCACCCTACCATGAGCGCCTGCGAGAACACGATGAGCGCCCACACCGCGACCCCGCGCTTCCCCGCCGGCGGCGGCTCCGTCGAGGGCGCGACGGCGATGTACGGCACGACGGCGTACACGAGCGGGAAGAAGCGCAGGAAGAAGCGCCACGTGCGCAGCGGGCTCCCGAGACGTTGCGACACGCGGGGGTAAACCAAGAGCTGCGTCGGTAGGCCGAGCAGGCCCAGGAGGGCGAGGGACCAGGCGATGTCGGAGGGCGCCATGCCGGCGCCGCCCGAGAAGCGGAAGGGCAGCCGGCGGCGCTGCTGCGGCGACGTCGCGTGGGCGTCGTCGACGACGGGGTCGCTGAGGAAGTTGGGCCAGAGGGCGTTGTATACGGCGATGTGGCCGTCTTGTACGGCCGCCGCCATCAGGACGAGGCAGAGGTTCCTGGTGAGGATGCGCTTGAGGGGGAGGATTGCGGTGTGTCTCTTTGCGGGCGGGGGTGCCTCGGTTCTCTTGGTGGGCTGGGCTGGTGATTCCGGGTCTGCGTCCTCCTCGACCATGAGGGGCAGCTCTTCCACTTCAGTCATTGGAGGGCCGTCGTTGCTGTCAAGAGTCTGATATCTGGCTCCTGTGCTGCTGCGAGAACAAACGAATGCTTTGATCTTGCGACCTAGAGCGATACCTGGATCTTGCCGTCGCTCGACAACTTTGGAAGTCTTTCCACGACCCGGTCAGGTCAGCCGTCGGGGAGGTGGTACTGAAGACTTCAGAGCAGCTTACCTCTTCTAAGAAGAGAAACACAATCAAAGCGGCAGTAAGAAGAATGGCTCCATTAGCCAGCGCTGGCGGCGCGTACGGGAACCTCTCCAGAAACCGCGAGTTACTGAACCTAGCTGGATACCTCTCTCTCAGGTCAGCCAGCTGCCCGGCCATGACGGGGCTGACCAGGACAGCGACGTTGAACGCTATCGGCATCAGCACGAATGCGCGTGCTTGAAAGCTGTCCGGGAACTCTTGGGTCAGCCACAGAGAGTGACGTTCAAGATGTCGATATGCACCTACCGCTTCTCCTGGACCACCTCGGATAGCACGGTTCTCACTGTGGCCACATTCCCGTTGAAGGCTCCCTCAAGAGTGTACAAGATCACGGCTTGGTAGTAGTGGCGTATGAAGCCGAAGAGCACACAACTGATGACTGCGGTGCGAGAGCCGCCGTTAGCAGCTGCTCGTTCCGGGATCTACAGGCGCTGCTGGTATGTGCGGGCCAACTCACACGAGCCGGTCATGCCAATGAGAAGGACGAGCTTCCTCCCACCCCGGCGAGAGTCGGAGAGCTTTCCCAGGAACAGCGACGAGACGCACTGGCTGATGATGAAAGCCGTCTGCAGAAGCGCAGACTGACGGATGACCTCAGCGGAAGAGAGCGAGGCATCTAGGGATTTGAGCTGATAGTACAGATACGTCTGCGTTCGCCGTCAGCCGTCTGCCACCAAATAGGGATCCGGAAGAAGGGCGGTCCGCTCACAGCAATCGAGGCTTTCACCACAGGTTCTGAGAACCGGACCAGGAAGAGGATGAGGAGCTGGTCTTTCCTGGGCAACGAGGCCCAAGTGACCTTTTCCGGGGATTTTGCCATGGCGTGAGGTTATTCGTGCGGTGTCTTTTGTGTTGTGTCAACTTCTTTGTGACTGTCTTTCCTCGTTCACTATTGCTACGCTAAGTCTCGAGATAGAGCTCATGACGTGGAGGAGCAGAGGCACAATGGCTCTCGCTCATCGATTAACTGAGAAGGCATGCACTCAAGGGTATCCTGGCTGGTCATTGTTGGGGTGCATATTGAACATCAGTAAATTAGGTTCCAAGATGGAGGGCCGGCCCGTAGTGAGGGGAATGTTCGTGGGAGAGTGTTCTCCATCTTCTCCATTGAGAAAGTAACTCGACCCTCGGCCCGCAGTCAGAGCCTAATCTCTAGCAGGAGCGGAGCGGTAACCAGGCCAATCGGGACTCAGCATGAATCAGAGATCAGTATGAGGTAATTGAGGATAGAGAAATGTGTATGCTGCCTGGACGTAACGTTAGTTGTTTATGTGATGACTATGGCATCGTAAGCTGTTCGCCTTCAACTCTGCAAAGGTTCAGTTAACTTTCAAGTCAAAACAAAACATCACATTGTTTCTTTCTTCCATGACATCAAGCCAAATGATGTCGGAAAGCACTTGCCGCGACAGCTTGGAAGAATGCTGCCTGAAGGAAACCAGTCCATTGAATGAGGACGTCGACGGTGACACCGAGGTCGGAGAGCAGTCTCCTTCGGTAAGCCCGTCCAAGAGGCGGCCTCTGTGGAGACGACGTACACAGGTCTGCAACGCGTGGCGGACGCTCCTCATCGTCGCCTCCTTCATCACGACCGGCCTCGTCGCCGTCGACGTTTTCTTCCACCCGCGGTGCCCAGCTGAGAGGCGCCCCATGGACTTCTCGGGGTGGATATGCGCTCCTAACGGGGCGATCCCCGAGGTGGCTCGCGAGCGCGGGTGCGAGTGGGATGGCCTCTCCTTCCACTGGTTCCCCAAGGACCGCTCCGAGGACGAGGACAACAAAGCCCTGCTCCGCGAGTTTGAGAACGACGGGCCGTGGCACCGCTACGTGGACAAGGAGGGCAAGCACGAGATACCTCACGACAACAAGGTTCTCAAGGCGGCGTGGCTGACGAGGCGAGAGCACATCGTTCACTGCAAGTACGCCCTGCGCCAGACCCATCTCTGGATCACGAAGGGGTGGGACCCGCCCTTCAACTACACCCATACTCTCCACTGCACGGACTACTTGGTTAAAACCATCATGTGAGTTGGCTATCGGTTGCTATCTACGACCAGCTTCTGACTTGATCTCTCAGGGAGAATCCGCCAGCCGACATGAACGACATCAACGTTCACGTCACCCCGTGGCCGAAGCACCGGCCCGTGGTAAGTCGGCCTCCATGGAACGAGTAAGCTGTATTGCTGACGGATTGGACGCCAGGTACACCCATACTACCCATGCGAAGAGGAAGGTCTCGCTTGTGTTTCTTGGTAATAGCAAGCACTATGTGGCTCTGATGACTGGACAGTCGGGAAGATGGTCCGTTTAGGGAGGGTCTATCGTGATGTTTGCTTGAAGAGTGGTAACTGATCCAACCGGCGATCAGAGACGTAGACAGACAACGTAAGTGAATCATGATGAGATTCAATACTCCAATACTCTTGGTCCCTTGGGCAAACCTGGGTCGACATTCGCATCACCCCCGCAATGATATACTTGTGCTGTTGCTGTGACCGGGATTCTTGTCTGGAAACATTTTCAACCTCGGGAGTTCGGACCTACCGTGGAATAAATACAAACTGGTTGACATTATTGGACTCTTAAACGTTCCTTCCTCACGACTCAAGAGTCCTTGATCGACTTTGAATGGAGACTCGGTCGGTGCCGGAGCGTCAAACGGGAAAGTGGGGCAGATGCGATCGAATGGAAAGTGCATCCCGCAACTCCCTGCGACTTCCTGTGGAGGCAAGAGTCGAAACAAGCTCCTGCTCTTCAAGTCAAGCCCCCCAGTTGCCAAGACTCGGAACGGCCATCCACAGCGGAAAACGGCACTCGAGCGGGAAGGAACCACAAGGGAAGTGAAGGGTTGCAGCATGGATGGACACGCCAATTCGCTCCTTCTCTGGATGGATCTGATCTGGACCTCGGTGTCCACCTCCATCTCCAGGTCCCATCGTCGAGACTTCGACTTCCGAGGGCGAATTCGACCCATCATTCTTCAGCCAGCCAGTTCAAATACTGCCCCGACGACATGATGAATGACCTTGCCTCTTCGCCTCGTTCTTCCTTTGTGCTTATCAGCAGCTCTCCTCCTCACTCTCGTTCGGCTGTCCCGCGGTGTCCAACATGCGGTCGTCACTCACTCTTTTCTTCGCCTTCGCCACGGCATCAACTCTCGCCCGCCATGTTCACCAAATGCGCGCAGATTTCAACACAGATCTCCTGCCGCAAGCCCACTCGGCCAGAGGCCTCCCAGCCGCAGACGGAAAGAAGGGCGTCCTGCTCATGAACCGCATCGGGCCCTCTTCCTCGGAGCTGTACATCGCCAACGCAGACGGCACGAACGAGCGAAAGCTGCTATCCAACGCCACCTCTCGCTTCGAGTATCACGCCTCCTTCTCCCAGGACGGCCAGTGGGTGACCTTCACCACGGAGCGCAACGGCGACGGCAATTCCGACCTTTACCGCTGCAAGTTCTCGTCCTTCGCCAACGGTACCTGCTCGGACTTGGAAGAGTTGATCGCCACCCCCGCCGTCGAGGATGCTGCGTCATTGTCTCCCGACAACACGAAGCTCGCGTACGTATCGACCGAGAACGGATACAGGGCCAACATCTGGGTGCTCGACATCGCCACTGGCGAGAGGCGCAACCTGACCAACACCCCCGAAGTGGCCGGCAACCCTCTGATGCCTGATGGCCACTTCCGCCCGAGCTGGTCGCCTGATGGAGAGTGGATTGCATTTGCTTCCGACCGCAACACGGAGTGGCGTGGCCACGGCAACGGTACGGGTTGGGAACACACCCAAGAGCTCTCCGTATACGTCATCCGCCCCGACGGCACTGGTTTTCGCCAGCTGGCCACGAAGTCCGGATACTGTCTCGGCTCGCCTCGGTGGTCGCCCGACGGGAAGCGTGTGTTGTACTACGAGCTCACCACAGAGGATACGTGGGGCGCGCACCGTCCCGAGTCCGTTGCCAGCGTTGTTTCGCAGCTTGTCTCGGTCGACTTCGACACGGGATCGGACCGCGTCGAACACACGTCGGGTGCCGGCCTCAAAATGTTCCCCCAGTGGCTGGCCGACAGTAACACAAACAACATCGCATATCTCATCAAGGGCGGCGACAATGAAGGATACAACTACACATCCGGTACCGTCCCCGCTGTCAAGGCCGCCATCCGCTCCCCCACTTGGTCTCCGGATGGCAGGTACGTCGTCTACGAGAAGGTCGGCTTCGCCGCACGACCCATGGAGAAGCCATTGTACAGCTGGGATGAGGACTGGGAATACCGCCACACCGACGTCTTCCCTCAGCTCTCCCTCCAGGGTCGCCTCGTCATCACCCAGAAGCAGCTCGGAAACTCTTCCATCGTCTCCATGAACCCGGATGGCACCGACCTGAAGCTCGTCTTTGACTCCTACTCCACCGGGGAGCTCGACTCCGCCCTCGTCGCCAAGGGCCTCGCCGGCGCTTTCCAGCCTTCCTGGTCTGCTGACGGCGAATGGGTTGTCTTCGGCCTCGGGTCGTGGTTCCAAACCCGCGCTACCGGGAAGGCTCGCGTCTACCGCGCGGCCTCCAACGGCACCTTCTACGAGGCCTTGACGGACGGCACCGTCCACTCCGGCTTCCCCAGCTACTCCCCGGACGGAAACCAGGTCGTCTTCCGCGAATGGGGCGTCCGCTACGGCCTGCGCGTTATCGATCTCGCGACCCGCCAGGTCCGCTCCCTGACCAACGCAACGGACAACCTCCCCTTCTGGTCGCCCGACGGCGAGCGCATCGTCTTCACGCGCAAGATGAACGCGACCAATTTCGACGTTTGCACGATCCAGCCCGATGGGACAGACTTGCAGGTTCTCACCTCCAGCGGAGCCAATGACGCACACGCCGTCTGGACCGCCGACGGACGCATCATGTACTCGAGCGGCATGTACGGCTTCCGCGACGAGGCCGCCATCTACGACCAGACGTTCCAGCCGTACGGGCAGATCATGGTCATGGACGCCGACGGCTCCAACAAGCGCATGCTGACGGACAGCTTGTGGGAGGATTCCATGCCGCTTTACGTGCCCAACGAGTTTCTTGTATAGCATAGACGTCCGCGAATTGCGTGGACGGACGGAGAATCTCTGATTCTAGGCCGTCCCACGTTTGGTCCCCGAGTCGCTGCAAGACAGTAGACTTTAGCCGTAGTAGCAACTTGGGCGTAGACGCTCTCGGGTCGGCGAGTGCTTCTGCCCTTCGACCTGCCCATCCCGTCCCAACGAAGCAAGAAAACTTGAAAGAAGCGATCGACCGAGTGTGACTTTACCCTCTAGCCTTCTAGTAGAGGCCCCAAGAGCGTGTGTGATGGGTGGTGCGTGTGCCTCGCTTTTCATCGGGTTCGGGGGGTTTGTTTCCTGCACACCCACATCCACATCCACACCCACGCATCTCGTCGACGAGTTGGCCCTCGGATAGCCGCAGCACGAAGGCAGCCGTCCGAGGACGGTTGATTCGGCGAGCGTTCTGATCAGCGACGACTTTTCCGCCTTGACCAACCTCGGCATTGTTGCGATGAAACTCTCTCAGGTCCTCTCACGTGTCCTCTCAGCCCTACTCGTCATCATCAGCATGGAGAGCACACCATCACGTCATGGTCGTAGTAGAGATCGCCAACATGGGACAAACAGTCAAGAGTTCCATTCTTTGAGCCAGACCGAGTAGGTAGCCGCCCAAGCCCAGAAAACCCAGAGCCGCCGTTCACCAAAAAAGGTGGTCTTTTTTTTTTTCTTTCTTCATGTTTCTAGAATCCTTTTTTTGGATTTCTTCTCCTCTGCTCTTTTCTCATGCCCCAAAAGACATAGCGCTCCGTAGCCGATCGAAGAAATGACAATATCAGCGAGCCAAGCATCAACGGATTTTCCCGCCTCTACGCTCCCTGTCCTCCGCGAGCGGGTTGCCAAAGACCACCTCGGGCCAACCCCTCCAGTCTGCAGACACTCAATGTTGATGTGTTGTGTCTTTCGTCCAAGTCGTTGTAGACTCGACTTTCGATAGTTCTGCTTCAAACCCCCAAGTGATTAAACAGGTGATGAGAAGGGTGTAATGTAGCGGCCGGCGAGGTGAAGCTCGGTCGGCCTAGATGTGTTGTGGCGCCCACGATGTGTTGAAGTGGGAGTATGCAGATGTAAAGCAAAAGAAACAAGGGGTATGTGCAAAATGTGGTATACGCATGAATGGGAGAGAAACGAATTGCGGGAGCCGTGGTGTCAGGCCAGCCTTTTCCAACCTGTCATCGGTACCACTCCATCCATCCGCGTTTTCGTTGATGAACCGTGCTTCTGAACCCATCGTTCGCTGAAGCTGGAGGCGGTTGCCAAAGACGCCGGAGGAATGGAATAGCAGTCGATGTGCGTCCCTGTGGCCCAGCCGGCCAAGCGTATGATCCGTCGAAATATCGACAGAAAGGTGTAGGGTATCCTCCAATAGAGCCGTGATCGTAATGCAAAGTGGTGCCCGATGCCACAATGATTGCCCTTCGCGCGAGGGCGTTTTTTGTCGTTTCAATGCCAGGACGCCGAACCAGAAAAATGTAGAACCGCCGTGTCAAAAGGAGAGAGGCGATGTGTGATGCAGAGCGCGCCGGCCCGATCACAATGTCATGACACGGCATCCTTGGCCCAGCCAACCCAGCCAACCAATCCGAACCCAATCAAAAAAAGGGGGAGATGCTTTCTTACCGGCCCAAGTCGACCGATCGCACAGCGCATTCCCCGTCCCCAACGCCGTGCTATGCAAAATGGTATTATACAGAACCCAATCGCAAAAGGGCCTCCACCGCCTCACGCTCTTGTGCGTCAGACGTGGCCCCCAGCGCCGAGAAATCGAAGGGCAGAGGTTGGTGAGAGCGTGCCATGCCGGTCGAGAGGGATCGCATTCCCGAAGTATATACACCAGCGGACAGGAAGCTGCGTCCTGCCGACTGGGCGGCGACGGTGTTGGAGTAGGACTCGGCGCGAAGAGCCGCGGCTCCGACGGCAGCCCAATCCTCGTCATCAGTGGCGTCCTCGGGATCGTTCATGTCCATGTCATCGTCATCCGGGGCTTCGGAGCACGAGGCGGAGGCGGAACCATCCAGGGACATCTTATCCGCTTCGTCTTCCATCATCATGGCGTCGCGATCGTCGTGGGAGAAGACGATCGAGTCGCCGTTGCTGGACGAGGCGAGGTTCAGACGAGACCTGTCGATGCCCCGCACGCCGTTCGTAGTGATTGGGATGCCGGAGCGGTAATCCGCAGGAGGTGACGTCTTCCGTGAAGGTTGACCGCGTTGCCGGGCGTCCCACCGTCCCCAGCCCACCTTTTCGAACTCCACATCGCCGTCCACTCCGCCGCCCTCGCTTCCACGGCCCTCCAGAGCTCCGACCACCAGGCGACGAGCCTTCGTCGGGGGGATCCCCGCGAAACCAGGCACCGAGGTCGTCAGGTAGCCCATGATGTGACGGATGGCCAGCGGGCCGTGGTTGAGGAGAATCTCAGGAAGGTGGTGCTTAGCCAGCAGGCTCGTGCTGATGGTGCCGGCGGCATCATACGAAGGGGACCTCGACGCTTCACGACCAGCGGCGACGTCGTGCAGGTCCAGGTCCGAATCGATGGGCTCGAGCTTGGCCTTCTGCAGCTGGGCCTTGAGGCCGTGAGGCGGCAGGGAAGGAGATATGGAGTTGGGAGGGGTGGGGAGGTTTTGAGATCGTGTCACAGTCATCGCAGGAACACTCCGAGCCGCTACAACAGCTAAGTTGTCTCGGCTCATGTCGGAGGCCTGGAGGATATCGCGAGCAGCAGCTGCCATGGTCGCCATGATGTCGTTTAGACGTGTCTGTGCTTCTAGACGTGTCTGTAAGAAAGAAAGCGCGTCAGCAAAGCGGTAGCAACCAGGAGTTTGCGCCGCACTGTTCGGTACGGCGGCGCAAGAAGTGATGTTGGTGGTGATGGTAGTTTGGTGGTGGTGGTGGATATTGAGTCACCAGGGGGACGGAAGGGCAGGGCAGGGCTTGGTGTTGACGTACTGCTAGAAGCGGAAGGGATGCGATGCAAGTCCGGAACGTTGCAAGTGTTCCGAAGGGCGGCTAATGACTTTGGCAGATCAAGGCTGGCAGGTGCTGTTGCGATTATCTGGACTGTGACAAGAGAATCTCGTCAGTATTGGGTGTATGGGATCTTCGAGTGTTGATTTTGTGTTGAAGAAGAAAAGAAGAAGGAAAAGGGAGGGTGAGATTGGAAGGGCGACGACCATGGGCTAAGTAACAAGGCCCGGGACGAGGACGGATACGGCTGGATGGATGGGAGTGACACACTGGGACGGAGGCAGCGACGCACCAGACAGACAATGACTGACTGACGAGTGACTGACTGTAGAGAGAGCGACACACACACACAACACACTCACACACACACACATTCGCGACAAGGCAGAAGACGGAGGTACTTGGGGTACATGAGGGGACCTAAGCAACTGGGGCATCGCCAGCGACAGCGGCCGGGGGAAGAGGTACCCACGGTACCGGACGGATGCAACCCAGGGAGTAGCCAGGGTGGTAAGTATCTAGTCTGTACTGCGGTACCTTGGCCTCCACTGCTCAGGGAGGAGCTGATGGAGGGGGGCAGAGTCTAGAGATACGGAGACAGGTACATACGTCAGTCATTCAGTCAGGTCGGGCATGGAAGGCAAGGCAAAGGCAGCAAGCAAGTAGATACTTACAATACACTACAATACCTACCACCTCCGCAAGCCCAGGCTACTGCGGCAAGCCCTCACAGCAGCATCGCATCGCTGCGCATCGCACCCCCCTCCTTCCATCCTCCAAACCACCCGACGGGCAAGGCGAGCGAGCCTGCAGAATGCGGGCAGGCGCCGAACAAAGCAGGAAAGAACAACCCAGGTACGGATAAGAGCGCAGTGTGGTGGTGTTGAGGCGTTGGTACTTGCCAACTTGGTAGGTACCTACCTAGGTAGGCAGATAGGTGGTGACGGACCAGCAACGCAACGCAACGCAACGCAGCGCAACGGAAGGAGAAGGAACAACAATTGTGGCTGCAAATGAGGTGAGGTGGCTAGGTATCCTTGCAAGCACTGACCATTCCCACCCCCCAATCAGGAGCCCCGAGCCAGCCAACGAAACGTCGTCCATTGGGGGGTGTGGGTTTATCTTTGGCGTTTCTCACCCCACAATCCTCTCGCTTGTACACAGTGTGTCGCACACATTCTTCGAAACTGTCCTCTTCCTCCTCGGTCCCGTCGCTCTCTCCTACTCCTTGGCCTTCTTGATTCCAGTTCCGGACACATGGAGTCATCTTTGCTTGATGGCTCAGTCATACTCATTGCCCCTCCAAACCATCTTTTGATGCGCCTTTCGGTCGTCTTGTCCTTACCTATTCCTTACATGAGGTAAGGGGAAAACAACCCACGTATTATCCACTGGACACAGACACAGACAGAGGCACAGACAGAATAGAATGGAATGGCTCATTGTCGGTAAGCTACGGATACGGATACTCACCCTCTTCTTCTCCCTTATCCCCTTGTCTGCAGTCGTGTCTTTGATGACACCGCTGATTACCTAGGTATCCTGGTTTGATTAGGGCATATCGCGACACACAAAAAAACATCGTGACATTTACGGATTCCGTTCCGCCAAAGCCCTCATTCAACCCACCTCCTCTCTCCAAGCAATCCACATGGCGGAGCTCAAAGGCGGTCGCGGTGCCCCCCAACTTACCGACTATCCCATTACCCCCGTCTTTTGGCGGATACCTCTGGCTTTAACACTGACCGCCGCGTGTAGTCGCAAAGTACCTTACCCATGATCATGATTGCCAGGAGCTGGAGAGGAGACCCAGTCACCCAGACTCCGCGACGGTCCCATGTGCTTGTCCGTGGCCGCTGAAACGAAGTTCCCACTCGTTGCTTTCCCCGGACTGCCGATAGGGTCGGCCGGCCTCACCAGAACAACACCCTCCAAGGGACGGGGGGAACACATCCCGTCGCCTTCCGGAATTGCGGCTATCCACACATGATTTTCGCCTAGAGAGCTCGGGATCTCTGGACTCTTTGGTATCCAGTTGTCACTCTCCTCTGACTCTGTCTGCCGGGCCCCTCCTTCTCTCTCTCCTTTGCAAGGGCCAGGTCCCGACAGCGCGAGAGAGGCCGGCCTTGGAACGCCCATACGCGCACACGCGGACACACGAGAGAGTTGGATTGGCAGTGACAGACTAGCAGCAGACGTACGACTCCCTGTCGGCCATCAATCAACCTTTCTGCGCACCATCACAGTTCGTCTCTTGCCGGTCACTTGACGCGGCGCGCATCACGATACTGCAGCCATGTCCCCCGTCGTCGACGCCTTTGGCACGCAAGGCATAAAACTTTACCCTCGGCAAGCGGCGTGCCTTGCGTCCCATGGTTAAAAACCGACATCAAAAGCAAGCTTACCAATCTGTCGGACACGGGAATCGAAGTAGACGACACCGCCACGAAACCTTCGTCCCCTCCAGAACCCAGAAAAGAAATGCCCTGATTTCACGTCTAATTGTCGCTTTCCCACACCCCTTGACGGGAAACTCCACCATGGATAACACCAAGACGCCGGCCCTCGACTCATGGCACTCTTGGATGCCCTGGGTTCACGACGACGATGCTTCGTAGGGTTGGAAAACCCCAATCGCGATTTGATTCCTCCCACACGCACACAAACATACGCACACCAACAATTACTTGTTTTTTCGACTCAGCCGGTATCATCGTCGTCGGCACCACCAGACCATTGACCAAAAATGTCCGTATCCGCTCTCTGGGGCCTCTCACAAACCAATCCCCGTGCATCCCGTGACCCGTCGTCAGGGCTGCCCTGGTCCGGCTTGCTTCTCCCATGTCTCCCCTGCCCGACCCCGGTCTGGTTTCCGCTGATTCAAACCAAGGTCCTGGTCTCAGCAGCAACAGCAAGCAGCTCTCCAGCGGCCGGTCCACTGTCCGCAGTGACAAAGCTGTTTCCGCTCGCTCGCGCAGGCGCCACAGAACAAGACGGGTCTCTGCAGAGCTCTCCACCACGAGCTGGAGAGATGGGACAAATGCGACAGTGTCGTCATCAATCGCCGACTGAAGCATGCTCAGTCAACGACATGGCAACAACGCCAGCAGAGCAGAAGCATACCGCGCCGCTTGGACGGTCCATGACAAGGGGGAAACAACTAGGGCAAAGAATTCGCACACAAACTCTTTCCCCCTTTTTTACGTCTAGCCTCTGGTTGTTGCGGAATGTCTGAAATTTACCGCTTCTGGGGAAGAAGATTTGATCAACCCACAGATCGAGATGCGCACATACACAACCATGCCGTCTCCCTTTGGCGAGATTGGAATCTCTCGACTCCCTGAGACTTGCCCCTCTGGATTCCTGGGAGAACCACAAACGATGGCAAAATAGAAGGAAAAAGAAAAGAAGAGCAATGTTCTGGAAATATTTCCATCAGGGGGGCCCCGAAGCCCAAACCACCACGCCGGCAAGGGGGCGTGCTACCTTGTTGTGGGCGTCCGCGAAATGAACCGACCATCCGGCACACTGCAATTTCATGAAGAAACCAATTCCAGCCCGCGGCGCAACCCGCGCGCAAAGCATTCGTTCTTTTTACATTGGGGTTCTTCAGAGTCCTTTCCCCTTTTCGCACGGCAGCAAATGTCTAAGACACACAGCAAGAAGAAGCGAAAAAAAAGAAGAGAGACTCGCTCATCACGCCCATAGCTGGACTGAACCCCCCCTTTTCCACTCCCGCACCGCAAGGGGACGTGCCGCGCACAGCATATTGACACGCACGCCCAAAGACCAAGAATTGTCACCCAGAGCCTAGATCGTCAAAGGAGAGACTCAGCTATACCACAGCACCGTCAGGCGCGACGTGTCCTCGCAAAAGACTAGTATTGACAACAACCACGACGCGCATCCATCTCTCTTACACGCGAGGCACACGGGAGGTGATGCCCTGGACCTTGTCGGCTGCTCATCGGCATCAGCATCAGCGTCAGCTAGGTATCCCATAACGAAGGCCATATAAAGAAAGAAAGAGCCAAGACCGCGCGCACTTCCAAGGATGGACGGGGTTAGCTGGGCTGGACTGCTGCTAAATGCTGATCGTGGTGGCAGGGGGCGTGTCCCTAACAATCAGCTGCTCTTCTCTGGGCGGCGGGCAGATGAGCATGGGGGGGCCTGGAACCAAACCCATGGCCTTATTAAGTTCGCGCCGTTGACAGCTGCGTACCCTCGAGTACCTCACGGTTACGGAATACTGACTGCTTTGATAAAGGTCGTGTGGAGGTTGCGTCGTCGCTGCTGCTATTTCCAGACTCGCCCGCGGCCTTGTCTGCCCTCTATCCTCTCCACAGTAGAGATACACAAAAAAAGGCACCACGGACGCACAATAATCTCGAGGCACACGAACGCGCGAGCGCACACACGACCACCTGGAACAGATAAGCGGCGCCCGTATCTACACTACCTACCTACAGCGTGAAACTCTTGAGACGCTTATCACCACCACCGGACACCGGCCTAGAGTCGGCTGAGGCGGTTCGTGGCTGCTCGGCATGACCTTTTTGGTGGCCTTTTGGTGATGATGGTCGCCAGCTAACACCAACGGCCCTCTACAGCAATCGCCGCCCCCCCCCCTTTTGCCATCGTTGCCTCGAATCCTACATCGCATCTCATCTGATCTGATTCCAGCGAGCATTCCACCCCCTCCTTTGCCCCTCGCGTGTGCACCTCTGCTGATGTGCATCTCGTCCTGTCGTATCCGTCGCTGTTGGTACCTTGCCTTGCTTACAAGTTGCTCACCACAAGAACTGGTTGGCAGGAAACCATGTAGTGGAATCCGGATGGAGATCGCGGGTTGAACCAGCCACCCGCTCGTGCGCCGCGCCCCGTGTTCCTGTGCTGTGTCCTCCGTAGTGTACCTGTCTCGGCTTCGGCTTTCCCTCGAAATTGCTGGCTGCAGCAGGTTTGAGCCCAGAATTGCAGAAAGCATCCGACTCAGGCCTTCCCACCCCCGGAATTTCGCGCATCCCTCCTCTCCTCCCCACGTCGCACGCCGTCGAGCGCAGCCATCACGTTGCGCCCAGCCCGGGCTGTGATTGGTCGCTTTCGCATACCTGTGGAGGAGAGGTATCGCGCTCCGAGGCGGCAGCTATCATCCTGCGTCCCTGAAGAAACGCGACTCACCATTCTCCAAACGAGTCGAAGGACCGATGAGCCCGTTGCACTCGGCGTGTCGTCCCCGTCCCCGATGGTACTTCCGTTTTGTCTCTGTGGGCACCACTTGTTTCCGCTCTCCTTCGCTGCCGGTGATTCAAGTCGCAGCTTATTACATAGTAGTAGTATGTAGTTTCAAGCAGGTCGACGCGGCCCTCGAATCACCGGCCTCCGTCGCGAGCCGTGGTCGTCACTCATCCACTTAAGGAACCCCACGTTGTGCCATGCTGCATCGTCGAAGGCTTCGGGCCCCAAGCTCCCTCGAAGGCGCGCGCCCCTCTCCCGATGCTGCGTTCCATTTTCCTGTTATACCCTCGGGAGTCTGTGGGTACTCGTCCGCCGCCGCCCCCTCACTCTTTCGCGTCTCTCGGCCTCAGATCCCAGGGCAATCCTCCGCCTTTGGACCGAATACTTCCCGGGTGCCCCCCTCCACGCGGCGGCGCTGCTGCAGTCGCCGCAGTAGCTGCACATCCAGCCCTTTCACCCCGCTCTTGGACCAAGATAATTCGCGGCGGGGGTTCATCACACCCTCATCACTGTGCCTTTCCGACCTCTTCCGTTGGCCTGTCTGGTCCCGAACAGCCGGTTGCCCAACAACACTCCCACCCGTAACCGCCGAGCGGTTTTGGGTCATCGGATATGTCGCGCAGTTCGACGAGCTACTAGAATGGAACGGCGCCGATTCTCGGAACTTGAGGCTCCCACTCACTGTATTGCTGCGCCCAGTCGTCACACCCACGTTTGGATTCCTGTGGACACGATTGATAACGAAACCTCGCACCGTGGTCCTTGTGCGTATGGAGCCTTGCTACGCCGACGACATCGTGCGGGATGATCCCATCTCGCCTCGACGCCTTGACGTCTCGCATGTCACCAGGGCTCAGCCCTTATCGAGACCACGAAAGCCCATGCCTGCTACCCGCAACATTATAGTGACATGTATTCGCGACACGCCTAATGAAGTCAGCGCGCGTCGACCTGGTGGGTATGGGTCCCTGACTTACCGACTTGAGGACGTTGAGCCGCTCTTGAGAGTCGCGGAATACTTGACGGTACTGGCCTAGACTTTCGCGCAAGACGGCTTCCTTGGTCATGCGCCCGTCGCATATGGCTTTCATCTTGTTCTCCATCTCTTTGCGCAAGAAGGGCTTGCCCAGGCTCGTTTCGAACTCCATGCGATCAAAGCCCGTGATGAGTGCCACGCCGAGCTGTGTTGGGATAAAGACCTTGAGACCTCTCCGTCCGGCCGACGACGCGCCGCGGCCCCCTCTTCCACCGCGTCCGCCGCGATTGCCGCGCCCCCCTCGCCCGCCTCGACCACCTCGCGCTGGCGGCGATGGGGGTCCATCCTGGTCGTCATCGTCGTCCCCATCCTGGCCCCGTTGACCACCGTCGGCGAGCATGACATACTCCCTGTCTTGAATCTTTTGGATGTGCTCTGCCATCGTCGCGTCTGTCCCGATGCCGTTGGCGTCCATGAGAGCTATGAGGTCCGCCTCTGTCAGGTATCCCGGCGGGCTAGTCTTTCCGTCCGTCATCATGGCCTCCGTTGGCTCAAACGTCTCGCCCTGTGTGAAGTTGGGCAGCTCGGCCGAGTCATTCCACTTTTCATAGACAAAGACGTCTAAGTAGTTGCGCTCCAGAACGCGTAGCCCTCGCGTGTGAAAGGTTTCCTCCCCGTAGAGTATCTCAATGTCTGTTGCCATGCCTTTGGCATCTTCAGAGCAACACGCCAGGAAGCGTCGAACCACGTACTCGTAGAGCTGCTTCTCGTCGGGATTAAGTACAGTCGGCGCTGCGTATGTGACAGGGTGGATGGGCGGATGTGCCTTGTCGTCGTGTCGCCCCTCGCGGGGCTGGCTGAAGCTTCCGTCCAGGAGACCTTGGGCATACTCTCCCCATCTGGTATCTGGCGTCTGCTTCCTGACCAGGGCTTTCAGGTCCATCCCTTTGTCGAACCGGTCCGTCTCGGTTCTCGGGTAGCTGATGAAACCCTTGTTGTAGAGATTCTCTGCCACGGTCATGGCCTGCTGACCGCTCATGCGCAGCAAGCGAGTTGCGGCTTTCTGTAGCTCGACGGTTGTCAGAGGAAGCGGTTTCCATTTCCTCGTGGGCTTCTCCTGAACCTTGGTGACCTTGGCCTTCTTCGCCCTGATGCAACGCTCGTAGAGGATGATGACTGACATGCGGTCGAAGAGTCTGTTCCGCGACCAGCTGAAGTTGGCCTTTTTGCCGTCACGAGAATGCATGACCTTGATGCTCCAAAAGGGCTCAGGCACGAACTTCTGGACTCGAAAGTAGCGATCTACAACGAAACCCAGAGTCGGGAATTGGCAGGAGCCTGATGATGTCGTCAGTCACGGGTTGACTGTATCGTGAAGGACAAACCTACCGTAGCTGACTGTCCTCTGATCAAAAGCACCTCCCAGGGGGCGAAGGCTGAGTGTCAGGAAGCGGGTAAAGGCGTACCCGATCCTCAAATCCAGCTCGATTCTGGCGTCAACGGCATCGACCTGCTTCTGGTCCAGATCAGTCAGGCGTCGAGCGGCAGAGAGAATGTGCCTAGCCATCATCAGTCAGCATACTTCCGAAGCAGTTTCAGGAGGTCGATCGCACGCTCGCTCGATGTTGCTGAAGGTCGCTCTCTTGACTTGGATCCTCTCGTTGCCTTTCTTGGCCGCATTGACAATCTCCTTTCCGATGTGCTCTCCCTCACGATCGCAATCGGTCCAGATGACGAGCAGCTGGCAGTACCGTGCTTGCCGCTCAATATTCTCTGCCACAGTTTTCTTGTCCTACGCTGGTCAGCCGACGGCAAACGCTTCTGGACGAAAGTGCTGGACACCTACTTGAGGGACCGTAGTCACTACCGGTGCAGTGAAGAGGCTCTCCGGCGGTGGGTGCTCCCACCTCTTGTTCGCTTCGGTGAACTCCAGCCCCGTCAGGTGGCCGAGGACGGCGGTCATGGTGACGCTGCAGTCGTTCCATGGCGGGCCGAAGTTGAAGTCGAAGGCGTAGTTTTTGATGTACTGCGAGCGTGTGTTGTTCTGCCGTTTTGGTAAGTTTGGAGTGTTCAGAATACGATTTTGTCGGGCAAACACTCACGACAACGGGACTCCGTCCTGCCAGGTGGCCAGCGACGGCCTTGGAGATGGACGGCTTCTCCGCGACGCAGAGCACCCTCATCTTGCCTCTCTACAAGGACGAGGCTCACGAATATGTGTTGGGTGCTAGTAGGAAGTCCGCAGTCATGACAAGTTCAGAGATAAGACGTGGACAGCAAGTGTTATTGTCGTGCGGGAAGGTGAAGGTTCATGCTGTTGCCACTTTCCCTCTTGGAATCGTGAATTCACAGGTCATGCGCGTCTCAAGCTCTCCCTCCGAGCGCCACTGCTCAGTTTGCAGGTCGCCAGATAAGCTCATGCAAAGCTGGAAGAGTCTTTTCTTCAAGGTACTCGCGTGCGTCCCGTCCCAGCAACGATGCTTCTTCTTCTTCTTCTGTTCTCTAACGATTCACGATGTTCGTCGATGAAGTCAAAATTTTGACGCGTTTAGGCGGCAGTGAAGTTATGCAGTGGATGATGGACAGTGGTCCAGGCCGTCGCCTAGGTAGTGCAACCCCACAGCGGGGCTGCAGCGTTCATTGGAGCTTCGAGCTTCACCCCAGCGCTGAGCCGCGCCGCAACGCCGTGCTTTCAGCTGGGGCGGATGAACCTACGCAATCCCGTCCATCCATCTGCAAGGACAAACTGACGTATATGAGACCAAGGCCGGGTTTTTTCGTATCTCAAAAAGGTGGGTGGGATTCGCACACCAACTCTCGACGATCGATCTGTCGGCTGTGATCATGCTCGATGTTGAGCAGCAATCGGCGCGTAGTGTTGCAATGGACAGGAGCTTGGGGCAGGTCCTCATTAGCGGGTCTTTCGGTGCTGGAAATGTCCCCGGCGACCCCTGCACCTTGCCCGACGCGGCGGCGGCACCTGAGCTCCTTCAGCGCCCGATTTATGGATCTATGACGCTGTGTTTGCACCACCCCACGTTTCCCCAAACCACCAAACGGTCTCTGGTGAAAAACATCACGACTTCCCGACGAGGTCTCTCCACGCGCGCCATTGAAACTCTCCTTCCTCGCAAGAAGAGCACCGATTTCCAGAAAATAACGACAGTTTTCAATCTTGATCCGCATAGAGGCCGACAGACATGGCGCTCCCCGCAATCAGCACCCTCCAGGAGTGCTCCGAGTGGTCCAAGGCCGCGGAGCCCTTCATCCCCCAGCTCCTCGAGCTCCCGCGCCGGATCGCCGCGAGCCCGCAGGCCCTCCCGCGGATCTACCTCGAGACGAACCCGCTCGTGTCGGCCACCTTCTTCTCCCTCGTGGTGGGATTCGTCGTCATCGGCGTGTCGGAGTACCACAAGAACTACTCCCAGATCGACCGCCTGTGGAGTCTCCTGCCCAACTGGTACGTCCTGCATATGGGGGCTTGGGCGTACCTGAACGGCGAACCGTCGCAGCGGGTTCTTCTGGCTGGCGTCGCGACAACGTTCTGGAGTGTAGGTTGCTTCCAATCCTACCTTATACGGGACACGTGTTAACGAGACGCGCTGTCCAGGCCCGATTGACTTTCAACTACTGGCGCAAAGGTGGTTATGAACGTGGAAGCGAGGATTACAGATGGTAAACCTCCCTAAACAACCATTCGAGATAGAGGCGGCAAGCTGACATCTGCTCTTTCAAGGGAAATCGTCCGCAAATACGTCCCCGGTTGGGTCTTCTTCATCTTCAACATAACCTTCATCTCCTTCTACCAGTCCGTCCTCCTGCTCGCCTTCTCCGCCGCGCCCGCCTACTCGCTCCTCCTCGCCAGCCGCCTCGAGCCGGAGATCTCCGCCGCCGACTGGGCCTTCTTCTCCATCATCGTCGGCCTCGTCCTCTCCGAGTACATCTCCGACGGCCAGCAGTGGGACTACCAGACGGCCAAGCACGCCTACCTCAGGGACGGCAAGGTGCCCCGCGGCTGGTCTCAGCAGGACCTCGACCGCGGCTTCGTCGCGCACGGCATGTGGGCCTACAGCCGCCACCCCAACTTCTTCGCCGAGCAGATGGTCTGGTTCGTGCTGTACCAGTGGAGCTGCTTCGCCACCAAGGTGCTGCTCAGCTACACCTTCGCCGGCTCCGCCGCGCTGATCATGCTATTCCAGGGCTCGACGTGGCTCACCGAGCTGATTACGTCCGGCAAGTATCCGGCGTACGCCGACTACCAGAAGCAGGTCGCCATGTTCATGCCCACGTCCCTTTGGGGGTACCAGAAGCCGCAGCCCAAGGTCATCAAGACGAGCGAGCTCGCCAAGCGACAGACGAAGAAGGACAGGTGAAACTACCCCGCAGCGGTGACGTAGCATGCGTAGTGCGACATCAGTGGTGTTGCAGTAAATTCTAGAGAGGAGGTAGCAGTGCGAGCGACGTAGAGAGACCTTGTGTGAAAGAGTAAGAGAGAGAGAGAGAGCGCCAATGCATCGTGTATACTTCTAAAGGGGGTGCTTCTGCTTCTAGTTTTAAAGGGAGGTCGTTACGGAGTCTTCTTCTAGCATCTAATGCCTCTTGTCATAGAAATCATAATCTTCAATGACGCTCAGCAAAAACAAAGACAGTGACAATTCGCAGCCGCGCGCCTCTCACGCCTCGAGGTTCAGGCTGGCAAGGCTGTCGACGTAGTACGCGGGCACCGCGGCGGCGCCCTCCTTCTCCCAGTCCTCCTTCTTGTGCACGCCGGTCAGCACGGCCAGGGTGCCGCCGAGCCGGCCCTCGCGCCCGAACTTGATGTCGGTGTCGAGGCGGTCGCCGATCATGCAGGTGCGCGCGCGGTCGAGCTGGAACTTGCCCTCGACGGCGTCCATCATGGCCTGGGACGGCTTGCCGAGCGCGACGGGCTGCTGCTGGGCCATGTTGACGAGCGGGATCGAGATGGAGCCCGCGCCGGGGAAGAAGGTGTGCGACATGGGCAGCGTGCTGTCGGTGTTGGTGGCGAGGAAGACGGCGCCGCGGCGGAGGTACTGGTACCCCAGCGAGAGCTTGAGGTAGTTGATGTGGAAGTCCAGCCCGGCGAGGACGACGCCAACCTCCGGGTCGAGCATGGAGCCGTCGGCGATGCCCGCAAAGTCCTCGGGCGTGATGTCGCGGCGGAGGGCCGGGTCGGTGCCGCCGATGAAGTCGACGCCCTCGGCGCGGAGCTCGGCCTCGATGCCGGCCTCGCCGACGACGAAGACCTTGCGCTTGCCCTCGGGCAGGTCGAGGATGCGGGAAACGTAGACGGCGGAGGAGTAGGCGGAGCCGAAGATGTCCTCGACGTCGGAGGGGATGCCGAGGGAGGTGAACTTCTTGAGGTACTCCTGGCGGGACTTTGTCGAGTTGTTGGTCACGAAGACGGTTCTCTTGCCTGTTGGTGGGGGGGAAACACGGAGACGAGGTTAGGTGCCACGAGCTTTTGCCATTTCTTTCGGTCTGTTGGGTTTTTGGTTCACGAGGGGAAGAGGGAGGGGGACGGTGAGAGAGAGGTTACTGGGATTGAGAAAGGTGGTGAGCAACCTCTTGAGCGCAGGAAGGCGAGAGTCTCGCGGATGCCGTCAAACAGGTGGTCTCCGGACCAGAGGACGCCTTTGGCGGAGGAGCAAGAGAGAGCGGGTTAGCCTAACTCGGGACGAGGCCGGGAGTGCGGGCGATCGGATTTACCATCGCAGTCGATGAGAAAGACCTGCAGTCCGCCATATCTCACCCGTCAGTCTCATCTCACGATAGGAAAAATGACTCAACGAGTCGAGGAAAACAGGTGGGGTAAAAACCGCGCACGTCAAACTTGTCGAGGAATTCCTGGATGGCGGGGGCATCGCCGGTCAGGTACTTTGGCGGCTGAGACATCGTGACTATCGGGGCCTGGTGTTTTCAACAGAAATCGGTCGGTCGGTGGGTGGTTGTGCTGAGGTGAGTTTTGGGCTAGGGGGATGCGGATGCGGATATGGCTCGCAGTGCCGGGCGGATGACGATGAGTGGCGGGGAGGAGGGGCCGGCGGGAGGTCGGACGGCCATCGCCCGATTGGTCGGTCCCGCCGTGGGTCATGCCTTCCGACTTGGATACGGGGCGGCGGCAGCGTGAGATTATTGAAACAACCTGGAGAGGAAGAGTGAGACGGTGCGGTCTCGGGGAGGGGCAGTGAGAGCCAAAAGGCATGTTTTGGATGCGACGGGCTAGGCTATCGCGCCCTTTTTTTAAAACACAAACACTTGAAGCGTCAGTTGGGTACGATTACGAGAATCTGGGGTATCCGAGGTATGGCGGGGGAGGACGACCGAACGGCGTACCTTCAAGACGGGACGAGTGAGGTGGATTTCTCTCATCTAGTCCTTCCCCAGATTCCGTCGGTTAAATAAACCCAAGACATGATCCATCGCAGAAATACGGAGGCTCAATATCACGCTTTCATCCGAGTCACTACACTAGCAAACTAGGTACGCGACATCTCAGTTCTCCCTCTCCGGCAGCGAAACCGGACGTTGAGCCTCATCTCCGGCCTGGCTCTCGCATTCCTAGGCGTGCGTCCCAGTCCCAGCACGGCGGGAACGCCTTCGTGGTCCGGACCATTCAACAGAAAGCAAACTTGCATGATCCAGACCGCATGGTCCAGAAACGGGTGAGGAATGCAGCTTGATACATTGTTTTCCCCCTCATTTACTTTCCCCGGGGAGATGTGACAAGTAGCGGTGCCGATGGGAGGAAAAGACGACAATATCTCCGAGCGGACCTATTAGTCGGTCAGACCCGTAAGCCGACCAAGCAAACGACTCGATTGACCGGAATGCAACGCCATGCACGCAGCGCCGGGGGGTTTCACGGCCCCACGCCGAGAATAATGAGCAAAACAAACAGCCTCCGGCTGCGGAGCTTCCTGAAGCGACCCGTACATATGCAAGTCAACGTGCCTAAGAAATAGAAATTGCGCTCCACGCTCATTGTCAGCTCCGGCGGCCCACTGCTGTGCTTGATTATTCACTTCTTGCAGCTTGCATTGGTAATCGTCAAATTAGGTAGCTAAACCTAGCGGCTCCCGCAGTGACAGCTTCCAGTGCCAGGGCAAGTGACGTCAGTGGGAAGGCGCTGCACGAGTCGTTGAACGGCGCTGGCGGGTGGCGTAGAGTACGTAGATATTCATAGGACTTTCCCCGTCCATGCTTCCTTTTTGCTTTTTATCCCTTACCGTCAGGCGTCCGTTAAGGAAAAAAGGGTGCCTTTGGCGTCAAGTGACGTCGATCTCCTTCAGCAAAAAAAAAAAAAAAAAAAAAAAAAAACTCGGCGTGCATGTGACTTGAGCCAAAAATAAGAATACTGAAGTGTGCGCAAGTGCGGACGGAACGGCATCAGATCTCACACCGTATCTACTAATCATCCATCCATCCCTCCCAACCCGAGAAATCCGACACCAGACCGAAAGATGGTGTGCTCCGATGGGTGCGCGTGCGCGTAGGAGAGAATCTTGTCTCCCTGCTGAGTAATTCTGTGTCCCGGACAACCCAACTGCGCGAGGCCGACAGCGGCCACCCATCCCTATCCCCATGTCCAGCTCTGCATTTGCGCCAACCTCGGCGGTGAGATGGCTACCTAGGAAGGTAAAGTAGGTAGCAAGCGACTCACCGCTTTCGCTCTGTTTCACCGACAGGCAGACACCCTGGCGCCATGTAGCGTGGGGGGCAGAGACACATGGCACGCACTGCAGGATGCCACCCATGACAGGAAGATCTCAGGGGACGGGACCCTTCCGGGGAAAGGAGACACTCCAAAAAGCCAAGAAGCACGGGTCACCGAGACTGGAACGTTGGGTCTGCTATTCGTAGGACAACGACACAATGGGCATAATCATAATACCTACCTAGGTAGCTACTTCCTCTTTCAATATTAAGAACCGGACTCCGAACGCCGTACACTACGCCCAAAGTGACCAATCCGTCGAGCCTGCCCATCGGAGTTTGGCCGGAGGAGAGAGAGTAGGTCAATTCACCTCACCTTGTCTCTTCTTGAATTTTTTTTTCTCATCCCCCTTCGATCCAGTCGCTCCTGCCCAAAGAGAAAACAACAACTGGGTTTTTTACAATCAGCCGTTACTTCAGAGGACACTATAAAATCCCTCCTTCTCTCCCAACTCTCTTCCTCTCAACACCTTACTTTCCTCTTGGCCCTTGCCGATACGAACCAGCGCGGGAAAGAAAAACCCAAAATCTCGCCATCGTCGCTTGACTTGTCTCGTTACTTAATTGTCGTCACCTTCCCACCTTCGTCACCTGCTCAGACACACACAATACGACACGCGACACACGACACACTTTCTCTCTCTCTCTCTCGTTATTGCACCAAAATAACCCTCGCCCACACAGCCCGGGTCTCGGTCCCCGTACTTGGGTCCCTCCTTGGTCCCTGTCCTCCACCCCCAAATCCTCGCAAACAAGCCTGGATGACCTTTCCGAGAGCCTGACTCTTCATCCCCACTGCCCGGACACGACACTCTCCGTCCCATCAATATTGGAACCGAAAAAAAAGCCACCCCTACTCCACTCGCTCCGTCCTTTAAATTAGCAGCCATGGCCCCCGTCAACTTCTCTGATGAGCAGCTTCAGCGCTTGCGTTCCATCCCACCTTTCAACTACACCATAATGGCTTCCCAGTCTGCTTCTAACAACGCGACTACGCCGACCACGGCCTCGACCGACGCTTTGTCCCCGGTCGACTACTTCGGATCCTCTTCTCAGAGCTCCAACACCAACTCGACTCGCACCTCGGTCGAAATCACCGACCGCAACGCCATCGACGTCGCTCCCACCAAGCCCAAGAGCAAGAACCCCGTCCCGCCTCTGTCTCGCGACTTTCCCAAGCCCGCCGAGGAGATCGACGTCGCCGAGGCTCTCGCCCGCAAGCCTGGTCGCTGGACCTTGCAGGGCACCCTGGCCGTCTCTCGCCCGGCTCCCGTCGTCGACGAGGAGAAGCTCAAGGCCCAGCGCCGCCAGAACCTCGAGAACGCCAAGAAGGAGCTCTTCGCTGCCAGCCAGAGCCTCAACTCGGCCATGCCCCAGCCTCGCAAGACGGCTCCCTAAACAACTCGCACACCGCCACCACCACCACCACCTACAAACCTCTCCACAACACAGAAACTTTCGCCATGATTGCTTTTAGACTTCCACATCCATGCGGGTCGGCATGCGGACGGGACCCGCGATTGTTGAGCACGATACCCATGATTTAGAACGGAGAAAGGACGAGAAGAAAAGAAGAAGCGACGGAAGCGACAACAGACGCATCGGACGGCGAGCGTCTCGGGCGGTTGGCTACGCACGACAGCGAATTGACATTGCACCAAAAGGCGTTACATTTAGGAAAGACTTCTTTTGATTTTTCTTCTGGTGTCCGGGGGGGGAAGGGGTGGAAAAAAGGGTCGAGTTTTTTGACGCAACAATTGCCTTGCAACCTGCAGACCTGTACATAATACATCTTGAGCAAATCCTGGTAAAGGGGCTTGACCAACTTAATGCTAAAGATCCATCAAACACGCTCACGTGCCACATAGACTTCGGCGTGCCTAGTCGAGGCGCGCGGCGAGCGAGAATCCGTACCACACGGTGGCGATGAAGCCCGCAAGGTTCACGATGGTGGAGAGGCCGTGCAGCTTGCCGAAGGACTTGTTGAGGGCGAGCATCTCCTGCGAGTGCGGCGCCGGGTCGTAGCTCTTCTTCCCGTCCTTCTTCTCTGTGCAGTCCCATCAGCAAACCACGAGACGAAAACTGACAATAAAGAGATTGAAACGCTTACCCTGGGCGTACCTCGCGGCCATGACCTTCTGCGTCTTGGGCAGGATCACGACGAGGTTGGCGAGCCCCGTGACGAACATGGTCGCGATGGGCACCAGGGCGCTCCACCGGTTGGACTCGTCCGCGAGGCCGACGAGGCTGCTCTCCTGGACGCCGAAGGGGCTGGCGCTCCCCGGGAAGGTGAGCGCCATGACGGCGGGGAGGGCCGTCTGGATGGTGAAGTAGACGGGGAACAGGGCGTTCTGGGCGGCGGAGAAGGAGGGCCGCTCGAGGACGCGGAACATGGTGATGCCGTTCACGAAGGACTTTAAAGGGGGGAAGGCGTCAAGTCAGTCAGGCTTCGTTTCCCACTTGCGTCACGTTTGGACGGCTGCTACGTACGTGGAAGAACGTCGTCCCCAGGAGGGTGCCGTAGCTACGTGGGTGCGAAAGTCAATCATCAATGACGAGGGTGAGAGGGCTTCTTTTTCTTACGATATGATGTGGTACGGCGCCACGGAGAAGATTACGGAGTCGGGCATGTTGTCAGGCGTGCGAGAGAGTCGTTCGTGGGAACTGTGCTACTTTTTTGCTACGAACCAGCTTGGGGATCTGGTGGATTGAAGTTGAAGTTGAAGTTGAGGCGGAGAATGGCGCTGCAGAATGGCGAGGTGGACGAGCCGCCAGTGAGGAGACAGGGGGGCATCTTCCGAGTGTATGAGGTCACCTTCTCGGCATTGGGGCCAAACCGCTGGGAGCTGCATCCCAGCACCCGTGCTTCAGAGCTTAGGGGACCTTACTCGCGGGAGCTTTGCTGCATATGATCGCGACTGAATCAGTTGCTCAGACGCATTGATAACTTTCATCCACATTGTGAGATTACAACGGTGAAATGAATTGCGTTACACCTACGTCGTTGATTGCCTTGTCTTACAAGAAACAATCGAGAAACACCAGTGAACAGAGACACCTGGAAGGGGAACATGCCTTATCGCTATCTTCACGTGACCGCGTGTGCTCAGACGCGTTGGCAGGTCGCGCAGCAGCCTGGAGCTCCTGGACTGGATGGACCTCATCTGCCTAAAGTGAACCGGGGTCCAGGTCCAAGCCAACGCCATTCATTAACACGAGATTCCGACCCGATTGCTGCGTTTCCGTTTCTCAATTGATTCTCCCCGTTGTTCTTCATCAATCTCAAAATACCAATGTCGAATACCCTCTAAAAGATTAAAAAAAGTCACTCGTTCATACAAATCCCCTTCCCTTGACCCACCACCCACAATGGCCGACAAGGAGGCGTCAGTGTACATCGTCGACCTCGGCTCGTCGATGGCCGACTGCCACAACGGCCGCTCCGAGCCCGACCTGGACTGGAGCATGCGCTACGTGTGGGACAAGATCGCCACGACGGTCGCGGCGTCGCGCAAGACGTGGAACGTCGGCGTCGTGGGCCTCAAGACGGACGAGACGCGCAACGCGCTGCAGGACGACGAGGGCTACGAGAACATCTCGGTGCTGCAGGAGCTGGGGCCCATGACCATGACGTCGCTGCGGGAGCTCAAGGAGCAGGTCAGGACGGGCGACACGGACGTCGGCGACGCCGTCTCCGCCGTCGTCATCGCCGTCGACATGATCCGGGCCTTCACCAAGAAGCTCAAGTACAAGCGCCGCGTGTTCCTCGTCACCGACGGGCTGTCCCCCATCGACGCGGACGACGTCGACGACATTGCGAAGAAGATGAACCAGGAGGGCATCGAGTTGATTGTGCTGTAGGTGACGGGATTGATTCCCACAACGGAGTTTGTCCCATGTGGCTGACAATGCGCAGGGGCGTGGATTTCGACGATGCTGAGTACGGCTTCAAAGAGGAGGACAAGCCATCAATCAAGGTTCGTTCACTCGCAGCCCGACTAGAACTCTGGCGACTAACACAATCGCACAGAAAAAGAACGAGGCGATCCTAAGAGATCTCGTCTCCAAGTGCGACAACGGCCAGTTCGCCACCATCGCCGAGGCCATCGCCGAGCTCGACACCCCGCGCATCAAGCCCACCCGCCCCTACAAGGCCTACGACGGGCCCCTGACCCTCGGCCTCGCGGACCCGCCGCCGGAGCTCAAGATCCCGCCGACGCCGGTCGTCATCAACGTCGAGCGCTACTTCAAGACGAAGCTCGCCCGCGCCCCGGCGGCCAGCACCGTCGTCGTCGCGGCCGAGGGCGCCGGCGCCTCGTCGCAGTCCACGCACACCCTGGACGGCGAGCCCATGGAGGGCGTCGAGCCGACGACGACCGACTTTGCCGCCGTGAGGTCCGCGAGGACGTACAAGGTCAACGACCCGGACGCGCCCGGCGGCAAGCGCGACGTGGAGTTCGACTCGCTGGCCAAGGGGTATGAGTACGGCCGGACGGCGGTGGCGATCAGCGAGTCCGAGTGGAACGTCACCAAGCTCGACACGGTGAAGACGTTTTCGATCATCGGCTTCATCCCGTGCAGCAAGGTAGACCCCCCTATTTCTTTCCCCCCCTCTCGAGGCGAGACCTCATCAGCTGACCCGGCACCAGTTCGAGCCGTTCCTCAGCATGGGAGAGACCTGCATAACCGTAGGCCGCAAGTTCGACGAGAAGTCCCAGCTGGCCCTCTCGTCGCTGATCCACGCCTTGTTCGAGCTCGAGTCCTACGCCGTCGCCCGCCTCGTCGTCAAGGAGAAGAAGGACCCCCTCCTCGTCCTCCTCGCCCCCCACATCGAGCCCGACATGGAGTGCCTCTACGACCTGCCCCTGCCCTTCGCCGAGGACGTCCGCGGCTACCAGTTCCCGCCGCTCGACCGCATCATCACCGTCACGGGGCAGACGATCACCATGGACCACCGTCTCCTCCCTGGCGATGCGCTCAAGGACGCCATGAGCGACTACGTCGATTCGATGGACCTGGGCAGTTTTGAGAACGACGACGAGGGGTGAGTATCTCCGTTAAAAAAGGTCAGTTGGAACGTAAAGCTGACGCTGCGAAAAGAAACCCGTCAGAGTACGCGGCCATCGAGGACACGTACAACCCCATCATCCACAGACTCAACCAGGCGATCCGCCAAAGGGCGGTGAACCCCCAGGGGACCATCGACCCCGTCCCTCCCATCCTGGTCCGCTACGCCGCACCGCCAGAAGCCCTCGTGCAAAAGTCAGCATCCCAGATCGAAGAACTCATCGCAACAGCAGACGTCAAGAAAGGTTTGTCCCTTCCGCACCTACCCCTCTTCTTTCTCCTGACAACTTCGTCGTCACTGACTCGAACCTCACCACAACCACAGTCCCCCCCAAAGCAAAGGGCAAACGCAACCGCGAGACGGCCAAGCCCCTCTCGGGCCTCGACGTCGACGCCCTCCTCGGCGCGCGGCCCAAGCGCCCCAAGATCTCCGCGGACAACGCCGTCCCCGAGCTCAAGCGCGCGCTCGCGTCTGCGACGGACCTCGACGACTTCAAGGACGCCGCCGCTCAGGTGGGCCAGATCGTCCGCGACCTCGTCTCGGACAGCTTCGGCGACGCCAACTACGCCCGCGCCGCCGAGACCCTGGGCGCCCTGCGCCAGGGGCTCGCCGACCTCGACGAGCCCGCCGTCTACAACGACCTCGTGCGCGACCTCAAGAAGCGTATCTTGTCGGGCGAGCTGGGCGGGGACCGGCGGGAGATGTGGTGGCGCGTCCGGACGCTGAGGCTCGGGCTCGTCGACCAGACGGCCTCGGACATGTCGTTGGTCACGCCCGATGAGGCTGCAGAGGTTCGTCGTTCCCTCTTTTTTTCTGGTGGATTTTTACCGGTCCTTGCGCGTGTGGCTAACGAGGATGACAGTTTCTCAGGTCAGTATGATGTGTTACGAGCGGGCGTTGATATCACGATTACGAGTTTGGCAGATTTTAATATTACCGCCACCGGCGAGACTTCTTATTTCATGTCATTGCGATGTGGACTCTTTGTGGTCGTGACCAGTAGCCGTGCCTGATGTGCCTCCACGTGATAGCATCATGAATAATCTCTCAGAGCTGGTGAGAAATCTACGAACACTGTTGACAGACGATGGATAAGGAAAGCGATGTAGTTTCTATCAACGAAACAGTTCGGCAGAACTCACGAAGACCTGCTGTTCCCTGAATCCTTTTGCCATCGTCTACGCACTGGTGGCTATCCACTTCCGAAGAACGACTCTCCATCCAAGTGTAAGCTCTCAACCGTAGCCTCTGTTCATTCCTTCGCCACCGCCTGAACCGTCTTCTTGGCGTCCTCCTGCTCACTCAGGCGCGAGCGGACGGCCACGCCAAGCATGGCTCGCAGGGTGTAAGCAGCGTCATTGCCCGCATTGTGGAGGTTCTGGTGCTGGATATCCAGGTCTCCCAGGACGAAGTGGAGAGCACGTCCCTGCTCGCCCTCGCGCCAGGCCTGGTGCATGTCCTTCGTGTCAAGGCAGCGAATCATGCCGTTGAGGCTCCAGGGGTGGACATCCATGCTGGCCAAGTAGTTGAGGTCGGAGTCGAGGTCGTGGCCGACGAGGACGATGTTGCGGGGACGGTTCTCTCCCTGGGGAATGCCGCGGACCGAAAGCTCACGGAACGCGGAAAGAACCTTCTCTTGAAGCTCGCTCTTCTTGGGGTACTCGCTCTCGCTGCTTCTTGTTAGCCGGTACGCTGGATTTTCGAGAGAAGAGGTGAATTACCCAAAATCGAAGAGCTCAGGGCAGCCTCTGACGAACTTTTTGTTGCGCATGTGCTTGAACTCCCGGGTGATGAGGTGGCGGCTCTTGATGTGAGCGAACCAGTTGCGTCCAATGTCGCCCGGAGGAACCCCGGCGATGTCATTGGTATCCAGAGTGGTGATGCCAACCTCCAAGATCGTGCCATGGTGCTCCTCCGCAACTTCGATGTCGATGCACATGAACACAACGTTCTTCTCAAAGGCATAAGGAACAGCTTGGTCGGGCGAGATCTTCTTGACCTGGTCGCCCGAGGCGACGCCGGGGAGAGGGCGCAGGCCGAGGTACAGCTGGGCGTCGTAGTTGAGCTCCTTGCGCTTCTTGGCACTGTCCCGTTTCTTCTTCTGGTTCTTGGACTTGGCCTTCTTCTCAACATGAGCAGTCAGGTTACTCATCAGCATGTCCAGGCCGTGGACAGTGATGTCGTCGCCGGCGTCGTCCTCCTCGGGGAGAGGAATGGCATCCCGCAAGGCTCTGTACTCGCTGTTCGACGAGGAACGGCCCAAGTACTTCGGGCGTACGACGCAGCTCGAACCAAACTGTATATAGAACTTCTCGGAGGGCTGGCCGGCAGGGATGGTGAGCTTCGTCTGAATGGAAGCATTGACGACGTCCAAGAAGTGCTCAAATTGCTTGGTGGGGACAAATATGAAGGGAGGCCGATCGAGCGACCGGGGATTGTAGACGTAGAAGCTGGAGAGATCAGTATAGGCAGAAACAAAAGGGTATGGGCTCACCTACAAGTCCCAAGTGTGCTCCTCCGTCATTGCTTCGAAGAAGGGAAGAGCCTACCGACGTGAGAATGCAAACGTATCGATCAGGTTAAGATAGGCTCACCTTGGGGCGATTGGTTTTGCCAATGTAGCTCGACGGATATCGCTGGACTAGGTCCCAGGCGACGAAGAACGCGTTTTCCTCGGAAACATCGCCGGGCTTCATCTTCTCGTATTCGGGAAAAGTGCGCATCATGAGTGTGTTGTAGTCGTCAGTGGACAGCTTCTCAGACCTGGAAGGCACGAGGGGGGGTTCGTTGGAGTTCTCTTTGGTCTTGGCGATTGACCTGGCGATGGGCTTTCCTTCCCTAACTGCTTTCTCGATGGCAGTATGACGGTCGAGCTCGGTGGGGTCGAGGACTATCTCCTCAACGAATTCAGACTCGGTCTCGGTGGGTTCCTTGAACTGAAACTTTGGGCCCAGGACGTCAATGAGGTGGTTGATCAACCCAGGGTTGCAGAGGTGCGACTCCGACTTGGTGGGCTGAGGTGACTCCATTGTTGTAAGTGGGTGTGATAGTGCTTTTCCAGGCTGCAGGAAGCCGAGATTGAATGTGTCTCTTCTTTTCAATGGCTGAAGATGTAGCAGGGACGTGTTGTTGTGACGGGGATCAGGTAGGGAGGTAGGTAGCTAGGCACGTACCTTGGTTCTTTAAGTCAAAGACAGCAGGTGCTGAACATCAGGTTGAGGAAGGAGCAAGATGTGAGCTTAGAAGTGACTTTCTCTCTCTTTTATGCACAGAAGAAACATTTGTCTGCTCAAACCTAATCAGACCTAAGACCTGGGCGGCCCAGCTTCGTTTGCACGGGTATGTACATGGAAGGCTTCCTAACGAACAAACGGCAACACCTGCAATCCATTACCCGCCCAACTGTTTGTATTAACTAGGCTTTGCACAGATTGCACAACCAAACAAGTAGTATCCCATGCTTTCCCATGTCGCCGGTGGTAATGTATATGTTCATGTCAAGCCTTGGCTGCTCAAATCGGGAGCTCCAAAGGTGTTGCACATCTTTCTGGTGGCCAGGTAGAACCAATGAAAGTTTGATAAGTCAGAGGGAGTGGAAAGAAGAGTCCAAGTTCATCATGTGGTACTCCATACATCTAACTCAGTAGGAGTACCTAAGAGAGTACATCCAACGAGTGTGTTAAATAGCACATCTCAACCATGACTTTGTGATCCCTTAAGCAGCTGTAGCCGCGCCTGTGACGGGGGAGATTTCCTATGTGCTTTCTGTTAGCTACCAGCCAGTTCTATTACCACAACATTTTCCTTTTACCCATTTACATCGCCTATGTCTATGTCCGCGAGTATCTCTGTCCTATCACTAGGTAATACGTTGATAGACACAATGACGGACAGGGGAAGGGAGGGAAGCCTGTGGGTGGGATAGGTCCTGACAGCTAACTCACTGGCTTCTTGTCGGAACATCCATTCCCACCAGGCAAGAGAGTACTACTTTTGAATGAGAGAAACAAAGAAGACAACCGGGGGATGCCCTGTAAGATGCTCAATCCATGATGAAGAGCAGGTTTTATACAGCTTCATCTCCTCCCACAGCTACCCTACTTGGGGGTAACCTCTTCCCTGGACACCCACGTGAGTGATGACTCGTCCGAGACACCATCGTCCAGACATCCATAGATCAGTCATGGGCTCATAGGTGGCCAGTAGGTTTAGTCAAAGCAAAGACCCTCTCCCTTCAGACTGCCGAGCCAACTGGGCTCCGTCTGCGGCGAAATAGATATCAGTGGCCCCTTGATCATCTATCACCCAACTCTTGTCAACCCAAGTCAAACCGCAGTCAACAACATCACATTCGGCATCGTCACAGCATCAGGGATCAGTACGTAAGAGAGAAGAGAGACGATGGGGCCTCGTGCCATTAAATACCCATTCCACCAAAACATGCCCCGCGGGGCCGGACTTCCCCCTTCTTAGCCGCAGAACCCATCCAGGACTCTGAATCAACCACTATTCCCTCCCCGCCGCCTTTGTCTTTTCGATAAACCCTCGGGAACCAACCATTTTTAAGAAAAACGCCGCCGCTATGAAGAACGACCAGTCTGTTATACAAGAACAACCCCGCCGCAGTTGCAGCTTCCCCCCTATAGGTTCCGAGACCCGGGGGGTTCATAGCTGACTCTCTGCGGGGGATATATACATCATCTCCGTTCGTTCGTTCGTTGTTGTACACATGTATATATGCTTTCTTCCATCACTCGGACAAAAGAATGCCGCCGTCGCCGTCGCCGCCGCTTTAGGACGTGGTCTTCTCGAGAAGCTCCTTGGCCTCGTTGACCTTGGTCGCGAGGTACGGGCTTCCGCCGCGGTCGGGGTGGTTGAGCAGCATCAGCGTGCGGTGCTGCTTGCGGATCTTGTCGCGGGTGACGCCGCTCTCCCTGCAGGTTATCATCAGTAAACCGTCGCAAGCCACTTCTTCCTTGCTCCTGCAGAAGGCGCCGTGAAAACTCACTGCAGAGACAGGATCAAGCAGGCCTCGCGCTTGTTCATCCGCGGCTCGAAGCCGCCCTTGTAGAAGGCCTTGCCCATCGCGCCCACGCCGCCGCGGGATCGGCGCCACGCGACCAGACCAGCACGACCCTGCGCAGAAAAAAAAAAACGTCAGTCCTTGGTTCGTCCGGTTACGTTACAACCCCGTCCTCGTCCATGGCGGGGGGAAGAAACGAGGAGAGCTCAACGCACCAGGAAAGCTGCAACGGCAGCGCCGGCTCCGATGGCGATGACAGACATGATCGATGTGTTTTTCGGTGTCGGTAAACGGGGGGAACGTTTCGATTAGGTGGTTGAGCTTTCGCGCGCGTATAAGCGGTGATGGTGGTGGTTGTGGTGGTGGTGGGTGGATATCGCCAGAGAAGATGCTAGATGGAGACCGAGCTTTTTTTTTTTCTATGTCACCATTGCCGCTGTCGGGCGAGTTCGCCGCCCATCAAAGGAAAGCCGCGATGCGCCGACAGCATGGCCCGTGCGCCCGGGGATTGTTCGGAAGACTCATTGTTCCGAACCAATTTTTGGGGAGAGCCGGGCCCGCCCACCAGTAGCCACCTGCCAGAGACCTCGAACTGCTGTGTGAAGCAGAGCACCAGCGGGTCAGGGGTTCCCTTGGACGGTCCACCAATCCCAGTGCCAACCTGATCTTATCGGTCGCGTCTCGCCCCACTAATCTGCCAATCGATAAGCCTCCAAGGCAAAGAAAAAATTCTAAAAAACTTCCCAGGCGACAAGGTCCCCCGATTACGATCACCGCCTTCCGCTGAACGAGAGGGAAGCGCCGCCAAAACTCTTCTTTTTTTGTATCGAATACCGTGATACCCGTGCAGGTGTCAACGCCGTCGCAATGAGGTATGCTATTCTTTATTTAATTGCTGATCTCCCAGTCTTCAAAGAATGTCCTAGCTGAAGAATGCTTGGATGGGGGTGGGATGTGGTAATGATCAATATCATCATCTAACTAACTTGCCTCGTAGAATCGAGACGTGCTACTTTTGCAGTCGCCCTGCTTACCCGAGCAAGGGCATCACCTTCGTCCGCAACGATGCCAAGGTCTTCCGCTTCTGCCGGAGCAAGTGCCACAAGAACGTACGTCCCCTTCGAAACCGAATACACCTTCTCTCCCCTCCGGCCCTTCGAGGACGAATCCAAAACACACGAAAACGAATGCTAACAACACCACCCCCCAACAGTTCAAGATGAAGCGCAACCCCCGCAAGCTCAAGTGGACAAAGGCCTACCGCGCCTCGGCGCACAAGGAGATGACCGTCGACTCGACCCTCCAGTTCGGCGCCCGCCGCAACGTCCCCGTCCGCTACGACCGCGACCTCGTCGCCAAGACCCTCAAGGCCATGGAGCGCGTCTCCGAGATCCGCTCCCGCCGCGAGCGCGTCTTCTACAAGAAGCGCATGCAGGGCAAGCGCGAGCGCGAGATCGCCGCCGCCCGCAAGCTCGTCGCCGAGAACGAGCACCTCCTGCCCCGCCTCCGCGGCTCCGAGAAGAGGCGCCTCGCCGCCGAGGGCGCCACCGAGGACGAGATCGCCGCCCTCGAGGCCGAGGGCCGCCTGGCCGCCCGCTCCGCCAACAAGGCCGGCAAGGTCTTCGGCAGGGAGAAGGTGCGGCAGCGCGTCACCGTCGACGGCGACGTCGTCGAGGAGCGCGAGGGCGTTGTGCAGGAGGACGACGCCGAGTGGGACGACGAGGAGGGCGACGACGACGACGACGTTGACATGGAGGACTAAGAGGGCGAATCTCGGAGAGAGGGAAAGGGGGAAAAAGAAAAGAAGAACGAGAGAAAGAAGAGAAAAGAGAAAAATGCTAATCGAGTACCTCCTGGTCCCCCACCCCACCCCAAATCCTTTTCCCCGGGGGGGCCAAGGTGGTACTGCTGTTCGGGTTTTCTGGCGTTCAGGGATACAAAGGCGGTAGCATCGACGGCGTTGGTGGCTCTGAGGAATTCCAAAAGAGAACAAGTAAAAACAACTTATTCGGGACCAGTTTCAGAACGGTCCGTCCTCTCAGTCGCCGCCTTTTGCCTTGCCTTCCGTCCCGTCGCCCGTCGCTCCACCCTCGGAGCCTCGCGAGGCCCCCGGGTTTTTGCCGCAAGCAGCACAGCAGAGCATCAGCGCAGCGAAGTCTTTCCACGGGACTCTTTAGGTTGCGAGCCCGTGTCGGTGCCCGGAGCGGGGCACCAAGTCTTTCACATGAGAGCCGGGAGAGATAGATATCCAAATTCAAGCCGTAAATACCGTCATCAAGAGAAGGCCGACCAGAATGTGAACCGCCCAAAGCAGGCGTCGCGGGTATCAATACGTCCAATGTCTTACAAGCTTTCACCCTCCACCGAATCCCTTTCATCCCCTCACTCTTGGACCGACGAGAGCATTCCTCCCATCATGCTGAGCCTCGACCTCCAACGGCTGGACTCCTGCCATTGGGGCATCTTGCCGATCTGGCCTAGAAACCAATCACGCGACCTCCTTGCTCTCTTTGGCGGAAAGATGCTGGTACGCCTTGGGTGGCATCGCAAGCCCCGCCTCGACGTCCTCGATGATCTTCTTCTCGAGCGCCTCCTTGCGCTTCACGTCGTCCTCGCCCAGGTCGCTCCCGGGGACAGCCGCATCGCCGTAGTTTCCTGCGCCGCCACGCCCCGAGGCGCCCCTCGACGACCGCGCCAGGCTCGCGCTCACGGCTGCCCGCGTCTTGTCCGCGGCCTCCTCCTGCTGCTTGGCATTCGGGAGCGAGGCGGTGTCGTGAAAGTTGCCGGCCCCACCTCGGCCAGCTCGCGCGTACGCCGACGAAGTGTTCGGCGATGTCGGGCTGGTTGTCGGAGCTGCCGCGTCCTTTTGCGCTTCAATGTCCTGCAGTTGGTGGCATGAGTCCATATATCCGTTACGGGTAGGTTGTTCTGAGGAATGGACGCTCTTGGACGACTTGTTGAATGTCCGTCCCTTCATGAGCGAATAGAGACTGCGCGTACCTCTGGATTGGCCTTCTCGACGTCCTCGACGTCCTTTTTCGAGTAAAAGTTGCCTGCCCCACCCCGGCCGACTTTACGGAAGACGTCAGACATGACGATGGTCAGTGGGTATTGGATTTCTCCAGGTCAAATTGTGTCTAAATGCCAGACAGCTCGCTTGATGAGCGAGAGGAAAAACAATCAGTGCAAAGAAGCGACCAGACGGCCCAGGCTTGTTGGAAGCGCAGTCAACGACTGTCCGGGTCGTATCTCTGGTATCACTGATAAGGGCCAGGACTCAACGAGAGTGACGTGCGGTTGTGTTGTAAATGAAAGTCATTAGCGGCCTTGTCGCTTGGCAGGTGTGGCGCCGCGGGGTTAATCAGAGCGAGAGAGCTGGGTGGCAGTCTGCACTCTGCAGAGCCCCGACCACGTTATCAGCGTCCGCAGCCGGCCTGGTCTATTTTTTACTCGGAAACATTCCTTTGTCTCTGGTTGAAGACACATCCGTTTCCTCTGGTTACCGGTCACCGGTCGCCCGAGTCTTCAACACCTCAGACGGCTCTGTGCTTCTTGCGAAGGCGTCCGTCTGTTTGCTTCTCTTCGCGAAGCGTGAACGCATGCGGCTATTGGACGAGCTTAAAGTGACGCAGCACCCGCGCGCCGATCGCTGCGTTCGAACACGGTATCCGGCATTCTCATCCTGGACATCCCCAAGTGTGCGTGCGACTTAGAGACCGGGAAGCGTCGATTTTCTGCTCGGTTTCGGGCATATTCGAAAGGGAGATCGACAGGTACATCGACAAGGCCCCTTGATTACAGAATGACGACCGACGACGTTCGATTGTTGTGCAACAAACAACAAGACCCTTTTGATGCCATGGAACCGATTCAGAAACGGAATGACAGGTGCCCGTCTTCCGGGACAAGCTTTCCCACAACAGCTCTCACGAGGGCACCCTCCAGAAATAATTCAAGGGTCCAACCCCCTCTTCCAACTTCTGTGCGAAGGGGGGAGCGGAACGCACGGGAGCGGCAGCACCGTAAACCTTCTTTTCTGACCCCCGATGAACTTTCCGCAACATTCGGCCTGTGTGTGTGTGTGTGTTGAGTGCTCCATCCTCTGCAGAAGCAGAGTGCCTGGAATCAAGGAAGCAGCACAGGAATCCACGTGGAATCACTCTCCTGACGCAGGTACGCCGCCTCCGGAAAAGTTGGCAGAAGCAATAGTTCGAGCCACGAGGGGAACATGTCGAAGATGGGTTTCGCAATGATAACGAACCTACACAGTCCAGTGGTACTTTGCGGTACGTATGGGTACCTGACAGGCGTGCGGATACATGCCCTGTATCCACACACATCACATCGACAGGGCTCCTGATAGCGACACGCACCTGGTGGAGACTGGAGGGGTGATGTGCAGCAGCTACCGCGAGAGGGGCTTGCCAGACGTGCTGTGCTGATCGACCTAGCCAATTTCTGAAGTATCGCCCGGTGGCGGCTGGCATTATCTCCGCCCTTCGCTGAGGCGTGCTCTCGTCAACGTGACGCGGGGACGGCAGCGCCTTGATAACAGGGCCGGCCCGGGGGTGGAAAGGAACTGGTGAGGCCGACGGATGAGCGAGCCTGGCCACAAGTCATCCCGATGCCGGTCAAAAAAGAGGGAAAAGAGGAAATCCCATACTCACGTAAGACGGTGTGTACGAGGCGCAGGCCGGGCCCTATCTCGTGCTCGATCCCATGACCTCCAAGAAGCAGGCATCTTCCTGAACCATGTCTCGTTTCTTTGTCAGACGCGAGGTCGGCCGTGAAGCTGCCACCTCAGTCGGGAAACCTTATCTTCTCGGTGAGGCAGGGTTTGTCCGTACACTACGGAGTACACTCCCAAACTCCGTCCCGGCACAACCGTTTTGTGCAATTGTGCTGCGACTGGCGATCGGCGGGAACTCCTTCCCCGACGGGATAGCTTTATGCGCGGTGAACCCAGCTTCGGGATGGCATGGCACTGTCCACTGTCCACTGTCCACTGTACAGCGGCGGGTGAGGGGTGCAGCTGCAGCAGCTGCAGACGCCGTGAAGCAGGCCATGCCCCTGGGGCTTGTGTCTCAACTGCCCTACAGAACCACCCTGCTGAAGTTTTGCGAGCAATCGACGATTCGGCTTGTGGCATCCTCTCCATCCGCGCGGCGAACTGGGACCACCCTGCTTCGCTGGCCCGACAAAGGGGGATAGAGTTGGCGATCGACATCCAGTTGACAGTTTGGCTGTGGAGCACTCCGGTGTTGGGGTCTTGGGGTGTTTGCCCTTAGTGTGCCGCGCAAGTCCAACTTTTGACAAATTTTTTGGCCAGGTCGTCGGAGCACAAACCGATGAGAATACGTGCCTTGATTTGTTCAGCTGGAGTAGGGATTGGGTAGCTGCCTGACAAAGTCGTTGGAACCGTTGTCGATCACGGGCATGGATCTGTAGCCTCGACGTCCATGTAGAACCATGATGCTTAGTGCTGAAGAAAAGAGAGCGTTCGGTGGAATATCAAGTAAAGCGGCTGACAGGCCAGGCGGCGATGAGCTTGAGAGCAGGAACCATGTCGACAATTCGGTTCCTTGAGGTGCCGTTGATTTAACGCCAACAAGCTGCTAGCTGCCAACTTGGCTCTTGCGTGGATCAGACGCAGCTCAAGTCGAAAGTGTACATGCAGATTCGGACAACTGTCCTTTCCTTGCCATAACACAACTCCCTGTGTATAGTGTGCTGAGACACGGCCGGTTTGCCACAACGTTAATGTCGAGGGTTTGGGCAAGTGCCTGCTGTCATGTATGCGGCGCACGCTGCTGTGGACTAATGAATTCTCCAGCCCAGAGCTCGTCGTGAAAGACGCCCCAGCGTACCGCGAAACCACGTTCTCGGAAGATTGCGAGAACGCTCGTGTATGGGGCACCCGAGGCAGTGGTAATCCAAAGAAGGATAGAACATATTACCTGAGAGTTTGTTTGGAATCAATCGCAATTCTCAATGGCAAGCTAATCAACCTTCTGGCGGTGCTGTTTCTGGGCCCAAATGGGCAACTGGGAAAGACGTAAATGGAAGCAACAATGACCTTGGCAAGCAAGAGGTGGCTGGCGCAGTAAAGGACTCGTCACATCAGACGGCTGTCGCGGAATGGGGCTCGGTGCTCTTCTTTCGCCGAGACACCTTGAAGACATCGTTGTTAATGTTGAGGTGTCGCCGAAGGCAGGTCCACGGCAGACACCGAGGATGGTTTTGCGTGCATTCAAAGCGTCACTTTTGGCAAGTGAAACTCCGATCAACCAAGGCTGGACTGGGACGATGGCCGCGCCCTGTGACGCAGCCATTGCATACTGAAAGCATTCCGATGGTAGAGGTTCTGGGAACTCGGGAAGCGCGGGTCTCCATTCTGGTGGCTTGTCCATGTCCGGAGTCGGGCGGGCCGGTCGGTGTTGGAAAGAGTTCTTCGCTGACGATCCGTTGCGTCGCGTGCCGTTTGCTCACTGTTGTGGTGCAGAATGCCCGCTGCCCAGACATTCCAGCAAACCTGAGAAGCGAAGATGCAGGAAAGAATGGCGTCAAGTGGCGAGACTGATCCAATCTGACCGGAAAGGATGCGGCGAAGAGACGAGCTGGGCGACGGGCCTGCATCGGAGGGTGCACAAGGGACGACGGGAGGAGCGGCGCGCCGCCAGAGCCACGAGCCCACCCGACTTGCCTAGAGCAGAAGGCCGCATGGCGCCCGACGGAGGAGAGAAGAGAGCAGCTGACCGTCGTGACCGACCCGAATCGCAAAGGCGGTCCTCTAGCACGGAACTGGCGCGACGGGAGAGAGACGGACCTTGCGGATTGTGGGAGCAGCGGCGTGTCTGAACAGACCACGAGCAACTGCGGTGAGGAGGGATACCTGGACAGCATCCAGGCTTGCCGCGCTGGGACCCTCGCATCCCATTCTCCAGTTGATTGCTGGGCAGGGCGGCGCGCGCGCGCGCGAGCTGAGTGAGGCCTGAGATACGAAGCGAGGTCCGGGCAGTTTGTTAGTAAGGCTCTGGCGAGGCGAAGCGAAGCAAGGCAGGCAACGTGTCCGCAACTGTCCACCGACGTCCGTCGTATAATACCTCAAAAGTGCGCGGAAACGCAGAAACGCAGCGGCTTTGACAGGACGCGCAACTGCGGCAAAAAGGCCGGCAGCATCTTCATCGGATTCGCTCTTTGAGCGCCCAGACCAACCCTCTCATCGGATAGCCCCAGGCAGTCGGTCCCAGCCGCAAAGTCCTGTGATTTGTGGTCACCGGGAGGGGCCTGCATTGGCAACCAAAAGTGGTGGTGGTGGTGGTGGTGGTGATGGTGTTGGTGATGGATTGGCATGTCGTTTGGCCACGGGGCTGGGTGGTTACTGGCTGCCTACCACCTACCTAGAAGGCAAGGCAAGTGTGCCTGGGTGAATAGGTACGTACCTAGAAACCTTGGGTAGATTGACCTTACCTAAGGCATTGTTGAGTTGGGTTGAAAGAGGAGAAAGAGTGTGGGGCAAGGAGGGGAACGCAGAGACACTGGATGGTCCGTCCATGGAGGAGGGAGGGGAAGGGGGTGTGAATTGAAGGCCTCAAAAGGGAGTTGAGGAAGGCATGACCTTACCCAAATTTGGATGGTGGCTCTCCATCGTTGCAGTCGCCGCCGTCGCACTCTCCAAATACAACCGAACTGTGTACCAACTGTTTTTTTCTATTCTCCATTCTGTACGGATAGACTCGTTTCTTATTCAACTAGTCCGATCTCTTCTGTATTTCCTCAACGAACGGTCTTTCTTTTACCCCTTACCTTCATACTCGAGACGGATTGCACCTTCTGCCCCTTGATGACAAAAATGGAGTCAATGAGACTTGGTCCGTGTTGGCTCTGGTCAGAATAACTACGTCACTGTCGCCGGGTACGGACGGACATTCCCCAGGTATCCGTACACAGTTCCCCACTGTGTATTCGTCAGAGCACTGCCCGCCATCGCCACACAGTGCTGGTTTTCTCTATGAGTACAGACACTGTGAATCTACTCGAAGGGGTGGCTCTAGCAGAGGTGACCAACTGAGGGAGATGCTCAGGTACCTTTCTGCCTTTGAAGCATTGGCCCTGCACTGTGCAAAGAACGGGCAGGTACTAGGTATTTGCCCAGCATGATTCCAGAGAGGTTGTCGAACAACAGTAGGTATTAGCCTAGCCTCTCCGAGGAGGTTCCCTCTTCCAGTCAACTCAGCTGCGCCGTCGAAGAACTGTCTCCAGCTTGGCTCCCGTGTGATCAACGATCAACACCACTATCGGGGATTTTTTCTCTTTATCGTTTCTTTTCTTTTCTTTTTTTTCTCATCGCGTATGTCGGTACGCAACTGCGTAACGTCAATAACTCCCATCAGCAGCAACGGCAACAGCAACAACTCAACCCCAAGAAAAGTGTCGCAAGGAAGCGGGGAATACATGTTGTCATGGCTGTCAAGACTCATCAATAGCAGAGTCACTATTAGAGCCTGAACACAAAAGGCACACAAGTCGGCAATTGAAGAAACACAGGCAGCGTCCACCCGAGTTCTACTTGCTCACCCCCGTACCTACCGAGGTAACTCATTTCAACGTATCTAATATCTTGTATACCCTGATATTAGGTAGGTACGGATACCTCAACGAGCATCATCTACAGACGCAGCATGCTTTTCTTTTCTTTTCTGCCTCCTCCCCGGGCCTGCTCAGTGCTGCCCTGTCCCTACCTACCTACCTTACGTGAGGTACCTAACTACCCGTGGGCCATGGAGGCTAACCCCTCACTCGGTCACGGCACAGCACAGCGCATTGAGCACAGCTCACACAGCTCACAACCTTGCCTTGAAGCTCGGCTCGCATCGCATCGCATCGCACAGCACAACATCACCGCACAGCACAGCACAACACAGCACTGCCCAACATACCTTGAGCATTCTGTCTGGCGTGGCATGACATGGCAACGCATAGAAACCAAAACACCGCAAAGGTACGCTACACTACTGCGTTCCTCCCCGCGTCCGCTAACTCTCGTTTCTGATCCGACGAGGAACCACTTCTCCAGTTAATTGAGGACCGGACGCGACCATGCTCCAATGTTCCAGCTCTAGCTCCAACTCCAGCTCCATCCAGTCTTGAGTTCAACCCCAACGTCCAGCATCCGGGCCCGGGAGCAGTGGAATGACTTCCGGTTGAGGTACGGGTACCTACCTGATGGAGCTATCAGGCCAGGGGGGGAAGCGAAGCTGTCGTGGGGTGCGACAACGCAACTACAAACCTGGGCGTTCGCCGAAACATGCCACTTTACTGTCGATGAGCCTCTCGCTTCGACCAAGACAACGCGCTTGACAAGCCAGTTGTCTCAATCATTCCACCTCGGGTTTCCTCGCGAACGGCTGCTCTCACGATAGGAACGCGCAGTATCCAGTGGGGAGGATGAGGAAGAGGAGAAGACAACAGGAAAAAAATAATACTTTGGCTGGTCACGAGTCCTTCGAAATCCCGACATTTCTCACTTCAGACAACGAGACGACAACGCGACGGGGGTCCCAGAACAGAGCAGAGGCATCCGCACCAAATTAAGCCACCCTCGTCCGGTAAGACCAAGGCACGAGTCCACCTTTTGGTGTGAGACGGGCGAGGCACCTGTACCAACAAAGAACGGCGGCCCTCAGGTAGGGCTTTCGTTGCCCAGTGTTGGGCATCTTTACCTCCGTTTTATCATACACTTCAATCTCGTTTGAAGCCTTTAACGACATCACCCACATCTCTCTACCGCCCCACGTACGGCACAATGAATCGAATAGGGTCCGGAGGCAGCGACGGAGTTGCAGTGGTAGCTAGTAAGCAGGCTTCCAAAAGTACAACAAGACCAGCCGCCTTCAGCATCAGCAGAGAGTGCCATTGCCAGGCACATATTGCTACTATTTACGATATGCAACCCAGGCACGCTATCGGCGCTGACCTCCAAGGATTGGCTGATGGATCTGGCTGGACTGGACTGAGGCCGGGGACAGCGACTGGGGCCTGGGACTGGATGGGGCCTGGCTTGGTCAGGCTCATGGGTGCACCCCTCCCCGAGTGACCTCTTCCCCGCCGCATCGGCGCCTTGAGAACACGCCCATCGCTCGGTAGGCCGACCATCGCTCGCCCAGGAAGAGGACAGAGGGGACAAGGAGGACAGGCCACGGGCCATGCTCCACGCTTCCATGCTCCTTGTTCCTGGCGCCCGTCCTCAGCCCACAGCGTCGCCAGCGCCGGTGCGGGTGCGGGTGCTGTGCTGCTCTGCTTGCCAGACGCCAGGCAAGAGCCAGCACCTGCCCAAAGCCCTTTCCTACACTATCACTATGGTGTATTAGTGCAGTTGGGTGTTTGTACTCTACACTGTGGGATACGGAGGGAGGGACGGCCTACCTACTCTCGTGGCCGCTCCCAACTCAAAGTCTACGCCTCCTTTTCCTCGCCCCACCCCTCCCTGGTCCGCCACACTCTCTGTCCTCTTTCGCCGGCGCTCTTTCGACCATGTACACTGCGTCTCGTAGTGTACAGTATGGCGGAAGGAGAGGAATACATGCATACCCACCGGAGCAGCAGGTGGGAGGGAGTGTCGTGAACCAGACAGAGAGAGCGAGAGAGAGACTCAGACCTGCCCCTCCCCTCCCTCCCTCCCTCCTCCTCCTCCTGGCACATCCATGGTCGGGGAAGCGGCCAATGGATACTCGTCCCCGGCCAGCGCTTCTCTTTCATTCTGGCGTCTTGGAAAAAGGGCTGTCTGCTGGTCTGTTTCGCCCATCGCTGGACTTTTTGGGTCCTTCTTTCCAAACGCCCTCTGTCTCGAGCCCACAACTTTTCCTCTCACTCAGCTTCCGTCCATACACGGCAGACCACCAGCAGCAGCAGCAGCACACGCGGCAGAAACGGAACACAAGAGGAAGGGGAAAGAAAAAAAAAGTTGAAGCGCGGCCTGGACCTCGACGGCCCTTTTGATCTTCACTCGACTAAACTCCAAAGCACCCCCCCCCAAACCGTTCAAGACCAATACCACCTCCCACCACATGCTGTCCGCTGGCCCAGCTCGGAGCTACTAGACACACCCACCCACAGACACACACCCCTGTCGAATTGCTGTTCCTCCCCAAAATAATATTATTTCTTGGGTTCGGAGACCGTCTTTGCGACTCACACATCACCTACCTTCTCGCCTACCACCATCCAGCACTACCACAAGAATCACGACCACGTCCGCCAACGACTACGTTCCTACGATAATCCAGCAAGGGACAAAGTGTTCGACCACTCGTGTCGAACCTGATCAGCATCGGTAGTTGGCAATGGCCTCCTCAAAAGTATGCCCGACCTCGGGATCCAAACCCATGCCCTGCCCTGCCTAGCTCGCTCCCGTCACGCACCCGCAACCCAGTCACCCGCGCTGACCACTTGTCCTCCGTCCTCAGGAAATGCAGCAGACTACGAGGCCATTGAACCAGCACCGTCCATCGCTCTCGTCTGCCTCATCTTCCGGACTCACTACACGACAATCCCACTCCCGGACGAACTCACACTCGATCCTGGGCGGCGCCCTCAATGCCAACCACCGTGTCACCCGCCGAAAGTCCATGACAAACACCGCGGCGAACGCCGCAGCCATGGCAGCAGCAATCAAGGAGATTGGAGGAGACAAGATCACGCCCCTTGTCGTGACCTCTCGCCGTAACACGGCGTCAAAGAGCGCTGCCGCGCGCGCCGCCATCGTCGGAAGTCTTCCTTCCCCTCCGGCGAGCCTGCCGACGCAAAAGTTCCTGGATGGGAAGACGGACATCCACGAGAGCGCCATTGAGGACGAGCCGAACAATGCATCAGGCGACGAGGGCGAGAGCGCCCAGAAGGCCCGCATCCGTCGCGCGAGCGACGGGCAGCCTCTCGTCAAGGAGGGCAGCCGGAGGTTCAACCGCGTTGAGCTCAAGTGCGAAAAGTGTGGAAAGGGATACAAGCACAGCAGTTGCCTGACCAAGCATTTGTTCGTTCCCTTCCCCTCCCCCCGCATCCCCATCCTTCGTTTCCCTGGCCTGGGCATTCGCGTCTCGCGAAAGCTGGACCAGGCGCGATGAACACGTGTTGTGGCCAGGCGGTTTGTTGACTCATTTCTGGTCAGGTGGGAACACACTCCCGAGTGGTCTTTGACTTCCAAGTTGCTTATCTCCAAGCATCAACAAGTCCAGCTCTTGGAGGCTGCTTCCGTCCTGCTGACGATGAACCATGGCAAGGACGAGGCTGACGCAGCCACGCCTCCGGATTCTGCCAAGGATTTCCCCAGTGACCAAGAATCTGCCTCCCCCGCTGCGTCTGGATACTCGGACGAGCGACACAGCTCTGCCGATACCACTCCCCCACCTCAATTGGAAGGATTCGTCTCGTCCGATCGGTCGTTTGCGAAGAGATACGGTTCGGGAAGCGGGTTCGGTCGGTCGTACCAGTCGGCGCCATCCACCAACCCTCTCATAACGGGCAGCGTGCCCCATGACTCGGGTTTCTCTTCCCACTTTCGCCAGAACAGCCAGGACCAGAGGCCACCGTCTTCTGGAAGAAATGCCACGGGTCAAGAAGATCGAGACCTGGCGGCTGCCGTGGAGCTCCTCAGCTGCAGCTTCAACAGCAACACCGGGCGCACCGTGACGATCCCCGAGGACGCCCCTCCGGTCCCTCCGCTACCAGCACAATACCTCGACCAAGCCGCGTCGTTCTCCAGCGCGGGATTCAGCGTTGGGTTCGGTGCCGGGTTCCTCAACAGCTTCCCCAGCAGACAGCCAGAGAGCTTCACGCGAGGCGAGCTTCGAAATGTCGATGTCAAGATGGAGGACAACGACAGCTTGATGGATGATGACGACTTTGACCGCCGGTCTCGATCTCGGAGCGACGAGGATGACGACGGCGTCTTCGGGCGAATGGAAGAGTAGCGAGCATGCTTTCGACCATTGATGCCGACGATATCTGAGGATATGAGTACATGACCGAGAAGGAAGGAAGAGGGGGAGCAATTGTTTCTTTTGTACCACCATATACTAAACCCTGTAAATGAGGTGGTTCCGTCTCCGCCGCCGATCTCTCAGCACCAAGGAGTGGAGGGCCCGATATTGCATCATACGGCCAGGCCATGCAAGGCACGGCACGGCGATGAAGGACGAGGCAAGGAGATCGAGATTGCATCTCCACGAGGTTAAAGTGAGAGACGGAGAGCGCGTCGAGCGAACGCCCGCAACAATCACACCGATGGATCCAACGAGACAAAATGATTGCGGTATATGACAGACCGCGATGCTCTTTTGCTCAGTTTGAGGCCAGCATAAGACGTATAAAGAAAGAAGAAAAAAAAACGATCAAAATTGACATGTGCCCGACGTGACCTGTTCCTATGTATGGCATGGCCTTTAGTGACGGGGGACAGTGGCAATGATGATGGATGGCTGGTGTTGGGCCACAGCTCATGTTTACCACCCCCATCGGTTGGCTGGATAGACCAGGCAGCTGCAGCTGGCAGGCCGAAGCCAGACGCAACCTTAGCAGCGCCTCGCACCCGGAGCAGACGCGGAGCTTTGCTCCTGCAGGCGAAGATTTGCATGTGAGCTCATCAAGCTTTCCAAGATCACACAGGAACCCAAGCAAGCACGGGCTGGTGGAACAGGAACAGTTGGGAGAGCGTCATGAGAAGGAAAATCTTGCCCGAGGACTGGAAAGAAGGGGGTCATCTCGGTATTTCATGTTTCTAGGATGATCGTATGGCACAATAAAGTATTGTTATTGGGAGAGGTAGGAAGGAAAAGGAAAAGCAGAAAAAAAGAAAACAGAGAGAAGGAAAAGAGGAAAAAAATCTGCAAATCACGACTGGATAAAACGGAGCAGTAAAAATCGACCCTTGCCGGCATCCGCAGCGCAGTGGAGTGGAGTTTTTGAACGGGAAGCACTGCACTCCATCTCCAGTGTAGGTTGTTTGGTGCAGTATGATCGGTATGGTGTGGGGGGCAGAGGCGCTGAGCTGCCAGCTGTTGGCTGCAGTGCCGTGGCGCCTCCGTCCGTTGTGTCGGACCTAAGGTCCACTCTCTCTCAACCTCCAGCTCTCACCACCTTCCCGTAGCTGCTGTTTCCCCAGCGACGTCACCTTTACCCAGCGGGCCAGCTCTCTTTCTCCACTCATCAACATCATAGGCCACGATAGCCCATTCCCGTACCCTTGGAGGGAAGGAAGGTCTCAGTTTTTTTCTTTCTCTTTTTCCCCTCTTACCCTCTTGAGCTCACACGGTCGCAAGTCGCAAACGGTAGTTGCGACCTCCTCCTTATCTTGCTATCGCCCGATTCCCCTTTCTCTACCCCTCCTCTTTACGTGCCTAAGGTAGTGCTACCGTGCTACCTACCTAGGCGCATCGTCGGTACAATCCTTTTAATCGGCCCCAGGAGCAAACACCCTCGCTCCCTACCCAAAACACACCACACAAATCGCAACCAAAGATGCCGACTTTGCGAAGGAGAGCGGCCTCGCGGCCCGTCGAGGACGTCGCCATTGACGTCGACGAGGACAAGACCCGCGCCGTCGAGCCCGTCGCGAGCAACCTCGAGACCCTGGCCACAGCACCCGACGGCAAGGTCGAGGCGCTCGGCGTCGTCAACGACGCGACCGAGATCGCGACGACGGCGACGAAGGAGGACATTTCAGAACAGATCAGCGACAGGGATCGCGACCACCACCACCAGCGGAGGCAGCGCTCGCACCTGCCGACCGTGCTGCAGTTCCCGCTCGTCACGGTGTTGAGCTTCAGCATCTCGAGCCTGTGCTACAGCTTCCTCAGCGAGTGGAGCCGCGGCGAGCTGGCGGGCATCTCCAAGAGCCTGGACACCTGGGGGGAGGTCGCGATCCTGGCCGGATGGCGGATGTGAGTTGTTCTGTCCGCGGCGATCGTCGCGAAAGCATGTGTTTGTTTGCTGACAGCAACCCACCCACAGATTCGAGCTCGCCCTCGGTTGGTTCGGCGACTTTGACAGCTACGACCTTGCCGCGCTCAACCTGCTCGCGCATGGCCCGCCGGTATGTTGCATCCTCGGAGATGGGTCAAGAAGGCTTGGAGGGTTTCGAGTCAGTCCTGAGCGCCGCCGCTGACACTGGAATCCACGTATAGGTCTACCTCATCGCCAACTTCTACAACATCAGCACCGCGACCGCGATCTCGGCCCTCGGCATCGAGATGCTGTCGACCTTTGTGCCCTTCCAGCTCCTGCGAGGGGTCTCGGGCGCGCACGCCGGCGCTAAGAACGTCGCCAACCGCGAGCTCCTCTCCGACATCCCGATCTCCATCTTCACCACCGTCCTGGCCGCGGGCATCTACAGCTTCACCCTGTTCACCGCGTACAAGACGTACCTCCCCACCACCCTCGTCCTGTACTTCGAGGGCCTCCCGAACCTCGCGCCGGCCTACTCGGCCAACTTCCTGACCACGCTGCCCGTGACTCTCGCGTTCGGCATCGCCGCGAGGACCCTGATCTTCACGCCCTTCGTCGCGACCGGCAAGACCGCGGAGGACGGCAAGCTGGAGGAGTTCGACCCCGTCACGGCGACGCTGGGCGAGACGCTGGCCTGGAACCTGTGGGGCTACACCACGCGCGCCAAGGTCGTCATCTTCCGCACCACGGTGGCCATGATCCTGACCGGCGCCAACACATACCTGCAGACCCACATGACCATCAACGCCGTCGAGTCCTACGGGGCTGCCCTGTACGCCGGCACCTGGGTCGTCGCCGCCTTCTTCACCGGTGTCGCTCTCGGCTTCGTCGGCGGCGGAGAGGCATGAGCAAGCAGTGTGTGGGGGAAGTTTGCCTCACTTGCGCTTTGTAAACTAGAGAGGGGGGTGGAGGGGGAGGTTCATCATCTTGGCGGGGCAGACTGGGAATTGCTTATGGATTCGAGAGCGGTGGGGGGAGGAGTTAGTGTCGTCTCGTCGGCCAACACCGCCAGCCAGCGTGGACATAGGTACCGGAGAAGCGAGACTTCTCTTACGGCTTGGGAACGGCGGAGAGTAGGAGGGGGCTGGCTGGCTGGCTGAGTCCGCTTGGGAGAAAATGCGGAGTTGCACAAACGGACCTTTTTTTTTCCCTTTCCGTGTCTCTTGGTTCGGTCACCGAGCAATTGTATACCACACTTTTTTATTTGCCTCTTTTCTATTTTTGCTTTTTTCTCTTGTATTGTTTCTCGGTTATTCTCGCATATCTGTTTGAGTAATGTACAACTCAAGAACAAGCACCACAATCGTTCAAAAACACTGACACAACGAACATTTGTCTCGGTGAGCGAAGCTAGCAACATCCATTCCGATGCAATGCAAGCAGGGAACTGCGGAAAAGCTGGCCACGGAGATGGCCGGGGTTGGAAAGAGTGCGGAAGGGTGTACACACGGACGAGATCCATGTTGCCGTTTCGGGGGGAAGGGTAATGGATGGCAGGTCGTCTTGAACGTGATGGCCATGATATCCCACATCCCACATCCCCCAGTCTCCCCCCATGTCCGCCCAGTCAGCCTCGCCTGGACAATAGACCGCCGGAGCTAGTCCGAATCCAACCGGCTCGGTGCAGCGCGCTAGCGGAAGGGGCGTACCCTATTTTGCCTACCTACGTATCCAAGCAGGGACCAAAGTCCTCTTTTTTGTCTTGCCCAGAGAGCCGAGCAGACGAAGTGAGTGGCCGGCGAGCCGACGTAGGGCTGAAAGGTGCTGTGTGTGTGTCTGAGAGCGTAGGGAGAAAATGCTGAAGAAGCAAGACAAACCTGCCGTTGCGTCACATCACATCACCTATTGAATGATCGCCCCGGTCCCGCATGCTGGAGCGATCCCCCCCATGCATGCGCGGCTGACGGTTCCCGCGGCCGGGTCATTCGTTTAAAAATTTGTGAGGCGGACTTACCTCCTCCACCACACACATACGGGGGTCGTCATGCAATCGTCTCTCAGGTTCTCAGGTCGACCGTCCGTTGGATGAATGCACAAGGCTGCGCCTCCCCTCCCACCAACCCCAGCAAACCCATACACCCACCGGCCCAGTCCCCCGATCGGAGTGATTTGCGTCAGGGGTGGGGGGGAGATGCGATACCGAAGCGGGAGCCCGGGAGGGGAGGCTAGCCATGTAAGTGCGGTTCGAGCCAGGCTTTCTTTTATTTTCCCGTTCGTTTCGGGCAAGGTTGCGGGCAGATCGTTCGTCGCTTGTTTGGACTACCTCGGAAACCTGCAGAGAGAGTCTCCTACCCAGGACACCGGTCCAAGGACGCAAACCCCCCTACCGGCGGCGCCTGCCGCGCCTGCCTCGCGGTTGCCCGATGCAGGGCGGCTTTGTGGCAGTTGCGGCACGAAAAGCTGGACGCAATGTGCGTACATGGCTGGGCGGTATGCAGGTCGTGTCTGTTCTCAGGCCGGGGGGATGACGAGCTACCTGAACATTTGTCGCAGCCTGAGTTTATTGGATGGCGATGTCTGTGTTTGTCCGGCATATCTCGTGAAAGGAGAAGGCACAGTGACGATCGGAAGGGGTTCGTTGCTCCCGGGGCCTGCTCGATGGGGTGTTGTCGTGGAATGTCAGGTGGAGGTCGTCAAGGCAGTCTTCCTTGGACGGTGAGAGAAAGAAGAGTCAGATATGCGTCCCAAGGCTCAGCCCTATTCCGATTTGGATAGCCGTTCGACGGGTGTCGGAGCGGCTGAGGCGTGAAAATCGCCGGCGTTTGTCAACGGCTCTTTTGGTGTTTTGTCTCGTTCGAGGCGGACGATACCTCAAGAGGGCGTTCGTATATGAACTCCAAGGGTCCTCGACCAAATGTCATGAACAATCCGGTCTGCAGACTGAGCCATCATCTTCGAACGACACTCTCCAAGTATCTTTACTGTCCTTTCCGCCAATATGTCCTATCAGTCGACAATGTCTTCCTGGAAAGGCAAGGAGATATCAGCCCAGGAACAGTATTACACTGAGTACGACGAGTCCATGGCGGGCTTGAATGGCTATTACGCCTCCGATTTGGCAAACGCAGCCGGGCCCAGCACCTCGACGGAGTCAGAGACTCCCGTCCAGACTGTGCTCAAGTCCAAATCGATCCGCAGCGAGAGCGAAATCATCCTCCAGGGCCCCATCCAGGTTGCGGGCTCCGTGCGGTCAGGCGGTAACGTCACCCTCAACGGCGACTTTGACGTGCGGGACAAGGTTGAGGCGTATGGAACCATCGAAGTCAACGGTAACCTAGTGTGCGAGTAAGTCATCTCGGAGAAAATTGCCCCATTCCAAGCGGTAGGAGAAAAGAAGCCGGCGGCTGAGACACCATGATAGCGGAAAGATGAAGGCGTACGGCAACATCCTTGTGGCTGGCTACATGTCTGTCGGGTAAGCAGTTCGAAACTAGCCTTTTGGTCCCTTAGCTCGCGAACCGTTTTCAATGGGCTGACTGGTGTGTCGGGCATCCAGAGGCACGGTCAAGGGATTCGGGAAGCTGAAGGTCACTGGGACGTGCGAAGTCGAGGATCTCGAGATTTACGGCAACACGACGATAAACGGTTTCTTGTAAGTCGGGAATCCGTGTAACGCCGCGTTTTGCGTTCCCTTCGTAATGCTGACCGGGAGGTGGACAGAAAATGCAAGAAAATGATCCTGTACGGGTCCTTGACCCTGATAGGCGAGAACTCCGGCTATCAGGTGGAGGGCGAGGAGAAGATTTGGGGCGCCATCATCAGCCGCGAGGAAGATGTGGACTGGTAAGCCGTGCATATGTTACCGGGTCTCGGGGCGACAGAAGGCGCATGTCTCGTCTTCGTTCTGGCGGCTGTTGCCAACCATAGACGAGCGAAGCGAAGTGGCTGAAGCGGCTGAAAGAGACGCCCAGCAGGAGACAAAGTACGATAACACGATGGTGATCGGTTTTCCAGCGACTTTGGCGTCGATGATAGCGTGGCGTTCTTCACTAGATGTTTATAGCACTATTAATAGACTGTACGAGAAAAAGAGCGACCTCAACATGACATGAGAATGAGTATCGAGCAGAGCACCTGCCTTAGGTAAGCCATGCAGGTAAGCATGTACCTAGATCTCCAAGATCGGATATGGATATTGGATATTCCGAAATTTGCTCTGCGCACAGACCATTGGGGAGAGTCCACCAGATCTCTCAGTGGAGTTGTAAGCCCCATATCTCCCTGCTCTTCGGCTAGGGAGCTCCAAAGCTAATCCAAACCACGTCGGGTCGCGACTCCTCCTCAACACGCGGCATGCGAAACTTCGGATCACCATCCACTTCAACGGCGGATTTACCTTCGAAATCACCAAATGCACCCATAACAACACACGCGTCACCTTCTGGGTCGCACCTGCTCTAAACGAAGATGGCTACCGTCGACGAGCATGTCGACGCCATGGATGTCGATGTGTCGCCCAAAAACAAAGCGTCTGTTGAGGACAACATCCCTCAGCCGTTCGGCACCATCAGCAACACAGTCGAGTCGCTCGACTTGCGCGCGGATCCCGATGCCCAAGCAACTGTTACCGACTTCCTCGACTTTACGGAATACCTACCATCTGATATTATGCGATCCCTGACCCTGATCGGCAAACTCGACCAGACCTACGCCGATGCTTCTCTCAACATCCACAACCTCACCTCCACCTGGGGCAAGCTGCCTACCCTCCCCGCCGAAGAAAGACCATCCCCCGTACAGCTGCGCGCCGATATCTCGGATAGTCTCAACCATGCCGTCAGCTCCAGGATGTTTTCGCATGCTGAAGCGCTGCGCATGTCAGAAAACGTCGTCCGACACTATAATCGCGTCAAGACCATCCTCGCAAAATTGAAGACAATGCTCGAAAACTACCCCGCAGAAGAGCAACAAAAAAGCCCCGTGGCGACTTCGAAATCCCCACAACTCGTGAGGGCACCCAAGATGACGCGGAGCGGCGACGGAGACAAGGTGCGGCGGCCGCAGATTCCGAGAATCACGGTTCCTGGAGAAGTTCTGCCGCCGTACGATCAGTTTGTGGCGTACTCGGACGACAGCGACGAGAGCTCTTCTGAGGAGGAAGACGACGAGTCCTTGCCCTCGGGCCGGGTCACAACACCTGCGCCGAGGATCAAGGTCGTCAAGACGCCCAAATCAAGACCTCCAAAGACTCCGAAGCCCCCTGCTTCGGCGAGACCGAAGGCCGGCCCAACGACTGCGGCGGCGGCGGCGGTGTTGCAGCCCCCGCCAGAAAACGCCGTCATCGGGAGCGCAGACGCGCCCTGGCTACAGCTCACGGCGTGGGAACTTGCCAGGCTCAGGAAGCGAATGAAGAAGAACGCCACATGGAGCCCCAGCGATACCATGATTCTTCGAGAGCTTAAGACGCTCGGTCGTGGCATCGACGCTTACCGGGAGGCAAAGAAGAAGGCGGAAGACGAGGGCAGGACTTTTGACCAGGTGCCTCCGGCCCTAGCGCCCGACGCCGGGTCCGAAAACAGGCCAATCCCCGAGGGCGCTATAAGTGCTGCGGCCCTCGCGTCCGACGACATTCAATTGAGCAACAGAGGTATGAAGCTCAATGAGGCAAAGAAACTTAAGCGGGAATCACTAGCCAAGCAGGCGGCTGAGGAGGCGGAAGAATCTGCCAGGCAGTTTAGGGAAGCTGCCAGGCTTCTGATGTCTCACGAAGCGCCCGCTTCTGTCGCGGGCAGTAACGCCGCGGAGCAGTCGAAGCCGGCGCCCAAATCAACCAGGTCAAGGCCAAGGCCAAATCCAAAGCGCAAGAGGGACTCGGTCCCTGAAGCCGAGGCCGAAAAGCCCGAGGCCAGCGTAACCGAGACGCCGGCGCCGCGTCCCGCAACAAAGCGCACCAAGACGGAGACCCCGGTCCCGCTGCCGCATCTCCGAGCCAATTTGGCTTCGCAGCCGCTGACCGAGACCCCAATACCGCCCCCGGTTCTTACCCCGGGTGGCTCCACCGTGACTCCCAAGACCACAACGCCGGTGCCCATTCCCCTGCAGGGGCAGGATCACCCAGCCGGCGCCCCCGCCGCGCAGTCCGGCACAAAGCCAGCCAACACAAGCGCGCCGGCCTCGTCGCCGACCGGCTCGGTCGGCGCTTCCGGACCTACAACAGCACCCATACCCATAAACATTATCACCAAACCGACCGCCGAGACTCCCATTCCCCCGCCAGCGGTCCTGTCTCCCAAAAAGTCCACGACTCCCATTCTTCCTCCCGTTCGCGACCCTTCGACCCGGCGGGAGACGCGAGGCGAGGCTAAGAAGACCCAGCAGCAGAGCGAAACCACCACGGCCACGCTGCCGGCCCCAGCCCCGCAAGCCCACCGCTCGTCGTCCGCCGCGCCCTCCCTCAGGCGGTCGTCCTCGAGAGCGGCCACGCCGGGCACGACACCGGTGCCGGAGGCAGGTCGCCGCTCCAGCCCGCGAGGAAAAGCTAGCAGCCAAGAGCCACAGCCCTCCCTGGCCGCCGACCGACCCCGCCGCTCTAGTACCGCGCGGAACACGCCGGTGCCGGAGGTGCGCCAGCCGAGCAAGCGGATTAGGAAGCCGGTGCCCGGCGTCGTCAGCAAGACCAACGCGGGGGGCAGCAGCGCCGTGGGCAAGCGCAAGGTCGCGCCCAAGAAGAAGCGGGCGCAGAAGAAGGAAAAGGGTCAGCCGATCGAGGTCGAGCTGGAAGAGGACGATGACGGGAACCCGATTGACCCCGACGAGCCGAGGTACTGCGTCTGCAATGGGGTCAGCTATGGGGAGATGATTGCTTGTGATAACGAAGTAAGTTTGGGCTGAAAGAGCTTCTCTTCTCTCTTTTTTTTTTCTCTCTTGGATACTGCAACGACAGGAAGACAAAACAAAAGAAGAAATATTGAAATACACCTGAACATGATATTCTAACCATTTTTTTGCGCTGCAGAGCTGCGAGAAGGAGTGGTTCCATTTGGCATGCCTCGATATGACTCAGATACCAGCGCGGACCACCAAGTGGTACTGCTTCGACTGCCGCGTGCGCCTCAACATTGGCGAGAAGGGCGAGGTGAACGCTAGGGGCGTCAAGATGTGAGAGAAGTCATCACGACCTTGAAGATGCAACCAACCGCCGCCACCACCATCACCGGACGATGGATTAGGGCCTTCTAAGAGAGAGAAGGCATTGGGCAGAAACGAAGCTGTACTGTACGATTAGTGTATACCCCCCCGACCGAGAGCCCGAGAGTTTGTGTACTTTGTATGTGTACCTTAGTATATTAGTTTTTCTGACAAAGCGAAAGCCTTCGATAGCATCCAATGGCATATGCTTGATCGTGCATGCAGGACGCTGGGACTAATGCAGCAATGGCCCCACCGGGAAACTCAAAACCCATGATCCGGTCCCCCGCCGGCAGCCCCCGCCCGGCCAAGCTCCACTCCCGGCAGCATACCGAACAACAACATGACGGAGGAGGCAGGGGGAAAATGAAAGTGGGTCTTCCGGTTGTGTCGTTGAAAATGTTCGGATCTGTCTCAAGGTTATTCCAGAGACAGAGAGAGAGACAAACGTTTCGGTTTACGGCCTAGGCCTAGGTCTAACCCTAACCCAAACCATGGTCTCGGGAAAAAAACAGAGGCTCAGCTTGCTTCACTTAGGCACTGACTACCAAAAGAACTCGACAAGCTCAACTCGCAAAACCGAACTTGCGAACGCGTCCCGTCCCGTGCCGCAATGCCTCCCTGTCTGGTCTTGGTTCTGAGCTCTCTCCCTGTGGAAAGAAGAGAGAGCTGCGGGAGAGAGGAATGAAGGGAGAGGGCCGGGCTACGTCGTTCGTCCTTCCCCGCCTTTCCATTCGGTTCCTCGTCCTCATGTCCTCGTCCTCGCAGTGTACATATATATATCGTCCTGTCGAATGCCGTGGTCATTTGAGAACCGTCTTCCTGGATTCTCTTTCCGACGACTTGACAGGTCGTCGATACCAGATTCCTGAGGGGTTGTCAGCAGTCCGTTTTCGCCAAGTGCGACTCCAACAACCTTCAGCTCAGCCCAGAAGTCGCCATACTCGCCATCCCTCTCGAGAGCTAGCTTCCGAACATGGGAATCACGGGGTAGGCATTGCCGGGCCGGGCATAGGCTCTCCACCCAAAGTACCTGTGATCATTGCTGAACCCTCCTCCCCCGCCGGGGGAGTTCCCTCTTAGATTCTGGCCCCTGATCGCCCACCTGGGCGAGAGGAAGTCGCTCGCCGAGTGGTCGAAAGAGCACCTCGAAAAGCACAAAAGGCCTCTCCGTATCGCCGTGGACGAGGCTCACTGGAGATACAAAGCGCCCAGTGCTGAAAAAGTCGCCGAGATCGAAAAGAGTACGTCTTCTTACCCACTTGTTTTCTTTACCCCTTCAAAAAGAAATGAGAAAATTAGTTTGCTCTTTTTCCCCACAAAGCTAGCAGTTGGAGATGGAAAAACGTTTTCCTCTTGAAACCCGAGCGAATCTTTCTAACCTTGATCAGACGCCCCGGACGCAAAAGTAATTGAGCGCAATATACTGTATCAAATCTGGCGCCTCCTTAAGTACGGCATAATACCCTGCCTCGTCTTCGACGGCAACCAGCGCCCGACCAATAAACACAGAACCACCGGCCGTATGTCCCAAGAGGGCAATGCTGGCAGCAAACTCGACTTCCTCAAGCAGCTCCTCGACGAGCTGCACATTCCGCGACACGATGCTCTCGGCGAGGCCGAGGCCGAGTGCGCGGCCATGCAGCGCTTCGGTATCGTCGACGCCGTTTGGACCGAAGACGGCGATGCCTTCATGTTCGGCTGCGACGTCGTCGTGCGCAAGACGGGAGACCCAGAAGAAGTCGAGATCTTCCGCATGAAGCGCCTGCGGCAGCATGGTTTGTTCCCGTGCAAGGAGGCCGTCGTGCTGTTCGCCGTGCTGGCTGGATGCGACTACACCGAAGGACTCAAAGGTTGCGGCCCTGAGGGGGCGAATATTGTGCTGGAAGACGACAGTGTGAAGACGGGTGGCCTACTCGAGCAGTTCTGGGACGTGGACACTCCCGCTGCGCTTTCGAAGTGGCTCCGGCGGCTGAGGGACATCCTGCCGAACTTGAACTTGAAGAACGCCATCAACGACGACAACTTCGCGCGCCTAACGGCGCTAAAAAACTGCCGGGAACCAATAGTTTCAGGAACGCAGGCATTGGAAAGTCTGCGGGGTATGACATTCCGGGTATACACGCCTGAGGAACTTCGTGAGACCATACCCTTCCTGAAGGGTAACTTCAACCGTAAATCCAAGCCGACTTGGCCGCTCGAGTACCTCGTCCCCGTACAGCTTGTATGGAGTCTACTAAGCAAAGAACCAAAGGCGCGTCATATCGTGGCGGCGTTCAAGCGGAAGAACAAGGCGAGGCTGACGAGCCCCGTTCAGGTCGATCCCCTCCTCGCCTTTCGGGGGCTCGATGACAGCAAGATCAGGGCAGAGCTCTTCGACACGACCCCTGTCGAAATCGTGGACTGCGAGATTCTAGATGTCATTCTTGGCCACGACATATCCGAAGAGAATTTTGAACAGTGGCGCGAAGGGAACATAAAGGCCCGGGCCAAGAAGAAGCCGGCTCAGGGGCAATCATCGCAGATTAGAGGGGCAGCGAAGACGGCGATTTCCCCCGGGGAGAGCAGACGCACCGCAGATGCCCTTTCTCAGGCTGTCGAAAAGGCCGAGTCCCGCAGCGGTAAGAGAAAGGCGGAGGACTTCTCCGCTGGGTCATCGCAGCAATCCACGCTACATTACAAGATCAGCAAGGTCAAGTCCTTGCAACTGGGCACTTCGTCCCAAGAATCCGGGCTCGGTGCTCAGGCAAACAAACGGCTGTCCCGGAGCTTCACGTTCGGAAGCTATGGTGCGAAGCATTCCACGGCGGTCGTTGAGGGCCACAGCGCCAATAACCCGATCGTGCTGGACTGAGGCTCTTGTGCCCCGTTTGCGGGATCGCCAACGACTCTGAGATGCCAGGACGGGTTGTCCGGAACTCGTGTTTGGCGAGCTGACCTTGGTGCTTTCTCGACTTCTGTGCGGTGATTTGCTGGATTTGTTGTTTTGTCGTGCGTCCTTCTTTTTGGCATTGTCATTCGTTCAGGTTCCTGCTCGTGGTTTCCTAACCGCCGAACTTCCATGCGGCTACCCCCACATACCACAATATAGTAAAGTCATCAAGGCCTCATCTCTCTTTCGTTGGTGTGGTAATAGCGTCCTGCCGGTTTTCTGGTACTGTGACATGTTTCTCGCCAACCCTGGATCTTGATCCAAGTGATTCCCACCTCGTCCAGGACGGGATTTAGGACAAGGCCTCTGTTGAGCGCTCAAAGGCAGGTTCCGTAGGTAAAAGTAGAAAAGAATCGAGCAGGTACGATGATTGAAAAGACTGACAGAAAAGGTTGAGGCGGGACTCTTGAGCGTGTGGATGTCGAAATGAGGAACATGCCACATTGAATCAGTTGAGTGCCTTTAGGTGCACGCGATGTGCAGAATCGCAGCCTAAAAGTTGTCGCACAGAACTGCAGCTCATCGACATGAAATGAAGTCGGATTGGCCGAGTCCGTAGTGTACGGAGTGTCCGCAGTAGACATGCGGCCGGATGCGGATGCTCATGATGACCTCCGGATATAAGTCCCGAAATCGGGTACCGCAACGTCAAGTTCAGGGTTCTTTCCCGAGCCGAAAGACTAGACGGGCAGTATAAACGTCACAGCTCCACCACGTTTCGGTACGTGCCATTCGACCTGAGAGAAACAACATCTGGTCGCAAGTGAAGGACGAAGAAACTCTGGAATCATCTGCAACCAAATTCATCAAACATGGCAGAATTCGCAGCGACAGAGGGCATCGAGCCGTACGACAGCTACTCGCGGATGGAGCCGTTCTCGCCGACCGAGGCGGCGATCAACCGGGACCTCCGGCTCCGCATCAGGGACTTCTACCGGACTAGTGACAACAAGGCACTAAACGAACGCTGGCTCGAATTCTTTACGCCGGGCGCCAGAGGCAAGATTGGAGCCCAGGAGGCCGAGAGTCATGAGAGTACGTCCCGATGCGCAGGCTTGTTCTCATTGCGTCGTAAGCTGACAGACACGAGACCTCCGGCAACTGCGGGCGGCGATGTGGAGTTCTGTCTCGGAGAGGAAGCATTGGGTCACACGTGCGATCGGATCGGTCGACGAACAGGGTGTGCACGTTATGTTGAAGGGAGGCGTAAGGCGCAAGGGGCTGGATGGAGCTGAGAACACGTTTAGCTGGGCTGGAAGTGCGGCGTGGAAGAAGCACGACGGAGAGTGGCGGATGGACGACTATCGGGTGTGGCTGGACCAGTGGACTCCCATGGACGGGCCGGTGCCCTCAGAGTCGGAGAGTTGAGATGTTTGAACGACGATGCGGACACTGTAGAGCCGAAAGCCAGCGCACTCGCTAAAACAGAGACTCGGAGTCATGGCATTGGTCGCCCAGAAACGGCGTGAAGTTGCCCAACGAATGGCGCGAAGTGTCTCGTCACAGTCACTGTGCGCCGGCGATGACATTCCGGTGTCCCGTTCCCAGCCCTAGGGACGGGCCCCCCATCGGCCTTGATCTGATCGATGACGATGGATTCATCCGTTGATGGCTCCGACCTCAGACTGCCCCATGCACTTGCGCTTCGACGGTGTCGCGACCACGGGCGTCCCCGTGCCATGCGTCGTCCGCGTCGCCTCGTCTTGCATCGTCTCGCGTCGCTTCGCCTCATCGAACTAGGGGGGAATCGGTCGTCTTAGGTAGTAAACCGATAGTAGCCAAAAGTCGGCTCTCCCAACAAATGACTTCATTAACAGCATCCCAATCCTGAAACGGTGAGAATCGGGAGGTTCAAGGTGCTGCCGGGCGGCGCAAAGCAAGCGGCAACAGCCAAAGAGACGAGGTTACGGGCATAAGGAGGGGTACCGGGAGTGCCCTACCTACGTCAGCGATGGTGTGTTGTTCTCGTGGGCCACGGGAGAGCTGTGAGTGGTCTGTTCACCTGACGAGGTGACCCCCATCATCCACCGAGGGGTCAGGTGTCTTTGTCAGATGGACCGTCGTCTGGGTGTGAGAGACGCCATAGGACGGACGGGCGGGTGACCGATGGCGGGGATACGGGAAAACGACGGTATACCGTAAGGAGCCAGCTAGAAGCGAGGGATGAGGGTTGGTTGCGAGGCAATCTCCATGCTGGCGATAGGATGGTTGGTAACTCGCTTGGTAAAGAACGGGCGACCGTTATTTTAGTTGTTGAACCGTCATGCCGTCGTCCGGGGACAAGCTTGGTTTGGCATAATCCGCAGCAGCAGGTCGAGAGCACTGTGTGTATGCGGCGGCATCACCAGGCCAAAGCGGATGATGGCATTGGTCACCCCCGGATCGTCATAATCAGCTCTCGTCTCTCGTCCGCCGTCCTCATCCTCGCGGGCGCAGGCACGCGCGATCGGGTAGCTAGGAAGGTAGCGCAGGCGGGCTGGCAAGCTGGGAAGCAAGCAGGCACGCACAGCCCAGGCGTCAGCAGCTGCCCCCAGCCTCAGGGGTGAGATTCAGCCGTTTGATGGTTTGTGTTGGTGCTGATGGTTGCGCTTCAACCGGTTTGGCAACTCGGGTTCCAATGGTTTCTGGGTTTGGCTGGACCTGGCGCCGTTGCCGCCTGCGTCCACGCTCTGTCTCTTTCCCCCCCGGTCCGTCGTCCGTCCCCGGCCTCGGCAGGATCAAAGAGAATCTGGAGGTATGTGTATGCAGAGCTCAACTTAGGACAATATGTGTGTGCGTGTGTCTCCATGGAAGGCCAGGCTAGGCTGTCAGAGCCGAAGCGGGAGGCCACCCAGGCACATGGTGAATCGATGGAAATCAATGGAAGGACATGTATCCGTATTGTTGGGCGAAACGAGGGGTCTCAGACAATGAGAATGTGCCGAGCGTGACATGGATGTTTCCGTCGTCAACTCCGAGCAGTGAGCTGCAATGCCGCAGAAGGGAAGGTAGTCAAGTCAAGTATCCGTAGTGTAGGAATACTCCGTACAGAGTATCTGCAACCAAATAAGAAAGCGTCGACGGAGCGAGAATGCGATGGAGGGGTTGCCGTCGCTAATTGCTGGCGGTGGTGACTGGCTTGGACTGAACTCCAAGTGACCATAAGATGGCGCCGGGGCGTGGGTGCGTGGGTGTCAAGTTCAAGTTGAAGTTCAGCCTGGAAGCGCAAGCGCAGGTATCGAGAGGTACGTACCTGGAGAAGGTACAGACTACAGAGGTACATAATAGGCACGTTCAACTCGTAGGTGGAGCACTGCGCCGTGCCTTGAAGCAGGAGCGAGCTGGCCGAGGCGATGGAAGTACCGGCTGCCGAGTGTTTCGGTAGGATCAAGTCTTGCCGCGGCGTCGAGTTGCAGAGGCAATACCTCATGACACCTGGTGGAGTACATGGCAGTGCAGTGCACCTACAGTGTACACTACGGATACTACCTATGGAGACCAGCCCAGCGTGGTGCAGTGACAGTCCACAGCACAGTCCCAACCACAATCGCACACCCCCTTGTCCGATGCAGGCTGAACCCAGGAGCCAGATTGGTGCGCTGTATCTGCATCTTGTATCTGTAATCCCGCACCGCGTCCTGCGTCCTGCCCTGTGCTATTACATGCCGCCGTCACGTACGGATAGTGAAGGTAGGGAGCTATGGTATCCGTACGGCTATCAGACGCCGTGGTCTTGGGCGGGAAAGCACATCCCCCTCCATCTTCCTTCCTCTTCCTCTTCATCCTCCTCCTCAACGTCTTCCCCATCCCCATCCCCATCCCCCCCTACCCCTCCCCCTCCTTCCCAATCCTGGCCAGGCCACCTGTGCAGCCTACTACCTACCCCTGTACCCTGACCACTGGTTCCTCCAACTGATGGACTGAGATGGAGGGCGTGGAGGGGTGGGATGGAGGGGAACATTGGGAAGGGGGTTAGGGAGACCGCCGCGCGCCGCCCTCGGGGGAAGTCGAGCAGCGAAAGCACGCAAACGCCCCGCTTCTTCCCGTGGACAGCAGCTGCACCGCGGGACTGATGCTTCTGCTTCTTCTTCGTCTTCTTCTCCGTCTTCTGTTTCTCCGCTTCACCTGAGGTTCGAATCTCTGTTGAAGAGGTCACGCGGGAATCGAGTTGACAGGCCGGTAATAGCTGGTAGCCAGCACGTAAAGTGCCTGCCTACATGCAGATGTAGCAGGTAGGCTGGTGTGGTAGAACGCCAAAGATGGTAGGTGGTATACCAAGTAGTGGATGATAGGTACCTCGAGGTACAGACGATGACAGAAGCAGGGAAGGTCCGGCTTCCACGGCCGCACTGCGTACCTATCTTATCTCTCCCTCCACCTCTGAAAGAGACCCATTCTTGGACGGCCCCGGCGGTTGTCATAAGCCCCCGAGTCACCTTAGGTTGGTTACCTGACCAGAAGCAGGCCTGACCTTGACCTGGTGCTGGACCTGGCACTTACCTATCTTTCCCGTATCGGCCGTGTACCTGAGGTACCTCAGGTCTCCTTCTAGGTACCCGACGTCGCAAGCGCCTCGCTGCACTTCCGGTAGGTACCCACGACAGCCACTGGTCCTACCTACCTGAGGTGACAGACTGACCTCACTTCTCCCCGTGCTCTCTCCTTCGACCATCAACAACAAGCAACCATTTACGATAGCAGCATTCCCGTGAACAACCTCGTCACGTCACGTCCCGTTACGTCCGTCACGTCTTTTCTATTCTGTTTTTTTCTATAGACTGTTCCTTCTCTCGCCGACGTAATTACTTCCTCTCCGACTCGGCTGCGCCTGGAAAGAAAGCCGCTCGCTCTTTAACCCGCTTCAGCTTCGCTTCGCCCGTACAACCTTCCAACTTCCGTCCTTGCCTTGCTGCTCCTTGCTTGGCACATCTCGCCTCTCCTTGCCATACGTAGCCGTTTGTCCATACAAGAACAAATCGAACCGTCTGCGACACTCTCACCACCCGAGGTCATCTGCCGTCTTGTCGGCAGCGTCTTCTCGAGCTACTCCCCCCAAATAGAACCGACGGCTTTGTGCCTCTCCCCCCGGAGACCCTTCCATTCCTACAACTTCGAACCTCATATCGCGAATCCCAAAGTCTATCCTCGCATTCAACCCACCGGTCCTTCCTTAACAGGTAGAGCTGCCTTGCGGGAACGCAGCTTTCTGGGGCAGGAGACTGCTCCGGCTGCGGCGCAACACCACTTGAATGCCGAGTAAGTTCGGACCCTGTCCCGCCCCTACCAACCGATGCCATACGGTTCAGACCGCACCACGTACAATAGTTCAAAGGCTCACGACTTCCCCTACAGGTTCGAAGAAGGACAGAAAGAACGCGAAAGATGGTGCAGTTAGCGCCGCGGTGACGAAACTCGCCGCGGGCAAGTTCGCGTACGTTCTCCCCCACCCTCTTGAACCCCGCGATCAACACCTTTGAGTCTTACGGCGTCTTCTGTCTCTTTCCCAAACCTTTGTCGCAACAACCTCCGCTGACGAACCCAAAGAAATGGCAGTCCCTCCAAGAGTCCGCCTTCCGATGCATCATCGCCCCCCGTAAATTCTCCCAGCATAAGACCCATTGCTCAAGGCCCGTCGCCCTACGATGGGCACCCCACCGTCTCGCCGTCCCTGGATGCTCTCTCCACGACCTCCGTCTCGGCGAGCACTGCGGCAAGCACAAACCACGAGTGGACCAGAGGCCTTGCAGGCTCTCCTGGCAATCTGATCAGCCTCATGGGCGAGTCGCCTCCCACCCAGCCCTCCTCCTACGAGGATTCCGGTCGACTTCATCACGGCTGGACGGTCCAGCGCCAGTCCCTCACGCCTCAGACGGCCTCGCCATCTCCCCCCAACAGCATGCCTAACCACATGAAGCGGCCCCTCAGCTTCCAAATGGATGCTCAGTATCCACTTGAGGCCTACCATCAACCGGCTGCAGCTGCAGCATACCGTCGAAGCTCCATGCAATCACACCTGTCCCACGCCAGAGCTGGCTCGCAACCTCCGCTTCCTCATCAACCTCAGCCACACTTCTACAGCGCACCCGACCTTGACTTCGACATGGCCTCCAAAGCCGGCCTGAAGGCTGGCGACAAGGGTTACCACTTCGGGTTTGACACCTTGCCATCTGCCCACACCGAGTTCACGCCGGGATCGGACAGCGTCGTTCTGGCCGGGTACGAGGGTGGCCTGGACGTCTACTCGGTCAATAAGCGCGGCCTAGACCGGGTCGCCGGCCTCAAAGGGCTGAGAGGTGGTGTCTACGGCGCCAAGATACTGCCCTGGTCCACTCCTGGCGACAAGGCCAGCCTGTGTCCCATTATTGCTGTCGTTGTTCACGGACCGGTGTTGCCTCAGACTTCGCCCGAGATCGCTATACAGGCAGCGAACGACAAAATCGCCAACGAGTCATCGGAGGTTCCTGGCAGCCCAAGGGCAGATGGCAGCCAGAAAGGAGCTCCTTCCGGACGTTTCACGCCGTCCATCGACCACTACCAGACGACCGTTGAGCTGTACTCTCTGAAGACGGGCAAGTTGATCGATGTGCTTCTGCAGGCTCCGAAAGTGCCGCTTTCTACGCCAGTCACCAGCCCGGTCTTCAAGTCACCACCTCCAACGGGCGCATTTACCGTCAAGGCCGACTCTGGCAACATTGTTGTGGCTTCTGGCGCTAGCGGAGAGTGTTGGGTCTACCGCCAAGTCCTTGACTCCAACGACGGCTTGATTCGCTTTGGCTGCGTGGGAAAGCTCTGGACGAGCCTTCAGCAACCTCCCAGAGGAGATGTTGCGGAGGACGCGGAGCGACGCCAATCACCCGTACCTCCGCGCCCGAACCCGCAGACGCCGATTCTCTCGCTCAGCGGAAAATGGATTGCGTATTGCCCTCCTGCAGCGTCCTCGCAGATTGCACTTCGTGCGCAAGTGCCTGTTCCCGTCCTGGGTAAAGCACCGGGCATTGCTTCGGTGACCTCGCCCGTGCTGCCCGCCGTCACCGGTTCCGTGGATTCGCCTATGCCAGAGAGCGTGGTGAACAAGATTATGCGGGAGACCACCCAAGAGTTGATCTCAGGCGCCAAATGGGTTGGTCAACAAGGGTTGCAGGCATGGAACTCGTACTGGAGCAAGAACGCAAACCAACCGCCTCCCCAGCAAGCCAGGTCGCCTCCCATGACATCTCAGCCATGGGCCGGCTCCTACCCCCCTCGCCACGATGTCCCTCAGTTTCCGCCAACCCACGGCACCCCAGGCCAGGCAGTGACGAAAGATCCCGGTATCGTGTCCGTCCTCGACCTAGACAGCCTGCCAGCGTCGGGGACTTTGCATCCTCTGATCACATTTGCATCCCCCCTCGGCTGCAGTTTCTTGTCCTTCTCGCCCACCGGGCTGTCGCTCTTCACAGCGAGTGGCAAGGGAGACGTACAGACTGTCTGGGACTTGATGTGTATTCAGTACACCAAGTCGTCGCCACTTCAAGTCTCGGCTGCCAACAGCGTCGTCGGCCCGAGGGTCCGCCAGGTCGCGCACTTCTCGAGAATGACGGTGGCTCGGATTGTCGAAGTTGCTTGGTCGAAGCCGAATGGTGAGCGCATCGCCATGGTCACCGAAAGAGGAACGGTACACCTTCTCGACATGCCGTCAAGCGCATTCACCTGGCCTCCGCCGCGCCGCCGCAAGGCAACGGAAGAAAACGGAGCTCCCGCCTCAGATGCACCCAGCTCCGCCGTCTCGATTGCTTCGAGCGCTTTCGGAGCGGCGGTGCAAGCTGCCAGACCCTTGATCACTCGGCCGCGTAGGAGCAGCGTGAATGCACAAGGCCTGGCTGGTGGCAATTTTGTCGATTCTGCGAGCGTCGGTGGCAGAGCCCTCGCTGCCAGCATGCGCAACTCTCTTGGCAAGACTGGCGTCGCCATCAACCAGCTTCGGCACACCGGAGAAAACCGCGTGTCTCTGCCGCAAAGCCAATCGCTGCCGACTGCCTCATGTGTCATGTGGATTACTGGTAGAAGGTACCATACACTGTACGTCGCGGGCGACGGTCTTGTCCGTTCATTCCCATCCAAGACACGACGTCCTGCGCCGACACCCCAGCGAACACCCCGAGGCAGTCGGTACAAGGATTTCAAGGTGCCCGCCCTTCCAGACGAAGGGTTTGCGCCGGCAGTTCGGCAGTTCATTGATTCGGATGAATATCTGGACCTGTCGGACCGAGAAATGGACGCGGGCAACACGCTCACCCTCGACCCTCGTAGTAAGCCACTACAGGTCGACCTGAGCGCAGAGGCTTCCATTCCCCAAGCTGAGATTGAATCCAGCGCACCGTATCAACCGTTCCACACCGACAGGCGGGTGTCTCTCTTTGAATACGGCGGACAAGCGTCGGCAACTCAAACGCCTTCACTTGCTGCACTGATGACAGAGACCAATCTGGAGGATCGTCTCACGCCAAAGCAGAGGAAGAAGCAGCAGCAGCGCCTGCAGGCCCAAGACACCGCTGTGGAGCCGGACGCCTCGGACGTGTGGGCATTCGGTCAGCCACTCAACCTGGTCAAGCTAGACCTTGGACATCACTCGGTTTCAGAAGATGAATTCAACATTTCGGATGACCACCGCGCGCTTCCTCTGTCGTCGATGGAAAGAGTCATGCACCGGGGAGAGAACGGCGACGAGATCGTCGTTACGACCCGCCGACGTCGCGGGGCCCGTCATGCGGAGGAAGAGGACGGCTTCTTTGAGGATGATTGCGAGGTTCTCGACTTTGCTGATCAGAGAGTCTAAGAAACGATGCACGAGGCGTTTGGGGCTAGATTAGACTAACAACAGTCATTTGCATCATGGGTTTGCGGAGGACGGCAGGGAACGGCACGCACACCAGCAGTTTTGCTCGCCAACAATTCTGGGATCGTGGGTCTGATACTTGGGGCCGGTCGTGCCACTCACTCTTTATTGGTATATGGGATTCTCTCTGGCCTGGGGTAGTAGTCCTTGAATATTTCAAGAGGCAGGTAGCATTGCTCTCGAGACGAGCACAGAGCTCGGTTCTCCAATACAACCAGCTTAGATACCCATTTCTGTGTTTCTCTATACGTGGCGCTGTTGTATCTACCTCGAGTCTGCGAAAGGGGGCCCAATCGTTACCAGACATCCAATCGTAGCCACATTTCGCCAACTTCGCCCGAGAAGACGGGAAGCCACAGTCCCGGAAAGCCTGCCTTATCCCTACGGCCCTTTACGCCTTCTTCTTCGCGGCAGCCTTGGCCTTGGCGGCCTTCTTCCTGTTGCTTCGGATCATGACGGTGCCGAGGAAGGAGCCGACGACGGCGGAACCGACGAGGATGAGGATCACGGGGATGCGGATGGCCCAGACGCGGGGAGGGAAGAAGTTTTGGAGCGGGTGGTCGTCATCAACGAAGGGCTGCGGGCGCGGCGTGTGTGTCAGTGCACCTTGCGATATTCATTGAAGAAGGCGGCGGCGGAATAGGAGGGGTGGGTGGTGTTTCCTACCATGAGAAGGGTCCAGATGGAGTAGTACGTGAAGACGACAGTGGCAGCCACGAGCATGGCGAGACCGACGAGTGTTCCAAGCTGTGCGCGGGGAAGGTAATTGTCCAGTGTTAGCTACATCTTAATCCATCTGTATGCGCAAGTAGTGGTCATCCGGCGCGATGCAGCTTTAGCTCCCTTGTTGCGCAAAAAGGTGGGATGGAGACAGATAACGGAGACCGGGGGAAGGGGGTAGCGTAGGTAGCTAAGGGCCAAGGACGACGTACCATGGTCGGTTTTTTTTGTTTTTGGTATTGAAGAGCGTAAGGAGCGTGAGAAGAAAGAAAAAGGGAACTTGGCAGGTTAGGAAGGGTGGGATTGAACGTGATGGCACCGCGAGGTTGAGAGCAAAGATCGTGGGTTTTGGTGGACAAGGGGGTGGAAAGAGGTGTCTGTCTACAGCTTCCCACCGTGGTTCGGTCGGGAAAATTGTCGTCGCGATTTCAGGGGACGACCAGCCCAGGCGCGCTCTCCTGCGCTGGAACCAGCGCCAGAAGGAGCTGCCACGGTTGACTGGATTGGACTGGGCCGTCACTTCCCCGGCGGGTCCCTTTCGCCCCTGTCAACGGGCGGAGCCCTTGAGAGCTCCAGCCGCATATGGTCTGTGCGACATGGTTCAGCCACATTTCGATTTTTTGAACCACTGCGTCCTTGAGCACGTATTAATGCAGCTCGTGTACCTACCGACAGATGATTAAAAAAAAAGACTTTTGCTCTTGGGGCTTGATCAAGTGCCTATAAGGGCCTTCCTTGTATTTGCGGTTATTAGCAACATAGGAACAATGATAGAGCCTAGCGACAGAGCCAAATGACAGAGCCAAAAGACAGAGCCCAGCGACAGAGCCCAGCGACAGAGCTCAGCAGTAGCGACTGGAGAGCCGTACCTAGGCAGCACATGGTCCGTGCACGTGGCTTATCCACCTTCTCTATTTCTTGCCTGCACCCAACTAGGTACGCTTCCCTCCTGCCAAACTTCTTCGATAACCACCTCCACAGTCGCGATGGCATCGTCCCCCCGTCCCGAGCGCGACAGCGGCCGCGACCGCGACCGCGAAAATGATCGTAGCGACCGCTACCGACCTGCTGCGAGACGCCCGAGTCCGCCCGTCAAAAAGACCGAGGAGGAGAAACAGGCGATCGCAAAGGCAGAGTACGAGAAGCTGCTCTCGATGCGATCGGGAGGCACCTACATCCCTCCCGCACGACTGAGGGCCCTCCAGGCGCAAATCACCGATAAGAGCTCCAAGGAATATCAGAGGTTGATGTGGGAGGCGCTGAAGAAGAGCATCAACGGTCTGATCAACAAGGTCAACTACTCCAACATCAAGCACATCGTCCCCGAGCTTTTCGGCGAAAACTTGATCAAGGGTCGCGGCCTGTTCTGCCGATCCATGATGAAGGCGCAGGCTGCCAGTTTGCCCTTCACCCCGGTCTTCGCCGCCATGGCCGCCATCGTCAACACGAAGCTTCCGGCCGTCGGCGAACTTCTCGTCAAGCGCCTCATCATGTCGTTCCGCAAGGGCTTCAAGCGCAACGACAAGGCAGTCTGCGTCTCGACCACCACGTTCTTGGCGCATCTCATCAACCACCAGGTCGCCCACGAGAGACTCGCCGGCCAGATGCTCCTTCTGCTGCTCCACAAGCCGACCGACGACAGCGTCGAGATTGCTGTCAACTTCATGCGCGAGGTCGGCCAGCACTTGCAGGACATGCAGCCCGCAATCGCCATGGCAGTGTGGGACCAGCTGAGGAACGTGCTCCACGAGGCCGACATCGACAAGCGCGTGCAGTACATGATCGAGGTGCTCTTCCAGGTCCGCAAGGACAACTTCAAGGACCACCCTCCCATCAAGGAGGAGCTGGACTTGGTGGAAGAGGAAGACCAGATCACACACATGGTCGACCTCGACGGTCAAATCGACGTCCAGGATGGTCTCAATATCTTCAAGTACGACCCGCAGTGGGAGGAGCATGAGGAGGCGTACAAGAAGCTGAAGGCCGAGATTCTGGGAGAGGGAAGCGACTACGAAGACGACGACGACGATGAAGACGATAGCTCCGAGGATGAGGAAAATGAAGAGGAGAAGGCCATGGAGATCAAGGACCAGTCCAATACTGACTTGGTCAACCTCCGACGCACCATCTACCTGACGGTCATGTCATCGATCGACCCCGAGGAAGCCGTCCACAAGCTTCTGCGGGTTAACCTCCCCGCCGGCCAGGAGGCGGAACTGCCTTCCATGATTGTGGAGATCTGCTCTCAGGAGAAGACCTTCTCCAAGTTCCACGGTCTGATCGGCGAGCGCTTCGCCAAGCTCAACAGGTTGTGGACTGGTCTCTTTGAGGATTCGTTCGCCGACTACTACAACAAGATTCACCGCTACGAGACCAACCGACTTCGCAATATTGCGCGTTTCTTTGCACACCAACTGGCTAGTGACGCCATTGGCTGGCACGTTCTGTCCGTCATCCACCTCAACGAAGAGGAGACGACTAGCAGTTCCAGAATCTTCATCAAGATTTTATTCCAAGACATTGCCGAGGAGATCGGCATGGCCAAGCTGCAGGCGCGGATGAAGGACGAGATGCTCCAGCCCAGCTTCATCGGTCTCTTCCCGCGTGACAACGCGCGCAACATTCGCTTTTCCATCAACTACTTCACCAGTATCGGCATGGGTGCTCTCACGGAAGATTCGCGTGAGTACCTGCAGAACATGCCGAAGCCGACCCTCCCCGCGCCGCCAGCCGATGATTCGGATTCGGATTCTGTTTCCAGCTACTCTTCGTACACTGGCTCCTCATACTCGTCAAGGTCCAGGTCAAGATCGCGCTCCCCCAGGCGCGCCATCGACCGCCGACGCTCGGAATCGAGGTCCCGCTCGCCGCGCGGAAGAGGCCGATCCTACAGCCGTAGCTCTTCGCGGTCTCGCTCTTACAGCCGTTCGGTCTCTCCGCCTCGGAGGGGACGCCGCGACGACTCTTATTCGGCAAGCCCGCCGAGGAGACGCGGTCGGTCGGTCAGCTACTCTCGATCTCCTTCTCCGGCCAGAAACGGCCCCAGGGATCGCAGTTTGAGCGCGACGCCACCCCGCCGCGCTGCCAGACGGGCCAGCGACTCCCTCAGCAGATCACCCCCGCCGAGACGGGCACGGTCTGCGTCGTACTCCGTCACCCCTCCTCCGGCCCGAGGTGCCCCCCGTGGCCGCAGCCCCATACAGGAGACGGCTCGCAGAGGCACAAAGCGTAACAGCTCCTCCGTGAGCACGGCGCCGCGGAAACGCGCCCGCCTCGACAGCCGGTCTCCCAGCCGGTCGCCCACGCGCTCGCTGAGCCGCGGCTCGTCGTACGACTCACGATCCCGCTCGCCCGTCAACCGCCGCGGGCCTAGGGACAGCCGCTCACCTCCGCCGCGCGCCAGGGATGGCGACAGCCTCTCGCCGCCGCCGAGGGCTCGGAATGGCCGCCGGGACTCGTACTCGAGGTCGCGCAGCCCGCCACCAAAGCGACAAACCGTGAGGAGGGATTCCCCCGACGATCGCGGGAGGGATCGCAGCAGTCCTGTCGGGACGAAGAGGAGACGGCTCGATTCGATGTCGAGGTCTAGAAGTCCGCCGCCGCCGAAGAGGGGACGGAGGGGAGACTAAAAGGTGATTCTATGGACTGAGGAGGGCACGGCAGTTTTTATTCCTCGCTGTAAACAAAAGGCGGGAGGCGCATCTGCCTCATGGGTCAGTTTGACATGATGTACACTTACTAGCAAGAAACTATTCCTACTTGAGGTTTAATGAATCGTTTTTTTTAAGGAGCTTCAAACTGGTTGCCGAATTATCGGGAGATCTTATTCGTCACCCCCTCTACTGTCCAACACCCCTAAGTAGCTTGGCTCTCCCATAAGAATAATAACACGAATGATAGACAACAACAACGACGACGACGCTAGACGATAATGGACGACGACGATGGACGCCGACGATAGACAACGATGGACGACAATAGACGACGATGGACAACGACGATAATAACGATAATAGCAACTAAAGCCTTTAATACAGTTGTAGCAAGAGGGGGTATCAAAACTAGATACGGGGGTGATAAATAAGGTCTTATGTGTGTGATAATAGAGGGCAAACTCTACTTTAATAACGCCTTGTATATTCTTTTACTCTGAAAAATGATATTTCTTGCTTATAGACTTCAGCCTCTTGGGTCATGCCCTAGCCCTCCTGAAAAACCTTGATGGGAGAGAAGTTTGACTTCCTTGTCAAATGGCTTCTGGTCGATCTTTTTTGCTTGATCCGACGCTACGTACGGCCTTGGTTCGAAAGTCTTTTGTCGTTGTATCGTACATGCATTGGGAAAGGAGAGAGAGACTTTGCGCTGGAGCGATTGGGCATGAGGAAACTTCCTGCACTAATTGCACACCAAAAAACCAAACAAACACAGCTGACTGATTAGATGCATTCGCTCATTCCGTGGCATGCTAGCTAACATGTGCAAAAAGTGAGTTTGGTGACTTCTCCAACAAGATGCTGATGGATGCACGCACGAAGCAAAAGATTGGACGAACTGGGGATTGAACCCAGGACCTTCCGCAGATCACAGAGGAAATGCAAAGCGGACGCTCTACCACTGAACTATTCGCCCAATTAGATGCTTAGAAACAGGAAGAAGCTAGCCTATCCAGCGTGTCGGTGGGTGCCCTAGCCGTTTGGGGGGGCGCCGAGCAAGGGAAGTTGTCTCTCTCCCCCGTGCGAGAGTGGGGCTTCTGTAGCGCCAGTGCGGGTGCGGCGCTTTTCGTCGAGCCAGGGTAACCCGGTCTCGCGCCTGGGGGGAGAAGTGTGCTGCTGCCGTGTAAGTCAACTGGGAGAGAACTGGTTTATTCAGCAGCCTACCATTTGCTCGTGTCTGCCAGGCGTCGTCGAGCTTGGCTGGTATGTCGCCCCAGGAATCGAGAGGTCTGGTGGTGAGATGTATACAAGCGTGGAGTGCATTTCAACAACCAGAGAGGACGTGATGGCGAGTTTCATTCGAGCAAATACACCAATCCTTATGATCCCAAAACAGACGAGACAGTATGCTGCATTGGCTACCAAATGCGACAGCAGCAAGCTCAACTCAGCCACCCAAGCAGAGCCAAGTGAAGGCAACAGAGCCGAGCGACAACGACAGAGATGAGCGACGACAACAGAGCCTACCTACCTAGTAATAAATTCGGAGCCCAGCAAGCCCAGTAAGTAGGGGAAGGCCTCAATAGCAAATCTCTTTTACGTACACAGCAATACCACCAGTGCAGACAGATCCAAACGAGCAGTAGGAAATCACCAGCACCTATCGCAGGGGAGTCACTATCCCTTGGTCGCCAACGGCTTGCGCCCGTAGATGACGTACCCGTTCCAGTAGGCGTGGATGCCGGTGTTCCTGACGTCCTGCCTGACCACGGCGCAGAACGCGAGCGTCTCCTCGCGGGTCCAGCCGAGGACGCGGGTGAAGAGGGCCAGAGACATGCCCTCGAGGCCCGGCAGCACCGAGGCCTGCGTCCACAGGCCCAGCTCCTTGAGGCGCTGGTCCCGGGGCCAGGGCGAGACGGGGAACTTGACGCGCGTCTTGCGGACGTCCTCGAAGCCGCGGGCGCGGAAGAGCTCGTCCATGCCAGCGGTGCGGTTGATCGGCCGGCCGATCTTGTCCGTGGCCTCGACGATGAGCCGGGTCCACCTCGCGAAGGGCGCGTCCTCCTTGAGGGTGCCGTCGTCGCAGACGGCGGGCCAGCAGCTATCCTTGAGCTCGAAGTAGCCGCCGGGCTCGAGGTGGTCGTAGGCCTGCTCAAGGACGCGCTCCCAGTCGGAGAAGCTGCCGTTCATGTTGCGGGCTAGGATGAAGTCGAACTTCTTAGTCCAAGTCCAGTCCTTCTCGAGATCATCGATCTCGAAGCTGCAGTTGGGCGGCACGTAGCCCGGCTGGATGGGGCTACGGTCGACGCCAATAACCTCGGCCTCTGGGTAGGTGTCGGCGTAGTCGAGGCACCAGACACCCGTGCCGGTACCAAGGTCGAGCACGCGCTTGGCGCTCTTGTCCTTGGGGCAGAGGCAGAAGGCGCCGTCGAAGACAAGCATCCAGAGGTGGTTCACGATGTCGAGACGCTCCTGCTCCTCCTCGTCGTTTGGGAGGACATACTTGCCGTCGCTGAGGCGGTGGTAGGTGCGGCCGTTCTCGCGGCGGTAGTTGAGGATCGTGGAGCGCAGGGAGACCTGCGAGTCGTCCGACGTGGAGTAGCCCGCGATGGACGAGGCCGCATCGTCGTCCGTGTCCGGCTCGATCGGCGGGAGGTCGGTGGCTGCCGCCTGCAGGGGCGTTGCTGTCGTGGCTTCAGCGCCTGATGCAGTCCCCATAGTGGTTGCAGCAGGCACTGCAGCTGCAGGCTCGGGGCTGTGTTCTTGCTGGTCGGCCATGTTGTTCCAATGTCTCTCTTTCTCTCCGTTAAAACGGCTCGACGTAGTGGTTTGTTTTCGTCTGGACCAGGAAAGGGAGTGGTTGTGGCTTCCCCCTCCTGCCAAAGGTCCCGCTTGCTGTTGGTCGGACCCCGGGCCCTCTCCGCTTTCGATGGGCTATGAGTGGGAGAGCCGAGGCGCCCTATCCAGTGCACTTACGTTGACTCTGAGGCGTTCCAGCTTTTCTCTCGTTTTTTCTGAATTTGTACCAGTGTATAATGGACACTGATATCGTAGCTGGAATTGCGTTGAAATTTATGTATATTGCCTCCACCATTGGGTTGGTTGTTGAGGTACGTAAAGGGGGGAAAAGTTACCAAGTGACCCCTGGTCCTCCAAGAATTGTCCCTTCCTAGAAGAGAGTCTACTCCCCGCCAATCACTTCCCAACTTTACCATTGCCAAAGTCATGATAAGCATTGTCGTCACTGCCGTCCGTCAGTGTAGTTGCCGTCGTCTATCGATACTGTTGCTATTGTCCGCCAGCGCAGTTGCTGTCGTGCGTTGCTGTCTCCAGTGATGTAAACTGTGCAACAAGGGAGGTTCCTTCCAGGAGGCGTTCGCTGCCACCGGAGGTAGAGGACTAGGGCCGACCGTTCTCCACGGGGAAGGTTCGTGACCTCCCCGGGGCCGCCCAGACTTCCTTCCATCACTCGAGAGACGATTTGTAAGAACACCTCAGACATCTGGGCTTCCCCCTCTTTTCTCTCCCTCTCCATCTCTCTGTCTCGCATACACAAGTACTCGCATCGACACTCTCTCTCTCTTTCAGGTGTTTCAACAGAAATCAAACCAACACCTCCCGTATCATTCGTTCATCGATACACAGCAATCATGGAATCCAAGCCAACAACCCCAGCATCGGAAGAGCCGATTTCGTTCAAGGAGTAAGTAATGCCATCTCCCCTACGTCGACTTGCCGCGTGGTTCCGTCAGCCTCGCCCGCTCGCATCCGGAGACATCTGCATTGATATGGGCAACACTGACGCTAGCAGGATCATGTCCTCGGACATCATCACATTCCTCATCGGGCCTGATGAAAAGGAATTCAAAATCCACAGTGCCCGGGTCAAAAGTCTGGCAAGGAAGCTCCGAGTGGAGACGCAAGCGGTAGAGGGCCCAGAGCGGTGCATCCGCTACGATGACAGAGTCTGCGACGAGGAGACTTTCATTGCTTTCTCTGAGTTTGCTTATACTGGGAAGTATTCGGCACCCGAGTTCAACGACATCCTACCACGCATTGTTGGTTCTACTCCCAGCACCACAGATATTGATCGACTCGATGGCGGCTCTGCTCTCGACAAAGACACTGACCAACTCGATGGTGGCTCTGCTTTTGACCCAGAAAGAGTCCAAGATGGTGGTTCTGACCCCAGCACCCCAAAGACCGTTCAACCCGAAGATGACTCTAATCCGGACCACCAAAAACTTACCCGTGTAGACAAGGACACCCCGTGGAGCCGCGATTTCTCGTCCAAGCACGACGACGTTGCACCCGAAAAGAAGACGAAGGAGTACCTGGACAGACTGCTCATGTTTCATGGCAAGGTCTACCACTTCGCCAACGATAACGGTATCAACAGTCTAGAGGAACTCTCCCTGGGCAGGTTGCAAAAGGTCATTGACCTCATTGACCATAACGGCGAGGACATCGAAGCCTTTACTCGCTTTTTTCGAGAATTTTACTATAAGGAAAAGGCACCTGAGAAATAGAAGACTCTCATCACCGCTTTCCTAGGTAGCCGCGTGGAGCTTTTATGGAAAAGCCAGGATTTTCGCTCGTTGGTGACAGATGATTTCTCTCTGCGCCTGATTACTGGGGTGGTCGATCGTCTCAAGACGAGAAGGGTTGGTTCTTTCGCGAGGGACTTCAAGGCATCCGACTATAATTTCAAACAGTCGGATATGGTGAAGGAAGCGGTGTGACGTAAAAATAGCGAGTAGAAGTAACCCATAGTCGATTAAATCCAAGCGCTCAATTTCACAAGTCAATATTATAGAGGTGTACATACGCATGTCTATGCTAAGTCCCATGCCGTATTCATCACAGGTAAAGCCCGGGACAGAGAGGAGCGGGGCGGGTAGAGGGGCTCGATATGGACAGTAATGACGGACGAAGGGACAGTTTTCTTTGCGAACGAGGGGAAAGGACGAAGGGGGAGACTGACCGGGTCGATCGGTACGAAGCCATTTATTGCAATTAAAAGAGCACTATCGACATGACGCAAAAGCGTTGCAAAGGCAGAACTTTGAAGACAGAAGAAAAGCAAGAGATTGCGTTGGCTGGGCCAGTCAGCATCGTCAACACCAGACGAGACACACACTCACTACTCCAGCATCAGAGGAAGAAATTGAAGAAGAAAAAAACATGGCTTTAAATATGAAGGGGGGTATATCCATTTCTATCTATCACTTCTCTCTGTTCCGAAAAAAATAAGCAAAAAATCGCCGTCCTCAACCAGCAAGCAGCTTATCGTCAGTCTCCAGAACCTTTTCCTGCACGCTCTGCTCCTTCTTCTCCTCGGCAGCGGCGGCAGCGGCAGCCGGTGCGTCCCCGTTGGTCTCCTCCTCCTCGCCGCCACCGTTGGCCTCCTTCAGCTTGGCCTTGTCTTTCTTGCTCAGCGACACGGCGCCCTTGGCCATGGCCTCCTTGGGCAGCGGCCGGATGATGGGCTGCACGACCCACCACGGCCGCTGGCACCTCTTGATGGCCGCCTTGGAGCTCTCGCCGTCCTCGACCGGCTCCTCCTCTCCCTCGGCAGCAGCCGTCTCGGGCTCGTCGAACATCTTGCCGCCCGTCCTCTCGTACTCGAGCAGGCCGTCGGCGACCTTCCTCTCGACCCGGGCGAGGATGTTCTCGTACGCCTCGAGGTCGCCCGCCCGGCTGCGCGCGAGCAGGTCCCGCACGTCCGTGTGCTTGGACACGAAGTGCCTCAGCAGGTGGAACATGTGCGGCTGCATCGCGCCGTAGTTGGGGTTGGACGTCCGCTCCTTCTTGGCCGGCCGGGGCCCGCTGTCCTTCTTGCGCCTCTTCCTATCCGGCTCGTCCTCCTCCGTCGCCGCGCGGTCGAAGTCCTCCATCCAGGCCTCGTCGTCGCCCGGGATGAACAGCGGCCGCCTGGCGGGCGGCTCCACGCCCGCGGCCCACCGGTGCAGGATGTCCATGTACCGCCTCATCACGCCGTCGACCCTGTACCCGCCCTTGCCGTCCTTGCCGCGCCAGTACTCCCTCTTCTCGACCTCGGACCCGGGCTCGGGGGGCCGGCCGAAGATGGCCGGGTCGCTGAGGTTGCCCTCGGCGCTCATCACGCCGTCGGCGCCCGTGGCGTCCAGCACGCGCTGCAGGTCGTCGTGCTGCAGCACGTTGCCGTTGGCGAACATGACCGTGCCGGGGGGCAGCTGCTCGCGCAGCCAGCGGATGATGCCCCAGTCCGCGAGGCCCGTCAGGTGTCCCTTCTGCTCGCGGCGGCGGCCGTGGACGGTGATGATGGACGCACCCGCGGCGAGCACGTTCTTGGCGTAGGCCAGCGTCGCCTCCTTGGTCTCGAGCACCCTGATCTTGGCCGTCACCGGGATCGGCAGGTTCTTGTGCAGCGTGTTGATGAGCCTGAAGATGAGCTCCTGGTCCTCCTGCAGGAAGGCACCGTAGTGGCCCTTCTTGGCGATGCCCTGCGGGCACCCGAGGTTGAGGTCGATGGCGTCGCAGTGCGGCGCCGCCTTGAGCGCCGCGCCGAGGAGCGCGTCCGGGTCGTTGGCGCAGAACTGCACGAAGAGGGGCCGGTCGATGGCGGGGTTCCCGTCGAGCCAGGGCGCCGGCGGGGACTTGGGGTCGGTCGTCGAGGGGCGCGCGGCCTGGAAGTGGCCCTGGCGGTAGTGCTCGGTGTCGTTGAACAGTCGCGCGTGGAACATGGGCGTGTACGCGAGCAGGTTGGACTGCTCCGAGGGGGGGATGTAGGATCGGCTCAGCATTCTCCAGGCCTAGGGAGGGGTCGGTCCCAAAGTCAGCCAAATTTGGTGTGCGCAGTGAGCTGGCGCGCACAAGAAACTTACGAATTCAGACTGGTCGACCATGGGGGCCAAGATGTATTTCGGGCTCCCGATGCTCTCGTAGAAGGCCCGGCCATGCAGCTTCGGCTTGGTCTGGGTCTCGTGCCCCGCGGCGGGAGCTTCGGTCGTCGGTGTCGCCATTTTCGTCTTTGTCGAGAAGTAGGAACGGGAAAGCCCAATGGTTCGAGGCGTCCGCAGCCTCCACAGCCTGAGTATCCCCTCCACGATGTCGGCTATCTCAGTTCAGAGAGCACGCGGTCGTATAGCATCGACTTCGTATGGTTCGTACAGCGGGGCGCAAGTGAGGTGGTGGAGGAGGTCGCGACTTGCACAAAAATTTTCGAGCCTCGCGCTAACATCGACACGAGGCTGAAGACCCTGGCTTATCTGATTGGTGGGGCAGCGGGTCGCGCGGGTTCCCCCCCGCCCAACGCAAGGGAACTGCGACGCACGACGAATGACGTCGTTCTGCCGATCAAGTGCAGGTTGTACCTGGTACAAAGCTATCTGGGTCTCATCCGCGCGCCCATCTGAATCTAGCACTGAGACGGTGTTTGGGTGTGTCAGGCCAGTCAGGGCGCGTCCAACAGTAGGTAGCTAGCAAGCCAACAAAGACTGGCTTCGCCTCGCATAAGGTACGGGGACCAGCGTCACATGCAACGGACCTGCATCACACCGCGCTCGGTACCAAAGTAGCACGGTCTTTTCAGGAACAGAGTCGAGTCCGCTTTAAACTATTCAATTCGCTGGAGCGGCCGATACCAGCATCAGGACCTAGACCTCGCCGACACTAAAGCTGATTTTTTGACATGAAAAGCCACGCACGAACTGTCTCTATCTGCCCCCTCCTCTGGACACGACAATTGGAAGAAACCGACAAATAAGGAAATTCCTCGACCAACAAAGCAAATACAAACACTGAAAGCCTCGACTAGAGTGTCGAGCGAGTACGATGGAACTTCTGCAGATCCGCTTCTTCGCCGCCAGAGGGCTTGAGCCCACCTGATAAAAAGTGTAAGACAAATGCAGGCCACGTCCATTATCGCCATCGTGTCCCCAAGGTCCGTGTGATCGCTGCCTAAATGCAAACAGGCTCTCGGCCTGTGGATGCACTGACTGGCCCGTGTTCGCTGCTGTCCTCTCCGGCCGCCGTCTTCGCGTGACTCCCCAACCACCGAAGAAGATTATTCCTTCAAAGGGCGGCCGGCAGCCCTCCAGCCAGGGCGGTGGGAAATGCTGTCGAGTGACGATGGAAAACGCCCTGACACCGTACGATGCTGTTCCTGAACGCCGTCGAATGGATGGTAAATGTAGTTCAAATACATGAGTGGGTGGTAATGCCCACGATCAAGAAGTAAAAGTAGAAAGATTCCGTGGTGCAGGCGTAGCCGTCGTTAGAAGAAGTGCGTGTAAATCTTGGAGTTTTCGTGAACTTCCATTTCCTGTCTATGGTTAGCATTTGGGTCGTCACCTGCACGTCGGTGGTTGCAAGACTTACCATCTTGAACGTGTTGAGCTCCTCCTTGATTTGCTGAGCCAACATAGGCGTGAGCCGGTTGCACGTGGCAATCTCGCCCCTACGGTCGTATTCTCCGCTTGGCCATGTGTCGTGGAACACAATCCTCGGCGAAAAAGTGGCGTTTCTCCTGGCTGCTCCGGATGGAGTTCCCGGGGCGCTCTTGGTGTCCTGGCGAAGCCTGAGGGCAGTCATGAAGTAATCCTCACTGCCGATAGCGACCGAACCGGACCGCTTGTGACCCTGCGCCTCGTCGTTCGGCGTGCTGGGAGCAGTGGAAATGGGCGAGTCCGAGATGGCGGGGATGGCTGGAAGCTCGTAGGGCTTGGACCCGTCGCGAGCTGGACTGCCCGACCGGTTGTGCTTGAGGATTCCTTTCCTCACGGCGGCCAGAACCTCGGCACGCTCCCTGTCGCCGCCCACGATGCTCTTTCGCCCAGCGCTGTCCGTACCAGAACTTCCCGCCCGCTCCGAAACCATGCTGGGAGTGTTGGAAACATCCAGCGAGTTTCGCTCCAGGTGAGGGAATCCAGTGCCGCCGCCGTTCTGTGCGCGGGGGTCGGGGTTGACGTTCACCCGTTCCGCCTCGACGGTAATCATCGAAACGGCGGCCTGACTGGCTTCCGGAGCCAGGGCATCTGCTGCAGGAACGCCGATGACGGATTTCGGTCTGAACAAACCCACCAACGAACGCGTGCTCTTCTTCATGCCACGACCCATCTTACGGATCATGATGGAAGCCGATGACGCGGTTGATGAAATGGAGAGATTGTCCGTCGATCCAGAGAACAGCCTTCTACCGTAAATGTTGTTCCCGATTCCACCCTCCTCCTGCTTCTTCGCAATCGCCGCCTGCTCAGCATCGTACAATTCATCGGCGGTTGGCTCCTTGTGCAATCGAGAAGGATCATTCGCGACGCTGGATTCAGCAGCGGGTTCGGGTGCGGCGGCCTTGAATTCAGCGGCGCTGCCGAACGAGAAGGCCCTGCGCAACCGCGATGTTTTGCTCTTCGACTTCGTGCCCTTTTGATTGATTGCGGCGAGTTGCTGGGCGGCCGGGCTATTGGCCTTGGCCTTGCCAGGCGCAGCCGCGCCCTGTTGCGGAGCAGTTCCATGGGAGGAAGACGGCTTCTGAGTGCTGGAATCGGTCGACATAGTCACCGGCTTTGAAAGAGGCGATGGCGTGGTCTGTCGCTTCGCCGCATCTGACGAAGAGCTTCGTGGCGGAATATTCACAATCTTGGGCTGCTCTATTTTCGATACGCCATCATCTGGGTGTGATGAGGTTGAAGAGGAAGAGGGGTTGGCCGTGGGGGTGGATACGCTGCGGTTGGCAGACTGGTGGAATTAACCTTGTTAGCGACGGAACTCTTCAGGATGGTCGGGCCGGTGCGTGATTGGGCAATCGAATAAAGGGGGTGAGGTGAGGCAGGAAAAGGCAGCGGCAAGGACGGGCGAAGAGAAAAAAGTAAAGTGCAGATTTTACTCACAGAAGATGGTCTCGAATGGCTGCTCCTGCTGGACGCGACGCTTTCTGCGCTGCCATTACGGGCATGCATGTTGTTGGCGGCGGGAGGTGCAAGAGTAGAAACAATGCGAAGCGACTTTTCGTTGTTTTTGGGAGTTGGAACGCGGTCGGGGCGGGTGGGTTCTTCCGACTGAGCGAATTCCTGTGGGGTTAGCGGCTTGGGATAATCGGCAGAATCCAGCGAATGCATGCTGCGCCGCCTGAGTCGCACGTTGTCATCCACTGTCTGCTGGCGGCTCAATTGCATGTCATCGACAGCACCGTAGAAGCTGTTTGGTCTGTTCTGGAAAGAAGCATTCCGGCTTCGCATTAACGAGTTCTTTTGGTCGTTGGATCCGGGGGCATTGTACAAATGACTAATGGTGGCCATGCCTGACCCTGACGGGGCACTAGTGTGGCGAGGCTGTTGTTGCTGTAGAGCCGGGCGCCTGTACCTATCAGGCGTCGTCTTAGCACCAGCGGCCTGAGCGAGTGTCATTTGCTGTGTGTTGCTGCCCGCCATATACGCAGATTGCGGCCTCTGGGCTTGCGGGTTCGTGCGAGCAGCAGGAATTCCCGAATCATCCCTCGAACCGCCCTTGCTCGTCCCCATGTTGTGGTTGTACCCGGCGTTCGGGACGGATGAGCTGCCCGAATGGCGAGGCCGGTTTGCATCGTGACCCTGTACCATGCCCTGCGTCGGAGCCGCAGGTGAGGAAGCCGTGCGGTAGCCATTGCCATACTGTTGCTGCCACTGGCCTGTGGTGTTCAGGCTGGGCGTGCTTGTAAAGGCATACGGCTGGATGGGTGCGTTGCTCCCGCGGTAGACGCCCGACCCAGAGAAGTTTCGCTGCGCCTGCTGGGCCGCTATGTACTGCTGATTTGCCTGGGCCTGCGCGGGAATCATGTTTGCGGATGATCGGGGTTGGAGAGAAGTAACAGTGCTGGTCTGCTGAGGATACGTTTGAACCAACGCAGCCATGTTCCGAACAACCGACGACTATGGGAGTGTCGAACGGGTGGTCTTTCGTCAGACTTCTTGCTCAAGTTCGATCAAATCCTCGCAGCGATGGAAGATGTTGACCGAAAGAGACAGCGAATGGGCTGCTTGCAAGTGCTAGAAGCTGGAAGACAAGATAGGTGTTAGTCATGCTACAACTTTTGAGGCCACCACCACCCGATTCATCCCACTCGAATGGGAGGGCAGCTGACGCATGCACGATTCGCCGTACACACACACGTCGCAAAACTGGCAACCAAGCATTTCACTAACCTTTTTTTCTTTTTTTTCAGATGCAAGGAAAGAAATCTAATGGGACCCGAGCCAATAAGCCTCGCTGTCGGGGACGTGACGACGGCTCGAGATCTCAAGAAGCGATTTGCGAGAAAAGGTCGCCTGCGGCCAGGGGGTTGCAAGGACGAGATACTCGCCGTGCCGTGTAGATATTGGCTTCACTGTTACCGTGAAGCACACGCCAAACTGGTGAGGCGGGTAATCGACCGAGAGGAAGAGCTCAAGTGTCACAGAGACAACTCGAATCGCAGCTAACAATCGACCACGAACATGGGCACTCGTATCCGGCTCGGTATATCGCAGCGGAAGAGTCGTCGAAAGCGGAGATGGATGTTTGACGAGTCAGGCAAACGGGGTCGTCTTATCGTCGTCTCGTCGGGTCTGGGGAAAGAGGAGTTTCGGCGGAGAGTTGGGTGACAAAAGGGAAGGGCAGTCGTAAGGCGTCGAGTAGGTGTTTATGGTTTGTGTTGGTGTGTCTTTTTGTATGCGGGTGCAAATGTTTTTGGTGTAGTTTAGAAGGATCGAAGGGCGACGGGCAAAAAGGAAAGCAAGCAGACGGCTAGAATGGAGAGCGATGGACGTGAGGTGTGATCGAGGGGGCAACTGTTGGACCGGGGATTTGAATATGGAGACAACCTGGGCGAAAGGACCCTGAGCGAGAGAGTCAGGTCAGGTAACCTTCTGGAAAAATTTCGTGACTTTTTTTTTTTCTCTTGGGACGAAAAGGGGTCGTTGATGGGATGAATTGGGGGCTTGGGGGATGCGTCGAGGGAAAGGGCAGAAGGGGGGAAGAAGGGGAAAGAGAAGGAAGAAGGGAAGGAGACGAGACGGGAATTTTTTTGAGGGGATACAGAGAGAGGAACTCTGAGTGTGTGGTAGGAGGGAGTCCCAGCAAGAGGAGGAGGAGGTTCTGGTGGAAGGGTCGAGATGGGAAGGTTTTGGCATCGTACCGATGCTGCATTGGTCTGCTGGAGCCAGTCGACGATGGAGTTCCACTAGGACCACAGCATCCCGGTAGGGGACCCTGGCGATAGGGGGGAGGAAGGGAAGGCAACAGGGCAGGCACCTTCGTCTCCAATTCTCAGGTACCTACACCTATACCACGGTCTTAAAGGTTAGCGTAGTTCTTGCGGGGTCTGGATATATGGCAAGCCCCGCAGGTAGCACGCTAACCTTTAAGACCGTGGGATAGGTGTACACAACTACTACTATCCGTACATAGTATGCTATAGGCTACACTCCGTAAGGTACTGTACAACAACTTGCCCGTAAGCTCGCTGTTGGGGAGGCGAGGCAGGTGCTCCTCCCGCGCCGTTGCACTCTGTACCATGGACCTCGGAATCGTCCATGGATGTGGTGTGGGTGGTACTTGTGATCATGTACCATTTACTTGCCGGGCCACTAGGAGGAGCATGAGTCCCCTTACCCCGGTCCCCTGTGTCTTCCACGGCAGCCTGGGTACCCTGACCAGCACCCGCGCGTTTGACTGGTCCAAATTTGTCCTGCAGGTGCGCAGACTGGGGCTGCGAGGGTCCTTTCTCCCCCATCTGCTCATCCTCTTGCCCCCATACCAACGGATGTACCTGTACGAACGAATGCTTCTGTCACCTCATCCGCGACTGCTGTTTTTTTCCTCTATTGATGCTGTGGTTGCTGTTTTCGAAGCCTGTAACTTCAGGACACTTCCAGGCTGTCCGCACCTGCCCTGTAGTGCACCTTCCTGCTTGCCTGAGTACCTAGGTATCTAGGTAGGCAGACCAGTCGTAATGGAAGCGACAGCAGCAACAACAGCAGCACCAACGCCGCCACCGACCCAACGTCTCATCATCATCTTCTTCCCGCTTCACTTCACTGCACTGCACAACCTGTGCGAGACACACAACCTCACGCCGAGCCACACAGGGCGGGCTCCCAAGTCATCAACCCAAACAGGAATGGCCAGAACGCGTCCCCTTCGTCTCGTGGAATTGTCTCTCGGCTTGGAGAATTTTTGGCAGACCGCCATTGGGCGAACGGCCGAGGGGCGGCGAATCACGACCACGCTACCCCTTGCTCCCGGGCGACTCAAATGCCCACGCTCGACTGTCTCCTGAAGGACGTAAGCCCGACGGAAACAACAAAAACAACACAACATTGAACACGCCAATCCCAGGGGGGCCGCTCGCTGGACGCCCACAGCCCTGCCCAGTGCGGATTGGCCGTCTTGTCTTCATCTGCAGGAGACGAGAGAGAAAAAGAGAGACAGGCCTGGTGCAGCGGCAGCCTGATCTTTAACCAACCCGGCGTGGTCTTCGCCGGTAGGAAGAAAGAGATGGAGAGGAACATCAGACAACAAACCGCAGCTTCAACCATCTCAACCAATCTCTGACTGACGACCGATCTGACCTGACCTGAACTGACCTGCTCAGCTCAGTCTCCCGTCCTGCGCTGCAGACGCGCAGCAAACAAAAGCACGGCCGACGCACGTCGCAACTACAACAAGACGGACTTGCTGGACGCGAGACCAAACACTGCCGCTGTTGCTCGCAACTCACCTTACCACGCGGCGGCATGCACACACACCTACATACACGGCGCAGTGCACAGGCCCGGGCACAGTAAGACGAGAGACGAGATGCTGCACCCAAGAGACGAGACGCAACGCCTCCTCTCCAAAAACGAGAAACACGTAATGGCAATCCATCGCCTACGTCGCTTTGGGTCAAAACGAAGGCACGCGGAGGCGGCACCGAAACGCCCAGCACCTGACGAGCCTTCACACTAGGCCGATTTATGATTCCTGAATAACCTCTCCTCTCTCCTGAAGGTTCCTTCGCCTCGTCCTTGTGACCATTGACTGCAGGTACTGCTGGCTGCCCGGAACAATGGTTCTCGTTCTCGCACACCCACCAACCAGCCTCGTGCCTCTCCAGGTCCTACCTACCTATGGCACTGTGCACCCACGCTGTGCACAATGGGCCGACCCTGCAGATTCCTCGACTTGGCCCAGCCTGCTCTGCTGGTCGATCTTGCTTGCTAAGCTCACCAGGTCGAGCTTGTCAACGCATCTCTCGGCGGACGGCAAGACAGCCAGACCGCCACGGCGGTTCAACTACATGCCTCGCCCGCGTCTCGATCCAATCACGGCTCTGAGCTTCTGTCGCCTCAGTCAGTCTATTCTTCGCCTGGACCGCCTGTCTCTGGCTCTGCTTCTTCCACTTCTTGCCCCCTCCTGCGGTACAGTGTGGTCGCCAGTCGCCCTGTTGTTACGTGTGAGCGGTCGACGGATACGAAGAAAAAAGGGAACCGTCTCCCCGTATTTGACTGCCAGACCACCCCACCGCCGTGGCTTCGCCGTGCTAAAGGTGGTGAGGTATCCGTAATGCGACGTGCATATCGGAAGGGATGGCGTCCCCTGTTCCGACAAGGAAGATATTGCAGGGCCACTCCACCAACCTGACCAGTCCACTCTCGATGAGGGGGCCTGTCTGCGGGACTTGTGGATGGCCGTCCATCTGGAGCTGCTGCCGGACTTGGTCTGGTTGGCCTGGGCGCCCCGGGTGCTCGCCGACGGGGCAGATGGAAAGGGGAAAAAGTGAAGCCGTTCATGATGGGCTCCGTGGCTCCGCAGCTTGGCGGCATCAGTAACCAGCAGCACTGTGATCCATCAGCGCAGCTGATGTTCTTTCCTTCCAGGTATGACTATGCAGCATATCCGGGCGTCGACGAGGTATGCGCATTGCGCACCAACGCTTTGCCTGCCGCCCGCGCCATCAGTCAGTCAGTCAGAACCCGTCAGGCCTGCTCCATCCGCTTATGATGCTGCACCCCGACCTGCCCGATGCTCGACACCCGGCCGGCCATGACGTTGACTGAGGCCGACCTCCGATCCGATCTCAGGCTCTGCTGGTGCATGCCGTAGCCTCCCAGACCAAGATTTGATCTCGTGTACATGAATTCAATTTGCCGTCATCCGCCGCCCTTTCATGCTTTCGACCTTGGGCCTTAGCTCGCTTCTATACGCTATATTTAGTCCCTGGTGAGAGACCGGTCGGGGATCCACAAGACAAGTTCGGGGACCGGCCGTCAACGGGCTACGACTGCCATACGAACGAGGCGGGCAATGGAGAGACATTCGAATTATGTTGTACGTGGGCAAGTGGGATGCACGAACACTTACATGCGAAGGGGAGCACGGTTGGTTCCCGAGGTACTAGTACATACAACAGAGCACGTACGGATCGATACCTTCCGACCTGGACCGCGAGCGGCGACGACACCAACGTCCATCACACCCACGCTGACCACCAGCACCAGCATACACGAGATTCCCACAGGCTCAAAACGGGGTCGTCAACAACGACAACGGGGCCAGGAATGACGCTAGCAGGCTAACAGGCTACACTAGGCTCTAGCATGCTTGCCAACGGGCCCTGATCGCTTTTGGCGGCGATGCGGCGGCCTTGCGGCCCCCTTCAAGTTTCCGGCGCCCCTGCTGATGATATGTGATGCGTCCACACACTGGCTGGTCTGCAATTTACCTCGAGGATGCTAGGAGGAGAGGGGGATGATGCGAGGGGGTGAGTAAACAATCCCATGTTATCTCCCCCAAGACTGCTACGCGCTACAAGCCATGGGAGGTTTGATCATTATGCCAGCAGCAGCGCTAGCAGTATTACTAATACCAGCACATCGAAAGGCGAGGGACGATGACTTGCGGTGAGGTCTTACAGGCGTCTGCCGCTGGGGAGAGCCCATGAACAGGTCCAACTAATTACTCCGCACCATGGTCTGGAGACTCATGCTTTGGAAATGAGGACTTTCCCCGTCAGCAACCATGGGACGAGCTAGGACCCGCCAGCATGATTTGCAAGGAAATGCCCGGCCGCCCACAATTTGAGTCTTACACCGTCTGCAATGCAGTGAAAAGCACACAAAGCCAGTTCAGCCCTGTGATGCTCGGTTGATTATAGGGGTATCAGAGGGAGTCAGCCTTCAACGGAAGCGCTACACTAGGCTGTCTGTTCGTGGACCTGGGCAGCTAGGCTACTGTACCTGAGGTAAGCCCCCAGGCATGATTGCTGATCAGGTGATGTCAAACCTGATGCTGATGCTCTAATAAACCATAGTACGGTGATGCGCAGGCCCAAGTAAGATTGAAGGAGACGGACAAGAATGGCTGATGGAGAACAGCCGAGCAGCCAGCGCCTGAACATTTCATCGGTGCCTCGACTCGGCTCTTCCCTTCCCCCCGATCATCACCATCAAGTCCTGGCAAGCAAGCCTTCCCCAGGTAGTTATCCGCAATTGCCAGACACATCCATGGCGGCGCTTGTCCAAAGAGGAAGCTGTCGGAGCCAACGGCTCGCGGCTGATGCAAGTGCAAGGCAAAGCGCAGGCCAGGTGGCAAGTCTCAATCTCGTTGAAAACGTGCTGCTGTCTGCTTGAAACAGATGTCCCAGACGCCGACGCTTCACTGCACCGCGAAGATGCCGGAATCAAACCAGGCGGATAGCGCCATGCAACCGATTCCCGGACATTGGCTTTGCGTTGCGCGCTTGCTGCCATGGTGAGGGGTATGAACCGTTTGGCTGAATTACCGATGCCAACAAAGTCGGGCTGAACGGACTGTAATACAAGCTTGGAGCACACACTACATGCCGCGGATCGCATGTCGTCTGGTCTGTTCTCAACGGCGACGAAGGGTGAGCCTGCAGAATAATTGATGATTGCACAATCATGGGCAGAGTTTCGGCAGCTTCCAGCAATGGTTCTATCCGTACTTATCCCACGTCTCTGGAGCAAACCTTCCGCTCGCCTTTACCGGAACAGCCCCAGTCCCTGCCCTGGGCCTTCGCGGCGCAATCAATCTCTCTTGGCTTCACACTGCAAAGCATTACTCTGTACGGAGTACGGATAGTGTACACAATACTACGGATACCTGGCCTGCTGGTGGTGTACAGATACTGCGGCCCCCGAAGAAGGACCCCAGAGCATCACTGTTTTTACACTACGCCCGCGACGATGCTACCTCGACGATGGGCTGCCGGTAGAGAACAAGCTCACGGCCCAGAGAGAAACCCCGTTAACAATGCGAGCCTGGTTACTAAGCCCGGAGTCTTCGCCGACAGAGGACAGCCATTCGTCTCCAGGCCGCGAATATGGCCCAATCGGGCAGGAAGTCACCGAGATGGCTGCCATCGGGCCCCGAGGCAGGTCGATTTCGATGACGGGAGCATGACTGCGGCTCTCAAGGCGATGAGTGGTGCTTGCCAGGATCAGGATGGCGGTATCTGTAATCTGTAGGCGTACGGATATCGGTATCCTGATGAGGGTGTCGAGCGGCGGGCCTATCGAGTGAGGTGGAAGGTGCCAGCCATCCGGGTTGCAGACTGACAGCGCGCAACTTCCAGCGGTTTCCCTGCGTCGGTTGTCGGCCGTTCTCGAATTATTCGTTGGGGGCGCGTCCAACGCCTGTGCTAACCAAGAGAGGCATCGCGGTCACGGATCTTTTTTGGTTTCTCTTCTTTCTTTTGTCGTCGGCTGTTTCAATCGACCACCATCTCTGAAGCGGCTGTTGGCGCCCCCTCCGACGACGTTGTTATTGTTGTTCTTGTCTTCGTAGAGACACGGACGCGGCTGGTCTCACAACGCAGAGAGGCGGGAGACAAGCTGCAGGAAGGTGCGCCAGGAAGGTGAAGGTGCGCGCTTGCTTCGTTCCTTCTTTCTTTTCATTTCGGTCGCCGGGGATGAGATGGGATCATTTCTTCTTCCTTCTGCGGGGGACCAATTCCACCACGCCATTGGCCACCGCTCAGATCGCGCCGCTGCAACTTCACGTGCCGCTCTCAGGCCTTGCGGGGAATCGCGCACGCCAACAATAGTCAACAACTACACTAACAACTGCAAAGCTGCAACTCGCGTCCCCCCCGTTCTTTTCTTGGGCTTATGTACTTTCGTTCAAGCAGCAGCGCGTTCTTTTGGAGATGGCACCGATGGATGCAGAGCAGATCCATTAACAATGCTACTTTGCTACACGTCGAGATTCAAACAGCCTCCCGATGTGCGCGGTGCGCCTACCGCCTGCGTCGTCCCTAGCCCCTGGACCCTGGCCCCTGGATCAGCCACCACTGCACTCATTGTAGCATCCGTATCGTCGCTTTTTTCATGGCCTCAACACTCGCTCTTCCACCGTCTGGATCAACCTTGCAGCCTGCAGGAGGAACACGTCGGCGAGTCGTCCGTCGTAGGACGCCTCTTCCAAGGCAAGGCCATCGGATTCCAGCGTTTGCGAAGATCAGACGCACCCTGTGGAGAAGGGCCTATCGCGATCTCCTCGGCTCCTTGACCGACTCGGTAGTGATCGCTTCGAGGGTTGAAGAGCGGCCACCTGTAAAAGTCCCAGGGACCAGCCTCACTTGCTAACTAATACAGTCTGCACTATCCGTACACACCTACAAGTACATTTACACACTACGGATGCCACTGCTACTGTTCCCGCTCTTCGCTGCGACCCTGCCAATGCCAGCCAAAGAAACGGCTACGCTACGCATACACTGTTTCTGGCTTAACTCCAGGGTCCACGACGTTGCGCTCGAGACATGAGCCGAAGTCGTCGCCCAAGTCTATTCTCTTGTTTCGACCTCCCTTTTTAGCGCGGTCGATTCATGAACAGTCGCCAGCTGGGTCTGGAGCGCATTCACAGACGGCCTGCCATCCCCGAACTCGCCCTGTTTGGCCAGTGTTTTCCCTCCAGACGCCAGGTGGAAATTGTCATGATTGTCACTCCGTGTCGCTGGGCCTGGATCGCCGTCTCCTCCACACAATTAACTGCGCGACAAGCCACCAACGCTATAGCAGCTGAGTTCCGGCCTCGGACGCTGAGCATCTGTGTGGACATGCCCGCGAGAAATGACCTCCGTCGTGCTGCATCTCACATGGTCTGCGGGTTGGTTTATGGCGTCTTGTCCATGTTGTCGGCGCCATCGAGACTAACCGATCCACCACGCCATCGCCCGAACAGCCTACATACACTACACTACACTACCTACACTACACTAGCCAGGAGATGGATGACGGGCGACGATCGGTTCACCAGAGACAGTCCGTCCGCCTCCACCGTCCCTTGGTGGCGGGTCCTGTGCGACAACGGCGACGAATTGAAGAGACCAGACGAGACGAATACCAGAGATGCTGTGCTTCGATTCGAGCCAGCCGCAGGTTCAAGGTGCAGTCTGCAGACTGCAATGCGATGCGCCATCCGGGCAGCGCCTTCGAAGCGCTGCAAGCGATGGTATAGGCCGACGGCAGCCCGCAAGACAGTCCCGATGAGGCCATCCAGGCCGGTCAATCGGTGATATTTTACAGGTCCCGACCCAGCTTCCTCCACCCCGTGGGCACGATCCCGAGGGGCTGCAATCGCAACTCGCACGGCCAAGACCCAGGACCGGGCATGCCATGCCATGGCATGGCCCCCGACATCGTGCTTGTGCAATCCTTGCCCTCGAGGACGCCCCATTTTCGACCTGTTACCTTTTTTTTTTTTTTTTTTTTTTTTTTTTTTTTTCCTTTACCTCAACGACCCAACAGTGGAGGCAAAATACACGGTTTTTAACACAATTCCAGCTATATTTTTAGTGTCTACTATATACTAGTATAAAATCAAAAATATAAGAGAAAAGCTTTAAAACGCCTTAAAGTTAACTACTAGTAAAGTTAAAAACTTTATAAATAACTTATAAAATAAAAATAAAAAAAGAGCTAGTAAAGCTAAGTAAGTAAGATCTTCTTTTAATATTACCACACTACCCTAATCCTTATTACTACTATATTAAACTAAAATACTAAAAAGTATATTAACTATCTAGTTATACTTACTAAAACTTATAAACTAGTAGGAACGGCTAAAAAAAACACTAACGAATTTACCTACTTTATCTATTAACTAAGCTATAAAAAAATAATACTAGATAAATCTACTAAAGTAAAAAATATTTAAATAGTATTTATATACTACGCTACTATATTCCTTCTACTTCTTAATTACTACTACTATAATGTTAATTAAACTAAAGTATAGAAGATTTATAAGTAGTTTAAAAAGATTTACTAGTACTTTAAAAACAATAACTTCTATAAAAAGGATACTAAAATACTTAAATAAATTAAATAGTATAGCAGTTACAAGCGGAGGATTCTAAAAGTGATTAAAAGGGCAATAATAGAGAAGTCCGGGGGTTAAGAGGGTCAAAAGGGGGGCAGGGGTTAGAGGGAGTGGAGGGGTCAGACTGTCGAATCTTAGCAGTCCCTAATAATAATTACACGATTACCTGACACTATACCCCTTTAGAAAGGGGGCCCCATTTTCGACATGACAGATCAGTTGCGGTGAGATGAAGAGAACCGAACTTCGTCCCCCGCACTCGAGTCCTGTCCATGCCCAAATTCCCATCCCGTACATACGCTGCTACTATTGCCCTGCCGAGGCCGGGAGCACAATTAATATTCCGCGAAAGATTAGCGAGATTCAACAACGAACGTGCGGTCCGCTGACGGATCCCGGAAAGCCAGGCACTGGTCGAAAGCAACGCCCGAGTTGCCAATAAAAGAAGCTCGATTCGTTCAATAATGAAGCAATAAAGCACCAGAGCCGAGACGAGCGGCCGCGCACTCCAGTCGCTACCACCGGTCGGTCCCCAATAGCATGACACCTCGTGGCGGCTTGTTTCCCCAAAGAGTCCAAACACGCACAGGTATCCTGGTCCAATGGCCCGCCGTGCTGGGGGGGGCGCCGGGGGGCAGCAATCCAACTTCACCGAGCCCACCCAATACGGCACATGTTCAGTTCCAACTTGGAAGCGTCCATTCCCTTCCCATGCCAATGGAATCCGCTCCTGGACGCTTGTGGCATTAACACGGCCATTATTCCCCGCTTGTGACCTCAACTGACCACAAATGTCCCAAACGACGCCACGGCAATAACGCCCGCTTCCACTACCGAGACGACCTACCAAGGATCCTGTGTCGACAAGACTGGGCCGAGGACGAGGAGGAGTCGCCGAGGTGTTCACGACGTTGCTTTGCAGACGGAGCTCCATCACCGCCAGTTTGCTCACCTCCTCCGCCCTCGTCTTCGGAGTGTTCCATCCAGTCCGGGAGTGTCAGTATTCCGAGCCAAGCCGGGTTGGCGGTTGTGCTCCTTCGAACGGGACCGTAGGACGGCATTCCGGTCCACTCCGTACGCGGCCAGCTGCACACTTGTCCTACGCCGTGCGACTGTGTCAGGGCTTCCCACATGCCGGGCGGGCTCTCCGTCACGCGCGCGTGCACACAAGATCGGGACCACTGTGTCATGATGCCTTTGGAGCTGGCAGCCCACCTCCCGAAGTGTCGCACCAACTCGTCTGGCAAGTTCCGGTTCGTCTACCTGCGGTGAGAAGTCGGAGGACAAGTCTCACCATCCGGCCCAGGAGCTGGGTTGCCGCGTCGCACCAGCCGCGGGAGCTGTACGAGGCGCACGAGGGGTGCTGAGGCTTGTTCCAAGTCTCGAAGCTGTGGAAGGTGTGACGCCGGGGCAGGCCGCGTCATGGCGGTCTGCATTTGAAAGGCCGAGAGATGCCGGCCGGCCAAGGCGGGGCAAAGAACGAGACTCCGGAGGCGGCTGTGTCCTCGGAGCTCCACCGCCGGCGCCGAACCTCCGGCCGCGACCGGCTCATGACCGGACCGAGCAGTGGGGCTTCAAGTGGCCCATCAACCGCTTGTGCTTGCCTGTGCAAACGCTGTATGGTCACCGGCGGGGTTGCCTTCCCTGCGGCCAAAAAGGAAGCCACGAAGACAGGAGCTGCAACGCAAACACACTTGATTTCGTTCGACGACGTGGGAGCGGAGCCTTATGGTCGAAATCCAGGCACTGGGCAGGCACTGGCCCGTTGCAAGACGAGCTTTGGGACGAAGCTGATGCTGGCGTTGATGTCTGCTTATAAGGACAGGTGGCCACTGGGCGTCCTCGGGGGGGATTGGACACGGAGAGCGTTGCCACTTTGATCACCATACGGAGTCGGGACTCCTGTGTCGAACACTACATCACCATGGTGGCAACTGTCGACGAGTTTTCTACCGCCATCCTCGTGTTGTGGTTTTCGTCCACTTGGCGCCACAAACTGAAACCGAGCAACTGCACTACAGACCCGGTCGACATCTGATTTGTTCAAACGGTAAACCGGAAGGCTTTCAAGATTGTTCTCCCGCAGCATTAGCTTCGAGTTTGTCGACCCACCTGATCTTGGAGCTGAAGTTGACCGAGACATGTCGAATCGGCCTGCTCGCTAGCCCACTGGTGTCTTGAGAGCAGATCCTGCGGACAAGTTGAATTTGCAGTCTATCGGTTCGCTGCCCCTACCCGACATGGTACGAGGTTGTCGCTCGCTACCCAGCACAGCTGAATATGGACGACAAGACGCTGATGGAACAGTTTCTGAGGCCGAGACGAACCCGACATCGTGTGAGGCGGGTTGCTCGATGTGTACTTCTTGCGTACCGAAGTCAGGGGTCAAGGACGGTGCCAATCGGTCACATCCTACAATAGCGATACTTCGCTCGCAAGACCCCTCTTTGCGAAATCCATGAAAGCCCCGATGGGCACGATGACTGGAGGTGGCTCTCAAATGTCAGTCAAGCCCAGTAACCGAGAGGTTTCTTTCCTAGAAGGAGGTTAGACGAATGCAGAACGGCGGAAAGAACATCATCTCCGCTACTTGTGCCTTCTTCGTTTTTCTTCTCTCAGTGCCACTATTGTGCTTCAAGAGAGGATACAAGGCCGGGAGACGGAAGAAAATGAGATCACGAAGTGTCGCAACTTACGGATGTCTTTTCTGCGACCGGGCTGTGATCCTTCTTCCTGGTGTCGACAGAAGGTGAGGCAACAGTTGCCCTTGCCATCGGGACAAGCCATCCCAACTTGGCGAGAAGACTCGATATTTGCCTCGCATGCCTGGTCTCCCGGCAAGATACTCCTGCAGGTTCATTACGACATCAGACGTCCCCTCCAAATGGGCGATACCGGAGACGCACCTGGTGGCGCGACAAGAAACGAAACCCGCGTGCGCTGATGGGCGCCTTTCATCTACAACGGCCTTTCTCACTGGATTCAGGCAACCCTCTCCGTATCCTGGGCTTCGAGAGAAGATCTGAGATTACACTGCGACCCGGAGATTCCATTCGCAACGAGCTCCGTTTCGGTAAAGAACCCCAGAGGTCCGAGACAATGGATTGTTTTCAGCCGCAGACTTCTGCAAGGCGAGGTCAGAGTCGCAGATCGATATCTCGTCATCGACCGCCGATTGTTGGTCGAGGGCAGTGTCTCGGGAACCTGCGTCGGGGGGCAGGAGGACTTCTCTGCGCTCACCCTCCCGAAGGTCACCCGCAGATGAGATTCAGCCCGGCTGCAAGATGCCTGTGGATAGTGGCGTCGGAGATTCGAGGTTTGCGTGGGTGTTTGGCCCGTCTGTGCGACATCACGCAGGCAGCGGCAACGAGTGTTCCGGGGAGGGGCGTCCTATCATTGGAGGCTCTCAGTTGGTGCTTGTTTTTGATACGAGGCTCTGTTACGGTGAGGCGAAGAGGTGCAGTTATATTGATCTCGTGTCTCGGTCAGCTTGGGGTGATTAGAGCCCTGTGGTCAACGCTGTCGACGGGCGAGGTCGACGACGCCGTGCCAAGCTGGCAAGGATGAGAAGAGAAGCCGAGTCGAGCGGCTTGGCTTATGCGTTCGAGCCATGGCAGTCCCAGGACTTGACTGACGAAAAAGGGTCTAGACCTGCGGTACTGCGCGAATTCTTGCGGGTGAAGAAGTCGCCCAGGGGACCAGACGAGACAACATGGCACTATTATGACGTGCGACCAAGAGGCAGCCGGAGCTGATCACGGCGTTCTGCTGCGAAAGCCAACTTGACACCCGCTCAACGAGCTCTTTTGGTATTGGGTGCGGGCGTGACTATGAGAGGGAGATGCGAGCCGCATGGTCGTTTGCCTGCGGTGCAGGGTCGCTCAACAGCGCCACGATCGATGATGCAGGGCCAGATAAGAGCATGCAAACATACGCAATGGGCATGTGTATAGGTGGGTTCGATCCGCTCGGGACAACCCACTCTCCAACCTCTTCGACGGGGGGAAAGACGAGGGAAGTGATCGTCTTCTTCAACCCCGGCCGATTCGGTCATGTTCCGCCCGAACGTTGGATTAAGCTAGCAGAGGCAGCGTCTGGTCGCCAATGAACAAATGGCTCAACCCTCAACGTGAGGGGGTCAAGAGCTCGGCCGACGATCATCGAACGGTTTTTTTTGGCATCGTCGTCCCGCGTCTTTCTTCCCCCCTCTTTTCCCCAGGACCCCCAGCTTCCTTCCCCCACACTAGACCGTGGTTGCTCGAGAATTTCCCGGCATCGGCTGAAAAGCGGGAGGGTACGGGGGACGGGGGCCCTTTCCCCCCCTCCACTTGTGCGCCGAGCCGGCTGGCGCTGGAAGTTCTGGGCGTGCCGGGGAACGGAATATCCCCCCCCTTCGCTGAAGATGAATTTCCTAGCGCGCCTTTTCTTATTTTTTTTTTTCTGGTTAGCACTTCTTTTGGGCGGATATGCAGAGACATGCAAAGACAGGAGAAAACGGGCGTTGGATGCATGTTGATGTTTTTGGGTGCCAAGCGGTTTTCGTCCCAAGATGGATAAAAGGAGGGATATATCAGTTATTGTTTTGTTCTTCGTCATTTGTTCGTTGTGAAACGTCATCTTTGTTTTCCCCCCCGAGGACAAGTGCCTTTCATCTCACACATTGGAGATTGTTTGCTGGAAAGTCTTCCTTTTTTGTTGCACATGCACAGCAACGGCGGTCGTTACACGATTGGGAATTTTTCTTCCCCGGTCAGCGTGGCGGCTGATGTTGTCTCTTCAGCCTGGTGGTGTGGCTTACTATGCCCCGAGGAGCGCGAGAAGAGGTTGCGCTTGGCGTGTGGCTTTGTTCTGCCGCGATGTCCCGTTGTTCGGTGTGCTTACTACTACCTACCACTATCAGCGTAGTGTGTAACTCCGCATCTATTAGGCCAAGGAAACTTTTGGGGGCACGAGAGACGTCAAAAGATGACAAGCTCAGACAAGGATTATGGGATGGTCAGCAACTTGGCAACCAGAGGTGTGGCGGGGGTGAGGTTGCATGCCCATCCATCGCACCCGACCCTGGACCCCCCGGCCATGGCCAAGAGTTCATCCAATGACCAAACATGGGACCTTCTTTCTCCAGGAAAGTGTACGGTTAGTTAAAAAGTTTCATTCTTGGCTTTATTTCGTTTTTCTGGTTGTCGTTTTCTTGGGACTATCTTCGGAGACCGGTCAGGCTTAAGGATCAAAACAAACGGTTGACCGACGGGCCGGTGAGCGCTTAAGGCGCCGCACATCGCCTCCGTCCGGTCCGGTTTAGGGCGCTTCCTTCGAACCGCGCGACGTGTTCCTCAACCAGGAAAAAAACCACACCGACAATGCTATTTGCTTACTGATCTGAGTCGGACTTTTTCGTTTTTGTCATCAATTTTCTTTCCGCCACATGAGGCTCGTCCCGAACAGCGCCGGACGCGAAGACACGCGCCGGGGCAGGGCTGAGCAGCCGCGTGAGGAATTATTAGGAGGAAACAGAAGAAAAGAAAAGAGGATCGAGGCTGAAGGATGGGAAATAAGGGAGTGTGTGTGGTATTCTGCAAGTTGCCGAGACAAGGCCTTTTTTTTGCAGACTGCGGGCTATCGAAGCTGCGATTTCTGGGTTGTACAACATGGGCAATACATAGTAACAAGTACTCTAGCATCTCCGGGTCCTGGGGGTGGATTTGGTGGGATGGAGGGAGGGAAATCCGCTGCTCCGCCCGCGGCACTCGAGGATGGATGGATGGATGGATGGGAGGGGGGAGACTGGAGAATGAAGGTCCTTACTCGAAGGAAATGTTCCGACGTGGTGGTGTGCGGCGTCAGCCAATCCTTCCACGTCCCATCCGGACTTGTTCTTTGCCGCCGTCGCCTTTTTCGTCTTCTCCTTTCAGTATTGTAGTGCACATACATACTCTCAGCAATGTTTACTCCGTGCTTCTGTTTGTTTCTGCAGAATGCTCTCAATCAAGTCACAAGGGCCACTATTATCTCGTAGCCCCTCCTGCGCCTCTGTGGTTTTTGTCTTGGCACTTTGGGCGATGAGGAGGAGGAGTATCCGTACTGCTACTCTGTGCTCCGGTGAGCGTGTGGATTTGGTGATCTTCATCTGACGCCCCCTCGTCGCCCTCGCCCTCTCTCAACAACCAACCCGGACTAGTACGAGCAACAAGCCGGACCCCCCGGTCCACCCCCGGCGTGGGGACCGACCCTATTTTTCTTCGTTTTCGTGACATGGATCATGGAGAGTCCACCAGCGGGGGAGGGAGAGCGGATTTTCTTGCTGCAGGCACACGATATGGAGTAGCTAGCGTAGAGTACCTCATCTTTCTCTCTAAATCGTTGCTTGTGCTTGTGACACCCAACCTCGCGAGATGACGCCCGCTGGATAATGTACCACCCCCCTCCTCTCACCCCGCCTGCCTGGCTGTGCATTTCTTGGCTCTATCCGGGCAGGCGGTATTACTTTGTCTGCCGGGGGGCGTGTGTGTGAAGACGGGAGGGATCGGTGTCGAGATCTAAACAAGGCCTTGTTGCTACTTGTGTTGTCGTGAGATCTGAGAAAAGAGATAAAAGAGGCCGCTCCTCCCCCCGGTGAGGAAGAAGGACTACTCTTGCCATCCGCTCCTGCACCTTCTCTTCATTCTCCCCGGTCACACTTGGACACTTACACACTTTTCACTTACACGCCTTCCACGAAAACAACTCAACACCCGCACACACACAACCATGAAGTCCTCCTCCCTCGTCCTCCCCTTCGTGGGCCTGGCCTCGGCCATGTGCCACCACGGCACGTCCCTCTACAAGCGCGCCGCCGAGGGCGAGATCGCGGTGGCCACCTTCGGCTACGACGACCTCAAGGGCCCGCTCAACTGGCACTCGCACAGCGACGACAGCGCTAAGTGCGCGACGGGCACGCACCAGAGCCCGATCAACCTCAACGACACGTCGGCCGAGGTCGTCGCCGGCGCCAGCCTCGAGTTCGACGTGCCCGCCATCCCCGACGGCGCCGTCTTCGAGAACCTGGGCAGCACGCTCGAGGTCGTCGCCGAGGGCGGCCGGCTGACGAGGAAGGGCCGCGAGTACGTGCTGAAGCAGTTCCACTTCCACACGCCCAGCGAGCACCGCGTCGAGAGCGAGTTCTACCCCATGGAGGTGCACTTCGTGTTCGAGGCGGATGCCGAGGCCAACAAGAGTGAGTGGTTCCCCGGTGTTTGCTTCGTTTTCGTTATTTGGAGCCTTGGAGGTGGTTGATGAACCCCACCTGTTTATTCAAATTCTCAACGATGGGGGTACCCTGCTCTGTTTTTATCCTCGACGACGAGGTGACATTGGGAACATCCAAGCTGACTCTCTTTCTCCCTCGCAGACTCCACCGGCCCCATCGCCTCGGTCGTCGGGTTCCTCATCGAGGTCGACAACTCCAAGCCGTCCCCCTTCCTGGCCAACGTCTTCGCCCACGTCGACGAGGTCTCCGAGCCGGGATCCCACTCCGAGACCCAGGGGCTCGACTTCTGCGAGCTCAAGGACCTGCTCGCCAAGTCCGACGTCTACCAGTACGACGGCTCGCTGACGACCCCCCCTTGCACCGAGGGCATCGCGTGGAACGTCGTGGCCGAGCCGCTGGCCATCGACGACGCCACGTTCCGCGCCGCCAAGAAGATCATGAAGTTCAACTCGCGCTACACGCAGAACGTCCCCGGCCAGAAGAACCTGCTGGACTACTCCCGCGTCGTCCTCAACTCCATCTCTCCTTAGGGGGTGGACGCCTAGGCCAAGGCACGGAGCGAGGTGTTGTGGTGTAGCGTGATCTTTTTTTCTTGCGGATTCTACGGACCTGGAGAGATATCGTTTGAACATTTTGGAGTTGTGTCAAGGTGGTTGACGGACAAAAACATACATTAGACGGGGTGTACATACTCGCATTGTGCGGTCATATTGGGAGAGATGACAGATGACAGATGGGGCAAAGGAAACGGGTTTATCGACACATCATAGCGTCTTACAAGGGGCCCCGGGAGGCGGGAGGCGGTCACACGAGCAACAACGGTCGAGATAAAGACGGGGGGGCACGAGCAAAGATCATTATTTGTTGTAATTATCGTATTACTATTCAAGAAACCACCAGAAAGAAAACCAAGATCTTGGTGTGTATTCTTTGCAAATTGCGACGGACTAACTTGGTATATCCATGTGTCCAACTCGTGGCAATCCAATTCCAACCCAAAGGAGGAAATAACATCGTTGACAGGCAGGCATCTCCCTCCCAAACAACAGCGGCAACGGAAACTCAAAAGATTCCGCCGCGCTTGTTCGGCCACGTTTTCCGTTGGCGCGCACCTATTCGTTCGTTCGTAGTCGGAATCCGACCATAGTGTAAATCTTGCTTGACACAGGACGGATTCTGGCCGTGGCACGGGGGGGAGCGATGTCACGTCGTCTGAACTCTATGCTCCGCAATTCGCGATGCGGCGAAAAAAAAAAAGTGGCGGAACAAGAAGAAGAAGAATAAAGACAAGAGACACTAAAGCGACAGGCTCGGATTGGCGACCCTATACGCGCTTCTCTCCATCTTTCAACGGGTTTTTTTCCCACCACCCTGGTCTGGAGTCTGGACGGCTTGGCTCAATTCAAGCTTCATCCCAAGCTCATTCAAACCCATGCCGTGCTCCTTACTCGTGCCTCTCACCGGTTTTGCCAAGAGCAATCTGATGGATTGCCAGCTGCTCCCGTAATATTACGAAGCGGGGAGGGGGAGAGGGAAGCGGGGAGCGCGGCGTCCTCTGTTCGTCCGGTCTTTTATCGCAAGAGAGCGACTCGACGGAGAAGTCGGGGGCCGTTATGTGGGAAGAAGAGACTGCCGCCGGAACGGTGATTTGCTCATTGGTCCCCCGGCAGGCAGGTTATTCTCGTCTTGGCGCCGAGAGACACTTGCGTGTCGTATTGTGGGCTCCGCAACCCAGTCGGCTCCGCAGTTCCAGGACTTGCGTTGCGCGCGCACGCGACACTGAGACAGTGGAGGAATCGGCTTTTGCGCGACGCATTTCCCGCTTGGCGCTTCCCCAGGCGCGCAAAGAACTCCGTACTAGGAGTGCCGCGCATCGGAAGCGATGGCGGGGGTGTGCCCGGTTGCCGCTTTCTCGGCGGGGCCGTTGCCGGTCGCATTCGGCGACGACGGCGGCGGCGGGGAGGTGGGGTTTCTTCGAGCCCGGTTGTGAGGTTGTTTGCTTCCGTGGTCTTCCTGCTGGTGTTTCTATTTCACCCGCAGACAGAACGCACGTCATGCGTACGCAAACAACCTAGTCGCGCTTGAAGATGGAGCGGGCCATGTCGGTGAAGGAGCGGCCGCCGAAGAGGAACTGCGAGCTGTGGCGCCCGCAGTGGGTGTAGACGTTGACCGTCTGGGAGTGCGACGACTTCCGCTTGGCCGGGCGCGGCGAGTCCTGCGACACCGCCCGCCTCGCCGTGTAGGTCGTCTCGGCCGAGATGGAGCTGGCGTCGGAGCCGGCGCGGCTGCTCTTGGGCCGGGGGATCTCGAAGTTGGGGGCGAGAGAGGAAGGCATGTTGTTTGGGGATGCCATTGTTGAGATGGTGGCGTTTGAAGACGATGTGAAGATTGAGTGTGGCTTGAGGCTGTGTGTGTTTGCGTGTATCGTGATGTGGATGTGCGTGTGTCTGAGTGTGTGTGTGTGTGTGTGTGAAGTCGAGACAAGAGTCCGATTGAGGTAACGCGATGGATGGGAATGACTTTCGACTCGTCCAGACCACGGGGATGCCCGTTTCTTAAATGCTTCGAGAAGTGGGAGTCTGTCAGTGCTGGATGCGGCTGCACGGCTTGGTGTCTCCTTGGCTCCTCGCCGATAGACGCTTGGTCGGCATGGATTGGCGACGCCATGTGGCTCGGTGGTCTAAGAATGCTGTGCCCCGAGTGGCCGCTTGCCGACTTGGCCGGGTTGCCGGTCGATGGTGGACCCACCGAGGCCGGTCTGGTGAACACACTCGCTGCAGCGCACTGGTGAAGCTACGAGCCGCGAGTGGGTATTGGCCTCGTAAGGCGGACCGCTAGTGAAAGCAGGCTGCGAACCTTCCTCCACTTCCCCTGGATGGTGGTTCGCATGTTCCGCTTGCGTCGTCGCCAGTGGCTGCGTGTACGTGACGACCGGCTGCTGGTATGATTATTCCGTGACGGCCTAAAAAAAAGAAGGGCGAGACGAGATAAGGGTTGGTTGATACCAAGGTTCAACCCGACAGTTTTGAGGCCCCTTGACACCGTCACGACTAGCAATAGCCGAATGAGGAAACACGGGGTGCAGGTGGTTGCTCCTGTTTGCTAGGTCCATGCTGTAGATACTAGTAGGTAGTAGTAGCACTACACCATATTCGATTCGCTCTTCGTGGAACGCTGTCCGCAACCGCAACCCGCGGACGAGCCTCGTTTGTCGAAAACCGAGGCCCGACACGAGAAACCGACAGCGACGTTATGCAACGCTTGCATGGTTACACTCCTCGTGACTCCCGCACGACAGTCCTGTACCGTGCTGGCCAGCGAATAGAACGGTTCGTCGGCACCGCGGCGTCGTCAGCCGTGTGGTTTGCTTATTTCCGGCCCGCATATTCGGACGACGCCGATGGATTAGCGTCATTTGAAGCTCTCGGCACCGCCTCACGTGACGCTTCGCCAACACTGGCACCTGCCGAGTCGGGCGCACCGAGACTCATCAGGCCGCAAGGCACCCAGCCCTGAGCCCTGGAGACACAAATTGCTGCCTTAGTCAGGGGGCACCAACCCCCATTGCCTATAGGTACCTAGGTAAGCACCGGCGCACCAGCCACGTTCCCCGGCCACGTTCCTGTCCTTGGCGCCCGGGACCTTGAGCTCGCGGGTTACCCCAGACTCGGATCTGTAGGGCTGATGGAAGGGGGTCGAGTTGGCGAAGCTTGGTCTCGAAACGCCATCGAGAGAGCCTCCTGGAGGAATTGGGGACTTTTCTAGTTGGTTGTCGTTGTAAAACTCGGCGCTGCATTCGGAGAGTCTCGGCCGAACACATCCTCAAGTCCTCGGAGAGCATTGAGCCTCGTGGGACAGCAACCGCACCGCACCCGTTGACGGCGCATTTTGAGGCCAGACAGCGACGACAACCTGGGAAATGACATCATTGCCGTTGATCGTTCGATATTGCGCCGTATCTGCGCCGCAGTCCTTCGCGGTCGCAATATCGGTGTGCGGTCGCCGGCCATCCGCCCTGCGCTTCCTCGGAGGAGATAAGATGCAGTCGACCGGAGTCGCGTGCCGTATGTGAGCATGGCCCATCTCTTTCATCCTCTCGAATGGCCGTGGCCGTGATGATGCGACTGTTCGCGTTGTGGACACTCGTTGCCCACTTACCCCGGGCCCGACTTTTTTTAAGCCTCGTGCGCCGATGAGCACCGTCAATCCTTGCACGGTCATTGGTATGCTTCATACCTTGGGGGAATTCGAGACGAAAAAATCAGTTGACAGAAACGCTGACGATCGACGGTCGCTGGTTTTGCGCTCTGAACATCCATCACGCATCATGACTGACAACACAGCAATTGGTAATGGAGATGCAGGAGGGCAAGACGACGGGAATTTGAGGCCCTCTTCCCCTAGATGTGTTCCTGTTGGCTCGAGAGGAAAGATGGGGCTTCAACCAATCGTTCCTCCTCAAAAAGGACCTCGCAGCCCCAAAAAAGCAGGTGCGCTCGGACCATTTGTGGCTGGTGGGCACTGCACGTGAGACCCACTCTACAGACTCTCGTCCTTCCTCGCTCCAGGAGCGTGAACGCACGGCGCGAAAGTGAACGTGGAACGCGCGATGGTGATTTTTCAGCGAATCCCGATCTATCACCAGCTCGCAGCCTAGTCATCTCCGCGCTTTCCAACATCCTAGGCGACAGCACATCGCAGGCGTCGAGATCGACCTGGCTTTTCGTGTTTGCATTGTCGCGAACCCAATGGTGGTTTGCCGCACCACCACCACCACCTGATTCGCTTCCATTGTTCTTGCCTCCCTGAGCGAGCGCTGAGAAACACCGGTACGCCTTCCTCACATCCACCAGCAACCTACCAGCTGTCGCACCTTAGCCCCAAAAAATCAGTCTTTCGTTTCAGTCGTCTCATTCAACGGTCGATGCTTTTTTCCCAAGTGCATGCGGATGCTGATGGTGTGCAAACAGACTTATCGCGGCTCAAGGCAGCAGCAACAACCAACTCCTTCCCCGTCCAAGTGCACCCCAATCGAACCCCGACAGCATACCATACCACCCGCCCCCGCTCCCACTTCCTGTTCCATACAAAATGGTGACGAAACGAAAGCGCGACATCGAGGATTTCGATCCGAACAAGTCCGACTCCGATGACGAGAATTTCGAACCCGGCGCCGACGCGCCTCCTCCGTCCCGCAGCAAGAAGCGCTCGCGTAGCTCCAAATCCCAGAAGGGCTCCGGTGGTCGACGACGTACTGGAAAGTACAGAGGCTCCGACATCGACGACGAGGATGAAGATGTCTCGGATAGCATGGACGAAGGTTCCTTCGTCTCTGAAGAGGAAGAAGAAGAAGACGAGGAGACCCCCGTGAACGCGTCCGGCCGACGCGCCAGAAAAGCCGCCACTAAGCACAACAGCTACAAAGAAAGCGAAAGCGAAGAATCCTCCGCCCCCGAGCCGTCCGAAGACGAGCTCTCAGAAGATCACAAGCCCAAGAAGAAGAAAGACTCGTTGATGATCAAGCTCCGCGTCCCCAAGACATCGTCTACGCCTGCGCCTGCACCTGCTCCGGCCACTAGGAGATCGACCCGAGCCCGTACCGAGGAGCTCGGTGAGGACCACGTCGAACTGACCAACTCGGGCAAACATGCACGACCTGCCTCGCGCGACTCTAGGAGCCGTAGTCCGGAAACATTTGCTCGCACTCGCTCGTCTCGCTCGGCGAAGGGCATTAAGAAGGCGCCTGAGACGATTGAGGAAGCTACCCAGGAGAGCAGCTTCCATCGCGACGAGGACGCTGACGCCGATGAGCTGGCCGCCGAAACTGAAGAGGCTGTTGCCGAGATCAAGGAGGACACCGTGATGGAGGACGCCATCAAGGAAACTACCGAGATTGAGCCAGACGCCGCACCCGCACCCGCAGCTGAAGACGACGACGAGGATGAGGACGAGGGCCCCATAACACGACGGACCCGCGCCAAGAGAGGTAGCGCGTCGGGTGCAGGTGCCGCGGAACCTGAGGAGGAAACAAAACAGCCGGATGAAGACGACGCCCCGAAGCGACGCCTCACCCGCGGGAACCTTCGAAAGTCGAAATCGGTACAAGAGCCCAGCAGCGACTTCGAGCCTGGCGAGGAGTCTGCAGAAGATGCGGATGCCCAAATGTCAGACTCGCCAACCAAGAAAAACTCGGCCGAAGCCGAAGATGGAGACTTCGATAGTCCCGCCCCGCGCGGCAGGACCGCCAAAAGCAAGGGAAGATCCACCAGAAGCTCGCGACGTGGGGCCGAGTCGGGCGACGAGGTCGAGCTTGACCAAGATGAGCTGGCCGAGGAGCTTCACGAACTTCGACAGGACTCGCGGTCGCGTCGCCCGCGCCGACGACCCTCCCCTGCAATCATGTATCAGGAGACGTTGTCCAAGCGTCGCAGGGCTGCGGCCAAGCCCATGAACTACTTCATGCCGCCTCTTTCCGCAGTTAACATTGAAGAAGACGACGGCGATGACCCCGCTCCGACCCCTGCGCGGCGCCGCGGCGGCCGTGGAGGAGCTAGCCTGGCGTGGGACCGTGCCCTCAATACCACCTTCGGTCCCTTTGGCGGCGGAGGCGGGGCCGGCTCTCTTCTTGCGGGACCCTGGGGCACCGGCGCTGCTGGCGGTGTCGACTCCGACAGCAGCGACGACGAGATGGGTGGCCGCACAGGTGCCGCTGGTAACGTCGGCGTGACACCCACGTCAGCCGCCGCCCCGTCCGGACTGCTCTCGGGACTTGCACAGCCCATGGGTGATGCGGCCGGCGTAGGTGCGACGCCAAACGTCGGCAAGATCAAGAATCAGAAGGCTCTGGCGGACGCCGATCCTCTTGGTGTCGACCTGAACGTCGACTTCAACCAGGTTGGTGGCCTTCAGGGTCACATCGACCAGCTGAAGGAGATGGTCCAGCTTCCTCTACTCTACCCGGAGCTCTTTCAAAAATTCCACGTCACGCCGCCTCGGGGTGTCCTGTTCCATGGTCCCCCCGGTACAGGTAAAACCCTGTTAGCTCGAGCGCTCGCCAACTCTGTTGGTATTGGGGGCCGTAAGATCACCTTTTACATGAGAAAGGGAGCAGATGCTTTGAGCAAATGGGTTGGTGAGGCCGAGAAGCAGCTGCGGCTGCTTTTCGAGGAAGCCAGAAGAACACAACCCAGCATTATCTTCTTCGACGAGATTGACGGTCTCGCCCCGGTGCGCTCTAGCAAGCAGGAACAGATTCACGCCTCCATCGTGTCGACACTGTTGGCCCTGATGGACGGTATGGATGGTCGTGGACAGGTCATCGTCATTGGAGCCACCAACCGTCCCGACAACATTGACCCTGCTCTGAGGAGACCCGGCCGATTTGACAGAGAGTTCTACTTCCCACTACCCGACGTCCAAGGCCGCCGATCCATTCTCGAAATCCACACCAAGGACTGGGGTCTGTCGGAACCGTTCAAGCAGCAGCTAGCCGAGAACACCAAGGGCTACGGCGGTGCTGATCTCCGAGCGCTGTGCACGGAAGCTGCCCTCAATGCCATCCAGAGAACCTATCCGCAGATCTACTCCTCCAAGGACAAGCTCATCGTCAATGCCGATAACATTAGCATTCATGCCACGGATTTCATGCTGTCCATCAAGAAAATGGTTCCCTCGTCTGAAAGGTCGGCCGGCACCGGCGCGGCACCTTTGCCCAAGGGAGTCGAGCCGCTGCTGCGCGATCAGTTCGAGTCGATCAAGCGGGCTCTCGATGAGTTGCTGCCTCGCAAGAAGAAGCTCACCGCGCTTGAGGAGGCAATGTATGAACAGTTCGACGATGAAGATCACGGCTTCGGGCGAGAGGCTTTGCACCAGGAGTTTGAGCGGTCACGTGTGTTCCGCCCTCGTTTCTTGATTCACGGTTTTTCCGGTATGGGCCAGAGCTATCTGTCGTCTGCTCTTCTGCATTACTTTGAGGGCGTGCAAGTGCAAAATTTTGGCCTCCCCAACTTGCTTGCCGATGGACGGGTGAGTCGCTCCCATTTCAACCCGTTGTTTACCTATACTAACTCGTTTGCAGCCCATAGAACAGGTGATCGTCGGATTGTTCACCGAGGTCAAGAGACACAAGCCTAGCGTCATCTACATCCCCGGCATCGAATCGTGGTACGCTGCGATCAAGGACACTCTGCCCTTCGTTACCTTCAAGTCCATGTTGAAGTCAATTCCGCCTACCGATCCGATCCTGGTGCTCGCAACTTCAGAGTACGAGCCTGGAGAAGACCTCTCTCAAGATCTCGTGCGCGACTTGTTTGCCTTCTCTCGCAAGAACCGATTGCAAATCGAGCGGCCCCAGCATGTAAGTTTTGCTCCAACTTGTCCCGAACCATCCAGAGGCTAACCCGAGAATAGTCAAACCGACGGGAATACTTCCTTAACATTGTGGACCACATCCGCAAGAGCCCTCTCGAGTTCCCAGACCCTGCCAATCGAAAGAAGAGGGTCCTGGAAGAGCTGCCGGTTGCTCCGCCTCCGCCGCCAAAGGTGCAATCCAAGGAAGAAATCAAAACTCAGCAGAAGCGAGACCACCAACTTCTCAACATTCTCAAGGTGCAGCTGCAGCCCATCATGGATCAGATCAACCGAAAGTACAAAAAATTCCGACAGCCTGTGATCCCCCAAGCTCAGCTCGAATACCTTTTTGCCGAGATGCAGCCTGGCTACGTACGCCCCGACGTCCCCGGCCTCGAGCCCCGCCCGTTCGAGATCGTCAAGGACAAGCACGGAGACGACGTGCTCCGAGAGACTGTCACGGGCAAGACGTTCTACAATCTAGAGACCACAACCATCGAGGAGCGGCTGTCGAACGGGTTCTACTGCCGACCTAAGGACTTCCTCAAGGATATCAAGTCTCTGGCGAAGGACGCGAAGAACATTGGTGACAAGGAACGGACGCTCAAGGCGAATGAGCTTGTCAGCAATGTTGAGGTTGACGTCGCTACTATCGAGGTCAACACGACCACAGTGGACTGGGATGCGCTTTATCAGAGGCAGGTCCAGCGAGCGAGGCTTGCCGCCGAAAAGGAGAGGAAGAGAAAGGCCATGCAGTCGATTCTCGATCGCGTGCAGACGGACATTACTGGTAACGACAGCGATTCGCAAGGACCTGTTACGCTTGGTGAGCGGATACCCGGGTCGGCGCACGCCGTGGCTCGGTTCCAGGTCATGAGCCCGGGCCCTAACGGCAGTTCCGGAGCTCCCCAGCAGAGCAACGGGACGTCAAACCCGGTGGTGACTAGCGACGTGCAGATGAGCGGCGTCGATGAAGACACGACTCAGGAAAGCTCCATGCAGCCTCCCCCATGGACGCCGCAGGCAAACCAGACAACCGGTGCCATTACCGGGACGACACAGGTGTCACAACGTTCTGCAATCACCACGGTCCCCCCTGGCATGTCTCCCTCGGCTCTGGTGAACGATGCTTCCACGACCAAGACCTCGGACCCCTCGGAACGATCGTCCGACAAATGGAGCACCCAGGCTACTAACGGAGTCCACCCCGAGCAGTTCAGCCAGAAGGACGATTCGCAGCTGCAGGATACGCAAATCCCTCCAGGTGCAGTTCCCGTGAGCCAAGCCACGTCCAGCGACGACGCTTGGCCCCACTCCCAGGCCCAGGGCATCGCACGAGGCATCATCCGCGCGCCCGGCAGCCAGAACTCGTCGCCTAACAAGTCGAGAAGCTCGGGCGACTCCAAGTCCCACGCGCCGACGTTGGTTAATATCCTCAACGACTCGCCGATGGACGACATTAGGAACTCGGGCTCGTCGTCGTCGCAGCAGCAGCCGGTCGTCCACGAGCCCGCGGTCGAGCAGTTCCTCGACGAGCTGACGCACAGGACGTCGGGCTGCACGATCGAGCAGCTGGAGCAGATCAACCGCGAGCTGATGGACGAGATCTGGAGGACGAGGCACGAGTGGAACCGTATGAAGGTCCTCGGCGATATGACGAACGTCTTCAACGAGACCATCAGCGACATTGAGAATATCCAAGGAATGTTTCAGCTGAGCCAGGAGACGTGAGGCGGGACGGGGAAGGTGGCCGTTGAGGGGGAGGGGATTCGGTAATCTCGAAGCCAGTGAACTGTCTCGATGACCCGTGTAAAAAAAACAAAGAAATATCCTTCATTTTTCCAACCCTTTTTCTTTTCTTCTCCTTTTGGGTTTCAAAAACGATTGTTGGGCATTGGCAGATAACGAGAGTGTGTGACGGGGAGGGAGGGAAGGAAGGAAACGGGAAACGGGGTCTACTATCAGTTTGCGAGCGACACAAGGACGAGAACCTCCATTTTTTTCTTTTGATACAGTACATTATAAGAAAGACTAACCCGCATCCTGCCCTGCGTGGTAGGCAATAGACGAGCATCGTTCGAATGAGATGGGTTTTTTACTATGGATGCGCTGTATCGCCGATGGTGAGATCGGAAAACATTGTGAAGCCAACCTCTGTTGTAGTTGCTTTTACTGTAGGGGCCTGGACGTGATTTGTCTCGTCTCGAGGATTGATCAGTTTGCTTGCGAGGGTTTGAACGTTCTCAATCCCATCAGCTGAAGATTTCATGTCACTCAATCTATCCGGTAATCTTATTCACCATCTCTTATTCCCCTAATGCAAACACCGCCTTTCCATGTCTGGGCGTATAAAAGATCGAACGGTGAACGTACAGCCAGAGTTTTCTCTTTTCCCCGCAGCAAACTGCCTTCTGCATCGTCTCGACGTCGGCCAAGTCAGCCTCAAGGAGTTTGTTCAGAACATTTGCAAGTCTTTTGGGAGCACGTCGTGGTGCGTCGTTGCTAGTGCATGCCAGCTTCGGGGTCTGATCATATGAATAGTATGAGCATGACGGACGACGGCAGCGGGAGGGAAGGGGGGAAAGAGAGTGCAAGTCCTCGACACTCGACGAACGAGGATCTCGGCTGGCAACTGTGGACCACCAGCAACAAGGACAACAACAGTTGCGCCGGCAAAAGGTATCCAGAGGAATATTTCCCGGTGTTTGGTGGCACTGACGGATCTCACTCAAGTGGTGGGCTTTTATAGGTCCCCCTCCCCCAAGGTTCAGAGCTGGAACTTGACTTTGTCTTTAGCCGGGATCTGAGATGTGCTCCGGCGATTGGGGGTGGTGTGCGAATTCTGGGTTGCGTATATAAACGGGCCAGACCAGGGTGATGAGTGCTTCTCAACACGACGTGCGGTGGCTTCGTCCATCTTCGATGCTGCTGCGCGATGATGGCGAGCTAGATCAGCACACATCATGCAGTGTTTGCGCACCTTTGGGCTGGGTGAGGATATGCCGCGCGCGTCGCAACCTAGCGGCGTTCCTCATCGTCCTCGAGGAATACAGCTCTGGAATATGTCGCCGGCGGCGGTGATGGCTGATGATGCTGCGGAAGTATCGTCGTCACACTACTACCCGGGCCGGCAGCCCCTTTTTCCAAGCTGCGCGAACAGGACCTGGGTTGGCCGGAAGGCCGAAGAGCTCCTATAGCATTAGCGTGCCGATGGAAATACGCTGGAGGTAAGAGGCCTGTTTAATTTTCAGCGACGGTTCGCCTTTACATGACCATCGACGGCGCCTGGATAGGAAATCCGTATCGCCATGATCAGCTGTCATTTCAGGCCCCGATGCGATGGTCCTTGTGCGATTGGACACGGTTGGTGCTGCTTATGTAGGCTAGCCCACTGTGGTTTTCATATCCAGGTAGGATGCCATCTCATTGCCCTTTCGTGTTCACGGCGAAATCGACAGTTGCTTTGAGAGGCAGAGCTTTGCTTGTGTTCATGTCGGCCACCATCCTAGTCCATACCGCTCAACAAAATAGAGACCCTCGACATGTTTTAGTTTTCCAGCAAGCAGCCCTCATCGAGTAGGGTAGGCAAGTCCTAGCAGCGATCCTCTCACGGGATGGCACCCTCATAGGTTGATCACGTGTATAGACACCACATTCAAGACCAGAACAAGTTCGTCCCGCCGGAAACAATCGAGACTGTGATATTCAAGACTCCACGGGTATATCGTGCCATTTCTATAAGCCCTTTGGACGATCCTTGCGCCGTGTGCCCCCAATTCTAATGCACCGCCTGCCCAATGCACCTTGATCCAGCAAATGCTCCGTAACCCCAGAAACTCAAATGAACCGCTCAATCACGCGCCGCACCCTGCCCCCTTCCGCTTCGTCTTCGTGACCTTCTCCTGGTGGTGGAGCTCTTCCACGTCGTCCCGGGACAGGATGATGCTCTCCTCCCTCGTCTCGCCCTGGTCCGTCAGCTGCGCCTCGTCGATCCACCCGGCCTCGACGGCGAACCGGACGATGTCGGCGGCGCACCCGAACGACGGCACGCCGGCCTTGGCCTCCGGGTCCATGTGCTTCCAGAGCTCCTTCGACGCCTTCTTGAACTCGGCGAGGTCCTTCCTGTCGCCCCCGAACGCCTTGACCATGTACTGGTAGATGTACGCCAGCCACAGCACGTTCGTGTACGGCGCGAAGACGTCCCACGACAGGGGCTCGCCGTCCACCGCGACGGCCGCGGGGTAGGGTTTCTTGTGCGCCGAGGGGGGCAGGCAGGCGCGCTCGCCGCGCATGAGAAAGGAGCGCATCTGGCGGTAGACCTTGCACTGGGGCGCGTGGGTGCTGGTGAAGATGCCGAGGTCTTTTTCCAGGTCGAGCGCGACGAGGTCGTCGTCCTCCGAGTAGAGGTCCTCGGCGCGGGAGAGGCCGTAGTCGAGGACGGTGATCTCGAGGCCGGAGTAGCCAAAGTACGGGCCCGCCCTGCTGCGGTCGCGGGTTCGAGGTTCCGCAGTCCGCCGTATGCAGAGGTTTCCCTCGTGGAGGTCGCGGTGCTGGGTGCGAGTTAGCTATTGTGACTTCCCTTTTCATTGCAGTTAACAGCAGACATACCTCGAAGCAGCAGATTTCCTCCGCCCTCGCCAGGGCAACGGCGACGAGGAAGAAAATGTCCCACAGCTGGCTCGAGTCCACCAGCTCAAAGTCCTCCAGCGCCGTGCCCGCGTCGCCCAGCTCGACGACCAGGAACGTCGTGTCCTCGAGGTACCGGCTCGGGCTGGGGTAGAACTGCAGCCTGTCCGGGTCCTTGCGCTTCATCTTGCGGTGGAAGGCCTGGTGCGTCTCCAGGAGGCACTTGGGCGCCTTGCCGCGCACGAGGTAGCGCTCCTTGTAGACGACGAAGCCCGGGACGTCGGAGAGCCACTCGGAGATGCGGAGCTCGCCGCGCATGTCGTCCTCGCAGTGCGGCTCCTCGTCGACCAGGCCGGAGCGCACCTGCGCCTTGGTCTGGGCCTTGATGGGCGACTCCAGGCGGATGCACTTGATGATGCTGGTGCCCCGCTCGTTCCGGACGCGGTAGACCTCTGCGTAGGAGGCCTCGGCGATCTTCTCGATCCCGTCCCCGGGCGGGCAGACGTCCTCCCAGCTGAGGACGCGGTACTCGGGCTGCTTGGAGGTTGCTGGTGGTGGCGGCGAGTCGACGAGTTCCGGGGTCGCTTCTATGGAGGCTTCACGCTTCTCCGAGTCCTCGGATTCTGATCCCGCTGGTTCGGGAGACTGCTCCGGAGATTTCCGTGTTTGTTTTGGCGTCACCGTCTTTGCCGGCTTTGGTGGCGTTTTCACGGCGACCTCGAACACCTCTTGCGATAGCTCATCCTCGGAAGATTCGTACTCATCCCCGAGAGTCAGTACTCGTATTTGCCTGTCGATTTTGGTGATGGACTCGTCGGAGTCGGTGTCGGAGTCTGCGTCCTTTGTTGTTGGTGTCGTCGGCACTGCGGCAAAGGGGCGTCTAGCCTTCACCTTCGTCGAGGCCTTTCCGTACGTGCGATTTGCTAGTGTTCGTGCCATCTTGTTGAGTTGTATGTCGAATTATTGGAGTCCGGCAATACAAGTCCGCAAGACTTTGCGGCTAACATGGTGAGGGCACTGCGACGGGGATCTGGTGACAATGCAGAATGTTGGCCGGACAACGAGGTAGCGTTGCTGATGTAACCAGCGTCCCGAGCCCAGAGCCAGCCAATCAAAGGCATTTCCTCTTCGGGGTTGCATTGATCAATGAATTCGGCTTTTGATTAAATCAAATTGGCTTGGTTGAAGGAGAATGACTCGATAGTTGAGTCTCACTCATGTCTAGATAATGGACATTTCACCCAAAGTGTTCAGCCTTTGGTTGGATTACTTGTACCTCATTCAATCATCTTGCCGTAGTGAATACCTACCTGCGTATAACGAACGAGGTTCTGACGAATGACTAAGCAGGATAATGATCCCGAAAAACCGGCGGAAGCGATGTTACTCCGCAGCCGCTGAAGACCCACTGAATACGCCCCCCAACGCTGGCTCGACCGCATTCGACCAAAGTGTGGAGTAGCGTCATCCCCCAGCTTCCAGAAGAAGCCACTTGACTGGCTGACGACTGGCTAATTTCGCCTTTGCTCGTTGGCGATTCGGATACCTCCTCATCGAGCTCGCAGCTTCACTGTCTGCCTGCCGTCTTGCACCTCGACAACCCACCGCAGCCAGCCCAGCCAGCCATCCCCCCGACCGTAGTCATGGCCAACATCCTCAACGGCCTCTTCGGAGGCTCCAAGTCCTCTGCGTCGCCAATTCCCAGCGGCGACTCTGGTATGTTTGTGTGTCTGTGTTTGATGTCGCGTGTCTTCAACGGCCACCTGCGTCAAAGCTTCAACCAATTTCCCCTCAGCACCCACAAATCCACCCTTCCTCACCGAGACTGACGCAATTGTCCATCGCAGACTTCGCGGACTTTGCTGGTGCGCCCGACCCGTCGCCCACGCCCGCCGTCTTCAATGCGGCTCCCGGCGGTGCGAACCTCGCTGGCCCCGCGGCCACGGCTCGTCCCTACACGAAATGGTACAACATCCACGAGCGCCACTCGCTCAGCGAGTTCAAGCTCGAGGGTGCCATCCTGGCCGTCAGCGCCGTCATCTTCCTCCTGCACATCATCGGCGCGCGTCTCAACCGCAACAAGGCCAAGGCCTGGGCCAAGGCTCACGCGCCCACCCTCAAGAGCGAGTTCGCGTCGGTCGGCTTCTCCCCGCAGTCCACCGTCGACTCCGACCCCAAGGACACCGAGGGCGTGCTGCGTGAGAAGTCTCTCTTCGAGTTCGCCAGCTACGGCACTGGTCGCCAGAACACTGCCTTCATGGACGTCAAGCTCTCCCTCACCAAGCGCTTCAACCCGGCCCTGAGCATCGTCGAGACCGTCTCCAGCTTCTTCATGGACTCTGTCGAGGCGCCCCACGACTCTCTGGAGGCCGTCATCTACCCCTTCGATGGCAAGGAGTCTCTCACCGTGCCCGCCGTCCCCGGTACCCACGAGCTGCGCAGCAAGGACAATAAGAGCACCTACGACAACTTCGTCTGGGCCATCGTCTCCAAGGAGCGCATGAAGCAGGTTCGCGAGGACCGCTACGACGTGTCCATCACCTTCACCAAGGACCACAACAAGCTGCCCAACTGGCTCACCGTCATGAGCGAGAGCGCCGAGATCACCGAGCAGCTCCTGACTCCCGAGCTCATCAAGGCCGTCGAGGCCGCCGGCGACGCGTTCGACTACCTCATCGTCTCCGACCAGCCCATTGACAAGCCCACCACGTGAGTTTTGCAGATTCTTCTTTCGCAGTAGCGATCGCTGACCCGCCGCAGCCTGGAGGAGACCACGCCCCGCAAGCGCATCTTCCTGCGCTACCGCCTGCCCTCCAACAACAACTACGAGTCCCTCCTGCCCATCTTCGAGTACTTCGTCCGCATCCCCGACGCCCTCGTCTCCGGCGCGCACTTCCGCCCCGAGGTGCTCCGCAAGGTGCGCAGCATCCGCGACGAGACGATCGCGCAGATCAAGAAGGCCGCCGACGCCGAGAAGGCCGAGGAGCGCGCCCTCGAGCGCGAGAAGGTGAAGAAGGCCAAGCGCGACGCCGAGCTCGGCGCCCTGGACGCCAAGGCCCAGAAGAAGTACCTCGAGAGGGAGCGTGAGCGCGAGCAGAAGAAGAGCATGAAGAAGCAGACCATGCGCGGCTAAACTTGCTGTTTTCCCCGGAAAGGGGGAGCGGCGACGCAACCGAGCAAGTCGGGCGGAAAGACATGTGTTCCTTCGAGTAGTCTACATACGTTCACGAGGCAAATTTACGTTGTATATGGTGCCACATGAGGATTTAAGGCTGGTCACCGGGGGGGCAGGTTTGAGGCTGTACATTAAAAGAACCATCAAGAAAAGAGATGGCCGGCGGCTGCTGTAGGCGATAGCACATGTTTGAATTATACTTTAATAAGCTCTTTACTCATTTTTTTTCGTTTTCTTGTCCGTGACCGTCTGACTAGCTGTCTAGCTGTCCTGCGCCAGGATTCCCTCGACGCGCTTGACCTTGTCCTCGGCGGTCTGCGCCTTGTCCGTTCTAGTCCCTGCGTGTCAGCATCCATAGGCCCAGGGAAAGGTGATTAGAGAAGGTTACCTCGATCCGACGCGCATGGAGGACTGGATGCGCACGACGCCCCTGGCGTGGACGAGGGAGTGCGCCTGGCCGATGACGCGGAACACGTCGTCCCAGCTGCCCTCTGCAGAGCGGTGTTAGTTTGGGACCCTCTTGAACGAGACACCCCGAGTTCCTCGTTGAAGCCGCCGAGAAGGGGTGACGAGATTGAGAGGTACCTCCGGGAAGAGAGACAGAGGGAGAGAGAGAGAGGGGGGGGGGGGGGGGGGGGGGGGGTGCTTCGGAAGACTCACCGACGGTCGTCCCGGCCGAGTGCATCGTGTACTTGAGCCCGCTGGCCGCGAGCAGGCGCTGGACCTCGGCGACCTCGGCCGCGACGGAGACGCTGCCGGTGCCGACGGGGATGAGGCAGAAGTCGGCGTAGGCGGCCTTGGGGGTGGCGATCTGGGAGTAGTCCGTGGTCGACATCTTGGTCTGGCAGTAGTATTCTTTTTTCACTGAAACACACGGCTGGAGGGTTTTCTGTAATGAAAGAATATTCGTTCTGGTGCTGATTTAATGAGTGTAGGTGGTGTCGGTTGATGTACGTTTCTCTCTCTCTGCTCCGAACGCATGCGCCGCTGCCGGCGCGGTGCGGGCCTTTTATCCAATGATGTGATGCGCTGCGGGGTTGCTACATAGGTACGTGCGGAGTTCGACGACCTGCAGCTCCTGAAAGGGCGGGATTCTTTCCCATTATCACATATTACACAACTCATCAACTCATACGACAGAACGTTTTTGTCATGGAATCTGTTTTTGCTTCAATTGATTTCTCCACAGACCGAGGTCATTGGTGTAAATCAATACCCTAATGCCGTCGGAGTGTTGGGGAGAAAAGAGACTATCCTATCATATCCTCATAGCCCTCCGAGACTGGTTACTCTGGGCTTTCTTTTCTTCTTCTCCATTTAGCTGCAAATCCTCCCCTAACTGCGCAGCCGCAAAAAGTCAAATGAGAGGCCGTTTGGACGTTTCCCCGTCCTGCCCGTGTAACGCCATCGCTATGCAATCGTACAAAACCAAAAGACACAAATATCCGGAGAGGGATGACCAAGTGGCTGACATCCCCTGTTGACTCCCTTTTTCTCCGTTGCCAAATACAAGAAAAGCTGACAAACAAGTCATCGTACACTGACCGCCTCAGAAGAGGAAGACGGCGGCGGCGAGGAAGGCGACGAGGGCGCCCGTCTCCATGCCGCCCGGGGCGCGGCCGGCGAGGTTGGCGCCGCTCCGGGCGGTGGCGCTGTTGCTGGTGCTCCGGCCGGAGATGTCGTCGGACGAGAGGCCGTTGAGCGAGTCGGCGGTGTCGATGGCGGGGCCCTTGTCGAAGAAGTCGACGAGGACGAAGACGGGCTTGACGCCCCACTCGCGGCGGCAGGTCTGGGCGTGCAGGCCGAGGTTGCCCGCGGCGGAGGTGGAGGGCGAGTTGGTGATCTCAATGTCGCTGACGTCCGGGATGAGGATGTCGGCGGCGAGGGTCTGGTACTGGAAGTGGTTCATGAGGGGCAGCATGCCGGCGGAGACGGCGGCGGAGGACGAGGCGTAGTTGGAGGGGCGGTCGACGGAGCAGTTGAAGCCCGAGGGGGAGGTGATCTCGTAGGCCGTCTCGAAGACGTAGGCGAACTCGGGCAGCAGGTAGGGGTAGGCGGAGTCGGCGGTGATGGAGGCGACGAAGGTGACGAGGCGGGTGTCGGCGTCGATCATGGACTGGAGGGTGGGCCAGGACGAGGTGGCGGAGGAGGTGGAGGGCTTGTAGCCGTACTTTGAGATGCCCGAGGACTCGAAGACGCTGCCAAAGGCGGAGGCGGGCTGGTTGTCCGAGTTGACGAGGAGGATGGTGACGACCTCGGAGGTGTGGACGTCCATCCAGGCCTTGACGGCAGAGAGCCAGCGCTCGAGGGTGCCGGCGTCGAGGAGCTCGCAGGTGGTGTGGCAGAGCTGGAGGACGGTGCCGCCCGAGGTGGTGTTCGCGGTGTGGACCTGGGCCTGGAGCAGGCGCAGGCCCGAGTTGAGGGCGACGGTGGCGTTGAAGTACTGGTTGCCGGCGATGGAGTTTTGGGTGCTGGCGTCGCGGAGGAAGGCGCTGTCGTGGGCGCCCATGTGCGTGATGTTGTTATACCTGCGGCTGCAGAGCGAGGGTGAGTTGTTGCAGGCCGTCGTGTTCGTCGACTGGGCGGAGGCCGTCGCCGCGAGGAGGAGAGCCGCGAAGGCTTTGCGAAGTGAGAAGACCATTTTGGTGATGCTGTGTTTGTTGGTATGTGGTGGTGTTTTGTTTGTTTCCAGGAGCTTGATCGACCGAAACCAGAGCCAACGGTAACCCGGCACAACCCTTTTCTTATCCTTTGCAGAGGTCGTCGAAGATGCCGGTTGTCCCACTTATCGATCTGCGCCGGACACGAAGATGAGGTGGTTGGCGATGGCCAGAAACAAGGAGGAGGAGGTTGAGGTTGAGGAATGGCTGTTCGCAGGGTAACAACGATAACACCAGGTGAGGTCAAAGAAGACCGGGGTATCAGCAGCAACCTTGGGTACGGTACCTTACTCTGGGTATATCGCCAAGGTCAAAAAGGAAAGAAGAACAAGAGGAGAGACTGCGATGACCTCGATTCCGGAGCCCCAAAACGGTGCCGGATCCCCAGTCTTAATATGTATGGCACACGCAGAGGGAGCATCCATCCATCCAGGTACTCGCAGGGCCGGGCCAAGATTTGGGGGCGTGGTACTCCCGTTGCTGCTGGGCTACCTAGGGTGGGTAGGTACCCCCAGGTGGGTGTGCCCACACCAGTTCATTGCAGAATACTGCATGGTACCTTGTGTACGGATACCTAGTGTAGGTAATATTCCTTAGTTGGGGCTGGGTCTGGTCGTGGTATTGCTGGATATCAGACAAAAAGCGCTGGAAAGGAGCCGAGAGCTGGAGCTGAGGACGAGGTTTGGACCCTGTTGGTTGCGCGGCCCCCCCAGCCCATTGCGCTGAAGCCTGAAGGTGCGTCCTTCGCCCCCCCCTTCCGCCGGTGGGGCTCCGGGCTTGTGGGCGGGCTGCATGGCGGCATGGCGCAGTTGCACACTAAGAATGCCGCCCTCGGTAAAGCTGTCAACATTGACAACCACTACCAGTAATACCAGTCTTTGCCTTGTCTATTTTCTCGCCCTGTTCCTTCATTGGCCAGTTTACACTGAACCAATGAGACAGTAAAACCGCATGAAATATCCGTACATAGGTGGTTGCGTATGTATTCCACAGAGCTTGTATTATGTACGCGCGTGTGTGCGGCTGCATCTTCTCACTTCTCCCCCTTACAGACCAACAACACAGCCCCCGTCAGCAGATCGTGCAGTGCATTGGGTGATGTTTTACCCACGAAGGCGAACCACCGAGCACATCTGACGGGACGTCCACCAGAAATGTCACCCTCTCGGTCGCGGACCGGTTGACCTGCGCGTGGACCTCCCCTGCCAATGCCCGTCGCGTTGCAGATCCGGTACAAAGGATGGGCGCCGGCCTCACACAGAGTGGCCTTCGGTGCTCCAGTTGTACCATAGGAAGCCTCTCAAGCAGACTAAACGGGCGGGGACGCCTTTAAGGTGAGACACAACACATGTCCTCAACGCACCAATCTCTTCCGGGAATGGCGGAGATTGATAAGAGAATGAAAAGTGAAAGAAAAAGAGGGAGAGTGAGAGAAAAACTCCATGGAGGTGAGACGGTCACATCTAAAGAGGTGAGCGATGGCGTTGGACGTCTCACAACTCCCAAACCTTGGACGTGTCCCCTAGGGCGATCCCCGTCTGGACGGACACCTCAACCGCTGCCGACCACGTTGTCCCCTACAGCCGCGGCGACGCCAATGCTTCCAGAGTGTCCGAGAGGGTGGGAAGAGAAGCCCTTCTGGGTGCATACTTCCCATGATGCGGTTCATGCTTTGACTTCCCGTCTCGCTTCCAGAGGGGGAGGTCCGCCGTGGTGTGGAGGGATGACGTATCTTGAGCGTTCCAGCAGTGTCGAGACTGTTGCGATGGAGACCCGACCTCGCGACTCCCAACCATCTGCAGCCGCCGCTGCCGCTGTATGGTGATTATCCCTCGTCGTCCATGGAAAAAACAAATTCAGGAGGTTGAGGGGACAACTCGTGCCGATCGCTGGAGATGTGCACCGGTTGCCTGGCTGACTCGTTCGCCTCATCGTATCCTGTGCAACTGGAGAGAAAAAACAGAGAGGCTAGTGTGCCAGCTGCCAGTCAGTGGACACTCGCCAATAACAGCGAGCATTAACTGGCTGAGAGTCCACATGGAACCTATCGGATGGATTGAGGCCTCGACGACACCAGCCACGCAGCCACGAATCCGCCGTCGCGCACTGGACTGGACCGGGAAGGAACACTGGAGAACGATCTTCGAACGGCACTTGCAGTGTGGGATCTTCTTAGTGGAACCGCTAAAGAGATACCGCTGCGAAACTTGGAACCGGACACAACTCCTGACAAGAAACAACACATAACGAGGACAAGAAGTACGACCGAGACCCACGGCCATCACATCACCATCTGCCATCTGTCATCGGTCTTCTAGCCATCAGCAGTGCAGCGCAGCACTGGGCAGATCGCCCACCCTCCATCCCGCCGTAATCCCGAAAAGGAGGTGTGGTGAGGCTTATTGGTACCAGGGTCCACCCTGCCACCGGCGAAGATCCGCCACGGGCTGCTGCTATTTTTGACACCCTGACATCTGGGTGTCACTTTCCCGCCTGCCCTGCGTGCCTGCCTGTCTACACTAGCCCGGGCTGTACTACCGAGACACATGCTTCTTTTTTTTTTCTTGCCTTTTTCGCGTCCCTTTCGATGTCAATATTCTTTGAAGGGGAGAAAACCGTTTTCGGATCTGCAAATTCTCTTTGAGCAGCAACTCACGTCTAGCCTCATCCTGACACCAGAGGGGCCTTGGCACGAGGCATCTTCTCTTTGACCAAACCGTGAAACACACGACGCGAAAAGAACGTCTAGTGTAGCTGACATCTTTTCAGCCTGACCGCGACGCCAAGCGCAGATGTCTTTCGCGGGAGGCGTTGGAAAGTCGACAGACGTCCAGCCGGATCAAGAAAAGCCCTTCCGCAAAACCGTCCCGTCGTTGTGGTACACTTACTTAGCATCTAAGCCCGCTCAACATGCGAACCCTTCCGAGGAAGAAGCGACCTGCTTTCTCCCGCGGTGGTTCGTTGCACCATGGGAAAAACATGCAACGGCAGGCAGTAATCTATTCCACTCGACGAAGCCCATCTAGCGATGGACGTGGCCCGCGCGCTCTCGTATTTCCCTCTAATGCGCTGCGAATATTCGCCTCCGAGGTCTTCGCCGCCCTCACAATTTCCTGCAGTGCCTGCGGCAAAACCAAACCGAAAGCAGTCGGCGCTTCGACCCCATTCTCCCATTTGCGCCGTGAGGCTCAGCGCGAGCACCAAAACCCACGTCGCACGAGCCCCTCCCCTGCTCTTGTCCTGGGCATCACGGGTTGTGGGCGGCGGCGGCTTCGCCTAGTGCAAGGCGAACGCCGAATCTTCGGCTACACGATGCCAATGACACCAGCTAATAGTTCGCCCCCAGACGAGTAATGAGCGGGATAGACCTGCTGCTACGCTTAGACCGGGGAAGCGTTGACATTATTGGCATGCCCCCACCATAGAACCGTTAAGCATACGTACGCAAGGCACAATGGTCCAAAGACCACCGATGAACCCCGAACCCCGGCGGCGCTCAGCATAATGCCATTGACCATGAGTTCGGCCCGGCGACGGCAATCACACCCGTCAACCGTAAACTTAGAGTCTTGGCCGGGCTGGGCAGTATCGTACTACGCGTAACATCGCACTACTTACCTACCATCAGAAGTCAGTCGAAGATGGGGAATACATGGCGCCAAGCCACCCCGCGACGCAACACGCACGCACGCACACCTGTTCGTCCTTTTGCCTGCCCGTTTGAAAAATCCGATGCAGTGCTCGTGTCGTGTTCAATGCTTTCTTTATATTTCATGCCGTTTGGCCGAACTATTCGGATGTCTCTCCGATAACCCTTGGCCCGGCGAACAGACCACGACGACACACCCCGGCCGCGTCAGTCTCTCGTGTGTATGTGTGCGCGCGCCCATATCGCCATGTCCTCCTACACTGCCTGCCCCTTCACCTTGGTTTGATTTATTCCGGGTCCGGCGCGAATCCCGACTCGGTGCCGGCCGCCGCCTCCCTCTCCGCCTCCATGTCCTTGAGCGCCTTCTTGCCCTCCTCCGTCGTGGCGTCGATGATCTGCTCCTCGAGGCTGAGGATACCGGCCTGCCGTTATCTCATTAGTAACAAGTAACTTAAAAAAGAGGACACAAAGGATTGTTGTGTGACACGTACCTCGCCGAGCTTGCCGACAATGTCCTCGGCCTCGTCGACCTTCATCTCGCCGAGCACCTTGTTGACCTCGTCCAGGCTGCCGCTCTCGAGCGCCTTCTGGAACTCGGGGCTGAAGGCCTCGAAGATGGCCCTGCCCTCCTTGGCCGCCGGGTCCTCCGAGTCCTTGGGCGGGATCGTGATCTTGATCTCCGTGCCGGGCTCCACGGCGTGCAACTGAATCTGCTCCACGCCTTCCTGCCCGCCGCCCGCGGCGCGCTCCTTGACGATCTCCCGCGCCCGGTTCCGGATCTTGCCGTACGTCTCCTGCACGTCCTTGTAGAACACGTCCTGCGCCTGGTGGCCCCGCGTCGTGATGCGCTTGAAGAACATGCCGACGCCGTCCTTGCCGAGGGCCCGGCAGTACTGCAGCAGCAGCGCCTGGTGCACGCACTGCCGGCTGCGGTCGTCTTGCCCTTCGAGCGCCGCGTCGAAGGCCAGCACGAGGAGCCCGTCCGTCTCGCGCTCCGTCAGGATCTGCGGGTTCTTGGACAGGAACGCCAGGCTGGACGAGTAGTCCTCGGCCCTGATCTCGGAGAACTTCTTCGCCGCGGGCGACGCCTCGATCTCCTCGTCGTCGTCGTACGACGTCTTGGACGGCGCCGGGGCCGACAGGTCGAAGTTGGGGTTTAGCAGCTCCGGCTTGGTCTCCTGCTTCTTGTCGCCACCGCTGCCGCTGCCGCTGCCGCTGCCGCTTTCCGCCGGCTTGGACTTGTTGACGTGCGAGCTGTCGAAGCCCGTGTGGATGCCCTCGCTCGTGATCTTGCGGCCCTCCTCCCTCTCGAGCTCCGCCAGCTTGCCCTTCAGCTCCTCCTGCAGGTTCTGCACCTTGTCCAGGTGTCCCTGGACGCCCTCCAGCATCGCCGCGTACCGGTTCTCGGGCTTCTTCTCGTCAAGCTCCTTGTTGACCTGGTCGAGCAGCACGGCCATCATCTTGGAGAAGGTCGGCAGCGGCTCCGACCCGGCGTGCACGCCCTCCGGGCGCGGGGGCGGCTGGTCGTCCTCGGGCTTTCCGGCCGACTCCATGACGGCCCGGAACGCGACCTCGCCCGGGTTCCGCGTCTCGGCCTCGGAGGCGTGGGCCTTGAGCGCGTCGAGCAGCGCGGATATGCGCTTCATGAGGGCATCGTTGATGACGCGCTCGTACTTGAGCGTCTCGATCTGGTGCTTGCGCTGCTGCCGCTCCTGGTGGATCTGGTTCTGCTTCGCGCGGATGAAGGACCGCTTATCGACGTTGGGGTGCACCTCGACGTCCGAGTCGTCGCTGAGCTCCAGCGCGTCCTGGGTTGCGTCCAACGGTTAGCTTCGCTGTCCGTCGTTCGCCCACTACTGCCACGGCCGTTGGTGACTTACCCATTTGCTGTAGTCCACGGGCATCTCGACGGTATTTCTTTCTTCGATGATGCGATGAAGATGCTTAAAGTCCCTGCAAGCTGAGTGCGGGCCTCGATTGCGGTCGTTCAATCGGGCGTGCGGTTGTGTGGAATGTTCTGGATTCTGCCCGGCGCCTGCCAGCTTTGGTGGTGAGCGAGCAGCCACTGAGCATCACAAGTGCGGGGCATTACCCCGCCGTCTGTGCTACGGGCAGTCTAAGACCTGCCTGGCTGTACTACCAGCACAACCGTGAGGCTGTCCCTTTCATTCAATAAGTTACCAACTTTTAAATCATTTGGTTTTTCACTTTGTTAAAAGTAAAGTTGACATGGAAGCTTGGACAAGATGTCTAGATCATATTGTTGCTTCATCCAGCAGACACCAGAGTTGCGAAGGTCATGCCCCCCTTCGTTCTCCCATTATGAACCAATAGTTCCATCTTTGTGAACACAATAGAACAACATCATAAGTTCCTAGGCAAACCCCAACCTAACGACCAAATCAAATAACCCTCCCAGAATCAAACCCATCCTTCGCCTCCCTCTCAGAACCCCTCTGGTTACCCAAAACCCTCACGCCCCCAACAACAACCTCCGTCGAAAAGTGCGTGTGCCCAAACACCCAAACATCCACCCGTCCCTCCCAAACCTCCTCCTTCCCCAGTAAATCCGTCGCGAAAGCACTCCCCCACGAACTACCAGCATACCTAGGCTCCGAAGTCCCCTCGAGCCGCGGCGCGTGGTGCGTAGCAACAACAACCTCCCTCCCCTCATCAGCAGCCCTCCTAACCTCGCCCTCCAACCACCTGACGTCCTCCCGATGCGCCTCGTTATGCCCATCCACAGACCACCCTTCAATGCGCCCAAAGTCCCTCACCCTGCCCTCCACAGCGGCCCTCGCCTCGGGGGGAACGGCGGACCAGAGCGTGCACCCCAGGACGCTGACGTCCGACCCGGGGACGTCGAACCGCTTCCTGTGCAGGACGCGCAGCCTGCCGCCGAGACACGCCTCCCCCTCGAGCGTGCTCGCCCTCGCGAGCGTCTCGTCGTAGCCCAGCCCGTGGAACTCGTGGTTGCCCAGAACGAGCAGCACCCCTCGGAAGCGGTCCGTCTGCCGCCGGATGAAGGCGAGGTAGTCGTCGTAGTCGGCCAGGCTGCCGACGTCCCCCGCGAGCAGGAGGTACGGCGCCGCGGCGGGGAAGTCGAAGGAGTCGTATCGCCTGCCGGATTCCAGGTGCAGGTCCGACATGTACTGCATCGTCGCCCGCCTCGTCGTGTCGTCGCTTGATGTGCTCATAGTGTTGCCGGTGTTGTCATTCTACGTAATATCGTTGAGTCTTGTTTTTGATGTGACTCGTTTCCAGTGGCTCTCGGGGGTCGTCGTTTAGAGAAAGATCTCGGTGGTTTATCCTGGGCAGCAGCCGTCCACCGTTCGGGGACATGAAGCATGTGTGAATGATTCGTGACGCATTAACGATCGCTATTCAATGGACGGCATTCTGCCTGTCCGACCCACCCAAACGAACCCCGGTCTCTCGGGGCGGCGGGCTACACTATCATATGTTACATACATTTGCACACAATGCTTCGTTACCAATACAGAGCCGTAGAGATAGGGGGACTGGGGATCTCCCTAGTGCGACAACATCAGAATCGCTCTCTTCTAATACCAGATGCCAAAGCCCAACTCCATTCGCATGTCCTTCCGGGGTCTTGCTTCTCCGGGTCATTGAGCCGACGGCCCGGCTTCTCATTGCATAGTCTTCAGGAAGCCGTCCAGATCGAAGCTCTCCTCGTATTGGCGGTTGTCCCACAACTCGCCCAGGTCGTCAAGGTAAGCTTTCCTGCCGGGCTGCTTGCCCGTAACCACATCGCCAGTCTCGATGTCCACCATGTCCTCCTCTCTTCCTTCCATCGCGTTCTGTGGTTTGTCTGATATGAGGCTGGGCCCCGTGTCTCCCAAGCTGAAGAGATCCAGGATCTGGTCTGTGTCCATGGTTGAGAGGCCTGCATTCTGTTGATTGACCACGGTCGAGGCCACGTCAATCTTGAAACGCTGCAGGCTGAGAATCTTCTCCTCCAAAGTGCCTCTGGTGATGAGGCGGTACACGTTGACGACCTTCTTCTGGCCGATACGGTGGGCACGATCCATTGCCTGCATGTCCTTCTGAGGGTTCCAGTCGTGTTCGACGAAGATGACCGTGTCGGCACCCGTAAGGTTGAGTCCCAGACCTCCGACACTGGTTGTCAGCAGCAGGACGTCGTACGACGGATCGCTGTTGAACTTGTTTACTATGTCCTGTCTCTTGTTGGCTTCGACACCGCCGTCCAGACGAAGGTAAGAAACGCCCGGCAACATGCTCTTCAGGACGGTGTTCTGGACCATATCCAGCATCTCCTTCATCTGGCAGAAGACGAGCGCTCGGTGAGGCTTGATCGGCTGATACAGAGGGTCGTTAGACTCTGCTTCTTCCACGCCAATGCCACAGTCGACCAAGAGATCTCGCAAAGCAGTAAGCTTGGGCGCGTGAACCGGGTCCTCGAGACTAGTGCCTTGCTTGGTCAGAATGCGCTGAGTCTCGTCGTACATGGTGTGGCCCGGTTTCATGACCATGGCGGGCGAGTTGCAGAGCTTTCGCATGTACTGCAGGGCCTGGAAGATGTGCTGCTTGGCATCCTTGTCGTCGCTGCCGGCCTTTTCCTGGATCTTCTTGCCTTGCTTCTTGGTAAAGTCGTCGAAGAGCTTCTTCTGAAGGTCACTCAAGTCGCAGTAGTAGTTCTGGAGAATCTTGGGCGGCAGATCATCTAGCACTTCCTCCTTCAGTCGTCGCAGGAGGAATGGGAGCACCTGTTTGTGGAGGGCTTCAATGGCCAGTGCGCCTGCCTCTTGCTCCTTGGACGAGGCCTTGCTGTAACGACTGGCAGCAATAGGCTTGGCAAAGCGGTCCAGGAACACCTTCTCGGCACCGAGGAACCCTGGCATCAAGAAGTCGAAGAGGGACCAGAGTTCGAGGACGTTGTTCTGGATGGGCGTGCCCGTGAGGATGAGACGATGGTTGCTTGCCAGCTTCTTGACGGCTATGGTGATCTTCGCCTTGGGGTTCTTGATCAAGTGGCCCTCGTCGAGGATGACGTAGTTCCAGTTATACTTGGCGAGAACTTCGGCGTCGTTTCGGCAGACGTCGTAACTGGTGATCACGATGTCGGTCTTGTCCAGAGCGTCTTTCATCGACTTGCGCTCCGCAGGTGGGCCAACATAAGCTGTGACGCTGAGGAAGGGCGCGTAAGCCTTGATTTCCTGCTGCCAGTGGCCAGACAGCGTAGGGGGGCAGACGACCAGAGACGGCAGGCGCCGGACATCTGGAGCACCCGTCTTGGCGAACTCCTCGGCACGCTGGTGATGATCGCTGGCAACCATGCAAATGGTCTGCAAAGTCTTGCCCAGACCCATGTCGTCGCAAAGGATGCCGTGTAAATGGTATTTGTTGAGGAAATGCAACCAGTTGACACCTTCCTGCTGGTACGAACGAAGCTCTGCTTTGATCGCTACGGGAATCTGGAAGTTCTCCACCTTCTTGGGATCCAGAAGCTGGGAGATGAAGGTTCGTTCGCGGTCTCTTCCCTTTAGCAGCTCTTCAGACAGACCCGGCGGGTCAGGAATGCCCGCCTCAAGCGGCACCAACTTGACCAGGGTGGCAAAGGAGGTCGTGGCGATTAGGCGGATCTCGTTGTCGGAGTCACTCATGCGGCCCAGCACAGGCACGATGAGGAAGATGACGTAGGGCAGGATGGCATCGCCCATGACGGCAATCAAGTGATAAATGGCCTCGATTGCGCCCTGTCGGAAATTCAGGTCGACCGGGTTATTGATTGACGGCAGCACCTTCTCAACAAGCGCCGTCATGCCCTCGACCGTGATGACACTGCAGATAGTGGCCATGCATTTAGCTGCCATGTAGCGGAAGACGGACAGTTCCGAGTGCAGCGCCTTGATGACCAGGGGCACCTTCTCCATGATAAACGGATGAATGGCCTTGTCCAGAGTTGGCATGAGGGTTCGGATGAGGGATAGCGCATCGACAATTTCTTGACCAAAGGTGTTCTCCGGATCCTTGGCGTCCGCTGGCAAGGTGTCGCTGGTGAAGGCTTTGACGAGAGGGTCCTCCATGAAGACTCTGACGGTTGGCACGGCGGTGAGGAGCTCAGCACCGTAAGTCTGGGAAAGAATCTCGAGGGCTTCCTTCGCGCCGCGGCGAGTGATGCGTGCGGCCTTGACCTCCTTGGCCCACTTGGCTGCGTCCGCATGGTCGACTCTGTCTTCCTCCTTCTGCATGGAAAGTACACAATCCGTCTTGGCGGCATGAACGGGGAATTCCGGTGTCTCTGCGACCTCGACACACGAGAACTTAATGAGGTTGGAAACGACCTTGTCGGCGGGTCCGCGGCGACCCATCTCATTAAATACCTGGACGAGCCTGGCAATCGTCGCCGAGGAGCGGTTCTGGAGTTCTTGGTTCTCCTCCGTCTTGATGCTGTCCATGATACCCTTGATGAGAGGGCTAGGCTTCTTGGGAAGTACCTTGATGCCGACGAGGGCGCAGGCGGCAGCGGCCTTGATGCGCACGTCACGGGCGTCCTTGGCGGTCTTCGCATCAGTAATTGCCGACAGAGCCACTTCCCTCGCTTCCCCAAGCATTTGACTGGCCACCAGACGCTGTCCTGGGGACATGGCCTTCTTGAACTTATCAAAGTCCTCGCCCACGACCTTGTCTGCGACGGCGACGGAAAAGGCGCCGGGGCCTGCCTGCTCATCACCCTGGACGAGGACTGCAAGAGTTGGCAGCCTCGAGCTCGACACCTTGCCATGGTCTCGGAACATGTTCAGAAGTTGCTGGCATTGAGAGCGCACCCGATGCATGTAACTGACGAGATCGCCGTAGTGAGAGGGACGCTCCGTTTCGATAATCTTCTGCAGAGGAGCGACAAATCTCTGTGACGCTTCGGATGCCGTGCAGTTCTTGGCGTACTCGTCGATGACCATGCATGATGTGAGCTGTGTTGAAGATGCCCTATCGGTGAGGCCTGCCATGATGAGCTGGTCGTATTCAGACAGATTGGCGGCTGGGATGAAGGACATGACCAAGCCCATGGCCTTGGCAGCTGAGACTCTAGACCGGATGAGGGTGTCCATGCCGACCAGATCAACGTCTCCCTGGATCATGTGGCCGTCGACATCATGGGTATGTGACGTGACGGGTGTGTCGTCGGTCTTCGCAGACTTGCGGCGACGCTTTGGGGCCCTCTCGGTCGCATCGGGCGATGAAGCCTTACGGGCTGGTGTCGCAGTCACTGCCGTGTAGGTGCCGCCAGATGGCCTCTGGAAGAGGTGCGCGGGCATGGGCAAGGGGTGCCGCGAGACACCGATCGGATGAAGGGTCAATCTCATCAGGGGGTCCACGTGAGGAGCGAACTCATCAGCCAAGATCTCCGGCGTCTTCGCGAGGGACCGGACAAGAGCTGTCCAAACGTCGATCGACATGGCGAGTGTCTCCCTGTCTCTCTCTACGAGGATGTTTTGGAAAATGAGACGAAGAATCCTGCCATTCAGCCAACCGCGGGAATTTTGGGCGCCCAGATTGGCGAACGTCATCAGGGCCTTCAGAACAGCCAGGCGAACGGACGTGATGGTGTGTCGGAGGAACGGGTATAGACGGGGTACCAGCAGCGTAAAAGAGCGCTGCTCATCCTGCGCGGCAGATGTTTCCATTGCCTGCAGGACTTCGGGGTAGCTGCAAAGGGTCGCCAAGAGATCCATAATCTTACCGGTGCTAGCACTCAGGTCGTCACCCAGATCGGCAAGACTACCCCACATGATGTTGATGAGCCCGTCGATAGAGCCCGGCCGCAATGTCACGAACTCCTTTGCCATTGGCAGGAGCGTGGCGGCACTCACTGATCTGACATCGTCGTCGTGTTCTTCCAGGCCCTTCATGACCAGACGAACTACACCGTCGATCATTTCGTTGTCCTCCAGCAAAAGATCTTTCCTGACGGCGACGACGTATCGGAGACCTACCATGCCGCCGTGGCACACCGACCACTGTAGCATGTCGAGATGGAGGTCGTCCTGCATGACCATGCGATACAGAATCTTATAGATACCGTGTACTGATGCGGCCGGGACGTGTCGCAGAACAGAACCGAGGGACTGGCCAATGGTCTCACGAATGGGCGCAACGGACGTGTCGGAGCTGTAGTCGGTGAATCTGTCCAGCATCAAGACGCAGCACAGTCGCGAGGCGATGTCATCAAGCCAGGCCTGGTTTAGACGGTCGTTTTCGGCGCGAGACCTGGAGCGCACTCTGCCGGCTCCGGCCCCGTGGACGCGAATGACTTCTCGAATTCCCATGGCGGCTCCGTGCCGAGTCTCCCAGGAGGGGTCGAAGAGGTCCACCTTCAAAAAATCGCAAAGGCGGTCGTAGGGCCATTCCGCACCCTCCATGGTGTCGTCCACCTCGAGCTCGGATTTGATCGGCATCACCGGACCTTTGAACTCGCTGACGACCTTTGTCTCCTCGTCGACGTCGGTCGGCCTGTCCAGGTTGAAGTAGTCGTTGACCTTGCCGTTCTTCTGCTTGCCATCCGAATCGGGCATCGGGGTGTCGTCAAAGCCTTCTGAGCCTGCTGTTGTCGTCCTCCTGATCGACAAATCTCCGAATCCGCCTTTCCCTTGCGCAGCCTTCTGCAATTCCTTCTTGCGCTTCCTCTTAAGGACGTTAAGTTGCCTTGAACTCAGGCCCGATTCCTCCGCTGGTTGATTTTGGCCATGAGGAGCGGCGCCCTCCTTGGCCCCATTATGTCCATTAGCCGAGTCTTGGGGGGTGAGCGGGCTGGGGTCCTTCTCAATCAGGACGGGCATTTCGGCGTCCTCGAAGACCCTGCCAAGAAGACCTAGTCGTCCATTGAGGGTCTTCTTTTGATGTGCAAGTCGAGCAGAAGGGTCTAGCGAGGCCAGGGCATATTCGACGTTGCCGCCCCGAAGCAGCTGACGTCCATACTTAATGATATGTTCGACGTTGAGCGTTCCCAACTTCAGGAGCTCGTCGTGAGCGAAGGAGGGAATCTCCTTCTCTTCCTCCTTCTTCACGTGGCCGTTCTCTTCAGGCTCGTCCTTTTTGACCGGGGCCGAGTCTTCATCCTCGTTAGGGTCATACAGAGGAGCATTTTCGATAATTTTGCCAATGGCCTTGGCTGCTGTCGAACGCGTCTCCCAGTCCTTATGCCTAAGGTACGGAACTACTCTGGTGAGAAGGTTGAATAGCTCTTCTGGGTGTTGTTTTTGCCAGTCGGCAAGCTGGTTGACGGCAGTGTCACGAATCAGACGGGTGCTTCCCGTTTCGAGAATCCTGTGCGACGAAGTCAGCAAGGCCTTGGTCGCACCTCACCTCAGACGGCGAGGCGCAAATGGGACGAGGCACAAGAGAACAGGGATCTATCTCTCGCACGCAAGCAGGGGGCGATGCATCGGGATGCCATGTGGAAGGACTCACGTGACCAATCTGTCAAGTCTGTTTTAACAAGGTTAGTACTAGTTCCAACTTTATGGGATATGAGCGACCGCAAAGGGTCTTATGACGCGACGCACCTCGACGCCATCTTGGGTATTATGACGGGCTAGACGGGAGTCTCATCATAGGTTGGGATTCTGCGCGAGATGTCCGTCAGTGGCGGTCTCCAGCAAGCAAGCCCGTGACGAGCTGTTGAGAACGGGTGCACGCATGAGGTGGGTTAAATAAATAAAAATGTGAAGAAGCCAGAGCAGCATGAAAGTCTAAACACGTGGTGTATGCCATGCTGACTTGCCCAAACGAAGGTGATGCACACTGGGGAGTGACTGAATCATGATAGCAGGGCATAGCAGGGCGAGATGCCACCGATTGGGAGGAGCGTACGGGATATAGCGGTGGAAGACGCCACGCCACGATATGCTGGCCAGACCAGACCAGGCGCTGAGCAGCGCGCCAATGACCAGAAGGATCGGGGTGTGAATGGTGAGAAAGTCGGGGAGGGGAAAGAGAGTTATGGCGTAAAAGGGGACAATATGCATAATATGAGGGTTTGAGGATATGGGGGAGGAGGAGGAAAGGAACGTACCTGTCTTGTGCGGGTAACGGCGATGGGCAGGAGCTTGATGGGGCCGGAAGCAATCGCGATCGCGTCCACTGCGGATCAAGCCGAGTCCTGTTTTAAAGAGCTGCTACACTACAACCATGCATGCAGTCAAAGAGAACAGGATGGACAGAGATCGCGTCGCAAAGCCAGGTTGAAGCGAGATTCGAGTCGTCGTGTCGTTGCGCACCGAGATCCGATGTCGAGATGAGAAAGTGATGGCGATTGTTGGCAAAGACGGACGGGGAAACGTGGTGCGCGCACGTGGTGGTGGTCGATCGGGGTCGAGAAAAATAAAGGCACCGCGATGTGAGGCTCCGGGAGGCCGGCCTTAAGTGGGAAGGAAGCGACCGCGCGGTTTGGGTGGACGCTTGGGATGCAGTGGCGGGCAGGTGCGAGGCGGGAATGCGGTGCTGCGGTGAGCAAGGCAGGCAAGGCAGCGACAGTGACAGTGGCAGTGGGTGGCACTGGTACGGTATAGGAAGTACAGTACTAGGCAGTCGCTGTGGTGTGCAGTGCTGCGGTGATGCGGTACTGCTGAGTGCCTGTAGTGCCGGCTTCAAGAAGGTGATTGAACCAATGAAAGCGGCGGATTCGTGCCTCGATGGGGTCGGGTCGAAAGAGAGCAGCACCGGGACTGCGCTCTGGAGGGAAATTTTGGGGTGGAGGGGCCCGGACAGTCTTAAAGGCATGCCTGCAGTACTTTTATAATTACCCGTGGGCCCGTGAGAGAAAAAAAATGGAAGGAAAGCCAGCCGTTCCTTCACGCAGCGACGGCGTCTCGCTTAATTTCCTTAGCGTCATCTAGTGTCCCCGGTCCGCCTCCACTCCACTCCCCAGCAAACAATAAACCCTGCTCTGGTTGTCGTCGTCGTTCTCCTCCTTCTCCCAAAGTTCAACTGTCTCTTTTACCATGACATGTCTTCGTCCCTTTTCGTCCGCCTCTTCCTTTCCATGTCACGCCGTGCCGTGCCGCGCCGCGCCTCGCCCTGTTCTATCCCATGAAGACAAGCCATCTTGTTGGTCCGAATTGCCGGGCTTCCTAGGGTCCTGGGGAGGTTCCCGCCGGATCTGTCCCTCGGCGCTGTCATCAATTGCATCCTCATGTTCACACTGATCGGACCACAGCGATTGCCTGCCCATCATCTCTGCGACGCAAAACTGGTCAGCCCATCACATCACCATTTTGGATTTGCCTTTCGAAGCATCGCGGGACGTCTGCATCTCTTGTTTAGACTCCGACGCCACCACCACAGCGAGCCTGTCCAGGTACATTGACTTACATCAGATATCAATCACGCCTTACTGCATACCTGGTGCCTACCTGCCAGGTTCTTGAGATACCAAAGAAAAGAGAAAAAAGTTCAGATGCAGGCCGGGAACATCCAAACCAGCCCAACAACCGGAAACTTCACACGAGCACGCCGCCGCCCCTCTTGGGGAGGGGAAAGAAAGAAAAAATCAACCACATTGGGGACGGACGGTTGTAATCGTCGTTTCCCCCAGTTGGCCTCGAGAGCCCTCGGAACTTTTCTATTTTGAGTTTTGTCCTGTCTCTGCCGTCCTTCTCCGCGCGCAGAGTTCCTTCCGGTCGGTACTTCCCTGGACTGCGGAGCCTTTCATGGTGCCCAGGGTGCGCGTGTGTGTGTTCACTCCCTTCCCTCACGCGTACGGACTTGGACTTGCCTCAAATGTCTCGTCCCTATCTTGGATATATGAGATCTCCGATGGACGGCACATCTCTAGCGGCGTCTCTCCCGGGCTGCTGAACGCTTCATGCCAGTGCATCGCATCGTTGGCTCCCCCTTGACGCCAGCCAACGACGCGTGGCTTTTCTTCACCAAGCAAAGCTGGCTGGCTGACACGGTGAACGAAGCGCCAGCGACCTAAGCGTGAGCGTGGCAGAGAACGGTCTGTACTCTGCACCCAACGTTGAACCCCAGATATAATCCATCGCATCTAATAAGTCTACCAACGCACGCCAGATGGGACAGATCTGCCCTCGTTCCAAGGCCGGGCCAGTGATGAACATGCCGGGCTGCCCCTTGGAGGCTAGTCCAGACCGGGCTGCAATGCTCTCTAACTGACCACCTTGCCTTACACACAGACGGGACGCCTTCTTGGCCCTACACACGGTAGGCAGTCCGGCACTGGGCAGCTGGCAGCCTCTCTTGCTGCCATGTGCCCTCTCGAAAAATCCGATGATTGCCCGCTAGCCTCGAACCACTCGATGGATGACTGGATGATGGACCGACTGGTTGAAGGAGAGATGGATGGACGGGAACCGAATGGACGGCAAGGGCGGGATGGTTCTGACGGGCGCTGCCATCGAAACTGCTGCTGCTACCGCTGCTACTTGCTGCAGGAGACGGCGCGAGGATCATCACAGGCATACGTACCTAAGGCAAGGCAAGGCAGGGCGTGCAGCTGCGCGGCCATCTCCCTCGGTCCTGGTTTGATGCCTCGAATTGGAAGTAAGCTGGCACAAGGACGTGGGGTAAGGTCAGGGCTCTTGGCGTGAAGTGGCCCTTTCGGTCCCAGCGGAGGGTCCCAAGATTTTGGCGTTCCAGCGGCACGCCATCGCTGATTCGCTTTAGGTCATTCAATTTCCAACTTTTCCCGGGGGCCTTGTTGCCGTCACCGTCGCCGTCGCCATCGCCGTCGACGGCCTGAGGATGATGATTGTTGGATGGCTGGAATCTGGATGGCTAGTCGGTAAGTAACTGGCTGGCCGACTGATGGTTGGTTGCCTGACATTTACCGTTGCTGCTACATTCACATTGCAGTTCTCTACTTTGGCCTCACTCGATATTAGTACTCGATCGACACTACAGTCAATGTGCTTAGGGCACATTTGCATTTTTCTTCCCCTTCTCTTTCTCTTTCCACCCATTACGATGGCCTCATTTCAACTTCGCTGCTCCGCCCGTCCCGTCCGTTCCCCCCTGGCTGTTGTGCCAGGGCGACCTGGAATGTCTTACCCGCCTCGGCCATTTGCGCCCCTGTCTGTTTCTCGTGTCACTTGTCATGCTTTCCGGATGCTTCTTTTCTTTCCTTCTTTCTTTCGCAAGTCGGGTTTCCCCCCCTTTCTCTTGATCCTCATCATTTTCCCTTTAGAGAACACTCGCCTGGCGCTCGCATCCTCGGATCCGATGGTCGAACCGCCTCGACCTTTTGGCGCCTGCGCCGACACCTTAATCAGCGTCGTCGGTGACTCTGCGTGATACGTGGTCTTGTATGAGTGCGCAGAGTTTACGTGTACAATGTGTCGGCCGCATGGCCAGTGCGCAGAGCTCCTGTCCGAGGTCGACCGGGGTGCATATGGGATGGATCCGGCTCCATCCATGTTGAAGCTCAAACTAGTCGTTGATCGCGCCCGGTGTCATGAATGCTGCTGCTCAGGCACACCGACACACACGCCGCGCACTCACGGGGGTCGCACTGCACCGCACACCCACACAAGCTTCTTTCGCCCCCCTTCCTGCGATCTTGAGACACAGACAGACGTCTTCTGCGTGCGCATTGGCTCTCTACTCTGCCAACCCCGACGAGGGCCAGCGCAAACGCGGAACTGTCGGGGCTACCTATTGGGGTGAAAAGCTCTTTCTCTTCCCCAGCGCGCCGGCCAGAAGCTCATTGGATCATCCTTCTCCGGTAACGTCTTGTCTCGGCGAGAGTGGGCGCGACAGTCAGTATTCCCAAGACAAGGCTTTGAGAAAAGGAGGGTATTGTCGGAGATTCACGGACAACGTCACCTCGGGTCTGTCTGGTGTGTTTGTGTGTGAGCGGATCGAGTCGGGCTGCGGTTTCAATGGCCGGCCGATGATGGCCTGCCCTTGGGACTTCCGGACTGGCATCCTGACTTCCCCATCTGTTAGACCAACAAGGTTCGCGCTCCGATTGAGCGCAAGATTCAGGTCAAAATTTCCATTAGGTTGGCGGGTTTGAGCTGAGGAGCGACCGAACGGCCGTCCCCGCGTGGAAAATGACAGCCAAAAAGCCGACTGATAAGCTTACAGCATGACCAGACGGATTTGAATTTTTTCGAGGTTTGTCGAGTCAGCGTGCCCGCAACGACGGCTTTTCACTCCTACACTTATTCAACAAGGAAAAAGGTTGAGCACGAGTGGCATCGCGAGCTGCCTGGGTCGAAGGCAACGTGGTACCTGAACACGACGAAGCTCAATAGCTGAGGTGTCGCGACAGTTCAGTTCAAAGAACCGCCGTTCGCGGCTCTTAGGCCACTGATTTCCCTGGATTTCTTACGTGCGGGAAGAGTGCCGTGCAACCAGCGCCGAATACCCGGGACAATGGCACGGTCGACGCGCCAGTGACTCGAGTCGTTGAGCGGAAACGTCTTCCACGCGAAGTACCTAGCTAGGTAGGCCTTAGTCCACCAGCACAATCGACATGATATTCTCAAAAACATGACTACGTGCAGTAGAGTAAAAGTTGATAAGGACTACACAGTCTATAGTGCAAGGTTGACAGCCCATCAATACATACACTTGTAATAGTTGGCGTTCGCGACCTCTCTGTACATGGTTGGACGAATGTACAGTGTTCATACAGTGCTGAACGTACATACACTGTATGTGCGCCAACGTCCTCAGGCACGCGCCAACTGCCAAATGAGTGCGCCCCCAGATTCGACGCGCCCTGATCCTCTACGTCCCACGTCGAGGACATCGCGGTTCCTTGACGCGTCAAATCCCCACCATCACCAACGATCCGTCGCAAGGCAAACCGATGAAAATATTGCGCCGCACCCATTTGACCCCATCAGCGACTTCAACCACGCAAATTCGCTGCCTTTGAGGCCGCGCCCGTCTCGCCCGCCATGTATATTAAACAGATTATTATTCAGGGCTTCAAGAGGTGCGCCGCTCGCCACAACACCCCCCGACCGCCGCAGACCCCGCTAACCTGACCGCAGCTACAAGGACCAGACCGTCATCGAGCCCTTCTCCCCCGGAACGAACGTCATCGTCGGACGCAATGGATCCGGCAAGAGTAACTTCTTCGCGGCCATCCGCTTCGTCCTCAGCGATGCCTACACCCAGATGACTCGCGAAGAGCGCCAGGCGCTGCTGCACGAAGGTTCCGGATCCGCCGTCATGTCGGCTTACGTCGAGATCATCTTCGACAACAGCGACGAGCGTTTTCACGGCGGCGGCAAGGAAGTCATTCTGCGCCGCACCATCGGAACCAAGAAGGACGAGTACTCGGTCGATCGCAAGGTCGTGACCAAGAGCGATGTCATCAACTTGCTCGAGGCCGCCGGCTTCTCCAGGTCGAACCCGTACTACATCGTGCCCCAGGGCCGCGTCACGGCGTTGACGAACATGAAGGAGTCGGACAGGCTCACGCTGCTGAAGGAGGTTGCTGGTACCCAGGTGTACGAGGCGCGCCGCACAGAATCGCTCAAGATCATGAACGAGACGAACAACAAGCGAGAAAAGATCGACGAGCTCTTGGGCTACATCAAGGAGCGTCTGGCCGAGCTCGAAGAAGAGAAGGAGGAACTCCGGGGTTTCCAGGACAAGGACCGAGAGCGCAGGTGTCTCGAGTACGCGCTCTACTACCAGGAGCAGCAGCAAATCCAGGAGCAACTCGAGCGCATCGAAAACATCCGCCAAAACGGCCTTGACAACACCGACACGATCCGGACCGAGCTGAAGGATGCCGAGAAGACGCTTGCGAAGCTGGAGTCCGAGATTCACAAGCTGACCAAGGAGATGGACCTGCTCAAGGTTGAGCGCCGCCAGCTCGAGGAGGACCGCCGCGAAACGGCCAAGACCAGAGCCAAGGCGGAGCTTAAGGTGAAGACGCTGTCAGACGGCCAGTCTGCGGCCGTGCAAGCCGCCGAGCAGCACGAGGCCGACCTCGCGGCGACCATTGAGGAGATCTCGGCCAAGAAGCAGGAGCTCAACAACATCATTCCGGAATACACCAGGAGGAAGGCTCAGGAGGAAGAAAAGAAGCGACAGCTGGACACCGCTGAGGCCGCTCGCAACCGCCTCTTCACCAAGCAGAGTCGCGGCTCTCAATTCAAGAACAAGGCTGAGCGTGATAAGTACCTGCAAGCCGAGATTGAGGACCTGCATTCAAGACTCATGAGCCACAAAGCAAACAAGATGGATGCCGACGAGGATGTGGCGAGGACCGAAAAGGCTATCAAGCAGCTGGAAACCGATGTCGCGAATCTGAGAGAGCGTCTGCAAAACTCTGGTGGCTCGCGCAACGAACTCTTTGAGGAAGTCAGCAAGGCACGAGAGGTCTTGGACAAGCTCGACGATGAGAGGAAGTTGCTCCTGCGCCAAGAGGAGAAGCTGGACACCATCCTGAACGACGCGCGGCAGGAGAGGGACCGGGCCGAGCGTGAGCTCAGTACGATGATGGATGGCGACACCGCTCGCGGTCTTAACACGATCCGACGGCTCAAGCAGACCGAAGACATCCCCGGTGCTTATGGCACAATGGCCGAGCTCCTCGACGTTAGCGACACCTACCGACTTCCCGTCGAGCAGATTGCCGGCAACAGCTTGTTTCATTACATCGTCGACACGGACCAAACGGCGACGAAGCTTACGAACCACCTGCGCTCCACCTACGGCGGCAGACTTACCTTCATGCCGCTTAACCGCCTTCATCCGAGGCAAGTCAACATGCCCCGCTCGCAAGACGGCATTGTGCCGCTCATCAGCAAGATCAAGTACGATCCGACGTACGAGAAGGCCTTCCAGCAGGTCTTTGGAAAGGTCGTTGTGTGCCCGAACCTGAGCGTCGGAGGCCAGTACGCGAGGAGTCACGGAGTCGACGCCATCACTCTGGAAGGCGACACCACGAATAAGAGAGGTGCGATGACTGGTGGTTACATCGACCCCAGGCGGTCCAGGATGGAAGCAGTTTTAGCTGTCAACAAGTGGCGCGGCGAGTATGAGCGCCTCCTTGAGCAGTCGGACGAGATCAGGAGCCAGATCGAGCAGAAGCAGCAGGAGATCACCCGCGCCATGGGTGAGGTAACCAAGGCTGAGCAGAAGCTTCGTCAACTGGAAGCCGGCTTCGAGCCCCTGAGGCACGAACTGGCGAACAAGAGCGCCCAGCTCGAGCACGAGAAGCGACGCCTGAACGACGCGGTTAGGCACCGCGACCTGGTCGAGCGGGACATGCGGGGTTTCGCCGAGAGTCTTTCCGCAGACGAGGCCGAGCTGGCGTCCGACTTTAAGAAGGCCCTCAGTAACGCCGAGGAAAGGCAGCTTGTCGAGTTGGACGGCCAGGTGCAGCGGCTCCAGAAGGAGTGGAACGATGCCAGCAAGAAGAGGAGAGACGCGGAGAGCCGGAAGCAGATCCTGGAGACGGACATCAACCAGAACCTCCAGCTGCGGCTGGATCAGCTCAACAGCCAGGCTTTCGAGAACAACTCGTCATCCGCCGAGTCCGGCAGCCTCAAGGAAGCCCAGAGAGAGCTCAAGAAGCTCCAGCGGGAAACAAAGTCCATCGAGACGAAGATCGAGGAGATTGAGGGCAAGCTCGAGGAGCTCGGCGGCAAGCTGGACCGCCGCGAGGCCAAGAAAGCGGAGCAGGAGGAGATCCGCACCACCGTCGCCGCAAGGGAGGCCAAGCAGCGCAGCGCCATCGAGAAGAGCATGTCCAAGAAGGCCGTATACACTGCCCAGGCCGCGGACGCCGCCAAGGCCATCAGAGATCTCGGTGTGCTCCCGGAGGAGGCCTTCGACAAGTACGAGAACATGGACCCCCGGCAGATCGACTCGCGGCTCAAGAAGGTCCGGAACGCCCTCAAGAAGTTCCAGCACGTCAACAAGAAGGCCTTTGAGCAGTACAACAGCTTCACGTCGCAGCAGGACCAGCTCCTCAAGCGCCGGAAGGAGCTCGACGCCTCGCAGGAGTCCATCGAGGAGCTCGTTGCGCATCTCGACCAGCGCAAGGACGAGGCCATCGAGCGCACCTTCAAGCAGGTTTCCAAGGAGTTCGCCACGATCTTTGAGAAGCTCGTCCCCGCCGGACACGGCCGCCTGGTCATCCAGCGCCGGACGGACCGCCGCGTCGAGCCCGAGGAGTCGGACGACGAGAGGGGCGTCGAGAACTACACCGGCGTCGGCATCAGCGTGTCGTTCAACTCCAAGACGCTCGACGAGCAGCAGAGGATCCAGCAACTCAGTGGTGGTCAGAAGAGTAAGTCGCCGCGTGCCGTTGCATTATTCAATTGAGCTTGTCAACTAACGAAACGCCCAGGTTTGTGCGCCCTGTGCCTCATCTTCGCCCTCCAGCAGACGGAGAGCAGTCCCATGGTCATCTTCGACGAGGTCGACGCCAACCTCGACGCGCAGTACCGCACCGCCGTCGCCAGCCTGCTCGAGTCCATCTCGCAGGAGGCCGGCACGCAGTTCATCTGCACCACCTTCCGCCCGGAGATCGTCCACATCGCCGACAAGTGCTACGGTGTCACGTTCCACAACAAGACGAGTTCCATCGATTGCGTGCCGACCGAGGAGGCGCTCAGCTTCGTCGAGGGCGTCGCCGCGGGCAAGTAGACAAAGAGAAAAGAGAAGGAACGAAAAAAGGTTCGGCTGCAGCGGTTGGTGACTTGATTCCGATGATATCGATACGAGGAAAGAAAAAGAGGTTCGACTTAAAACTCGTTCATTCTTTGGATGAGGGCATGTGGTCCATCTCTCCCTCCCTCCCACCTCCGAGGGGGTATGGGGCGGCGGCACGGCGTTGCGGCGATTTGTTGTTGATGACTGATGGACTGGTCGGTTTGGTTGGTTGATTTTGATATCACGAGGCTCTCTCGCCTTTCCTCCCCGAGAAGAAAGGGGAGGGGTCGAGGGCACGAGGAGAGGTCCTCTCCCCGCCGCCATGTACGTTTCTTGGTGGACGGGTGAGCCGTAGGCTTAGACTTGCATATTTAAGTAGCTCCATTTTAGCGACTGATTACCCAAGGCCTGGCCATGATGTGTCTCGGTGACTTGACTTGGGCACCGACGCTGTGATGTGCCGCAGCGTCCGCGATGGGTATGTACCCGGGCCCGTGTCTTCTACGTTGCTGATTGCGTACAGTTCTGTGTCCTCACTCTTCTTCGCTTGACAGCTTGCGCAGCTGCCATGACAGGCCTAACGCAGACCAGGATTGCTCTGTACCTGCGGCATAACCGCGATAGGGTGATCCAGATCAATGTCTCCGGCGTCCAAAGGCACGTATCGTGGTTCCTCGTGGTCGAGCAGGGCCTTCCTAATACTCTTGCGTATCGCCCGACTTCAACGGCACAAACCTATTTATGGACGATCTTACCCGCACTTTCTCTCCTCACAACGGCCACATGGATCCAGGCGTCGACTGCCCGGCCCCGATCAGCTTGAAGTCTTCGTGGTTTGTTAGGGACATGAGAGTCCCATCCCAGAGTCGTTAGCTCGCGAGCCTTCCCCTCCCCCCCCCCCCCTTTTTTTCGCCGTCCGTCGTCTTTCCTACGTTGGACTGGCAAGGAATACGTGGCAGGTCCAGGACGGGGCTGGAGGAGCGCAGCACGAGAGACCTTCGCGCATGACGATGGGGGATGTTTTACCCATTAGAGACAGTCGGCGAAGGGGGGGATGGAAGTTGACAAAGAACCCGCTTCATCACCATCCACCGACAGCGAGATGGATATATACGACGCGTCTCTCAAACGGGTTGTGGTTAGGAGAGAGGAACAGCGCGCTTTTATAGGGTTCTGCAGGAGAGCGGGTGATGGGGATACTGAAGTTGGAGTCTATTTAGTCTCGACTTCCTCGCCGAGTCTGCCCTCGCCTCTCAGCTCCGCCAATTTTTTTTTGGGTTTCTTTGCCTTGGGTCGTGTGCAATTCGTTCCCGCCATCATCAGCATCCACAAAGTCCTGCGGACCTCAATGCCCGCTGGACTGGGATGTCTTGCCGCCCTGGCAGGATCTCGTCTCGCCTTCTGAGGTGATTGAAAGCCGGATACATGACGGACAGTAGTGGCGGACGACGCAATCTAACTCCCCGCCCTTCGTAGACATTGCACTCGGCCTTCGCAGATATGATAGAAGACCTAGGTCTTCTCATCCCATCTGATCTCAAGCTATGATATGAGGGCTAGACATGCTCTCTCGGTGTTGAGAACACCAAGAAGAAGAAGAAGACTTTCCCGTCCCTTCAGAGGTTCTCTTTAATGGGTTTTATTCTTCCGATGGCGCTGCTGTACTACGCAGGGCTAGCTTTCGCGCGGGATACTGCCCCGGCTCGAGCATGGAGGACTGACTGCTATAGAGCGTAGTATAAAAAGCTATTTAGGCTCTCGACATGGTTGAGGGCGTCTTGGAGCTCTCTTTTGTACATGCCTAGCTTTGACAAGCTCCGCTTGATTTTGTCGATGGTCATGATTTGAACGCGTTGCATGTACGTCTGGAGGGCCGCCTGGGCCACACTGATCCGAGCCCTGTTTGTCCTTAATCCCTTTCTCGGCCACAGCTATGAATATACGGACAGCGGCGATGACGGACACCAGACGCGAGCGCGCCACGGGTACCAACCACCCCTTCTCCCGGGCGGATAGAAGCGCTTTTAAAGAGTATTAATAGGACGGCAGGTTGACCAAGCCGACAAAGCTCCGGCTCGCTCTATCAACACCGCGCTTATTTCAGCTTGACGACTATCAATCTTGCGAGTGGCGGGGCGTATTTATTCTACGGGCCTTGGGGTACGTCCCAGGTAGTCGTTGAGAAGCTTCAAGAGGGCCCTGACGTCCGGCACAGCCACCGCAGTCGGCCACGGCCATGACGGAGCTTGAGTGTTGCTGGTGGCTTCGTGAAACTGACTTCAGCACTTTCCGCACGAGGCTTCGTCGCTGAGGCCATCGAGGCTTGGGCGGCATCGAGACGCCAGGTCATATTGTGCAGGGGCTCACCTTCGTACGGGTATCCGCCGAGAAAGAGCAGCAGACACACTGAAGACTGGAGATGGGCCCCCAGGTCGGTCTCCATGGCTAGATTGCCTGGATCAGGTGGTGCTTTCAACATCCTGAGACCACTTACACGGGGCTCCATAGCATTGACTTCACGTATTCTGGAGCCAGTTGGGTTGGCTTATCGATCAGCGTCGTCATACATGCTCTCACATCATGAAGGGTCAACAGACATCCTATCCGGCCCATCGACGAGGACGTAGCTACATTCCTGCCCCGGCATAGGCCCTCTTTAAACCCCCATACATGGTGAAATCGGGACGGAGATGGTCGCCATACTGTTTGCTGGCAACAGCCGAGGCTTTGCGAAGGGTCTTTCAGAATCTCGGGATGCCGGACGGTTCCCGACCAAGACGGGGAGACACACATGCGGCACCATGCCGACCCAGCTCGCGTTCTCTGTCGTCCGTCTTCTTTGTCTTATTCGCAAGATATTCCTATCACCGGTGTAGTAACTGACGCGTTCGCTGGGCGGAAGTACCCATTCGAGATGATCCAGGATCGTGGCTCCTTGGGCATTGGGACCGTGGCATCCAGCTGTGGATGATAGACTTTGACGGGCTGCGGAATAAGAATCGCCTTCGAAGAGAGAGAGATGGGCAATTTATAGGGTACACCAAGAACTCCGTCTCTACCCCTGGATTTGGGCTTCTGGGCAGGTCTTGTCAGTAGCAGGAGCAACGGGACGCCTGCATCAACGAGCCGAGTATCACCCTTGAAGAGATGAAAGTAGCCAGTATTCATCAGCCCGACTGTTCGGTCGGCTCTCTCCTTCGCAAGCTGTATGGCTGGCCCAGCAGACAACCAGAGAATAAAAGTGCCCTAGCTGGTTGTCATTGCTCGTTGGAAACGGTCAACAGCCACAGCCTGAGCCCTCGTTCCGTGCAGTCGCCGGATTCGCCGCCGTCTTTTATCGCGCACGAATACCCGCCGCCGGACCGACGACGGAGTCGGTGTTGGTTTTCCAACCGGCCCCGGGCCGTCCTCAGCCGTCTCCCCGGCCGACTTTGCCACATCTAGATGTTCGAGGACTCAGCGCCAAACCTTTCATGTCCTGGCCTCGGCCACACTTTTACCTCACGTTTGCCGGTTGTGACCATTGACGAAGACACTCCTTACACCCTTTATATACTGTCCAGTCACCTTTGGCGTGGAGTCAAATCATTCAACCGTCTGCCACTGATGTTCGCCGGTCTGTGATGACCCCAAAGGTTGCGTGGCACGTGGTCCACAGCAGACCTCCGAATACCCTCACCGTCCAGCCATGGCAGCACCTCCCGCCAAGGTATCCGAGCAAAAAAAGCACACCAAGTACATCTCATCCCCTCCAACGAACCCGGAAAGTCGGTCAGAGAGACACTGTACGCACACAAAGCTGAAGAACAAACCAGGAAAAGGAGGCGTGGAGACTCTGCTTCCCGCATGGCAGCACGGCTCCCCGTGATCCAAAGAAACAGAAGAAGGACGGTGTACCTATACGAGCCTCGAGATTCATCCGAGCGAAATCCTCTCCAATGCAGCGTGAAACCGACAAAGGGACTATCCGAAGGGGAACGGACGTCGAATAGAACATCCTCCCTTCCTCCTCGTATACAATCCGAAAGAGATGACGACACGGGAAAGATAACCAGCCTGCAAAACCTCAAACGCACAATCCTCCCAGCGACGGATCCGCGCCAAGTTCAATCCCTTCTTAAAAAGCAAAAGCCAACGGAAGAAACGAAAGCAAATAATTAACCTTCCGGCCCGGAAACGAGCCTCGTCTTGGCCCCGACGAGGAAGGAGAGAGGCCGTGAGTCTGTTTTCCCGCAACACACACAGCCCACCGGGAATCCTACCCTCCGTCCCACCGGACATCCCGATCCCCCAAGAGAGATAAGTCGAGAGGGAAAGATGGGATGGAAAGATCAAAAAGCCAAACCACACGTGCCAACGGGACTCCCGCAGATTCGTCATACTGAACCACGAGGAGAATCGCATCATACACAAACATTACAAATAACCTCAAAAGACCAGAAAACGGTCCCTGCCGCAGGCCCTTACGCGACGACGAGGACCGCACAGCAGCGCGAGTCGTCTTCCCGTCCCATGGTAGTACTATCAGGCAGGACTGTTCCATCTCCCGGCGGTCCCGATCTCACGGACAGGACAACACGGGCGAGCGCCCATGTGTGTGGGTGGGAACACGAGCCCGAGAAACCCCCCAGCTTTCCTTACGTTCGACTTACTCGACCGGGTCGAGTAGGAAGAGACTAAGAGTCAGCCCTCAGGTCAGCCCTCACCGAAGAGTCGGGATGGGTGGTCGACGCATGAAAGAGACAAAAAAGGGCCCGGGAGCGGCCACAAAACAGGCCGGGTTGCGCATCATGTGACGAGGCAGAAAAAGAACTTTTTTTTTCTCCGAGGCACTGTGGCGGTGGTGGGGGCAGAGTTTCCCGGGGACCGGGTTCCTGTCTCGAGGTTGGGGAAGACTAGAGTTTCGTTGGGCGACCCTTCGGCAATCGTCCGTCTTTCCCAATTGTGTCATCAAAGTGTTTGAAACTCTGCTACTGAGATCAAAAGGCAGAAGCCTTTGAGATCGGTAGATTTACAGACATGTCACGATGGAGAGGAGCGAAAACGAGAGCGTATTTTGAACAGTTAAAAAAATCGATTTGATTATCCGACCGACCCGACCAACGCCAGAACAATGGTCTTTTGTGTTACAATTATGAGAAAAATCGGGGGGCCATTAGTGACAGTTTTTGTTCGGGTTGTTTGGGTTTAGAGAAGAAAAAAAGCCCCTAGGATCCAGGTTCCCCCCTTACGGAAATCCAACTCTTGTCCCTCTCTATGTGGCGGATGTTGATTTTTGGAATAAGCAAAAGAAAATGGGTTTTTGCAGAATGCTTTGTGTGGGAAATGATGAACACGCTGTCGCAATGTCTCTTTCGCACCTGTAAAGAAAAAAGAAGAACAAGACTCTATATCGGAACCACCATGTCTTGTCTTTGGGTGATATTGGTTCCTTAACCCTCCTCGACAACGGTGCGGTTGGCAATGTAGAACCTCTCGCCCTTGTCGTCCTTCTCGTGCTCGAGGGCGACCTTGCTCAGCTGAGTAAGGACGTTCTCGATCAGAGTGTCGGTGACGCTGCGCTTCTTGCGGCCCATGTCGTTGAGGCTCTTCATGTTGGTCATGACGTAGTAGACCAGGGCCATGACGATGGTGACGGCAACAGAGTAGACGAAGACGACGCAGACGGTGACGAAGTCGGTGCGGCCATCGTCGGACAGGAACTTGTTGAGCGAGGGAGGGGAGGCGGGCTCGCCACGGCCACCAGAGAACCAACCGAAGACGCAGAAGATGATGGACAGAACGTCGACGGCGGCGATAGCACCAATGAGCTGGAACGAGGGGAAGGTCTCGAAGCCACGGGTGACGAAGATGAGCCAGTTCTGGGTCAGGGAGATCTCGAGGAAGAGAATCTCCTGGATAGAGCCGTACTCGTGGATGACACCACCCTCGGTGAGCCACATGGTACCACGGAGAATCCAGGTGCCGGCAGCGAGCATGGTACCGAGAACGATGGAGATGATCCAAATCTTGGGCAGCTGCCACTCGACGGGACGCTTCTCGAAGTGGGCGTTGTCGTACTAGAGATGTTGTTAGAAACAGTGACATTGGCAATAGCAAGGACAAGGTACTTACGGCGACGGCGATGGTAGCCAAATCGGCGAACAGGGCAAGGAAAACGATGAGATCAGCGCGGACAGTTTCGTTGATGATGATCATGGACGAGACCAGGTAGATCTCAAGATGCAGGCAAAGAGCGATACGGTACTGAATGTAGGCCTTCATGCGCTGGAAGATCTGGCGAGAGAGCTTGATGGCGGAAACGATGGTGGACAGACCGGGGGCAAGGAAGACGATATCGGCAGCGGCCTGGGCGGCCTCAGTGGCACCCTCGACGGCGATACCACAGTCAGACTTCTTCAGGGAGGGAGCGTCGTTGACACCGTCACCAGTCATGGCAGTAAGGTGACCGCGCTGCTGAAGCATCTCGACGACCTGGTACTTGTGCTCGGGGAAGACCTCAGCGAAACCATCGGCGCGCTCGCAAAGGTCGTGGATGGAAGTGCCGGCCATGTCGGAGTGCAGGAGCTTGTCGGAGTTGTAAACCTTGGTACCGAGCTGGAGCATGCGGCAGGTCTCGACGGCGATGGCGTGGGCGTCACCAGTAAGCATCTTAACCTGAAGACCGAGAGCCTGAGCCTCAAGAATGGTCTGGCCAGTGTCGGAACGAGGGGGGTCGAACAGGGACAGCATGCCGAGCATCTCCCAAGGACCATCCTCCTCCTTGACGGCGACGGCGAGCGAACGGAAACCACGGCGGGCAAACTCTGCAGCCTTTTCCTTGAAGAGAGCGGACTGCTCCTCAGTGCAGTCGGTGAGAGCGAGGACGGCCTTGGGGGCTCCCTTGGCGCAGGTGTAGCGGACTCCACGGTGGGTGCAGATGGCGGTGATACGCTTGGAGACGGGGTCGAAGGGAGTGAACTTCTCGGTCTTCCAGCCGTCGGCGATGAGCTCCTTGGCCTTCGGGTAGCGCTTGAGGGTGAGGACGGTGATCTTGTCGATGGGGTCGAGAGCCTTAATGTTGTGCGAAGAGGCGAGAGCGGCAACGGCCATCATCCAGTTGATGTCGACACCCTCCATGACGAAAGGCTCGCGGACGGACAGCTGGTTGGCAGTGAGGGTACCGGTCTTGTCGGAGCAGAGAATGTCGACACCAGCGAGGGACTCAATGGCGGTGAGCTTCTGGACGATAGCCTTCTCCTCAGCGAGGTAAGCGGCACCGACGGCGAGGGTGGTGGTGGTAACGCAAGGCAGACCGATGGGGACACCGATGATGAGAAGAATCAGAGCGTAGTGGAGCAGGTTGACGGAGGAGTCGTGCTTGGTGACCTCAAGGTTGCGGTAGAAACCACCGATCCAGGCAGCGAGGATGAAGATGACGACGAGGACGAGGAGAGTAGCACCGATGGAGTTCATGATGGCCTTGAAGTGACCCTGGTCCTGGGCACCTTGGACGAGCGAAGCGGTCTTTCCGACGAAGGAAGCCTGGGCGCCGTGGGTGACAATGCAGTAGGCCTTGCCGCGCTTGCAACCGGTGGTGTAGTAGACGGTGTCGGTCATGAACTTGTCGACGGCGAGAGACTCACCAGTCATGGCAGACTGGTCAACAGCGAGGATGGAGTGGCCGAGAGCGGGGTTGGCGTTGCCCTCCTCGCCGTCCTCATCGAACTTCTCGCGGTTGGGGGACATAACATCCTGGGCCTCGAGCTCAGCCTTGTACTGAGTGTAGCCGGCGGGGTTCTCGTAGTCGCAGATCAGACGGGCATCAGCAGGGACGACGTGGCCCTCCTCAACAATGATCTAGAGAAGATGTGTTAGCGGCGGCGATGCGCAAGAGATCGACTTCGTCCGACCCAGATCGGTGGGACGGTGTCGAGATGAGACGACTTACAATGTCACCGGGGACGAGGTCACGGGCGCGGATCTCCTCCTCTCTGCCCTGGCGGATAACACGAGCCTTCATAGCGATATCTCCCTTCAAGCTGGCGACAACGTCGGCAGCCTGCTTCTCCTGGTACCAACCGACACCGGCGTTGAGCAGCAGAATGGCGACAATGACACCGGCATCCAACCAAGACTGAAGGGCGAAAGCGAGAACGGCGGCCAGCTCCATGACTGCATGGCAGAGTTAGCGTTTGCTCATTGGTGTTTCATGCGGCAATGCCCAGTCCGAAAGAGACTGCCGGGGCGACTTGGCCACAGCGTCTTTTCAGTTTTCCCTCTCCAGATGGGAGGGAGGGCAGGAGAGAAGAAGTGAGGCTTACCGTAAAGAATGGGACCACGGAAGAAACCGATGAACTTGAGAAGCATGTTCTCCTTCTCGGTGGTAAGCTCGTTCCAGCCAGTGTATTTCCTGCGGCGCTCGACCTCCATGGGGTCGAGACCGGTCTTCAGGTCGGTGTTGAGCCAGTCGGCGGGGGTGACGAAGCTGCTGGCGCCGGAGACGCCATCAGTCTGCTTCTTCCAGAACTGCCAGGCAGGCACCTTTTTCGAGGTGGTAGCCTCCTCCATCTCCTCCGGTTCCGCATTGGGATCCCGGTACGTGTCGATGTAACGGACCAGACTGTGTGAGAAGGCAAGTTAGCGAGGCAGATTCTTTCTCTGGGTGGCGTTGAGAGAAGCTCTTGGGGAGCCGTCTCCCAATTGGCGTGGGTGTAAGTCCCAAAGAGGGACAGGAGAAGAGACGGAGAGAGGCAGAGAGAGACGTACGATCGGTATTCATCGTTAGTGCCGGATTCGCCCTGAGCACCCTCAACCCTGTTGTTCCTTTGGCGCTCCTGGAGGAAGTTGCCCGTCTCCAGGTCCTGGTCGTCCTCCTCGGTGCTGAGAGGGGTCGGGTAGTGCTTGTTGCCGCCCTTGCCGATCAGACCGGCCATTTTGAAGGGAGCCATGGTGAGGAGGGATTACAGTCCAGCTGTAGCCACTACTGAGCCAACAAGCCAACGGAGAGTTGCGCGGGACAGGACAGCTTCAGGTCGAGAGGTGTTCTTCGGGTGAAGGATCTCAAAGGGGGGGAGGGAATAAGGAGGGGATGGAGGGTAAGGAGGGACAAGAAGAGTGAAGAGGTGAGAGAGGCTAGGGCAAAAGAGACGTGAATCACGGCGGGAGGAAGGGCATATTATATTATCTGTAGAGCGGCGAGGCCGGACGGGGTGAGATGGAGTGTGGGTGGGCGAGCCAACTTCCGCGGATGCGCACAAAAAAGAAGATGGGACCAAAGGCGTGTGTGGTGCCGGGAAGGGAAGGCAGGACTGGACTGGACTGGAGTGGCATAACTCGCGGCAAGAGCACATACCATGATCCATCCATCCCTCATCCATCCTGTGTATACATCCATCCATCCATACGGGTAGGTAGGTAGTGAAGGTACATCGTGTACATACACCGGTAAGGTAAGGTAGGCCTAGGGTATTAGGATTGGGAAGGGTACGGACGGATACCGGTCGTACATTATACAGAGAGATACATCCTCGACACAAGATACGCGCGGGCCGGCGGGCACACGAGTAGGTGGGTTCCCATGTATCGATGGAGTCCCCCAGACGGGCGGCAAGGCAAGGCGAGGGAAAGGCAGGTACAGGTTGTATGCAAGTGCAGGTGCAGGTGCAAGGCCAGACCGGCTCCAGCGCGAGAGAGAGCGAGAGAAAGAGAGGAGACACGAGAGATACCGCGGCCGGTGTCGTGGATGCGAGAGAGAGTGTGTGTGTGTCCAGTGTGTGGTATGTGCGCGCGAAGTGTGTCGACAAGGGACCGGCGTGTAGCTGCGTACCTACTACCCCGTCTTGCTCGGATCAACGCCAAGAAGTTGCAAGCATCAAAACAGATGCGGGTTGAGGGAAAACTCCACACACTGTGACCGGGCGACACACACATAGAAACACTCGCTCCCACGCACATAGTTGCATACTTTTGGATGTATACACCACGTATCGATGCTATTTCGAGCATCCCAGTGAACGACGGTACACTTTTTTTTTTTTTTTTTGCCGCTGGGGCGAGGCAGAATCCCACCCCCATCACGATAAAAGAAGGGATGAAAAAGACCGCACAGTGACACGGAGAGATAGGCCACGGTGAACGAAGCGAAGAGAGATGGGACAAGAAAGACCGACGGGCAGACCCCGGACATGTAAGTACGAGGAAGGATGAGGGAACGAGAATACGGGGAAGACAGTACAGATACAGAGAGAGACAGCGAGGGCAAAAGAGAGAGAGAAAGCGAGCGATAATCTGCGGTACAGAGAGCAACACATAGTAGAGCACAGCAGAGCAGACAGTGAAAGAGAGCGAGAGAGCATGCTTGGCATAGCAGAACAATATCTCGCAGCCCAGTGCTAGCAACGTCAAGGTCAACGGCAACGGCACCAGGGCCAGCGACCAGCGACCAGCGGCTAGCCCAGCGGCCAGCAGGGCGAGGCATGCAATAGCCGAGCTGACCTGCTTCTTTGGAAGAGATGGGTAATTCTAGCGCAAATTTGCCATGCCCCATTAGACGGGCCGACCTATCAAGACAGAGACAACTCGCTGTCTCATCTGCCAGGATGTCGAGGATGCAGTCCTGACAACCAGGGGAAGCCGGCTTGAGTCGTGCGTTTCGAAGGGTCGACCGAGAGTGAGAAAAATAAAAAAGAAGCGGGAGAGGAGGATGGATACAAGGCGGGAAAGACGAGTGAGACTACTCGATAGTGACTTGAACATGCCCGGGAGGAGCCCGTGGGGTCGGGGGTCCAACGCCGCAAGTTTCCCTACGGACAGTACAACGAACGAAAATGCCTCAGTGGTAGTGTTAGTGTACCTGCCACTGTTGCTGCCGCTACTTGCTAGGCTGCTCAGGGTATGTGTGCAGCGTGTATTAGTGTATGTATTGTACGGATATGTGAGTGTGTGTGTGTGGACGACTGGGTCTGATGACAGGCGGGTAAAAAGCCTCGTTGGTGCAGTACAGTGTATATCAGAGTTGTACTATGAAAAAATGTGTGAACATAAAAAAAGTCCTGAACGGAATTGGGTGAGCGATAAAAAAAAAAAGTAGGACCGTATTTGCGCTTGCACTGGATTGGATGGACGGGGAACTTGACACAGACTCCTCCTCAACTCCGAGATTTCGTCGAGAAAGAGCGGGTGGGTGCCGCCGCTGCTGCTGCTACTGGCGCTGCTAGTACTGACTGCCTTCGCTCACTACGGCGCCGAATAGGCCCCGTAGTTCAAATCAGAACGCCCCCCTCTGGGACTCGTCTCTCTTTGTCTGGTGTTCCTGGTCCAAGTTGGATACCTGCTGGAGCGCGGGTCCGGAGACACCCCCCCAGTCAAGGACATGTTCCGTGGAGAGAAGAGGAAAAGAGACGGGGGGAGTCGAGAGAAACTGAGAGAGAGACAGAGCCGACGTTTGACCATCTGGGACTGGGACTAGGACTGGGCCCTGAATGCAGAAAGAAGCACCCCCACATATGCAACCCCTTGCCCCCTGTCCACTTGTTCTCCGGTCCCCTGCCCCTGCCCCTGCTTTTACTCCTTCAGTGTCGTCCGGCCCCTTGGTCGCGACGGTTTCAGCTCCGAAACCCACATCACGTGACCGTCAATCCCGCTGCAGAACACACCTGCCAGCCTGCCACTGACCATTCGGCTACTGGCCACCGCGGGAGCACCGACCACCGACCACCGACCAAGTCCCCTAAGATGAGGGAGTACCGGCCCTGCGCCTATTCGCGGGTACGGTACTTTGCCCTCACTTTTTGCCTCCATCCCACCCCTTCTCCTTCGCCCTCGCCCTTTCGCACCGCACCGCCCTGCCCGCCCTGCATCATCGACGGTGCAGTATGTCCGTACAACCTCCGCCGTACAGTGCCCGTCCGCACTTGGGGAGCGATAGAGCCTCCGCCAAGCCCTCGACTGTCATGTCCACGTCTTGAAGTTGCCGTAGAACACCGCGACGCACCTCTGGGCCCTGAGAGGCGCGCCAAGAGCTTCAACACCACCCCTCCCGGAATAGAGCCCGGCGGCGACGGCGGCGAAGCGAAGGGCGTGCGTGTGTGGCGTGTGTCTCTCTCTCGAGTCTCGAGTCTCGCTTCCTATCCCGTCTCTTTCTCTTGTTTCTATTGTCCCATTACCCGTCCATTGTTATAGCTAGGTACTTCCCTTTCACCCAACAACGAACGTCCAATCCAGTTCCCAGTTCCCAGTATCCGCTCCAAGGTAAGACAAGGTCAGAGCCCCCCATCCTCCCCCCCATCCTCCACGGGAATCGTCTGCCAAGCCTTTTCCTTTGGAAACACACATGGACGATCTGCCTCGCGACCGGCCTGGGGGCCTTGGACCGCCTTGCTCTTGCTACGTAGACCTTGGGAATTTGAGGCTATACCGCCTACCGCGTAAACCCATTGCGCATCCCGCAGCACGTCTTTTCTCATACTCCTCGCCCAATTGGCTCCGGCCCGCCTTTGCTATGTTTAAACACCCGACTTGACTTCCTTAAACACCCGCGAAGAAACCTGCCAAGACCTTTTCCCCGGCCAAGCCAAAACCCAGCTCGATCCAGCTGCGACTGCAGCGTCAAACGGATTGGGTTTGCCCAGAATAGCAAAAAGTGGGAGGACATGGACGCCGTGACTTTCTTAGCACCAATTGGCTCGTACATATTGCCATTCGGAATTGGTGACAAGCGGGAATTGGGGGAATGGGGATGGAGATGCGCGATGGAGTCTGGAGATGGGGACGGGGTGCCAATGTGCCATGGCAATGGCCCATGGCCCATGGCCTACTAGTGAGTACTATGGACACTGTGACTGAATCAGCGTCGGCCGTCATCACGAGGCGGGCCAAGAAAGCAAGGCAGACAGACCCGGCCCCGAATTCACGCTCAGTCTCATTCTGGCAGGCGGCCGGAGGCGGAGATTGACCAGAGAAAATTGTGAATGGCCACATGCAATCAATGCATTGCATTTGCCTTGCTTGCATGCAATGCAATTCAATTCACTCATTAGAATGACGTCCCGCCAGCGCCACTTGGCCTCTTGTCGTCCCCGTCCATGTAATGTCGTCCGTCAATCATCATACTCCCTAAACTTCGTGTTGGGTGTGTGCAAGCGCACCGCAACTCGGCACGCAAAAGCGGGCATGGAAGTCGGAGGCGAGATTTGACCACGGAAGATGGATCAAGGCTGTTGGCTGTTGCTGGGTGGCGAGCGCGACTATCGGCCGGGCCGTTCACCGTCCTCCGACTTCCCAGCAGGTGGACGGAAGAATTCCACTAGCAGTGCTACTAGTCAGGAGCTTCGGCGGAAGGAGAAAAACGAGCAATAAAAGTAGGGCACCACTATCACTAACGTGGCATATGCACGTCGCTGCCAGCTGGTCGAGTTCATCTCGCGTCGGCAGAGCCAGAGCGAGAAAGGCAGACCCGTTGAGCGATCCTGCAAATCTGTCGTAACGGAATGGCGCTGGATCCGCCGGGAGACGGAGGAGGATGCAGACGAGAGAAGGAGCGGCGGCGCATACCCGACTCAGTACCGCTGGGAAACCGTTCGCGCATTGCTGGCCTTCATGGACGGGACCATGGCAATGCCTGCCAACGATAAGAGGAACACGGGACCGAAAACAGAAAGGGAACCTGGTTCCCAGTGCTGACGAGGAGGGTCCCTGCACACGACAAACCCTTGCAAAGCCCCAGGAACCCACTGCGATCCCCATCAATCCCCTCGATCGAACAGGGAGCATGGAGCTTTCAGTGCCGTGGGGTTGACGTGCTGCTGCGAGTAGCGCGGGCCAAAGTCGAGGGAGAAGGCACTACGTAGGACAGGTCAGTCAGCTCGCCGGTTTTCTCTCGTTCTTTTTCGTCCGACCTCGCAGCGACGAGGGCTGTGGAGGAAGTGGTGGTGATGTGCTGGACCTGCATGAGAAGTGGTGTGCGGTAGAGTTGGCGGAGATCGTCATTGCTCGCAGAGTAAAGTGAGGCTTTGAGGCGGAGATGACGAGGAGCCTGCACACACGAGAGGCTGAGTTGAGCATCCGTGGTATCAGTACGCATACCAGACAGGAAACAATTACTGCCGGTCCAATGTTTGGCAGGCCCAAGCCCTCTCAAAGACCACCGCAAAGAGACGGAAAGGCTCATCGAGTCGACGACGAGAACAGACAGCGGACAGCTTCAAGCCAGCTTCAGCCAAGGCAGCCAAGAGATGTCGGGACTGGGCCCCGGAAGTCTCTGTGTCTCTGTCTTTGTCTGTGTTTGTCTCTGCGAGACTGTGAGGTCGTGAACGCCAGGTCTCAAGGTGAACCTGGAACAGCAATCCATCGTCCATCCATACTTCGGTCAAAGTCCCGCAAACTCGGTGCAGGAGCCGTGTGGGCGGCAGCGTGGGATGGGTCGAGACGACAAACACGGCAATTTTGCGGACCTGTCTTGGGTGCTCTCCTGGGGCCTGGGGTCTTGGGCCTTGGACCTGCCAATAGCACATCATCCATGCCTGCCAGACTGCCTGTTGGCGGTGGTAATGGCGGTGGTAGTCGTGGTGGTTGGTGATGCGTAGCGTAGCGTTGCGTTGCGTTGCGTCGTTTAACGGTTCTGTTGGGGGTGGGTTATCGGAATCGCTGCAGGGGTAGTGCATGCATCTTCGGCACTTGATTGTCACTGTTTTTCCTCGTCTTGGATTTTTTTTCTTCTCGTACGGAGTCGACGTGGACGTGGTCGTGGATAGTTGAAACAGTGCAAGAGATCAAACACCAAGGACGAGACGAATGAGAAGGATGAGGGGTGCGCCTCGCCGGTGCCGTGCTTGCGTGCCAATTGGGGCAGGGATGGTAGAAGCTTTTGGACAAGACCGACCCTCGCGTCGCACGACTGGGATATGCTCGGAAACAACCGCTTGGCGCGCGATCCGTGATCGCAGCAGCAGCGCGATGCGATGCGATGCGATGTGATGTGCGCTGCTGCCACAAAGTGGCTGTTGCGTGCTTTGCAAATTATTCTTCGGTCTAAAAAGATTTGACGGTCAGCCATGGGTGATCATTGGTCGGGGATTGGTGGTGGTGGTCGATGGACATCAGCGCGAATCGCTCCGTCATCCTGCCGAGGCCTGGGGAGGCATGTGTTGGAGAGATGATTGATAGATCCATTTCCATTCGGCCATGCCATGCCATGACATGACATGACATGCCCGTCCCAACTTCCGTAATCCGTTCCCACGATTTCCTCCATGTCGGTGCCTCGTGCCTCGTGCCTCGTGCCTCGCAGAAAAGCGAGATAAGCCCTGGCCCAACTCAGTCTAGTCCCGGGGCTCAACTGGGGACTCGAGGCGATGGGAGGTTCGGGAAATGAAATCTAGCATTGAATTGGAGATCCCGCTCCGAGTTTCCGAGTATTGACCTCGGAGGACATATCGCCAATGGGGCTTCACGTCATTGTCATTACCGACGCGAGGTTGCGTGAAAGTAAGACGTGGGCCGGAAAAGACGAAAAGGAAGATTGTGAAGGGACACGATAGGCAGAAAGAGGGAAAAAGTGGTGCCAAGAAACACAGAGAAAGGTGTAATGAAATTCCCAACTGCCAAGATAGTCAAATGACAAGACCCGGAAGGAGTTAGTGCGACAGGTTCCTTCGGTACCTCACTAAGCTTAGCCTGCTTCCTCGACCGGGGCGGGGCGGGGGTTTTTGCTAGGTTCCTCTTCCAACCTGGGTAGAAGCGAGCACGACACACAAAAAGCAAATCACATCTCACATTGCGCAAACCAAACCCGCATGCTCATGCTGCCTGCTGCATGGCATTACAGGGCATCGAGGCTTAGCTCTCGCCTCCGGACCGGCCAAGTCGTCGGTCGAATTGGAGGTGCTCCGTATGATGCTTTGGAGCTCAGGGGGAGCTCAGGGGAGCTCTCAGGACGTGCTATAGTCTACACTGTAGTACCGTACATGTACTTACGTGGTTATCTACGGCAGTCAGGTACCTAAATGCCCAGGACTCAGGAGAGAGGGTTAGGTCAGGAAGTTGCACGTCGGCCGACACGTGCTGTGCTGAGAACTCAACTCGCCTATCAGATGTCGCCGTGCGTTGGTGAGGCTACTAGGCAAGTGCACTACTCCAGTGACTGCTGTCAGTGCTGTTGTGCAGTTACCTGCTAAGGGGTGAAGTGCTGATAAGCGCGATGAAGTAGCTTTGCTACGGAACGCCTGCCTTGCAGTACCTGGGGCACGTTGCGAGGTACGGTGCCGGGTGACAGAGTGCCACCCGTATCCGTATATATGGACACTGACACAGGTATTGGCCAATGCAATTGCAGAGAAGCTTTGCGGCTGGGGCTGGGGCTGGGGCTGGGGCTGGGGCTTGGTTTCCGTCCAATTGGGGCTGGGGCTGCGATGGTGGGGCGAGAGATTCGGATGGGTCCTTGGGAAATTTTCTCGGTCGTTGGTTCACTTTCAGGTCGAGCAAAGTCCCGTCAAACGTCTCCATTCCCATCCCCATTCCCGCGATAAGAGCATGGAGGCTCGTCACCATGTTACATAACCTATCCAACCGCGTACCGCACCGTTCCGCACCGCATCGCATCGCACCGTATCAACTGGAACGGACGCACACGGTACCTACCTAGCCTCCCACCATCTCTGCAGCCACACGCAAACGCACACGCACCCGCACACGCAACGCGGATACTCGCGAGACTCTTGTGTGGCAGCGCCAAGAACGGTATGCCACCTCACCACCGTCCCAGCCCTGCGTCAACCACCAACCACCATCACGACCAACCGTCGATCAACGACAGAGACGCATACCAAAGCCACAGTGAAACGCAAGCTCTCTGGCTCTCTCTCCCTCCATCTGCTGCCACTGCTACATTAGGCTCGCGTGTCAAGATTCGAGCCGGCAGAAGCCAAGTCGCTACGCCACGCCTACACTACACTAACACGCACCAGCACACACTTCCCACCGCCACCATCATCCGGTGCGGGTTCGCCCGTCGACATGATGCCCGCCCTAGTACAGCCGACGTCCGCAGATCGGCCACTAAACGCGATGGCCGTTGTCATCAGGGTTCCAGTGCACCTTCTAGCGCGAAGGGGCGTGGCGGCGTGCAGGCTAACGTACCCAGGCCTGAAGATTGTAACGACTTTGAGAGAGACAGCCGCCTATTGTGCTTCGTACACATCACATCGCAGAGGCGCGTCAGAGACACGGACAGGAGACTATTGCATGGTCCTCGCCTTGCTGTGCAGTAGTGGCGCGTGTCAAACGTGCTCGTCCCTCTGTCTCTCCTCCTGTCGTCCAGTCCCTTCCCCAGTCCGGCATGTCAACAGGACGAGAAAGGATCAACCAAAAGACAAGAAAGTGCAACATCGACACACCGCACACCGTCTAGCGTGCGTGGTTGCAGTCGCAGCTCAGTCGCACCCGCGATGGCGACGTCGTTGTCGTTTGAACACCCCCTGGAAAGCGGCGTTCTAGAGCAGCATGCACTAGTTGGTTCCTGCATAGAAACGTCAAGGGTTCACGTTTGGCGCGGCACAGGAGCAGCAACGGCACCAGATGGGCCATCCTCACTCGCTGCAACCCTCCACCCATTCGTTTCCTCCTCGTCCAAACAGAGCGAGCGGCCCGACCGCTTGTGGCATTTTTGGAGACCGTTGATCTGGGTTGGTGTAACCGACTAACCGTGACCCCGTCTCGAAGTCGGTGACAGAAATGGCGCGTGGGAGTCTGGGAGACGGCAACGACCACTAGGGACGACCAAAAGACACCGTGACTGAGAGCAGCCTGGTCTAATGTTTGACGAGTCTTGCCGCTGCTGCTGCTGAGAATAGCACTTTTGGTTTGTCCAGTCTCCTTTTCCCTTGCTTTCCATTTCTCTTATTGGATTCTAATTTTATGCAAAACAAGTGGCCGAAGGAAACGTTCGTCGCGTTGCAATGCACGCCCTCGAAACGAATTGGGTAAACGGCTTCACTCTGACTGAAACGGGAGAGCTCGCCGAGCCTTGGAGGGGCTCTTCTCTTTCATCCCACTCTACTACCTCATAGTGCTTGAGTCCCAGCCACTTTAGTCCCTCGTCTCCGCCATGCTCGTTTTCTTTTTTTCTCCGCTTTGGCAGTCAGCGTCTTCTAGCGCTAGTGCACTTCGCGATGGTGGGGGGCAGGCAGACGGACCGACCCCTGGAAGAAGCACGGCGCGCGGTAATAACACACGTAAAGAGACAAATGGAGTGAGAGAGTGAGTGGGAAGCGAAAGAAACGCGAGAGAGAGCAAGAGGAAGGGCGGAGGGGCAGGCAGCATCTCCGACCCGCGTCTCCAGCGGTGCGGCGCATCTTCAGGTTCAGGGCTACATTTGGAGAGTAATAGCGCTGGCGCGCCGAGGCTTTTCCCCATCAGAGGTCCCTTGAATATTGGCCGAATATTGGTCCAATCGTTCTGGGCCCCAGTCCTGTGGGAAATTCAACATCCAGCTCCTCCTGCTGGTTCCCCCCCACTATCGATGGACACAAGAGGGGCGCCGTTTTTCCCGAGGGAAGGAATCTCGTCAAGGTTGACCGCGCAACACGACCTGTGCAATCCATGGAAAGGATGGGGGTCTCCCCCTTTGCTGGCGGCGGCGCTCTCTCACTCACTTGTTGCTCCCACTCTCTCCCCCCTTCTCGCCCTCGCTCTCGTCGTCGGCCCTTTCTTGCCTCGCCCGCATTGCATCATTCGGATCTTGACCGCAGATTTGACCGCAGATTACGATTCGCCTCGACCTGTTGGGGGCCGCAGCCGAGGTCAAAGATCCAAAGGCAACATAATGATTATTATTAGCGCGATGCCGGTTCATATTGCTTCTCCATCGATCGTCACTGACGCGGCCACTCTCTAGCCTTGGACAGCTCCTCAATTGTCGCAAAAGTCCCGCCCCTTCAAGGTCTCTCTCTGCTGCTCGTGGTGTACTCCGTGCCATCTGTGCAGCTCCATCGTCCTCTTCCCGATGGCCGAGGGAAAAGCTCCCTTTTCTCCATCCGCTATTACCTAATGCCTGTCCGCCGCCGCTGTTTCCAGGGCGAGCAGGCGCAAGAAATCGCTCGCGGGTCCCCACGGGGGTGGACGGCGGTTCCTCCCCACGAAGGGAGCGAAATCCCTCCTCTGCAACGATTCCCATTCGCCGGCGCGCGCTCTTGGCAGAGTCGGGGATGGGGGGGGATGCTGAATCAGTTGACTACCTACGTACAGGTCCCCGAGCTTTGCGGATTTGATAATGACTTGCGGCACGTATCAACTTGGAACCTCACCGCGTCGTTGTATTACACAATGGTTTTGTCGTATGTGTATTTTGGTAATAGAAACCTGGCTCATGCTGGTCCTGCCAAGGGAGAGGAACTTGCCCGAGTGATTGACTAACTGACTGACTGACTTGGTCGATGAGTGAGAGTGGATTGGAAGGGGGATTCTTCCCGTTTGTCATGACGCCGCTCGAGACAAGTTCACAAGCGATGGCCTCCGTACGGCCCTCCCACCGCTCTCTCATACTCGCAACCACACTTCAAACTCTCCTCCCACCTGCGTCGAGGCCGTTCCTCCAGGGACCTCTGGTCTTGGCGGGGGGAAACCCTCTCGTCGCCTTCTTTCTCCCCGAATAGCCACTTCGTGTGTTGAGACAAGACGGGGATATCCAGTGCTGTCTGTCCCCCTCGTCGATCACAATCCGTCATCTGGTTTTTTTTTTCTATCTTCGGTTCCTCCTGGTTTGTGTGCGTGTCCAAGTCGTACGACAGGCGACAGCGACAGGAACCATCCCGGGACCCTCGTTCCAACGGTCTGAGACGTGGCGACCAGTCTGCCGACGGCAGCTTTTTAGCACAGGTCTCAGGTATTATCAGAACGATAAAAAATAGAGATAGAGAGAGGTTAGCATTGCATTCTTGAAAACCTGCCAAGCCCGCGCGCATCGCGACCAGAGAGATAAGACCGGTCGGTAGTTAAAGCAAGTTGTACAAGGAAGGGTTCAAAAAAAAAGCTTTTTGTTCCATCGCCTTGGCTGGCATTGGCAATCGGGCGCCGAGAAGGATGTGCGTTTCTACCGCCCCATCCAAATCGCCCGACTTCTCGGTCGGGGGGGAATGTGAGATTGGCGGGTACAGCTAAGACTTTTTTTTTTTGTGTTTTTCCATGTCTCTCGGCGTTTGGCCGCTTGGCCGTTTGGCCAAGACAAGTCGTTGTTGCAAGCCGATGTGGCAAAATTCCTGTTGTACATTCCATCGCCTCACTCTTGCTTTCTGGTCTGTATGTACGTAGTGTGTACTGGGTTTCTTCTCATGCGACATCAGTAAGGTGCTGCCATCTGCTCGACGTCCTATTCATGTGATATTCTGCCTCGTCTTTCGAAGGAGGGATGGATGGATGAAGTCCCGTCTGCCCTGCCCAGCCCCGAACGTCGGTGCCCCCCAAGGCATGAAATATCCCCTCTACCGAGCATGACGCCGAGTGATAGACGATGTCTAGGAGCGGGAAGGCGCGGGACCAGCCGCCGGTCACTTTTATCGCGCCTCCTTCCCTGGGCCTTCGCCGCGCAAGTGCCGAGAGCAGGACGAAAGGAGGCGCCAGCCCGGGAGTACGTACACGAGCGGCATGCCTACCCTCCTCGAAGGGGTGTGAAGTTTACAATTATAGACCAACAAGACGTTGCTAGCCGCTCCTTTCGCAGATCCAAGTCTGGGGACTGGGGGGGCGGAAGCCGTTCAGAACCCGAGAGGGAGGCATACATCAAAGCGATGACGGCGTTCTCTTGGCGGTGACTGGGGTTTTTTTTTTTTTTATCTTTGCGAATCAACTTCTTACAAGTCTCTGAAAGCTTCATTCCTATGGTCGGGGCCATCCTCCGCGGTGCGCGGCCGTGGCGTGTTGGACGACGCGGACATGTCGTTGGGGTGAGGCGGTGAGGCTCTTTTGCTTGCGCGTCGTCTGCCCCTCCATCGTGTCTTGGCGGTCTTGGGGACTCGCTCTGGGCATCCGCCCATCGAATTTTGACGTTTGTTGCTCTCGACTACTCATTCCTGGAAAGCTTTCTCGTCCTTGGCAGGTCCATTCTCAGGCCGAGCTTGAGCTTCGTGGCCCAGAGCACTTCACTTCTCCTAGTGTAAGACATGATCTTCGAGCTGGTGCTGCCTCATCGACTCATACTTTCTCCTTCATACGTAGCTTACTGCGTCGGGAGCATCGAGCCACCAGCCAAAGTAAGCTTTCGACAAGCTCCGGGGCGCAAGTGTATTATGCGGCTTACTCGTCCCTGGCCTCACGATCTGTCTTGTGTCTTACAGACGCCTTCGGGCAAGGTCAGTCAGCTACGAGGCCGAGTCTACGATATTGACTTTCTTGAGCTGCAGCTGGAGAAGAAAGGTAGTGAATTTGTCCTCTTCTATCACCAAATAGTAGCCATGAAGTCGATCGACATGCTGTCGCCACGCTCTCTCAGATGGGGAGTAGCCGACGGGCGTTCTAGCAAGGCAGGTGACGGTGAACAGCGAGCGGCAGTGACATTCAATCTTTGCCAGGGAACAAACGTCTTCAAAGGCCGCTGTTATGACCGGTCCGTCTTCAGGCTGCGTTGGCAGACACTGTCCGCCCGCCTCGCACGATGATGCCTTCAGTTTGCGGATCATGCCGAATCCATCTCATTGAGTATAGTCCCTCGGTTGTCGTGGCTTACCTTACTGACTTTGCGGGGCAAAGAGCGTCTGATAGATCGCCAGAGGCTCCGATGGTGGCAGCCGCTGATTTCATGTAACCGCCTTTCTTGACATAAATTCAAGAGTTGTCGGCAAACATTGTTGTCCCAGCCAGCGCCCCAGAGACAGTCTCTCAAGCCATCGCTGCCTGAGCTGCGTGGGAACAGCACCACGGGGCTTAGCACACTGAAGGAGTTGCTCTTGACGTTACTTTCAAAGCATTTACCTCACGGGGGCTGGATGAGCTGACGAGATGACCACCTGCGGCCTCACTCTTGAGCCCAGCCGTGCTTGTCATTCTTTGGCGTTGCTTATTAACGCCGCTTTCCCCTAGCTGGTTCCGTAATTGGGTGAGGAGGTAGGTAAGGCCTGATGACACGTCAAACCCGAGCCACAACTAGGCTTCGAACTTCGGTGGTTCTGCCCCATTTTCACTCTCAGTTCGAGTGATGAGAATATCCGCCCCGAAAGGCCCCAATTGACAGCATATCTCATGATGCCGCTACACAAAACTAGGGTCTAGGGGGGGCAAGACTCGTGCCGGCATCATTATGAAAAGCTCCAGGCACAGCTAAAGCAGTGTCTGGTTCCGCTCACCACGTTCGAGTACGTCACAGTCGTAGGTCGGAGCCATCTCATAGTACGCGATCTGTCTTCAAGCAAACCCCCGTCACGCAGCATACGCCATTACGATTGCCCTGCAATGACATCGAAAATGATGGCTCGACTGCACGGAGACGGCGAGATCAAGACCGCAACATTAACAATCTGGCCATCGCACCTGGGAGTCACAGTTTCAGGCTCGGAGGTCGTGAGAATCTGGTTCTGTGTCTCTAGTGGCACAGCGATCACATCTGGGAAGTCTGTCGACTACCACGGGCTGCTACAAGACCAACCCTCCCGAATAGACACAGGGCTGTGATCATTACCGATATACGTGAGTTGGCTGAGTCTGTGATGGTCATTTCGGGGCTCTTCCTATGAGCATATTGCTCTTCGCAGCTGCGTCTCAGCCAGACAAGCTCTTGTTGGGAACCACGAGAGGAAGCCAGGGATGCTGCTCGACAAGAACATATAAGACCCGTGAACTTCCCGTGATTACTAGAAACGAGACTCTGCTGGAGCCAAGCAGGAATTGAGTAAAGTTGGCGAGAGTTCTCGGAGCCAAGTGGTGCCCGTGGCACTGAGCCGCCACTTGCAGGACTCACGCGTGACATCTAACCTTGGATTGCGATTGCCTTGGCTTTCTCGGCTTGTTCGAGGTGATGAGGTGTCTCTCCAGAACGTCGAATTGCCTCTGATGTTGAACTCGCATACGTGTGCATAGGTAGGCACATCAGCTGCAGCTGTTCAACGTTGCTTGTTTGAGTGACAACGAACACGAGGCAACTCCCGGCCAAAGTAGAAAGGGACTTTGGAAAACACGCGCTGTCGGATGATCAGTAAGATTAAGTCGGGTATTGGCGAGATACTAGAGTTGCTCGGAGCCTCTTGGAGAGCGAGTGATTCTTTGTGCAAGTGGTCGTTCCTCATGTCCGGCGATCGTCCCCCGACGAGGCACACGAAACATGATGGGGGGATGGACACTACTATTTCCGATCATGGTGAGCTTCTTCTACTACTATATAAAATATCAACAACGACAACGACTTATAGCGAGCACGCATGTGTGTCGCTCTCGTTGTCAGTCTCTTTGGTCTCAATGTCGGGCGATCAGAGCAAGTTCCCCAAAGACCTCTGGAAGACGACTCGACAACTACCAAGACCTCACGACTCGCAGACCAGCTCGGCCGAGTATCCGTAAGGAATACGCACACATCGCTCAGCAGTGATGGCGGACGACGCGAGCCAATGTTGTGGTTTGTCTCCAAGCCCAACTGAATCCTGATGTGGTTCAAACCATGAGAAGTCTTGGGAAGCAGCGAAAGCGCTCATCAACGACATTAGCTCTGGTCTGGCCCTTACCGAGGAAGCAAATCAAGTAGCTCCGATGCGTTTTTAATAGGCTTCGACAGGCCAGCGAGCGATGCCGCAGATGCCAATCTAGGCAGCAGAGATCCACGAGGGGTCGGGTCGACGGAGAACCTCAAGACATGGAGTGAATGGAAGCTGCCCCTTTGCAGAGAACTCGGACGCGACATCTGTTCAGCCCACATTATCGTGTCCTGGAAGGGGGCAAGAAAGGAATCGTCAGCGAAACAGCTGAAGTTGGCAACTGTACACGCACCCCAAACATCCACCTACTCAACCCAAAGACCGTTTCTCGGTCTTTACATACATGAAGACATAAAAAGAAGCTAGAAGGCCGATTCCAGAACCGAACCACCGGAACCGGATAGCCGATCTCGAAAAACCCAGTTTGGGACCTGTGACCTGTGGAGGCGACCTGGCAACGCGGGAGGCATGTCATGTTGGTTCTGAAATGGCTCTGTGGTATGAACCGCCCTGAAAGTGGCGTCCATCTCTTCTTCCGTCCGACATCCTCTGGGTATGCAGCTGTTATTCAGAGCCTGACAATTTTAGACGCCATTTCTGAGAATCTAAGGAGTGATATTGGTTGATGTGGGTGACCTTGGTTTGTTCTCTAAGGCGGTACATCAATGGTCACCTTAACACAATGTGGTTCGCGAGATACGACACGCTACGTATCCAGAATGGTTTCTTTCTAATCGAGTCTTATTTTAGTTTTTTATAAGGAACTTTTTAGTGTATCGCTGGGTGTATACAGCTTCGAGAATCTACATGCTAGGCTACTAGGTATCCTTAACAACGCAACTCCAACAGAACAATAAGAACATATCGCTCCCAGAGAGTTACTGCACCAGACATGGGCCACACTACATCAACGCCGAAAGCCTTTGATTTCTCATCTGAAGGGTCAAATGACTTCAATGGAGACTCATTCAGTTGAGTTTCTTTCCCCGTGGTTGACCAAAGTTGATCGGCAGATGCTCTGGACAGACACGAATAGTCGGTGTACTGTTCCTCGCAGAGCTTGCTGGAACTCATCAAGAGCCAGCCTCCTGAATACCAAGAGTAATAAGAGGCTCTAAATTCATCCTTTCATTGATGAATCCCTCCGTATACTATCAGTATATCCACCTCTAGAGCCGTGGGGACTGCAACCCCCCGGGTTGGTATTTCCTCCATGCTGACAATGTAGTTCCCAATATTCAGTTGCGAAAGAGAAACATCAAGTTTTCAGACTTTACGGCAGACATCGACTCCATCTCTGAGAAGCATTATCGAGAGGCTTTGGACCTGTTCACAAATCTTGTGAGAACGACAGGCATGCCTATAGTGCGAGCGTGCTAGACACCACCCAAGGTTACGACCTCCTGCGCCGACATTATGATCACGTGTTGAAATGCCGCGATCCCAAGCATGGTACCTAAAAGTGACAGCCCATTGTCATTTTTTTCAAGCCATGCTTTGAAGACAATTTCCGCCTCGCTGTATCTTGGGCTAGCATATCGATTGGCACGGAGAGGACTCGGATGCGTCTTACTCGAGTTGTCTCTTGAGAGCCCGCGTATCTGCAGCAGTTCAACCCTCGTAGCGATATAAAAGTACCTGTGATCACACATAGCGAGTGGTGATTCCTGTTCTTCGACATCTCCATACGCCCAAGTTCCCCGTGGCTCGCCAGCTGAAAACCGGCCCTCACATCTACGTCGAGCTTCGAGTCGGCAAGTCTATACCTCTCTACCTCGAAGGAAGAGGGATAGTTCTCGTGACTACCTCAAGTCCCACAAAAGCTTTTTACATCGGTAACCGAGCTTTTCACGTTCACATCAGACACTCTGCCTCCAAAGTAGCTTCATCGACCTTAGACCAAGCGTTCTCAGGGGGTAACGTCGTACGACACGATCCCGCCGTTTAAAAAGAACCTCCCGAGGATCCGAGAGTCTTACGGAATGTCACCACGACTGGGAGGGTTTCCCTCTCAGCATAGGTTACAAATTCTGGGTCTCGGAAGACTGCTTCCATCACAACACACCATTCCACGACACCATCCCCTCAAGCGAGGTCAGGTCGAACCACGTCTCTCAACGACCGGAGAGGTAAAAGCAACTCCCGCCCGGTTCCAGAACGTCCTCGACGAACCAGAGTCACGTCACGTCACACACACAAACGCACCTAGGCGACTGCCGAACTCCGCCACGAGGCTCGTCGCACAGAGACATACATTGCATGCCGTCTTTCCTCCAAAGAGCGAGGAGAAGGAAAGGCTCACATGCTGTCGGAGGCAAAAACAACGGGTAGCTGCGTTCGGGACCCACGGAATAAGACGCGAAGAGAAAAAGCAAGAAACCTAGTTCCGACTCTTTCCCTCACAGAGATTCCTTCACCCGGTTGGCGGAGTAATATATCGTAGTAAGCGAGAAGGGCGTCACGACCTTTATTGCTCTGGGTAACAAGCACCGCGGTACAACTGTCTAGCCAGACGAATCATCACATCACAGGAGAGAAGAAAGCGCGTTTGAGAGAGAGACTGCCTGAGCGTTCTTTATATTAGCAGGGAGACACACAACGAAAGGGCATCAAGGGACTAGACACTCGACGGGCCCCGGGAAGGTGAGACCAGCTGATGACGAGAGGAGAGGAGGCGAAAAGAAAGTCGAGACATGATGTCTCCATCGCGGGCCTAGAGGGAGGGGCGGCGAGACATTTTCCAACGCTTGCTTTTTTTGGGCCTCTTGAGCGCCGGATCTCGATCTATCGCTTTGCGTCGATGTCCCTTTCTCGAGCCCCTGAATCACTCGAGGACGACTTACACAGGACGGCAAGAAGCATCATCACTGCGCTTGGACGGACATCTGAGATGCGATAGAAGTGAGAACCGGTCTTGCATTGGAAGTTTGGACAGGCGAGAATCAGCACATGGAGTATCAAGATGGCCTGGATTCACATGGAGGAGCTCGGCATCTAGCACAGCTGATGCCATCCCCATCCGACGTTCACTGGGCACCACGGCCGCGCCCCCCGTGAAAAACCGAGTTCCAACCATGCGCGCCCAGCTCTCCAGTCTTACACCGTCAACCGAAACCACCAGTCCACCCAGAGAACGACTTCAGTGACATCAACAACATCAACGACGACCGACTCACGATGACCCGGCAATCCCGCCCAACGCACCCGAACCCGACGACACACTTGATCGCCCGCCTTCCGGAACACCCCCCAAAGCCCTGTGCTTTCCTTCACGAGTCAAGCCCCAGCCCTGCCCCCAACTCTGCTCAACTTTTTTCTCTCGCCTCTCCCCCGGACCCCCTCCCCCGTGCGCCCTTTTCTTCCTTCTTTTCCTTCCAAGGCTCTTCTCTCTGCCGCTCGCAGTGAACGGGGCATCTACACCAGGACCGGGAGGGACGAGGAAGGGAGGGTAGACGAGTGAACAGTCAATCCCATCTGGCATGCGTCGTGAACAATCTCCCACCCCGAACGTCATCTTGCATACGTCGACACAAGTCATGGGCCCTTGCCTCCCTTCCCACCCTCCCATTTTGCCATGACTGACAGCAGCAAAGCGGCAGGCAACAGAGAGGCGAGAGAGAGAAAAAGAACTACCCGTGCTATGCAAACACCGCAGTGACGTTTTTGTTCCCTCCCCTCCTCCCATCCCCATCCCTTCCCAGAAGAAGAAGCATGACTAAATCCCATGAAAAGGCACGGATGAGAAATCCAGCGGGGAAAAGCCGGTAAGCCGTACGCAGGACTATCCCGTGATCAAAGTGTCCGTCGTAGTTATCCCGCATGGGTAGAGCTGCTCGCCACGCAGGCAGAAAAAAGGGCGAACAACAACAACACGCAAAACACCCGGACCGAGTCTGACCAACAACAACCCAGCTTTTCCTCCCGGATTAACTGCCGTGACCCAGAATCTCCCTTTTTTGACTTTCTCTTTGCCAATCCACACGCACACGCGTAGTCCGATCAGGTGGTCCAGTAGACAAGAACATCAGACCGCGAAAACTCAAAATGAGCGGAAGGAAAACCCGAAGGAGAGGCAGACGTAATGGTTGGTTCCCTTCTCTTTCTCTCTCTCCCGGGAGGCCCGAGTGATCTTTCACAAAGACAATGAACCTTGATCTCCAAATAAAAAAACAAACACAAATCTTATGCGTGGCTTGTTTACTTGGCTCTTCGGTCTGATACCCCGACTTTCAACAACAATGACATACCAGAGGGGGAAAACGTCTGATGTAATTCCAACTCCAATCACAAGAGTTCTGGTAAGAGATACCACAACAAACAACGTACGCTGGGATTGGTCATCATCGTCCGGAATACATGCCATCACGGCATGACTTATAACCATCAAAAACTCTACTTCTCTTGTCATCTTTCCCTCCTCACGCACAGATCTCTCTGTCTCCGTCAACTTACACTGGGCCATCCAGCCCAGCTAGCCAGCCCTGAACTCACGCACTCACTTACATACTCTCGCCCTCTTCAGCCGATGGCAAAAGAAATGCACGGAACAATGCTCCGTCGGGAACACAACATAGACGAGAGCGAGGGGAAAACAGCAAGAGTCAGAACCCCTCGTCTTTCAAATCCCCGAGAACGCCGTTCTAGAAGCCAAAACCTTGTGTGTCAATCACACACCCGTAGACAGCCGAGAAAAGTCCACCGGGGCCGATGGGGGGGTTTAGTAAACAATGCCTGGCCAGGCCTGACAGGCCATGCCAAGTAAAGTACGGGATATTACTCGCAAGTACGGATAGAAAGAAGAGAGAGAGAATGACAAGTTCACTGTGCCCAGCCCGGCCAAGAAAAGTTTCCCGGGACAAGAGTGAGGGGATAGAGAAAAGACTACAGGCATCCGAGTCCTCAAATCGCGGGAACTTCGCCGGATCGACGAGCTGGGCAAAGACACTCACTCCTATCTACCATCTGCCAAGCCGGGGGGCAACGTTCTCACGACTCGAAAGTGATCCGATTTCTCACGACTAAGGGGTCCGGGTCGTGACGTTAACGGCAGGCAGACAAGCAAGGCAAGGGATTAGCAGAAACCGCAGAAAAGAAAGCAAAAAAGACCACAAATCAGCATCGATCATGCGCGCCTTTCCCGGAGTCATGTTGAACAGACCACAGCAGGAGACTTACCACCACAAGACCCCGGGGCCCCGGTCGACCGACTGAACCCGAGGTTTTCCAGCAGCGCCGGGAGAGACGGAAGGAGACGAACGGGCGGCATAGGATCTACACCATGATGACCATGGACCAGGGCGGCAACGCCGTCGTCATGCTCACGGTGAAGGGCGCCCCTCCAGACACCGAAGCGGCGGACTGGCCGTTTGCCTCCTTCTCCGTCGCCGTCGAATGGGGTGCCCCCCCGAATTGGCCACAGGAGGAGCGGTCACAACACCGAGGCAACAATAGCTTCCTCGCCATCCCGCCCCGTCGCCTCTCTCTCTGCTCGGCTCGCCTCTTCGCCCCCAAAGAGCTCCCCAGCTCTCCTCCCAGAAGTGATCGACCTAGGTAGCCTTGCCGCCAAGAGCGAGGGCATGAAAGACTCGGCAAACCTTCCCTCGTCGAGAGTTCACCAGGCGCCACGTGCGGGGACGAGAAAGGAGGCCCGTCGCAATGCGCGTAGCCTTCCCCTTCCTCATCCCTCTGGCGCTTGTTCTCGTGTCCGCCACCACCACCAACACCCAGCCAGTCGGAGGAATCGACCGACGGCCACCCTTTTCCAGGGACCAGCGAGTCAACCGCACGCAGAGGGAGGACCTCCCCTGCACCGGCCGGTGTCCCAAGTCTGAGCGCCTACAGATCTTTATGCCTCAGGGCGGCATGCACCAATGGCGGCCGCAGGCGGACGAGGTCTGCGGTTTCAGGAGTCGATCTCGTCCAGGGGTCTACCGGCGGGGCGAGGCCGAGAGGGACGACTCTCGATCTGGGAGGACCTGGGCCTGGGAAGATCGCGGCCGGGGGCGCGCTGGCAAGCTGGGTAGACGACGAGCGAAGGCAGGGTCTTGGGTCGTGGCGGCGGGAGGCGGAAGAGGAACGTTTTGCGCACCTAGCAGGGTCCAGCTTGATCTACCTGTCGTCGGTCCCCAAGGAGATGGTTCATTTGGGTGGCTACGTGCCGGCAAGTGGCGGTTCACGCTGGCCCGGTGGGCATGACCGCTTACTCGAAGCGGACGACGACGATTGACGGGCAGCCGGGTACGAGCCAACGGCGATAGAGGCGAGATTTCGGTTGCGAGATGGAAGGATTCCATGCATCTCGGGAGGCTATGTCGGCGCTTCTTCGTCCACAGACTCGACTCGAGCTAGAGCAGTCAAGGCAGGTGGGCACGGCATGGCAGGGCCACGAGGGAGCCAAATGCGACGGTGGCATATGGGGGACGACAATCCACATAGGCGGAAGACGTCCGTCTAAGTGACGAGAGCGAGAGGAAAAGACTGGACAAGTTCTCTGTCAATGTTTCAGACATCTGCCCGAGTGGCACCTGTGCGACCAGGTCACAGCGTCAAAGCTCGTCAGCGCGGTGGGCGGGAGAGGCGTGCGCGATCCATGCCGTGCAGGAACCGACCAAACCTGGCCGTCGTCGCTGTTTACCGCTTCGGACGAGGACTGGATTGAGAAGGAGGTGCAGGCAGTGTGGGAGAGATCCAGCCAGGCACACACAGATCCTCCTTCGCTGCTGGGCTGGGCGGGCGAAACAAACGCGGCGATGTGAAACAAGAGCGGTGGGCGGCAGAGGAGATGGGTTGTATGGTGGTGTACGGTTAGGAAAACATTTGATGGTAGACGCCGTCAAGTTTGAGATTTTGGCCCCAAAAAAAGAAGTGTGGGTAGACTGCTGCCCAGCAGAGTTGGGACTCGCAGGAAAACTTGGGCCAGCTGCTGTCTCGTCCGCATTTGCTTTTGGAGGACGGCGATTTGATATCGATTCGGTGTCTTGCCCCGAGTTGAGGGTGGTTGGCATCGTCCTCGCGAGAACGACAAGGCTGCCGGCTAGCATGATTCGAGAAGTCAAGGCCGGACGTCATAGCCGGGGGCCGTATGGTGTATAACTTCCTTGCGGATATTGTATGCTTAACTCAAGTTGAATGAACCCGTGGTGCCTAGCTCTCTCTGGCCGTCTGTCCCGGCCCGCGAGGCAGCGCAAGCAGTAGTAGAGCCACCAGTCCAGTCCGTGTCCCGCATATATCTCCTGGTCGACCGTCCGTTCCCCGAATCCATCAGGATCGGTGACAGCGGAGCCCGTCGATGGCAGACTGTGGTGCTGTGGCATTAGTGCACACCACGAGCCGTCGTCGATGCTGGGTACCGGACTGTGGGCATGGGACGCAAGGTCGTTGCCCAGGCGCAGCCTTGCCGGGGTGATCCCTTCGGCCGACGTCGACTGGGAGGCCCGCGACGGCTGAGGAAGACATGTTCAAAGCTGACATAAACGGCCGATCGCTGCCTCAAATCTTTCTGGAAGACGATGTGACATGTCCCCTACCATAGTAAGGGAGCCATCGCTCGTGTTTCATGTACCTGAATATCGCCCCTCTCGTCGTGTTTCGGGTGCTGCACAACATTGGCTCAAAGCACACCTTTCACGCTTCCAGACCGCAGGGCGACGCGGCTGTGCACCGTGAACTAGGCCCTCGCTTGCAGGAGGAAAAAAACTGGGGAAGCAAGCTGCGGGTTGACATCAACACGAGCTCTTGTTCGTGCTTTTTTCGTGATAGGAGCCAGCCATCGTCGTATTCTTGGTGGGGGATGTGCAGCTGGCGAGGAAACCACGGTTGGATGAAATGGCTGGGTGCATGCTGCTGTTGCATCGTTTACGTTCACCGCAGCTCAGGGGAGCGACGATGGGAATGAGCGGGTTCATGCGCGAATCAGCCATCGCATTGCGAGGTGGGCAACAAAAAAGGGCGGCCGGCAAGGCGCTGGGCGTTGACGACGAGGTTGCCATGGTGCCCACCAAGGTCCAACACCACCACCACCACCACCACGAGAACTCCAATGCCCGGCCCATGCCTACGTCCATGTCCACGTCCATGTCCACGGTTCGATGAACCAGCAAGCCGCGGACGACGTCGAAGGTGTCATGTTTCGTCGACTCAGCGAGGCGAGGGAGATCGGCCGTCTTCCCTGTCGTTTCAGATTGGCTCTGGGCCAGGAAGGCTTTCCCTGTCTCTCTATCCACTGGCCGTATCCAGGGACTCGATATCCCAGAGGGAATCAACACATCCATCCGTACGATCCCGTCGGCGTCGGACGCCCAGCCCTGCGTGCCTACTCGGTAAGTAGCGTACCTCGAAAATTTGGAAATTTGAGGGAGTGTTGCCAACCACCACCACCCCGTGCTGGGGAAGGTCGGCCTGGCCTGGAGGAAGAAAAGCATTGCAGTAGTCGGTGGAACTCGCCCACATTGGTCGGGCATTATCGTGCAGATTTGACAGGTGACCAGGCACGGCAGCGCGCGGTGGGCGGCGTCGGCGGCGGCCATCCTTCCCTCCCATCACCCGCCGGGGAAATAAGAAAATAGTGTATCCGTAGAGGATGACAAGAGCATCTAGCGCGCAAAGGTACCTGTCGAAGGGAGCGGGTTGGAGGTCGTCGACTGCCGGCATGCTCAGATCCCCGTCCCTCGTCCTCTCGGGGGTTCTGGTTTCATCTCATCGTTCAGGTCGTTCCTCGCAGCGTGCCATTGCCGGACGATTCCCCATCACACTTGCCAAAGTTGGGCCTTGCAACCTGGACCTGTTGTTTCTCTCCCTTTCCCAGCCATGCGGACAGGCCAGAGAGCGCCGGGGGGTGAGCGTCGATTGTGATGTTTCTATTCCTGTTTGCGTGAGCAGCACAGCAAATGCCATGCCGGCGTCAAAGAGGCCCAAGGCAACCTCGGCCTGCTGGCGGCCGGAGGAGCCCCGCGCGAAGGAGGACGACGAGTCGGGTGCTGGTGGGTTCGCAGCGGCCGAAGAGAGATGCAGTGACGGACGGCAGTGAAAGGCTCCCAGGCAATCTCAGCAACCGCCCGACGGGGCAAGGCGGCCGAAGGTTCTGCGACCCGATCTCACTCCCGCATGCGCCGTGCAACGGCTCCCAGATGAATGGCTGCGAGGGCGAGAGAGCGAAAAGCTATTTCTGGCCCCATGTACACGTGTACAGGGTTTTCCTCTGGTGTGTGTGTGTGGTCCGGTCTAGGAGGTGGGACGGGAGAGCAAGAGGACAGGAAGAAAAAAAGGGTCAGACATAGAGCTGCAAGTGAGTGGTGCTGATGCGGGTGCGATGAGATGCAGCCATCAACGGCGAGTGGTGGACGAGGACTCAGGATGGATAGGTACATAGGTACATGGTGTTGTGGGTGACCGGGAGGGCAAGTGCACCTGCACCGGGTGGGGAATGGGACCGCTCGTGACGAGCCCCACTGGAGGTCATGGAATGAATCTGAGGCAGCCAATCACCACCCTGAGGAGCTCGCAGCGCTTGCAGGGCCAGCTCCTCAGGCTCGTGATTGGCTGTTGCGGCTTAAGCTTAGGCCGAATCCACCCAGGGTCCTATTCTGAAACTGAGGACGGCATCAGTCAGCATGAGGTGCCCGACGTTGCTCCTCCCCAAAGTGGGCATTGGAACCTGTCGCTGTGAGCATGGGGCACCTAAAGTCCCTCCCCCCTGCGCTGTGACGCTCAACCCGAGGCCTCGCTCGACGAGACTTTACCCTCTTTCCGCCCTTTCCATAGTGCCTTTCCCGCACTTGGGCTGGCGATGATCCACGAGAGCGTGGCTACTGGTCAAACACGACCGCTTTATGACGAATGACGGGTCTAGCGTCGATAGGTCGGGGTCCAGACCTGATCGTCCTTCTCCCAACGGATGGCCATGCTCCTCCACGTATCCTAGCGTGCAAGGAACGAAGGGAAAGAAGAAGAAAAAAATAAATGCTCCGGCGGCGGTTTGTTTGGTGGAGACGAATCCATCTGGCCGCATTCCTCGGGCGTTACGCCTTGTATCTGGCTTCGGGTCTTGCCCACCCTACGGTCTACACAACATAGTACCGTAGTGCACTATGTCATATCGGAAGATATGGACGTCAGCAGCCGTTGTCTACCGCGTCCGCGAGGCCCTGAGTCGTCAACAATTGCAAAGGTCGCGAAGAGCGCGTGTTTTGGACACCTTGGGACGACGGGACGGGCTGCTCGTCTGCTTGTGCCTGGGCTGCCCACCCTCGTGACGGCTCAAAATAGCAGCAGCAGCAGACGTACGGGTACCGCAGAGAATCTCAACAGGAGGGACCGCTGCCAAAAAGTCGATTCTCAGACACCCTCTCCGGTTCCTGACCTCGCACATGAATAAGACGGCCAGCTTGGGCAACTGGTCTATGCGCCGCGCAGCGTTGTGCTTTCCTCTTGTGGTACGGGTTCCGGCCGAACTCCCCTTACCTGATGCCTCATCCTCGTAAAAAGTGCGGTCGGTCGCTTGCTGCATCCCTCCTCGTCGGCCGGAGTCTCATGATGCTGCCCGCGCGGGTCAGGATGCGCCTGTCAGGAGGGCTATGATCGTCGATAATTCTTCGAGAGTTTCCCGCCGCCCCTCTATTGTTTGCCGCTACCTGCAGGGCAGCAGAAGACGGTAAACAATTAAGATTACGGAGGGGCTCTGCAGGTGGTGTCATGACAGACAAGCCTGCGGGACATGTTCCTATTTGGGCAACATCTCCGTCTCCGCCGTCTTCTGGTTGTTGCTGTCGGAGGCTCGTCTACGTAGTTAGTCCCGGGAGTCCGAACCGTAAATCGTATACTCAACCACCTTGACGGTCACTTGAACGCGGGACGCAACAACAACGGGAGGCAGAGAGGAGGCCATCGTCGAGTCGCTCAACCCGGATCGAGTCGAACCCAAGACAGCCCTTCCCAGACGTGCGGATGATGTCCGGCCGTGCGAGAGGTGGACAGCGGTCAGCGTAAACTCTCACAACCTGGCCGAACGCACTGAACTTGGCCAGGGGAGCGGGACGATCAGGCGTGGTGGAGGATGGCTGCTCGTCGTCGTCCCTGTCATTGATCTGGACCCGGACCCGGACCCGGACCTTCGACTTGGACCTAGCGCGGGCTTGCCTCGCCTGTCTCTGCTACCGCGACCACCACCGCCATCCTCCTCGTCCACGCCGACGACGAGGAAGCGGACGACGAACGGCGCGGGGCAGGGGTGGGCGTTCGGGCTCGAGGCTGACTACCTGCAGCTGCCAGCTGCTGAGTGGGAGTTTCAGAAAGCTCGGGGTAGTGCGTGTCGCATTCTGCCATGGTGATCAAACAGCCACAACCATGGTCCATGGACGACGACATCCAGCCCGTAAATCCCCCCACCACGCAAAAACGCCGGTTTGCCGTCTTGTCGACTGTCACTTGAAGGTTGATGCTGGAGAGATCTCGTACCTTGCATGGAGGCACAGCGGTGCCGTCCGAGGTTTGGCCGTTGGAACCCTCCCGACCCCCAATTCGACTTGGACAGTCGTGATCCAGACCAGCAGAAGCCCCATCGGCGAGATCCATCTCGACCGCGACGTCTTGCCCTCGGCGTTGGCGTGTTCGGGTGGGCCGTTGGGGATCTCTTCGAATTCGGGAGGGCGGGAAAACGCGTGCGATGAGTCGCAGCTGTAGTACCGTATTCTTGTTTTGTGCGGTGTCGAACGACCAGCGTCTGGCTTTAATCCCCAAGAGGCCCACTCCGTTCGAGTGTCCGTCACGTCCGCAAGCTGCGTGGCAAGCAACCACCAAGCGAAGGGCGGTATTCCGCGAGACCACCGTACCCGTCGCATCCAGGCCTTGGAGCCCGGATCGGATGGCAAGACCGGAAGGGGGCTCTTATCCGACACCCCCCCTCCCCACTCAACCGACATCCCCCAAGCCACACAGCCACCGCTGGTCGCTCCGGTAATCGGTGCAGTGCCCACGTAATTTTCGCTGTAATAATCACAATCAATTGGATCCAATCAGAGCACGTAAACCACGCTGGACCCACAAAAGAAATTAATACTTTCAAACTCCTCGGATTTGAGCGATTCAGAGCAGAGCGAGGCCGTGGGTAAAAAAACACGAATATATTCAGTAGCGACTGTAATTTGAATAACGTCCGGAGCCTTCCGGCGCCGCCCGGGGCCGGGCCGGCCATTACTCCGAGTCTTCCGAGTCCGACAGTAAGCTGATAACCTCCACCGGATGTAGGCTCCGCTTGATCTCCGCCCGTTTGATGTTGGCAAGCATTTTGACCATAGTCTCCTCAGGGATGGGCCCAGCCTGCGAATCCCACATCTCAAAGTCGGCGTCAGACCGCTGCGTCTCCGTCGCTGCCGGCCCCGATGGCTTCGGGACCTCCTCGGTGCCCGGCTCGATCTTGACTTCCACCTCCGGGCTAGATTCTTGCTGGGGGACGGGAACGTCCGCATCCTGCTCGCATTCGGGCTCGTCGTCGTCACCAGGCTCGGTGCCGTCGATGGGTGAATCTCGGAGGTATTGTTGGTAACGTTGGGCCTTACGCGGTGCCTGCGTCCCCGCTTCGTAGGTGTCTCGGCCGAGGGCCGCCTGTACACCTAGGATCCGGAGGCCGAGGGTGGTGGTATTCGACACGGCCACGGGAGGCTCGGCGGCCAGCCTCGGCGGCGCTGTTGACGGGGGCGGTAGCGACGCCGGCACCGGTATCGCGTCTCTTTTGGCTGCGTACTCGGCGATCTCGGCGGTGGTGGGGTCCCTGCGAGTGCCGTTAATGCCGTACCCCTTCTTGTGAGGGAGGTCCGCAACGGAGCCTTTCGGCCGCCCCTTGCCCTTGACTTGAAGAGGCTCAAGCAGAGGCATGGCCTCTGGGACCTGTACCGCGGCTCCACGGTTGCGTCGCCAGTGTGGATGGATACAGTCAAGCGACATCGTCTCCTTATCCCGCAATAGGCGCCACATCAGGTGCCAGCAGGGTAATCCATGGCTCGTTTGGATGCCGCAAGGATAGCAAGAGGCACGCTCCTCGTCGGTGAGGGGGCGAGGCCGGCCAGGGCGGTTGTTGCGGTGGTCTGGGGCCAGTGACATCTGCGCAAGGAGCAGTTTGAGGGCATGCGGCGTGATCTCATAGGCCACGTCAGCGAGAAGGTCCGCGGTCTTGCCGCTAAACTGAGGTATCGCAGCAGGGGCCGGGCCGGCATACTGCGTGCCCCCATCCATCCGCGACGGGTTTTTAACCCTCATCTGAGACCGCTGGTCCCGTAGGCGGGCGAGCTGATGGGACCAAAAACGCACCAGGGCAGCGAAGACCCTATCGAGTGGCTGCGAGCTGGTCGCAATGTGGGTTTTGATCACGCCGTTGATCCCCTCGACCGCAGAGGTTGTGGTATGGCCTGTAAGTAACGCAAGATTAGTATGGGGGTGTCGAATAATATCCAGGGGGTGTCACTTACCAAAATGGGGCACCTTATTGGTCCAGCACACGACGATCTTTCTCTTCCACGGCTCCAACCACGTGCTGACGGCATAGCTGACGGCAGCCTCGGGCCACCGGCCGTCCTGAAAGTTGGCAAGCGCAGCGTAATAAGCAGCCTCGGTAGGGGAGTTGCAGAGGGCCTTCCATGCCTCAATAAAGGCTAGGTACTGCTGATTGTGCTCATAATGGCCCGCGCCCATGTACTTTGCCTTGGGGAAGGCACTGCGGACCTTTGCCTTGACGTTTTCGTCGACGTGCCACCGGCAGAGAAGGTGAGGGATCCCTAGCCACTTGGGGCTGTTGGAGAGGGCATTCAGGAAGGCACGGTCTCGGTCAGTAGTAATACAGCCGGGCAGGGGGATACCCTCAGCCTCGAGGATCTCGGTAAGAGCGGCTAAGGCCCACGCGTAATGCTCCTCTTTTTCGCCGTCGAGGAAGCATACACCGACGTTGAAAATAGAGCCCATGGACGAGGCCCCCACGATATTGAGCATCGGCATATTGAACCGGTTCGTTTTGTACGTACAATCCATCAAAAGGACGTCAGGGAAGGCCCGGAGGAGGTCGAGGGCCTTGCGCGGCACGATGAGGAGCTTCGTCACGTGCCCAGGAGCCGCTTGAGTATACCGGAAGTGGTATTGGTCGGAGTTATCGTTCAGCTGCGAAAAAAGGTACTGAATCGGCCGGAGAGAGCCTCGCGCGTTCAGGTGGTGACGCGTCAGGATGTTGTTGATGTCATGGCGCGAAAAAGAGAGCGACTCCATGCCCTCTTTGGCGCGAAGAACGCTCATCGTCTTCGAAGGAGGAATGCCTGTAATCGCCATAGAGATAACCTCGTTTTCCATGGACTTGAGACGCTCGCGGCGGTGGGTAGCGAACGCACCCTCCTCATCCCGTGGGTGGTTATGGCCGTCAGCAGTCCCTATGGCCCCGGAACACTCGTAGGTGCCGTCAGGTAGGCGTTTGGCGCCTACCTTAAACGGGCACTTGATCTTGTGGCTGCTTGAGGCTCGCTGCTTTGAGGGATGAGCTTCGTGGGCCGGCTTGGCGTCGCGGGCACGCGCGCAGAAGTAAATAACGCGAGTATGGTCCTCTTTGGTGTCTTTGCCGCCCTTGTACGAGTTCAACTTGAGGCAATACCCGTGGGCTGCTGCGTGGGCTTGAAGACCCGCGCGGAGAGACTCGAGATCGGGAAAAATTTGCCCCGCAGGCGGCGGAGGGCCGCAGGGCTCGTCGTCGTTGAAAAACGACATCTTGGTATCGTCAGTATCGCGAAAAACACGATGAACGGGGGAGAGGGCCACGTACCGCGAAAAAAAATTCAGTAGGGCGTAATTTGGTAGGGAGGGATTGCGGTGGTTGGGTCTCCGATGGTCGGAAGGTTGTGGCTTGGGGGATGTCGGTTGAGTGGGGAGGGGGGGTGTCGGATAAGAGCCCCCGACCGGAAGAACAGGATGGCCACAGAGCACGTTCCCCACCTGCTGGTTGAACTGTCGCCTCTAGTCAGTAGGATGGCAAGACGCGACTCAAGCAGGCCGGTTGTTGACGACACGGTGCATACGCCGGGAAAACGTTGGATGCGAGCGCAGTATATCCAAAATTATGGAGTGCTCTCGATGTCATGTGTAGTATTTGTGTCCCTATACAGGCCCTGACCATGACGGGCGAGAGTCCCCAACGGCAGCGAGCAAGGGAAGCAAACGCCGTGACTGGGGAAGAAAAGCGTCTAATGCAGAGTGCGCAGCAAGAAGCAAAAGATCCGTGGACCAGTATCAAGGTGTAGAGCGATCTGCATGAAAAGTTGGCCAAGGGTGGCAGGACGAATGAATGTTCAGCGGCCTTGCAAGACGAGGCCTTGTTAGCCTGTAGTTTTGGATTTTGTTTTTCTTTCTGCCTTTCGACAAGAGGCTATCTCGGGGGCCCGATTGGCGCAGGGCCGTCCGATGCGGCCAGATGCTTCTTTCGATGGCCCAGCACGGCGAATCGTCTCGTGTTCTTGGGAAGAAAGGCCGCTCTGGTGTAGGCACTATAGGACGTAGGCACTTCGGGTCGGGTATCTCGCGTCGTGGTCGTCACCCGACGAAAAGTAAGTCGGGCTGTGAGATACATAGTGCACCTTAGGCGAGTGCCTTCTTCGCGAGGAAGGACGGACGGAGGAGGGGGGGCGTGTGAAGAGCAACTGGAGGGGCAGTGGCCGTAACTCTGGCAGAAAAGCTTGCTGGAAGAGGGCTAGCGGCGAGAATTAGCAGCCCAAGCTATTTTCTGAAGCAATGCGCCAGGATGTTTCATAATTTGCAGGGCTCCTCCCGCGACAGCACCGCAGAACAGAAGGTGGCCGGTACGTATCCTTCCTTCCAGTCAGGGAAATATTTCTTGCCTGACTATCGAGGCACAATAGAAGAGCGCGTCTTGCTCCAGTGTTTTTTGGCCAGATCCACACAGCTGCCAGCCAGTCAAGCTTTGGCTTGGCACCGTGGCCCCTGCGCATCTCCCTCTTTCCCTTTGGGCTGCTCTGCACCAGCATGAGTGCCGCGCCGGGCCGCGCGCAACACACACACACACGCTCTCCAAAACGACGACACGCAGCCATGGCCGCCGACGACGGGTATGGTGATTATACCCCAGGCTAACAAGATACTACACACGGCATGGACACGAGCCGGCCTAGAGCCGCTGACCGACTGCAAGGCCCGTCTCGCGCGAACGCGGGGTGGAGAGGGGGGAAGAAAGAAATTAGAGGAGATTTCGACGACATGCCGCTAACTTCTCTTTGGCATCTGATACTTTCCCGCTGAGAATGGGTTGAGATGACGAGAGAGAGAAAGAAGGTGGGCGAAAATGTCACGGTTTCGTTTTCGAAATGCAATCCGACGACGGCTCGCCTTTCTCGGGCGGAGGTAGAGTCCGCGACTGTCTTAGCCCTATCAATCTCCTTTGTCTCTGCTGCGGTCAGACAGGGACGTTTGCGGCTCGCTAGCGAAGTAGATTGGCGGTGGTGGTGGTGCTGGTGCGGTTTTTGTTTTGGCAAGGCTGGCGATGATGGAACCGCGACGGCATCCGGCCGAGAGAGAAGAGGAAGGGGGAAGGAATGCATGTGTCTAAGCCCGCCCACGACAGGATGTCAACGGCGGCTTGGTTTTTGCTCATTTCCAACGGCAAACTGCGGTTGGTTCAAGAGGCACTGACTAGAGACCATCGACGGACGAGACGGTCGATAGTCTGAGCGGACAACTGCCAGCCGGACTGCCTGACACTGCAAGCGGCCGTCCGACCTGCACCGTAGCACTGGATCCTGCCCCCCAAACCCGGCTGATCGGCGTCGACAGTCACCGTCGCCGACGACCATCGTCAAGGGGAGGGGAGAGGGGCCTTGGACCTGCTCAGCTGACGGCGGCCCAACGACGTCGCATCGGAGGGCTGCTGGCCCTTCTTTGCTGCGTTCTTTCAGGGGAGTGAAGGAGGGGCCGAACACGAGTTGAGATGACCATCAAGCCGTCCCGGCAGAAGAGGAAGCAAAAGGTCCCTTTGTTGCACGAAACGGGAAACAGAACAATTCGACGCTTGTCGCACATGTCTCTCTTCCACTGGCATGGCAGAGCAGAAGATCGCGGTAGGATGTTGGAAAGAAGTGCACGGGCCTCTTGTTTCTGTCGACGGGGGGCACTGCCCACTGAACCAACTGACACCGACACTGGACGACGACGACTCCTCTCCTCCATCTGGTAAGTCGGGCGTTGCGACTCTTGGGTCGCGATGTGTATTCCATCTGGACGGCAGCCAGCGAGCAGCGCCCCCTTTTTTCTCTTGCTTGCAATTTCGTCCGAGCAATGTGTCTTCCAGCTTAGCTCCGTTGACGGTCTTGTCTCATCAAAACCACAACTTTCGCGAGCTGTGCGCTCGGACTTTTTTGTTCAGCGAACCCGGGTCGGCGGCCGTTGTCGTCGTGTCTGCAAAGTGCTAGCTACAGAAAGAAGAGACAAGACGAGAGAGACACGACGACGATGAGGGGGGCCAATCTTAACGACTTAAGGGCAGCGGTGCGTCAACTATTGCAGCAACGGCGTCCCGCCTTTTTTCTCGCAATCCGTCCCATTTGCAGTCTTTCCCGAAAAGCGCAGAGAATGCGTGTAAGCGTGCAAGCGACATTGCAACATGTGGAGATTATTGGCAAAAAATCTCCTTTCTGCGCTGCTGATGTCACCTCGTAAGCCGATTAGGGGTCAGATGCCATGATGCATTGCCGTTTCTCTACGGAGTACACTATAGGGTCTTTTTGTTTCCGAGACCATAGAAACCTTCTTTTTTCCTTCTTCAATTACCTCTTACGAATCTTTGCTCCGAAGGGGACTCCGTTTCTCGAATGCCGCCGCCCCCCTTCCCCTAAATGTTTCGTTTCCTCAGCTATTCTCGCTTACCGGGAATCAAGATGAGAAGTTCATGTGGTCGTAGGTTTATATTGCCGGGGGGTGCAGAGAAGGCATCTCCGAATGCAAGTCCGGAGCCCCCCCCCCAAAAAAAAAGTCTTCGTCATCAAGGGGAAGGGGGAAACAAAATAGGATTATTGATAGATCACCGTTCCGGATCTCGTTCTGCAAAGGCCATCTAGGAAAATATCAGAGGCCGGCTGGCCGGCCGGCCACTTGCACCTACACCCACACCCAAGGCCGCGCAAGGGCTTGGCCTGCTCCGGTTCGGCGGAAAAGACAGTAGTAAAGTTCATGAGATGCGATGACTTGTACTTAGCTCTTTGCCGCGGCCGCAGGCAGAGAAGCAAGAAAGACAAAAAAAACCATGATTTTGCCGTTGGGCTGTCTGTGATAGGCATGTCAAATCCCGATGTCTGTCGTAAGATGTCTTTTTCCGGGCCGGTCCAATTGTTCTTCTTAGAAGTTGGCTCATCAGAGTTTCTTAACAACCGCCCCATGGTGAACCCTGGAAGGTCCAACAAACACATCACTTCGATCATCAACAACTCTCCGGCGGGTGCGCCAAAGACTCATGAGCGCAAAAAAGAAGTAGGAAGGCAAGTAGTATCCACTTCGTCATATTTCCTCTTCGGGGAGGGGCCTGCATTCTCAAGCCCATGATCAACGACCCGTTGGTTCCGTTTCCAACGGTTCTCGTCATCGGGGGGGGGGATTTGATTGAACGAGCACATAGCAAACACGACGCACGCAGGGGGGGGGGGGGGGGGGGGGGGTTACGGCGGAGCGCGCGGACGGGGTTAGGTAAGACGCGAACTGACTGCGTGCTCTTATTATCGTGAGCTTCTCTTTTTGAACAAACATGGGCCGGCAGGCGGGGGGCTCGGTTCGGTGCCCTCGTGGCTTTCCCTTTTTCCCAACGGGAAAGATGGGTTCCTTTTTGGACAATCTCGCGTGGCACGAGGCCAGAGAGCTGAAGAAAAAAAAAGGTCCACGGTCCACGGGCGAGGAGGGTCAGAATGCAACCGTAACCTCCGGGCTTATCGCCGGTCTTACATAGCACGATAGTCTATAGCAAGCACGCTGCGTGCGCGTGTTATAGCCCCAGCCAGTTCGTTCGTTCCAATGCCTCTCGCGGGCACCTTGTCAATAGCAGAGCATGGGGGCCGAAAGCCCCGTCCTTCTCTCTGTCTTTCTCTCTTTTCCCCTTCCAAAATCAACGAAAAGCCTGTGGTCCACAGGTGGAGTTGGTATCCGTCCCGGGCCCAACAGTTAGACGAGTTTGTCGTTACTCGCGCCATCCCAGCTCGCCGCCCCAAAAAGCCAGAGAGAGAGGCTGCGAGGCATGAACCAGCGATTCAAGTTGCTCCCCACGGGTCCCGCCCGAGCAGATGGGGACCCAATCAGCGCCCTGAGACTGGCGACCAGAGTGACGAGTAGGGCACGTCTCATCAACCGCCAGACAGGCGCTCTCTCTCTTGAGTCTCCCACCCACTTCCCTCAGCCAAACTTCTTCAACGGGAATCACGACGGCGAATCAAGCAACATGCGGCTTTTGTCTTTTTTTGCGTTGTGAATGATTACTACACCACAAAAGACGTTACGCCAAGCATGCCGAGAAGTAAAAGTCAAGACGCCGGCCGGAAGTCTGCCTCCCACAGAAAAGGGAAAAATATCATCTTCTCCGAAAGAGACGGGGAATAGAAGCCCAACCTCCCCGTCAAGATTTCCAGAGAGCATCCACTACCCCTGGTGCTTATCCCCAGTTTTCCCTCTCTTCCGTGCCATGGAATCACCGGTACATCCCCTACTCGCGGTACCCATGCTTTCACCATTTTCTGCGCAGCGTGTGTGCGCCCGAGAGAAGGCGAGTGGTCCATGGAGTGCTCCGTACTGGAGCGAAAGAAGTGAAGAAAAAAAAGAGGAGAGGAAAGTAATCGTCATATCGACACGCCCTAGATCACGCCCCCTTGGCATCTGCTCCCCCCTCCAATAGGGCCGGTCACAGGTAGTGTACAAAGTCCCGATTAGCACGAGATTTCGTAGATTTGTTGATTTTTCGACTGGCACTTTTTGGGGGGAAAAAGGTTACTGTGATGGCACGCGTCTCCCCGCTAAAATTCTTCGATGATGGGCGGCGCATTGCGACGGGGTGGAAATGAGATCCCCCTGGACTATCGAGATTAGGTCTGGCGCCGTTTTAACCTTGTGAGCAGCACCGTGACCCGTCGTCCACGGGCGATGCGCCGCGATGGACGACGGGAGAGATGGAGGGGGCCAGGCCGGCCGCGCACCATAGTGTAGAGGGGTGGTGGTGGGAAAATGGGGCCCTCCCCCCCTCCGATGGAGGGGATCTGCTGCTAGACATCTCGGGGCCCCCTAAGGAAGCGCATATTAATCCCGAGGAAGTGGTGGAGATGGTAGCCTGGCAGGAGAAGGAGCCGTCTGTTCCTTCAACGGCTGTTGGACTTTGGTAGGAGTCAGCAAGTATCTCACGAGAGAGACAAAATGATAGCCGAAGCAGAAATGCTCGTTCCATTTTTTCCTTTCCTCCCACCCCTGAGGTCCAGTTTTCTCAGGGCCTTGAGTGCCGTAGAACGTCCAGAACGAGGGCATTGGACCACTTTACCCTTACAGCGTTCGGGTTGTTGTTGGTGTGCGTGTGCGCCGGTGCGGTGGTGGATGCCGGGCTCCAGAGGGGATGAGCCCTGACCTAACGGGACGGAGGCAAGGTTGACAGCGACAGCGACAGCGTCGATGACAATGACAATGACATGCGAAGGCCAATCCATGGTTGGGTGGGTATGCGCATGTCGACAGACAGAGAGAGGCAAGGAGGGAACGGGCAACGGTAATGGGCAGCGCAGGGACCTCCGCTGACCTGGGCTGCTTGTCTTGACTTGCGTGTGGCGCGCACGCGAGAGAGACCTTGTCTTGACGGGCTTGCCCATTGGTGTAGTCTGGAGAACGACTGAGCGGGAGGACGACGCCAACGCCAACGACGGCGACGACGGCGGGACTCCTTCGATTTGCTGCATTGCCGCACAGCTGCTGCTGCCGTTGCTCTCTGGTCTTGCGAGTGCTTCTGCTTCTGCTTTGCTTCTATGCGACAGCATTACTCTTGCTCTCTCTCTCTCGTTCAGTGGGGAAACTGGACTGAACACAGCCCGCCCACGCGTTGTAGTAAGCAGGCGAGCAAGGCAAGCAAGCAAGCGCACACAATGCGATATCCTAGCCACAAGTCAACTTAATCCCGGATCTTTACTGCAGAAAAGGCCAAGGCCAAAGGGGGTACTTGTCTCTGCCGCTGAATCCGGACGTCGACAGAGGTATCCCGTACCACCGTCCGGTCCCTTCTCTTTTCTTTGGTACGCTCTTCTCGCCCAGCTGCCCCGTGCGCGCGCGGAGGGGAGGGAACGCATCGCCCATGAGGAGAAATAGGTCGGTACCTCGCTTCGGTGGTCTGAAGAATTGCAAAATGCAGTGAAGGTAGGTACTTGCGGCCCCTGAACCTTTTTTCCCACCCTGTCCTCTCTGTCTTCCCTTTCCATTTTTCGAACCAGGGGTGTTGAGCGAGCGGAATCAGAAAGTCGAAAGAAAGAAAAGAAGCAACCAGGGAAGTGGAGCAGGCTAGTTCCATGTCCGGCCAATCGGTGATCCACAATTGTGACCCTGGACCCCCGGTCGGTACTTCCGCACCCTTTTTTTTCTTGCTCTCTCTCTTTCCTTGCCGGTCGTCGTCTTCGACTTCCCCTCCTAGAACAGGAACAGGAACAGCAGGAACACAGGAACAGGGCCAGGCCAGGCATAGAGCACCTCCTTCCCATTTTCGTGCTAGCCACAAGGTACCGATTCTGTACGCGGACCCGCGAAATGGTACATGTGACACCATCAGTATCCGTAGGATGTCAGCACTGCTGGGTGTGAGGTACACCGTACCACTACAGCATACGGCTGACTCTGAGTGTTGCCTACACCCGTGCCCTGCTTGACACTGGGACTAGCAGACGGAGATACTGAGAAGAGACTCACAGACGGCGACCAGAGACATTGGACTCAATCCACAACCCAACAATCCACCACCGTCATGCTCGCCCAGTATCCACATCCGCGGTCAAGCTCGTTCGCATTTCTCATCTCGCGGCGTCGACACGCGAGCTCTGAGCCCTAGAGCTGATCTCGCCTGCGCGGGAATGCGTTCTGCTTGAGGGAAAGATGCGCTATATCGAAGCTTGATTATTACCATTCTCCTATGCAATGGGGTGGGCTGGGCTGGACCGGCTATAGGTATATGTCACTGCTGATATAACGTATCTAATCACCGACTGAGAGGCGATAATACGATGTCGATACGGCAGGCTCCGGATGAGCGTCCGTCTCGACCATGGACCGCGGGCCACGGATCGCTGCCCATTGTTCACCACACAATCCCCTGTTGGCGATTCAACCGCATCAACAACATGACATGACGGTCCGCCGAAAGACACGAGGGCATGCATGGCGCTGCAGGGCAGCAAAACGATGCAGAACAGCGCAATGTCTTCGAATTCCCCTTGCCAAATGTGTCTCTTCCTCGTCCTGCAATTGCCATTGCGTATGTGTGTGTGCGCCTGCGCCGTGTGCCTGCCCGTCCTGTCTCTCGCGCTCATTCTACACTATTACTACTAGGTATGTATCCGTATTCCCAAAGGTACCGACCAGCGCAGGTAGGAACGTTCCTAGGGAAGATAGGTACTCTCTTCTCTGCTATTGCCTCCGTACCAGCAGGCCCAGACCTGGACCGGCCAGCATTAACAACAATAGGCGGTCTTCAGTACCTGCACTAGGTACCTACCGGTCCAGCACCAGCACCAGCACCTACCTAGCCCGTCCCTCTTTCTCTCTCTCTCCTTCCTCCTCCACAGTCCCGTTCTATGCTTCCCCACACACCCCTGTTCCGCCCAATCCCCTAGCCTCCAGAGGTTCCCACCTCCCAGAGTCCCAATCAGGTCCCGGCCCCAGTCGCCGTCTCCATCCCCATCCCACCACCCAAAAAGCTGCTAGCCCACTCGTCTGCCACTCGCGCTACAGGCTGTCGTCCGCAGCCCACTGGGCCACTGTCCACCACCAAAGGCCTCCTTACCCGAACCTGGCCTGGGTGCGCTATCCCGCCAGTCCCAGTCCAGGTCCAGTCCTGTCCTTCCCTGGCTTGGTACCTTGCGTTGGTACTTCCCTCCATCTCCTCCTCGCCGCCTTCCTCCTCATGGCGCTGCCCAGTACCATGTATCCATCCATCTTCCACCAAGAGCGACCATCACCACCCACCTTAACCACACACACACACACACACACTCACACGCTCTTGTAAATCACACACCCCCCCTTTCTTCCTCCTTAAACACCCTCCCCCCCCCGGTGCGTCCCGTCGCTCGCCCTCACCTTCTCCTTCTCTCTGCCACCCCTGGTGCACCTCAGTCAGTCAAGTCAACAAGCCTCTGTGCCCTCGCTCGCCCATCCGCTGCCACCACCTGGTCTTGCGTCCTACCACCACGCCCACGTCCACGTCCACGCCCACGCGCTGCGACCCATACTCCTCCCGTACATAGTACGTTCTGCCCTGTCCTGTGGTTCACTTGTTCTCCGTTGCCGCTGCCGCTGCCGCTGTCCTCACTCCTCTCTCCTCACTCTCACTCATACACACACCTCTGCTGCTGCTCTCTCTCACTCACTCTCACTCTCACCCTCTCCCACGCACTACACATTATTACATACCGCGCACACACGCTTCGACCTATTCTCCCCCCCTTCCTCCCTTCCTCACCCCGTCCAAAATCATTAAACCCCTAGACCATCCTCCCATTCCCAAACTTTTCCGATATCTCTTCTTACAAGACTCTTCTTTTCTTCCCATCTCTCTTTTTTATTCTCTCTCCACTTCCCTCCCCCTTCTTCCCCTTCTCCTCGTCGGAGCCGCACATACCTCCCACCCCCTTCCCATCTCATCAGGACTGACCACCCCCGAGGCACATCATCCCTCCCTTCGACACATCAGACATTGCCTGTCGCACGCTTGTCCATCATCGCGAATCGATCCGCGCCTGCAATCCACACGCCTGTCTAGTCGCCTGTCCAGCTCCTGCGGGGTCTTTCGTCGAGCTTTCTACTATTTTGTTTTGCCATTGACGCACCTGTTCGTTACCTTCGACGACGCTCTTAATTCATTCGACCCTGTGTTTCCACCACGAGACCCGAGGCCGATACCCAACCAGAGCCCAATCGCGCAATACTCCCCCGACAACGCAGCAGCCTTGACGGTCATCGCTTGTGTCGAAAACTCCTCTCTCCCATCATTCGCTTGAGGTCGAGTTTGGGTCGTGCTGGTCAGCAGTGTGCCGTGCCATCAACAACAAAAAGTTATTTCCTCCGGGCTGGACTCGATTTACGTCTCTACAACAACAAAACCAACAAAAACCCTCAACATCTCACGGCAGCGCCTGACATTGTTTCTGCGAATCTCGCATCAGAAAACCAACCAATTTCCTTTGACTATCCATCATCACTGTCTCGAGCCGATCAAACTTCGCGCGATCCCGCTCTAGATCCGGTCAGACGCGACCGACACTCGTCGTCATCTTCACTCACACATCCTAAATTACCGCCAGGATGTACTCACAACATGCCGCCGCGGGCATGGCCCCCCAAAAGCCAGAGACCTTCATGCTGAGCACCGAGGCCCAGCAAGCCCTCCCCCACGATGCTCAGGTCGCCCTTCAGCAGGTTGACAACCGTAAGTTGCGGACCACCGGCGAGCCGGACTCTTTCGACTGACACCCCCTTCTAGTGAAGTACTTTCTCATTTCCGCTCCCGTCGACTGGCAGCCCGACCAGTACATCCGCAGATTCCTCCTCCCCACGGGCGAATACGTCTCCTGCGTGCTATGGAACAACCTCTTCCATATCTCCGGCACTGACATCGTCAGGTGTCTGTCCTTCAGATTCCAGGCCTTCGGCCGCCCGGTGAAGAACTCCAAGAAGTTCGAGGAGGGCATCTTCTCCGACCTGAGGAATCTCAAGTCGGGAACTGACGCGTCGCTCGAGGAGCCCAAGAGCCCTTTCCTCGACTTCCTCTACAAGAACAACTGCATCCGAACGCAAAAGAAGCAGAAGGTCTTCTACTGGTATAGCGTGCCCCACGACAGACTCTTCCTCGACGCTCTGGAGCGCGACCTGAAGCGAGAGAAGATGGGCCAGGAAGCCACCACTGTCGCCGTCAGCGAGCCCGCTCTGTCGTTCCAGTACGACTCGTCCCAGTCGCTGTACGAGCAGCTCACCAAGGCCCAGCAGGCCAACTCTTCTTCCTTCAGCGCCCAGCAGGTGACTTTCTCCCAGTCCCAGTCCACTTCTCCCGTCATGAGAGCCATGGACTCAATGCCGCCCCCGCAGATGATCCCCCAGTCCGTCGCTCCCATGGCGGACGGGATGGAAGCGATGGTGCCCTACGGAGCGATGGGCATGCACCAGCAGATGCCCCCGCAGCAGATGGTCAAGCGTGAGCCCGACTACAGCCGCGTCCAGTACACCCAGAACGGCGTCCCCATCACCCAGGGCCACCAGAGGCACGCCTCGATGCCCGCCTACGGCCTCGAGTACTCTCCCGCCCCGTCCTTCGTCTCCTCCCAGTACGAGGACTACAGCAACCGCGGCATCTCGTTCGAGCCCATCACTCCGCCTCAGCAGGCTCTCGGCATGGCTGCTGAGCCCGCCTACATCGCCAACGAGGAGACGGGCCTGTACACGGCGATCCCCGACCACATGGGCGGCAACGTCAACGGCCTGAACGGCATGATTCAGCTCCCTCCCTCCAACCTCGCCGGCCCCCAGTTCTCGAGAGCCTACGGCGCCAACAACGTCTACTCTGTGATTGAGGGTTCCCCGACATACAAGCAGAGGAGGCGGCGCTCGTCCATCCCGCCGTCAATGTCGGCAATTGCCGCTGCGACCGCCCAGGCTCAGGCGCAGGCTGCCGCGCAGCAACAGCAGCAGCACCACCACCACCAGCATCAGCACAGACCCTCGGATCTCCGGCGGTCGGTCTCTGCATCCGTCGGCCCTGTCGCTGAGGGCGACGAGTCTGCGGACAACTCCCCGCCCGGCCTCGCCTACAGCAGCTCCGCCATGTCCATGGTAAGCCAGCAGCACAAGGAGATGCTGGACATGTCCCGGCACGGCACTCCGCTGTCCACTGTCGAGGGCAGCCCAGCTCTCAACCCCATGTCCCTCCAGCAGCAAGACTACTCCCACCTCACCAATGACGACTTGACGGGTGATGGCTCTATGAACGGCGCCCCGCGACCCGGCATGCCCGGCCCCAACGGCGTCGTTCGCAGAGCCCGCTCAGCAACCGTCATGGAAATTGGACCCTACCCGCAAAAGTCCCACTCCTGCCCCATCCCCACGTGTGGCCGCCTCTTCAAGCGTCTCGAGCACCTCAAGCGGTAAGAACCAGATCTTATTTTTCATATGTCGTCAACTCAACAAACGACCTGCCTGAAATCTAACCTTAACCTCCAGACACGTGAGAACACATACACAAGAAAGACCCTACATCTGCCCTTATTGTAGCAAGGCATTCTCCAGATCAGACAACCTAGCACAGTATGCCCCATCTTTCCTTGATATCATTTCCTTTGTCATTTCCTTTGTCAGAAGAAGATGTAGTAGTATTGTTGTGTGTGGAGCGAAACCCCTCCCTCCCCAGCGATCAAAACCAACGTCCAAACCGCCGCGACACAACACCACACCGCCGCCATCATCACTACGCTGCCATCAACTTGGGGACGAGACCTGCTGTCGTGCAACACGGACTGACTTGAATGCTCTCACAGACACAAGCGTACTCATGACCGTGGTGAGAACGGCGAGGCTGCGCTCAACTACTCGGGCGAGGAGGAGGAAGAATACTCTGGCGAGGACCAGCTCGGTTCCCTCGAGGAGGCCTCCCCCAGCTCCGAGAACGCCTACGTCACGGCATCCATGAACGGCGTCGCCAACAGCTCGTCGACGCCCACCTCCGCTGGCATGGTGCCGACGTCGACGTTCAACAGCCTGCAGACGCTCAGCATGCCGATGACCATCAGCCAACCGGCAGTCAACGCGAGCGCCATTATGTGAGACGGCGCGTTACGAGCTTTCGCTCTCATTACGACTGGAGTTACGTTTCCTTCGACACGGTGTTCTTTAGAGAGGGGCGGCATGGCTATGACCACGGTTCGGCAAAGGGTCTGGGACTTGAATTTCTTTTCTTCTTGATCCAATTATGGATTTTTCGGCACGCGTTAGCGACTGGACATCTGCTCCTTTGGCACCGGGCGATATTTTCTTCCGTTTTTCCGTTCTGCTTTTCCGCGCGTTCAGCATCAGTCTGGCTGTTTGGCCCAAGACAAAACCAAAAAGGAAACCCGCACACTTAGACACGCGCCTCGAGACTGGGAAGATCTCGAGGCGCGTCGTGTTGTACCCATGGAAAAGGGAGAGTTTTTTTCATGCATGAGCTTAGGGTCGCGATGCGAAGAAGAGAAACGACTCGCACATGTATATATAGTTTGTTTCTTTTCTTTGGTGCTGGAGAGGCATGGTTGAGAAGAAGCAAACTTGCCTGTATGGCCAGATGATACCAGGGTTGAGGGAGAGAACTGTGCCGGCGACTCACAGTCCCGGGCAGCATGTCACGAACAGAGAGGTTTGAATGCTGATATATGTTGATCAACTGCGTGTGACTTGCCGTGATTTATGGTTTGAGAATTGGTTGTGACGCCCATTGTGTTGTATTAGATGGAGTTGACATGTTGACGGTGAATTCTTACATTCTTGAATTAGTAAATGGGACTTTTGAACGCCTAGTATGCATATTCATTACGACTGCCGCACGCGACACTACCGCCTGCCTCCTCTGCCTCCTCCCCTGCCGCCCCTTCCGCCTCTCATCCCGCCGCCGCCGCCGCCCTCGATGCTCCGCACATCCCGCTCGCTCAGCTTCAGCTCGGCGCCCCTCATCCTTCCCACCGACGGCCCGTCGACGCTCCTCTCGCCCCGGGACCGCTTCGCCTTCTTGGGCGCCTCGCGCTCCAGCACGATGCCGTTCTCGCGCGCCTGCGCGCGCCTCTTGGTCTCCCTGCCCGCGGCCTTGGCGTTCATCCCTTTCCGGAACGCCATGGGCATCTTTTCTTGTTTGAAGAGGGAGTCGACGCCGGGGGCGAGGGCCTGCGCGCGCAGGTCCGCCTGGCGCTGGCGCAGCCGGCCCTCGGAGAAGGACTTGAGCGCGCCCGCGGCCTGGGGGTTGGCGAAGGCGGAGGCCGTGTTGTGGCGGGAGAGGAGGTGGGACTCGGAGAGGAGGCGCTGGAGGGCTAGGTCGTTTGCCAGGTTGGACTTGTCGTCCTCGTCGTCGCCCGTTGTCGCGTCGGCGGTGGGGATTAGGGGTTTGGGGTCTGTTTGGGAGGGGGGTTTCGAGGACTGTTTTTTTGGGAGGAGCATGTTAGTTTGTCTGTTGCTGCGAGAGTTGGTGGTAAGGAGGGAAGAGGACGCACCATGAAGGCTTTGAGCTCGCGCTTGCTCATGCTAGCCACGGGGAGCGGCTTCTTGCTGCTGTGGTCCACCACCTCGACGACGGGGTTCTCTTCGTACTCGTCCTCTTCTTCAGAGTCTGTTTTTCGCCATATACCATTAGCACTCTTCCTCTCCTCCCCAGAGGAAAGAATAACATACCGTCTCCAGATAACCCGCCCCATTCCTCCCCCTCGCCCGCGTCCTCGTCGTCCGCGCCGACGTCCTCGTCCAGATCCTCCTCCTCCTCCTCTTCGTCGTCGCTGCTCTCCGCGGCCTTGCTCTTCTTGCTCTTGCTCTTGCTCTTCTTGTCCTTGCCCTTCTTCTCCGCGGGCAGGGGCTCGAACATGGCCTCGAAGTGCCGCCTGAAGATCTCCTGCGGGTCGAGAGCATCCTCCTTCTCTTCTTCTTCTTCTTGTTCGGGTTCTTCCTCGTCGACAGTCTTGCTCTTCTTCGTCTCCGACGGTGCGGCAGCGGCGGAGGTCTTGCTCTTCTTCGCGACCGTCGCGGCCGTGCGCGCCTTGCGCTTTCCGAGGACCGATGCCATTATGGTCTTCTTCGTTTCGTATCTTGGGGGCAGGAGAAGCGGCGGTCGAGGTTTCGCGACGGTGGTTTGTGTTGCTGGTGCGGGCGCAAACCTGGGGGAGAGACGTCAAGCACCTATCCGTAGCGAGCGTAGAGAACTAACTGTCGGTCGCTAGAAATTTTAGCGGGTCCGCTGTTCAGCCTCGCGGGCACTGGAATCCCCCAACTCCATCTTACTGGTCGGGACGCACGCGCGGCGGTCGCGTGGTGGGGGGGTATCCGCGCACCTCTCAGCCTTGGTGGGATTTCCGTACCTAGATACGCTTACATCCCATCCATCACTGCGTTCCAGTTCATTGGACTCAACCACCCCAACTACAAAAACCTACCCAGACAACGCAGCAAGCTAAACAAGCACGAGCACAATCGCGACATGAGACGGAGAACCCAGAGCCAGTAGAAACTCATATTAAGAACAAATGAATAAACCAATCCAAACATCGTCCCTGCTATGCCGCGCGTCGTGCACCCCGCGCCTCAGCGCTCGACAGCTCACGTCCAATGTCTTTTCAGGTAAGGGGTGTTTTGTTGCACAAAGTGATGAAACGAGACCAGAAAAAAACCGATGCAACGATCACAGACGATTTGGCCTCGCGTACGTAGGTAACCAAGCAGCCCTGCCCCCAATTGCGTGGTGCGAAAGCTACGCGCCGTGCTACGCGCCCCAATCGTCACTACATCAGTCTCACCCGCCGGAAGAAGAAAAAAAAAGAACCAACGAACGGAAGGAGAGGGAAGAAAATAAAATTAAACAACCGACTATACAGCTTTGATGATAAACACTGCTTGCTATCCATCCCTGGAAACCCCTCCTGCCGCCAGTTTTCGTCCACATCACTCCCCCGTATCACATACACACACCCCTTTCATACTCCACCGATGACACTCTCTTCTCTGTGAAAAAAATGCTTAGGACCGCGCGGCCTCGAGCTCGAGCTCCAGCTGTCTGATCCTCTCGCTCTGGTCCTGGGACCCGCCGGCGTTGACCTTGCGCTTGAGGCCCTCCACCTCGGCCGACAGCTGGCTGATCTTGTCGTTCTGCTTGCTGATGAGCTTGGTCTGCTGCTCCAGCATCTGTCGGATCTGGTCGAGCGACGACTCGATGTGGCTCGAGGAGCCGGGGGACGGGGCCTGCTTGACGGGGGAGGGTTGCGAGGTGGTCGTGGTGGGGGACTTGATGGCGGGCGAGGAGGCCTTGATGGGGGAGGGGATGCGAGCGGGCTCGACGCGGGCGGGGGCGGCGGCAGGCGCGGCGGCGCGCTGGGCTGGTCTTTGCACCTCCTCGAAGCTGGAGTTGTCGTCCACGTCCTCCTCCTCGGCGGGCTCGTCGTCCTTGAACTTGGAGGCCATGTTGGCCATGGAGGCTTGCTGGTCCTTCATCGAGGGCGGCGGGGAGCGCGACACAGGCGCGGGCTCGGGTGCGGGAGTAGGCTTGGGGGCGGGTTTGGCGGCGGGTGCAGGAGCGGGTGCGGGCGCGGAGGCGATGACGGGAGGCTTGTAGTCGGAGGCAACCTCCTTCGGGGCAGTACCCTCGTACACGCTCTCGAGGTCGATCTTGTTGGGGATGCCGTCCTTGCCCTCGAGCCACTCCTTGGCGCTGACAGCTGGCTTCAGACCGGTGGCAGGAGGGAAAATGTCAGACTGGAAGGTCTCGGCTCTGCGGGGGACGGTGAAGGAGATGGGCTCGATGTAGCTGTCGTTGACCGTCTTGTATGCGCGCATGACCTCATTCTCGTGGACCTATGTGGTGTTAGCCAATGTTCAACGCTGTTTGTTGGCCGTGCCACCCACGTTGATGCCACGTCTGGGGACAAAGGCAATGCCTCTTTGGGGCTCTGCAGACTTGTACTCGCTCAGGAACTCAAACTTGTCGTTCTCGTACTCAAAGTAACGGATGTTGCCGTCACTGCAGCGCGTTAGCACAACACAAAGCATCGGGAGACTGTACAGGACTCACCCCTTTCCTGCAAGGTACAAGCAGTTGGATCCCTCGTCTGTAAACAGTCAGCACCCTGCCTCCCATAGCACCACCACTCCATATACTGACCCCAGAAGGGCATGCAGACACCAGAGATGGAGTCGAGCATGGTGAAGCCGCCAATGGGCTCGTTGCGACCGGGCTCCCACAGCGCGATCTGGCGCTCGCTCATCCTCGAGAAGCCGGCCGTGGCGAAGCGGTTGTGCTCGCCCATCCACACGGCTCTGCTGTTCTTGGCGCCGGGGTGGCCGGGGGCCTCGTGGACGGGTCTCTCGGCGCGGACGTCCCACACGCGGATCTTCTTGTCGCGGGACGTCGTCACCAGCAGCGAGCCGCTGGCGTTCCACGAGAGGCTCTGCACGATGTCGTTGTGCTTGAGCGTGTGGGTCGGGGAGCCGGTGCCAATGTCCCAGAGCTTGATCGTGAAGTCGCCCGACGCGGACGCGAGGATGTTCTCGGCGGCGGGGTTGAAGAGGACCTGCCCGACCTTTCTGTACACCTGATTGTCAGCAACTGCGGGGTGGGGGGAGAGACCGGTTTCTTGATGTGGGTGACGGACCTCGAGTGGCCGGCGAGCCGGCCTACGGGGGAGACGTCGGCGGGCTCCTCGGCATCGGTGTAGAGGGTGAAGTTCTCGGGGACCTGCCAGATGAAGACCTTTCCATCCTCAGAGCCGGACGCGATGATGCGGTCGTTGAAGGGGTTCCTGGAACGTGGGTGGTCAGCATGTCGCGTGCGCGCGGGCGCCGTTGTGGGTAGGTAAGGAGGGACCCGGCGCTCGTGGGATCGGCGTACCAGTCGGTATCCAAGACGGTAGCGGTATGGCCTCGAAACAGCGGGATCTGGTCGGGGAGCTTGCCCTTCTCGCCGAGAGGGATGACGGCGAAGGCACCACCGCCGCCAGCTTCCCAATTGACCGAGAGGTATTCGGGGTTGGCCTAGCACAGAGAGGATTGTCAGGTCAGCTTCGTTCGTTCCCTATGTTGTCTCGGGCCCCGAGAAGAAGGAAGGAGAGAGAAAAAAAAAAGTTGAAACCCCTTACCTTCACCAAGTTGGTATCCCAAGCATTTCGGCTGATGTGAAGGTTGTCGTAGCAGAACTCCTTGCGGGTCGGCTTGCCAAAGACGTGTCCTAGACGGAGGGGAGAAGGTGAGCGTCAGCAAGCCAGCTCTGCTCGAGAGCGCAGCGCAACGCGACAGGAGAGAGAGACCCACGATATTTCGACGCTCGCACAAAGCGGCCCGCCATAGGTAATGATGTGAGATGTTTGGTGGAGGAGGAGAGTAAAACCTGAGAGGTGGGAAGGAGGAGAGAGCGAGGCCAAGATGCTGGCGATAATCAATGCTGTGTGGTAAGAGGCTACGCGACCTTGCGACCGGATGTTGGTGATCCAAAAGGGGAGGATTCGATATAATGAATAGCTCGGAGCTGGTGTTGGCGGGTCCTCCACCTCCCCCGAAAGTGACGAACCCAGCGGCAAGATGGCTGCAGCTGCTGGCCCCGTCGGTACCTTACTGGGTACCTCCCACCGTCGCGGCTGCGCTGGAGCATCATTTCCATTGCTCTGATGGGTACGTACCCACTTCGTCTACAGCCCTGGGGGCGTCTAATGTCTGCTATTGCTGTTCAATTTACAGCATGATGGGTACCTTGTTGAAACTCCCCCAGCCAGCTGCGCCCCGTGGCTCCCCTCCACATCAGCGACATGACGGAGCAGGGGTCCGTCCAAGTTTATGCACATCAGCCGTCGACGAACTCCTGCACGTGATACTCTTCCTCACCGAGGTGAGCGCCACCATCGATGGCGTTCAGTGTCTTTTTAGTTGGCGTCTTTTTTTTTCCCCCCCCCTTAAGCAGAACGAATTTTTCTTGAGTAGAACAAACGCAATAAGTGTCATTCGTAAAGCAGAGTTTTTCATCCTTGAATTTCACACGCAAGTTGACTTTCACACATACGCCAAGGTTCAAGAATAATTGCCTCCCATTTTAGTACTACATGATACGTACAGCCAACGAGGCTACCGACTCCAGAATGATGCTTCCAGAGACTGCGAAAAAGAATCTAAAACAACAACTGCTCAATCTCAACTCAGACCCCTTTGCTTGCTTGCTTGCCATCCAAACCATGCCCAAACGCCGGCCCTACCATATTATTAAACATTGGGTCGAGGACGCTACAGGCAGACACGCACGAGGGTGCTTTTTTTGGTAAGAGCGGACGAAGACACATGATCGTCCGATCACGAACACCTGGCCCAAGAGAATCAAACATCATTCCGTGTCTCCCGTTTCTTCGTGCTCCCATTTCGTGCCGGTCGTGCTAAAATCATCGAGAAAGGAAAAGGGGGTATCCGTTAGTTGAAAGTGCTCTTCGTCCGCGAGTGCACCCGCCGGCCCTCTGCCCGGCGTCGCAGTGCCTCCTCTCGCTTGAGGATGAGATCGCACCACTTGCCCGACTTGCGCGGGCCAGTGCTGTCGTCGTCCGAGCCGCCCTCGCGACCGACGACGTCGGTGAGCGCCTCCATCCAGCCTTCCTTGTCCTCCGCCGTGTCGGCGTAGAAGTCGATAAGCTCTCCGTTGTTGAAGCGGATACGGAAGCCCTCCTCGACGAACATGTAGCCCTCTTCCTCTTCGGCAAAGGCAGACCTCCGGCGTCGTCCGTTCTTGCCAGTGGTCTCCTTCTCCGTCAGGGCACGCCGGTCGTCAATGAGGCGCTTGGCGTTAGCCAGGTTGATGGTGGCGCGGGGCTGGCGGGTAGCCTCGTGGTAGGCGGTCAGCTTGGTGCCAATCAGCTTAAAGTATCGCCGACGCCAGTACTGTTACGATGTTAGCACGCCGGAAGAAGAGAGATGCATCAGAAGTGGTACTTACCGGGCAATCACCACCCTGCTGGCTCAAGTGACCCTCCCAGTTCTTGGCGAGCCGCTCCTCGGCAGCCTTGAGCTCGCGGATGCACGAGTTCATGCTCTTGGGCATGTCGTCCTCGGTCGCGCCCTTAGGGCGGGGAACGAACAGGAGCTGAAGCTCGAGCTTGCCGATCTTGTAAGGGGCACGGCGGACAACGGCGGTGTTGCCGCGCTTGCTCTTGACGCTAGAGGCGAAGGCAGCCTCCTCTGTAGCCCACTCGTTGAAGCAGGCAACATCCACGACGTACGGGCGACCGTAGCATCGAGACTCGTGCTCCTTGAGGCAGACGTACGAGCGGGCGAAGCTGCCGTCCTCTGCAGCGAGGGGAGACAAAAGGTCCCAGGCGGTGGGAGCGACCTTCATCTGTCTCGCCTGGGCCTCGCGCTGCTGCGCCGCCACGCGCTCCTCTTCCTCGCGAGCGCGCAGCTCCATCTCCTTGCGCTTCTTGGGTGACGCAAACACCCTGCTAAAGGTAGACGTCTTGGGTTTCACAGCCTTAGTGGGGGACTGAACGACAACCTTCTTCGGCAGAGGCTTCTCCAGCTTGACGTTGAGGGTAAGCTGGAACTCGAGGTCGTTGGGAACCACGAGCTCAAACTCTTGACCGATGGGAGCGTTGCGCGCGAGCTCCAGCCAAGCCGTCGTGACACAGTGAACGCCGTTGTCGAGCGTCAGGCTGAACCAGGTCCGTTCATCTAGCGAGAGTCAGTGCCATGTCCGCAGTCCCGAGGGAGCGATACTTACTTCTAGGAATGGGAAGGTCTAGGTCCTTGACGCCGGTCACCTTGACGAAGAGCCTACCACGTTCGCCGCTCTCCTCGGTCGCCAGCTCGGGGTTGAGGTCCTCCTCGGCCAGGGGGTTAAGGGTCTGAGCGTTGCTCTCCTGGCCAGGCAGGGGAGGGGCGGGTCCGCTGGTGTTGGCACGTCGTCGGATGCTCTTCTGTCTCGGCCTACCGTTCCACGGCTCGACGGTCCACGACTGCGGGCGGTCCGCCTTGATGGGAGAGTTGCCGGCTGACCGTGTCTTCCACAAGTCGGCCGATTCCTTATCGCTCGCCGTGACCAGTTTCGTGTTCTGGCGCATGAGGTATCCGCGCTGATTTCGAGACTTGATGTTAGCATTCTGTGATTCTGTTTCTGCTGCAATGATCTTGCGATTCGCTGTGGCCGACTTAGACGCTTGTCTGGTGGGGCTTGTAATGCGAGATGCTTCATGGACTTCATGGAGTTGTTGGGAAAAAGCAACCTTTTGTTGTTCAATGACGCGGTCAAAGTCTTGGTCGAGGCTGAGACCAAAGTCGAGGTCCAGCGTGAGGCTGCGCTTCTTGAAGCTCGGGTGTCGCTGGGCAACCACCTCCTCCTCGCCAATGTCTGGCTCTCCGGCGAAGTCTCTCGACAGCCTGTTGCGATGGCGCTGAGGAATAGGGGGAATGTCGGGCACCTCGCGACTAACTTGACGCCGGGCTTCCCTCATGGCAATGATGTCGGAGGGAGTGTTGGATGGCCTGGTCTTGAGCTTCGAGCCAGAGGCCTTGATGGTTGCCTGCCTCTCGGGGATGGCAGGTGACTCCAGAGGCTCTTCTTCGATGGGCTCAGGAAGATCCTCGAAGATGGACTCGTCTTCCTCAGAGTCGGGCATCGGACGATGGATGACGGACTCGGGCGTACCGGGTTCATCGTAATCATACTCATCGTCCGGCTCTCCCCAACCAGAGCCGTCGTACTCGGGCTTGGAGAGAGGCTGCTGAGGAGTGCTTGGGCGCGCCTGGGCCGGCAAGTCGGTCATCTTGGGCGGCGGTTGGAGATCCTCCAGGTCTGCAGCGGAGGGCTCGGGAGGCGGCGGCAGCATGAAGGACTGCAGGCCCTTGGAAAACTCGTTGTCCTTGCCACCGTCCTTCATCTCAGGCAGAGTCGACTTGAGATCGGCGAGGGGCTCGGCCTTCTTCTCCGGCTCGACCTTCTTCTCCGGCTCGGCCATCTTTTCTGGCTCCGGCTCCGGTGTAGGCTCTTTCTTGACCTCAGGCTCGACGACCGGCTCCGGCTCCGGCGTCGGCTCCTTTGCAGGGGCTTCAGTCGGCGACGCGATGGGTGACGAGTGGTCAGATGCGCTGCCAGCCTTGTCGGACTTGAGCTCTAGAGGTCTTATCTCAGAGGCGATGTCGAAGGACTGGAAGTCCGGCATGGCCTGCATAGGGCTAGCGGCGCGGGGAGTGAGGACCTCCTCGTCGACCTGGGTGACCTCGGGCACGCGAGCCGGGCCGTCAGAGTAGTGGCTCGCCGAGTCAGATTCATTCTCGTCCAGCTCGGAGCGAGCGTAAAAGTCCGTGATTGAATCAGTGTCCGCGTCTGTGTCGTCATCACGGTGGATGATGACACTGCCTTCGTCGTCCGACAAGTCGGAGATCTCGTCTTCCAGAATGGAATCCTCCTCCGTAGACGGGATAGGCACGTCCGGGTCGATGGGCAGAGGGAGGCGACGCTCTGGGCTGGGGCGCTCGGGACTAGAGCTAGGCGCCGGCGACGAGAAGTAGTCGCCGTCCTGTGCGGTTTCGCCAGTGTTGACGCGGCGCAAGATGGACTCGCGGGTGATGCGAGAAGGCAGCTCGTAGTCTTCGAGAGCAGAGATATCGCCAATGGTGTCATCCTCTTCGGCCTCGATCATGCTTGACTCGGCGGTCTCGGTCTCCGACGAGGGACTCTGGAACCTATCTCGCTGCGCGCCACGTCGCAAGCGGCGCTCCCTTTGCTGCTCGCTGGCGGACTTGTGGTCATCAGACAGCATCATAAGCTTCAGCCTCTCCTCGAGCGACATCTTTCCGTTGCCGATGCTCTGAATCTCCGACTTGCTGATAGCAGCCGGGGGCGGCGACGGCAAGCTACGGTGGGCGCCCAGCATGCGCTCGGCGGTCGCCGACAGGCCGGGTGACCCACGGGAGTCGCTGCGGGAGAGCGGCGAGCCACCCATGCCAGGCAGAGGCGGCAGGGGGCGGTGATCCGAGGTAGAGGAATCAGACCGCACGTGCTCCATCCTGCTGCCAGCGCGCGGAGGCAGAACCTCGGGCATGGGGCTGCTCTCGAAGGGGTCCTCCATACGGTCCGCAGACTGCCTCCAGTCGTCAGGGCCGACGACGGGTGTCTTGTCAGTGTCCTCCAGAGAAGCGTCGAAGCTGTCTTCTCCAATGTCGTGGTCACCGAGGTGGTAGTGCTCGTCGTCATCATCCTCATCATCCATGGACTCGAAGCTGCCCTCGCGCGAGTTGGATCCGATGGAGGAGATGTCGGGTGTGGCCATCTCGTACTCATTGATCTGAGGGGGAGCGGCGTCAAAGGTTACGCTCTTGGCGTGACGGTGCAGAGACTTGCCCGAGGGGAGCTCGCGGTCATCGAAAGAAGTGTCTGCCGACCACGTGCCGGTCTCCGGGTCGAAGCTGCTCTTGAAGTTGCTCCTCGAGAGCGAGGACTTCATCGGCGAGGCACCCTCCTTGCCCGGGCTCTTCGGGGGGCTGGAAGCGGTGGCCGGCATCGGGGTGCAGCCGGCTGAGGCCTTGGTAGGGCTCGCAGTCGGTGTGGTGAAGATGGGGATGCTCGACTTGCTGCTGTTGTTGCGCTGGTGGCCGAAGCCTCTATTCAGAGAGTCGGAGGACCGAAGCCCGTTTATGATTGTTTGGGTGCCGTTTGTGCCATAGGCACTGCTCTGGTGCTTAGCGAGAGGGCGTTCGATGTGAGGCACCTTGGTGGGGTCGTATTCCTGCTTCTGCTCGAGAGCGAGGATATTGCTATTCTTGACGCGCGAAGCTTTCTGGAGGCGCTCGATGGATGTGCGTCGCGTCGGCGAGGGCGAGCCGTGGCGACCGGCGTAAAGGTTGCTGTTGTCTGTGCTGATGGAGTCCAGGTTGCGCTTCTGCCAGAATAGCCTGGGCGAGGTTGCCGTCTCCAGGGGAGACGACTGGAATGGTGACGAGTCGGTGTTCAGAGTCATCTTCTGTACGAGGCGATTGTTAGACGGAATTCTAGGCCGGGGTGCGTGTCTGAGACACGGTCCGCTTACCTTGGATGGCTGCTTGAAGCTGGGCGAGTTCCTTCTGTGGTCCGAAGGGGACAGCTCAGAGAGGGCGCGAGGGACGCCGGGCGACGGCTTGGGAGGGGGAGAGCCCGATGATCCTGTAGAGCCCTTTGAGATGCGCAAAGGATGCACCTGATGTGGGTTGTTAGAGGGGGGAAGTTATGGAGGAATAGAGACGACTTACAGGTTCCTCGGAAGACGCCATTATAGTTGATGTTTCTCTAGCTGCGCAGGCGCATCGGGAGAGAACAAACTGAGTAGTGGTTGATAAGATCGAAGATCAGAGTTCGCAGGGTATTCCGTAGTCGAGAAGGCTCGGTTGGGGTGCGAATCTTGTCCTTGGAGGTGATCGTCGTAGAATTCGGGGTCGGGTTGCAAGACACAAATGGGAAAACGCGTTGCGTAGGTGAAGGTCTATTAGAATGAATGTTGGGCGCTTCTTCTGTCGCCTTCGTCGGTAACTTTTTTTTTCTTGTCCTCTTCTCTCCTGGCAATTCAGATTCCGGTCGGGTTCATAATCGAAGGGTCGGTGTGGTTCGCAGACTGGAATGGGGTGAACAGAGGGGAGGGGGTGTCGGAGGCGCGGCGGTAGGAGGAGGGTCGCAAAACAACAGGCAACACACACGCACACACACGCACACGAAGGGAGGAAATTTCAAAAAAAAGGCGATGCCGCCGAAAAAAATATGACAGCGACAATAATCAGCGTTCCTGACGACGGGAAGGGTGGTGGATAGAAAGCAACAACAAGAATAACAGTCGTGTTGTTGCTCGGTGTGGTCGAGTGTTGTTTAAGGGCAGGCGGCGGTTGCAATCGACGTTGAGGCGGGGATGCGATGATTGGTGCGCGGGAGGAGAGGAGTAAACAAACAAGGAAGGCAGCTCTTTGTCGGCAGCGTTGCTCCTGGCGACGTTGTGTTTAGTGCCATTTTTTGCGCTGGCAGGGGCGGGGGGGAAAGCTTTCGGACGAGGGGTCGGTCGCGGCTTCCTAGCCTGTAGGTTGTAGGTGCCAGGTACCTCCCTATACTATACTTGCGTACTAACTAGTAGGTACCTGGGTAGCGCAGGTTGGTGCTGGCGGGCATCCCACAGTGGATGGGGGAGCCCAATGAAGGTGTGAGCTGGAGGTGGGAAGCCGGGGTGGGCTAGGTGGCTTTGGGCGGGCTTCTGCTGCACGTGCCCACTCTTTCTGTGACGCTGAACAGCGGCTCAGCGGGCGAGTAGCAAGCCAGAGCGCCCCCAAATGCCGGCTATGGGCCACTAGAATGATCGTGTTTGCTATGTTATAGGTGCTGCCATGGATCGCATCAGCATCAGCGCCTGCAGGGAGAAGAAGCAAGCAACAGCAGGCATCCGGTGGCTAGTGGAGGATACCAAGGAAGAGCGACCTAACCTCTTTGCTGCATTATTATCAACAAGAACCTGCTTTTTCCTGCTGTTGTTTTGACTACCGGCGTGATTCGCCTGGCCAACCAACCGACAGCAGCTGTTGGGAGAACATGGGTTCTCTCTGATCGTTCTCCTCGCAACTTGGTCTCCTTCCTCTAATACTCATCGCAAGTCGTCTTCTCGCAAGTTGTCGATCACCTCCACCCCCTTGCCAGCTCGTCTACTCTCGGCACAGGATGTCGTGCTTTTTCGCTCCGTCTAGTGTCCGCGGTCATCATCGTTTCGTTTCCGATGGGTCCTCTAGTCTGGTGGGCTGTTTAGCCTCTGGGCTGGATGGATGGATGGAGCTGCCCTACGATACTCCAGACTAATACCTCCTGGTACATGCTCCTGGGACATACCTAGGTTGCCAGGGGGTACGTATTGCGTGTGATGTTGCTGGAGTATCACGATCCCTCCGAGAAACGGATACGCCCTTCCGGCTTATCACACTTGTTTCTCTTGTCTGCATCCCGAGAGAGTGTGTGTGTTGCCTAGCTGCAGCTGGCCTTCCACGCGGCGTGTTCCCGTAAGTTCTCGCTAGTTCGAGTCGTAAAGAGAACTGCTGCAGTTTCGTCCATGTCTCTATTTCCCCCTTTTGTTGGCGTCGAGTTTACCTTTCGACTGTAGGGTTATCACATGTAGCCGCAGCCCCCGAGTGATCGCCCGGACTTTGCTCCTATCAACAACCTAAACCTGCCCGGCCCAACCGCACCGTCTCGTCCCCGCCCCCGCCGGCGCAAAGCTATCGACTTTCGAAGAGGGGGAGAAAGCCCATGGATGTGTACCGCAATCGACTTCCCCGTGGCCCTGTCAACATGCCCAGGTCCCAACATCCAACATCCATGACTCCGGCCGGGTTCTTCTTCCCCGTCCACTGCTGAGCCAGGTGCACCAGATGCTCCTCCCCATCTCTTGCCCCTCCTCCTCTATTCTCTTCCTTCCTTCGCGCAGCCCCCAGCAAGAGAGGGGGAGATCGGAGGAAGAAGGGGAGAAAAGATGCCCGGTCTGAGGCATACAATCGATCGTGCATCTACACGTACATATGTACGTAAGTACGGAGTCCCATCTCGCAGCATCCCCCTCTTTCTTCTTGCAACGGAGGCCCCGTTTTCTTTGGATCGTATTCTTCTCTCGGGCCCGGCACCGCGAAAGAGGAGCCGCGACGTTGGCAGGTCCCATCGTGCGTTTTACCATCGGAAACCATGTCATTGTTGTTGTTGTTTTTGTTGTTGTTTTCACCCATTCACCCACCCATCCCTCACTCTCCCTTCCAAGTCTCCTTTTTTTTCTCCCTCCCCTTCTAGCGCCGCGCCGCCCGTTGCTGGTCGCACCGCGGCTGAAACGAGATCAACAACAAGCGGCCATTCGCACGGTCGCCTGCTTGATGTGACTGACGCCTGTCATCCCAACAGCTTGTCGAGAGGAAGACTAGCAGTCTACCGTAGTGTAGATAGTTTTTAACTTTTTATACGAACTGCCTGTCCGCCTGCTTACTGCTGCTGCTGCTCCAGCTTCTCCTGCGCCCTATTCCACTCCACGCACTCCTCGAGCTTCACCCCGTTGCCGCCGAAACAGTCCAGCGCGCTCCCGATCGTCAGGTCCACCTTGCCCCCGCTCAGCCTCTTGACCATCTCGAGGTCTTCGAGGTTCCTGCCGCCGCCCGCGTACGTCACGGGCAGGCTGCACCACTCCGCCAGCCTCTCGACGAGCCTCTCGTCGATGCCCTTCTGCAAGCCCTCGTTGTCCGCCGCGTGGATGAGGAACTCGGAGCAGTACGGCTCCAGCTGCTTGATGGACTCTGTAGTTTTCGTTCGTATGCGTGAGTGAGCGATGACTTCCAAAAAAAAAAAAAAAAAAATATCGGCCTAGTGAGCGAATGCAGCCAGCGGAAACCCACCTTGGTTGACCTCCATGTCCGTGATGGTCTGCCACTTATTCATAGCAACGAACCACCTATCCTCCCCGCGCCGGCGGCAGCTCAGGTCGATCACGAGCTTCCCCCTGTCCCCGCCCAGCGCCTCGAGCACCGCGTCCAGCCTCTCCTGGCTGAACCTCCCCTCGGGGAACAGGTAGCTCGTGATGATGACCTTCTCCGCGCCGGCCTCGATCCACCCCCTCGCGTTCCCGTCGCTGATCCCGCCGCCGACCTGCAGCCTCCCCGGCCACGCCGCGAGCGACTCCCTCGCGGCGTCGGCGTTGCCGCCGCCCAGCATGATCACGTGCGCCCCGCGCAGGTCCGCGTCCCGGTACAGCCGCGCGAAGTGCGCCGGCGGGTGCGGCGAGACGAAGTTGGTCTTGAGCTCCGACGTCGCGCTGTCCAGCGTGCCGCCCACGATCTGCTTCACCTGCCCCGCGTGCAGGTCTATGCACGGCCTGAATCGAGTCATTTTGGTGTACGTGTGTTTGTGCGTGTATACGTATATGTGTGTTTTTCTGGGTGGGTTGTTTGTAAAAGAGTTGCCGTTTTCGAGATGCGTCACCGAAGATGCTGAACCCCTCCTGTTCGAAGTTTTGTGTTGGATGGTGGGGTTCGCTCCCGGTACCGGCTTAACCTTTTGGCTGGACGTCCAGGAGTTGTAGTGTTCAGGAATCACACCAACAACTACTTGTTCAGTGTAATGATTTCATCGAACTGACTTCAATCCAGGCTAAATATTACAGGGCTATTTTGAAACTAAATGCAATGTTCAATCGGCTTCAGCAAGATCAGTGATGCCGTCCAGGCTGTTATGGAGAAACATGACGTCAACCTTGACACCCCCCAAACGAGACCGTCTGTCAAACAACGAAACTTCCCATTTCACAAATCATATTTGTCCCATGTTGCAAGAAATGGGGAAAATGACCAATTGTCCATTTCCTCGATTTTCCATACCTTCTGACGAGACTTTCATGGGCTTCCGATGGCCAAAATCGATACGACTAAAGAATGACCCACCCCTTCCCTCCGAGGGTACTAGTACTCAGAAAGTCGCTCGCTTACTCAACAAACACCGGCTGTGTGTTCTAGTGGATTATGATTTCTCGTTCACAAGTATGTGCACTTGATCCCGAGAAGGTCGCAGGTTCGAGCCCTGCCACGGTCATAGCAATCTCTTTTTGCATCTTCTGCATGTCTCACTTTCTTTTTCTCTCGTACTGCTTTCTTTTCCTTTTCGATCGTGTGATATTTTCCTTCCAAACTTCTTCTCACCTGTGCCTGTGCCTGTAAGGCAAGGTACCTCCGGTACACTAACCTGAGGGTACCTAGGCCGGACCGGGCTGGTTTCAATGGAGCTGAGAACGAGCGAGATCGCTAAAACACGCAGTACATCTACCCACCGACCCCCTGACTCTGGACTCGAGATGTTGGGCTTTGCGGGAGTAAATACAACAGTCAATCTGATCGACCACTCCGGAGGCAGATCGTGATAACAACCGTCGGGGCCAGTAGAAACCAATGACCGTCTCCACCGACAGCATTCGGGGTAAATAAGGGGGATATCAATATAAACGCGTCCTAGAGGGGACCTAATCCTACAACTCGCACATATTAAACACACATCTTATACCATACAACATAACCCACAAACACAAAGGGGACCACACATCCAAACTTCGTCAAGACGTCAACAGATCCCAAGGCCCTCCAAACAGCCAATCCCTTTTAATAGGTACCCCATCCAAAACCACCCTCCTCTCCATATCCATACACAGAAAAACACCCCTAATCGTAGAAGTACATCCTCACCCAAGCAGGACATCAATCCTATCCCTAGCAACGGCGTCCCAGACCCTCTGCACGACGTGCCCCAGCCCGCGGCGGTAGCACACGCCGCCCACCCTCTCGACCCACAGCACGTTGACGAAATCCACGATCTCGTCGTCGTCCATGTTGTCCCGGAACGCCTCGGCGTCGAACACGTGGCTCCCGCCCCGCTCGCTCGCCGTCGACACGGCGACGAACTCCAGCCTCTCCTCCCCGCCGTGGTTCGCCCCCTGCAGGCCCAGCCAGCTGTCGTGCGCCGTCACCACGCCGCACCACTTGCCGTTCCGCGACCAGATGTTGCCCACCGCCAGCGGCACCCCGTAGCCGCGCCCCGGCGCCACGAGGCCCGTCAGCGCGCCGGGGCCTCCGCCGGGGCCTCCGCCGTTGGCTGCTGCCGCGGCGGCGGCTGCGGCCTTGCCCTCGGGCGGCGCCGCGTTCCTCGCCATGGCGAAGTCCACCTCCAGGAAGGCGACGGTCGTGCTGAATGACAGCAGCGTTGCGCTCATCGAGTAGTCCACCGCCGCGGCGGGGTCCGGCCCGTTGACCTCGCCCACGGGCACCGGGTACCGGAAGATGACCTCCGGGTCCCCGGAGTACCTGAACCCGCCGCCGCCGCCCCGCGACCACCCGGGCGGGAGCGGCTGCGTCCTCCTGTGCCGGCGGTCGCGGTACGCGAACCCGTCGTTGGGCAGCCGCGTGTACGTAGCGCGGTCGGTGAGTTCGTAGCTGACCAGCGGCCGCAAGCGGAACGCGTACGGGCTCTTGAAGCGCTTGTCGAAGGCACCCCGGCGCCCCACCGACGGCGGGGCGTCCTGGACGTAGTCGGCCGCGGCGCGCCACAGGGTCATGTCAGCGGAGACGCCGTCGTAGTGCCAGCCGAGCCAGCTCCACGACGGCAGCGGGTTGAGGCCCGTGACGGGCTGGACCATCATCCTCCGCCTGATGGTCGCGCGCGGCTGCCACAGCATGGCCATGTCGAGGAAGCACACGGGCATGCCGAAGACGAAGCCGCCGGCGAAGGACCTGGACAGCACCGTGGTGACGCCGCGCAGGGCCCGCGTGGTGTCGGACATGAGCGTGACCCGCCTCGCGCTGTAGTCCATGGCGATGCGCGCGTACTCGTCCATGTCGGGCCATACGGGGTGCAGGAACGCTGTGGCGGCGGGGAAGGTGCGGTGGATGCAGGGCTGGTGCTTGTTGGCGCCCTTGAGGATCTTGCTGAACCTGCCTCCGGCGCCCGGCGACCCCTGCCACACTTCGCAGTGGCACTCCCACGTCACCGAGTCTTCAAAGACGAAGATCTTCCTCCGGGAGTACATGCCCTCCTGCACGGTCCACGCCCTGCTCGCCCAGCGCGAGGAGAGCACGAGGTCCTCGTGCTTGGTCTTGCCCGGTCCGCCCCTCGGCGGCGGGGTCCTCCTCAGCAGGCCCGTCAGACCGGCCTCGGCATCTCCGGCGGCGGCAACGATGGTAAGGTAGGCGTTCGCGTAGATGTAGGCCATGTTCTTGACGTGTTCCTCCCTCTCGACGTCATCGTCCTGAACGATGCAAAAGCGGTCGACCCACAGGTACTTGATGCCCAGCTTCCGGGACAGCCACATAGCGTCGAGGATGGTCTGGGGGATGTCGGCGTCGTCGAGGCTGGCGGTCAGCATATCCAAATTCTCCCTCAGAGTCTCGACGGGGCCCCTCGCGCTCGGCAGCGGCGGCTCGTATACGTAACTCAGGGCGATGTAGCGATCCGTCGCCCTCGCGCGGACGAGGCAGCGGTTGACCGAGTCGATGAGCCATAACGGGCGCCACGTGTCGGCCGGGGGGCCGGAGCAGTGGTCCGGGTGCTCCGCGTTGCAGGTGTCGAGCCACTCGCGCACGCGGGCGACGGGGTTGAACTTGCTCGCGGTGGATGCGGACGAGGCGCGCCGGGAGGGGACAGGCCCAGCGGGCTCCCTCGCCGTGCGCGCCGTCCAGGTGTTCATAAGCCGCTCCGTGATGCTCTGCCGTCTGTTGACGCCGTTGGCGTTGTTGACTTCGCTCGGCACGCCGCTCTGGCGTCGGACGTGGCTCGTGGTGGTGTCCGGCGCAGCGCTGTGCCGTTTTACATCCCTGAATGGCGGGCTCTCCCTGTCGCTGTCCCTCTCTCGATACCGATCTCTGTCGCGTTCCCTTGGGATATCCCTCTCCCTATCTCTGTCTCGGTCTCTGTCCCTGTCCCTGTCCCGATCACGATCGCGGTCCCTGTCTCGATCTCTGTCGCGATCCCTCTCCCGTTCCCGCTCACGTAACTCCCGCTCACGGTGCCTATCGACACGAACGTCCCTTTCCCTGCTCCCCCGCGGTCTCGGTTGCGGCTGTAAATGCGGTGGCGGCGGTGCTGCCGGTAGAGGCGACGGTGGTGAGTACTGCTGCCGGCGGTAGTGGTGTTGCTGCTGCTGGTGGTGCGGTGGTGGCCGGCGCTGGGGCGGGGGAGTCGCGGCTCTATATCCGCCGACGTCCTCCTCCTCGTCCGACATCGACGACTCAGAAGATACATTGTCCGGTCGCAGTACTCCTCCTGCACCTGCAGGACCTGCACCCGCAGGAGGCGGCGGCGGTGGCGGCGGCGGTCCTGGTGCTGCTGATGCTGGTGTCGTTGGTCCCCCAGGTGGTGGTGGTGGTGCTGGCGGTGGTGGTGGTCCTTGTCCCCACGCCGGACTGCTGCCGCGGGCGGACGGGGGCTTGTGCTCCATCTAAACGTTTTGCGTGTTCCGAGCAGACGACAACGGACGGACAGCTCTCTCTCTCTCTCTCTTTTCAGATGCAGAAAGACAAAACGAAAAGAAAGAGGCCACACACAAAACACCGCGTGGCAAAGTCGGACCTTCCCTCCCTAAGAAGCTGCGGCTGGTGCTGGGCGGCTGTTTCCTTCCTTCCCCTCCTACCCCCCCTTGCGCCAACGACGGAGACGCTAAAAGCAAATATACGGAAAGAAAAAGGGAAGAAGCGAGAGCTCTGCAGAGAGGTAAAAAGAAGAGATGAACACAAGCCAAAAAAGAGCTGAATAGAAGTCGAGTAGAGTTTGCGCTTGTTCGGTCGGACGTCCCCCTTCTTCCCCCCTGCCTATCTTAGCAAGGTACAGTACCCTTAAACCACCCAACAGCAACCGCACAAGCAGCCGTGCGGACAAGCAGCAAAGTCGTTCGGTCTCGGTCCTCCGAACGAGAGAACACACACACACGACCCTTGCTCCCCTTGCCGAAATGCCCTCTGATCGACAGCGCGATGCCGTCAATACGCAGCGCCGATGGATGCGACCGGGAATCGACCAAGATCGGCCCGGAAATCGATGGGAGACGGGGTTCGATGCGCGTTGCGACAGGTGAGTGAGTGAGTGAGGGGACATGCGAAAAAAAGGAAGTCGTGAGACGACGCGACGACTACTCCATATGTAATAGGTAGTGGCCGGTAAGTGAGAAAAAGAGAGAGAGGGTACGACGACATGAAGAGGAGGGCGGCCCTGACAGGTGAGAGGTCGGCGCTCCGCCACCCCACCCCCGGCCCGCCCGCCGACCCAACCTCGATCGCTCTTGCCTTACCTTGGGTCGTCAGTGTCTACCTTCCCCAGCCACCTCTTATTACAGCCAAAATTTAATTTGGGAGATATTGTTCATCACCCGGTCCTCTACCCAGTATCCAACATCCCCTCCAGCCACAAATACGTAGCTAGGCGTCCCTATGTCAAGAGCTTAATAGGTTTATTATTGTCTCTCATTATTGTTGTTGTCGTTGTCGTTGTCCGTCGTTGTTGTCATCGTCGTCGTCGTCCGTCGTTGTCGTCCGTTAGCACCTCATCCGCACCAGATTGCGATTGACAAGCCTCCCCATCCTGCAGGGCCATTCCCTACACCAAATTCCCACCCGTGCCACCCAATTCCGTGGCATCGCAGCCCGACGTCGGTGGCACATCCAAGACAAGACCACGCGCCTCGGTCCGTGCCATGTTCGCTTCCAACCTGTTTAACCAAAACTCGGGTCGTTCAACTACCTAAAGAGATGTTATTCGTTACCCCCTCCTCTAGTATCCGACACGCCCTCCAGCCACGACTATGTAGCTAGGCGTCCCTTAGTTAAGTCCCACATACGTTATCATTATCGTCTCTCATTATTGTCGTTGTCGTAGTCGTCGTTGACAGACGCCACATAAAGGCATTTCCAAGCATGATGAATGAGTGACCTGGTGTGTTGTGTGTGGTAGTAGTCGGCCTCCCTCCCCCTCTACTTTACAATAATGACGGACGAGAACGACGGACGACGACGGACGACAATGACGGACGACGACGACGACAATGACGGACGACGACGGCAACAACAACGACGGATCAGAACATCGTGCTCACATCTATTAAAATACACTTCGTTTTGCTAGTCTAACAAATTCGCGGCGCTTCTTCCCTCGCCGCCGTGCGATCCACGATAGAGCCGTCACCTCTTCATCCCCTTGCCCTCCGCCTCCACCCCGACTATCCGTCATCTTTCGACTGCCTCTGTGGGCTCAATATCTGGCCCTTCGTGGTATTTGTTGTATCGAGTGCCGTCCCGCCGTAACCTTTACACATTTCAAAAGCCTCCCAGTTCCGTTACGCCAGTAAAAATGCAGCACTCCCAAATGACTTCGCCGTCGCCAGCCCACGCTTCGAATAACGCTACTCCTCGTCGCTCTGTCCTCCGTTGCTTCCGCCGTTCGTCTCCTTGGCGCCGTTGGAAGCCGAAGAGATGAGCTTGATCCGCGTGCCCGACGGCGCTGGCTGCGGCGTGCCCACGCTGGCACTCATGCTCGGCGCTGCGGAACCCTCCTTGGCGCTGTCGCCGCCCTCGAGCTCCCGCAGTTCGGGGTGCTTCTCGAGCTCCTTTTCCAACTCCTCGTGGAAAAATTTCTGCGCCAGTGTCAGTCAGTCAATATTCTGCTTTTAGTGACTCGTTCTGCCTCGTTCTGCCTCGTTCTGCCTCGTTCTCACTCGTTCTCGCTCGTTCTCACTCGGATGGCTAGTCTTACCTGAAGAACCTGGGCATCCTGGTAGAGCAGCGATGCCTCCTCGTTGTAGGTCTGGCAGTTGTTGAACATCAGGTCGACGTCCTTGCGCATGTCGCTCAGGCTGTGGTACTGATTCTTCTTGATCTTGACGTCGATCTGCTTCATCGAGATGGGGTTTTGGATGATCAGGTAGTAGTCGGCATAGTCGCGCTTGGGGGGGAGCATTAGGAATGGCCCAATGATGATTCGCTTGCCAGCCACAGACTCGTCCTCGTCCTCCTCTGGTGGCTCGGGGTCGTCCACTTCGAGGTTCATCATGCCGTCGTACAGGGTGCGTAGGCTTGCCTGGAGAATGGGACGCTGCTGGGGAGACACGCGAGGTCCGTCGCCACCGCCGGATGTCGACACCGCCTTGGGCCTGCCTTGAGGGCCGCGACGCTTCTTCGCCGGCGGCTCGTCGTCGCCATCCTCTGCCTTCCGCTTTTCCTGGTTCTTGCTGCCAGGCTTGCGGCCACGCTTCTTAGGCGTCTCCACCTCTTCGGTGCTGGCGCGGCTGGCGGACGGCGAGGCCTCTGCGGCATTCATAATTGCCACCCTCTTGAGCTTGTTCGTTTCTCGCTTGTCCTTGCGGGCCTGCTTGCGAGCGGCTGCTGCCTCCGGAGAGTCCTCATCGTCATCAACGGCCATGAGCCACTGCTCTTCCGTGAGGCCGTCGTCGTAGTGGACCTTGGTCCGCTCACGAGCGCCACGTCCGAGACTCGTTTCTTCCTGCTCCTCCACCGGGTTCCCGTCGCCGAGGTAGATGTCTGGGAGTTCGTCCTCGGCCATTAGACGGGGCTTGCCCTTCGCACCAGGGCCCTCGCCGTAGGTCGGGTCCTTCTTGCGCTCCTCATCCAGCTTCTGGAAGACGACAACCTCGTCGTCGTTACGGGCCAGGAGCAGGTTGAGCTCCTCGTCGTCCATTTCATCCTGGTCGCCCGTCTCAGCCATGTCGGCTGTTTCCAGCAGGGTTCGCAGCATGGCATCACGATCCGTCTCGGTGGACTTGTTGTCAAAGCGACCGGCCTGAATGACCTTGCCGTCCATGTCAAGCTTGAACCTAGCTCTCTCCAGGATCTTCTCTTCAACCGAGTTGGAACTGATGAGACGCAGGATTCGCACCTCGTTCTTTTGTCCGATACGATGCGCACGATCCTGAGCCTGCAAATCCTGGTGGGGGTTCCAGTCAGAGTCGTAAATGATAACCGTATCGGCGGTCTGAAGGTTCAGACCGAGACCACCAGCACGGGTTGACAGCAGGAACATGAAGTACTCCGAGTCGGGAGCGTTGAACTCGCGCAACAGGTCGGAACGCTCGTCTGATTTGGTCGTACCATCCAGACGAAGGTATTTGAGGTTGCGGTATCTGAGGTAGTCCTCCATGATGTCCATGATGGCCGTCATCTGGAAGAACATGAGAACGCGATGCCCGGTGGCCTTGTACTTGGGCAGGATACGGTCCAGGAGCTCGAACTTGCCTGCCGTTCTCCACAGCAGGTCGTTGCTGATGCTCATGGGGTTCAGCAGGTTTTCGACTTCGCCGAAGACGAACGGGTGGTTGCAGAGCTTGCGGAGCTGCATGATCATGTTGCTGAGACCACGAGCACCCGTCTTGCCGCCCTGGCCGTCGCTGACGAGAATCTTGTTGTGCGTCACCATCTGCTTGTACAGCTTGCTCTGCAGCGCCGAGAACTTGCACTTGATGACCTTTTCTGTCTTGTCCGGCAGGTCCTTTTCGACGTCCTTCTTCAGACGACGCAGGAGGAACGGACGCAGCACCTTGTGGAGACGGCGAATGACGAGGATCTGCTCTTCTTCCGTGAGGTCCATCTTGTCCTGACCACCGGTGTTGGCAAAGGGTGTGTTGAACCACTCGTCGAAGGTCTTTGCAGACTTGAAGATGGTGGGGAGGGTGAAGTTGAGCATGGCCCACAGCTCGGTAAGGTTGTTTTGCAGCGGCGTACCCGTCAGGATGAGACGGAAGCGCGTGTGGTAGTACTGCTGAATCGTGGACGTCAACTTGGAGTTCTGGTTCTTCATGCGGTGACCTTCGTCGATGATCATGTGGAACCACTTGATCTTGCTCAGAATAGGGCGGTCCTTGATGATGTACTCGTACGTGGTCAGCAACACCTGGAAGCGTCCCTGGCGGATCTTGTCCTGCTGCTGCTTTCTCGCCAGGGGCGGGCCCTTGTAGACGATCTTGCTGACAGACGGCGCCCACTTCTCGAACTCCAGGGTCCAGTTGGTGAGCGTGCTGAGCGGCACGATGACGAGGTACGGTCCCTCCTGCTTCTTGCGCTCGATCAGGTAGGTGACCAAACTGATCGTCTGGATGGTCTTTCCGAGACCCATCTCGTCGGCAAGGATACCGTTGAGGTTGTTGTTGTAGAGTGAGATCATCCATTGGAGACCCTTGACCTGGTACTCCTTCAGCTTGCCGCCGACCAGGATGTTGGCCTGCTCCGTGACCTCCTCCTTGATGCGATGGGCAACAGCGTAGTAGTCGATCTTGCGGCCGCTCTCCTCGTCTTCGGTCTCCACCTCGCTGACCTCCTCCTCTTCTTCCTCCTGGATCTCCTCGTCGCCGAACTGCTCCGCCTGCGCCTTCCTCTGCTGGGACTTCACCGAAGCGGCGAGTTGGCGCAGGAAACCATCGGTTTGCCTGAGCAAGTGAGTGATACGCGTATCCTTGGCCTCGTCAAGCAGCTTGAGGTATGCCTCTTCGTCGTTAGCCTTGAGCGCTTGCAGACGCTGCTTGGCAGTGCGTTCAATCCTCTTCTGCTCTTCCTTTTCGATGTTGTAGTGCTGGGCAAACATGAGCTTGTTAAGCTTGGTGGACTTGTTGCGCTGGTTAAAGGCGGTCTGCTGGATCTCGTTCTTGTGCTGCGTGATGGCCGACAGGAAATCGATGTGCCTCTGTTTCTCGCGGGTCTCCCGTTTGTCACGCTGCTGCTTTTCGAGCTTCTCGGTGATTCTCGCCTCGCGCACCGTCATCTTCTTGACGCGGCGGTAGTTGGAGCGGTTCGTTGTCATGGCCAGGTTGTCGTAGAACATCATGGACCGGCCGATCTTATCACGGAGTGCACGCTGCTTGGCGTACAGACCTAGGCTCTTCATCTCGATGATGGACTTGACCCTGGCGCTGTCGTCGACCTCCACCTCGTCCTTTGTCGTATCCCAGTGGGCAATATTTGCCGGGGTGGCCTTCAACTCGGCGTAACGATCCTTCATGCGGTTGAAGATGATCAATTCCCTTTCGTACCGAAGGTGCTCGAAGTCAACGCCTGTGGGGAAAAGTCCGGGAATGAGCTTGCGGTTGTTGCGCTGGGTATGGTCGAAGTGGCTGATGGACTTGCGGACCAGCGTCGCGTCGCCATATGGAGACTTGACGGTCTTGAAAGTTGGGCCCTGGTCCTCGACAGGCGCGTCTGGCTTTGCCTCCGCGCCGTTGGGGCCGGGCTGGGCCGAGTCCCGCGAGGACGCGGCTGGTGTTGACGCAGCCAGCGCGGCGGCCTCTGCAGCAATGGCTTTTCGACGCTCGCGCTGGGCGAAGATGGCCTGCTGCATCTGGAGCGGGACGCCAGAGTTCTTCGTCAGAAGCTTGAACGCGTGTATCTGTTGACGCAGCAGGTTAAGCTGCTGGGGGTTGAATTGACCAGCACCCGAGCCGCTGGCAGGGGGAGCTGCTGTCGACGGCGACGCCGATGCGGCGGCGTTATTTGAGCTCGAAGCAGGCAGCGCAGAAGCTCCCAGCGCAGCCGATGATGGCGGCTGGGTGGCCTGGGGCGGCTGGGCAGGTTGCGGTGCACCATTGACGGCGCCGTTCGGTCCGGCCTGATGCATCTGGCGTTGTTGATGCATCTGCTGCTGTTGCTGCAAGAATTGTTGCTGCTTCTGTCGCATGCGGGCCTGATGTTGGAAAGACATGACGAACTGCTCAAGTTTGATGTACTCGGGGTCGGTATTGGGAACGCCACTTTCTCTCATCTGCTTGAATTTCTTCGCGGCGCGTCAGCATCGTTCATTCATCAACAGCGGGCTGCGTAGCTATCTGTGCATCGACGGATGGAAGACGCGACGGAGCGGGCGGAGCTTACGTTGAATATCTCTTGAGCCTGCTGAGGAGTGGTGGCCGCCATGCCGGCGCCAGGGAGCTGGACGGCCGGTGGTGCCTGTACAGAAGCCATGACGGGCGTTTGATAAAAATCGGTGCAAATCTATTGACTGCTGGGAATCTCTAGAGATGCAACGGTCTATCTCGCGCGCATTATCATGCGAGAGGCGTCGTGCAGATGGGCAGGTGGAGCCGTGATGAAGGTTGGTCGCGGTGGGCTCGTCGCGAAATGAAAGTCTAGAATGCTAACAGTGGTAGTGACGGGAAATGCGGCGCGTCGGCGTGTGTGGCCTGGGATGGATGGCAGGCGTCGGCGTCGGGTCGGGGGCGGGAATTGCGATGCGGTGGGCGGACCGGAGACACGTCGGTCGCGTGGAACTGGATGGTCGAGATGGAGGATGGAGTCAAGCCGCAAAAGTAATAAGATGCGGTGCCGCGAAGCGTGGGGGGGAAAAAACGGGTGGAAGGGGAAGTCGCGGGTTCAGAGGCGAAAAGCGCTCTTGGGGGGAAAGGTGCGGAGGGCGCGGCGTCGGGGCGGTGCCTCGAGCGAGATGCGCGAGGAAATCGCGTGGAAAAAGGGTGCTGGACACTTTTCGAGATGGGTGTCGATGCCTGTAGAGGGGGGTTTGGCGATTTTTCGATGCGCGCGGTGCCGGTTGAGATGGAGAGGTGAGGACAACGACAAGATTCATTGATGGTTGGTGCGGTCTGTGAAACGCGGTCCCCGTAATTTTCAGCACAGGAAGAAGTTTATGCCTGAGGCTAGAAGAGCTAGGCTGTTTTTGGGTAAGCGAGGGCGCTCGGGCCATCTTTTTCCTTGGTCCGCTGCAGGCAGGCAAAACCAGGCACGCACAACAGGCACTGGTCGGCGACTGGCTGGCTTCGGCTTCGGCTGCCAGCCACCACTGACGGGAATGTCATGCCAGATCCACGCCGCTTGGCAGCCGCTGCCGCGTCTCGCCTTTTTGACTACTCTAACACTACCTACCTAGGTAGGTAATATAGATTGCTAGGTAAAATGCGGTACTTTCCTACTCGAAAGATAAGGATAAGGTGCGGAAGGTAAGGCATGATGGAAGTTTGGTAGTAGTAGGACGACAAGCAAAGAAGCTTCAGCCGTCCACGGAAGGATTCATTGCACGCATCGTTCCAGTCCTTTGGCTTCTCGACCCTTCCCCTTCCTTGTACGGATAACCAAAAGGGAGATCTTATTCATCACCCCCCCTTTCGTATCCAACACCCCCCTGTAGCTTAGCTCTCGAATTGTCCCCCTCTACCATACAATGGGCGACGATGACGGACGACAACAACGACGACGATAACGACGGACAGCAACAACAACAAGAACGACAACAATAACAACAAGAGACGATGATAAGCCCATATAGCCCTCAATTAGGGACGCCTAGCTACGTATTTGTAGCTCGAAGGGGTGTTGAATACTAGAGGAGGGGGTGATAAAAAGATCTTCTAACCAAAAGACCCTAGGCCTAGCTAGATGAGTTGGTACGGTAGCCTATAAGGCCGACTGTCTCAAAACTAAGGATTAACTACAGCCACACTACTATACAAGTCAAGCAGTAAATATATTCACATAAACTATAATATTAATTAATAATAATAATTAATACTATATAACTTTTTATTATATAAGGCCTAGAGTAGAATATAGATATTATATCTTTTTAGCTTTATTAACTATATAATCTTTAAATAACATAACTAATTTTATTTTACCTATTTAACTAAACTTCTTTCTATATATATTACTACTAATAAATATTTTAATCTATATAAATACTAAAGTACATTTTATAATAAATATCCTTATCCCTAAAGAGCTTAAAGGTAAAAGTCTTTTAACTAATATCCTTATATAGCTAAAGTTTAATACTAAAGCCCCTCTTATTACTACTTTCTATTTATAAAGTATATTACTAGAATATATCTAAGGACTATAGCTAATTATACCTTTTATAGCTACTATTAAAAGCGCCTTTTAAAAACTTATTAGTACTCTTACGTTTAATAATAACCTAATACCCTAGTACTTCTTACACATCTAATTAATTATAAATAAAAACAACTAAACTATACCTTAAAAAATTTAACTCTTTTATATATAGAACTTTAATTCTATACTTTATTAGGTATATAGTAATAAGTAGTAAGGGGATACCTACTATAAGGGTTATATAGCTAAAAAGGGAATATATATAATCTATATTATATTACTAAACTAGCTTTTCTATACTACTTATATATATAACTCCTAAGTATTAAGTTACTCTTTAGCCCTATTTATAACTAATAAGTATAAATTAAAAAGCTATATATTATTAAATAGAGACTATTAGGTTAAATAAATAAAGCTCTAGTACGTAGAGTATAACTTTATTTAACTCCTTATAAGTATCTAAATTTAGTATTTAAAGGCTATAAGTAAGGCACTTAATAAAATTATAGTAAAGTTTAAGAATTATAAATATTATACGTTTTTGTATTATACTTAGTATACTAAAAACTAATATATTTACTTAAGTACTAATAATACTATTTTAGTTATACTTATATTTAAGAATAATTAATTATCTATATAATTCTAAGTTAGTTATAAAGCGTAATACTATATTTAACTTAATATATTTAATTTTTAAAATACCTAAGTTTAATTTTATAACTCTTTTAAAACTAAGTTATAAAAAAAAGTAAAAATATATTAAAAATCTAGCTTTATATATATAAATTTAAAGTAAAAGAATTATTAAAATTAAATTACTTTTTACTAAGAAATACTTAAATAGTCTCTTTAGTATTATAATAGTATTAATAGTAGTAATCCTCTACTCTAAACTACCCTACTATACTACTCTAAAAACTATAACTTTACTACTTATATATATAGGTATATACTTATTACCCTAACCTATCTTAAATATCCCCTTATATTACTCTTATACTCCGTAATAAAGAATATTATAACTAAATTCTAAACTAATATCTATATCTCTTACTCCTATAAAGAAGTAAGTTTAAGTTAATTAATACTACTTATATAGGCCTCTTTTAAAGTATATATTAATTACTAATTTAATCTAGTATAGAGTTATTATAATATGTATTATTTTAGTTATAACTTTATTTATACTATAACTAACCCTCTTAACTCTAAAGTATTAAAAAATTATAAATATATTTTATAGTATAATAAATAATCTAATCCTATTAATTAATTTACTAGTTTACCTACTCTACCTTAGTAGTATTATAAATATTTTTAGTACTTAAGTTAGTAATATAATATAACTAACTTCTATCTACTAGTATAAAGTTTTTTTAAATTAGAATAAAGTATTAAGAATTAAGGACTAAGTAAGTTAAGAACTCCTTTTTTAAAAAAGTAGTTAAAAAAAGTAAATATAAGTTAAGTTATTCTAAGTACTACTATTAGTAATATATTAAAAGTTTAAGAGACTAGTTTTTAAAAAAAAACTTATTAATAGTAATAAAACTTAAATTATTACTCTTTTTATTACCTATAGAGTCTTTAGTAAAAAAAAGAGTTAACTATAAAAAGGGGGTAAGATATTATATAGCCTTCTTTTTATTATATCGTTCCTACTTAACTTAAACTATATACTTAAATTTAAGCCTATTTATAATAATAGTTTAAAAAGAAACGTTACTATATATACTCTTATAGTTATAAAAAATATTTATAATTACTAAAATCTAATATTAAACTAACTTATTATCTCTATAAATTAGCTTTTTATCCTAAAAAGTAAAGTATAACTTTCTAGAGTTAATTAGTCCTTTTTAAATAAAAGCTCAATTCTACTTAATAACTTATAAGTTATAAATAAACTTATTAATTTATTAAACTATCTTTATAACTTATAAATTATATTTAACTAACTTAATAAAGTTATTTAAAGTACTATAATTCTTATACTAAACGTATAAATTTATTATTACTTAAATAAACTTAATATCCCCTTTAGTTCCCTATAAAGAGTTGTAATAAAAAGCCCGTTTATTAGTTTAGTTAATAATAAGACCTACTTAGTAGTTATAGTTATACTAAAGTATAAAAATAAGTATATCTATATTTTATATTCTAGACAGGTTGTGTTATTCCTTATTTATAGAACTAAACTAAAAGTCCTTTTTAAGTTTTTTATTATTAGAGTACTAAAGGTAGTTAAAGTAAAAAACCTACTATACTCTTATTCTTAATCTATATAAAAATACCTTTAATACTACTAAAGCCTTACTCTACTTAAAAAAGTCTTTTATTTAAAGCTTTTTAGTAAAGTTATATAACTTTAGTTAATTTATATACTAAGTCTTAATTATATTTTTAGTTATATTATTAAATTTAAAACTAGAACTAAACTAAGTAACAAAGTTTTTATAATAAAGGGGTATTTTAATATACTACTTTAAAACTAAAACTAGTTTAGGATTACTGGGTTAAGGATTACTATAGCTAGTATAGAAGGCTCTAGATATAACACTATTAACTATAGTAAAGTAGTATATATTATTTAGTTATTAAAAAGCGTAAAACGACCTTATTACGGCCCTAAGTCTATAGTTTATATACTCTATAAAAGTTTAAATAACTTATTTACTATTATCCTTTAGCTTTTATATTATTTCTATTTAATACTTTAGGTTCTAGATATTATTATAGTTAAATACTAGTTATTATTTAAAAAGCTATATAACTAAGGGGGTAAGTATAGATTAAGTCTATTTAAGTAAAATAAAAAGGGTTAAATTAAGTTAAACTAGTAAACTAAAAGTTCTTTAGTTAGTAATGACTTCCTATATAGTATTTAATAGGTCTTTATTAATACTTAAGGCTATATAAGATAAAGTATAATACCTTTTTTTAATATTTAGTACTATTTTTATTTAAACCCGTACTACTTACTTATTTTATATCTCTTTAAGGGTATTAAAAAACTATAGTATAGTGTATATAGTATTTTTAGTTTTAACTACTATAGCCCTAATTAATATATTAAACTATAAAGTAAAATATACTACTTAATTCTAGTGTATTTTAATAAAGGGCTTGTATATAATATTAATTGCTTTAGTATAGAAGTAGTGTTGTACTTAGTTAATAAAAACTAGTACTAAATTTTAAATTTTAACTTTTATTAGTATATTATTTATAAAAAAATAGTACTTAAGAAACTTAATTACTACTAGGTTTATAAAAAAAGTTTAAATAAACTATATTCTACTAATTAACTATACGTTTTTTTATTTATCTTACTACTAATTATTGTAAAACTAGTAGTAACTTTTAACTTAATTAATAAGTAGACTTAATTAAATAGTACTATTTAGTATAAGTATTATTTAAAAAAAAATAAAGTATTTATTTATTTTTATAGTTTTATAGCTAGTATTAAAGAATAAAGTATTACTCTTTAGTAAGTTATAGTTTAATACTAGTATATTTATATATTAATAGTTATATATAGTACTTATAATAGTAGTAACTAAAGTAACTCTATTAGAGTCTTTATAGTTTTATAAAGTAGCTTTAGTATTATAAATTTCTATTATTATCTATACCCTTTTATAAAAACTTACTTAATTACTTTTTACTAAAAGTATAAGTTAAAACTAAGTAGCTAGGGCCTTTAATAACTTAAAGTAGTTATTACTTATAAATAATAGTACCTTCCTTAATAAACCTAACTATAGTCCTTAGTCTTCTAGCTACTCCTTTTAAACTATAATACTTAATATATTTAAAGTATAAGTGCTACTATTTACTTACTAGTAGTATAAGCTAGTTTTGGGGCTATGCGTTTTTATATATGGGTTATTTTTTTAGAAAGGGTATACTTTCTTTTTACTCCTTTTAAATAACTAAATTTTAGTTTAAATAACTCTATTATTATTAAGTATAAATAAAAGTATATTTTTAGTGTTTTTAGGGGCCTTTTTAGTAGGTACTATTGTAAAGTTAGTTAAAAGTAAAGATATAATAATAGTAAGTATTTTATATAAATAGGAATATAGTATATAGATATAAAACGTATTATAAAAAAGTAAAATAAGTAGTATAGATGTTGTAGTATAGTAGATATTATAGTGTAGTAAATATATTAAGAAAAGGGTTAAAGTTAAAGTTATTATAAAGAAGGGATTGTATTAAATAAAGCTACTAATATAAGGATTTTAAAAAGTAAATAAAAGGTATTATATAAGGGATCGTACTTACTATAAGGGATAGTAAATAAGTAAGTATTTTAAAAATATAAAGTAATTTAGAAATAAAAGGAGGATCTTAAGTTATAAATTTCTTAAAAAACTTCTTTAAATAATTATATTACTAAATTAGTAAAAGGAATAGTTTAACTATTATACTTTCCCTTTGTAATCTTACTTTAATTTAGTTTAACTATCTTTTTAATTAGCTTTTTAAAAAAGGGTAACTTCTTCCTTAAACTTTCTACTTAACCTCTTTTTTTAATAACAACTATTATTCTTAGCTTCTACTTACTTATCCCTAAAATACAGTATCCTTCTTTTAATATTAAATTAAATTTATACATCTATATCTCTACTTCTTTACTATATTTTAGAATAATTATTTTATTACTAGTAAAACTACTAATAAGTCTTAAATATAGGTCCTTTTTTTTAAGTAGATCCTTTAGCTTATTACTAATAAATTATATATACCTTTTACTACTCTTTATAATAATTCTTAACTCTATATTACTTAGTCTAATAACTAACTTATAGTAAATAGACTTAATACTTTTTTAAGTACTTTTTATTACTAACGTTTTTTAATAAATAAGTTCCTTTTTATAACTTAAACTTAATATTCCCTAGAAAGAGTACTATAAAGTTACCTTTACTCCTAATATTAATACTTATTTAGTAGGTCTTAAGAACTTAAGCTAATAAATTAAATTCTAGTATAGTATCCTAAACCTAAAAAAATTTAAACTCGTTTAGTATTATACTAAAGAAACTACTTATCTTTATTACTATATTTTTATTTATTATTCTTTTAATTTAAAAAATAATATATAGTTTATAAAAATTTTTAATAAAGAGGATATAGTATAAAGCTTTTTTATCTAGGAATATAGAGGTTAAAATATAGTACTTTATAATTATTATAAAAAATAAACTTATATTACTTAAAGTAAAAGTAGTTTTTTTATTTATAGCTTATACTTTAAATATATTTTACTCTTTAGTAAACCTTATACTAATTATTTTTACTATACTAAACCTTAAAAGTACTTATATACCTATAAAGTACTTTAAAAAAGATTTAGTTATAAATATATAGTAAAGGGTGTAAAGTATAGATATAATAGTAAGGAGCTTAATAGCTTTATTATAACTTTAACTATTCCTTAAAGCTTTATATAGACATAAGTTAGTTAAATTTACTAAATAAGGCCCAGGTATCTCTATTATAACTTAAAAAACTAAGTAAAAGAGTTTAATATCTCTAGTACTTTCTACTACTTTCGCAATTATCCTTTTTAAAGAGCCTTTAAGTATCTAAGTCTTAAATAAATACTTAAATTCTATTTAAGTATACTTAAATAATAATATACTATTTATAAAAAGTTACTTTTTAACTAAAAAAAAAAAAAGAATAAAGAGGGTATAATAGAATCTTTAAAATAAAACTTAGAGTTTAGTTTTATAAAAGATAAGGGTATATATAACACATAACTACTAGTAACTACTAGTTACTAAAAATAAAAACATAGGTCTATAAAGTAGTAAATTAAAGTAAAGTAGTAGAACTTTTAAGAGGGTTATAAAGTATTATATAAGAAATATTATACCTTTTTTTCTTTATCCCTAATATTTAAAAGTATTTATTCCTAAACTTTTAAATACTTTTCCTTTCTTTAAAACAAAACAAATTAAATCTTCCTTTTATTTTTTAATAAAAGAAATATAATATTAAGTCTATAAAGTAGTAAAACAGACTTAGAATACTATTAAATAAAGAATAAATAGTATTTATAATAGTAGGAGTAAGTCCTTCCCTCTCTAGCTAGACGGAGTACTAAGTTATTTCTACTACTTATAGACCTAATAAATAATAAATAAAAGAGAAATAGTACTTAAATAGTAATAATTAAAAGAAACTAGGTATAAAATACCTATAAAACACAAAAAAATACAATAAAATTAATAAAAACTAATAAAGAAATATAAATCCAGGACACTTTTAGTACTTTTAGAGGGGATAAACCTACTTTCCTAGTCTAATTCTAGTTTATACCTACCTAGTATTAAGTTCTTTTTTATTATCTATAATTAATATTATATTTATAAATATAGTACTTTATATAATATATAAATTTAAACTAATATATATTTTAAATAAAGTAGTATAATAACCTTAAGTTACTTCTACTTTAATTTTATATATATCTACCCCCCGTTTACTTAACTTATTCTATACCTAATTTACTTTACTCCGTACTTTTAAAAGTAGTTTAACCTTTAGTTTAAGTCTAAAGGTAATATAATAGTCTAGCTACTCTTATAAAAATATATACTCTTTAAACTATAGTTATAATATCCCTTTAAGTATAGTTATAAAAGTAAATATTCGTCCCTATAGAATACCCTTATAAACCTCTATAGTTAAAGCTAGTAAATAGCTATTAAAATCAACTATACCTTTACTAAAGATACTTAAAATCTCTTATAACTTTAAAGGGTCAACTAGTATTATATAGTTATATACCTCTTTAGAATTAGGATAATAGTATAACTTATATAACTAACTAAGGATAATATAGGGGTAGTTAGGTTATAATTAAATTTAATAGTTATTTTAAACCTATATAAACCCTATAAACTTTTATTAAATTAAAAGTATAAATATAAATAGAATAGTAATTAAATTTATAATATTATAAGGGTTAAAGTACCCTTAAACTTAAAAGTAAATAAAGTATATTTATATATATTAATAATATTTTATATTATATTTATAGTATACTTACTTACTACTTAGTTAACTATACTTAATAAAGTTAATTCTATTATAATTCCACTTTAATATTATAAATACTCTTTTTAAAGAGCTAAACGTTCTAAAAAGTAACTAAGACTTAGATATTTAAGTTAATTATAAAGGGTTTTATATAACCCTAAGTAAAATAAAACTACATACCTATAGCTAAGACTATTTTAACTCTTTAATTTAACTAAATACTCTTTAGAATAATCTTTTACTATAATATAACGTAATAAAACTAGACTAGTACTAAATAACTACTATAGGTAAAAACCCTAATATAGAACTATAAAATATATTAGGAGTATATATTAATACTAATATAAATATAAATCCCCTAGAGAAGTAACTTATTATATATATTAATAAACTAAATATAATTTAGCCTAAGTATTATTTAGCCTACATACTAATATTAAATATCCTTTAGCTATTTTTTAATATACTTAGAAAAGGCTTTATAATATACTTTAAATAGTATATTTTAAAAGATAATATAGCTTTACTAGTGTATAAATGTATAAAAAAACTCCCTTCTATAGTTCTAAACTATATAAATATTATTATTACTAAGTTAGAAGTACTAAATAGTCTTAATATAGACTATAGTAAGTTATACTAGTATTTAGTGGCGCTAGAGTTAATTTCTATACTAAAGGCCCTTAAGACTATTTTATATAATAATAAAGCTTTTAGATTATAAATAAGTAAGGATATTAGTATTAGATAATTAATAAAGGAAGAATAGCTTATATATTTATTAAAAAAGGTTATTTAAAAACTACGTCTAGGTCTCGTAAAAAATACTATAGTACTTTAAGTACTATACAAACGTTACTTATAATACTTTAACTTAGTATAAGTTATATAATAAATATATAATAACTTTATATTTTTAACTAGTTAATAACTTTTTATTAATAACGTCTTTATATAGCACTAAATTAATACTAAGTTAAGGTATTTTATTATAAAAGTAGTTAAAAGTTTAATAGTAGTTATAAAAAAAAGATTTTTACTTATAGAGTAATTATATTCTAAGTTATAAAACTCTAATATTTTAGAGTTTATTTATATAATAAAGATCTAACTATACTAAACTTTATATATATAAATTTAATTTACTAAAATTAATAAAAATTAATAAAAAATAGCTATATTATACCTTTTTAAATATTAAGTTAAGTAAAAAAAAACTTAGTAACACTTTAAATATAATTAGTATAGCTTTATTAGTATTAGAAAAGGGAATAAAGCTAAGTTTAAAAATAGTACTAGCTCTTTATCCTTCCCCTTTAACATTAATACTCTATAAAACATTAAAAATACTTAATTCTACTATAAAAGGTTTAAAAAAGTATTTTTTTTTATTTATTAATAAGTTTCTTTTTAGTACAAACCTACTATAAAACTTAAAAACTATAAATCTTAGTAGTTAACTTTAAAAATAGTTTAATACTATTAAAATAATATTGTTAAGTATTAACGTTATTAGTTTACTTTATAAATATTAATATTATATTAAATATATATATAATAAAAAATAGTAATAATAAATAAAGAATAAATATATAGTAATTAGTTAATACTCTGTAAAGTCTTTTTAAACTTCTATTAACTTAAGTTCTTTTTTAATATTAATATTAATTAGCCCTTTATTTTAATAAAAAAATACTAAAAAGCTATAATTACTTTACTAGAATAAATCTTAAAATAGTATTAATAAGTCTCTTTTATACTCTACTTAAAAAACTAAAACTAAGTCCTTAATAAGTACCTATACTTATAAACTTAAACTTACAGTAATATAAAAACTACTAAGGATCTATTCTATAAACCAAATTAACCTAATTAAGTAGCTCCACGCAGTTTTCTTAAGGACTATCTCCTTAAATACGCGTTAGAAGAGTTACTTTATATTAAGGATTCTTTTAAAAGTAAAAGGGGAAGATATTAACTATTATATTAATACTTTTTATTTACTTTATTATTATAAGAATATAAGTAGACTTATAAACAGTAATAGTAACGGATAGTAAAAAAGAAACTTTTAATAAATAATTATAAATTAAAAGAAATAACCGTTTTTAGTAACTAAAGTTTTTCTATAGCTAAACTATAGATTATCGCAGACAACTTACTATGAAAGAAAAGAAATAAAATAGTTTAAAATAAAAAATAAAAAAAAGGACTTTATAAACTTATACTTATACTAATTCTTAACGTTAAAATTAATAAGTAGTTAGTTATATAAAACAGTAGTAAATACTACTATTAAACTAAATCTTCAACTAGAGCTGTTTTTTTTAGCTCTTTTTAAAACTCTATAGTTTAAAAATAAAGTTTAAAACCGTAGAGCTAAAGTAGAACTTAAAACAAAAATGTTAAAATAAAAAAATAAAAAAATAAAAAAATATAAATATTATATTATTAAGTTTAGTAGGGATAGGTTAAATAAAGTAAAAGTAATAAATAGAAATAATGGATAGTAAAATAAAGTTTTTTAATTGTTGTTAATAGATTAAAAGAAATAGTAGTTTTTGGAAAAAAGGTATTAAAGCCGACTTTTTAACTACTACCTAAAGAATATTACTAATAATTAAATAATAGTACTACTAAAAAAAAACTAAAAAAAATACAGTATAGTATACTTATACTATTCCTATAAAGTAAACTAATAAACTACTAATAGTATAAAAGTATATAGGTAGTTAGTTTTAGAGAGTTTAGTAACTAAAATTATATAGTATTTTAGGATTCTATAAAACTTATTTAAAAGTATTATTAATGTTTATAGTTAAGGGAAAAGATATTAATAAAAAAGGTTATATTATAATACTCTTTATTTAATTAGTTATTAAGGAGTAAAGAAATAGGTTAAATAAATAAGGAGTTATAAAAAATAGTAATAAGGGATAATAGATAGTACTAAAGTAATAAAGTAATATTGTTTAGTAATATTTTAACTTAGTAGTTATTAAAGTAACTCTTTTTATTTCTTTAAAGACTTACTTATAGGGGTTTTAGTTATATATACCTATTAAGTAAAAAAAAAAGAACTATAAATTATTACTTTTAGTAGTATTATTTATAGTAATACTAAATACCTCTTATAATAGACTACTACTAGTAATATTTAATACATTTAAGTCTTTAATTAATAATTAAAATATTCTAGTAACTTTATAATTAGTAAAAATAGATATATTAAAGTAAATAAAGTTAAGCCTTATATATATAAATTTAATTTAATTTAATTAGTAAAATTAACTAAAGTATTACTAAATACTATAAACAGTTCTATTTTATACCTTTAGGATCCTTTAATAAATATAAAAAAGTTAACTAAAAACTAAGTCCTTTATAGATACTTCTACTTACTAACTTAAACTAAGTATAGTATAAAAACTACTAGGGACCTGTTCTTTAAAGTAAATATAACTATATTATATAGTTATAAGCCGTTTTTTTAGTAAGTTCTTTAAGTACGCTAGAAAGTAATTCTAAATAGGGGTTTCTCCTAGGGGTAGGGGGAAAAGTTATAATAACTTTAAAAGTCTCTATTTACTATTTATTACTGTCTATAGGGAATGCTTTAGGGATAGTAATAAATAAAAAAAGTAAAAAACTAAAAGAAATGTCTTAACTACTAAAGTTAGTATTAATTTTTATAATACTTAATAATACCCTAGGACTTTAAAGGTTACTAAAAGGCTAGAGGAGATTATGTACTATTATAAAAAATAAAAAGAAAACTTAAGAGTTATAATAGTTACTTAAATAAGTATTAAAAGCTATAAAATACTACCTATTACTACTAAAAAGAATCCCAACTATACTACCCTTTTAATAAAGTCTTAAATACTATAAACTATAAACTTCCTATAACCTTTACTTATATAACTTTATAGTAAGTAATATAAATAAGTTAATAAATATAAATAATATTAAACTCTCTATAAGTAGATTTAATTTAAAATAATTAGTAATATTAACTAAGAAATAGTTTTATTATACTAAAAAACGTAGGGGTTATTTTTATTTATAAGTAGGTAGTTAATAGCTTCTTTATAACGCTTATAAGTAACTCTAAATTTATTACTAAGTCTCCTACTCTATTTCCTACTCTATCTCCTACTCTACTTTCTACTCTACTTTCTACTCTACTTCCTACTTTATCTTTTTATTACCCCCTTATATAGTATCCTAAATAACGTTCTATATAATATCCCTTTTAATGTTCTTTTTAATCTCCTTCTTAACTCCTATTAAATTAAGTTACTTAAAAGCAGCTATTAACTCTATTTTTAAGTAGGTATACTTATGTAATTTTAGTTTCTTAGTAGTATTAATAGCTTCTTTAGTTTTTAGTATTAGCTTTTATTTAGTACTAATATATAACTTTATTAAAATTAAGGGCTATAAAGGATTAAGTTAGTTAACTTAATTATTAAATTAAAATAAAGGCTTTTTAAATTTTATTTTAAAACTTATTTACTTTTTAGAAACTAATAAGTTAGGGTTAGTTAGGTTATTATAAAGGATAATTAAAATAAGGTAAAAGTAATATATACCCTTTTTTATATTTATTTTATTTACTTTAATAAAGTTAAAGAGGGTTTTAGTTTTATATATATAATTATAGAAGGAGTATAGATTTAAACTATTTTTAGAGGTAACTAGTATAGCCTTTTACTCTTAGTTAAAGAAGCTTAACTTTATTATAAAATAGTTAGTAATATAATATATAAAATAGGTATATAAATTAAATAAAACTATACTTAAAATATTTATAGCCCTAGAGAACTTTTAGATACTTTATATAGTAGTATATTTTAAAAAGGAAATTCCTTTTATATTCTATTTTTAGTATTTAGTAATTTAGAATTAAATTAAAACTTTAACTTAGGGGTTTATAACTAGTTACTTTTTTATTTATTAAATACTTGTTTTACGAATCTAGGAAGTAATTTTTACTACTATAAAGAATCCCTTTAGAGGAATAGGGGGCTACTAGTTCTTAGCTTTAATATTAGTTAAGTAAAGTAAGTAGTTAGTAGGATTTATAAAAGCTAAACCTAAAGCCTTTTAGAACTACTTAGTAGAAAAAGTACTATTATTATTAAGTTTAATACTAGTAAAATTAATAATACTAGTATTTAAAAGCTTATTAAAATTAAAAGAGTATTTAGGATAATAATACTATTTAGGATTCTATTTTACTAACTTATAGTTAGTTAAGTAGCGGGATACTATATTAAATTAAATTAGGTTTAAATAGGTAATTAGTAAAAAATTATAAAAAGAATTATGTAATTTTATATAAAATTATAAATACTAGAAAATTTATAGTAGTTTAAGTTATGCTTATATATTATATGAATAGTAATTTAAACGATCTTTTTATTCTACTATAGGGGTCGCTATAGTTAGTGCAAGTGCCCCTTTTTAGTAGATTTAGAGTTTTAAGACAATCAGCCTTGCAGACTGCCGTAGTTGGCCGCGGCGGGGACGCCCACTACTGCAAGTCACTGTGCTTGCGTGTCGCCCGCTCCCAATCGTCTCCTAGCGAAGCTAATGTGAGTCCGAGAGATGAACAAGTGGGGAGAAAGAAGAGACTCTTTCCCCTCTGTACCTGATTCCTGACACCCATCACCCTCATACCAACCACACCATTCACACACACGCACCTACTTAGATTAACCCACACGGGCTCGAGCCACAGTATCTCAATCTCCTTAGAGCCTAATATATAGACATTTAGTCCCCCCCCCCCCCCAAATTACTACTTCAACAGTAGCTTGGTGACCATAGGGGAAAAAATAAGGGTGGCGTCAGGAAGATATTGGGGTATCTTTTGATTCGTAGTATAACTCCTGCTTGTTTTCAGTAGAGATCCTGATCACTTTGGATCACGCAACACAAGACCTCTTTCTGGTGCTCTTCTGTATACCGAGAGTGGCTTCTATCTGTGGATAAAAACTGGCCTCTTCTACGGATACTGGCTCCCCTTAACGGAAGCTAAAAATGTCCATGTTAGGCTCCAATGAGATGGCTGTGGTGGGCACATCTCAACTCCGCACGCCTCACCGCTTGGCCTTCTTTTTGTCCGGCCCTTCTTCCTCGTCGCTCAGCTCCGCGTACTGTGTGACCGGCTGCGTCCGTTGCCATGCAGAAGTGAACATGGGATCTTTTTGAGCGGCATCGGCGTATTTCAGCAGGGCCTCTCTGGGATCTTCGTGCAGCATCTTGGCAAGAGGAATATTCTCCGCAATGTGCTTCTCGTCGGGTTGGTTCCTCATGAACGGCGTCTGCTGCAGCACGGCCGGCCTCCTTGGGTCCTTGGACTTGCCCGAAGCCGTGACCCCGGCCGTTCTCCGTCCGGCCATCGCGCTGCCCGGCGTGATGATAGAGTCGCCAGACATGCCCACCGACATGTCCGTCGTGCGGGACGGGTCGTCGTCGATGTGTCGCTTCTTCGGCGCGCGAGACATGACCTCGACGGCGCCGCGCATCGACATGGTCGGGTTGTAAAGAACGTGCGTCTCGCCGTTCGCCGAACCTGTGATGATTTGGTTGATCTTGGGGTGCCACTGGACCGTGATGAGGGGTGCACCAGGCGTGATAGGCGTGACATGCTCCGGTCGCAGGTTTCCAGGGTTCAGGATGTGCAAGTCGCCTGTTGCGGAACCGGTCAGGATGCTGGTCGAGTTTGGCGAGTACCTGATGTTGCTCATCGGGAAGTGATCCGATGTCGAGGGGTGGTCCACCGTGACGAGCGGCGTCTTGAACTTGCGCGTATCCCACAGCTTGATCGTGTTGTCCCCTCCGCGGGTCACGACCATGCGGCCGTCGGCAGATATATCGATGCCCCCGGTCCAGGTGTCTGCCTTGTGTGCGTCGCGAACCTCGGCGGTGGGGCGCGAAAAGGGTGTGTTGCCGCTGTACATGACCAGCGAGCCGTCCAGGGCCGCCGCGACGAGCACGTTGTTGCCTCCCTGCACCGGCGATCCCCAAGCGACCGCCGTCATCCTCGTGCGTCCGGCCGATCCGGCTACCTTGGACTTGAAAACAATCACGTCCCTCTGGCTGCGCTTGTTGTTAACGTCCCAGATTCTCAGGGTGCTGTCGGTGCCGGCAGTCACGCAGAGGTTCTTGTCCGCGGGGTGCCAGGTGCCCGTCGTGACCTCGGATATGTGGCCCTTGGTGTTGTTCATGTCCCACAGGTACATGTCGCCCTTGACGAACTCGGTCACAATGTCACCGTCTCTCGACATGATCTTGGCCTGGGGGTGCGCCGAGACGCAGAGGAAGACGCTGCCGGACAGGTGGTTGAACTCGACGTGGTGGATCGGGTGCGACTCGGCGCTCGCGGCCGAGGCCTTGGTCTCCCACGGGTCGACGCTTCGGAACGCGCGCAGCGTGCTGGGCGTCATGGACGCGAAGTCGTGCAGGTTGATCTTGCAGTCGAGCGATGCGGAAATGAGACGCCCGCCCGCCGGGTCGAGCGAGACGGTCGTCACGGCCCTCTCGTGGGTCTTCAAGACCAGCTCGTGGGAAATGGGGTACTCGTCGCCATCCTCCGAGTCGTCCGAGTCGGAATCGTCGTCGCTGCCACTGTCATTGTCTGAGTCGGATTTCTTCTCGTTCAGGTCGGTTGTTGGCGGACCTGCAGATCCTTCCTTGGAACCTCCTGCTGCTGCCGCCGGCTTGTCCACTGCTCTCCGGCTCCGATCAATCTGGGCGGCGATGTTGGCCTCTTTTGATTTTTTCCCGAACGAAGCTGGGAGGAAGGCCCGCATTGGGTCATCCTCGGCCAGCTCGGGGCCTTCAACCACGAAATCTTCGTCGTCGCTCATTGTTCGGATCGGAGGGGTGGTGAGGGGGGAAGAGGTTGTCGGAGGAGAGGTCTGAGAGAAAAAGGATAACTGAGAACCGGCCACGAGACCTAGGGCGCCTGGGAATAGGTAGGTAGGTGCCTTACCTTATTTAATGTGTTACCCCGAGCAGAAGGGGACCAGACGCGATGGGGTGATGTCAGGCAGGAGCCGTTCGGCAGGGGTCCTTGCTTAAGCGAAAGTTAGTGCGGCGCTAGCGGTGTGGCGCCGGTCATCCCGTGATGAGGAAACAAGCTTGGGTTACCTCAGGGATTAAGTATTTCACCACACCTTCCCTGATGGAACGCTGTGTTCAGATGTCTTGGAGAGAGTTTTCTTTCTTTTGAATGGGATATCTTATTCGTCACCCCCTCCTCTACCTAGTATCCAACACCCCCTCCAGCCACAACTATGTAGCTAGGCGTCACTAAGTCCAACTTTTATCATTATTGTCGTTGTCGTCGTCCGTTATCCGTCGTATAGTAAAGGGGGCCAAGGGGGCCTAAGGAAGGCCGAGGCCAATAATTACAGATCCAGGTTGGACTGCAGGCCTTAACTTTAGACCTCAGCCTCCAGACCGAAGAAGTCCAAAGGCTGAGGAATAATAGACGACTGAGTCGCAAGAGGAAACAGTAAGAGAGTGTGTTGGGGAGCACCCCCTAGCCTTCTTCAGGCTCCATTGCCGCAGCCTCTTTTCTTCCTCCTGCAACCACCCAATACACCACACATTGATCGTCTGCAGAAATCCCCAACAGGGTGAGTTCCCTCGCAAAGCTATATATATACGGCCTGACCGACAGCAACCTATACAGACTTGGCCTGAGCTGCTTTGAGCCTTTTTAAACTCAGCCGAATAGTCTACATACAAAGGCGTACAGCGAAATCTATAAGTACTACTACTAGGAAAAGAATATAAGTTATAAACTTGATATAGTTTATGCTAATCTAAGGCTTCGAGGACCGACTTTAGGGCCAAACCACATAAGGGGGTATTGAATACTAGAAGAGGGGGGGATGAACAAGATCTCTCTTGAATGTTTCTTCTTGTCTATGTGGTAGGAATTATGACAAGATTACAACGTAACATCCATAGCTAAACCTAAAAAAACCGTCGAGCTCGAAGGCCCTCTTCCCTGAGTTTGATATCCCTCACTTACACGGCGCAACATCTACACATCGCATCATGTTCAACCAAAGACCCTCCCCAATCTTCTAATTACTTGGACGGGACCGGGCACTCGACCATCGGCACGAACGTGCTCACCCCTTGCCAGCAGCTGACCGCGGCCCGCGTGCTCAGCCGGCAGTCCACCGCGGCGAGACCCTTGCAGGAGAGCTTGCCAATGTCCCCGCCGCCCTTGGTGTACTTGCACCCCTCCCGCCCAAAGATCTTGACGCCCTTGCGCCAGACCTTGATGTCCGGCGGCCACTTGGGCGGGCTCTGCTTGTTCTGCATGGCGTACCCCAGCACCGTCGACGAGCACACGTCGAACCGCTCGCCCTTGGCGTTCTCCATGGCAAACATGTCGAATCGCCCGGCGTAGCTCTTGCTGTCGGGCCACTTGGTGACGAAGATGTACACCGTCGCCGGAACCAGGGGCGGTCGGGTAGTAGGGACCGGCTTGGAGCTCGACGGCGCCACCGACGAGCTTTTCCTGGTCGACGTCGTCAGCTTTGTCGAAGTCGGCTTGGTCGAAGTCGGCTTTGTCGAAGTCGTCAGCTTCGTCGACGTCGGCAAGCTCGAGCGCGACGAGGTCGTCGTGACCGACGTCGCGGGCCCGGACATCGACGCCGGGCGCGAGCTCGATCCCGGGCCCGTGGTCGTGGCGGTCTTGGACGCGCCGGCGCTCCGGGTCACGTTCCCGATGGAGCCGAGCGAGTCGTCGGACGACGAGGTCCGCCCTACCAAGCTGCCGGGAGGGGCCGAGAAGGCCGTCGAGCCCCAGCCTTCGGAGGACGCCGCCGCGGCGGAGGACGCCCGGCCGGGGGCAGCCGGCATCGGGCACGACCCACCGCCGCCCTCGTCTCGACTTTGCACGCCCCCCTCGGGACACCAGGATGCCTCGTAGATCACATCCTCCTCCCACCAGACGCGGATCATCGGCTTCACAATCTCCACCCCGTCGACGACTCCGACCACATGGGCCGGGTGATAGTGCCATACCAGGAGATTGTCCGGCGGCACATAGCCTGTCATATGAGTTGGTGGTCTGCCATCCCTAAAATTCGCCCAGTACTTCGGGTTTTTGTTGTAGAGGCTGTGAGTGATCTTGTCCCTTGGGAACCCGAGCTGCGCGATCTTGTCTTTCCACCTTTCAATCTGCGTAGGGTAATTAGGGCCGCCACCCTCCCTCTGAATATAATCCCAAGGGAGTCGAATACTAAAATCAAACCTGGTTGCACTTGACATAATGATGATGACTTTTAGCGTGTCTTGCTCGAGGTTGTCAAATATTGGCGTCTCTGCTTTGAGCTGATTGACGCCTAGGTATCTGATGTTTTGGTCGTCCGAGCCTCCTTCCAAAAAATCCAGAACACCCTTTTGAAACTCTGTTGTCACATTAATCTGCGCTGAATTCATGCCTCCATAGATGAAGTTGGGCACCTCCCACAGGTGGCTGGTGTAGATGCCTCTCTTGGTGATGATCAAGAGGCCGCTGCAGCCCCAGAAGGGCCCCGTCGAGCCGGCCAGGGCCCTGTCTGCAAAGACGTCGTGGTGCATGGTCGAGTAGCCAACGTTCTGAATGGTCTCGTCGTCCAGCAGACGCGGCGCCGTGAGGCCGTCGCAGTAGTGAAAGACGTAGTCAAACATGCGATTGAACCAATCCTGCTTCCCTCCGGGCCACGTATCGGGGTGGGTGAGACCCCTGGGATTCTCGAGGAGCTCGGGGTCCGGTTGCGGGTTCCACTCGATGTAGGGGATCTGGCGTGCGGCGAGCGCCTTGCCGCCGTCCGGCTTCCCGGCGCAGTTGACGCAGGAGGAGTCGGGGTCGCCACAGAACTCCTCCACACTGGTCGGCGTGGCCGAGTGGGTGGTGAAGGTGGTGGTGGTCGTCGTCTTGTCGACGGTCGTGCTGCACACCACGGTGGGCCGGCAGGTGGCCGTGTTGCACGCCGTGGTGAAGCTGGTCGACGAGCCGGTCGTGCTGACGGGGCTGACGAAGCAGTGCTGGTCGCAGTGCGGCGAGATGGTCGTCGTCGCCGTGCACGAGGACGTGGACGTCGTGCTGGTGGCGGTGGTGGTATCCTTTGACTTGGACTCGGCCGACTTGGTCGGCTCCGGGTCGTCCTCTGGAGGTTTGTCGCCCCCTCCGCCCCCTCCTCCTGGTTTCTTTTCGCTATCAGGAGGACAGTTGCCGATCTTCAGGCCAAAGATGCGGATGCAAAACTGCGGCGTCTTGATCTCGATCTTTGGCAGCTCGACCTTGGGGACGCAGCCGAAGCAGATGACGGGAATCGGCACGGGGATAGGTTCCAGCCCATCGTCGTCAGGTTTCTTTCTCGACGTGAGCAGGATGACTAGTCACACGTTAGACCCTTGTATCAAATCACCCAGAAGGCAAAAGAAATAATGTATCTCACTTGGAACGACTGTTGGATCATTGCCCCCGGGTGAGGTTGTGGTGATCCAGATGGGAGACGTATAAGTCACCCCGGTCAACGTCAAGAACGTCGCGTCTGTCGGCGTCTCGGTGAACGTGGTGTCGGGCTGCTCGGTGTACGTCCACGTGGGCAGAGGCACAGGCCGTGTCCCTCCAGGAGGACCGATCCACGGCACGGTCCATTTGTCAGTGTCGCTGGTTGTCGTCGGAGCGCTGGCGGGAGGTCGGCTGGCAGGCATGGAAGGCGGTACTGGCGCTGTGAAGTTTCCTGTGGGTGCCACGATAGGAACGCTCGTCGTCGGGGCGGGTGGACGAGGAGCTTCCGACGACAAAGACAACGACGGAGAGGGTGAGGGAGGGGCGGGAGGAACGGTTCTTGAGGTTATCGTCTCGCTTGGAGTGGGTGGTGACACAATGGCTGGGATTGTCGACGTTGGTGTAACAGAGATGCCGGTAGCCGCTCGCCCGCTGGATGTGGTGAGTGGCGATGTCGACGAAAGAGTCCAATTACCGTGCGAGAGAGCAGTGGAAAGGCGTGGTGTCTCGACAATCGCCGGGGTCGATGACGGAGTCGACGCCGAAGTCAACGACCTGGTGCTGTTGTTCCCTATGGGTAGAACTCGAGAAGTGCCTGGTGTAATCCGAACAGGGGACGTAGCAGTGGTCGATGTAGACGTGCCATTCTGCCAGCCTGGGATCACGGAAGGAGTCGTAGGAACAGGTGCGGCGGCAATCTTTCATGTCAGCATTTCGCCATTGATCATCACGGACCCTTGAAAGACTCACTGATGTCGTGGTGTTCGCCCATCCCACGGACGGCTGCTGGAGGGGGTTTGTTGTGTTCTGGAACACAGCAGAGGTCTGACTCTGCAGCTGGTCCGGCTGACCTTGTGCCAGAGCCAGCAGCCATGCGAGCCCAAGTAGACGACACAAGAACATGGCCGCCAGTGTCGCGATTCTCTGGTGGAGTACGGGTTCGGACAAGAACCCGATACAGACCGATGTATGCTGAAGCAGAAGATCGCGAGGGAAGTCGGTTCGACAGTCGAGGAGTTGTGATTCTTATCATTCTCGCACCATTTCGGGTCCCTTGCCATATGCACAGCAAGCCCCTCGCATCGTCGTATACTACTGTTGCTCGCTGGGAAACATTATACGGCAATACGGCAGAGCCAGCTTGTCGCCGAGTCCGAAGCCACCGCTTCGCGCAATGGATAGGCATCGTCCTTGGCTTTGAGGAAACAGCCTCTGTACGCCCAACAACTCATTTCAATATAGAGCTTCATCTTTCAGCCATCCCTTGCGTCTGGGTGGAATCGTGACCACAAAGAATCTCCAAATTCCTGTGCCACCTTCGTAACGCGGTGCTCCGAGGTGAGAAATTCCGATAAAGCATGCCGTTGATACACACGAGAGGCTGCGTAACCTGAACCTCTGGGAGTTTTCATGAGTGCTTGCTCACCGGTCAACGAAGCAGATGGGGGAAAGAGCTTGGTGCCATTTTTGGTGTTTCCACTACATGATTGTTTGCGAGCAGAAACGGCCTGCAAACTACCCTTCGCCAAGACCAGGTCATGGGATGGTACGACTCGGCAAGCGGCAGAATCTTGCAGGGGTTGTGAACGTTGAGCCCATCATTAACTTCAAACTGTCGTGAACCTCGAGTGTATCTCGCGCAATCTAGCCTTCCAGTAGTAGTAATCTAGCGTTCCAGCAGTAGTAATCTCGCGTTCAGTTTGCCAGCCTGGTTGAAGGTGAGCTCTAGAAGGGCCGGTGGCGTGGATACATCTGCTCTTGATGTCGACGCCCATAGCTTAGACGTGTTCGATAGCATGGTTCCTAGCCTTGATCGAGTTGTGCCCGCTGCGTCTCTATGCTGTGGCCGCCAGCCGCTTGAGCTCCTCCTGCTTCATACGCTCCTGCACCTTGAGCCTCTCGGGGACGACGCGCTCCCTAGGCTTCGTAATCGTCCATTCGGGGAGGGAGTCCTTCCCAAGCGCCCTCAGAGTAGCCTGCTCGACCAGGCTGTATTCCGTCCCGTCCGCCCTATGGAAGCGGTGCGGCTCCCTGAGGAATACGGGCGGATTCGTAATGACGCGGAGCTTCCGTAGCGGGTTCAGCGACGCGCTGTGCAGCATGAGGGGGTGCAGGAGATATACGTCGCCAACGTCGCCGGTGGCCTCGACGAACTCGCCGCAGCTCTTCGCCAGCTCGTTGAACCAGTTGAGGTTCCGCTCCGCCGCGAAGTCCGGGTGGCCCCGGGGCACCATCCGCGGCGACACTCCGTCCGGATGGTCGTGGAGGTGCGCGGCCACCTTCCGCATGGCTTCGGGGCATATGACCGTCCCGCCGCCGCCGGGGACGACGTCAGTGAACAGCGGGATCACGAGCAACCCTTGCTCGGGGGAGTCGAGGTAGTGAACGAAGAAGTCGCCGTCGACGTGCCAGTTGTCGAGTTCCTTTGGTGATGGCTCCTTTCCTTCGAACTCGGGGCTGCCGAGGTTCACGATGAGGGAGTCCCTCCACTCCTTGGACTCGGGGGCGACCCGCTGCTCGCCGCCGCAGAGCTCGACGATGGCGAACCAGGCCTTGGGCGCGAACACGGAGCAGTCGAAGGCGCGGTGGTGAGGCATGTTCGTCCGGTGCTTCCAGGTGGACTTGTCATTCGGGTCCGCGCCCAGCCGGGTCCATACGTCCTTGGTGACCCATTCCGCCTGTTCTCTCGTAAAGCAGCCGGTCAGCTTCAGCCAGCCAGTGGCCCTGAAGTGTTCCTTCTGGTCTTCGTTGAGGGATTCGATCTGGTTTGACATGGTATTAATTTGAGCCGAGTAGAACAACTTGTTGAATCTGAGAATGTGTGACCCAGGCAGGCCATGTTTGAGGATAATATGGCAACCCCCACTATGAACTGTGAAAGCTGCTCCAGTCCGACAACGCAGAACGGATACCAGGTGACATGTCGATGCGGGGGATGCATGGTCGAGTCAATGAGCACCCCACCCGATTGGGCGAGTCAAGGGTACGAAGGGTTCATGACGATTGGTATGCAGGAATGCTGCAGTTGAGGGGCATTCGAAGGGCGCGGAGGCGGGTCTTGCACGGGAGGGGATGCCGTCGGAAAGGCGCGAAATTTGAAGCTAGAGAACATGGTGCCGGGTACGCAGGTCACGATGGGTCTTGCGTCGATCCCCCACTTGGAGAGGGACAAGTTGGTGGACAGTAGAATGCCCTGCGTTGAGGGGGTGGTGTTGATGGGACGTGGATGTGGATGTGCTGTGGTGTAGAGAAGACTCCACTTTAATTGGCCACAGACCGAAACTCACCGAACCCTCGGTCAATCATCCGCCGACAGCAACCCAAAACTTTCCACTCTTCCAACTTGCCATTTTCAAGACACGAGATCTCCACCAAACACATTAGAGAAAATGCCGCCCGAACCAACACTAGACGACGAGGAGTACGAGTCCTCCCAGGACTCCGACTTCGCGCCCGACGATGCCGCCGCCGCCGCCGGTGGTGACTCCGACGCGGACGACTCCGAGGACGACGACGACGAGACCGGCGCGGCCGCCAAGCGCAAGCGCACGGCCGGCGACGAGGCGGACGACGCGGGCTTCGAGAACTCGGGCGACGAGGGGTTGATCAAAAAGGCCAACAAGAAGCGCAAGAAGGCGAAGGACAGAGATGGCGCCGCTGCGGAGGACGACGAGGGCGGCGAGGGGGGGCTGGTGAAGACGCGAAGCATGCGAGCAGCCGAGTGAGTTGCGCAGGCCAGTCTCTTTGCTCATCGGTAGTGCAGGTCGCTGACATTGTCGAAACCAGAAAGGAAGAACGCAAGACCAAAGCCGTATCAGGGCCGGTGACGGTTGACGTCGACGCGATCTGGGCCCAGATGCTCGCGGGCCAGACGACGGCAAAACCGGGTGGCGACATCGCCGGCGAGGCCGCCGACGCTCCGACGACACAGCAGCCCTCCGCAGCCGATCCATCGCAGAAGCCGATCGAGTCTCGGGCCGGCGACCCCCCGGACACGATCCGCATCAAGCGGACCTACAAGTTCGCCGGCAAGGTGCAGACGGAGGAGAAGGTGGTGGCGCGCGACTCGGCCGAGGCGAAGCTCTACCTCGCGTCTCTCGGCAAGGACGCGGATGCGGTGGCAGCCGGCGCCGACGGGGACGCCGACGCGCCCGAGGAGCCCAAGCGCGTGCTGAAGAAGGCGTTCCGGTCGGCCTTCGAGCCGGCGATCGAGATCGTCGGCCCGCGGTCCGACCTGAACCTGGGCGTGACGGTGCGGATCAAGGCGCGCGAGGCCAAGGAGGCGCAGGCCAAGAAGCTCAACACGGTGCAGAAGAGCAAGATGGACTGGGCGGGCTACGTCGACAAGGAGGGGCTCAAGGACGAGCTCGAGCTCGCGGGCCGGTCCAAGGAGTCGTACGCCGGGAGGCAGGACTTCCTGGCGCGCAGCGAGGCCAAGAGGGAGGAGGAGGCCCGGCGGGCGCGGATCGCGGGGCGCGTGTGATTCACAGGCTGTTTTCCTCTTCTCTTCTGGCATGCGACTCTTTTTGGGGCACTACGGTTCGGCGTTTATTATTGGGAAAATTGAAGAGATACCCCCTCCACTACGGCTCAGAAATAGAAATATAGATACGTTCATGCACAGTCAACATCTACAGTTTCGCGGCCTTCTGCCCCGGCGGGATGATGGCGACGTCCTGGTACGGCACGCCCAGGAACTCGTACAGGAAGTGGAATCTATCGCTCCCGAAAAAGGGCTCTCCCTTGCCCTCGTCGTTCACGGCCCAGAACCACGGCGCCCCGAACGCGCCCCTCTCGATGGCCTCCTGCGTGCTGGCCTTGACCGAGTCCTTGATCTCCTGCGAGGCCGCGCCCTCCAGGATGCGCCTCACCTCGGCCTCGCTGAACAGCTTCGCCGCGGCCCTCCCTTCCGGCGGGGGGTACTCCGCGGGCGCGTCGGCGAGCGCCTGGGCGAGCACGTCGGGCTTCGTGATGTTCAGGCTGGGCGGCTCCCAGAAGCAGTGCAGGAGCCAGTGCCAGGCCGTCAGGTACGCCGCGTGCGGGTGGTGCTTCTTGATGAAGTGCAGGGCGCGGAGGGGCTGCACCGTCATGCTGCGCTCCATGAAGTTGGAGGGCGTCACGATGTCGGGCTTGCCGACGCGGACGACGGAGCGGCGGGCGTCGAAGTTGCCGTACTTTGCCTTGGCCGGGAGGGTCCACGGCGGCGTGTTACCTGGGAGAGATGAGCCGATTCATCATGGGTGGTTGGGTGGTGAGAAGATACCTGAGGCCTTGTTGATGGCGCCGAGGAGGACGGGGTGGATGCTGCAGGCGCTGTGAGAGACGGATTCCTGTCAGGGCCGGGACGAGGGGACAAACTCTATCTGCACGCCATATACTGTAAGGAGATCCTGGGTCTTGAGAAGATTGTAAAATGTGATGTAGCTGTATAGAGACGCTGGTGTTCCGACGTCAGCATGGGTGGGTGAACTTGTCCGCTTCGTTGACGGATGCTCACCGAGGTCTAAGTAAACATCGACCTTGCCGCCCATATTGGCGGTTCGACGGGTCAACGGGAACAAGCACGACGGATTTAGTAATCTAAACTTGAAAGATATCGGAATATTGCGTGATTTTGTTTCGATGGCGCAATCGAGAACACGGGGAAACAGGCAGGGAGGCGCTGAAGATGTTGTTTAAGAGAAGTTGGACCAGACACAACACTGCGGATGTGGGGAACCTCGGCATCTATGGAAATCTGGGGTAGCTCCAACTCCGGCCAGGGGAGCTTTCGTTCAACCTCGTCTCTGATCACTAATACGTATTTTATGCCGAATCTCGACGACTAATCGAAATACTCGGCATCAAGCATTGCCAGAATCTTATTTTCTGTATCATATCACCATCAGCCGCTGCTCATTCATGGAATAGCCGTTTGTGCTCCAATCCAATCCCCTCCACTCTCACCTATGGTAGCATCCCCTCCCTGTCAGCCATGAGTCAACCCAAGCAAGTCGCCCTGGTCGTGGGCGCATCCAGAGGCATCGGCCGCCAGATCGCCATTGATCTTGCAAAGAACGGCTACGCGGGTTTGAGACCTCCCTAGTACATACCCAAGATGACCGGCTGACACGTGCCAGTCGTCGTGGCGGCAAAATCCACGAGCGATGCCTCCAAGGTGACGCCGTTCCCGCCGAATCCCAACTCACCACAGTCCACGATCAGCACGGTAGCCCGCGAGATACACGAAGCGGGCGGCGTCGCAACGCCCATCGCCGTGGACGTCCGCCACCCCGAAAGCGTGGCCAAGCTAGTCGAGCAAACGATACAGGTTCTCTCCTCCCTTCCCCCTTGACCCTGATTCTCTCCCGGACTAACACCGCCCCCCGCAGACGTACTCCCGCCTCGACGTCCTGGTGTACAACTCGGGCGCCATCTGGTGGGCCTCCGTCGAGGACACGCCTCCCAAGCGCTTCCAGCTCATGCAGCGCGTCAACCCGGAGGGCCTGTACCTCACCCTCCACGCCTGCCTGCCGCACCTGAAGCGCGAGGGCAGGGGCCGCGTGGTGGTCGTCAGCCCGCCCATCTACAGCCGCTTCTTCCGCGGCAAGACGGCCTACGCCATGGGCAAGGTCGGCATGAGCGTGCTGACCAAGGGCCTGGCCATGGACTTTGTCCGCCAGGGCATGACCGGGATGGCCGTCACCAGCATCTGGCCGGCCGTGGTAAGATCTCTCTCCTGGCCCCGACCTGTAGTGAAAGCAAAGAATAAAACGTAACGCTGACACCCCGCCAGGCCATCGAGTCCGCCGCCACGCAAAAGTTCCAGGACGCCAACCCCGACGAGGCGAGGGACCTGCGCAAGCCGACCGTCTTCTCGGACGCCGTGCTGGCCATCCTAAGGGCGCCGGCCGGCGTGGTCAACGGCGAGCTGGTGCTGGACGAGGACTTTCTGCGCGAGCACGCGGGCGTGCGGGACTTTTCAAAGTACGCGCTCGTCCCGGGCTCGCAGCCCCGGCGGATCATGCCCGCGGAGCTGCCGGATCTGAGGGTGAGTGAGCAGGACGACGAGGGCCGGCGGTATGAGAGCCCGAAGTCCAGGATATAGGTCTAGGGTTTTTGCAATCCTAATGTTTATCGTTTACATGTCGATGAGATGCCGTCGTGACTTTGAGCGGAGGACATCTGGAGTCTGCTTTGTCTGTGTGCCCTAGTTATACTGATATATCAGCGACACTGCTCTCCACGAGCTTTCTCTCCAAAGAAGTCTTCATATCATCGATCTGGTCCAGAGACACACCACTGTCTAAAGATTACCTTTCTTGCCTTTCAGATACGTCCAGCCCGTCTTCAGGGGCCTTGAGAGGGAAGCTATCAGATTCTTCGAGACAGCTTCATCAAACGGGGGCATCTCTCAAAGCTTGGAAAAATGGAATTCTACCTCACGAGAGAGGCCGGGTTTGGACTTGTGCCGGGAAGGGAAAACACGAGAGAGAACAGCGATGTAAGGTTGATTTTAGCTCAAACCCTGCGCATTACAGACTCTCAAGTCAATAACAACATTCTCGAAACTGCATCTTACAACCGCAAATGGTACCAAGAAGTGGCTGGGTATATGACAAGCGGCTCCAAATGCCGTGCTAGAGTGCTCTCTGATACGAGCAAGAAACAGGCCCGTTCGACAATACCCCGGCAGTGAAGTCGGGTCCCGAGACAAAGACTCCCTTGCCAGGCCCGCCAGAGCCTCTCAGCCCTCTGGGATCCAAACAACCACCTCGCGACGGGGGCTAGTATCCTCTGAGCGACACAGTCAGCGCCGTCACGCGGCAGACACGGGTTTCGCGCCATCGTCCTTGGGGATACGCCATTCTTCCACGTCGGGGCACGTAAGCAGTAACCAAGTGTCTTTGTTTCTCTGACATTCCCGAGCTTGCTTTCCTCATCACGGGATCCAGGGGCCATGCGAGTGAGATTATCGCACGCGCTCACCTTGATAGTGCCATCCGGGATTTGCTTCGGCGTCTTCAACCACGGATTAGACGAGCACGCGATGATGATCCTTCCGGTCATGTCCATACAACCAACCCACTTGGCAACGGCGCATAGGGCCAGAATCGAAAAAATATTGTGTGGTAACTAAACACCTTCCAATACAAGCATAACCTTCCGAAATAACACCGCCATCGCGATCGCTCAGGAATACCACCGCATGTTGAAAGAGAGAGAAAAAAAACAGAGAAAAAAGCAGGGATGAGAGTCAGTCTCCCGCGTCGAGACGTAGCATCCTGCCGAGCACACGCCCCCTCCCGCCGTATAAGACGATCCCCCCGGGAGTGCGGGTCCGAGCTCCACCCCGAACGACACGCCGGCCTCGCCGCCCCGGGCCCGGCCGTGTTGCGGCATGCCACAAGGTGTCGGAATCGACCGAAGATTCAAGCGAAGCCGGAAGTGAAACTCCACAGAAATTGAAGCGCATGAAACGTGACGAGAACTGGGAGGGACATTTCTGGCCCCGTCACGTTGCTTCTCATCAACATCCCCTAGAACCGATTTCCCCTTCCCTGATATCATATATGAGAAACCCTACTTGGTGGAGGGAGGGTGTCGTTCACAGCGGCCTGTAAACGGCATCCCGAACCCTGTCGCCCGGCAAAACTCCAATCTGACCGACTGATCTTCTTCCTTTCCCTACGTACCCGTATCACGGCACTGCGAAAAACGTAGGAACAGCTTTTAGCGCGCGAGACTTGCCCACCGACAACCGAGACTACCCTATCTCGATTAAGAAAGAAAATCTCACCTCTCCCAGGAAACCGGGTAAAGATGTGTGTGTGATCTTACCTTACAAGCCAACGGGGGGCGGCACATAAACCGACCCAACCACCACCCCGGGACAATCTAACTCGATAAGCACTTACTACTCAGGGCTAGGTAGTGTAAATAGATAGAAAGTCGGGGGCCCAGGCCTAGGCCATGCCGCCTCACGTCATCTCACCACCTGGCGGCATCATAGATAGACTTGCCTACGAGCAAACAATCACATTATCTTCCCTTTCGGTCCTCTCGGCTCTTCGTCAAGCGCGCCTTCCAGCTTAAAAAAGTTCTTATCTTGATCATGACCCCCACCCACACACACGCGCTCTCTCTCTCTCCCTCACCTCGGCGGTTAGCTAGGTAGTTTCACCGGATCAATACACCGCCACCCCGCCTTTTTGCGCAACACTGATTCAGTCTTGCGTCACGAAAAAAGGCGCGGGCTCGTCACGAGGTTCGTTCCTGAACCAAGATGACATATTCAATGGCTGAGAAACTACAGCACAGTATGTAAATGTGTCTTGCCTTCCCAAGTTCTCGTAGGCCTCATCACAAGACAATACACATGACTCAAGCACGCTCACTCACCCCCCCCCAATATCCACCCGACGGAGACAACAACACAGTACACTGCACACCCCCATGCCAAGATCCACTCCAGACGGTAATTTACAGTGCAACGTTCGCGATCACAGATCACAGCACCTCAGAGAGCGGCAAAATCTCTTACCCCGGATCTCTCTCGCTGGCGATCGTCACTGCGCAGTGCTGCGCCCGCCCGCGCCCCCACACACTTGATATGAACCGCTGCTGCTGCCGCTGCTGGCCACGGAGTAAACTCCTCCTCCTCTGCCTCGGTCCATAACCCCCCACACACACAAATACTATATAATCGGGGGAGTCAAAGTCCGCCTCGCCGAGGGAGAATGAAATAAACGAGCAATTCAACTCCATTGAACCCGAACTCTGAATTCAAAAAGACACAAAAAATTCCAACGGAGCCCAAAAAGGCACTTTGTCCTGGCCCCCAATCCTCATCCCCCCCTTTAACGCTGTGTAACAACACCAATCTCGTATGTAGCAAGCGAGCGAACCCTGTGTGACCTCCCCGAGTTCTAGGCTCTCGTGGAAAAGCGGCACAGCAGTTTCGTTGCAATGAAATCACACACCCCCGGGAAGGATTCAATACCAGGAAAAAAGTGATGTTGAGGAATCAATTCAGCAGGAAAGGGGAAAGGCTGTCCCGGGTCCCGTGCTCTCTCCACCCCCCAGTCTAGTTGGCGTTTTTGCCCAGCATCGAACCTGAGTTATCCTCCCGAGTCAATACCCCTTGGTGCCACTTTTGCCTGATTCAAAATCGACAAACACCGCCAGAGATCGACCCCCGTCCGGGGTTCGCTGTGGAGGGTTTGTCGCGGTTCAGACGGGTGGATGCTTGGATGCGACTTCGAGAAACCCCATCGTAGCGTACGGGGTAATCCGTAGACAGGACACGACGACCCCACCGCGCCGACTCGACCTCGCGGTACGCGTGGTCGCCGATCAAACAATGCGAGCCAACGTCGCAGCGCGCGCCAGATGCCTGAGTCGCGATGCGCACTGGAATATCACGTTACGGTAGCCATTGAGTGCAACAGAGAAAATATGTGTTCATTTGGGAGAGGAGGGGGAGTACTGTATCCGCCATATGCCTCCTTTCCAAGGTATGATGTTGAATGCGCCCAGAAAAATACAATGAACCCGTTAAGTCCCCCTCCGTCATGCAACTTAACACCCGGTTCCAGTCGATGCCCCCGTTTCTATATGCTGAAGATGGCATGTGTGCATGCGGATCGGTCTTGAGGACGAATGTGCGTCGACAAGACCGCCAGAAGAAAAAGCAAGACGCTTTTCCCTGCCGCCCCGAGTCGGATTCCCATACCCTCGCATCCCCGCACGGAGATTTCGTTGAGACCTCCGTGGATGTGTTGGGTATGGCGTACCGAGCGGCCGGTTCGAATCCAGACAGAAAGAGAGCCATTCCCACTATGTCGCTGTACCAATGCCAATCAATGCCTATGCCAATGCAAACCCGATTTTTTGTGTGATCCGTCCGGCCCCCTCACATGACCGAAGCCATTATGGCGTTTCGCAGGTGAGGAATGATAAAAAAGAAAAAGGAAAAGAGACACGCCAGTGAAATGCGCAAATGAATCCCCGCAGCTCGCAATGCTAGCTTCCCCAAGACGTCGTCGTCGTGGGGTAGAACAGGGGTTGGGAAGATGAATGATGGAGATGGCTGGAGGGGTGGCGTGTGTGTGTACGGATGATTCGGAGCTGTGGCACTCCGAAGCAAGCGTGGAGGAACGACGAGTGCCCCCCCCCCTATCGTTGTGCCTCCGTAATTAACCCCCGCGTTTTCCGGCGCTCGAAATCGACGCTAACCCCGCGCTCTGGGGCTGGGGTGATACAGGCGAGTACGAGAGCCAGCGGGGCTTGCAGCGGCGAGGGCCTCGAGACCCGTCGTCTCCGCTCGTCGGGGGGTTGCCATCTTCTCAAATGTCATCGTGCCGTGATGGGTGGCTGCACCGTGTGTCGTGTGGTGCCAGCCAGCGAGCCCATCAACCCTCCATCCCAGAGCGAACCGTCCGGCTAGCGACCGACCATTGGAGTCACCAGCTCGATGCTTTTCGGCCTCGAGTAACCCGGGCCGGTGGGCCTCCGCGTCGGCAGCGGCCGATCCATGCCGCTGGAGCTGTAGTTGTTGTAGTTGTAGGCGTAGCCGGTGGAGGGATAGGCGCCATCGTACGTCGCGGGGAAGAAGGAGGCGCTGCCGCTGCGGTTGTACGAGCTGCTCGGGCTTGCCGCACTGCTCTTGTTGAAGGGCCACAGGCTGGGGTGAGACGACGTGGGGGACGGCGGGCTTGGAGGTCGGATGCTGAGCGACCTCAAGGCGGAGATGGCAGAGGAGTACTGAGCACCGCCGTTGGTGGCCCCTGGGGTGGTGGGCGGAGAGAAGTGCATCGAGTTCGGCCTCGACGGAGACGCGCGAGGGACAATGTCTCTCGGCTCGGGGTCGCCTGCAGCGTAGTAAGGGTAGTAGACGGGATGCTGCTGGCTGTGACTCCTGCCGGTAGACGCGTTGTGCTGGTCATGCTTGCGGCAGCTGTGAAGAGTGTTAGTCGGAGTGAAGAGGGACAAGAACGGCAGACGGGAGGGCCTTACGCATCCGAGCAGTACAGGCACTTATCGTCTTGAGGCACGAATTGCTTCTCGCATGTCATGCTATACACACACGACCAGTCAGCGGGCTTCTCGTAATCAACGGAGGGACAGTAATCAAAAATTGAGGCGCCTGGGCACAGCAACGCCATCGGAAAGTGAGTCGACGCCCCCGAGCTGGGCGCGCCGTCAACGGTGACGCTGCAGTGCACCCGAAAAGGGAAACCGTCGATGACTTGCGGGGTTGCAAGTCTAGGACACCCAGCCAGCCACTTGCGCCAGTCCGAGGAGAAGGGCGAAACAGCAGAGAGGGGGAGAGAAAAAAATCCGAACAAAAGCTCCGAACGTACCAGAACTGGGGGAAGCTCTCCCGCTCGTCGTCCCACGAGTCCTGCCATTCACGTTCCCGGTCCCTTGGGTTCTTGCCCAGCTTCTGAACAGTGACGGGTGTTTGGCGCCTCGAGAGTGTTGAAGGACGCTTGCCGAAGCGGGAAGGGTCTGTCGCGGTGACGGCCTTCTTGACGTCCGTCATGGACGTGTTGCCCGACTTTCTGCGACTGTGATGCATTATGGCGTGTATGTGTGTGCGAGTATGTGAGATATGTGTGAGAAAGTGAGAGAAAGAAGAAGAGACAAAAAGGTGAAGATGAGTGAGCTCGAAAGTCGAGGCTGTTGTTGTGGTTGGCAGGGGTCTTTCTTGTAGTCGGACCTCGCTGTAGTACCTAGCACGTAGTAGTGGTGGTGGTGGTGCCTGTATCGGCGGCGGTAGCTGTGGTGGTGGTGGTGGTGGTGGTGGTGCCGCCCGGGCTGGTTGGTGCTGCTCCTTCTGGTGCTGGGAAAGCAACGGGAGGAGATAAGCGGGGAGGGGAGGAGGGATGGCGGTACAGTGGAGGGGTAGCGCCGTTCAATTCCCCCAAGCAGCGATGATTGACACCAACACGAAGGTGAAGTGGCTGTCGGTCCTTGTCTCGGCCGTCGGGTTTGGCAATGACCAGAGACAATTATCAAAAAAGCCCCAGAACCAAGAAGTCGTTCTGCGGAGCAAAGAAGGAATAAGTAGGCCGACTCTCGTGAAAATTTTTCCTCGACAGCGGGTGTGATACGGCGCTCTGCTGTTGGCGGCCTGGAATGGGAATGCAGGAAATTTGGCAACCCTGCTCGAGCGCGTTCCGAGTGGCGAAAAGGTCTGGCCCTTTGGCTTTTGGGGTCTTGGGTGTCGGGTTCCTTTTGGGGGATGGTTTGGTTCAACCTTGGGTCTTGGTAGGGGTGGGTGTGTGTGTGTGGTTTCCGCTGAAGAGATTTTTTCTTCTTTCTTTTCTGCGCTTCTCAGTTTCTCCCTTTCGTCGTGTTCGTCGTCGTTGGAACTGTTGTCCCCCACAGACAAAACTTGCAAGCCAGGTCGGAGCGGGTGCTGGCCGGGTTATGAAGTGAAGAGGGAGGGGGGGTCGAGAGCGGCAGGTGCAGGTGCAGGGGACGCCTGATGTGGTGTGCCTTATTTCGAGTAGCTAAGGCGGCTTGGTGATGGATTGATAGATAGCGGCGGGCTGGCCTGGGGGTGTGGATATGATGTGATGGAGAGAGAGGTCCAGGTGTGGTCAGGTATTTGACCGAGAGCTGATAAGTGATGGATTCTGGTGTTGGTGGTAGTAGTTGTTGTTGTAGTAGTGGTGGTCGTAGCGCTCTCTATTAATGGTGGTGCGGATTGATACCTACACCACAACTCACACTCTTTGCGTGCTTTGCTTTGGTGCGATGGAAGGTGAGCACTGAGGACAGGTAAGGCAAGGTACCTTGCTTTGGCTTGGCCTGGCCTGGTCTTGGGGCGCTCTGCAGGAAGGAAGGCGGATGGATTGGATGGCCGGGTGAGCGCTCTAATTCTGCGAGGGCTAACTCGGCTTGGGACCGGTTGCTGACCGTTGTCAAGATGGTGTGAGATGTCGCAAACTTGGTGTAAGTCCGTCTTGACGCTTCGCTGTGTGTTGTGCTGTGCAGTGCAGTGCAGAGCAAACACACACACACACACAACCTAGTCTTGTAGCGCTAAGAAGCAAAATAATAGTAATCAAAAAACCGCAAGTCCGGCCTTTCCAGGGATGTAGCGGCCGGGCGGTGCTGCAGCAATTCTCGCCGGTCTGTTGCTCGATTTTTCCTTTCCGTCTTTTTTTTTTTTTTTAATTAAACAATAGCCATGCGCTCGCCTGGTTTAGAAGCACGATGACGACACAGCAGGGCGGCGGGTGCGGGTGCGGGGACGAGGCCAGGGCTACCTAGCAGGTCCGGCGCGCGGTACGGAATGGGATAGCTAGGAAGGGCGAGAGAGAGGGAGAGCGAGAATCGAGGTGAGATTTCGGATTCGGAGCAAACTGCGGTTGTCGGTTTGGTCGATCGGAGAATAGTGGAGTGGATTGAAGGAATTGGAACTGAGCAAGGAAGTTGAGTGAGTGGGTTGTTGGCGCAAGCGGATAGCGCAGGTAGTCGTCGGAATGTGTCTTGAGAGAGAGAAAGAGAGACAATGTGAGAGAGAAGAGGTAGGTAGGCGTAGGCAGAGCCGGATGAGTAATAAGAAGTTTCAAGCGAGAGAGGTCGAAGAGAGGATGACGACTAGTGATGATGGTGACCACAGTCCGGATTAATACGAGGCAAATGCGAGAGAACGGACGTCGGGTCTTGTGAGGCTCCTGGAAACGGACGGGAGGGCTCGGGAAATATTTGTAGAGGCAGATGATAGATGAATGGACGTATGCATGTACGTACCTATATATTTGTAGAGCAGGTATCAAAGCAAAATGTACATTCGGATTGTAGTAATAGAGCTCAGCTGCGTGTTCCGTCCGTCACCTGGACTTGGACCTAGACCTTGACCCTGGAGGAGAGAGGATGGGGATGGGATGGGGATGCAGTGTGGATGGGTGAATACCTCAATAGGTACCTAGCAATGGCAGAATGGAGCCGCTTGTGAGTGTGACTCTTCCCGTACCGTACCCAAGGCAGAGAAGTAGTGTGGGAGGTACCTGAAGTAGGTGTGTAGTTGAGCTACACTCAAAGTCTACGTGGGTACTTTGGCTATGTATCTCTGCACCTGAAACTACGTACAATCCCAAAGTACATTGGGTACATCGTTGGTCCAGTAGGTAGAGAAGTGCACTAAGATCGATAGGTACCTACTAAGAAGATACGTACTACTTGCCGCCGCTCCCTTGAAGATGGGTTCCCGCAAGGACTTGTTGCAGGGCCGTGGGTTCGCCGAAAGCGGAGATGTCGGGGTGGGTGCGGACGGGCCTCCAGCCAATGGAGACGGGAACGCGCCGCCGATTCGTCCGTCGTCTCAACTTTGCCGATGACAGCAAGCAGATGAAAAGAAAGCCCAAAGCAAAATAAAGTAAAAGCGAAGCAAGAGCTTTTCACGAAAAAAAGCTGCATAGCTGGCAGTAGTGATACCCGGCAAGCTACCAGCCAGGCCGAGGGGCGATGAAGGGAACCTAGGAAAGAGGGAAACAGCAGCAGGGTGGGCAGGGTTAGCAGGGCAGGGCCACGGGCACCTTGATAGCCTCTCTCTCTCTCTCTCTCTTGTCCTCTCGCCTATGAGAGTCCTCTTGCCGACTGAGCTAGTTTGAGTGAGATGAGGCGAGGCCCAGAGAAATGAATGGCTGCGCGGGCGGGTTTGTCTCGTGCGTTGCGTTGCGCCTGTGAGACCCCGGGGGGGAAATCTTGTCTAGGTAGGTAAAAGGACATTCTTTTTCTCTTTGTGTGTGCGCGTAGGCAGGCAGGCAGGTATGCGGAGAGAGTTGCGTAGGTTGTCTCGCTTCTTCTTTTTCCTACGCATTCCCTCTCCTCCTCGTATGAGGGCTAATAAATCGGTTGAGGAATTTTCTCTCCTTTGAATCCTCTTCGAATGGAACGGAGAAAATTTTCTCTCTCTTGTCTCTCCTTTCTTCACCGACTTATTGACTGACGTGGTCGAGGAATGCGGCTCGCTAGTGAAATCCCTTTTTTTTAAAATTTTTATTTTCCAGTCTCTCCTCAGATCGAGATTCAAGATCGGGGTCCGAGGTTTATATCGCAGCTGTCCACTAAGAAGGGCGATCAGGGGAGAGAGGGAGAGCACCGAGCTTCCTCTGCCGCCTGCAGCATTGCAGTAGCAGCGCAGCGAATCTAATGTACGCGGTAGGTACATGGCCGGGCAGGAAGGTACTTGTGCATCGCCGCCAGCTATGGCGAGCTTGCGGCGCCAACTCGACGGGGGACGCCTGTCTCTGGGAAGTCTCTGTTGGGTAACCCGGAAACTTCACCCCCTGTCGGTGAGGTGAGAAGATGGTCTGCCTGCTGTCTGGTTTTCTCTCGCGGGTGGAGCACGGGCGAGGCTAGGGCAGAACCAGACCGGCCAAGCAAGTGGAGGGCTTTTAATAGTGCATTGCCAACATATGGGGAAGCGAGGAGGGAAGCCAGGCGGCGATGCACGATGCCGTCTGGGGATGGTTGAGGAGGAGGAGTAGGAGGTGATGAGGTGATGAATGTGATGTGGTGACCTCCTGTAGTGGTACTCAGGTACCTGCCTACCTATTCGCAAAGTACCACGTACTCGTAGCGGTCAGTGGTTGGTGGTGAATGGTGAATTCGGGGCTGGAATCACGAATCGAGCTACGACCCCTACATCATTACATGATCGAAACCAGATTGTCAGGTACAGAATGCAGCGGGATGCAAGACGGGGTGCAGCACAACCCTCACTACCTACCTCACAGCGCGCTACAGCACCTCCATCGCCCAGACGTGTGCCGTCCGGGTGATGGCGACCTTGTGCGATGCATCATTTTCGCAATTCTGTCATCAGCTCACTCCATCATCACCGGGTCCCCGCGGTGGGACGCACCCTTACGGTACACGTACCTTAGGGGTAGGTCAGGTACTGAAGTCTGAAGCAAGGTACCAAAAGTACAGGTATCCTATGACTATGTAGGTGTCGTACCGACCTTAACTCGCCAGGATCAAAGCTTCTTGGGCGCCTTATGTAAGTCGAAACCTCCAATGTACGACAGTACAACCTCAATGTCAGTGTCGGCTCCCTCAGACACGACACGTGCCGGTTGTCGTCGACTGAGGGCCCGGGACGAGCCAAGAAGCGGCACATCACACACATACCAGGTCGTCCAACAATTTTTTTTCGGGCGAAATAATGACGAGAGGTGGTATTCGGGAGGGCATGGAGACAAGCACTTGCTGCTGTTGATGCGGCGGAGCCCCCAAGATCACGATCTGAGGTACTGTATCGACTCCATCCGCATGAACACTACGACTTCACGAGCCAACCGTCACGGCATCTTGTCAGCTTCTGCATTGGGACTGGTCGGTTGAGGCATTTGATGCATTTGCCTTTATTTTCTTCCTTCTCGTTAACTACTGGCTCGGACGGCAGTTGCACTTTCCTTGAAGTTTTTTTCCCTTTCCTGCCTTGCGCCTTCCTTGGTTTTTCTGATGACTCAGTAATTTATGACGCCCGCAAGCCCCATGCCACGCCCAGGGATCCGGGGCTGCCTGGGGCTTGGGAAGAGGCGCCACCGGCGGGGGCTTATGTAAGGTACATGCCTCAAGCCGAGTAGGTACTTAAGTACCTTTTCACCCTCTCCACATGCCAAATGTACCTAGGCGAATACTTTACCCACAGGAACCTGAAATCAGAGAAAGAGCGGCCGATGGGGAAAAAAAAGATTCAGACATGATGCAATGCGAATAGGAAAAAAACGAGCCGTGACGCAGCTCCATTTTTCTTCCTCCCTTTTACACTTTCGGCACGTCCCATGGATGTTGCAATTCTCGTCCAAGATCACAACAGACGGACATCTTACAAAACACGCGCTGCCGTCACACTCTCGTCAAAGGATCCAGGAAGGGGAAGGGGAAGGGGAAGAACATCACCTCATCCACTGCCCTGAGCACGTTTCCCCACGAATGGGCGCCGCCCCTCTCCAAGAGTTACCGCGAGGACGCACAGAGTTCAAAACGACTCCACCGCCCGCAGCTGCGGTACACTACTCTACACTATGTCACAACCCAGGCAAGCCAGGTACCGTACAACCAACTATACGGTAATACTACGCCAAACCTAGCATCAAGAGGGTATAGACCTCAGCCCGGCAGCTTCTCCAGCAAGTAACAAACAACTCACCACACTCTACGCGAGGGCGAACCACCGGAAAGCCGGTCAGAAGCTGGTCCACCAGAAAAAAAGGGGCCCCTGAACTTCTACCACTCGGAAGTCGAGAGCCCAGAGTCCCCTGGAGGCGTCATGCTTCCCGAACGGCGCCGTGAGACCGCGAGCGGACCGGCCACGGGCGCCGCCAGGACCCAGTGCCAAAGCCAAAAGAGAACGCTGACCTGCGACCGCCCCGTGGGCCTGCTTGCTGGGTTGTCCCTTCGCCCTTCATGCGGCGGTGGACCTGTCTCTCCGGCCATCCGCCCGGCAAAGCTCCGATTTTTTCAGGAACAGCACACCAACGCAAGTCCACAACACGCAACCAGGGGCACGGGCAGAAAATATGAATTGTGGAAAACAGGGCAGCAAAAACCAAGGACGAAGACGAAGCAGAGAAAAAGTTAGCAGAGTGGGCAAGTTTCGCCCACAGGAATGCTGGATGACACAGCCCAGAAGCCCCGCTCGTTTCCCTCTCTTCCGGTTCCGTTTCTGCCAGGGGACTCTATAACCCTGGCGTTGCTTTCCTGGCCTTTGGGAGGAAGCCAGGCGGAGAGAGAGCAAGGTACCTGGCCCCAGGTGCGGACAGAGTGGTGAGTAAAAGTATCCTCACCGGTGTCTCGTCGTGTCTGGACTCGGTGGGTTGCGGGACGCTCGTACGACCTACCACAGCTGCTGGTCCGTCCACGTTGAGACGGGACGGCATGGACGACCGTTTCCCGCCCCAACACACGTGTTTGCATCGCGTACCGCCAGAGGAGACAGAATCAGCAGCAGCAGCAGTCGCATCCAGCAAACTGATGCGCGTTTCGTTTCCCTTGTCCCGCCATCCTCCACCGCCCGAGCGGGGCGATCCAGCCGTCGGAGAGAGAGCCGGCCGCCGACGGACGGAAAATTTTCTCTCGTGGTGCAACCTCAAGCTGCAGTCTCCTCCGGGGCTCTGGGAATTTGGAAAAGCAAGCAGCGGCACATGGCATGGGGTAAGCTGCAAGCTCCTCTTCCGACTGTCTGATGGTCGTAAGTTTCTTTGACTATCGACCCATCGTCAGAGAGAGGGTCCAATTATTCAACCGCTTCAACCTTTGGGTTTCCATTGTTTCTGGAGACTCAGAGACTGCCGTTGCTGCGGGGGTGTACGAAGTACTACAACGTGAATGGAGGGCGACATGACGGCTTGTCTGTTGTGTCTCTGTGTCCGTATTGGATGTGTCTCTGCAACAGCAACAGCAACAACTCCAGCAACAAGTCGCCGCCGCCAACCCACATCGACCGCAACGGTCCCCCGTCGCCTATACCACGCTACGTACGCACTGATACATGTTCTAGTTTAGAGAGAAACACCTGGACGTGGTTGGAAGAAACGACGACTAACAAGCACCGGTGAACAAACAGCTGCGCTTGCACAAGCCGCTAGATGGCGATCCCCCGGCCTGGACAAGACCCCAACGGACCACCTGCCGGCTAGTTGATAGAAGCCAAGACCGACCACAACAGAACCCCGCTGGCATCACACGAGACGGTGTGAATAATAGTGTAAACGGTCAGGTCAGACGCCGACGCCGACATGGACGGGCGGGCGATTCTGCTTGTTGATCAATTGCTTTCCTCAGAATTCTGGAATGCTAGCGTCTTGCCGCCCCGACCTGAGATGCGGGGGAACGAGTTGGCATTGCATTGCCATTGTTGAGCGGGCACAAATGCCGTTCGTTTCCCTCTTTTCAATGTACCCAATCGAGCGCCCCCGTCACATTTCACGGGAATATCATCCTGTCCTCTGGTTCCCCCTCAGAGCGACAGACAGCAGATACGACGCTACGTGCCAACGGTCTCGTTGATGGCGCGCTGGTGGCTTCAGCAGCGTGCGTGGACGGCCGCTGTTCGCTCCTTCGGCTCGGCCGAGACCAGAATAGATGGCTAAGCAAAGCCGGTCGTTGCTGGCGTTGAGCAGGTTGTATGCAATTCGGCAACCGTATCATCTAGCATGGCGGACGTGACTTCGCATTGGATGTCGCCATATCAGTCTGTTATCGACGTGCTCAATCAAGCACCCAATCGAGTTGGCCAGAGAGTCTTTGCAATCAGCTCGTTGTTGTGCAATCAGAAAAAGGTCTCGCTGCGACTTTCCCAACCTAGACGACGGCGCATATTTCCGCTGCGACGTCACTCGCAACCCAGCTGCATCGACCCCCTCCAAAGTCTATGTCAACCAACGGCCCATTGACACTCTCGCATTCCCGCGCTGGCTCTGTCTGTTTGGTCGCTGCTCAAGGGAAGGGGGTTGGGCAATATAGTCGAGGGGCATTTGCGTGTCAGTTTGTCTCTGCCTGCTGCTCGCAACCCACGCCCCCTCCTCTTTCCCGGCTGGCCAGAAGGGTCGCCGAATCACCGGGACGAGATGCTTCTTTAACATGGCCGGCCGGCGCATATGCACTCAATCAAGTTATCAACCGTGTCTATTCTCCTCCGCGTGGGGGTCCCTCGCCCGTCTTTGCTATCAGATATGACTGACGCACGCAATCATACTCTTTTTTCTCTCACGCCAGCGCGGCGAGTGAGGGTTACGTCGATGCCTACCTACACGAGTTCGATTCCCACGGAAGACGATTGTTATACGGCCTCCCACACTCTGCCGTCCAGACTGCAAGGTTGACAACTGCACACACATACGTACGCACACCACGTCGGCATCCCTCTTTTGGGAAATGGCAGTTCGCAATATGCACGCCATACTGGTTCATCCCGCGCGCTCTACACACCCATTCGCACTTCATCTCCCTCGGGACACTCTGGCTGATGGTTCGCCAAGTCTCGTGCCCCAAGCTCTGCGACCCTGGGTCACAAGCCCACACCACCAACTTGCAAGGCGCGCTCAGGAGGCCGCAACTTTCCACGCGCTCTGCTCACCTTGCCCCTCACCTTGAGGGCTGAAGGCAGCGGGCTGGCTGGCTGGACAGACACCGAGACGACGACGACAACTGGGGGCGTCCCAACCTAGCGACGGTCCAGTTCACGGACCTCGACTGGAGCTCATCATTGGCCGTCGTACGGGGCGGCTTACGATGTTTGCCTGCTCGCTTACAATCAGAGCGTGCGAGTGAAGAATTTTCACCAACGCGTTCGACCAGAGGAAGAGTTCCAGACCCAACGATGGGATTCTCATATCCCGCCTGACCCAATCGCCTCCAAATCCCATCCCACCCAACCCACCCACGCCACTGTTGCAGCTGTCCGAGAACTACAGACAGCTCGCTCAGTTCGGATACTTTCGGGACTCACTGCTCATCTGGTATCTGGTGGGTATCTCTATCGGCAACCCACCCACCCCCTTCGCGACGTGCCCCTTTGAAGTCGTCTACGGTCTAGGGGGGCCACGGCGTCATGCGAGATAACAGCACTCAGGCCTCTCGAACGTCAGTCAACAATAACATAGACCTTGGAGCGTAGCCCTCACAGCAGCAACTCACCCCGCCAAAGCCCCTTGGGCCGTGGCCATCCATAACATAAATTAGGACCGGCGACGAGGTGCGGATACACTACACGAACCCACCCAGACCAGCAGCGAACCGCCAACCAACGAACCGCACCACACCTCACGGATGTCGGATATCCCACCTGCGATGCGACAGCAAAATGGCGCGCGGAGCTAACCCTGGTCCCCCGGGCCCCAGAACTCCAGGAGCCCTGCATCAGGCTTCCGAGAAGCTTCATGCCAAGGGTGCCCTTTTCCCGTCTGCAGGTACTGGCTGGGAGGGGCCGCGAGACGGTTCCGAATGTCTTCGGGCGAGGGAAACGGAAGACACACCTACACTACACACACCCACCCACACGTACGATGCTTACATACGTGGGCTGCGCGGACGAGGGCCATCTCTGGTTCGCAGGACGCAGGCCGCGAGGTCTTATCTATGGAGACGCAGAGTGAGTGCGTGGTGGCCCTGGTGGGTGCGGGAGCGCGGACGAACCGAGCTGTAAAAAGAGGCTCGTCCGTCGCATCCCGCCCCTGTCTCCTTCGCTAGTAGGGGTGGTCAAGGAAAAAAAAAGAGTGGCCCTATTCGGCAGTCCCCGGTCCCCTCTTTGGCATAGATTTAAACTATGTTGGGAAGATTGTGGGCTATACAGCCCCTTATTGTGGTTTTAGCGTGGGTCAGGGCAAATACTAGATTGTACAAAATACTTTTGTATAAAATAGAGAAATTTTCTTACTACGTTAATTACTCTATATAACTCTATTACTAATCTATTAAAATCCTTACCTAAATTACTCTTTTTAATAATAATCCTATACTTCTATTATAGACCTATAAGACTCTACCCTTAAGGGCCTTATTATAAAAGTCTATAATTACTAAGCACACCTTGGCTTTAGTATAATTAAAAGAGTATTATAAAAGTCTAAAGCTACTTAGGCCCTATATACCCTAAACCTAACCTATAATTATAGTAGCTAGTTAAAAGTAGCTATTATAAAAAAGTAATTAATAAAGACTATAAAAACTAGGTACTACTAGTTAGTATAGTTTTATAAGTCTGGGGATATTTAGATATATACTATTATAGATAGTAAATATAACTACCCGCTACTAGTAAAGGAGTTATACGTAGTAAGTTAAGCCTTTTATTAGTAGTACTAGGCTAAGGTTAGTAATACTATAATCCGTAAGAAAGTTAAGTAGCTTTTTAAATTAAATAAGCTAATAGCTTGTAATATTACTAAGTAAATTAAGGAGGATACTAGTACGTTATTAAGGGAAAGAGATGTATAGAATATTTAAGTGAACCTTAAGTGGGTAAAGTACGGGCTACTTTTTACTACCTAAATATTTATTTAGGAGCTCTTTATAAGCTCCGACGTTAAGTATTTACGTATTTACTATAATTCAGTATTAGGAAGGATAGATACGGTATTTTAGATATTTTTAGACTATTTTAAGTAGTTAAGGTAGAACCCGGAGTTTTTAATAATAAATACAACTTATAAAGTTAGTAAATACGTAAAAAATAAAAGGAGAACTGACTTATATAGTAATTAATAGGTAAATTAGTTTAATATACTATTATTTAAAATTAATAGCGTTACGTTAGTATATACTACGTTTAATACTGAGTTTTACTTAATTTTAAGTAAAAGCGTAGTTACGTATAAATAGGTGCTTTAATAGCTATATAGCGTCCTTATAATAAAGGAAATTGTATAACTATAAATAGTATTAATAGATTTTAACTAAATATTAAAAAAGGTAGTAAAATATATATTCCTTAGTATATAGTAGTAGTTGTATTAATAGTATATACTAAAAAACGTAGTATTGTATATTAAAATAAAATAGGTAGGTACCCTTAAGGGTAATAGATGCTCTTAAGTTAAAAATTAGTCTTTTAGCTAGACTAAAGAAAGGTTTATTTTAATAAATTTAGTTAAATTAATTAGTTTAAATTTTTTTATAGTAGGGTAAATCCTAAAAATCCCGTAAATCTATAAAGTACTAATAAAGAGGCTAATATTACTAAGGATTAAAAAGATCTATAAGCTAGCCTTATTACTACAGCTTTTATACCCTTAATAAACTTCCCTTTAACTAATTTACCCATTAACCCCCCCTCTATAATACTAAATTTATAGATTTTATTAACTTTAGTAGCTAATAATAATATTAAGATTTTACTTAATAGTTTTTTATAAGTATAAAAGTACTGCGTTTACGTAGTTACTAAGAGGCTCTTTTAGAAGTAATAAGGTAGCTTTAAAAAGGCCTTTTAACCTATATAAAAGTACCTCGTTAATTATATTGAAACAACCTACTTTCCTTTTTATCCTTAATTTATAGAATTTATAGTATAAAGTCTATATAATTATAGTTTCTAAGTAACTTTTTATATAGAGTTAGTCTATATAAAGCTTAAAAGCTATTTTTATAACTACCTCTTTAACCTCTATAGCCTTTATATAGCTATTTTTAAAATAGTAACGAATAAAAGTACTTAATTTAAGTAGTAAGTTAGTAATAAAAAATTATATTATAAGTAGTAGTAGATAGAGACTTTAATAACTGCTGTATTAATTTAAAGTATTTTTTATAAAGTGGTTAATATAGTTTTTAACTAGTATAAAGCTATAAAAAAGGCTTTTAATAAGACTTATAATAGTACTTTTTACTCTAAGCCTTTTCTACTTTACTACGGGTATTTTATAAAGTAGTAGAGTCTCCTTTACTATTATAACCTTTTTAACTATTATAAATTAAGTAACTTTAATTAATACTTTAAAAAGAAGAATATTAACTACTATTAGTAGTTTAATTAGTCCTTAGTATATTTTTTATTTTTTTATAATTAAATTATTATTTTTAATATATTTTTTAACTTAAAATTATATAGCTATATTATGGGAATAACTATATCGGAGTCAGCCACCCGTGGCTAACGGCGGTATGGCGGGGCACGGACCTAGTTCTACTGTTACATAGGTATTTTGAGTCCCTTGCTAGAAGGGCTTTGAATCTATCTATTTTTAACTTTAATTACTACCCCTTATATTTTATAATTAATTACTATTTATTTACCCTATATAAACTAATACTAATTAGTGGTTAATATATGTAGTTACTACTATTTTGCGACTATAGATTAGTAAGGTTTTATTTAGAAAAGATATTGTTATAAACGTAGTTAGTTTGGAGTTAACTAATTGCTCGCTAGTAAATAACGTTAATATGCTAAGCCCTTATTTAACAGCTAAACGGACTTAAAGCTGTCTTATTAAAGGAAGTATTTATTATATACTTAATCCGTTAAGAAGATTTCTTTATAACTTTACAAAACTACAATCTACCCTTTTAAACTATTATATTAATCCTTAAAGACCCTTTAAGCCCTTCTATAACTTTTAAGGTTATTTTAATACTCCCTTCCCTCTTTTTACTATGTAACTATAGAGTTTTTCCCCGAGAAGCCCTAAGGTTAAGTTATACTCTATAATAGTACTTAAAAGTAAGTTAGGAATATTATTAGTTATTTAAAATACTAGTAATACGTACTGTGCCTTAGAAAGATTATAAGACTACTAAGATATCCTAACTACTAACTAGAGACCCTAATGTATTAAAAATTACTAGTAGTAATCTATTGTATAAGTAAATACACTCCTAAGACTGTGGTTTAGGGGAAACGCCTATATTTAAGGCGTTGTTAGCCTAACGATCCTTTATTAAAGGTCTCTTTAATAATAGGATCCCTAGTATAAAAGTAATTTCCAATAGCATATAGTATTAATTAGTAACTTATAATAAAAAAGGTACTTAAGTAATTACGATAAGCCTTTACTAAACTATAGTTAGTCTGCAGTATAGAAACTAAGTAGGGAGACACTTTTAACTATATACTTTATATATTATAAAAAGCCTTTTTTTTGTCCCTTATTTTTATTCTTTATTACTATTATTTTATCCCCCTTAGCTAATACTAAATAATAAAATATAATTACTTAATAACTATTAATATTATTATTAATTAATTATAAAGACTTAGTTAATTTTTAACTATAACTAGTGTTTTACTATGTTTATTACCGGTACGCGACGTGCTAATAAGTTTACTATTATAATTAGGTTTTTAAATTTAGATTTAGTATATAGAGATTCTATTTTATACTCTTAATTTATTTATAGGTACTAGGAAATAAAAGGATCCCTTTTACTTAAATTATTTAAACCCTACTTATAATACTTTAAAGGTATTATAATATTCTAAAGTAAAGTAAAATATTATAGTTTAACTATAATAGTAATAAGGATCTGTAACGAGAACGATAGAGATATTAATTAATGTTAATATTGTTTAAAAAAAAAAAAAAAAAAAAACCTCTTCTCTATCTATTATCCCTATTATCTATTACTTTTACTAAATTCTTACTACTAAACAATAAAAAGGTAATAATAATATCTTTAGTATTATAAAGACTTTAAGAAACTCTCTTTAAGTAACCCTAACTATACTATTAGTTAATATAGCTATAAATAAAAAAACTCCTAAAAAAGTAGCTACAGTTATAAACGAAAACTAAGGAGATTTATAACGTTTTTATAATATTAGCTCCGGGGACTAACTAGGGCTTATTACTATTAAAGTTAATAAATTAGTTAAAGTTTATTACTATTACTAGTAGGACTAATAGACTTATAAATACCTTTATTCTAGTACTCTTAATTATTACTTTTTAAGTTATTAATATATTAATTTAGGGCCTTTAGTATAATATAAACCTAGCGATAGAGCTTAAAGCTAAGAGACTTATAATAGCCGCGGCCTACTATATTAGTAACTACGTAGTTAACAATATTATTAGTATAGAGCTGTATAACTGCTTTTACTTTAATTTTACTAAATAGACTATTAACGCGTTTAAACGTATAGATAAAAACGTTTAGTACTACATTAAAGACTTTCTTATATACCGTAGTGTTTATATTAATTACGTATTAACTAGTAAATACCTCCTATACAAAATTTATACTTTACTAATATTTAATAGGTTCCTTGTATAGTCTAAAGGTTAAATTAATACTATAATATAATAAAATTGTGTATTTAAGACCCTTATAAAGTGCCCTAGGTTTATTAGTAAGATCTTAGTTCATAACCTATAAATTTTAGTATAGAGGGATTGTAGCCTTACAGAGTCTTAGCCTTGTAAGACCCTAAGAACTCTTAGGGATCTATAACCCCCTCTACTACTACCCCTAAAATATAAGTAGTACAAAACCCCATCGCAAAATACCTATTAGTATTCCTTAGTACAGTAACATTAATTTTACACTCCTCCTCCTTAATAACCCGTTTTTAACTAATACTAGAATCGCTACAATAATTATAAAAGAGACAACGTCAACAATTACAGCTTTACTCTAAATAACTCTCTACTAGTAAAAGTACTTACTAACTTTATAAAGCTATATAATAACTATATAAAGTATAGTAGCAGTTAATTTAATATTTTTACTACAAAGATTAGAATATTCTATTAATAGTATTAACTTATAGGTATTAATTAAACACAGTACACTATAGCTATATTAATTATACTTAAGGATCAAGCCCTAATATTCTATTTTTAGCATCTCTACAACCCTATAAAACCTCTTAATTAAAATACTATAATTAAAAGGCTTTAAAGATACTTTAAAACTAAAAAGATATATTAATAATACCTCTCTAAGTAGTAATAGACTTTTTTTACCCATATAATCTACAAAAACCCTATAAAGTTAAAGCTTAAGTTACTTAACTTACTAATTAATTAACTAATAAATATCTAGTCTATACTATTAAGTAAATTATAGACTAAAAAGGCCCTTTATAATTAACTTATTAACGTATACTAAGGAGTTAAAGAATATAGCTTTTACTTCTTTAACTTAACTAGGAGCTTTACTAGGATTATTGTATAATTAAGAAACTTAGTTAGTACTTCTAAATTAATTAAAAAAACACTGTAATACTTAACTAAAGCTATAAAGCTATATAGCGCCTATATTATTAATTAAACGTACAACTATAGTAATAAAAACTAACTAGGGCAAGGGAAGCTATAAGAATTATAGCAATAAAGACTATAAAGTAGAGATCGCCGTCCCTAGTGTTTTACTAGCCTAGTAAATAACAAAAAGTGCTATATTTACAGTAAACCTAACTACTATTTATAGAGATATTCTACTAGAAATCAGAATAAGGCTTATAACCACTATCACAAGGCTAATTACCTCTAAAACGTTATAATAGTATCCTTTTAATAATTCCTTATAGAGTATAAGGGTAATAAGACTTTTAATAACGCTTAAGAAATTAATAATAACTCTACAGATAGATACTTCCTAGACAATAAGGATAGTAGTGCTATAGTAACTTAATTAACTACGTTTATAACTATATACTTTATATTAGAATAAGTTAATAGTTCTAAAATAATTACAGCCCTTACAGAGTAAATAACGGCCTATACTATAATAACAAAAAACTTAAACTATACAAAATCCACGCTATATATCTATAATAGCCGATATTCTAAAGCTATCTTTTAAAGTATTATACTAGATACTAGGGTAGTAGAGTTTTTTATAGTAGGCTATAGTTAATATATAGCCTTTAAAAAAATAATCTTTCTTAACCTTAAACTTAATACTATAAGTACTAGTAGTATTTTAATTTACTTTAGTACTAGCAATAGTATTAAATCCTTTAAATTAATTAAAATCCCTTTATTATTTAAAGATATTATTTTTTATATTATACTTATTAATACGCTATTTTTACTATATCTTTAAAATATAAACTACCTAAGTATTATATTTAATAATATTAATAATATTCTATATAAGGGAGATATTACTATATCAATTATTTAACAATAGGGGTACAAATAGTTACTATTTAACTACGAGTAAGTAATAGTATACTACTACCTTATTACTATTAAACTCTAACACCTCTATTACTAGTTTAAGTACTTATTTATTATAAAACTCTATAACCTCTTTAAAAGAGCCGGTTATTAACTAAACGTTTAAGTATTAAAGACTCTAATAAAAATATACTACTATTACTAACTCTATAGTATAGTACTTTTAAAATTCTAATTTATACTACAGAACAAGTATAACTTTAACTACAAGGTTATTATAAATATTATATACCTCAATAGTAAGCTAGTTATCTACTTTATTAATACTATAACTAAATTTACTACTATAAGGTTTTTTAAAAATATATCTACTAAGGCAGTATAAAAAGGTATTTACGCTATATAAATTAATATTTATTAGGGACCTCCTAACTTCTTAGTAATAGACATAGTTATAACGTTTAGAGCTACTGAGTTTAAGGGATACACTAAGGAGTAAGGAATTACTCTTAAGATTATACTAATTAAAGCCTATTACTTTATTAGTAAGATTAAGAAATACTACGCTATTTTAAAACGGGTTTACTAAATCTACTGTATTAAAAACCTACTTATATTATTTAAAATTATACTTTAAGCTTATATTAAGAATATTAACAATACTATAGGCTTTAATAGCTTTATACTAACCCTTTTTATTTTTAGAGTATACCTATAGATTAATAACTTATTCCTACTGGCTTTAAATATTACTAAATGCACTTAAGTAGTTAAAAGGGCTACTAAAGAGATTTAGTATATTTATATAAAGTATAAAGTTAATAATACCTTTAATATACATAATAGGCTAAGGACGTTTAAGACACTAAGACTCCCCTTTTAATTAATAGTTAGAGTATAGTATAAAAAAAGTAGTTAATAAAGCCTTTATTAATTAATTTTAATAAATAGTAAGGAGTGCGTACTTACCCTTTTATAAGGCCCTTAATCCTTTTAATTAATATTTATTAAGTTTTACTATAAAGATATTAATAATACGGGTCTAAAGATTCTTTTTTTTTTAGAAGACTTAATAACTATAGAGAATAAGGCTAAGGACGTAGCTAAATCTAAGAATAAGGCTAAGGAGATTTTTAATAAAATTATTATTAATATAAACCCTTTTTTTATTAAAAACCTAGTGCTAGTAGAAGTTTTAAAACGATGACGAGGCCGACTTTAAAAGACCCTAACTACTACGTTTATTTTAGTTAAAGAGGAGGTTAATTTTGCTTTTACTATTAAGTTAAGAGAGTAGGGGATTATTACTACCCTAGGAGAGTTGTTTTAAAGGTTAACTAAGGAAGAGATTTTAGTTTTATAAGACTATGGGGTTTTTAATATTGTTTTATTTAACTCTAAGGTCTATAGTAGGTTTAAAAAGTTTAAATTTTGTATTATTAATAAGATTAAGGTAAAAATAATAGATTAGTTTTATAAAAAGTCCTGCCTTGTTATATAAAGTTATATTAATAACGGGAAGGTAGTGATTTTGATATAGTTCTTTACTATTTAATAGGCTAGTTAATAATTAATTCTAATACTAGCTTTAATTTTTATAAGGATTAGAATAAAGTTGTGACTCTAAGATATAATATAAATATATATATAATTAGAGATATAGTTAAACTAAATAATTCTTATGTATTTTTTAATTTAAATTTATAATTAATACTTAAAAGACTTTATTATAGTTATTAAAAGGCTGTTTTATAGTATTATAGAGACTGGGATATACTAGTAGGTAATGTATTATAGGTATTATAGAGAAAAGCTTGAGATAAGTATTTTGATATACAACCTATACCTATTAATATTATTAATTAATAACCTAGACTTTACTCTAGTTAAAATATAAATAGACGATACCCTTGGCTTTTTAATAGACGATTTTTTAACTTATAAAACTTTAGAGCTTAAGAAGATAAACCTTATAACTAAAGTAAAGACCTTTTTAACTCTAGAAGAATTATTAATATTTAATAGTAGTATCTTAATACTCAAAGGGGACTCCTTTGTTTTCTACTAAAAGGGCTAGGGTAAGAGACTTGCGATTATTAAGCTTAATAAGGATTAGAAGACTTAATATGTTTAATAATACACTTAAGGGGTATATATTATGTTAATTTACTAACTCGAGGTATTATACAACCTTTTTATAGTAACTTAATACTAAGAACCTATAAAAGAAGATATTACTACTTTTAATAAGTAACTCTACTAGTAGATCGATAACTAGTAGTAAGGATTGAGATATGTCCTTCTTAACTTTAAGAGGAGTAAGTTATTTGTTTTTGTGGATAGATTATTTATTAATAATACTAACTTATTATTATAGTTAGGATTTATTATTATCCTTATAGAAGATTAATTTATTAGTAACGATATATTTAAGATTTATAGTAACGTTATCTACTATAGCTTTATAAAGAGTAAGTAAGTTATATAGAGTATTTTAGTATTAGAGATTTATACTATAACTACTAGTATTAATATAGTCCATACTATTATAACAACTCTTAGGCTTATTACGGATTACTTAAACCTTCCCCCGATTTTATTTATTATTTATACTAACTCTTATTTACTTTATAAGTACTTTATTAAGTTAGGTACTACTAAAGAGAAGTGCTTAATAATAGATATTATAGTATTACAATAATTATACAAGTACTGAGAGTTTTAAAAAATACAATAGATTGCTAGAGATAGTAATATTATTAATAGTTTTATAAAGACGAAACTAAACTACGCCCTTAAGGGCTTTATTTCTACGAATAAGGCTATAATTAAAATAGAAGGTTAAGTGACGAGAGAAAGATAAAAAGAGGGTATTTAGGCAAAAGAAATTTACGGATCTAATAAGAGGGCTAGGAGTACTAGGAAATACGAGGAAATAGTGGTCTATATAACTATAGCTGAACTTATAGCTAGAGCCTATAGCTTTATTAGAAATAAGGCTACTTAGCTCCGAAAAGACTAGTTAAGGAGGGATTAATTAAAAGAACTTAAAAACGTTATTTTTAGGCCTTTTTTAATAAACCCTTATTTTAAGGAGATAGATACTTAAGGTACCTATAATTAGAACCTTAGGCTATAAAAAAAAAGACTACTAGTGTAGGAATAACTACATTAGAGTTAGCTACTTATAACTAACGGCGGTGTAGTAGGGCACGGACCTAGCTCTACTGTTATATAGGTATCTTAAGCCCCTTGCTAGAAGGGCTTTAAATCTATTTATCTTTAACCTTAATTACTACCCCCTATATTTTATAATTAATTACTATTTATTTACCCTACGTAAACTAATATATATACTAATACTTAGGTTTTTAACTCTAAAGTTATACTTTTATACTATAATTATTAATAATATATTTTTAATATTACTAATAATAATACCCTTTTTACTAATAAACTAAGATTTTAATCTATAGTACCCTTACCCTTCCCTAACTTACATAACATATTTATACAGCGGGACCCTTCTGCCTTTAAGGCTATAAATACTAAGGCTCTTATTAACCCTTAGCCCTTAGTACTACCACTACTACTACTAGCCTTATAGGTACAGAAAAAGAAAAAGACTACTATAGAGTGCGCTATAGAGTAGTTAAAAGTAAAGTTAAGGGTAGAGATAAGGGTAGAAATAGCTATAGTAACCTAGTAACTATAGGGTATAGCTTAAGGGATTACTAGAATACTATAAAACTTTACTACTACTTAAATACTACTTTTAGTAGTTCCCCCTTATCCTACTTTTATTTAACTACTACTATAGTTATAATAACTATATTTTCTACCCCTAATACAGTTTTAAATTATATATCTACTACTTAAGGCATTTCCTTTTAATTAATAATAATATTACACTTAATAGAATTAGGGTTAGAGTTAGTAGTATAGGTATTACTACTATAGTTAACCGGGGCTTTAGTAAGGCACTATATTAATATATTCTTCGCATTTTATATTAAGTAGATTCGTTATACACAACTTAGTAGCTCCGTGGGCCAAGGTTTTATTGCGCTACCTACTGTAGAGATCCCCTCTCAAAGGGGTTTAAATCTATACCAAAGAGGGGACCGGGGACTGCTGAATAGGGCCACTTAAAAAAAAAGGTGATCCTCAGTGCCACTATGCCCTTTCCAAACCCGGCCGGGTCCTCGAGATCCATCCATATCGTGGGATCGTGGGGACCCTGATTGTCAAAGACGTCTGACAGCAACTTTTCGCAAAGGAAAGCTCTCTGACGGCCAACTGCCTCGGCATGGTGGGCTCTTTTCGCCGAATCCTGTCGTGTCGGTCAGGGATGCTGGTTTCTGACTTTTTTTAATCTTCCGATATCCCGCCTTGTCGTGGGTAATTGTGTTGGCAAACTCTCTTTTCGCCATCCCGAAAAGCGTTACACACCGCCCAAATTCCCCATGGCCGTTTTTTGTCTGACAGGGTCTAGAGCCTTGCGTCAAACCGATGGTGGGCGGCACTGCCTGTTACAGGCAAGGCGAGAGATCCAGATCCCCCCATCCTTCGCCCGAGTCCCCAGCGAGGCCGTTCCGTTATCGCTCTCGCCATGCTGCGAAGACCGGCCCGTTCGTCGCAGAGCGATATCGGTGCCTCTCTCTCCGTTGTCTCACCATCTTCTTGCAATTGCGGTTGCGGAAACATGTTTCGCGCGCCGTGTAACAGTTGTCGGCATCGAGGCGGGCCTGATGACTTCACTCGTTGGTCGCACGGCAGAGAGGACGTGTTATCATTCACCAGCGCGTGGCTCTTATCACCCTGCGGACTCGGTCTGCCGCCGGCGACTCTGGCCCCTCCCGCGCGGATACCACCGCGCCGAATTGTCCAACGTAGCCCCTGCGATGACGAATCCTGGGGTTTCCCGCTTGCCGTCGGTCTTCCAGGGGGGGCGGACGAGAGAAGACGCAACCCGCCGCCGGGCTCGCATCAGCGGCCGGGTGGGAAAGTGGATCAATCCCGGCCGAGGAGCACGACATCAGTGTTCGAAACCTCGAACTTCACCTCTCTCTTTCCCCAGGGGACATCGCTGTTGTGAGAGAACCGAATACCGTCCGCGACATGTGTTTGTGTGTGTGTAATGTCGCCATCCCGCCGAGGGGCGAAACGGTTGTTCTGCTGGTCACGCGACCTCGCACCATGTTGATGTGATATCCCTCTGTCTAAGACGATCCAGAGACGGGCTGGTGCAAGTGCCCAACCAACAATGGGGACGGATACGTAACCTCATTGTGTTTTTGTTTGCATGAGCGTGGCGTAAATCTGTCGTTACACCGCTGCCGTGGACCCGGCCCCCTCCTCCTACGCGCCATACGTACACGAGGAGGAAGAAGCTTCTTTTTTGCGCCGTGTTCGTGCCCCGTGACACCGGACGACACTTGACGACATGCGCCCCCCTCTCTCTATGTCTGTCTTCCTACATCATCCCTTTCGGACGACAACGCAGGAAAATGCTCGGCCTGCTTCTATCGGTAGGTATCCGAGTGGTTGCTTGTTTTGTTCTGCTTGATTCCGTCGTGGTCTTCGCCGTCTGTCGTCGTCTGTCGTCATCGTAACCCTGATGGTCCTGAGAACCCGGATGGTCTTCGAGGAACTGTTGATCCAGTTGCGGTGCCACTTGCCCAATGTCATGTCACTCTGCATGTGGACGAGCTAGTCTGCTGGTATCCTTTGGAATCTTTTCGTCATCTTTGAGAATAGTGGTAAACTAAAATAGTGATTTGTAGTATTAGAAATACTTGAGCAAGGGGGATGGATGTCGTTGGTTTGTTTGTTTAATGAGATTGATTTCATATGACTCTGGGGAACACCTTGATGTCCTCCTACGGTATCCACGACACTAGCAGAGCCTCATCCAGCCCCTCCCATTACTGCAACCAAACTCCAGGTGTGGGAATCTCGAAACAAGGAAAAATAATACGTAATGAATCGGAGTCGATTCGTATGACATGGCCGCCAAAGACACTCCCAAAACATGCTCAGCACCTGGACAACGCCCCAACCATCCCCCTAAGCCCCCGCTCTTGATTAAGGTCTGACTCACTTGTTGTAATACGTCTGGTGCTGCGAGTCCCTATGCCCCGGCCGCTCCACCGGTTCGGCGCTCATCTCGTGCGGGGCGCTCGGCAGCTCGGCCGGCGGCGTGGGAGCGTAGTTGGCGGGCGGCGTGGGGTGTGTTGGTGCGGGCGAGGGCATCGGTGACTTGCGGTCGCCCGTCGGCGGCGTGTACATGGGCGGCGTCCCGCCGTGGCTACCCGGATGGCTACCCGGGTGGCTACTTTGGTGGCTCAAGTTGCCCGTCGCCACCTGCACCATGCTCACCTGCGGCACCCACATGTTGCCGTTGGCGTCGATCTGTACCTGGTTCGAGAGCGTGACGGGGTCCGGGAAGTAGGCCTGCTGGGGCGGGTACGTCACCGACGAGGCCCGAGTCACCGAGGAACCAGCGGCCGCTGCCGGTGATGACATGGGCATTGTAGCTGATCCATGTACTGACAGGCCTGGTCTCGGCATGGGCGTCGGCATCGGCGTTGGCATCGGCGCGGGCAAGGGGGTTGGTGCCGCTGTCGGCGCGGGGGATACGTGCGACGAGGGAAGCTCCGCCGGCATCGTCGGGGCCGGGGACATGGGCTGCTGCTGCGGCGGCGGCGGCATGAAGGGGGACTGGTTGTACGGCGGCGAGTATGGCGTGGCGGCGGGACTCATGTGCGTCGTCGGTGGTGACCAGGCCTCGGACATGCTGTTCGTCTGGAATGGTGCCGAGCGCTGCTGCGGCTGCTGCTGATACTTTCGCTTCCTGTGCATGCGGAAGAGGCAGAGACATGCAAGGAGAAGTATGACGGCGACGACCACGGCACCTACGGCGACGCCCGCGATGACACCCGTAGTGAGCCAGTGGGACCCCGACGACGATTCCGAAGCCGAGGCGGACACGGCCCTCGTCGGGGAGCGGACCGCCAGCGAGGCCTTCTGAGCCATGTAGACACTCAGATCGCTGCTGTTCCAACCGCCGGAGGGCGACGTCTTGGTCGCGCCACCGGTGGGACCGCCGCCGACGACGGAGATGATCTTGTCCGGAACGACGTAACTCGTCTTGTTGGGCTGGAAGTTGGCCCAGAAGGACTTGTCGGGATTCTGCGTGCCGACGTCGACGTTGTGCGTTCCCCACTGCACGGGGTAGTCGCAGTCTTGGGAAGCCGGGAACGTACCGCCGATGATGAGCATCTGCCCGCCCGCGCCCCCCGGGACCATGTTGCATGTCAGCGAGTGGTGCTGGTTGTTGCCCGTACCGGTGAAGACGTTGATCCAGGTGAAGGTCGGGAGGGTGAGGATGTAGAGGTCGTCGAAACCGGGACCGAGCTGGCCTGGGACGGTGTTGCCTCCGTACATGTAGCTTTGACAGTGTCAGAGAAGAGCATGGAGGGAGGTGCAAGAGGGAAAGGGGATGGAGAACTAACATGTTGTAGGACGACTGATCAGGGGCCCACGTCAGGCCGGCGCAGAATCTCCGGCGCTGCTGGGGCACGTCGCCCGTGGCCTTCTGGGAGAACCACTTGCTGCTCAGCATGTCGTAAACGAAGATCTGGTCCATCGGCTGTCCCTCGGCCGTGCCGTTGGTGTTCAGGTCCTGGACGCCGCCAAAGTAGACGAGCATGCCCCCTCCACCCGCGGGGATGTACAGCAGGCTCCCCTCGGCGCGGCGTGTGCTGTCGGGGCCGGTGCTGTTGGTCCAGCTGTTCGAGTCCATGGTATACGTGACGAGCCCATTCGTGGCCACGGGCGGCGCATTGCCCCATCCGGGGACGGATGCGTTGCTCAGCCAGCCGCCGTAGTAGTACGCCTGGCCGATCTGGTCAACGGACACGCCGGCGCCGTAGCTGACCTTGTTGATCAGGACGCCGGAGCGAGGCTGGCCGTACGAGTCCCACTGGTTATTGATGACATCGTAGGACCAGAGACCAAAGGGCGACGGCGGCTCACCGCTGTGCTCGCCGCCGAAGAGGTAAATTCGCTTGTTAACGTCGTCTGCCCACAGGTTGCCGCCCGCCACGCTGGGGACGGTGCCGTTCTTGGAGAGGTTCGCATTGAGCTGGGGCATCTGCGCGTTGAACGCATTATGAGACAGGTCTTGATATAACAAATTTCGATCTAGAAACTCGGGTCATCAGCAAGAATTTGACGTCGAGGGGGGGTTGACTTCGTGCCGGGTCGACCTCGGACGTACTCGTGTAGTTGCTGGGGTCCTCGACGAAGTTGAAGTTGACGAGCCCGCCGTCTATGAAGAGCTTGTTGTTGACCACGGCGGTCTGGTGTCCGAAGCGGCGGCAGAAGTTGTTGACCGGGTCTTGCTGTGCGGTTGCCGGAGCCGCCAGCAATGACAAGACGGATACAAGCAGCATCGAAGTCGATGGCCGTGACCCGGTTGTCGATCCCTGTGGACCCCGGGACGCATACATCCTTCAGTTGCAGACGCAGGTGGTCGGTCGTGAGTTGGGTGTCCTGGATCACAGTGCGCCTGACAAGAAGGGAATTCCAGAGAAGCAGACGACAAATGGAATATTCTTGCGTGCCCGAGAGTATGGATCTGGCCTGCTTCTGTATGTCTCGGCAAGCGCACGGCACTCTGGTTCTCCAAACCGGAAAGATAAAGATTGTCTGGCACGTAGCAGAGAGTGGAATGCTACGCGGAAATTACCTTGATTCAAGACGAGCCGGCGAGGAGAGAGAGACGAGGAAGAGCGCGGGGCAGAGGCACTCCTAGAAGCCAACGATTCTTCACTGAAAAGAAGAACAGGACCTCGAAAGGGGCCGAGGAAGGCTCATCGAGACATATGGTCGTCGGCGACAAAGAGCAAGCAGACCGCCCCAAGGGGAACAAGGGACGGGCAGTCGTGCCAAGCAAGAGACACCAGCAGCACCCATGGCCATAATGGCGAGAACCATGCCGGATTTAGGCGCGCGGCGGCTCGGGTGCAGCCAGAGGCTGGCTAGATGTGAACGGGCGACGCAGCTGTGCTTCTGGCCCAGCGCGCCACCCTCGATCGATGGGGCTTGCTCTGCCACGTTCAGTGCTCCCAGCTGCTTACCTATCCTGTCTTATCCCAAGATTTATGGACAAGGCGGGTGTATGAGGGAAGAACAGAACGTGGATAGGGCCATTGGGCGTACAGAACGTGATCGACATGATCATTTGGCTCTGCTGATCCCGACATCCAGACGGGCCTGGAGAAACTTCACGATGGCCCTTCTCATGCACTTTACCAGCGGCCTGGTTACGAGCCTACGCCGTCAGCCAAACATGGCGTTCAGGGAGAGGGGGTTCAGACCTTTGGACGAACAGCGGCGTCGTAGCTAGCGGGATGCCGGCGGCCCGGACGTGAATATGCTCGACTCACCTTGGTCACGAGAGCGAGCTGGGTGAAGCGGCACGACGACGATGCGACAGCGAATAAGAGCCACGGGAAGGCCGCATCGCTAGGCACGAATCCGGCGTTGACGTTGGGCGAAGGCGGGAATCGGGCCCGGGCTAAGCTTCCCCGGGTATAGCCTCAGCTCGAGCTACGATGTTAGGCGACGCTGTGGAGGACGCAGCTCAGCTCGGTCGTCCTAAGGATCGGACGGCCCAGAGCTTAACCAGCCACATGGCACCAGGCCCTGCATTCGGTGACCATGGCAGGGCTGGTGTGGGGGGTTCCAAGGGAACGGGGTAAAGCGAGGCTTCGCACCCACATGTTGGCTGGGGGAAAAAGGGCGCGGTGGTGAGACGTTGGAGATGACGGAGAGACTTTGTCGCACGGGAGGGTGTTCAAAGATGCCAGACGCCAGAATCATATGGCACGTTTTGATAATGTTTTGATTAGGGCTTAGTAAAACAAAAGTATAGGAAGGTCCGGTCCCCAGAATGACGGGGACGCTTGCCCGTTTCCCTCGCGTCTGTGTCTAAGGGGTAATGCCTCAGCACAATATCCTTTTCAACAACCGTCCACATGCGTATTGCTCGCTTCTAAACAATGGCAATGTGTGCTGTCAGCATCCCTAGCCTTCCTAGCATTTTTTGGCCAGTGCAGGAGTCTAACCGGCCAGTCGGTACGCGGTTCGTGCTCTCTTTGGTACCGGCGTCTCCATCAAGTTCGCACTTCATTCTTAGCGACCTCGCAGTCATGTCTTAACCTGCATGCTTGACTCGATCTCCTCCGTTATCGACCCCTTTGGCGGGCTGACTGCCAATGAATTTACCATTTCAACCACGTTCTGGTGCTGCGTCTTCAATTCGCTGTCGGTAGGGTTGCCATCCACGATATTCCCGAACAGGCTGCAGAGCCGCAAGAGGGCATCTCTGGGGTTCGCGTAGTTGGCGAGGTCGTTGGTATGCCGAGCCCTGAAAGGGCGTTCACGGACCTCACCGCCATCGATGGGCTTGGCCCGGAAATTTTCCACATGCCATTTCAGGGTATCGAGGGCGAGCCGCAGTTCCTGGAGCTTCGCTGGCGTAGAGTTATCCCAGTACTTCTGGTAGACGCCATGCTGGAGATACATCTCCAAGGCCCCCAGCCGAAGAGCCCTCGCGGAGATGAGCGTACACATGTCGCAAAGCGCCGGTGTGATGGCATAGCCATTCTGCTTGCAGTAGTGGAAGAAGCTGTTCAGGACTGGCAGCACCTTCACGTGGTCGGGATCCTTCGAGAGCCGCGATAGCGCTGCGGCAATCTTATCCGCGTGAAAACGATCAATGGGAACTCTCTGGCTTGAGTCCAACAAGCTCGAAATCAACCGGTGGAGATCGCTGATCGATTTCGACTCATCAATGGCATGGGAGAGGCTACCCCCCTGGAACCGGCCATGGCGAGTGGTGAATCTTCGGTGGATAAGCCAACCAATGAGTCGCTTGTCGTCCTGGTAAGCAGACTCCGGGACGGCGTTGTTGTAAAAGACGTGGCGTTGGAATGAGCCGTAGTCGTGCGATTCCCGCGGCCTCGGAGCACCAGGCTTTTGCAGCGCGGCGACCATGACGTCCTGATCCGTAAGCCGCCAGTGCCGCCAGGCCGTGTCCTCGTTGACCCGGTCGAGGTTCTCGTCCAGCTTCTCGAGGATCCGAGAGAACCTGACGACGCGCTTCCGCATCGCATCGTGCTGAGGATCGGCCGCCCATTTCCGGCGCTGGACCTTGGCCTCCTCCGCGTCGTACGGGTGCGTGTACTCGTTGCCCCAGCTGTCGAGGTCCAAGAGGACGTTTGGGATCTCAAACGGCTTCCACGAGGGAGGGACCGCCGGCTCCGCGGGCTTCTTCTTGACGTGGATCCTTGGTCGTTGCAAAACCGAATGAGATCGAGCCGACGAGTGAGAGCGGGACGTGGCCTCGGGAACGACAGCAGCCCGCCCGCGCACGCTGCGAGCCGCGCCCGCACCTGTGATGCGCCAGGGTTGCATGGCCTCGTCGTCGTGAGGTGCTTTATGTGTTTTACGGCGACAATCGAGTCTTGCAGGAGGCAATGATCAAAGGTTTCGCGACAGGACTCATCGAATCGTCTGATCCATGGAGCCGCATGCAACCTAAACTGAGGGGGCGCGCGCGTCGATGAGATGAGCTGCAAGCCATGGCAGCTTCGTGCAGGGGTTGTTGGGCTCGACAGGGATGGCCCGGCCGCACCGCCACGGGTGCTTTCGCGCAGGACCCGTTTCCCGTATGGATCCGCGGGGGAGCGGAGGTGGGGCGATCTATTCTTCCGTCACCAGCCACAATAAGCCCAATTGTTTTCGCACGGGCCTAGCCCGGCCTCGATCTTTCAGCCACATCAAGATGCGTGAGTGACCCACTCCATGACGCTAATCATTTTCCCGGAAAAAGTCCGGTACAGTGAGTCAGGTGGGAGCCACTGTCAGGCAGCTGGCCTCCGTTGCTCTCCAGTTTGCATGTTCCTATTACTCGTTGCTATTGCTGGCTGTTGCTTGCTCGTCTCTGTTGCTCGTCTCGGGCTGTTGTTCGACCCTTACGCTTGTCACTCACTGTTGCTCAACATTTAGTAACTGTCTACTGTTTTGTACTAACTTTGGATGCTATCGTGATTTTTGAGAGATTCTTATTTCTGGGTTCTAAATCAGTTTAACATGGGAACACGAAGTCTTTTTGACAAACTTTAGTTCTATATGCCATTCATTGCCTAAACTTTCGCCACCGCGTAAGGCGGTCTTCGCCGGCCACTCCACACCCACCCAGGTTGCTTGTAACGGACGCATTCGCGGCCATAGAGTAGAGGTTTGCTCGTGGGTTTTCCCCAGGACAAAAAAAAGAGGAAAGAAAGAAAAAAGCCTGAGGGTTCCATCCATTTTCTGAGCAAAACACCTTGAGGGGTCAACCAAGTAGAGTTTGTTCGGCCGGCGAATGTTTATATATAGGCTGCTGCTGCGCACTCATCCATCCGACGACATCTTTTGCCCCACTCCATACCTTTCATGCTTCAATCTTCGTAGATCTGCGAAGACCACGACACAACAGACAATAAACAACAAACTTTGAATCCACGATCAAAATGCCCCCCGCGAAGAAGAGAAAGACCGATTCCAAGGCTGTTGCCGACGCGGAACTCAACGACAGCCCCACGACAAAATCTGCGGCCCCTGAAGAAACCGAAGCGACCGAGACCACCCCGACGATGACAGCAACAGAAGACGCCGCCTCAGCAGCAGCAGCACCACCACCACCAGAACAAAAGCCCGCCGACGACGCGGCGTCCAAGGCGCAGGACCGCATGGCCCGCTTCAAGGCCCTGCAGGCGCGCGCCAAGAGCTCGTCGGACCAGAACTTCAAGGAGGCGACGCTCGAGTCGCAGCGCCTCGCGACCGACCCGGGCCAGCTGGCGGCCATCCACCGCCGGCAGGCCATCGCGACGCACAAGCTGCTCAAGGCCGACGTGGAGGACGCGGGCGGCGACTTCGAGCGCAAGCGGGCGTGGGACTGGACCGTCGACGAGAGCGAGAAGTGGGACAAGCGCGTCAGGAAGAAGGAGGCGCACCGCGACAACAACGCGTTCCAGGACTACACGGCCGAGAGCAACAAGATCTACAAGCGGCAGCTCCGCAACATCGCCCCGGACATGGACGCCTACGAGAAGCAGAAGATGCAGGCCATCGAGCGCGCCGCCGCCTCGGGCGGGCTGGACATCGTCGAGACGGAGGACGGCGAGCTGATCGCCGTGGACAAGGACGGGTCGTTCTACTCGACGGCCGACTCGACGTCCTTCGCCCAGAACAAGCCGGACAAGGCCGCCGTCGACAGGCTTGTGGAGGACCTGCGGAGGGCCGAGGAGAACAGGCTCAAGAAGCGCAAGGAGCGTATGGCGCAGAACGGCGACGACGGCGACGTGACGTACATCAACGAGAAGAACAAGCAGTTCAACCAGAAGCTGGCGCGCTTCTACAACAAGTACACTGCGGAGATCCGGGACAGTTTCGAGAGAGGAACCATGATTTGAGGCAGGCGGGGAACGCGGGCTTGATTGGCATTGGGAATAGAGGATTAACGGCTTTTTCTTTCTTTTTTTTCGTGGGAACCATGATCCACAGTCTATGACAATATTACAATTACACACCGTGCGTTACGGTCACAACATGGTCTTCCTCCAACCCTTGTTCGCGAGCTCTTCCAGTTCCGGAACCTCGATCGGCCCCTGCACCTTGGGGTCGTCGAGCGCCTCCACGACGGCCTCGGCCACAGTCTCGACGGGCAGGGGCTTCACGCCGCTGGCGCCCATGAAGCCGCTCAGCACGCCGCCGGTCAGCCTGTTGAAGAGGGCGCCGGCGCCCGTCATCGCGGCCAGCGGCAGCGTGAACTTCCTCGAGTTGTCGTACATGAACGGCGGGCGGGGGAAGATGCCGCGCATGCGCGGGAACTCGCTGGCGATGGTGCTCTCGGCCTCGCGCTTCGTGGTGATGTACCGCGCGGGCAGCACGGGGGCGCCCCCCGCGGCGGAGATGTAGACGAAGGCTTTCGCCTGCTCGGAGCTGGCCTGCCTGGCGAGGGCGATGGCGCTGTCGCGGTTCATGACCTCGTAGGAGAACTGGTCCTTGGGGTTGGCCGGCTTGATGTCGGCGCCCTCGGGCGTCTTGAGCGGGTCGACGCCACGGTCCTTGGACGGGGCGAAGGCCTTTTGCAGGCCGGAGATGGGGGACTCCTGGCCCGAGACGACGCCCTTGTAGTCGGCCTCGAGGAGGATGCCCATGCTGTGGACGACGTAGTCGGCGCCCTTGAGCAGCGGGGCGTAGGTCGCGGGCCGGAGCATGTCGGCGCGCTCCCAGGCGACCTTGTGCGCCCACTGGGGAGGGGACGGCGACGAGGTCACGGCAGCCCATTTGGGCTCGCCCGAGCGGCTGTCAGGCAGGTTAGACTTTGGTGCTGGAGAGCAGGAGGTGCGATGAGCTTGAGCTCGATTCAATTACCTGACGGAGGTGACATCCCAGCCCCTGGCGACGGCGTACTTGCAGATCCGCGAGCCGAGGAAGCCGTTTCCTCCGCAGACGACCAGCTTCTTCGTAACGGCCGACGTAGACATGGTCGATAGATGGAGGGGGAAGGGTTATGAGATCACTGGCCACGCGATCACAAACACTGAAGAAGTTTAGAAATGAAGTTGTCAGAATCCCCGTAGGCGAAAAGAACACCAATTGGCGTTGAGCGAGACAGGATTGATCCCCGAGTTCGGCGCAAATTTACATATCTCCCGAAAGGTGGTTCGATGCCGTTCCGGACGCGGTGCGAAAGTCATGAAATCATCAGTCCGCTCCCCGAAGCTCCCCCCAGCTCCTCCCCCGGTGAAATCTTCCCAGGGGTCCTGACGTACAGGAGGGGCGGGCAGTTGTAACGAAGCTTCCCATTGGCCAGGGTCGATCTTGGTTGGCCCCAAAGCCTACCGTGCCTGGCCTGGAATGTTCTGGGACGCATGCGGCAGCAACGAGCGTGGTGAAGTAGTCACTACTTCTTCATTGATATATGTGTTTTAGCTACAAAGAGTATCGGGCCTGATTTACATGATTCAAGCTCAGGCAAGTCCGAGAAACCAAGCAGAGAAGTCAGGCAGCCTTTTGTGTTCTCTGGTTGTACCATTGACGCAGAACCAATCTGAGGAGTCGAAATATCAGATAGACAGAAATTATATGGAAGCTGGCCCTGTTGGTTATCCACGTGGAACAGAATAGTAGAGCTGCCTCGACTCTCTGTCTGATCGTGGCTGCCACTGTTTCAACAGAGGTGGATGGATAGGGGTACGAAAAGGGTTGCAGAAAATCTTCTATAAAGGCTCATATGAATTTTTTACAAGTCTTGTCCCGTTGCAGTATACTGGACTTTAACTTTTGTCGCTGTCAAGGTTTGCTTCCCATTTACAAGTGACAGCCACCGTGTGTCACGAACTGGACCTCGTGTGTGAAATGCGCTTGATTGGCTCTTTGCTCCATAGCCCCACAATAAAGTTGGCGCATCTCCAACCTGTACTGAAGCACGCCTCTTCCTCGCGCGACAGATGTTTCTGCTGCCAACACCATCGATTGCATCTCATCTTCTTTAGCAGACCAGATAGAGACTCAAAATGGCACCGCCAAGCAGTCTCGGAAAGCGCGTCAAGGGCACCCAGATCAGGCGACCCTTCGTCTACGGCACCACCGCCCGTCCTTTCGACCCGGAGACCAACCCGAAACCCGAGGGCGTCCCCGAGGACCACACCCACTCGTGGGAGGTCTTCGTCCGCGGCATCGACGACACCGACATCACCTACTGGCTGCGGAGGGTCCAGTTCAAGCTTCATGAGTCCATCCCCAACCACGTGCGCAGTACGTCTCCCCCTCTGTATCTCCCTCCCCTCCCGCGCTGGGCGCGCATTCTTTTGCTCATGGCTAACCCCTTGCTCTTGCTATCAGTGATCGATGGCGAACCCGGCAAGCCCTTCATCATCCACGAGACGGGATGGGGAGAGTTCGAGATCACGATAAAGATGTACTACATCACCGAGTCGGGCGAGAAGCCCCAGACGCTCTACCACAACCTCCGCCTGCACCCCTACGGCCGCACCGACGCCGAGAAGGAGCAGATGACGCGCCAGAACGACGGCGAGATCCGCGCCTGGGCCTTCGACGACCAGCTCTTCAACGAGCCGTACGAGGCCTTTTACGAGATCCTCACCTCGGGCGCGCACCCCAAGGGACACCCCGTGGGCAACGGCAATAACAAGGCGGGCGCCGGGAAGGGCAAGGGTAAGGGCAAGCCCATCCCGCCCCTGCCCGACAAGATGTCCAACGTCCAGGTCTCGTGGGAGCGCAGCGCCCTCCTCCCCGCCGTCAATAAGCCGGGCCAGCCCTTCAGCCTCGAGACGGAGCAGATCGAGGTCAAGAAGCTCCGCGAGGCCGAGGCCAAGGTCAAGGACATGGCCAAGAAGCAGCTGGAGCTCCTCAAGGAGAAGGAGGCGCAGCTGGCCGCCCTCAAGGCGGAGAACGCAGCAGCTGCCGCGGCTGCCGCCGCCGCCGCCGCCTCCGCCTCCGCCACTGCGACGACCGGCTAGAAGTCGGCTCGCGCAGGGCATAGGAGGCCCAGCCGCAAGGCCGCCGCGGCCGCGACGGCCCTCACCGCCGCCTCAGCCGCCGGCCCGAAGCCGAACAAGGAGGAGGAGAAGCGGCAGCGGGTTAAGGAAGCGCTCGAGTCCTACGTGAGATCCAAATCCGACTGGGAAGCCTAGGTGCATGACCAACCACGCGATCCCCGCAGGCCCCGGCGCGGCCAGTAGAAGCTTCTCTCTCTCCCCCGATAGCGATGACGAGACGGTCGCCTGGAAGCAGAAGTCGCGCTTGCGACGGAAGAAGATCCGCTTGTGACGCCGAGAAAGCTCTCGTGAATTCCGACTAGGGCGACGACGTTTCCCGTCAAAAAAGACACTTCCACACCAACCCAACCCTCTTATGGCTTTGGGACTCTGCCCGGCAAGGCACGGCAGTGGCAGTGGCAGTTGATTATAACATAATCAAGCCACTACACGATCATCACTCATAGAAGTCGGCATGAACACCATCCTGAGAAGGCGGTGACCGCCGCGGCAGGCTGGACGACCGACAGCTGTCGAGAGGCCGATGCATCATCATCTCGCAATCAAGACTTATCGGGCATGTCCTCGCGTCAGCTCCAGGCCAGCGAGACAAACCTCAAAGGCAAAGCAACGACACGGGTGCCCGACGGAAAGACGCGCCGAAAGAACAGCACCGCGCCCCGTTGACCAAACGTCCCGCAGATCACTCGGGACTTTTTTCTTCTTCAGAGGTCAAACAAACAATCACACGGGTAACAGTCTTGCATAGAAGATGGGAGTTTGATTCTTCCGACACGTCTATCCAGGGCATGTCCATCGCCGTAGCCACCTGTCTATCAGGGGGGCTAGGCACAGGCGCAAAAAATATAGATAAAATAGATGCAACTCTCCAGAGATTTCCCGTCTGCCACCTCTTTTTCTCCTTCCCTCGTCTCTAATAACAGAGAGGAGTGTTGTTGTTGTAGTGTGATTTCCTCTCTCAGATGTCCAACCTCCGTCCACATCTCTCTCTATAATCGTCCCCTAGAGAATGCGACACTCGCAAAAATTCAAATCTGACAAAGGAAACAAGTTGGTGGTGTGTAATGACGCTTGTCAAAGCCGTCAATGAAGGCTGATGAATGAATCACAGACATGCAGCTTCTTGTTGGTGTCATGAAGAGGCTGTCATGTTGTTCTATGTTTCATCAGCGTTGCTAAGCATGGTTGGTAGGCCCCCGAAATCCCAACCCTTTCGAATCCAAAAAAAAGCAACGACGAGCGGAGGCCCTTGGTTTCTCCGATTTGTTTTTCGCGTCGTTAAAAAAATATACCCCGCCATTCTTTTTTATGATGCCGAAAACCGCCTTCTCCCTTTCCAACGCCTTGCGACTATATACATTAACACTAAACAGCAAGGGTATGGACGAGCAGCGTCTGCTCGCCTCCAAACAAAGAAGAAACCCCTCGAACGCCTTGCGAGAGAAGCGACGGGACAGACGGATAGAAAAAGGATGCTTTCCGGCGCAGTGGCCGGATGGTAGATCTGTACAATTTGTACTTATGTCATCCTGCGTGATGCAGGGCGTTTATGTTGACGCCTCGTAGGCCGGCGGGGGAATGTCTTCCCGCTCGTCCCAGATGCCTTGTTGACGGTTCTTCTCCTCGTAGACGCGGCGAGCAATCTCGCCAGCCATCTTCGAGATCCAAGCCTGCTCAAACACGGACGAGGTATCGGATGCAGTGCCCTTGGCGGTAGGGAAGAGTCTCGCCTTCTCAGGGGTCCTAGGTGGAGACGGGGCCATGGCCACAGGTTCGGGTTCGGGCGTGCTGTCGACTTTGATAGGGACACTGGGGACCTCGATGGGCGCCGTGTGAAAGTCGGGCTGCAGCGGAGGTCGCGAGAGGAGATGCGGCCTCTCCGTGGGGCCGAAGCGAACCTTGCTGGGTGTAGAGTTTGCCAGTTCGGCCAGCGCCTCTTCTTCATCCTCGGGATCTTCGGCGATGGAGTTGAAGGTGAGAGGCTCGGTAGACGGGCCGGCGACGGACGCGGAGTCGGTGGCCATTTCCGAGGATGTTTCGCTGTCCTCGGGAGTGGAGCCGACTTCGCTCTTGGCCCGGCGGAGGTTGACGACCCTGGTCTTCTTCTTCCGGCCGGCGTACGACTTTGATCTCATGCCGGCGCCGAGAGACAGACCGGTGGTGGCCGAGTTGAGGCTAACCAGAGATGGCCTGGAAGGCAGGTGGCCGTGGGAAGCGCTGGCCGTATCCGAGAAGGTGTACGTTGTCGAGGTGCCGTGGAACGAGTTTGTCTTGGACAAGCTCGGCGTGGCCGTCGGCGGGGTGCTTGTGGGTTCGGACACTGCAGGTCCGGTCCAAGCCCTGAACATCACGTCACGGATGCCCGGCGTGAAGAGGGAGAGGGTGCGGTTGGAGTCGTTCAGGGCGGCAAGTCTCAGCAAGCTCTTCTGCGAGAAGAGCGACTGGACCTCCGGGCCGCCCTCCAGGGAGAGAGACGATACTTCGTTGGCGTCGAGCAGGTTGCCGTTCGCATCGACCGGGTCCAACGGCGGGCTTGCCAAGGGGTCCACCACGGTCTCATCGGGGTTCTCCTTCGGCGCCTCCTCCTCCTTGGGCACGGCGTCGGGGCACCACAGACGCAGGGATAGCCGGTGGATGATGGCGGGGAGCTCATCCATCATCAAATTCCTCAACTGCGCCTCGATAGTGCGCTGCAGATAATCGCGCACGAACTGGATCGAATCAAAGGTCGAGGAGACCTTGAGCGACTCGAGCGGGTCATTCCGGAAGACCAGGGTAAGACCCTTTTGCCTGGAGAAGACCAGGATGATGAAGGCCGAAAGTTTGATCTCGGATAGCGTTATTGACAGCGGAATGGTCAAGCCCGATGCCGCCGCCAGTGGTTGCGGGGACGTAAACGTCGGCTTGGAAGAGAGGTAGGTATTCAGTGGATTCGCCTGTTTGTTGGTATATTAGCCACTGCTATGACGCACGTTCCAATTGGCGAGAGCCGAAAAAGTGGCCTAGCCTACGACGCGCATCCCGGTAGAAGGCAATCTCAAGCTCAATGCAAGACGCTGATAGGGATAGAATGTTTGATGAGGGAAAAACAAACACCGGGATGTCTGGGGCAAGTGCCGAGGAGGGCGGCAAGAGGGGGTACGATGCACTGGCATGGCGGATTGATGATGTCTCTGCGAGTCTCGGCTCCACGATAAGGGCCGGAGCCCATTTCGGACGCTGGCACGAGAGTCGAATCGCGGCGGCGAATGCACCGCGCAAGCGACCCGCGTCCTGGAACGAGAATGCTTCGGATTTGGGAAGTGGTGTCGGACGCGGCGACGTTGGAGTCATTGCCGCGGCCAGTGCACCGAGCTTTCGCCTCCAAAAAAGTAGGTCGCGTGCAATTGCAGGGAAGTGTGGGTTTGGGAGGAGGCAAGGTCGGGAAAAAAATAAAAATAAAAAAATTCGACGCACCTGAACTCGGGTCTTGAGCGTCAAGAAAGCGTCGCCGGAATAGCACATCTTGAAGATGCCGCGGAACCTGTCCTCCGCAATATCACCAATCTCGAGGATCTCCAGCTCCGGGGGCACGGAGCCCAGGTTGAATTCGGTCACGAGGATGTCATCGACGATGATCGGAGGCTTCGGCGACTTGTTCAGGGCGGTGGTAAGCATCTCGCGGGCGCGCTGGTAGAACTCGGCGTCGGCCGTGAGCGGCGACCAGTTGAAGTTGAAGGCCATGTTGAAATGGCGTTAGCTGCGGCCAACCATCGAAGGGTGAGGTGGTGTAGGCCGTTCGGCCGGGCGAGCGAAGAGAGGGCGATGTCGATCGTGGGGAATCAAGGTCGGTTACTCAATCCGGGCTCGTGATGACGGAAGCTCGGGTAAGAGAAAGTCGGGTTGTCGTAGAAAAGCGAGGACGAACTCGTTGAGGAGCAAGACGCAATTAGAAGATGAGAGTCCGGGGAAGAGGGCGGGATAATATGGGGAGGGATGAGGAGGAAGGAAGGGTGGGTGGTGTGGTGTTTTTGGAGGTCTGGTCTTGGACGGGACGTAGATCGGGCAAGCTCAGAGCGTGGGCGTTTTCTCCCGAATGACGCTGTCGGTCGGGTGTGCACTTCACTTGTATTTCGGGGGTGGGAAAAGGCAGAGGGAATACTCGGAGCTAAGTGGTGCGGTGCGGGCTTAGCGCGAATTTTTTTTTCTGTCTCTTCCAATCCCTCCCTCCTCCTCCTCCTCCTCCTCCTTGCACCTTGCACCCGCAAAATTTCTGAGACTCAGCCTGGTCGGGGCCGCTGCGAGTGTCGCGTGCAGGGAGGGCCTTAGGTCCACTGACAAGCCCGTCACCACCAATCCACGGGCGGCTCAGGTCACAACGTCCTGCAGCGCGACGGGCGCCCCATCCAGAGGCGTCTGCAGTGCTGCACGCCTGAAGGACGGTGTAGCTAGCTTGGTAGGAACACTACGCAAGTTGATACTTACCGCCTATTCCAACCACCTATCAGTTGGTTATTTTTGTAAAAAACCCCTGGTCTTGTGTGTAAAGTGTGCATATGGCCCATTCCTGCACAGAAAATGAAACTCCTTCCATGGCCTTCGGCTTGTTGGGTCTCTTTGCCCTACCTACCCCTCTCCAGGTCCAGGACGTGGACTGTACCGAGCCCGAGCCCGTATTAGTGTTCCTCCCTCCACTGTCCCAGGTACGACTTTCACCTGTGAGGGACACTGATGGACGGGAACACTGGCGAACGGAGGGGGTGGCCCCACTTCTTTCGGGGTCACAGTGAGACTCCAGTGTGAGTGGTCGGTGGTTCACTGGTTGCAACCTCCACCGTTCCTTCCTTTTAGTTACTTCCATTTATCCTGCCAGGAGTCATCCAAGGCACGTCAACTTGCAAGGGCTTCGCGCCGGACGTCGAGCCGGGGCACTCTTGGTACCGTCGGCGGCCCCCTTTTGGCTTGTGAGAAAGGGGGGGCAGATATGGCATGGCAGATTGGCGGTTCATGCGTGTGTCATCCGAGGTCGATCAGGACCGGCCGCCAACCACCGACCAAGGAGCCAGCGAGGGTACCAACGAAGAGTGACACGACGCCAGAGATGCTGCTGCGCCGTCCAAGGCAGCTTTAGTAAGAGGACCGACGAGGTGCAACCCGCTAATCTCGCCAGCAGGTGATCCAAAAGACGGTGGCCGGTTTAAAGTTGGACATCGTTTCAACAAGCGCGAACCATCTGGGGAACGGGGGAACGGGGTCGTTGCAGAGGCAGTTTCCGGTCAGATCTGTCAGTTCAGCCTTCTGGGGCACCGTTTGGAGGAAAGGGTAAAAACCCGTGGCCATGGCAAAGACATCGATCGCATCGCATCGCCTCGCTTGCGATGGTCTGTTCCGCTGCATATGCCTTTTGGGGGCCCCCTCCCAGATCACGAGTGGCGGACAGTCGGCCAACATGGGACGACTCGGACAGACATGTGGCGCGACATCAGGGCACTCTGCGTGAAATAGCACGAGTTGGCTGAGCCCAGGTTGGGCAGGATTCCGGGAAACTGCCAACTGCCATCCATCCATCAGGGAATACACACACAGCCGGCCGTCTTCTTTGGGCGGACGCACCCGCATGACGGCTGTTTCTGGAAACAATCTGACATGGCCTTGTTGGCTCCATCTCTGCAACCATGCGCGCACAAGTCGTGGTTTGGTCCCAGTCCTTCATCATCGTGGTCGCCCCCTGGCCGCTGTCAGGGATGCGATCAATAACAGCAAGGCGAACGCCAGGCAGGGGCAGATCTTGTCTGGCGTAAGACGATCAAATCACGACACGCCATTCGCTAACGTCGGGTTCCGTCGCCTGTCCGTTGTTGTGTCCATGACATTCGGCTTGAGACTGGACTGCACTTTGAACTAGTAATACCAGTATGGACTTACCAGCTCAGAACCCCTCTCTCTGGTCTCCACGGGCCATCCTTCGTCCCAGCGCCCAGTGCCCAGTCCCTTGATCGCCCTCCGCAAGTGCTCCGCTCGTCGGCGAAAGGGAACCAACGAGCGGCACGGTGAAGGAAGGAAATCGACGCAATGCGTTCTGGGCTCACTGCCGTCTGGATCCCCCTCGGTGGGGCGCTGACACGATTTGACGAAACTCCCCTCCACCGGACCAACACGACACTGGCCACCCTCGGGGCTCGTCCGGCTCTGAGCGGCCGAGCAGTCGCCTCCAACCTCTTCGTCTGCGGTAGTCGGGAGTGCTCGGTCCCGCCGCATTGCTGCCGCGGGGCTGCCGCTGTCGCGCACACAGAAAAACAACAGTCATAATTCAGAGCGAAAGAGGTCCAGCTCGTGCGAAGGCGGGAAACACCCATACGTGGATATTCCCTTCCCGGTTGGCACCTCTACCTCTGTAACTGTGCAGTATCCAGGCACACCAACATAACTTGTCTGTCACACACCTCGCTCCCGGGTAAAGGGTAAAATCATGAAGTGTTCTATGCAGCAGCCCCTGATACCCTATGCGGTGCTGACTAACTCTTTCTGGATCAATTTCCACTCCTGTTCAGGTGCTTGCAGAGTCTCTCAAAGACGCCTGACCGCCACGCCACGGGTTGTCTTCTTTATCTCTGGTGTTTCCAAAATTTCGAAATCGTTCGTAAATTTCAGTTTCTTTTACTGTTTCCCTCCAAACGAAACAGGCCATCATTGTCCTTGTTGTCTGTTGCTGTTGCCAGTGCCATCCGTGACTCTTGTTGCTGTGGTCCAACTGTAGGGAGAATCATTCCGAAAGAGGCTAGGTGGATCCGAATAGGGGACCGAGGGCTATCGTATAGGTCGCATCGAAATCGTTCCATGGCCACAGAGTAGGGAAAAAGGGTAAGAATTACCACGCGGTAACCTAACCTCCCGCGAGTGGTTCGCTCAACCGTTCGCTGGCTCATGCCAACCTCGTAACGCTCGATCGCTCACCCTCAACATGACAAACAACACGCCAACGCAGACGCAGACGCCTCCTTGCGCCAGGAAGTCATTCATTGGCCAGCAGTTCGGCGCGTGCTGAACCAAGGAAGACCTAGCTTGTGAGCCCATCCGCCGAGTTAGACTTGTCAGGAAGCTCACGCTTACCGGCGCGCGCCCAAGCAAAAAGAGCCGACTCTCCGCTCCACTCCCGGAAGGGGAAAGTCTGTCGTCATCCCAGGATACCGCTGACTCTTTTTCTCAAAGACGACAACGCGCCAGCCCGCCCGCCTGACCTGACGCGCACAATTTCAATCAAAACTTCGCTCGTTGCAACACAGCAACGGCCGTCCAATGGAGCCTTGCCGAAACCGCGAGCAGCCTGCTAAATTCAACCGAGAGGACGACGATCCAGCAGAGCAGCCAGCCGCAAGAACGTTCCAGCTCTGCCAACGAACGAGGCAGGACCGAGGGAGACCTTTCGGCCTGAGTGCGCATCGCGCCGGGCTGTCCTACCTTCCTCAGGTACCTCGCGCCATTAGGAGCAAGCCACGCCCGCACTCGTAGAGGTTTCTCCCGTCCTCCACGCTCGCCTTCGCCCTTCCCTACCGTACCTATCTCGTGTCAAAGTCCAGTTGCGGCTCACCATGGAAGCTGCTTCCGTCCTGCCCAAGAAAGCAGTACTAAAACGTGGTCGCCTCGTGAAGTGATCCCCCTCTCAGGGCTTTTGTTCGACAAACACACTTCAACATCCATTGCTTCAACTACCGCTGCACCGCCTTCTTTTATCTGCTCCACTACACGTAAAGAGCAAATCTACTACGACGAAGCATCACTACAGCAAAACATCCAGTCACGACGAAACCATGGTAGACCGTTCATATGGATGGGTCAAAAACTTTCCGTTTGGCCTCAAGACGCCCTTAGCGTCCCATCATATCCCGTGGGAACCTAAAGCGCCACATGTCGGAAGCTGGACACACACTCTCTACGTCAACGAGGGTGCCGCCAACGTCGTCTTCAAGACCATCTTCTACATTGGCCCCAATGAGAAGCCAGATGAGCGAGACCAAACGAGCGAAGATGCCCTAACCTGTGAGTCACATAGCCATGCTTGTCCTCGTCGAGACTCGAGATTGCTCATACTTCATAGGCTATCTGGTAAGGGTACCCAAGGAGCCCAAAGACCCCGAAAAACCAATCTACGGTGTTAAGGAGCAATTCCTTTTCTTCTTGAACGTCATTTGCCCCATCTTCAAGAACAGAAAAGAAGTGTTCTTGGACCAAAAGCTCGTAGAAGTTCCGGATGCTGCCATCGACGAGCTTGCCAGCGAGTTGGCGTTTCTGGACCAGAATGGACAGAAACGGCCCCCCAAGTTTCGCTACGACAAAATAAAGCGGGACAAACTGATCATGCTAGTCCAAGACATGCGCCCAAGGTACGATGACGAGCACACGATCGAGTTCAAGGCCAAGTGGCTGGCCCAGTCGCCTTCGGCTCCACGCAATGCAAACACATGCAGGTGCTGCGCCCTCGCGTCCAAGAAGTACCACGACGCCGGCGACTCGAAGGAGGCCAAGTACAGCCCGGACAAATACCCATGCCCCCTTTGGCTCGACCCAGCCCGAGAAACGCGAGAAGGACAGGAGGAAATCCGTCGCACGGCAATCAAGCGTCACTTGGGCGGCGACAAGCATCACGCCTCTCTGTACAAGCTGCTCACAGACTCGCGAATCATCAAAAACCTGAAGGCGGCGCAACTCATGTTGGACGAAACTGGGCCTCTGATGGCCGACAATATGATTATGGAAGGCTCCGGAGACTTCAAAGTAAGCGAACATGACAAGCTCGGCATTGCCATGACCTTCAGGGATTGCTCTCTCTTCGTCCGATACCGCGAGGAGCTTGACGACCGAGGCCGCCCAAAGGTGTTCGAACCCTCGTTCGAAGTTAGGCTGGCCGACCTCGACCGGAAAAACGTGAGTTGGAAAATAGACGAGTGGAGGGCCAAGGAAAGGGCGCTTATTGACGAGGAGTGGTATACTGGCCGTGGCCAGATGACAAACTGCGCTCTCTGGGGCCGACCTACTGATTGAGGTGTTTCCTTGTGTACAACAGTGTATAAGTAGCGAGTACAAAGCGTAATGTAATCCATCAAATTCGAGCATTGCTTTGTTGTCCAGCGAGTCCCAACGACACAGGATGCGACTTGGCTCGACGGGATGTACAAAGCTGCCCCTGTCCCCTATTTGACCTTTTGTAGATGATATCCTGGGACGAGAGTCACGACAGCGACAAGGTGGGATCTTTCTCCAGGATAGGGTTAGCTGACGCCGGACAGTGGACCGGGGGTGACCGCCGCGTGGGAACAACCTCTTCAACTGACGATAAATCAAAAGTCCCGGCCGCACAAGATCCGCAAGCCCGTCCCGTCAACGAAGCAAGCCAAGCCAGCCGCCGGCAACTCACTCATAAAAAATGCACTCGACGCCGGAGGCCATCAAGTCCGCCCTGGACGCCTACCGCGCCCACGTCGCGGCGCGCAGCCGCCGGCTCCTGGGGGTCTACGTGCCCGTCATCGCGCGCGCCGAGGTGCAGCCGGGCGACCTGGAGCACGACGACGACATCGTGCCCTTGCGCATGGAGACGGTGCGGATGCTCGTCGGCGCCTCTGAGGAAGACTTTTCAAAGCTCGGCATTTTGGAGCCTGGGGATGTTTTGGATAAGTTCGAGCAGCTCGCGCAGGTCGTCAACCTCGACGGCGTCGGCGGCGTTTGTCCCGAGACCATCACGCCGGCGCAGGAGGACGAGAGGAGGGAGCGGTGGGAGGGGCACTTCGCAGCGGTCGAGGACGCGCTGAGGGAGAAGTCTCTGGATTCCGTGAGGGAGGAGATCTCGGTGCCGGGGGAGCTGCGCGCGCTGGCGGGGTTCGTGGACGGCATCGACGCGCCGGGGCTGGAGCACGAGCGCACGGCGTGCCTGTGGGCGGGCGTCCGCGAGCCCCCCGACGTCGCCGCGCGGCGGGTCAAGACCGCGGGGGAGATGATGACCTCGTCCGGGCTGGAGGGGCGGTGGGAGGTCGCGGGCGGGTGGGAGACAGGCGACGCGGTGGAGGAGGGGGCGTTTTGCGCGGTGTACTGCCGCCGGGCCGATGACGACGAGAAGAAAGAAGAGGAGTGGGCGTGGAGGTATACGTTGGTGTCGTTTTACGACTATTCTAGCTGGGTGTTCGATACGATCCCGGAGCTGCTGGGGTGGTACCGCGACTTTGGGGTCGAGGGGGAGATGCCGGGGGAGGAGGACCTGGATATGGATCGGTTGTTGGATGGGTTTTTTGATGTGTGATTTAAAAGGTTTGATGTGTAATTAAAAATGTTTTGATGTATGTTTCATAGAAGCCTTTGTCCGGCTTTGTGTATTGTCCACCTCTAATGAAGGTCGTAAGGACAAAATAAGAGATGTTCTATGTTGATATCATGCCGGTCTCGTAGATGTGTTTAAGCAGCCCAACTCCGAATCCCCCACAACCCAGGCATGCCATGACCCTAACAGAAAACACGCCTGAAAAAGAAAAGAAGAACCAAATGCACGTTGCCCGTTTAAATACCCGCCGCCGTGAAGCTGAGGAGACTGCCCGTCGTCAGACCGGCGACGAGACACAGGCCCATGAACCCGCCGGCCGCCTCGCGCTCGCCGTCCTCGACCCACTCGCCGGCCGCCATCATGCAGCTGGAGCTGAGCCAGCCGTTGCTCAGCCCGAACAGGAACTGGACGACGAAGAGGTAGAAGAAGTCGCTGCTGACCGCGGCGCCGCGGCCGCCGATGTTGCAGAGCAGGTACATGGGCAGGAAGCCGAGGCGGGCGAGGCTCACGCCGAACAGGGCCGCGGGGCGGTGGCGCAGGGAGAAGGGCAGGATGGTGGCCATGCGCCCGGAGAGGTCGCCGAGGTTCCAGGCGAAGAAGGCGAGCGGGATGAAGGCGGCGGGGCGGAAGAGGGCGCCGGCGGGCGACTTCTCGTCGCCCGGGTAGCGGACCGAGAGGATCTTGCCGGTGAAGACGGGGAAGAACATGGCGACGGCGAAGCACATGTAGATGGCGCCGGCGAGCCAGTGCAGCTTCCTGAGGAGCCGGAGGGGCGAGACGACCTTGCGGGCGGCGCGCTCGGCCTCCTCGACCGAGTTCATGGACTCGGCCATCTGCTCGACCATGCGGCCCTCGACGATGCAATTGTGGCGGCGGACGAGCGGGACGAAGGCCAGGAGCGCCGAGACGGAGACGGCGACGGCGGCGAGGAAGTAGACGAAGGCGGAGGAGCTGGAGGCCTGGATGTCCTCCTTGGCGTCCGCGCGGTCGTGCTCCGGCACCGCGAGGACGGTGATGACCTGCGCGATCGGGGGCAGCACGCCGGCGACACCCTGGCCGGCCATGAGGGCCTGCATGTACTCCGGGCGGCCGAACGAGGCGGCGAAGGCGAAGGCGCCGTTCTGGATCAGCCCGGTGGCCCAGGAGCTGGAGGCCACCATCAGCAGGATGAAGGCCAGGTAGGCGCCCGGGGCGACATCGAGGAACATGGACGTGGAGGCCGTCAGCAGCGAGAAGATGCCGGTGTTGAGGATCAGCGCGAGGTTGATGCGGAAGGGGTACGAAGCCGTGTATTGGATGTTCGTGAGGATGAGCATCGCCGTCAGGTTCGTCAGGGTCGAGACGGTGAGGATGGCGGACTGGAAGTTCTGCTGGATCCAGACGTCGGACTGGAAGCGCACCTGGAAGTACGGCGCGGCGGCGAGGAACATGTTCCTAGAATCAACGTCGGTCAGTCTGGTGGTTCGGGGAGGAACAGCGGGGGTCTGCCATACCATGCCCACAGCATCGCCATGCCCAACCAAGCAAACATCAGGTACTCGACCCACGAGAACGGCACCTCCTCTTGGCCATCGCGCGGGTTGGAGTCCTCCTCCCGGCCCTCGTCGGCCAGAGGCTCATACTCCTCGCGATCCGTCTTGCCATACGTCCCTAGGTATTCTCTGATGCGATTCAACATGATCGTTGTGCTTCGGAGACGGCGGCGGTGTAATCGAATTCAATGTGCGCCGAAGTTGTCGTCCAGCTCTGTGATGGCGATAGTATCCCGTACGCGCGTGGTTTCGGTGGTTTGGCAATCACGGGGTGCCAGAAGAGCGATGTTGTCGAAGCAGACCAAGCCGTGAGCAGGCCGCCGAGTTTCGGGGGTAGCGCCGTTCTAGACCCTGTCAATGCCCCATTCGTTGGTTCAATGGGGTACACGGCCCAGGCAGTAGAAACAAATAAACAAAATACCAACGTCGATGTACCCTGGCTCGAAGGGATGGGCTCTTCGTTGGGAATGTGCGTGTCGTCTTTGAGCGGGAGACAAGCAGTCATGTGCCGTGTGCCATGTTCACAAGATCGCCGTCATCCACTCAGATGGGGGAAGAAGTCGATGACCACGCGCCGTGTATGCCCGAATCTGGGGTCGGAACTTCGGACGGGCGTGGGGTGGTTCGGTGCTGACTCAGCGAGATCTTGTCGGACGGATACACTGTGACACTCCCGACACTACCTACCTAGGTAGGTGTTACTGAATACAAGGAACTGTTGGATGACCCGCAGAGCTGCACAACTGCTCTCCTGGTGAGAAACTAGGTTTTGCTTCACGTTCATGGGCTCCTTAGAAACAACGCTCTGCCATGTTCCATAGCCCCCCAAGACCAAACTTAGCTCTTCGTACGCAAAATGGCCTCGACGATGAAATTCCATCTTTGAATCAAAAGGGCGACTTTGTCGCGATCGGCTCAACGTCCTATGTGGAGCGCTTACCCAATGGTACCATCATCAAGACAGCCTGGCCCGGCGGCGACCGCGCCCAGCAGCGATGTCGCGAAATCGCTACAGAAGCCGAAATATACGACCGTCTTGGTGAACACCCTTGTTTAGTCAGGAAAATCGCCTGGAACCCGGACGACCACAGCTTGGTCCTGGAAGACTTGCCCAACGGAACACTCAAAGACTACCTCGAGTCCCACGCGGACATGCCTATGGAACAGAGAAAAAAATGGATAACCGAAGCTATTGAGTGCGTCCAGATTCTGCACAGTTCGGACATCATTCATTGCGACATTGGGCCGCACAATTTTCTCGTGGACGATCGTCTTCGACTCAAGATCATCGACTTTTCCGGTTCCTCCGTTGACGGCTCTCACACCGAGATCAGTCCTGGCACTCGATACGCAGCCCCCACACAGGACCGCTCTTTGCAGTGGACACCAACAGTCAAAACCGACCTCTTCAGTTTAGGCTCAACGATATACTATATTATGATGGGCAAACCTCCGTTTGAGGAATTCCAGAGTGAAGATATTCAAGAGATGTACCGCAACCACGAATTCCCCGACTTAACTGGCATGCTTCATGCAGATGTAATCCGAGGTTGCTGGTCTCAGGACTTTGAGTCTGTGGAGGGGTTGGTTCGTTCTCTAGATGTCTGAACTGAAGATTGGGCCTAAATTGGGCCCATACACAACAAACAAGACATACAGCCAATTCAGCCCATATAGCTCACAAAGTGCAAGTGTCAGGCAAACCCTTCCCCCCCCCCCCCCCCCCCCCCCCCCCAAAAGCCGACCAAGGCCAATGCACCTTTCCCCCAGCCTGTGGTTCTATCTGAACTACTTGTAACGAAGCTGCACCCGCAATGGAACCTACAAGTGTCATTTGTAGCTCCTCCGGAGTCACAGGTCCACTAATCACAGCAACATAGCATTGCCATTTTACTTGTACAATGGACAATCTAATGGGTTAATTCTATTCATACGTAATACATGTAGAAAGGTTTTGGCCAGAAAAACGACTCAGGTAGTCATCGGCATATCGCAACCCGTTTTGGGCTTTGACTACTTAACGGCCATGGCCTTGATGATCCACCGTACTCTAAGGTATACACTAATTAGTTACCAAGCAAGTGTGAGTGCCCCTACCGTTAGGGGAGAGCAGACGACTGTTTCTTGGTCTGCTCTGGTGATAAAGTTGGCATGCACATACCCGTGCTGGATCGTGGACTCCATGTGCTGCTAGCTGACGATGGCAGCACAGTATGTCAAGCCATAACCTCTGCATCTGACCAAAACGACATCCAAACAGCGGATCGCGATGGCCTCAGAGGTGGTACATGCGCCGCCTACCTCTAAAACCCGCCCCCTGAACTGCCGCTGCAGCTTCAGTATACATCAACTTCACTATCTCGGTGAGGCAGTCGGACTGTCCCATCGTAAGCCTCACCTTGCTGCCCAAACCGGTGAATGGGATCCAGGCCCCTTCTGCGACCTCCACGTGATGGATAGGGCATGCGATGCAGGTGTGTTTTGCATATTTGCGATATCTCAAGAGCAAAACGGCTCCGCTTCAAGGGCTCGGCCGCCCCAGGACGGCCTACGCGTGATGGTGATTCGATGCGACGCAGGTATGTCGTGCATCGTTTTTCTGACGGCTTCTCCGTTCGCAACTGCGAACGAGCCAGACCGAGTCCTCTGGTCGGTGAGCCGTGGGCGTGTCTCGTGTGTAGATGCCAACCGAGGGGCCTCGAAATGCAAGGCCTCTATCAGGAGAAGGAAAACGGCAAGCTTTCTTCATGTCGGGTACCTGCGTTAGGAGCCGATTTACCCCACGGGGCGTTTCTTTTGTCGGTGCTTTCCTCCCGGGTTGCTTTTGCAAACATCTGGCAAGGGTCGAGTTGGAGCCGATTGGGTCTTAATTGGCTCCCACAAGATCGAAATCTTGCAAGCTCGTGTGGGTGGTCTGGAGAAAGAATATCAAGAAGAAGAATGAAACTATCAGTCCGGTCTACCTAGTACGTATTATGATATAGTGATGGACTGGCCGGGCGGTGGTTGGAAAGCATGCCTTCGTCAAGACATGTCTTCTATCGCTTTTCGGACGAGCGTTTTCCAAGAATAAGCCCATGTGTATAACATATCATAAGCAAATGTCTGTTTAAAAGAAGAAGAAAACAATAATCGGACCGCCTGCTCTTCTATCATCAGCACCCAATCAGATGCTGGTAAGTTACAGTAGTTACTCGCAAACTATCCAGTCTGTTATTTAATGACACCTCAGTTGAGTTGAATCATCATTCTGCTAAGTGAGCGCGAGATTCTGCGGTGCTGCTGAATCGATTACACACTCGTTGTTCTTCCTCGGCGTTCCAATAAAAGGACATGACTTGCAGACGGGGAGCAGAAGTGCCGTAAGGTCTGACCATCGAATCAAGCTTTTCATCAAAAATGATACTACTCGAGACCAGCATCGAGAAGAATTCCAGATTCCTGAATGGCCTGGGCAGCATCAGCATCAGACGGGACTTCTGTATACGCCCCTGGAACCCAGCCCAGCGGAGGGGGCTTCAGGGGCGTCCAATTAGGACCCCTGTGGCCTTGGCGCGGGTGCCAGCGGGTGGACGCGTTACAATCTGGCTTTCTAGGCGATTTTTTTAGGGGCATGTCAATCACGGACCTGCCAGCCTGTCTTAGCGTCCGCCCGGCTCTTTACCTTATCGTCTGGCGGCAACATCCACCACCAGTTCTACAGGCAGTATCAGCAGGAGGACAAGGACCGCTTGCCAGCTTCAACTCCTTCGACGTCAACTTCACGCACACGCGCCTGCGCTCTTCTTTTGCAGCGTTCAATGATCTTCTATGCGATGAAGCATTAAACTGAGCTTGCGTGCTTTCTGCCCCTGTCTTTTGCGACGCAGTCTTTTATCTGCACGACGACCTCTCCGAAGCACCTCGAACGACTCGACTCGACTCGACGCAGCCTTCCGCGAGGGGCAGGCGACACCATCACCATGCGTCGCCGCCAATGGACTCTGTTCGGCCTGGTCGTCTTTCTGATCGTCTGCGCATACACAATATTCGGGCTCCCCTCCAGCCCGCCACCGTTACCGACGTCACCCCCATCAGAGAAACCTCCTACTCCACCAAAAGAGGCCGAGAAGCCAGCGGCCGCCGACAACAATGTCGCCAACAACGCCCCCCCTCCCGATAAGCGTCCTAAGCCCGCTTCCGGCACGGGCTCACATCCCATGTGGCATCTCATGACTGCCGCCGAGAAGGACTTCCAGGACACGCTGAAGCGCCAGTCCAAAACGCTGGAGGCGGCCGTCGCAGAATACAAGAAGCGCTACAACATCCCGCCGCCTCCACACTTCGACAAATGGTTTGAATTCGCAAAGGCCAACGGCGTCCAGCTCATCGACGAGTTCGACACGATACACCAGATGCTCACGCCCTTCTGGGGCTTGAAGCCCGCCACGATTCGAGCGCGCGCGAAGGAGGCCCTGGGCTTCGACAACAACCTGCTCGCTCTCATGATCCGAGACAACAAGGTATCACACATCCAGGGTGGACAGGACTGGCAGCGCGAGGCCACCTCGGGCATGATCGAGAAGTTCATCAAGTGGCTGCCCAGCATGGATCTAGCCTTCAACATTCACGACGAGCCGCGCGTCGTGGTGCCACACGACGACCTGGTCCGGCTTGTCAGGAAGGCCAAGGACGTCAACATGCCCAAGGCGAACTCGGCTGCGAGCCTCCAAAACACCTTCACGAAGCAGCCTAAGGACCTGAGCGACGGCAAGAGAATCGAGGAGTACAAGCGCACTCGTTTCAACGTCTTCGCCCACCAGCCGACCTGGACGCACTCGCGCATGTCGTGCCCGCCGGACAGCCCGGCGCGCGGGCTCGAGGAGGACGAGCTGGCGGACGACCTGAGCAAGTACGGCGTCAGCGAGCTCGGCTTCGTCTACAACGTCACCGCCATGTCGGACATCTGCCTCTCGCCATCCCTGAGCTCGACCTTTGGCTTCTTCGACCGCCCCAACGCCTACAACATCGTCCACGACCTGTTCCCCATCTTTTCCCAGTCCAAGATCTCGTCCTACAACGACATCCTGTACCCCTCCCCGTGGTACTGGTACCAAAAGGTCGCCTACGACAAGTCCAAGGACATGAGCTGGGAGCAGAAGGCGGACCGCCTGTACTGGCGCGGGTCCACGACGGGCGGCTTCTCGCGCAACGGCGGCTGGCGCAGGCAGCACCGCCAGCACTTCGTCCAGAAGATCAACGCCGCCGACCAGGCCAAGGTTTACACGAACCGCGGCGACGAGAAGAACCCAAAGTGGGAGGTGAAAGAGGTGCCCCGCGGCGACTACCGCGAGATCGTCGACGTCTACTTCTCCCACGTCGGGCAGTGCGACCCGGGCGACTGCGACGCGCAGAAGGAGTTCTTCCGCATCCAGGGCCACGCCGAGCAGCAGGACGCCTGGAAGTACAAGTATCTCCTCGACATCGACGGCAACGCCTTCTCCGGCCGCTTTTACGCCTTCCTCCAGTCGCGCTCCCTCACCTTCAAGCTCGCCGTCTTCCGCGAGTGGCACTTCGAGTGGCTCCGCCCCTGGGCGCACTACGTGCCCCTCAGCCTGCAGGGCGACGACTGGCTCGAGGCCGTGCGCTTCTTCGGCGACGGCGCCCTCGGCCGCAACGAGGCCGAGCGCATGGCCATCAGCAGCACCGACTGGGCGAATAAGGTGCTCCGCAAGGAGGACATGGAGGTGTGGTTCTTCCGCCTCCTGTTAGAGTGAGTCTCAACCCCCATTTTTACTATTTCTTTACGTCCTATTTCTCTTGCTGACGTGCCTCGCAGATACGGCCGCGTCATCGACGACCAGAGGGACACGATCGGCTTCGTCCCCGGCGCGTCGTCGGGCCCAACAGCCTAGAGTGTTGTTGCTTGCGTTCTGTTCTTCTTGTTCGTGCGCTTCTACATTTGCCGCTTCTTCTCGCGGGAGTAGAGGACAGAAAAGGGTGGGCCATCGAGGAGTTATATATATACATAAACTACTTCTTTTGGTGGCTTTGTGCCAAAAGATGAAAACGGGGCCGTGGAAAGAAAAAAGGAACTCATTGTTACAGATCGTCCAGAAGCGCTCTTGTTTTTGATCAGGGTGGCCAAAGGTCCTTTTGGCGGGGTTTCTTATCACCACTACCACTGCTGCTGCAGGTAGCGTTGTACGATGGGCGGGATCATGTAGAAAAACCCGCCTTTTGCTTCACGGGTTGCGGGATAGACAGCGTGTATATCAACATACCAATAATTACATCATGACACACACGGCTCCTCTTCTCCAATCACATCACTCTGTCTACTACGCATGTGCAGCTTCAACACAGGTGCATTCAGTCAGTTGCAGACGCGCAGGTGTTTTGTGTCATTTCGCCTCTGGCTGCTCACCCTTCTTCTGTCTATTGCCTTCCATGAACGCCGCTTTTCTTCCATACTATGGGAGGATGGCGGGCAAAAACGGATGTTTTTGATATTACGAAAGCTCCCCTGGGAGCCATAAAGTTTTGATGCCTTTTAGTTGATGAACTCTCTTCTTGAATCCAACGGTTTTGTATGCCACTCCTCCTCGCTGGCGCCTTTACTGCGGCTTTAAAAAACCAAGCCACTAATCGTCGTCTTCCACATCGCCGTCGGCGTCCTGGTCGGAGGGCGTGCCCGGCGCAGGCTCGGCGTTGCCGTCTGCAGGTGCGGCCGAGTCTTGGACTTCCTCAATGTAGCCGATCGGCTTCTCTTTGAACCGCTTCATGGTCTCCAGCGTGACGCCCCTGGGGTCGGAGACGGTGATCTCCATGTCAGTGACGACCTGCGTCTCGTCCTCCACCTGGCTAAGGGTGCGCGCGATGTTCTTGGCGCGCTGGGGACGGATCGTGGTGCGCTGGATGACGGGGTAGTAGTAGGCGGCCTTCTGCTTGCTGCCCGAGGGCTCCTCGTTGAAGGCGAGGATGAGCTCCTCGTCGTACTTGGTGTTGTGCTCGAACTCGACCTCCTTGGTGGTCTCGTACGCGCGGAGGCGCGAGAACTGGAAGCAAGCCTCGGAAGTCTGGGTCTTGTGGGTGTAGAGCGAATCGTCGTCGTGGTCGGGGTTCTCCGGGTCGAACTTGGCGCGGAAGTTCTCGGCCGTGGTCGCGCTGGCCGGGAGGAAGAAGCTGTAGTCCATCAGGTTGACGGGCTTGGGGAAGCGCACCGGGTCGCGCTCGTGCGCCTCCAGTGCAGCCTGGTATGCCTCGTTCTCCTCAGGACTCCTCTCGATGGGGCGGAGCATACCGCTGAGCAGACGGCGGTCATACTTGTTGGAGCTGGCGACCGGGTTGGTGAGGAGCTTGACGGTAACGTAGGCGCCCGAGTCGGGGAACGCGTCGTGGTCGGGCAGGATGGGGTAGGACTGCACGAGCTGCACGGCGGGCTTGGTGGGGTGTCGTTGGCGGACTGGGTTGCTGGCAAAACGCTCCGCGCTCTCGAAGCTCTTCTCGATCTTGCGGCGAATCGCTGCCGGCGAGTCCTTATCCGGCTCTGGCGAGCGGCGCTTCTCCGGGCGCTTGAGCTTGGGGTTGATGAAGGCGCCCGTCGCGGCGGCGGCTCCCTTCCTCGGCGTCACGGAGGAAATGTACTCGGTTCTGCGAAGGAACGAGACAGACGCTTCGGCGTTGCTCTTGGCCCTGCCCAGAGTGGACAGCGGTCTGAGAAGGGGCCTGTCGTGGGGATGAACGGGCGGAGGATGCGAGGGTGCTTGAATAGCTTGAGGAAAGTCAGTACAGGTGTCTCAATGTTGCGGATTTAGCTTCGGTCGCACTCACAGCTCTCATCTCCATCGAAAATACCAGGCATACCCACCAGGTCCAGGGGCATGCCCAGCTCCGCGTCAACCTCGATGTTCAGCGGTTGCTCTCTCGCAAGACGAGACGCGAAGCCGGGTGTTGTGTATTGGCCACTGGCGAGGCCGGTGTTAGGTATGTCGAGTAACTTGGGCGGGTTGGGAGGTGGTGGCAGGGCGTTTGAGTAACGGATTCTAGCGATGAAATCCTGATGGATCATGCGCTCGCCGCTGCGAGGCGCAGAGGAAGACATGTTTGTTGTTCTGCGGCCGATTTCGTGGAGGTTATATTTGCGACGTCGATTTGAATTGAATTGATGGATGAGACGCAGAGGTTGTTGTCGTTGAGCTCGTCGATGGAGGGATGGGTCGCGGTCGCGTTGACGAGGAAGGTACTGCCAGTGGTAGCCCGGAAAAGTTCCACGAGGCTGACGCAGTGCCGTGGGTGGTTGCGCCAGCGCAGCACAGCACCAGCGCCCGGGCCTTATCGAACTTATCAGCCACCGCGCCTCGGAGCTCACCCATCCATTGAGCTCCCAACCAGGACTGCGCGACGCTGGGAAGGCGCGAATGGCAACAGATAATTCTTTCTTTTCCCTGACTCTATTACAATACGTAGTATGAGATAACGATTTCAAATGCACCACCGTGATTCATCAAACGGCGCACTGACTCCCGATCGCGCCAGGAGCGCTTCCTGAATTGCGCCCCGTGTAGTTTGCCGTCGCTACCATGCTCTCATACCAGCGCCGTTTCTATACATACAGATTCCTACGTCGTCACCGTCGTATTGGACATCCCCCCCTTTTCCCGCGGGTGTACTCGTCGTCGCATTCTGTCTATACCGCGTGCCTAGACTTACACTTGCCAACGCCGCTCTTCCGAGCGCGTGGACCCACTCGGACTGCCTGTAACAAACTCATGCCGATCCCCGCCGCCATCGCGTCGTGGAGGCGTTTGCTCTCTTAGGAGCTGTTCTTGGAGTAGCTCTTCTTGCCGAAGGTGAAGGGGACGTAGCGGTACTTGATCATGTGCTGGATCTGCTTGCGCACTGGAGGGGTTCGGTCAGCTTTGCGTCAGGGTTGCCGCGGCAGGGAGGGGTACGCACTCGTCAGGAAGAAGAGGATGAACCAGTACATGACCAGGACGGGCCAGAAGACGGGCACGTTGAAGATCTCCCACCAACTGCAGAAGAAGCCGATGAGGATGGCGCGGGTGGCCCAGTACCAGAACTTGAACTCGGGGAGGCGGCGGATGAAGGGGCGGAACTCCTCGTCCTGCTTGGTGGGGAGAGTGCCCACACTGCCATCCTCCATGTCATTGTCGAGGGCCTCGTTTGAAGGGTCGAACTTGGGCTGCAAGAAGGCCAGGAAGAGGTTGAGCAGGTAGATGCCGAGAGCGTATGCGACAATGTACCAGCCTTGCGCGAGGAAGATGCGGGCAAAGAAGATGATGAGGAACAGGCCAGTGCTAATCCATCTGTAGAGCACGAAAGGCGTTGACTGATCGAGAAGCGCCTGGTAATGCTGCAGGGAGGGGTCAGCTTGAGTTCGACACCGGAAATCGCGAAACTTGGGGGGGCAGGCGCACTCTCTGGATCTTGGACGTGTGCGCAGTGACGGAGGAGAAAGGGGTCTGTTCCGGCTCCATGGGATCCATCTTGGGCGAGCTATTCGTGCAAGACGAAGCGTGCAAGACGAAGCGTGCAAGACGAAGCGTGCAAGACGAAGCGTGCAAGACGAAGCGTGCAAGTTGAATGGAGTGATGGTAGAAATGCAAGACTGCCGTATCTGTTCGTCGGACGGGAGGGCGCAGGAGGTTGGCGAGGATGCGAGTTGCCTGAAGTAACAACGTAAAAAAAGAGGAGGCCTATTGGAGTCGCGATCTGTCCGGACGACTTTTTTGGGGTGACGGAATCTTAGTTGGAAGTTCCCGGCCTCAACGGCGTTACGTGGCTCGCACTATTTCCTGCAAATTAGGCGGTTGCTACTGGCCAGTTACAGCCACTGTTAGTTAGCCCGAGTCTTATCCGGGCCCCTAAAAGAACTCGCGCCCAGCAACCTCGAAGGCCCAGAACACCAAAGTCAGAACAACCTTAGCAGGGTTGGGGAATCAGAGCCCCTGTGGCGCAGCGCAAGCTTGCAGCCTGTAGGTTGGAAGGGCCCATCGAGGTGGGGCGAATCTGAAGAAATGGGTCCTCCAGTGTCTCCGTCTGGGATGGCGGCGATAGGTATTAGGCCTGTGACAGCTCCCCCGCGACACAGTGCACAGACCGTGCTCGTGGCACGACCGACTGTACTACCCTCGGTTCCCAGAATGCCGACGCTTTCCAGCTCATCCCTTGAGCTCCGGGCTCCGGGGAAGCTCGAGCTTGAGTTTGACATGTTACATCACTGCTCTGTCGTTCTTCAACTTCTCGTCTGTTCCAATTCAGGCCTTTGTCAAGAAACCAGCAACCTTTCATCCATCCGAACCCATATGATCGAATCTCGCCGGCTATAAGCCATTGTCTGCATAAACCATCTAGAACGCTCGGCCACAGACCCGGATTCTCATCATCGAAGCTACGACCAGCTCTGTCATCATGAACTCTTTCAGATACCTGCGGCCCATTGCATCGCGATTGCAGGCCCCGACGCTGCCTCGACTTGCCCGCGGGTACGCCAGCAGCACCTCATATGAGTTCATCCAGGTATCGAAGCCGAAGCCCGGCGTCGGACAAGGTGAGTGCCCGACTCGTCCGGCTCCATGCACCTCGCCTGTTCGTGATGCTCACACGGGTCCACTTTAGTGACGTTGAACCGGCCCAAGGCGCTGAACGCTTTATGCACCCCTCTGATTCACGAGCTCAATGATGCTCTGAGGGCGTTCAACGAGGCAGACGATACGTCCGTCATCATCCTCACGGGCTCTCAGAAGGCCTTCGCCGCCGGTGCGGACATCAAGGAGATGGCCCCGCTGACCTTCTCGGAGGCGTACACCAAGTCTTTCATCGAGTCCTGGTCGCTTCTCACGACCCAGGTCAAGAAGCCCATCATCGCTGCCGTCTCAGGACACGCGCTCGGTGGAGGCTGCGAGCTCTCGATGATGTGCGACATCCTGTACTGCACCGAGAACGCCAACTTCGGCCAGCCGGAGATCAAGCTCGGCACCATCCCCGGTGCCGGCGGCAGTCAGCGGTTGACCCGGGCCATTGGTAAGTCCAAGGCCATGGAGCTGATCCTCACTGGCAAGTCGTTCAGCGGCGTCGATGCTGCGCAGTGGGGCCTCGCGGCGAAGGCCTTCCCTTCGTACGAGGTGCTGATGGAGGAGACGCTGAAGACGGCCGAGACGATCGCCAGCTACTCGCAGGTGGCCATCAACGCATGCAAGGAGGTCGTGAACAAGAGCCAGGACCTGCCGCTGAGGGACGGTGTCGAGTTCGAGAGGAGGGTGTTCCACAGCTTGTTCGGTAGCAACGACCAAAAGGTCGGCATGAAGGCCTTTGCGGAGAAGAAGAAGGCTGAGTGGACGCACTCCTGAAGTCCTGAAGGGCTTTGCCGTTCTGAGAATGGCAAGAAAGGAATAAAAAATGTATGAGACTTGCGTGTTTGAATCTGAGCCAGACAGAATGTAGTGCAACCACCCTGGTTCGTTTCTTGGGGAAATCCGTCTGCCCACTCGTCTGGGAGCACAGTCAGCGCTCTTGGCCTCACACCGACAGATGCGTAGCGATCCGCCTAGGGTAAATATGAGGTAAAGGAGGGAGAGACCTATTTTCAGCAGCATTTCTCGTAAAGCATGCCCGGGTATGTATGCGTCTTTGTAAGGGTTTGGAGGATCATTCCTCAAGACAATATCTAGTGAGCCTTACAGAGGACACATTCCCACAGGATCTCTTCGCCTCGTTAGATGCTGTTTTGAAGAAAGATACTTTTGCTTTCAAATGCTATCCATATCTAATACGATCCTTCGACGAAACTCGACCTCAATTGCTGGATAACAGAGGGCTCCATTGTGTTCGTATTCCCAAGACCAACAGGGGGGCCGCCTGTCTACCTAGGACTATCCGAAGAGGGGCTGTAGTGAGCTCAGCTTAGTATTACTGGATTTCATGCGTCCATTTGGATGTTTCGGGAGCTAGCGGCAGGGATAAGGACCTCTGTGTGGCACCCATGACAGCGCGAGGGCAAGGAACCTTAGGTGGCTAGTGGGTGCACGCTATGCGGGAACCAACGTGGGGTTTTGGGTTCCCATTGCACCCATCTTTGGCCATCCATCGTCGGCCCAGGGCGCTTTCTGACCACTGGATTTCTCTTTTTCCCTACCCTCCCGGTCTTCTCCTCCATCCACCATCATTTTTTTTGCTTTCCCACCGCCAGCCGAACCCCCTCTGCGGTGCTTGCTGCAGCGGCCACGGCGCGCCTAGCCTACCAAGGCCCCGCCACCCAGCTCACCAACCAGCCAGTCTTAATACGAACCATGTCCCCTCGATCTCTCTCGCATCTTGGGCTCTTCTCCCCATGACACTGTCTTTGTGCCCTTCATTTTTGGGATCGCGTAGAGCGTCGCCGGCTGTATGGATTCACCGAAGCCTCTGGACCTGGAGAGGGAGCTGACGTGCTCTGTAAGTTGCCCACATGTTCTTCGTCTCGTCTGATCCAGTGCCCCCGTAGCGCCGCCCTAGCAGAGCGGGAGAGGGGCACGCCTCCCTTCCATCCCTCCTTCCTCCTTCAAGCCCTACGTGCATAGTATTATCGTTTTCCGTATTTTGGACTGACCGGATGCGATTCCGCAGATCTGCACCGAGCTACTCTACCAGCCTCTGACCCTTCTCGACTGCCTGCACACCTACTGCGGCGCATGTCTAAAAGACTGGTTTTCCTACCAGTCGCAACAGGCCCAGAACTCGCCAACCCCTCCCGCCGCCGGGACGAACATATTCAACTGCCCGTCATGCCGTGCGGCCGTCCGCGACACACGGCACAATGCCACCGTGGCAACACTCCTCGACATGTTCGTGGCTGCGAATCCTGACAGGAGGAGGTCTGACGCCGACAAAGAGGAGATGAACAAGAAATACAAGCCGGGCGACAAGGTGTTGCCCCGCATCAGGAGCCCCGAGAGGACCTCGGAAGAGAGGCGTGCAGCGGAGGAGGAGAGGCGGTTGCTGGAGGATGTGCGGGAGATGAGCCTGAGAGAGGTCGGGGTGGAAACCTCTCTAGCCCCGCGACATCGGCGGCGAAGGGAGGACAGCAGCTCTGCCGACGGGAGAACGAGACGCAGCCGGGACGAAAGTCGGGATAGTCGTCACAGCCATCGACATGAGGGCAGCCGACGGCCTCGTGGCGAAGAGGGCCGCTCTCACGGAGATCAGCTGCAGCCGGATGCAAGGCCGAGTGATCAGAGACGTAGACGAAGAAGCGACTCTAGGCACCGCTACGACGAGTCGTCAGCCGAGACCCGACGCCGACAGATCGAGCACCAGTCGTCTCTAAGGTCCCTAATAAGCTCGGGTGACCTCAGTGAGCGGGACATCGAACGAGAGATCGAAGACTTTGCCCGCCAGATCCAGGAGGAAGGCCTGCTGGACGGACTGGACCTCGACAACATCGATCTGAGCCGGAACGACGAACTGAGCCGGAAGATCACAGAAGCCTACCGACGCCGGCAACGAGAGCGCGCAAACCGTGAGGCGACGAGACGCAGTCACGCCGGTAGCCAGTCCAGGACCTCCCCGGATCGTCTGCAGGAGATCAGAGCCAGTGCATCGGACAACCCCAGGCCATCGAGCAGGCAGCGGCCCCATTCGAGATCAACGAGCGCAACGGGCTTCGCTGATGACCGCAGCCGCCCGCCCCTCTCGCAGAGCGCCATGCACCTGGAAATCCGCCCCGAGGAGAGGCGACGACGAAGGCGGACCTCGAGCGGCGGGCGGAGTGCGACCACACCCCTTCCGGCTACTCAGTCGGAGACCAGGGTGACGACTCGGTCCCAAACGGATCTGACCTCTCGCTCGCAATTTGGCGATTCGACAGCCCCGAGAACGGCTTTCGGCGAGACTCGTAGTTCCAGCACGCCGTCTGTACCTACATCGTCTCAGGCACCGAGCGACTCTTCCACGCCGCGGGACCTCTCCTTTGCCACACGGCTACCGAACCCCTCGACGCTGGTCTCGGCCAACTTTGCGCCCTCTCCTCCGATCGAGCCGTTGTCACCTCGACTCCAGCGACCGAACCGGCCGGCAGACTTGTCAATCCTCAGCCAAGCTACTTCGGGACCAGTAGGCCTGGGCATCGGAAGCCCAAACAGTTCCCCCGGCCATCAACGCACACGGTCTCAGCTGTTCCCCGAGCCGTCCATCACATGCTCCCGATGCTCGAGGGAGCACATCGAGTACGATCTCCACTACAACTGCGGCATATGTGCCGGGGGCAACTGGAACATTTGCCTCGATTGCTACAGATCAGGCAAGGGGTGTCTGCACTGGTTCGGCTTCGGATACGGTGCGTGGACGAAGTGGGAGAAGGTTCGAAAAGGGGGACGCGAGGATCTACCAAAGCCTCACATGCTGACGGCGAACCGCTACCTCCAGCCCAAGATCATCCCTGGTGGAGCCGAGGGCAGGCGGACGCTCACGACCGAGGATCCGCTGAAACGCTTGGAGAGCGGCAACTTCTGCGCTCACTGTCTCACCTGGGCTAATGAGTGCTTCTGGCGCTGCGAGCTGTGCAACTTGGGAGACTGGGGCTTCTGCAACAACTGCGTGAACCAGGGGCGATCCTGCACGCATCCCCTCCTGCCCCTGACTTACCAGCCCCAACAATCACACACGCCGCCCGCGAGCCCCAGGTCGCCTCAGCCGCCTCATTCCGCAGCGGTCTTGACGGGCCCAAACATACACAGCATTGGACCCTTCAAGCCGCTGACATTCAGAACGCGATGTGACGTGTGCCAGGACCTCATCTCTCCCAGCCATAGCCGGTACCACTGCTTTACTTGTACCAGCTCCATCGAGCCAGACACACAGGCGGGCGACTACGACATTTGCACGAACTGCTACGCCAACCTCGAAGCCCGCGGTCAAATCAGCCCCGAGAACGGCCACGCGGGCTGGCGACGCTGCCTCAACGGCCACCGCATGACCGTCATCGGCTTCCACGACGGGCCCGGCGGGCAGCTGCGCCACATCATGGCCGACCTCGTAGGCGGCCACGCGCTCCGGATGGAGCCGGCGACTGGCGGCGAGCACGCGCACCAGAAGTGGTGCTGGACCGAGGGCTCGCAGAAACGCGAGCGCTTCGTGACGAGGGACGTCGCGGCGGACTCGCCGACGGGGGAGGGCCTGGCGCAGGGCTTCCCGCCAGACGGAGGGGTGGGGATGAGGGCGGTCGCCGCATGGGCGTGGTTCCCCAAGGCCGCGGACGAGCTGTTCTTCCCCAAGGGGGCGGAAATCCGGGAGATCGAGGACGTCAACGGCGACTGGTTCTTCGGCGTGTACATGGGGTCCAAGGGCCTCTTCCCCGCGCCTTACGTGAAACGATTTGATGACCACTGAAGAATTTAGGCGGTGGTGCGGAGGTGCTGATTCTTTGGCCCGGATTTCTGGGCCGTAATGAAACGGAGCAAGTAGAGTGGCATTTGGATGGTGCACGGTACACCGCTAGGTCTTCTACGTATAGGCAGGATAAACTATTTGATTCAATCCAGAATGATTCCATGACGAAGCAAGGTCCTGGCAATATCTTTGTGTCGTTCGCGGTCGTATATGGCGGACTGGTACTCCGTACGAATGTACTGATCGGCGGGCCTTCTCACCGGCCCCGACTGCCGCTCCCGGCCCCACCTCCGTTCTTCAGCGTCCGCCCACGGCGGCGGCCGCCAGCTCTGACGTGATTTTTTTCCCAGCGGGGGGCACAGACTGAACCCAATTGAGGACCCCACCACGGAAGGGGGGTCCCATTTGTCACTCAGCTTAGAAAGCCGATTGCCGGAGCTTTTTCCTCAACATCGCCAACCCCAGCAATTCGCAAACAGCTGTCCTTCGACCGACGTGAGGATTGTCTCGATACCGGCGCGTGTTCGAACCCCGTTCAATCCCACACCCAACGTACGCACACGCATCGCAGCCACAATGAACCGCCTCGGCGTGCGTCGCTTCGCGACCACGGCCCTCCGCGCCATCGACCCCCCCAGCGCCTACTCCATCAACCTCTCCCGCGCGCAGGGCGTCGCCAAGGGCCTCACCGGCGGTACGCTCCCATGCCGTCCTCACCACCCCGCCGCCACGAGACCTTCGGTGCTAACGCTTTCTTCCCTCCAGCAATCGGAAACACCCCACTGATCCGCCTCAACCGCCTCTCCGCCGAGACGGGCTGCGAGGTCCTCGGCAAGGCCGAGTTCATGAACCCGGGCGGCTCCGTCAAGGACCGCGCGGCGCTCTACGTCGTCAAGGACGCCGAGGAGCGCGGGCTCCTCAAGCCGGGAGGCACCGTCGTCGAGGGCACCGCGGGCAACACGGGCATCGGGCTCGCGCACGTCTGCCGCTCCAGGGGTTACAAGCTCGTCATCTACATGCCCAACACGCAGTCCCAGGGCAAGATCGACCTTCTCCGGCTCCTCGGCGCCGAGGTCCACCCCGTCCCCGCGGTGGCCTTCGAGAACCCGGACAACTACAACCACCAGGCCCGCCGCCACGCCGAGCGCCTCGAGAACGCCGTCTGGACGAACCAGTTCGACAACACGGCCAACCGCCGCGCGCACATCGAGACCACGGGACCCGAGATCTGGGAGCAGACGGCGGGGAAGGTCGACGCCTTCACATGCGCGACGGGCACCGCAGGCACGCTGGCGGGCATCACGCGGTACCTCAAGGACGTCAGCGGCGGGCGCGTGAAGTCCTTCCTGGCCGACCCGCCCGGCAGCGTGCTGCACTCGTACATCGCCTCGGGCGGGAAGCTGACGGAGCGGTCCGGGTCCAGCATCACCGAGGGCATCGGCCAGGGCCGCATCACGGACAACCTGGCGCCCGACATCGGCCTCGTCGACGGGTCGCTGCACATCGCCGACGAGAAGAGCATCGAGATGGTGTACCGCTGCCTGGACGAGGAGGGGCTGTACCTGGGCGCCAGCTCCGCGCTCAACGTCGTCGCCGCCAAGGAGGTGGCCGAGAAGCTCGGCAAGGGCAGCACCGTGGTGACGATCCTGTGCGACGGCGCGTACCGCTACGCCGAGAGGCTGTTCTCGCGCAAGTGGCTGGCCGAGAAGAAGCTCCTTGGCGCGATACCCCAGCACCTGGAGAAGTACATCGTCCTGCCGTAGACTTGCGTTTTGCGTGCATGGCTTGTTGTGTCTTTAATGCTTGTATACATAGATAATCTTACATATCAGCTGTACATAGCTCCGCTTGCCTTCTGCCGGAGCGTCTGATTCTCTTTTCCCTTTGGTTCTCCCCAACCCCGCCCCCTCCCAGTCTCGAGTCTGACAATTAAGTCTGCAAAAACATCCATTCGAGGCGCTTAGTTGGCCTTGACCTCCTCGGCCTTGGCTCCCTCGGCCTCGCCCTTCTTAGCCTCTCCCTCCGTGTCCGTGTTGTTCTTGAACAGCATGTTGTAGGCGGCCATGCCGCGCTTGGCGGGGTAGTGCGTGATGGCGACCTGCCTGTTGACCTCGGGCGCCAGGCCGTTGGCGATGGCCTGCAGCTTGTCCGCCAGGGGCTTCTCCACGACGCGGGTGGCGAGCAGCAGGCCGTGCAGGATCGGGGCCGCGGAGGCCAGGTACTGCGTCCGGCTCTCGGAGAGGTACGCCACGCCGCTCATGCGGTTGTGGTAGGCGCCCTTGGGGTGCAGGCTCCGCAGCCCGCGGCCGGCCGGCCACCTCTTGACGACCTCCCGGGCGTACTTGGCCACCTTGCCGTCCGCGTCCTGGCCGCCGTTGTGCTTAACCGCGTTGACCGCCGCCAGGTGCAGCGCGGCGCCGAGGACCTGCGGGTCCTCCCACAAGGGGTAGCGCAGCCGCTGCTCCTCGGGGACGTCCGGGTTCGGCGCGGCCCTGTGGAGCGGGTCCTCGACCATCTCGAGCACCATCTCGGCCCACCGCAGCGCCTGCTGCGTCTTCTCCTTGTCCCAGCCGCTGGCGGCGGCGCGCATCTGGATGAAGTGCATGAGCTCGTTGGCCTTCTCCGACGTGTCGATCTTGAACCCCGTCTTGCGGACCTGGCGCGCGGCCTCGAGGATCGTGAAGACCTGGCCCTTGGAGCCGGCGATGCGGAGCATCTTGGCGTAGTCGACGTCGTTGTAGCGGCGCTTGGCGCGGCGCATGCCCGCCAGCAGCCGGGCGAAGTTGCCCCAGTCCTCCGGCGTCTGCATGCTCTTGAGGGCCTTCCACGTTATCTCGCGGGCCTTGGGCATGTCCCGGCCCGGGATGTGCTCGCCGTACTTGAACTCCACGTCGTCGACCGCCACGTACACGGGGTCCTTGCGGATGCCCGTCTTGGCCTTGTCCCGCCTGTCGAAGATGCGGTTGCGTTGCCGGCTCTTCATGTGCGAGGGGAGGATGATGTACTTCTGGATGTCGTCCAGGGTCTTGCGGAGCTTGCTGTTCGACGGCTCATCGAAGAGGTGTTGGAGTTCTGAACACAAAGAGAGAAAAAATAAGCCACAGCCCGAACCCCCAGTCAAAATTTTCAGGATATTTTTCTTCTTCTCTCGGGGTCGCATTCTTGTTTCTTCGTTTTGAATGTCCCCATCACGCGATAGATGAAAACTCACTTTCTGTTCCTGCCGCTTGTTGGCTGAAGCTGCGCTGCGATTGCGCGATGCAGCTCGCCGGCTGCCCCAACGCCGACGGCTTGGCCCTCAGGGCCCTTCCGACCAGACTCCTCGACATGGCTCTTCTTTCGTGTGGTGATCGTCGGAAACGTGGCTCGACAATTCGGCAGAGGGAGCTACAATTGCGAGGCTGCCCAGGGTCCCCAAAATTTTGGAGGAGTGACCGCCGCCCGGCATGCACGCCGGCTCCGCATCATTGATGCACCGAGCCAATCACAGCGCGCAATTGCACACACCCCCGAGAGCTTCGACTTTTCGATCTTCAACTTCCCGTCCCACGACCAGCCGCTCTCGCATCAGGAGTGCTCCGTACGCCCTGCCCGACACAGCCCAGACGACGCATACGATGAACGCAAACTGCTTGCTCAGGCGGCCGGTCGGCTGCCTGAAGACGGCCCTCCGCCAGACCAGACAGCAGAGGCTGGTCACCCGCTCCATGGCCACCGCCGCCGCCGCCGCCGCCGAACCCCCGGCATCGACACCCGCGCCCAGGCCGAAGCCCGCAATCTGTATGCACACACAACCTCCCACCTACCCCCCTGACGCTGTGAGACTTTCGAAACTAACCCAAGAAACCAACCCACCAGTCCAACCCCCAGGAAAGCCCGCCTTCGCCGTCTGGCCGCAGGTCCCCTCCGTCCGCCACACCCACAAGGACCCGATGCCGGCCCTCGACGCCCAGCAGCGCGCCCGCCTCGACCCCACGGGCTCCCGCACCTCGCTCTTCGACCGCCGCCGCCCGGACGCCGCCAAGGTCGGCGACGTCGTCATGGTCACCACCAAGACGGGCGCCCCCTTCTCGGGCGTGTGCATCAACTACCGCAAGCGCGGCGTCGACACGGCCATCTGCGTGCGCGGCCAGATCCTGAAAGTCGGCGTCGAGCGCTGGTTCAAGATCTACTCGCCCACCGTGCTCGGAATCGACATCGCCTGGCGCAAGCCCAAGCGCGCCCGCCGCGCCCGCCTCACCTACATGCGCAAGCCCAAGCACGACATGGGCAACGTCGACAAGCTCGTCAAGAACTTCATCAAGGAGCGCTACGGAGGACGCAGGAGCCAGGGCGGCATGCGCTTCGAGAAGAGCTGAGAGGCGCGCGCGCGCGCGCAGGGGGAGGAAGAAGGTTTGGGGGGAGCGTTTTGTTTGCCGCGTGGCACGGGTTGTGTCGACTCGATGGAACCGTGAGGTTTGCCGTGGGAAGCTGGCCCCTCTCTGGTGTACGATTATAGAAAATTGGCGAGTTGTACAACACGGGCTGTATAGAGTCTTGTACCTGAAATACCAAAAGATCTCTCAAAACACTCTTTGTGGTGCCTGGCTCTGATTGCTGAGATCCGTCAATTCTGCCGAAACAAGATGTGGCCGGTCGAAAGGCTTGCAATGACTTCCAGGATAACCACCATCCAAGACTAGTTCTCTGTGTAAAATGATACACTGGAGGTTGATGCACACGGCAGCTGCACGACAAACGGGCCGAAACGACAGGCAGAAAAGGAAACACGATAGCGAAGTCAGACGAATCCGCAAGAATCATATTCATCAGTCATAATAAGTGTACAGTATCCTCAGATAAGAATGTACAGTATTTGAAAACGCCAGTATCAAAGGTATCCGCAGCCTGAGCTTCTTCTACTGTCTTCGCAAAAGAGAATGAAGGCCGCACCAAATGTAACAAAGTTCCGATACTACTCCGTAGTTGACCTGCGAGCCATCCTCATAAACTCCGTATTTTTCCGTTTTAGCTTTCTGGTCTTGGCGCCTTGAAGGGCGTCCACAACGACAGCTTCTAGCGTGCCGGCGTGGTGTAGACTCTCCTCGGCGGCGGTGCGCCATCGGTGTCGCTCGACGAGGTGTCCTCGTCCATGGGCTCCGTATTGCGTCTCCGCATGTCCTCTACATGCGGCGGACGGTCCCCGACTTCAAAGGATCTGCTTCGCCTTATGAAGCTGTCCTCGTGTGAATTCATTGGCGGACCCGGGTGGAGGAATTGGGTGAGAAGATTGACATTGCCCCTGTTGGTGCTCTGTCTTCTTGATCTCAGGTGAGATCGGCTGGCACTGTAGGCAGTTCCGGTTGATGCGCCAGTAGCGGACCGGACCAGGATGGGCGGCTGTGCTTCTTCAGCTTCCTTCTTCATGCGAGCCTCGCTCGGCAGAAGGACGGCGCGATCCAACCCGTAAGGCAGACCACGGTGACGTCCACGGATTTGCATGGCAATGATGATAAGCTTGCCTCCGGTGGTGAATTGCGAGCAAAGGGACGCGTTGATGCCCGTATAGCCCAGACTGAGACCAACGGTACCGTATGCGCTCACAATCTCGAAGAGGACCGCGTAGACGTCGAAGTCCTTCTTCTGAATGCGATGACCTTCCGTGATGGCCAAGATGAATAGTCCCAAGAACACGTACCACAAGTCGAAAGACAACTGACGACGCAAATGAGTTCCGACGTAGGACACGGCGCTGTTTTCGTTCGTGCCTTCAACGTCCTCATCCGGATTGTGGTAGACGCCAAGAGATTTCTCCTCGTAGACGTTGGTGCGACGAATGGAGATGGCGATGGGAAATACTGAAATGTACATCATAATCATGTACGAAACCTGAACCGCCGGGTGTAGGAGCGAGAGGTTAACCACCGAGAAACCCGCGGTTCGGGTGGATGCGGCCTGGAACAGACCGTCGACGATGCGAATGTGAACCGGCAAGTGGCTCACAGCATTGTCATTCAGCTTTGTCGAAAGTCAGCACGGTCGGTGTCTTCACGCGCCAGGGTGACACTTACATCAAGCAAGACGAAGAACAAGAGATCGACGATATTGAGACCTATGAGGATCCAGAACAACCACCACGTTGCACCTGCGGGGAACAACAGGGTAAAACAGCGACGCGGATGATCCAGCAAGAATCGCAACTCCTGGTGAAGACCACCTCGAGGAACAATCTTGGAAAGAATCCAGATGACGACGCGGAGCATGACAGGGAAGCCAGTGTTGCCGATAATGATCAAGAACCACATGATCATGAGGATGAACGACGCGTCGTTAAACGAGTTCATACTGTCAGGAGTAAGGGTGAGACCTAGATCGTTGAAAGCCGAGTTCGCCGTGAAGATGCCCCACCAAGCCTTGCTGACGCCGGCCGATTCCACGATCTTAGCGTACTTGTCGTTGGAGCTGGTGTGAATCCAGGGCAGGAGACATGCGATAGCAAAGAGCGAGAACCCCCAGAAGTAGCACAGCAGGATCACAGCGAGCGTCCTCAGCGAGCGGTATTCGATGCCACCCAGCTCCTCGCGTTGCTCCTGCGTCAAACCGGGGAACGCAGAGTTTCGACCAAGAGTAGGGGTGAAACTCAGATAGGGCATATCTTCGACCTTGTCGCGCGTCAAGGCAGACCTGATGGTGTCGACGCGGCTTCGAACCCTGGTGAGAGGGTCTTCCGGGATGTTACCGTCGGCTTGGCTCTTGTTCTTATTCTTGCGCTGGAACATGCGGCCGGAGAAGGGAAAGATTGCTCTGCCAACTGCCTCGGCCTCGTCCGCAATCTCCTCCTTGGTAGAGCGGTCCTGATCCCTAGGCCGCTCGGGCTCTTCAATCTTGATCGTCTGTCTACGGGTGGCATTGGCGGCCAAGGCGGTGGCCATGCCATTCGTTCCGTTGCTCGCGGAGTGCTCATGAGGAGCGCCGCCGTCTCTGTCGTCCTCGGGCTCCGGGGCATCGCCGTCTTCGACTCGTTCGGGCTTCATGCCTCTCTCGGCATCGCGAGGGTTGGGAATTCGTAGGGTCTCCTCGTTGTGATCATTGCGCTGGCGCTCCAGAATGGCAAGGTGAGCGGGAGAATTTGGCGGCGGCAGCTTGACCTCGGGCTCGGTTCCGTCGCTCCGGAAGACGTGCTGGGCAAATGTAATGCGACCCTGCGACGGGTCCGGCTCGTGGGCGCTGTCTTCGGGTGTCGGAAGTCTGCTCGGCGTCCGGTCTCCGGAGTTGTAGCTAGGTGTACCGGGGATGGGGACGAAGCCGTTGCTGCCAGGGGAAATGCGGCCGTCGTCGTCCTCCTTCATGTGGAGAGGCATGCCATCGTTGGTGATCCTCGGATGCTGGTTGTTCGTGTGCATAACCTTAATATGGCGCACGCTCAGGGTCCGGCCTCTCTCGGCCTGGCTCAGGTCGTCTGGTCTGGCGCGGGACATGGACTTGGAAATGGTGTTCCTGCGCAGACGAGCCTCGCGGACGACGGTTTGGAAGCGCTTCTCAAACCAGTAGAGACGGAGGAAGACAACGGAGGAGTGGATGGTGATGGGGTTGGATGTCATGGTGAAGAAGTAGAGACATATCTGCTGGAAGGTGTTGAGCAGGTTCACGTCAATGGTGTTGAGGCCGGCCTGTGTGTTGGCGCCGCTTGCAAAGAAGAGAGCATCGATGTATGACATCTGCCCTCCGGCAGTGGCGTAAATCAGAATGGAGCCCAGCAGAGTGAGGCCACAGATCCAAAAGTCTAAGGTTCGCAGCGAGCGCGTCATGAATTAGCGCTGTACACGGGCGGGTTGCGAGGATAGGGTAGGGTAGGGTAGGGTAGTTGGGATGGCGACTTACAGTGAGCCGAGATGAAGTTGAAGTGCGGCTTCTTGGATATGAAAGAAGGCTTGGCTGCCCGAAGCTGGGCGAGCAGCCAGCCACGCGTATCTTGGAGCATTTCTCACTCCGGTTCGCGATCAAGTCGTCGTTGGTGTTGAGGGCGTATAGGATGAGAGAATGACCGCCAGGTCCAGGTGTAGGCAAGGTCAGAGGCGACGGCGGCGGGGGCAGAATATAGGTAGAGACGAGGGAGGTGCAGAGTTCTGAAGCGAATGGGCCAAGGCTTGGCACCGCTGTGGCTGTGAAGCTTTTCAGGCTAACCGTCCTTGTGCAAAGGATAGGATGACGGCTAGGCTGGAACTCATTGCGATCGATCAATTGGCGCGTGGGGATGGAGACGGGGGGACGGGGTGGGCAAGCGTGACATCAAGTCGGGCGTCCGTGTAATAAGTCTCCAAGTGCAAATCCGGGCGAATGCGGTGCAGCGCGAGCGTCTGTGTAGGTGTAGACTTTGGTAGGTAGAGTCGAGGACGAGGGTGTTTTTCTAGTAGGATGATAGAAAAAAAAAACAGGACGAGAGCTCTGACCGAAAGATATATAGAGAGAAAACGGCAAGAGGAGTCGAGATGATCGGATGAGTTCAGTGTGGAACTGGAACAATGAATGCGGCGAGTGCCAGATGACGGGAGTTGCAGATGCCACAGCGATTGCCGGTGCCGACAGGGCAGGGAGCGCTGCAGGCTCTGCCTTCCGGCTCTTGGCTCTCCAAAAGCTGGGCGTAAGAGCTCGCAGGGCAAGACCGTACCGCAGCTTTAGAGCCGTAGCAACTCGACAGTGTAACACCAGGAGAGGAGGATGAGAAGAAGGAAGGGATTGGGAGTGGTCTTAGATATTATTGTGCGTCGGTGGACAACAGACGGAGGCGTCCGTCCATTTTTTTTCGCCTCTCCGTTTTTTAATTAGAAGGGAGAAAGTCCACGTTCGGCTTGCGGGCGTTTGGGTCTGGGTTCAATGTGGAGCGATAGGACTGCGGTGTGGGCAGCGCTCTCTTGCTCGCTGCAGCATACCTACACTGTACCTACCTAGGTATTACTACATGCCTAGGTACCCACATCCACCTGAACAGTGAGCATGGAAACCTGGGCAGGGGCTCGATGGCGACGCTGCACTGCGCTGACCCGGCAGCGACCCTTCTGAAGCACCCCACCACTGAGGGTCGGGGTTCACATCTGGACGTATCTAGGTACCTAGGTAGACGGGTGGGTGGGCGACAGGAGCTAAGCTTTGTCTGGCAGTCGGTGTTGCCCCACTGGGAATGGAACAGAAAAACACTGAATTCGAAGAGGCTGCAGCTGTGTGGTCTGGATGCTGGGCATGATGAGAGCAAACAAGGGGTATTATGTTCTCGACTCGTGGAAGCGCACCCAAGTCCAAGTAAAATGTCTTGGATACTTCGGTACGGATCGCAGCACGCAATTCACCGAGTGAGAATGCAGGTGCTTATGTACACTAGTGTAGATGGTACCCTGCATGCAACCCATCGACATCACGAACGCAATCCACAACGGTCACATCACCTTACCAAATCTTCTTACAGGTAACCGAGTACATGTAGCGTAATACTTGTGAACCTCACCTCATCCTGATTGACTTTCTGCGGGCACCTTACCTCATCACCATCATCCCACCACCACCACCGCATCGCTTGCTCAAGAGTCAAGGCCGACCTCGCCGCTGCAGAGGGTCCCCCATCCCCTTGTCAACAGCAGGTGACGGCATCAAGCATCTCGAAAAATGTTCGGAATGATCGCCAATCATCTGCGCACATCATTCATGTGCCGCCATCTCTCCAACGCACACTGCGACGGGCGCAGTCGGCGCGCGGCGTTTAGAAGGTTATGGGGCACACTCAAGGACAAACGCACACAGCATAAAGCTCCTTCCCGCCCGACGATATCCTCAACCGTCTGGGGCCGTCCTGTTCTTGTGTGGCACCTAGCTCTTAGCTCGATCCGCTATGTGGTGCTCTGGATGAGATTGAATGCAACCCGTGAGATCTGTTTCGTGGCGTGCCATTCCAAGACACGCCAAAATCAATGTTCCCTCCCCCCCTAAATGAAGACCCCAAAGTCCCCCGACCAAACTGGCGGAGTGCCAAGTAACTTTAATTCCGGTGTGGGTCAGCACCTCTCACCAAGCAGAAGACCGCAGAGCTGCTGTGCACGCCGAAAGAAGCAGGAAGCCAGCTTCGTTGAGGGCAGGGTACCAGGGGCCACCAGACCCCAATACGTCATTTCGCTGCCATTGCCAGCGCATCTCACCCTCCATCTCCCATCAACGGATCTCTTGGAAGCCAGAAGGTGCGACCACCTCGAGGTACCCCTACCTTCCTTCCACTCACAAAGTACGCACTATGTAGGTAGTATTAGGTCCCCCTCCTTCTCTCCTGCGTGCCTGACTGAGATGACCCAAAACACAACCAGTGTGGAGGCACACTTCCTCTCATCACCACAGCAGCGGCATGTGAACACATGCATCTCCCTTCCACCGTCAAATCCACGCCCGCCGATTTCTCATATGCGCCTCCGGGGCAGTGTCTGCCTATCTGCGTACAACCGCCACGGCGCCGCGGGCATATTCGTCCAGCGGCACGAAGAAGATTGCCTGTTTACTCACGGCGACGGCGGCCATGCCTAGTCTCCAAGGAGGAACTGGCGACGGACCCCGACGCGTTCAACATGACTCTCCAGTGGTCACAACACCCCGTCTTCGATAATGCCTCTCGTCCCTCATAAATTGAAACACCATGGCCGCCGCCTTCGACGGGACATCCTGGCCACTAACATGCAGCCCCGTCCGCCGAAACTTCAGATGAGGAAATGCCCATCCCTCCAGGCCAGCATTCGACTACGCAACCACGTTACCGCATTGAAAGCACTGGCAGCCAGCATTGAGAGCGACGATGAGCCACCGGCTAAAACCACCTGCTGGTCCAAGGCAATCGCCAGCCGCAAGCCACGGCGGTCTGTGAAACCCGTCGGCCTCCCCAGAGCAAATCCTGACGCCCATTGAGTCTTTTTTTGGGCGCAACATATTTCTCACAGCGGAGACTTTCAGCAGGCAATCGCACAAACCTATCTCAAGCACAAGCACAAGCACAAGCACAGCCCGATGGCGATCCTGAGGCGTAACCAGGCCTATGGGGAATTCTCTCCTACCTAGGAAACCACCATATCTGCTGCTTCGATAAGGGTCTCGCAAGAGAGTACCGTAATGCAATCGTCCAATGGATTGATGGTCATTTTCTGACCCGTTTGTCAATGGCCACCCTGGCACGCCGGACTGCCGGTTGCCTGTTCCGCCCGTCATCCGCCACGGGTCGGCTTCTACTTCTGGGCCCAGAACACTGGCACGAACAACCGCCGCACCGGCGCGCCCACCGAGGTGAGAACTGAAATCTGTCGACAAGCACCACCGAAAACCACGCCCCCGTCACTTCTCAATCTCACCACCTCAACAGCTGATGGACCCTTCCTCCCTCTCCCGCCCGTCTTCACCGCTCAGATTCTCAGCTCCTCAACCGATGCAACGCGGTCCTACTCTGGCCTTCGCCAGCGAGGCCCTGCACGCGAGTTGTGAGATAGCTCCGGCGGGCGGCAGGGCGGCAGTACACGACGCTCATCTCCAAACCTGGATTGCCAAGACAGGCATGTCACCCCCTTCGACGCACCGCCGTCGAGATACGGTCGCCGGTTGGGACAGGCAAATGTTTGAGCGGATATTCACATCTGGGCCCGAGTCGACCCGTGCTACATACCTGCCAAGACCAGCAACCTGACGCCCTCGAGTTATTCGCCAGCTCGACCCACGTGAAAGAGAAAGTCCGCCGACTGGCAGGTTGACGAGTTGATTGTGCAGGGACACAGAAACAGAACGAAGAGCTTCCCCATGGCGCATCCCCTGATGGGTGGCTCTTCCCTGGCCTCTCAAGTGCCCCGGGCTCTCAAGTTTCCCCCTGTCTGAAGTCGACAGAAAGGGGAAGGGCTCTTGGCACGCCCTGAGCAGCTCCTGCGGTCTGCAAACGGCACGCTGTTTGTCATTCTGAAATGATTCTTCGCCAAAAGCCGTGCTATTCAACCGGCGACACAGGTTTCCCTGACATAAAATAAATAGAAACGGTCTTCGGAGGTACTCCTAATCGCTGCAGCCGGCAGATAGGATCCGGCCACCCGAGGACGGGACTTCGTCGATCTTCCGGCGGAAGCATTTGCTAAGAGCAGACAGAAGACCCTCCCTCTTCGGCAGGGAACTGATTGCTGGTCCCGCAGAAGCTCCCCCTTTCTCTTCGTGGACTTGCGGAGACGCTTTGTAAGTTAGGAGAGCATTCGAGATTTGGATACAGGCACTCTGTGGATGCGGCCGCAGTCCGAGAGCACCGTGCTCCGACGGTCCGACTTCTGGACTACAAGTCATGTGCAGTCAGCTTGCACAAGGTGCACGAAGCGACAACAGGATTGCTTCACCAAGCTTCTCGCCTGGACATGGCTACCTGACCTTGGAAAAGTGATGCCGGAGTTGAACTTGAGGTGAGCTTGTGCATGTTAGTTCATGCTCTGGCGATCCTACAACTACAATTCTGAGGTCGACATAGCCACCCTGGTCTGCTGTCAAAACATTGGTCAAGTCACTGTCAACAAATCATTCAACGCCCCAGACATGACATTCAGCAACGCATCCCCCTAGTAGTGGATGAAGCAATGGGGAAGTTTCTCCACGACGACAAAACCGGGTCAACGTCCTTCGAGTTCTCTTCCAACTGTTTCTACTCAACTCTTCGTTCCTCGTCAAATACGGTCATCACAGGCCCCGACGTATCGGCCACGTGCAACTCACTTGACACGTTCCTAAACGAAATCATGAGCAGAATTAATGGAAGGTGATGGAAGATATAGCCGCCGAGAAGACTGGGTGGAACTTCGGAACAGTTCGAGAACCGAAAGTCGCTGACAAGTGAACTTGGACTTTAGCTTGCTACTGATCCGACCTTTTAGGATTGCACTTTGAAAGATTCTCGTGTTCTGCGTGGATATCTCAACTACTGATCCAGTCCAATGTCAGGAGCTGATTTTAGGAAAACCTTTTGAAACTGGACCACCTCTATTACTCGAAATCGGCCTAGACCTCTTCATCCTACGAGGAAATCCAGTATCTCCCTCAGATCTTGACTACTGCAACGATTTGATTCGGCCGACGATATGATTGGGTATTTCGGCCCAAGATCTTACACATTACGCGCTCGTGTGACACTGCCAGCCTTGCGACTTGTGCATAGTCTTGTAACGTATTGTAACGTATGCATCATGAATCAGGCTGCCACCGCCACCTTTTTCTCTCGGCGCGTTCAGGTCACACTTGCTTCCGTACAACGCTGCAGGAACATTGGCAAAGATGCCTCACGATACCTCTGCTTCTTGCGATGAGCTCACCGCTCCACGGCACTTCCTCTTATCTTCTAAGATACACCAATTCATGGTTTCGATGGTGGCCTTCTTGAGCAAGACTCGCCCCTCCGACAAGAGCCGCGGCTGGCTTCTGAGCGGGTGGCGGAAGGCAGCCATCGTGAATATCGGCCTATTGTCTACAGCGCTGCTGGTTCTCATCGGCGTGTTTGCAGTTGCGGTCTCAAAAACGAACGGAAATTTCCGACAATCATGGACCTTTTATACTACTGTCTGTAGAGACCGTAGCACGAGCCAGATCGATACCATACTACATCTGCTTATCAACATACTGTCAACTATTGTCCTTGCGTCATCCAACTTCTTTATGCAGGTCCTGAACGCGCCCTCTAGACAAGAGGTCGATTCTGCACACGCTCGAGGTATATGGCTAGATATCGGTGTACCTTCGTGGCGAAATGCCTTTTATTTAACCGAGTTCAAGCTGGCCGCATGGATCAGTCTTCTCTTGACTTTAATACCTATCTACATGCTGTTTAACAGTTCTGCTTTTCAGATAACTAGCCGTATGGGGGACTTTCACCTTACCGTTGCCGCCGAAGGGTTTCTTTCTGGCGGTGACTACTCTCCCCCAGGCGCCAGCCTTTTCACCAAAGACCTCTTCCCCGAGGGTTATAACGAAATCGACGCTCCTCTGAGCCACTCATTCCGCTTTGGCAGCTCACGACTCATATCGACGTTCCGAGACTTCTCGACCGATGAGCGCTCGGCCCACGTAGCCAGCTTCTCGACAGCCGCAGCTCTATCTCTCAGCTTGGTATCTCAACTATAACGCGATCATTACACGACTTGAAATGAGCCGAGAATGGGCGTTGTTTTCTGTTCAATACTGCCCACTACGAGTTACTCGACCAAAGTAAGTTCCGACAGCTACATTCAAAGGTGCTATTTATATGCATGGTGTGGAAGTAACTAACCCCGAACTTGTGAAAAGAGGCCAGCAAATCGTAACCTATCGTCTTCAGCTACGATACAAATACAGCGTTCCGCTGATTATCACGAGCGTTCTAGCTCATTGGTTGGTGCCAAACGCAATCTTCATAATAGTTTCTCAAGGCTGTAAGTGCCTCGTCCCACGAAACAAGCAAACAGACAGAGCGTAGTGAGTAACAACACGTGAATGATAGCGTATTACCCAGTCGGCGAGGACTACCAGACCGACCCGATCAGCCTCCCCGAAGGTGCCGCCGTCAGCATCGGCACCGCATCTCTGCCTACCTTGATCCTGCTCGTTCTCGGCTCGGCAATGATGGTCATACCGATCGTGCTATCGTGGAAAACCAACCCCGGCTACATGCCGGCCGTGGGATCCAACTCTCTCGCCATAGCGGCCGCCTGCCGCGTCTCGCCAATCGCGAAAGTTCGCCCGGGCCTCGACGATCCGGGACTTGACGAGCCGGGACTTGAACAAGATACCGAGCTCGAGGACCTCGTCCCGTCATCTGACGACGCTGGTGAAAATCCGGAAAGGACCGGTGAGAAGATGGTCTTTTGTCGGCTGAAGTGGGGAGAGGTCGATATGCCGAATGACTGGTGCCAGCAGGAGGCAGACGATCAATCGCCTGGGCAAGTGGTAGGCCATCTCAGCTTCGGGACCGTTCTCGACGACCCTAGACCACCGACGGAGGGCCGGTGGTACAAATGACGCGCGAGTCCGTCGAAATGGTCGGAAAAAAAGCCAAAGAGGCATGAGCGAGCAGTCTTCTGAGATTCTGGATAGATACAACCCTGACAGGTTCAAGCCAGTGATGGAACGAATCCGATGCGTGGGTAGTAGCATCATAGCGTTGTACAAGGCAGAATCGTCCCTAAAACTGGTCCGACGAGAAGAATGATCGCCCGCCGTCCTTCCCATTGCCATAATTGTGGTTAGAGGGAATCAACAACCTGGTAAAATGCCCGACTTATCCTGCTCACCCCGGATCACACGACTTGCATACATACAAAGGGCGGCGGAGGCACAAGGTCTGCAATAGCACCGACCATGAAATGTTGCCTCGCAAAAAGCGAGCGTTGACGGCCTATTGGTCGTCTCGAATCAAACAACCTCATCTCGGGCTGCAGGCACAGCATGTAATTGTAATGCATGTCGATAAGTGACGGCTCCTCGAGGCTATTCTGTGACGTCTAGTCTATTGATACAGAGTAATAGCAAATCGCCGTTTGCCGTTCCAATCCAGAATTGCCCCCCCAAACGCCGTGATCGTGTTCATGATACATTTCACCGCTTCGCCTTCTCCCTCTGGATCTTCTTGAAGAAGGCGCTGCTCTCCGCCTTGCCCTTCTTGACCCGCACCCTCTTGTTCTGCTCCACGTACGCCATGTCCTGCCCGCCCGACAGGTCGCCCAGCAAGCCTGCCGTCCTCCGGGCGGCGGCCTTCTTCTTCTTGCCCCTGGGCTGCGCGCGACCCATCGTGCCGCTGTGGAAGAGGTCGTCGATGACCTCGTCCTCGCCGCCGGCCTCGTTCTCGATGAGCACCTTCTGCAGCAGTTCGCGTCTCTCGCTTGCGGCGGCATAGGCGAGACCGGGCGTCTTTTCGATGTTCGCCAGCTGCGTGATCACCTTGAAGGCGTAGCCTTGGTCGACCAAAAAGGCCTGTCTCTTGGAGGAGTAGTACATCTCCTGCGTGTCCTTCGAGACGAGGGAGTAGAAGAAGGCGTTGAAGCCCTCGTCGTTCCTCCTCTTGGCTCTGAGAATGCGCCCGAGGCGTTGGGCCTCCTGACGACGCGAACCGTAATGCGATGAGATTTGAATGAGACACGTGGCCTCCGGCAAATCCAGTGAGGTGTCTCCAATCTTGGACAGGAACAACGTGTTGACGTCCGGATTGTGCTGGAAGTTTTGGAGAATGTTCATGCGCTCCGTCTGGCCTGTACCGCCGAAGATGTATGCCTTCTGAAGTTTCTCTGCGTACGTTTTCAGAGCGTATACATTGTCCGAGAAAACAATGATCTTGTCGCCGCGAGACTCGTGGTAGTTGATGAGATACTGAGCAGCCTGGAACTTGCGCGGGTTCATGATGTAAAGCAACGCTCGTTTTCTCGCAGACGCCTTGAGGTACTCGTCATAGAACTCAGTAGTCATGGGGCACCAGACCTCCGCACACTGAACCTTTGCGATGTGTCCTTGCTCGGAAAGCTCCATCCAGTTGGCTTCGTAGAGCTTGGGCCCGATGAGGAAGTTCAAATCCGAAATCTTGTCGTCCTCGCGAAGAAGAGTAGCAGTGAGACCAAGCTTTGAGTGTGTCTTGATGGAAGACGTGACCTTTCGGAAAATGTTGGCAGGCACGACGTGCACCTCGTCGAGCAACATCAGACCCCATTCACGGGTCTGCAAGAAGTCCATCATCTTCTTTGCCTCGTGGGATCGTTCTCTGGTCTGAGTGACCATAGAGTAGGTCGTCACGATGATACCGGTGTTACCCGGGAAGATCCTGCCCTTGTTGTCCGAAGTGAAGGCCTCGATATCCTCTGGCTTGATGTTGGACCACTTGAGGAACTCGTTTCGCCACTGCACGACGGACATGGAACTGGTGCACAGAACGATGACTCCCTTCTTTACGGTGCAAGCTGCCGTGATACCGACCAGCGTCTTTCCAGCACCGCAAGGAAGAACAATCAAACCACTCTTTGCTCGACCGTTACCAAACATCTTGCTTAGACTCTTTTCCTGATACGGCCGAATCAAGGTCCCAGGACGCAAGTCAATTTCGAGGTTCGGGTTTGCCTCGTCCCTGCGGAAATCATACTCTTCCAGTACTGGATACTCCAGTTCAAGGCAGCGCTTTTGAACTGTTTCGACAGCATCGTCTGAGATCTCAAAGGCGTGGGTGATCTCCTGGTCCTCGTCGTCATCGTCGTTAAGCGTCGCATAGACTTCGGCCTCGTTCACTGCGCCTTCACGCCCCTTAGCCTTTTGCTCTTCAGCCTGCCTGACACCAGCAGCGTTGGCCGTGCCAGGGATGACAAGAGGCCCCTGCTTAGGCGCAGCGGTAGTTGTGATCTCCTCGTTGCCGTGTACTCGAAGGGGCCCAATCACGGGGTCCTTCAGGAGCTTCTGCAGAATGACGGGATCGGTGCTTTCGACAAAGTATTTGGTGTTTTTGAGCACGAGCTTCACCTTGCCAAAACTCTGCGTGCATCCTTCGATGAATTTGCGGATGCTCTCGGGCAGGGGCATCTTCAGGAATCGGTCGAGTGTATTAATGATGTCGTGGGGCGACAAGCCCACCGAAACAGCAGCGTACAGGCTGTGCGTCGTGAGGGCATATTCGTGAACGAAGGATGGTCGAGAAATGGGTTCGGCGATCGTGATGAGAAAGTCCTGGGCCTGTCCAGCAAGCGGATTGAAGCTCTCAAGGAAAATGCGTCCCTTCGCCGGGTCAATCCACAAGGGGCGGTTCTGGTAATCGGGCTTGAGCTGCAGGTACGAGAAGTCGCGGCGCTTCTTAAATAGTCCTGCCATGGACTCGTGTCCGTTCGCTTTCGGCCGGTCGAGGTAGGCCTCGACAGAGAACTTATCGACGTTCTTCTCGAGGTTCTCGTCCTCGGATTCGCTCACAGGGTCCGGGTCCACCACGGAGGATTCATTGTCACTAGCAATGCTCCTGCTGGGAGTGGCTGCGCCGGGAGTCGAAACCGCTGAGACCTTTCCAGCCTTGATGCTGCCGGCGGCTCCTTGTGCCTTCCTCTTCGGTGGCATCTTGAGGGATCGTGCGTGTCGAGGGTGAAGAGGTTGCAGCTGAAATGATTGCAGTGGAGGGCGAAGGTGAATGATGTAGGCTGCAGCCTGCAAGCCACGCTGTGTACGTACATGATGAGCTAAGCACTCAGCGGACCCACCTACGTATAACGGACGAACTGGAGTGCAGAGTGTATGGAGGTAATACGGTGGAAGGAATCTCTACTAATACCTATACTTGAAGAAAGTACCCAATTGTCGACGCGACTTTGGCTTTTTTCTTTCCTGTCAGGGTCAGAGGCCTTGATGCCTAGAAATACTTCATGTGACTACCTAATCGAGTAAGACGCTGTACAGGGATCATTTACCAAGTTGGTAGGCGCGTTGGTTGAGATGCTTTCTCCTGGTTGAAGATCCTCCTCACTCAAAGTTACAGAGACATCCTCGGTGTTCCTATCAACTTTTGCATCCATGTATTTTTGGCGCTTTTGCGTACTGCTCGTAGAGTCTGTTTTTACTAATCCCAATGTACTCCTGAAAGTGGTGCTGCTCTTGTTTTCCCTACACGACATAAACATTTGACTCACCAGACAAGAGAGCAAATGACTCTCACGCGGGCAAAAAAACTACTAGATAGAGTACCATTCTAGAAGAACATTCATCCGCGGCGATGTTGAGTCGGTGACAGGGAGGACGACTCGGAGCTTCTCCTCCCCACTCAGTTGGCGGGGTGTGCAGCACAAGACCCAGGCACCGCGAACCCCGCCAAATTTATCAGCAGCCGCCAAATATTTGGTGGAACCTTCCTTCACCTCAGGAACCACCACCGCCACTAAAAGTTACGGAATCTTCCCAAAGAAACATTCCCAGCGACCGAAAAGCGGAAACGAACCGACCAAGAACTGCATACCCCCCCGTTGGATCACATCGAACATTTCTCGAGCCTCGACCAGCAAACCACACCTCCGCCATGTGGTAAGCCACGTCGCGCCGCAGAGCCCCCTGACCGCTAGCTGAACGGCTCATGATAGTAAACACGTCCTCAACGCCCAGGTCGCCATCCGGTCGCCATGCTGTACGTCCCCCCGCGCCACACGTTGCCCACCCCTTCTGGCGCGAAACCCCTCTGACGAGTCTTATGAAACAGGCAAGAAGTGGTTCGACTGCGCCGACTGCCACCACGAACAGGAGAAGCACCCCCTCCTCCAGTCCACGGAGATGACTTTCGCCTGCAAGAAGTGCAAGAAGTGCTTCCGCAAGGATGCACAGGAGTTCGAGGAGTCTGACGAGTACTGCCCACACTGCGATAATCACTTCGTCATCGATGCCGTGACGCCCAAGGCCGCCATCTCCGTCGAGGGCGAGGACGCACGAAAGGACAGCCGCATGATCAAGGACGAGCGTGTTCGCCAGGTGCAGGGACGGTCGATATTCGATCCTACCGACGACGCAGACGTGTTGGGATAGAATGCATGGGTCAGTTGTAGAGGGAGACGGCGGAGTGTGACAGCAAGCGATTTCATGGACACCGTTTTAGTAGATTCCCCACGGCGTCCGAGTCTAGAAGTGGTAATACATTGGTATTTGGTTTGATACCCTCATCAGTGTCGTCTATCCGCGATCCGCAACGCCTGTTCATCATCCTACTCATCAGCATCGCCGGGGCCCCTCGTGAGGATGGCCGCAGTTCCAGTGCCCGGCGTCCGGCCGGTCTTCTTCTTGGCAGCCTCCTCCTGCTTCTCTTGCTCGATGTTCTTAACGTAGTTCTCGATCTCCTCCACGGGAAGCATCTCAATAGTCTTGCCAGGCGCCATGAGCGCAATCTCAATGTTCTTGGCTCCAGTCTGGACGACCTCAAGGAGCGACTTGATGGCAAGGCGGATGGTAGCCTCCCTGTCCATGTCCTCCTTGTAGTTGCGCTCGAGGAACTCGCGGACGGTCTTGCTGGAACGGCCAATAGCGTTCGCTTTCCTGTCGAGATGTTAGGGGTGGGCTACCGGATATACGGCTAGCAGAGCGACATACCATGCCGAGTAGATTCCAGAGGGCTCAGTCTGGTAGAGGCGGGGCACCTTGCTGCCGTTGTCGAAACCGACAATCAAGGTGCTGATGCCGAACGGTCGGACACCACCGCTCTGCGTGTACCGCTGCTGCACACCGGCGACGTATTTGGTCATGTACTCGATCGAGGCGGGGTCCTCGACGGTGAGCCTATGGGACTGGGCCTCTAACCGCGCCTTGTCGACGAGGATGCGGGCGTCGGCGTTCAGACCGGCGAACGCCAGGCAGACGTGGGTATCGAGAAGCTGGATCTTCGACGGGGTGATGCGGGTGTCTTGCAGCTTCATGGCTGATCTCTTTTCGCAACCGAGTACGACGACATCTGTGCCCTTCACGCCAACAGCACAGGTTCCTGTATCATGAGTGAGCTAGTGTTCGTCCAGGCATGCAGCTAGCGCCCAATGTTACCTCGCTTGACGGCCTCGCCGGCATATTCGACTTGGAAGACGTGTCCATCGGGACTGCACCAGTTAGAAAGGGACGTTGAGCGGATTCGGGGGAGGGGCCATGTCGACGAACCTGAAGACTGTTTGGGGCAGGTTAGCTTAGCACCATCCAATTGCGGGGAGGGAGGGCGGCAACGTACCAGACAGCGCTCTGTCGTATCCTGAAGCCATTCTTGCTGTCGGATGGTTGGATTAAAATGTGACTGTTTGACGTTGTTTCGGTCGGCGAGTCGTTCGTTGTTGCGGGACAATCGCCGTGGATGAAGAGGGCGCGGTCGGTGGAGGGTGGACGGGGTAGGTAGATGAGGAAGAGGGTAGAGGCAGGCTGCAGGTCTGACGAAGCTTCGGTACCTACCTACTGGCATGGAAGGCTGAAAAGCTCCAGGAGCTCCTGCGCAGGCCGGGGAAAGTCCGGGTATTGCGCATCTCCCTCTGTTGTGAGCTTGGATGACCCATGTGGCCCGTGCACGAAATACATCCTCACTCAACGTAGGTACGCCAGAGCACCTTCCTCGCCAAGAACATGGACCAACAGCAACGTCTGGGTCGCTCATCCACAGCCTCTTTCTCGTCACCCTAATCCAACAACAACATCTCTGTCGCATCCGAATCCTCAAGTTTACAATCAACCTATAATGTCTAACGATTCACCCATCTCTAAGGTTACGTATACAACGGTCCGGGACGCTCGTGCTCCCGGGAAATAAAGCGGTACTAGCAGCAATACCAGAAACCTACAGGCACAACAGCAAAACCCTATGCCGACGGCGACCAGTCCATCTGCAGATTTTCGCAGAATGTCGACGGGGGCCTTTTTCGTGATTGAATGCTGCCAAGACCAGACAGTCATGTTTCGAGTTGGTCGTTTTCCCCCTATACCAGGAAACCTCCTTCACAAACGCCCAGTTAGCCTGTCCATTTCGCCATGTCGACCGACCACTTATACCCAGCAAAAAGAAGGAACACCAAAGAACCATCACCGCTCAAAACTTAGCAACATCGGCCCACTGCCGACTCTGCAAGACATTGGCAATGTCCTGGCCCTTCGACATCAACCTCAACTTGAAGTTCTCGCACCACATGATCTCCAGCTCTCCGTCTCTCGAAGACGCGTTGAGCTCTCGATAAAAGTCCAATGCCACGACCAGTGGAGCCATCAACAGATCGGGCTGAACTGTGGTGCTCAGGGCGAAGTCCAGCGCCCGGCATATTCTTGACGCATATTCCCGCCGTTGTTGGTACCTGGCGAGGTTGATCTGCAAATGGGCCGGCAAATCAGGGTACATGTTCGGGAAGTCCTCAATGACGGGCTCGAAAATTGCATGGTGCAGTTCCTCGATGCAACGATGAAGCATCAACTGGACCATCCAGTAGTACAGAAACATGACGGAAGAAACACCGTCGTTGAAGGCTAGACTGTCAACAAAGGGGATCTGCTGCGCATCCGGGTCGTTCAGCTCCTCGATCCAATACGCACACGGACGCTCCACAGTCGGAGCACGAGCGTATGAATGCCATTCCTCAAATTGGTGCTCAAGCTGCAAGCAGTTACTCAGCAAGTCCTGGGCCCTGAGTCGGCGTTGCAGGGTCGCGGCGAACGGTAACGTGCGGTCGACTTTTGCGAAGATGCCTGGAAGGTGGACGATGATGTCGAAAAGTCTATCGAAGAGGGTCTTGGGATGCGATTCCCACGGTACGGTACACCAGTCAAAGGATGACAGGAATGTCGACTTGCGGTGGAAGAGAGCGAGCGTGATCTGTCCTTGCTTGATTAGCACTGACTTGCCCACAGGCTTCTGGATCATTCAGTACCGTATTGCACCTGTACACCCTGACGAAGAAGTGATGGGAAGGGAATCGTTTGAACTGTTCAGGACCAAGTTTCTTCACGACATCCATACCCTCCTGAGGAACGCCCCAAGGTGTCATGCCGTTCGTCACCAGAAAGGATGGATTTTGCTGAAACATGCGTTAGCTGTCAACTATCACCCGGGAACGGCCCGGGACTAACCTCGAACAAAAAGACACAGATACTCTCTGGCGGTCCGATCTCGTTTTCGGCAGGCAGCAGACTGATCATACTTTGGGCGGCCAGGTCCACTTCACTCCCATTGTGCCAGGTTTCCACGTCGACGGGGAGGTATGGCGGAAAGGCAATACGGAACTTGGATCCGCTCGGGTCCTCGCCTCCCCGCATGATGCTCTGCAGCGTCGTGTGCAGGGCCGCAATCTGGACTGCATACACGACGCCGCCTTCGTTCAAGGTGATCAAATCATCCCAAGCCGGCGCCAGGGGTTCCGTTGGTACCGATCGAGGCACTTCTCGCTCCACGGATTTGGACTTGGAGGCTCGCTTGGACGATTGGACCTGGCGTGGGGGATGGGACGAACATCGGCCTCCGTCGTCTATGGTTGCGGTGATGAAGACCATCTCGCGTTCGTACCCCGCGCATTCCCGGCCGCTGTCGGTGCATTTTCGACAGTAGGGACGTTCGTTGTCGCACTAGAAGGGAATCGAGACATCAGCTCGCGTGGTTTCCTCGCGGCGCTTCAGGGGCTGCTTAAGGGCTTACCTTGACTCTTCGGGCCCTGCAGGTCTCACACCCCTTGTACTTTCCACGGACTCCAACCATGATGACAGACTAGAATATCGGAATGGGGATTCGGAAGATGAACAAAGCCCATAGCTGGCCTAGCCTTGATCTGGATGTCGAAGACGGAAGGCCGGCGCACAAGCGGATATATATCAAGTCAAAAGCCGGAGTGGGAAGTTCATAGGTGTCCATCAGCAAGCGGACCCGGAGGTTCTTAGGTGGGCGAGTGCCGATGGCTGTGGGACCGATTTAGGCAAACAATGGTTCGCGGAATCAGGTTGATGGTGTGCTGCAGCCCTACCGAGTGTGGATCATGACGGCGTATAGGACGAGGAGGAGCAAGGGAACTGAACAGCCGGGACGGGCTTGACGAATAAGATGGCAGCGGCTGCGTATGCAGGCAGGCCGCCCCGAGACGATCAATTATGCCTCCCTTTGGTTAGAAACGGAGGCAGGGTGCGGGTAGGACGTCCGCGAGGGCGGCCGAGGCACGATGCGATGTGATGCGATGTGATGCCGATGCGGGAGCATCGAGTTCCTTTTCCCTAGCCATGGGCGAGTACGGCATCGAAGGGCATCGAGACGCCATCACCTAGGCGTTCCTCGACCGAGTGCAAATCAGCGGACATGTTGCCCTGAAAGAGGAAAGTGATTGTATCAGAAGTGTCTTCCTCTTTCGGGGGATAGGCATGCGTGTGATATTTGGGGTCACCGTGTGCGAAAGCCGCAGCCGGTGAAGACCGCGTCTTGTCGCAGGTGCAACCTTAGCGGAGTTGACAAGACGGAGCTAAGAGCAACTGCATTGGAATCAAAAGTGCGTGTAAACGTGTAAACGGGCCTCATCTTGTTCAACCCGTCCCCGTGGAGCAAGACAAGAAACGGGCGGGCGGGTGACGGTGACGGTGCGCACGTCCCATGGACGTTGCTCCGTAGGGCTGCAGGGGGGCCCGTCGCAGACCGACGAACAGGGGTTCGGGGCTCGGAGGCCCCACGAGACAAGCGGCTCCTGGCGCCGGATTGGCTGCCGGGGTGGGGTCGAAGGGCTGACATGGCGGCCGCTGAGTACCGCGTAATAGTAAAGGAGCAAATGGGGAGCCGAGGAAGTGAGATTCCACCAGGGCACTTGTCACTTTGGTCAGCTAGGCAACGCGGGAGGCCCGAACTCTGCCAATCTGCTTCAGGCACTGGGGCTTGCCGCTAGTACTATAGAGTGTGTAAGTACCTACCATTGCAGTGGGAGGCAGGTGAGACAAGGGGGGGAAACAAGCAAGCAAGGCAAGGAAAGCACGACGGGTACGGGGGGGATGGACGATCACCGGGGCTTCGGGTGTCGGCGACGGCGCGATTTTCATTGGGGGGTCTCGCCGTCATCAACGACCTCGAGAAGCTAAACCGTACCGTGACCAATTAGCCGTGCTTTACGAGCGCTAGCCGCCCATTCGCTCGTTTGTGATGGGGTCGTCTCAGGGTATTCCCCCTACCATGCCAGGCAGGATGAGGACTGCGAAGATACCTGCACTCTATCTAGGTATCTATCAACCTTGCGTACCTAGGTAGCAGCAGATATCCATCAGTTGCAGTTGGGGCTGAGACCCCCAATACCACCACAGCGTCACAGGCAGGAAACACTACTACTTCCTGCGTTTTTTTGAAGCCGGGGTCCTGGGAATGCTTTCTTGGTGACTTCTCTATAGTGTAACAATGAATAAATGAGAGGGAGGGGGATTTGCCGATGGCATCACGTTTTCGTCAACGCCCGATCTCAGACCGCATGGGTCATTTCCGATCCATGTCCCACACTGGTCCTCCCTACCGGGGGAAGGTGGGGAGAGGTCTCATCTTCTCACCACCCCGCGCCTCGGGAAACCGAGGTTTGTTGATGATGGTGGTGGTGATGATGAGCAATCACGGGCGGTGCAGAAGGGGGATCATGGCTGTGTTCTTCTTCTTTTTGTGTGTTGTTTCTTGGTGATATTCTAAGGGTACATGATGTGTGTGTGTGTGTGATAGATATCCTATTCACGCCTGCCGAGGCCTTGTTTTATCCTTCTCCTCCCTTTCGTATGAATAATATTATGTCCCGATTCGGAAGGAAATCCTCTTATACATGGCAAGGCGTTTTTTTTCCCTCCTTATTTTCTCCGTCTCGTTGATCAAAAGGTGCCTTTCCCCCCCACCCACCCACACGAGGCACACGATCACACACAGACGCGTAGGTACCTCATCACCACCTGCGCAGGTTTTTCTTCTTTCTCATAAACCGCCGCAGTTCTCTTGACCGGGTGGGTGGAAACTGGGATGGATGGGGGGAGGGGGTGGGTGAGTGGGATGCAAATACAATGGTTGGTCGGTTTTTGGCTCGGCCGCCTAGGGGGTGGGTTTCGGTCACACAAGCATGGGCACATCATCACCCAACCGGCTTGGACAAGTCGTTGTTCAGGAGCCGGTCTAAAGGGACAGAAAGTCCGACTGTCTCTCTTTGTCTCCAGGGATGGGGGGTATCGTTTTCTCGGCGTCTTTCTCAAATGTATTTGTAAGGGTTCATGATGCCGTTCTGATTGGCTCGCCGTCAGCATTCCTTCACACACACGAGAGGCAGGGCGGCTGATGGGGTGTAATCCATGTGGGATGGGGATGGGGGGAAGGGCAGGCAGGACGACGCGCGCGTGTGGGGGGCCCGCATCGGGCGTGGGAAGGTCAGAGTCGCAACGGGTGGGGGGAAGTCACCGCGGGACCGAGAAGCGTGACCCGGAGAGACGGGAAGAGAGGCAAGTAGAACGGGGAGAATGGAGTCGGGGGAGACAAGAGACAAGTGACAGGGAACGGGGGACGAGACAAAGGACCGAAGCTTACCGGATCGTAGAGGTTCTTGATCTGCTTCATCAGGCCAACCATGGTCTCGTTTCGGCTGTAGCCGATGAACTTCTTCTTGGCCACGCCGAGGCCGTGCTCGGCGCTGATGCTGCCGTTGCGCTCCTGGATCCACTCGTACACGAACGGCTCGAGGACCTTCTCGATGCGGGGGTCGTAGCGTCTGACGGCGACGTTGAGGTGGAGGTTGGAGTCGCCCATGTGGCCGTATCCCACGACACCCACAGCGGGGAACTCGTCCGTGTCGCCGACGAGGCCGGCCTCCTCCATCTTGGCCTTGGTGTCCTCGACGAGCTGGTACAGCTCCTTGAGCGGGATGGAGACGTCGTACTTGTACGTGCCGCCCCAGTGGCCCAGGCACTCGGGGATGCCCTCGCGCCAGCCCCAGAGGGCCTTGCTCTGCGTCTCGTCCTGGGCCAGCACGCCATCCTCGACGATCTCGTTGGACATGACGTCCTCGAGGAACTTCTCGAGCTTCTCGTAGTCGTGGTCGCCGTTGGAGCCGCTCGTCTCGACGAGGCAGTAGAAGGGGTGGTCGCCCTCGAGGGGACGCTTGCTGCCGCGGACGGCGTGGACGAGGTCCTGGCTGCGGCCGTCCATGAGCTCGAAGGCCGACAGGATCTCGCCGAGCTGACCCTTGGCGGCCTTGAAGGCCTGCTGCGCCTTCTCGTACGACTCGAGGCCGAAGAAGGCGACGTTGACGGCCTGGGAGCGCTGGGGGCAGATGATGGAGACCTTGGTGATGATGCCGACGGTGCCCTCGCCGCCGATGAAGAGCTGCTTGAGGTCGTAGCCCGTGTTGTTCTTGCGCAGCGTGCAGAGGTCGTCGACGACGGTGCCGTCGGGCAGGACGGCCTCGAGGCCGAGCACGTTGCCGTGGAGGCTGCCGTAGCGGAGGAGGCGCAGGCCGCCGGCGTTGGTGGCGACGTTGCCTCCGACGTGGCACGAGCCCTTGGCCCCCAGGTCGAGGGGGAAGATGTAACCCTTCTCGGCGAGGAACTTGTCGGCGACCTCGAGGATGACGCCGGCGTCGACGACGAGGGTGCCGCTGACGTCGTCGAACGAGCGGATGGTGTTCATGCGGCTCATGTTGATGACGATCTCGTCGAACACGGGGACGGAGCCGCCCACGAGGCCCGTGTTGCCGCCCTGGGGCACGACGGCGAGCTTGTGCTCGTTGCAGTACTTCAGGATCTTGCTGACCTCCTCGGTGGAGGCGGGCTTGAGGACGAGCCGCGACTGGCCGCGGTACTTGCGCAGCCAGTCCTCGTTGAAGGCGGTCAGGTCGTCGGCCGCGTCGGCGGTGACGCCATCGACGACGCCTGAGGCGCCGAGGAGCTCCTTGAAGAAGGCGACGTCGTCCTTCGTGACCTCGGCGAAGCGCGCGTCCCGCTTGATGTCGGGGTACGCGGCCGCGGTGAGCTTGATCTCCTTGAGGCCGGCGGATGACCTCACGGCCGTGGTCGAGAGACACCGGGCGGCGGCGGCGGCCGGGGCCGAGATCTGCCGCATGGCGTGCCGGCTGCCGGCGTTCAGGAGGGTTTGCCTCCGGGCCGCAGTCCGGAGGAGAGGCTGGAGTCTTGATCTGCTGGCCATTGCGACGGTATTTGGGAAGACTTGCAGGGGAAAAAGAAAGAGGGGACGAGGAAGATCAAACACGCGACCTGCCGGTTCCTGGTCCTCGGTGGTGTGGCTTTTTTTACGCGGGCTCGAAAGAAAAAGGGCAGACCGGGTTGGGAGATTCAAAGAAAAAGTTGCAAGTGGTTCAGGATTTGGATGAGGTTGGCCCCGATTTCGGCTTTAAGCACTGAAACCCCTGTACGTAGACGCTGGTCAGAGCACGCAAGTCATGGAATTTCAGTGATGGGACCGCGTAAAGTTCTGTAGCTCCCGTCCCGCCACCACCCAACCAACAGTCGTGTAGCTCGGCGAAATGTGTCACTTTTGCCGTCGGCAACTTTCGTGGTTTTGCCGACACTTCATGATAACACCCGCACTTTTATCCCACTCTTGTCGTGTGGTGACCCGATGCGCCTCAATTGGGAACCTCCGGATAGTCGGTAATTTTGAGAATTCTGAGCCGCTTTTGATAATGACGACATCGGAGCACGTGAGAGCTCTCATCCGCGGTTCTCTCACTATGCCAGGGCAGAATTAACAGACCCAAGAGAATTAAGCTTAATCGAAAGAGATTTCATTTTTCTTAGGCAAAATCCATGTTCAAGCAGTACTTTGTGAAGCAGAGGTTTTGACTGCCGTTTTCTCACACAAGAGAACCCTCATCACGAAGCTTGGGTTTCCTAGGCGGGACGACTTAGTCATCAACCTGATTTTAACGGCTTGGGTGGCGCCAATAAGGCACAGCTCATTCCTGACACTGGACGCTGTAAGAGATTCACAGTGATCTGCTCTCTGACGGAAACCATTTCATGTTCAGTTAGTCTCATCTCATCCAACCCCACGAGACCCTCCGCGTAGAATTCAGAAGCCGTTGATCATGTTTCCTTTTTGAGCCTGCTGGGCGCCACCAACTTGCAATAACATCGTGAAGGAGAGAGACAGACCATTTGAAGCTTGCCGCACTGACGGATGGGTCTCTCCACTTCAGGCCACCTGCTTTTCTTCATTCCTCAGTTCAGACCAAGTCCGGCCTCAACATTCTTCGTCCCATACACTATCCAGTGTCTCGGCTTAGGGCGGGAACGTGTCGCAACACAGACGGCATGGACGCATCCTCGTGGCCGTGGTCGCTTAGGGCCTTTCCAGGTCACGAGACATCGGGCCAGTAGCAGAGCCAACCATCCCCAAGTCCCTTGAAACCTTGGGGTTTTTTTTAAACATCTGGGCAAAGTGTCCTTGCCAATCTCCGTCTGATATCATGACGCGATCCTCGTTAGAGTTGCCGGGTCTTGCTTCTATGCGCGGCCGACGTCCATCCGCCTGCGAAGATCTCCATTTAGCGTAAGGAGACGGGCAGGCGATGGCGGCACGGGATAGACGAACGATGTGGGCGAGAGAGACATAACCGTCGGAGAATTCCAGTCGCATCTTGACAAGCCGCCCGCCGCCCCAAACCAAGCCCACCCGGCGGGAGTGGCTGAGGGAGAGAACGTTCCAAGAATCCTGACAAGAATACCCCAACGGATGATGCTGTCAAGGATGGGCAGCTAAGAGGGCGCCGGCGAATAGCATAGGGCAATGCAGAAAGCCTCCCCTTTTCTCTTGCAACTGCCTTATCCGCGACGACAGAGACTCTCACGACAGGCCGCATTTGGTAGTCACAACCTCCGTGGCATGCCTGGGGATCCCTGCTGATCGGCTCCAAGCATTATGGCATGCATGAGTGGCCTCGACAGTGGGACGAGGGGGGGCGGGCCCGTTGGCGCCGGGGTCGACGATGGCAAAGGCGATTGACGACGACTCGAGTCGAGGGGGCAAGCCCTCAGCCCTCCTCTGGGCGGAGGGAGATCAACGGGGTCCTGGGAGGAACACTGAAGGGGGCGCGGCTCCTGATCGAAATCGGACAGGCTGCTGTTTCAGGAGGGATCTTTCGCCTGGGGGAGACCTCGCTCATCGTGTGCCGCGCGACATCTTTCGTCTGTACTCGGGGCAAAAGAGGCTGACTGACCTTGCGTCGGACGGCATTGAAGGCGAAAGCAAGGGAAAGGCTGAGTGAGGGATGGATGGTATTAAACGACAAAGGGCGCCCCTATTTGAGTGTCTATGCGGCCAGTTCTCCCTTCCTCGTCCGTATTGTTTGTCGAAGTTGCGTTGGGAAAACTTGTTTGTTTTCAAACCCGCCTCGTTTTTCAGCCCACAGGTATTCTCCGGTACCACTTTGCAGGACCAGCAAACACACACACACGCAAGGGCGGCGCACTTCGTGGAATACGTCTAGAAAGAAACCTTTCATCGTAGGTCTCTTTTTTTTTAGGGTCGACATCCTGGACGATCCGGCAGTTGGTCCGTTATCGATAAGCCACATCACCCAAATCCTGGCGCCTGCAGCGGTCGAGCGCTGCCAATCGACTTGGCGAGCCACTAGAATCAGCCGAGATGGCGTCCACTACGGAACGCCCTCAGGGGCCGCGTCCACTGTCGGGCTCGAGTCTGCCCGGCAACGGCCAGTGTAACGAGGAATTCCCCGAGTTTTGTTTACATGACCACTCGGGCGGCACCCCCCAGTCCACCGCCGGCAGCCACACCTCTACATCTTCACCCGCATCCACGACCCCGACCACCCCGACCTACACCGAGCACTCCACTCCAGAGAAAACATCACCAGCCTCGCGCATTCGCACCAACAGCGGCCCCAGTTCCTCCTCCTCCTCCTCGAGCCCGCGAACCAGACGAGACAAGAAGGAGTTGGCCGCCGCCCGCCTGCAGAGGGCCGGAAGCAGCAGTTTCGCACTCACCCGCAAGGACAGCAACGCCGCCAAGAAGAATCGTTTCCGCTCTGCCACCGGTTCCTCCCCCGCCGACGCTCTCGCCGCCGTTGAGCCGCCGCATGACCAAGGCTTGACGAGGATGGCGTTTGCTGAACAGCAGAAATGGGTCTCGGTCCAGCAAAAGACCTTCACCAAATGGTACGAAGCCCGACGACCCCACCAGGAAAAGGACCCTGGTTTTTTTCTCCCACGAAGCACATGCACATGTGAATATGCTTCTAGGTGTTTGCGAGTCGAGGGCTGACATGGTGCTCTCAGGCTTAATACCAAAATCGAGTCTCGTTCGCTCGAGGTTAAGGATCTCGTGACTGATCTCAGCGATGGTGTAAGTTGGGCAGAGCCCCTATTCCCAGATTTGCGGGGTTCGCTTGGCTTACAGAATCTGCCCGCCAACAGGTTATCCTCATCCACCTGCTGGAATGCCTCTCCAACGACACCCTCGGGCGCTACGCAGCCAAGCCGAAGCTTCGCATCCAACGATTCGAAAATGTCAACCTCAGTCTCGACTTCATCAAGTCCAGGAGCATCCAGCTCACCAACATCGGTGCCGAGGATGTCGTCAACGGCAACCAGAAGATCATCCTCGGTCTGATCTGGACCCTCATTCTGCGATTTACGATCAGTGATATCAACGAGGAGGGCATGACGGCCAAGGAGGGTCTGCTCCTGTGGTGTCAGAGGAAGACGGCATGCTACGACGAGGTCGAGGTCCGCGACTTCAGCGGCAGCTGGAACGACGGACTTGCCTTCTGCGCCCTGCTCGACATCCACAGGCCAGACCTGATCGACTACGACGCCCTGGACAAGTCCGATCACCGCGGAAACATGCAGATGGCTTTCGATATCGCGCACAAGGAGATTGGCATCCCCAAGCTGCTGGATGTCGAGGACGTGTGCGACGTCGCCAAGCCTGATGAGAGGTCGCTCATGACCTACATCGCCTACTGGTTCCACGCCTTCTCTCAGATGGAGAAGGTCGAGAACGCAGGTCGCCGAGTCGAGAAGTTCGTGAACAACATGGCTGGAGCGTGGGAGATGCAGAGTGCGTACGAGAGGCGGATGAGGGAGCTGCTGAGGCAGATCAGGGAACAGGTGGAGACGTGGCAACAGGCGACGTTCCAAGGGACGTATGCCGACGCCAAAGCCCAGGCGAACGCTTTCGCTGCGTACAAAAGGGGTAAGAAGAGAGAATGGGTCGCTGAGAAGAGTGAGCTCGCCACTCTGCTGGGCAACATCAAGACGAAGTTGGGTACCTACAGGCTGCGGCCGTATGACCCGCCACCAGAGTTGTCCCTTGAGACGATGGAGAAGGAGTGGACCAATCTGTCGCAGACGGAGATGAAGCGTGCACAGTTGATCAACGAGACCATCAGAGAGTGAGCAATCCCCTTTCAACACCAAGTTACGCCACGTACTAACCAATACAGCATCAAAAACGCGCTTCGGAAGTCATTTGCCGACAAGGCCAACGACTTCGCCATGGCGTTGAACACGATGCAGCTGGCAATCTCGGGTCTGGACGGTGATGTCGAGGACCAGCTGCACCACGTGCGCAAGCTCAGTGACAACCTCCCACCCCTGGACAAGTACCTGGAGACCATCGCCGCGGTGGACGCCAAGTGCCAGGAGGCCAACATTGAGGAAAACGACTTCACAACCTACACCTACGACGAGCTGGTCTACGAACACGGGCTGGTAAAGTCGTCGGTGCAGAAGAAGCTCGCTTTCCTCGACAACCAGATGGTCGCCCGCAACATGACCAACCTCACGCCCATCCAGCTCGAGGAGTTCGAGTCGGTCTTCCGCCACTTCGACCGCGACGACACAAACTCCCTCCAGGAGCTCGAGTTCAGCGCGGCCCTGGCCTCGCTCGGCCTCGTCTTCTCCGAGGACGAGATGCACGACTACTTCATGGAGACGTCCAAGGGCCGCGACCACGTCACCTTTGAGCAGTTCATCCGCTTCATGGTCGACGTCACGGAGGACCAGAACACGGCCGACCAGGTCTTCCAGTCCTTCCGCGAGGTCGCCGACGGCAAGCCCTACGTCACCGAGATGGACCTCCGCCACTCCCTCGTGCCCGACGAGGTCATCGACAAGCTCATCGAGATCATCCCCGAGCACACCGGCCCGGACACGGCCGAGGACCGCGGCATGCCCCAGTACGACTACATCGCCTTCATGGAGAAGCTCATCAGCGACGAGAAGGCGGCCGGCACCGGCGGCGGCAGCGGCACGGCCAACGGGGTGCTCCAGGAGCGCACCAACGGCGCCGGCAAGCTGCCGCCCAAGGACGCCAAGCTGAACGGCAACCACTGAGAACAGCTCATGGCAAGCCGGTAGCGAGGCAAAGTAAAACAAAACAAAACGAAAAAAAGACCCGCAAAAAAAAAACTTGGACATTCACGGGGGAAACTGTTTTTGGCTTAGGGGGAGTCCGAAGGGGAGGCAAACATTTTTCACTCTTCGAGGTCTTTTCCTTTGTCCAGAAAAACAGTACCAATACAAAACAAAAACTTTCTAGGTATATACCGTCACCACCACGGGTGTCACCACCGCGACGCCCTCACACACACACACACATCACACAACGTATCCCTGGGCGAAGGGTCTCCCCCCAAACGAACTTCCACCAGGCTTCCGAATATCAAGAGCCTGGAAAGGGGGATCCAAAGAAGAGGGGAGCTGGGCGTTCAAGCATCATTTCCAACAAAGCATGGTTAGGTGTTCGGGCGCGAGCGAGTCTTGTCGCAGGGAGCGAAATGGGGAATCTCTCTCTTTTTCTGTCAGGTACATATAAACCAAAAAACCCACAAGTAGAAAACCCTTTTCTTTCACGATCACTCTCCCTTGACACAGGGAGGGATCACTTTTGAAACAAAACACCAACACCAACACGCTGATCGCTTGGTCAGTAGAGCATGACGGTCTCTCCTTTTTTTTTTTTTTCTTCTTTTTTTTTCTCTGTAGAAAAATTCCTATCTCTCTAATAATACCACACGACGTTCCTTGTATAGTGTTGCCGGCTTCGTAATCCCTCCCAGTCAGTGTGTGTGTGTGTGTGTGTGTGTGTGTGTGTGTGTGTGTGTGTGTGTCCGACTCTACGCGTGAAACACCATCTCCAGCCAGGATGGGCAGTCATCTCTTGTAAGGGTCAAGATTTAAAAAACGCCAATGTCCAGTATGCTATCCTTGTACCCTCGAAAACCTCACAATGAACCCAAACAGGCCGTGTCGGCTTGGCCGCCGGTTTCCACATTACTTCGATCCCTCGAAAGCCCCCATATCCTTCAATGCGTTGGCAAGTCTCCTGTAGTCGCGGAGCAGCTCGAGCACCTCATTCAGCTTAAGATCGCCCGGATTCTGCAGCTCCATGAACCGCTTGTTGGGTGGGTTGACCTTGGGAGTTTGCTTCGGTGGCAGGGCTGCTGCAATGTCTGGAAACGCCTGGGAGACTGTTAGTATGCTATCCTCTTTCCAATACAGTCCGGGGACACTAACCGTGCCCAAGTCGCCGCCATCTGCGGCTTTGGCAGGAGAATCCTTTGCGGGCGCAGGGATGGGAGTAGACGCGGTCCGACTAAGACCACGAATCATGCTCATGCCAGAGAATCTAGAGAACGAGTTGCCAAAGTTGCGCACAGAGTCCAGCGGGTTGGTGGTGGAAGCGGAGGCTGCAGATGGAGTGGGCGGGATCTCCTTCTCGGCATCCTTCGAAAACAGAACCCTCCTTGAGCTGCTCACACTCCGAGAGCTGTCCGCGCTGTGATCTCTACTGGGCTTTCGTCCGCCAGCAATGAGGTTCAGTACCTTGTCCTCTCGTACAGAGGAACGATGAGTAGACTCGGCGTCTTCTGTGCCATGAACAGAGCTGGCACCACTCACAGAGCCCTCTTCCTCGGGAGGCGGTGTGCTAACTAGCTTTCTAGCATCGTCAAGAGTCTTGGGCACGACAAGGGCCTGTCCCGACTCGGTTGTAGACCCTTGGGTCTCGCGCAACTTGCCGACAAGGAACTTGTAGCTGTCGCCCAGACTTGTGGAGATGGTCTTGATATGCTGGTCAGCTGTATTGAGCACGGCGTCGCTGGCAGCGCCAATGGCCTGAGCAGGCGTGTTGACCAGTTCGCTCAGTCTTCTATTCCGAGCTTGAACTGCAGCACGCAGCCCAGTCGACGCCGAGGGAGATGCCGGGGGTCTAGTTGGCGTGGCGTTTCCAGTATTGGTCTCCACTGTGCTGTCCGCTGTTACCGTCAATCCGGGCGGGAAGGCCGGGGGGAACGTGTCGGCGCGCGGAGTCCCCGGCTGGCTCGGACCTCTGGCAGGTCCTTGTGGCAGCTCATCCGCTCTCAGCGTAGATAGGTCGACCGTTTCTAAGAAGCTGATGGCGGCCTCCAGATTCGTCAGGCAGTATGCAGCTTCCCCCGTCAACTTCGAGTCCCACCTAAAATATTGGATGAAGTGTAAATCGCTGATAACGTTTAAGTGCTCGGGGGGAAGCGTGATGAGCGTGAAGATGAGCATCGGCATGATCTCATCGGCCGAGGCAGAAGGGTGAAAATGCGCGAGCGTCTCAACGATGCTCTTATGGGCTGCCTTTAAGTGGTGTAGCTTGCCGAGGGGGTAGCGCTTCTCGTTCATGAGGACGAGGTCCCTCCTGGCTTGCTCGAGCCACTTCTTGATCTCCTCGGCCTTCTCAGCTGCAGCCTCGGGAGTGGGCGGGGTGTCTTCACCGAGGTCGATGCCAAGGTCGGCAGGGCCGATGCCGACCAATGCAAGTGCTGCAGTCTTGGATCGGAGTTTGGCATCTTGGGCTTCGTCCTGGGTGCTCTTGTGGCGATAAATCTTCTGGTAAATGCCCTCGCAAAGCCTCCGCTCGACTGCCTCTTCGATGATCCCACGCTTCGCCTCAATCGCTTTTCGCGCCTTCTTCTTGTTGGCTAGCTCTTCGGCGGTGATCATCTGCTGCTCCGGCTCTGACTTGGGCAGGTTCTTGGGTTTGTCCTTGCTGCCGAGGGAGGCCGCCTTGGCTCTAAGCCTACTGGCTGTGGAGACCTTTGATGACGCGGACGGGGCAGGCGATGCATCCCGATTATGCCGAGAGACCAAGGCAGCGACATGCGTGTTGATGTGTGTTGAGGCGACCTGGTAGAAATCCTGGAAGAGCTGAGAAACGTTATCGATGTTCAACGGCGTCGGGTGGGTTTTGGTAGTGAGAGACTCGACGAAACTGCGTTGTTGTTAGATACTGCCTGCCGATATGCATACAGAGGCGCAGAGGCACCATACCTGTCAGTCAAGCTGACAAGCTCGATTGGGAGTTCGCCCAGGTCTACAGATCCTCTGCCATCGAACCCATCGTCGTTGTCGGTGGACGGCCTCGTTTCGAAGGCGTCTGGAGCTTCGGGGTCGTCTGCTGGTTTCGACATGCTGGAGACGGCCGGCGTAGCCAACGGGTCGACTGTTGCACCATTTTGGAATGTTTGAGCTCGTTTCGGTAGTCTGAGGGGATCGCTGTCTTCGCTCTGGCGAGTAAATGACGGCGCTCGTATCGTGCTCGGTCGAGCCGCCGCGGACTTGGAGGGGCCGGTGGACGCCATGAGGGTTTCGACTGTGCTGGAAGCCATCTTTCTGTCAGCCAAGGCAGGTGACAAGAGTGCGAGGTGCGAACAGAAGTCTCGGGAAACAGAAAATTCATACCTCTCGTCGTCTTCAAGGCGGCATTAAGTATTGGACAGGTCTTGAAACCCCATAAATGGATCAGGAGAACAGGGATGATGGCTCCTGGTCGTCTAAATGGCCAGAAGATGGCTGTTATGTTTCTATTCCCATCTCTAACAAAATGATGTCAGCGCCGGTTGATGGAAGCACGGCTTGCTCAGTGCCTGCGCAATACAACAAAAGCAATAAGCTGGTCGGGGTTGGTGTCTTTGAGGACGGAAAGCTTCAAAGATCCAAGCGGGTGAGGTAACTGTAGGTAGCTTCCGTCCCCGCTCATGTCTTATTGGAAGGTGTCATCTGCAGACGGATCCGACCTTCAGTGCATGCATGCGCCGTGGGGCCAAGCATGGCAGGGTCGATCTCCAGGTGGGCGCTAGGGGCTCACTGGGCTGATAGGTCTAAGGTGAGGTGCCCGGGGGGTCAGGTAGCCTGTAGCTAACCTAGGTGCCTCGTGGCCACGAGCCTCACGAGAGGTGCCCAAGTGTACGTCCACGTTCCTAGGTATCAGAGACTAGACGGACTACGTAATTTGTTCCTGCAGGAAAGAACGTTGTCTCTCCGAATGCCCTTCGGGTCGTCAGATTAGGCACCGGAGCGAAGGCATGACAGCTGCCCCAAACTTGGGGAGCGGATGGTGGACGACCCGAAAGTCCGCTGAAGATGGCCTTCGTAACCCCCGATGGTGGCGCAGGACAGTGGATGTCAGGCACTCGACTGGCCTTAATCCAGAAGACAGGCACCCGCTGTTTGAGGGGCCTAGGGGTCACATGCTGGTGTGGATAACCCTGATGGCGCCTTATCAGCGGTCATGAGGTTATTGGTATCGTGTCAGAGGATCTGCTAAGGAAAGGCTAGTCGATGGGCTGTAAATCTTAACAGAGATCCGGAGGCGGAGACCTGGCGGACACAGAAGTGGGTTATCACCCTTGGTCTGTGCGCCTTCCGCGACTCGGAGGCAACGTAAACACCGTCCAACCGCCCACCTGATGCTGTCATAACTTGGTGCACGCGTACATTCGGAGTACCTTACATACTGCGCAGCACCTCAACGTCGGCATCATTGATCCATTCCGGCCCTCCTCTTCCGCTCTCTTCTACATTCATCTTCTCCGTCACAAATCCTTCCCACCGATACTTCTTGATGCCTTCGATTCTCCAACATCGAAACCAGCAAACATGAGAATAAAGCTCGGGAGACGGGGCGAATGCACCTCTGCAGGCAGAGTGACAGCCCAGTTGCTCTTATCGTTCCTAGCCGTATCGCCGGTCTTGGCTTCCGTTGGGGAAGCTTCTCACAACGAACAAGCAGTCCTCCCACCCGGACCACTCTTGCCGCCCAGCGCTCCAGAACCAGATTCGGCCGAACACCTCTTTACGTTACGACACATTTTCCACCATGGCACGCACCGCCATCCCCAACTCCACCGGCGCAAGGACGTTCACCACCTGAATGACGCCGACAGCCAGGTGTGGCTCGCGGCCGAAGACGGCTTCAAGAGGGAGAAGGTGATGCCTCTGAAGGCTCAGAGCTCGCCTCTGAAGATAGAGCGGATGGTCGATCGTCGCCCGTCTGTCGTGGACCCGATGGTCACTGAAGCCCGAAAGCGCGGCTACGTCAACATAATGTCGCCATCAGATTGGACGATCGACGAGGTTCCGGGTCCGAACATCACCGATAAAGCCACCGTGCTAAGTCTCGCACTCATAGCCGCCAACGCATATGTCGAGGAGGAGGGACAGGCAGACTGGGAAGAGGTCGGCGGTCCGTACAATAGGAGCGCGGACTTCGGCTGGGAAACCGACGGTTTGCGCGGACACATTTGGGCAGATGCGACGAACTCGACAGTCGTCATCGGCTTGAAGGGCACGTCCGTGGCGGTCTTCGATGGAGACGGCACCACGACCAACGACAAGATCAACGACAACCTATTCTTTAGCTGCTGCTGCGCCCAACAGGGCCAGTGGACTTGGCATCAAGTATGCGATTGCGCGACATCCACCTACTCGTGCAACAACACCTGCGTCCTTCAAGCGCTCCAGGAAGAGGACCGATACTACACCGCGGCAAAGGAGCTGTACTCCAATGTTACAGAGATTTTCCCTGATGCGAACATCTGGCTGTCTGGCCACTCGCTCGGCGGCGCTGTCAGTTCTCTCTTAGGTCTCACCTATGGCCTTCCTGTGGTCACCTTTGAGGCCGTCCCCGAAGCGCTCCCTGCTGGACGTCTCGGTCTGCCGGTTCCTCCGGGAGCGGAACAGATGGTCCACCAGGCTCGTGAGAACACCGGCGTTTTCCATTTCGGGCACACGGCTGACCCGATCTACATCGGCACGTGCAACGGCGCAACCGCGACCTGTTCATTCGCCGGATATGCCATGGAGTCTCAGTGCCACACCGGCCTTGAGTGTGTGTACGATGTCGTGGCGGATAAGGGCTGGCGGGTTGGCATCGGCACTCACAAGATTCGTTCGGTGATCCACGACGTAATTATGAAATACGACAACGTCCCCAAGTGTAAGGCCACGCCGGAGTGCCGCGATTGCGGTAACTGGAAGATGTACGAGAGCAACGGCACGGAGACCACCACAACTTCCAGGTCGTCAACTTCGACTCAAACCTCAACTCGCACCCGCACTGCAACCTGCCAGACACCCGGCTGGTGGGGTTGCCTGGATGAAACCACGACTACTCCCGCCACGACTACTACGACGACGACTTCGACGACCTCCACGTGCAAGACGCCGGGCTGGTTCGGATGTAAGGACAAAACGACGGCAACGAGCACCACGACTACGACTACTACCACGACTACCAGCGAGTCGTCTACCACAACCTGCGCAACTCCTGGACGCTTCTGGGGTTGCAAGGACGCTGTCCCTACCACAGAATCCATTCCTGGGCCCACGGCATCTCACCAGATTACCACAGCCCCCACAGCTACTCCCACTTCGGCGCCAACTAAGGCACCGTCGGATCCTCACTGCGTAAGGCGGTATTGGTTCGGACTGTGCAAGCAGTGGGACATGACGTCCGAGGCCTTGATCGAGGAGATATGAAACTGTCTAATGTTACACACATTCAAAGGTGTTTTGGGATTGCTTCTTTCTTTTTTTCGGGATTGGGTAAGGGGTGCATGACATCAAGCAGACGGGCGGCGTTAAATCACAGCAAAGTACATAGCAGCCAGCCCACGCTGGCTTTCCATCAATCAAGACGGACGTTCATTTATGTCTGATAAACGACTGAAACTACTCAAATCTGCTTCAAGAGTGCATGAGAATGCTGTCCCGTTGAGTGGTGTTTGATGATACCGAGCTTCCGCATTAGCGAAAGGGGAAGCCAAACTATTTAAGCAAGTGTCTTCGCACATCAAGCTTCCGAATGAACAAAGATGTCGGTCGCCGTGCCTTATCGCTGATGGTATGACACCATGTCTTGCTGGTCAGCGAGGTAGGCAAGGCAGGTAGGCAGTAAACGACACAGCAGTCTGTCCCGCAAAACACGCCGGCGAAGTAAGGCCACTCAAAGTACACAAGGCGGAGTATCGTGAAATGTCAGGTAATCACGTCAAATATCTTTGTTTCACGAATTCTTCCTTTTTTTTGCTAGCAATATGTCTCTATGGCCGGGCCACCCACTCTCCCGCTATTGGTATTGGGACGCAAGGTTAATATAGGTGTCTCTAAGAGTGTTGTGTCTCTCCAAGAATTTCATGTGTTTCAAAAGCGGTGGCTGGTTTGAACCTCCCCTCCTCGTGTCTCTGGTATTCTTGCGTCTTCAGGCTGTTTGTACTAAAGGGGGCCGGAATCTCCGTGGCGGCCTTTTTCCCTGGTGAGAGTCTATGCTCCTGCTTTCCGTCCCTCCCTTCTTTCCTCTGCTTTGGGCTTCTGCGGGAATTCCTGGCGCCGTGTTGCTGCGCCTTCGGCCCTCTATCCACCACGCCTGAGGATCCGCGCGCGTCGATGCGCCGGATGTTGAAGAGACCTGACTTGTCTTGAGGATACCTTCGCAAGACCCCCACAAGTTGGGGTGCCGGGGCTTACTTGGCTTGTTACTGCCTTGTGTTAGGTCTCGACGTGGGAGACGATTGAGCGAAAGCTGGCCTAGTAAGCTGCCGCACTCCTGTCGGAGTTCAGATGGTAGGTTGCAGGACCTGATGGGCACCAGGGACAGGTAGGTCTGCTGGGGTCGGTTCGCCGATAATCGTGACGCATCTCAGCATCAGCTTGCTTTTGAGCGCAGGTTGTCCGCTCATTGCCGGTCAACGCTCCCTTTCGCGATGAGTTGGCTCCAGCGTGCGTAATACCTCGCTCGGCTGAGCGTTCGCGATGCGAGTCGTCGTTTTCGAGCATCGGGCCAGATGAGGCCCAGCTGCTAGGCTTGGTGGTCGATCATGATTCGTCCATGGCGTCGGGATCGTTCTGCGCTGCAGACTCCCGGGATCCTCCACCAAGCGCAGCCGCCACCTGCTCCAGGCCCTCGACCTCGCCCTTGGCAAACTTCCTGCCCTCGCCTTGCCACTCGCCGTCTCTGACCTCACCGTCCCTGCCCAGCTCCAGTCCCCGTACGCTCTCGAGGTGCTTCCTCGTCTCCCCCTCGACGTACTCCATCCTCTCTCGTCTCCAGCTCTTGTTCTTCTCAGAGGTCTCCTCGGGGTTCGATGGGTCCTTCAGGTCGGGCATGATGTTACGGAGCGAAGTCGACAGAGCACGCAGGGCTTGCAACTGAGAGAGATTGAACGCCGTAGTCGTGGTAATGGGGGTCTTGGCGTCACCGTCGGTAAGATCGCCCTTGTTGTGAAGGAACTGAAACGGCGCCTTGTCGTCCGCGCCCTCGAGCTTGACCTCGCCGGCCCCGATCGAGGTCCTTGCGCCGGCGGGCTTAGCACCGACGACGGCCCTCAGCTTGGCCAGCAGCGCCGCGTTCTTCGCCTGCTCGGAGTGCAGCATCACGTTCAGCCGCTGGCTGGCCTGCAGCTTCCTCCTCAGCGCGTCGACGCCCTCCCTCGTCGGCGCGTCCACGTGGGCGCCCGCGGTGAAGTCCAGGCCGTCGTAGTGCGCCAGGCGCATCCAGTTGCGCTGGCCCGCCTGGATCCCCAGGATGTTCTGCATCACGTAGAGCTCGTACTTGTCAAAGTTCTTGTCGATCGCGGCGCAGAGGAGCGTCTCGAGCTTGTGCACGCCGTCGACGATCTCGAGCTTGGCCGTCTCCTCGATGTTCTCGTCTTCGGCTGCGGAGGCCTTCGCCTTCTTCTTCTGCTTCAGCGCCTTTTCGAACCCGAGCGCTTTGGGCGGCGCATTGGAGAGGCCTTGCTCGACGCGGTCGAGCGTCTTGTCGGCTACGGCGTTCACGTTGTTGATGACGCTGTCGAGCAGAGACTGCGAAGTCGATTAGTCTTTCCCCTAGACGAGTGTGTTGCACAGAGTGACTGGGCGTACAATTGGCGCATATCCAAGGTGCTCTGTCAAAAGCTCGACGTCGATGATGTTGCGTTGCGCCATCGTGACTGGCTTGTCGTGAGATGGTCGGTTTGAGGCGACAACGTTGGCTGTTGAGAAGACGCGACTGACGCGACCGAAAGTCAATATTTAGGCCGGGTACCATATTGGCAAGTCTCCCCTCAATCTCTGATATGTCACGGCGCTAGTAAGTACATAGTACTTTACGGTTCCGGCTTTTAATATGGTCGTATAAAGTATCCGGGACTTGTCTGTTTCTTGTTCCTTTTGGCCATGCCATCGCGTGGGGCAGGCGGAGCCCACCATAGCTTTTGGACCCACTAAAGGATCCCTCCAGGCCCCCGTTACATGCGCTTCGGCCGGGAGAAACATGCATTTAAGACCAGTCTTCAACAACTCTTTCGACACCTGAGAGCGCTCGAGGACAAGCAAAAACCGCCCACTATGGTCAGAGCTGGGCAGTGTTACCCACCCCGGCGTCGTTCGACACATTTAGTCGCAGTGCGAGTTTCGATTCTGGCGAGAAGACTCAGGCTTTATGTTTTCAGAAGTCGGAAGTCACAGTGGGATAATTCTACATGACGAATCGAGAGGGCCTGGGTGACCACGGTTTGGCAACACAGTTGGCAACAAAAAGAAAGCCTGCTTTTGTAACTAAACAGAGAATGTAGATACGCTCACATTCTCTGATTTTCACCGATAGTGGGCGCCAGCAATGAGCCGATCCGGTTCTTCCAAACAGTGCTTGATTAGTACGCGAGGTTGCGCGTTAATCCAGGGGACGCGAGATGGAAATCCTCATGTAATCGACTGCAATAACATACCTAACTACATGGCCACAGCAAACCCAAAAGGATTCACTAATCACTGGGTTCCCTCCGAATGTCTCTTTTGAAATCCCGGAGGCCAGCGTACATAGTCTAGTTCCATGCGCGTGAGTCCATCTTCCGGCTCGTACCCCTCCGGTGCCCTCCGCCATTCCTCGGGAATCGAGATGTACGTCTCGACATAGCTAGCGTTGCACGCCATGTCGTTGTAGATGGAGTCGTGCTCCCTTCTACTGATCCCGATCCCAGGGAGCCGCGCAGGATAGTTCGTGTCGAAAAAGTGCCTGTATTGTGGCAAGTCTTGCACCAAGGCGTCGGGCCACGGTGCACCCTTGGTTATGTCGAGTCCTAGTTCTTTCGCCTTGCGCTCCAGAGTTTCTCGGTAATGGACATTGTGGCTTCGTCTCGCCTCGTTGAGAAGCTCGTAAGTCGGTTCGACGGGATCGCCCCCGTCGCCAGCAATAAGACTATCAAACAGCTGCTGGTAGTTGGCGAAGATAGCGGCACGAGCAACGTCAGGCCTCATACGAGGAATCAGCCGCGCCAGAGCCTCGTATGTCGACGAAGCAGCAACAGAAGGATACCAGATTAGTTTGGGGAAGGCGCCGTTAGGCGACAGGATGTAAGAGAGGTCATTGTTCATGATTCCTCGTGCTGAAATGGCCATGCGAATGCGCCAGTCGCCCCCCTCGGGCAAGGGCTGGCTTTTCCACCACTGCGCAAAAAAGGTGTCGTGGTCTATGCAAAGCTTTAGAACTTGAGTAAAAGTTGTTCAAGCAAGGGTTGGCCATACAGATCCCGCGGACAACGCATGCAATCTCCTCTTCAAGGAGCTGGGGTCGCCGCAGTCGATAGTACCTATCGATGTCGCCGTTGTACGCTGCCATGAGAATAAGCAAGTCTTTATAGCAAGTGGTCAGGTCGAGTGGAAGTGGTTGGAAAAGAAGCTTCAATGCCTCATCATCAGCCGTTGGGATCACCGGGGTTATGTAGCCTGGGGTGCCATGGTTCCCGTCGAGGTCAATATTCATATCCTCTGTGATGTTGAACCGGGTCTGTATGAAGCCGCGTCGAGGGCTGATGGTGAACGGATCCACGTCGTCATCGTCGGGCTCGGAATCTCCTTCTTCGTCATCCATGCGGCCGATTGGGTGTTGAAATTTCTGGGTCTCCAAAAGGTACGGTCGGATCGCAGTGTCGCCATTCAGAAAAGCGGGCTTCGGGTTCGTGGTGTTGATGATACAATTATAATCGTCAAAGACCTTGTATCGGCAGGGGGCTTCCATAATGAGATTGAAGATAGCAAGATTGCCGTTTTCCCGCGCTTCCTCAGCAATAGAAACCTCGGGCAGTATTTGAACAGCTAGTTCCTTGTAGAGTTCTGTGTATCCAGCAACAGCACAGGTTCGTGCGGCCTGATACGCCATAGTGGGAAAGTTTTGAACAAGTTTTTTGAGGGTATCTTTAGAGGGTAGGTCGGGATACCAGATGCAGTAGGGTATGTCTTCGAGTCGATCCGGATCCATATCAGGGAGGTAGTTACTCATAATAGCTCGTGCATTAAGGGCACGAGTAAAGAGTGGCAGCGCCCCGCGGAGGACAGAAGCTGCGCCGAAGCAGAAACCCGCATGAAATCTGATGCCTCGAACCACACAGAGACGGGTGAGTTCTCGTCCCAGGTGGTACGGGAGACGCTCGCCATTGAAAGCCGCCACAGTGTCAGCATGGATGTATCTGCGAGACCGGAAGCGCTTCTCCAGGTCTCCTTTATCGAGTTGCCCTTGTGTCCGAATTGGCAGATCCGCCATGGTATGTGCAGAGTAAGCTGACGATGCTTTGGCTATGGAAATGTGATATAGGGACTGGCAAAGATCGAAGGGGGGAAGAGGCAGAGATGAATGGGTGGAAGTGAGTCTCGTGGATGGTAGAACGAACTGGCGGGGGGTAGGGGTAGGGGTAGGGAGTAGGGGTCCCTGGGTTGGTCGCTGGTCTGTCCCCTGCTGGTCGTTCCACCTCGTAATTGAAGTAGACGTTTATCTGATCTTGCAGTGGTCCACTTGCCACACCTTAATCTGGACACTTGACGGTAATCAACATGAGCTTAATCTACACGACTGTACTTCTTCTATTCGGACCTTACTGATGGACACGACGGATCAAGGCCCGAGGTGGACATTGAGCCGGCTTGTTCTTGTGTGAAAACGCAGAAACACTCGCGACTGAACTTCACGCCAAACCTGCAGAATTCCTTGTCGATGCAGAATTTCGCACATTTCTCAACCGTCAAGCCATCGTCGGCTAGAACCGCTGTTTCACGGAAGAAGAAAACGTTAGCGGATTTCATTGTTCAAAAAAGCAAAAATTATTAGGCCCAAGGCATGGGAATGGAGCCAAGGAACTTACCGCCACCAAGGGCTCTCCCGCCCAAGCTGAGTTCAGTGAAGCATCATTTGTATCTGAACTTTACCGGTGGCCGCTCCAACTGCCTGCTGTACAGGTTCAACCTGTTAGATCCGCCACACTTCTGGTCCAAGTCACCGGCGCATGGCATATCGCATTCTGATTCGGGGACCGACACGGTGCCAGTGCCCAGGTTGTTGCCACACAGCACTCCCGGCCGAAGTCCACGACTAAGTATTCGTTCCCATCTACAACAGACAGTATCGATTGCATTGCGCCAGAGTAAGCGATATTCATGTTAGTCTTATCTGACATAAACAAGAAAAGGACGGAAAGGGGTTCGGCCCGGAGAAGGTCCTGCTTAGGTACAGAAGTCAAGCAAAGTCATGTGATATACTGATCACACACCACCAAACCAACAACAGCTCGGCTCTTTCGACCTCGGCTACCTAGGTTTCCTCAAGTTTGCCCGCTACGTCAAAAATGGCAACGAGAAGGGAACAGCAGGCGATGTCTGCAAAGCTATCTCTCTCTCGTCTTCAAACCTGTTTTGTTAACTTGCCGTCATCACTTTACTCGTCACTGACTAATCTTAATACGGTTCGTCAGAGTCGCAGGGTTTGGAATGTGTGCTAACATCGTCATAGCCAGCGCAAAATGTTGTGGTAGAACTCAAATACCGAGTCTTTGTCGCAGCTGGCTCAAACCAGTCAACAGAGCCTGGGTCAACTCTGAGATCAGTCTTCCTGGGATGGACGGGAATGCAGAGCCGACAGAGGGCCAGCCTGTCTGATGAACGAGACAGGTTAGCTAAGAGCAAGACGCGCGGTGCCGACAGGGAACCGCCTTTGGTAGATATCGATTCGGCATTTGCTCAGACCCTAGGGCTCTCTGATGGTCAAGATGTCACCGTCTCACTGCATCTGGAACCGCCTTTGGTGGAGACGGTCAACATCGAACCTCTGACACCAGAAGACTGGGAGGTCATAGAGCTTCACGCGAACTTCCTGGAGTTCAACTTGGTCAGACAAGTCCGTGCATTGCCTAATCCAGGCTACACTCGTTCCAACGAAGCGGGACCGATAGCACATCCCATCACCCTACATCTTTCCCCGACAATAACAGCGAACATCAACCTCATTTCTCTTCATCCGGCCCCAGATTCACCATTTGCGAAGCTGTCTCCGAATGCAGAAGTCATTATTGCACCCAAATCTCGACCAAATCCTTCGCGTAGCCTCTCGCGAGCAGGCAGTAGTCGGAAAGCAAGCTCAAGCGGCAGGGGACGGGAAACTGTTCAAACCCCAGTGTTTCTCAGAGGGGTTGATCGAAGCCTCTGTTCCAGATGGTTCGATAGCCCAGCCGGTGCAGACGAAGGACTGAAAGTCTGGGTGGACAGCGATACGCGGCTCTCCAAGTCCCTGAGAGACATCACCTGGGTATCTGTGTCGATCCTCCACCAACCCAGTTTTCAGGCCAAGGTCAATTCGGAACACGGTCAAAACGGTGCCAACGGCGGAAACGCGGTTTGGGTTGCTTCCAAGGTTGTGGCGAGGCTGGAGGCGTGGCAGAATGCACCGGACGACAAGCATGCTGCCTTGTCATCCTCGCTCTGCGCAGCGTTGGCTTCTGGCGGGATGGTAGGAATTCCTGTCAAGATCGAGACCGTCCCTGAAGAACAGGCGCTCACAAGAACAACTGCACTGGCACCGGGGTCAACTTCTCAACGAGTTCATGTATACCCCTTCTTGAACACCCCCAGGGAATCTTCAGCAGCAATCAGACTCGGGGCCGGGGCGAGGAAGGAACGTCAGGACGCTGCACAATCCATCACGAATATGTACAAACAACCCGGTGTTTTCAAAGGGCTTCTCGACGGTTCCCTCACAGATGGTTTCATCGTGGGACCTCTTTCATCGACCCCGATGCTTCCCAGCTGGGTGGGTGGAATCCTACGATTTAATGCCGCCTTAACCGAGCCTACAAAACCCGCCTGGTTCCTTGGCCAGGGTCGATCCCTCTCCATCAAGGTCGAGGAAGCAATCCCTTCGCCACTATCGAACCCAGGCAACAGCAGCCTCCCGGAGCCGGTTCCTGTTCTTGCTGGTGTTGACAACATCCTTTCCAAGATCAAGTCACACTTGTTGCATCAGTCATCAGTCCTGCTCATTGGAGGACCTGGTTCGGGAAAGAGCTCCGCCGCTGTGTTGATCGGGCACCAGCTCCGCTCTGAGCATTTGTTTCATAGCACGTACATATCCTGCCATGAGATGTCGGCAAACGAGGAACGCATCGCCGACATCAAAGACAAGTTTGAACAGTCTTTCCTGCAGGCAGCGTTGAGCGCTAGACTGGGTGGTCACGTTGTTGTCATCCTGGACGACGTTGACAAGCTGTGCCCCGTCGAGACTGAGCTCGAGGTAGGCGGCGAGAACGCCCGAGCCAAGCAGATGAGTGAAATGATCGCCTCAGTCGTTAGAAAACACTGTCTACTGAGAAGCGGTGTTGTCGTGCTTGCAACAGCGCAGACAAGGGAGTCTCTGCACAACGTCATGGTCGGAAATCATGTGTTCCAGGAAACAACTCATTTAGACACCTCCTACAAGGAGTGCAGGAAGAAGATATTAGAGATGGTCATCCAGCAGGGCACACGTCCCAAGGATGGGCAAGCGGAGAATGACTCTGTTTCCAGTCGTCCAGAAACGGCCGATGGAGCTCGTCCAGAGCACGAACGGATGGATGGGCTCGGTTCCGCAGATTCAGCGCCGATGGCCGCCACAAGGACCGCCAACCCCAGTTGCACATTCGCCCCTGATGTCGATTTTGCGGACCTCACAAATCTTACAGAGAGCTACATGCCCAGAGATCTAATTCTCCTCGTGGAAAGAGCCAGGTATGTCGCTCTGGGAACATTCATTTCCGATGATGCAGGAAACGGCGACAAGACTGTCGTCCCCCTCAGAAGGGAACACTTTGACGAGGCCTTGAAAGGCTTCGTGCCAGTCTCGCTGCGAAATATGTCCCTCGCAACATCAACTGCAACGTTTGATTCCATTGGCGGCATGAGAGAGACAAGAAGGGTCCTGCTGGAAACGATTGAGTACCCGACAAGATATGCGCCGATTTTCGCCCAGTGCCCCCTTCGGCTCCGGTCCGGCCTTCTTCTCTACGGGTACCCGGGATGCGGCAAGACTCTCCTGGCGAGTGCTGTCGCCGGTGAGTGTGGCCTCAATTTTATCTCCGTGAAGGGCCCTGAGGTTCTAAACAAATACATCGGCGCCTCCGAAAAGTCTATCCGCGACTTGTTCGACCGTGCAAGTGCTTCGAGGCCCTGTGTGCTCTTTTTTGACGAGTTTGATTCGATCGCCCCAAAGCGAGGAAGCGACTCGACGGGCGTGACAGACCGGGTCGTGAACCAGCTTTTGACCCAGATGGATGGCGTGGAGGGCCTATCCGGCGTCTACATCCTGGCTGCCACGTCCAGGCCCGATCTCATCGACCCTGCGCTTCTCCGACCGGGTCGTCTGGATAAGTCGCTCCTATGCGACCTGCCGCACCTCGAGGACAGGGTCGACATTCTCAGGTGTCTCCTCCGCAAGATGAAGCTCGCGGGAGACCTGGTGGCCGAGCTCGACGAGAAGCTAACCGAGGTGGCAGCCATGACGCAAGACTATTCCGGAGCAGACCTGCAGGCCCTCATCTCCAACGCGCAGCTGGAAGCCATCCACGAGCACCTCGGAGACGAAGATCCCACCTCCAGCCTGGCAGCGAAGACCGGCGCAACGGCTCGAGGCGTCGGGGCGATGCGGAAGACAAGCGTGGTCCAGTTTCGACTCGGCGCGGGCGACGATCTGCCGGGCCTGAACTCCGGTCCAGGCACGCGACAGAGCGAGCTCGGAAAGTTCGCCGAGTTTGAAGAGACCATTGCGAGGCTGCGCTCTAGAGAAAAGTCAGCCCGAGCCGCTCGCCGTGGACTACAGGTCCAGAACGATACGAAGTTGTTGGGGAAAGAGGATAACAAATCTGAAGTCCTGCTGGCGTGGAGACATCTGGAGAGGAGTTTACGTGTCTCGCAGGCAAGTATCAAAACGGATGAGAAAAAGCGGCTGGGTTTAGTGTATCATGAGTTTGTTGGTGGAAGGGCCGCTGAGCTGAGAGATGGCCAAGGGGGGACAACTGTCGGGAGCCGAGGGACCTTAATGTAAAGAAGATATTTGATTACATATCTAGCTACTGAAGAAGATATCAGGATACTAGTGTCGAGTCCCGAGTTTCGCGTACTGGTGTACCTATTGATCTCGATTGAATAGTAACTTAAGTGGTCAAAAGCCCCGGGCCATCCTGGGGAAGGAGGGGCCTATAGGCGCCTGAATCGCAAGGCGTCCAGAATGGTCCCAGCCGCCAGGACCCGAACCTGCCGACCTACCGCTGTCCCCTTTTAGCGGCCCAACACCTCCCCAGGGCCGCAAATCAGGCGGGGCACCGATCCCTGAGGGCAGCCCGTCACTGCCACACAACCGACGTCACGCACCACTCAGCGAGCCAGGATGGAGCGCTGACGAGCTGGAGACATTGAACCTCCACCGGACGGAACATTAATTGCACAACCTGGCAAGCCTCTGTGTCTCTCCTATTTCACGCACACCGCCTTGGGGGGCCCTGTCCATCATTCTCTTTTTTCCCTTTTCTTATCGGGTTCTCTTCCGCAATCGATCACCCGTGTTCGAAAAACAAAAGGCCCGGCAAAGATGTCATCAGGACTCGGGAATTTCATGAAAAATGGCTGGCATCCCGAGAAGGAGGGGACCACGTTCAAGGGCCAAGTGGTGCGTTCTCCCCGCGGACGAGGGTAGCACGCAATCGGAGGGAACTGACGCGGCGAGACTACAGAACGGACTCTTGGGCAGGAACAAGGAGAAGGACAGGTCCGACCACGTCGCCCGGCCGCTGTCGTCTCTGCAAAATCCTGCGTCCTTCGCACCGCCGCCGAGGCGAGTACCGGGCCAGCCCCTGCCCCCGCCCTCACGGCCGAACGCGACATCGCCCGGCGCGCCGCCGCCGCCCTACGACGACTCGAACCGCTACGCCCAGCAGCAGCAGCAGCAGGAGCCCGAGGAGGAGGCGCCCCCGCCGCAGCCGTACCGGGTGAACACGACCGGCCTGTCGACGTCGCACCTGCCCCCGCCGCCGGGGAGGAAGGACGGCGCCGACGGGAGGACGCCGTCCCCGGGCCAGGCGGCGGGGGCGGCACGGCCACCCCCGAGCCTGCCCCCGAGGCTCCCTCCCCGAACCCCGTCCGCCTCGTCGACGGTCGCCGCCCCTCCGGCGTCCAGCGGTGGCGGATACCTCAACCAGAACGCGATGAACAGGCTAGGGGCCGCAGGCGTGTCCGTGCCGGCCCTGGGGATCGGGAAGCCCGCGCCCCCCGAACCCCCGACCCGAAGCAACGCCAGCAGCCCCGCGCCGCCCTCGAGGGCCGGGGCCTTCTCGCCGCCGGCGGGCCAGATGGGCGAGCTGCAGAACCGCTTCGCGAAGCTCGGCAGGTCCTCCTCGGGCCAGTCGTCCAGCACGCCGCCGCCGCCGCCCGCCGAGGGCACCACCATGGAGCAGAAGCAGGCGGCGCTCCGGACCGCGTCCAACTTCCACAAGGACCCGTCGTCCGTGTCCCTGGCGGACGCACGCTCCGCCGCGTCGACGTTCAACAACTTCCGCCAGCGGCATGGCGAGCAGGTCGCCGCCGGGGTCAAGAGCGCGAACAACCTGAACCAGAAGTACGGCATCGCCGACAAGGTGGGCAACTACGCGGGACAGGTCAGCCAACAACAACAGCAGCAGCAGAACGGCGCCGCAACCGCCGGCCAGGGCTCGTCGTCTCCGCTTCCCGGGCTCGTCAATGCACTCGGCAAGAAGAAGCCGCCCCCTCCCCCACCGCCGAAGAAGAAGCCTCAGCTCGGCGGTGCACCTCAACCGCCGCCACCTGGGCCAGGTGACGACGATGCACCGCCACCAATTCCTCTGGCTACAAAACCGACCTTCTAGGTGGTAGTGTTAGAAATCGCACCGAACCGAGGCGGGGTCATCATCTTGGGCATGCATTCGTGGCGTTTTTGTTCATCGTAATCAGGCCACCCTGCAGGGTCACGCCTCTCATACGGAAATTGAATAAGCAGAACACTCCGTAGTTCACATAGTAATTCGGGGTCTCAACAAAACTCGATTACGGCCAACACCGAGTGTTCATTTTTGACTTTTTTGCATGCTTAGGATCTGAAGGGATATATGCCAAAGCAGATGAGACGCTATAGCAAGGCGTCTGGACGTAAATATGAGCCCGACACCAAAAAGAAAACCTCAAAAACAGGGACCTTCCCGCTGAGATTTCTTTAAACCTTCATCTCCTCAAGACCGTGCTTCCAGACGATGATGTAGGGGGTGACACCATCCTCGCGGTAGTTAAGAAGGACGACCCTATGTCAGGGGTCAGTATGATGCGCTCAGACGCGAAGGGGGTTGGGGGTTGGATTCTTACATTCCGTCGGGGTTCATCGACTCGCCAGTGTAGAACTCGAAGTCCTTGAAGTTAGGCAGGAGCTTCTCCTTGACGTACTTGGAGGCACCGGACTCGAACTCCTTGACCTTGGCGTCATCGGCACCCTTCTCCTGAAGAGCAGTCTTGACGGCCTTCATGTAGCCTGTGAAATCGCCTGCATTAGCCGGGGGCTCCCCAGAAGCCGGAGGTGAGAGGGGGTTCCAAACGCACCCTTAAGGTAGGTCAAGAAGGACTTCTTGTCGAAGGAGGTGGACTGGAGACGGAAAGAGTGGACGATGTTGTTGACCTTGACCTCGGCATCCTCGACACCCTCATCGGCCTCCTCGGCGGAAGCGTTGGCACCAGTGTCTGCGTTGTGGTTGTCTCGTTAGAACAAAGCTCGCCTCAAACCGTCGGGCAGAGCGCGCGGGGTAAGCGCCCAGTTGGACGGGAGGGATCACGAACCAACTTGGACGGCACCCTCGGTGATCATGGCACAGTCAGCCTCGTAGACGATGCCATCGACCTCCTTGAGGTCGTAGGAGTCCGAGATGATCTCGTCTCCGGTGATGATGTCCTACACGGTGCGGGGTTCGTCAGCCCAAATGTCCATATCGGAAACAGTTTTTTTCCATGTGTTTTTTCAACTTTCCCCTCGCTGTGCCGGGGGTGCGAAGGAGGGGTAGAGATCATCGTGTAAAATGGTGAATCGTAGGGCCTCGAAGGCCATCCGTCAGGTTGAGTGGTCGTACCTTGAAGATAAGCATCTTGGCGGTTTGTCTGAGAAAGTCGAGGTGAACAGGCGACGGAAATTCGTTGTCTGGGTCTGGATGAGCAGAGAGAAGGAAGAGGGGGGTTCGCTTTTGAAGGGCGAAAAGTGTTCGCAAATTTGGCAAGTGGGAGGACGCTTTGGTGGGGTTTGCGGCGCTAAGCCCTGTTAGGACTGGTGTCAAAATTCCGTCTCTGTGGCTGCTAAGAATTTGGCTGAGAGCAAGGCCTGTCTGCTAACAGATGTACGGCCAGCCCGAGAGGCGAGAACGTGCGGGCGAGACGTGGGGCACTGCGGGCGAGCCTGATCTACTACTGGAATAGCACGATGTGAAGGTACCCTGATGATCCCGAGCTTCTACCTATGTGTCTCGATGAACAGGTGTTGATTCTCTTAACTTGATGTCTTGGGCTGTGTCACTTCCATTGGCTGGTCGAGAAAATCAGAAAAAAAAAAGTTCAGCAGGAACTAACAACGCCCAGGACAGGCAGACAAGGTGGATTGCGGTGAGTCCCACCCAAGCTTTTAGGTACGTACATACCGCCTAGGTCGCATCGTAGTAGTGTACCTACCTACTCTACCTACTACTATTGTTGTTGTTGTTGTTGTCTTAGCTAAGCCATAGTGACAGACGGCGCCGCTGCCGCTGAAGGCACGGGCGATATCCACCTCCTGTCCCACGACTGAGGCTGGGATAGCCTCAATTGCGCTCCCCAGTCGCGCGACAGCGGTGAATCCAGCCCGATCTCTGAACTGTCAGCTTTCGTGTCACATGGGACATCGTCTGGTCTTGAATTCGACCTCAGAAAGATTCTGGCGGGGATGTGATGGGACCAACGCCTCACTTTACTACATGGGACAGCTGTCACCGCCAAGCCATACCCTTTTGGGCTATTTCACAACCTCTTCCTTCTGCTGACTGTTTCGAGTGACAATCTGCTAATGGCAAACGTGGGCATCGTCGGGATGCAATGGTCGGACGTGTATGTGGTTCCGCTGATGTGCGCGGTATAGGAGAGCGCATCGAACAGAATACAGAGCATCTTTCGCTGACAGTAGATATCTCCTGCGTTCTGTTGCCGCTTTGACGGGCATTCCGAGTGCATTCAATACAAATATCCGCTGCGGGTCATCTTGGCCCCTCCAACAAGGCAGCATCACGATTCACGATTCACGATTCACGACCCATCACCACGATGGACTCGGCCACTGGGGCACGGCAAACGGGATTACTTAAGCGACCGAGTTGTCCGCGTATCCACGGCAGCGACAGGGGAGAGCCTGGTGGGCTGACACGGCAGCGTAGCAAGCCGCGCATACGTCGTAGCAATAATAGAGTTATGACAACATGGCGAGCCCGCCGCATTTTACGCGAGGAAACCCGTGAGTTGGCGTGCCCGGTGTGGTGTGCAAACCCCGTCATCGCAACGGCATTCGAGTCCGTCACGGGGGAGCAATAGCCCGGGGCCAAGAGGCAAGGCCTGGAAGCGAATGTATCGCGGTTCACCAGTTTCTCAGGCAAGACAATGGCGTCGCGGCATCCGCGGAGCCAATTCCTCAGGGAAAAAAACCGAGCGGTTCGTTGGGTTGAGTGGTTCGATCCGTGGCAAAACCGGGAGACGGTCGAAAGGCGAGAGGCCCGCGCCTTTTCACAAGCGAGATTGATAAAGTGCATCATTCCTGGGCTTGGGTTTTTTAGCCCAGTCGGTCCAGCGCGCCTTGAGGAGCCCGACTCCGAGAAAGGGAAGAAATTGCCCGCCCGCGCTCCCGCCGTCGCCGCTAAGGCCGTTGCCCATGGAGCAATTCCCGCTTGTTTAAAAGCACCGAGCGCGCTGAACGCTATTAATCAGTCGCTGACTGCGTGACTATTGCGTCCCATACCAATACTACACTACATCCCTCACCTGCCACAGACTACATAGTACTTGTGTATTACCTACCTAGTGCTGGGTTTTTTCGCATTGTAAACAAGGGCCAAGCTACCTAGTCAGAGCTAGTGAAACCTCCACCACAAGTCGCCACAAGCCTGCGGCCTGCCGGCTCTTCTCCCACGGCTCCGTCTCAGCCCTGCTGCTGCATTTGCGCCCGGGATCTTCGCCATTTCATATTATATCCAACCCAGTCCACTCCTTCTTGCGAACGTCCCCCCCGCCTTCACTCTCTTTTACCTCCTCCTACTCCCCTACCCATCTCCGCCTCGCCACCATCTACAGCCAGCAACTCCAATCGACAATTCCTAACCCACCACCGCGCCGGCCATGGTGAACGAAACAGTCCCTCCCACGATGTCGCTCAACCTCACGTCGGCCGCCGGCGACCTTCCGCCCCTTCCGGAGTACACCCTCCGACATAAACCCGACCTAATCGCCGGCATCCCCGACAGCTACCTAAACATCTTCCTCCCGATTGTTGTCTACTGGTGTCTGTCAATGTTCTTTCACCTCATCGACGTCTACGACATCTGGCCCCAGTACCGCCTGCACACCCCGGAAGAGATCACCAAGCGCAACCATGTGTCGCGCTACGAGGTCGCCCGCGACGTCCTGATCCAGCAGGCCATCCAGGTCGGCATGTCCGTCTTCCTCGAATACATCGACGACGAGCAGATGACCGGACGTGAGGACTACGACGTCGCCGTCTGGGCCACCCGCGTGCGCCTCGCCCAGCGTGCTCTGCCCACCCTCCTCGGCTTGCTCGGACTCAACGCCGCCTCCATCTCCAAGAACATGTCCGCCTCGGGACACCCCTTCATCGCCGGAGCGCTCGCCGGTGGCCACTACCCCTTCCTCACCACCGAGCTCCTTGACGGTTCGCACTCCGTCGTGCCCGCCTTCGCTGCCTGGGAGCTTCTCGCCGCCAAAGCCATCTACTGGCTCGTCATTCCGGGAATTCAGCTGTTCGCCGCTGTTTCGATTCTCGACACTTGGCAGTACTTCCTCCATCGCCTGATGCACGTCAACAAGTGGATGTACAGTAAGTACACCCTCTCCCTCTCCCTGGCGGCTTCGCGCGCATCCCCCGCGCCAGAGCGCAAAATCGTGTGTTTGCGCCGGGAACGCCGGATGAGCCACCCATGTCTAACAAACCCTTCTCTCAGCCACCTTCCACTCGCGACACCACCGTTTGTACGTTCCCTACGCCTACGGCGCCCTGTACAACCACCCCTTCGAGGGTTTCTTGCTCGACACTCTCGGTGCCGGCCTCGCCTTCCTCTTCACCGGCATGACCGCCAGGCAGGGACTGCTGTTCTTCTGCTTCTCCACCGTCAAGACCGTCGACGACCACTGCGGCTACTCCCTGCCGTGGGACCCGCTGCAGCACATCTCGAGCAACAACGCCGCCTACCACGACATCCACCACCAGACGTGGGGCATCAAGACCAACTTCTCCCAGCCCTTCTTCATCTTCTGGGACCGCATGCTCGACACGAGGTACAAGGGCGAGAGGAGGAACCGCCTAGCAAGGGCGAAGAGCGAGAAGGCGGCGGAGGCCAAGTCGGAATGAGTCGACCGCAAGGGAGGAAGTAATTGAGTCCCAAAACCGAACGTCCGGGGGTGGCGAGGAGATCCTCGGCGATAGATCCGACCGAACCAAACATGTCCGACGACGATACACACGTAATCAAACCCCTATTTTTCTTCGATTCTCATTGTAAAACCGACACCCCTTATCGTTTTTAAACAAAAAACAAACAGTCGGGACAGGTTTGGATCATCGGGGACTTCGGAAACGGGCACCGGAAAAAGAGAAAAGAAAACGATCACCACACAATAAGAGATGGGAACATCATCACTTGGGAAAGGCGCAACGTTTTTCGCAGTTTTTACCAAAACACAAACACATCAACAACAACAACTTGGGCACAAGCATGGGAATGGGCGTTTCATTTTTCATGTGATACATGCACACACACGCACACACACAACATCACACATTGGAAGCAACGTCGCAGGGGAAATCTTGCTTAAAACCTCGATGACGGAAGGAGCACAAGGTCGGTTTCTGTACTATGTTTTTATTCTTGTTCATTGCGACCACGAGAGAAAGGAAAGAATGAAGCTTGCTGCTGTTGGGTTTTTAACCTTTTTTGGTATTCAATACACACGCCACGAGAGCCACCGGGACCCAAGCAAAAACTCGCAGCATCGCGAGGAGGGTCCGTGGAGGGCGGCGCTTGTACCGTTTTATTCTATCATTTTTTACCAACGGGAGTTTCGTCCCGAGGAGGGTGGGTGGTCAGCGCCCCGGCCCGCGTCCTTGGGGATGCCTTGGAGGGAGGGGTGGAACAGACTCGGCTTTGCGGAACGCGGACACGAATACTGGTTTCTCGAGAGCGAGAGAGCGGGAAGGGTATTAAGGGAAGGAGATGTGAGGGAAAGGACCGTGATCAGTGCCGTCATCAGCATCATTCCTACCCTACCTTCACCGTCCTGCCGGCACCGCACCGCTACCTATTAATGGACGGGTAATAAAGTCATGCACACACACAACGCAGAAACACGCACACACGCAAAGTCATGCGAGAGCTCCCGCGTTCCTGTGAATTTGCGTTTTTGTTCCTGCGCAAGCGTCCGCGAACGTGATCCGGTTTTTTTTTTTATCTGACAACATGACGGCGAACAGACTGGATCGAAGCGAGGCAGGCACACAAGGGGTCTGACGCAGGAGTAGGAGGAAAAGGAGCAGACCATATCGTTGGTTTGGTTGGCTGGTTCGGAGTTGTGACATGCTCACCTCCGAAGCTGGGTAGGAAAGTGGTGTGGTGGTCCTCGGCCGTCCGAACGCTTGGGGCGTCACGTCGGAAAAGGGGGACCTGTCATCGCCACGAAGCTTCACTTTCTCCTGCCTTGCCACTTTTGACAGACAGGTCAAGCGAGTAAGTCAAGGAACAGCAAGTGTAAAGAAGTATGCGAGACTGGGTCGAGTTTCTTGTCGCAGCCGTTCCGAGGACGATCCGACGATCACCGATTATAGTTAGGTTTGCTGCAACAGGTTGCAGCGGCATTAGCTGCCGCTGTTGCTGTTGCCGTTGATGCTATTGCTGTTATTAATTCTTCCGCCTCCACGTCGCCACTTGTGTATATGGGGTCGATGCTTTCCATCGTTTTGTGTGTGAGGGCGTTTGAAATTTCCAAGGGGCGGCGGGTTTCGGGAGGCGGCATGTTACTACCAGTGGGGGGGGGGAAAGACGCGCATCGACGCAGGCAGAGAAAACAAAAAAGATCAGGAGGATCGGATTGTTTGGTGGTGCGATCGGAGCCCCGGCCGTGCCACGAAACGGCAGAGGAGGCACCCGAGAAAGATGATCTGCAGACTTTCCTCTTGCGCGTTCGAAAGGGGGCCCGCCGTTATGACCGCTCCGGCTCCCGTGCTTTCGCAAGGAAACAGAGCAGGAAACAGAGCAGGAAACAGAGCAGGAAACAGAGCAGGAAACAGAGCAGGAAACAGAGCAGGAAACAGAGCAGGAAACAGAGCAGGAAACAGAGCAGGAAACAGAGCAGACCGACCTCTGAGTTGGACTTCATGCAGCGGCGGACATACCAATGTCTGGAAACCCCAACACGGCGGTGGGCAGATGAGGCAAAGGTCGGGGAAGTCGGGGAGACGCGGCGATGGATGAAAAGCCGGGGAGGACGATCTGATACGATGTACTAATACTCCGTACGGAGCAATTGAAAGTGATCGGCGTCGTCAATCTGCGAAGCGAGTTCGGTCTCAGTGACATTTCTTCCGCCCCGGCCCCCCACACACGCCATCTGGTCATTGCAATTTGTGACAGTCCAGGAGAGCCACTGCGTTATTGGTATCACGGATTGATAGGCAGCAAATGGGTCAAGCGGCATCGCCATTTACCCACGGAATTCCAGTTGTGATGGGGACACGACACCCGCTGTCGCAGATTTTTGAAATATTGTCCAACACGTCCCCCGGCAGTTGCACACATGAGCATTCCGGCGCCTTCTGTCGCTGCTTCCTCGCCAGTCGTTGCACCGGAGGGTGACCGGCCAATACGAAGTGCGGGAGATGATATCTGCCCATTGTCTTGGTGCACCGGGACTGACTATTACTCTCCGGCTTTGCTTCTTCTCGAGACAAACCGTCGTACATGTGGAAAGCATCTAGATTTTGATGTCTCATAAAGAAACTGATTCAGGAGAGCCGGGAGATTGGTCGCAAACAGGGGTGTTTCATTCCATTGGATTGGACCCCTGTAGCAGCGAGGTTTCTCAGCGGCGCGACAGCCAATGAGTTGCTGGCAACCGACGGGGAGAGGTTCACTTCAAATTGCTTTTCAGACTGCTGACCGGCAACCAACGAAGACGGGGACCTCGGCAAGGTCGGGGAAAGCTAGGCTTGGTGGCTCGTAGAGACCTGGAGCAGTGCTAAGCAGTGCATACTAGGCAGTACGGACGAACTGGAGACGTGACCTCAACGTCTTCTGCGACGTGGATAGACTGGGGCCGAGTCAAGTCAGGTTCTGGCCGGAGGCGCACAAAGTACACTAAGGGCCAACATGCGGCCGGTCGCCTCTCGCTACCTGTTTGAGAAGCCACGAAAGGACAACTGCTGCCGTCGAGTCAAGTCGAGACGACTATCGAGTCGGCCGTAGAAGTCGACGCTGGGGTAGGTAGGAAACCTTCCAGGTCGGAACGGAGCGCGGACCAACTCAGCCCGGCCGAATGTACTTTATTACAGCCTAACACCGATAACGAGAGCTCTGTGGTGTCTGAAATTAGAGTTAAGCTCTGAGACCAGGGAGAAGACGTCGACAAGACGCTGTCGGAGATGTGACTCGGGCACAAATGGACAGTCACGTTGTGTTTGAGATAACGCCGACTACACCGTGAACAGTCGGCGGCGGTCTGGACCTTTCGTGTTCCAAGTAGCAGATCGCATGAAGGAAGCAGCCGTACGTGTGTGTATCGCGAGCTGCGTGGCGGCTCTGGAATCGACGCCGCTGGGAAGCACTGAGCATCGTGAGGCCTGCGAATACTCGATACTGATGTCGGCAGTACGTCAACTCTGTTGATATCCCACGCCAAATTTCCGTGCCGAGACGCAAACGAACTGTGCCTTGCCTGGCACCCTGGCCAAATTATCGTGGGCGTCCTGCCAAGATACTCGACACTTTTCAAAGGCGGTCACGTAGCCTTGGAAGGCGATCGGGCAATCAGCCTCTGTGATGCTACCTCCGTATGCGTCGGTGTGAGCCCTTGGCAACTTTTCATGTAACCGTGGTCTTCATCACTACGCCTCCGGCAATGTAGAAACTGGACAGCAGAACGCGGTTGCCGTGTCGTCGCAACGAAGATGACGCTAGAGCATCTACCGCAAAGCCATCTCCTTAGTGTAACGCAGAGTGTCACAATCGTAATTACTAAGCTAGTTCAGGTAGGGGTCGGAAATCAATATAGATCTTAGTTAAACCCCCGCTCCTAGGATCTAGGGGCCTATAGGCTCTATATAAATACAGAATAAATCCTTCCTATATAAATTAAGTTAAAATATATTTAAGCTATTTTTAACTTTAATAACGCAAATAACCCTTATATTCGTATAAGCTAATTATAGTATTCCTTACTATAAGCCTTTTATACTTAAATTACTTAATACGTTATTATACTCCCCTTTACTATAAAGCTATTTAAATCCGTAGTGCCCTAAGTTAATTAATTTAAGTATATTCTATAGTTTTTTAAATACTAGCTTTTTAAGTAGTTTAGTAAGTATATTTATAATATTATTACTTAAGTAAATGTATTTAAAGCTAACTTTTTTATACTCTATAGTTTCTTAAGTATAGTAGTTATAAACTCTTATATACTTAGTTTAGTTATTACTACTTTTACCCTTTATAAGTATAATTACTCTTATATTATTAGTTTATATATAGACTAGTCCTAAAAGCTTTTTTCTTAACTTTAAAAAAAAGCTTTAGATCTATACAGTCTCTAAAGCTACTACTAAAGTAATATAGTATTCTACTTTTATAAAAGACTTTACTATAGTCTTTTAATAATAAAACCTTTATAATACTAGGCTACTAACTATAAAGAATACTTATTTAGTTATTAACTATAAGGTTTTAAGATACTTAGTATAATTACTATTATAGTAGTTTTTAAAACTAAAATTATTAGTTTTATCTGCTCCTTTTTGTATAGTATACTGGATTTTAAGATTATAGTAACCCTTAGAGTAACACACTAAGCGCGTAGCTCCTTTTTAATACTATTTAAAAGGCGCGTAGGAGAACCTCCCCTATAAGCTATATTTAAAGATAATATCTAGGCGGGTTATTTAAGTAGTAAATTACTCTTTACTAAGTATTTAATAATACTACTCTTAAAGGCTTTTATTAACCTTACTTTTAACTAGTATAGTAACTATAAGGGCTTTTACTTTAATAGGGGTATTAGTAGAGTATATTTTTTAAGTAAATTCTTTTATAATATTTTTTATATAAGTACTTTAGTAAATTATAGTTTTTATAGTTATAAATAATAGTTTAATACTTAAGAATAAATCGGGGACTTTTAAATTAATAACTTTTACTTATTTATTTACTATAGTAAGTATATAGCTAATAGCTTTTTTAGAGCTAATAATAATAATATTATTAATATAAGTTACTATAAATACTTTATCTTTTGCGTTATAGTATATAGTATTATTAAAAATTAGTAGTTTAAAACTATAGTACTTAAAAACCTTTTATAACTTTATTTACTACTATTAACTACTTTAGTAAAGTTTATATAATGCTTTTTATAATAGAATTACTTAATTTTAACTTAAATTATAACTAACTTTTACTACGTAGTATTTAAATTAAGTATTTAAAAAAAAGTTTTTTAGTATTTTAAATAGTAATATATAAATTTACTTATTAAGATTCCTATTAAAATATACTTTAATAAAGTTCTATTAGTATATAGTAAGTCCCTTTTAGTAAGTGTATATAAAAAGGATTCTTTAAGAAGTAAATTATAAAATTAATGTATATATTTTAATAAAGTTTCTTTTATATACTTATTAAAAGCCTTTTACTATAATCTTTACTTTTTTTTTAGTTATAATTCCTTAAGCCTTTTTATATTTAAGTACTTATTTTATAGTAAGCTATATACTCTTTAGTACTTTACTCTTTAGAATAAAAGAAAGAACTCCTTGTTTAATAAGGATTAGGATCTCTGTATATATAGCTTTTTTTTATAGCTTCTAGTTTCTTATAGGCCTATTACGTGCCTTTATAAGGGTTACTAGGTCTAAGTATAGCTAAATCTTTGTACTAAAAGCTATTAAAACAAAGTTACTTAATAGCTCTCCTTAAGTTATAAACTTAATTTCTTAATTTAGTAGGTAGTTTTTACTTATACTAAGTATAAACTAAAGAGTTATAAGCTTATTATAAATAGTATACTAATATCTTTAAAATCCCGCTCCTTACTTTAGTAGTAAGGACTAATAAAGATCTACTTCTTTAAAGCTTATAGACTTATAAAAAATAATAATTAATAAAGTTATTACTTCTTAGTACTTAGGGATTTATATTTAGTAAACTTAATTGCTTATATAGTTTATAAAAATACCTTTTTTAACTCTAGGGCTTATCTTTTTACTTTTTATTTAGGTTTTAGGATTAATATTAATAAAATAGTAGTTACTAATAACCCTTAAGTTACTAATGTCTAGGATAGAGTATTTCCCGGGCTCTAAATCCTTTATAAGCACTTAAATTAGTGTTCTTCTTTTAACTATTAAAGTAAAGCTTTTATTAACTATATATATAGTAGTTAATATAATCTATAACTATAACTTAGCTAAAATATCTATATTAATATATATAAAATATACTTTATTTATAACTATTTAAATAAAATACTTTATAATACTATTTTACTTATAAATATATAAAAGAAATAACTCTACTTACGTACCTATATTTTTTAGAGTAACGTTTAAAAATAAAAATATAAACTCTTTAGTGTTATCTGTATAAATAACCTTAATAAGCTCTTTAAAATACTATTACTAGTTATGCGTATAGTTAGTGAGCTTATAAGTAAGGTTTTTTTTTAAGTTTAATAATATTATATCTTAGTTATAAAATTAATCGTTTATAACAATAGTAAAGTAAGTATACTACGTAGTTAGTTTAATTTCTTTTATATTTATATAAACTATATTTCCTAAGTGCTCTGTGCGCTTGCGCGGCGTATAAGGCGAATATTATAAGCTTTTTAATAAGTTATATATTAAGTAAGGTTAAGGCATAATATCTTTTACTATTAGGGCATATCTTTTTATAAGTTTAATTAACTTAATTAACTTGTAATACTCCGGGTAGTTAAATTTCTTATACTAAAGTTAAGTATTTTTTTACTACTCCTTTATTTATATAAAATAAAGTATAATTAATAAGTTTAAGTTTACTAAAAATAAATAAAAACCCCTTTCTTTAATATTAAATTTATTAAAGAGTTTTTTATTTTATATAATTAGTACTTTATTAAATAAATAGCTTCTGGCTTTATAAAGGTACTCTCTGCTAAATACGTTTATAGGGAGGATTAGTAAATATAATACGTTTTATAATTCTATAACGTAACTGTTGTAGAAGTGTAGGATAATAACCCTTATAAGTTTTAAGTAAATTGGTTTGTTACTAGTTATAACTTACTATTAGCTTATAATAGCTATATAGTTTTTATACTATACTATATTGTTAATTATATATATACTTACTCTAGAATCTTAAAGTTAAGTATTTATTTTTTTTTTAGTTAACTAGAGAAGGGTATTTATAAGTATTATAGTCTACTTATTATTTATAAGTTTTTTTTTAGCTATTTCTACTTTACTTTTAACTACCCTTAAATTGTTCTAAACGGCTTTAAAGTCTTTTTATAATATCTTTAGACTTAAAAAAAAGTCCGGCTTTAGTAAGTTAGTCTACTTAAACGCCTTTAGTAGTATATTACTCTTTAGTAGTATTATAAAAAACACTTTAAAAGTCTTCTCCCCTTTACTCTTATTATCTTCTTTTTTTTTTACTTTATAAGTAGCTTTAACATAGCCTTTTTTACTATAATTCTAGTATTTATAATTTAAAAAGTCTCTTTTAAGGACTCTTTTTAGCTCTATAGTAGATTAATTATTATTTATTATTTATAAAACTATAACTTTTTATTTATTATATATATAGGCTTTATTAGTAAAGTTAATAATAAGTCTATTAACTATAATAAGTATACTACTTTACTAAAAAAATCTAAAACATATAAACTAATTTTTATACTATAAGTTTATTCCTTAAAAGAATATATAAACCTTATTCTCTAGAGCTATTTAGCTACTAACTACTCTTAAGTAGTATATAAGTTTGTTAAATTTTGTAATATAGTTTATAAAATTGCTTTTTTTAGGTGTGTATATATAAAGTTAATCTTAGAGCTACCCGCGTAGGACTACTCTGTAATCTATATAGTTTTAAACTAGTATATACTATATTTACTTTTTATTTATAATATACGTAATAAAGAATATAAAACTATTAAAAATAACGTTTTTAATTTTGTTACTAATATATAAACTCTTAATATTACTTAGGCCCTTTTTAAACTTAAAACTATAAATCCTAAAAGTTATTAAAATTTAAGTTAACTAAGTAAGTTAGTTTAACGCACTTTTTAAAAAGTATTCCTTTAGTATCTTTAGCCTAAAGTCCTTAAAATAATCTTTTTATATACTTTTTTTCTAATATTTACTTTTTTTTAGTATTTTAATAAATATATATATAAAAAACATTATTTTTAGTATATCTTATATTATTATATCTAACTTAAGTATAGAGGACTATAAACTTAGCGTCTATAAAAAGCTAAAAGGATATATTAAGAGTAATAGTAGCCCTCTCTAAGCTACACTAAGTGGCTTATAAGTAGGGACTAGTATACTCCTCCTTAAGTTAAGGAGTATAGGGGATTGATTATTATAGGCTTTATTCTTTTTAATAAGGTTCTAATGTAACTATTTAATAATCTCTTTTTAGCTACTACTTATAGCTTTTAGGCCTTTAATTATCTCTATAAACTAAACTATTAATAAAAAAGACTCTTTTTTTACGTTATTCTATAAGTGCTTTTTTATACTTAATAATATATTAAAAATCTAGGTAGTTTAAATATAAGAAATCTAGTACTCTTTTTAGTAATAAATAGTTAATAAACTAAGTCTAAATAGCTTTATATAAGTTGTACTACTATATAATATAGAGTATTACAATTATAATTACTAAATTAGTTTAAGTAGGAGTTAGAAATTAATATAGATTTTAGTTAAACCCTTATTTTTAGAATCTAAGGGCCTATAGACTTTATATAAATATAGAATAAATCCTTCTTATATAAATTAAGTTAAAATATATTTAAGCTATTTCTAGCCTTAGTAATACAAACGACCCTTATATTTATATAGGTTAATTATAGTATTCCTTACTACAAGCCTTTTATACTTAGATTACCTAATATATTGTTATACTTAGAGCCTAAAATATAGACCTTTTAGCTTCCGTAAGGGGGAGCTAGTTAGTAAATGCCCTTAAGATCCACAGTACTTTAGATCCCTTTGTTTTACTACTAAAACTTACTATACTAAAGATATACTAATAATTAAGTAATTATTCTATATTTAGTTATATTATATTAGATTTTACTACTTATAGTAGAGCTTTTAATATCCCTTTTTATAAAGTAGTATATTATAGTTTAAGTACTACTACTGTATATAATAATCCCTAGTGCCTTTATTTATAAACTTTTCTTTAAAAACCCGTTTTTAATACTATTAAAAGTAGTATATATACTTTTTTCTCTTTTCTAATATACTAAAGGTATACTATAGGTAGGTTAAGGGCTTTTTTACTATAGTAAAGGATAACTAACTTATAATTACCTCTTCTTTATACTTAATAATAATTTCTTTAAATAAATACTAGTAAAAATAGCTCTAAGTCTAGTATATATTATTATTATAGCTTATATAATTTCTAGTATTAAAAAAGGCCTTTTAGAATAAAAAAAAGGTATTTATAACTATAATTAGTAATAGAAAGTTAAACCTAAAGGCCTAGGTACTCCTTTATTAAATATAATAGCTATAGGTATTAGTAGTTTAATATTAATTTTTAATATTAATAGTATTTATATACTAGTTATATTTATAGTAAACTTAAGAGAAGGATAGTTATTTAGTATAACTAATTAGTATATCTCTAGTTATAGAATTAATAGTCTTAAATAGAACTTTAAATATTTTAAAGTATAAAGCACTACTTAACGGCCGCTTATAAGTCCTTACTTAGGCGTATTCTTGTTTGTAGAAGCCTATTAAAGCTATAAGTACTAGTGATTTATTTTTAAAAAGTAACTAATTAACTTAGTTATTATTAAAGGCTTTATAGTAGACAGTGCCCTATAGGATCTTTTTGCTAGTATTATTTTTAGTTTTTATATTAAATAAAACCTTACTGACCCTAGTATTAAGTTAGTAAGTACCTGTAGTAATAACTTTGTAACGGCGTAGGTAACGTAAGAGGTTAATAGATATAAAGAAGTTATTAATAAATATATAGTATTAATAGGAAGGATCTAGTAGTAGCGGGAGACGTAATACTAACTATATTATAAGTACTTTTATTAGTGGTAGTTAAGTCTTATTAGGCTTATAAGTAAAAAGGGTAATTTATAGTTTATTTTTTATATACTATACCTACTATAAAAAATACCCGTACTTATTAATAACTTATACTTTAAAACTAATAAATATAGGCTTCTTTTATATTTACTATTTATTAGTATAACGTCCCTAGTACTAAACTATACTCTTATCAATAGTAAGGTACGTACTAGGCCGCTACTATTGTATTAAGGCCTTTTAAACGTAATAAAACTACTTATTAATCTTCTTATAAATAGTTAGGCGGTTTTATTACAGTTCTTTATTAAGGTTGTATATAGTAAAGTGCTAGTAGAGTTATTTAAAGTAGTCGCGGTCTATTTATTAATTAATTTTATAGTCTAGGAGGTATTTAGTTTTAGCTTAGTAGTTAGTAAGGTACTGTTTATAATAAATACTTATATATATAAATAAACTAAAAAAAACGTATACTTCTACTTAAGTTATTTACTATAATTAAATTAAGGCCTAAGTAGCGTTCTTTTAAGCCTTAAATAGAAAAATTATAATAGTAGTAAAGTAGTAGATCTTTAACTTATAGTTAGTCTATACCGCCTACTAGTAGACCTTATATAGGGAGTAAAACTTAAACTAAACCTTAAAAGGGCTTTTACTATTAAGTAAATAAACATAGTATTACTATGTATTTATAGTTATTTTATAAAAGGGGGGCTTAAAAAGAGGAGGAGGCTTACTATAATAGTGGCTATAAAGAGGGTTAATATTATATAGGTATTAGTAGGTATAGCTATTATAGTACTAAATTATTAGCTTAGGGTCCCTTAGAGATAACTACTTTATACTTTAGTTAAAAGTTTTGTGATTTAGTAAAGTAGAAAGGGAATATTCTTTAGTATTATAGGCTACTTATAGGGGATTACTAATAATACCGTAGCTAATAGAAATACAGTATTTAATAAGGGGATCTAGCTCTTTAAACTCGTTTACTATATTAAACTTTAAATTATAGGGGTTAAAGAGACAAAGTAGTTAATCTATAGTATTTTAATAAAGAGTGGTATTAAGGGTAGAATGTAGTAAAGTAAGCGGGGTTGGGGTAGGGAGGGCAGTTAACTTAAAAAATAGTAGGAAATGACTGTAGTCCTTACTGCGGTACTAGTACTTGAAAAAGCGCGTTTTTAGGGTAAAAAATAAGTATATTTACTTACTAGTGGACGCGGCGTAATTACTTAGCTAGATTGGGTTGGTGGTGGAAAGTAGAAGTGGGGGGAGCTAAAAGGTCTATGTCTTAGGCTCTAAGGAGATGCGCTGCCATGCCGGCGAGATGACGATGTGGGCCGCGGCTCCAAATCCCGGCTGCACAACAGCACAAAGGAAGTGAAGACGCAGGGTCGGTCGGTTCCTTGCGCTAGCGCAGTGATGTGGCTGCGGCTTGGATGGCTTCCGCTCCACAGCGGAGACGTACCGCAGCATGTGGCCAGCACGCCTGTCAAATGCGGACCGGTCACCGCAGTGTGGTGTTTTTGTTGGTTGGTAGCGCTGGTTCTAGAGCTGAAGGCTGAAGCTGGGTCCCGTTGACGGACTTGTGGTCGGCGCAAGTCCGATCTGGACTGGTGGTCCCCGATGCGTCTAGATGACCGAGGGCTGGTGTCAGCAGCGCCCATGAGTGGTCGAGATGCGACGGAAGCAACCATGACTGGGCATCACAGACATAGCGGCGGCATTGTGTGTGATGCTGGTCGTTCGAGAGTGAGACATTTGGCGGTTAAGCAGCCGGATTAGAAATGGAGCGCATGACGTCGTGACGTCGATTGCCGAAGACCGCCCACGATGCTGGATAACGACGACGCGATATTGCAACGGACGGTAATCGAGATAGGCCGCCGAATGGCACCTTGCATCGGCACGAACGGACAGAGTGACTGTCCTTCGGGGGTACGTTGGGCTGGGGTCTGGGAGCGAAGTGCCATTGAGCTCAGGAAAGTCGAGACTGACTCTAGTCAGCCAGGGCCAGAGAGAGGATCGCGACAAGTGTGTCCAAGGGAACCTCACCTTCGCTTTCTCTGAAGCACAGCACGGCGAGCGACAGAGACGGACGATCCAGGGTCAAGGCTCGACGTCGATGTCGACGTCGGCCTGGACTCTCCACCAAACGGATATGACGGCGTACACTGCCGTCATTTCGGCCGGGCCTATATTTGGGGTGGAATAATTTGGGGAAACGAGGCTTGCTTTTTCATGCGAAAAGTGCAGCACGAAGATGCGAAAAGGTCGGATTCGGCCGCTTGTCATGGTGATGCACACCGTCGCAGTACGAGCACTGAAAGTGAAGGCGATGTAGCTGGATCGTCCAATGTACGTCTGGGGGCGGGAAGCACTGGCACAAGAGCAAGGTACCACCTACTGCGGCGGTATCCATCGTTTACATACACTTAATGACTGTCAAGCTCAGTCTCGGCGTGCCGCGGGCGTCGCTGGCGACGTGTGCTGTGTTTGATCGTCCACGACGCTCCTTCGAGGGGAGGTTCGCAGGATCCCAAGCACCCAAGGCCTTGCGAGACTCGATGTTGGTTGGCCGACGCGGCCGAAGATTGGTAGGCCCTCCCTGTCGTTAGGTTGTTTGTCACGGTTCACCTGCTGAACGAGCGCCAGCACAGGCGGGAGGAAGGAATACACGAAACACAAACTTAAATATCATCGTCGTTGTCGTTGTCGTTGTTGTCGTGCTGTACCTGCCTCCTAGCTGGAGAATAACGGTGCGTCTGCGCCTGCGACTGCGCCTGCGTCTGCGTCTGCGTCTGCGTCTACGTTTTGTGCCTGCATCCGTCTGCGTATGCCGTCTCTTTGCAGGTGGCCCTTCCTCCTTCCTCCGTTTCCCTTTCCCCATGGCTGAGCTGAGGTAAGGTAAGATGCAGGCAACAGCCCCCAACCCGTCTGTGCCTGCCTGGTGTCTCCATTCGGAAACTGGAATACCCACCTCAGCCAGGTACAACGTACCTCGCCTCGGCCCTCAGCAGACAGGCATTGCGGGCATGCAGCAGGCAGGTGAGGTAAGACGTTGAAGGCTGCCACTTCCCAAAATAACAAAATAATCTGCAGAGATTTTGCGCAGCTGAGGTAGGAGCGGTCTGGTGGCAGGGCGCGCCTTCCTATGGCCTAGATCCATTGCCCATTGCCTATTAGGTCCTCTTTTGACGGTCTGCAAGTGCGATCCAGTGTGTGTGACTGTGTGTACTGCCTACCTACCGATACTACTGTCTACGAATCCAATTTCACCTTACTCCAACATCTCCATTAGTTACGTGCGAGTGACTCGCGTCGCTGCTCTTTGCTTCTGCTCTCGACATGTGCCTTGTTTTCTTCTTCTTTTCTCCTACCCATCCGTCCCCTGCCGACCCCTGGCCGACCCTCCCGTCCCGAATCATCCCATGCAGATGCTGCGAAGGCGTGGGAGACGTCGTCCTCGACTCGGGGTCCGAAGCCCCTAATTGCCCGGCCGTCCAACAAGTCCGAGACTGCACTGCACCAACAGCGACAACATTGCAACAGTCCCTCGTCACCTTTGGCCGCTCCCAGCCAATCCCTTTGCCGTGGTACCTTACATCGGCGGACCTTAATCAAAAGAATCGTCGTCCAATCGATTCGCCCACACGGCAGCGCTGCCCCTGCTACTGCACCCGGCACTCAACCTCGAACAAGGACACCCACATGGCCTGACGAGGCTTCGCTAGCCCTGGCCATATTAGCGCCTGGTTGCATGCATGAACTGCGCTCGCCCTCAGGTCTGCCGCCCCTTTCACCGGCCGGTTCTGTGTGGTTCTGAGTGGTGCTGCGTAGTGCTGCCTCCAACGACGGAGTTGGCTCTGGGCCCCCCGAGACTCTTCTGCCTTGCTGCGTCAGGAAAGGCCGGGGGGGTCCCTTGGCCCCGGCTGCCACCTCGAAGCCACTGAACCAGCTCGGCCAAGTCCTTCCAGCTGGCCCAGTTTGGCCCATTTGGATCCCGCTTGGCTTCACCATTGACGCCTCCTTCACCGGGGTCTCGCGGGTCTTGCGGAATTGCTAGAGGGGCTTTCGGGTGGATGGGGGCCCAAGGCGCTCCTCCCGTCGTCAGATCCAGCGAAAGAAAAGACCGGCCAGAATCCACAGAACCCACAGAACCCGCCTGTTCTCGTTCTGGTTTGCCTCGTGCTAGCGCGCGAAGAGGCCATTCAAATAGCCTGGATGCCTGGTTCTGCTTCACTCGCTGCTGGCTGATAGTGCCTCTTCTCTGCTGGCATTGCAACCGTCCAATTACTCTCCCACCCGCGCTACTGCTTCAGCCTACGGTAATCCCAAGCCGCTCCGTTCAGTTCACTTCAAGGTTCTCGAGACGGTCCCCAGTTCCGTCCGAGGTTCATATATATTAGCGAGCGACATTGGGGAAACTTCCCTTCAAACTACCTCCACCTTGCCGATACCGAAGCCCGAGTTCCAACCCCATCGAGACGGCCCTCAAAGACGGGACGGGTACCTGAAAAACATCTCAACCTCTAACAAAGTCCTCCGAAACCTCAATTCCTCCGTTACCTCGCCTGTTTCCAAACCGAGAACCGCACCTCCGTTGCCTCGTGCCTCTTTCTGCACCTAGACGTCCCCGCCCGCTTGTTTCTCTAAGCGCTCACCAGTCAACGATCGACCTCGCCCATCCAGACAGCCGTCACGGCGCTTCCACGCACATCCCCCTCCCTCCATTGGTCGACGAGCCCTTCCTTCAATTACAAATCTGCCTTGTCTGTTTTCAATCTGGTACCGCTCTGCGTCTATTCTGACAGAATGGGACTTCTCCTGGCGTTTCATTGAAATCAAATCCAACTGAGGCCTTCCAACCAACGCAGGCCAAGTCGACTTACACCGCGCTGGGCCGGACCAACACCCAGAGGTGCATCTTCCAAGCCCTTCAACCGTACCAACAGCAGACCTTTAGCGTGTTGTTTTGCTGCGGCGCTGCGGGACAGCATTTCAATCAATTGAGACTTGCCACCTGGGACCTATTTGACTTGGGCCCTGCCCATCCCCAAACCAGTCATGGACCCTACTACGACACTCTTTACATTCATGCTGTGAGTTTTTCTTCTAAGGACCTCTCTGGTCATTCCTACGGTTCGGTTTCGTTATTATCCTCCATTCGCTGGTCGAAGCTTCAACGCGGCCTAGCGTCGCTTTCGCTATATACGGTCGTCAACGTACGTACCTTCCTTCGTTCGAACTCGCATAATTGTATATTTGGTCAACAGCCTCACCCCTCGTCCCATCACCTACTGCTCCCCAGCCGCGCCCAACCCTGCTGCGACACCGTGTATCAAGCCTACGAAAGTTCGTGGCATCCCCTTATTAGCATTTCAACAGTCTCTTCGGTTTCCCCAAATGGCCGGGGAATACATTCGGGGACGGCGCCGAAGTTTGTTTGGCAGTGCTCAACCGTCTGCTTGGGCTCGCGTTTCGAACATTGTCAGATGGAAAAGTTTATATCGGGCTATGCTATGCCCTACGTCCCCGGCCCTGGTTGCGCCCGTTCCTCCCCTCCATACCCTCCATCATGAGCCCAACGGCAACCTTCCGAATACTCCGTCAAACGTCTGCCAAAGCCAAATACTGTTGCCTACCTTGGTCGGCACCTCTTCCGCTTTCGGGAGAAGACCAGGGCCCCAGGCCTGCAGCTCGGCGTAGGCTTAGCGGCTTACGGATTACTTGATCTTACCACACCCCTCGGACTCTGTTGATATATAGTGATGGGACAACCTCGATCTGGTTCATTGTGCTGACTTGTACGACTCTTCAGTCAAACTCATCCAGCCGTAAGATCAGTACACTTGGTTGGATCCTGGGACAACTTCTCCAAGCCTTACACAATGGAACGAGACATTCGACGAGACCGTGGCCAATGGCGTGGATGCCACACCTTCAACGATATCGTGCTCGACGACGACTTCAACGCAAGAGACAAAAAGCGCAATGGTGGTCTGAAGATGGGCAACACCTATTACTACTACGTGAGTAGAGTGAAAAAGGAAGTTCATGGCTGCAAACGATTCTAATCCTAGCTTAGTACGAGCTTGACGGAACTCACGAGACTCACAACCCGGCTCTCCCTACGACCACGCAGTGCCCGTACCTGCCCGGACAAACTGTCAACACGCTGGAGGTTCCTTACGAGTTGGCTGAGCGCAAGAGAAGCGCATCGCTGGGTTCGCTTCACCACGGGGAATACAGGACCATGAACCCGGAGGACAAGTTCATCACTCCCCGGGCACCCCCACCAGTCCCCGGCAGTACCATCCAACGTCTCGGATCTGCTCCTGCCGCTCCACCGCAGAGAGCCATCTCGCGAGCCGAGTCAACATCACCTCCGCCATCGTGGCGTCGACTCTTCTCCAGGAAACCCTCGTCCAACCGCATCACCGACCGTGTCTTTATGCAGGACGAAGAAGAGCGCCCCGTCTCCCCATACTCATACTCCCCTTCAGACGACAGCAGAAGTCTTACGTCCTCGGAGGGTAGCCGGAGTCGCGATCTCTTCCCGGAGTCTCTGCGGCGCTTCTTGTCGGATGAGAACCCATTCCGCCGTGCTTCTTCTGGATTCGAGGATCGGCCAACTGTCATCATTCCCGACGATATCGTCGAGGAGGTCGAGGATGACGAGAACTTTGCCTCTTCTGCGCTCTCGGAAGTCAACCCTTACACGACCAGCCTCTCTCCGCCTCCTTTCAAGCGTTCCCACTCTGACAGCAGCATGCCTACTGTCAGCACTACTAGGGTCCTCACACGCGAGAAGAAATATTCTCCTCTTCCCCCACTACCCATCAAGGAACTTGAGGAGGTTCCTCCGGCTTCGCGCTTCTCCTTCTCGTCTGACTCCAGCGTTGACTCTTCCTCCATGGAGCCAATTTCCCCTGAAGACGAGACGCCTTCCTTCTACGACTCAAATGAGGATGATCGCCGTTCTAACGAGAGCGATGTCGCCTATGTGCAGCCCTTGTCGCTACCCAGCACGAGGAAGCCTTCTTTGGAGCAGAACTACAGCCTGCCCCGAGCCGCTGGCATTAAGAACCACCTTCGTGTCGCCACTGTTGTATCAGCACCCGTTGATAACGGTCTAGATGACTTGGTCCATGAGATGGGCTGGATGGTCGACATTATCCGGGGCAAGGGTATGCAATAGACGCGTGCCCGAGCAGTTCTACATACGAACGACTGCAAAATTTGCGCACGTTCAGTGCCAGGATATGAGCCAGGTCATAGAGACAGTGGCCACAATTCACCAAAAAAGGTGGCATGATGCATTAGCTCTCCTGCTCCTTCGGGACGCAGGCGCCACTCAACACGATCACAAACGGCGGAAACGGATCTTTGAACGGAGTACTGGACGAGATATACCCATTTTCATTTCCCTTCTACTACTACTACTACTTCCACTCACGGTATACGGCTTTTAAGCCGGCGGCGCTTCCACGGAGTGGGCATTTCGAGCGACTTGGGAAAGAAAAGGGGATGGTTTGCAACAAATGCAACACATTGGTTTTTGGCGCAACAGCCTTGATTGGACAACATACATCATTGCGGTGGTGCTTGGGGTATCTGCTTTTGCGGCTTTCAGGCTTGCGATGTTGATTCAAGATGTTCTTGGAACGATGTATATTTTGGTAGACGCCTGAATGAAACATCTGCAATGACTCAAAAAACATGTCCGCAAACAACTGCCAATCGTGACTTGTGCCCGCTCTGGGCTACCTATGTCTTTCAACACGTGGTCCGTCCTGCTGGAGATTGGGGCTTGTGGATAGGAGTGAGTCGCACAGCCTCGCGTCAGGCAGACTTGGCTCTCCGACCAAGCCTCTGTCCAAAATAAACCTGCTGCGACGAAAAGCCAAGGCCACTTTCTTCAGCAAGTTTCAAAGGGCGACGGAATTGGGACAACACAGGCGCGCGAACCTGAGGCTCGGCGGGCATGGGCAGACTTTTCTCTCTGTCACACAAACAACACGATCAACCAAACACACGGGCACTTTTGTTGCTTGGTGGGAAACGCAGGTACCATTCAAGGTGTTTTTGCAGGCCATTCAAGGTGTTTTGCAGGGAGGATCAAACCGTCAAAAGAAGCTTAGCAACGCTGATCATTCACTTTTAGTGTCCGAAGTAGAGTTGTTAATAAGTGGGATGGAAAGGGGGTCGGGTGTGTGTGCGTGTTTGTCACAGAGGGGATTCTTTGGGAAGGAAGGGGGTGGGCGGGCAGATAGACTGATGGTGGGCAGAAGGATCGAAGATGGATATTTGTTTGGGGGGAAAAGCTTGAGTTTTTCGAGGTGCTTGGGGCGCAAAGCGGTGTTGTTCGGTATTGTTTTGGTGTCTTGTCTCGAGTTGCTTACTCCGTCCGTCCTTGCCAAAGAGAAATAAAAAAAAGGTAGGTAGGTTGGTTGGTGGTCTCTTCATCACGATTGCTTCATGTTTCGGGACGGCAGATGTGTTACTTTGCCAACTTTCTCTGTCTTCTTTTGTTTTCAGTTCAACGTGGGAGTCTTTTCACAAGTTCGTTCGAGAAACGCGGGCGCAGAGGAGAGGGGGGAGAAGACAGGCCGGAATGTGGGAAGAGACAACTTCTGGACGGGGGCCTGCATCGTGATGTTTGGAGCTGGGGGCGCTCCTCGGTGGACCTCTTATTCTTGTTTCTTTCCCCCCTCTCGTCGGCCTTGTTTCCCGCTTTTGCTGTTGTGTGTCTGTGTAGTGTGTGTTCTAAGTGTGTGTGTTGGTCTCGGCCGAGCCGCAGCCCGTGTCTCGGCCAGATGACGACAGTGACCTCTAATCCGCAAAGCAGCGCCAGAAGGGGCGAGAAGTTGGTGTCATCGCGGTATGAGGGAGACGGAAAGGGGCATTCTCGCTTTGAACAACGGATAAGGGAATGGGAAAGCTACGCTTTTACCAGCAAACAGGAACGAAGTTGGGGTGTTTCTTGCGGTTGGGAAGGACGCGAGCATTACAACGGCCGGTCCCCCTTCACACAAGTCCGCGGCCGTCCCGTTCGTCCCCTCCGCGGAGGTGGTATCTTCCATCTTGTCTTTTCTTGCCCTCATATTTTTCACAGTCAATCCGCCAAGACGGGTAAGTGGCTCGTAAATTTACACAAGCACTAGTCTGTGGGGGGGAAAAGAGGAAAGAGAAAGAGAGGGGGTGTGTGGAAAGGGTGATCTTCAAACACCTCCTTTAGTTGATTAGTCGTCCGATGGGAATGAGTCTTTGTGATGGCTTTCCGGTGGGTGATGTATGATTGGCTGGATGGACACCACGCAACGACGATTGGTATGACGACGCCTACAACAACGGCCTGGAAAGGGGAAGAACGCGTGTGGGTGTGCGCGCGGACGGGAATCCGATATCGAACCCGAAAGCTTGTCGAGGCCTTGGTGGTGTGGCTTTTGTTGGTATGCGTGTGTACGTGTGTAGAGCTCGGTGGAGGTGCTCTGACGGAGAGAGTTGGGTGTTGCCAGGTGCCTGTGTCGTCGAACTTTGCGAGGCAGAAGCGATGCCTTGTGCGTACGTAACCGTCCCCGAGGGAATGGATGGACGGGTCGTGGTGGTGGGCGACAAGCCTCCTCGCCTGTCTCTCTCTCTCTCTCTCTCCCTGACTATCCTTCCCCATGATGGAGTCGAGAAACACGAGTAATGCAGTGGACTGGCCTGCGTGTGTATGTGTAATGTGCCTGGAGGAGCAAAATAGATTCACTAATAAGAGCAGGGGGGTGTTGGTTGGTGAAGTTGGATGCCTGAGAAGAAAAGAAAAACACCAGACGAAAGAAAAGGCGGGAGATGAGTGATCGGTCTCACCCACCAACGTCCGTGTGTGCCTGAGCCGATGATTTATGGACAACGGGTACTTGGAGCAGAGAAAAACTCTGTCCGCCCATTTTAAGGAAGCAGAAGGGGCCAGAAGGAAGGGGGAGGGAAGGCATACCTATCCTTTCCAGCACACCCTCACGCCCAAGACAAGTCAATTCTTTTAACGTTTTTCATGCTCCCCTTCCTTTGGTGCTCACCGTCGCCTCCTCCTCCTCCTCCTGTTGGACAACACACCCCCCTCCTTCCCCTTAATACCGTAGTTGTTATAGATGGGCGAGTCCCCGAGTCCCCGAACGCGCTCCACCCCCTCCCCGGTCGCACTTTCCGGCAGACACTCCCCCGGAACCCCGTTTAGCCTTTCTTCCTTATATCCTGTTCCAAGGTCGTGGTGGTGATGATGCTGGTGTTGGTAGTGGTGGAAGCGTCTGGTAACTACTAAGCTGAGTGGACATGCGTGTGGGTGCGTTCGTTCGCGGGCGGTTGAGTTGTTGTATTCTGTGATGGAGCTGATGTTACGGAATCGCTTCACCGAAGGCTAGAACCAAGCGAGAACGAATGAAGCAGAATGTTTTGGGAGATCTTATCATCACCACCTCCTCTAGTATCCAACACTCGTATGTGGCTGGACTCTCCAATCGTCGGCCTCCCTCCCCCTCTACTATACAAAAGACGACGGACGACGACAAGGACGACGACAAGGACGACGACAAGGACGACGACAAGGACGACGACAAGGACGACGACAAGGACGACGACAAGGACGACGACAAGGACGACGACAAGGACGACGACAAGGACGACGACGATGGACAACAACAACAATATCGTGACTAGCGTGGGTATATTCATACAGTAGACATATAATTACAGTCCAGAGTGGTGGTTTATACAGCCGCGAGGCCAACAAGCTTCCTCGCGCATGAATAAGCTGCCCTCCCACCCTCATCCTCCTCTCCTCAAACCCCCAGTTCCTGTTTCGGCGTCTTTTCCGATCTGATCGGAAGGAGCCTATAAGGACCGTCCTAAGGTTTTAACCGCTTCTCCCGCCCACCCTACTCATACACGTTAACTCTGAATCCTAACATTACTCAGATGGCCGTCGCGACCGAAGCGGCCACAGGTGCCTGCCCCACTGGCTGGACCTCGGGCTGGACCTCGGGGGCAGACGCGAGTGTGGGTGCCGGCGGTTGCTGCGGCAGTTGCGTCTGCGGCGTCTGTGACGACGCCGCAGACGGTGCCGGAGCTGCCACCGTTTTCTCCTCCGTTCTCTCCTCTGTTCTCTCCTCCGTTGTCTCCGCTTGAACCTTCCCTTCCTGCGGAGATGACATCGTCACATCCTCTTTCAAGTCTTGCTTCTCGTCAGATTCCCCGGCGGTGACGTCGCCGGCTGCCTTGTCAACCTTTGTTTTGGGCTTGCCGTCCCCTTTTAGAAACCTCTCCGGCACACCACGGGCAGCGTAAGTGCAACTGCCGACCCATACACCGAGAAGACTGCTCCATTTGTACTCGCCGCGCCGGAGACGCTGGATCTCGCGGTACGCGTAGGCGTTGAAATAAGGTAGGCCCGTGATGGGGTCTCGGTACCGGGCCGGGTGGGATGTAATGACGCACACAGGGCGAGGGGCTGGCTTCGCGAGGCGATCCATCCGGCGGCCGAAGAGGACCTGGGTTTGGGTGGTCTTGTCCTTGATTAAGTTCTCATCAAAGTTGCGAAGGATGAAGGCGTTGCGAGCAACCTCATTCGGATGAGGTTCTTCCTGCGCAGGAGGCTCGGTTGTTTCTGGCGCTGTGGAGGGAGCTGCCACTGCAGGTATGGGTTTGGGAGGAGCTGGAGATTGTGTCGGTTGAGGGGCCGCCAAAGTCGGAGGCGGTCTGACCGCGGATGGCGGGGGTGGCGGGGCGGGCATAGACAGAGGCGATTGGTGATGCTGAGCTGTATTGGGTGGCGCAAGAACGTTGGATTTCGGTTGCGAATCGTGTCGACCAAGATGTATGCCACCCAAGGGCGGAGCGAGTATCGGGGCTGCCAGTACAGGCGCTGCCAGAACAGATGAGGGTTTGGGAGGTGGCGGGATCGATGGTGGGACCATTGGTGATGGACTCAATGACGTAGGTGCTGGTGTTGATGGTAGTGCCATCAGCTGGGGCTTGTCGTCGGGTCTCGGAGGAGTCGGCGACAACGTCGGTGGTGGTCGGATTGGGGGAGGTGCCATGACGCGAGGCTGATCTTCTGTCTTGACTGCTGGTGCCGCCACCTCATCCGTTGGCGTTGGTGTAACCGGCGATGATGTTTTGGACGCACCATTTGGCTGCGAGGCCTCGGCACTCATCGACGTCGATATCGGTGGGGCTGACTGCCTACCGCCTTGCACCTTTGCCTCGGATTGATCATCTGGGGTTTTGGCTGGCGGAGCCGTGGGAGGTGCAGAAGCAGCACCATTCGGCGCGCCGTCTTCCTTCTTCTCAGCCTCTTTCTCGTCTTTCTCCTTGCCTTTACCCTTGTCTCCTTTCTCCTTCTTCTCTCGCTTCTTTCGAGGAGCCTTCTCCTCTTCAGCAACCCTTCCGACGTGTTTCAAATGATGCTCCCACTCGCCCAGCCCACTCCAGTATGTGACAACAGGCCCCTTGAGTGTGCGATTGTTCAATGCCGCGAGCTTGGCAAGGCGTTCCTCTTCACGGGCCTTCTCTGCTACCTCCCATCGGTTCAGAGACTTTGCATTCCGTTTCTCCACAATGGCTGCCTCGGCCAGTCGTTCTGCTTGGGTCATGGGCGGCTTCTTCATCGCCTCGAGTTTCTTAGCCTTCTTCTCCATTCTCTCCAGCTGCTTGACCCGTTTGCGTTCGCGTTCCACCATCTGCCGATGTAGTTCCACCTTGCTGGACATTGTCGTCTGTCGTAATGATGCACGGGTGGGCATGTCGGCAGCTGATGGCAGCCAGCTCGTTCGTTCGGATTTCTTCTTGGGTCGTGGGGCCGGAGTAGTGTTCTGGCTCGTTTCGATCCGGACCTTCTTCCTGAACTTGGCCGGGATGGCGTCCTGGGCTTTGCGTTTCCGAATTGCAGCCTTCTTCTCCCTGGCCTGCTTTTCTAGCTCTTTCTCTCCCTCGAGGTCGTCTGCTTGGTTCTGGTCGTCTTCGTCGTCGGATGACGAGTCCATCTGTACATCGGAGCCGCCATCGTCGACGTCTGTGAATCCTTCGTCGTTGTCGTCCTCGGCGAAAAGAAGTTCAAGGTCTGAATCGGGTTCTTCATTAGCAAGCATCGATTTCATTCGATTGCCGGCGGTGGATCGTTTCGAGCGGCCAGTCGCAAGCCATTCGACTGCGGGCGCTGGGGTGTCATTTTCGCTGTCGCTGCCGCTGCCAGAGTCCGAAGACTCATCGCGCGACGAAGGTTTGGAGCTCTCTGTAGCTGCCATCTCGTCGGTCGGGTTCGGGTTCGAGTTCGAGGTCAGGGGTCCGATTGGTGTCCTCAGCCCATTTCTGCAAGGAAAATGGATTTCGCGACGGTAAAAGTCGCCTGCGCGTCGAAAGCGTTTTATCGATTAAAAACTTAAGTGGTTTCCGTCGTTTGCTGAGGATGCAAATGCAAGACGCGTCTGTGTTGGAGAAAAAAATTCTGGCAAGGTGGCGGCCTGTCACAGGCACTTGTGACGTCCTGTCTTTCAAGGGACAGGACCGGGACTTTCAGGCTTGGGGGACTCGGTAGTGTAGTGTCGACCTCGAGCGTTTAGTGGGGCCCTATGCTCAAGCTCCCTGCCCAGTATTAATGCTACCACCTAGTGTAGTGCATTGGGTGAGTGTTTAGTGTAGCTGATGTTTAGTACGGTCAATTTTCACAAGAATACAAGAAAATACGACGAGATAAACGCAGTAACGAGGGAGTGAGTTACAACCAGAGTACTTATTATGTCTTCATCACAGTCCAGGCAACATAGCCGGCGTTACCTCCGGCATAGCGGATGTGGGACCGCCGAAGTGGGGACAATATCGGCCGGCCAGATGCCTCCGTGCTGTCCGGAACTATCCGTGGATTCCGCGGCGATTGCTTTCAATAGGCCATTAGGTTCGCTTTCGCTTCCACGGGCATCACTAAAACTTTATTACAGACCCCCCGCCCGTTCATTTTGGCTCTTCTCTTCACTGAGATCTTATACGTCAACCCCTACTCTAGTATTCAACACCTTTATGTGTCTATGTGGCTTGGCTCTCCAATCGTCGGCCTCCCCTCTGCTACACGACGACGATGACGAACGACGACGATAACAGAAACGAGGGCGGACGACGACGGCAACAGCAACAACAACCATGGCAACGGACGATGATAGACGAAAACGATAATAATAGGTAATAGACAATAATAAGCCTACCTAGTATAATATAGCCCTTAACTTAGGGACGTCTAGCTACGTGTTTATGGCTAGAAGTGCGGTGGATACTAGGGGAGGGGATGACAAATAAGATCTCCCTAACAATAATTCTCATGATGAGAGGCTATGCTCGCAGCCAAGCGTCGAGCTGCAAGGTATCGGGTTCGTGCGGCAACCCACGTTTCTTCGCACCTACTCTTCTTGGAGTAGCATTGCATTTGCGTACGACGTCACAAACAACCGTCAACCACGGAGATTGTTGATCTGCTACCTCCGGACGTTCACTGAGAGGGTTTCGAGCGTCGTCCCACCATCGTGGTCTTGGCTCGCATGCTTGCCAACTTTCAACCCCTCACTTTCTGTTGGGATGATATGCGCGCAGTCAAAATACGTGCTGTATTTTGGGTAAGGATTTCATTTAGCAGAGCTAAACTGCATCCAAGGGGTCACATGAATCAGAGTTTTCTTTTGTCTTTTCATAGAAGTGATGTATTTGAGTGGTTGCGGGAGGAAGAAAGTATCTGCTGGCAGTGGAGCCCAGAGAGGCAGGTGTTAGAACCGATGCTGAGACGCGATAGTCGGGATTTTACCTAAGGCTTCGGAACGCCATGGATCCTGGTGTAACCACACACGATACATCACTACGATCACTCTGAATCTGGCAGTTGTAGGGGGAAGAAAGTACCTGCTGGCAGTGGAGCCTAAAGAGGCTAGGAAGCTTGTTGATTTGATCGTTCCAGGATGAAGAATCGCGGGTAGGAACGACCAGTTCCGGCAAGAGGGGTGTACCGAAACATCTCAAATGTATTTAAAGTGGCATTGCCTCTCGATCTAAACTCCTAGGTCGCTTGCCAGCGTCCTCCTCGGTTTCGGTGGCTAGGTATTGGGACCATTTGAACGCCAGCTGCGATGAAGTTCACCAGTTTTGTCGTGGCTCTCTGGCCGTTGGTCGCTGCCTCCACCATCCGCTCAGCCGACCACCATCCAGCTCGCGATGCCAAGGTCGATTACAACGGCTACCATGTTTACCGCGTGTCGACAGCCAACACGCCCAGCAATCTCGAGTCTATCCTTCAGGCGTACCATTCCATCGACCTCAAAGGCTCCGTGCAGGTCGCAATCCCGCCGAGCGACGTTGAAAGCTTCGAGTCGCTGGGCCTGGAGACGCAGCTTGTGAGCAGTGATCTGGGCAAGGAGATCAGCGCGGAGGCCCTGGCCGAGAAAGCTGCTCCCTTGGCCAAGCGAGGCGAGTTGCCTGCTCTCAGTTGGTACGACTCGTACCACTCGTACGATGACCATGTCAAGTACTGGAGGGACCTGCACGCCGCCTTCCCGAACAACTCGGAATGGCTGGATATCGGTTCGACGTATGAAGGTCGCAACATCTTTGGGTTGCGACTTTGGGGCGGCAATGATACGGGGACCAAGCCCGCCGTCCTCTGGCACGGTACGGTTCATGCGAGGGAATGGATCACTACAATGGTCAGCAGTCCTCCCCGTGACAGAAAATCTCTTGCTAAAACACGGATAGACCGTTGAGTACCTCACGTACCAGCTCATTGATGGCTACAAGTCTGGGAACAAGAACGTCACGGCCTTCTTCGACGCCTACGACTTTTATATCGTCCCCTTCCACAACACGGACGGTAAGCCCATGCATCACTCAGGAACTACGAACTCTCCCGCTAACTACTGACGAGGCTTCATCTACTCCCAAACGCAAGACCGCCTGTGGCGCAAGAACAGGCAGCCGCGCTCCAACACAACCTGCGTCGGCACCGACGGCAACCGCAACTGGAACTTCCAGTGGGACTACTCGCTCGAGGAAGGCAGTGTCTCTGCCGACCCGTGCAGCCAGACCTTCCGCGGCGTGTCCGCCGGCGACACGCCCGAGAACATAGCCCTCACAGCCCTCTCCCGCAAGCTCGCCGCGGCCCCTGGCGGCATCCGCCTCTTCATCGACTGGCACAGCTACTCGCAGCTCATCCTGCTGCCCTGGGGCTTCTCGTGCGCGCCCGACGTGCTGCCCAAGAACCTGCAGGCGCAGCGCGATGTCGGTGCTGGATACGCCGCGGCGATTGCCGCGAACAGCGGCGAGGAGTATAAGGTCGGCCCGTCGTGTGAGATCCTGTACAACTCTACGGGATCTGCTAGGGACTTTCACCACGGCGTCATGAACGCGACGTATTCGTGGAGTGTCGAGCTGAGACCGAAGGAGGGCAATAATGCAGGTTCGGGCTTCATCTTGGCGCCTGAGTTCATCTGGCCCACGGTCAAGGAGCACTGGGAAGGGATCAAGCATGTTCTCAGTGTTGTTGGTTGAGCTATTGGGATTGTGTTCTCAGCTATAATCTCGTGCTGTTCGCACATGTTTCAACTCAAGCCTGTGAACACTCTCAAAAGGCAAACAAACCTGTAATTAGAATCCCTAATAGTAATCACTAGACAACGAGTTGGTGGTTTAGTCTTACTAAGGACTTTGATAAAACCTCGTGGCTACTCGTGCCTTGCGATGTATAATTAAGGTCGTATGATTCGCTAGGAGTTTTACTATTAGAGTCGTCCTAAGTGGTTATCACAGCCTTTGATTATCTATCAAGTAAATAGAGTCTCTTTATATTAAACCACTACAGTAAAGAAGAATATTACAGTAATTGAGTAAAGGTTAGTAACAGAGCCTAGTAATAGTAATAGAGCCTAATAACAACAGAGCCCAGCGAGCGTAGGTAATAAGTAGAGAAAGGCCTGAGTCTTTCTGCTGAGTCTTTCTAATCTTGCCTGGATGAGTTCTTAGAGGCATGGGACAGGACGAATTTTGTACAGAAGCCGTCATCTCTGCCGTTTTGGAAATACGGCCTTGCGGCACGTCAGATCTCATCTTCTACAGCCAGTTAGAAACAGGCACGTAGGCGCCCCGCATATAGCCTTCTTTACATTGCCGGCCATGCCCTGTTGGCTATCAGTCACTCTTATCAACGTTGACAACTACCTCTTCATGAAAGTTACACTGCCGCTCCAGGCACCGGCATCTGCACCGCCTTACACACAGGCTTAATGCCTGAGCACGGGGAGCATACCAACCAGAGATCGAACCTTCCAACTGGTAGGCCCAATGCTCTGCCAAATCTGTCGTGATGCCCTGGAGGGCGTGTGGCGTCCCCAGAACCGTGTCATGGTCATGCCAAGACATGTCTCGTACCCAGAGGACTGCACGCTTGGAATGCCAGTGTCCATCAGTTAGTCCGATGCTCTTCCATCTTTCCGAGATACTGACCATAGAAAAGCGACCGGCAAGCGCCAGAGAGATTTGTTCGGCCACCACGAGAAAAAGATTACTTTCATTAGATCGACCAAAGAGAAGTGCTTCGTGTGCGCCAAGCTAGACCAAACAATACAGAAAGCCGCTGAAGAGATTGATCTCCTGGGCCGAGAGTCAAAGTACTATTCCATGCTACACTATGCATATGGCACCTCTTCCCACAAGTCTTACTTCTGTTTCCACTCGGCAGGGCGCAGGCTTGTCGTGTCTCTACTCCGGGAGGAAGGTAAGGCGTTATCTGTTCCTTCAAAGTGTTTCTTCCACGGGTCAGTTCCCAAGCAATCTAACAGAACCCGCCTCCCAGATATCGACAAGTGCCTGCTCAATTGCTACCCGGGGCCGTCGACAGATGACCCGGCAACTCAGTCGCTAATCCAAAACTGGTTCCAAGACTGCATACACTCTCACAAGTCATGTACGCTGCCCTGGAAGCCAGTGACGTTCAAGCCGACTCGCGTTCTGGAGCTGCGCCACGACCAGCAGCCCGTCTCGTTCCGCCTCGTGCAAAGCAGCCAGTGTCCGCGCGGCGCGCAGTATATCACCCTTAGCCACTGCTGGGGCCCGCAGCCAGCGCACACCACGCTCAGGCTGCTCTAGTCGACAGCGGAGGAGCTTTCCCAGTGGCAGCCAATCGAAATCCTGCCCAAGACGTTCAGGGACGCGGCCGTCGTCGCCGCGGGCTTCAAGGTGCGCTACCTGTGGATAGACCGGCTCTGCATCTACCAGGACTCGGCAGGCGACTGGCGCCGCAAGTCGTCCACCAATCTCCCGCCTCCCGTGGAGGGAGAAGCTGAGCCCGGCGGTCGAGTTCAGGCCCTCCGTCGAAGCCGAGGCGGCGAGTCTCACCGAGATCGTCGTCTCCTGCGGGCCGCACTGGTTCGAGATGTTCAACCGGGATCCTCTGGTGCGCCGCGGCTGGGTTCTCCAGGAACGGCTACTGGCCCCTCGTGTACTATATTATGGCAAGCATCAGGCGTACTGGGAGTGCCGCCAGGGCCACAGGTGCGAGATGGCCCCGAGAATGGAAAACGAGCGGACAGACCTCCCTTCGACACTGTGGAAGACGTTGGTGGGGGAGGAGCGACCTTCTCACGCAAACCCGTTACAACGACTTTCGGCCGAGTGGAGGAACATCGTGCAGAGCTACACCAAATGCGACCTCACGTTCCCCGGCGACAAGCTCATTGCTCTCTCGGGACTGGCAGAGGAGATGAAAGAAAAGCTGCGAGAGATGGGCTTGCACGAGTACAAGTACGTGGCAGGGATGTGGCGTTTCGATCTCGTGTACGCACTCACCTGGTATTCTGCGGAGGACGCAGCTCGAAGAGCCCACCGGTACCGCGCCCCTTCATGGTCCTGGGCGGCTTTGGACGGCCCGGTCCTCATGGACGAGGGGCTGTCGCGGCGCGACGCTTACGTCGTCGCTGCCGAGGTCAACACACCCCCTGGCGGTGCCGACACCGGCGAGCTGACGGGCGGAAGCATCACCCTCAGCGGCCGGTTGGGAACTTTCCGACTGGGAAGTGGTAACCATCCCGGCCGCAAGAAGAAAGGCATAGAAATGATCCAGTGGCATACCCATGGAGATACCATGCGTCGCAGCCACTTCGAGCACGCCAGTGTCATCTTCGACACGGTGGACGACGTCACGGACGAGGCGCACGTAGCCATCATTGGCGATGAGGTAGATTGGTCGAGGGAAGAAGGGGAGACTCGGCGATGGATCGGTCTTGCCCTGGCTCCGGCTGGAAATGGGACTCACCGCAGGGTTGGTCTCGTCACTTTGATGATACCAAGTGGCGCGGATGTCTTTCACGACTTGCTCCAAAAGGTACCACATCGACAGGTAAAAGTCGTGTAGAAATACATCAAAAAGCCCAAGTGTATCTGGAAATGTGCTGCAAACGATGGCTTCCGAGACCAATGTGATTGTGAAAGATCGACTGGCAGCGTCAACTGATACGGCACATCTCTAACATGCAAGTAACGTCGTGGTACAGGGAGCTGTTATACATCTATATGTTCTTTATCCTACACACCCCTAAGCGGAGCGCACCCGCGTTGGTCCTCTAGATGCTCTCCAGCAGCTCGTACTCCTTCGCGACGGCCCAGAAGGCATGCTTCCAGTACCGGTTGTCCGGGTCCGAGGCCAGGGCGCGCGCCTGTCGCCGGACGGTGCTCACGAGCTTGGTGGCGGCGTCCCAGTCCTGGCGGTGCACCAGGGAGCGGAGCAGCGGCTCGAGGAGCGGCAGGCCGCAGCGGATGCCCCAGTCGTCGAGGTCGTGGAAGATGTCGAGGGCGCCCTCGAGGTCGCCGGCGCGGTGGTACTGCTTGATGACCGTCTCCCAGAAGACGCGGTCCGTCAGGGCGCGGGTGCGGGTGCGGCGGTCCGCGACGAGGGCGCGGATCGACTCGAGGTCCGGCGGGCTGCGGCTGACGTAGTAGTCGACCAGCATCGTGCAGATCTCCGTCGACGGCTGCATGCCGCTGCCGCGCAGGCGCGAGAGGACGGTGGCCACGGCGACCTGGGCGTCGTCGCCCTCGCGCACGATGGTGCTGAGCATCTTGCCGTACGTCTCCTGGTTCGGCTCGATGCCGCAGGCGGCCATCTCGCGGAACACGTTGTCGATGGCGGCGCGCTGCTCGTGCGGCGACCGGGCCGGCAGGTTCTGCAGGGCCGCCTCGAGGATGATGGTGAAGGTCGCGCCGTCCGGGGCGACGCCGGCCGGCTTCATGCTGGCCAGCAGCTTGTCCGCCTGGTCGTCGGCGCCCCTCTTGAGCATCCAGGCGAGGAGTATGTTGAAGGTGTAGATGTCCGGCTGGATGCCCCGCTCCTTGGCCCAGGCCAGCGTCTTGTTGACGTACTCCATGCGGTCCCGCCGCAGCAGGCCGGAGATGGCCGCGTTGACGCTCGCTATCGCGGGCTTCACGGCCAGTTCCGGCACGTGCTTCTCGACCGCCGACCGCCAGGCTCTGTCCATGTGGGTGAGGGCCCTGAGGCCCGCCCACGGAGCGCCCAGGCTGCCGAGTGCGGATATCCTGCTCGACCAGATATGCTCGTCCAGCCTCACGCCGGCGGCCGTGATGGAGTCCCAGAGGTTCTCAATGGGCTCGATTCGCTTTGCCTTCTTCCAGCCCTCCATCATTGCTGTGTAGGTTTTGGTCGATGGCTGGAGCCCGATATTCCTCATATATGCCAGGACCTCCGAGATCATGTTGGTGTAAATGGTCGCTTCGTAACGTGACTTATGGCAGGATATGTGCAGAATGTAGTCGAAGAGCTCCGGGCAGGCCTTGAGCTTCTCGGCGCGGTCCTTGTCGTTGGCCGGATCGCTGAGATCCCGCCAAGCCTGCTGGATAGCCGCATGATCGTCTCCGCGGTATGCGATGCCGAATCTCTTGTGCCACAGGGAATAGGAAAACCCCCCTCCCCACTGGGTCGGAGCCTGGCCTTCGCCGTTCGTAGCAGATACCACTCTCAACGTCTCGGGGGCCATATGGATAACCCGCCAGTCCGCCCTGGGCTCGACAAACTTCCACATGTGAGATGTCTCGTCGAAAATGCCCCGAAGCCTCTCTCGATCGAATCGCTTGACGATAGGCTCCAGGGCGGCCAGCAACGGCTCAGCTTCCTGTCTGGCTCTGGTCTCCGCGTAGGTCGGATCGGAAAGCAAGACATAGGTGGTTACAAGGGCGGGGCCCAGGCCGTGAATCCCAGTCTCTGAGAGGTGGGGGATCAGTGTCTGGAAGAGCCCCGTAGGTTCCTCCAGGCCACGCAAGTCTGGTCTCGACGTGAGCCAGAATTTCGCCGGGTAGTTCAGGCCGTTCTCGGTACGATTGAGACCCGAGAGATGCTTCCAGAACTCGACGAGGTCTTCCAGGAATCTTTCCTCGACCACGGGACTGCTCTCCGAGTCCGGCGCATCTGGTATAGGGGCCAGGATCGCATTGAGGAACTTGTTGACCATCTCCAAGCGCTTCATGGCTTTCCGCAGCCCAAAGTCGGCAAGTAGCTTGCATATATCTGCAATTCCCGGCAGCTCTGCATCGTGGACGTTTGCGAGCTTAGCGTCGGCGACCCGCCGGAGCGCTTGCCCGACCTGCGAGAAGAGGATGGTGGGTACATCGGGATACTCCCGGGCCACCGGCATGACCTCTATCGACAACAGCTTCCAGCACCTCGTCGCGTGCTCGACCCGGGGAAGCTTTTCCCGGTTCGAGATGGTCGTGCGGAGTTTCTCAGCAAGCTGGTAGATCTTGTTGACGTCCCGCGTGGGACCTGACGCCGGCGCCGCTGGCGCGCTCTTGCTAATGGTGCTCTCGAATAGATCCAATGCCCTCCTTCGCGGGTCGTTCGCGCCTCGTTTGGCAGGTTTCTGTGTTTTCGGGGGGCTACTGGAGGGCTGAGCCTGCGCTGGCCTCGATGTCGTCGTCGTCTTCGGGTCGTGGTCGGCTGTGGCAGCGGCGGATGCGGAGCTCATCGTCGAGCTCGGCCGGACGGCGCCGATCGTGGCTCCGCTGGCCAGAAGCTTCGAGCGACATTGCGCGCACACGGTCCGCGAGGCCAGCATGACGACTAGCTGGCGACTTTGAGCGGGGGAGGGAATCGGGGATCCGAGTGTTCGGGGTTCGCGATGAACAGCTTGTTGGGAGGTCGAAGTCTTCACCAAAAAAAAAAAAATTATTGTTCGGCGGGCGAAAAGGATAGATGCCGATTCGATGGCCCGCAACCCACGCAGGCGGCCCCTGCCGGCGTGAATGTCACAGCGCTTCTCCCACTGAAGCTTGGTGAAGCTTGGACCACATTGCACCTGTCACTTGGCAAACATGCACTTCTTGAAGACTCGCCAATTTGCTATTTACATGTCTGCCGAATTGCATGCTAATTGAAAACTTTGGCAACAACAGCCTTAGTTGATGCAACACAGGTAGCTTGTCATGGAGCTCCCATAGTTGCTTTCAGGCAATGGGTAAAAATGGCTCGAATTAGTACGGTATCAGTGGTATCTAACTATTCCTTTCCTCCCTTAAAACCCCCCCTAACGTGACCCAAACACAACCCGTTCCCAAATCAACATTACATCTTGGAAATAGTGGCCTCGAACTTGCCGTCGATCTCGCGGATCTTCTGCGCGGACCGCTCGTACCCAGGCTCCTTCTTGAGGCGCTCGATGTACTCGAAGACGCGGGGGTGGGCCTTCCTGGCCGAGCCTCCGGGCCAGCTGCCGAGGCCGTCGAACCGGTCCTCGGCGGCGATGAGCGCGAAGCTGAGGAGGATGTCGGCGGCCGTGAGGTGGGCGCCGCAGATGTACTTGCCGCCGCCGCCGGGGGCCGTGTCGAGCATCTGCTCGATCATGGCCAGGTGCTTCTTGGCGTTGGGGAAGACCATCATGCTGTAGATCTTGTTCGCAACCGCCGAGGTGATGGGGCGCACGATGAAGGGCACGTTGCTAGATTTCAGGGCTGGTAAAAGGACGAGGAGTGAGCACGCTTGACGCCATCGCCGAAGTAGTCGAGGGAGGACTGCGACTTACCTCCAATGACCAGAGACAGAGTGAGGACGGGCAAGAGACTTCCCTCGACGTAATGCAGCAGGTACTGGCACCTCATCCACTCTTCGGTCTCGCCTCCGATCTTGTTCTCCTGGCCGTCCTTCCACCTCTTGGGGATGAGGTTCTTGTCCTGGCCGAAGTGGTCGCACAGGTACTGCGTCATGTAGCCGCTCTCGGCCAGCTTGATGGACTCGCCAGAGCCGGTCGGGAAGATCTCGATCACGGGCGACTTGCCCAGGGGATGGACCTTTGCCAGCTCCGGGGGCGCGAGCTTGGTCTGCTTGTCTCTGTGGAACACCTCGACCTCATAGTCGATCTTGAGCTCCTCGAGGAGCCACAGGATGTTCTGCGCTCTCGACTGCTCCAGCCTGTGACGTTCGTGAGCCTGCGTCCGAGTGAATGGGGTCTTATCGCGACTCACCAGTAGAGCTTCACCTTGGGTTGTTGCTCTTCTGTCGCCATTTTGCTGACCCGGCTCGTTAGTCGTCTCTGTTGTTGCTTTGATGGGATGATGTTAATATGGCTTGGCACGAATTGACACAATGCACACGATACTGCGATACACCGAAAGCAACACCGAATTCACCTTCGAAGCTCTCACAGAGGTCGTGTCCCTCATTTATACGTCACCAGCGCACCGGAACACCACCCGCCCGAGACCCACCGAAACTCGCCTTCAGGTGCCTCCTGGCAATAAAACACTTGGGCCGTCGGTGTCGCAGCAGCTCATTCAAAGAACGACCGGACGATCGACCCCACATTTTAGGCTTGCCTCGGTCTGGGAAGCCTCGGGTGAAGTCCAAATCGAGTCTTTGAGCCCCTAGCGACGCGCGAGTCGGAGAGATTGTTGTTCCCGAACGCAATTTCCTCGAGTCAATGACTTCACCAATAATTCCCTACTTGGGTCATGTTGACATCGAACGTGTGCCTATGATGTTTGGCGGCCACGACGGACGAAAGGGGGGAGTTGCTGTCGTTGGAGTTGGAAGTAGTTTCGATGTTTCGAGTTGAAACTGAGAGTGCAGGTAATTGGCGGTTTCGCCAGACTATCGAGCGCTGTGGTACATTCCAGGGACAAATCTCAAAGATCAGATGACTTGCACTTCGACTTCCGTATGCGACTGCGAAGGGAACAACGAATGTCGACTGATCAAAAGGGAAGACAAGAGTTCAAGCGCCAGAGAGAACGAAGCAATTTTGATCGAGTGATGTAGCAAAAAAAGGTAAGTAAGTGAATAATAACTGAGCACCATAAAGTCAGTCAAGCAAAACCACAAGGTATGTTGCTCCCTGGCAGCCAGCGTACCAAGGCAGCAAAACGAAAAAGATAAACACGTCAACGACAAGATTCGAACTTGCGCGACCGAAGCCACTGCCTGAACTCATGTATCCAATCGAAACTGGATCGCAATAGCAGGGCAGCCCATTAACCACTCTGGCACGTTGACTTGTTGTGCTTATGTAAACTTCCGACCTCACGAAGTTCAGAAACCGTGAGGGCAGGCAGGGCCGGCTTGGTGGATTCGATGCTAGTGTGCTGTCTCCAATTCGAACTGTGCACCGATCCCATCCGCGCAGAACTTCGCAGCAGAGGGGACTCCACACAGTGTCAAAGTCCCCAAGTTTTGGCTAATGCGACACTCGTGATTGGCTGATGCCTGATCATCGAGGCAAGAGACTGCGCATTACCTAATCATCCGACTCCCACGGTCCCGCGGGCGGCATCATTGTGCCATCACGGGAAGAGCTCCAAGCCGCTGCGCGCAGTTACCGACGACAGTCTTCCGACCGGACCCAATCTACTACCCACCAGATACCTGACCGAGCGAACCGCTCGAGAAATCAAACAAGATGGCTGGCGGCGTTGAGCACCACAGTGAGCCCCCCTCGATCTAAACCTCGCGGACCAAACCGGAATCAAATGCTAATTTCCTTGCCCATTTAGAGCTCGCCCTCGACCCTGCGCTGGTCAAGCTGGGACGTACGTCGAAACTCCTTCCTTCCTGAGAAACACACGAACTCCTCGATACCCGTGCGAGGACAATTGCAAGCCTACGGCCCCCGATTGAAGGGCGCTGGGACATGAACCCCGAGGTGGAATAGGAACTGTAGCGCTGACCCGCGAGCGTACGAGAACAGACATGCAGAGCAACCGACACATCTGGTTCCGCTGGACCCCGAGAACAGCCCGCATCAGTTTCATCTACATCGCCGTTGTGCCCGCCATCATCGGCTACCTCGGCTACAAGACCGACGTGAGAAGACTCCCCTCCCCCTTCCCTCTCGCATACCTGGAACAGGCGGTGCGAATCGGTGCGACATGACGACGATTGGATGCTGACTGCAGTGTTACAGGGTCTTATCGACCTCCGCGCGAAGCGCAAGGGTGACCTGATCTACGAGCGATAGATGGGATGAGGGGATGCAATGTAAATAAGTTCAGGGACGCTTGTGAGAGTCTCAGAATAGAGGAAAGTGGAACAAGTGTGAACTGAATCTCATTGCTTTAGCCGGCTCTCGTGGAGCGGATTCTCAGCTGTTCTGAGTATTGGTGATGACTCCCGGCGCCGCCAGTCTGGCCGTAGTCATATTTGGTATCCCTTTTTGAAATGAACCTGAACGCCGTGCATGCCGTTTCCCCCACGTCAAGTCGTGTTGACAGAGGCAAGCTCTCTCGCCCCAAAAACGCATACCCCTCCCGTAATCATTAAGAACCTCAGTGACGAGCGTGATCGCCATCAGAAAATCATTCCCCCAAAGACCGGCTTTTGCTTTTGGCAGGGCCAAGTCTGGCTGTGCCCGGTTCCCACCGGCTTTCCAATTATGCAAAACACCCATCAGCTAGAGGATGGCACCAGCCTCTTCCGAGAGTTGCTGAGGTGTTGTCCCGCGAGACTCATTGCAAGGATGCCTCTCCTCGGCACAGGTCTCTCCTCGGGACAGGCTGGATATTGACACTCAAAAAGGGCGCGCATGCCGTGCCGTGTCCCTGCAACACAGTTCGGAGGAAGTCTCTTGACGTGCGTGCCAACGTCGTGCGGATCCGGATTATTCCCCAATCACCACCTGTCGCCTCTTCTGCCGCCTCCTCGTCGTGAAGGACCCTCGGGAAGCCTCTCCCCTCTCCTCCATTCCCCCTCAGGAAACCCGCCGTCGCCGAACCCAGGCCGTCGGCGGTCCCTATCGCGCCCCTGACGACCCCCAAAGCCTCCCTCCCGACGAGCGTTGTGCGGTGGCTGCGGGCCGCCGCCCAGAGCCCTGGCGCCGAACTGGCCTCCCGCCCTGTCGTTCCTGGCAGTCGGGGCCGGCGCGATGGAGCCATCGGACAGAGGCGGCAGTATGGCGCAGCAGACGTAGTCCCCGACGACGAACTTAGAGTCTGCAAGGGTCTTGTCCGGCTCGGTGTCGGTCGCCAGCAGCGCCGCGGCGGTCCCCGCCATGTCGACGTCCTCGTCCTGGCCGTCGGCGGCGCCAGCCGGAGGCGCGCTCTGTCCGCCCAGCACGACGGTGCCTAGGTCTTTAACCATGAACTTCGGGTGCGCCGCCGCGTGGCCTCCTGCGCCACCCGACGGCGCCGCGGCGCGCGTGTCCGGGTAGACCAGCCGGAAGGCCAGCCTCGTGCCTACCGACGGGCTCGGGAGGAGGGTCGGGTCCTCGGCGGCGACGTGGTGCGCGAGCTCGGTGAGGGTGCAGTCCGGCCATGTGTACAGCGACAGCGACGGCGGTAATGCTCTCGCGGCGAACTCGTCTGGTCTGCGTAGATTGGGGTTTTCGCCGGTCAGCCAAACCTCGTTCTCCCCGTCTCGACGTGCGGCGAAGCTGAGGGGATTCGGGGTCCCACTTTACCTGTGAAATGATCCATTCTTGTGGAAGAGCCGGAGTAGGAACGGGGTGGTCTCCTCCCTGTCGATTGAAGCCATCGCGCGCGCAGCTGACTTTTGGGGAGGGTTGGCCCAGACGGTCGAGTATCACGAGTCGACAAATGTATGCGAAGTGTCGTCGAAAAGAAGAGTACGTACAGGACCGAATCGGTGGAGTAAAACAAAAGCTTGACAAGCTCCCCTTGCGACGAACCGGTACAAAGACACGTTTTTCGGGGGGTGGTGGAAAGAAAACGGGAACTAGCTTGCTTGCGTGTGTGTGAGGTGCGTGTGTGGTGTGCGCGGTGTGTGTGTGTGCGTTCCCCCCGACTGGAGTCAAGGTCGTAGGCGAGTGAGGCTGTGCAAGTTAAGCGCGATCTTCCAGAGCTTCCATGCATGGATCGTCCGCCTACAACTGGCCGCAAGAGTGTGGGGGAAACGTAAAAAAAAAGAGGGAAAGTAAGCTTTTGCGGGACGTTTTATCCGATTTAATTTTTTCCCTCCTTTCCCTTTCCGTTTGGGACATTTTACGACGACATCTCATCGAGAGCCGGGACGATCATCGACGAAACGACGACCGACGACAGCATCAAGACACCCACGCCTGGCCGACAGCTCCTCCTGCCCGACCGGACCCACCCTTCCGCATACCAGGGAAGCACCTGCCAAGCTCTGGCCTGCCGTGATTGAGCCCGACCGCGACCGAGAAAAAGATCGAGAGACCGCGAAAACGACCCGCAGCCATGGATTTCGCGGCGTTGATGTCCAAGGAGCTGGACAAGTCCAAGGAGTCGACGCCAACGTCCTCCTCCTCCAAGTTCGTCAAGCGCGCCGACGTCGAAGCGAAGCGAAAGGAGGCCTACATGGCAGAGCAGGCCCGCATCGAGGCGGAGCGCGAGGCCAAGGCCGCGGCGAAGCGCAAGCGCGAGGAGGAGGCCGAGGCCGAGCACAAGGTCCGCGAGGAGAAGCGCCAGCGTCTTGCCGAAGAGTCGCGGCGGCGGCGCGAGGAGCAGGAGGCGGAGGAGGAGGCGGCCAGGCGGCGCCGGCTCGGGCTCCCCGAGCTCGTCAAGGCCGGCAGCGAGGACGCCGACGCGCTGGAGGACGGCATGGAGGACATACCCGACGGGGAGCTGCTCGCGAAGCTGCGGGGGCTGGGCGAGCCGGCCACGCTCTTCGGGGAGAGCCACGGCGCGCGGCTGAGGAGGTACAGGCGGCTCACGACGGTGGTCACCAAGGGCCCCATCCCGACGACGCTGCAGCTGGTGGACGAGAAGGACATGAAGGTGGAGGCCGCGGTGCCCAAGGACAAGGAGGGCAGGAAGTGGCTGTTCCGGCAGCTGGCGTCGTACTTCACCATGGTCCTCACGGAGTACGAGAAGGCGATGGAGCAGGAGCGGCGCGACACGACGGCGAGCAAGACGGCGTACAGCGCCATGGTACAGAGTCGCGAGAACCTCAAGCCGGTACGTTTCTTTCTTTCTCTTCATTATTCATCCAACATCAGACCCATGACAAGTAGAACTTCTGGCTAACGACTATGCAACGCGATTGTAGCTCTTCCGCAAGTTCGAAAAGTACGACCTGGACGACGACCTCCTCGCGCCCATCGTCGAGATCGTCCTGGCCGCCCAGGAGCGCCGCTACGTCGACGCCAACGACGGCTACCTCCGCCTCTCCATCGGCAAGGCCGCCTGGCCCATCGGCGTCACCATGGTCGGCATCCACGAGCGCAGCGCGCGCGAGAAGCTGCACGACGGCGAGCGAGGCCACGTCATGGGCGACGAGGTCACCCGCAAGTACCTGCAGAGCATCAAGCGCCTCCTCACCTTTGCGCAGGTCCGCTGGCCGCCCACCGACGTGCGGCAATTGATGGGATGATTCGATTTTTCCAATGGCGAGCAGCGGGCGGCGCGCGCCCTTTCCCCAACCCCCCTCCCTACCCTTGCTTTGCTGCCGACACCGACGAGGAGAGGAGCTCTCGTCTATTACTGTTACATCCGACGACAACTCATGGACTATCTCTGCCTCTCCGTCTCCGTTGGTATTTTTTTTAACCCTTTTGGACACCGTGTCGGGGGGCTCCACGGTGGAAACATGACTATTGCGCGGAAACGCAGGCGGTTTGACCGGCATGCAGATGGGGGTTGGCCCTGCCCTGCCTGCAACCCATTCCCACCCTGCTTGTTCCCTTCTCCTCCTCCTCCCCACCTTTTCTCACTTTCCATCAGGTGCGGTGCGGTGCGGGTTGTGCCCATTACGCCTTGCGAGCGGCATTCCCCTGCTCCTCTTCTTTGTAATATATTGCTCATTACTACTCTTTTAGCGGGTGCATTTTAGTCCCGGGGGGAACGGGAAAACGGGCATCCCATCGAAATCGGGAAAGGAAGGCGAAACCGAGGTCGAAAAAATGGATATGGAGTTTGATGGGGACCTTTTTTTTTCGTCGTCGCAATGGACAGGCATAGGATGGTGGACACACACACGCACACACACAAACCATAATACTACAGGCCACAGGGACAGATAGACAGAACAGACAGACAGGAACATCGGACTTCCTGATGCAGGCTAGGAATCGATACCCGCCTCCCACACTAGCAACTCTTCCCTTCCCCCTCCCCAGTCACCCAAGGGTCGTATCAGTTGTGACAAGAGAGTTGTCCCGAGGCAGTCTCTCTATCCCAACTCCCTTCTCCCCCCTTGCACCCTTGGAACTACACTACACTAGGACCCTAGGTCCTGCGATGACCGCCCCCCCAGAGCCCCATTTTGTAGACTCACCGGCTGTTATTTGCGGTTGCAGGCAAGGCTCTAGCAAGATGCAAACTGGGGGCCGCCGCCGCTGCTGGGCGGGGTTCACGCAGCGCGCGATGTCGCGCTGCCCTCGGTGTGCTTTTATCACGCCGCACCCCGGCAAGGGTCGCTGAAATGGATCTCGCGCCCACTTCGTCAGGATGGAGCAGTGATCATCAGGTGTCTTTCGCTTTCGGCCACCCCCCTGTTTTGGAGGATGAGTGTGGAGCGTGGAGGAGTTCCAGGTACGGCAGCCGTTACTGCTAGTACTACGTAGTATCAAGCGAAAAGGGACTTGACAGCACCGTGCAACTATTGAGATGGAGAACGAACGTGACACGACACCATCAACAACACCACTAGACCGTGTAGATGTCTTCGCCGGCTTATCTTTACCAGTCCCGTCCGGCATGGCATGGTAAGCTTAACTTCGCGCAGACGGGTGACGAGGGATTCAAAAGCAGACAGTTCGGGCGAACAGGAACCTGTAGCGTCGCATGAAAAAAAAACCCTAAGGTCCTCATTCCCGGTTATTTCCCAAGGGGGGCCAGTCGACCTTTTTCCCTTTGACACATCCCTATGCTCGCTGCGTAAGCCTCAATCTATCGGGCCCGGGGATCCCGCGATCAACACCACCAACTGTTCCTTTAACCGCTCCACCGTTCAGCTCTGCGCGCCGCTAACGCCCGTGCCCCCTTCCGATTCCAATGCCTAATGGGGGGTGTCTGGCTCGCAAAAGTGCCATGACGTCTAAATGATCCCACGAAACTAAGTCCTGTTGGCGAGCGTACGTACAATACACCCCCTGTTTAATTGTAACAGCAGTACTTAACACTTTGAGGTGCATATGCTAAGCTGGGGTGTTAACCAGGGCTGTACAGCAATGAGAAATCCAGCTTAGCTAAGTACGCCCAAATTCTGTGGGGATACCAGGCGCTAAGCCAAGTATAGTTGTTACAATTATTCAGGCATCGTATTGTATGCTTTTTTCCAGGGGAACCAATGATCCATTGCCAACCCGCCCGTTCTGCATAACCTGTCGACCAGCCGAATTTTTAGGGTTTCCGACCGGGGTGCCAGAGTGGATCGTCAAAAGTGCCCCGTTTCTCACCAGCATTCCTGCCGACTCGCGTCCGACTTGCGGAGAACGGGTTTGACACTCGGCCGGTACCCTCCTCGCCGTCTAGTGACGTACCGAGGCGCTTCAGCTCATTACGGCGCCAACGCCTTCGTACCACTCATCAGGTCCGTGGGCGGGGGCGGCGGGTCCCTTTCGAGGAGGCATCTTCACCTCCATATCCGCGGCGATAATGCTCATGCGTTGAATCCGTTCGGTGGCGTCCCGCTCGTAGGCATCAATAGTGTCGAGGACCAACCGTTGCAGAGCTGCTCGGGGGTTCGGAGAGACGGCGACCAGCGTCTTGCAAATTGGCTCGTGCGTTAGCACCGTGCGGCTCCATTTGGGCGTGGAGGCGTGCAACTCCGGGGGCCGCGGACTCACCTTATCAATTGTATTGATGCGGGCTTGCAGAACGCCGCTCTTGATCATTACGACGAGCTCATCGACGAGAGACTCGCCCGGGATCGCGAATGCCTCTTCCAAACTGCTGAGTGTGACGCAGGAAAATGGAACGAAGTACTGCACGATGCACTTGCTCCGGATCTGGGAGTAAATGGCCGGCACGTGTCTCTGGAGGTAGATATCGAGCAGATAGTCGGCCCGGTAAGCTTCCAGGATTGCGAGGCATGCCGAGTACCGACCGTTGACGAAAAGCGAAATGGCCTTGCGAATGTGAGGTTCCAGCTCCAGAAACGTTCTGAAGTTCTGGTTGTCCAGGACACGAGCCTGGAGGTCTTTCCGGTCCATGGTTGCGAGAGCCAGGAGGCCACCGTACACTGCCACGTCGTTAGGACTAGCGATGTTACTGTAGTCCACGCCTTCCTTCCCGGCATCTGTCTGCAAGAAACTTTTGGCAGCATCTTCAAACTTGTCGAGGCCCATGTGTGCGATGCCCTGGACGATCTTAATGTAGGGATGGAGTCCCTTCTCCTCGTCGACGTTCTGGACACCAGCGATCTTGTTCAAGTTGGCAATGACCATGGGCCACTCCCGACGTTGAAGTGACACGTCGACGAGGTGCTTGCCGACATCGATAATGTGCTTCGATGTGCTGACGTCTGGACGCATGCGACTGTAGGCCTCGCCAGCGTTGTTGAGGTCGCCAACGCTCTCGAAGTGACGTCCAAGATCCTCGTTGCCCATCTGGAGCGGTGTTAGCATCCATTCCTGTTAAAAGGTTTCGCTGTCAGCAACGAACCCGAATGCTCTCTTTGATGAGGTTCATCTTATAACCCTTCAGCTCGCTTTCGAGATCGTGGGTCTTGGCCTTGTTGGCTCTCTCCGTGTTTTCGACCCATTCATTGTCGAAAACGGCCTCGGGCTCAGAAGGAGCGGCGACACGAATGCAGTCCCAGGCATCGCGGTACCTCTGGACATCTTGGCCTTGCTTGGCTTCGACGACTGCAGCTTTCAGGGCGTCGACACACAACGGCACACAAGTCCGGCCGATGAGATAGAGTCGTTCAAAGCGGGTACGACCTGCGGCAGGAGTGAGAACAGATCCCCTGAAGGCGGCGGAGCCTTGGCAGGCGGGGGGAGGAGGGCGGAGGCGCGGAGGGAGGCTGAGGGCAGCGAGGCGCAGTCCACGAGGAACAAGGTTGAGACGGGGGTGTGAAAAAGAACGTGCGTACCTGAGTAGTTCTGGATGTACAGATCTAGATCAAGCTTGGGAGTATCTGACAGGAGTTAGCAGGCCACGCGTCTTGGCATCGGCTTCCTATTTGAGACGGATGAACAGTCCTGGCTCGGTGAGGTAGGTAGGGCACGGTGAGGGCGAGGGGAGTAGTGAAGTTCTCGGGCGTCGACGACAGGTTGGGACGACACGCAAGTGAACGAACGCACCTCTGACAATGACACCTCCCTGGCTGTCCATGTCGGAGAAGAATGCCAGGAGGGCGTTGGAGGAGGAGTTGGCGTTAGCGGCAGCCATACTGGAAATTGTGGTAATCGTATCAGGTTGCTGGACTAGTAGATCGTAGGACCAACGGCGGGCTCCGCTGAGATGTTGCTCAAATGATAGTTAGCAGGGAGCCGGACGAAACGGGCGGCACGGGGAACGCCAGGGACACCCGGTAGGACGACGGGTGACAAGGCTGGCCGAGAAGGGTGATGGCAACGGTTGCCGTTGAGCAGCAGCAGCAGCAGGAGCAGCAACAACAAGCACGACAGCGAGACTGGCGCCGACAAGCAGGGGTGAGGCAGGTGCGGCGGCCGAAGGCACCGATAGTGCTTTCGCAGGCTAGAGTTGGACTGAAAGGGGGTGGTGGGTGGTGGTGCGCAGGTGTGCTGATGCCGTGGTGCGAGAGTGGATGGATGGTGGATGGGGTGGTGGGAAAGCGTGCAAGATTGGAATGAGGGGCTCGATTGTCTCGTTTGCAGGGTCGAGTTGGAGAAATGGATTGGAGTCAGTGGCCACCAAAGGTACGGAACAGGGACCGTGGCGTTTGGTAAGGTTGAGGGGGGGTTCGGGCAGGCGAGGCGCAGAAGCTCGACAAGGTACAAGCAAGATGGAAGCTCGGAGGAAAGCGGAAGACCTGGCCTCACTCACCTGGTGTGCTAGAGTTTTGTCTTCGAGAGAATGACGGGCTCTGCGTATCGCGAATCGTCAACGTAAGAGATGGGCGTGACGAGGACTGCGAGAATAGGCGGATGATGTGCTGTGATGGCACCGCTGACAACTGTAGAGAGGGAGGGGCTACGGCGTATTAGCAGCTGAGCTCTGACAGGATAACACCTAGGCAGGCACCAGCGACGAATGGAAATGAGGGGCCAAAAAAGACCGATTATCTAAGCAAGGCATCTGCGGGGTAATTGAATAAAACGGGGAGGGATGACATGAATGGACAGAGGTCACTCACTCACTCATTGCCTGAGGTACGAAGAGCGGTAATTACCTCACATCTATCGTTTCTCAACCCCAATGCTCCTCCTCTGCAATGTCTGCCTACGTGTTATGAGTCTCTCTCTTTCTCCCTCATCAGACGTCCCGTGCCAGCGCAAAGTGGTGCTGGTCGGTGCTGCACCTGTAACGTAGCAGGCAGAAGCGACAAGAGGATGCGAGACTGGGGGCCGTCAAAAATGACAACGGCGATCTATTGCGTATCTCGGTGAAGATGATTGGCAACCAGACGCGGCAGTCCGTCGATCTCCAGGAATAAGGTGCCTGGACATGGTCTTGGCGATGAGGCGTATCTCTCCGTCATCTACACCAGGTATAGGTATCCATCTACCTTGCCCTGCTGCCTTGGTACTTTTCGTCTTTCTTTTCGGGGGCCAGGAATCCCACGCACTATTACGGCCCAGCTCTATCCTGGGTGACCTATTTATCTATGCCTCATGGTGCGCAGCTTCGACGATTTCAGTCGAGTAAGCTGTTGCAAGTTGCAACATCATACGCAACACGACTGTAGAGTTATTTACCCAGCATCAACCGGGAACCCGAAAAAGGCTGGGCTCGCCCTGTACTGTCTCCTGCTTCATTCAGATGGCACAGTAGGTGACCTGCGGAAGCGGGTGCCGCCCTGCTCTCGCTCGCACCCCTGGCCTGTTCGTGCACTGATTTGTTTGATGAACGAGGAGGACAGGCTCAGCTGGTGATGGGCAAGCGATGCAGCATCGGCGCTGGATCAGGGCGCCGCTACTACTCAGGCCAGGGCAGGGGGACTCGGCCAGGATTCCCCTAGGATGGGACTGTAATGGGACCAAAGCGAAGCTCTACGCTCTACATTGGCCAAGGAGATACGGGATTACGGATGCTAGACGCAACTTTGTTCTTGTTGTTGCTGCGTATCCGTATTGCGCTAGGTGGGCAATCCATAAAAGAATTTTTAGGTAAAATAGATTGAAAATGCGCCAGTAATACTAACGACCAGCAAACAGGGAAGAGCCGGCCCCAGGTCCTCGCTCAGGTACGTGCCCAATCTGACAGTTAACTTGCCTCGTTACTTTACTTTGGAGACTTTCAGACACCAACGAGTGCGGCAGTTGACCGAGATCACAACATGCCAAAAAGCTAAAAAGACGGGCTGCAAAGTCGGTGCGCTCCTAGTCCTGAGTCCCGAGTCCTGGGCGATGCGCTGTGCGCCCTTGGCGAGTTACCCTACGACGCCTTGGCTTGCACGTCTTACGCGGTCAAATTCCATGGCAGCAGCACATTGGGCACATTCACATACTATACAGTAGGTAATGTAGGTATGTAATATCCGCAGGTATTAGTACCTATTCGTACCTTCTTTACCTTGGGCACAGGGCATGAGGAGTGGTCTGCACTAATGCGAACGCCCTGCGACGATGCGCGCCATATGCCGATGGAAGGGCCTGGGGGGGGGGGGGGGGGGGGGGGGGGGGGGGGGGGGTCGAAGAGGATCCCTGCCGGGCCGTCTCAGATTCAGCTCGAGTTTCCGCGTATGATTTTGCTGGCGATAGGCTTGGTTTGCTGCCCCCCTCAAAGATATTGCGTTCGGGAAAAGGTTGCTTGACCGAGGGGCTCGGTTTCGATGGGAGTTTGCGAGTCTTTGGCCAGGTCAGGGTTGGGGAGCGATTGACAAAATGCGCAGATGAAGAGGTAAATAGCGCTCGCTGCTGGCTGTTGGAGTTTCAGATAGCCAAGTATTCCCGCCGCTCCAGGTAGGGCTAGCGGGCGCTGTCGCTAGGTAAGGTAGGTGGACTGTCGCGCGTCGGGTTGCTCAGTAATAGGTGCCGTGAGGTCACTGAGGTGTACCGTGTGAAAGACGGGCCTAGGTAGGCAGGTGCAGCGTCCACCTCAGTGAAGGCCCCTGCTTCAGGTGATCTTTGAGCGGTCTGTGGCCCTAGCGGTGTCCCCTCTCCACCCGACACTGCGGACACCAGACAGACGCACCAGCACCAGCACCAGCACCAGCACCAGACTCAATTCAATGTGGTTCAACCCAGCACAACTGAGTGGCCCGGGTGCATCTGCACTAGGTAGGTAGTAGGCAGGTATGTAGTAGTGTAAAGAGCTTCCTTACACTAGATGCCTCTCGACCCCTTGTCCACCCCCTCAGGTTGAGGATTGCAGATTAGAAGTGGACATGCCTACCTGGTGGTACTTGTAAGCCAGGTAGGTACTCAGGGCACATCAGAAGAGTAAAGATACGTACCTCGTGACTTTAAGCGACGGTCAGCGCACTGTACCCGCCGGTACCCCCGATACAGTGCCAGCAATCGCAGCCCTGCTAGTGGCTGACACATGCATTGAGTCTTTTGCTTTCTTTCAATCGTTTTTTTCTTTCCTTGCGGAAATAACGAAGGCGGGCGAGGGCGAAGGCTCTGGAGGAGGACGAGGAGGAGGGGGGAGGCCAACGTGGCCGGTTGTTTCCTTGATTTTCTGGCAGACACCCAGACACACTCGGCGGAGTGGGTGGTCCGCAGGCAGAACAAGCCCAGTCGTTTTGGGGGAGTTTTGCGAGCAAAAAACAACGGGAAAAAACGCCAAATTCGCAGCATCAGCAGTTCCTCCGATATCTCATCTGAGGCTCTACAGAAATCGATGGATGTTGTCAAGACAAGCGCAAGCGCGAAGGGGCGGGGTGGAAGTCTTGGCAAAGAGGGAAATCGAGCGTGCCAAGACTCCAAGACCAGGAAGCTCTTGCGTTTTCTGCCCCCCTCCGCTCTTGGGCTGACGCGGTGGTGGGAGTGGGAGTGGGCAGTGGGTGGAGAGAGGGGACGACGAGTCGCGGCTTTGGCGTTGCCGTTGGTCGGTGCAGTTGGTCACTGGTCACTGGTCACAGCACCCGCCTGAGCACGCACCTGCTGCACCTGCACCTTCCCTTGCCAGCGGTCTTGCCTACCTAGGTACCTACCTAGCCTACCTAACCTGCCCTGCACCTGCTGCCTGTAGTACCTACCTAGGTAGTCGGGTAGCGGGTGGTGCTGCCCAGGTGGTGGTGATGGTGGTGGTCCGTTCACCCACAGCTAGACGCCATGGAACCCGTCACCGCCCAGCCCACCTACCTGGCCCAGTGAACCTAGAGGGGTCTGGGTAGGTACATGGGTGCCTAGCGTAGTGTACCTGCCTACCTAGTAAGGCGCGTTAGCGACCACAAGGGAAGGCAAGCGCCTGCCCCGAGTGTGACCCGCGGCCCGGGTGATGTGCGGTGTGAGGCGTCCTCCTCCTCCTCCTCCTCCTTCTCCTCTTCTCCCGCGAAAAGAGAAAATTTACCGCGACACCACGCACCAAGACCCGAACCCCAATGACGGATGCCAAGACTTCACAACCTCAGTTTCCTCAGCCCTGGGCCCTGTTCTCCCGTAGGGCGGTCCATTTTGACAACGTCCCGTCAACCATGCGACGGTAATCCACCGCGCGAAGGCTTTTCGAATGTTCCATGCGTCTTCTATTCCCACCAGCCTTGCAGGGAGGGGGGAAATCTCACGATGCCATGCCAGATGCTGCATCCGCTGCGAGCCAAGATTGTTCTGAGAGAGAGGGAGACAGAGAGAGGAGGGGGGGTCCATCTCTGAATGCCTGCGATAAACCGCCCCAGTGCCACTCGCTCGCTCACACACGCACATGCTACATACATATGCGTTCTCACATCACACACCGGATGGGGATGGGAGAGATAGGAGGCCTGGCGAGGCGAGACTTCCCTTCCCGCCCACACCGTCGCCCACATCAGAGGGGCCATCGGGCGGGCTGTCGTCGTCGTCCTTTTTCTTGTCCTGCACCATGGCCCTTGGCTGGTGGCGCCTCCCGCCCCCTTGGCCGGACTCCTGGTCCCTACCGAGACCAATTGCCTGGCCAGTCACTGCAGGTTATCTGGCCTTACGGATGCCCTCCCCGGTATTCCTCGTCTGAGGTGTCCCTCAATTCTCTCCACCATGGCGACACGAACGGCAAACAGCGCATTGGACCCTCGATCCCATCCTCGGAGCAACTCTTGCGCCTTTTCGATGGTCGGTGGCCGAGAAAGAGGGCAAGGATCAGAAGAGGGGGAAGAAAGGCAATCGCAGGAGCTGCAGCAGAGACTCGAGAGACATTTGTTGACGATGACAGGCAAGCCCTTCTCATGCCATGTTTGGGATGTACCGATGGACAGAGGGGGCCACGGGCGGACGCGGGTCCAGGCTCTTCAGCAGCATCACAGACCGTTTGAGCCAGCAGGCCCCGTCCTTACAATTTGGAAACTGGCACCACGCCAGTGCCAAAGTGAAATGCGTTAGCTCCGCAAGCTCAACTCGGCCATCACAGAAACGATCTGGCGCCGGTTATCTTGTCTCTCCTTCGGAACCGAAGCTTTTACTCGAGGACCTGGTGTGGCATGGGAAATGTCTCCCTCATACAACGGCGCCGTGTCATTATGGGGAATTACATCTCCGTTGGCCATCTCTCCTTTGTTCTTGTGGTGGTTATTCCCTCTTTCTTTTTTTGCCTTTTCGCTCAACTGATTGCAGCTGGAACTGCCTTGCATTAGGGACGGCCCCCCCTCCCCCTTGTCGACAGCCAAACGGGGATGTCCTGGAACGCAACTCCGATCCAATTGGATCCCCCGTGTTCGGAGGGGTCTCGTGCATAACAGGTGCCGCGGGAAAGTCAGCGTCGACTCTTTTGAGGCCCTGAAATGACTTTGCGTTGTATTTTGTCCCCGTTGTCCCTGGAGGCGCGCTGACCTGAGAGGCGCCACCGGCGTAGGGCAAGACAAAGAGACGTGTCGCTATTCCTGGAATTCCTTGGACTTGCCGTCTGGCGCTCGCTCGCGATGGAGGCAGCCGGACAAGGCCGGTCGGGTGCAAGTTTCCGTGGCGGGCTCATACAGATCGAGTTGAGCATCTGTACCTATGACTTCCAATGGGTGCGCGACACCACGTTGCCATGCGGTAAGGTACCGAATGGCGTGTGGTTCAGGCCTGTGGTTGGCTTCGAGCAAGATTCGCCAAAGACACAAACATCAGAAAAGGGTAAAGAGGCATACGTACCCCCGGCTCCACCATGCATACAAACGCATGCACGAACATTGTCGGCGCCGCATGTTGTCAATCCACACGACGCCAGTCACTGGCACTGCATACCGCCGTCTTGAAAGCGATGACTGAGTGATGGCTCAACACTGACATAACATGGACTCGACCGATGGACACTTGTTGAACTGGGGTTTTTTGTGGCTAGCAGGGCAGGGGGTTTCGCTGCCCGTTCTGCAATTAATCCAAAAGTCGAAATCACACGCTCCGAAAAAGTCTCCTCGGTCGAGCAACATCGGCTTACAAGCCTGTTCCCGAAAAAACTCCGCTTTTCGCTCATCCCTTCCCACCAGTCGAATCAGCCGGGGGTCCTAGGGTTGGCTGTTGGGTTTTCGCTACAGTGCTCGACTCGCTCGTCTGGCCGCTATTATTCATCCCATGACAGAAGGGATTATTACTCGCAAGCAGACATACCGTCCGACGTCTGAGGGCGAAAGCGAGGGCAAGCAAGCAAGCAAGGTCGTCGAGGTGGACGTTGCGCAATTGATCAATCAGATCGCCAGCCTCTTACACACGCCGGACAGCCACCAGAAACATCGTCACACCCCTCGAAAGCCAACCCAAGATGCGGACGGCTCTAACCGCGGTCCACGTACCACAGACGCCTCCCAGAGTCCGGCAGATTGACCTTCGTCTCTGGCTCTGCCTCCGCCCGTGCTCGTGCTCACAATACGGATACACGTAGTGTATAGTGCAGTACCTTTCATTGGGGTAATAGGTAATGGTGAGTGTACTGTGTCTGTGCCAACCTCCATACTTACCTAGTTACGGATGGATGGATACCTTACCTACAGGCTTACACCAACCAAGTCAGGACCTCAGCAGGTCTACCGTCTCGCGCTCTCGCGTTTGCACCGTTTATCGGCGCACTTGCAAAAGAACCCTTACGCCCCCAAAGCCGGCTAGTTTAACTAGAGATTGCCTAGCTCGAGTTCTCAAGATAGAAGCTCTAGCAGCTCCGATCTCGTCATTGTCCTGACGCCCTCCACTCGGGCTGACGCTTTTAACCCGGAAACAAGCATGTCCCCTCGAGCCCGGAGCTCAAATCACCTCCGACGACCGAGCCGGACTAAGAGTCGTTCCATTTCTCTCTTTGCCTACCTACCTACAGTAACCTACCCAAACCCACGAAGGCCATTCCATTCCGGCTTATCCCAGCCTCGCCTCGCCTTCTGTATCTGCAGCGAGGGGCTGTCAGGACTCTGGACGGTGACCCCCCCCCGTTCTCGCCAAAGCTAGATTGCTAGAATGCCCCAAGCACAGGCAGTTGTCAACCCCCCCGTCGCTTGCGAGCTTCTTCTTCGTCCGTTTTTGTTTTGTCTTGGCATCGGGGTGTGCGTGCAGGCGACACACGATCCCCGTTCCTCCCTCCCACTCCTCCCAGCGGAACAATACATCGTCCACTACCTTACGTACATGCGACGTGCAGACTTACAGACGGACGAAAGGCGTACAGACGACATACATGCCAGCGACGCTGCCGATACGATACGGGGTTCCCCCCTCCCAAATCAGTCACCACTTTGCAGGCTTGCAATAGTAGTCTCTCTGCGCCATCTGTCACAGACCAATGACTCCTGTGCACCTCTCACCGCGGTCGCCTCGACCGAGCTTTCACCACCCTACCCTCCATTTTCCCTGCAAGACGCCCCCCCTCCCGGTCCCTCCTTCGGCGGGCCCTTTCTTCTGTTGCTTGCCGGGGGAGGAAGTACGTACACTACCTAGTAGTAGTGTACATGACATGCCATTTTGCTCCGTACACTACGTACCTCTCTCTCTACACCACAGTCTACACTACGCCCAAGAACCCAAGAACCTAGTCATATTACAGATCGAGAGAAGCGAAGTGTAGTGTACAGAGCTATTGGGGTGGGGAAGTATGTACACTACACTACGCTACCGCCTTGCTCGCTATCGCGCTTCCCCAAGGGCATGAACGCCACGCCACGGCCAGTCGCCTTCGCCCTTGTTCATCTTTGGCTTGTTCAGTGTACACTTGACTCCCAGCGCCCCTGTTTCTGGTTTCCAGCAAGTAGCATGCGTACCGTACCTAGGTATTTATCGCATTGCATTGTGTTGTTGTACTCTTTCTTGTAGTGTGGTGTCAAGTGTACACTACTCGGGCTGGACCTCGCCTTTCGCTATTACTACACGACTAATTACTCTCTTACGCACTTTCACGCTCTCTCGCTCGCTCACTGACGGATGGCCTTGGTCCCCAGTACCGATCTCTATCGCCTTGTCGTCTTAGCTTCCCCATTCTCCTTCGCGACGGTTTCGTATTGTCCCCGTTCCCTCTTGTCCCTATCCGCTACCTACCCTACCCTACCGCTGGTGACCCAGCCAGCAGCACCACACACACACACACACTCACACGCCCCCCATATCCGCTCATGGCCCAGGGTATTACTGCAAGCTGCCAGTGGTAACTGGCTTACAGGGCCCTGTCCCCTCCCCTCCCCCTCCCCCTACCCCCCCCCCCCCCCCCCCCCCCCCCCCCCCCCCCCCCCCCTTTCCCGCTGCCGCCAGATCGTGTTCTGTGTGTTGCAGTCAGTCCCAGTAGCGCGGCGACCACACCGTGCGGGAAGGAATTCTCCATACCCTCGAGTCGTGTACTCTCTTGTCTCAACCAACCCCGGCCGAGACGCTACCTACCGCTACGTAATCCATCTCGCGCTCAGCTTCCGCGCGACTTACACACACACACTCACACACACTCTCTCTCATTCATCAGTCAGTCTGGCTGGCTCTCACTTCTTGTTGCGCTGCACCGCACCGCAATGCACCCGCACCCTGCTCGGCCTTAAACAAGGGGTCATCCACCCCCCCAGCTACCCAGGCGAGCCAGCAACGAGGCAAAAGATCCCCCGGCTCCCCTCTGGTCTCCCGTTTTGTTTAAACTTATCTTCCTTCTATCCCCCGCGAAGTCTTGGCACACGTTTCGTTCTTCTTCAAATGTTCAAGACTGGTCACTCCAAAAGCCGTTCCTAGCAATTGGGTTGGCTCGTCGGACAACTACCCTTGCACACACGAATATGCAAAGAGCTCATCCACCATAAACGACTGCACTTACACCGAGAACCGTGAGCTCGATCGAGCCATCGCCGCGACCACTTCTACAACCACCACCACCAACAACAACAACACCACACCAATACCAACACCAGCCTTGACTCCTGATCCCCAAGTTCTTGGCTCGGCGCTTTGGGCGTTCTGCTCTGCTACAGCATGAGTCCTCCACCGCGCCCCGTCAAGACTGACAACAACTCTCCTCCGGATTCGCAAGCCTCTGGCGTCTCTCCCAGCATGTCTGACAACGAGTCTGCGGCGGCGACCGGCTGGCCCGTCAAGGAGCCTCCTTCTCCCAGCGGCAGCCATTCTGGCTCCGACCTGGACGAGAAGGCACAGCCGGGCGATGCTCCCAACGCGCCTGTTCAGAAGCGCAGGCGTGTAACCCGCGCCTGCGACGAGTGCAGACGCAAGAAAATCAAGTGTGATGGCAAGCAGCCATGCACCCATTGCTCCGTTTACAGCTACGGTTCGTAATTCCTGAATTCCTCGGACACGCCTTGATTGTTATTGTTGTTGCTGACACCTCCCAAGAGTGCACGTATGACAAGCCCTCAAACCGGCGGAGAAACCCTGCTCCTCAGTACATCGAGGCACTGGAAAGCCGCCTGCAGCGTGCCGAGACTCTCTTGCGCAAATTCATGCCAGATGTTGACTTGGCCGATCCCACACTGGACCCGGCCGTTCAGCAGGAGTTCCGCAACAGGGAGCACGCCCGAGCCCAGACGACCAAGTTGAGGCACGACCCGTTCATGGCTCCTGGGAAGGAGGACGCCCAGCTCTTGTCCATGATTGAGTCTATCGGACAGCTGGACTTGGACGACAAGGGCGGCTGGGACTTCCACGGGGTATCCTCGGGTGCCGTCTTCTTGCGCCGCATGAAGGAGCACTTCCGGGGCCTGATGGGACCTCCGTCCAAAGTACCGTTCCTCCCACGACCGGAGCGGCCTGCCGGTCTGATGAACCTGGACTCGCCAGCATCGGCCGCGAGCTCCCCCTTCGACTCGACCATGTCTACTGCTCCTGATCTCCCTCCGAAGGACGTTGCCAGGAAGCTCTGCTACTATTCCCTCAACTGCGCCACCTGTTTGATCCGGGTGGTCCACGTTCCCACCTTTTACGAAATGCTTGATCGAATTTACGAAAAGTCTTATGATGAATACAACAAAGAGGAACACAAGTTCCTGGGCCTCTTATTTGCGGTCATGGCCCTTGGTTGCATGTACGCTAACTTGGACGAGACCGCGCCTGCCGTGGCGTACAAGGAGTCGGCGGAGGAAGGGTACGTCAAAAACACTTGAAAGGTTTTTTGGTGTTGGGCGTTTGCTGACCTTGCATCCAGAATGAAATACTACGACACCGCCAGGCGAATCCTGCAAGACATCACGGAGTGCCGTGACCTGACGTCGCTGCAAGCCCTGCTCTTTATGATTCTGTTCCTGCAAGCAACCTCGAACCTGAGTGGATGTTATGCGTTCGTGGGCATTGCTCTCAGATCGGCCCTGCGCATGGGTCTGCATAGGTTCTTGAAGCATGAGCAGATTTCCATCATCGAGCAGGAGGTTAGGAAGCGAGTGTTTTGGGTTATCCGTCAGATGGATATCTACGTGTCCGCCATGCTCGGGTTCCCGTTGTTGCTCAACGCGGACGACATCGACCAACCCTACCCCACCGAAATCGACGACGAGTACATCACCAAGGACGGCATTCTCACACCGCCCCCCGGAAGCTACTCGTTCTTCGAGGCCTTCAACGCGCACACTCGCCTGATGGAGATCCTGGCCAAGATCCTCAAGTACGTCTACCCCCTCAAGGGGCTTGGCCAGAGCGTCATGAAAGGAGACAAGCCGGGAGCGACCTACTTGATCAGCTACGCCAGCATCAAGCGTATCGAGACGGAGCTGCAAGAGTGGTTCGAGGTGCTGCCTGCTCAGTGGCGGCCCAGCCCCGAGGGATCTGTCGAGGTGATTCGGTAAGTCAACAAGCACCCCGAACGAAACGTGGAGGGCCGAATTATAGACATGCGGGAAGCTAACATACGATCCAGCGTCCGCCACCTGCTCAGATTTGCCTACGCTCATGTGCAACTCGTCCTTTACCGACCATTCCTGCACTACGTGTCGCCTCGACTGAGCATGGACAAGAACATCGACGAACTGTCTTATGCCTGCGCAGCAGCTGGCATCAGCGTTTCGCGGAACATCGTCCACATCGGCATCGAAATCCGTAAGCAAAACGTTCTTGCTGGGCCCTACTGGTTTATGCTCTTTACCGAGTTCTTTGCCATTCTTTCCCTCGTCTTTTACGCCATCGAGAACCCGGAGAAGCCCGGCTCGGCAGAGGTGTTGGAGGATGCCATTGCAGGCAGAGACATGGTTGCAAAGCTGCAGAACAAGAGCCAAGCCGCCGACAGGGTGACGGATGCACTGAACGTAAGTCTCTTACCCCAAAGGATTTCTTGGCAACACAGACTAATGTAGGCAGGTCTTGTTCGAACAATTGCCCGAGAGGCTCCGGCAGGCCAAGGCTCAGCCGATCCCGACGAAGAAGCGATCGGCACCTGGGCCAAAGGCAAGCTCGATGCCTGTCCACGGCCACCCGGCCCTGCATCCGGGTCTCACTCAGCGCCGATCCGAAGAACTCAGCCGGTCGCCGAGCGTTTCCATGGCCCCCGGACGCATGTCACAGGCGCCGGTCCGCGGCTCCTTCGACGGTGTACCCATTACCGACGCGGCGTACCAGGACCCGTCCCTGGCGATGCAGGACTTGCTGGGCATGGACATGTCGTCTCGGGCAACTCCGGACTCGGTGAGCACGACGGCGAGCTCGAACCAGCGGCCACAGGGGTTCCCGCCTCCGCACGTCAGCAGTGGCAACATAAACCACCACATCAGCAAGCTCGACTCGCTGATGTTCCCGTCGGAGGATCCGTTTGCCTACCCCAACCAACCGATGATGGAACTGGGATACCAGAAGGGACCCGGGCCGAACGTCAGCGGCCCGCCGGATACGTCCTCTTTTATGATGCCCGGTGCATTCGACGAAATCGACACTCAACTTCTCGGCCAGTCCCCCGCCTACTTCCTGCAAGGACAAGGGCAGCAACAACACCACCAGCCCGGGTTCGACATGTCCAACATGTACCAGCACTCTAGCTACGGCAGCATGCCCGACGCGGCGAGGCTCGAGCACGCCCGCCGGGCACACATGCATCAGCAGCAGCAGCGACCCGGGGATCTGGACAGGATGTTTGCCGAGTCCAACTACCAAGGCAACTGGGCGGCAGGGTTGCTCAGGAACGGATACCAGGGCCTCTAGGCACAGTTCGCTTCAAATGATACCCAACATTACTTTGGAGCCCTGCAAGTTCAGGGTGCGATTATTTCAAAACGGAGGCTTTTCTTTTTTTTCGGCAGAGGGAGAAAAGAAGGGGGTTATATCGGATCCCAGGCGTTGCGGTCTATTGGACAAAACCTGTCAAACAAAGCTCGGTTGCATGGCACGGGGAGCATTTCGATTACGCGACGGCCTATGGACGAGACAAGACGGCTCGGTGGGCACAAGCTGTGCCCAGCGAGTCCCATGATGGCGACATCACCAACGAGCCGCCATCGTGCGGTATAACGACGACACACACACACACACACACACACACACACACACATGGACGAATGGAGGGGCCGTAGCGAGTCCATTCGTTCCGATGGACTCAACGAACGCGGCGTGGCTGTATGTACTATAGTAGTAGCCACAGAGAAGCTATCATTCAATTGGATAGTATAGACATATCTGTATCACCATCCATTGACCACCTAGAAGGAGACGTCTGACCCATTGAGGCCGGGACCAGGGGGTTATGGTTGGGTGACGGGGGTGCGTCAATTCAGGCCGAACAAAAGTGCTTCAGTGACCACGGTGGTAGACACCCACTTGCAACACAAACGACCCGACCACCCCCTCCAAGGTGCAGCCGCCATCGAATGGAGTGCAGGGCGCCGCCGCGCATTGCATCGCATTGCAGCGCGGCGCATCATGGATGCAGTACCAAGGCGACCCTGTCTTCCTATCTGTGTAGAGCAGAGTCGCGGGGCCGAGGTAGCGTAAGAATACTAATCGCACACTATCCGAAGTACCTACGGATACACTTCCTCCCTAGTAGTATCCGTACCGAGGTTTCCCCAACCAGGTTTCCTTACACTAGAGAACTTATCCAGGTACATGGGGCCGGCCATTCAGCCTGGAAGTGGAGAGTGGAGAGTGGAGAGGGGGGAAGAGGTTTTACGCGCGGTATATCGGTAAGGCATGGCGCGATGGAGCTTGGCTTTTTTGGACGGGCAGTTTGGGGGCGGCATTGACTCCGTAAGGTAGGTAGCTACCTACGCGAGGTACTTGGTACCTATACCATGCAGGTAAGGTGAATGTGAAGTTAGAGCCAGGGGAAAAGTGGGAGGTTATGCGGGATTCAGGCAAACGAACGACGGGGCCGATGCGAGAGGGAAAGTACATTACATATCAGAGTCAGTTGGCATTTCTTCCAGCATGGATACGGAAGACGTTGGCGACGGCGTCTGCACCTTCCACGACGAGAACCGGCCCGCCCCAGGAACAGGATAGTCCGCACCGTTTTGTTGCATCTCTGTCCCTACGGCGTTGTCCCCGGACGACACGGTGAAACCGGGGGTATGCGGTAGAAAAAAAAGAACTATCGTTTCCCAACGGTACCTCCCGCCGTTTCCCTTGTCTGTTCACATTGTTGCATTCTTCTTCGCGAGCAGCGGGGCTTCGGAAAGGAACCGGGGTGTTGACCTTTTTTTATTCCGTATTGGTACGGTACGAGGAGCGAGGTGATTGGAGCGCGGCGTTTTTTTTCTTCCCTTCGTTTTTGCGGGGCCGCCTCCGGCGCCTGGGAGTACCTACACTAGGTACCGGAGCACGAACGCTACTTGCACTAGCACCTACGACTCAAGCGACGGCGGCGGCAGGTCAGCCGGTGCGCCGCCGCCGCAACGCACCGAGGATGGATGTACCTAGGTAGTCAGCTTTTCGGTGGATATCTCCGCTTTAGTCCTTATCAAAATCCATCCAGCGGGGCGGGATTGTGTGTGGTCTTGGCCGTTTCGGCACCGAAAAATTCAATTCGAGAACGCCAGGTTTTCTTCCTTCTCTTGCAGCTTCTTTTCGATGGGGCTGGGCGATCAAAGGCCCCCATTTTAGTGTACGGTGCGGGCTCCTCTCTTCCTCCCCTGGAAGTTCTGGAAAAGTCGCGCGCCGGAGGGATTTAGAAGCAGAATCCACCGAGAATGAGATACCTGCCTCCTCTCACTGTGTTGTGAGGTATTACCTGGGTATGTATCCGTAGTTGGTAGGGGTAGCATACCGAGTGAGAGAAGGCAGTTCGTGACGAGACCCCCCCGAGCCTCATGTTGGACTGCCTTGCACCTATCAAAGGCTAATCGTTTGTCACACGCTACTGCGACCTCGGGTAGTATCTAGTATCTACCTTCACAGGTATCCGTTAGAAGCTTACGCAAAACCGCCCGCTTGCCTTCGACGCCAGCACCACTTTTTTCCTGCGTCTCCTGCCAACCCGGACCATCGCCCTCCATGCTCCTGCTCCTCCTCCTCCTCCGTCGTTCCCGTGATCCCCGAGCGAGCCAGTGAAGCGCCGTCTCGACCCCGTACCCTTTCGGAGGCACCGAAGAGCGGAACCTTGCGCCAACGCAGCAGGACGGGGCCCCGGGCCACCGTCCACCACACACGGTACACCATCGTCACCCGCCCGCGCGCGCGCGCGCGTGTGCCGTCACCGCATCCCACAGATCTGGGCTCGCACCGGATCCGCGGTCGCTGAGCAGCAGCAGCAGCTAGCAAGCAGTGTTCGCCCGGGCGTGCCCCTCCTCCGACTGGACTAGTGTAGGCACCCGTTCTCTATTGAGGTATTCGAGGATTCGCCCCTCCATGACGGAGAATCTCGCTCACGTCACTGGTTGTTGTCGTTGCTATTGAACCTGCCGTTGCTGTTGCTGTTGCTGTTACCCGATTCGGCCTACACCCTCATTCCCTGGTCCATCCCCCCAATCGCAAGGAGCCCCCCAGGTTTTCCCGGCAAATACAGAAGGTACGCCTACCCAACTGGGGGTACCTAGGTAGTTGCCCACCTGCCCAGGCCAGGAACACCGTCGTCGTCGTGGGTTTCCGCTGCCCGCTGCGGCGGTTGCCCGAGGAAAGTCTTGGTGCGCTCTTGGCTCCTTCTCGGTCGCAGAAAGCCCGCAACGCCACGTAAACGCCACCCCCATCCGCGCCGCAAGCCGCACCGCGATTGGGCTGATGGAGAGAGGTGTGCCGCCCCGGGGGACCGCCAGCGCCGCAGGTAACATTGCATCCCCCCCCAAAACTTAACCTTGTACCTTACCCTCTCACTCTCTCCATCGCATCGCGGGGACAAGAAAAAGAGCCGCCAGAAGTCGTCGTCAGACCGCCTCACCGGACCAACCGCCGTTCGTCGCCGCCCGCCGCCCACGGTACTACCAACTCCGTTTTACACCGCGCATATACACTATCCCCCCCCTTGCTGCCGTGGTCGAACGACGGGCCCTGCATATACCAACGCACGGGACACATATCCAACTACCGCCTGTCATCACTCGCGAGACCAGCTAAGCACCATGACAATGGAGAGCGCTATTGATCACGATCTCGTCGTGGTGGATGAGTTTGACGCCCTGTAGGTGGAGAAAGCATTGCGCGTTCACTTCTATCTTTTTCTGTGGGCGGCCGGTCCGCCTGCCTTGGCGATGAGGCGATCGAGACGGCCCTTCCGAGCCCAGCAAAAAAACAAGTTGTTTGCCTCACGCCCCCTCCAGCCCCTCCTCCCCTTCCGTCTCGTCTTCCGTTGTGTCATTACACCGAACCTGGGTTCTTGATTGCTGATCTGAGTGCTGTGGTCTTTCCTCTCGGTAAAGGTCCATTGAGGTGAAGACTTCGTCTTGGCCGTCCGTCTTGGACGAGCCCGTCAGCTCCGTTAGCTCTGTCGCGCCGATCCCGGCCAAGTATCCCGGTATGCATTGTTCGCGTTTGTCAGTCCGAGAAGCGTGGCCGCTAGCGCTGTCATGCCGTGTGTGAAGCTGTTACTCTATGTGAGCCTCTTAGAGGACCCGTGATATCACGACCCCATGTGTCGCCGTCGATGTGTTTGAGATTGGTCTTGTCGGGGTGCTAACTGGTGAGAAGCCAAACTCCACGCCAAAAAGGTTGCCGACGAGCTCAGAGTCCGTGATGGCCTCATCTTCTTGCCCGGCGAGCCGAGTCGCAGCTATGAGGACTCGGACATGGGGCCGACCTTCAGACAACGGCGGTAGTACGTGATGATCACAAATGGCCACCTTCGGTGTTGGCGACGTTGACCAATTCCCACCAGCTTCTACTATCTCAGCGGTGCAAACTTCGCCGACTGCGCCGTGACCTACGAAATCGGTGCGCAGCGCCTGATTCTCTGGATTCCATATGTTGAGCCGCGCCAGGTCCTCTGGTTCGGCCGCACCCCGGGCATCGCCGAGTGCTTGAAGCAGTTCGACGTGGACGAGGTCCGCTACACCACCCAGCTCAGCAAGTTCCTGTACCGCCACCTCACGCCCGGCTCAACGCTGTATGTCCTCCATCCCGACCAGGTGCCCCTCTCGGGCGAGTTCCTGCGGGAGATGGCCGACGTCCGCGTCGACCTGTCTTCGCTGCAGCCCGCCGTCGACCAGGCCCGCGTCATCAAGACCGACTACGAGGTCGCCATGATCCGCAAGGCCGCCGCCGTCTCGGCCGCCGCGCACCGCCGCGTCGCGGAGCGCCTGCTCAGGCTCGAGAACGAGTCCGAGATCGAGGCCATCTTCCAGGCCTCGTGCACCACAGCCGGCGCCCGGGAGCAGTCGTACGCCATCATCGCCGGCAGCGGCAGGAACGCCGGCACGCTGCACTACGACGCCAACAACGAGCCGCTCGAGGGCCGCGACGTCGTCGTCTTCGACGCCGGGTGCGAGTGGAACTGCTACGCGAGCGACATCACCCGCACGCTGCCCATCCCGGGCCGCTTCTCGGACGAGGCGCGCGCCGTGCACGAGATCGTGAAGCAGATGCAGGACGAGTGCATCGGCATGATCCGCCCGGGGACCATCTTCTTCGACCTGCACATCCACGCCAGCCGCGTCGCGCAGCAGGGCCTGATGGAGCTCGGCGTGCTGAGGGGCGGATGGGACGAGCTGTGGGAGGCCGGCACGGTGGCCGCCTTCTTCCCGCACGGGCTGGGCCACCACGTCGGGCTCGAGGTCCACGACGTCGCCGGGCGCACCAGGCTGCTCCTGAAGAAGGTCCTGGACGGCGACCGCGTCGGGAAGAGGGAGGTCATCACGCCCGAGATCCTGGCCGCCATGGGCCGGACCCCGGTCAGGGCTCCCGAAACTGTTCACGGCAGCACAGTGCCGCCGCCCTACAAGGGACGGCAGCAGCTGATGCCCAACATGATTGTGACGGTCGAGCCTGGAATGTGAGTCTGCTTCTTGTCACTGGGAACCCCCCTACCTCTTTTCTTCATACTACCTACCCTTGGAAGAATATCATCGCTGACCGCTTGCGAAACGTGAAACAGCTACTTCTGCAGGGAGTACATCGAGGGCTACTTCCTCAGCAACCCCAAGCACGCGGGCTACATCAACAAGGCCGTGCTGGAGAGGTACTACCGCGTCGGCGGCGTGCGCATCGAGGACGACATCCTCGTCACGGAGACGGGCTACGAGGACCTCTCGTCCGGCGCGCCCAAGGGCGAGGAGCTCCTGAGGGTCATCAACGGCAAGGCCTAAAAGCCCGTCGTCCGAGGCCGCGGGGAGCTCATGTTGTTGTTGCTTTTTAGTCAGCGTCTGAGCGAGACTTTTTTTCGATGTTGTGGGGTGGCTTTGTCCTTTTCGAAGATGCTTAGATGGTTGTTTTGTTTGTGGTTAGTGGGTTCCTCGTCGTGATGATAGGTAGATAATGGTATTTGAGTATTTGCACATGAATAGCTCCGGCAGGAATGGGCAGTATTGCTTCCAATGGACATTTTTTCTCACGTCACAGGGTATAAGTATGCACGTGCTACTCCTGAACGAGACCTTTGTTAGGTCCAGCCGTTCGTTCCATCCCGCGGTGAGAAATTGAATATAGGTGTGTGTGTCATGGTCACTTTGGGACAGCTCTACATATCATCGATCTGTTGATATTAGGAGAGGGGGGGGTGGGGGTGGGAACCTGTTCATGCGCGTCACTTGCTGACATCAAAGTAACGAAGGCCTGTTCCTGCGCCGATTTCCCATTTCCCGCCGAAGCCCCCAGTGCAAAGACTGATTCCATCAACGCGTCTCTCCCTCGTTCCATTGAACTAACTTATATCACTAATAGTAGTGCTTGGAGTAGCTCTGCACGATGTTCTCCTATCTGGCCGCAACAAGACCTTGGTGAGAAGATACGCTCTCCTCCCCACACCAACGACGTCTGATTATACTGAGAAACCTTGCCATAACGATTTCTACCCATAGAGATATTCGGCCCATAACGATATATTTCGCAAAAACCACCGATTTTTGTATGGGTATAACGATAAACCTCTCTATTGGCTTATACGATATAAAATCTTAAATCCAAGTAGGAAAATCGCTATGGAGAGGCCGCACAGACCATTTAGTGCCACGTATAGGGCGGAAACACCCCCGGATCATATAGCTGCCCCCCTACCACAGCCTAGTGACCCCTACTACAGCCTAACTAGCCTAGCCAGCTAATTAGAGCCGTCTACTAGCTGCCGCCCCACTTATTGACTATACCGATAACCGCTGCATAACGATAAAGAGGGCGAAAACCAAGTCGATCGTTATGGCAAGGTTTTTCAGTAGTACTAGTTGTGGACAACTTTCAAATAAAACGCCGCCCCGAACGCCGGCTGGTATCGCGCCCTCTCAACTTTTGCCCGTTCCGGCCCTTCAACCCCAAGGGAAGAAAAGAGAACGCCCTGCGTGCCCCTCCTCCCTAGCGTCTTCCGCAGAGTCGGAGGGGTATTTCGTCCGCTCATTGTCCATCGTTCGTGGTTGAACATCCTCACTCTGTGGGTCATCGGTTGAGGGGTTTCAAACCTGCTGGCTGGCTTCAAGGGTTATTCGTACACTTCCCCTGGGTTTTTTCTGCGAATGTGTGGCAGTGTGTAGTAGATAGACACTTGACAACGTGGCTGGAATCGAGTTGAAATGTTGCGTCTTTTTTGCCACCATTGATGATAGTGTTGAAAAGAAAATGGTTACAGGTGGTTGAACACCCCGAGCTAGTGACGACGGCCCGCACCAGATGGACGATATCGGCGATGCGTAGCTCACCTGTACCATCTCCCGTTAGTTGAACTCCGTGCACAGAGAGAAAGACCTGAATCCATGCAGGGAAGACTCTGGTGGGAGACCAGCGGTGCTGCAGACATATACTGGGAACGAGTAGGTGCGCATGGGTGATGGAGAGTAAAGCAACTGTATTACACTCGTCCTAGTGCGTCATATACGGTCTGGTCCTTTTCCTCTGCAGAGCACAGTTTGGCCTCCCTCTGAAAGTTTCAAGAGGAAGATAGTCTTCTTTTGCGCCTTTTTTTTCTCTAAATCATGTGTGCTCCGTTTGCCCTCGACATTACACAGCCCCGATATCCCGCTCCCTGCAATTTCACCTCTCGATCTGCGCATGTCTGCTTGTTATAGACGTTGTCACAGGTTCGATCCTCTCACTCCTTTCGTTTTCATCTTTCTGTCACAGGGGTTTAGCAAAGGTGGTAACACGTTGGAGAGCGTCATGGGACGTTGGAGACCCCAATCAGAACACTGTGAAGTCGCGATACAGTCTCGTATGCGAAATATTTGTCCGAACCAAGATGTAACCTCACTGAATGCACGCGAAAACCAGTGTCTTTGAAACTTTTTTCTTGAACTTTGGAAAAACATGTTCGATATCAGTCATCGCCGCAACTGAAGCCGCAGCTTGTCCAAACGCGGACTTGTGCTCTTTTCTCCTTTGCACGTCTGCGTTGGCCCTCTCACGTAGTGCCTAACAATCGACACCACCGCGGCATGTGGGGGCGCCGACAACATCCTCTAACACTCTAACAGCGACATAGCCTCGACAACTGGCACCGTCTCACTCTACAGCCGACGCACGTGGCTTATATACCATAACATCCCAACGCGCAATCGCGGAGCCGCTACCCCCCTCCTGCAGTTTTCATCTACAAGTACTTCTTGGGCATGGAGTTCTTCCTCCTTTTGTACAGGACGTAGCCGACGGCGAGGACGACCTGGGATCCGACGATGACGAGGATGAGCTTGCCGTGGCCGGGGGTGGCGCTGACGATGTTGGACGAGATGCTGGCGTGGTGGTCGCTCAGGTAGCCCTTGAGCGAGTGCTCCGTGTTCTTCATCTGCAGGTTCAGGTCGGTGCGCATGGCGCGGATCTCGCGCTCGAGGCCGTTGATGCGGCCCTCGAGGTCGTTGACCTTCTCGAGGCGGCGCAGCTCCTGGCGGACCGAGTCGAGGATCTGCGAGGTCTCGGCGTGGCGGTTCTCGGCCTGCTGGCCGTACTGGTTGACGGAGCTGAAGATGGTGCCGAGCTGGTGGTTCACCGACTGCAGGCGGTTGTGCAGGTCGGCGAACTGCGCCTTGGAGGAGGTGATGGTGTCGGCGTTGGCGTCGGGGATGGCGTTGAGGTCGACGGGCACGTTGTTGCTGCGCGGGTTGTTGGGCTGGCCCTGGTTGGACTTCTGCTCGTGTGCCTGCTGCTGCTGTTGCTGCTGCTGCTGTTGTTGTTGTTGTTGTTGCTGCTGCTGGCCCTGCTGGTTCGAGATGTCGGCGTTGAGAGAGTCGGACATGACGACCATCTTGAAGATCTCAAACGAGTCCGGGTTGTCGGCGCTGGCGGCGGTGATACCGAAGGAGTATCCGGGAGGGATCTTGACCTTGTCGGTCTCGAAGCACAGGCGGCCATCGATCTCGACCTTGAAGACGCTTGCGGTCTGGCGCAGCTTGATCTGGCTGGGGCGGCCGAGGTTTCGGTAGTGGTACTGGCAGTGGCCAAAGGCAAGGCCGCTGATGTCGCTCTGGGCCTTGTAGTCGGTCGAGCGATCGTTCAGGAAGCCGCGCACCATGCCGCCGGTGCCGCCGTGGCCGTCGATGACCAGGACGAGACCGTCGAAGCGGCCGGCAGTGTAGGCCGAGCTCATGCCGACGTCGTTGGAGCCGCCATTGGTGAGCCAGATGTTGAGGTTTCCGCCCGCGCGCTCGGGGCCGTTGGCGCGGAAGTCGATGTCGGCGATCCAGGTGTTGTGCCTGACCTGCTGGGTGCTCCAGATGGAGCCCCGCTGGTTCCCGGGGGCGACGGGAGTAAGGATGATCTTGTTGGAGAGAACCTCGGGTTGGTTCGGCTGTCCCTGAAGGACGAAATTGGGAACGTGGCCATCATTATTGGGCGATATGCTGTTCGACGATGGCGGTTAGCTGCAGCTCTCGATGGTGTGTGTGTGCATAGTCCGGGCCGCGACAAGGGAGCTTCTCACCTGCCAGTGTAGCCGAAACTAAGCTCGTTGATGAGGTATTGAGCTTGTGTCAAGCCCGCACCGAGCAAGGCGGCGAGCGTCGCGCCCAGGGGAGCTTGCGACACACGCATTGTGGTTGCTGAAGATAGGTAGCACGCGCAAGCTAGCTCTTTGGGGAGGGTCGGTCGGAAGGTCGAAGGGAGAGTTAGGGTATCAAGTTGCTAGAACGAAGCCGGCCGTACGCCCACAGGGTCGATCAATTGCTTATTAAAATACAGAAGCAAGGTCCGGCAATGCGGGCAGAACTGAAAAAAAAAATGCAAAGAGCAAAATACGCAAGATCCAAAAGTCGTGGAAAACTAAAGATGGTTGGAAACCCGCCGAGTCGAGACTCTCCAAGCAGGGGTCGTTGTTGGTGGTAGCAGCGGTGGTGCGGTGTGTCTGTGGGTTGAGGACAGTTGGCACGAAAAAAGCGCCCAAGACTCGCTGCTGCTTGAAGCTCCAGGTGGGATGGGCCACACTGCCGTTTCTGGAAGGGGAGGGGGTATATCCGTAACGGCGTTCGCTTCCGAGGGGAAGGGAAGTCAGGCGGCGGCAAATCAAACAGCAATTCAAATTTGAGAACACGGATCGGACCATACAGGTTGCCGTCCCTTTCTTTCATTGCACCCGAGGTTTGTCTAGAAATCTCCAGCGGCCTCTATACATTCTGAACGTGGGGTCTCGTGATGCTGGAGCTTCACGAAATAAAAGGGACCCCGGTCCACCGCAGCCCCGAGGGGCATAGCTCGGGCTGGAGTGATGACCAGGACCGCTGGAGAATGGGAATGCGAAGAGACAGGCACGGCTCGAATCTGGAGACACACTGCTACCATCACTGTGCTGATGCCAATGGTCTCTGAGTGACGACGCCGTTCCTTGCATCTACCTAGAATCGTGGCGGGGAGCTTCAAGCTGTGGCTCGCCTGGAAGGGATCGAGCTGGCGCCACAGGAACATTTTCGAAGGGTCCACGGAACACCTGTGGGTGCCTTATCTAATCGAGATACGTACCGCAGATCGGTTGTCGGTGCTGGTTTCACCGTCATTCTGCACAGACTCCAAGCCAATCCCTGTCGGATCTTTGAGCAGGACCCCTGACAAAAGAGAAAGAGGTGGCCTGTGTGCTGCGTAGTACCTGATTTTCCTTCTGCAGCTCCTCTTGCCTCCAGTGTCATCCCCGAAGCTCTCACGGCACCGCCCAGTTCAATGCGGACTCAGGACATTCTTTTGAGCACCCTTTGATTGCGCGACAATGGCTGAATCATACCCGACCCTCACCCAATGCGCGCTTGTCGCCGGCGCACTCAAGGTCCTCCTCTTCCCTGCCTAGTAAGTGTGGACCACCGCGGCGCCCGTCCCGACCCGACACCTCCAGCGAGCCTACCGCCACTAACCTAGTGTACCGAAGCAAATCCACCGACTTCGAAGTCCACCGAAACTGGCTCGCCATCACGAACAGCCTCCCTATCTCCGATTGGTACCTCGAGAAGACGTCGGAATGGACTCTCGACTACCCGCCCTTCTTTGCCTACTTTGAGTGGGTCATGTCGCAGGTCGCGAAGCTGGTCGATCCGCTCATGCTCAAGGTCTACAACCTGGAATACGACAGCTGGCAGACGGTGTACTTCCAGAGGTGGACCGTTATAATCTCTGAGCTGGTTCTGGTATATGCGCTGCAGCGGTAAGTGCGGATGCGTGGTCTGAAGAAGCGCGCGGAGAGTCTTACAAATTGTCAGATATGTCGATACGGCGACAGGCGCAACGAGACGGGCAGCCCAGGCTGCCGCGATTTCGATTATGCTTTCGCCTGGCCTCCTCATCATCGATCACATCCACTTTCAGTATAACGGGGCCATGTATGGTCTGCTCATCCTGTCCCTTGTGCTCGCCAGGTCCAAGTCAGGCTTGCTGGGTAGCGGATTGGTGTTTGCGGCCTTGCTCTGCATGAAGCACATCTACCTATACCTCGCGCCAGCCTACTTCGTGTTCCTGCTCCGCGCATACTGCCTGTCGCCCAAGTCCATTTTCAGAATCCAGTTCTTCAACTGCATCAAGTTGGGCGGAGGCATCGCCGCGATATTTGCGGCCGCGTTTGGGCCGTTCGTCGCGTTGAACCAGATTCCGCAGATGCTGAGTCGTCTGTTCCCGTTCTCGCGCGGTCTTTGCCATGCGTACTGGGCTCCCAACATCTGGGCGCTCTACTCGTTTGCGGACCGTGTTCTCATTTACGGTGAGTCGTCAATTCACAATCCCCGACTGCTTCGGCTTGTACTGACAGTTTGCCAGTGGCGCCCAGACTGAACCTCCCAGTCAAGGCCGAGGCCATCAACAGCGTCACAAGAGGACTTGTGGGAGACACGGTTTTCGCGGTGCTGCCAGAGATCAGCCCGCGCACCTGCTTCGGTTTGACGCTGTTCTTCCAAGCTTTGCCCCTGGTCAAGCTGTTCTTCCAGGCACCGCCGACCTGGGACACTTTCATCGGAGCAGTGACCCTGTGTGGCTACGCTTCGTTCCTCTTTGGATGGCATGTCCACGAAAAGGCCATTCTGCTCGTCATCATCCCGTTCAGCCTCATCGCGCTCAAGGATCGCCGCTATTTGAGCGCTTTCCGGCCATTGGCCGTTGCGGGACACGTGTCTCTCTTCCCTCTGATTTTCACGCCCGCCGAATTTCCCATCAAGACGGTATACACCATCTTCTGGCTGGTACTCATCCTCTTGACGTTTGATCGACTGGCGCCGGCCTCCAGCAAGGCCAGATTCTTCTTGCTCGACAGGTTCAGCACGTTGTACATCGCAGTCAGCATCCCCCTGATTCTGTACTGCTCGCTGCTTCATCAGATCGTGTTTGGACAACGGTTGGAGTTCCTGCCACTGATGTTCACCAGCTCGTATTGTGCTGTGGGCGTCGTCGGCAGCTGGATCGGGTTCCTGATTGTCTATTTCGCATCATGAGATGTGGGACATGATAAAGACGCTCACAGAGCTTCAATGTAGATTACTTGCAACCGAGCAGTATGCACATAAGAAATTCGAAAAATCGAGACAAAAGATGCTCTGCGCTGGGCGAAACTCTTGCGTGCCAGCGATGACGGCCAGTGGCCGGAAGTCTAAAAGTACGCTTCGTCCCGTGGGGGCCTTGTCGATGTTCAGCCAATTAAAATGCAGAAAAGCACGTGTCTGGAGGCTGACAGCAGCAGCGATGCTCCACTAGGTACCAGTTGAGAAACAACATTTTGGAGCTAACGGCTGAGCAGGGGGACCGGGGGTCGTGGGCCCCTTTGGACACATCCCATTGTCTGCCGGTAGCAAGTTGACGAGCCAAACAAACACGTCAAGAGCACAGTTTGGGCCATGCAGAAACACAATTCGCGTCAATGGATGCCATAAAATGCAATCGTGGCGAAATCACTTACACGGAGCCCGGAGGCTCGGGGCCGCCGCGTTGGAGACTTCCGGAGTTGATATTGCGATCTTTCATGCTCGGCTCGGGTCGGAGGCTTGCAAAAAAAGATTAGATCCATATATAACATGACTATGTCATCGGAAAAACAGTTTAAAGTAGTTTTTTAGACGTTGTGGCGGTGAAAGTATGGTCCTCCGGCCGCGGACCCGAGGAGGCGATTGACGAAAAACAGCCTACCCATCAAGGTCGGACGGTGCAGCGGACATATTTGCAAACATATCGACCAAACTGGCGTCTTTCCAGCTGTTTGAGTGCTCATTCGATTGCCCTGGCCGTGGCGAGCTCAACGAGTACAAAGTCGCTGGTGGTTGACGCGGTTGTGGAATTCCCGAGGTGGACGGAGTCGTTGCGGGTGGAGGAGGGTGAGGAGGCCTGGTGCAGTGCTCTGGGAGATGGGATGCGGAGGCACCGTGGGCCGAACGGGCCAAGCGGGCGTGCAGGGCCGCTTTTACTGGCGCCCTTCTTCTTTTTCCCTTTTCCCTTTCCCTCCCCAAGCTCACCACTTCCCTTCCCACCTTTTGTTTTTTCCCCTCGACGTTTCACTCCCCGACCTGCCGGCTGCGCGTCTCCCCCATCCGCCATCGCAACCACGACCATCAGAATCGCCATTTACACGAGTGTACAAGGGTCCGACACGTCTTCTTCGAGCCGCACCGCGTCCGCGACACCGCGTGTAAGTGTGCCGGCCAACCTCCCGTGCACCGATTTCACGACCGCGCCTCCGCTTTCTCCGGCCGCGATTTCACAACAACCCGCCACAACCAGCACAACGCGTTCCTATCGACTGGCAAATGTCCCCCGGAGGTCTCTAGCACCACTTACACCAGTTGACGAGAAGGACGACCGGATTCCGGCCCGCCGCGCAATCACACCCTTGACTTGCTGAACCATGCCATTGTAGCCTACCGTCACTATGGTACGGGCTCCTTTCGCGCGCCGCGTGGATTCCCGCAGTACTAACCTGCAGTCCAGGTTCTTTTCAAACGCAAGCCGGTGCAGTTCCTGCCGCCAAAGGACGTCAAAGACGAGAATGCAGAGGTTCGAACGCGCGGTTCTACTGACGATGCGACGAGTGCTGATGCAACCCCTCAGGTCTGGCATATTTCGCAGACTGGAGAGGTCTTCGTACAATATGAAGATTATCTTAACAGGTGAGCTTCCCTTTTTTTTCGCGTGTTCTTGCGAGTGTTTCCAGCTAACTCGGTGTAGAATGGATTTCTACAAACAGGTACGTCTCGCAGGTGGGGCTATGGGCCAAGACTTGCTCACACCGCACAGCGCCGATTTATTTGCCAGATCACCGGGCACTCTGGCTTGACATTCTTCGAAGCTCTGAAGAGCGAGGTCGGTGTAATTCTTATTCCCCTCTCGCAAACCTGCTGACATCGTACCAGCTCGCCGGCGCCGAAGAGGTCGAGCAGGCCTTCCCCGAAGCCCTCAAGGGCCCAGTCCTGAGACGCGTCCAATTCCAAACAGTCTCGCGAATCGATACGCTTGTTGATATAGTTTTTGAAGAGTTTCGGGCAGACTATTACCCTGGCGAAGCTGTTACGGTCAGCACGGCAGATGGAGAGAGGCTGCAGGGCGCTGTCCGGGAGAAGACGCGGTTTGGTGGTAAGGTCCTGCCCGACGGTACCCTGACGCCCCCGTACACCCGATACACGGTCAGCCTCGACGAGCGCCCTGGCGCCGAAGCCGTAGTCGACGACAACCACATTTTCCGCGATCGCAAGATTTTCACAAAGTCGGTCCTGCGGTCGTTCATCAAGAAGACGGTAACGCGTGAAGCTTGGAACGGCGCGCCGTGGCTGGTCAAGCACGACTATGCGGCGCAGTACCATATCGATACCCGCGTTCCGGCCCATCTCCGATACGATACGAAGTTGATGGAGCGAAAGCAGCTGCAGGCGCAGAAGCGGGCGAACCAGCCGCAAAATCAAGAAGGCACTGGAGCAAACGGCGTAGACGGCACCATGCAGAATGGACCAGCCAGGTTACCGGAATTGAAGCCTGCACCGAAGAGTCAGAAGGGAAAGTTACAGCACCAGTCTCCAGGCTTCTCCCAAGGACCAAAGGGCTCGCCTGGTATGCTTGCGGGCAGCGATGCCGGCATCTTTCACGCGCCGCCCCACAAAAACCCATTTCAACTGCCGCTTAACTTCAGAAACCAACCGCTACCGCACTCCATGTCTGCTCCAGAGCCTCCGCCGCCCCCACCTCCGCCGAAGTATCCCATCGAGGACTTGCAGGTGCCACTGAGAGAAGGCGTTGTCAGACCACCACTGGCATTCCTCTGCAAGGACCCCCCGACCACCTCAGATGTTGCTGTTAACGGCACTTCTAGCACACGGGACAAGTTGTCGATGAAATCCGTCGGCTCGTTTTTGGAGACATGGGATACGCTTAACGTCTATTGCGAGATCTTCAAGCTCGATTCATTCACCTTCGACGACTTTGTTGAGGCGATGTGTGTGGCATCCGAGGAGACCAAGGTTCAGCTGTTTGACGAGATCCACTGCGCGGTATTGAAACAACTCGTTAACGCCGAGGCCGATGGCGGAAAGGTGAACGTGCAATTGCCCGAGTTGGACGACGAAGAGGACGACTCCGAGGAAGAGGAGGAAGAGGAGGTTAAGGAGCCGACGCCCGAGGCAGACCGGCCCCCGGCGAGGGCAACTAGAAGCAGCCTTGCAAAGGCCGAAGCAGAGAGGCTCGCCGCCGAGGCCAGGGCCGCCGAAAATGAGAGCCAGAATGTGGAACCTGAGATCAAGCATCGGGCAGAGGAGTTGTTGGAGGGCTACGACTGGATCGAGGAGCTTCGCAAACGTAACTTCCAAAATGGCGGCTGGGAGAGGATCATGGTCGGTCTGCTGCATCAACTGTCCAAGAATGAGAGGCAGGAGGAGGCATGCGAGGAGCTTCTGGCACAACTCGTTCCGCCTGAACTGGAGCCGACACAGGACACGGTCCGAGAACAATATGCCAACCTCGACGTCAACTACCGGGTTCAGGCGTTGCAAACCATTTGCTTGCTCACCACGCAGACCAAAGCCATGCGTACCTACATGGAGGAGTGCAGCGAGCAAATGACCGCCTTCCGCAAGGAGAAGATCGAATGGCAGCGAGAGAGGAAGCAAGCGTGAGTACTAATGGACGATGCAGTTTGCATCAGTTTGCTAACACTAGACAGGATGGAGGAACTTCGTGCACTCAACGATCAACGAAAGATCCTTCTGCCCGAGAACATGCCTCCGTCACCACCTCCTGAGCAGGCAAAGCCCGATGAAGACGTCAAGATGACCGATGCAGACGAATCAGTGGCGGACGCCGAGGACGAGATTGCTGACTCAGACGAGGAAGGCGGCCCTCGCAGGACCATGAGGCGCGCCAACGACCGTGCCGCAGAGAGGCAGCGGAAGCGTAAGGAGGAGAAGGAGCGCAAGGAGAAGGCCGCCGAGGCCGCCAAGGTTCCCAAGCAGTCGAAACAGTTCTTGAAGGTTCTGAAAGACATTCAGAAGAAGGAGGCCGCCATCAAGAAGTGCGAGGACGAGATTGCCGTGATCGACAACGACCTCCGCGAGGCAGACTGCGGCCGGACGCGGGTCCTAGGCAAGGACCGATTCTGGAATCGCTACTACTGGTTCGAGCGCAACGGAATGCCGTACGGTGGGCTGCCAGATAGCTCCACTGCCGCAGCCGGATACGCCAACGGTTGTATTTGGGTTCAGGGACCCGACGACCTCGAGCGTGAGGGCTACATCGACGGGGACGCCGAGTACCAGGCCGAGTACAAGGACAAGTTCGACATGACGGTTCCGGAGCGCAAGAAACTGGAAGAAGGCACGACAAGCATTTTCAACGCATACCAGTGGGGCTACTACAGCGAGCCGGAGCAGCTGGACGAGCTGGTCAAGTGGCTCGACCCACGTGGATTCAATGAACTCCGTCTGAGGAAGGAAATCGTGGCTTTCAAGGACAAGATCGTCCAGAACATGGAGAACCGCAAGAAGTACCTCGCCAGCCCAGAGCCCGAAGAAAAGGAGGAGAAGGAGGAGAAGAAAGAGAAGAAGGAAAAGAAGGAAAACCGCAGGGACTCGAAGCGAATGAGCACGCGAGGCCGCAACCACGAGCCGACGCCCGAGCCAACGAACTACCGCTGTCTTGCGTGGGAGAACACCACGGCGGTGGAGGAGCTGGGCCATCTCCACTCGGAGCCCCCGCCACCTCCCCGACCCAAGAAGCAGACCGCTAAGAAGAGGCAGGCGGCCGAACCCTCTCCTGAGCCAGCACCCGCGCCGAAGACCAGGCGGCGCAAGTAACGAAGACCGACCCCAGGCATCTACAGGCAAGCGCTCTGCTGGACGACCTTGCGCTGCGGCATTTATTGTAATCACTAGACATTTGGTTAACGAGTAAACGCCATAAGCCAGCGCGCTGTAAGGGCCGCCCGGGTTCGAAGTTAGAGCTCGACGACTGTTGGACGACTTGACGGAAAAAGAAGGGGCGTGTTCTGGCAAACGAAGGGGGGAAAGAAGGAAAAAAGAGAAAATGACGGCTTTCCGTGTCATGATGGCGGAAAAGAGAAAAAGTCAGATTTATTGCAGCATTTGGCCGGCGGGCGACGTATGTTATTCCTTTATAGCATTGGGCTGGTTTCGGGAGGCGCGCGTGTGTGGTGACTTGCATTAGCTTTTCGGTGTATGGGCTATAGACTCTCCAAAAAGATATGGTTATTGTTCTCAACGCGAAGTTCAGTGTTGCGACTTTTTTTCGTCGCTTGGTGATGTGACCTTGAGCTCGTTGTGAATGTGATGAGTGGGTGGGGTGTACTGACGTGATGACACCAGGCGATTTTGATGATGGAAGCCGCATGCTCATTCATCGGCTTTGCAGTCAGTCGTGTGCTTGTGCTTCTTTGGGCACGATCTCAACAAGGCAGTGCCGATTCCCAGCGTAGTGTTTCCTCTTTGAGTGGTGGGAAGTAGAGCCAAATCAGCAGTTGTATTATTACCCACACATTGGTAGGTGGCAGGTTCGAAGAAACACGATTTCTGGGTACGAGACGCTGACCAAGGGAGAGAGAACTGTCCTTTAAGTTCTGCCCTGTCTCACCTTCTCTGTGGGCTGCGTCGAGTGTGGCAACGGACGGGCATCGGATTGAATGAGCCTCGGTGGCGGATTGGCATCTGTCCAACATCAATGACAAATCCATCGCTATCACTGGCTTCATCTAGAAACTTGCCATCGAGACGACGTCCCGAGGCTAGCCCAGCCCGATGGGGGCCATCGGCAGTATCTGCTCCGTCTGGCTCTCGTCGCGAAAGCTACCCACTCCTTTAGACAGGCCCAGGCGAAGTGCATCATCTGTGGCACCAGAATCGCTCGCCGGGTTGATCTTCACCGTCGTAGCGCACAAGGTTGTTAGAAGATGGATTACCTACACCGGCTCGATACTGTCGTGAGTTATTTGCGTGGCCCCTTGGCGTTCTCGTTGTTGTGCCGAGACCGGGCACGACCTTTGCCCTTCTCGTGCTCTCTGCGTGCCCGTGAGGGCATCATCGCCACTTGCACTTCTTCTATCGGACTCCCTTCGTCGTTGAACAAGACGGCTGGTGGTCTCATGTGGGACATACTTGGCGGCAACTAAGTCCTACCTCAAGTCGGCTTGATTCTGCATCGGGTAGGAACTGATCTTCGTCACTACCGCGATGGTTCGTGAAACCCCAACTAAAGATTACATAGACTTGGGATCTGATCAAACACCGATCCCAGCGAACTTGGTGGCCCGGGTGTCAAGACATTGTCACAATCATAGGGAAATAGTACGTGGGCGCTGAGTATATTCGCCGCTATGTAAAACACACACACACACACCAAACTAGGTAGGTAAAACAACAACACCGATTTCCTCCAAAAAAAACTCCCCAAAACCAAAAAAAAGACAATCGCTGTTCGAGCAGCTGATGTCCAAAAAAAAAAAAAAAAAAAGTTGGGAGAAAAATCCCACCATTATCATCATCATTATTCGTCGTCTTCGTCATGCGTTCCATCATATACGTCGTCATCATTCACCCCCCCTTCTGTCGTCCGTCATCGTCCCCTTCTGTCGTCCCTCATCCGGCGAGTGTTCTTTCTACTCGCGCTGGACAGCGCCGGAGCTGCTTCACCCCGACTCGCTTGCCGCCCAACACGAGCTGGGGGGCGGAAGATGGTTGTCGAGCCGGGGGCTTGCGGCGCGGGAGGGAGGAGAAAGGGGAGGAGAAAGTGGTGGAGGAAGGTGAGGAGGAGGAAGGGGGGAGGCGCCGGGGCAAAAGGGCCGGGTTGTCGGGGGACATCGGGGCGGGGCGGCGTCTGAAGGCGGCCTGCCCCGCGATGTCTTGTCGAGGGGAGCTGCGTCTAGCGGCGGCATGGCTCCCCGCGCGGGCCAGAAGAGGTGGCCTTTCTACGCGGAGTCCGGGGAGGAGGAGCGGGGGCTGAAGCCGGCCTGCTCGGCGAGGTGCTGGGCGTCGACCTCGAACTCCCGGGACTCGGCGGACCGCGCGAGGGGGTCGAGCTTGACGTGGCGGGCCGCGTTGGCGTAGATGTCCGCGAGCTCGTTGCCCGGGATCCCGGCGTGGCCGGGCGACCAGGTGACCGAGACCCGGACGCCGCGGTCGAAGAGCTCCCTGGCGGCGTCGACGGCGCGGCGTACGAGCGGGTCGTGTTGGTAGGTCTCCTCCGACGACATGAACTGGCGGATCGCGTTCTTGCAGTCCGAGTGCAGCTGGACGCTGGTGCACGTCGGGAGGAGGTAGGAGATGGCTGCGCCCGTCTCCAGGCCGAGCACCAGGGCGTGCAGCTCGGCCTCCCCGGAGTCCCTGGTCCCGTGGAGTTGAAAACCGCGGTACTGCCAGTCCAGCAGGGACTGGCTAGGCCAGGCCCTGTAGACGACGGAGCAGCCCGCGGGGCGGCTCGGGGTCGAGTTCCCCTTGCCGTGCATGGGGAAGGACGCATCCGTAAATAGCCGGATGGTGTAGGGATCCGCGAGCGTCTGGGAGGTCTCGTAGCAAAGAGGGAACGCCTTGGAGCGCTGCATGATGCAGACGTCGCCTAGGAAGCGGCCTGGAGCGGAGGGGTCCGCGGGCAATGTGATGATGCGGGTGAAGCGACCCGGCTCGGCGTTTGCGACTCTCGTCTCCGTAACCCCCTTGGGCGAGTTGGGAGCTCGCCTGCGGGAGCTGTCGTCGTCCGTATAGAAGAGCTCCGACGGGGCGGAGGAGGCGAGGTCGAGTTGTTGATAGGAGTTCATTGTCGGTCTGAATCTCAGAGAAGTAGGTGTGTGTGTGCAGGTTGTTGGTGTTGTTGAAGCAAGAAAGGTGCTTGTAGGGCTGAGAAAAGTGACCGATGTTTGAACTTGGAACGAGAGGAAGACTATGATGATGGTTACAGAAGAGAGAGAAATCACAAGCCAAGGGAAGCAGAAACAACAGTCTTATAGTATTCACTCGGGAGAGAAGCAAGCTTTTCTTGCACGAACCCTAAAAGATTCTTTGCGGTTACAATTGCAGTCTCCCTTAGCCACAGAGGGAGGAGAAGAAAAGCTCGCCTATTTACCAACCTCGTGACATGATCAGACTGCCTGGAGAGGCTTCCTGTCGTGGCTTGAGTGTTTATGCAGCTATCTGCGACTGATACAGAAGCTATTTTCAGGCCAGCGCACGAATTGGATCAACAGCCTTGGGCCAAAAAAAGTGGGAGACATCCTGGCCAAGGTGGCAGCCACTTGGATGCGGCCGGAAACGTTACCAACCGCCGCGGGGCTTAGAGAATCTGAGCAGATACTACTACTAAGAGATTAAAATGGAGCGGAGAGTTTGCAGTGTTTGAAGAAGGAGAACAGTTCATCGAGTGCCCAGGTCCATAGACTCGCCGTCGTTGTACTTGATCTGGGATGTTTGCTAGGCAATAGGCAGATTGTAGCAAGATACAACCGCCCTGTTCTGCCTTGAGGCTTGATGAACTATCCCATAATCTTGAACTGAATCCAGAGGGAATTGCCTGGAGTAGCCCTATATCAAGAAGACTTCCAGAAGTCATGATTCTCAGGTATACTTGGGCAGATTCCGGGGTGTAGGTCACTCGAATCTACCTCTCCATCATGTTTCTCTGTTGTATCCAGGAATTTGTTTTCAATTTTCAGCAGTAAACAAAGAGCACGAAACTTAATTTCGCACAGCAAGTCAATTCTTCCGGCTGCCTGGTGTGGTTGGGGGAGGGGCACTCGTTCTCAGTCGCGCGTGTTGAAGCGTCGTTGACAATGTCGTTGTCAGTGTGAGTCCGGTCCGGCTCCGGCACTTCCCAAAACGGCAGAAAATGGGGACCGGAGTGACACGGGTTGCAGGGATTGCCACCCAGGCATTTCCGGTCCATGACCTATTACGTAATATGGATGCACCCAAGGGACGGGCTTTGGTAACTTTGTCTCCACTTATTCTCCCAGGCGCCCATACACTGACCGAAAATAAACGATGGAACCTCGTACTTGGGAAGACACCAGGACATGCCTAGCCATCTTTGCCATCTGAACTGACCATTTTTGAGGCTTCGAGGAAACGCAAAATCAGACCATCAGCAAGCCTCGTCGCCCTGTTTTCTCTTTGGTGCCTGGAGTTGACATGTCCGATGCGCCGCAGGCCTCACCCCAAGGCATCCTGGGTGACGTCGCGCTGCCCCTCCGGTTCGTCGACCCTTCCCACGAGGAGCCCAAGAAGAAGAAGGCGCACAGGAAGAGCAGAGGCGGGTGCAGGGCATGCAAGAAGAGAAGAGTAAAGGTACGTCAACCTTATCTTTCTTAACAATCACGCGCGTCTCAGAGACTTCTTCGTGGATGCTCAACGCTCTTAAAAAAAGTGCGATGAGAAACATCCCTGCGGAAATTGCCTACGGCGCAACGAGGCATGCCACCCGTCGCAGAACCACTCCACGTCCCCCGAGATGGACGAGTCCTTATCATCGCCAGCGCCATTTCAGAAACCCTTCAACCCTTCTGGCCCCGTCAACCTGCTTCACATGGAGCTCTTCCACCACTTCCAGCACGTCACGGCGCCGACGCTGTGCTTCGCCGAGGCCTGGGCCTCGGCCGTCCCGCTCGCGGTCAAGGTGCGTTGATGGTCCGGCGCAATCAAGGAACAGACAGCAAAGGGTTGTCCCGCCGTCAAAGATGGTAACGTGAACCTCAGGAAGAGTACCTCATGACCGCGATGCTGGCCATCTCCGCCCGCCACATCAGCACCCTCCGCCCGCGGGAGAACTTCTATGCGCAGGCGTCCATGGCCCTCCTCTCCCGGAGCTGCGCCGCCTTCGTAGAGGCGCTCGAGAAGCAGGACGACGACGCCGGGGGCGACAAGTGCGACCCGCTGTTCTTCACCGCGATGCTCGTCAACCACCTCACGTGGTGCAACCTGTCCTTCCTCGAGGACCAGGCCGCGCCATCCGGAGCGAGCGGCAGCAACCCCCTGGACTTGACGAGAGACCAGCTCTTCCTGCTCAGCTCCGGGCCCAGGATGTTCCTCTCCAGCACGAGGGCCCGGGGGTCGCAGAGCGTCTTCGCCGACATGGCGTCGACGTCCCAGTGCGGCGCCCTCGAGGCCATCGTCGAGGCCCAGGGGTGGGACCTCGGCGCCATCGTGGACTGCTTCATGGATCGCTACGACGAGATGACGGCCCAGGAGGAGAGCCAGCAAGGCAACGTACGTAGTCCTAGATCCAAAGACGACGAACGGCGCTGCTCCTACCAGGCCATCGTCAGACGCCTCTCCGTCCCAATCGCCCTCCTCCGCAACAAGGCTTCCAACCCGACCCCGCCTCGCGCATCCGACGTCGAGCGCTTCATCTTCTCCTTCCCGCTGTTCTTCTTCGGGCCCATCCTGGACATGACCGCGAGCGGCGACTCCAGGGCCCTGCTGGTCCTGCACCACTTCTACCGGACCTCGAGGCTGCTGCTGGGGCATCGGCTGTGGTGGGCCTGCGAGAGGCTCGAAACCATGGAGGCCTTGACCGAGCGAGAGCTGGAAAGAAGGGGCGTGGCAATTTCGTTGAAGGCTGTGGAGCCGTAAAGCGCCACCAGATCGTATAGTTTTAGGGGTCCTTTGTTGCCATGTGAGATTTTGCCTAAACGAAACTTTATGCATTAGACTTTGACCTCAACATGTGCGAGACATGTGGTCTAGAAGAACCCAAATGGATTTGCCGAAGCCATTACTATTTTTGTACGTCTTTGAATTTCTTGGGTATCACGTGAGCCATATAAGGAATACAAATCAAAACTCCATGGCTTGCTAGGTCTCATAACCTGCAAGTCCAACGCCAATGTCTTAAGCCTCGAAACCTTCACTACTACCTATTCCTCCTCAAGAACGTCCTCGTGATAACTCCTGGAGCCCCCAAACTCAGTTGGTAAGGCAGATGTGTGCTTTGATCGCTATCCGCTGGCAGGTACGGTGGTGGCGGGGATGCGCTTCTCACAGATGAAGCCGCAGATGACGCAGATGACGTAGATGACACAGATTGGGACCCTAGTCCGCCGCCTTGAAGATACGAACTCAGTTCGTTCGCTGTCATTCCTGGCGTCGTGTCCTGCGAGGGCTGGTGCGCTTGTGGCTGCTCTGTGGGTAGATCCGGGGACGGAACGGTGTTGCCTGGCGAGCTGGGTCTAATGATCTCGTATTGATGCGTCGGACCAAAGAATCTGCGAACAGTGCTGCTGGACGATGGCATTGCAGCCAATTCTAGATCGTCCTCAGGTGGAAAGCCGGTTCCTGGCACAGCGCCAACCATACCATCGAGATTGTCAAGCCTTGCCAGCTCGTCCCTCGTTGTACGACCTAGCGGAGGAAGGTCCACTGAGCTGTTCAGCTGCGCACCGATTCTCAGCAAAGCAAAGGCATCTAGTGTGTCGGTCCATGTTGGTGAGCTGTATATGTAGGAGACAAGCAGAGCGAGGAGCATGATCTGGATGCCAATGAGTATGCTGAGAACAACGGTCGCCCCAAGACTGTACTGTGGCGCAACGAAATCTGTGCCGGTGAGGTTGTAGATCGTTCTCGCTGCGTCGTTCGAAGCGGCATCTAGCAATACGGCGGCGTTGGAAAGATACATGCCAACTCCGAGAGTGCTCTGGGCGACAGTCCGATGACGCAGGCCCTGAGCTATCCTGAAAACCATGTGCGGAAGCTTCTTCAAGGCGCACGCATTGTAGATCGACGGATACCAGGCGTCAAACTCTTCGTTGTGAAAGTTGTATGGAAGCTGCCAAGCACCCAGCGGTGTGTCTAAGCCACAAACGCTGCGCGTGACGGACTTCATGTTGTCGTCGTCGTCGGTGAAGTTATCGGGAATTTGGCCACTGGGGAAGGTCTCGCTCAAGATCTCGAACACGGCTTGTGGGTAAGAGCCTTGCCCGAACAGAGCTTCGGCGGTCGCCCGCAGCGGACCTCGCGTTGATGTCCAACCGCCATAACGTTCGCTGACTCCTACTCCTTCCCCGCTGCGAAAAAGGTTAGCTTGGCACTTGTGAAATCTTAGCTTGAACATACTCCTTGCTGATGAGGTTGCCCAACCAGTCGTAGTCGTGGAAGTGAGCTTTCATCTCCTCATCCGTCGGCCACTCGTTGAGAATCTCAGAAGACTGCAGATCGGTGTGGAAATTGCCGAGCTCAAAGAAGGCACGGGTGGTCGTAGCCACACACTTGATGGTAACGTTCTCAGCTGGATCCGAGAGAAACACTGCAGTTTCTGATGCCTCCGGACTGATTTGCGCGTTGACGAACAGCGTCTCCTCTACGTCTTGACGTCGACGTGGTGGGAGTGATGATTGTCTGACGGCATGATCTGACGCATTTTCAGGCATGCAAGTTTTGATGACAATACCGAAGCCTTCGAGAGACGTAGAGTAGCTGCAGCTGGTAGGAAACTCCTCTCTGCTCACAGCTTGGCAGTCGGCAGTCGAATTGATTCGCATGGAATGCTGTCTAAGGGGGCCTGTCGTGCTTCCAGCCGGGATTGCTGATACCCAGAAGTTGTCGTCGTACTTCTGGTCGTTCCCGGTCAGGAAACTGCGATGGTTGTCGAGATTTCGCCATAGATTGTCTTGAATGTCCGCTGATGTAATGTCCGCCAGCTTTGCCCTCACAGTATCGACTATGCGGGGGACATTGTCATAGTCCCTGAGCGAGGCTAGTTCGGGCTCGTTTCCGACCTTCTGCGCATGGTATCTCGGCCCGTTGCAGCTGTGGTCCCATTTCGTCAAGTGCGTAGAACTCTCGCATGGGTACACCACACGACTGGACATGGGCATGAGGAGCGACTGGAGAGGAAGTTGGATCGCAGCTGTACCGGCATTAGGCACGGTGAATTATCGATGCTTTCGTGACAAGACTTACAGAGCAGTAGTAGCCCTGTGGCCAGCAACAGGTAATTCGAAGTCTCGCCGGCGGTGAAGACGGCTGTCCATCTAGAATCAGAAAGAGCAAGTAACTGTCGGAGACTGAGCGACTGCTGATGCGATCGACGCTGCGAGTAAACAACAGCACCGTGAGCCAACAAAGTTGAGACGCTCGGAACAGCGATGACAGCGGCCACCGTGCTCAGAAACGGCGCCACCGCCATCCATCGACGGTAGGTGTGCAAGTCATCCTGCATCAAGATGCCTAAGGGATCCGAGGTGGTTCGGCGATTGACGACGCAGATGCAAATCCAAGGGAGGAGCAGCAGAAGGAGGTACACGATGAGTATGTAGACTGGGCGCCGAGAATGTCGCAGCGACTGCCGTGACGCATCAGTCGGCTTGGAAGGCGTGTACCTCGGCGGCGGCCGTTCGGGCGAGGTTGTGTTTCTGTCCATGGTGGTCGGCCGGGAGCTCCTGCAAAGCGAGTTGGAGGGGGATGAGATGGACGGCGCCAGGAACCGAGCGGGAGAAGGGAAACAATAGTATTATGAGTGCCACATCTTACTGCTAGTTGTTTCACGGCGGTGCTTGGTGCTCTATTAGTTCGCGACGAGGCGTTGCGCAGGTGCCAAGGGCTGACGGCAGCTGACCGCAGGGCGAAGAAGGCGCAATCTCCCTGCGAGCCGAGAGGAGTGCCGTGGGAACGTGAAGACGGGGCGCAGCATTCTTCCGAGGGAGAGAATATACACCAATTGTCTCGTCTTGATGCTTCAAACTGCGACCGAAGCAATCCGGCGCCAAACAAGGCGGTTGCCTGCAGACGGATTGCAGTGATGCAGAAGCGACCAGGCAACCCTCTGGCCCGAACGCTGTGTTTTCGGACCTTCCGAATGGAAATACCCTTATTGTTCGCCGTTGTCGGCGGGGTAAGAATCCAAGCCGTATGTCTCATTGAGAGATACCCGTGTGATGACGGCGTCGTTTTCCATGCGCACCCAGGTTTCGACGGACATTTCAGGCTCGTCGCCCTTGGAAAACGACAACCTGAGCATCCGAGCGCCGCGGTTCCAGGTGCCGTATCCGCCGTATCCGGTGTGTTTTGCAAAACAGAGAAACGGGGCCTCGGCGCCGAGCCCGTCCTCGTGCCCGGGCCAAGTGGAGCACCAAGAGTCGCCGTGGTCGTGGCCGACGTAGACACTGTGGAGACCCTCCGCCTCTAGCAGGGCCTCGACGAACGGTGAGTCGTCTTCACCCTGGCCTTGGATGGCGACCGGCGCATCGGCGTTCAGTCCTGGGAACTTATTCGGGTCTAGGTTGGACTTCTGAGCCTCTAGGAAGACGTGAGGCGGGATGTGCACGAAGGCGACGCTAGGGATGACACGGCCGTGCTTCTCTTTTAGTTGGTCGTACGTCTTGGTAAACCACGCGGCGGTCTCAGGGGCGACCCAATTGGGAATATCGTCCATGTTGTCCGAGTCGGACTGGTAGGTGGTGCCGCCGCGGCTGTCGAAGAACCACAAAAGAGCGACGGGGTCTTTGGAGTTGCCCTCGAAAATTGGCACGTAGTAGTTGGTGATGCCTGGGAGGTTCTCGCCCATGGAAGTGGTGTAGCAGAGGTCATAGCCCTTTTCGGCACGGAAGAGCTGCTCGCGGTCCAGGTTGTGCTTGGAGTCATGGTTTCCATAGATGGACGCCCACCTCTGACCGGCGTCAATCATGGGCCTCACGATCTGATTGATGTACTCGGTCGAGTTCTCCTTGTGGGTGTCCTCGCCGGTGATGAGGTCGCCGTTGAGAACAACCAGGTCGGGGCGCTCACTATTCATGACATTGCGCATGACTCGGGTCGAGTTGATGTCTTGGTCAATGCCCCAGGCGAATTCCTGCTCTCCAAAATGCAGGTCGGAAAAGATGCCAATGACGAAGTCCCGGTTAGAAGACATTTTGAGCGCAGGCTTGCTCACAGACGGCTCTCTCAGCGGCCACTTCCCGGGTGAGATCTTGGTGACCAGCAAGAACATGGAAGCGAAGGTGATGGCGTAGACAAAGATAAGCTGACACACCCTCTCCACCAAGCGGGCAGTAGACTGCGGTGGGCGCGGCCGGACCGCTTCTTCTAGTTTCGAGGGCGACATCGTGACTGATTAGGAGGAGATGGCGGGTTTCGATATCGATGGGGTGTTGAAAGTGCGGGATCCAAGACGCGTCGACGATGAGGGGATCGGGAATTACAGATGTCTTGACGAAGGGGATCGAAACCAGCGAATGGACATTAAAGGCGGAGACGCTCGGGATGCGCTGAAAGAATCTAGAAGACAGCAGAGAAAGGAAGAAGAAAAGGCACAAAATGATTGGATATCGACCGGAGAAACACTTCAATCTAGCGGATAGGTAGGTCTGCAGGTGCGAGATCAGAAGAAATATGGGATTTGCAAGAGACAACAATTTAAAATCAACATTGCAGTGGACAGAAGACCCCAAGCAGATAGGTAGGTAGGGAGAGCTGAAGCTGGGGCCTGTACGGCAGGAGCCCGGTGAACCGCGGGAGGATTTTCCAAGGGTCAAACACTCCAAAACAGAGCCAAAACAGGCCCACTGTGGCAGATGCCGTTTTGGGGTTTTGGAGGGGTCAGGTCCACCGCTACGGAGGCGGCCCAAGCCAACGGCGGCAAGACGAGACGAAGACGACGGCGGGGGCGGATAGCACCGAGAGGGATGCATCAGTGGTGGCTCCGATCTGCTGTGATGCCAAGTGAACATCTTCGTCTGTTCTTGCCGTTGTGTCGTCCAAAAATCCCCAGCATCTTTACTGTACTACCCAGACCCTTTGTACTACCTGCAGCTGCAGAAGCGTTTTTTTTTTCTTCCTCATGGGTATTGAGATATCGATTCAGTCCAAAAACTGGACGCCCGCGATGTTTCTTCGGCTAATACCTTAATTGGGGTAGGCTGTCCGAGGGGTAACTTCAACGTTAACTTTGCCCTTCCCTGACTCTGACTGCTCATCGAAGCGCGAATTCAATTCTGACAAGAACTTCCCATCACCATGCTTCCTCGACAATCCACGCGGTCAATTGCGAGTCTTTCTGTCGCCACCGACTATATTCACTAAGAACAGGTAGACGGCCAGTCAATTGCAGTCGCAATGCTGCCCCCCTGGATTGCGTCACCTCAGCAAGACGCGTCTCCCATTTCCCCTGCAGCGAAGCTCCTGGTTCACGACGAAAGCTGGAGTGGGGCACAAGTAGCTTTGCGTGACTGAGTTATCCACTGATAACGACGATAACAGGACAGAGCGGCTGCACTAACACAATACAGCTGTTATGGTTCAGAGTGACTTGTGCTGCTTCCCCGCTTTGGACCCAAGCTTTGCTGAAGCTCCAGCAGCACACAGTTGACCTTCCCAACCTGTCCAAGCTGGCCGCCAATACGACGCGGAAATGCTGCGATTTGAAGATGCCCTTTACGGTGGCCCCCAGTCCCCTATTCAATGCCAGCTAACCTTTCCTAGAGGAACAGGCACAGCAACGGACGACGGCAATAGTGGTAACATTTTCTTCTAGGAATGGTTAGCTGGGAGCAATTAGAGAGCTGGGGGTTACCGAGCACGGCGCCTGGCAACTCGGACCTGTGAGTCGTCAGCAGCCTGTCGTAGGAGAGCTACCCCAGACGCTTATCTGATTTTCGGGGGCCTTTTGTTGATCCCTCCGGACCAGGTTGATAATAGAGCTTGAGCCTTTTCCCTCAATTGATAAAGTGGTGCAATGCCCGCGGCATCTCGTCTGCCCTGAGACACCCTCCAAGCGCTGCTCTAGTGGCTCTTTGCTGGACTCTGAGCATTGTCCCACGATGGCGCCATCCCAACCAGCCATGTCCACGAAGGAGGCCGACCTCTTTCAGACCCCGCCTCCGTACGAAGCGGCGGCCTACCCTCGTGTGCGATCCCGTCGCACCCTCGCCCGGCGCCTCGTCTCCGTCCGCGCCCTCCTCGCCATCTTCCTCGCCGCCGTCGTCACCTGGCTGTGCTTCCTCCTCCAGCGCGAGACGAAGCTCGACCGCGTCGCCGAGCATGCCTCCTCGTCCGCCCGTCTGAACCGCTTCGAAGAGGCAATCCAGCACTGCGCCTCTCTCAAGACCTTCCCGCAGACCCCCAAGCCCGAGTCGCGCACGACGAACCCGCGATGGAACGCCGCCCGCGGCCAGGACAAGCCCGTTGTGCTCCGCAACGCCACCTTCTTCGACGGAGAGACGATTGCCTCGGAGCCCATGGACATCAAGTTCGAAAAGGGCCTCTTCACCCAGGTCGCCACGACCGCTTCAAAGTCGATCAGCTCCGAGGGAGCCGTCGAGCACGACCTGCACGGTCGCTTCGTGACCCCCGGCCTGGTCGACATGCATTCGCACCACTCCATTGGCCTCTGGCCGGCCATGTCCGCCAGCGACGACACCAACGAAATGAGCGAGGCGTTCGGCCCGCTGACCCCTTTTGTGCGCGCCATCGACTCCATGAAGGCATACGATGAAGGCACCCGCATCATCATGTCCGGCGGCATCACCACCTCACTCATTCTGCCGGGCTCTGCCAACATCATGGGCGGCGAGGGAACCGTCATCAAGAACGTTCTCAACTCGGGAGAGCTGGGCGAATACGTGGTGGAGGAGCTGCTTCTCGAGCACGGCATTCCCATCGAGGAGCGCCACCGGTACATCAAGCTGGCCTGCGGCGAGAACCCCAAGCGCATCTACGATCACACCCGTATGGCCAACGCCTGGATCCTCCGTGAGCAGTTCGCCAAGGCCAAGGAGCTTCTGCAGAAGCAGGATGAGTATTGCGAGGCGGCCAATGTGCTTTCGGCCGCCTCGGTCGAGGAGAAACGCCGCTTCATCGAGCAGCTGGGCAACTTTCCTTCCGAGCTAAAGCTGGAGTCCACTGTGGGTATGCTGCGTGGCCGAGTGGCCATGCAGAACCACTGCTACCTCCCCGAGGACATGGAAACGATGCTCCGAGTGACCGGCGAGTTTGGAGTCAGAGTTAGGGCTTTCCACCATGCCGTTGAGGCTTGGCAGGTCCCGGAGATGCTCAAGGCTTACGGAGAGTGCGTTGCCTCCTTCGGCTTGAAATCGAGACGATACGCTAACAAGCACGTAGAAATGTCACCATCGCCACTTTTGCCGAGTTTAGTCTGTACAAGTGGGAGTCCTACGCCCCCAGCCTCTCCGCTGGCAAGATTCTGAACGAGCACGGCATCCCCGTCGCCTACAAATCTGACCACGTCGCCCCGGAGACGAACGCCAAGTACATCATGTACCAGGCGGGCGTTGGCCACTCCTTCCACTTGCCCGAGGAAAAGGCTTTGCAGTCTGTCACTTCCATCCCTGCGAAGGCGATCGATCTGGACTACCGCGTGGGATACGCGCGTCCAGGATACGACGCCGACTTGGTCGTCTGGGACGCTCATCCGCTGTCCATCGGCGCCACTCCCCTCCAGGTCTACATCGACGGCAACCCTCAGCTGAAGCACCACATCGTCCAGAACAGCATGGGAGCGGTCTTCAACGAGGCCGCGGCGAAGAACACCCGCCCGGTGGCCCCCAAGATGCGGACGGAGCTCTTGCCGGAGAAGAAGGAGACCTTCTGCGCCAAGACGAAGAAGAACAACGCCAGCTTCGTCATCAACGGCATCCGCAAGACCTTCCTCGAGAACCACCCCCAGGTCCCCTCGACTTTCCGCGACGTCAGCGGCGGCGAGAACCTGACGCTCGTCGTCAACAAGGGAGGCATCGCGTGCCTCAACACCCCCGGCAACTGCGCCTCCGCCGCCGCGCTGGCCGCCAGGGAGGGCGAGGTGACGACCCTCAACCTGTCCGACGGCCACGTCCTCCCCGGCCTGACCGCGCTCACCACCGCCCTCGGCATGGTCGAGATCGCCTCGGAGCCCGACACCGGCGACGGCTACGCCGACCCCAAGCGCGACGGCACCGACCCGGAGAACCTCGACTTCGCAAAGTACGGCGTCCAGCTCGAGGGCAAGGCCTTCGCCCGCGCCCGCCTCGGCGGCATCACCCGCGCCGTCTCGCCGCCCGTCGGCGAGGCCGGCTTCGTCAACGGCGTCAGCGTCGGCATCCTCACCCGCGCCGGCCGCACCCTCCTCGACGGCGGCGTCTTCAGGCCCGAGGTCGCGATGCACGTCACCATCGACGACGGCGCCAAGGCCAGCGTGGGCACCATCAGCACCGCCGTGAAGAAGCTGCGCAAGATCCTTGCTGATGGCAGGGGCAAGCACAACGGGACGACGTTCGGCGAGGTCGCCGCCGGAAAGCTGCCGCTCATCGTCAAGGCCAGCAACCACGTAAGTCTCGTCTCCCTTGCCTTGTTTTCGTCGCGTCTAACAGCCAGGCAGTGGGACATCCAGCAAGTCATCAACATCAAGAAGGACTTCCCCGACGTCAACATCGTCATCCAGGGCGGCGCCGAGGCCCCGCTGGTGAGTACCAAAACCATTCCCTCCCGTGTTGAGCATTACTGACACCCAAAACAGGTTGCTCTGGAGCTCGCGGAGTCACAGATCCCCGTCATCCTCACCCAGACGCGCCCTGCTCCCGCCACCTTCCGAAACCGCGACGCCGTCGTCGGCCCGCCCTTGACCCCCAGCGTCGCCCGAGTGCTCAGCGAAGCCGGCGTCTTCTTCGCCGTCGCCGTCGTCTCCGAACGTACGCAACCTGCCCACCCCCCATTCCTTCCAGCTCCCATAGAGAAAAACGCTAATCCCTTCCTCCGTAGTCATGCCGACGGACTACCGCATCCACGACCTCGCCCTCGAGGCGTCCTGGGCCGCCAAGTACGCCAACCTCGACGAGAAGCAGACGGTCCGCCTCGTCTCGGCCAACGTCGAGGACATCCTCGGCCTCGAGCGGAGCAACGACGTCGTCGTGTGGGAGGGCAGCCCGCTCGAGTTTGGCGGCACCGTCGCCCTCAGCTTCGAGGCCGGCAAGGACGGCGCGATTGAGGTCGCTGCCTGCTGGCCAGGGGAGCACGACGAGTAAGGGGCCAAATGGCGATCGATGGATGTTGTCGCGCCTCTCTGGCGGCTTTGTACATTTTCTGTATTCTATGTTTGGTACACTATATCAAGGATGCTACGTCAATAACAGAGGATCGACGGCAACAGAGCCTAGCGACAACAGCAGAGCCCAGAGATGGCAATAGAGCCTAGCGATGACGACGACAACAGAGCCGAGTGACAACAACAGAGCCGAGTGACAACAACAGAGCCGAGTGACAACAACAGAGCCAGGTGACGACGATCATAGAGCCAAGTGACGACGATAATAGAGCCTAGCGACAATAGCAGAGCCTAGAGACGGCGATAGAGCCTAGCAATACCAATAGAGCCTAGCGATGCCACCCCTCGATCCGCACTTCCATTGCCAACATGTCAGGCGCCTTCCGCTGGGTATTTATTCGTCCGTTCCGTTCTCATTATAACTCAACCAGTGAGTCTGGAGACGCCAGACGCCATGAAAAGACCAGAAACCCCAATCCGTACGCTCAGAAACCCTCGGTAATCTTTCCGTCCTATTCATATTCCGTGGCAATCATCCATGTTCCAATGCCCGCATCGCTGCCAATCCAACGCCGGTCTATCCATAATGGTCGCATGCTATTATAGGAGCAATAGCTGTGGGTCATCCCCCCAGCTCAGGAACGCTTGGAACCCTGGCGCTTCTCAGTGGCAGGGTGGTATGTGGCGAGCGAGAAGGGGCTTCTCGGGAATTGACGACCCTCGCGAGGTCCGGTGGGAGGCCTGGTCGTGTCATGATATCCAACGTCGAAGGTCTCGCGGTCCGCGTCGTTGTAGAGGGCTCGGACAGGACCAGGAAGGCCTCGGCGGTAGTTGCCGCCAGGAGATCCCGCAGGAGGGCTTGGGACGATGGGGAATTCGGTCCACTGAGGCTGCGCCTTGAGAGGCTGGGCGGGATCGTTGTAGTGCTCCTTGGGGTAGCCCTTGGTTTGGCCGGTGAAAGGAGGAGCCTCTCTGACTTGGCGGCGGACGTCCGCCGCTTCGAGACGCTTGTACTGGTCTTGCTCGCAGTTGGTCTCGTACTACGCAGGAAGACAGATAGTTAGTCGATAGCGACGAGGGGAACCGGGGTTCGGAGGAGTGAAGAAACGTACCCAGGAGCCCTCCAGCTCTCCCTCTTCAGCTTCATCTTCATCGTCCTCATCGACGTAGGTCTCAATCTCGGTCTGAACCGAAACGGAAGCGGATTGGTTGATAATGCTGCTGCCGTCCTTCTCGGTGTGCGACTGCATGACGGCAGCAGCATAATTCATATGAAGGGAACCATTCTGTCCGCGAACCTGCGAAGCTGAGATGTGGCTGGCGGAGGTAGTGGTAGAGGCACTTCCGCCTTGCTGAGAGCTTCTGCCGTGGGTCATGATGATTGCTTTTAAAGAGGAAATCAATGCAAGGAAGGGTATAACCAGGCTGCTAGGCAAGCATGAACAACGTAGACAAGCTGCGAAAGATGTCTCGAATCCTCAATACCTCCAGGGCATCAAAGAATCTTGAAAGGAAGCGTGATGGAAGGAAAAGAGAAGTGTGTTGCTGGCTTTGTAGTGTCTTGGTTGTGTGACGAAGCAATGGAAGAGATGGAAGTGGATTTTAAACAGTGAAAAACGGTATTCACCTGGTAATAGTACCCATTCACTATGATTCAGTCACCAAAGCATCAAGTGAAGACTGTCTATGTACCTAGGTAGCTATGTCAAGGCGGTGTGCCCATTGAGTGTTGTGTCTTAATAGGGAAGGAGCATCTAGGAAGGTACATTTAGGGAAGTCCATCTAGGAAAGAGCATCTATAGTAACCACATAGAAGATAAACCAGGCTTTACTTTAAACATGTAAATGGAAAAAAAACAACTTTTCCTGTGAACTTAGACAGAAACACCAACTTAACTTATGTCTCATAGTCTATGGCATTAGACAGCTTGTTTGTGTCACGTGGAAGAAGTCATTAGTTACCTATCCAGTATCTCACTCACAAAGAAGCGGGGCCATTGTGTTTGGCATCTCTCACCTTGGTATCTATCTACCTACCTACTTCCATTCATCCACCACCCTGATTGTCACTTTCCTTCTCACACACCACTCGACACACCAACTCAGAATAATTTCTACAAGCACACCCCAGCAATCTCTCTGAGTACATCACCGCAACCTCTTTCCAACGCAAGGACATCTAGGTGTAATGTCAGATTCGACCAGCATGAAAGAAACCATCGACGAAGTCATGGCGGAACCAGGGACCATGAAGCTTGCGGACGAATCTGCGCCTGAGCTTGCGACAGAAGCTACTGTCAAGCCGGCGGAGAAACCGAAAGTTGAAGTGGGTGGAGGAGGCACGGAAAACCTCGCGAGCATTCCAAAGACGAAGCCCAAGGCAGGAGTAACAGATACGACAGGCGCAGAATCAGACGGAGAGCCCACCGCGGAACCCGTAGCTGGTTCATCCGACGGGTTTACTTCCGGGCTTCTAGTCGTGAACGACGATGGCCCTGTACATGAACACGTTCGCGAGTTGGTTGATGAGCCAATGATAGACTGTGTGGACCATGACTCGATGGATTGTACAGGTCATACCGAGACCGAGCCAGCGGTCGAAACAATCCTCACGTCGACGGTCGACGCCATGCCCAAGTCCGGGCCCGGAGAAGAAGATGCCACTATCACGACTGCAGCTCCCGCAGCCGAGAAGACAGCCCACCAAAGTGCGACCGAGAGCCCAGCAGATAACGGAGGCGGCACAGCTGCGTGGGAAGACACTCTTCTGCAACTGGAGTTGGTCAAAGAAATGGATGTCGAGGAGGAGGAGATCGACATCATTCGCGCATTCGCATCTGGCATGCAGCCAGCCACGCAAGAGTCAGCAGCAGAAGCAGCCCGGGCAATCTGCACCCTCTGTTCTCCTTTGGAAGAAAGTATTCAGGTTGCGGGCTGGCTGTGGGGGGTCTGGGAAATCATGTTCACGATTGTTCAAAGCCCCGACGTACCGAGCGAAGTGCTTGGTCGCTTGGTGAGCATCCTCGAGAACCTCCGTCAACGTGCCCGAGGAAGCGTTAAAGTCGATGGGGTGAGTCTTGAGTCCTAATCTTTGCAATTCCTGGCTAACCACGATCGGTGGGATAGATCGATCAACGTCTCTGGAAAGACATGCCTCTTTTTGCCGAAGCGATGGAAACATACCTCGCCAGTGCGTCACCTTTATTCTCCCAAAAAGAAGATGAGATCTGTGTCTAATCTAACTTTGATTCCATGGGCACAGACCCGACCACAGGTTACATGGAATTCACCAACAAGGCGGCCCAGGCGTGGCAGAACATGAACACCTTCGGCGCCTTGTGCCTCGGAGGAAGTATCGGGGGCACTTACTATGAGGCGATGGCCGCTTTGAGATGGGCCCTTGAAGAAGAGCCCTGCGACATACAAGAGGTCATGGATTGCCGGATCAAAGCCGCGTGTCCTTGGATCACCCACAGCTCCAAGCCCTTGCTTCGCTGGGCGCTGGAAAACGTGGGCTATACCGACGTGACACCCGACGATGCTGGGAACTACGTTGCAGAGGGCCCGTTGTATGATGGTCCGCCGACCATGTGTCTGCAGCGATGGGGGTTTTGGATCGACCGTTTCGAGGAGCTCGGCAAGGAGGCATCTGGCGCCGGAGGAGACGAGACTCGGAAACTCGCGCTGGAGGCCGCGGCGACCATGAGAAAGATCGAAGCACAACTCGGTCACACCGTCTAAAGCAGCTAAGAAAGGTGTCACCGGTCTTCTATAGATTCGCCAGCGTCTTAGAGTGAATAGGAAAAAGAGCCGAACGGGTCCCGCTCGAAGAGAGGATTATCTCCGCTCACGATAGCGAGCCAATGCCAAACAGACCCATCGTTGTCTGTTGTATACTACCTAGCAGATATAGGGGCGTCGAACACTACAGGAGGGGTGATGAATCTCCCTACAGTAAATTACCACACGTGACGAGACATCCGTCGGGAAAAAAGTCGATATTTCTCGAAGCTGAGGTATTGGATTGCGGTCTTGTGCCCCCCCTTGTGCCCCCCCTCCGTGTCTTGCTTTCAGAGCCAATGATGGTCCGACCCGGACCTGTCAGGTTTCGATGGTGTTACAAGGTTGCCTCCTTGGTAGATTACAACCACCCGCAAGGCGTCTGTGATATATGGCGGATGGCTATGTGAGGTCGGCTTGGGACGTGCCGATCGGACAACGATGGACGATGCAGACGATGACAGAAGACGACGACGACGACGGACAGTAATGACAACAGCTACAACAACAGCAACGACGACGGACAACAACGATAACGATGGACAATACCTAACGACAACGGCAACAGCAACAATAACAATAACAACGATAGTAATATGCCTATATCACCCTTCATAGTATCATTCCTAGGGAGTGATTTGGGACGCCCAGCTATGCAGTTGTAGCTAGAAGGGGTTGGACAACAGAGAAGGGGGTGATGAAAAAGATCTCCCTCACTGAAACCCTCCTTCTTGACCTCGTCACCCCGCCGGCTCAGACATCCGGATATATAGACACGCCACACAGCCACTGAAAAACAAAGTATCGGGATGAAAGGGACGCAGCTACCCGTCATCCCAACAATCTGCGCGGGCTCCTCAGCCCTAGTTCCGAGAGCGCAGGCCTCTCAGGAAGCAGCCCGGGCACTCGGCATCAAAAGGGAGCACGGCTGGCGCGCACAAACGAAAGCTTGCGTAACGAGATTTGCCTTACCCCGATGCTGTAAGGTAAGGGGCGAGGGAGAGGTTGGCACCGGTGAAGAGTTAGCGGGTGGAACCTACGTAGAGACGCTGGCCTGTCTGATGGGGAGGAAACACAAGCGGAAAGACCGCGCAAACTAAGAGCATTAGACGCCCCGCCTGGACTGTCGAGCTGTTAGGCCACTGAGTTGCAGGCGTGGACGGAAGCGCGCAGGATGTGCAGCTGTCGTCCCAAGGTTCGGCATCGAGACGGCTACACTGCCCACGTTCCCGGATCGCCGTCCGAGTTGACATGATCGCCTTGCACCACGCTTCTAGCCGGCTGAGGGGCGACAAATGGCTCGAGATTGGATGGCGCCGTTGGCTTGACTGGGCTCGGTATCGTGCGCCCACCGTCGATCCGTCCCTTCGGGAGGAGCAAGGCAGGTTCGATTAGGAGCAGATGAATGCGCCATCTAAGCACTGATGATACTGGGGAGGATCTGGACCATCGTATCTTCTGACAGAAATAAGAAAGTTGGGCAAATTGCATAAAAGATGCCGTTTGCCGAAGTGCATGTGGTGATGTAAGCGACGTGTGTGGCTGGCCAATATTGTTGTCATTGCGCTTGTTAGTGTTCAGCAACAATGCCAAAGAGGCTTGCTTGTCTTGTATGCCGCAATCCGAAAGAGAAAATTCCCTTCGATGGGCGCGACTTCTGGAAAACAATGCGTTTCATTGTCGGAGCCGGTTTGCTGGGTATCGACAAGCATTCGTCGATTGTTTGATTGAGCGGACCGCCCCTGCGGACCCGGCGTTTCTGAAGCGCGCGCCAGTCTGTCGTTTCCCGCCAGAGGGCGGATCAGGGGTGCACCCATCTTGGCGAGAGGGGAAGCATGAGTCGCTTGATGGTCGGGGCCACTTTGCAGAGTCTGTCTCTATATGAGCTGCTAGGGACCGGAGCTCGTATTTGGTTCATCAATTGTTATTCGGTGTCGTCCGTTGAACCTGGCCTTACTCATGCAGACCAGGCTCTCTGGTTTCTTGGCAATATGAAAGGAGGACGAGAACCACTGTGGCGCTGGAAAACCCGGCGTAAACCTGGCAGGCGAAGTTTACACGACATGAGAAAACTCGGAGAAAGGCAGTGCTGGACAGGCGAACGGTGAGCAAAGCCCGGTGGCTCCGCACTCATGACTGGTAGACCGCAATTCACTGTACTGTCTCTCGATGGCCGTGAATGATCCAGACGAGCGAGACTGTCTCCGACTGTCTCCGATGGGAGTCTCAAACGGCTTGGAAAGTGACGGTTCTGGCAATGATGGCGGAAGAAAGCTGGAAGAGCGTTGGAATGGACCGTTGCAAAACGAAACCTGGCCGAACAAAGGGACGCTGGCGTGCCTGTTTAGCCTAGAAGAATGTATAGGGCGAGGCCGACGGGTGCACCTCATCGTGACTAATCACATCACAGGTGTTTCCGAACCGTCTGCGACACTATACCGCGGAAGCGTGTTTGGCAGAACCCAAATCAGACCCGCGAGGCAAACAAGCAACCTCAGCGGGAAGGAGTGAGATATTGACCAGCCACGGAATCCAACCGAAGCTGACACCAACCACTCCCTCCCTCCCTTTCCGAGGGCTGCGGGCGGCGGCATTTGACAGCTATAATCCAGCTGACAAGAGGCCGCGTTAGTGTGTGGGTGGCTTTTGAGGTCATGAGAGACACTGGCAGATGAACCGAAGTCGAAAGCCATTCATCAGAAGTTGAATAGCGATCCTCGGGCAGGCAGCCGCCGCGGCAGCGCCTCTGCGAGATATGAAGTGTGGCGCGTTTCATGTTCCATCACTCTCCCGTCCTTGGTGAAGCCATCCGACGAGGCGGGATGGGAGGGCAAATCCCGATGCAACTTGCCAACTAGTGCCGTGATTCGCCGGGGAAGCCGCGAATGGGTAGTGAGTAGACACGGGATGAACGCCGGGATGCGTAATAAGACGTTCTGAAACCCCACCGGCGGCTGGCCGTCCGATTCCTCCAAAAAGTTGGTTCGTTTGGACGACTGGGCCAGGCCTGTGCAAACTGTCAGGGTATAATAGGGCGAAGCAGGGTTCAAGACAGATCCCCCAGCCTCTGGGAGAGATATCGAGAGCGGTCTGGACTCGGGCCACTAGAGCGCATCCAGATTGGTTCTTCCGGGAGAGAGTGGATGGAAAATATCCGTGATACCATAACACTTGGAGACATGTGCAGCCGCAACCCGCCCATCAACTGGCAAGCATGAATGGCATCATCCGGCCGTCTGGGTCGGAGAACTCTGCGTCCCGATCGAGTGTCGCGTGCGACGTAAGCGGGAGTTCTGCGTGAAATGTACTCCGTAGACAGATAGAAGATCCTTTCTGGGCGACGAGGTGAAAAGAAGAAACATGGACATTCTTGGCTGAGGCTGGAAGAAAGGGATTGTCTTAGGTCCTGAAGGGCACTTTGGGCACCTTCCGCTGCTGGTTTGCACTGAGGATTTCAGCAGGTGCCATCCCATCTTCGGCTCCTTCCCAACTCAGGAAAAAAAGACACGCAGGTGAAAAAGCACCCCTGCAATCTTGCTTGGGGGAACCCCTGCAGGAGGTGGGTCGGGTTGATCAGGAACCGCTAGCCTGGATAAGGTTAGCGGGCCGGACAGCACATTTTCGTCGTCTTCCGGTTTGCTCGCTGGTCCCCTTTTCAGCGAGAGCACTGTCTGTCACTGCGCTGTGTGTTCAAGACAGGCTCGATTGAGTGAGTGAGCACATCTCACTTGGACAGTTTGACATGTTCCGTCTCAGCGACTTGAAGAAAACCCGAAAGACACCAGAGACGTCCTTGCTTCCGTCGTCTGTGGTCGCCAATGGGCCGGAGCGCCAGTATCATTATCGGGCCCGGTCGGATACTCGCAATGTCCACATCATCAAATCCGTCATCCTTCTCGACGGGAGAGACACTGCCAAACGGTAGCAGGTATTACTGACGAGGTGGCAGAACGTCATTGTCGACGCCTATTCGGCTTCCCTTGCCCCTGAAATGTCGCCTGCGGTCGTCAAGCCCTGAGGGTCGTCGTTGTCGTCGTCGTAGTCACGTTGTCGTTGCCGTGCGCCTCGGCCAGGCTCTCCGGTAGCTTAAAGGTAGGCTTTTTTTTCTTTCTTCCAAACGAACGGGCGGCGCTCTTGCCCAATCCCAACCGTTGACGCCACCAACGGGCATTTGGTGAGGTTGCTCGCTCACAGTCACAGGAGTCACAGGTTGCTGCCAAACATGACGACGACGAGCTTACCGCCCGCCTGGCCTGACGGGACTCTCACCCACGACGGTCGCTTACCCAAGCTGGAGGCGCTGAATCAGGTAGGCTAGAGCTGAGTGGCCGCCACCTCGGCGCGGCACAGCGCTAGCAGAGAAAAAAAAAAAAAAAAAGGAAGGCACGCTCAGGGGCGAGTCATGATGCTAAAGTTGGCCCGGCGTCACACTGGACCTGCACAAAACTGGCACTTGAACACAACCCAGCCAATGGGGTCGACGGAGACGAATGCACTATGCAGGTACAAAGTCTTACTGCTTACCACCCTACCGTTTGTGCATTCCCGCCGTCACCCCTTTCCAGTGCGTCGCCGGCGTGAGGTACTTTGTGTACATTGCCTGTACTATTAAACAGGCACGACGGGAAGTACTCTGCAAAGTATCTCCAACGCCGTGCTGCAACAGCTACATTTATAGCACGTTCGGTGCAGGTGCAAGTGCAGACGGGACCGAGCCTGGGCGGTGGAGCGGGGTTATGTTCTGGCATCCAGGGGGAAGGCGCCAACACGACCACAACACCACCATTGGAACTCTTCTTCGTTGTTTCTTCTCTCTGGCCTTGAAGGTGTGAAGCGACAGCCGCCACCCAAACATTTCGTCCAGACTTTATTGTTTCCCCGTTCTTTTTCTCTCTCCTGGATGATGCACTAATGCAAGCAGAAGCAGACACGGCTTTATGGCTTGTGGGTAATGGCAGGATAAAACTGTTACTGAACATCGTCGATGTATCCATCCGTACCTTGTTTTGTACTCGAAAATAGCTACTCGCGAACAGAAGAACCTGGACAGAGACAGCTTCTCGAGGGTCTGTCCCTGTCTTTCATCTCATCTTTCCAAGTCCCGAGCGGCTGTCCCCCTTATTAGCACACGGTACTTGCCCAGTAGCCCAGACGAACTCAGTTCTTCCCATCTTGCTGGTCCATCCCGCCAAGATGCGTCCCCTCCCCCCCTCCTCGGCCCCCTCCCCCAAGCAGACTTACATCCACGCCCACACCATCTCTCTCTTTCTCGTGGCCCCGTGCCCCCGGTCCTCGCCCTGCGGTCGAGTGGGCAATCCGTCGCCGGTTTTCCAAGGCCGCACCACCACTTTTGCTCCATGGCGTCACGGCTGAGCGCGCCTGGCCTCCTTGCTAGCGTCTTCCCGCCCCCCCGGACCGCTTCCTGGCAACCCGAGGTGAGGTGAGCTGAAGGGTGAGGTACCTTGACCTCCCCTCGGGACTCGGGAGGATACTGCCAGCTATCTAACTGCCAGCCGCCGCCCTGTCCGTGTCCAAGATGCCGTCCGATTATAATATTTCCCGCTTCTTCCTCCCTCCACCTTGGACTTGTACTCCGACTTCACCACTCCATTTCTCCTCCACCTTTACCTTCCGCAGGTTGCTGGGCATTGCTTCTCTCATTTTATCACTCCTTTTGAACGCACCAAGCTGAGCTTGCTCGGCAGATTCTCTCATTACAATTCCCAGACACCGTCTTCGACTTGTCTGACCCATTCACTCTCTCAATTGCTGTCTTACACGCTTTTCGTCACTCATCCCGAGTCACGACCACATACGAGAGATAAACCGTTCTCTTCCAAAAGGTGCTTCGGCATCTGTGCCCACAGTCTCTACTACTCAACGCCCTCAAAGTCCCAGCGACGACTTCATAACTACTCTTCCTCAACCCAAAACCCGATTCATTTTCATCGAACCGCCATCGACCACAATCATGAAGTTCACCGCCGCAGCCACATTGGCCGCCCTCTTCAGCGCCGTCTCGGCCGGCTCCAAGTCCAGCGATAGGACGTTCGCCGTCCTCCGTTTCAACGGAAAGGAGCTCGTCCGCACCCGTGTCGACCCTATCGTCTCTCCCGGCAAGACTGCGTCCCACGTTCACGGTGTCATGGGTGGAAGCAACTTTGGCGTCTCTGCTACTGGCGAGACCCTCTCTCAGTCCAAGTGCACCAATGCCATGATCAACGGCGATAACAGCGCCTACTGGTTCCCCGCCCTGTACTTCCAGGACCCCAAAACCAAGAAGTTCGAGCCGGTTGAGCTTTTCTACGTCAACATCTACTACTTGTGAGTTCCACACTCAAGTCTTACGAGCTTAACTGACCAAGCTTGCAGCTTCGATGGTACCGATGATGAGATCAAGGCCTTCCCCAAGGGCCTCCAAATTTTCAGCGGCAATGCTTCCACTCGTGTTGCTCCCCCTTCTGGCGGCAAGCAGAACCTAGAGCCCGCCGACGGTCCCATCCAGCCCGTTCAGTGGACCTGCCCCCGATCGAACTACAACCCGGCCTCTTACCCCAAGGGCTCTGATGGAACTACCGCCGGCATCGTTGACCCCAACAACGAGGGCTCCGGTGTTGGGTTCCCCGACCAGAACTGCGATGGCTATGGCTCTCCCCTCCGAGCCGACGTCCACATGCCTTCCTGCTACAACCCCGACAAGGCTCTCGACGATTACCAGAACAGCATGACTTGGCCTAGCAACAAGGATGCCCAGGACAAGCGCCGCAAGAACTGCCCTCCCGGCTACATCCACGTTCCCCACATGTTCTTCGAGGTCTACTGGAACACCCCCAAGTTTGCCGACCGCTGGACTCCCGGCCAAGGCTCCCAGCCGTTCGTCCTCTCCAACGGTGACACCGCTGGCTACAGCTCGCACGCCGACTTCATTGCTGCATGGGACACCGACGTTCTCCAGCAGATCATCGACAACTGCAACGCTGGGTCCTCCGGCATGGACAAGTGCCCCGGTCTTCTGAAGGGCCTCAACACGAACAAGGACTGCACCATTCCCTCCCCCATCGACGAGAAGACTGATGGCATTCTCGACAAGCTTCCTGGTGACAACCCCCTCGGCGGCTGGTCTTACGGCTCGGTCGTTGGCAGCGGCAGTGGTGGTGGTGCAGCTGTCAAGCCTCCCTCCAACGGCGGTGGTGCTTCTGCTCAGCCTACCTCAACCAAGGCTGCTGCTGCCTCGAGCGATGCGGTCAGCCAGAAGGAGGTCCCCAAGGCCTCTTCCACTGGCGTTGCGTCCCAGCTTCCCGTCGAGCAAGCTCCCGAGGACCCCGCCCCCACTGAGGCTGCTCAGCAGTCGCCCCCTGCTGCCGCTCCCACCAGCAAGCTGGGAAGCAAGACGACTACATGCGTGCGCAAGACCAAGACCGTGTGGCAGACCGTGACGGTCACCGCTACGGATGGCGCCGAGTCCGCTGCCGCCACCCCTGACGAGGACTATGGCAAGGCTCGCCGTCACGTCCACGATCACATGCACCGCCACCGCAGCCACCGCAAGTAAGCCGGACGGCCAACCACACGGATGGAGTCTCTTGCTTCGCGCGCACTCCCGCACTTTGCAGGCGCGCCTGTACCAAACTTCTCTTCGTTAGACATTTTAGGGCTATGCTGGATAAGGGAGTTTTCAGAACACTTTTTATACCAAGGGTCGGTTTGGTTATACGGGATTTTCGGCCAGGCTTTGGAAAAGAAAAACAACAGAGAGAAGAAACTTTTGAGGGAACTGCGGGTTTTTGAATTTTGATTTGCTTGCCTTTTGATGAAGTTGATGAACGATACATACATACCTCACGCCGGGGAGAGACACATGGCTTGGGTACGGACCCTGGCCGGATCGGGGGCGCGCAGAACACACAACCGGATTTTTTGGTTCGTTGTTTGGTACCTCGAAACACATACTTCGATTCTATTTCAGGCTCTCGATGAGAGAGAGCTACATTTGGGAAGGCTTTTGTAAAGGTGACGAGAAAGGATGAGAGGGTGATGAACTCTCCTCGTCGATTTGGTTGGGTTCGCGAGACAAGACAATTCAACCAGACACGATTTCCATCATTCGCTTCTGCTATCAGCGTGACCTTCTGGTATTGCCGGTGCTGGAGCGATTTTGTTGAAGCCTCCAAGCTGACTATTTCACTCTCATCCTCGATTGATGTCCGCCTGCCGCTGTCTCAGTGATGTGAAGGCCATGAGTGCCCCTACGGCGGTCGATTTAAGGTTATTGGAGTGAACGCAGGGGAATTTCACCTCATTTCCTTGCTTTCCTCCCGATGATGCACCTTCAAGACCCCCGAATCTCAGATTCCACTGCTGAGTCAAAATCTCATCAATTCAACGCACCCGAAAAGGAAGACTTGTGACGTATACATGGAATTCCCGAGTGGGTGGCACGGGGATTACACCTATGCGCAGTGGCCAAGTGCGCTGGGCCGACTCTTCCCCTCCCCCCCGAGGCGATCACCGTCCAATGTGGTCCCGCCCCGTTCAGCCGTCCGAGAGTCCCCGCCAAAAATTCTCCGAACCGCAAATTCTCTCTGCAACGACCGCCGGAACGAATTGTTATCCACCAGGCGCTCGCCGACAACAATCTCATCGCACAGGTGCCGCTCTCATTTTTCATTATTCGGTGTCTCATTTGATTCTCGCCTTAGGCCGATTGAGCTAGCGCTTGGATCCCGACGGGGAGGTTTTGCGCGCGACCGAGTCAGAGAGAGCCCGCCATGTCGCTGTATCACGAGACGGCCGAGATCCTCTCGGCCAGCCCCGACCACGGCGGCAGCCTGAAGAGCCGCGTATTCCGCAAGAAGGGCCTCAAGTCGCCGCCGGCGCAGGTGTACGCCCTCGCCTTCGAGACGTGCAAGTGGAGCGGCGTGCTCAAGGAGGTCATCGAGGCCGCGGACCTGCTGCGCCACGAGCGCAAGGTGAGACGCAAGGCTTTTTTTCCCTCGTCGAGCCCTGACTGACGATCGCCTCCAGCTCACGCCCATATTATCACTGCTCCTGGTCCACGACTTCCTCCTGTCAAAAGGCGGCATCGCGCTGCCCCAGTCGCACGGCCTGAGGCAGACCGTCGAGCGGCACAAGGCGCGCCTGGCCTCGGAGCTCACGCGCGCGCGGCTACGGCGCAGGATGCCCTCGCTCGACGCGCTCCGCGCCGACGTCAACGCCACCGCGGACCCGGAGGGCCGGCACCCGCGCTGGGTGCGCGTCAACGCGCTCAAGAGCACCGTGGAGGACCAGCTGGCGACGACGTTCAAGGGGTTCGAGCGGGTGTACAGCATCAAGGAGGTGACCGAGTGGGCGGCGGCGGGCGGCAAGAAGGCGCTGTTCCTCGACGCGCACGTGCCGAACCTGCTCGCGCTCTCCCCCGGCACCGACGTGACCAAGACGCAGGCGTACCTGGACGGCGCCGTCATCATCCAGGACAAGGCGTCGTGCTTCCCCGCGTACCTGCTGGACCCGCGGTGCGAGGACGGGGACGTGATCGACTCGTGCGCGGCGCCGGGGAACAAGACGACGCACCTCGCGGCGGTGATCAAGACGCACGAGCCGGAGCAAGGAGGGGCGCGCAAGCAGACCATCTTCGCGTTCGAGAGGGACGTGAAGAGGGCGCAGACGCTGGAGAAGATGGTCCGCATCGCGGGGAGCAGGGGGACGACCAAGATCGGGCTGGGGCAGGACTTCCTCGAGGTCGACCCCGCGGCCGACATGTACAGGAACGTCGGCGCGCTGCTGCTCGACCCGAGCTGCTCGGGCAGCGGCATCGTGGGCCGCGACTCGCTGCCGGAGCTGCACCTGCCCGGCGTCTCGGGACCGGCCAAGGCAGGCGGCGGAGGCAAGGGAAAGCCAGCGTCGGCGGCGGCGGCGGCTGCTGCGGCCGCCGACAGCCGCAAGCGGAAGCGCGAGGAGAAGGAGGAAGCGAACCAGGTCATGGTGGACGACGACGGCAACGCGGTGGAGATCGGTTCGGAGCAGGAGCTGCAGAAGCGCCTCCACTCGCTGGCGTCGTTCCAGCTGACGCTGCTCCTGCACGCGATGAGGTTCCCTTCGGCGAAGAAGATCACGTACTCGACGTGCTCGATCCACGCCGAGGAGAACGAGGGCGTCGTGGTCAAGGCGCTCGCGTCCCGCGTCGCGAGGGAGCGCGGGTGGAGGGTCCTGGTGAGGGAGAAGCAGGTCGGCGGGATGCGGGACTGGCCGGTGAGGGGCCTGCCCGAGGCGTGCGGCGGCGACGCCGAGGTCGCGGAGGCGTGCATCCGGACGTACAAGGGCGACGGGCACGGGGTCATGGGGTTCTTCGTCGCCGCGTTCGCGAGGGACGGGGACGTGGACGGGGAGGGCCCGTACGTGCGGGACGACGAGGGGAGGATCGCGCGGGACGCGGCGGGGATGCCGGTCTTGAAGAGCACTGGCGAGCCTGTCGTTGTGGGTGCTAACGAGGAGGTCGCGCCGGCTGTTGAAGAGCAGGCGGAGGAAGATGAGTCGAGTGAACAGAGCGCCAGCGAAGTGAGCAGCGAAGATGACGACGATGACGAGGAGGAAGAATGGGGTGGGTTTGACTGAGGCGTTTAATATCTACATCTAATACAAGCAACGGACCTCACGTTGACGTTTCCCGGCAAGTTGAACCACGAGCTTCACTCAATGACACGGTTCCGAGTACCTAGGATGCTTTGACCGGTCTCCAGTATCTGGGCCCAATGTCAACGGCTACTCATCCAGCATGGCAACGTCTTGGAGCACGGTCCATCTCATCCCATCCTGAGCAATACTCGAGAGACGGTCCTGTTGACAAGCAGCAATTTTCCTCACTCTGTTTGTTTACTTCTTGCCTACGCGAAATGCGACGCGCCTCCCTTCCAGCCTGATACCTCTGTCCGTTTCTCTCTCATCCAACTTCGTCTTTCACCCATCCATCCTCCTCTATCCCATCCATCCTCCGCTATCCCATCCATTCACTTTCCTCCCGTCATCTTTTCCCCCAGAAAGAAAAGTCACTTGCGCAGCCCCAATCTCCACAGCAATCATGCCCCCCAAGAAGTCGCAAGCACCTGAGCCTGGAAGTGATGAGACCATCCCTTCCAAACCCACCCTCGAGTGGTGCTACGAGCGCGAGATATTCATCATGAAGAGAATCAAAGCCGCCATCGTATTACCCCATGGAATAGAAAGAAGAAGCCCCTCGTACATCATCGCCGTCTGCAGCAAGGCACACCAGCTGAAGGAGCTGCTCAACATCCGCGATGCCTGGGCCGCCGTCCTCTATGTTCAGGACGGCATGTCGCACCTCGACCTGTGGTTGATGGCCCTGGCGGCGTGGGTCTGCCGCAACGACGACGTCTTTAAGAAGGCCACCCGCAAGCTGCTCTGGGAGAGAGACTCGCCCTACGCCCCTCTCTGTACGCGTCTGGAAAGCGACAAGCTCTTTTCCGCCCAGTGGTCGCTTTGCTGTGAGTCTTCCTTTCTCTCTCTCGGTGTCTGGCCGCCCCTGCTATATGCTTGTTTCACTAACTAACGGCCCACAACTCACCAGGCCACATGGAGTACCGTCGGGGCATCTTGCGTGGCGAGCTGGCTGACGCTGTCAACAAGGCCTGCGTCCTTCTGTGGTGCAGACAAACCATCGACCTGAAGGCCATCGCCACGGACGACAACGAGACCTTTGCCGAGAGGGCATTTAATGCCACTGCCAGCACCTACTGCGCCTCCCGCTTCATGCACGGCACACTCAATAATGAGCCTATTCTCGACAGGTGGAACATGCTCAAGTCCGTCTGCGGTGTTGAGAAAGCACAGCAGCCAGCCCAAGCGGGGCAGCAGGGCCAGAACCAAGATCAAGACCAGCAGATGGCGGATGACAGCACCCCAGCCCAGGCCCAGAACGAGGCGCAGGATCAAGGACGGGCCCAGACTCAGGCCAAGGCACAGGAGGAGTGGGAGTTTTTCAACTAGGAGGACAAAGACTTCCAGATGCCCTTGGCCCTGAGAAAGACCCTCTGGGATGTGCTCAAGATGTTCCACAGGCAGGGTCGGGGACTTTCCCTGGACTGTGTCTCCCCCCCAGAGCTCTCCTAAGCCATGGGTGCTGCTTACTGCAGTGTCTGCTGATCTTCTCTTCAGAGGGTCACGTCCCCTCGGCACTTCTCTCGTTTTGGAAGGACACAACGACAGCACACTTTGGTCACACGCACGACACACTCAACATGTTCTAAGTACAAAGGAAGCCTTTTGCTTCAACGGCTGGAGGGATGGGTAAAGGAATACCACTGGCATTGTGTTGGAATACGGGGGATTGGCGGCATTGTCCCTTCATTGGAGCCTGTTTGACTATGTTGTCTGGTTTTATCACATGGTTACCTGTATTACCAGCCTTACTGCTTCTTGTATAGTTGTTTTTGTATGAATACTACTGTCAGATAACTCTCCTTGCCTTGTAAACTTGGTGATACTATCGCAGCTCTGAGTCGGCCCTGTGGAAGATTGAATGCAGTCTATCCAACTGAATTAATTGGATTAAGACCGCCCTGGAGCACTACTTGGGAATGACTGCCATCATGGCGCCTTCCCAGATGATGCATTTGGCCAGAACACCAAGCTTTTACTTTCTCCCATATATTTCTCTACGTCTTCGTCTTCGTCCCGGTTCTTCCTTGATGGCATGTCTCTCCCCACAAGACGGCTGGTTCTCTCGAAGACAAGACTCAAACATTGTACAACAAGCTTGCCTGTAAGAGGCAATTTACAGAGCAAGGCAACTAGCGGTAGAGCATCCGACATTGAGAAGGTGCGATAATCCCAAAGTCTGATCGTTCCTTCGCCCTCGGTGCCAGCTGGAAGCCGGAAAGATGCTGAACACCCTCCCCCAGACTTCAATCTCGTCCTGTTGCCGGTTAACACCGACCCTCCCCCTCGAGGTACATTGATGCAGCGGAGAACTCTGGACAGCAGTAAGAGAACTGGCACACGTATCTCAAACGGCGATAAGATGAAAACGAGATAGGCGTCAACGTCTCCAAGCCACCCAGGCAGCAACCAGCCAGGCAGCCACACAGCCACCCTGCCAGCCCACGCGTTAGCAATTCATAAGGGACAACAAGCTAATCATCCCTCGGGGACAAGTAGAGTCCGGACACTTGGCCGATTGGTCAAGTGTCTGTGTTCACTCACTTGTTAGAGGCAACAAAAAAAACAAACCCTCCTGGGTTCGAGTCTTAAAAAAAAAAAAAAAAAAAAAAAAAAAACTCAAAGCTCTAACTGCGCCCCTATATACACTACCATCTATCCGCTATATGCCTGAACATTTTGCCATTTTGGACTTATTTCTTTTGCTCCTTTTTAAAACTTATACCTTATAGATGTTTCTATAGCAAGAGACGTAGAAATCAAAGCATAGTGTAGTATAGATGGCCGCAAGTATTGAGCAAAGGTGCGAACGCGGGCAATGGTGGCTACCTGTGTCGACTTTATACACAAACAAGCGCACCTCTATATCCTTCGCGGTGTTGTTGTGACTTCTAGATGCCTTCTAGGTTTAGACACAACCCCAATAGCTTCTTGTCCAGCTTTTCTTTCTGCTCAAACCAATGACTGATCTGCAGATGAGCGTGCCCACGAGGCCTGCGGCGAGGTTACTTGGGGCATCGTCCGTCCCTGTTCTTCTTGTATCTCGCACGCGATACGAGAGAGACGGATTGCACAGCACACCTGCGGTCTGCCAGCTTGGAAGTCAAGCTTGACGAACTGATGAGAGAGCTCCCTAGAAGCTTCGAGGACGAAGTTAGAAAAGTACCTGAGTTTGGAACTTCATTCTGGGTGGCGTCAACTTCGGGATTTGGAACTGACGTTATTTATATCTGACGGCCGGTCCGCAAATCTTGATCGGGTCCCTCATCAAAGAGCCATCGGACCGATGGACGGCGGGTTGATCGCGAGCGACACAACTGAAGGGATCGATGGATTGAAGATACAACGTAGAACAAGTGTCGCCGCAAGTCTCCCCATCTTCGGTTTCCCAACTTGGCAGGCCGAAAGTGACGTCTGTCACGATGCGACCCTGTCCAAAGGGGCCACCCTGGCTCAAGCGATCACCCCTGCTCTGTTCAGACAGGGGGGGCAGCCGACCTCAACGACGTTCCACCGCCACGTTCCTTCACGATCTTCCCCCGCGCATCATCCAGGATCTCCAACCTCAGTTCCGAAAAAGACCTCGCCGGGTAAGAGAACATGCTGCCCAAAACAACACTACACGCCGGAGCGTGTCTATCCCTCCTAGCCTGGGGAACCTGCGCCCGCAAAGAACAAGCCCCGCTCAGCACCGAGCCCTCCGTCCTCGCCGCCGACGAGATGAAGCTAGTCGCATGTCAGTCCACCCCCCTCCCCACCATCGAACAAGACTTCAGAACTGATCAAAATCCTCAGATATCAGAGTAACTCCGAACCACCCCGGCAACAGCCTCTTCCTCGCGTACAGAGAGAGAGAAAGCGCCAGCTGACCTTCCCTTCACCAGCCAAACGACGAGAGGTCCGAGGCGCTGGAGCCGGAATGGGCCGCCGCGCGCTCGAGCACCGACTTCCCCATGGACTGGGTCGACGGCTTCGACCCGGGCGGCACCGGGGGCCGGCGGAAGCGCTGCCCCGACTTCCCCCCCAACGCGTACCCGGTCATCAGGCTGCTGCGCGACGGCGAGGAGCCGGGGGTGGACTACGAGGGCCCCCGGACGAGCGAGGAGTACGTCTCCATCCTCATGGTCTTTACTGAAATGGCTGTCAAGTTGACGTGAGAAACCGTCGCAGGATCCTCAAGTTCATCAACCGGGCAAAACGCTCCTCCCAGATCCCCGCGCACCTCACGGCCTCGGACGCCGAGACGTTCAAGAACCTGGACGACTTCGTCTGCATCGCGACCCTCAACCCCTCCGCGACGAACCTCCGACAGGAGTTTGCAGCTGCGGCGGAGAAGCACTGGCCCGAGTTCACCTTTGGCGTTCTCGAATCCTCCGACGCGACGCAGGCCAAGGTCGTCTGCCACAAGCAAGACGACGAGACGACGCACACCTGGACCTCTCCCCCCTCCTCTTCTTCAGAAGACACCCTCGAAAAATGGATCCTCGAGGCCTCGCGCCCCGTCATCGCAGACCTCACGCCCGCAAACCACCAGCGCCTCCTCGACGTAAGTCCCCCTTCCCAACCGCTCTTTTTTTTCTCTGACCAGCATAACTAACGTCCGTCAGCGCGGCTGGCCGATGGTATACGTCCTCTCCCCCTCCCCCTCCGTCCGCGCCTCCCTCCGCGCGGACCTGCGCTCCTTCGCAAGGGGCCAGTACGACTCCCTGACCTGCGCCACCGCCGACCCGGCCTACTTCCCCGATCTCGTGGGCGCGCTCGGGCTCGACCCGGAGGACGGCTACCCCGCCGGCGCGGTCCACCAGCTCTCCAACGGCAAGGTGTACCGGTACCCGAAGGGCAGGGGCTTCACGCCGCGCGAGCTGCAGGCGTGGGGGCTCGACGTGTGGCAGGGGCGGGTGAAGGCGTGGACGCCGCCCGGCCGGGAGCCGGTCGTCGAGGAGGCGGCTGGGAACGTGAGGATCGTGGAGTCGCATAAGCTCAAGGCGAAGGACATACCTGGCTTGAAGATCCAGATTGGCGGCCGGGAGAGAGATGAGCTTTGAGCCAGAGTGCTTTACAACGTCTGGATACTCTTGCATATCACACGCGCGACTCAGGACGTGAGACTCCAAGAGTCCATGTCGTGTTCCATTACTATATCATACGTGTGAAATGTCTGTTAGATATAGAAGCAGGTACATCGCTAGTTGTTCCATTTACCGTCAGATCTATTCCGCCGTCTGTTTGACGAAAAGACGGCGGCCCGCGCCATTGTCCATCAACCGCACCACCACCCCTCCAGACGACTCCTTCAAGGTTGCCGAAGTCTCCGGGTCGAGCACCTCGACGTCGCGCCAGTCTTCCAGTCCGTGTACCAGCAGTGCGATGACGGAAGCCTTCGGGAGCGGATCCCCGCGGACAGCGACGATGGACGCGACCAGGAGGGCGGCCGCCGGGAACGCTTCGACCAACACCACGGTGATCCACTGCCACCGGACGTGGATGTACGACTCCGTAACGAAGGCTTCCCCGAGGAACTTCTCCGCCGAGAGGTTATCCGTTTCGTTGTTCCAGACGAGGCTGGTGAGGACCGACGCCACGTTCTCCGCCATTCGGGGCATGTCCGCTCCGTACATAACTTCTGCAGCACCCTTACCGTATACTCTGTCATCATCTGTTGGTGGTATGCCCCATTGCAAGGGGGCATCGTATACCCAATCTTTGACAGCTTTCCAAAATGGTGTGGGGAGGGTTTTGTAGATCGCGCCGGATGATGAGGTATTCCAAGGGGTGAGATACGGCTCCTCATACTGGCTTAATGGGTCATCGATATGGTCGTGAGTCTGAAACTGGAGAGCTTCTGAAGTCGTCGTGCCTAAACTGAGTTCTCCCTGAGAAGCCGACAAGTTGTGGAATGTCTTGGCACACCACTGCCACTGGACAGTGTAAGCTTCGAAGCGGGCCGGCTTGTTCCTTTCGAACTTCGTCTCATTATGGACCTTGAGTATGTCGTATTCGATGATCGATTGGTTAAAACTTTTCTCCGCGGTATAAAGAAGATCCGCGCTTTTGGTTGATAGGTCGGCGTTATACTCAGATAACATAAAGTGAGGGTAAGCAATGCCGTATTTATCGAGGCCTGGGAACAATAGCTGCAGTTTCGTGTGATCGGAACGGTTTCCGAGCTTCCCTTAGCTTTTCGGTCCTTCGTATCAGTGCAGTCACGGCGCACTTGATCTGTGATATTTTTACAGGAACCACACACGGCCAGGGTGGAGAACGGCTTCAGGAGCAAGAGGATCCAGGGCAGCTGAAAACTGGCTTGGGCGGGTTTTGTACAAAAGACAGCATGATGGTCATCTGCAGTCTGTAGTATGTCGCAAACGACGCGCCCATATCGTAACCAGGTGGAGGGTGGAGACGTTCTTGTGCTGGGATTAGCCTTGCGCGTCAACAGCACCAGACTACACACCTTCGTTGGCAGTATATTCCACTGACTTGTACGAGGTGGCCATGCCAATCTCGGCGCTGGCATTGCGGACCAGCGCCGTACTCGACGGAAAATCCAGGATCTGCTGGGCGCTGGGCTCGAAGTCCACAGCGGCCACGGTCAGGAACGCGAGCGCGGGGACAAGGAAGACTCTGTTACGCCATGCCCTGATCAGGAGGACCAAGGACACCCAAGGGCCGCGGCTGGCGTCGTCCATGCTCTGGAGCAGGCTCAGCCTGGCCGGGCGCCGGAACTCGGTCCACTTGAGCTGGCTGATGCACGCTGCGATGGGCACCATCATGGCCGCCTTGCCGATCGTCGTGACGAGGGAGATGACCGTGTTGGGCTGGAGCCTGTAGGTCCAGTCCTGCCGGGCCATCTGGTCGATCTGCGCGAGGAAGACGACCAGTAGCAGGGCGCTGAGGATGCAGAGCAGGCAGCCGCATATCTCCCACCACCACCACGAGGAAAGCTTCATGAAGATACTGCTAGCTTTGGAGCGGCGTGTTCGGCGCGAGCTCTTTGGCGTCCTTGGGGCGCTCTCGGCGGCGGCGTCCGATGGGAAGTGAAGGCTGAGATCGGGCCCGTCGCGGTCGAGAAGCGATGCGGCCGACTCCGTGTCGCTTCGAGGCGGTTGATGCGCTTCGTTCATCTCGTGGAAGTCGTGACTAGGAGTTGAGCCGACGGGAGGATGACGTCGAAATAATGAGATTAAGAAGGAAGGGCTGGGAAACGAACTGCTGCCCACGCCTTGCGCCGAATCACCGCGAAGACGTGATTCCTCGATGGGGCGTCGGCGACGGTCCATGGGCACAAAATGGTTGCAAAGAGAACATCACTATTACGGTAAGCGATACAATCTCACCCAGAGTGCTTCTTCGGCTTTAAGTAATCGGAAGGCGCGTGGTACACTGGTCGTGCTGCTGCCGTGTCTTTTTTTTGGCTTTCACTTGCCAGCTGCCTGGCTCAGCATCTCACTGCCACGTTTGGAAGGAACTTTGGTGCATATCGCGGCAGGTTGAGGTAGGAGGGGGACACTAGGTGGTTGGCCGTCCCTTCCGGCGGTCAGAATCAGGCTGGGACAACGGTCACAGGCATACCATGCAGCCTGATCGTGAAGGGTCCACGTCAAGCGGCACAGGATCCACGCAGCCAACATACACTGAGTTGATCTTGAAGTAGAGAGATGAATATGATTACTAATAACACTTGAGTGTCTAAATGTCTCTTTTAAACATCGGAGTCCGTCGACGATGCCTCGCTCCGATAAATGATGCCAAAAATAATAAAAACTCCTTGCAATGCTAAATGCCGTTGACATGGGCACGTATGCCTATGCCTTCCCACCGGGTATCGTCGTCTCTATATCGTTCCGTCCGTCTATATATGCCTGTAATGTTGTTGTGTTGTGTTGTGTTGGTGACCGTGTGATTATACAAAAAAGAAAAACTTTTTGTTGTTTCGAGAGATAGAGAGATCCTGCTCAAGCCTGCGCCTTGCGGGCAGCCTCGTCGTCCTCGGCGCGGGGCTCGCCCTGCACCGTCCGCTCGTCGTCGGAGAGGACGCCGGCGCCGGAGCCGGCGGACTTGAAGCGCTCAGGCTCGTTCTTCTCCTCCTCCGCCATGGCCTCGTCCTCGTTGACCTCCTCGTGGGTCTTGCGCATGCGCTCGAGGACGGCGGCGGCCTCGGAGGCGTAGGCGCACCGGGCGCGGATGACGGCGCCGTACTTGTAGAAGAGGAAGGGGAAGGGCAGGCACGCCAGCGAGAGGAAGGCGGGGATGGAGGAGGCCCAGTGGATGCCGAGGTTCTCGTACATCTGGGTGGTGAAGAGGGGGAAGGCGGCGCCGAAGAGGGACCGCATGACCGAGTTGGCGGCCAGGACGGAGGCGGCGAAGACGACGTACGAGTCGATGAGGTAGTTGAGCAGGCTGAGGAAGACGAGCACCAGGCCGGCGGCGAAGAAGCCCGAGGCGATGATGGAGACGACCCAGTGGATCTCGGGACCGTTGGTCCAGGCGAACCAGAAGAGGCCGATGGGCAGGAGGCAGGCGCCGACCATGGAGGGCGGGAGGCGGGCCTCGGGAGGGGCGAAGCCGCCGTGGGCGGCAGCGACCTTGGTGTAGCGGCGGCTGTCGAAGCCGGTGTAGATGACGGCGGCGATCATGCCCACGGCGACACCGAGGAAGGCGAGGCCGCCGATGCCGGGAGACCAGCCGCGGTGGCGCTGGAAGACGATGGGGAATGCGGCGAAGAGCATGTAGAGCGTGCCGTAGACGATGGCCATGTAGATGGCAGTGAGGAGGACGATGGGCTCCTTGAAGAGGAGAATCCAGGGGCGGGAGAGGGCGATCTTGAACTGCTGGCCGATGGTCTTGCGGGGCTGGTGAGCCTCGTACTTGGAGATGTAGTTCTTGCCAGTCATGGCCGAGAGCTTCTCGGAGCGGCGACGGAGGAGAACGGGCGCGTAGGTCTCGGGGACGGTGAGGCCGACGACGAAGAGAAGAACACCGGTGAAGATGGCCATGAGGCCCTCGATCCAGCGCCAGCCCTCAGCAACACCGAGGAAACCGCCAACGATGGGACCTGAGCCGCGTTAGTCTTTGCTTTGATAAGATGGGGAATGCTTCACGACCTACCGATTGAGGGACCAAGGAAAGGAGCGGCAGCGAAGATGGCAGTGGCCAAGCCACGCTCGGAAGCGCTGAACATGTCGGCAATAACACCGCCGGCGTTGGTCAGGGGCGAAGAGCCGAAGGCGCCGGCGAAGAAGCGGAGGACGATCAGGGTCTCGATGTTCTGGGCGCCGGCGGCACCGGCGTTAAAGGCCGTGAGGGCGATGTAAGTGCCGATGAAGAGGTACTGGCGGCCGTACAGCTCGGAGAGCGGAGCCCACAACAACGGGCCAACGGCGAAACCGACGACGAAGAGGGACACGCCCAAGATACCGATCTCAGTGGACACTCCGAAGGAGCGGATGACGTCGGCGATACCTCCGGAGTAGGCGGTACTCACGAAGGCGACGGCGAGGGTCGCGATGGCCTGGAGGATCGTGTAGGTCCACTTCTTCCACATGGGGAAGGTCTGGGGGTTGTGGGCATCCTCGGGGAGGAAATCAACGACGAAGGGCGACTCGGTGGTGCCCTCTCCGGGGTACTTGCGGTTGAGGACGGCGGGAGTGACGCCGGCCTGGTCGAAGAGGAGGTGGAAGTAGCCGGCCTTGTTGACGGGCTTCTGGGCCTCCACGTCGGCCTCGGTCACCGTCATCGAAGACGATGAGGATTGTGGCGTTGTCGACGCCATTGCTGTGATTTGTCTGGGCGATGAGGATCGAGCGGGTGACGATCGAACTCGTGGTAGCACCGCGGTGGTCTGATAAGCTTATTCGACTGTGCTTCTCGTGACGAGAATCGGTTTTCGGAAGTCGAAAGTGGATGGTTGAATGTCGGGATGAGCTGGAGATCTGGGACGAGATCTGATCCGGAGAACTGGGACGGCGTCAGTTCTATATACCTCTTGGACCGGCCGTGGGTGCGGTGGAGATTTCTAATGTGCGGTTTCCATACCCTTCACCCTTTGTCGCCGCCCGTATCGCAGTCACAATCCCCCCCATCGGGGCGGACCCGGCGAAAAGCAGAGCAGGGGGCGTGGACGATCCACCCGCGCAGGGTGAGGTACACCGGGCTGTAGTGTAGCATGGGTGTAAACCCACCCGGACGGGATGGCTTCCGCGTGCACAATTCGTGACTTCATGACTAAACGAGACGGAGGGTCGGAGGCTACGCCGGGGACAGCAATGGATGTTGTGGTTATCTCCGGGTCGGGCGCAGCGTGGTGTACCTTTTCTTGTGTAGTGTCGGCCGGGCTAGTGGTAGTGCGGCATGACAGGTGCGTGTTGGAATCATCCGGTATGCAAAAGGCCGACAATCTCCAAATATGATGCGAACAGCTGCGCGGCTCGGCATCTCGGCAGGGGAGAATGAGCGCATCTCGTGAGAAGGGATTGGGTCGTGAGATTGAGGTAGCAGGCGTCTCGAAGTCGTTGCAGCAGCAGTGATACCCTCCCTGTATCTGCACGAAATATAGGCTTCGATCAAGGTGCGATGGCAGATGCTCTCTGAAGAAACAGGACGAACAGGTCTGTCCTCAGGCATGAGTGCGAGTGGTTGCATAACTCGCTAGACTGCTGTTGCTGTTGTGCACCCTGAAAGAGCGGGTCCCTCAGTCGCCGAGGTCCAGCTACGAGCCTCTCTGGAAGTGACTGAGGTTTCCAGGTTACTCCCGAACGGGTACGTACCTGCTTATGCAAAGTGCGGAATGACGTGTTTGTTAGCTCCAGCGAACGGCCACACCGGGCCCCCGATCCACCGAAAAAAAACACCATCAATGTGAATCAACGCGTCAAAAGTCCATCGCCATGGGTTGACGGGCTCGCTTGCAGGGGCCACACGGACCGGGATGTCGGCGGATCAGCCCTCCGTGCCGAGGTCCTGCTGAGTCTTTTGAGGGATCTGTCGCCAACTCCAACGGATTTGGTCGCTGCAATAATCCCCGTACCCATCTCTTGCTGACGTTTCTCCTATTTTTTCGTTTTCCCATTACAAAGCCGGAGTAGGAGTTGAGGACTTGAGACGACCGTGCGGACACTCTTGCACCCGCTCCTCAGCGCACGCACCTGCAATTCAATCAATCGGACGTCGAAAGGGGGCCGAACGGCGCTGCTAAAATAAGCCTGTCTCGACTGTCTTGGCTCTTACGAACCTGAGAATCATGGATGAACGACCGTTCCACCGACGTACCATGGAGGATGTACGCGGGACGCGAACCGGAGGGAGTTATTGAGTGGATGAGCTGACAAAGTCCTATGGGCCTTATCGTCTGCCTGGATCTTTGGTTGTACGCAGCTGCCAGATCTGGACGGATTGTGATAAGAGGCTCATGCACCGCCGACGATGCCTGTCGTGGGAAGGCCAACCAACGGATAGCAGGATGTTTTGTTGGGGCCATCCCACGTCAGATCGCCGTTGGCATCGAATGAGGCATTCGTCTCGGCGCGTCGGCCGAGAACTAGCGACAAGGAGTCGACGCTCGATATTGGATATTGCCCGGCAAACACACCACCTCCGACCCTCCGACTAGAATTACAGACGGAGCTTGGCTTCAACGTGTGCTGCATCGCCGGCATTTTCCATCCACCATGCTTCGTCATCGACGGGACCTTTGCGAATCGCATCTCTGACCCAGTGATCAGCAAATTGCGCCGCCCGACGGTCTTTTCGGAGCCGGTCCACAGTCGGGACCGAAAGTTGCGTTGTACCAAGCTAGACCTCCACCAGAGTCTAGTGTGATTATGTGATGGCTCCAGAGGTCGCCTCCTCCAAGCTTCTCGATCAACAAAGAAAGCTCTCTCTCTCGCGAGGAGAGGCCGAGGCCCAGCAGGGAAGGAGAGAGAAGGGGACCCCTGCACAGACTTGGCTCCCGAGCCGTCGGCTCTTGAGAAAATCTCTTTTTTAAAATTTGCGGCCCTGGCCTCTCCTCGACCTCCACCGGGGCTGGACCGCTCCGCCGTGCCATTGCCAACTTCCGCGCCCACGAGGTGGTCAGCCCATAAATTCTGGAGCCAGGGAGAAGGAAGAGGGCCTTTGAGCAATGATTCCCATTCGCCCAAGAAAGGCCTTGTTCGGTCCCACCTCACAAATCTTTTTTTCTCGACATTCTTCTTCTTTCTTTGCCTCGAGGGAGGATCGTCAGACGGAGCCAAGACCAAGGACGGTGTTCAATTGCGTAAGCCATGCTTTTTGAGATATACGAAGGCTGCAGGATATTCTTTTTCGGCGGAACGAAGCCGGCCTTGAATGGATGACGGATCAGACCCTCGACCGTCGGCGTTTGGCCGAACCGCATCCTGTCTAATTAAACAAAACCCCGAAGCCACAACCGCAATGCCTCGGCTGTCGCTGCGTGGCTACCTCCCCTAGCGCATTTCTGGAAAGGGGAGGAATCCAGCTTGGCTTTCCGCTCCTGCGCCCACTCCCGATGTCACTCTGCCTTAAAATCGACGCCCCCATGCAAGTTGTTAGGGTCAGGGCCGCAGAGAGAACAGAGTCAGACTAGACGACCGTCGATGAAGAGAGGAAGCAAGCTCCAAAAGGGTCCGTGAAAATTGTTCTAGAATGAATTGATCGCGTCAGAACCGGTCGTCCGTGCAACTTTTTGTTTTCGCCGAGAAGAAGAGTAAATGTATGATCCACTCGTCTGCTTAATCTTCACAACCCTCCGATGCCAGTCGTCTTTTCGTATGTACTTTTGTTGAGAGGAGAGGGAAAGCCTCAGCAGGATGAAGAGCACCACGAAAACAGAAAAAGAAAATGCAACATCTCCCCCGTCCGATGTGGCCCATGTCTATTCCTCCCCCAACTCCGTTGTTCCCTAACCCTCGGTCCGCACATCTCAGTCCCGTCCCTTCCTCGCGTCCGCAAGGCGTATTCCCCCGCGACTTCGAAAGTGCTTCATGTAGTCCGAGCTGGCCCCCGCGGCGCGTCGGCTGCGGTCCGCCAGGACGAGCCCCTCGGCGAACCGGGCCGTGTCCTTGAGGCTGGCCCCGAACAGCTTCATCAGCTCCGGCCACGCGTCGAAGTGCTCCGCCGAGTCGACCTTGATCTCGACCAGGCGCAGCTGGTTGCCCGTCGAGATGATCGGGAGGAGGTGTTGCAGCAGGGAGGTCTTCAGGTCTTGCCTCTCCTTCTCCAGAAGATCTAGAAGCAAAGCTCGTCAGCCCCTCGCTGTCTCTCCTGGAAAGCGAGTGCTTCTCGCGCAAGGACAACAAACAGCAGGATACTCACAGCACATTCTCAAGGCAAACTCAATGTCGACCACGTCCTCGGCGTCCACGAGCTGGATGTACGGCACCGTGTGGTTCCAGACGAGGGTCCTCGTCACCCTCTCGAACGTCTTGCCCTCGTTGAGCAGCCCCGCCGCGAGCCCCAGCCGCCACAGGTCGCCGACGGTCAGGTGCTCGATCGACGGCTCGTGGAAGTGCAGCATCGTCTGCGACGCGTACTTCAGCGCGTCGACCAGGTCGTACTTGTCCGCGATGACGGCCACCTCGAGGATCGAGTCGGCCGCGGCGATCTGGCACACGCGCGAGTTCTGGTGGTGCAGGATGTTCAGGACGAGCTCCATGATCTCCGGGTCCTCGTCCGGCAGGCTGATCCTGACGGGGGGGCGCTGCTCCCCGCCGCCGCCGCCGTTGCTGTTGTTGCGGTCCAGCAGCTTCTGGCCCTCGCGGAACCGCGGGCCCAGCATCGCCGCGAAGACCCGCGACGCCCGCTTGAGGATGAGCGAGTCCACGCGCAGCTCCGCCGTCTCCTCGCCCACCCCGACGACGAGGACCACGTCGCCGTCCGGCACGACGGGCACGCCGCTGTGGTGGCTGCGCGACCACATGCGCGCCGCGAAGCTCGCGGGGGACCGCACCTCGAAGAACCTTTCCGACGACGACGACATCGTCGTGGTCGTGGTCGTCGGCATGTTGGGCTTGTCGATTACCATGCTTTTGCTCAGCGGCCCGTCCATTTGGTTCGTGCTGTGCGGGTGCGCGCGTGTGTTCGTTCACTCGTCGGGCGATGTTTGGGGGTGTGACAAGCCTTGATCTGCTGAAAAAGCTGCAGGGATTAAACTTCTTTTCTGTTCGTTGTCGTCTTCTTTTGCTCTTCGTCTCTGCTTTTTTTTTTTCGATGCTGCAAAAAGCTGGTTGAGGCTTTGACATGTGTATGTCTGTCCTCTTCCCACTCATCTCACACAAACATCGCCACCGTTTAGGCTTTCCCCCCTCCCTTCAGATGCGGCTGTCCCCCCTCCTCCCTCTTCTCGGAGGAAGACCACGTCGAAAGAGTCAGGCCCGCCTCTTGTTCGGTTGGGATTTGCCGTGGGCAGCTATGGTTTGCTCCCTCCGCATCCTTCGCCCCTGCCGGGAAGATCCAGGTCCTTCGGGGCGGGATGAGACGCCGGGCGCAGGCAATCATCTCTTGGTGGTGTTTCCCCCGACTCAGCTGGCGAGCGGCAAACGTTTTTGGGGGGAGGGGAGAGAGGGGGCGGGGTTGAACTGGGAGGAGTGCCGGCCGTAGACTGTCGTCAAGGCCGAGGCTTGTTTCGCGTGAAGAGTGTCGAACCTTGGCCGGGTTTCCCCAGTCGTTTGCAAGCACGATTCGGGACGATGAGGCTGTGATGGGAGGATGCCTCCTGCAACTTGGGATTTCCCCCCCTCCTCACCGGCTGCTCCTCGCCCGCGCCTCAATGAGGCGATGAAACTTTGGGAGTGCATTCAGCTCACATTCCTTTTAAGAGACCAGGTTGAAATTCTTTCCCCAGGTTTTTCTTCTCGGTTTCGGTTGGTTGGCACTCGACAGCTGTCAGTTATTCCCATCTCTCATGATGGGAGAGCCTCGGACCAGAACCGCACCGCACTCGGGAGAGGAGATGGGAGCAGGCGGAGGCTCGAGCTTCACTCGGGATGTTGGAACCTTGTCCACGGGCTCCAGTCGAACGGACTCGGACTAGCCCAACACGGAGCAACGTTTCAAGTTCACTGTTCAGCTTTGCAGTGCTTCGTGGGGTGGAAAACTTTTGATGACGTTGCGCGTGCTCGGCTCGTCCTTTCTCTGTCGTCTGCGATGAACGTGTCGTTGCAGGTGCCAGAAAAGTCAATTCGACAGGCGTGGTCCCCAGCAAGACATATGACCATCCTGTCTTCCCTTCCTCGACTTCTTTTGACTTCCCGCGCTCATGGTGGTCTTTGGTAAGTCAGAGCTGAAAGAAGCAAGGCTGCTGCTCGTGGTTTCGCATCGCTCATTTTGCTCCTAACAAGGGGCATCAACGAACACGTCAAACAAGAACTTCGTTCGCGTCTTAGCTTGGGTGTTAATGACTACGAACCACTCGCCATCAAAGGGGAACCCTATCAGATTGAGACGGTCCAAGTGTTCCATTCGTTAGCAAACACTTCACTTGACGAGGCGTAGCGCGAACATGTCCACGTCACCGAACACACATAGGTTTATCGAAACGCTCGCCAAATATAGGAAGCTATTAATAGAACCGTACAGGTTCAGTCCTCTGTTCATTCTCCACGGCTGCAAACGCTCTTCACCTTTACCATTCTGAGTTTCCGACCAAAGAAAGTGTGACCGATCCATCCTCCTTTCCATCCTTTTGGAGGCGTCTTGCATAGCCTGCTTGCAATCTAGTCAAGTATCAGCCGAGGAAATCAAGTGTAGAGTAGAGCCGCCGTACTCGCCTTTGCCCAGTATAGCTCCAATAGTGCTATTCCCATCCCAATCCATCTGGAAGTACTGCGTAAGAAAGGGGCATTGTGTGGGGGAGTCATTGGTTGTCCAGGCATGAGCTCATGAAGTGTGCTCACTCGCTCGGGTGATACTTTGCCAGACTGAATGGGGCCTCCTTGTTCCTGCCACGGCTGTTATACGTCTTTGTGCGCTGCTTTTTCTTGTCGTGGTAAATGACATCGAATGTCTCTCGATTGTCGGAATTGTAGACCGCTCTGACGGGGCCGGGCCTGTCGGTCGAGCGCCAGTTTTTGGGCGGGCTTCCCTCCCGAGGGCTGGGGACGATTGGGTGCGAAGTCCAAGGGCCTTCTGTCTGCAGGGGCAGAGGCTCTCTGTTGTTGAATTTCTCCGGGTATTTGCCTTGAGCATGGAGATATTCAGGAGCCTGAGTCACCTGACGGCGAACATCGGAGGCCACCAGGTGCTTGTAACGGGGCTGATCGTCACATTCAGTCGAGTACTGCGGTCGGGGCGGTCAGACTTTGGCTCTCATATCATGTGTGCGCTGGTCTTCCATGTGTGTATTGGGGGGGGGGGGGGGGGGGGCGGCTGCTCACATAAGATGCTTTTCTCACGAGCGCAGGCTCAGACTCGGGATTCTCATGGAAACTTTCGTCGACGTATTTCTCAACGTACACCTCTGTGTTCTCTTCGACGTAGATCTCCTCTTGGATAATCGTCGAGTTGCCCTGGGTTCTGTCATTGAAGCCTTTGCCGACGCTTCGAAGAGGAGTGGAGGCCATGGTAGGCGGCGCCAGGTTTCGAGGCATCGGGACGGAGTTGCCGCCTGCAGGGCCGCGGCGATTCGAGTTCATACTCATTTTCCTTGGCTACCTTTCTGGATGTTTGATGAAGGAAATCAGGCGGTGCGTGACTGAGACCAGATGAAGATGCTTATACCGCCAGGGTGTAAGCAAATATTCAATAGAAGCCCGGGAAAGAGGCAGAGAAGGGAATCTAGGGAGCAGTCGTGATGTTTGTGCAAGCAGAGGAGTTCATGTGGTGGGGAACGTGGGATATTTATTGTACGTCGTGCAGTAGGTGGTGAGGGTGAATGGGAAAGTCTTGGAACTCAAATGACGTGAGCTAATACTCTGAGGTGAGGTGAAGTAAGGTGAAGTAAGGTAAGGTGAAGTAGATTCCATCTGGTCTTCACAGTGGGCTCTAATCAACAGTGGGAGGAACACTAGTAGGTGCAACCAGTTTCTCCCCAGGCATCCTACCTCCCTAACAACTATTCAAGATGTCAGGAAAACTGTTGCTTCAGTTGAGGTAGATGTCGTGGCATCAGAATGGAGTATCACGCCGGTCCATTTGCTAATTCATTCGAGGAGTTCTTAGGGGCTTTTGGTTTAAAACGCCCTCCCGGCCCCTGGTGTAAGTAAGGCGTAATCCTGAAAACCACTCGGTTGAAGCAGCCCTTTTCGCCTCAGGTATCATTTGTCAATTCTTGGTGGTGTGGTTGTTCTCTGAAGGTGAATTGGTTTATGTCACGTGGGTGAGGCTTGAGGTGAACGTCTGAAAAGAAGCGGGGCCAATAGTTTGCCTCTTTCTGCAATTCGCTTCACCACCTCACCTCACCTTGCCTCTACCAATCTGAGCTGCAAACTTCTCCACCACAATCACTGTACCTGAAGACGCGTCAGTATAAGTCCTTACCGGTACCATCAACATTGTAACCTTGTCATACCTCGAAGCTCTCTCAATCGACAAAGAACTATCATATTACAGAGACGCAACCCACCACGCTTGGCTTTACGACACACAACATGACGAAAGTCACCAAGGACATATCTTCGGCATCGAAGCCTGAGTTCTCGGAAAATACAACCGTATCTACTGTGGGATCGACAGAGAAGATTTTAGGTGGCTCCACGTCTGAACCTGCGACGGAGATCCAACCAGCAAACAACATCAAAGACCCCATCGCGAGGACTTCAGATGTCAAAATCGTGGGAGAGCACGCAAAACACCCTGCGAAGGAAGTCGAGATCGAAGTCTCAGCGCCGCTCGGAAATGATTGCCAATCGGAGGCAGCAGCCAAACTTGCTCATGAACCGGCTATCAAGACCGCGACTGAACCGATGAGAGACACGACAAAAGCAGGCGCTGAATCCTCGATAAAGACTGCTTCCAAAACCATCACGCAGATCGTGACGCAGAGTTTCACAGAGCCCGCGGAAACCTTGACCAATGTCGCTGGAGAATCTGCAGCTGCGTCAAACACTGACCGCACGATTGAGCACTCGACAGCACTCGCCGAGGGACACGGAAAGGAATCTTCCCAGACCGAAAACATTTTGCTACAGCTTGAGGCAATCAAAAAAAGAGCGCCGTTGACGGATGAGCAACTTGCCACCATCAGCGCATTCGGCCACGCCATGCAGCCCGCAACGGAAGAAACCGCAGCAGAAGCAGCTCGTCGCCTCGACGCCCTCATTCCACCGCTCAAAGAGGAGGAAGAAGTCGGGAACTGGCTTTACAGGACATGGGATCTCATGGTCGACTGCGCAATAAGCCCTGACTCGACAAGCCACATCCAAGAGCGTCTCATAAGCGTCCTTGAGAATCTGCAGCAGCGGGCCAAGGGAAGAATAATGCTTGATGGAGTAAGTCATCTTCAAAATGAGCATGGCTCTTGAGGCAAGCCAAGTGCTAATCACCTTCGATCATCTGCAGGAAGAAATGCGGGTCTGGAAGGACTTGCCTGTTCTCGTTGAGGCCCTCGAGCCTTGCTTCGATGGTACGTACTAGTTTCCATTCAGCCTGGAGTTTTGTGTGTTGACGCTTTCCGTTTCTCAGATCCGACCGACTTGCTAGATCCGGATGCCTTCACCCCAGAATCCGTCAACAAATGGCTGAATGTGACAGCCTTCGCCGCTCGACTCCTGGGTGCCCAGTATTGCTGCTACTACCGTGAAGCTTTGTTCGCCTTGCGAAGCGCTCTGGAGGAGGAACCCATCCCGAGTCCCGGTTTCGCTGAGTGCAGGATACAAGCCGCCTGTGCCTGGATTGCCCATGGCGCCAGGCCGCTTCTACAGTGGGCACTGGACAGTGTCGGCTACACGACCATGCTTCGCTCCTCGGATACGACTTCCCGCCCGGAGATGACTCTCAAATTCGAAGCGAACTACCACGAGGCGGGACCGCTGTACAAAGGTCCGGAAACCATGTGTCTGCAACGATGGGGCTTCTGGATCAAGCGCTTCGAGGAACTCGGAAAGGAGAGTTCTTCTGTGGGCGCGGAAGCGAAGAGAGCCGCTCTTAAAGCGGCGGAGTCCATGCAAAAGCTCGAGAGAAGCATGGGACACACATTGTCCGCTTAGGGATCACAGGAAATGAACGGGGCTCTGGATCATAGCACGTTGGGAACCGAGAACTATTGTTTGCTGGGCGAGCATGATAGCCTCGAGACACCATAAGGCGTGTAAATATGGTCTTGGTACTTTGCCAGCTTTAGTTTGCGAGATGAATACACGCCTCAACGACCGCTATATGTCAGTTACCCGTGAAATGCTGGAGGACAGAAGAAGACACAGCTAGAGTACTTCTGCTTCCAATTCCGTAAAATAAAAGACCCAGACCTAGCTTGACCGCAGAAGGTGTCAGTTGCAGACCGCCCGCGGACAACCAGTCTCTGGCGAAGGTGCCAGCATGCGCCTACATTGTTCCTTGGTGTCTGGTACAATAATGTCATTAAATTCGAGGACAGAATTGTTTTCTTCCTTTCGAAGTACGAAATTCCAGGACAAAGAGGCCCAGAAAGGTTTGCGATCGACAACATGAAACAAACTCGAGCTTCGTGAGTCCAATCAATGATGGGGGCGTTGTCCTACTGCACAAAAGCGGTCGAGTCGCTGAGCGAAATCAACTCTTTCATCTTTTTGCCACGGAAGATCAAGTAGTTGATGTCAATAAGATTTCAACTTTGTTGATACGTTTCAAGAAGGTAGACCTTCGACTCGTACAGTTTAGTTGCACGCTGTTTCTGAAGGTAGTCGCCTGTCCTTCAGGATAGATCAAGTGCCTGATGCTGCCGGGTCTGATAATTACTGCACGAACTCCCTAGGCTTTTGCTTGGTCCGTGTGAGTTTGTTTCATTCCACCAGCGGCTTCGAGCGAGAAATAGACCCCGAAACACGATGGGGACATGCAAGAACCGGTCTTGTTCAGAAATCCCGTCATGTTGATATCAAACCCCGAGTTTTCAACTCAACTATCAGATGGGAGCGGACGACCAGTAAGCAGGGAGAGATTAAACCTCCCCAAGTCTTTGGATCTGGCTCGCAAATCCTTCGTAGCCCGGACGAACAGCCGGGCGATTAGTCTCCCGACATGGATCTTGCTCCTGGAGGGTTGCGGACCCGCGTATAACGTATAACGTATTCGCCCGCATCCGATTCGCATCGCGAGGGATGCAAGAAGCGGGGAAATCCGGGGTCTCGCGGCCTCAAATCCTGGGTAGAAGAAAGGGATATTCGTCCTGACCTTGCCTGGAAGTCGTTCAGGCCCGTACTTCAACCTTCCCTTCCTCCCTCTCCCCGGGACTTGGATTATGGTTCCACTCAGCTGCATCATCCCTCCTAAGAATCCCAGAGCAAGAAAACGGCAACCATGGCGAAGCGAGAGGAACAAACGGATACCGCCGCTGCGGCTGTCGACGAGACCACCGAGCAGTCAGAGGTCCTCCGGCTGATGGACCTCGACACGACGCCGTGGTACCAGAAGCCAAACCTGCGGGTCCTGTACCTGTTCCTCGTCCCGGCGTGCATCGGCGTCGAGATGACCACGGGTTACGACGGCTCGATCTTGAACGGCCTCCAGGCGGTGCAGGCCTGGCAGGACTGTAAGTCCCCTTCTTCCCTCGTCTTTCTGAAGGCACCTGATGCTGACGGCGCGGTGCTCCCGGCCTCCAGACTTCGACGAGCCCAAGGGCGCCCTCCGCGGGATCCTCGGCGCGGCCTACAACCTCGGAGGCCTCTTCTCGCTCCCCTTCGTCCCCTGGTTCAACGACAGGTTCGGCCGGAAGCACAGCATCACCTTTTGTTCGTGCGTGCTCGTCGTCGGCGCCGTTCTGCAGGCCACCTCCACGCACAGTAAGTCTACACGTATCCATCCTGGGGGGAGTGGGACACTGGGGAAAACACGCAAAAAAAAGGGTTGCAGCTTGCTGACGAGGAACGCTGAAACAAAGTCGGCATGTTCATGGCGGCGAGACTCCTCCTCGGCCTCGGCATTCCCTTCTCGGTGTCCGGCGCCTCCCAGCTGATCGCGGAGCTGTCACGCCCCCGCGAGCGCGGCGTCATCACCGGTCTGTTCAACGCCTCCTGGGCATCCGGAGCCATCCTGGCCGCGGGAGTAAGTCCACCTCCCCCCGCCCCCTTTAAGCTCAACGAGACTTAACCACAGCAAAAACATAGGTGACGCTCGGGCACTACCACATCAGCGGGAACCAAGCCTGGCGCGTCCCGTCGGCCCTCCAGGCCCTCCCGGCCTCGCTGCAGCTCCTCTCCGTCTGGTTCGTCCCCGGGTCGCCCCGCTGGCTCATCTCCAAGGACCGCCAGGAGGAGGCCTTCGGGGTGCTCGTCAGGTACCACGGCGAGGGGGACGAGCGGGACGCCTTCGTCAACGCCGAGTTCTCCGAGATCGCCGCGCAGGTCCAGCTCGAGATGGAGAACTCCGAGAGGACGTGGGGGGAGCTGGTGTCCACCAAGGGCAACCGAAGGAGGGTGCTCATCGCCTGCTGCGTCGGCGTCTTCAGCCAGTGGTCCGGCAACGGCTTTATCTCGTGTGTCTCAACCCCGCCTCCTTTCCCCTTGGTATACTACGGAAGCTGAGAAGGGAGATCACGGGAACCAGTTACTATCTAGCCAAGACACTCGCAACCATCGGCATCACAGACCGCCGGACCCAGAACATCATGAACCTGTCTCTGACCGTAAGTCGTCATCCCCCGCCCCCCCAGCCCCAACCGGACTCTTCATCAACGGCTGAGTACCACGCTCCCCCCGGTGCTGGAACTTCCTGGCCGGGATCGCCGGCTCCTTCGCCACCCGCCTCCTCCGCCGCCGCGTCCAGTACCTCACGGCCTTTGCCTCCATGGCCGTCGTCTTCGCCGTGTGGACCGGCGTCGGCGGCCACTACGCCGAGTCCAAGGGGGCGCCCGGCACGGCCGAGGCCGTCATCGCCATGATCTTCCTCTACGAGGCGGCCCTACCACCTGATGCACCCCCTGGCCTACGTCTTCGTCACCGAGGTCTTCCCCTTCGTGCTCCGCGCCAAGGGCGTCGCCACGCTGCAGTTCTTCACCCGCGGCAGCACCGCCTTCAACACCTTTGTCAACCCCATCGGCCTCGAGGACCTCGGCTGGAAGTTCTACCTGGTCTACGCGGTGAGTTCTTGCACCCCCCACCCACCCACCTGGAGGGCTCGCTCTCGTCCTTTTTCTCGTGTTGACGGCCGGGTTTGCAACTCTCACAGGTCTGGCTGTGGTGCGAGACGGCCATCATCTACTTCCTGTACCCCGAGACCAAGGGCCCGACGCTCGAGGAGCTCGCGTGCCGTAAGTATCTGTCTACGTTTCGAAGGACAGCCGCTGACGGGAAGCCGACAGTGTTCGACGACGACAGGCCCGCAGCAGTCCACGCCAAAAGGGCAGAGGGCGTGTAGGAGACCTAAGGAAGAGCGAACTCGCGCGTAGTTGGATGGATGCATGGTCGCTTCTTGGACCAGATTGGAAACATGATTCAGGCGCGAAGAGAGAATTCAAGATCAAGCCACCGTGCCACGGGAACGCGCGGACGTTCTTTTGCAAAACTTCCTAAGACTTTTGGATATTTTAATGCTTCAGTGATTAATGTTCCCTTACCGAGTTGACAGAGCTAGCTGCCCTAGATACCCTCTGCCACGAGCCTCTGCGAAAGTCAAGAGGCAACCAAACTCAGCAAGGCAACGAAATAATGTCACATTGTGGCAAACCGGCCATTTTCTCAACCATGAATCCGTCACACCTCTCTCCTCCCACCCACAGGCCGAGGCCCAGGAACGCCACAGCGTCGCCTCGCCACGATAACGCATGGGGGAACGATTGGCATCCGGCGGTGCGGGGTGCGCGCAACCACTGTAACCTGGACACAGGAAGAGAAAAGAAAAGGGGGTGGTGCTTGAACAGTAGTTCCGGCCAAGCCCAGTCCAGTCACATCTCTCTTCCATAGAAACCCGTCTTTTTGCTATTTTCGGTCTACCAATTGAATCAGAGAACCGGACAATCCGCAAGTTGAAACGGGGAGGTGGTAGCGTCGAGACTTCGCTCTGATCATCCGATAGACACTAGGCAGGCGATCTTGCCGTAGGCCACGAGCAGGGCAACTCGAGCAAAAGAATTGAGGTTAAGCTGGGGGCTGGATTGCCAGAGGAGGCAGGGTAGTTGACACAGGTGGGATAGCCTGATATGAGATCGAAAGTGCCACCGCCGGATCCTGTAAGTGAGAAGAAAGTCATTCCAAGCGATGGACCGCTTGGTTCCGTCGGAAACGAGTTCCTTATCCACGACGAACTCTCGAACAAACCCAGCAGAGACAAAGAGACGAGAAGAACAGAGACAGAGACACTTGCTCAATACCAAGAGCTACCCCTCGACAGAGGACTTGGTCACGAAACCGATGGTAGTTTCGGACGCAGCGGCCGCCGACTACGCCGACGACGCGACAGTATGTTTCGCCTGGCTGATGTAGCCCCGTGGCCAAGGGAGCTTCCGGAACGATTCTACGTTTCGTGTGTGTGTGAACATACGTTCGCGAGATGATTCGGCTTGTCCGCTGGAGTTGCAAGACTCAATGAGCCTTAACCACTGCCAGCCATGTACCTTCTTTGCGACAGCTATAGCGGAAGGGAAAGAATAAAGTGAAACAACATCCCTTGTGTCCGCTGTAGAAGGGGGCGGCAGGCGAGAATCCGGGAACTTTTGCAGATGGCTCATATGCTTAAATGCCTATCGGAGGCATGAATCGCCTTCCAGAAGAAAGGGGGGCAAGATTGGGTTGCCTTGCAGAACCAGGCGATATTGCAACGCCAATGACGGCCGATCTTGGCACGACTGGTGCTTCAGCGAAATGAACGTGCCGGAAACACCTTTTCAATGCGCCGCCACCTCCCGAGCCGAAGAGTCTATGGCGCCTCGCGGGGGCTTGCTGAAGGATTGCCAGCGGCGGCGCCTGCTCAGTTGTCTGCTAGTCGAAGATGCTGTCTTCTTCGGTCGTTCGTTGGGCGGATGCTGAAATGAGAAGGAAATGTGCCGTTCACCGCGTGAACTCGCGGCCGAGGCATCGTTCAGCCAATCAAGGGTTGCGTGGACCTCGGCCGACGATTCTGCTCGCCTGCGGTAGTTCGACCAAAATCCACAGACAACGTTGCCCGCCAGATTGACGGCGAACGGTTCGTCTCGTTCGTGATTCGTCCAGCCCCAGGTCCGGTCGAGGAAGAATGAGGGGTCGACGTGAAAAGCATGCGTTGTCTGGTTCCAGACCAACAAGGAAAAAAAAAAAAAGAGCAGAGATAGAGGAGGGGGTGGGTAGGCTTCCAGGTAACTGGTTCCAACCAAGTCGGCTATGTCTCCTCCAGGTCCAGGGTGTGGTGTTGCGTGCTGCGTGAAGTGGGTGCTGCTTTTGCAGCAGGCCAACCCCCCTTTAGGCCGCAGATGCACAGTGACAGGAGCGAAGTGGCATCACACAGCCCGTCATCGTGGGCACTAGGAGGATAGCTGCAGGTCGAGGCTTCCGCGGCCGTGTGCCTCCACATGGTGGTTCGCGGACTCGTTCCCGTCGACCTCTGGGAGGGACGCTAGGACGGTCTACTGGAGCAGATGGATGCGGGGTGGGTTCCGTGGTGTTGAAGGTGACAAGACTGTGCCTTTGGAATCATGGGTTCTTCGGTTCGTCTGTCTGTGTTCAACCACCTATTCGATTCAGATCAGCAACGGTTGGCACAGACTATTGGAGCAGGGGCGGACTTGCCGGCACCATGGAAAGAACGGCATTTGGTTGTTGGTCGTGATTTCAACAACGGGAATTGCGGTTCTTGATGAACGATGATGACTTGAATTCCGCATCCCATGCCGTGTGGGCGGTCTGGGCGGTAGCATCCTGGCAGCCGAATTTTGGCCCGTTGCGGCCTTGCTTGCGGCGGGGGGTCGCTTGGTTGGGGAGCGGGTGATTGGCGGTGAGGCCGGCACGAGGAGCGGTCGTCTTGCCGTTGGGAGTAAGTCGTGCGTCAGCGAGGCGTTTTGGAGGTTGGGCCGGACCCGAGGGACTGTCACCAGACAGTGCGAACAGGGTCTGCGGAGATTGAAAGTCTGGCCAGCGTCGCAACGAAACGAGGTCTAAGAAGTGGTTGGCCATGCCATCGTCCATCCATACGAGCCCCAGCTTGGCGGGCTTCGGCCTTTGGACGGATCTCCGTAGTGTAACTTGTGTCCGGATACACGTCGTTTGTCAGATCCTGCAGAGTTTGAAGTCGGGGCAAACCTGTTGGCGGCGGGGCTTATGAGATGATTATCAAGTGGCAGCGCCTCCCGTGGTAGATACCGAGCCGTACGCACGAATCCTCGGCCGGGGTCTGCCATCCACTTTAAGGTGATTTTCTGCGCGGCGGAGTTGAGCAAGGCGCGGCCATGCCCTGAGAGACAGTGTCTGGATCAGCCCAAGTTACCATCACTGCCGTCCACAGCTTCCACAAGGCTCGGCGAACCGTGTTGTGCCGCTCATTGGCGCGGGTACCCCCTACGGCATTGCAACGCTTGCCGAGTCGCACGTGTTGTGGGGGGAGGGAAGAGAGCAGACGGGATAAGGCGTGGCGCGGCAGAAGGCGAAGAGAGAGGGTGCCGCCAGGCGGACAAGAGAGGCTGTTCGCCTCTACGGACGTCGCGTGGGCAAGACGAACGATGTCGCGCATCCGAGGCGCGTCGCTAGAAGAAAGGTGAGGGGATCCGAGACATTGCGCCGGTGTATCGGCCGTAGCCTCGTGGGCTTATGTCAGTCGGGCGTATCGTACAAACAATGGCGCGTGGCTCCGTGGTGTGCGGGCCCATCCATGGTCCATGATCCATTGATATTCGGGCTTGAATTGGCTGCTTGTGGCTTTGCGGCAAACCAACAGCGGCGGGCGGAGGAAGTGTTTACAACTACTAGTAGGTATTCACTACCTAGGTAATTAGTGTGATGGTTGCGGATGGTTAGCTTTGCCGTACGGAGAGAGACCTGAGTACGCCTCAGGCTTACCTAGGTACTTTGAGTACCTGGTAGGTAGGTAGATACCTACGGATACCTGGGTAGGTATTTAGACGAGGGCGGACAAAAGCCACCTATACGGCGTGCCTACCTGAGTCCTCAGGTACCTGCCTTGAGATTGGCGGGAGGGCGGATCCATCGTTTAATCCGAACTTTGGGGAGGGACCCCTGTCGCCGCGCTAGGCCTCGAGGCCTGCCCTGGGCCCTGGCACAGAACAGTGACTGAACCAACAGCGAAGCCGACTAGCGCTGTGTTAGCGTGTGCTGTTGGTGCCAAGTGGAGCCGACGGTTGGAGCAGCTCCACGTCCAGAGCGTGGAGCCCGGGCAGAGAGCAACGAGTATCCGTAGCGCCTGTGGTACCTACCTACCAGAGGGGCCTACCTAGGTGGGTGATGTGCACTGCAAGGCCTTGGTTGACTCCAGTGTCTGGTCTGACAAGAGATTTCCGTGCTCTGATATCTGCACGTATGACCGTCCCCGCAAGTGGGAAACGACGCTCGATGGAAATTCATGTCAGCCAGTTTGCTTCCCTGTACGGCTGCTCGTATAATACACCACGCCGTAGAGCCGCCGACTCGTGACATGATTCCTTCCCCACTGGCTTGGCGTCGTGAATGAATCGCTTTCTCACCTTTGAAGAGCCCTGCCTTCACATGTTCATTGCCTGGACAGCAGCCATCCGGCGCAACCCTGCAGAGGTTGATTTGACCGCACCTCCTACGTAGTATAGCATCGAAGCACCTACTCGATGAGGCATCGTCCCGTCAAGTCTGCTACACAGACGATTCACCATCGCTGCAATCGCCCGCACCCGGCGGCTGGAACCGAAGTTCTGGTTAACGGACGAGAGACCCGCGAAAGACTAGCAGGTGAGGGCTGGCGGCGGAACGAAGACCTCTACCATGTACGTGCAACCAGTCTGGGTACGCAGTGTTGCCGGCACCTTTGGCCAGCGCTTTCGGAGACTTCAGGTGGTCTTGTGCCCTAAACATGCATTGTACGCCGCATTGTTCAGTCGTCTGGGCATTCGGCAGCGTCGAGTTGTGCCGCTGCGTCCTTGACAGGCAAACAGCAAAGCCGGGCCAGGGTTGCACATCTGTAGAACCATGGGGGCCACGCGCGCGCACAGCAGGAGCTGCAAAGCTGCAGAGAACAACGCTCGTCACGAAAGAGCCCCTTGCTACATCATTTATCGAATCGAACTAATTGGCCTTGGCCAACGGCCGGCAGACCGGGTCACTGTATTGTTAATGTAAGCCGCCTTGCGAAGTGCTGTTGCTGAGCAGGCGACGGATGGCACGCGCTTCGCTGGAAAACATGCAAAACAGCACATTAGCTGCCGTGGGAAAAGACCGCGTACGTCTCGGGTAGAGTCTACAACGGCCGCAAACATAAAGGACTGGGCGAAAGTATCCTTATTCTCGTTGTTATGCAGTGGCCTCCCGCGGAACATCGCGAGCACCGGGATGGTGCCGTAGAGCGCCTCGGCGCCGGGACCGCGAAATCCGGGGTAAGCCCCGACGAAGTTCACATGCTGAAGAGAACGTTAGATGATCACTACAACAGTACGGAGGGTTTGACTGTTACCTCGGCCGTTGGTCCATGCTGTAGGCATTTTGGCAATACGGTCTGCACTGCTCTGGTCCCATCCAGACTTGGAATTGCGTGGTTGTTTGTTTGTTTGCCTGGTTGCTTGCTCGATTGTTTGCCTAATCGGGAAGGCGGGTTTTCCACCACCCAGGGGAATTCATCGTTCCGTAATTTTGCTTACTGGAAACCCCGGTGCTCGCTCGGAGCTGCAAGGGCTCTCGAGGCGTCGGGCAGAGGATGAACACCCAGGAAGGGACGACACGAGGCATCATCGATCGGTAGCTAGGATATGAAGCGAGCATTAATAATCGGGAACAAACGAAGCGGAGGCCCAGCATGGCGACGGCGAGGGGCCGAGGAAGAGGAAGGCGAAGGGAAGGCCGTAGACGGGTCACACGTCGATCCGCAGAGCAGGCGAGCCGGGCGAATGCCCCGATTGAGCACCGACTTCATTGGAGGCCCGGACGACGGTGGGAAAATCGAGTTAGGAGCGCGAGACGGAGACAGGGCGAGGATGATCAATTGCAGGCTGGGGCCTGTTTGAGCAGGCGCAGATGGGACACCGTGAAGAGTCGGAGACGGCGATTGGTTGCGTCCTGCAAGGGCTTGCTGGGCGGTTCGGTGCCACGCCCACGAGGGCCATCGTGCCGGACTGCGACATCCGGTGGGCTGTATTACCGTACGGTAACGCAATGTAGCCATAACGAACCAGACAGGCGAGGCTCGTCAAGGCAGAGTCGGCAAGCCAGAATTTCGCGGCGACAGGCCAGGCGCTGGGCAGGACGGTCCTGAGATGAGATGGCGTTTCCGTGTTCCTTGTCTCGTCTCGGCTGGCGTCGCGAGCTGGACGGTAATAGTGCCCAAGAGGTCGCCTGAAGGGAATCAATGGCCCGGTCGGCAAAATAATCTCGATCTCGGCAGCGGCGATGAGCGACGCATCGGCGCTGCTACGGTGGTCCAACAGACGAGGCGAGACGAGGCGAAGCGGACGCAAGACGGGCAGACGTTACTCTCCGGAGTCCGGGAGACGCAGACGCACGGCATTGGAGGCCACGAGGAGATCTGAGGCGACCCCGAATTGAATTCCAGAAGCGTGCGGTGCTTGTTTCTTTGTGTGGCATTGTCGAGTCTCCATTGTAGAGTAGCTTCCCGCGGTGGGGGGACACGGAGCGTGATACACCCATCACCGTACGACGTGCCTTCATAATGGAAGACGGTAGGCTTCGACTGTAGAAGGTTGAAATTTGAAGCGGAAAAGACGTGATCAGCCCAGCTCAAGCCCCGTTGGGCGGTCATGGTGGTCCCTGCCGCTGTAGTACCTGCCTAGGTAGTTCGAATGGCAATAGCATACCTAGCACCATAGGTAGTCAGAAGTTGCACCAGAATCACGTTCCACCTCAGCCTTTCGGACTTTGGCATCGTCGGATAAGATGGATGAGGCTTGCATGCCTATTCTCTCTTTGTTTCTGCCAAGGAGAAGTCGACGATAACGAGAACGCATGTAGGTCGGTAGGAAGCACTTTGGGCAGCTAGGTAGTGTGGTGCTGTGCGTGCGATGGTTGTCTGTCAATAGGTACCTAGGCAGGCAGCGAGCGGGTGCTCGCCCGCGACGGAAGGACCCCCCGACGCCAATCGCCGGCCGCTAAGGGATGGGTGAATCCGCCAGTTAGCGGCCCGCAGGCAATCGTGGAAGGCACTTTCCGTTCCTTAACTCCCTTTCAACGTGCCTGCCTAGGTACCTAGGCAGTGAGGTGCTTCGAGGGCATCCCCGCAAAATAGCCACGCTGCCCGAGCATCAACGGCATTGTCCGCACCCAAAAACCTCGATGCACCCAGGTATCATACCAAGGGTACCTAAGGAAGTTAGCCAGACAAGGTCAGTGGAAGGAACCCTCTCAACGACCTCATGCGCTGGCCGATGCGGAGGCACAAATCTTACCGTCGCCCGAATTTGCAGTCACCGAAGGCTGATGGTCGTCGAGTCGAGTTTTCCAACTAGCCGGAGTCGCAGCCCGCCTCCGGGGCGGCGATGATGGATACCTAGGTAGGTAGCGATGGAGGGCAGAGCAGCGACAAGGGGGGCACACCGTGAGGAGGGGGGAGAAGGGGGGGGCAGATCGCCATGGATTTCGCGGATTCATGAGTGGACCAGGACAGGGGGTGGAGTGGCAGGGCCGTTTTTTTTTTTGTTTTTCCTTCTTTCTTTCTTAATTATTATTTCCCTTTCCCTTCCACCCTTCCACTCTTCCCTTGCGGGCTTACGGCGTGCATGTCGGGTCGCATTGCATTTCATCGAGGGTATCCACCGCGTCCCAAGTTCCAACACCTGGCGAGATCTCGTCTGATTCGTAACTTTCGCACGAGGAGGGGGCTGCAGCGCAGGACGCCGTACGACGGTGCACTTGCTGGAGTTACGATACAGCCTACATATTTAGGTAGTACTTACCACCTTGATGCGCACCTACATTAGTAGGTAGACGCTACCTATGTAGGTAGTTTACTGATACTAGGGACGGGATACCTGTACCTGGTAGGTCGTATGGCTGCATCAGCCACCATCCACCACGCGTATTGAGCCATCGTCGAGGTATCCTCCTTCGCTCGCATGGCGGCGAGGTACTAGTTCCCGAGAACCGGTTCTCTCGTCTCATGTCAGCCACCGCGTGCAAGTGCCTGCCTTATTGGCTTTCGGCTTACATGTACCCATTGCATCGAGGTATGGGTACCTGTTTCTGCACCTCGCACTCTTGCATCTCGCCATGTAATAGGTGTGCACCAGAGTCCTTCCTCCAGTTCCAGTTTCTCGTCTTCCGCCAGTCAACTAGGCCTTTTTCGGCTGAGGGCCCCTCTCCAAGAATGCCTTGGGCGGCCGTCGAGCGTCTTTGAAGCCATGGAGGAAGGAGGAAGGCAGATGTGTTCTTTCTTGGATAGGTATCTTAGGTACTTTGGGGTGCTTACGTTACCTTGGAGCATATACAAAGTGAGGAGCGCCTCACGCGTAGCTGTACACGCTGTCAGCCACCATTTCACATCGTCATAATGCGGTACCAGCCCACCTTACCAAGGTGCCTGATCTCACGGACGAAGTACTTCGCGGTAGCGACAACCACAACACCAAAACAAGCAGAGCAGGCGGGAGGGGCTGCGTGCCTCTGATGAGTCTGAATGCAGTACGCCCCCAGCTGTCGCCCCCTGTCTCGCCCTGGGCGGCGTGGAATCCATGATCCCGGTCCCTGTCCTGGAACCCCCGGGGCTGGTGGGCGGGCATTCAAGCATCCTGGCTCAGAGCTGGGAGCTTGTGGTGCCCGCCCGCCAGCAACCTGGCCATTGTCGCCGTCGTCGTACTTGATCCCAGGTAGCCCGCGTGGGTTAGGGGGCGCCCCCAGCTCAGCCGTTTCCGCGCCGCTTTAGTGCGAGGTACTGCCTACCTAGTGCCTACCATAGGCAGTATGTACGGATACATTGTATGGATACCTTGGCGACGTATCCGTACCGCTGTGCCTCGAGAAGTATCTGTATCTGACCCACGTACCGTACGACCAGAGTCTATCTGCAAGACGACTGCGAGACAGTTGATTACCTGCCCGTGGGTAGTGGTGCTATCTAGGGAGATGCTGATAGTTCGTTGGTCGTACCCGTCGTCTGGTGTTGAGGCACTGCCTGCCTACCTACACCACGGTACCAGAATATTGTCGTCACTTATCATCCAACACCAACACCAACACCAGCACCGCGGAACCAGTATTACCAGCACCAGCACCAGCGCCCGAGCCAATGCCGTCAGCGTGAGACTCGACTCCGACCCGGAATAACGCGCGGGTTGGAGAGATAGGTGCTCCATCCCCGGGTTCCCGTTTCCAGGTCGGGTCGTTCCCGCCGTCGCAGCTTCTGCCTCCCGCCCGTCTACCATATCAATGGTCTATACCACACCTGTCCGTACCTACATTATTACGGATACCTGGTATTATGAGTGAGCATACGGATACGGATACCAGGTATGTACGTCTACTCCGTACGGACACTTGGTAGTGTACCATCATTTCGTCCTCGCTTACGGATTCTCTGTACCTCTCTTGGGCTTGGCAGCTCGCCGAGGTGGTAAGGGTATTTGTGAGCTTGGAGGTATCCGTACCCGTCATCCATCATCCACAGCTCCTGCTCCTGCTCCTGGTTCTCGGTCGGCCTTCGCGTCCAGCATGAGGATGGATGGAGGTGATTGATCAAAGTCGGAGTCCACACTTCACAGTCCACATTGCACCAGCTCTTCGCGCACACAAAGTCCCAAAAGGCCCCCCCCGAGGCTCCAATTTCTCTCCCCCATCCATCACATTGTCCGACGCGCGTGGGGCCTGATCCTGGTCTCTCCTTGACGAGACAAGACAAGCCAACACTAACACTGCACATGGTGCTTTGCGGATGCCGCGTGCTGAGCTGATGCTGGTCGCTCCTGAACAAGAGTCCTGGTCAGTCCTGTCCAGTCCTGTCCTGTTCTGACCTGAGGGTGGCAGGCCTTGCAATCAATCCTCTCTGCTCGCTCGTTCGCTCTTTTCCTCCCTCCCTCGCTTTCTCTCTTGCTCATTCTCCCATTTCACTTCCAACATCCTCCTGCGCCGCTTCTGCTCGTTTTTCCCTGACCTCCAACAAGAGCGTCATCCAACGTTGTGTCTGGTCTGCATTGCACCACGCCGCTAGGTTGCTGCACGCTGCACCGCCACCAGGGAGAAAGGATACAATTTTGATTTTGATTTTTATTTTTTTACTTAGGATATTCTCCTATCCGTCGCCATAGGTCGAACCATCCACATCCACATCCACATCCATCCCATCCATAATCCTCCCCGCTACCAACAACTCGGCTCACCCGTAATAACAACAAGCCCGCGCTGAGAGGCCGCAAAATCGTCCTTCATAACTGTTTTGTGTGGATTAGGCTAGCCTGCAGCCTCATAGAACATACATACCTACGCTGTCAGCAACATCCCCCACACAGCGCACCGCCCTCTTGTTTTTTTTTTTTCCCTCTCTTATTTCCATTCTCCTCTCACCTTCGCAACCTTGCATCGCCCACCTACCTTTGCGGCGCCCTCCAGAAAAAAAGGTTACATGCCCACACGCCCGCCTACGCCCGCATACTATACCTACCTACTACCTTCAGCAAGGTCTCGCTCGGTTTTCATCTGTCATACACCCACCCACTACTGAGCGCCAACGCCAGCACGAGCACCAGCATCCAAGCCTACATCCACGCCTACGCCTACGCCCGACCGCTCCGTTGACACGAACTGCCTTGGCCTAGTCTGATCTGATCTGACCTGCCAGAGACTGCCCGCTTCTCACGTCGCTCTTGCGCTTACGCAGGTATCCCGCTACTCGCCACATCCGCCTTCCACCGGCCTGGCTGCGGTGCACACAAAACTTTCCTTCGCCCGTTCTGCATGCAACACCGCGCGCCGTCAACAGCGACTTTCTCCTTCGGCCGAACGATTTCGTTGCTCTAGTCGTCTCTCCCGATTCCTTGGTGCTGCCATCAGGCCGAGTCTGCTAGACCCCGACTTTGTGCAAGGATCTACCTGGTTGCTCGACTCGTCGCCCTCGATTGACCGCGACGCACCTACGACGCCCCAATTCACCCGCGCATGTATTTGATGCCCGCTCTCCCCGTCACCGATAACGACTAGACCGTGTCTCAACTGCGCGCCTCGACCGGTGGCCTCGACAGGGACAAGAAATAGGAAAAGAATAGGGAACCAATCGTCCCTCCCCTGCTCCGCCCGGCCACCAGTTCTTCTTCAGCGTACAGCGTCATCTTCTGCTCCCGACGTCCGACAAGGTCCTCATCCATCTTTGTTCTCTGACCACACCCCTCGATGGACGTGGTCTGACCTGCACCAGCAAGCTATCTGACGCCGTTTCCCACTCGTCCACTCATATTCGTTAATCTGAATCCGACCTCCCGTCCCATTTTTTCACTCTCAGCGCGCCGATCACTCTAGAGCGCATTCGGAGCTGACAAGTCTCTTTTTTTTTTTTTTTTTTACCTTCGACTTAGCCAAGGGTCGAGGACGGATCTGAGACCATCTCCACTTCGTGAGTCTGCTCCGACCGCCACATCTCGAGCCGGGAACGTGGTTTGAGCAATCGCGCCGGAACGGGTGTTGTTACTAACGAGCGGTCGCCAGCCTTACCACTTACCTTTCCTTGGACCATCGCCTGCCTGGATATTCCTCTTCTTACTTGGTCTTCGCCCTCATCGAGCCTTCCCGACATCATTTGGTCTATGAGCGCACGGCGTCTAGTTCGACAACATGGCTCAAAGACCGCAATCGTGGGGTTCGTCGACATACGGCCCTCCAAGGCCCGCAGGAGAAGGATATTATCTCTATGAACATGAGGCTGCACGCCCTCCTCCGACGGCTGGGCCGGTGAATGTCGCGCCAGACACGCAATCGCGGCTAGTCAAACAGGAAGACCAAACACAATACCATCGCCCCGACTATTACTACCCTCCCGAATACCACCAACCCCCTTCGCCGAGTTATCAACAGCCCATGTCACATTACGGAAACTACCCGCCTCAACCCCCGCCGCATCCCTCGTTGCTCAACGACCCATATCGGTCGGCACCTATGCCTCGCTATCACCCTGCAGATATGCCACGCGAGGCACCTGCAGTGCCACCAGCTAATGTCAAGCCCTACGACCATTACGAAGAAGCAAGGCAACAGCATCACATGATGCGAAACCAACTCCCGCCAATGCCGACCGCCCCGCGTGTGCCGAATGCAAACTATGCCGAGAAGGTCGCCATCCCTTTCACTCCGCCGAATCTGCGAATCTCGGCGGTGCGGCCCGGGTCTACGGTTCCAGGGTCGGCGGGTCCAGGTCCGTCAAGCGCCACCGCCAGCGCTCATTCGGATCGAGGCGTCAAGATCGAGGATTTGCTCAGCGGAGGAGGCTCAGAAGCGACCAATGCTGCACCCCCGAACGAGTACGAGATATTCTTTCGACAACAGCCCGTGGCGGCAAGATGCTGCGGCTACGGCGAGCGTGACAGAAGGGTCATTGACCCGCCACCAATTGTCCAACTAAAAATCAACAACCCCGACCTTTCGCCAGATGAGATGTACGCCAAAATCCATCACCCGGCCTACGTTGTACACTGTAGCATCTGGGACAAAAACGGTAACGAGGATCAGACTGACATGCCGCCGGAATTTGTGCGGCCGGGAAAGCGCTTGATGGGATCGCTTGTCTCGTCACCTTTCGTCGGGCAAGATGAACACGGCAATGAGGGTTGCTTCTTCTGTTTCCCCGACATGTCCGTCAGAACACCAGGCCAATTCCGCCTGAGGTTCTCTTTGGTCTACGTCGACCACACGCACAGGTCTCTGAGGGCCCCCATCAAATGCACCATCATGAGCGATGTCTTCAACGTATACAACGCCAAGGACTTCCCGGGAATGCAGGCGAGCACGCCCTTGACCAAGCGCTTGAAGGAACAGGGCTGCCTTATATCCATCAAAAAGGGCAACGAGAAGTCGGGCGGGAAAAGCTCACGCCGTCAGGATGACAGCGATGATGACGAAGAAGAGGGCGAATCGTCGAGTAAGCGCAAAAAGTCGAAGAAACAACGATAGAATCTGAAGCCCGACAGCAGGGAATCGAAGACGAAACCGCAATCAGGGAAGACGGTAACCGAGCATATGGAAACGGCGTTGATTCGGAGTCGGGCTGGGCGGCGATGCTATTTGGTTTCGGGCGGGCTGTTGCTGGCACTTGCTTTCCTGCTCAAGGCACAGCAGTCCTCGGGCGACGACCGGGTTTTAGGACGCGCCCTCATCTCATCATGAGTCATCACAGCGATGGAAGAAACCGACCCACGACTGGCATGGAGGCATTTGTCCTGTTTGGTGGTTTATTTTTCTTTTCTCACTTTTCTGCCAAATCCCCGGCAAAGAGCTCGACTTTTTGGGGAGCTTATTCGCACTGCTAGCGGGAAGAGGGGCATCATCATCACACTATAGAACCAGAACCGTATTGGTATATCTGCACATTTCCAAATACCTAGGTACAGAGTTTGCTGCTACCTCGTTGGGCACCAAACGACGACAATTGAAGCCGCAGCACCGCCGTTTTCTCGAGACCAATCTTCGTCCCCTAGTGCACCGAAGCCGGGGCTTGGGAACATGTGACGGACCATAGTCCGGAGAGCCGCAGGCAAGGGAGGGAGGGTCGAGCTGACCAAGGCCAGAGACAGCCAAGCACGGCGAGATGCGCATCAAGGCGAGGAGGGACTATCTTGACTGAGACATGGGCCCATTACCACGTCGTTGGCGTTGGCGGCGCTGGCGATCTGTCTCCGGACACCGGGGCCAGCAAATCACGCTCGTGCGACGGAATTCCTCAGCCGGCCGGCCCAGTCTCATACGGCCCGAGACATGGCGAAGACGTACCGGGAGGTAATCGGACGATGATTGACAGTGTTGTTTCTTGGCTGTGGCTTTTTTTTTTTAAGGATATATTCTAATCCGTGTTATGGATGTTTATTCGACGAGCACCGGATTCCTGGCTCTCGGCTGGTCCCTCCTTTTTCCCCACTACTACTATCCCGAGATCAGTCCCCCCTTTTTTAGTGTGTTGTTAATCTATCTCTCCCTTGGATCTGCGGCGAACGGGCAATGTCCTCCCGGGGAAGATGGGAAGATGGGACTGGAGAATGGAGTCACTGGACCGCCGGTGTGCCTTTCAAGGTGTTTTCTTGCTCTTTTTTTCTTGCCTGCTCTACAATCAGGGTTCATGGATCTAGTCTCTTCGCTGGGCCCCTCCTTCCCCTTTCCATTGGTTCGCGAGTCGTGAAGGGAGGGGGTTATGGCTTTTTGATGGATACTAAACTTTCGGGTAAAACGGGAAGGACAGGCCCATCCCAACGGCCAGGAGGAGGGGTTCGTCGCTACTTGGCTACCTCTTATGTAATGCAGTAAAATGATAAAGGGGAAAATAGTGTACGGGAGGAAACAAGGTCGAAAAAAGTAAAGAAAAAGAAAAGAAAACTAATCGCCGTTTTCCCACCCACCGCGTGGCTGGGGAGTCATTGACATCATCGACTTTGCTACGGGACCCCCAGAGCCCCTCCCATTTCGGAAAGATGAAGGTCCCATTCCAGTTGACGACTTGACATGATCGTCGCGAAAATTCCTCGTGGTCATTCGAGGGGTACTTGGACGTTACACAAAATACCGGTCGATCGCTGCCATCGCCGTCCCTTCGCCCGCTCTCGACCTGGTGACGACCACCCCCTCTACCGCGAGCTCACCGACTGCACGCCCGCTCGTGTGAGCACACAACACATCGAGATGGCTCGCCCGCGCGTCATATACTGGTTTCGGACCGACCTCCGGCTGCATGACTCCCCCGCCCTCACAGCCGCGCTGGCCCTCGATCCGGCCGTGCTCTGGCCCATCTTCACCTGGGACCCGCACTACGTCTACCGCGCCCGCGGAGGTCTGAACCGGTGGCAGTTCCTGTGCGTCCCCATGTCCCCTTACGGCAGCCTTGTCTCGCCCTCGATATTGCCGCCGTCGGTGATGCCTCTCGGAGCTAACACCGATCGACAGACTGGATTGCCAGAATGACCTCTCGGAAAGCATCACCAAGCTCAACCCCAAGTCCAAGCTCTTCGTACTGCGCGAGGGCCCGCAGACGCTGTTCCCCAAGCTGTTCAAGGCGTGGGAGGTGACGCACCTCGTCTTCGAGAAGGACACGGACGCGTACGCGCGCGAGCGGGACGAGGTCGTCATGAGGGCGGCCCGGGACGCCGGGGTGGAGGTCATCGTCCGGAGCGGGCGCACGCTGTGGGACAGCGACGCGCTGGTCGAGAAGCACGGCGGCAAGCCGACCATGTCCATGTCGCAGCTGCAGGCCGCCGGTGCCAAGGTCGGGCCGATCGCGAAGCCGATCCCCGCGCCGGGGAGCCTGCCGGACCCGGGCGAGATGCCGGTGGACTTCGAGCCGACGCCGCCCGAGACGAGGCCGGACTTCAACGCGGGGCAGCGCACCGAGGCGGACTCCGGGTACAAGAAGATATCCGGCCCGCAGGGGGACTTCGCCATCGAGACGATGGAGGAGCTCGGGTTCCCGCCGGCGAGCACGCCGCACCGCGGCGGGGAGACGCGGGCGCTGAAGATGCTGGAGGACATCCTGGCGGACAAGAAGTACACCGCCACGTTCGAGAAGCCCAAGACGAGCCCCGCGGCCTTCGAGCCGCAGTCGACGACCCTGCTGTCGCCCTTCCTGCACTTCGGCGCGCTGTCGGTGCGCGAGTTCTACTGGAGGGTGCAGGAGGTCGTGACCAAGTACGGGAAGGGGGCGTCCAAGGTGCCCGAGAGCCTGCTAGGCCAGCTGCTGTTCCGCGACATGTATTTCGCCGCCCACGCCGCCTTGGGTTACAAGTTTACGCAGACGGCCAACAACCCGTACTGCCGGTTCATACCGTGGCACCTGCCGTCCAAGGTCGACTCCAAGACGGGTCTCGTCACCGGGGAGTACCACGTCGACTCGGAGCAGGCGGACGAGTGGTTCAGGAGGTGGAAGCACGGGGTGACGGGGTTCCCCTGGATCGACGCGCTCATGCGCCAGCTGCGGGAGGAGGGCTGGATCCACCACCTGGGCCGGCACTCGGTGGCGTGCTTCCTGACGCGCGGGGGCTGCTACGTCGACTGGGAGCGCGGCTGCGAGGTGTTCGAGGAGTGGCTGCTCGACCACGAGCCGTCGTGCAACGCGGGCAACTGGCAGTGGCTCAGCTGCACGGCCTTCTTCTCGCAGTACTTCCGGTGCTACAGCCCCGTGTCGTTCGGGCAGAAGTGGGACAAGCAGGGACACTTCGTGCGGCGTTGGGTGCCCGAGCTGAAGGACCTGGACGCAAAGTACATCTACGAGCCGTGGAAGGCGCCGCTGCCGGACCAGAAGAAGGCCGGGGTGCGGGTGACGGGGCGCGGGGAGGAGGGGCCGAAGGAGGGGACGTACCCGAAGCCCATGTTCGACTTCAACGAGAGAAGGACGGCGTGCCTGGCGGCGATGAAGAAGGCCTACGAGGTCGGGCTGCACGGGAACGACGAGCAGGTGCGGGACGGCAGCTGGCGGGCGCTGTTCGAGGGCGGGGACACGGAGATGATGGACGAGTTCGAGAGCGACGGCGGCGAGGGCGCGGACCAGGCCGAGCCCGGGGGCGGCGCGAAGGGGGGCAAGGGGGACGAGATCACACCGGCCAAGCGGGCTGCCGACGAGGGCAGCGGGGAGCAGCACGCCGGCAAGAAGAGAAAGTCGTAGCCGAGGTCACCCAACAGAGATTAGGAAACCAACGAATCCGTGAAAGGCAGGGAGGATATCGGCGCATCGCCGGTGATCCGCACGGCGGAAAGGTCAAGAAAGAGAGCATTATCTTGAGGCCCCGGTCAACCTCGATCGCAGATGATCCATCAGAACCTATGAACTGTCCATGGTGACCTCAAGGCCCACGCAGGAACGGGCTCCGGGATCAAAGATCTCGGACTTGCACGGGGAAGGGGTTCGGCGTGGTCCAATGCGCTCTGCATGCGCGCCAGCATCCATCTCCGTGACCCCAATTACAAGATGGTGTGACGAGGAGGCAGGAACCGGGGACATGGATCCCGGAGGTCTCGCGCGCAGCTTATATATATATATACTGCGTACTCCGTGCCATGTGCCGCTGGGCTTCTCTGGGGAGGGCGTGTGGGTGGGATGGTCTGGTTGTTGGCCAATAAATAGCATGCCCCCTTGAGGTAAACCCCCCTCTTCCTCACACACGCGATAAACTGCTAGGCTAAATGGTGCTTCTCCTAAACACTTGCCGTTCTTAGTAATAGTTTGTTTCGCTTTATAATGATAGACAACAATAGCAACAACAATAAATAGTAAAGGACAATAATAGTTAGCAAAGGACGATAAAGGACGATGATGGACGATGATGGACGATGATGGACGATGATGGACGATGATGGACGATGATGGACGATGATGGACGATGATGGACGATGATGGACGATGATGGACGATGATGGACGATGATGGACGATAATAGACGACGAGAACAAGAATTATTAATCCTAGATGTAAAGAGCTCCTTATGTTAGATATTTCAAGACAAGCCTAGGCCGCGCCTGTCTAGATATCTTAGGGCTTGCGGCAAATACCCTGAAGAATTTTACAACTCAGATTGTCTTGCTCTAAAGCCCAGCTGATGAATTCAGTGTTTATACTAACTGCCCCCCACTAGGAGGCAGAGACCCTAACGAGGTTTGCCCAATATCCTCGCTACTAAGAGGGGGACTACCAACAGCCTGGGTCTCATGCGCGCCCGTCGCGGAATGGCCGGACGCTCCAGCACCGTTGCCGATTGGCCAGGTTATGAATTAGGGTTCAAACCGCCTGAACTGTAGGTTTTAGACATGGGTTTTTAACAAGGTAGAGAGGCCAAGGGGTGGTGGGAGCTCCTCTCTAGAGCCTGGCGTTGGTCGGAAGCCTCCCCGAGACCCAGCAGACGCCGGAGCAGACGCCGGGGGGCAAATGCCGGCTGGGAGCCCCGGCCGGACCACGCGGCCTTTTCTTGCTCCGCTGCGCCTCCGATAGTTGGGCCGGAGGTCTTTGGCTCTGGTGCATACAGCGTCCACGGTCTTGCGTCTTTAGGCCTTGTTTCATCCCGAGTCATGGAGGCAAGTCGGTTCTCATTTCTTTGGCGATTTCCAGGGTTCCTCCATTCTCTCGGAGTCCGGACCCGGGGACCATGAACTTCCAATCAGCCTATGTATTCAAGTCTATACGTTGCAGCGCGTCTTGCTGCCACAGCAGAACGATCTATGGAATGCCCCAACGCCTATCGGCTCTCCACGGCGCCGCCTCACTAAGCAGAACAGCGTCAAGACTGCCCCCAAGCTCGCAAAGACAAAGAAAAGACTCGTAACCCGCACGTGGTCGGAGACGTAGTTCAGGAACCGTCCGTCCGACCCGTGCCACGACCGCCCCGCCGCATGCCCAAACACCTTCCTCGCGTACGCCTCGTCCAGCAGTGCGACTTGCGGCCTCAGCTCGCCGTACATCCAGACGTACTGCCGGAACACCGACGTCAGCATCAGCGGCCCCGTGGACCAGAAGACGCGCAGGTACGGGAGGATGATCCGCTTGGAAGCCGCCCCGCCGCGCCGCTTCGCTTCCTCGAGGGCCCATTGTATGAAGTTCGACCCTCTCTCCGCCATGAAGAAGTGGTTGCTCATCCCGGCGGTGCCGCCGGTGGCACCAAAGATGCCCTGCAGTCCTAGTTGCTGCAGACACATGACTTCTTCCACGGAGCGCGGGTGGACGTCGAGGTCTGCGTATATCCCCCCCTCGGAGTGTATCACGACCAGCCGGGCCAGGTCTGCCCGCTGGATGTTCTGGGGGTATCCCTCGTATGTGGAGAGGAGCCACGTGTAGTTGCTCCTGATGAGAGCGAGGACGTCGTCGTCGGTCCAGAGCCTGACGGTGTAGTTCATCGGCTCGAACATGGCCTTCCAGGACTCGTGAGAGGGCCGGGCCGGGTACGTCGTCACGTCAGCGGTCTTCCAGATCTGGTGGACGACGTTCGGTATGGTTTTGTTTGTGGAAAGGTTGTGGATGTCTTTGAGGTTTGATGGAGGGCATCGGTCGAGGATCTCGATGGGCTGGCTGGCGAGGGTAATGTCGCTCGTGTTCGTGTAGCTGACTTGGTGAAGAACAACAATGACGCCGAGCATGATTCCGGCAATGGCCAAGAGCTTGAGGCAGTTTCCTCGAGGGAGGGCCACCATCTTGACGGTTTGTATGTGATGAAGGAAACAGAGTTGAAGAGTACGCGGATGCGGCAAAGTTGATTTGGTGTATCGAGAGTTGGTTGGGTTGGTATCCGAAAAGGCTCAGGTTCAGAGCATGAAGACTGGTGTAGAGCGTAGGCTAGAAGTAGCTGAATACGTTGATGATCGAAAACGGGAGAAAGATCAAGTAAAAGGGGTATCAAGAAGATAAGCTCTAGCGAGTGAGTGACAAGACAGAGATTGATATTGTAAAGAGTGTATATCGCTTAAGTTGGCCGGGCGAGAGGTAGAATAGATGATAATGAAGGTAGTTCGAACGAGATATGGTGGAAGGACGTGAAGGCCACAGGGAGGTAGAAATTTGTCCCGTGTTCCACTTCGGGGAAGGCGCTTCTCAACCCTTAGTACCTTGATGAAAAGGTCCTCTGCCACCTTGGAAGCTGCGGTCAATACAAAGTCCGGAGACAGGAAGTGGCAACTGAGCTAACCGTTTGTCTCGTTGTAAAAGTCTACAGAGTGAGGCCCCAATTATACTCAAGGGGACCACACGGTGCAAGTCTCCAAACTCCACCACCTCCTGACATCGTGTGGTAGGTGACCCCGTCTGACACCAACACGCCGGTGTTAGTTTCATAACGACCTGCCGAAATCGTCAACGGGTGATGTTCTAAAGAAAAAAAGAGAAAAGCGGGCACATCTTCCCGTACACTCTACGGAGGCGCAGCGTTGTTGTGCTGGTATACGCTGCAGGTCGGCCCAAACTACACCCCCAGGCATCAGCTGAAGGGATCCCGGTGATGTTGGTCACAGAAATAAGACCCCTTTTCCCCGAGTCATAGTGAGCTGGAGAGCACCATAACGCCTGACGCCATGTCAAAACCTTGTATTCGGATCTCCTCGGCAGATTCCGACTACGAATCGCCCCGATTTTGACCATCACAGGTTGAATGCTTCTCATGGTACTACTCTTTCGGGGTTCCATTAACTGCTTGATCTCGGCAGTGCTCGTGCTCTGAAACACCGAAAGTGTACATTAGGCGAGCCGGAGACACCCGCCATTTGGGAAGCTCCTCGTTGTGCCGCACCCGCACCGTACGTTTGGACCAAAAATAGACGGAAGGAAATTTGACGGGCGACATCCAATAGCAAACATCAACAAGTCGGTAGACTCTGAACGACATATAGCAGCCGTCGGTATACGACGCCGATCAAGAGCCTCAATTTCCAAGGGAGAACTCTGCCTTGTCACGGATAACCTTATTGTCGGTGCTTCGTATCAGAGAAGGAACCCGGCAAGTTTCCTCTTTGGGCCAATTGAGGCAGTTTGTCTGGACGCTACTACCAACACGTTGGAGAAGTTCTTATTAAAGTCTTTGCTTTGCGCCTCCACAATTGCGACGCATGAGCTCGAATCCACTCAAGGCAGCAGCATTTTGCACCACCCCCGCTCAAGGCAGCAGCATTCTGCACCCTGTGCTACCTAAACGTCAAATCTTGGTTATTTTGGCTGTTATGGGTAAGGACGACGTTACGGATAAGGGCGCAGCCAATCGTTACAAGCGGCCTCTCCTGAATGGCAACAATGTATTCTGACAACTGACTCCTACGCGATCCATGCGGAAACTATCTCGAGAAACTAAGCTGGCATCCGCGCTGCGCTTCGAGAAGCCAACCCGGAACCTGTGTGTTTTCGTAGCCGGTTCTCGCAATCTACTCGTTCATGGGCTTCGGGGCTGGTCCGAGGAAGATATCTTGACCGGCTTCATGTGAGCGAACATCGAGTAGGAACCTGGAGTAATAAGGGGTTTGTTATTGTTGTTCTTGACTACAAAAGCCTACAATGTTGACGGTATCGTCTCATCCACAAACAGCTTCTCAAACATGCATCTCTGTTTCTTGCCACAAAATAACCATCTCAGTTCTACAGCCTAAAAAGTCTCTTGCAGCCAACCGAGCACGTCTTGGCCGAACTCGACCGGCTTCTCCAGAAGGGCCCAATGCCCGCCCTCCCTCGTCTTGCTCTTGACGTTTAAGAGCCATCCGTCGTCAATGTTGGACTGGAGCAGAGCAGGCCTGCACACGAAGTCCTGCTCTCCGCCCCAGTAGAACACCGGCACTTTGACGGACTTGGCGTCTTCGGGGACCTCCTTGTCCGCCTCATTCTGCAACTTGCTCGCCATGGCCTGGTACGGGCACTGGGGGGCTGCGAACCCGGGCTCCTTGGAGAGTCGCTCCATGAAGTCCGCCTTGTGCTCGGGCGTGGCGAACGGTAGGGTGGGAGCCGTTCGGCCCTCGGTCACCCACGCGCGCATCGCGCCAGGGGTACACAGGATGTTGATCCAGCTGTACGGGTTGGTGAAGGCGGCGCTGTACACGGACTCGATGTTGCGGTTCATGAGCTCGGGGCCGTCCTCCGCGGCGAAGAGCGACCAGTACTCGTAGATGCCGTGGCCGTAGTCCTTCTTCGTCGTCTCGTTGACCTTCTCGAGGTCGAAGTCCCCGGTCGGCGGCATGTAGCAGACGTTCACCAGGACCAGGCCGGCGACGCGAGAGGGGTGGTAGTTGTAGAGCCGCTGGGCGATCAGGCTCCCCCAGTCGTGGCCCAAGGAGACTACCCTGTCCAGCTTCTCCGCGTCGAGAATCTCGACAATGTCGGCAGCAATGTGCTGGTTGGTGTACAAAGTCTTGTCGGTGGGCTTGGAGCTGCCGCCATAGCCGAGGCAGTCTAGGGCTAGGACGCCGTAGCCGTTGGGGACAAGGTAATCGTTGATGAAGCCGGCCCAAAGACGCGCCGTGTCGGGCCACCCGTGGAAGAGAGCGACGGTCGACTTGGAGCCCTGGGCGGCAGAGGTGTAGTAGGCGTACGTGAAGCCGCGCGAGACCTCCAGCGTCTTCTTCGTGAGCTTTGAAAGGTCCATGTCTGTCATTTTTTGCAGTCCCTCGGGAGCCAGATTCGAGCCCCTTAATCAATAGGCAGGTATGTCAAATGTCAAAAGCAAAAACGCTGCTTCTCGATTTCTCGCAAACGTCCGGCAGTGTCTCTCACGACTTTTAGCCAGGGGGGCCACCGGCTACAAGAACCCATTCCTCAACGTTCTCAGCTTGGCAATACCCCTCGCGGCCGCTCCTGTTAGCACGGAGTGCCGGACGATCCGCCACCTCGGAGATGCAACTGTGCCCGGCGTCCTCGGAGCTGGTAGCTTGGCAGCATGTAAGGTGTTCAACCAGTGGATTCTGCAGCCCGCGCAACTGAGAGGGAACCCGCGAGATCTACAGTCGATGAGCATTCAGCGCAGATGTCTTGGCAACGCCGAGTTTTGCATTTCCCCCGAATGCCTCACTCCGGATACACAATAAATAACACCGCTTCTGGGGACTTTCAGCGACCACTGTGCCGTTCTCGTGTCATCTGAGTGAGCCTGCGGCACAAGAAGAATCGGAGCGATCTGCGCACACGATGACCTGTGCAACAAGGATGGGCCACATCTATGGCGGAGAGTGCGACGTGACGTTCCAGTGATCCATCCGGTTGCATCGTGCATGCAGGGAAATTGAGGGGTCACTGCAGTGCTGGGCGAAACAACGGCGAGAGATAACATCAGCAAGACGTAACACTCCCTAAACTAGAAGGTAGGCTAGCACCTAGATTGACGACTTGCCTCTGGTCATCGGGGAGGGATACTGGCAGTAGGCCGAACACAGGCTCAAAAGTTTAGCAATCGACAAGTACATTAGGAGTTGCTCTTGCTGCTCTCCACAAAACACGACCACCCGTTCCAGCAGTCATTAATGATCCCCGAGTCTTACTCATCAACCTGAGGTGGGACTGACAAGTGAGAGACTGATTGAGCTCCCATACATGTAACCTACCTGGGTAGGCATTGAAAGAGTCGAAGAACCCAAGGTTGAGAACACGATTCTCAAGCGAGTAGACGTTGGGATTGGAGCTTGACATATCTTTCCAAATTGTGGTCTATGTTAAGTTATCAATTGTTTGAATCTGTCCGCCTCGTTCAGTGAAACAGTAACACACCTAAAGCCACGGCAAGGAAAGTCAAGTCTTACATAATCATGATGGGCCATGGCATGTATGTAACTATTCCCACCCAAGTATTGCCATGCCTTGTTGCAGGCGCCGCCACGCAGGTCTCGATCTTGGAACGGCACAGTTAAAACTTGAATTCCTGCTCCAGCTTTCAGGTCTCTCTAAAGCGCTTGCGCCACTGGCTTATGACTTCAGGGAAAAGGAAGAAGGAATTGTACCTGGCCTAACCAACAGCCGGAAACTGTGCTCTGCGAAAACCTGAATCGTGCATTTGCACCCCTGGGCCTCGGAAAGAAGCCAACAACTGGTTGAAAGCGCTTACGCAGAGTTCACAATTGGCTTTGGTGAGGCCGCGGGTCGGACATGCATGCGAACGTTGATCTTGAAACCAACAGGAGGGCTGCGCCGCGGCCGGCCTGGCCCGAGGCCATCGGACATCATCACAACACACCGTCTGCCAGAAAGAACATGGGCTTCTTACATTTTGGGAACCCCTGATCTGTAAAAATACCGACCGGTTGGGAGGCTGTGCCCATCGGATGAGGGCTGCCAGCACCCAGTTGGTTGATTGATAAAACGGATGCTATTTGCTCTCGTCTTCCTTCTTTCCATGACCGTGACGCGGGCGACAGACTGAATTGTCAGTATTAAGCTTGCTGCAATTCTCATCTTCCATACGAAGTTTCTTCTCTACTATTTCTGTTTCTTGCTTCATCATTCTATTTTCATACATCTCTACTATCCCATTGCTTTCGAGTTTCTCCACCCACTACTGAACGAAATGACCAGACTCGTAAGCATCAACCTCTGCATCATCCATCTTAATGGAATGTTTAAGCTGACACACATTGAGACGTTTTCGTCTTCTCCTGACCCGCCCACCCCATCATCGTCCACTTCTAGCTGTTCTGCTACCCTCTCTACTGGTTCTGTGCCGAGGGTTTTCTCAACTCTGGATTCCCAGACGCCTTTTCTCTTTCGTTGCACGCCGTCTGCCCATGAGCAAGATCCTTTCAGCCGGTCTCCGGGCCCTTCTGTTTCATCACGGAGAGGCGGGTCTAGAAGCCCAACAACGAGTACAACGTTGAGTCACACAGTCAGCTTGAGACCACCGCACTCCTCGACCCCCTCCTTTTCGTCTTCCTCGTCCTCGGCTCCCTCGGAATCCTCCTCAACCTCCTCCTCCTTGACTCTTACCCCCTCCTCCTGCTCGACTCCGACTCTCTCCTCCTCCTCGACTCCGACCCCCTCCTTCTCGACTCCAACTCCCTCTAATAGCCAATCGCCGCGATCTCCCCGACGCTCCCGCCGCAGTTCTCGTACAATTACGCCTCCCCATGATGTAAAAGACGAGGAGCTTCCTTCCAGTCGATTCAACGATCCGGATTTCCAGGCAGCATTCGCAGATGCGAAGGCTCTCGTGTCAGGTTTGGCTGACAGGCTGGGTAGCAGTCCTCTTCACATCAATCCAGACTCTACCATACGGAAACTGCACAAACAAGCCCATACACTGGCTCGATTTGAATGCCCATCGACTCGGACGGTAGGCTTCGTTGGGGATTCTGGCGTCGGTGAGTAGCCCTGATTTGACACCTTCGATCATGAGGTACTCAGTAAACTAACCAGTCGTTCAACACTGCAGGCAAGAGCAGTCTGTTGAATTCTCTTCTGGACCGGCAATGGCTTGCAAGAACTGTAAGACTCCACCTATACTTGGCCAAGAGGATGAGACCTGACATGCAGTAGAGCAACAGCGGAGCTGCTTGCACTTGTGTTGTCACAGAGTATCACTTCCACGATCGCAACGATTTCACAATAGACGTCGAACTGTTCTCCCGAGAGAGCCTGAGACAGCAAGTTTCAGACCTACTTGAGTCTTACAGACACTATCATCTGGATCTCCAGGCCGGAGAGAACGCAGACGACTCGGAGGCGAGAGACTTTGAGGAGCAAGCTCAAGTTGCCTTGGACACCTTTAGAGCCATGTTCCGAGGCGTCCTCGACGAGGAGTTTCTCGCAGAGGAAACAACTGACATCGTGTTAGAGATTCTTCAGTCTTGGTTGACCGAAACGAGACCTGATCATGTCAGCGGACAACAGTCGCAGGCCACACTCGAAGAATGTGCAAGTCTCTTGATGAGCTTGACGTCCGACACCGCATCCTCGAATCAGCCGGCGGTTTGGCCGTACATCAAGAAGATCAAGTAAGCCATGTCAAGTCATGCATGATTGTGAGGCGCTGAGCTGACTTGGTCATCAGAGTCTTCCTCAACTCGCACATTTTGAGCAAGGGCCTCGTGCTCGTTGATCTACCTGGTACGTCACCTTTTAGCTCGCTCAAGACAGGCCTCTGACATTTGTGGAAACGTAATAGGCCTTCGTGACTTGAACTCTGCCCGGCGAAGTGTTACCGAACGCTACCTGATCGAATGCGACGAGATACTCGCGGTCTGTAACATAGGAAGGGCAACGACCGACGTAGGCGTCGCTAGTGTGTTCGAACTGGCCAAGAAGGCGGGCTTGAAGAATGTCGGCATCGTCTGCACCAGATCCGATGTAAGTGCACGCGAGACTTTCTTCTCTTCTCGAGCTCGATCTTCTCGAGCTCGAAAGGCTGACAAGACGCCAGGATATTCGGGCTGAGGAAGCCATCAAGGATTGGAAGGGCCAGCGAGCGAGGCGAATTCAACAACTCAACAACGCTGTCGCAGCTTCACAGCGGGAATTAAACGATATCGATTTGAGTCTCGCAGAGTTCGACGATGATGTGGTCATGTCGGACGAAGACAAAGACGAATACATGGAGCTTTCTCGGCAACGTAGGACGGCATTGTAAGTGCTTTGCTGGCTTCGTGCTCATTATCGCTGGCTGACAACGCTCGTATTTACAGGAGAGACCGAGAGCTGAATCTGTTCCGGTGAGTCTTCACAATACATAGAGATGACGCGAATGTCGCCGCTAACGAGTCCCCACAAGGCTCAAAGAATACTTGATCGAAACCCGCAATACCTCCGTCATTACTCGTCTCATCGACCACTATGGCGGCCAGATTGCGCCAGAACCAAACGTGTTTTGCGTGAGCAACACTGAGTACTGGGCGAAGCGCTCGGAGCCGAGAGACCTGGCGCTTCCCACGCTCCAGCTGAGCGGTATTCTGACACTGCGGAAACACTGCCTCTCAATCGTCGCAGATACTCAGCTCAAGACCGCAATCACGTTCGTCCGCAGCGACATTCCGGCTCTTCTTGATGACGTGGCGCTTTGGGTTGAATCCGGTGCCGGGAGTTTCAATGCTGAGTGGAAGAGGACCATTCGGAAGACATTGAACACAGTCGAGAGACGTCTGCAGAAGGTGAGATGGTCCGTCGGACGATGTACCCAGGATCTGATTGGAACATAGGACTTGGCTGGGCGCGACTCGGAGTTGAGCAGAGTATCCAAGATTTTCAAAGAAGGCTTCAAGACGCAGATATTCAATAGTGAGTTCAGGCAACCGTATTCAAGTCTGCAACCCCGATGTTCTTGCTCATGGCCGTGTTAGTCCGACAAACCGGGCACTGGACGGAGTTGGCTTCTGAAGAAGGATACGAATGGAATGGTGTAAGTCACATGGGAATGCATCCGTCACGGAGTTGCTAACGCTTTGTTCAGTGGCACCATGGTCAGTCTAGAGCACATGGTTTGACTTACCGCTGTTTGGCTGATGCTTCCAACCTAGCCACTTACTCGGCTTTCTGTCGCAACTACGGTAATTATTCCACGCCGAAAGTGGGTTATCACGACTGGAATGAGAGGATTATTCACGGGATGGTGTACGATCTGGCCCCGCATTGGCAGAGATTATGCTTGTTCATGCAGGAAAAGCTGGAGGACGCCACATCACTAATCGAGCACGTCATGAATCGATCAATGGATTTCATCGGTAAGCGATTTCAAGTTGGGGTTTCGCGTCTTCAGAATACCTTGTTGTGTCTGACTAGATGAGCAGAAACTAAACTAGAAGGCCGGTCTCGGTCTATCGAGGAGATACTCATTCGGGCGCTGGTCTCTCGCCAGAACCTCATGATCTCACGAATGGAGCAGTTAGGTGACGAATTCGACACGGAGTTGAGGTGAGGATCTGGTCATTTCTTTCGAAGAGAATGGCGGCTTTGCTGACGGCCAAGCAGTACTCTGAGGGTCGACGCCCTGACTAGCATTCGAACCTCGCTTATAGGCACCGCAATGGAGAGCTCGTACAGAGCATGCAACCAAGAATACGGTTTGACACTCCCAACTTGGATCTGAAATGCGCCCCAGTGAGCAAACCGTTGACGACATTGTCACTAACAAATGTGTGCTAGGATCCGGAAGTGACAGGAGACGCAAGGACATCATCAACGATGCCTTACAAGACCATGATCTTTTCAGAAACCTCGTGAGAGAATTCTTGAGGCGGTTCCTTGCCTTGACCGACGAGCTTCAAGAAAACATCAATACCGCCATATCGACGAGTATCGATGACGTCAGCGCGACGTTCGACCTCGTGAGGAACGAGAATGTGGCCACGGAGAGTGAGGAGAACCCCGAGCTCCGAGGCCTGTTGGAGAGTGAATTGGTCTCTGTCCGCGGTCCATTGCAGCATATTCAAGAGACCATGGGTGCTTGATGCTGAGCAGTGTGATTTCAGTTGTTGGCTACTCTATTTTGAAGACATGGTGTATTGTAACTTGTGGCGGAACCCGCATATTTGTACATTTGCATACACTCCTTTGCTCACAATGCGAGAAACCTGTCATATGCATGGATAAAGCTTTTCACACCACGTCGCATCCGAAGATTAACTTCGTCGTAGGACCCGTGCGGGAGAAGCAAACGGCATTACAAAGAGATGTCTGCGAGGCCAGGCTCGGTTATACCGCGATCAACATATAAGGGAACACAGTGCTTACTCAGAATCCACATTGAGGGTGACTCGGAAAAGCCCGAAAAGGGTGGCTGTCGGTCTAAATATGAGCCCTGCAACCACGTTATGGAGGGGGAGAGGTTCTCCACGGCGGTGTACTCCAACCCTGCCATGCACACGGGCTCGCAATCGGCGAGGCACACAGAATCCATGGCGGAACTATCTAAATCTTTTTGATGCGTAGCTTCTGAGGGCTGAATAGTGCCTTGTGGCAGGGAATCGAAAATTTACTCTAACTCTGGCCTTCCGAGTAACAAGCCGAGTCCTCCGTGGCGCCACAAGGAGGGACGACTCTTGTCGCTTCGCATACCTTTCTCTACCGTCATGGCCACTGTTGGCCCCTTTAATTACAGGGAGATATTATTCGTCACCCCCTCCTCTAGTATCCGACACCCCCTCCACTAGTATCCGACACCCCCTCCAGCCAAAACTACGTGGCCAGGGGAGCTAAGTCTTCGGTGTAGGTCATCAAACGAAGCCGACGGCGACTCTCACTTCAGGGCCTTCCGAGTTCACATCTGGAAGATGAGCTCAATGAAGTATGAGCTTGAAAAGCGAAAATATCACCGAGTTCTAAAAATGCCAAAGACGATACTCCAGTTTTGAGCTTCTAAACGTCCCGGAAACTCAAATTCAACTGCATGTACTCTGGACTCTGCTCATGAACTGATCCGAATATGAAACGCCCGATGACGAAAATCGTTTGCCAACATTCATCAATAAAGGAGTAACTGTAAGACTTTACATGTAAATATCTACTTTCAATACAAGAGCTCAATATCTAGGCAGTTCTAGCGTCGCCCGCTACAAGAAACAAAACCCAACCACAACCATGTTATAACCGAGTCTAACACATTACTGGCACGAGTAAAATCAACCAAAAACTCCTCTAGGCTCTTCGATCCGAATATGCACCTTAAACCCACGTCTCTACTGTTACATAGGCTTTTGTCCCACAGCAGTGTGGAGATAAATATAGGAGTGAATGCCCGGGTTCAACAGGTCCTTCCGCACCTCGTCTATCAAGACCTCGACCTGAGCGGGAGGCCATCCCAGCCCCCGGGTGATCGGGCCCATGGATATCGCGTGCAGGCCGTCGTAGATGACCGCGCGGCAGTACTCGCCGATGGTCTTCATCTCCACGTGCCTCGGCCAGTTGCCGACGGGGATCTTCCTCACGTCGTGGAACGTGCCGCCGAAGCCGGCGGCCTGGAGGCGCTGCGGGTTGCCGTCCGCCGCGAACAGGTCGATCCCGAAGCTCGCGAGGCCGGCCCTGATGTGGCCGACGAGCCTTGCGAGCGAGCAGTCCGGGCTCATCGTGCCGTCGTCGCAGTTGAACCTTGCGTTCAGCTCCTGCAGCTCGATCCAGCCGCCTGGTTTGAGGACTCTGCGGCGGTCAGATACTCTTGTGTTCAGAAGGAAATGAGATAGTCTAGATAAAGTGTTCGCTTACCTGTATGCTTGCGCCAGGAGTCGAGGCCAATCCTTGATCGCAGGCGCCATGTGCCGGAGGTGAACAAAGTCGACCGAGTTATCGGGATACAGCCATTCTTCCTCGGCATCATCGATGATAAAGCGCACGTTAGGAGGCAGGTATTCGGGCTGGATGGGGCTGAGATCGTTGCCGATAACTTCTGCCCCTGGGTATTCATCTCCCACTACCCCCAAATGAGTCAGTCAAGCGGGTGTCTCGGGGGAAACCAAACGGCTGCGTACTATCTATAGCCCAGGCACCGGTGCCGGTGCCGATGTCGAGGATCTTCTGGGGGTTCACCAACGGCGCGCAGTGAAGGGCGCCACCACACAGGGCGACAACCATCGTGTGCTTCATGTCCTCGCGCTCCTGCTCGGGCTCGTCGTTGGGGAGCGCATACCTGCCCTCCTTGTACCTATGATAGCGCCGCTCGTTCTCGAACTTGTAGTCGCGGACGCTCGAGGCCAGGGACTGGGACCCGACGGAGCCGGCGTCGGTGGCGGTCTCGTAACCCGGGTCGTCGGGCTCGATGAAGGCCACGGGCTGCTGCTGCTGCATGCCGGCAGCCGCCGGCGAGATCGTATGCGGCCCTGAAGGAGCGGTCGGAGGGGCTTGATCTTCCGTCATGTGTTGAATGTGATGACGGCGGTGAGGCCGGTGGGGATAAGCGCTGTGGCGCGTGTGTTTGTGCTTTAACTTTGCCCCGACCGATTGGATGGCATGGGTGAGTAGCGCGAGGGGGAACCAACAACGTCTCACATCTGGCCTTCACCCTTTTCCTCTTGCGGACAGAGAACGTGGTGCACAAACAATCCTAGCTATTTGCACAACTATGCATAGGTACACAAGCACATTCGTGAGACTGTCATTAGTAGCATGGGATGCATGACCACGCCGATGCATCCGACTTGACCGTTGAAGTGCTTCGGAGGCATTTATATAGAGTGAACGCCTATAACCACAATTGACGGGACATCCTACCCGGTAGGAACAGTTTTGGCAAGCATTGTTCAAGAAGGCTGCTGGAACTACGACCATATCAAGGGATCCTGCAGGCAGATGGGATAGACAACGCCATCATTCTCATGAACGTACAATTTGATGACGACGAACGCTTTTTCAACTGCTTCAGAATTGCCTCATTTCTCCTGATGGGTCGATAGAGTAGAAAGTTCGCTGCTTCAGTAGACCGGCAGCCATTCTCAACGAAGGCTAGACGACAACCATGCATCAATCCCACGATCTTGACATTTTGCTGTAGGAAACGCCGTAGAAGTCTTTATCATTTTAGTTCATCAAAGAGAAGAGAATCGTCTCTCGGCTGCGAAGCCGTTCACGCCAACAGCGCGGTTTGGGACCGAAGTTCCATAGGTAGTATGAAAACTGACAGTTGTGGACTTGACACAGCTGCCACTGGATTTATCATACGGCTCGCCCGAGTACAAAGTCTCCTGTTTTGAGGTTACCAAGGTGATGACGCTTTCAACGTCAGATTTTGAGCATCAATCTGGGAAACAGGTTTCTTAGCGACACTTAACAAGCCTAGCTAGGTTAGAACACGGCATGCGTCCCACATGAGTCGACAATCGTTTCGTTCTTGCCACATACATCTACCTGAGTTGCAGTTACTAGTCAAGACCTCTCCGTATGCTTTCGTCAATCTACTTTGCGTTTCAGGCTTCAGCCAGAAACTCTTGCGGCAGAAATGCAACTCGGGTCATTTACGTTAGTTATGAAATCAATTTCCGGTCGAAACCGAAGTGCCACGTCATCTGCCCGAGTCAAGCGATTTCGACAGTGCGGTCCTTGTACATGTATCTTGAACCGACGCTCTTTTCTGCTACACTTCACTTAGCCAAGCACCTACCTGCGCGGTTGAGGTGGAACACGAACACGAGAAAGGGCGAACTACCACGCTCGATCAATACTCGGCCATCTCTCTACGTGCTTGTTGCAGAAGGAAGGAAGATGTAGTGGTGATACTGTCTTTGCCAACACGGTTGAAGGTATCCAGTCAGAGGGACACAAACAAGACGGACACCACTTCTTCTGGATCTTCTCTAAATCGAGCAAACCAGAAAATGATGATCGGGTTTCCTGTTCTGGCCGACGTTTCCCGCGTACTCAGGCACTTTTAGGAAGGTGAACTAACCTCGTTGGGGGCCGTGGTCGATATGTTATCGCATATAGCCTGATATAGGTCCGTTTGACAAACACTTTACAAGGCCAGCCTGGGGCATATGTAGCTATCCCTGCTGCTTACGTCGTCGGTGTCCATAGAGAGAAAGGTGCGGGATATTCAAAGCCCCCGGTTCCATGAAGATTCGTGCAGGCCCGCACCCAGCACCAGAACGGCCAGATCTGCGGAGCCGCACGGCGGCTACCAAGGGCAAATACTTCCGTAGCGAGACCCCGAAAGAAGTTGCAGTTTTCGTTGCAACGTTGGCGGCGATGCAGTGGTAGTCGCTTCAGGCGACCTCGTATATTCTGCCGTAGTGTCCAGGGCCCCCCGGCGGAGGCCAGCGGACTGGAAGCGCGATGGCTGCCGTTCGTGGACCTGAGACGCCTCCTGAGTCCTTTCGGAGCCGCTGTGCCGGTGGGATATGTTGGCGTCGATATTGCCCAGGCCTTGGCTTGGACTTCTGCTAGCGACTAGATGGTGTGCAAATTTGGCAGCAATCGTTCGGCGTTGCTCAGGCCACGAGATCACAGAGGATAGGGGTTTGGTGCGTTGCCGAGAGGCCACGCGGAGTAGTCCGTTGGAAATGCGAGGCTCTCGGAAGTTTTGACTAGGGCGTCATACTACAGAATCATCATCTTACTACATATGCAGTAGCGTAGCCCCGTACACCAATAATTAATATGCAAAATATTGTCCGTGTAGGTAGTGTAGACACGATAGTGGGTTCCGAGATGGGTACGGTGACCGAAAGAGGCCACGATAGTGGATCACTGGATGGGGACCGTGGTCGTAGGAGGAACAACAGTGGGTTGCCGGATAAAAACCGAGCCAGGGATCTGGTTCAAAAGGGCCAACCCGAGATGACCTGAAACGGCTTCAACCCTCGATCTGGCAAGCCGCTGACCTTTTGCTCGCGGCACAGCCTACAGTAGACAGGGGGGGGTTGAAGGGGGTTGCCGTGATGTCTAGCAAACTGGATCGCAGCTCTCACCTGCACGAAGATGTAATAAGGGACGCTGTTCGGCCACTGTTCATTGACACCTTCTTCCGGTCTACCTTTCTTTCTCTCTAGGTGTCACAGTTGAAGCCAAGGTCATCGCTCGTTCTGCCTTGCGCTTTCGTCGTTCGTTCAAGTCCTCCCAACACAGTTCAACTGTTCAACCAACTATCTCTTTGTGTCCTCTCTTTATATTCTCCCCCTGCTCAGCTACCGGCTATCATCTAATATCTTAATCTTTTTGTCAACCAACCAACCATGCGCTCCTTCGCATCAACTCTCTCTCTGCTGGCCGCTGGGGCTATCCAAGGTGCATCAGCCCTGGATGCCGCTGGATGGCGGAGCCAGAGCATCTACCAGATCATCACCGACCGCTTTGCCCAGTCTGACGGCTCGGCTCCCGAATGCGACACCACACCGGGCCTGTACTGCGGTGGCACTTGGAAGGGCATCACCAACAAGCTAGACTATATCCAGAACCTTGGTGCCACTGCCATCTGGATCTCGCCCGTCGTCAAGAATGTTGAGGGAAACGTCAACGGATATGGAGAGGGCTACCACGGCTTCTGGACGGAGGACCTCTACTCCCTCAACCCCCATTTCGGCACCGAAGACGACCTGAAGGAGCTCGCTGATGCTCTCCACGCCCGCGGCATGTACCTGATGGTCGACGTCGCTCCCAACCACGTCGGCCTCAACGACGACCCTGGCAACTACACCAAGTACATCCCCTTCGACAAGCCTGAGTACTACCACAAGGAGTGCTCCATCAACTGGAAGAGCATCACATCCATGCAGCTCTGCTGGCTTGAGGGTCTGCCCGACCTCCGCACCGAGGACTCCTATGTCCGTCAGGTGTATGCCTCCTGGATCAAGGATTTGGTCACCAAGTACTCCATCGACGGCCTTCGCGTTGATACTGCCATCGAGATCGAGCTTGACTTCTGGACGGAAGGCGGCTTCAGAGATGCGGCTGGAGTTTTCCTCTTGGCCGAGGTCAGCCACGAGGACCTGAACGTGTTGGTTCCCTACCAGCAGGTCATGGATGGTTTCATGGACTACAGCAGCTTCCACGTGTTCACTCCCGGGTTCCAGGCCGCCAACGCCGACCTGAAGAAGCTGTTCACCCTGACCAACACGATGGCCAACATGGATAGCATCGACACGACGCTTACAGGATCCTTCTCTGAGAACCAGGACCAGGTCCGCTTCCCCTCCCGGACCAAGGACATGGCGCTGGCCAAGAACATGTACGCCTTCCAGATGCTCAGGGACGGCATCCCCATCGTCTACTACGGCCAGGAGCAGCACTTCAGCGGTGGCGCCAACCCCCACAACCGCGAGGCCCTCTGGCTCGGCGCCGGCTACGACATCCACTCGGAGCTGTACGGCTGGATCCAGCAGACGAACAAGGTCCGGTCGCTCGCCGCCGCCGCCAACCCCAACTTCCTGTCCAAGGACCGCATCCAGGCCGTCTTCTCCTACGCCAGCAAGGACAGCAGCCGCGTCATCGCCTTCCGCAAGGGCCAGCTGTTCTCCATGTACACCAACGGCGGCTCCGCCGCCAAGAACAACGTCGTGTTCGCCATCGCCCGCAACGCCCACAACTTCGCCATCGGCTCCGAGGTGGTCGACGTCATGAACTGCGAGTCCTTCACGGTCGCCTCCCACGGACGCCTCTGGGTGCAGATGCCCGCCGGTGGCCTGCCCCGCGTGTTCCTGCCCAAGGAGCAGGCTGAGGGGCTCTGCAACGACATCAAGGCGCCTCTTTCCAGCGCAACCATCAAGGTTGCCGTGGACAGAAACACCGGATACATCTAAACATCGGCAACCGAGAATGTGTGACGATGGACGGAGTGTGATGTTGGATAATACGTTGTGAAAGCGTGAAGATGTGCCGTTGCCCCAACCGGGGACCGAACGTGCTTAATGAGACCCGAAGGCTTTGCCGATGCGGACATGTTCTAGATACAAAAATATACATGTAATGTTTAATCCAAAACAAGATGCCCCAGTTGAGTCCATTTCAACTTGCGTGACGATGTGGCAGCTATCTTGCGTCTTGCCGCGGATGCCCCTGCCCACACCTCGTGATCGGATTTCCTGTAATGACAATATAATTAGGGGCATCTTATTCATCACCCCCTCTTCTAGTAATCAACACCCCCTTACGTGGCCCCTCTACTATACGACGATGACGGACGACAGTAACAGATAACAACAACAATAATAACGTGTATAGCCGGCCCTTAACTTAGGGACGCCAAGTTCCAATATCCGTCACATATGCTAAGCAGTATTTAAACCTTCGGTTCTATCCGTATAAGACGGAATCACGGAGCTACCCGTTGTCATCCGGCCAGAGCAACAAGTGACTTCCCGCCCGGCCCAGCCCATCCGCTCCATCCGGTAACATTTAGCACACCGGCATTGAGACCTGGCAGTACAGCCAAAAGTCACCGAAAGTCCGTCAGAAAAGACCGAAGACCGATCGAAATATAGGACAGATAACTCAAGAAGTCACGGCGGGATACTGGAAATCACGTCCAAGCCCAAGCCCAGCGTGTAGCCTGCCTCGGCTTCCCCGCACGACGTCGCTCTTCCATCCCAGCTCTGCGCATCTTTAAGCTCTCCTTCTCCTCACCTTCAACCCAAGAACGACTAGTCCGCGAGGGTCCTGCCGTCGCAGTTTGATGCGGGAGCTGGACCTCGTGCCTCGGCTGGACCCACTTATCCGGACATCGCGCTCCCTGCTTGCGCCGTCGCCGACGCCGTATAAGTTCGACCGCGGTCCGTCGACAGCATCAAAGGGCACCTTCCCAGAGATCATTGAGACCTACTAGAGCCTTGCAATCACTTTTTGTGCAACATCATTCCTAGCGTTTGACAACATGGCCCCCTTCACGCCCGCCTCCCCCATCCAGGAGCTCATCGACCACGTCGAGGAGCACGGCTACGTGATCATCCAGGACGCCTTCACCCTCGCGGAGATCGAGGAGGCGCACGGCGAGCTCGTCCGCCTCGCGGCCGACGCCGCCTCCGCCGGTCCCGCCGGGGGCGACCGCGCGGGCCGCAACGACTTCGAAGGGCTCAACACCAAGCGCATCTACGCCCTCCTCAACAAGTCCCTCGTCTTCCAGAAGTTCCCGCTCCAGCCAACCCTCCTCGCCCTCAACGACCACTTCCTCGAGCCCGGCTTCCTGCTCAACAGCTTCCACAGCGTCTACATCCAGCCCGGCGAGGCGCCGCAGATGCTGCACCACGACGATGGGTTCGTCACTCTGCCCCGGCCCCATCGGCCCTTTGGAACGGTAAGCACCCCCTTTTCTCCCTGCACGTGTAGAAGTACGGCTCACGCCAAGCTCCCCCAAAGGGCGTCATGGTCGCCATAGACGACTTCACACCGTCCAACGGCGCCACCGTCGTGATACCGGGCTCCCACCGGTGGGGCGACAAGGACACCGACCGCGCGCCGCGGCGCGAGGACGCCGTGCCCGTCGTCATGCCGCGCGGCAGCGCCGTCTTCTTCGTCGGCACGCTCTGGCACGGGGGCGGGCAGAACGCGACGGGCCGCGAGCGCCGCTCCATGACGGTGCAGTACTGCCAGCCGTGGATCCGGCCGCTCGAGAACCAGTTCCTCGCCGTCGACTGGGAGAAGCTCGAGGGCATGCCGCGGCGGCTGGTCGACATGCTCGGGTACGGCGTCGGGGCGCCGTTCATCGGGTACGCGGACGGGGTCCACCCCTGGAAGGTGGTGCAGCGGAGGCTGCGGGCACAGAGGGAGAGGGGGCGGGGCGACGAGAGGCCACGGGGCCGCCTGTGACGTGATCAGATTGTCAATCTTACCTTCCTTCATGAAGGCTAGGTAAGGGTCTCTGGGTTGTTAAGCCTCGAAAATGGAAAGACCTGTGTGAGTTTGGGTGAGTATGTATAGCTAGGTGTTCACGAGGTGTCCCGCCTTGGTCGGAGAGTTCCCAGTCCGAAACGAAGAGATCAAGATGTTGAGAACGGGCATGGAGCGTTGATGCTCCTCCCTTGAAGAACCTGGTGACTTTGAGTTCATACATTTACTGCTCCGTGGCTATCTTTATGTATACGTACTTTTTTAGTGCGAGATTTCTCACATTCGTCTACGTGTCTTGAAGCCTGCGACCAAGACTTCGTTCCTGAGCTCTTTAGTCTGGCTTCGACCACGAGCGAAATCAGCTTGGTGGCTAACTGATGCGGCAACATCTGAGTGACTATTCTCACATTTCACTGCGATTCTAGACCATAGCAGCGTGTAATGAACGCAAGAATTTTTCTTCCTCGCTCGTGTAACTGTCGACACACCCGCACGAAGTAGAGGATGCAAATCTCGGTGAAAGCAGGGTATCTGAGTGGCTCAATTCACATTTCACTGCAATCTTAAGTCGTCTCAAGGGACTGCCGCTCCGAATCTCTCGTCAAACTCCCATTGGTTGGTTGGATGGACCTTGTCGAGACAGCGAGCTGCGATAGGATGCGAACGGAACGATGAGGATGTGTCATCCCGATGGTCTGCCTCACGGCTGCTTCCTGAACTCGAGTCGGGCGCCGCTGTCGTGAACCGAGGCCCAAAGGATATCGGGAAAGGCGAGAACGAGAACACGTGCCGTTGCTCGACCGCACTCCGGGAAAGGGCTGACCAGCCAGCATTCAAGAACGTGGAGAACTGGCCTAGGCGTCTGGGTGATCGAGGTTGTCGTCCTCCGAGGCGTTGTGGACCAACAGCCACCCTGGCTTATTTCCGCAGCCATGCAGTTTGGTTTCAGCCGGGGGGCGTTCCCAGATGTCCCCGTTGGTGGTACAAACTCTCGACGGGACGGGCAAGATTCTGCAGCGGCGTGGCTTGTGTCCTCCCGCATGATCAATCAAGTGGATATCTTGAATGGTTGCGCAACCAGGAAAGCAAACATCATGTCACCGATGGCAAGCTGCGAATAGCATAAGAATTGTTTCATATGAGTTGTATTGAGATGACCCTGATAGGCCGTCGTCGGTTTCCCTTCTCCTATCTTGCCCCAAAGTAAGCCGCCATCTTCAAAAACGTTATTTACAAGAATAATAATAACGGTCGCACATAGCGAAGATTAAAGTTTGTACTGCATCTTGTCGGATGCCGGGAGTATGCCATCGGTATGTGGCGTTGTGGCACTCCACGAGTGCGCCATATCTCATGCCCAGTCTCCTCGACTGGGTGTGTAAATGCCCATGTAAAATCCGCGAACCGCCTATGACCACCATCCCTTGGAAGTCGGCTTCTTTTGTCTTTCCCAAACCCGACTGTGCTTCTGAAGCAAAATAAGAACTAATAAAAATGTGTAGATAAGAACCACGTGACGCCATGGTCCAAAGCCTCGAGGGGGCAGTGAAGAATTAAGGGGAAAAAATCAAATGCGAGAGAATGTTTGGGGGGTATCAAGGCGCTTGCTGTGAAATCAAAACTCGAAACATGACTCGTAAGCATCAGTGCAGGCTTGCGGCAGGGCTTGCTGGGCTGATGTACCGCTGACCACTTGATGTCGGCTAGTGATTGCTTCATAAGAAGTTGAAAGCAAGCGCTAGCGCTATCGAAGTGGTTGTCAGCGCCCATGACGGTATGGACAACCCCGCCATGCTCGTGGCAACTTGCAGCGACTCGGTTACGAACTCGGGGCCGCACATGGTGTTGACCTGTGTTGCGGCGTCCTCGTACGTCGACGCGATAGCGAGTTTGCGATTGGCGGTGAAGGTCTGATAGATCTCCATGGTCCGTTTGAGGCATGTGCCACACGTGGGGTTTGCGCTGCCAGGGAGAGTCATGTTGAGTGGGAGGTAGTAGAAGTAGACGTTCGAGGGCGTCGTGAGATTTGTGACGGCATTGGCGAAACAGTACATGGAGGTGTCAGGGTCGGTGAGACAAGTGGCCGAGTAAAGCATCTCGTAAGACTTGAGGCCTAGGTAAGCCTGCATGACAATCGGGTTGCCGTTGTCAAAATCCGAGCCGCAGTTGGAGTCTAGAGTGAGGTTGCCAGCCACGCCGTTCAGGTACGTCGTGCAGAAGTCGACGTCGGCGCCGCATGTAGCATCAAGAACTCTCACGATACTCAGAAGCTTTTTCTCGGCCTCGAAAAATGATCTCGAACCCTGAACATGTTAGGCAAGGTCATGTGACAATGGGCGATGGAACTTACTTGAAGCAGCATAGAGATGGGATAGCACTTTTTGAAGTTTGAGTTTGTGAGGAGTTCATTGATGAAGCGAGGGCACGAGGCACCGTCGTTGCTGGTGAAGTTGAATGCCAGACTGGTATCGAACGGCGAGGGCAAGGGCGAAGGAGCCTCGACGGTGGCGGCAGGGACGGTAACGGAGAGGGTCAGGGTCGTTGGGTTATCCGAGGCCTTGACCTTGGTAGTGACGCTAGGGGTCAATGTGATGCCTTCGTCGTCGTCTCTCTTCTTGAGCTCGTTGTCGCCGTAAGGTAGCATGGTCCAGCGGCCCTTGATCATGGTTGGAGTGCGGTCGTCGATAATGAGAGCATCCAGAGGGGCGAAGACGGCGGGCGGCGTGATCTGAGCAGGAAGAGCTTCGGAAAGTGATTCGGAGGTGGCCGAGACCAAGGAGGCGATACCAAGGAAAAGAAGAAGCCATATTGACCGTGGCTTACGGGAGGCGTGAGATGAGGGAGTAAGTGAAGACATGATGAGGGACGTGTCGGCCATTATGAAGAAGCTGCGAGACGCAGATGCGAGAGATCAAACATAATCCCGTTATCGCGATGAGGAGGCTGGGACGAGTTGGTCCTCGGGGGTGAGTCTGGACCGAACAGAAAACGGTTTTGTGGTTTGGTTTCCCTGGAGAACCCCACGTTGATCGGCGTCGATTGTCTCTAGCAGTGATCGGCCAGATCACGCACGCGGTGGTGGGTATTATGGCACCAAGGAAAAACAAGACCACCACTCCACTGCCGAATCAAAGTGCGGGTGAGCTCTTTTTGAGTCGGGCGGTGTCGGCTCTGGTCGTTGATAGCCGGCGGGGTGACTATTATTCGGACGCGGATGGGCGGTTAAACGAGTGATTCCCCCCAAACGGTCGTGAAAAAAACAGTTGATTATTCGACGGGCGTGACGGCGGCGTCGCAATTGTGAATGAATTGTTGGTCAGCGAATCAGACCAGCAGCATTTGCCATCGGTTGATCCTGCCAAAGCTGTCGGGTTGTGACGAAGTTGAGGTGCGGTTGCGGTGGAATCGAAGGATGGCCAAGAGTTGGGAAGGAAGCTCTTCGGAGTGGTCGACGCGCTAATTAGCCAATTTCGTCGGTGCTGGCGAGGTACGCGGTATAAGGCGGAAGGGCGAGATGCTCGTCAACCATGCACCAAATGCTCGAATTGCCCGGTTGAACAACTTGGTCGGCTTAGACGGTCGGCGACAAGAAGCAGCTGAGATCCCCGGTTCTGGCTGGGGGGAGGGGAGAAGAGGAGGTTAAGAAGGAGGAGCAATGAATTGGGCGAGCGGCAAGACGGGATGGGGGGAAGGCGAGCAATATTGGCTTGGCTTGGCTCGCTCGCGTGGTGGGAGGCACGGTACGGCAAGATCAGGTAAGGTGGGATGGGAATGGAGTAGGGTAACAGGGGGAGCAATGGAAAGGAACAGGGGTCCAGGGGAGAGAAGAAGCCACCGACTGACGGATGGCAGTTCGTACTCTCTCTATGGGGGCTCAAAAATAAAACAAAAAAACAAAGAGGAACAAAACGCAGAGAAATGGATGTTTTTTTTTTTCTCCTCTCGAATCGAGGGCCGTGAGCTGTGTTCTTCAGTGGAGAGCGAGGGCGAAACATGTCAAGTACAGGTACTTGGTAGAGTCAGCCAAAGCCGTATCTTTGCAAGACGAATTGCTGGATCCCGCGTTTCCATGAGCGAGATACTCGGACGGCCAGAGTCCTGGACCTGGACCTGGACCCGGCCGTGTACTTGCACCTACCTGGTAGTTACCTATCTAGTGTGGTGTACCTGCACCTGCGCCTGCACACGCACCGGGCAGGAACTTGGGGCCGCAACGGACGAACTGATGCGCCCTGCCCTCCATCTTGGACCTGGTTCGCGGTCGGCGGTCCAGGTCCAGAAAGAACCGACCCACTACCCTTGGCAGAAATCATGGACAGGGACAGGGGAAGGGGCAGGGGGGCACATGGATATTCGACATGGATCTGGGCGTTGATGTGGATCTAGACAGGGGTGGGGACTCACCCTAGAGGCAGGGCACCGGGAGGGGGGAAAGGAGGAGATTTGGCGTCAAGCCACTCAGCAGCTCGTTCCTGCCCTTGGGGGCTCCATGTATCGCGTCACCTGGAATCCGCAGCGCAGGTACCTCCTTATCCACCCGTTTGGCTTGAGGAACATGGGGGGATACGGGGAGCGTTGTCCACCTCTGGGCTAGGAGTCGAAGCTTGGAAGCTTGATGAAAGTCTTGACAGGTCGATTCCCTGCGAATCGCGTGCGGGTTGACGTCGTCCTTGGTTTGCTGTTGCGGTCCGCTCCAAGGACAAAAAAAGAAACCGACGATCCTGGCAAGAACCAAGCGTTACTGTTGGCAATACCTACGGCCCTACACTACTGCGTACGGAGCACGGAGGTACACGCGTACCTGTAAAACTTTGCCTCAATACCTGGGTACGAGGGAGAAACAACCTTATCGTCGGCTTCAACGGCACCCAACCGGACGCTGTCGGAATGTTTTGGTCGCATTGGCCCGGCCGTGATTACAACAGCCGATGCAACGCAACCGAAGCAGCTCACAATGCAATTCTGGGCTGGCGAGAAAGGCGCGGGGAACCAAGCGGAACATGCCAACGGGTGGTCTAGAACTCGACGACCACAGAGTCACCGCAGGGTTGCAACGAGGGATGAGCATTCGCGCATCTTCATTGGTGGCGGGCTGGAACGGAAAGACAACACGTCAGATTGGAATATTGTCTCTGATGAGACTGAGAGAGTGAGACCGCATGGGCGGTTCTCTCTCCCGTCTTCCACTTCCACGCGTTTCGTTCCGTTCTGTTGTCCGTGACAAGACCCAAGTCCCGACGACGGCGAGCGGGAGATGGCCAAGCTCATGCCCTCATCGGGACGGATGGGCCTCCCTCGCCTGTTCTGGTGGTGCATTGCGTTCCAATGTCCGGCTGCGCCTGAAGTTGTGGGGGCGGGTTCGTCTGTCCACGTCCTCAGGTGGGAGTCCACGCCGTTGATCGTCGCTCACCTGTCACGGCGGCTGAGCGTTTTGGAAGGCTGCAGTCTGGACGGGAGTTGAGAACCCGACGACTGTCGACAAGCATGCACCCATTTGTTTCGAGTCGGTCATCTGCGGAGATGGAATACTTTCTTGTGTACGGATAGTATGGATGGATGGATGGATGAAAGTCTCGACGACCAAGCAGCGAACCCCTCGCGAGGGACAAATGATGGGAATGAGTGACCCACTTGTGAATTTGAATTTGAATTTATCCAGATACATGCGGATACATAGGTACCTACCTACCTAAAGGGAGGAGTACCTAGGTAGGTCGCGTAGTGCGTAGCGCAAGCGCAGGCGAGGCGCGGTGGCTGCATATGCAAATGTGCAGCGCCAAGGAGTTATTTGTGAAAATATGGCAGGAGCTCTGAAATGCTTTGACCGGCCCGCTGGAAAAATGCAAGGCCCTACGGGCGAATCATTCAGTAGAAGGTGGAGTGCGTACCTCACCAAGAGACGGATGCAACTCATTGGCCCGAGTGCCAACCCAGTGTGCCTATGAGCGTTGGTCTCTTTCGGTGGTGAGAAATGAGAAGTGCTTGATTATAGCCACCTATTACCTACTATTACAGAGAAGGTAAGCACATATGGGTAGTCGCTCGCAGAGTCAGGGAGACATCAAGTCGGGAAGGAAGTGTTCGTTCATCCGCCGCCATCTACATCTCCTAGCATCCAATGATCTTCCCGACTGTCAAGTCAGCTCGGCTCGAGATGAGATGAGAGATGGGGTCGGGTCTTTCCTGGTAAAAATAGCGATCGCAAGCTGGGCCATCCATCCACATACACGTATGGATGAATCATGCTTTCACCCAACCTTGGGTCTACGGATAGCCGCCTCACGTCTGTTCTCTGCGAGTAATTGCGCCCTACGAGCATCCGAACACCAGCAGGAAGAAGAAAGAAGAAAACCTTGCTAATTGCCTCCCCGCCAGCCATCCATGATCCGCTTCCTCCCACTTCACTTCAATCCGTGCGCTCTTTTTCGATCCCAACCAAGATTTGACAGCCAGTCCGCCATTCGGACCCCGCCGCCTGAATCGTCACCATGCGGCCTGACGTGGCCCCCCGAAAAAGGAATTTTTCGTTCCGTCTCGAACTCAGCAAACGGCCGATAGTGAATCTCGCTTTCATGCAGTCGACTACCTGCACTTTTCGGCCGACCATCACGGTCCTTTGAGGGATTACGAGGGCAGACACGATGCACCTTACTTGGCCAAGGGCGGTCCCGCATGTGCGGCCTCGTCTTCCGCCAGGCCAATAAAATGACATGTCCGTCAGCTCTGTCTCTGTCGTCTTGCCATTCCATTCCCACGATACCCAACACGTCCACCGGCAGATGTGCCAATGAGGCACCGGAGTCACCGCCCTCGCCTTGGAATCGCCATCCCAGGAAAACGAGAGATTGCCCTGGAAGAGGCCGGATCTGCAAGGCACCAACTCGCTTGGCCGTCGGGACCCCAATCATGTCGTCAAGGCTCTCAGCTGCTCATTTCCTGCCACGCAGCCATTCCACGAGGGGCCCCTTGCTATCAGCCGCAGCCACAGACCACCACATCCGGACTTCACTCCTGCAGGCTGCAGCGAAGAACCCTCCCTAACTTTCCCCACAAGCTGATCGTAGGGCCGAAGACCCCTTTCAACTTGGAAGCTGGGACGACAAGAGTCAGTCCAGCATGAACTTCATCTACCGACCAAAGTCAAATACATCACCCAACCACTTTGCAGGCAGTCGGATCCAACGGCCCAGCTTACCGCTGTGAACCCCTTGCAGGAAGCATCCTCCCTCCAGACTTTGACAACAGATACCTTCATAGTACGCCGAACCCTCTACGCCGACTCTCCACACTTTCGAGAATCTAAATTCTGAGATGGTGTCATGTCACTTCTGTCTCATTTCCCCCGAGCCGATACGCCCGTCAGCCCATCAGGAATGGCATCGCCCGGTGCCGCGTGTCTGACTGCCACACGGCCATGAAGGAAACGTCTTGTCTTGGTATTGGGCCGCGGCGTTCCTGGCTGCGTCTAGTCTCTCATCCCACCAAACCACCCAACCGGTGGCTAGCGCCCTGTTGGCGTGAAGTCTATCGATTCGGGCTTTCGTGGTACCTCTCCTAGTCCGCGGGTACCTGCGCCTCCCTACATACCACCGACATCCTGCTCGCTTGGTAGACTCTGAGAACACGACCGGTGCCCTCATGGTGTCGTGCAACGTCACCACAGATCCCGTGCAATGAGTATCACAGCAAGCGGCCGCTTTCGGCCAGCCTGGCCCTCGCCCGTTGTCATTGCCCCTTTTCGGCATGTTCGGATGCTCTTATTCGAAGTGTACATCGCCGGACGCGACGCGATTCTCAAATATAACGGCTCATATCCGGATAGGCATAGTCCTCGTAAAGATGTGATCTTCGAACAGTCTTCAGCATTTCAGTATCGGCCCCAGTTGGCTGAGCCCTAGCCAAATGATAGGATCGACCTGCACATGGCACATATGGTATTGGCCAACCATCTTTGTGGCTCGACTTTGGCCTTTTTCCGTCTCTTTGGCGCTGATTCTGCCCACCCGCCCGCACAGATGTTCCACAGACTGCATGAAGCAGCGCAACGTTGCTCAGCGACGACCTGATACAGTTTTGCCGCCGGAAAGTAGCCTCTGTGCCACGCGAGTATGTCACACGCAATCGTCTAGCCGAGATACAGTATCGGCGTCGCGATCCTGGGTAGCCTCATCGAACAGGACCATGGTGATACAAGACGAAGTCAGCGAGACATCTCCACCTGCTAAATCTTCCGCCACTAACCGACAGGCGAGTTGGAAACCCAAAAGGGTCGCGCAATCTACACCTTCGTTTTCGAGTGTTAGACAGGTCTCACCGGTGTCCTAAGCCGGAACGTATGTCTTATGCGAGCAGCCGCCAGTAAGTTGACGACAAGTCCCAACCGCCCGAGGAAGAAAGCGTTTTCTGTACCCAGGGAGGCAAAGTCAAGAACTGGATGGCCCTCGTCCTGTCCGAAGTTGCCTCGTTCTGAACCTAATACGAGGCGCGTGCCAAAAGCATTCAGCGATTTTCTGACACTAACGAGAACTCGAAGGCATAGGCAACCCTTGCTCCAACGACAAACCGATCGTAGAAGAATGGACGTTTCAGCCACCATGGCTTCCGAGCAATAGACAACGCGTAGCCACGACGGACGCGAAGCGTGAAGCTGATGGCGACTGGGGGCGAAAAGAAACATGCTGCAGTGTCTTTTGCAATCCGTGCCGAATCCGCGGCCGTCTCCGTGCATCTGCTGTGCGGATCGAGATCTATTCGTATCCTTCCGAGCCACGGCGATGGAAACCTGGCCGAGCGGGGCCCAGCCCGGCGGCCCTTGGACACGGGCCTCGGGGGGTCCAACTGCGTGGCGGCCGTGAGGCTCTTGCATGGACGACTGTCCCGGGGGGTTGGCTCCGTCCGAGCGTGCGTTGCTCCTTGGTTTCCAGAAAGGACGAAGGAGCATCCCGTTGCGCCGCGCACGTGGCCGGCCAGATTTGCTGTTGTCGAACAGAAACCACGAGCCTGATTGAGTATCAGGAATATTTTCCTCGAAGGAATGCGTCGTTTAGCCCCGAATCCGAGGGCGTTGCATCCCCTGAGACGGAAGCATCAGCGTCGTCTGGTGTCCAAACTCCTCATCCATCTCCATCCCAGCCGTAGGGCTGACATCCGAGACGCCGTCCCCACGGACTTCTTCCAGGCCGATCCCAAGAGAACCTTTATCTGACGCAAGAGAGCCGGGTGCGAAGGCGACTGTTGCCGCTGTCCGAGGCTTGGCGATGAGAGAAGCATCGGGCCCATCTTTCGAGGCCGGCTAACCTGATAAGTGACGGGTCCTCCTCTGTTGTCACGCATGGGCAGTAGGGACGGCATGCCTTCTTGAATGATTGGAATTATGTCTAAGCTGAGTACTTCACTGTACTGAGAGGGGAAGGAGTTCTAAGCTACTCTCGATCCCAAGTATGGGCGGGAACCCCCCATTAAACCAGGGCTATCTCCAAAAAAGTAAGAAAAATAGAACCGTCGTCAAGACGACTCCGTTCCAGTTTCTTCTTCTTCTTCATCCATCATCAACAACGTTCAACTCTTCCCCCTTTTTTGTATGCTCACTAAAAGCTTCGTAGTACTGTTTCCTCGGGTGCCCACGACTTTCCGTCAAAGAAAGGCGGGGCCCCAGTCTATGTTTGAGTCATCTCCCCATACATCTTTTCCAATAAAAATAATTAGAAAAACAAGAAAAACGCCAAAGACAATGCAGGTTAGATGGAACGCGGGTTTAAATAGAAAAAAAAAAGACATGGATCATGGGCTTCTTGATCCGGATATCTCTGCAGACGACACGAACGCAAAGGGACCTCTTCCCTGGTGTATATGCATTCGCACAGGGCAAAAAAACAAGACTTTCAAAGCAAATGCTGCTCCCCCTTGGGCAACGCTGATGCCGAGCTCACCCGTTTTTCTCCAGCGACTGGAGGTTGACCAGCTCGGCATAGCGACCGTTCTTCTTCATCAGCTCGGCGTGGGTGCCCTGCTCGACGATGCGGCCCTGGTCGAAGACGTAGATGATGTCGGCCTTCTGGATGGTGCTGAGGCGGTGGGCGACGGCGATGGTGGTGCGGCCCTTGGCGGCCTTGTCGAGGGCCGCCTGCACAACGTGCTCCGACTCGGAGTCGAGGGCCGAGGTGGCCTCGTCCAGCAGCAGGATCTTGGGGTCGCGGATGAGGGCCCGCGCGATGGCGATGCGCTGCTTCTGACCGCCGGACAGGAGGGCGCCCTTGCTGCCGACGACGGTGTTGAAGCCCTCGGGGAGGGAGACGACGAAGTCGTAGATGTTGGCCTCGCGGCAGGCGTGCTCGATGGCCTCGTCCGTGACCTCGGTCGAGGCGCCGAGCAGGATGTTCTCCTTGATCGTGCCCTGGTAGAGCGTGGGCTCCTGGCTGACGAGGGCGATGAAGGAGCGGTACTCGTTGACGTTGAGGGTGCTGATCTCCTTGCCGTCGATGTAGATACCGCCGGACAGGGGGTCGTAGAAGCGCTCCAACAGGGCGATCGTGGTGGACTTTCCGCAGCCCGAGGCGCCGACGAGAGCGACGTACTGTCCGGGGCGAATGACCAAGTTCAGTCCGCGCAAGACGGGCTGCTCGGGACGGGTGGGGTAGCGGAAGTGGACGTCGCGGAATTCAAGGGTACCGTCGACGGCCTCAAGGGACTCGCCCTCCTCCGACCACGTGTCGATGGTAGGCTTGCGGTCGAAGAGGATCTTGAGCTCGTTGGCAGCCTGGTGCGCCTTGCCCATGTCGGGAGCGAAGGAGAAGATGGAACCAGCGGACTGGGCGCCGAAGATGACGGCCGAGAAACAGACGAAGAACTGGAACATGTTGTACTCGAGATCGGCGATCAGAGTACCACCATACCAGAAACCGAGGGCGAGGGCCAGGAACATGAATGACTGAGAGGCCGCGAAGAGCAAGCTGGACTTGAGAACGGAGATCAGGCTGGCGCGCTGCTGAACGGCCAGGGAGTTCTGGTACTGGCGGATGACGTCCTTCTCGCGCGTGAGCGAGGCAACGGTGCGGATGGCGGAGATGGCCTCAGAAGCGTAGCTGGCGGAATTCGAGTAGGCAGTCTTGGACCGGCGTTGGAAATGCGCAAGCATCCAGAAGCGGAAGAAACCGCATCCAATGAGAATCGGGATCGTCGCCGTGCAAACCAGCGCCAGCTTCCAGCCGATGGCGATGGCCAGAGCCAGAGCAGCAACCAACGTCGTGGTGACCATGAGCAGAGTGCCCAGGGTGACACCGCTAAGACCGGCGAGATGGGTCGTCTCGGTGGACAAGAAGGAGGTAAGCGCACCAGCAGTATTCTCGTCCCTGTCGAAGAAGGCAACATCCTGGCGAAGCATGGTGCGGAAAGCCCGATCTCTGACCCGGTGAACGAGTCGCTCGGAGCACTTGGCGAAGACGACACCCTGGATGACGAATGCGATGAACTGCACGCAGGCAAGCATGAGGTACATGGCGCTCCAGAAGTCAGAATCCTTCTTCGATTGTTGGGCGTTCTCCGGGGTGACGAAAGAGAGAACCATGATCTGCTTGGCAAAGAAGACGGCCTGGGTGGGGTTACCTCCACCGCAAATGATGGAGAAGAAGAGTCCGATGAGCATCAGGTGCCATTCATCCTTGTTGAACGATCCGATGAGTTTGATGAGCGTCCAGAGGCCGTGCTTGACCTCGCCGACTTCCTTCCGGTTCTGAAGGGCGATGCTGGAAAGAGACTTGGAGGTCGAGGTCCGCTGAAGCTTGGCAGCAATGTTGTCCTCGGGGTCCGCAACGAAGCCCTTCTCGGAGACACGGGACTTCTTGCGGATGAGCTCGTCGTCCTCGGCGTCGATCGCTTCCTCTTCCTCGGCATCCAATTCGTTCACTCGGGCAATGTTCTGCGCGCTGACAAGGTTGTAGTAGGCTCCGCGCTTCTCAAGAAGCTCGTCGTGCGTTCCCTGCTCAACAATCCGTCCGGCAGACATGACCACAATGTTGTGGGCATCCTTGATGGTTGACAATCTGTGGGCAATGGTAATAGTCGTGCGGCCTTCGGAGGCGACCTCGAGAGCAGCCTGGACGACTCCCTCGGACTTAGTGTCGAGGGCGGAAGTAGCCTCGTCAAGGAGAAGAACTATGGCGGTTAGCAAGGACCTTTAAAATTGTCAAATGGAATGAATGACTCACTCTTCGGGTCAGACACGACGGCTCTGGCAATAGCGATACGCTGCTTCTGACCACCGGAGAGCAGGAAGCCGCGCTCGCCGACATTTGTCTCATAGCCCTCCGGAAGACCGGTGATGAAGTCATGAGCATTGGCCATCTTGGCGGCGTTCTCGACCAAAATCTTCTGCTCCTCCTCGCTCGCGTTCTCGTGCTTGGTGCCGATCAGACCGTAGCGGATGTTCTGGTAGATGGTGGTTCCGAACAGGGTGGGTTCCTGGCTGACGAGGGCCATCTGCTGACGCAGCCACCGCAGGTTAAGCGTGCTGATGTCGTGGCCATCGAGGAAAACCTTGCCTCGGACAGGGTCGTAGAAGCGCTCAACGAGACCAACGATGGTACTCTTTCCAGATCCAGACGCACCGACCAAAGCAGTGGTTTTGCCGGCGGGGATCGTCAGGCTGACGTCCTCCATGACAGTGACCTCGGGGCGGGACGGGTAGATGTGCTTGATGTTCTCCAGGCGAATAGTGCCCTCGAGGCGGTCGAGCTTCTCGCCAGCGTCGCTGGAGGGGTCCAGGGGGGAAACGCGGTCGATCGTGTTGTAAATCTTGGCAGCAGCGGCGATGGCGGTGGTGAAAGCCTGGACGTTGGGGGCGACGTTTCCGAGGTTGAAGGCACCGATCATGATGGACATCATGATGATAAGAATGTTGGACAGCGGGATGCCGTCCTCGATGAGGAACTTGCTGCCCTGCCAGAAGGCCAGGCCGTAGTTCAGGTACAGAATAGTCATCATCAGACCAACCATTACACCGATGGTCGCCTTGACCTTGTAGCCAAAGAACTCGGCCTTGGTGAGATGGGTGTCATACTGCTTCGCCAGACGGTCCTGGGTGCCGAAGGCGACGGCGTTGCGGATGGAGCTGATGACCTCGTCTGCCAGACTACCTCCGTGAGCATACGACTCGATGGACTGCTTGCTGTACTTGACAATGAACGTAGAGGCACCGCCCATGCTCAGAAGCAGGGCCGCGACGGTCGACAGCAGAATAAGCGTAAGCTTCCAGTAGTGGACGAAACCGATCACGAAGGCCGAAATGAAGGTCGCGATGGCGGCGAGGGTCAAGCCGACCTTTTCGGAGATACCGTCTTGGATCAGGTTGGTGTCGGCCGTAATGCGGGTCGTCACCTCGCCGGCGCCCAGCTTGTCGAAGAAACCGATGTTCTGGCGCATGCAACTCTCGAGGTAGTGCTCACGAATCTTTGCGCTAATGTGCTCTCCCGTGTCTGATTCAGTTACGTCAGAAATAAGCTCGCATGCCCCTGCCGGTGCACAAACTTACAAATAAAGCCGACGGTGGTGATGTATTGTGCGACGAAGACACCGATGGCAAGGTACACAAAGTACAAGACGAGGCCGGCCATCTCAGCCTTGAAGTCGGCCTTGGCTTCGTCGGAAGGCGGCAACGTTTTGAAGTAGTCCTGGAAGGTGCCCTGGAGGTTGCCGAAAATGACCGTCATGAGTGGGAGGGCAGCGCCCACGGCAATGGACATGAAGGCGGAGACGGCGAGGATGATGATGTCGTTGGTTGAAGAGTAGCGGTACAGGGTCATTATGCCAGCCTTGACTTCCGGGATGGTGATCTGGCGCTTGAGAACGGCGGCCTCGTCTTCGGGGAGGTTCTTGAAGGGGTCCTCGGAGGGGTCTTTTGCCGCAGCCACCTTGGAATCGGCCTTCTCGAGCTTGTTGGCGGTCGCAGCGGGCTCGCTCTTGGCCTTCGGGGCGTCAACCTCGGTAGATTCGCCGTGGGACGAGCCTCTCTCCGAAGGAGGGCCATTGCTGACTGTCTTCTCGTTCAGCTCCGTCGGCTTCTCGCCGACGGCCTTTTCGTTTTCTATCGTCATTGCGGAAGGCAGCTCCTGAAAGAGCTATCCCGGGCTGGGGGAGGAGGAGGGCGGTGTTTAAAAGGGAAGCTAGTCGTCGCGCAGGAGCTGCGCAGCGCGCAAGCTGTGCGGTTGTTTCGTCCGAACGAGTCTCCGGTGCAGACGTGTCGCAGGCCGAGGAGCGATGATGTCGTCGTCGGCGGTAATGGAAAGCTGGGGTTCGTCGTCTTGGTAAGTTGAGATTCAGACACGCGCCTATCGCATTCGCTGAGTTGTTGGCTCGACGACAGGATACCAGATATCGAAACCACCGAGCAACGGCGAAGGCGTCCTTCGTGGGGAGAGAACGAAGGGGAAAAAAGCAATGCGCAGAGAAGAACGGAAGACGACGTGGGACGATGAAAGCCAAGAACTGGTCCGCAGCGATCGGGATCGTCCTTGCTGCCGGCCGAAATGGTCCAAGTTTGGGCAGGCAAACCGGAAGGCAAGAAAAAGAGAGAGAATGAATACCTTGGCACCCAAAAAAGCGAGGTGGTTATCGGGGCGCGATCCCTTCTTCAACCAGCACCTTAATAAAAATTGAGCGCGAGGAAAACAGAGGCGTTCCCACCCGGGGTGCAGGCAAGGATAGGGATTAGTACACACTAATGTGCTCTAGGAGTTTCCGTGCGGCAGAGAACTGGGACTCTGGGACTGGGAGAGGTTCCCTTGCAACCTTGGCCAGGACGGGACTGGGGTGGGACTTTTGATATATCCACCCAACTTCAGGATCCGTACCGTAACGTACCGTACCTTTTAACCCTGGAGAAAAGACGGCGGATGGAGGCAGGACCTGGGGACGCAGCGCACCCCTCCCTCCTCCTCTCGCCCCGAGGAGGAGGAACATTGGCGGAACGCAGCCGATCCGTTTCTTTCCTCGCACTTTTCAACTTCCCGAACTGTGACTAGCCTCGTCTGCGCCGCAGTCCCAAGTCCGACTAGACGCTCCTCCATGGCGGGCGTCTATCTGCCTGTTCAGTGGTCTGTCTCTATGTGCTGTGTCAGATGCTTCATCCCCACAGTATACATACGCAGCCAGGCTGCTGGAACCAGTCACTCTCGCACTCGCTTGAGGATCACCTCGGACACATTACAAAAAATCCGTTGACTGTCATGTCATAGTGACTACGGCGCCGGTGAGGGGCCCAGAGGGCGCGAGAGCAACCTGGGGCGGGAGAGCGACGGCACCGCGCCTGACGACATGCGCACCGCTTATCCTGTACAGGACAACGAATGCGCGCGGCGCGTCCTCAACCCTCTAGGTATCCAGACAGTTATCCGTACAGGTACCTGCTCCTCCAAGGCAGGCAGAGGGTAGGCAAGAGGTGCAGGCCGCGCGTGATGGGGCGCCCCGGAGCATCGAGAAGTGCGAGGGCCGGGATCTGGGATTGGGGGTCAGACCGGCAGACGGTGAGTGACACACTGCTGGTCCAGCCCTCCGGGGGAGAGAAGAGATGGCCACGATGTTCGCCGCTTCGTCTCGTTGCTTGCCGTCTCGTAAATGTAGGTAGGGAGGGAGAGGCGTTATCCTCTTTTCGTGCAGGCCGCAGGAAGTGATGGTTCCGGGGAAATAACAGTGAATGAATCATCGACGCTAGGTGCTGTAGTTAGTACCTTATTACCTACGGATACTGCTCAGGATTTGGGAACAGCAGGAGGCAAAAAGTCTAGAGTGGAGCATGTTCCCCCCCCTGGTCCGTAATTTTCAGCCAATGCCAACCGATTACGATTTCATCTCTCGTATCTCGCTTGGCTCCGACTTCCCCAGGGGAGATCGCGGGAAGAGTGATTGAGACGGCAGACAAACAAATCAGCAACATGCGACGAAGAGTCGACGAAATCCCAAAAAGGAAAACAGAGTTTGGGAGGAACACCCCAAGAAAGCTGGGAACGGTTCGGCAACTCTTTTTTCGAAGAACAGACGGACAAAAACTCCGACCCATGTCTGATGGTTTTACCTGAGGTGGTGGTGTCTGCTGAGGTAAGCTAGCCGACGGGCGAGGCAACGAACCTCGGTACCTTGGTACCTGGGATAGACCGCCAACCAACAGCAAACAAGACGACGCATTTCCAAAAGATCCCATGATGACGATGACGAGTGAATGGAATTGTGGCAAGTAGAATTACAATCGCTGCCCTATCTACTCCGTACTGATCAAAGTACTAACTATGCGGACTGCACGTCATGTCTCACGTACGGTCCTCATGTCTAGCCAGAATACACCTCGAGTTACCAAGTGACAACTGACGAGTTCGGAGTTCCTAACTTCCTTCAGGTCGGGGCGGCCCTCCCTAAGCCTCTTCCGTCTCGCCGCCTCGGCGACCCCCCCTTAACCGACATCCACCTATCCCCCGGTCGAGTCATCCGCCGCGCCGCACTCGCTTAAGGTAGCCTGCCCCTCCTTCGGGGTTCTTCACCACTCCGAAATCCGGTCTCCCTCATTTCCTGAACCTGGAGCCCCTCCATGCGCGTATCTAAGAGCTCAGGAATCTCGTTCCAGAATGCGTCCCTGGGCTTCGCAAGCGCCTTTTCCACCTCTCAACTTCGTTTGAAACTGTAGGTAATTTATATGGTAAGGGTCGAGGGAGGGGGTACTCTGCTGACCCGCACTCTTGCCTCTTGCTCAGGAGTATAGTACCTATCAGGCAAGTCTTGCCGGCGGATTGGGGGTGCGTGCCTTCTGGCGAATTAACGTGATTACGAGGCCCTTTGATGACTAGCGTCGCAACATACTGAAAAGTTGGCCTAGGAGCGTTCTTGTATGGGAAGTACTCTGGTGTAGTAGTATTAGTACACAACACACAACAACACAACACAACACAACCTGAACACAACCGGAGTTTAAGCAAACCCGTCCAACAAGTTGCGTGGGTTTCCAGGCCCAAGCCGTTGGCCAATCACCCTGCCGCCCTCTCATCCTATCCCGTTCGACAGGACGATCTGGACCGGGCGGCACGCGAGGGCCCAACGATCGGAGGGCGGCCCATCACATCGCGGACTCGTCTCAAGAATCACAACGGCGCATAGATAGTTTGGACGGGCGCAAAAGCAGGGCGTCGTCCCCTGGACTTGGGCTTCGTCGCCTGTTGGAAGGAGGCGGGGCCTATTAGTTTTGGGACTTGTCGTCCCTGCGACTGTTCTGACAGGGGTGCGCCCAGAAAGTGCTGTCGTACATAGAGAGAGGAATGTCGGCGGTCGGCGTCCCATACCTCCGTCGATGTAGGAATTTGTGGAGGAATACGCGGTTCAGTGATGTATACCCGCGGGTACGGATTGCGCCTTGGCGGCTTCTGGAAAGATTGTAACTTGTACTACCATCACCATGCTGGTTGTGGCTGACATCTGGCACTGGAACACGACGCCCCGGCGGCTCCTGTCAGTCGTCCCAACGAAGATGAGGGGTGCCCTTTTGTTTTAGGCACACGAGGCTTGAGGGATCGTTAGTGTATGACAACGGACGCCAAGGAGTCACCCGGCGCCCGCCCGACGTCTGACAGTGAACGGCCAACGGGTTGGCCCAATCGCTGGGCTTGCATCCGATGCGAGATGCGAGCGATGGAAGCAAGCGAGGCAAAGTGGTTGCCCGTCTCAATGGTTGGGAAGCGGTCAGGCCCTGTGCATGCAAGTTGACGGTCTCCCGGGACGCTAAAAGACACCGGTAAAGTCTCCGAGGGACAGCACGCTTTGCGGTGACATTCAGACAACGAAACAGCAAACATCTCGCCTTTGTCTCTTTTCTTTTGTTAGCATCCTCCCGCTTGCCATTTTGTCTCGGGAAAGCTCGGAGCCGGAGGATGAGCGGTCGGAGCTCCTCCGCGTTGTAATGTAAGTCCCGCGAGCTGAAGAATCGTCGAATAGAGGCGGGTTTGTCCTGCAGATACGGGAAGACGAAATGGTCCCTCCGGACCTGGACAGGCAGGTTCCGATAGTACCCTAGCGACGTCCTTCGATCCCACGTCTCGCGATACGCGGCCTCGGAGGCAGTTCCTTTGACGGATTTCGCTGCAAGATCCCGCGCCATTACCTCGCTGACGCCTGCGGCGCCAGGTCTTGTGACCGCATCTGAACCACACATGGCGACGCGACGATGTAATCCTTCAATTCAACAGGCTCGGGGCTTTCGTTACGCTCGGCCTGAGAGCTGTTCATCCTGGAGAGCTCAAGGGGCCTCGGCGAATCCATCTCGGGCCCGAGGCACTGCTCCTTCTTCGACACTTCAACAAATCGAGGATCCGAAGGACATCGCTGACTTGCAGGGAGTTGGCCTCGATCATGGCGGACTGCTTGGCGTAGGCGACTTCCACCTTTCTGCTCGGCAAGAGGGGTGAGATGCTCGCTCTCGGGTCGTCGATCTTCGTCAGCAGATCTCCATGCTATTACTTCTGGAGTCGATATGGCCTTTGAAGAGGCAGTTTTCGCGTTGGAAGTAGTCTTCCCGTGCCCTTCACGAGTGTGCCAGCCTTTCGTAATCCGGTTAACTTAACACTTCTGATACCTAAATGCCCCTCTTACATCCTGGTAAGCAGGCCGCAGTGTGCCTGTTGCTTTATGTTGGATACTTTCTTGCCGGACGTCGCTGTGGATGATTGCAAGCATATGCCTGGATCTGAACTTGAAAATCATTCGGCATGAAATAATTTCCCGGTGACTCCTTTGAAAGATCAACGCAAATCAAAGTTGTGCAGGTTCAACCTCAAGGGGCTCCGAGAACTCTGTTTGGTATACCGGGAGTCATGATTTCTTTTGGCAGTAACCGCTGACGATGCCCGTGACGACTTCAGTCCAGTATCAGCTGCCGACTCCAACGCCGGACTCGGTCCCGAAGATTGGGGTCCCAGGCTTTGCCTAGTGTACCTGGGGAGTCTATGCCATTGTCAGCATCGGGCCAACCAACAGACCGGTAGCAAAAGGTTCCGTCATCTAACTTCGAGATTGCCTGTGAATCATCAAGTGAGAAATCCTGCCAGGAGAGTTAGCAACCCGACCTGCATTATCTGATCTTACTCTCCTGATTCTTTACCTGGGGGTCCTTGATATTTCCACGGCAGCCGTTCCTTGATTTCCTAGACGGTTGTCCATGGTCGAGCTCCGTCTTTGACGATCTTCCTTCTTGGCCAAAAGGCCGCAGTGGGCGATACAGTGGAGGCCGTGGGAACCACGCAGGCGAAGGGTGGGAACCGGCAGGCAAGACGATGCAAGCGAAACCGAGGATGAGTCAGGAGAGAACAGATCCACGCCTTGGGATGGGTTGAGGACGCCATAGGGGGGCTTCAGGAGTCCACGCGGCCTTTCCGTTGAGCTCTGCGACACGGCGTTCCTGCGACAAGCAACGGCCAGGGAAGGGGCCTGGAAAAGCAGATGGTCGACGTTCCCAAAGCTCGGTAAATCGTTGTTTGCAAATCGTAATTGCCGATGGAGTTGACGATGGGAAACCCGTCCCGCACGCACTGCAACGACCCCGTTAGCAGGCCTTCCTGTAAAGGGGCAAGTGTAACCAGCAAGCCCGGTGGGAGGAAAGTGGCCCGTCTTGGCGATCCACTACGCCTGCACAGCAGTGACCAACTGCCAAGTCGCTGTTTCCCTTGGGGCAAGAAGCTTGGCCAAACTTTGGGTCCCGGGCATCCTCACCAGCCAGGTGAACGGTGGTTTGATCAGCTAAGCAAGAATCACCGCCACAAAGTACAGGTGGCGCACTTTCACTCGCCACAGGCAATTCTTCACCACGAATTCAGGCCAAGAACCAATCCTGTCCCGGCCTCGTCACTCCAAGGTTCTGCCTGGCCGCTCAGGAAGGAAACCCGAGGAACCTACTTCTTCAATTTGATATCTGTCCTCAATATTATTTTCTGGGTACGGCAATGAGCTGGTCTTTGGTCAGTCTACTTCTTTAACCAGATACGCCCAGTAATATATCCAGGCAGCGCTGCTTGAGACTCTCCACCGCCTCATCATCTCAAGCAACCCCCGCCACGCGGGACGCTTTCCAACCCCGAAAGCGACCTACGCAACCGTCGCATCAAACACAACCCTTCCCAAACGCCAGGGGAACATTCAAGACAATGCATATCTCACTATCTCTCGCACTCTCCCTCCTGCCCCTGGTCGCCCTCCCGGCCGCGGCGGCCAAGCAGCCCAAGAACGCGATCCTCCTCTCGGAGGTCAAGTCCCTGACCCTCCGCGGCGGCGGCGCGAAGACGGCCCACCGCCGCGTCGCCGCCGCCCCCCAGCTCAAGTGCGTCTCCTCCCGGGCCCTCTGCGACCTGTACGACGTCGACGTCATGCGCTGCACCAACCAGGGCGCCGGCTACTCCTCCGAGGACATCCAGTGGTCCTGCGCCGCCTCCCTGCCCGAGGAGCTCAAGCTCGGCTCGACGGACGTCATCTGCGAGGGCTACTCGTCCAGCGAGGACCCGTACGTCCTCCGCGGCAGCTGCGGCGTCGAGTACCGCCTGGCCCTGACGGAGAAGGGCGAGCGCCGTTATCCCAACCTGGGCAAGGGCCGGGGCGGAGGCGGCAACGGCGACGAAGAGACGGACTGGGGCGCGTATCTCTTTGGCATCGTCTTCTTCGCCGTCCTGGCGTGGATCATTTACTCGGCGTGTGTGGCTGGTGCGCAGAACCGGAGGGCCGGCACCGGCCGGCGGCGCGGAGGTGGTGGAGGCGGCGGCGGAGGCGGAGGCGGAGGATGGAATCCTGGTTTTGGTCCGGATGACAACGATCCTCCCCCGCCATACCCAGGCAACAAGCCCTCGGGCTCGCAGGGTGGCCAGCAAGGATGGAGACCAGGCTTCTGGAGCGGCACTGCTGCTGGTGGTGCAGCAGGCTACGGCGCTGGGTACTACCACGGACGCAACAGCGCCAGGAATCAACAAAGCTACGGTTCGGGCTGGGGAAACAATGACAGCGGCAGTAGTTCTTGGGGGGCTGGCCCATCTAGGTCTTCGACGAGCTCGTCGAGCTCTTCAGCGCGCCACGAAAGTACCGGATTTGGGTCCACGAGCAGAAGATGAGCTGAACGTTACTTCGGAGGCAGGGGCAAGAAAGTTTAGATTCAACGGTTCGAAGTTTGGAGCAAATGGTAGGCGACTGTCTAAGTCTATCCTGCACACTAGGTGTCCGTACAATCAACCGTCCATTCCCTTTTGCCGGCTACAATATCCTCTTCTGACAACGGCCCCTGACGGGGTGCGTAAAAGTATGTACACGCTTGAGGCCTAGACCGTCTTCCATACACGTAAAAGTACAATAATCCCATCATTTCCAAATACAGCAATCAATCCTCTGGACTAACCCCAAGGTATCACACGTGAAAACCACGATCGCGAAAGCAGACTGACTCCATAAGACGCAGGTACAAGCAGGTACGATGCACATCGAAATCGCGACATTTAGATTCCCGACACTCGCGTTTCGCGATTCGGGATTGAAACGAAGCGAAGCCTCCGTCCGAAGGCTAGTGGTGTACAGACATGACGTCCAGTCGGTCGAATGCTCGTGAGCAATTGGGGCATTTTCGCATCCGGTTGCTGATACGGTCGTCAACACATTGGTGGCAAAACAGGTGCCCGCACGTCTTCAAAGCGGTGTCCTTGAAGTTGTTGCGGCAAACGGTACAAAGCGCGAACGTCTGTGTCTCTGTCAGCCGACTGCTTCCACTCATGGCATGCCACGACAGCACTTACTCGGAGCATCTCCTCTTCCTCCGACGAGTTGCTCAACGCTTTGCGTTTCCAGTCGTCCTTCTCCTTCTGCACCATATCCGCGCGCACCTTGAGTCGCTCCATCTCGGCTTCTTGTGTTGTTGTCCGTTCTCTGGCCGCAGCAACGGCCGCATCGCGAGACTTGACCAGACTTGTCAACTCATTGATTTGATTCTTATACGAATCGACCCGACGTGCGGCATCGGTACTAGTCGACTCCATCTTCTTGTGTTCCACGGCCATGGCGGCATTGGCCTGCTTCAGGTCCGCGAGCTGCTTTTCAAGGTTGCTGATCAACACTCGGTGTTGGGCCTCGACGTCCTTCAGCTGCGTTACTATGTCGGAGCTCTTGCGGTTTTGGTTTCGCAGTGCGTTGAGCTCGCGATCCCTCAGATCGGCGTCTTTCTTCACGGCGAAGTATTTCTGATCGACCTTTTGCTTCTCAGCAAGGGCAGCTGCAACGCGTTCCTCCAAAGCGGTGAAGTCCATAACCTTCTTTTGCGCCAGAGTCATCGATCGCTTATAAGCTTGCTGAAGGGCAGGCAGCTCCTTGTTGATAGATTCCAGGTCTTGTTGGAGCTTCTTGTATTTGGAGAGCAATTCCTCTGCGGGTAAGTTTTCGAGTTCCGGATCGGGGTCGGTCATCTGCTGGTCTTCGGCGGGCTTTAGTCGCTGTAATTCCAACTCGAGAGACTCGATCCGGTCTTCTTGAGCCCCAGTAAGTTCCTTCAGGTGCTGGAGCGCCTGTTTCTCATCCTTCTCCCTCGTCTCCAACATATTGGCTTTGGCGTACCATTCGTCGCGGGCCGCTCTGATACGGGTCAAATCGGTGTCACGCTCCTCGACCTGTCGCTCGAGTTCGCTAGTGATTGACTGGGCCTCTTCGTATAATTTGCTGCGGAAAGCTGTTCGTTCGGCTGCCAATTTGTCGGCCTCGTCCCTCAACTGCTTGTTCGTCGCCTCCAGGTGGTTAACGCGCTTGATCAGGTCCTCGTTCTGGCTCTTGAATTGCTTGAAAACGTCGGTTCGGATGAAATCTTCGTCGGTGAGTCCTTCACGCCGTGCCTTCAGCGTCGAGTTCTCGTCCTGCAAGGTCTTGATGTCTGCATGGGCGGCCTCCAGTTGTTCCTTCTGCTTGGCAACGACCGCAGACGCCTCCTCCAGCTTGATCAATGCCTCTGCAGCATTTCCGTTCGCTTCGGCGTTCTCGTTTCCATTTTCTCCCCCTGAAACTGTCGGCTTAGCGCTGGCAATAAACTGCTGCTCGAGCTTCTGGACTTGTGCGCTTTTGAGCCTATCCATGCGCTTTTCAGCTTTGAAAAACCTGAGGCTGGCTTTGTTCAGGTCCTCCGATAGCTGTTCATTTTCTTGGTGTGCGCGATCGAGCTTAACTAGGTATTCCTTCTGCTGCGCAAGAAGGCTGTTGACCCTGGTTTCTAGGTCGGCGATGTTCGGGGTGATCTCGCCCCTAGAACTCGCAATCCGATTGATGACGGCCTCGGCGCGCTTCTTTATGTCTGAAGCTGTCTCGTTAAGATGCCTTTGGAACTCGGCGATACTCTTGAAATGCGTGCTGGTCATGTATGGGGGACCTAATTTCCGTCAGCGCCGAAACGACTTGATCCGACCGATATGCTTACTTGATGGGCCCGTGGGCGCTGGTAGCGCGGGATCCACGAGCAGCTCCATCTCGTCCAAAACCTTGTGACTGTCAGCCTAACCCCCGAGTCAAGCAGTGACTCATACTAACCTGCTTCCACCATGCTTCGATAACGCGAATATGATCTTCCCTATTGGCGATGCTTTTCTGTAGCTGCTCAACACGGGCCTCAAAATCGGCCTTCTCCCTCTTGGTTTCTTGCAGCTGCCTGTATATGGCGCCCTTTTGGTAATTCTGAACTGCTCATCAGCTACGCGCCCTTTCCATGTATTTCGCGTCATGCGATCGTGTTCAGAAACAGATGGTGTGGGAGGAGATCGGATGCGTGGAAGACAGGGAGACGGTTTGTCGTCAGCCAGCCTCGTCGCCTTCGGCGGCCGATCGAAAGGCCATTCCAGGCCAGTCGACGGCAATCCGCCAGTGCTGGCTGGGGGCTGTCGATGATCGTGATGTCGCGAAGCCATTGATGGCAGAGGGGGATCGCGTGGGGTTCCATTGATTGTTGAGAAAAGTTGATGTGTTGGGAAACCGTGTCTCGTGACACTTACCTCGATCCAGTATTCCTCAGTGGCGTCGCCACTGTCAGCCTTGGACTTGCTTCCGTTGACGGTTTGATGTCGCTTGCTCGGAGGAGCGAGATCTTCAGCGGTGCTGATGGGAGGTCTCTTCCTGTCCTCCATCTTGGATAAGGTGGACGGACGGGGCGAGGCAGTCGGGGCTGAGGTCGCTACAGGCATGAGAATGGCGAAGATGCTGAGAAATCGCGTGCATCTAGGTCGACGAAGCGATGAGAATGGCTGGATGAAATGGCCGGAAGGATTTTACGCGTTGATTCAGGCCATGTGTGGTGTCGTGACGGTCGGGACTGGGCGGGTTTGCGCAGACAACGGGGGGAGGGAATCCTTGAGAAGGAGAAAATTGACCTCACGGGCACATGCATCTAAACGGGTCCACTTTTCATTAATTCAATGCGGCCGCCGCAGGTACGCCGCCTGCCTTATGCATCTTATCTGTTGAACCAGTTATGGAGTCGGGAGCCCCGCGCAAAAAAATGCCGGTTAATCCTTTTTTCCCTGCATCCCGCTCAGTCACATAGTTGCTCTCGCTCGTCCCGCCGGCTCTTCTTGCGAAGCAAAACTCCGATAACTTCAAACCATCGCACCCGCACGCAGTTCGCAGCGGCCATGAGACCATTTACATATCGATAATCAGAGAGTACTCAATTACCACCATCATCATGAGCTCCATGTTCAAGAAAAAGGGAGGCTTGGCTTTTAAGCCAAAAATCTCGGCCCGTCCTCGAGCGCCTGGTGCTGCCTCGTCACAACCATCGAAGGCTCCTCTTACAGATGCCACGGACACTCCAACGCAGCCAGAGCCTCCCGAAGTCCCCAGTGATTCTCTTACTACAAAGGTTGCCGACACTACTGCTGGAGCGAATGAACCCGCCAGGATTGAGCCTACTGAGACCCCGCCAACGACAACTTCGAATGCGATCCAGACCTCCACACCGCAGTCACAAAAGGCTGCCAAGTCCACACCCATTTCCGAGCCAGCAACACGAGAGGACAGCGCGTCTGAATCAACGAGTCAGTCGAGGAGTACTTCTTCCACCCAGCCGGCAACGGCACGTCCGTCTGTTACCTCGGCGGTCAATGCCTCTCAACCGACTTCTACGTTACCTGGGGGAAACGCCGCCCAACACATCGAAGCATCAACGCCTGCCCAGCTCCAAACCCCTCCCGCAACCGCACCTTCCGCAAACGACGTCTTGGCTTCCACTGAAACCCCGGCCGACGGCGTGGCCGAAACCGCTAATCCCCCTGCGAGCAACACCGCGAAAGCCCCGGCGAAGCGAGCGAGGAAACGAGCCCCCGAGGCAGAACCTGGTGAAGAGACCGAAGAGGGAGGCGAACGCGCATCGGCCCCTAAGCCCAAGCGTCCGAGGAAAAAGAAGGACGATGCAACAACAGAAGACGGCAGTGAGGCACCAAAGCGAGCACCGCGGCCGCGGAAGAAGAGGACGGCAGAAGACGGTGCGCCCCCCGAAGGAGAAAACGGCGAAGGTCCGGCTCCTAGGACGAGAAGACCTCGCCAAGCCCGTTCAGTGACGCCAGAAGACGCCGAAGAACAAGAGGCAGACCTCAGTGTCCTCACCATGGGCGACCTGACGCGCGATCTCCGCATCGGAAAGAAATTCAGCCGACACGACGAGCTCCTCCAGCGACACCGCGAGAGACAGGCGAAGGCCAGAGAGCGGCTTAAGAACAGGAGGAACGGGTCCGAGGACGTAGCATCAGAAAGCGGAACGCCGGCACCACCGGGCAGCGGCGAGGGCACGCCGGGCGCGGTCCCGGTACCAAAGTCGCAGCCCGCGGCGAGCATGGGAGGCACCGGGCCGCAATTCCAGATCATCGACGGCCAGATCGTCGTCGACCAGAACTCGCTCGCCCTCGACCGGCACGCCATCGCGGACGCCAACGCCGAGGACATGCTCGAGATCGAGGAGAACGACTTCACCTCGCTCACGACGCAGAACAGCTACCGCACGGGCTCGAAGCTCAAGGGCCCCAACGTCTGGACCGACGAGGAGACGGAGCTCTTCTACCGCGGCCTGCGCATGTTCGGCACCGACTTCCAGATGATCAGCGGCATGTTCCCCGGCAAGAACCGCCGGCACGTCAAGATGAAGTTCAACCGCGAGGAGCGGCACGCGCCCGCGCGCATCGACGCCGTCCTCGTCGGCAAGAAGGAGCTGCAGATCGACCTCGAGGAGTACAAGACGTGGACCAAGGCCGAGTACGAGCCCGTCGAGGCCATCATGGCCGTGCAGCGCGCCAAGGAGGCCGAGTTCGACGCGGAGCAGGCCAGGATACAAGCCAGCAAGGACGCCGTCAACGCCAGGAAGAGGGCCGCCCTGGAGGACCCGCCCGCCGACGGCAGCGAGCCCGCCGAGGCCGGCTCGTCGTCGGGCGGCGGCAAGGCGGCCAGGTCGAGGCCGCAGGCCAGCGCGGGTCCCCAGATCACGGTCGACGCCGACGGCATGATCACCATCGACGAGACCAACATGGACGACGGGGGCGGCAAGAAGAAGAGGGGCGCCGGCAAGGCGAAGAAGAAGGCCGTGGAGTACAACATGCGCGGCGAGATTATCAGATGAGAGACTGGGGCGTAACACTGGGATCGGGATCGGGACGGGACGGGGACCGGCTTACTACTACTACTACAAGTACAACACAGATACCCTACCTGCTTGCTCTCCAATTCGGAGACGGCACGGATCTTCCAAGGGCACAAAACAAGTGCATCGGACGGCGTTGGTTTTTTGGTCGTCTTTTTTCTTTTTTTCCTGCTTCGATTCTTTCCTCTCTTGAAGCAATAGGCCATACATGGGCAGGGGGCTGGGCTCCTTTTTTGGGTCCTCGTCCAGTCGAGTCTCGTCCCATCTGAAAGAATGGTGGTAGTGCGGGAGAAGAGACAATCTTCGTACATTCTGAGCACAGCTGGAGGAGACCAACTGGCCTACTTACACCTCACAAGCAAAAAAGCCTTAGATACATGAAACAAGAAAGAAACTGAATTCATCACACCGCATGACCCCAGTCCAACCCAAACCAGCCAGCCACGTACATGATACCTACCCAGGCCATCGCGTCATCCATTCCATGCCTTTCCCCATATCGTTCGTCCCAAAACAAGATCCACAAACGAGAGTCATTCATCCTTCCTCATGTCACCACACCACGGTGGTCAACACGATGAAAGACGGGGTTCAGAAGGGGAAACATGCCATGAAAGGGATAAGCGGTTAGAAATCAAAAATTGGTCTTGTACGGCGCCAGAAGCCCCATACGGTGAGGGGCACGGCCGCGATGTGCAATGCAGGTTCCCCGCCACCACGGCCCGGTGCTCTTGATCTCCGGACCGTCCAGACAGGTAAGTATGCAGAAAAGGAAGAGGGAGAAAGATTCTAGAGACCGGGAGAGGCCCTGGGCCTTTTATATGCGTGTGCTACTGATCATTTGGGGTGGGATTTGAGGTCGCTGAGGCCAAATCGATGATGCCATACGGATTTGGCCTCAGCTGAGCTCGCCTCGCCACGTATCGGCAGCGTCTTGGTCGATGTCCAATTCACGTGCAGCAATCATCCAATGGCACGTGTAAAGTTGAATTACCTGGTACTACCTGGCCTGGCTACCTGGGACCGACGCCACGCTCTCTTCCCGTCAGAAAGGAAGCGCTCGTGGTCAGCCGACGAAGCAAATGCATTTGCAACCGCGATTGGCGTGCGACCCTCCATGCGCATCGACTCGACTCTTCGCACATCGACCGCCGCGTGGCCACAAACTTTTCGGAGAAAAAGAATCTTCTAAACCCCCACAACCAACAAATGGTGTAGTATGCCCCTCTGCCCTTGTCGGTGCGCACGACTTGTAATCCCGAAAGTATTCAGCATACTCTCTCCCTAGTCTTTGTTGCCAAAGCCAACACCGTCCGGTAATCCCTGAGCCTTTGCATGTCTGTCGTAGAATGGGTTCGTTGTAGTCGTTGCAGGAGAGCTTAGTTCTGGGGAGGGTCATCGTCATCGGGCTGGTCGAAGAGGAAGTTTGCGGCGAGCTCCTCGTTCTTGTCACAGGCGAAGTAAGCCTGGATTGCGGCATCGCGATCGAAGCCGAGACGGCATAACTGGGTGTGTCAGTATGTGTCCCGAAGGTTGTGAGTGCGCAAAACCTACCCGCTCAATGGCGTCACGCTCCTCCTCGGTGACGGCGATAGCCTGGGCACCGGGAGGGAGGGGAACATCGTCGTCAACCTCCTCGCCCAAAAGCTGCAAGAACTGATCGGGGTTGTTGGCGATCAGCTGCGCAAGCTGCGGGTTGCCAGCGCCAAGCTGCTGGAGGATCGGCTCGAGCATCTGGGGCTGTTGCTGGACGACCTGGCGCAGCTGCTGGAACTGAGCGTTGTTTCTGAGGAAGTCCAGGTTGCCGAAACCGCCTTGGGCGGCAGCAGCAGCGGCGGCCGCGGCCGCAGCAGCCTGGCTGTTGCCACCAGCAGCACGAGCACCACCGCCCCTTCCGCCACCCTGTTGTGCGGCGAGGTCGAAAAGGTTGACATTTCCGTCATCGTCGGCACCAGCGGCGCCGCCAGCAGGGGCAGCAGCCGGGGCCGCAGCCTGAGCAGCCTGGCGTTGTTGCTGTTCCTGCTGAACGTTCTCGGGGATACCCTATCGTATGTCAGTTGAGTGCCGCTGCTGATCGCAAACGTTCGCGTCTTACGTTGAGCAGATACTCGACGGCACGGTCGGGGTTGAAGAAGGCAGCGCGCATGGCAGCGTCGATCTGGGTACGCTCAAAGCCCATGGCCTCCATGTTCGCGATCACCTCCTGGCGCTGGGCGCCCATGGCCATCGAGGGGTCGTTGCTCGCGGCATCGCCACCGGCACTGCGAGCAGCGGGGGTAGGCGTAGAGGGGGCGGCGGCGGGAGCTGCAGCCTGAGCGGAAGGAGCGGGAGGTGCAGCCGGAGTGGCGGCAACGGCCTGGGCCGGGGTGGCGGGGACGGCCGGAGCAGAGGAAGACGCAGCGGGCTTGGGGGCCTTGGGCTATCGGATCGTCAGTATTTGGCGAGTCCAAAAACGACTTGGAAAAAGGACGGACCTTGTTGACCATGCACACGACAAAGCCCTTCTCCTCGATCTTGTAGGACTCAACGGTGTCGTCGTCCTTCAGGATCTTGCCTTGAATCCAGTCAGCCCGGAGCTTTCAGTCCTTGTGCGCAATGTCACCTACCAGAGTAGATAAGCTTCTGATCCTTGGCTTCCCAACCCTTCTCGCCGGCAATCTTTTGCTTGACAGCCGAGATCTATCGTCCCATTAGCTTTCTGAGGCCGGATGTCGCGTGGCGGCCGGAGGTGAGGATCTCGGGGGCGGAGGTGGGGTGCAACACACCAGGTCGGTAGGCTCGACATCGAGCGTGAACTTTTGCTGCTTCAAGTCCTAGATAGAGTGAGAAAATCCGTCAGCTGAAGCTCGAGATCGGTTGCGCAGGAGGGGCGGGCAGAATGCCCGGGACGGCCACCGTCGGGCTGGACCGCGTAGCTGCATACCTTGAAGGTGACCTTCATCTTGTCCAGCTTCTGGGCAGCTGAAGGCTGCGATTACGAGGGGGGAGGATGAAGTTGGGTGAGATGATGGAAGAGAGAAGAAGAAAAAAAGGGGTGAGATTGAAGAGGAGAGACAGATACTGTGACACTGCTAAGATGCGATGCGCGGGCAGCTGTGGGTGCGGGATGAGAAATCTGTCGCCGCAAAGGTTTTGTTGTGCGCAGGAAGACAGGCAGAATTAATGGAGATGACGAAGGTAAATGGTGACCTGAAGTCAGTGTTTGGCTGCCGCGCAGGTGGGGGGAAGGCGGCGGGCAGTTGGTTGGCTGAGGTACCTCCCCCTCCAGTCTCTAATAGGCTTAGGTCTGCCTTCTTTGAGGTTTGGCGGTGGCCGTTCTGCTCGCTGGCTCCACCAAAACCGAACCGTCTGCCTGTATCCGTACCTATCCGTAGGGTATTGAACTACCTGGGTAGGGACTTGCTGTACCACACCCTGCGGGATTCCTATCGAAGTGACCAAGGTATCCAAGTAGGTAAGCAGGGTAGGGGCACCGGTCACTGGCTGGTGCGGCGGTCGGCCGGTCGAATGGCTCCTGCCTAGGAGGCACCTCACCCAGAGGTGCTTTAGCTCGGTTTCTTCTCGCTGATGGAAAGAAAGTGGCGGTGCAATGTACCTTCCTTCATACGAACATCAACAACCTGGATGGGCATCAGGCAGGCGAGGCGAGAGGCATGGGGCAGGTGAGGGGTATTATGAGGGGTGAGGATTCTGGTAGGTGGGTAGGCACAAAAGCCGTTGGATGAGAAAGCAAACTCTAGCACCTGTACTCTCGCATTTCAGATATTCCATGTCCTGTTTACCGTGCCCTCTGTGACCACCTAGGTTTGTACACTGTAGTTAGGTAGCCTGGTAGGTTTTGCTTCGAGAAGAACCTTAGCCACAAGGAGTGGGGTACACGGTGCTGTGGCTGTCCCGCGGTTGAGTAGGTATCTGTTGTACCTACCTACCATCTGAGTCGGGTGCCTGTCGACCTAGGGACCGCATGTCTTGCATCAACTTCCTGTTCTTGCGGCATTTGAGGTGTTTCCAATGAACTAATTGTGAACCTGTCAGAGCTGCTTTCGGGAGACAAAAGGCATGACCGAGAGCAGAACTCAGCGTTGCTGAGGTAAGAATGTCCTCCAACCCGGAACTAACCAGCACTGGACCTACAGGATACGATAGTGTTTCGGTAGTACACATGATCCGTTCCGAGGTCACCAATCCAAGTCCATTCCGCCTGGGGCTGGGAATGGAGCTTTGGGATGGATGGCCCGGTAATTAAGACTCAACCAGCTTCTTTGCAACTCCAACTTCCATGACAATGTGTCTTGATCGCATCACCTTCACATTCGACTGCGTAGCATGTTCGTGTGACTCGTTAAATTGCCGCAGCTAACTACACCACCGTAGTCGAGCTATTCTAGCATGCTGGTGACGGCCTCCCCCGCCCACCAGACTTGGGATTCTTTTTCCTCCCTCCTCCCTTTCCTCCCTTTGGACAACGCCGCGCTGGACAAATAAAATAAAGCCCTCAGATATGGTATCACCGCCCTCAGTTTATACGCCTTCGTTGTCCCTCGAAGAGGAGCGAAATAGGAATTAGACATTCATGAAGACCACGCCGGGTCGGTTTCTTTTTCCTTTTTTTCCCTCCTTTTTTTCCTTAATGGGACTAGACCGCACTGTTGCTGTTGCGGTCATCAAGGTCCCTCGTCGTCATCATGATTGTTCTTGCTTGACGCCCTCGTCCTCGACTCGGAGCTTCCGGCTTTGGTAGCCGTTCAGGCTCGTCCGTGCTCCGGCAGTCAGGATCCACTCGGGAATAGGGGGCGTCATCTGCCTTTCGGCAGGGTCCTCTTCTTCTTCTTGGGGAGACTCGAGCTCGTCCTTCTCCTCCTCCTTCACGGGTGGGCCGTTGGGGAAGAAGTTTTCAAAGCTACTCGATCGGCTGAGGGGACTGGGGCCGGAGGGCAAGCTGCCACTCCTCATGCGGCGGACGCTGTGCCGATCGGAAATAACCCGGCCGGCGTCAGGCGCGGCGGTGACGACCGTGCCGGGTGTCACCATGGGCGGGGGATCCGGCGAGTCAGACCGGAAAAGGGGGTGAATGTGGGCTTCACCCCCGGATTCCATGCTGAACGCAGGCTCTGGTCGTCGAAGACTTCCGACGGGGCTGTAACTGCGACTCCTGCGGCGAGTGCGGGGAGGCTCCAAGTCCATGTCGAGTGGCGCACCGGGACTAGGGCTGCGGCTCGTGGTAGGGCTGGCAGGGATCGTCTCGAGAAAGCGGCCGCCGGGCACAGGGGAGGATGTGCCGAGCACGGTCATGCGGTTCTGCAGGTCGACCGAAGAAGTATCCCAAGAATCAAACGATGAGTCCTCATTGACACTGCTGGACCGCGAACGGTAGTGGTTTGAATCGATCGACTCAGCCCGCCGCTTCTCTCTCAGCGGGAGCAGGCGCGTCCTGGAAGAGATGGGGCGGACTACGTTAGACAAAGAAGAGCGGATCGAGCTCAAGGTGTCGGTGGCGGAGCGGCCACTGCTCGACTGGGGCGGTGTCTGCGAGCCCATGGACGTGGACCGACTCCTGCCCTCGTATATCGGGGAGGTACGGCTGTATGGGATCGACTTGACGTGGACATTGGGCGATCTCCTAGACTCCTCGTCCGTGTGGTACGAGTCCGCGTCCTCTCGTGCAGAGAGGCGTGCGAGGACAAAGTGGATGACAATGAAGATGAGCTGGCACGCGAAGGAGAGACCGAGCGCGACTGACGAGGCGATGAGGAAGCTGGTCTGCTTGGCACCGAGAATCGAATCCGACAAGCTCCTGGTCGCGTTGCTAAGGCAAATCATGGTCGCAACCGACGCAGCGGTGGCCATGATGCAGGTCAGAACGCTTATACCGAACATTGCGCTGATGACCCGCTTTGAGGAGTTCCGGAACCTCGAGATAAGGTTCGCCGACAACATCCACCCCAAGACGGCCAAAAGAATGCTTTCCAAGATGGAAGACAAAATCGACGACGTCCTGACGGGGGACACCTGGGTGATGTGGGCGGCGAGCACGACGTGTATAACGACAATCGTGATGGTAGCGATGAGCGCAAGTGCGCCAGCCGCAACTGGAAGGGCTCGAGGCAAACCCATGTCGAAAACTGGGGCTGTTAAAGCCAAGAACAAGACGCAATGGAAGCGATGTGGTCGCCTCGTTCGGTAACTTCCTCGTTCTGGATGGACGGGAAGGAAATGGCGACGGTTGCTCGAAGTGGACGTTGAACCCAAGGAACAAGCCGTTGGTCTACCGGAGACCGGTGTAGGTCAGGATCTGTTTGCTTCTCAACGACGGCGGACGATAGTGTCCCGAACGGACGTCGGTGGGAGAATGAATTGGTTGGGAGACGCGGTAGACCAGCCGTGTACATGAGCACTGGTGGTTATTTGATCCGTAAGAGAGCTCCGTACAGAGACTCTCGACAGGACAAACGGATGAAACTGGAGGGTCGTAGTGTTGACGAATAGGAGGCCGAACGATGGGCAGCGAAGCTCTGGTATGGAACTGCAGGGTTGAGATGCTGTTGGGATATATTCTTGAGTCTAGGCCGCGAGAATGGGCCGTTGGTAATCCAGGTCGAAGATGGGATAGGGCGAAGCGAAGGAGATCGAGTTGAGGTTGAACGAGAGAATAGTAGTTGGTAAGAACGAACGGAAGGGGGGTTGTGGGAGGAGGCGTAGGTGTAAGTAGAGGGGACGAAGAACGAAACCTGGGAACCAAACAGATAAAGTATGGCAGGCGGTGGTGGGCGCGTTTTTGTGCGTGCGGCGTCTGGGTTGGGGGTTTGATGGCATTCCCTGTCGAAGTGGAGGAGGAGCTGGGACTGCAAGGCCCAGCGTCGCGTGGGCAAACGGCAGACCGAGCGAGTTTATTCGTAGCGTGAGCAGGAGTACCTCCGTAATGGTAGCGTAGTATAACGGGTACCTTACGCACACGCCTCGGTGGACTGGACTGGAGTCTCTTTCTCTCCCAAGGACCCAACTTCCAAGACCCAAGGGGCAGTGAGAGGGTGAGAGACGAGTGGATGAAGGAGACGGCGATGACAAGGATGGTGGAGGGATGCCGCGGTGGGGTGCTCGGAACGAAACACTGGCAGCTACCCTTGTCCGTGCCGGGGGGCGTGTGCTCCTGGGACAAAGTCCGGCCTGGTCCACTGGCGTGTAGTCTGGGATTGGATTTTTTCTCTGATTTTTTTGACCAGGGACTGTGTGACTTTGGGAACCAGGACTGGGACTGGAAGCCCGCGGCGGCAGGGGGACTGAGGCCCGGTGACGAGGTGGTTCGGGATACGTGATGTGCTGCTGACGCTGTGTATTACTGCACTTTGACGGCTAAGAACAGGCCAGAGAAAGAGGGCAAAATGCAGGGCTCTTGTCGTCCCATGCAGCGATAGGATGCCGCTGCCGCTGCCGCTGATGTGCTTCTGCCAGTGCACAGAGCCAGTCAGAGAATTGGATGACGACCGGACGATGCGACGGCTATGTACTCTCTGACCTCGACCTTTCTCGTCCCTCCCTTGTGCTTGTAGGACCCGGCAGAGGGAGCACATGCGAGAGGCCAGGAGCTGTTGTGTGCCTGTGGTAATCTAACTCGAGTCCCCAATCGGCCACGTTGATTCGATCGCACATTGACGTCTCGCATGAACCGCTCTTCCTCGTGGCTTCTGAATCTTTTTGCTCTCTAGAGAGACAGCAGCATGATGGGTAGCAACAGCATAGCTGCTGGGCCCTCTCTCTGGTGGTGGTAGCATGATACAGCGACGAGATGGCGAGAGCTGACACGCGGGCTGCGGGGGTTGATTTGCCACGCGATCCAGATTTAGATGAGGACAAAGCCACAAGCGCCATATGGAACATCGAGAAAAAAAAGAAGACCAGAGACATGGCGCCAGGCAAGGGAGGGGGATCATCCATCATCCATCGTGGCCAACGCCCCCCGAGCCCCTCGCAGCGAAAAGCAACGAGGGGGTATCGCCAGCCACAATAGGATTCGGAAAAAGAAACGGCGAACAATATGCAAACTGGTAATAGTAGGCAGCAAACGCAGCGGTAGTGGCAATAGCGGCGGACATAGACACCAGCTTCCATGGCGGAGGAGAGGCAGCCGGGCACCGCTAACCATTGCGTGCACTTGCTGCCCTCTGCCAAGCCCATTGCTCATCTCTCTCTGTCTCTCTGATATAGGATGCTGCTGTCAATAAGACCAGACTTGAAGGCGGAGTGTGGGATACGTTGGCATCCCTGGGCCGGTCTGTTGGTTATTACCTCGGGCGACATTGCTCTTCCTCGACTATTGCTGCGGCACTCGAGACTCGAACGACACCATTTCTCGCTTCCCCTCCCCCAGCGATAGCGATGGGCGAGTGACTGACTGGGTGCATCCAGGAAGGAGATGGTGACGTTCCCACACCGAGCGGACATCGCCATGGCTTTTGGCGAGCGAGCGATGCGGAGGAGAAAGGACGGGCGGTACGCGAGGTGAACGGCCCCCCGAGGATCCGTAGCCTCGATAGAAGTGAGGCTCTGGGGCGTTCTAGCTTGTTTACATCGTGTCGCTTTTGGCATGGTCGCAGCGACGTGTCGAGGGAGCACACTAGCACCGGCCGGTGCAGGGTACGGCTGGGCTTGGACGATCTTTCGAAGAGGGATCTCGTTGCATCCTATGTGAGGGGTTGTGCGGGCACAATTTCCGGCTCTCGATGTTATGTTGTTCCAAACGTTCAATCGAGATGTGTCCCCTTGCTTCAATGAATCAGACGGACGATCCATCAATTGTCCGTCAACCCGTCCTGGCCTTCTGGCGTCCCGGCGAAGACTAATTTTACGGTGCTCTAAGCAGAGAGGTGCAGTGGGAGCGAGAGCCGTGCCTCACAGTTGCTGCTCCTCTTCCCCCAAAAAGACAGTAGGGTGATCGACGGGGCTAGCGATTAGATGCGTGACGTCCCTCAACATGTTGTTGTTTTTGGGTGAGACAGGGCGCGGATCCCTGTCTGTTGGTCGCGAACAGAGGGAGGGAGAATCAGGTTCAAGACCGACTCTGGTTAGGTTGGTGGCTTCCACGCGCTGTCCACGATGGCCTCACGAAATATCGGAGGCTTCGGACGAGACAGTTCTGCTGTTCTGTCGTAATAAACAACTTTTTGCAGGAATTTCGCAATCCTCCACTCGTTTCCATGGCAATTAGTCTGCCGAAATTCAAGAGCGGAGTACGTCAGAGGGGAAAAGCCAGTGCTCTCAGGCCTTGAGAGGGGTGTTCCCTCCTCCCGCTTCCGTGCCCGGCACGCCTGTCTCCACGAGGCGGCAGCTCTTGCTCCAGTGGAGATGGCTGGCTCTGCCGTCAGGACTCAGGTGCGTGAAGAAGGGGGGGTTCGAGAGACCTGAGGCCTGAGAGGGGGCGATGGGAGGGGTCCCTTGGTTGGCGCTGAATGGAAAGGTCCTTTCGGCTCCGTGGGAGTGGCATGGGTGGACCATGTTCTGCAGAGGGGAAGTTTGCGATTGTGCATAATGGTAACAGAGGGCATTTTGTGCCGCTTCCCCGGGTGCGCTCGGGGTCTCGGTGCATAATAAGCTTGAAGCGAACGGTCAGATAAACAGAGTCTTGTAGTGGATAAGCAGCTGCCCGAGCTGAGCTGGTGACGAGAGCTGAGCTGGCAGGCAGCCTGCCGTAGTGTAGATGTCGTGCTGTGGACGTGGACGTCGTGAGCCCTTGCCTGCCCTGATTCTGCCCTTGGTCAGCTCAAGCTTCGCGAACTCTGGTTCCGGCAAGGCATAACCTCAGCGCGGACATCAGCGAATACGATCCGGATCCGTGGAGGCCGAGCTGGGCCGGGAATGACTCGGCCCCCAAAAGGGCCAAGAGAGCCCCCGTCGAGGAGTGCGTAGGTGTAAAAGAGATTTTCCGGGGGTCATGTCGCAGAACATGACTGTGCAGTCTCCCTTGCAAGGGTTGCGAAAAGAAAAGTCTGGGACTGGGAGAGTAGGAGAGTGTCGTATCGGTAGTGGTACGGAGGCATCGATAGAAAAGAATTTCGTTCCAAGGTCCAAAGGCATCGCGAGCTGTAACAAGTGATAAATCTGGCAGGTTGTCTTGGAACCTGGCAGTAGTAGGCACTTTCCGCATCTCACCTTACCAACCTACCTAGGTAAGTAGGTACCTAGGTATCCAGGCAGGTGGGTACCTAGGTATCCAGGCACACGTGAGGAACGGGACCTGAGGCAGGTACGGTACCTATCTTGGTTCCCCTACTGTGGTAGGTAGAGCTTCCAGAAGTACCTTCCTTGCCTTCCTTGCGATTGGTATCCGTACTCAAAAGGTATAATTGATTGACCTGCTGTCAGCCGGGCAGATTCGAGTGCTGTGGTACCTCAATTCCCGAAGGACCCAACTCATTGGTCAACGGCGACCACGCAAAGAAAATTCACAGTCGACAATGGAAAATGTCTCATATCCAATGTATTTTTCCGCTTCTATTCTCGGGAAGGCCCTGTCTGCCCTGCCCTGCCCTGCCTTGCGCTGCCTTGCGCTGCCCTGCCTTGCCTTGCCTTGGGAGGGGGCCGGACGGAGATGGCAGCGGGATGACGCCAGAGCACTATCCAAACGATTAAAAGTGCCCATTTGCAATACTGCGTAGAGTGAGATTCCAGATGAGATGCCCCTCTCCCCCCCTCCGGATTCCGCCCCCTCTACCTCTCAATTGCCGGGTGAGATCTCGCGACATTGCAGTCCGTACTGCTATCTCCGGTGTATTAGAATCGTATAGCTTACTGAGAGCTGGCAAAAGAGCGCACAGCGAGAGCAATGGCATAACAGCTTGTTACGGGACGCGGACAAGGAAGCTCTCTGATGAAATTGAAAGGACGGTGGAAGGCTTGAAACAATGGCAGATGCTACGGTACCGAAGTGTAGCCACCCCATCCCGGCCGCCCCCCTAAAGGTCCCGGGAAGGCCCTCCAGCATCTGTTTGGGAAACCTAGGTACAGAGGTGTGAGCGGGAAGTAGCTCCCCTGGCCTTCCTCCTCCTTCTGCTCCTGCCGGACCAGCCGTGGGCCCCAGCTCCCAGCTTCCAACTCCGCTGTTAACATTCTGCTGCCTTGATTCGACAACCTGTCATTTCCTCCTCTCCACTCCAAATCTCGCTCTGTATCCGTATCTCACTCCACCAAGCCTTCACTCCTCCTCCAGCCTGCTGCCTCTGTCTCTCCCTCCGATGAGTCTCAAGTTCTCAACAACACACACCCTCCCATCAGGTACTTTCCGTCTCCACAGGGCCACACTTCCCACGACACAGCCCTGACCGGCCATATTTCACTCCCCATCTTCTCTTCCGCAATTCTCCTCTCACCTCCAGTTGGGTTGCAGCAGGATTACGGCCCAGCCCCAATTCCCCGGCAAGCGAAGACAGGGCCGCTCACAGGGCAGGGCAGGGCAAGACGAGGCACCACGAGACGGCAACGCCAGTGGCACCATCACGATCGCCACGCCTGTTGCTGCTGCTGTACCGTCGGCACGAGAGCACCTCCAAGATTCCCGGCGGACTTCGACGGGGTTTGCAGGCATTAGATCCACGGCCAGAGCCTGGAACTCCTGGGCCTTGGAAAAAGCGGCCCAGATGACGAAAGGGATGGATCTGAAATTCATCTGGCCGTAACTTGGCTTTCTCCCATCGCGGCCATCGCTTCCACTCCCATCGATCTCCGTTCCCAGCAGTCTGGTCTTCCGCCCACACTCCTTGCTACACTACACTAGCCATCCAGCCAAAGCGAGCACCAACGCCAGCGCCAGCGCCAGCACCAGCGCCAATCGAGGTCTCGGGAGGGGGGAAGGGGGCTTGCGGCCTATTTCCACATATTCTATTCCTGCTTCCTTTTTCTCCGACATTTCCCAATCAGAGAAGCCACCCCCGCTGCTCGTCATCTCTGCCCTTCTCCGGGAAGCTGGAATAAAGCTGAGACAGGCTCGCCCTGGAACCGATGGCGTGCCTTTCAAATCAATCCAGGCTGACTGGAATGTGTGAGTTTCTCTGGGTCCGACGCACCATCTCCTCTGACTACTTGGTATCACCTCTTACGAATAAGGGTCTCCGTTGCGATGGAGGGTCGGAACTGACGCTGTTTATTGACACTACCTAGGTAGGTGCAGACGTAGTGTCGGTTCGTTCATATCCACCACATGCAAAGTACATACATACTACGTCCGTACACGTATGTCCGCTCATCCTGCTTCGCCCGCCCGTGGTGTAATTACATACGGAAATCCGACGCGACGTCTGACGGGGACGCACAATACGTACCCTTGGTACCTGGACGAGCACCTGGTACCCTTGTCTGATGTGCTGCGATGCGATGCTGAGGCGAATGCTCATCCTTCCGCGGCCCATGGGTCGAGCAAATCCGTCGCTTCTCATTCGTCAAATCTCAATCGGACGAAAATTGCCGGCCTCCAAAGATGTGCCCGTTCCTGCGTTTAGGGCTCAGACGGATGCGCCTTTGTGGGGAGCAGGTGGTCCATCTGCACCATACGGATACCATCCCATCCATCTGCAACGTGCTTTGTCATGTTGAGTCTTTTTCTGCCCATTTCCAACTTTTCACCCCGCGCGCGAGACACACGTCAAGACTTTCGAGAGGGGAAGAAGGAAAAAAGAGTCATAACTTGCCGAGGTGCTCTCTTGAATTACACACCCTGCGGAGCCTTTCGGAATCTGACCCAGATTTCAGACTTCTTCACATCAATCAGAACGCGAGAGAAGCAACTTTGCGAGAACCACTCCTCCTCACGCCCGAACGGGGCCGAGCCTGTGGCTTCCCATCTGCCGCCCTCTGGGATCTTGCCTGGAACAGCTGCTGTCAACTGAGGGGATCTCCATTCTCCCCTCCCACCTGCACGAACCAGAAAGCGGTTCGAACTTCGGTCTTGCTCAAGGCCGGACAGAGTTTGCCGTTAATGACTCAGTGTAGTTCTGGAGGGGTCGGAGAGGGTTCGAGAGGGCATCCCCGTCACGGCTGCAGCACGTTCACGGCACCGATGACGGAAGCTAAAAATTCAGTCTCTGAAGCTTGTAAACCGCCCTTCTCCAGATCCACTGGCAACGTGCCAGCCCGCACGCATGTTTGATGGGTTTGAAACAAAAGGGAGAAGATTTTTTTTGCACGAACACATCCATTCTGCTGCTCCATTTTTGCATCGGTCCGGTCGACAGAGTTGCCAAATTTGGAAGAGACGCTCGGCTCCCGTTAGCAGGAGCGTCGACCTAGACGGCGCCTAGAACGGCCAACGCCTACTTAGCTGGTTAGCCAGGTGGTTGCTTGTGCTCAGGAACGGGCGTTGCAAACTCCTAATGTTGTCTGCCAACAGCCTGTCCTCACTTTACAGGACCAACTGAAACGGCACGATGGCAGCCGAGGCGCGCTCGACACGTGGGAGACTTGCTTCCTGAGTCTTGAGTTGGGCGTCAAGCCGCCTGTCTCGTTTGGTTCTTCTTCCCATGCCTCGCAACCTGTTGCGCCGTCCGCCACCGCTATGCATTCCGTCTACGGAGCACCTCGGCCACATTGGATCAAGCCCCACGTGGATTGAAAGCGCGAGGCCCTCTAGACGCCGCCACTTCCATCCTAGCCAATGTCACCCCCATCACTTTTTCCATGAGACGGGTTTTTACTTCAGCGTTGGACAGTCAAAGGATGACATGGTTGTGCGATCTTGAGTCGACATCCGTACCGACGTGGCGATCGATGCCCGTCACGATGTCACCCGTGCAGCTGTCGTTGATCTGATGTCCGGGACTGCGTGTCGCTGATCGTGAAAGCAGTTGAACGACAACTCATCCCGTCACCGCACGCCCGGCAACTTGCAGAGCCGTCGGGTAGATCTCCACGGTGGCCCTGAAGAAACGGCAGCTAGTGTCGGTGCGCCCTCCGCCGGGACGTTTTCAACGTCCGTGCCGCTCGCTGCTCAGCCATGGCACGGTGATAGCCCTCAACCACCATCAGCAACTAAGGTCCGGCTCCGGCTGTATGTGTGTGACCGCGCACAACGCCCTGTTCGCCTTCCTCTTGATTCGCTCAGTCGTTCGCCTTTGGTCAACGACTCGAAAGGTTGAGGTCGCAAGGATGCCAACGGCCTTCAAGGCCGACGTTGCACCTGCGCAACGTTGCAGGGGAGGTCGCCGACTTCACCCGTCGCCTGTCTTGCTGCCGCAGCGGGCAGTTTCTACATGCGTATCAGGGGGGATATTCCCCGACTACCGTGCAGGTTCCAAGGGTTTGCTCGAATCCGGGGCGAAGAATATCGGCCATCCATCATTGACACAGCTTTGACCGTGATATTAAGATTTGATGAGAGGGGCGGCTTGCCAAGTGCCATCACCGCTCGAAAGGGGTTTGACTGCACCCTTTTCTGTTGCATTTCGCTTGTCTCTGTATTTCGGCTACCCTGGCCGTGTCCAGCGGCAGCTCCAGCCCCTCCCCGAAAAGGATTTCGCGTTCCGGTTTCCGCTATATTGCATGCGACTTGCCGGCAAGACGGTCCCGTCGTTGTCAAATGCAACCCGTTCTCAGGGGTCGCCGAAACTTCGGCGCTATCGATTCACCGGTGAAGTCAACCAGGTTTCTCAGAAACTTGGGTGGTTGGGTTCAGTTGGTTACAGTCAGTACTGCAAGCTCTGGGCCCCGTTTGACCCTTGCTGATTGCTGAGAGACGCCAGAAGGCAACCCAGGGGAGATCAATCGCCCGGCCTTTATGGGCACATCGTTGAGATTTTGATGCTTGGCCAGAAGAAGACATCGTGAAGTGTCGCGACGATGTAGCTCTTCTCAAAAGGGAACGCTGTACGATTCGATGCTGCACTTCGAATCCGATCACACGAGGATGTGTGAGAATGCCTTGGTCGCGCAGAGTGCACACCACCCCCAGTCAGTGAGAGCAGGTGGTCGACGATGACATCTTTTGGTTGCACGGCAGCGGGGCCGTCGCTGGCAAAACCAGGAACAGTCCTGCCGTCGTCTCGTGAGGCTGAGTATGCGGGCTTGCCGAACAAGATCCTACGAGCCTCCAAAAAGCAGGCTCGTCAAAAGGCTTAAAAGACAAGACGGTAGAGCGTTTTGAGGCTCGTCGGCTAGAACGCAGTTTCCAAGATGGAGTCACGATTATAGCGGGTCCTGGCCGAGAGACATGCCCACTACTGAGCTGGACATGACGAAATGGTTTGGCCGATTCCACCTACTATATCTGCATGTTACACCAACATCTCGAGTCGGGCTAACTTTACAAACTCGTAGCTGTTCCGACGGAAAAATGGAGGCTCTGCCATGAGTCTACGTCGCATAATGTGTAATTCGCAGAGCAACTCAACGAGTCGCAACGGCGGCGGGTCGGGGCTGTGCAGGTAAGAGTCGTTGATCGGTGCGGCAAGCCCGCCCACGATGGTGTTTTCGGTGCCTGAATCAGTGTCCTGTCTTTCGACCCCTTTCCACTGCAATTTTCAGCAGTCTGGGACCGTGTGAGCCCGCGAGGGGTTCGTGCGCGTTCGTCTGCTTCCACGGCGTAATCGGATCCGCTATGTAGGGCTTGAGCGAGTCACGAGTCGTCAGCATCTTGATTGCGGCATGTGGCTCGGAGGGTCATCTTGAGAACGCGGTTCTTGCTGAATGTTGCCGTATTGCGTTGTCTGAGCATGGAAGGTGGCAGGTCCCAATCCGGTATCCAGAACGGAAGGAGTGCGAGTTGGCAAAGTTGTCAACGGGATGCAAGTTGCTGATCCGATCGAAACTCGGGAGGTTGATAGATGTAGAGAGATCTTCACATCTCAAGCGACGGTTCAGGGTAAACAGCCTAGAAAGCACGTCACGCACGTTGGCGCCGGAATGGACGGCCACGGGCATCAGACGGCATGCATGACGTGCAGAGCAAAGCTTGTCTTGTCATCTCCTCGCCATCCGACAGGCACGCGTACTCTTAAGCGCATCAAGAAGAGGGGGGAAGCGCGGTCCGCCCCGCCAGATGATCAACAATAGCTAAAACCGCAGCATGATGTGTGCGTAATAGTTGTAAGCCCTCGTTCGGGGCGCCCTCGTTTCGGCGGCCATCACGCCGAGCTCTCGCATTTCGTTCCTACATTCGAATCCCAAAGCGGCAGGCGAAAAAGCGGTGTTTTTGTTGTTTAAGCTTGAGCCATCGGCAATACGGCACGCCAGAGAGGGAGGGAGGGAGACCCCGGACTGGAATCACCCCCGCAGGTCCAGTGCCCGACGACCACGATGATTGCTGGAATTTACAGAAGCCTTTTTTTCGCGTGGTTGTTGCACTCGGTCTGGTTTGTCGCGACAGGTAGAGACGCTCGTTTGGTGCGATAATGGGTTGTGTATCTAGGCGCATGAGGGAGGCTCTTTTTTTCCCTTTAAAAAGAAGTGATGTTTCATTAGCCAAGAACAGATCTCGGGCTTCGTTCTTGGCCTTCGCGATATTGCCAAGGCTTTTTTTTCAGTTCACTGGAGAAAAGCAACTGTCGCCATGCGCTTCTTCCGAATCTTGGAAGCCTTGATCTGGCTGCTCGTTTCCGAGGCCGTCGCGACTGATAATGGCCTCACCGACGCGGTGACGTGGGACCAGTACAGCCTCTTGGTCAACGACACCAGGGTATACATCTAGTGAGCAAGCTCTCGGCCAGTCGTTCGTTGTTGTTGGCTCGTCGTTGACGACAGAGGGATAGCTCCGCCGAGTTCCACTACCCGAGACTGCCCGTCCCGGAGCTGTGGCCGGACGTCCTGCAGAAGTTCAAGGCCAACGGGTTCAACACCGTGAGCCTGTACTTCTTCTGGTCCTACCACTCCGCCTCCGAGGGCGTCTACGACTTCGAGACGGCCGGGAAGAACGTCCAGCGCCTGCTCGACTACTGCAAGGAGGCCGGGCTGTACGTCATCGCGAGGCCGGGCCCGTATGTTAATGTATGTATCAATGCCACGCCGGAGGCGTTGTCGGATACTGTTTGGAGTGACAGAAGTTGACAGCTTGGTGCTTGCGCAGGCCGAGACCAACGGCGGCGGCCTCGCTCTCTGGGGCGCCGACGGCCGGTTCGGGAAGCTGAGGACGTCTGACGAGCGGTACCATGCCGGATGGCTGCCGTACATCACGCAGGTTGCCAAGATCATCGCCGCGAACCAGATCACCAACGGCGGAGTACGTCTACTTTGAGCTTCAACAAGAGCCACTTGCTGACCACGAGACCAACCCGAACCAGCCCGTCATCCTCACCCAGGTCGAGAACGAGTACCAGGAGTCGGTCTACCAGGCCAACCACACCTCGGTCGTATACATGGAGCAGCTAAAGAAGGCCCTCCGCGACGCCGGCGTCGTGGTGCCCCTGACGCACAACGAGAAGGGCATGCGCTCGCGCTCCTGGTCGACCGACTACAACGACGTCGGCGGCGCCGTCGACGTCTACGGCCTCGACAGCTACCCGGGCGCGCTGTCCTGCACGGACCCGGCCGTCGGCTTCAACGTCGTCAGGACGTACTACCAGTGGTTCCGGAACTACTCGTTCACGCAGCCGAGCTACCTGGCCGAGTTCGAGGGCGGGTGGTTTTCTAACTGGGGTAGCCAGACGTTCTACGATCAGGTGAGTTGCTAGACCTCCACCATAGTGGTTCCTCTCGGTACTGAAGGATGTTGCTGTACGCAGTGCGCCTCTGAGCATGATCCTGCGTTTGCGGATGTTTATTACAAGAACAACATCGGACAGCGGGTCACCCTGCTCAGCATTTACATGGCCTACGGAGGCACGAACTGGGGACATTGTGAGTGACGTACGATGTTTGCTTCTCGTATCAACTCAACTAACTTAAGACAGTTGCTGCTCCTCAGGTTTACACAAGTTATGACTACAGGTTCGTGGTTGGAGTTTATCATCGTTTCTCAAAGAGGTACTAACGAAGCAAAGTGCCCCCCTCCGCGAGACCCGCGAGCAATGGACCAAGCTCTTCCAGACGAAGCTCATCGGGCTCTTCACCAGAGTCTCCTCCGATCTCCTCAAGGTCGAGATGATCGGCAACGGCACCGGATACCAGGTCTCGTCACCGTCCGCCTTCAGCTGGGTTCTCCGCAACCCGGACACGCAGGCTGGCTTCACCGTCGTGCAGCAGAGCAGCACGCGGTCCATGACCCCGATCCAGTTCGACGCCACGCTCAACACCACGGCCGGCCCGGTCACCGTGCCGGGAGTGGTGCTCAACGGCCGCCAGAGCAAGATTCTCGTCACGGACTACGCCCTCGGAAAGCACACGCTGCTGTACGCCTCGGCCGACGTCGCGACGTACGGCGTCTTCGACGACGAGCACGTCATCGTGTTCTACCTGCAGGAGGGCCAGACGGGAGAGTTCGCCTTCAAGAACGAGAAGGACCTCACGTTCGAGGTGTTTGGCGACACGGACCTGAAGGAGACGACCAACGGCGACCACGACGCCTTCACGTGGAAGCAGGTCGCCGGCTCCACCGTCGTCAGGTTCTCCAACGGCGTCCTCGTCTACCTCCTCGAGCAGAAGACGGCGTGGCGCTTCTGGGCCCCGCCGATGACAACCAACCCGATCGTCAGGCCCGACCAGCAGATCTTCGTGCTCGGCCCCTATCTCGTCCGCAGCGCCAGCGTCTCCCACGGGGTCCTCCACGTCCTGGGCGACAGCGACAGGGCGACGACCCTCGAGGCCTTCGTCGGCGACAGGCCCATCGAGACCATCGACTGGAACGGGAAGCGGCTCCCCGCGACCCGGACCGCCTACGGCTCCTTCACGGCGCAGATCCCGGGCGCCGAGGACCGCGCCGTCGCGCTCCCGGAGCTGACGAACTGGCGCTCCGCCGACGGCCTCCCCGAGGCCGCCCGCGACTACGACGACTTCCGCTGGACCGTCTGCAACAAGACGACCACCCCCAGCCCCTACGCGCCCCTCACGCTGCCGGTCCTCTACAGCTCCGACTACGGCTTCCACTCGGGCGCCAAGATCTACCGCGGCCGCTTCGACGGCGCCAACGTCACCGCCGTCAACGTCACCGCCTCGGGCGGGCTGGCCTTCGGCTGGTCGGCCTGGCTGAACGGGGAGTTCCTCGGCGGCGACGACGAGCAGGACGCTCGCCCTCCCGCGGCCCGCGCTCCGCGAGGCCGGCAACGTGCTGACCGTGCTGGTGGACTACCACGGCCACGACCAGGCCTCGACGGCGCAGGGCATCAACAACCCGCGCGGCCTCCTCGGCGCGCTGCTCCTCCCGGGGGGCACGCGTGAGAGGACGGGCTTCGGGGAGTGGAGGCTCGCGGGCGCCGCGGGCGGCGAGGCCAACGTCGACCCGGTCCGCGGGCCGATGAACGAGGGCGGCATGCACGCGGAGCGCCTCGGCTGGCACCTCCCCGGGTTCCCCGCCTCCGGGCCGGCGTGGACATCCTCGAGCCCGCTCGACGGGCTCGAGGCGGCGGGCGTGCGGTTCTACGTGACGACGTTCTCGCTCTCCGTCGACGCGGACCTCGACGCGCCGCTCGGGGTCGAGGTCTCGGCGCCGGCGGGGACGACGGCGCGCGTGGCGATCTGGGTCAACGGGTGGCTGTACGGCAAGTTCGTGCCGCACGTCGGCCCGCAGGCGCGGTTCCCCGTGCCGCCGGGCGTGCTCGACACCCGCGGGCGGAACACGATCGCCGTCAGCCTGTGGGCGCAGGAGGGCGGGGGCGCCAGGCTGGACGGGCTGCGGCTGGTGCGGTACGGGCAGTACGAGACGGGGTTCCGGTTCGGCGGGGACTGGGGGTACCTCCGGCCGCGGTGGGAGGACCGGTCCGGGTACGCTTGAGCAGAGTTGTGGTGGGGAGACGAGAGAACAGATGATGACGAGGGTTGCCCCCGCGCTGAAAGATTAGACGTCTCTCTCATACACTCTCTCTCTTGGCTTTCTTCCTCCTTTTTCAAATCAGGAAATAACACTTACAGCTAGTTATACAATAACAACGACGACTGTTGTCTACTTTCCTCTCTACTATTCCTTCCCTGCCCCTTTCCTCTTCTTTGCCTCTTCCCTCTTCTTTGCCTCTTCCCTATGCCTGTGGAACTCCTCATCTTCCTTTCTGTTAGTCTCCTCTTTGAACCGATGATTCTCTTCCTTGTGGAACTTGTTGAGACGGTCCCACTCTTCGGCATCCTGCCTCCATTGTGCGGCCAGCTCCGGGTCCACGGCCGCGAGCCTCTCGCTCTCCCTGAGGCAATGGAGCATCAGCGGCTCGTATGCCTTTGTATAGCGCGTCAAGGCAGCCTTGACTAGCCAGTCGTGGCGCTCGGGGTGGTCGGGGCGCAGCATGGCCAGGTGGTAGTAGCCGTCGGCGTAGTCCCAGTCCATCAAGCGTCGGAAGCACTTCTCGGCCGCGTCCTTGTCCCCGAGGCGGATGAGGACCTTGCCCTGCTCCTCCCAGCAGGTCTTGCGCCACTCGAAGTTGGTGGTGTGCTTGGAGAGCTGGTCGGCGCGATGGAAGGCGGCGAGGGCGTTCTCGTCGGCGTGTTCGCCCCCGCGGGCGAGGAACAGGAGCCCCTGGACGACCATGGCGTGGGGGTTGCGGTTCTCCTTCACGAGCTTCGCGACGATGCTGCGCGACTTCTCGAAGGCCCGATTCCCCCAGTGGAAGTCCGACCCCGGCCCGTGATTCACGTGGATCAGGAACTTGATCAGGCACAGGGCCGAGATGCCATAGCCCAGCGCTGCGGACGAGTTGAACATGTCCAAAACGAGCTGCCACTCCGACCTAGTAAGGTCCCGAAAGTTTGAGATGTAATCGGCGGTCTCGTGGAGGGCGGCGGGTGTAATTTTGTTTTCTGCGATGCGGTCTCAGCTAGTGTCCCACCACTTGCCGCAACTCACAAGAGTCCTTCTCTCCAGCCCCGAGAAAGGAGAGGGTTGAAGGGGGGAAGGAGGGGGAAGGGTGGGATGTTTACCCATCATGAAGAACTCCTGCCAGTTCGGGTCCTTATTGCGTCCGACGAGACGGCTTAAGTAGCCGCAGTAGATTTTGTGAAACTCCTTCGGGTTGCCAGTCCTCCTTCCCGACTGCTTGTAGTACGTCTCGAAGTCGGAGAGTGGACGCTCGTGGACGACAGCCTGCCTCGCCAGCTGTTGTTCCAACTTCATTTCGGCTATTGCTTTCTCTTTTTTGGCCAGCCATTCCTCCATCTCCTGGTCCTCCTTCGCGCGCGCGAACTTTGACACCTTTTTGGGCCTGAACAATAAGATTGTCCTCCTGCCCGTCGCCACGGCGGCGCCCTTCAGAGCCGGGGCCGCCGAGAACGGCGGGAGACCCCTGGTCAGGAGAGGCTGCGCATGGCGGGTGGGAGTCGCCGTGAGGCGGAACATGGTGACTTGGGACGACGCAAGGCGTCGAGGCGGATGAGGATGAACACGCGCGAGAGGGGAGGGGCCTTCTTACTGCCCCATCAGCGTTGGGTTACTCGGGTCGGCGCAGTCGAGACAAGTGGACAACTTCTGGAGAAACGGGCTCGCAATAAGACTACGAGCACTGCGTCCTAAAAGTGACCAGCTATGAATTTCAGGCAGCCGAAACAAAAGGACAGCGTCAACGTAAGAGTCGAGTTGAGTGAAAGAGGGAGCTTCATACCTAACCTGAGGACACTGGAACTGGAGCTCCACGTCGACTGAGGTTCGCGGTGGCAGGTGCCACGAGTGAGGTGGGTCCAGATTTTTCGTCCAATCACGACCGATATGCTTGACGACCGTGCCCCACTTCGAAAGAAAAAAAGTCGAGACTGCACCGCCGCTCATTCATCCTCTCACACACACTGACTGCTCCTCCGGCCTTTCACTTTCACTCATCGACGTTGATGATCGCATTTACCAGAGCCGCTGCATAAGAAACCCCTGTTTTCTTTTCGCTGGATAAGCTTTAGAGTTTTAAGACAGATTCGAGCTTTTGGGGCTCTTTCCAATCGCGAAAGCAAAGTCGAAAACGTACCCGCAACCGCGCATTCGGGAGGCAGGCAAGCAGCACACTCAGTCAGATCCACAATGGTCACCACGCGAAATATGAAGCGCTCGGGCGTTGAGGGTCTGGCGGAAGAGAGCACGCCCAAGAAGCTGGCCGTCAGGTCAAGGGACGGAAATGCCACGCCCAAGGGTACACCCAAGGCTACACCCAAGTCCACTCCCAAGGCCACCACTCCCAAGGCCACCACTCCCAAGGCCACCACTCCCAAGGCCACCACTCCCAAGGCCACACCCAAGGGCTCCGCCAAGAAAGACTCCGCCAAAAAGGAGTCGGCCAAAAAAGACGAGAGCAGCAGGCCGTCGACAAGAAGGAAGTCGAACCTCGTGGTAGAGCTGAGGGCAGAGTCGACACCGTCCAAGACCACCGGCGTCCAGGAGGAGTCGATCATCACAGGGCCCGAGCAGCCGGCGCCAGAGCCCGAGGCGAAGGAGGACAGGGTCATCGAGGACTCGGAGGCGTCGCCAATGTCCGGGAACGAGGCACAGGACGCAGAGCCCGCGGAGGCCGTGGAGGAGGAAAAGCAGGCACCGGCTGCTGCTGCTGCTGACGACTCAGACTCGGACGACGCCCCCGAGGCCGTCTCCACGTCCAAGGCCGCCGTGCAGGCAAAGAAGTCTGCCCAGGCCGCCAACAAGGCGATCGCAGAGTAGGTCGAACCGCACACGCCATGGTCCGCTTCCCGTTTACTGACCGGTCCTCCAGACAAGCCGCCGAGAAGAAGCGCAAGAGGCAGGAGCGCAACACGCGCCTGCAGGAGCAGGCGGCCACGCGCAAGACGCAGAAGGTCATCAAGTTCGACCAGGAGGAGCCCGAGGCCGAGAAGGAGGCGGAGGAGGCCGCAGAGGAGAAGCCGGCCCCGGTCAAGAACAGCCGCCGGCGCCTCGACGTGCCCGACGAGCTGCCGGCCGAGTTCCTCGAGTCCGACTCGGAGGGCTCGGACGGCGAGGGCGACGGCTCCGGGCGCAAGCCCCGCAAGGCGCGCAAGCTGCACACGGCGGAGGCGCAGCTCGCGCGCGAGAGCCGCGGCCCCAGGGACGAGGTCGTCGGGACCACGGTGTTCCGCGTCGTGAAGAAGGAGGACCAGAGGCTGACGCCCAAGGCGCAGAAGTCGTCGGTCAACACCAAGAAGGCGCTTCTCGCGCGCGGCAGGACGCCCGTCAAGGCGCGCAAGGGATTCTTCGTTTAGCCCCGAGTTGGTGGGATGAGAGAGTACTATATGATATGATATCCAGTGTTTGATGGACGAGATTGTCGCGGAGTGGAGTCTTGATGACAACGAGAACAGAGATTGGCCGGGGACAAGCAAGGGCAATCAATCAATTACAATGTAGTAATGGTATACCAAAAGTTTGGGTTGTTGGTTTTTCACTCGACGGCTTGGGCGCCAAATTCGCATCACTGCATTTCATCCAAACAACCGAAGCTGCTCTCTCATTCGTCGCAAGTCTTCGGATCCCAGTCCGGAGATGACAATGCACGTGCTACGCCCTTCGTCCAGCTTCACTAGATCCGGTCCGGTGTCGGTCCATATCTTTCTTTCTATATCCATCTTGCTCGGCTTGCAGTTGCCGCGTCGTTGGAAAAAGAGAAACTTTCGACCCGCGCGGTTGGGTCGAGGCCCCTCCCCATAAAAAAGCTTAGCAGGCGGGTGGGCAGGCGCTACGGGAAACCCAAAGATTTCCCGGTGGCGCCTGTACGGTGTACCTCTCGTCGCTCGATGCTTCAATCTTCATCGCGACCCCACCACCTCTTTACCTTCCCGGGACAGGGCCCCTAAAAAACGCTGCGAAACGGCCATGTCTAATGGCCTACAGGCAGGGTCGATGGGGACCGCCGCCTGCCACCATTGTGGGCAGCCATTGCGCCATCGCTCTGCCCAACCATCGCCGCGGATATTGGCCGAATGAGGAAGAGCTGTCGATGCCGACGGGTACGAAGCGGCCGGGATCATGGCAAACGTGCAGATGGAACCCTCCTCGTTCGTTTTTTCCTTTGTCTTTTTCTGCGACCTCCGCGGCGAGTCAGATCCAGTCTTGATATAAGAGATGATGTGCCGCTCGGCGTCTTTCGCCGACCCTGGCGATGATCTGGTCCCCTTCGACTGAAGACGACTAGGAGAGAGACGACAACATTCATTTTCATGGCTTCGCTCACGGAAAAGTCGCCAGCCGTGGCCGACGGCCCTGCCGACGTTCACGATGACACCCGCGAGCCGGTCCGCGAGGGCCCGTGGATTCGCTTCATGACGGCCATTCGCTGGTACTCGAGAGACACGCCCAGCGAGGAGAAGGCGCTGGTCCTCCGGCTCGACCTCCTCATCTTGATCTTTGGCTGCCTGTGCTTCTTCACCAAGTACCTCGACCAGTCCTCCCTCACCAACGCCTACGTCAGGTACCGTACCCTATCCCCCCTCCGGAAGAAGAAGACTTTGAAACCTGTCAACTGACGAGAAACCGCAGCGGCATGAAGGAGGACCTCAACCTCCACGGCAACGAGCTCAACTACATGACCGTCGTCTTCTGGTCGTCGTACTGCACCTCCATGATCCCCGCCTGCTACTACCTCACCCGCTACCCGATCAACGTCGTCCTGCCCGTCCTCGAGATCGGCTGGGGCCTCTCCACCTTCGGCCTCGCCTGGGCGCGGAACGTCCAGACCGTCTACGCCATGCGCTTCCTCACCGGCCTCTTCGAGTCCTCCTCCTTCACGGGCATCATCTACGTCATCGGCAGCTGGTACAGGCCCGCCGAGATCGGCCGCCGCGTCGCCCTCTTCTACGTCGCCGCGCCCCTCGGCACCATGTTCGCCGGCTACCTCCAGGCCGCCGCCTACACCAACCTGCACCACGTCCGCGGCCTCGCCGGCTGGCGCTGGCTCTTCGTCGTCGACGCAATCATCACCGTCCCCATCGCCTTCGTCGGCTTCTTCGTCTTCCCCGACGTCCCCGCCCGCTCGCGGCCCAGGCTGCTCCCCGCCGGAATGCACGCCCTCGCCCGCCGCCGCCTCGAGGGCGTCACCGCCCCGCCCCAGCTGAAGGTCTCCCGCGACATCTTCCGCCGCGTCTTCGCCCGCTGGCACTGGTACCTCTTCGTCGCCCAGTGGACCATCATGAACGAGAACCTCCAGCCCTCCGGCTCCCCCTTCTCGCTCTACCTCAAGGCCTTCCCCGAAACCTACCCCGTCGTCCGCGTCAACACCCTCCCCACCGTCGCCACCGCCATCTCCGTCGTCGCCGCCCTCGCCGCCGGCGCCCTGGCCGACCGCACCGGCTGGTTCGCGGCGCTCACCGCCGCCGCCACCGTGCCCTCGCTCCTCGGCGTCGCGCTCCTCGTGGCTTGGGACGTCGGCGAGAGCGGTCGGCTGGCCGCCTTCATGCTCAACGGCTTCGAGGGCGCCGTCCCCTCGCTGACCATGGCCTGGGCCACCGTCGCCATGGCCGGCGACGCCGAGGAGCGCGCCGTCGTCACCGCCTCCATGAACGCCATCGGCCAGGCCGTCGTCGCCTGGGCCCAGCTGCTGCAGTTCCCCGCCGTCGAGGCCCCCCGCTTCGCCCGCGGCTTCCGCAGCGTCGTCGCCACCATGGTCGTCCAGTTCGTCCTCACCGCCGCCATCTGGTTCCTCGTCAGGAGGGACCGGCGGGAGCAGCAGCGCCGGGAGGGGGACGCGGCGGACGAGCGGCCGCAGGCGGGGGAGAAGCAAGTCGAGGTATGATCGATAACACTCGTGGCCAGTTGGTCATATATTGGCGTGGCGATGACCACTTTCGAACTGGTAGTCAGTCGCCTGTTGGTGGCAATCTCAATGATATATTCAGAGTCTACGAACCTAGTTAGTCAGAAGAGACATTGAATCTTGTGCAAAAGTCCTTTTCGGCATGAAATGAGGTTGATATATGGCCCAGCGCAGGCTCAACATACAAGTGCCAACAGTCCGTCCGCATATACCCTTATCGCACGGCGCGACACAACTCAAGCCATGCACATGTTGCTCGTTGCTGAACTAATTCAACCAAGCGGAGGTCACGTCACAAAGAACGACTAGAACAATATTTGCGTCATGCCAACGGCAAAGTTTGTATTTGCTCTCTCTCATCTCCCCCCGGACGTCAGTCGGTCCAAAAACCGACCCCTCATTCCCAAGCATGTACACGAAGAACTTTTTTTCCCTTCTTTCGCGTGGTGACCGGAGGAGAAAAGAAAAAAAAACCACCCACCCCTCCTAATCCGGTACATGACCATATATATACCCCCCCTTCCAAACACTCCGACATCAGTGACATGAGACCAAGAGAGATTCGAAAATTACATCAAAGATGCAGCAGGCTCCGGTTTGCCTGGCATAAAAAACAAGACATCGCGGCATAGGACGATGAGCTAACGTCTCTTCAAACGAAATCGTGGTGAGGACTCGGTGCCGAGAACAGAACGAAAAAGACAAACAAATGTGGTATCTTTCCGGCAAAGCATGCGCTGCGGAGCGGTAAAGACGTTGAGCAGGAGCATCTATGGCGGCCAAAAAATAGAACAATAAAAGAGAAATGAACTGTAGATCAGGGGTATGATGTTGGAAAATACAGGCCGTGCCGGGTAACGACCGTAATAATATGCGTCCCAAGGAACCGATGCGCCGCCGATGGGTCGTCTAGGCGTCTAGTTGTTCCTCGTAACGCCAGCCCATAAAACGCGCGAGGTGCGAGAGGGCTGCCCCGTCTAGGCTTCCTCCATAATGCCGCCCTCGCCGCCGCCGTCCTCTCGCCACTCGCGGCTCTTGGACGTGAGTTTCTTGACGCCTGTGACGCGGCCGGCCCAGAGGGACTCGATAGGTGTGCGGAAGGTGAACGCACGCTGGGAGCTGATGACTCCGATGGCTTGGAGCACAGCCTTGCGGCTGTCGCGGCCAAAGACAGCCGGGTGGCTGATCCACTCGAGGCTGCTCTCGAGCTCGGCGTCGAGGGCTGCAACGGTGTTGGCATCGATACCGGCGCCAAGCCCCAGGCCATCGTTGGAACGGCTGCGACCAATGCTGGGAGCCGGGTATCCGTTGGCGGAGGGGTCGGTGGGTGACGGAGACTGCTTCCTGTCGGGGGTGATGGAGGGAGATCCCTCGTTTCCAGGGTGAGGGGTGGATGGGAGAGATCTGTTGGGCGGTGGCGGAATGGGAGGAAGGCCGCCCTTTCCGAGACCCTTCAGAATAGATCGGGTCTCGTTCAGTAGGGTGTGTGCTCGGTCGTGCTGACCGCGCGATACGAGGGTCAGGGCGCGGGTTAGCATGTCCGATGTCAGCAACTCCATGCGTCGCTGGACAATGTGGGGGTGAGGCGGGATCGGGGGCGAGTTGGCCCACGATTCCTTCCGCTTCGCCACGGCAGGCAGCATGGTAATTGCCAGCAGCGACGGGCGAGGGAGATGCGAAAGCGTGCCGTCTCGTAGAATATCTCCCCAGGTAAGATCCGCTTGGATGAGGGGGACCTCCTCGACCGAGGTGATTCGCTGGTCGTCGCCCTCCATGGCGCCGCCCAGTGCCTCGAGACCCGAGACGATGTTGTCCCAGGGATCTTGGGGCAGCTGCTCCTGAGATGTGTTGTCCGGAACGATTACGAGTTGGACCAGTACGTCGCGCTTGTCGCCGAACCGGAGATCCCCAAGAGAGGCCTCAGCGTCACGACCGGTGGCTCTCTTGGTAATCTGCAAGGCACCACTAATCTTGTGGAACTTGGCAGGAGATCCCTCGGGCAGCTTGAGCTTGAGCTTCACATTCTGATGAGAGAGCGTCTGCATGGAGCCTAGGCAGCCAGCAAGGCACTCCCGAAGCATCATCCAGTCCTTCACGTACGTGTACGAGGCCTTGGTACGGGTGGACAGCTCGATCATGGTGTCGGGCTTGTGAGTCATGCCCAGGCCGAAAGAGTGAATGGTGATCTTGGCAGCTTCGGCTCTCGAAACAACAAAGTCGACACTGTCGGCGTCCGAGGTCGAGGCATCGCTGATGAGCATGATGGTGGCGATCGGGTTGTTGTACTTGCGCTGCATGAGCAAGTCCATTGCGACGTTGGCACCTTCGACCACGTCGGCGCGGTGGCTCTTCTGGCCCACCGGCTTGATGGACGAGAGAACGTTGCCCCAGCCAGGCCAGGCCTTGGTGGTCATGCCGACAATAGGGACGCCGCCGCCGCCGGAGCCAAACGTGACGAGACCCATCCTGTCGCGCTCGCCGAGGGTGTTGACCATGAACTTGAGAGCATCGCGCACCAGGTTGATCTTGACACCCTGCATCGACGATGAAATGGGCACAACGACGACCACGTCGATGGGGACGTGGACAGAAGCGGGCAAGGTGGGACTTCTCTGGAAGTTAGTGTACTCAGTCGGCGCAGTCGTGACGGACTTGGGTCCGCCCCAGGATGAGGCGACTGACGACACTCTTTGCTGCCGCGATCCGCGTTGCCAGTCGTCCTCGTCGGTTTCCGAGAATTCACCTCGGTCGTACTCCGGACTGCGGACGGGCGACGTCTCGACGGCGTTCAAGTCAAGCAGAGCTTGGTGCCAAAGCTTCAGCTGATTGCGGTTCTCAAATCGGAGATGGAACTGCGGCAGCTCAGCCACGGACAGGTTTAGCGTGAGAATGTTCTCATCGACTATTGACTGATTAGCGCCGGACCCTGAGGGGAGATGAGGGGAAAACTCACTATTGCCCGTTTCAGACACCTCGTTTAGATGCTTCTTGATGAGAATGGATCCCTTCAGCGTGCACTTGGTGGTCTTCTTGGGCATTCCGTTCTCGTCCCACTGCCCCGGGACAGGCACCTTCTTCTCCTTGACGCAGATCAACATCTCGGCAAACAGGAAGCATTCCAGCTCCTGCCAAGACGCCTTGTCCTTGCCCACGCGGAGTGTGCCATACAGCCGCAGTTTGCCGAATCTGGTGTGTGTCAGCACTGTAATTGGCTGCAGCCGCATGAATCGTGTGCGCTCAATCTTACCTGCTAAAGTCGAGCCCGTGCCAGTTGTCCACCCGGTTCCTCAAGCTCTCCGTCATCTCCTCCAGGACCTCCCGAGACTCGTAAGGATAGAACCGTGGCGCACTTCGGGCCGGAGACGGCGGCCTTGCAAATGCCTCATCGATCCTGGCGCTCACAGGAGGAGCGCCAGGAGGAGCGGATCCGAGGTCTTCAGGGTCGGGCCGCCATTTGTTGTCGGGGACTTCGACCGTGATCAAGCAGGTCAAGGTTTGCTGCTGGCGGGACCTGTTGATGGTGGGGAACTCGGATCGCACCGTGACGGTCGGAGCCGGAATCGGGTTTCTGGTGATTCCGCGCGGGCTGCCGGGCGTGGTCTCCATCGCCTGAACGTCGTAGTCGTGCCTGCGCGGGGGGCCGCTCTGTGTCGTTTCGGGATATCCGCCGGACGAAGCCACGCCGGTGGCCTCGCTGTCGCTGCGCGCATGTCTTGAGGGACCATACCTTTCTGACGTAGGTGGCTGGCTGCTGTCCCTTTCGCGTCCCGTGCTGCGAGTCACGCTTTCGCGAGTGTGGGTGCTCGGCATGTTCCTCTGGTTGGACTCGATGCTCGTGGGGCGTTGGGTCGGCGTCGGGTTCTCCCAGGGCGTGGCCGTCGGGGTAGGGGTGTGGTTTGATCTAGTGTCGGTGGATGAGACAGAACGGACGAGGTTGCTGATTTTCTCTGCTCCGAGGATTAGAAATCGACAGTGTCTTAGATAAAGGGGAAGGGAGGGCGCGTACCGATGTCCAAGACATTGCCGCCCCGGCTAGTGTCCAGGTGCAGCGGCGCGTCGCACGAGGGGCAGTATTGCGACTCGAATTCGCGAATAAACTCGTAGAAGCACGCTTCGTGCGAGACGTGAGAGCAGGAGAACTGCAAAATGCGCTCTCCACGCAGAGTGTGCTCCAGCGGCTCTTCGCACACAGCGCACTCGCTCCCAACGAAGGTGCGCTCCCTCCGATTTCGACCCGCGCCAGATGCCATGTTGCTGGATGAGTAGCTTTCGCCTCTTCGGTGTGCGTCTGCGTTACTGGTGGCCGTATCAGGTCGGTGACCAGCCCCGCGAACCGTGCCAGCGGCTATTGACACGTCTGCGACCCAACAACGTCAGTACATAAATCGCAGAAATCGAGCTCAGCTCAGCGCAGCGCAAAGGGGAGGATAGAGCGCCTTTGGGAGGAGGTCCACGTACTCTTTTCGGGGAAAGATGGCGCATCCGTCCAATCGGTCCAGTTGTTGTTCGATCTGGTAGTGGTCGTAGTGGTGGCGGTTCCAGGACGATAGGGGTCCTTTACCGCCTTTGGGCTCACAATGCCAAAGTCGAGATTGTGGTTGTCTTTGGTGCTACTGGAGCTTCCAAAGCCGAACCCTTTCGATCCCTTGCGAGACCGACTAAACATTGAAAAATCGCCGAATCGAGATACGCGCGATCAGGCGAAGTCGACGACGGCGGTAGGAAAGCTAGCTGGTCAGGTATGCGGGTGCCGTAGGCAAAGGGGGAGGTACGTGGTTGGCGAGTGTGATGCGTTCGAATCGAAGTGTGCGAATCGTCGAATCGTGGAGCACGATGGATTGGCAGCAAGAAGGGGCCGGGCGGGAGGTATATTTCAACGATTGGAAGGTGATATCAGAGCAACGGCCCGGTATAGACGATCGGGGGTCGGGGGGTATCCACCCGCGCGTGACTGGTAAGGCAGGTACAGTGTACTACTGTAGGGAGGTACTCCGTAGACAGGTACCTGAAAGGTGTGTGTGGGTTTGGTGGTGCGTCGAAGAAGGCGCAAAGAAGGAAGAAAAAAAGACCTGGGAAGTCGGGCCCGGGAGGGTGGCTGTGGCGGGTGTCACACACAAGGACCTGGGACGCCTGGCAGGGTGTTTCAAATGGTTGTATCAACAATGCTGGTTGGAATGGGATGCAGACTGAAGGTGCATGATTGCAGGGTGACCGGAAAGAGGTGGTTGACAGCCGACAGGAACGGGAAAACTGCAGTCCCAGACGCACGCAAGAACAACAGCCGAAAGAAAAAGTCAATCCGGAGTTCAGCAGAACGGGCAGAACGGGATGCAACAGCGCAAGCACCAAGTTCGAGTGCGAGCAAGGTGCAAGGAGCGAGAGGCGCAGGTCCCTTCGAGATGCAGCTGCAGAGGCAGAAGCAGAGGTGTACGGTTCGCGCTCAGGTCTTGTCGTCGCAAGTCCCGATGGAAAAAGGGTCGGCAGATTCGCTGGGCAGTGTGTCGGAGTAGCAACGATGCGATGGCGTGTCTATCCTTGGATCTGGCCCGACTTTCTTTTGCGTATGCCCCGTCTCAAGTCTCGACAAACGTCGTCGTGTGCGGATGATGCGTCCTGTCTCGGTCGTAGCTGTAGTAGCGGTAGCGGGTGTTATTAGTCGAAATGAGTGTCGGAGGACTCAAACTCCAATAGGTGTAGGTGAAGGTGCGGGAGTGAGAGAGTGGTGGTTGGAGTGTGTGGTAGTAGTGGTGGTGGTGGTGTTGGTGGTTTTGAGTGGTCTGCGCCGTTGAGTTTCAATGGGCTGGGCTGGCTGGCTGTTGGTGGGAAAGACAGGCTCCGTCTCGTCTCCGAGTATCCTCAACAACTGGAGGTCGACAAAGAAGCGCGGAAAGGACGCGGATTTCTTTCTGGGTTAATCTTGTCGGGATCGCCCGCCAGCACGGTAAGGAGAGTAAGTAATACTATGTTTGGTGGGAAGGGGCGGCGGAAACGGGGAAGGGTCGAAGTATATAGGGAAACGAGGAGACATGGACTCTCAAGAGAGAGGCCGTAGGAGGAAAGGGCCCAAGGAAGGGGGAGGGGGGCAATGGGTAGTGGGCGCAATCGACCGGGAGGCCAGAGGGTCGCAGTGAGGCGTGTGGGGAACGACTGCACGTTTTCCCTTTTCTTTGTTCGGCTAAGCGTGTTAAACCTGGCAAGGTGCCCAGCAGGTGGTGCCCAGGTGTGTGCCTTAGCGTGTAGATGCCCTGGCCTGGGTCTGCAGCTTGGGTGGTCGTCACGGTCGTGGTCGTGGTTGTGGTCTTGGGCGTTGCCCTGGGTCGTCTGGCTGGGTCCAGTGGTTGAGTGCACTCACTGTATCCGTATAGGTGCCCGTGTACATGGTACCGATGGGTGCAAACGTACCTTAATATGTAGCGTGCCTACCTACCAGGTAGAGTACCTACTATGTAGATAGGTACGGTGCCTAGCGCTGGCGGTGTTGCATATGAAGGTGGCCTTAGACCTACTACCTACCTACCTACCTACCTACCTTGCGCCGATGTGTTACCTATCACCTTACATGCACCTGTACAGTAAGTACCGGCCGACGTTCTCGTAAGGCAACTCTCAGCTGGACATCGCGAAGTTCGGATAACTGGCCTTACTGCAGACTGCGTATGTACGCCTGGGCTGCAGCTGGGGGTGGGTGACAAGGATGAGCCCTTAGATCCTGACCCAAGCCGAAGGTTGGTTTGTTGGTCTCTTCCTCTTCCTCTTGCTCGCCAGCTCAGACCGTGTGCGTGGGAAGACGACGACGGCCGTGTTGCCTGTGTTCGCTTGGGACGGAGGAGCGCTCAGCTTGTTCTGGCCTTGCGTCCGAGAGACTCCAAAGTCTCGGGGCGCTGAGAAGTGGCATCGATCCTCCTCGCCTGGGCCGGAGCTAGGGAAGTCAAGACTGGGTTGATGATGTGGCTCTGTACGTATTACTCTAGTGTGCGCGGTTCTGTGGCTCCCGGGGGGGAGGAGATGATCGATCCAGTGCAATCCTAATCCGCCACGAGGTCTCCGTCACGGAGAATAAAAGGAGGTGCCGGGCGTGGGAAGTCGGGGAGGAATAGAACTGGACTGGGCTGGACTGGGAAAAGCTAGCGGATGCTATGGCCAAGCTGTCGTCAAACGGACGCCGTGTATTGGGCCATGTCCGTTGCAAGGCGGATCTTATTTTCTTTAGCGATTCAATAGGCGGTCGAGCCACTTCGATATTGTCCTCAAACAATGGTAGCCATGGACCCTTTGCTTTCGCCTCTCGGTAATGAACGAAAAATATGTCAACGGGCAAATTGCATGGTACGTGAAAGTATATGTGTGTGTGTAATTGGATGGACCCTTAGGTAAGGTACAACAGTATCCGTACCTAAATTGTGTACTCAGGTACCTTACCTCCCTACTGCAGGTACGGTGGTACCTACGGACTGAGGATAGCAGGCCCGGAAACCGGGGCCGAACCTAGTACCTTTTTTTATTGGATTTTCATCTGCGCAACTTCGTCTCCCGTACCATCATCATCTTCGACCCGAGATGCGGTGTGTCCTTGGTGAGAACAACCCCAAGACTAGGTAGGTAACGTACTCTTGTGAGGTAGGTATGCGTGTACTGTGTACGTGCCCCTTCTCGCCTCTCTCGTATGCCATCAGCCTCCTCCATGCCTCTCTCTGTTCTCGCTGCGGCCCGTCAAGTTGGTTTTTTGGTTGTCGACCGTGTCAACCCGGCAAAAAGCAGAGTTTGGCGAGGGGGACCGTGCTCCGGCCACTCTGTTCTACCAATGGCCTCAGGTACTTACCCCGGTACCTGGTCGGCTTGCGCTGCGGCCGGACTGTGTGCAACTACCTCACTACAGCGGCCAGCTGCGGTACGGTGTACCTGTAACTGGCGGTGCACTTTTATACAGCCGAACCCTGCGTGTGTGCATTGCATCTGTAATGGACGCCCATCACGAGCTTCGCTGTGCAGGAGGGGCAGTGTATACCGTCCGTGGGCAACGACGCAAAGACCTTGTTTCTTGGTTTGCGGACCATTCGCCCCCCCGTCTTCTCTGAGCCTTCTCACTGTGGCGTCGTGCAGGATGATTCAATGCAGTCTGCAGAGGTAGGTGGATAAGAAGATGCGGCGTAGTGTAAGTTCTGTTTTCTTGCCGTGTTTCCTTACCAGTACCATGCAGTAGTATCCGTAATTAGGTAGGTGGTGTAAGTACCTATGGCACTGGATTTGTGAAGCCAACGATCGTCCTCTCCCCAGGTCCGGCCAGTGTCCAGATGCTGGGGAATAGTGCCAATCACTTGCCATTTCGACCTGACCAAAATCCATACTTCAGACAACTGAGGTACTGTGTGATACCTGATGGAGTACTCCATACGCCTCTCATTTTCTCTTCCAACACGCACATGCAGGAGAGTACCGTCGATGCTGCTCTTTTTTCTGAGGTCGGTCCATTTTCCAGAGACAATCGTTCATCATTGGATGTTGAAGGTACCCCGCCAGCTTCTGGTACCTGCCTCTGCTGCACCTTCTCTGCGTGTGATCATGTACCTGCGACTCAGGCTCCTCCACCCGCAAGGGCACTGGACCACCGGATGGCAGGCTGGAATTTCCATGCCTGCCCTTCTCAGCCAGTCGCACTTGCCAGCCGTGACCAGGAGCCCCAAACCGGCGCCTTTCCATGGACCATGCCCCTCGCTACCCCCGCCGTTACCCCCGTTCTCAGACCCCCGGTCGAAACTTCCCCCCTTGAACCCGGCAAGTGGGGCTCTTCTACAAGTGGGATTGAAGGAAGGAAACGGCCGTCTGGGTTTAATCTTTTTTTCTTTTTTTTCGCAAGTGCCTCTGTCGCTCTTTCCCTCCGGACCCTGGTATTCACACAACCTTGAGCTAGGAGGGGCCCTTCCTCTCTTCCACTACCATCACCGTCTCCGCCGTCACCATGTTCTTCCAACCACTCGCAAATCTCATCATGCTGGGCGCTGCTCAAGGTCTATTCTGCAGAGACACGGCACGGATGAGGCCGTCGACAACCTGCCTGCACCGTCTTTTTGCTTGCTTCATCAAAGCTGGACGCTTGACAGGCTCCTGCCCCCCCTCCTTCTTCTGATGCCACCGCCTCGTGTAGTCTACATTCACTCAAGGCGCTCAATGGCGATGGGTACCCTCCCTCAGGTTGGCCCTCATTCAGGCCGGTCGCACATGGCAAGGGTTCCCACCGCATTGCGACTCTATTCCTGTCCATGACATGTCGGCGGAGGTCGACATGTTTGCCTCTGCTTGCCGTCCGCCTCCAAACAATGGCCGCCATGCCTCCAATCACTCGCTCCTTGCGAGACCACGCGGATACGCCTGCATTGACCAGCCCCCAACTTGGTGCGTCCACCTCCACGCAACATGTGGCCGAAAGGAGGAATCCCCAGCAGCCTCAGGAGGCCCCTCAACTCAGGAACTGCAGTCGTCCCGCATACAGTACGGATACATCTGGGCAATCACGATTCACCACCACACCACCGGCAATCGTCATCGTTCGCAATCGTTCTGCTGCTTCCTCGCCTTGCATTGGGCCTGTCCTTCCCCGTTCTCGGTTCCACCCCACGCCCTGGCTGTTGGTCGGTGTGCGTGTGGCTTTGTTCGACCACGACACACCGCGCTGCAACTGCACAAACGACATGTGGCTCTGGAGAAGGGACCTTCTCGACTCATACTCGTAGCCTTCGCATCGTCTGCTATTTGGTACCCTTCCGGCGACTGCCAACCCGTCTTGGCCATGCTGAACAGTTGTCAATGCCAATCTGTATCATCTGATCAAAAGAGTGTGTCGAAATTGACAACCAACAGGTTTGCCATGTTTGCCTTCCAGCCCATCCGTATCCGCATGCGATACGGAGTACGATGGATCAATATCCGACAGTTGCACAAGTCCCTTCGCCACCCACCACCCTACACTGCGGTTTCTCACCCCAGCTCAGGAAACCCCTGGGCCACCCGGAGAAAGTCCTTTGTTTCTGCGAGATAACGAGTCGATTCATCTCGTTTCCCGTGCTGCTGGGACTTTTTGCTCCCCATGCAGGCTGTCCAGGTAGCACGATAGACCAAGACGCCAGGGCCCAAGGCCGGTTTTACGAGTCTCAGCACGTGGCAAGGAAGGGCTTGGTAGCCAAAATTCCACTTGAAGAACTGAAAAGCAATGGGTCAACGGGGACCCCTAGACGCCCCCAGTCAAGCGCAAACCTTCGTCCGCTGGCGTTCCTGCTAGCTTTCGGAGCTTGTCCTCATTGTACGCTGCTAATCTTGGGCCAGGAATGCAGAAACTGCCTGGATGACCGCCGAGCAACTCAGCTGATTCTCTATACGCCGTGACGACTGAACGGGAGAGACCCTGCTGCTCAATGTCTGGAAGAAAGCCGCCGGTTGCAGAGAGGCATTTAGGGATCGCCGTTTCCCCAATGGTCTCCATCCAGATATCCGCGACAGACGCGACCTATGCGCGGGAGGGGACGCTGAAGCGCTAGTTTTTGTCCAACACGCCAATGGGCTGGCTGTCGGGGGTCGATCATATCCCGCAGTCCGTCTGCCTTCTCCGTCTTACGGCATCACTTCTCCCTCAAAACGGTATACGAAACCGTTCGTCAATAAGAAAGAATGCACGAGGAAGACTCGAGAGTTACATCGTTTACTCACAGGATTCTCATGCTCCCACTCAAGTACGAGGGTGCAAAATCTCAGTCAGGCACAGTTACGTCGGTGGAGGAAAAAAGAAAGCAGCCAACAGAGCCGAAGCCACACCCATTGTCGGTCAGTAATGGCAACGCTCTCCAATCACGACCGCTTGCCGGGGATCTGGCTGTTTCCAGAAGGCCAACTAGCGTGCCCAGCTAACGCACCGTTGCTGCACGAGTGGCGCTAGGCCTGCAGCGATGATTTTTGCTTCTTCTTCGACTCCAAGGTTCCCTTTTCCAAGGACGAGCTCCCCCAAGCTCAGATCCACGGTGCGGTGCGCCAGTTACACCACGGTATGTGGAAAGCCATGATCGCGCATCGTTCCAATCGGCGGGTCCTCCTCACCGGTCGTTCAAGGGGCTCGGACCCCCCCCCAACGTCTGGGCTCATAGTCAACCATAGGCAGGTCGTCACCAAGGCCTACATCATCAATATGTTCGTCTGACGACGATTACGCCCGTAGATCAGTGAATCACGCAGGCTTTTGACAGCTGTCACTCTTCTATTAACGGCTGAAAGCGTTTCCGTCTTCTCCGTACGAATACGGTCCCTGCGCGTCCATCGGACAAGCCCGTTTGTCGTGTCCGGACCGACGCACAAAATAGGGGACGCTTAATTAGCTCGTGGGGACGGATATGTGCAGCAAATTCCCCGTCGACGAGGGTCACCGCCTTGCTCGGATTTGAGCTGCTGTGGTCACCCTGTGTGACTGTGCACCAGCGTGGGGCAGATGCCCTTCCAAGTTCCAACCGTCTGCTCGCGCAGTAGGACGATGTTTCTTGTCGCACAGGTGCCGATTCGGTCGTCATTTCTCACCGTCGGCAGTCTCCAGGCAGTTGCTACGCCATCTGTCTTTCCCAACCGTTGTTACACCACGAGATGCATGGCCAGTACTGGTACTTTCGGACCAGAAAAAAGGGCACTCTCTGACCTTCTTTCTGTGTGCCAATGTTGCTCGGGAGCCCCCTCTTCTGAGTTGCATCATTGCAAGCAGGGGCTGAAGGCTCCATGGACTATCATTCTCAGGCTCCTATTGCCTCCAGCCGATGCTCGCCGTCACGACCGAGTTTCGCAAGGCCAAGAGGGAGATTGATCCCTGTGCTTCGGTTCAACTCACAAACGGGGGCCAAATCGGAAATCGGAAATTGTCCCAAGAGAAATCGCAACCACGGCCGCATTTTGGAAGCGGACAACCATGGGTTCGTCCCCTCGAGGCTCGAGCATTCCGTGTGGATTGGTTTGTTCCATTGGATTGTTTGCCTCGGGTGGACGGTTCATTTGGCACTCCAGGCATAATATCGTCGTGGGCCCTCGTGCTGCCAATACTATCGAATCTGGATGACGGGCAGCACAGATGACCCTTCCCCGCTCCAACGGTGGTCAAAGCTCGAAATGATGTGCACTCGCCGAGAGGCAGTCTTGACGACGACGACACGTTGAGCTGTGCGGATACGTATAGCTGGGACTACTCACGATGTGGTTACCAACTCCGATCCACCACGTCAGACCGACAAGGCGAGAGTATGTACATAATCTGATGCACTCGTGGTGCGTGCTGTCGACAGCTTTCTTTTTCCTCTGTCACGAATTGTCAAGCCATTGTGGGTGGTGGGTTCATCTATTTCCTTGTTGTGCCAGGTATCCGGACAAGCCTCGGCGCCCCTGACACCACATGAGCGCATCGGAATCCTTCTGCCAGGCCCGGGGCCCATTCTTCCCGCATAACGGCCGGATTTGCCGCTCGCATGCAGCTACACCCACTCTGCGGACCGAACTTGTCCTGATGTATGTTGTCAAGGCACATGTACACGATACATTGAGGTCCTTCTACGGCCAGTGCCTCACCCATCATCTTGTCGCCGACACGAGAAACGGCGTTTAGCGGTCCATGTTGTCCATGTCCCCGAGACATCTCTTGGCCACACCGAATCGGACAGAGGTGCAGCTTCTCGGGGTTGACGATGGTAAGTTGCACGGTCCTTTTCTGAGTGTGTTGGCCTTCCGGTAGTGCGCGATGCAGCGTAACCAAGCTAGCTGATGCCGCGCAACACACGATTGCAAACGGGATCCAAGACGGGAGGGACAATGAGGGGCTTCGGGAAATCTCGAACCAATTGAAAACTGAAATTGGACGACGTCTGTCTACAGGCTCTGTTGTCCACAAGGAGATGGCCTCTCGTCCGTCACACCGACACAGGTACCAGGAGCCTTTGCCTGCATCTCTCGTCCGCACAGTCACGCAGAGTTTCATTTGGCCCTGTCGAATCGATGCGAGGAACAGATGATGGAAAAACTGGAGCCTGGATTACCATGTCTCGGGAACAGGCCAAGACATTTCTGTGTCTCACCATTTCCACGGGTGGCCTCCGCGCTGCAAGCCCCGAACATGCTTCGCGAACAGTGATGGAGTTCATGAGCTAATCAGACTTTCGGGTCGGCTTGGAGCCTGTCTCGCCGGCTACATCAGACGGACCAGATGGCGCTAGTATTGAGCTTGAAATGCCAGGTTGGTGCAAAATGATATCCGTCATGCTTGCGACACATCACCAGTTTCTCCGAGCGGTGATGCCATAAATAGGTTTCAGTATACTGATGCTGCTCTCAAGAGCAAGCATGCCCAACCGTGGTATTGGAATTCTGCTCGGCGTCTATCAAACCCCCACGAACCTGCTAGATGTCTTTGGCCGGGGCTGGACTGCCTCTGGGTCTCGCGAGCTTTCGCATCCGCTTGCGATGTCAAAACGCGCTGAGAGGCTCTACGTTCCGACTATTAACATTATCAGAATGGTCACCCGACGATTGGGGTGGTTGGCATCAAGTTGGGATGCTCTTCTCGTGCGTGACGAAGGCTCGCAGTCTGCATTGGCATCGAGACTACTATCACGTGGTGCCCTGCCATCCGCACCGTCGAGTCAGGCACTCGAGGGTGCCGGCGCCCTCCGAACAGGCGTCGATCAAACTGGAAGTCCATCGTCTTCATGCTGCATCGAATAGGTATTATCCACAAGTCGGATTCGGTAAGGCCCAACGCGCGGAACCTCCTTCAGAAGGGCGCCTTCTGAGTTGGGACAGAGTGGGCTCGACCAAGCCTGCACAGAGATAGAGCTGACTCGATTCCGTGCATATATCATCTGGGCCAGGTGTTTATCGGGTAACCCGAGCATGTAACCCTCTCCTCTCCTGCTCAGTCGCGCAGGGATCGCACCATCTCTCTCACATGATCGAACACAGAAGGTCGACTGCCGCCTCATCTGAGAGAAAAGGCTCGGCGAGGTTGCATCCGCCTCTCCGTGATACACACGTCCTCGAGCCAGCTACTGGACAGCAAGGACACGGATGGCTTCCAGCTGGTGAGTTTGAGATTCTCCGTGGAAACATGCCGTTCATTCCAAATTTGAAGCTTGCGCTGGGGGGTGGTCCTGCACCGGGGACCTGTTCAGCCCAGCGTTGGATCTTGATCGCGTCCCCCACCGATGGAGTGTTTCACACTTATTTTCAAACATCCCCAAGACGACGCATCCTGGAGTCGGGATACCCGTTCTTCGAGCCAATCCCCAGCCGATCCGGACGCCGAAGTTCTGCCTCAACACTCTCTCTCGTCTCTCTCCGCTGGTCCATGGCGATCCCGTCTTGGACCAGAATGGCGCCCTGAGAGCGGGGTTGAGACGCCGGTTGACTTCCTACGTAGACGGTAGACCTACGTAGAGCATGATGCATCCCATCTCGCACTTTCTGGAAGATGCGCCGTATCAGATCAGTCATGCCAGTGCGGCCCTGGGATCAGACGACGTGTTGATCAGGTAACCTTCTCGACCGCACAGACAGGCTTGCCTTTCGAGCGCGGTCGAGTAAAGTTCAAACCCGCTGGACGGTTTCCTGAACTTCTGTCAAACTTGTCAAAATCAGACTCATAGACGCAGGCCACTTTTTGCATGCCAATTGCTTCCATCGAACAGGTCAAAGCCCACGAAGTCCATTCCTACATGGGACGGGCGAACGCCGAAAGACACTGGTTTTTTTTCGTTTCAGACGTCTGTGCTCACTGCGAAGTCCAAGTAGACAAGCGGCAGGCGATGTCACCCACACACCGGCTGTGGGCGAGAAGAGAAGAGAATACTACACCAAGTACGGCCTGCTCGCGATTCAACGCGGCGTAGAGAGAGGCAGGGGTGATGTATATCAGACGGACTAAGACGAGATGCGTGCTGCAGATACTGAGGGAGAGAGGGACTTCAGAGAGAGAGAGCATCCCACCGGGGAGTTAGAGGCACGCATCGTAGCATCTGTTGCAACAACTCTCCGCTCTGCCGCATCGGCCGTCTCCACTGGGTTGACACCGCGCGACCCGGCTTCGGCCAAATCGCCGTCAGGGTCTAAGCCTTCTTTGCACTGTCGGGGTCTGTCTGTGACTATTGCGTGTGGCTCCTCTGGGAGGAGAGGGCGCAGATGGATTCCGGCGTGTCATCGAGCGAGCGACGAGTCGCGTCGGCTCCAGCCCTCACGTTTGCCGATCTTGCCCAGGGACGGGGGACCTGCGCGATTGACTGATTATCACGGGGGGAGGAATTGGGAAGGTGAATACGGTCGATGGTGGGTTTGGTTGGGCAGCGCCCCCCCGGGGGGAGTGGAAAGCGCGCTTCCATTGTTGGCCGCGCACTTCACTTGTTCTTTTTCCTTGGTTCTGGGCGGGGGGGAGAGGTTGTTTCAAGCCCACTATTGCTCCGCTCTGGGAGTCATGTTGCCGGTGGTGCGAGAAGAGGGGAGATGGGCATGCGCGGTGGGAGAGGTCCTGCCGCGACCAACATGACTCTCGCTGTGGTTCCGAGAATCAATGGCGTAGATTAAACGGCCAAAGAGGTGACGGACACTGAGACCGAGAGAGGATAGAGACAGAAAGAGCTCCCTTTCCCCACCTGCTCGGCCTCGGCCCTAGCCGCAAGCTCTGGTGTGTGGGGTGGGATGCTCGGCTAACTTTTTTCGGACCAATCACTCTTCACGCGCGGCTGGCGTTCGGCCCCACCCGTGCGCACACAACTATCTCCACCATGCAGCCCGCGTTTCCTCCATTTACAACAACATCGCCATGAGGCTTCAACAACGGCCTCATGGCGCAACGGCAGCGCGTTCGACTCCAGCGACTTAGTCATCGAAAGGTTATCCGTTCAAATCGGGTTGGGGTCACGTGACGTGGTACTTAGGTACCCTTTTTGCGGTTTTTTTGGTGTTCTGGGAAGATGAGGGTTGTTGGGAGGTAGGGGAGGTCGTTTTTTGATGGTTGGCGATGGTGTTGTGGTGTCGTTGATGATTCGGATGGCTGGGATGACGTTGGGTGGTGTCTGTCGATGGCCCGGAGGCTTGGGAAGGAGCTCGCGTAAGGCCGGCGGCGACATGGACAGCTAGCTAGCCGTCGGGGGAGACGCTGCGAGTAGCTCTCGTGATGATTTCACAACGGAGGGCATCTATTCGTCGTCGATGCGGTCGTTGTTCGTTACCGTGGTCGTCGGTGGTGGCCTCTGCCTCTCTGGGAAGGCAGCTCCCGCGGGCCGTGACGTGGCAGGTGCCGGCTTTACAACGTACCTAGGTCCCAAACGTCGCCTATCTTGGGGCAGATGGGCTTTCGGAGTGATATGGGCAGTTTGATGGAGCTTCTCGAAGGCTCGTTTGTTTCGGGTGCTTTGAAAACTGGGCTGGACGACTCCTTTGGAGAATGGTCTAAGATGAGAGCATCCGGCCACGGGTGATTTAGACACCACACTACGTGGAAATGATATCAGACTGGTTGGGGAAGACGTTCTCTCGAAATGAGAGGAGAGCATGAGTATCATAGGGTCCCTGGAGATGTTTGAGCCGAGCGTGTTGTTGCTTCGACCACGTTCCGGACCACGTCCTTGGGCTTCTTCATTCCTAGGTTATGTTGATTTCATCTCGAGAGGTTTTCGAGTGATTGGGCTGAGGATAGGGACAAACATCAACACTCAAGAAAAAGCAACAGTGAGCTACTGTCAGCACGTCATGTTTGGAATACCAGCGCAACCTCTACCCAGCCACTTCTTGGTACCGCGCCGCAACAACTTGCTCAGAGCTACATCCACGTCGTCCGTGGCCGCTGTGAGTCTCCGTTCTCAGAAAGCACGCCGATAGCCCTGGATGGGCGTGTATGTTGGAAGACATCTCGCAATCACAGAAGAGTTGCGTACAAGACTCTACAGTAGACCTCTGCAACCATTCTCCAAACAGCACTGCTTCCGAGATCGGCCATCGTAGAAATGCTAGAGACATTCCCATGTGTCGGTGCCCAATCGACCTTACACCCGCCCGATGCCACCTGACGCACTGCGGGTTGTTGCATTGCCCCCCCTCTCGCTCCCGGTTCTGGATATCCAACTCGTCCGGCTGATTCCCGCACGACATGAAGAGACGCAGCTCGACACTCCTCACTAATACCTGGACAGCCACCCGCCTCTCCTCTGCCAGCATCGGCCTCACCGGCATCGGCTCCTTCGAGAACAAGCCGTCCTGCGCGACCGCGTGCTACGGCTCGACTTTCTTCTTACCGCCTCGACTGCTCCGAGGGCCTCGTTCAGGCACTGCAGGCTGTTCGCAACAAAAATACCAGGTGGGGAGCCAGAACGGACCTCTGGTCTTCATTTCTTGTCTGACTTCCCTGTCGTTTGAGCCACCATTTGCTCTGGTCTTCCTTCTTAACTCTCGTCCTTACCCCCTTTTTTGGACATATTCAATAGTTGCAATGTTTATTCATGGTGATTTGGATACTTGATACATCGTTTGACGACTTAATAAGCTCATGATAACCCCAGTGACATGCTCGGGACGAGTCTATGCCCGCTCAAATGACGGACGGCACACGTTCGTTCGTCGGGGGATGCCCAGAAGCGATTCCTTGAAAGGCCAAGATGAGGGATGGCCAGTTGACGAGGAAATCGGTGGTAAGCCGCAACGCCGCCATAATGGGGGCTAGTCTCCCCGAGGCCCGGCGGCTTGAGCGCTCGCCAGCTCCTTCTTCACGAGTTGCTTGAATCTCAGTAGAATCTCATTGTGCTCCTCGCCCGACAGCTCCTCCCCCGCCAGCTGCCTGTCTCTCACCGCCACCTCGCCGTTCACCCTCCAACGATCCTGCGAGCCCTTCCTCGTCTGGCAGCACCTCGGGAGGGCGAATATCTTCTTCCCCGCGTAGTCGGCCGGGTCGATGCGGAAAGGCAGGATCCGGTTCGCGTACGCCCCGTCGTCGACCTCGACGTCGGTGATGTTGATCATCAGCACCTCGGGGTTCTCCTCACCGGCGGGGACGTTGTGGTCGAAGGTGACGCCGTAGTAATCGATGCAGCTGTGGGCGTGTCAGTCTTTTTCGTGCCCGAGGACGAAGGTCTTGGAGGTGTGTGTGTGTGTGTGTGTGTGTGTGTGCCTTACTCCTCTTGTCCCACCCACCCCAGGTACTCCTGCCTCACGACCATATCGCTGCCCTTCACGTCGTGCCCGTATGAATACCTGGAGGTCACCGCCGCGAGCTCTGGGCCGGCAGGCTGCGGGAAGACCTTCAGTCTGAAGGAGACCTTCCACTCGACGCTGGGGAGCAGCCTCTGGACCGATACGAGGGGGCCCTCGATGCAGATCCTGAGTGGTCGATCAGGAGCCGGCGGGTGAAGATGGTGTGCTGGATTTGAGCGGCAAGGGGGGATGTACAGTTCGAGAGGGTCCTCCGCCTGGAGGTGCGACACCATCTTGGACGTGAAGTAAAGAGCCCCCATTCTGCGCGTAGAAAGCGAGGCGTGAAAGGTAGAAGATGCACAGAGTTGAATATGCGGTTGGAACGCCTGCGGAACAGAAAGGGTTAAGTAGCTCTTGGCGGCAACCTGTGCTGTCAACATGAGGCGTCAGCAGATACCAACGAAAGGTGCAGCATGCTGATTTCTGGCTGGTAAATCATGACTGGGTCGCGTTCAGCCCCCTTTGGCAGGTGGCTTCAGTGAGTACAAGATCCTCTTGGAGAGTCGATTTGCACGATGAGGGCGAGGACGGTCGATGGTAATACTTGCACAATGGACCGTTGCCAGCGGGTTGGTGCGAGGATCCTCTTTATATTCAGGCAGGCCTCGAGAGCCTCGGTCTTCTAAAGTCGGGCCTTGGGCCGCAGTTGTTATGGCGAAGCCTGGGTTTGCGTAGTTGATGTTTGTGTCATGCTCAACGGGTTTCTCGAGTCTTCCATGGTCGTGTCTCAACTGCTGGGCTTGGGTGGGCAGAGTTGACAAGTCCTTACTATGGTCTCTTTAGAACTCCGGAATCTCTGTGTCATAACGATAGAATGAAAATCACAAAAGAAGCATCTCTAAGAAGGTCCAGCTCCTAAATGATCGATAGGGCATTCACCGTGACAGCACTTGAGCTCAAGGCCTCAAGACGCCAAACCAAGAACGATTCGCAGTTGATACAACACGACAGAGACGAACAAGCTTACATCATGACACAGAACCAACAAACCAGGCTATGAGACAGCTCATCGATCTGGTTGGAGTCTCGCCGGCAGCGCAGGAGAGCCGCCATCAAGGGGATATAACCAACTTTGCACTCCTGACCTGTCACATACGACCATACCCATTGGAAAACTCGGGATCCCGTCCGCTCTCCCATAGATAAGCCAATGAGGGCCGGATTAGTAGTTGGGTCGGTGACGACCAGCGAATACCTGGTGTTGTATGTTTTTGGTGATTTTCTTTTGTCTTGTGGTGTTGTGGATTCGGTGGTGGAGAGGAGGGGAGACGAAGTTCGCGACCCCTGTTTTGCCACCCACCAGGACATACACTGGCAGGCGATGATGCACATCAGGGATGAGGAAAATGCATGCAAACAGACAGTTCAGGGGCGGTTCCATCACGAGTCCTCTCTATTGTCCAGTGTTTTGTTGTCTTGTTCGTTGCTAGGCTGTATTTTATGGACACCACCGACACAACCACGTGAAATTTTGACTCACAACTCGTTTCTTTGCTTATTCAGAAGACGTATTCAATAGCTAATAACCGGGGATAGATTCCTTCCCCCCTCTCACGAAGGTGTCGTGTCGTTGCCGCCGCCTTTCCCTCCCTCGGTGCAGCCGCTGCAGGTGCTGTACGGAGCGCAGCGGCAGGGCTTCGGGGGCGGACTGCCGGGTCTGCAGGGTGGCATGTTGTATGTATGGGCGTAGTATGAAGATGCTGTTTGCGTATGTATCCAAAGATGTTTTCTGCTATGGGCGTGTCTGTGTTTCTGGTCGTTGTGGTCTGGCTACGTTTACACACCTGCGCGGGGTTGGGTAGCGGGCTCTTTATGTGCAGCGTGACGACGACCTCTCCAAGGTGAATTTGGACCCAACTCAATGGTTCATGTTGTAGTCCCGGTGGAATTCACCTCAGCTTACACGTATTCTCACCTGCTAGACGCTACTGTCACCACATGTGCAGCTAGGGCTTGACCCGGAATTCACCATCAAGATACAAGACACAGCGAGTTTGCCTCCAGGAATCTATTCGGGATATCTCGACGTGACGTTGGCGTAGTCTATGATCATCAAAACCGACGTGAACTCCATTAACCTTCCTTTTATCCCATTTAGTCCTCATCCCAGTTCTATCGAGAGCATTAGTACATTGATCGGCGGGGGTGCGGAGGAAGAGGCCTACGGGGTTGGGGCCAGGAGGCTTCGGGCCGCCGGCCTGGCGAGCCACGATAATCTGATCAACAGACAGGACGGTCCGGGCCGCCTCGGTAGCCAGCTTGATGGCCCAAGACTTGGAAACAAGAAGGTCCAGGATGCCCTCGTCGCGGGCGTCCAGGGTTCCACTGCCGTCGTCGTTCTGCGGGGGTCAGTATTCGAACGCAAACAACCAGGGCGGAGTGCCTCACCTCGATGTCGACACCAGTAGACCAGTCGTCCTTCTTGTGGTGCGCCATGTACAGTCTGCTCAGCACCTCCGTGGCGTCCAGACCGGCGCTCTCGGCGATCGTTCTGGGGACGACCTCGAAGGCCTCGCCGAACTTCCTGATGGCGTATTGCGACAGACCCGGGGTCTTCTCGCCGAGGGCGTTCAGTCTCTCGACGAGCTGAACCTCGGTGGCACCCGCTCCGGGGACGAGGCGGGGGTCTCTGGTGATGGCCTTGACGACGTTGACACCGTCGTCGACGGCGCGCTCAATGTCATCGAGATGGTTCTGGGTGGCTCCTCTCAGGACGAGAGTTGCTGTTCTCGTGACCTCGTTCTCTTGTCTGAACACGGTGACACGGTCTCCGCCGATCTCGAGCGTCTCGACGACGTCGATGGAGCCCATCTCATCGGGCATGGGAGCGCCTAACCGCGCCAGGGGAGTGGCGCCGACGACTCTGCAGATTCTCCGCAGCTCGAACTTGCTGAGAATCTTGATGACAAGAATGCCGAATCTGTTTAGGTAGTGCATGGCGAGGTCGCCGACGGTGGAACCGGCGACGACCACCCTGATGCCGACGTCGTGGAGCTCCTTGATGGCGGCCTCGAGCTGAGACTCCTCGCCCTTGGTGAAGTCCATCATCTCCTTGGCGTTGTGGAGGAGCACGGTGCCCTTGGTCTCGGTCTGCGTGGTGTCGATGGGGCAGGAGAAGACACCGACCTTGGCCTTCTGGGCCTTCTTGACCGATCCGTTAGGCTCCTTGGGGAAGACCATGCCCTTGACCACCCGACTTTGCTCCAAGCTGCCGCCCATGATCTTGACCACTCTGATGTTGTCGACGTTGAAACCGACGGGGTTCTTGGGCAGGACGGCGAGGACGGCCTCGGAGACGAGGTTGGCAAGGAAGTCCTCGTTTCCGTTCTGCTTGCTGGCGATGACGGTGCGGATGGCCTTGCTGAGCTCCTCCTGGGATCGGATGTCCTCAACCTTGTCTACGGAGAGCTCCTCGAGGGTCTCGAGAGCAAACTTTTGTGCGCGCTCGTAGCCGGTAACGATGTCGGACGTCTTGAGACCCATGCGCAGCAGGTCCTCGGCTTTCCGCAGCAGCTCGCCGGCAAGAACGATAACCAGGTTCGTCGCATCGCCCATCTCGGACTCTTGTTGCTGACTGGCCATGACGAGGAGCTTGGCGGCGGGGTGGACGACGTCGAGTTCTCTGAGGATGGTGGCGGCGTCTGAGGTGAGGGTCATCTTCTGGAGGTGGTTGATGACGATCTTGTTGCGGCCGTAGGGTCCCAGAGAGGTCTGGACGGTCGAGGAGATGGCGCGGCAGGCGTCGATGTTTCGCAGGACGGCTCCATCTTCAGAGTCGTAGCTGGCACGAGGGGTCAGTCGGTGATGGGCGGGCAAGGCGGGGGAGCTTCAGATAGGAGGCACTCACTTGTTGTACCCCTGCTTGAACAAGCCCGCGTTAGGGGCGTTAGGGATGTTGAGAGACATGATTGACCGACGACCAGATACGCTTCGGAAATCGGGGCTATGTCAGTCGAGCAGGTGGTAAACGCGGTGTGGGAGCAAGTACCCTTGATATTGACGATGTGGTTGCTGGAGCTCCTTCAGGCTCAAAAAAAAAGTCTGGGTGCGGTGCGGGAGCGTACGCTGCAGCCTTGGTGGGTTGAAGTGCAGGATGACCAATCAAGACGCTGCAGGCACGCTGTTGATCCGATCCGGCGCAAGCCCAGAAGCTGGTAGAGGTGTGTTATTGGGGGTGTTTGGTGGTGTCAGACTATTTGTTCTATGAGTTTTACTTTGGAGGAAGGTGTATGTTTCATAGTCTCAAGGATTGATCATTATATTCGAATTTTTATTAAATACGTACTCTTCTAATTTTAAGGATTTTCTCAACTTCTTTGAAGGCGCTCCCGCAGCACTTGCCGTGCCGCCGGCAGTCATCTTCCACGACGTTCTCTCACTAAAAAGCAGCAGTGGCAGGAGCGAACGGGCCCCGTAGCTCAGCGCGGGTGTTGTTTGGCCACCCCCGGCCGGTTGGTCCACACCCCCTGCAGCGACCTGTTGCGTCCCCTTCCGGGCCCAAGTGCCTGTGAGACAGCAGCCTCGCGCTTCTGGGCTGCTTCCACCCTGCTGGCGCGATTTGCCGGTTGGTCCTGACGACAATCGCCCAGATCTCACCCTTGCGGCTGGCTGGCCACCCAATTCCATCCTCCAACCGTCAGATTCGCGTCTCTGTCAAGCTTCAACTCAATCTTCGTCGCCTGCACAGCAAACAACGCCCTCGGATCACCTAGAAATCTTATATCACTGTAACCGTAATGGCTCCGCAATCCGGTACGTTTGTCTCCCTTGAAAGCAAAGAGCGACCTACCCTCGCAAAGCTCCGCTTGACATCCGCTGTGAACCCCATCCCGCCGCAACGCTTCCCTCCTACCAATCAAGGGGAAAAAAGCCAAAATCCCATCTGCTTTTCTTCACTCGAGGCACGACCTGCTCATCTCGGACCACCCAATTGCTGCTACCTCGCGCGCGTGGAGCTCTATCCCTCTCTCTCTTTCACACCCACACCCACCAACAACACCCACGATGCCTCCCAAGAAGATCATCAGAGCTAATCCTCCCGCGATCGACCTCTCAGCGATCCCGCCTTCCCTCCCGCCCTCGGTCGAAGAGGCCTACCGCAGGAAATGCATCCAGCTCAAGCAGCGCACCGGCGAGGTCGAGGAGGAGAACGACGCGACGCGCGTGCGGCTCGCCCGCATCAGGCGACAGATTGAGAAGCTGCGCATGGAGCGGGCGTTCCTCCTCGAGCAGCTGGCGAAGCGGACGAGCACCAACGTGGAGGATTCAGACGGCAGCCCGAGCCCGCCACCGACTGTAGGCCCTCCGCCAAGCCCACCTCGACGACAAAGCAGACTGCTGACACCATCTCAGCCGCAAGACAAGCCTCTGCGTACGAAGCGCGGCCACCGCAAGCCGTCCGTCCTGGCCGAGATCGACTCCGCCGCGAAGACCAACTCCCCCAACCCCCTCAGCCAGAACGCCGCCACCCTCTCGCCGAGCTCCGAGACCTTCTCCCACACCCAGCCGGCCGACGGGGCCCACCGCGCCGACTCCCAGCCCTCCGCCTCCGCCCGCACCAACGGCGTCGCGAAGCCCCCCAAGCGCCCCGGCAACGCCTTTGAGCTCTACTGCGGCGAGACCCGCCCGTCTCTCGAGGACAAGAAGAAGGACGATGCCGACCTCAACGTCGACGAGGAGCTGGCGCGGAGCTGGAAGGACCTCCCCGACGCCGAGAAGGAGGAGTTCCAGACCCGCTCCGAGGAGCTGATGGCCAAGTACCAGAAGGAGAAGGACGCACTCGCCGCCAAGAGCAAGAGCGCGGAGCCCAAGGACGAGGACCGCGACAAGACGCCGGAACAGGCTCCCGCAGTCTCACAGGACGAAGACGTCGAGATGACCAATTACGACACCGAGGAGCAGCCGGAGGAGACACCAGCCACTGACGATAAGGAGGACAAGGCATGATATCAGCTGCCCGGTCAGTCTGCGCGGGAAAGGCGACTCTAAAAAGGTGCAGGCGTTTCGGGACTTGGCAGGTAGAGGGCTGGGGTTTTTTTTGATCCTTTTTTTTCGGTACTGTACACTACGAGATAACATAATCGCTTTGGTAAATAGCAACTTACCGCAGCCCCCTCAATGTCTCCGTCGTTCTGTGTTCTTCTCGCGCCGTGAAGCTGTCTTCTCTATGCGCTCAAACGAACTCCTGGGTGTCCTGTGTGCCCTCTTGAGAGTCTGAATAGCCCCCTGGTTCCTGGGTGCCTTGTTTGGTTTTTTTTTCTCGTCCCCGCCTGACTGACCGTGGTGAATTAAAAAAAGGCTACAATATAAAAGACGAAAAGAGAACCTTGATCCGACGCCTCCCTGCACGTGACCTTGCTAATCCGATGCATAGAGATCCACCACAATGTTGATGGCCGCGACGACAATCTCCGCCGCAATCAGTACAATTACTGCCAGGTACTGGTTAGTCCAAGTCCGATATGCCGTCCGAAGCTAAGGGGGGCCGACTCACCAATCCACTCCAGTTTCTCGCCGTGTCCGTGGCTGAGCTGGTCCTTGAGCACGGCCAGCAGGTCCGCTATCACGTCGAGGCGCTCCGTCAGGAGGCCGACGCGCTGGTCCATCTCCAGGTAGCTGCGGACGGCCTGGTACACCGGCTCGAGCTGGGGCTCGACCCAGAAGAGCTCGGGCGTGTCGAGGACGGAGCCGTTGAGGTGGATGTTGATGCGGAGGATGAAGAGCTCGCCGATCTGCATGTTGATCTGCTTCCGGCTCAGGTTGATCGTGCCGGTCAGGGCGATCTGCGTCGGTATGTCCTTGCACGTGTCGACCGTCGAGGCTATCAGCTCCTCGAAAAGGGATGTCTATCGAGGGTCAGCCTTCTGGAAAACTCACAGAAGAAGATTTGCCGCGCTTACCTTGACGCTTTGTGCTAATGCGTGAGAGATGGCTAGCTTGGTCATGTAATTCCTCTTGTCTCGTAACGTGATGAAGTCGTTGTATATCCGGGCCTGGTACTCTCTCGTGTAGTAAAAGTTGAAGTGTTCCGTCTCGACATCGTCGGGTGCGAGCTTCTCCGTCTCGAACTTTGCAATCTCCTTAAGAAACCTCTGCTCCTGGGCCAGGGTCATGCCCCATATCACGACCACTCCGTAGTCGAAGAGGAAGACCTCTGGCGTGTGGATCTGGGTGTCAAAGTCGGGATTCGTCTCGACAATAGCCGTCTCGTTACCGCCGTCGTACCCGTCAGCGAAGCCTGAATCGTGCCGGCCTTCCGAGTGCAGGTCTATGAGGTTGTCTCGACTGAAGCCGTTGTCTGAGACATCGCCTGTCGAGTGCCGCCGCTCGTACGCCTGGACGGGGTCGGGCTGTGCGCCCACCCTGCGATCGTGCCTGTTCTCGACGGTCTTGCTGTAGTCGTACGCCGAGTAGATGCACTCGTCGATCAGCTTGGGGTTGGCGCCCCTCGACTTGCCCCGTCCCTTGAGGAACCGCATCAGGTTGTCCATCTGGTACTTGTTCGCCGTGCAGTATGCCGTCACCCTGGGCAGCCTGTCGCGGTCCGCCTTGCCGAGCCGCGCGGCGTCCCTTCGCGCCGTGGGGTCCTTGATGCGGGTGTACTGCGAGTACACGTCCCTGCCGCTCTCCTCGTCGGGGCTGCCGTCCTCGAGCTCCGGGGCCGGCAGCAGCTTGAGCTTCTGCGCGTTCTTGGTGCTTCGCTGGGGGCCGATCTTGGGGGCGAGCTGGGCGGGCAGCGCGCTCGGCACGGCGCCGTGGCTGTTCCTCCGGCGCAGCTTGTTGTTGATGGCGGATATGGCCGAGCTCTGGCCGCCGGGGCTCGTCGCCATGCTGTTGTGGCTCGTCCTCGGCCGCGGGAAGTCGGGCTCTGGCTCTATCGTCTTGCTTACGGGGTTTGGGTTGAATGTAACAGTTCGGGCACTTTTGGGACGGTTTTCTGTCGTCGGAAGGAGTGGCGTGTTCTCGGTGGCCGAGGCCGAACCAGCGGTTGTTGTTGTTGCTGCTTGGTCCATCTTGGGAAGCCCTCTTTACTTTTTCCTCGATATTTTTTTTTCTTCCCGCTCGGGATGCAGATCGCAACTCTGGGGGCTCAATCAAAGTTCTTCAGACTCGGGTGATTGAAATGATCGTGCCCGGCCGCGTTATCGCATGTCGCGACGGTTGTGTTGGCGGTTCTCGGTTCGATGGTGTCCGGGGGTGAGTGAGGTCAGGTCACTGCAGTGCGGAAGCGACAGAGCTGCTGGGTCCAGACGCTGCTGGATTTGCACCTTGATGACGTCCTCAGTTTTCACGAATTGGGTACCCCTTCTCCATCAGACTGGGCCTGGCTCTCGCTGTGGGCTAGGCACTTTTTGCGGGGAGAGCTGCTTTCGGGGCGCTAATTACCCGGCCATTGGCGCTGCACCGCTGGACTCGGCTGAGCCGGAAAAGCACCCCACTGTGGGAACCTCACTGCAGCCGCATTCCCACTCATTTGTGTGCAAGTTTCTTTACACACAGGAAGCATGCCAAATAATTTTGAGATGACAACTGCATGCGCAATTGAGGCGATTGGGATGCAAAACACATGAACTGTCACATGACGGGTGCCTGCAAGGTTGCAGCTATCGCTACCTTAGCTATCGAGCTTTGGTATGTAGCTACAGCAAGCTGCACTAGTGGGCGCAACCTCGAAGGAATATTCGCCTTACCATTCCAGAACCCGGATGGCAGGACAATTCGCGCGACTGGACCTTCCTCATCAACATGCTCAGTCGTGGAAAGAAAACGCTACCAGCCTCCTCTTCCGTTTAATGTTCCGTTTCAATATAAGAACATTGGATCGAAAACGCCGACCATTTGTGAAACGGGCTGCATTCCCGAGTCATCGGGCGCCTCTTCATCACAAAATCACGATTCGCGATCGAAAGAGAGTTAAATCTTGTGCGCGTCATTACAACGGACTACCCTACCAACCAACACCTCCTCGGGATGTGTGCCAGACCTTTACTCCGTTCCGTTAGTGCTCAAGAAGCTTGGACTCAAACTTGAATCCGACATCATGTAGGCGGTCGATATACGGCTGACCCAGGCACGCCGGTGTGAAGACGCCACCAGGCAATTCGACATCGTCCTCAAGCAGCGTCAAGGCCGCTTGACCCAACAGCAGTCCCGTCACTATATGTTGGTCAGAAAGTCGCCGTCGTTGGTCAGGTAGTAAGGAGTAACTCACGATAGTACATGCTGCCAGTGTACCTCGCACTGCAGTACGCTTGAGGGTACCCAGTCTTGGACTTTCTGTCAGGGACAGCAATGCCGCGGTACTCAATCTCGTCCTTCTTGGCCAGCTCCTTGTCAGGACCGTCGCCAGGCTGGTAGACGAAGCGTCGCGCGAGTCTCCTGAACGGCGCAACGGTCGCCAGGAGCAGGCCGAAGAAAGCGAGCGCCCAGTGGATAACTATGCCGTGCACATAGCCCTTTGCCCTCATGTACTCGTGGAACGAAAAGTTGGGTCCATAGAACTGCTTCTCCCGCGAGGGCAGCGACGCCATGAGACCCCACGACCTCTGGATGATGGGCGTGTCCGTCATCCCAGCGATGGACGTGGTCATCAATCCCAAGTTCGGAACGTTGCGCAGTCCAACCAATTTGGTAAGGAAGGGCGTCTGCGACTGAACCTTGTTGCGGTTCGGCACAGGGGAGAGAGCATATGGCTTGTGCTGCGCTCTCACCTCCTGGATGGAGAATGACTCGAACAGCCCGAGGGCCGTCGCCAGGGTACCGCCAGATGGAGCAGCACTATCGAAAGGTTCGGCGTTAGAGCGGCGTTCTGTCATTGTTTCATCGACGACGAAAAATGGAGGAACTTACTCCAATTGATGGATCGAGACCGTGACGGCCGCCGTCTTGGTCTGGAGTTTCTCGCGAACATGCTTCGCCAGAAGCCAGGTGACGAGGTCGGGCGGCGCCGACTCGATGCCGATTTGGGGAAACATCATGGCCCCGGTTTCTTGAGCAGTGCCCTCGTACTTGTTGATCATGGTGCCCGTCCAGGGCGTCTCGCCGGTAACGTCGAGGTAATGCGTCCCATTCTCGGCGCAGGCCCTGAACGCAAGCTCGCCATACTGGGCATACGGCCCAACGGTGGTGATGAGAATGAACGTTTTCTTCACAAGTCTCTCGATGTCCTCTTCGTTGAGGTTGCAGATTTCAATTTCTGTGAGGGGCCGTTAGCGGTCTCAACATGACGCGCTTAACATGCACGACTGACAGCGCCAAGGCTGTACGAGGGATCCTCAGCAGCCTCCGACGTGGCTGTTCGCTGTGCCCCTCCTGTCGCTCGAGTGTTCGTCTTCTCCATTTCCAATGATGCGCTTCAAAAGAACGGAATTACGAGAAGAACATCGCAGCCGCTTGGCTGGAGAACCCCAGGGGAAATCAGACACTCGTCTGATGTAGACGAGACGTCAAATTTCGTGAACGTACCAGGCTGCACTCTGTCGGGATTCAGTTTTTTGCAGCAAGTAACAACGTCTCGCAGTTTGGACTCCGAACGGCCTGCAACCGCCCACTTCAAATTGGATGGCAGATGGGTTGTGATGTGCTCTGTCACGAATCCTCCGGTGTATCCTAGAGGAACGTCAGCACTCGGGACTTCATCCATTTCTACAAATCGTTCGTCGCAGCATAAACACATCATGAACTCGCACGTACCCGTAGCACCAAAGACGACGATGTCGTACTGGCGACCGTGCTGCTTGATGGGCATTCTGCTGACTGTGACGTATTCACCCTCTGAGGATACGATCGAACGAGGAATATGAAATTGGGAAAAGATGCAGAAAGAAGAACGAAGAGAGGCAGCCGTAGCAGGTAGACAAGGTGCAGAGTCTCAGACATCTTGAAAAGTCATGCGAGGCAGGCGGCCATATTTACATATCCCAGCACGCCGCTAAAAGTGGCACCCTCCTCTCCCTTCCTTTCTGGCCCCCTTTCAAAAGCACGATGATCCCTCACGGTGAACGTTTCGCGGTCCATTTGGTGACACATTCCGCATGGCGGCCGTCGTGAGCGCAAACTCTGTGTTGTAGCAAACGGCGATATCGACTCGTAAGGGAATCTGGCCCGCGCTGTCTCGGCACCCTAGCGCAGTAGTGACGACCGCCCGGACGCTGTGCTTTCCAGATGCAGCTTAGAAGGGCCGAGCGGGCAGTTGTGACGCCGATCTCCGGCCTGATTGAAAGCTCCGTTTTGGAGAAGAAACCGGTGCGACCTCACAGACCAGCCGGGGCCAAACGGACGACTGAAGAGTCAGTTGAAAGGTCACGTGGATGGTTTTCGCTAAAAAATTTCAGAATGACGGCAGTTGAGGGCCGGCCCAGATCGACCGAAGTTTTGCCAGAAATGCGGCAGAAGATGGCCCGTGCTCTTTCCCGACGCACACACACTCACCACACACCTAGGGCTGGCGGTCCAAAAAACTAGACAACTTCTCAAAAATATTCGAGTGCCAGCGGAGGATCCAACATCACCACCGTCGCACTTCAAGTCAACGAACCCGTTCCCCCCAACACATCGACAAAATGGCCAAGCGCACGAAGGTTCGTACTGCTCTGCACCTAATATTCTAGGAGAACTGGCTTCATCGACGTCCCGTCACGCACCGAACTTCCGCACACCCGCCTCGACGGCGCTCCGCGATTTTCTCCATTGGTGACAGTGGCAGATGAGGCGTGAACTCGCACCGAGGGGCTCAGGTCGGGACTGAACATGGCAATCCCCAAACTTCCACGAGACGAGATGAGGACGAGAGAGACCGATCGAAACCAACCGGCCGCCCACGACTGACACTCAACACCCAACTGGATATGGCATGAGCCCTCGACACCTAGTCCCCCAAACCACATGGATGCTGGCAACTCTTGAGATTTCTCAACAATTCGTCTACAACAACCGACATACCAGTTTTCGACGACACTCAGCGCCCGTAAAGCCCTCTTACAACAACGTCGCATCATCGATCTCTCTTGTCTCTCATAACTCTGCGTGGAAGTGGGTTGGCATGTCGGGCTACAGCGGACTGACGGATCGTCGACGAAGCCATCTTCTCCTGAACTCGACTTGACGGTACCGCAGATGGCTAACAACCCTACAGAAGGTCGGAGTTACCGGCAAGTACGGTACCCGTTACGGTGCTTCCCTGCGTAAGCAGGTGAAGAAGATGGAAATCTCCCAGCACGCCAAATACACTTGCACGTTCTGCGGCAAGCCGACCGTCAAGCGCCACTCCACCGGTATCTGGAACTGCCACGCCTGCAAGAAGACCGTTGCCGGCGGTGCCTACACTGTTGCGTATGTTAAACCTCTCGCCGGCCCACGCCGCCAGAACTTGACGATGATGGAAACATGAGGCTAACAAACCATGAAGCACCCCCGCCGCTGCTGCCATGCGCTCCACTCTCCGTCGCTTGAGGGAGATCGCTGAGGTTTAAAGGATGAAATGACGGATGGTGGACGGCTTCTACTTTGCATTTTCGGGCGGTGTATGGGAAAACGGATATTCTGCCTACATCCTGACGACTACCAACATGGAACGGGTCTTCAGTCAGCTGCCAGATGGGACCTCTTGGTCAGCAATGAAAAGAAATTGACGTACAACGACGTCCCCTCCCGATCGCTTCGTTCCTGACATGCGTCCTTTTGTTTGCCCAGGAGAGCAACCAGTTCTGTGAAGTAACCACGAAGTTTGGCCGGGGTCACAGGGGGAGAAGTGGGGTGTGGTTGGCGAGGACAGTCATGAAGGCAGGTTTTCTGGCCACCAGCCGTGTAGGATAAGTCGTCCCACCGAAGACGGTAAATCCGCACTACTCGTCAAAGGAGGCAACCACGAGGTCATATACGCACGCTATAGCGAGGCTTCCACAAGGTTCGCGTCGGGCCAAGACATGTCATGGGGGATCCCGCTGGGTGCCTGCATTGGAGTGCATCGAGGCGAACCTGACCAGCGATAGGCTGCCATCGACTCTGCCTACCAACTGTTCGAATAGGTTTGATTTGGTGAAGTCATGGAATTAGTCGGCAAGTGCGCAGGAGTGAGGCCGGCGGCGCCGCGGTGATCTGGAGCTTGAGTCATCCAGGCTCCTCTGGGCGCAGCGGGGAGGGTCAGGCGGCCAATAGGACGACCGGCAGTCCACGATGCACAACGTGAATGGGAAAAAAAAGAGATGGCTGGTTTGGGCCATGTAAGTCGCAATGTTCCGCTTGTCGCCTCGTCACTGCTTAGTAGGTGGATACGGATAGTGTGAAGTGCCTAGGCATTATTGTGAGGGAAGGCTGTTTATCAAGGTTGAGAGACGGACCCCCGATATTACCACTCAAGATGCCTAGGTATCTTGAGATACGCAGAGTCAGCAAATTTGGGGGTCGTTCCCCTGCGGAATGAAGACCGTAAACGACCAGAACCCGCATGGGTATCAAACCGCTGCATCCGCTTGCAATCTGCCGCTCCTTTCGATTCGAAGCCAGGGCAGATTAATAAGAACGAAGCAAGGGAAAGAGATCGTTTGTGGTGTATTACCGGGACCGGCCCCGGCGAACAGCATCAGGTCAACTATCAAGTCGCAACTCGCCCGGGCACACCAAGAAAGGGACGGACTCTGGGCTTGGGTCGCAACCTGACGCAGGCCACAGAACCACCGCCAGCCAATCTCGTCGGCCTCCGAGACGACACCCGGAGGGGGGCGTGAAGGTCTCACGTGTACCTTGCGTGCGGCGGCAGCGGCTGTGGAAGCATTTTCCCTTTCTGCCTGCCTGACCCTTACACTGCTAGGTTGGTATTAATACGCGGTGCTCTTTCTTGCGTACCTGCCTGCCTGCCCCCCAACATTTACCCCCAATTCCCGTGATGAAAGTACTCCGTATATCCCATTTTTGGACTCGGAGAAAGGCACCCTTCTGACCTGGCTTGACCCGACCCATTCCTGCGCCAAATATCCTCACCCTGCGCACCCGGCTTTTCCCCCTTCTAACAACTCGTGCCGCCCCGTATAGGACGTCTCCTCCGTCGTTCCACTGCACCCCGTTCTCATCCCTCAAACTCACCTTCAGTCCCCCTCCACCCTAATAGTAGCATTGCCCGGGCTTCCGTTGCCGAGTTTGCGTCCCAACCCGGGATGCCGGCTCCCACCTCCCATCTCTAATCACCCTACTTCTTATTTATTACCTTCGCACCCGCGGCAAAGCACCGCCTTCGTTGTGGGTTACTATACTATTTGCTAGGTGAGCTGACAGAGTGTCTGACGTAAACGCCTCGCTCGCACAACCCCCGATCTCACTCTCAGTCCGCCTCGACGCCAGACGTCGACGTCGCCGCAGACGCAGACGCAGACGCACACCCGATCAGCCGAACACACATACCTCAAGCTCGCAACCTATTGACGCTCAGCTGGTCTCAAGGTACCCGGCCGACTGACGTCGCACGAGCCACAACCCTCGTCGAAGTTGTTTGACTCGCCCACCTACCACCAACCACCAATTACAAGTCCAAAGACGAGACCGCTTGTCTCTGGTCCCTCCCCCCTTCCTCCCACCATCACCACCACCACCACGACAACCCTCCGTCCCCGGTCACAGTTCGTCAAGTCATCTTGGAGGGTGGCCCAGAAACCAGACAGGAGTAGAAAAGGGCTAGATGCGTGAGGAGAACTGTCGGCAAACGCAACGCGACGCAACGCAACACACACACACGCAAGCTCCCCCGGCCCCTTCGTCTGTGTTTCTCCCCGGCGCCAAGGCAGGTACGTATCAACTCTCTTCTTATTTCCCACCATCCGTACCTTGCCCCCCAATATGATGAGAGTTCGTTACCGAGGAGCCGAGAGTGGCAGTACTAGCAGCAGCAGCAGCGGCGGCGGCGGTGGCAGCCCTGCTCACTCACACATACACACATGACTTGCGTTGCCGTGTACCTTGGTCTTGGTGATGTGAGGTGAGGTGAAGGAAAGCGGTGCTGCTAACGCTGCATCAAATCCTTGGGGTTTGTGCTTTGCAGCGGCCCTAGTGGGCTAGTCTGATCCGTCCTGTCCCAGAGTCTCTGCGTCCACAATGCTCTGGGCTCCTCGCCAATTGCTGGCCGCCGGTGTAGTTACCGGCGGTGCGTCTGGTGCCGCTGGATTAGGTTGCTGGCTGGTGGTGACCCCTACACCCTATGCGGCCCAGCACCTAGGTAGGTAGGTACCTATATACATGCCTTAGGTACCTAGGTACCTACCTACCTCTATGCCAGCCCACTGGACCACGGTCGGTGGTGGTGGGCGTGCCGCGGTCTGCGGTCTGCGGTCTGCGCTGCGGTCTGCGCTGCGGTCTGCGCGTGCTGTGGTCAGAGGTGGGTCTGCGAGATGTGGCGTTGCCGCTGCAGGAGCCTTAGCCAGCCTATTATTGGTCCCTCTCCAGTCCCATTTGTGGGTCTGCGCTAAGCTCGCAAAAACCCGCTTGGGGGCGCTGGTCACTCCAAACTTTCCTTCCTACAATTCCAGACGTGGACCCCCTCTGAGCAGCGCAGCAACAAGCCCAACAAGCAGGCAACCCGCAGTCAGGTACGGCAGTGGCATCAGCAGCACCAAAACACCACCAAGCACCCAGCAAGCAACCCAGCCCAGCAGAGCGAGCGCGCGCAAGCACCCCTCTCAAAACTCCCTCTTCCTCCCTCCCTCACCTCACGCAACAAAGGCAAGAAAAATAGCTTGGAAGTGTGGATTTTCTCAGTCTGCACCCACTGGCCATTTTTCCTTTGAAATTTCAATTTTTCTCGTTTTTTTGCTCTTGTGTCTCTTCCAGCAGCAAAACACACTCTGACCTGCTGACAGTGTTACTCCCACCAGCCGACACATTGGTAGCTCCTGCCTATTTGCCTTGGTATCTCGCCTACCAACTCACCTTCCACCTTTTCCCCCCCACCCACTCTCAGCAACCCTTTTGGTGCAGTGGCGGACACTGGAGTGACCCGATAGCACTCGCCATTAGAACACTGGTGGCCTCAGCACTGCAGCCCATATAACCTCGAATCCTTTACCCACGGCGAACAACAAAGCAACAGCATAAACAGATTGTTCGAAAAGGACCAGAATTCCAGTGTGAATTTCTGTGCATCCTGAAAGCCATATATTGGCATTTTTCATCGACAAGTTTTATGAATTCATCAACTCTGAAGCGCTACTACCACTGTTGCCACAATGACTGAGCCGGATCAGTGCATCATATGCCTGGAGTCGCTGCAGCCGCCCCTCTCGCCACTGTCACTGTCACAGCCAGACAGTGCAGCAGCACCTACAACACCTACAGCTACAACGGCAACTGCGACAGCAACTACGAAACCTGTCTTTCAACGCATCGATTCCGACATTGAGATCCTCCAGCCAGAGGAGAACAATCTTATTGCTACTCTTGTCGGCTGCAATCACATTGTTCATGATCGCTGCATCAGAAGCTGGGCAAAGAACTCCAACACTTGCCCCATCTGCCGTACGCCTTTCAATGAGGTCAGCCTATCATCTGAGCTTAACGGTACGTATCAACCCAAAACACCATGCCACCCACGATGATGCCAACAGCAGTAACTAACGTTTTTGTAATTCACAGGCCCCGCCGTCGACTCGTATGCTGTTCAAGATAAAAAGCAGGAGCAAGAATTTGATATTCACACATGGCTCACGGAGAACCCGGACGTAGATGCAGAGCCACCTCGAGTCTGTCCAGTGTGCGAGTCTGGGGACCAGGAAGATGTCCTGCTCCTCTGCGATGGCTGCGATGCGGCCTACCATACCCACTGTATTGGCTTGGCCGGTGTTCCCCAGACCGAGTTCTGGTATTGTTTTGAGTGCCCAAGCAGCCCAGGCAGAGGTAACATATCCCGGCCAAACTCTCGAGGTCGGCGGACCGTCTCGCAAGCTACAAACTCCTCCAACAGACCCAACCCCCCAGCTCGCCGAAGCTATTTGCGCACCCAACTCCAAGCTCGCAACGCCAGACGCGAGGCTAGATCTCTCGAGTGGCAAGGCGCGTGGGATCAAATCGCCAGTCGCATCTACGACGCTACCGAAATTGACCTCGACAACCACGAGGAGGACGACGCATTTCAGAGCTTCCGCCGTGCCCAAGCGCAAAGAGAGCAGATGCGAGACAGGCAGACGCATCGCGACTGGGAGCAGCGTATGGACATCGCCAGCAGGATGGGCGCGAGAGACATATTCTCCCAGGGCATGGGCCGTCGCTTGGGCAACATGTCCCCCGAGCAAAATTCGCCCACTCCCCCTCCTGCCACGCCAGAGATGAGAGAGGAGCAGCGGGCCTGGGAGATCTTAGCCCAAGCTCGACAGACCGAGACGACGACCGGAGGTCGCGAGGCCCAGACGACACCCAACCCCCGAAAGCGCAAGTCGAACTCCGTCACGGCTTCCCCTCAAGAGCCTGCCCAAGAACCCGAGCGCAAGCTGAAGCGACCTCGCACCCGCCGGCTGCCTTTGCACGGAGAAGCGTCCGGCTCTGGCTCTGGCCCTGGCTCTGCTTCGACCTCTGCTTCTGCTTCCGCAGCCGCGCCTTCCTCCACTTCGGTATCTGCAGCTACGACTGCTTCTGTGTCGGCGTCTTCGCCTGCGCCGATGAATATCCAGACCTCGGGATCCCACACTAACGCCGCGGCACGCCGCCCTGAGTCTCCCAATGTGGCAGGAACGGGTCCATCTTTTCTGTCTTCACTGCTCAAGGAGGTCGAGATGAGCACCCCTTCGGATGACGAGACGGTGCGCAACTATTTCGGCACCCGATCTGGCGTTGACCCCTCGTCGCCTGTCACCTCCCCCTCATCTTCTTCGAGAAACTCCCCGCGGGCGTTGTCCCTCACACCGCCTCCCCATACCCGACCTACTTCGCCTACCTCCCTTAGCTCTTACATTGAGCCGAGATTTCCCAAGGCCAACTACTCGCCGACTCGAGCTTCGGGCGATAGCAGCGACTCCGACAGTCGTTCGAACGGCGCCGAGATTCGCCAGCCCCGGCCCCAGCGGCCCATGCGCCACCGAGCCAACCTTCCCCGGTCGCAAGACTCTTCGCCCACCCGCCCAGCCATCTCCTTGGAAACCAAGGAAAAGATCTGCAGCATCGTTCGCGCCGCACTGCGCCCGCACTATCAGGCGAAAGAACTCACATCCGACCAGTTCATAACCATCAACCGCGACATTTCGCGAAAGCTTTACGAGGGCCTCCGAGACCCCGTCGCCCTTGACGAAGATGGCCGGAAGACTTGGCAGAAGATCGCCGCTAAAGAGGTGGCCCGTGCAATGGAGGAGCTGAGGGCTTGACCGAAGTTACGACGGAAAAGGGCATCAGGCGTTCATGGTGTTTGGCAGCGAACCACGCGGTTTGATACCCAACACTTCATCTGAAAGTGGCTTTGAATTTTCGGCGTGGCCCCAAATGTTTTGTTTTTCTTCATTCTTTCCTCTCTTCCTTCGGTTAGGGAGGGTATGTAGATCCGAATTGTGTACGGATATCTGAAGGGGTCTTCGCAAGTATCGAAGCCTCATTGCTCATGGTGGAATTGCTCGTGATCGAAGGGGTTCGAGCGAAGCTCAGGAAGCATCCTGTACTGTAGACAGACGATGAGACGATGAACATGGACATGATGAATAGCTTCTCATAAACGCGCTGACGACTTCGTGACTCGGTATCATGGCTGACCACATCTGCCTAGGTGGGCACAGCATTAGCACGGTGAGGGGCGCGTAACGCGAAGCAAAAATCACACAGAAACCGCCGGCCAATTTTCAGATTTTACTCTGTAGCGCGACAGTCCCCCAGTGGGGGAACCAGTTTGACAGGTCCAGCAACGCCCAGAGAGCCAGCAAAGTGACAAGGCGACGTGGAGAGCTGATGAAATGTCTGCAGTATCTATCTAACAGTGAATCCCAGTAAAAAAGATGCAGGCGCTGCTAGCGAAAAAGACTGCTGTTTGCTCTGGGCACTCGAAAAATGATCAGGACGTTCTGGAGGTGGAACGGGTCTTGACGATAAGGAAATGGTGCCGTAGTGAGAAAGGGAAAAGAGAAAAATGAGAAGGCGCGGACGCTCAGTGAGATAAAAAGGTTTCTGCGCCTGGGGTCCACTGTTACATAAGCGGGACCTGATGCCTCAGCCAGATGTGGTCCGGGCGCTTGACGACCGGAGGGACGACGACTATGATCCACCTGGAGCTCATGTGTCCTTAGGTAAGCGGCAGGTCCCCCGGTACGTACCGTGGCCGAAGCAAAAAGTTCAATCCATCTGGAGATTTCGACGCAAGGTGTTGATGAGGAGACCCAGCACACCCCGGATATTCACAATGGCGGCCTCCAGCAGAGGCGCGTTCGCCGCCGTAGGGCTTCTTCGCAGTGCGTATTCCGTTTTCTCGCCCCGAGCACGGGATCAATTGACTGACACCCCATCAACAGCAACCCCCAGAATCTGCCGACAATGCGCTCGGGTCCAGATCAGAGCTCCCTCGCGGGCCTACTCTGGCGCCGCAGCCGCCGCCTCGACGACCCCCCCCCCTCCTCCTCCCCCGACCACACCCAGCATCCCCGCCGAGCCGACGCAAGCGAAGCAGCAGCCCTCCTCGGGCCCGGGCTACCGCATCAAGTCGGGCGCCATCGTGACGCGGGCGCCGCTCCTGACGCGGGCCCTGACGGACTTTGAGCAGGCCTACTTCTTCTACCAGAAGCGGCTCAACGAGCGCCTGGCGCTGCCCTTCATCACGTCGGTGTACTTCAAGCCCGACACGCCGGGGCAGATCGACTGGGAGATGAAGGTCAAGGACCGCCAGGGCTGCCCGGGCAAGGAGGTGGGCGTGTACAACGGCAAGGCGTCGCGGGCGTGGGACGACGAGCTGACGGTCGGCGACCCGCTCAGCAGGCACGACACGGTCGTCGACCTGCTGCTCAAGGACGCCGTCATGCGCGTCAGCGACGACGCCGAGGTCATCCCGGAGGAGGACCGCGTGCCGCCCGAGGCGCCGCAGCCCCGCGTCTCCGAGGCCGACAGGAAGGGCGACCGGACGAGGCTGGACCGCGCCATGGACCGGACGCTGTACCTCGTCGTCAAGGCCAAGAGCGGCAGGTGGGAGTTCCCCGCGGCCGGCCTCAGCACGGAGGAGAATCTCCACGAGGTGAGTTTCGATGCGTGACTAGGTCCCTCATTAGGGAGGCCAAGTCTTGCCTTTTTACCCTTTTCCCACGACTTGAGAGGACAACGCTGACAAAGGAGACACAGGCCGCCCAGCGCATCCTCAACCAGTCGGCCGGCGTCAACATGAACACCTGGATGGTCGGCCGGGCGCCGATCGCGCACCACGTCGTCAAGCCCGTGCTCAAGAAGGACGGCACCGTCGACCGCAAGGGCGAGAAGACCTTCTTCCTCAAGTGGCGCATCATGGCCGGCCAGGCCGACCTGGCGGGCAACCCGCACGGCTACACCGAGTTCCAGTGGCTCACCCGCGAGGAGCTCAAGCAGGTCCTGTCGCCCGACTACTTCTCCAGCGTACGAAACATGATGGCCGACAGGTAAGAGCGGGCTAGGCTAGTTGCTATGGCTTGTTCTTCTTGTCTTTTTGTTTCTTCGGTTTACGTGGCTTTTTTCTTCCGCGAGGGAAGGGGAGGGAGGAGTGAAGAGAGAAAGGCGAAAAAAGGTGTAACGCTGTTGTATCATAGATAAACTGTACAATCAAATCTTCACTGGATGATGTCGACCGAGAAGGGTCCGGCGGTATTGGTCTTAGCTTGCTTCATCTTTTGTTCTACGACTACACATTCGGGGCTACCCTGTTCTTGTAGTATCATTTCCCCATCTCACCCCACGTGTAGTTGGCTGATTCAGCTCTGATTTCCTCGATCGTTGTCTGAATCACCTGCTGCTCACGGCGTGGAAGATCTCCCATCGACGTTGACGTTGGTGTAGGGGCCGATGCGGATGGTGTTTTGAAGAGCCTCAAACACCGGATGATGCCGGTCAAGTCTGCCCACGACGTCTTCCTCGCCCACGTCCGAGTCAGCGTCCTTGTCAAGCCAGGGGTCCGAGTCCGACTCCGAATCCGAGTCGAAGCATGCCGGATCGAGCTTGATGTCAGTCAGCCAGCCCTTGCTGTACAGCTTCCTCATCCGCTTGCGCCAGCTCTTGGGGTCGCGGGCGCCGTCGTTGAGGCTCTCCCTGGCGGCGAGCTTGTGGCCCAGACGAAGTAGGACGGTGGCGGTCATGAAGCCTGTCATCTATGTCAGCTCACGACGGTATGAGTCAATTTGAGAGCGGTAGTGTACTCACTATCGTAGCCGGCCTCGTGGACGCTCGCGCTTCTGCCGAATCCATACGCCGTGTCCCAAGAAATGTGCGGTCGTGCGTTACGGCCGTCGAGCCGCTCGAAGATGTCGGCCAGAGGGTCCTCTCCTTCGATCGGTTCAGCGTGGATCGCCATGACCTTCGTATCCAGGATAGAGGGAAACAGCTCGTGGACCTTGGCGAAGAACTCCTCCGAGGTGTCGGGCAAGTCGTCGATAAAGGTCTGGTACAGGAATAGAAGATCCCAGAAAATATTATGGCCGACGATGACACGATGGGAATGCGCGAGATGATGCTCAACTGTTTTGAAGGCACTCCAAATCTGGTCCCCGATCGATTCGGTAGACTCATTGTCGTAGCTCCGGCGTCCTTCACCCTCGTCGTCGTCGTCGTCGTCGTCACCTCTCGATCCTGTCCAAGAACTGCTGGGGCTTGCTTGCGTTGACTTTCCTGTCGTCGCCCACTCACTAGTGGAAGCCGGAGGGCAAGCTGTACAGGCTTGTCCAAACTTCGCCTCCACTTCTTGGCAAAACTGTTGTGCTGTCATACTGGAATCCGGGGAAGACAGTGCATCGATGAAAAGGGCCGGGTCGATGCAGGGTCCCAATTTGGATGCTCCTGCGAGAGCTTCAATGATGATGCGAAGACCTAGCATCGGCAGTCAGCGTCCATGATCATAGTGATGCGACGGCGAAGCACTTGCCTGTCTGCTTTCGCACCAAGTGCTTAAATCGGTTCGTAAACTTGCTGCTTCGCTGGTGAAGTATTAGTTTATTCCCAATCAGAGCCTGGTGGACACGGGTCGTTGAACTTACCTCCTTTTCTTCGTCACTGTCCTCTGCGTAAATTCGGACAGTCGCGCCGTGGTCCCAAACGCGGCATTTCATGCTCGGGACGCCGCGCTGGGCCATGAAGCGCACGATGTCGACGCAAACTCTGTTTCGCTTCTTGCTGTCCGACAGAGGGATGTGAATCTTGATCTCGGAAGGTCTCTGGGGGGCTCCCGTCAGAAAGTGATGACCGAGATGTGACTCGTACTTACGTCCTCAAGGCGCATACAAAGCCAGGTGGCAATCTCCCAGGAGACATAGGCAATGAAGACGCTGAAGTCTTCATCTTCCTCGTAGTTTCTGAAATTTATCACCTTTCCGTTTCGGTTATGACAACGATCCATTGCTTCGCGCTCCTCCTTCCGACTAAGGTACGGCACCGGGTCGTCAAAGATCTTCTCCAGCCGCAGGCCCTCCCTCTTCATGAACTTGAGGGTCTCTAGAGAAGCTGTGAGCTTCCTGTCGACCCGCTTGGCAAACGCGCTGTCTTCTTTGGTCTCCTCGAGAAGCAGAGGGCTGACGTAGAAGCTGTACGATTCCGTCTTGTACGATCCGTCTGGGAGAAGTATGTCAACAACGTTCGCAGGGGTCGGTCGCGAGTGCTCACCTTCATCGGCCTTGATACAGGTGAAGCCGAACTCGAAGACATTGAACGTCGAAGCGATTCTCTTGCCGTTCCTGTACATGTCCTCGCGATTCGGTCGGCCGTTGTTCTCGAGGTCCGAGACGCTGTCTGAGATTCCAGTCATCTCCGCGTCCACGGCCACGAACTCCGACTCCGCGATCGAAATCAGAATTTTGGGCAGCTGATGCCAGAAGTTTTTCATCGAGATCTCCATGGCGAGGACGGTCAGCTGATTTTTGATCCTCGAGGTCGTGGAGAATGAAAGTGACGTGTTGGTAGGGTCAATGTTTGGGAAATAAAGGAAAGGTAGAGAGGGGAGGTAAAAGTCGCTCCTACTCACCCGGCATGTGAATTAGGTCGAAAGGAGAAGCATGCTTTCTCTTAGAGAATACCTGTGCTTGCGTTTTGTGTTCAGCACACATGTTATTTGTTGTCCCTCTTGTGTGTAGACGTCCTCGGGGGTAAATAAGGCCACCGCATAGCATCATTGATGCTTAATATTTCCGTTGCCGGGCTCTGTTGTTGTTGGTGGGCTCTATCGTCGTCGCTGGACTCTGTTGCCGTTGCCATCTGTTGGGGGAAACCCAGCATCGTTCACAAAGCTCCTCCAATTGTTTCGAGACGACTGCGTCCAACGCGGCAGATTGGACGACCGGGACGTCGAGCGCGTCCAGACTCGACCCCAATGTGTCCGTACTTGAATTTGGCGATTCGCCGATATGACTGAAGGTGCAAGGGGGCTAGTTTGTCGAAGTTATTCTTCCCTCGTCCGCTGTTCCTGCCAGGAATATTCGAATGCCCTCGTCCGCCGAGGGCGAGTGGACCTGCGACCCGGTCCTTCCTTCGGCCATCTGCACCAGTATCCACATTCAGGTACCTAGGCTTGGTTATGATCGTTGCGTCGGCTGTGGCTGGCTAACCGGTCAGGGGCGCTTTTGCGACACGTCGGCCTCGGTGCCGACGTTTTCAGCTGGGATGGGGTTGACAGTCGCCCTGGGTCCTGGCGAGCTCGTCGTGGACAACATCACATAGTTGAGCAGGGCAGGAAATGTTTTCTTCTTCTCCGAGAATATTGGCAGTCTGTGTGTTCCCATGACTATCACTCTCTTAATTCTACGTACAGAGATTCTATTAACCGCATCAACCCAAAATGTGAAGAAGATCCAATTAGCCAGCGAAGAGAAACCCAAATGTCGACTCAATTAAGAGTTCAACTATTAGTTCAAGACTTTATAGCTCATTACATCTCTACACTTCAAACGCCCCAATAGTCGGAGTGCCTTGGCCGAGAACAACCAACGCATGCAGCTCAGACCAAAGCCGAAGCCTAGTTTGTAGTGTACCTATCTTGACACCTGCCTAGGTAGACTTGGAAAGTGTCACAAGGCTGCCTGACTGTCACACTAGGTCGTCTTTAAGTTTCGGGTTTGGGGCGACTGCGTTACCTTTGTGATGCCTCGCCCCAAAGCCCCACCCGCTCCTTCCCCCAGTGATGCCTCACTCGATCCAACCACCCCTTATATATCAAATCTCTGCTTTGATTTACAACAATCCGTGACGCAGTGGGACAACTAGGCGCCAATTTGGCGAGTTGTCTCCAAACGTCCCATCGCACGGGTGCGTAGGTTCGAGTCCTGCCGCTGTTAGCAAAAACCTAGCATCGTTACACCTGAGGCTGGTAAGAGTCTCCTGGGTTTTTCATAGATCCCTCTGTCCCTTGGGACATGGATTGAACTTTTTGATTTTTTTTTGGTTTACTTCTAGATCCTATGGCCACGTTTTAATTGTTTAGTTACGTGAGTTAGTAAAACTTTGGTAGGCTAAGGTATTGTGTCGTAGTAAGACTGCATTAGATGAGTTGGCAAAAGCCCTGACAGCCAGTAAATACGGTCCTAGTATTGAAGTTCTCCTAGTTACTAGAGACAAATTCAAGTTACTGTGTGGAATTCATATTCTTGCCTCACTTGAAATCATCTCGAAACGAAGAGCATGCTGCTACACGTCACCCAGTTTGATGTTGCTGCCCTCCTTCTCCAATTTAGAAGTTGACACGAGGCTTTCATGACACTTAGAGAAGGCCGTTCATTCAATGCCTTTCAGCTTGTATTGACTGCAGCTCGGGTTTCTGTAAGACTCTGGTTGCAGCCACACACGGCGGCTCAACTCCATGCGTAAAGTGATGGAATGGCCGGCCGTCTTTCTCACGTGCCCCAAACCATGACTTGAAAACCCTGTCACTTTGTTCGGTAATACCCCTTTATGCCGAAATTGGTCTGGAAAGGAGTGCCAACGACGTTGAAGAGGGCCCGGCAAGCAGGCTCCCGCATGCCTCGGGGACGCCTCGGGATAATCTGGGGTAGACAGGGGCACGCGAACTCTAAGCACTATAACGAACGCGGTTGTGGACTCGCGATGGGGGCCAATTAAAAAAGGGATAACAAACACTAATAGCTGCTCTCTTAAGAGTTCCCGTTTTCGGAGGGGAACCCCGACCGGAAGGGCGAGATCACGAAGACTTGGAAATGACATTCGGCGGCAGCATGAGACGTTCATCTGTAAATGGTTGGTGATCTCCGCTTGGTGAGATGAAGCTCGGCCGGTTGTCGAGGGCAACCCCTGCTTGCTCCGTCCAGCGTCTTCGCTCTTCCCCGATCAGGAAGTTCCACCCAATGGGAAGGCCGTTCGTGGAGGCTAGAGGGGTACTTCACATGTGAGGCGTTGGACGCGACGTCACTGGGACACGACGTGTACTCGCTTATCGCCCGCCATCCCCATCTCGTTCCACGGCTGGCGGACCAGCGGTCAGCTGGCCAGGCCGACGGAGCTAGCCACTCGTGGGAACCGGGGGTTGCCAGCGAAGGAATCAAACCGAGGCTAAACTCTGGCCATGGCCGAAAAGTGCAACCGTGCCTGGCAGAACTGGGCTCGGCGAGACTCCCTTATTGGCCAGGTGCTGCCCATTCCACCTCAGTCAGCAGACTTTCCAGCTCCATTCTCCAGCGGACAGCAACACCCGCACCACCTCCCAGCACCGAGCACCGGCAATCCGAATCTACCTACTATTACCTACCTACCCACGACCACATGTCGCAATTCTCGACACAACCTGCAGGTGGCATTTGACCAGGAACGCGTATGATGGCCGCCATTCTCCGCACTCCGGATACATAACAATAAACCCCGTTCTTTTTTCGACCTTCCCCCTCGTCAATTTCCCTCCCGCCTGGGGCACGTCAATGCCGACAAATTGATTTGGATGCCCTGCTGCTCGTGCTCTAAATCCCCGCCAACATGTCGTCCCTTAACGGCTCCTACACCGCGACCTTGAGTCCCACGCTCGCCTCCTCCGAAACGGCATCCGCATTCCCTCCGCACATGCTCTCGAGCTCCATCTCATCCCTTTCCTCGTCGACCTCTTCGCGACATACCTCTCAGATATCCAAGACCTACCGCCAGGCGTCGACTCTCTTCCTGACGCGCCGTCTGCCCGAGGCTCTGTCGACCATCCTGCCATTGATCACCCCGCCGCCGGCACAATCGGAAGGCGAACCTACCGAACCCGCGCCCGTCGCCAAAGCATCTCGGTCCACGAGGATCAAAGTCTGGAGCTTGTACCTGACGACGCTGAACGCAATCGTCGAACTGGAGCCGGACGAGGGCAAGGATGCGTTCGGGAGCCAGGAGTGGCGGTCGCTGTGTACCAAAGTGCGCGAGGGAGAGGTGTGGGAGGAGGTCGTCCGCAACGGATACCACGGCGTCGAGAGCGACGTTGATTCCGACGTCGTTATTAATCTGTAAGCGTTGCGCAAGCGTTGTTTTATCGTGTTTTGGTTCTGGCCATCATGTGGCTAACAAAGACACTCTAGCGCCACACTACTCTTAACCCACGCCCGGACACAGGAGCTGAACCAGAAAAAGCTGGAGAGCTATCTCGCCGCCTCGACATCACCAAACCTGGATCTCTCAAAAAGATTCGATGAGACGCCGTCGCCGTCTCCCCGGCTCAACCGGCACAGGTCACCGGCGAAGGGGACGAGCGGAGCGGACACGCCGAGAGATCTCAATGCGAGGGTCAAGATCCTCGAGCTCTACACTCTGCATGTTTTGCTCCGCAACAACGAATGGGATTATGCCCGGGAGTTCATCAGCGTGAGCTCCGTATTAGACGAAGAGCGCCGTGAGGCGTTCCTGCAAGCTTTGCAAAGCCTGCAAGAGGATCAACAGGAAGCAGACCGGCGAGACGCCGAAGAAAGACGCCAACAGGAAGAGCAATTACGACGCGACATTGAAGAGGCCAAGAAATTGAGGGCAGAAAACGAAGAGAGAGAGCGCCGAAGGTTGGAAGAAGAGCGGGCAAGGAGGGAGGGCACCGAAGTGGACTACGGCATCGAAAGGACACCGAGCAAAGCAGGTTCTAGCAAGGCCGGATCAAGCAAGGGCCGTCATGCGAGAGCTGTTTCAAACGCTTCAGGGTCGAACTCAAGTCCGAAGATGCCCATCTCCAGGGCGAAGGGGAAATCGCCTACTAGTCCCACCTTTGGGACGAGGGCATCAATGGTCGTGTCACGGCTGAAGGAGCTAATAGACCAGCTTGGCGCATCGTTCAAGACGAATCCGATGCTGCTCATGCGGCTGGTGGCTTTTATTCTGGGTTTGGTTGTTATGTTTGGACAGAAGAATATCCGAGAGCGGATACAGCGGGTGCTTGGTAATGGCTGGAATAAGGTAAAGGCGACGGCGGGTATGGGAGTCAAGGTTAGCTACATATGATGACGACTGGTACTGGCTAGCTTCGACTTTCTCTGTACTATATGAACATGGATGAATCGGCCGTAATTTACGTGGCCTTATTGTATTTATCACGCAAAATTCAGGCGCTTCAAAATCTTCGAGTCAGATGCAGTCATCGTGCAAAGTGGGATATCATTTCTGATCTCAGTCATTAACCACCCGCCATGTCTCTGATTCTTGACGCCCGAACGCCATGTAGATAAGAGTATGCAATACCAATGCCCCCCGCATAGTTGAAAAAATTTCTTCCCAAACAACATTGCTTCTTCATCAAGCCACCACGAGAGAGTAAACAAGACCACCACCACCACCACCGGCTGCCCAGATCCCGGGCGACGCAGGGACTAGTACGTCGCCGTCCGATTCGTTTTCTTCTGGTAGAACAGGTCCGTCCGCGAGCTTCCGAGGTTGATGATCTTGGGGCAGCCGTCGCGGTCCTTCTCGAGGCGGGTGCACTCGAAGCAGTAGAAGGCGTCGGAGATGCCCTCGCCGCCGCAGACGACGCACTTGTTCTGGTAGTTGCCGAAGGAGCACTCGTCGCAGATGCGGACGAGGGTCGTCGGCCGGACGTACGAGTCGCACACGGGGCACTTGCCGTCGCACTTGTCGCAGAGGCGGCCGATGGCGATGCCGGGCTGCTTGCGGCACATGACGAGATCGCTGTTCCGGGGGGAAAATGTCAGCGGTTGCTCCTGAACGGCTAAGGGAGAGGAGGGATGGTGTTCTTACGGATGATGGCGCGACATTTTGTCTGTGATTCAAAAGCGGACGTCGCTAGAAGAAATCTCAAGGCTCGAGGTCGTAAGGTGTCTTGGGCGCGACGAGGGTTTGTTGTTTGCGATGGGCAGGGTAACGAGGACCTGGCAGCTTGAAGAAGTTGGTCCTCCGTCAGCCTCGCCACCCCTTCTCGGCGTTTCCACCGTCGTAATTGGTGCGACCCCAGACTGGACTGGGCCCGAATGGGGTTCTCTGGGAGCGCCTTGTTTTGACTGGCTGGACCCGCTGACAAACCTCAGCCTTGGAGCTCGAGCTAGAGCTTCGAGCTTCGGGACACAGCACTGTACGGATAGTGGCGCACTTTACGATTCTGCCAATTTTTATTTCGTTTAATCGGATGATATTCACGGACCACGGTAAGAAACAATAGCGACGGACAATAGTAACGGAAAATACTCGCTGCAGCCCCGATGGCAGAGGTTATTTCGTACGTTTTCGCTCTTTACTAATGTGCGAAGCACGAGCTCACCAGAACGCAGGGCGACCGCCGACCCCATCCCGGCTGAGACCGTCGGCGCCGAGACCGACGCGTCGCAAAAGCGCAAAGCCTCGCCAGCCCCAGGCGAGCCCGAAGAATCATCGAAGCGAATCAGGCTAGATGACGCCGATCGCGACGACCCTCCCGCGCAAGAATCACTGCCCTCGGGCCCCAACCGCCGCGATTCGAACGCGGGCGCCGACGCCGGCCGCCGCGGCGCGCTGTCGAGAGAGGAGGAGAAGAAGCGCGGGAAGCGGCTGTTCGGCGGCCTGCTCAGCACCCTCAGCCAGACCAACGCCAGCTCCCAGAACAAGAGGCGGCGCGAGATCGAGCAGCGGCAGCACGAGAGGGCGCAGAAGCAGCGGGCGGAGGAGGAGAAGCAGCGGGCGGAGAAGCTGGCCAGGATCAACGAGGGCCGCTCGCGGGAGCAGATCTGGTTCGACGAGCAAGCCGTATGTCGGACGGTTTCATGCCATGGATGCGACGTTGCTGACAACCCCCTCTCCCAGATGAAGACGCGGCATGCGAATCTGCTCGCGACGGCGCATTCGCTCAAGACGAGAGCGGAGCCACCGGTCGTACGTCCCTCGCGGCCGCTTGCTTTCTCTGTTCCCTGGGTCATCTATAACTAATGCGGGGATTAGTTCTATCGACCGTGGAAGCTCACGAAAGAGCAAGAGGACCAGATAGCCGATCAGATCCGAGACGCGAAGGACACGATAGCGCGGGAGGTCGAGGCCTTCAGCGACCGGAAGGAAAAGCACGAGAGGCGGTATGGCCGGAGCAGGCCGGCCACAAGACAGGAACCGTCCGCGCCGACGGCGACGGAGACCTTGCCAGATGCGCCCGAGACGGCGGACCAAGTTGCGCCCCCCGCCGGTGCGCCAGCGGGCGATGCCGACAAGGCGTCGTCGCCCGAGCGAGAAAAACACGACCGCGAGCCTCAAGACGAGTCTGGAGACGTCGTCGAGGATGCCGGGGAAGACATGGTCATTTACTAGTCGCCGTCGCGGCGGGCATTCCCAACGGGTTTATGCGCTTTTTTTCACGGCTAGTGAGGAGGGCACGAGGGCGCTCTTTTTTTTATCTTGGGATTGAAGGGTCGGAACGGGAAAAGTTGAAAAGTTGAGGGGGCACGATACCAGCTGGCGTTCGGGGCGGCGTTTATTATGAAGATATCCACGACCAGTACTACTACCAGACCTTCCAAGAACAAGGCCGTTCTTTCCATCCCGAGACATCATTCGTGGAGCGATCAAGGCACTTTCTGACTCGAGTCGGCCGAGTGACGTGTGTCTGCTCTGGGCGGTGGGCCCCTGTGCTAGCAGCCGTTGCGACTTGCGAGGCCCGTTGAAGAAGGGAGACCTTATTCATCACCCCCTCCTCTAGTATCCAACACCCCAAAGTGGCTTGGCTCCCTCATAACAATAATAACGATAACGACGACGACGACGACGACGGACGATAATAACGACAATAATGGACGACAATAACAACAACAACTATAAGCCCATAGAGCCTTTGATATAGTTGTGGCTGGAGGGGATGTTGAATACTAGAGAAACGGGTGACGAAAAAGATCTCCCTTGAAGAATTGACGCATCAGGCATGATTGTCTTCGGCTCGAATTCGCCAATCTCCGCCTGCGGCGCTCCTCGGGTGCCGAAGAACATCGTCGAATGACCAGGCCAAGTTTATGATGCCGTTTTGCTACAGAATGTTCTTCCACGGAGCCTTCCGGTGCGATCGGCGCTTCGAATGCTTCCGCCGTTCCGCCCGTCTCCTTGGGTCCTGGGCCGAGGCATCGCTGGAACATGGAAGGCGCTAAGACGATTCCATCCAGGGTCCCCGATGGGCAGCCCAGAAAGATGCCCCACGCGGGTGGGAACGCGGCGTGGCCGGTCGCCAATGCAGCCGCTGCGTTCGCTGTGGCGGCGGACCCCACGTCACTGTATCCGTACCTGTCACCCAAAGCTTGCCCCTCCTCTAGGTGTCCCGCGAATCTGGCATTGACGGGTTACGGAGCTACCATCACCTTTTTACCGTGCGATACGGGCAAGGTGCCGAGGCTCAACTTCACCGCTCGTACGTTTAGTAAATACTCTGCACATTTCTAAGCAGCCCCCCCGTTGGTGGTCCCTTTTTTCTCTCATGGTGTTTCATGACTCGGGCATAGCAGCAAATCAAGATTGGGTCGGCCCGTTGATCTCCTCCGGCTTGCTGCAAGCTACACTACGTGACTACATACATAGACGACACCATCTCAAAGCCTCACATCATTGCCCCGCATTGGAGACGGGATTGGCACGCAATTCGGACTGCCGTGCCGCGGTTTTACTGGACAAGGATCTCAACTTGGCAATCGCCGAGGTTGCTTGTGTATATATATATCGTTGGCTCCTCCTTGGGAATCGCCTTTATTTACTCTCTTTCCCTTTGATATCCATAGACCGTTTTTTTGCGCATATTCAGACACCATGGCCATCGACAAGATCAAGCCCAACGACCCCCGCATCGAGCGGAAGCAGGCCGAGATCAGGGGCAAGACCTACTCCTACCTCTACGGCAAGCCCGAGGGCGGCGCCGCCCCCAAGGGCACCGTCGTCCTCGTCCACGGCTGGCCGGACATCTCGCTCGGCTGGCGCTACCAGATCCCGCTCTTCCTCTCCCTCGGGTACCAGGTCGTCGCCCCGGACTGCCTGGGCTACGGCCAGACCGCGTCGCCCGAGGACCTCGGCGAGTTCACGCTCAAGAGCATGTCTGATGATATCAAGGCGCTGAGCGAGCACGTCGCGCCCGGCGAGCAGATCATCCTGGGCGGCCACGACTGGGGCGGAGCGCTCGTCTGGCGCGTCGCCCTCTGGCACCCGTCCCTCATCAAGGGCGTCTTCAGCGTCTGCACCCCCTACAACTCGCCCACGACCTACTGGTTCGACCTCGCCGACCTCATCGCCGCGGGCAAGTTCCACAACTTCAAGTACCAGCTCCAGCTGCGCGGGGACGAGGTCAAGGACCGCCTGACATCCCCCGAGGACATCCGCCAGTTCCTGCAGGGCATCTACGGCGGGAGGGGACCCAACGGCGAGCTGGCCTTCAACACGGAGCGGGGCGTCATCTGGGAGAACCTCGGCAAGATCGGCCCCACGCCGCTGCTCGACGACGACGAGATCGCGTACTACGCCGAGAACTTTGCGGCCGGCGGCATGCGCGGCCCGACGAACTGGTACCGCACACGCAAGCTCAACTGGGAGGAGGAGCTGCCGCTGGCCGAGAGGGCCGAGAAGGAAGGGGTGCCGGTCAAGGTGACGCCGCCCAGCCTGTTCATTCTGGCCACCAAGGACGCGGCGCTGCCGGCGTCCATGGCGGCGGGCATGGACCAGCACTTCGAGGACCTGACGAGGGGCGAGGTGACGGCGACGCACTGGGCGCTGTGGGAGGCCCCCGAGGACGTCAACAGGCTGGTCAAGCAGTGGCTGGAGAAGGTCGAGAACAAGCCGACGGCGCAGTTGTGAGTGTTTCGATCTATTATGGGGTTTCACGACCTTTGTTCTTTTTGGGGTGGTTTTCGGTATTAACGGTTTTGATGATAAAAAAGGCAGGAGTAATTTGTGGTTGGGAATGAATAGCGAACGAGCAATGAACAAAATTCAATCAAGCGAAGTTTATTCTGCTTCAGTAATATTCTGATGCGATCCGTCAGTATCTACATCTAGCTTGCGGTGCTACTGCAACGTCTTTGGCGCATTGCCTCGCGGGTATCCATCTGGTCTGTCCAGCTCTTCACTATGCCCAGAGCAAGGCGAAGCCATGTTGTCCTGGTGATCCATCGGTTGCATCCTCTCCGTCGCTTCGCCATCTCAGGCTTGGTATCGGCGTCTCATGCTCTGTGTTGGCGGTCTCGAGCTAGCTTGGGGTACGTCTTCTTTCAAGACATGTATCCTCGAGGCTCGCCACCATGGTGATGCATCGTCGTCCGCTAACGTATCGGGTATGCATTGTAGTCCTTCACCGGTAACGAAGCGTAGTCTCGTTGGAAAGTTCGTGGAAAAGTTTCGTGCGTTCCATCGTCATCGTGGCCCTCAGCACTCATTTCAGCGTAAACTTCTGCCCGGCGACGACGGGGGCGGCGCCCTTGGCCTTCTTGTTCGGCTTGCCGCACGAGGCGCACGAGTCGGCGCGGTAGGCGCACGACTGGCAGAGGGAGTGGCCCTGGGAGATCTTGGTCTTGCACTTGGAGCACGCGCTCGAGTACTGGGCGTAGGGGTTCTTGGCCGCCTTGGAGAGCAGCTTGCTCTTGCCGATGCCGGTGCTGCCCAGCGTCGGTTTCGAGGACGATGCGGAGGCGGCGGAGCCGTGGTAGATCTCGCTCTTCTTCTTGACGGAGGGCGTCGCGAGGCTCGTGCCGGCCTTGCCGAGCTTCTGGCACTTTGCGCAGACCATTCTGGCGGGGGGGAGTCGGTGATGGTTGGGGGAACTGGATCGGTCGGGAGGTGTTGAGGTGGAAGTCAAGATATCGATTGCGATGGACCGAGGGTGACTTCCATCCATTCATGGGGAATGGAAAGAGTGGCTGGTGGTTGCCTTAAGGTACCTAGGTACATAGTGTGGCGTTGCGTGTGGCTCAAACATCCGAGGTCCCGGCCCGGAGCCCGGTGACGCAACGTCAGAAAGGTCTCTCGCCAGTCCCGTGCGCTCCCACCCTTCCTTCTGCTGGAGGCTCTTCCGGTGGGTCCGGCCAGACCTCTACGGCGACCCGAAGCCCTGAAGGTGGTACTAGCGCGCCCTTTGCCGGGATTCGCAAACGACAACATGGAGGGATCGTGGGCGGTCGCCACAATAGGGGCCCTTTGAATGTTTTTTCTTCCCAAAGACGGCGCGTTTTACGGGGTCCCCAGCCACCGTGGAATTGAAACTGGAACCGGCTCATCAAGTTTTCTTCAGCGATTGGTAGCGCGATTGGTCTCACTGGGCAAGCCGGGGATAGGTAGCCCAGGGGACGCTGCTTTTCCAAGGCGGGCAGGCCTCTGGTGCCTAGTGTAGTGTATTCATCTGGTCTGTTCGGACGAGCGAGAGTAGCGTATCCACCCGCAATCACAGATCGTTCGGGGGGCCGACGAGGGAAATTTTTTGCATTTGTTTATTATGTTTTTTTGCGGGCAGCGAGAGATGCTTAATTCCTGTTCCATGACGACGACCCCTGGCTGTTCCTATTCGCTTGATGACAGGTCGTTGTTCGCCGGCTGTCAGTTGGCGTCTGAGCGAACGGCGCAGGTTCCCCCTCCGAGCAGCTAACAGAGTTTTTGGCTTGGTGTTGGTTGGTTCGCGTCAAGCTCTGATTGACGGACATATGGATGCAAGACAGCCCCCGAGATTCCGCGCGAGAGTCCGTCCCGAGCTTGGTCTTATGAGCTGGATGAATAGACATTTGCTCCTGCCACCAACGAGTCTGCCCCGTCGTCGTAGGTGATGTGGCTGGAGGACGACGCAAGCCTGTTAGCCCGTCCCATCTGGTACGAGAGAGAAGGAGGAAAGTGACATTGGAGTGACTGTGAGATTCAGCCAGTGCCAGGCCGGGGACGGGGACACACTCAAGTCATGGCTCGTGGAGCGGCCACTAAAATGGCCCACGAATAGCAACACGCCCCACCTGACCCCTTCCAGTGGAGCTGGCATCCCTCCTCCCCCAAATCACAGGTGCGAGGACGTCCTGTACCCAGGTACTGCGGTGGTTGAGGCGAGGCGAGACGAGACAACAGCACAGCAAAACAGCGCCGCAAAATATAGCACCCTGGTTGCCTGCTGGCTGGGTCTCTTCTGGTATACGGTACCTGTACGGATACCTAGGTACACTATTAGAGGATAGTACACGTTGGGTGACGGACAACGGTGACGGACGAGAGTGATGGACAACGGTAATGGCAACAGTGATGAACAACGACGGCAGTATCTGTAGCAATGGGTAACTAGGTAGGAATGGTATGTATCTGTCAGTACCTACCTACGTAGGTAGGTACCTAGTAGCGACCAGTCAGCCCAGTTGCCCTGGGCATGGAGCCCGCACCTTCAGCACTGCCAGCTGCGACCGGCCAGACGAGACAGGAACCGACCCAGCCAACCCTTTCAGCTCCCCGTCCTCCGACTGTGAGACAACACCACCCACCCACCCCCAAAGCCTCAAAGCCCCAAAGAAAGCGACCCCTCCGCGTATTGCTGCCACCTGCGTAGCGCTACTCTCGTCCCGTCGCTCCCTTGCGCGCTACCTGTGTGCTCAAACACGACCACCCGCAGATCCCATCTTCCGCATCACTTCGACTCTCGGCCTTTGGTCTCGCAACCACCCCCCCTTCTGCTTGTTTCCTCGACCGCTGAGCTGCAATCCAATCAATCATAGCGACTGCGTTGCTTTGCATTCTGGGCGAACCTGCTCTCTTCATCTCGGCTTCTGGGGCCCTACCCAATCCCAATCTCACTGCCTACTACCTTAACCTACCTGACGCCGCCTGCACACTCCGCCCGTTGACGTAGCGCGAAACCGACCACTGTGTAATCCTAATCCTGCGCCGAAGGAGGCTGTGCTGCAACAAATACGGATTGCTGGGCCACTCTTTTTTTCGGCCAGCTGCAGAGTACCACCAACGCCTAGTTGCGGCGTCGACTCTCACGGTCTCACTGAACATCATAGCCTTCAGCCTGTCTCGTTGTCGTCGCCATCCTCATCACCCGCTGCCATTACGGTTTCCAGCGACGCCTCCGAATCGGCGCCTCGACCCCCCTTCGATTCGCTTCACCCCTTCCATTCATGTGTCCGGAAACACGACCTTAATCCACGACCACAACACACGACTTCGCATGCTGGCCATTTCGAGACCCTCGCACCTTGATCGCCTAGCAACAACGCACCGAGTCCTCCCAGCATGGCTGGACGACCAACGGGAGGCCTTCCTGGGGGGCCCTCAAATAATGATTTGTTGTTAGATTTGGACAATGACCAACCCGTTTACGGCGGAGGACAGCGATCCGCGATCAACGACGATGACCTCCTGCGCTTCCACGGCAACGACCAGGACCACGCCCAGGGCCGACCCTCCGTATCCTACGACGACTTCGTTGGCGGTGGAGGAGCAGGTGGAGCCGCAGCAGCGGGAGGACACAATGCGCAACAACCCTCCGCGTTGAGACCGTTGCCTGGCGGCCCTTCATCTGCAGGCACCGGCAGCGGCGCTGCTGGCGGCCCCTACATGCAGAGGCATTACAGTCAAACTGAAGATCTGAGCAACTACCAACGTTATGCCGACGACGTCGACGACTACCCGACCGAAGGCGATTCCTACTATCAACAAGGAGGAGCAGCAACGAGCTCAAACAACGTACGAGACTCTGCCGCCAGGTCCAACGCCCGCAACCGTAATAGCGTTCTCAGCTTGGGAGGTGGCTTTTTCGGCCGCATAAAGAACAGACTGGGCATGGGCCAGGGGTACTCGGAGATGGACCTGCCTCTGACAGAGGCAGGCGGCCAGGGCCGGTCGGATTCTGGCTTCGATCAGCACGCGAAACAGGGCAAGAAGTTCGAAATGGGCAACTTCAAGTTCGGCTTCGGCCGCAGCAAGCCAGACCCTTCGACTCTGGGCCCTAGAATCATCCACCTCAACAACCCGCCTGCGAACGCTGCGAACAAGTATGTCGACAACCACGTCTCGACCGCCAAGTACAACGTCGCGAGCTTCCTGCCAAAGTTCCTGTTTGAGCAGTTCTCCAAGTTCGCCAACATATTCTTCTTGTTTACTGCCGCGCTGCAACAGATCCCCAACCTCTCGCCTACCAATCGATACACTACGATCATTCCCCTGTTCATTGTCATGATGGTCTCTGCCGGCAAGGAATTGGTGGAGGACTACCGCAGAAAGCAGGCCGACAGCGCACTGAACAACTCGAAGGCGCGCGTCTTGCGTGGAACCGGATTTCAGGAGACCAAGTGGATCAACGTTTCCGTGGGCGACATCATTCGTGTCGAATCAGAGGAGCCGTTCCCAGCCGACCTCGTTCTTCTCTCGAGTTCCGAGCCCGAAGGCCTGTGTTACATCGAAACAGCTAACCTCGACGGAGAGACCAACCTGAAGATCAAGCAGGCCTTACCGGAGACGTGCAATATGGTCAGCTCGAGCGAAGTGAGCAGGTTAGGGGGCCGCATCAAGTCTGAACAGCCCAACAGTAGCTTGTATACCTACGAGGCAACGTTGACGATGCAAGCTGGCGGCGGGGAGAAGGAATTGGCCCTGAACCCCGAGCAGCTCCTCCTCCGTGGCGCCACGCTTCGCAACACTCCTTACATTCACGGTGTCGTGGTTTTTACTGGCCACGAGACGAAGCTGATGCGCAACGCCACCGCGGCGCCGATCAAGCGCACCAAGGTCGAGAAGAAGCTCAACATTCTGGTTCTTGTGTTGGTCGGTATCCTCCTGGTCCTCAGTGTCATCTGTACCGTTGGTGACCTTGTCACTCGCAAGGTCGAGGGCGATGCCATTCAGTACCTGATGCTCGACTCGACTGGCTCCGCTGGCGATATCGTCAAGACATTCTTCAAGGATATGGTCACATACTGGGTTCTTTTCTCATCTCTCGTCCCCATTTCGCTTTTCGTCACTCTGGAGATGGTAAAGTACTGGCACGGCATTCTGATCAATGACGACTTGGATATCTACTACGACAAGACGGACACACCTGCAAACTGCAGAACCTCCAGCTTGGTTGAAGAGCTTGGCATGGTCGAATATGTCTTTTCTGACAAGACTGGCACCTTGACCTGCAACATGATGGAGTTCAAACAAGCGTCGATTGCTGGAATTCAGTATGCAGAGGATGTGCCGGAGGATCTTAGGGCTACCATTCAGGATGGCGTCGAAGTTGGAATCCACGACTACAAGCGTCTTGCGGAAAACCTCAAGAGCCACGAAACGGCCCCGGTGATCGACCACTTCCTGGCCCTCCTGGCTACCTGCCACACCGTCATCCCCGAGAGGAGCGAAGAAAAAGGCGGCAAGATCAAGTACCAGGCGGCTTCCCCCGACGAGGGTGCGCTTGTTGAGGGTGCAGCTCAACTTGGCTACGTTTTCACGGATCGTAAGCCGAGATCGGTTTTCATCGAAGCAAATGGACGCGAGCTCGAGTACGAGCTCCTGGCAGTGTGCGAGTTCAACTCTACCCGAAAGCGCATGTCGACTATTTACCGATGCCCCGACGGAAAGATTCGCGTCTACTGCAAGGGTGCTGATACCGTTATCCTGGAGCGCCTAAACGACCAGAACCCTCACGTTGAAGCCACCCTTCGTCACCTGGAAGAATACGCCTCTGAAGGTCTGCGGACGCTCTGCCTCGCGATGCGCGAGGTTCCCGAGCAGGAATACCAGGAGTGGTACCAGATCTTTGACAAGGCGTCGACGACTGTTGGCGGTAACCGCGCAGATGAGCTGGATAAGGCTGCCGAGATCATTGAACAGGGCTTCTATCTTCTTGGAGCGACCGCTATCGAGGATCGTCTGCAGGATGGTGTTCCTGAGACCATCCACACGTTGCAGCAAGCGAGCATTAAGGTCTGGGTTTTGACTGGTGACCGTCAAGAGACTGCCATCAACATCGGTATGAGTTGCAAACTCCTCAGCGAGGACATGATGCTTCTCATCGTCAACGAGGAAACCGCCGCTGCGACACGGGACAATCTACAGAAAAAGCTCGATGCCATTCGGACCCAAGGTGACGGAACAATCGAGACGGAGACGCTGGCTCTCATCATCGACGGCAAGTCCCTGACCTACGCTTTGGAGAAGGACCTAGAAAAGATGTTCCTCGATCTCGCCATTATGTGCAAGGCGGTCATCTGCTGCCGTGTGTCTCCCCTGCAGAAAGCTCTGGTTGTCAAGCTGGTCAAGAAGTATCAGAAAGAGTCTATCCTGCTGGCAATCGGCGACGGTGCCAACGACGTCTCCATGATCCAGGCCGCCCATATCGGCGTGGGCATCAGTGGTATGGAAGGTCTCCAGGCCGCCCGTAGCGCCGATGTTTCCATTGGACAATTCCGGTACCTCAGAAAGTTGTTACTCGTACACGGCGCCTGGAGCTACCAACGTGTCGCCAAGACCATCCTCTTCTCCTTTTACAAGAACATTACCTTGTACATGACGCAGTTTTGGGTCAGTTCTCTCTTACCCCTTCTTAACCGACGAAGAAGCCTTACTAATTCGAGCAGTACACTTTCCAAAACGTCTTCTCCGGTGCCGTCATCTACGAGTCGTGGACACTGTCTTTCTACAACGTCTTCTACACCGTCCTGCCACCTCTGGCGTTGGGTATTCTCGACCAGTTCATCTCGGCCAGGCTTCTCGACCGCTACCCGCAACTGTACAACATGGGCCAACAGAACCAATTCTTTAAGATTAAGATCTTCGCTGAATGGGTTGCCAACGCCATCTACCACTCCATCATCCTCTACGTCTTTGGCCAGCTCATCTGGTACGGCGATCTCATCCAGGGCGATGGGCAAATTGCAGGCCATTGGGTTTGGGGTACGGCATTGTACGCCGCAGTTCTGCTTACGGTTCTCGGCAAGGCCGCTCTGATCACAAACAACTGGACGAAGTACCACGTGATGGCTATTCCCGGCAGCATGCTTTTCTGGTGGGGCTTCATCGCGCTGTACGGTACTGTCGCGCCCATGATCCCCTTCTCGGCCGAGTACCACGGCGTCATTCCCAAGCTGTACAGCAGCCCTGTCTTCTGGCTGCAAACAATCTCGCTGGCGATTATGTGTCTCCTGCGAGACTTTGCATGGAAGTTCGCCAAGCGCATGTACATGCCACAGACCTACCACCACATCCAGGAGATTCAGAAGTACAACATTCAGGACTACAGACCAAGGTATGTGGCTCAGCCTATCTGTGGTAATCGCGTTGTCCGCTAACCTATGATGCAGAATGGAACAATTCCAAAAGGCGATTCGCAAGGTTCGCCAAGTACAGCGCATGCGCAAACAACGCGGCTACGCCTTTTCCCAGGCAGACGAGAGTCAAACGAGGGTCCTGCAAGCGTACGACACGACGCAACATCGTGGACGCTACGGCGAGATGGCCAGCTCAAGGCCTCAGGGCAGGTAACCGCCTGCCGCTAGCCGTTGACGTTGTGGCCGCCGTCACCGCCTGTGCCAGGGAGGGCCGCTGCGACAGAACAAGAGCCTATGATGATCACGACGAAAGGGGCCGGCTGCGTTCATATTTTATTTTGATACTTTTGGTGTATTCCCAAACGAATTGGTAATGCAAGGGCAGCGACGACAGCACGATGTAAACTTCTCACTGTTTTTGTTCCCCGCTTTATTCTTATATGCATAGTCGGGGCCTACTCCTACCATGGTAGGAGTATTCCCCTGGGCTGGCGTTTTTTTCTGATTTCTTCTTCGACTGCTTCCCCCTTAGGATTTGTGTGTGTATCACACAATGTATTTTCTTCTCTTCTTCCGTGTTGTCGTCTTCGATGCGCGCCGATGGCCGAATCACCACGCCGAAAAAAAGGGAACGCCGGTGCCGAAACACGATGCAGAACCAAACAAACAATTAGGGGTGGAGGGGGATGGTCCGCACGGCGATAACGCACTTGGGAATGACTGAAAAGACAAAAAAGCAGGGGGTTCAACGGAAACTCATGTCAAGATGCGGCAGGTCCGAGGAGAGGAGAAGAAGGGAGACGCAGCGGATCTCCAAGCGGTTGCGGTTGAGAAACCGAGTGGGGGAAAGGACGGAAGCGGAGATGATGAGATAGTGCTGTCTGTAGAAACCAGCGTTTTACGAATCTTGAAGAGTCTTTGGATTCGCCACTGCTCGCCTTTTGTGCTCTGGTTTCCTGGATTGCCGGCGTTTCGCAGTATTTCTGAGGGGAGGTTCGTCCAACGAGGCAGGTAAGGTAGGCATGGCGCATTCGTGGGACCAGAGTTTGACGGCAAGGGGGGAATTGCAGAACGCCAGTTTCCATCATAAAAACGACCAATTACTATGCTGCAGATGGAACAACGCGAGCACAAGTCGTGCTGATTATACTAGGTATTCTGAGGTTTGGCTCGGATAGGACGTAATCACGAACGTGGTTGGTTGCACGCATTTCACAAAGTAGCGGCGTCCGAGTACCTACCTCTCCCCGCATTTCGAGAGTCATGGTTGGTGGGGTGAGAAAGCAGCACTTCACTTAGTAACCCCCCCACCACAGACTACCAATCCAGTCTTCATACCTAGTACACAACTTCGTCACGACCGACGCAAGCGCACTCAACAGCAAAAAGAAGATGGGCAAGAACGACAAGAAGCCCGCCGACAAGAAGGCCGGCGGCGGCGGTAAGAAGGGGGCCGCCAAGGGCGGCGATAGCGAGGACAAGGGCGGCAAGGCCAAGGGCGCTCAGTCCATCAACGTCCGCCACATTCTGGTGAGATTTTTCTCTTGCGTCTTCGTTTGGTTTCTACTCAGGAAGAGGGTTTTGGTGTGTATTCTGACCAGTTTGATGCAGTGCGAGAAGCACGGGAAGAAGGAGGAGGCCCTGGCCAAGCTGAGGGACGGGGCCAAGTTCGACGAGGTTGCGAGGGAGTTTTCGGAGGATAAGGCTAGGCAAGGTACGAGGACTCTCACACCAGACTCAAGAGACACGTGAGATTTCCGGTGGGTGGGGTTTTTTGCTAATGGTGGTGTTTCCCGCACACGACAGGAGGATCGCTGGGCTGGAAGACCAAGGGAAGTCTGGACCCCAAGTTCGAGGACGTTGCTTTCCCGCTCGCGACGAGCACGACGTCGAATCCCGTCATCGCGGAGGCCAAGACGGAGTTTGGCTACCACATCATCATGGTACGTGCGACATCCCGGCGCCGTGGCAGTCCGCCCCTCGCCGTGCCGGCACCAGTTGCGCTGACCCCGCGTCTAGGTCGAGGGCAAGAAATAAAACAGTCCCGTATCTGTCCGCAACCCCGCAATCTCATAGCATCAACAAGTCACTCATGGGAAGCCGTAGTGCGCCAGTGTGTTTTGTTTGGTTTCAAAGAGTGCCATTGCGCACTGCCGTTTCTCTTTGTTTTTGCTCCAATGCCAAGGTGTGATCTGACCTCCAAGGGGGGGAGTCCTCCATTTTTTGTTTTGCTTCGAGATGCCAGCTGAAGAAGCTTTAGAGTACAACCGAGATGATTCGTTGCGTTGCGGCGGTTCCAGATTTTCCCCGTCGCCCCTCTATACCCTTTCACCCCGTCATGACGCCCAAATTCAAATCATGAAGATAAACCCAAATTTACTGCTCGGTCTGGAAGTAGTTGAGGAGGATGGAGCGCTCCTGGGACTCTTCACCCCAGTCCTTAACGACGACGCAAGAGCAGTTGACGACCTTGCGGGCGTTACCCTCACGGTCCAGAACGCCTGTAGTTCGATGTTAGTCCAACTGGTCCCTCTCCCACGTATCCGCTTCACGCCGTCCGGTGGTAACTTACAGAGACCGGCCCACTCGCCGAGCTGCTTTCCGTCGGGCACCTTGATCAGGGGGATCTTGTGCTCGGAGCAGAGAGCGATGACGAGCTTCTTGTAGGCCTCCTCCTCGCAAGCCTCGTTGAGGACGCACATGTGGGCCTGGCGGCGGTCGAGGGCCTTGGAGGCCTCGCGCAGACCGCGGGCAAGACCGTCGTGCATGAGGGCGAGCTTCAGGACACCCTTGAGGGCATCAAGAACGGACATCTGGCCCTTGGAGCCGGCATCGGCGGAAACCTCGACCTCCTCGGCCACCTCGGGGGCGTTGTTCTCTTCTACGTCCGACTGTGGTTCGCGCAAGCCAATCGGTCAGCAAGCCTGGTCTTCTGGAGGACGGAGGGGGAGGGGGCCAAGAACGAGCAGGCATGCGCGCGAGGACTTGTCGATTGCCCGCCCAATTCAATGGGGGCAATGCGACAACTGCTGCTGCATGGCGATGCACTTGGGCATAAGTGGGACGGAAATCAACGGCGACTCACCATCTTGAAAGTATGCGTCAAGTCTCTGTCGGTGCGATCCTCGAAGAGTGGTGTTGTAAATGTGATATGGGGAGTTTATGAATAAAATGAACTTTTGCCGTGGATCGCGGTGGAAGCACTAGGAGAAGTGACAGGCGGTTGTGTGCTGCGCTCAGAGGTCGCTTATTGGCTGGATAGTGGGGTAGGGCAATTGTTCGGAAATGGCCCGTGCACCCACAAGCGAGAAAAATTTTGGTGGGTGCTTTATCGCGTGGGTAAGTAACTTTTTTTTCGTTGCAGTACCCGTTTCCCGGCTCTTTCCCCCTTCGACACGCATCGCCAAACAACCCTTCCAGCGGCACCACTCAACCCACGAGGTATGTGAAGAAAGACACCACGATGGCTTGATCCAAGCAGGGAAAATTTTTGCCTTGTCCTTGATGCCGGAGAGGAGCAATCAGACGAGTCGGACGATACCGAGAAGCACGATGCTGTCGACCTCTACTTCGTAACGCACGCCGCCGCAGTTCCCGGCCCCTTTGCCTTTGGTGGCAGGGGTGGTGGGCAGGCTGGCTCTCGACGACGACGACGATGATCTCTGATACGCTCCTCTCTTCAGCAACGAGCTGGCGGAACCCTCCTCTCGGATCGAAGCTTTTCTTTTGCCTGGGAGGGCACTCTCCACGCTCATAAGGCCTTGGAAGGCTAACATATGGAATCTTTCCGCTGGCAGACACCTCATTTCCCCCTTGACTTGAGAATCTCGGCAATCCACCAACCGTCAAAATGGTCCGCACCTCCGTTCTCCACGATGCTCTCAAGAGCATGAACAACGCCGAGAAGGCCGGCAAGCGCCAGGTCCTCATCCGCCCCAGCTCCAAGGTCATCGTCAAGTTCCTCGACGTCATGCAGCGCCACGGTATGTCACGGCAGTCCGGCCTCACCATTTTCTTTTTTCCTCTTCCTTCTTCGACTTCTCTTTCTCCGGAGAACATTTGTGTACACACACAAGTTCGGCATGATAACTAGGGCGACCGTCTTCAACTCCCACGACCCAGCCCCTATAAATTGCCGATAGATCAACTGAGGAGACTTACACCTTTTTCGGATTCTTTTACTCGTGATGTTCAAGGTTTAATCTTCCACGACATTCTCTAATTCCTTTCCCAGGCTACATTGGCTCGTACGAGATCGTCGACGACCACCGCGCCGGCAAGATCGTCGTTGAGCTCAACGGCCGGTAAGTTCAAAATCCCCAAAATAAATCGCGGGATTCCCACTGACAGCGAAACAGCCTCAACAAGTGCGGTGTCATCTCCCCCCGCTACAACGTCCGCCTCGCCGACCTCGAGAAGTGGGTCGTCAAGCTGCTGCCCGCCCGTCAGTTCGGCTACGTCGTCCTGACCACCTCCGCTGGCATCATGGACCACGAGGAGGCCCGCCGCAAGCACGTTGCCGGCAAGGTCATCGGCTTCTTCTACTAAGCGAGAACCGGGAAACCAAATAAAAAGTTTTTTTAATGAAAAGGGGGACATGATCGAATTCTCGGGGCGTTTTGGGGGAAATCTTGGGTTAGCCGTGGCCGATACCAGCGATGAGCCATTGAGCTAGGATCTCATTACACCAAAAGCAATGAACTTGAAGCAAGACCCCCACCAATATGACCCTTCTTTCATGTGCCTCACTTTTGATGTGAATCGATCTTGCATGTGTGTTTGCGGTGTGAGGGACGATGCAGCTCCACACGCCTAGCCGATGCTCGCTGCGGAAGGATGACTGACAATAACCGAGTCGAGTTGACTCGCGTTGAGAATAAGCCGTTGGCCATGGAACAAATTTGTCAACCTGAAGTGTCGCCTACCTTATTCTGTCGGCTGTCCGTTGAGCCGGTTGCACATATACAACCACCACTGCTGGCATCCAGAAGCAGACGTGCACGGCTGAATGGTTTCTGGTTCCAACGTTGTCTCATAGCTTATGTCACGTTAAGTGAGTCTCCGGGATTACAAATCACGAAACAACCCTCCAGCGAGGGAATCATCCAGGCAGGCAGGCTAAGATCCATTAAGGCGTGGTCATCGGAAGTAGTATGTCCACTCCCGGCCTCGGCTCGGCACACAAGCCGGGCCAGGACAGCCGCTTCCCCCGCCAACATAGGTACCTAGGTGGCTGGAGGGCTGGTGAAACACCGCGAACACCGCTGCTTGGGCTTCGGGATGACGCATGTTTCCGTCGTTCGGAGGTTGGGCCACAAATTGCTTTTTGCGAGATTCGTGGCTCGTCTGTGACGCTGGCGTAGTCATGACTGGTCTTGGAAAAGGGAAGCGGAGGGGGAGCAGAAGTAAAGACCAGACCAGCAGGGGCGGAGGATTCGGGCTTCACATCGGTCGCTGTTGCGCGGCGCTGACGATGTTTGGGCCGATGGGAGCAGCCGGGCAGGTGTGATGGAAGCTTGGCCCGTCGAAGCGCTGATGTGTGTGTGGCATCTCACGTCTATAAATAAGGGCAGATGAGGGAAACATTATCATCGCGCGGCCGATCACCTTTGCTGAGTCCTACCTTGAGTTTATTTATGGAATATATCCGCGTTGAAGGCAGTTGGCTAGGTAGCACACACACTATGAGATGGCAGAAATTCAAAAAAGGAGAGCTAGCTCATCACACCCTCTTCGGTGCAGTTCGTTCTCATGGTAATTGGAATGCCGTGATTGGCGGGCCGGCCGCGTGTCGTCGGAGAAGGAAGCGGAGAAGCAACAGAAGCAACATGAGATGAGAGGTGTGGAGGAGGGGGGGGTTGGCGGGCAGCACCCACCGTGACCGGTGATGGGTACGTATTTCCCGCCAACCCCCCCGGCTCCGTGCCGGAGACACCTCCGGGGATGGCTGCAGCATGGGTCCCTGCAACGACAGGCTGGGATGTGTTTCCCTGATTTGTTTTCTTTTCTTCCTTTCGTCCAAAGCTTCGGACATTTGGACGTTTGTGTTTCTTTGGTGGCTCTCCCTCGTCGACTTGTTTCTATCTCAACCACAGCGACCTGTCGTGTTGCATCATTGTGTCGTCCTCTACCTCCACCGCCCCCGTAAATTGCCGAACCGCTTCTCGACAGCAGCGCTGCTTATTGGTCTCAATTCGTGACAATATTTTTAAATGTCACTACATACTCCCGGTCCAGAGTATCATCCCGGCGCAATGATCCTGCCGCCTGCGACCGTTCATCTGGCCCGGACGAACCTCAACCCCGGGACTCATGGCTCGGGAATGGACTGCGCTGCGCTGTATGCTGTGCTGTAACCCGCCTCCCGAAGCCCCTCCCGGTGACTGGAGACCAACCACAACTTCGCTTCAACGGATGTGAAATGTGTGACAGATACTTACACAGGTGAGAGGTGAGGCAGCACGACCACAGCACTAACTCTAGATTCTCTCCCCGGTCGATCGACCAGGCACGGCCCCACATTAAGCCCCTGCCCGATGACGACGATGGCTCCTGCGGTTCGACCTCCTCTGTCTCTCCTCTCGACCTCGACATCAGCATCGTCCAGACGAGCCATCTTCCTCTCTCATCACGCAGCGCCGGGATTGGGCCTGCATATGGACGCAGTCTATGGTCTTATTCGCCCGCCTTGTACTTTGTAGTGGCCCGCAGAGACTTGGCAACGAGACCTAGCCTTTTCCTCATCACAATTGAGCACTTCTAGTGTACCTAGTGGGCATATCCGACGCTAGAAGTCGTCTTGGGAAGAGTCTAGCCAGGGCCAAAGCAGTTTATTAGTTTGTCTAGACGGTAATCCCAGTCCTCCTGCCCGAAGCCAGGCTCACCGGTCCCAATCGATAATTTCCCCTCCCCCTCCATCTTTCGTCATAGACAGGCCAGCATCGATAGACATTTGTTTCTCACCCTGCCGGGGGGGGGGGGGGGGAGACCGTTGCGTATTCCTCCTGTTACCTACAGAGTACCTATTTTGTCATTCCTAGGTATTCCTGCGCCGAGGGTGCACCGCCGTGAGAGACGCCGTCTTCGGCATCACCATCCATCGCTCGTTCGTCTGCTCCCCCCCTCCAATGTCGCACAGAAATCACCACGAGACATCGCGATCGCTTCCGTGTTTTTTGTGTGTTTGCCTCGCACAGGGCTACCTGGCCAAGGCGCAAGTGCCAGCCTCCGTCGAGGTACACTGCCTTGCACGGACGTGAGATGATGGCATCGTCAGCCGCCGGCTTCGATCTCACGCAGCCACATCTCTTCTTTTCTTTTCACCGCAGCTGCTAGTGTACACTAATCTAGTTGAGTCCCCCGCCGCTCCAAATGCCGTAGCGGAGACCTTCCAAACCACGTTGACGCTAGACTTTCCGGCCCGAGTTCTGGCCCCCTAGTCCACGTTGTCTAGATGTAACCGTGTATTATCAAGGGTAATAGGTCGTTTCTCACTGGTTGTACCGTCGGTATTTTATCGGCCTCGGCCGTGAGGCACGACATGCGGCCAAGGCGAGGCATCAGAGATTCCTGAGAGTGCGAGCGCTTCCATGTTGAATCACACAGGTGGGCTTGCCAGTCAACCAGTCTCGCGTCCACAATCAACTTTCGATCTCTCCTCCGGCCGCCCCTCTTTTATGGAGATGTGCCTTCCTGTGGTGATCATGATGCTGTCACTCCCCGGTGCCCCGGTCGCAAGTGACAGTGCTCTCCTCGTTCGCCTGCCCCCGGGATGTGGATGTGGGTTTGTTCTTGGCAAGCGGCGTCCTACCTTATTATTGTCCCGTCGGGTCTGCTGAAGACGCCCTCCTTCTCAGGCTGCATTTCCGATGCCATAGGAGCAGGGAGATCTTATTATCACCCCCTCCTCTAGCATTGAACACCCCCTCCAGCCACAACTGCGTGGCTAGGCGTCCCTAAGTGATCCTAGGATTGATATTGTTGAGGGTTGTATGTGCTCGTGGGAGGAGATCCACCTGTCAGCCCAAGCTTCTGGAGGTCATAAGTAGCCTCCTATCCCTTGCTTTTCTCTCCATTTCCTACGGACACTATCTGGGCTATTTTTTCTTTCATATTCCGAGGCACAGCACGTGTTTCTTGGACCTCCCTGCTCGTCGGCCCTTCACAAACACACTGCCGGTATATCTATAAGAGTCGACCAAGCATGCGAACCAATCTCCTGCTGGCCGGTCTTGGCCTGGCCGCTCTCTCGAGTGCCGGTTGCCCTTTTGCAGACCCGGCCAATGTCAAGGCCCGGACTGATGGCGATGCTTCCCGTGACCACCTGACAAGCCATGAAGTTGATGATAGCGAGGGCTATCTGACCTCTGACGTCGGTGGTCCAATCGAGGACCAGAATAGCTTGAAGGCTGGCATCCGTGGCCCGACGCTGCTTGAGGACTTCATCTTCCGCCAAAAGATCACACATTTTGATCACGAGAGAGTAGGCCTCCACCAAGCAATCCAATCCTCGTCTCAGACTCACCGGTTTCCTTCTAGGTCCCTGAGCGAGCCGTTCACGCCCGTGGCGCTGGTGCTTACGGAACGTTTACGAGTTATGGCGATTACAGCAACATCACAGCTGCCTCCTTTTTGAGTGAAGAGGGCAAGCAGACGTCGACGTTCGTGCGCTTCTCAACAGTTGCCGGTTCCAGGGGAAGCGCGGACACGGTTCGGGATGTCCACGGCTTTGCGGTTAGACTGTCAGTAAATGCCTGCTTTCACTGTCCCAGCAAATCGCTGACAAGATAGCTTCACCGACGAGGGCAACTTCGACATTGTCGGCAACAACATTCCAGTATTCTTCATCCAAGACGCAATCCAAGTGAGGCACCCACTCCAGCCATAAAGATGAAGATCTAACAGCCGACAGTTTCCCGATTTGATTCACTCCGTCAAGCCGAGACCGGACAATGAGATCCCTCAGGCCGCCACGGCGCATGATTCGGCATGGGACTTCTTCAGCTCGCAGACCAGCACCCTCCACACCTTGTTCTGGGCCATGGCCGGCTACGGCATTCCCAGGAGCTACCGTCACATGGTGGGTGCGACGCAGACCACGCACGAGCATCGGACTGACAATCACAGGACGGCCACGGTGTGCACACCTTCCGCTTCGTGACCGACGACGGCGACTCGAAGCTCGTGAAGTTCCATTGGAAGACTCTCCAGGGCAAGGCGAGCTTGGTCTGGGAGGAAGCCCAGGTCGTTTCGGGCAAGAACGCCGACTACCACCGTCAGGATCTCTGGGACGCCATCGAGTCTGGCAACGGTCCCGAGTGGGAGCTTTGCGTCCAGGTGCTGGAGGAAGAGGATGCGCTCGCATATGGCTTCGATCTCCTGGATGCCACCAAGATCGTCCCCGAGGAGATTGCTCCTCTCCAGAAGCTCGGCAAGTTGAAGCTCGATGCCAACCCTGTCAACTACTTTGCAGAAACTGAGCAAATTATGGTGAGTTTGTTTCTCCCCCTTGGACACACTGAATACAGCTAACAGTAGTAGTTTCAACCCGGGCACATCGTCAGGGGCGTTGACTTTACCGATGACCCGTTGCTCCAGGGCCGCATCTTCTCATACCTGGACACTCAGATCAACCGTCACGGCGGCCCCAACTTTGAGCAGCTGCCCATAAACCGCCCGATAACTCCCATTCACAACAACAACCGAGACGGCGCTGCTCAGAACTTCATTCATCGCAACAGATATCCCTGTAAGTGCATGAGTTCCCGGGAAAACGCCGTAGACCGCCACTGACTTGTGAAGACACTCCGAACACTCTCAACAGAGGCTTCCCCGCGCAGGCAAACCAGACCCAGGGCAGAGGCTTCTTCACCGCCCCGGGACGCTCCGCCACGGGCAACCTGGTCCGCGAGCTCTCCGACACGTTCCTCGACCACTGGTCCCAGCCGCGCCTCTTCTACAACTCGCTGACGCCCATCGAGCAGCAGTTCCTCATCAACGCCATCCGGTTCGAGACCAGCCACCTCGAGTCGGACCAGGTCAAGCGGAACGTGCTGGCGCAGCTCAACAAGATCTCCAACGACGTCGCGAACCGCGTCGCCGACGCCCTGGGCATGTCGCACCTGGAGCCCGACCCCCGGTACTACCACGACAACACCACGCGCGGGCTCTCCATCCTCGGCGAGCGGCTGCCCACCATCGCCACCCTCAAGGTCGGCGTGCTCGCGAGCCTGTCCGCGGACGGCTCCGTCGGCCAGGGCGGCGAGCTCAGGGACGCATTCGCCGCGGACGGCGTCGTCGTCACCGTCGTCGCCGAGAGGCTCGCCGACGGCGTGGACTTGACGTACGCGCAGGCCGACGCCACCGCCTTCGACGGCGTCGTTGTCGCCGCCGGCGCCGAGGGCCTGTTCAACGGGACCATCAGGTCGCCGCTCTACCCGGCCGGGCGGCCCGCGCAGCTCGTCATCGACTCGTACCGGTGGGGCAAGCCCGTCGGCGGCGTCGGCTCGGCGGCGCTCGAGGGGTCTCCCGCGCTCGGCGTGGAGGCGGGCGAGGGCGTCTACTCGGCCGACGGCGTGGGCGCGCTGGTGGAAGACTTTAGGGAGGGCCTGGCGACGTTCAGGTTCACCGACCGCTTCGCGACGGACTAGGGGTGCGGCGCGCAAACGTGAGGTGGTTTTGTAGCGTTTTGCTGTAGGAGCCTTGTTAGATGGCTATTGGGGCCTTGCCCTACTTATTAGACTAATTAGGTCCTAATTGACGGGATTTCTATCGTGTAGTATACTGTCGCTAGGCTCTGCTGTTGTCACTGGGCTCTGTTGTCGTCGCGGAACTTCACATGCTGTTTCTACCTACCTTACGATTTACTCCCATGGCTACCACCATCCTCTGAGTTTTGCGTGTAGAGAGGCCCTATTGACTAGACAACCTGTCGAGTGAGGGGATGATCTTCTACTGGCCCCTTGAGAAGGCCTCATTTGGAAAAGCTCTTCTTCCATAGGGGGTCCCTTTGTATGTGGCCTTTTCTCCCATCGCCCGGCGCAGTATGGCTTTTGCAAATATCAACACGATTTGGACAATCCCAGCTCTCTCAATTTGAAAAAAGACCGCAGATTGGGGACCCGGTCTTCATGCGCTATAAGGAAGTCGTCGCTGTAGGTAGGGAATGATTCGAGGCTCGATGTCTAGGTGGGTAGCTATGCGAGCCACTATTTCAGACTCTAACAAACGATCGAAGCAATAATCACAGACAGCGGGGAGATGTGTCATTCATTAGACGGGCTACGCCAAGGCTGGCCGTCGGCCGAGTCAACAAGTCGGAGCCGGGCCTGGCACACATCGCCGGACAGACGGATGCTTCCCGCGCCAGACCGGAATCGGGGGTAGTTTGAGGGGCGTCCCGAGGCACCTTTCCTCCGCAAGCGTCTCAAGGTTCGTGCGAGTCGAACCTTGTTTGCTTGCCCCTGAGTGATGAGTGATCGCGACGGCGATCTCCGTGAACTTCGATGGTGTACTACGTTTTCTGCATGATATGGAAAAGCAAGGTAGATACTTTGTAGGTATGCTTTCGTAAGTCATTATCATTATTCGTGAGGTAGTGATACAGGTCGTGTGAGTGGGCAAATACAGGGGTATCCGGGAAGAATCCAACAGCCAGAATTATTAGGGTTCACCTCCAGACTCCTTTCCCGTCTCTTCTTTCCGTCTCCTCTCTCCTCAGACCGACATGATCAGTCCCAGGCCGCGGCCTTCCTGGCCCAGCGATGCCTTGAACTCGCTCGCGCGCCTCCAGTGCTCGCGGTCGATGCGCTCCTCCTCCTTGAGCGTCTTGAAGTCGAGCAGGCCGTTGTCGCCCTTGCGCTGGCGCACAATGTCCGCCTCCAGCTTCTTAAAGGTCTGCCAGTCATCCATCTGCGACGGGCGGGGCACCTGCTGGATCTCCTCCATGGCCCTCTGGCCGCCGACACGCTCGAGGAGGAGCTCGAGGCGGTACTTATCGGTGGTAGGGTCCAGCTTGTTGCCATACTGGCGGATGATGTAACTAGAAGACCCGCGTAAGCTGATGTTCGTGAAGGGATATGTGATGAGAAAGACTTACACTCCATCGTAGCGCACACCGGCCTGCGGAGCGAGAGTGCTCTTCAGGCGGTAGCCCCTGAGAATACGAATCTGGGATCCGACCTGCGTGAGGAGAGAGACGTGCATGTCGGAGAGGCCGCCTTCGCGGATGTATCGGTAGAGGTTGCCGCGTACATGCTCCTCCCGGCCGGTGAGGAGGGGCAGAGCGCTAACGCCATATTTGCCTTTGGTAGGCTTCTCGACTGCGGTGCCGAGTATTCCGTCGCGGTGAGCGCAGGCGAGGTTGAGCCACCAGCTGGAAACACAATTAGCATCCATGCAAATCTGGGAAGGCAGCGGCGGGTTGACTTACTGGCCAGGCTCGAATCGCTGGTTGACTTCAAGTTCCGAGATGGAGCCGCGGTTGTTCTGGACGGCCCAAGACTCGAGGGGGTCCTTGCCGGCGGAGGTGAAGCTGATGTCACGCATCTCGCCGCCGACAGACAGGCTGCGCTGGCGGAAGTCCTCGATGGAGAAGTACTGGTCGCGGAAGCGCGCGCGCCACATCTTCTGCAGGCTCTCGGCCACGGCCATGTCGGCGCGGAAGCGAAGGGGCAGCGGCGTGGGACGGTTGGCAGGGTCGAGCATGTCGGTCAGGAGCTTGTCCAGGCGGGCGTACTGGAGGGTCTCGAAGTCGAGGGTGGGTGCGTGTCGCAGCTCCTCCTTAAGAGCCCTCTCAAGGAGGCTTTGAATCCTGTCCGCCTCAGGCCCAAGGCTCTTTTCTTGGCGAAGTGATGCGCGAACCGAGTCGCAAAGATCGAGGAGTTCTTCGTTTGTAGGGAACGGCTCGATGGAAGGGGAGGGAAGCGAGGCTAATCTGGCGTTAGACCACGGTGAATGTCGACCGATATTGGGATTGCTGACCTGCTCCAGGATACCTCACGAAGTAGGTGTCAGACGTTCCGTCCAGCTGGAAAGGCGAGCGGCACGTCCTTGTCATGATTTGGGTGGGTGACATGTCGATGATGATGGTTGGAATGTGGAGTTTGCGATTTCAGGGAATCGAGGTCGCGAAGTGAAAGGTTCTTAGGAGTTGAACTTGCATCTATACTTCAGAGATGTGGTGTTTGGATTCGTGCGTAGTTGTTCTTGTTCGAGGGTGAAAGCCAGGTGGGATCTCGAGTGGCAGAGGACCAGGGTAAAGACTTATATGAGAAGAACGGTAGACGAGCGCATGGCTTGAAGAAAACATGGTGTTTGTGCTAGCGAGGCGTGCACCCCTGGGCTACAGGGCTCAAGGCGAAGGGGACATGGCCGGAATTGGACGTGGTTCGGGTTCCTGGCGGTAATCGCCATGAGACAAACGCAAAAAAGGGGGAAAGCACCTCGGTGTCCGTTGGAACCAGACAGCTGGGCAGGGAGTCTCAGATCGGCGAGCAACGACGATGAGGTGAGTTCATCGAAGAGAGGCGAGGTAGGTAGGTACCTCTTTCAGCTGGTGGCTTACGCTACCGAGGGTTTGGTTTGGAGGGGGCACCGGGCATCGACTCCTGGTTGAAGGAAGCCGCCGCCAAGCCGATTGAGTAGAGGAGTGTGGGAAGTCTGTAGGTAGGTAGCTGTATTCGGGTGTAGGTTCAGGTAGGTGGAAGAGTTTCGGTCCCCGAGAGTTGGGCATTGCAGTGTGATCGGATCAGTCATCAGTCCACTGGGTGAGGGTGAGGGTGAGGTGGCCAACGATGCCTTGGGTCTGGGAAGGTGCCCCCGATGGCTGGCCATGTTCCAGACTGGTGGCAGTGGAGTTCCGCACCGCACTTGTTGAGGCAGCTGCGCTACACCACCTGTGCTAGATACCTAATGGGTAGGCAGGTACCTACGTGGCTGCTGTGGCCTTCTCATCGGGGAACGTGGGATCGTAGGAGCCTTCCACCCTGCGTTACCACCTCACTCCCCACCCGGGCGGGCTGTTGCAATTGTCCGACTCGCTTATGGCGTACATATTGGGCGTAAGACTCTTCAGCGGTTATTCCAATTCCGGCGGTTCTGGGAGACATCGTGTTACAGGGTGAATCCGCCATCGAGACCAGGAGACTGGAATTTGGAACCAAGTCGCCGATATGGTGCATGGCGGACCGACTGTGATAGGCCGCAGTGGCCGGAAGCCATGCCGAACCATGTGGCATTTCTCCGGAATTGTTGTAGTCGGCGCCGACGTGGCTCAAGTTTCGGCAGTGGTTAACCATTTCCGGCCCCCGCCCGGAGTGTCTGATGTCCCCGAAGGCGCTAACGCTATTTGAGAGAGTGTCTTTGACAACTCCAGCCCAAGGTTCAGGCAGTCCGGAAACTGAATTCAAGCCGCCGTCCCCTTGCCTCTCGAGTGCCCCCCAACATCGTGTTCGAGACCTTTGAGCTGCCCCGCCCAGCTCATCAGTGGCGGTCGCCGTCTCTGTGGTTTCTCGTAGCACCAAAGCCAAAATCTCGCACCCATCGCGTCTAATCCGACCCAGCAACCCGGTACAAAGGGGTGGTTCTAATCATGTTAGCCAAGGTCATCGATTTAACGGCCGTCATCACCCCCCAACCGGGAAAGGTTGACGAGCCAAGTTGACCATGACCGACATGCCCCCTATCGTTCCTTCTCCATTACCCCACCTGTTGGGCGTGCCAGCGTCAGGTTGTCTCACTTTGAGACGAGTAGCGCTGGACTGACGTTCTGAAACCAGATTTTCCACCTCTTCAGCAACTGCGTTAGTTACCCCAAGGCCAACGAGCCAGGCACTTTGCGGTATGAGGTCCACCGTCCACCGAGGCCTCTGGGACAAGAACGGCGGCCTGCAGAAATTCGTCGTGAGAGAGACGTAGGTGGAAGCAGACTGACGTCGGCGGGTGCGGGAGATCAACTGAAGATCTCTCTATATACGTCGACGAAGAGGTTCTGGCCAGACTCATGGCCCGGGCCTGACGTTGTCGTCCTCCCGAAACCCATGAAATCTGGTAAAATGACCGCGAGCGTCGAGATCATCCACACGAAACTCGTCCCCAGGTTCAAACGCTCCAAAACTTGAAGACATGCTCATGGTCCACTCGTGCTGGACGGGCTGAGGCGGCCGGTGAGAGGCGGCCGGTGAATCGCGTGTTCTCCCTGGACTACCTTAGTCAAGCAGCTACTCTCCCTCGACGAAGTGAGTTAGGTGAGATGTTGGAGGAGCCGTCTCCTGAATTTGAGGTTGCTGATATGCCGCATCAGGCCAAGTACGGAGGTTGACCTCGTGGAAGCCAACAAAGGTCTCGGGCACTTGGAGAGCCCCGATAGCCAGCCAGCCAGCCAGCCATTGGCACGCAGATTTCTCCGAGAGCTCTCAACTATGGCCAAAATCTTCGGCGAATTTCCAATCCTGCAGTTCAAGGCGTACTTTTGCACGAGTGCGGTCCTGTCAAGTCATGTCATGCATCGCGGCTGCAGCGTGGCGTCGTCTGATACGAGCAAGTATCTGATCATCCGTGTATCTGGCCTGGTTGCGGGTGCCAGGCCGGATGTTATTTGGAAAGAGGACGCTTCGAGAAAACCTTAAACACGACGCAGAAACCCGGCCCGAAGAAGATGAGGCATCACGGAGAGCAGCCGTAAAGATCTCGGGACGAGAGAGATGGCGGCTCATCCATCCATTGCATCCTTGTAGGACGGTTGAGAATGCCATGTGGTATTCTGATCAGAATCACCGCCAAGCAACGGTGCAAGTGTAGTGTACGGACGTAAGATGAGCCGCCATGTCTGCAGATCTCATATGTTAATAGTTGTGGTTGTGGTAGTGGTTGTTGACGTGCAGCGGGAGTGTACGGACGTAAGACCCGGTTCCCACTTTTCCAGAGCTATCGAGGTACGTACCTACACCAGTGATTGATGGGGCGCCCCGCCATGGGAAGTTAGAATACCTACACGTGAAGTGTACGAGGCATGTTCAAGAAATCTGTGAATTTGAAGGTACTTTACCTGGATGGTTTGGTTTCATTGATAGCTGGGTGGCCTTTTCAGCTGGGCTCACCCATCTCGTACTAGATCGATTCAACTTTGGTGCTTGAACATCACCGGAGGTAGTGCCCCGGGTAAGCTCAATAGCTGGAGAAACTAACCCGGATGGAAACGGTGATTGTGGAATAGAATTGAAACAAGAAATAAACCATCATACACTTGGGTTGAAGCAAAATATTCCTGTGAGAACGGGCACTCTGTGACGAGTGCTATCAACTTCACGACGCCGTAATAGTGCGAGGTACGGACGTAAACGCCGTCTCCACTTTTATTTGGGTCCAGGTAAGTTCTTGGCAGGCATACCTCAGGATGTCGTCCATTTTCCAACCACATGCAATTCTTCAAACGAAATCCAACTCCTTCCGGCCACCAAACAAACCGCTCCATCTTGGCCACCTCGCACGACTGCAAGACTCGAGAACAACAACAAGGGAAACGCAGTGACAAGAAACCGAACGCCTCATTCGAAGATGGAGAGCAACAAAGACCTCCTCGCGAAAGCGCAGGAGTACTCGGCCAACAACGTCGACCTCTACGAGCTCCTGCAGATCGACACCACCACCACCGAGGAGAGCGACGTCCGGCGCGCGTGGCGCAAGCAGTCGCTCAAGTACCACCCGGACAAGCTCGGCGACGCCTTCGACCCGGAGAAGTGGGAGCTCATCGAGACGGCGCGCGACGTCCTGCTCGACGTCGCCGCCCGCGCCGCGTACGACAACGGCCGCAAGGCCGTCCTCCTGCGCAAGGCCGAGCGCGAGCGCGTCTCAGGCCAGCGGAAGCGCATGATCGACGAGCTCGAGGCCGCCGAGGAGGCTGCGAAGCAGAAGCGCCAAGCTGAGGAGGAGCAGGCCCGCGAGCTCGAGCGCGAGAGGGCGCGGCTGGCCGAGGAGGGGCGGCGGCGCATGGAGGAGGAGAACGAGCGGTTCAAGAGGGAAAATCTGGAGGCGCAAGAGAGGCAGAGACGGGAGAGGCTAGAGAAGGACGGCGAGGGCGACGAATACGACGAGAAGCTCGCGGACCTGCAGAGACAAATAGACGAGAAGAGGCGCCTCAAGGCGGAGAGGAAGGCGGCGAGGAAGAAGGGGGGCGAGACAGCGGACAAGAGCAGCGGTACGGCAACAGCGGCACCAGCAGCACCGGCTTCGAATTCGCGGCCGCCGCTCGACTGGGGCAACCTGATGGCGCGTTGCCGCGAGGCAGACCAGCTCAAGGCAGCCAAGAAGGCGACGGCAGTATAGATACGGGATTGAGAGGGGAGGTGTAGACGGACTCGATTATTATACAATGATACCCCCATTTTATGTTACAAAACAAAGCTGCGCCGGCATCTCTATTGCCCGGGCACCCCGTTCAGTCCGTTCCTTAGCCACTCGGGCACGAACGCCTTGACCTTGACCGCGTTGCTCTTGTCGTCCTCCCCCTCGCCCCACTGCAGCAGGAACTCGTCGGCGGGGTCGTAGGTCGACGCGGCCGTCTCGCCAGGCAGAACGATGTCCGTCATGATTTCCAGACGGCACAGACCCAGGCCGATGTTGCCGACGCCCTTGATCCACTTCCCCGCGCTCCGGCCCCTCTTGCCGGACCGGCCGATGCTCGTCTCCCGCGGCACGGTCTCCGCGGGGAGGCCCTCGGGCCCGTGGTTCGCGTCCTCCTCGGGCCGGTACGCCAGGGCCTGCGGGGCGGCGCGGTCCACGTCGTAGATCATGCACGGCAATATCCTCTTGCGCACGACGCCGCGGTGCTTGGTCCGGATGGTGAGCTCCTGCCCGACGTAGCAGCCCTTGTGGTAGTCGATGCCGTTCATGAAGTCCATGTTGGTCTCCTGCGGCAGCGCGTGCTCCCTGAAGACCTCGTCCTGGCCCTCGGCGACGCCCTGCAGGTACCGCCTGATCGTGTAGCTGTCCTCCGTCGTGGCCTCGAGGTCCAGGCGCGGCGGCGCGTCGGCGGCCCGCACCAGCCGGTACCCCAGCCCCGGCGTCCTCGGGTCCCGCGTCATGGAGCCGAGCGTCGCGGCGTCCGTCGTGAGGGGCTTGCCGCTGTCGTCCCAGGCCTGCCAGACGGTCGCCTCGTCCGTCGCGAGCAGGCGCACCTCGAACTTGGCCCGCAGCTTGTACCGCTTGATGTGCCTCGCCAGGCGCTCGGCCTCGCTCGCGTCGACCTCGATCAGGAACCGGGTGCCGGCCTGCTCCTGCTTCTCCGGGGCCGCGGCGCCGCCGCCCAGGCCGGCGGTGTTGGGGTAGATGAAGACGTCGTGCAGCACGCGGCCGGTGGCGTTGAGGAAGGCGGCGTAGAAGCCCGTCTCCCGGGCGCGGGCCTCCTTGGAGGCGACGTTGGCCGTGATGACGCCCTGCAGGAACTTGGCGGCGTCCGGGCCGGCGACGGAGATGAGGCGCCGGGAGGGGAGGGCCGCGAAGCCGGCGGATGGCGGCGCCGGGGGCGGCGGGGAGATGTTGCTGCTCGAGTACGGCCGGCGCTGGTGCTGTCGTTGCTGCCGGCAGCTGCGGCAGACGAAGCTGGCCGCGGATAGCTGCTTGCGCGCTGCAAGCGCCGTGTTGCGCGGGATCCCGTGCATTTTTTGAGACTTCCGGTTGTCAATTTCTGGTTCTTCGGAGAGCTTTCGGGGCTTTTGGAGCTTCAAACGAGGTTTCTTCGGCTGGATCTTGAAGTCCGAGCGCGGGAAAGCTTCCCCAGGTCCCCGGCAATAAGAAAGAAAATTGTTAGTGGTTGGTTTGTAATGACGTCTCTTTCCAACCGGGACGCACGGAGCACCTCACGGCAGTCGGGCAACCTAACTCCGACGACTTGTGACGGGAAGTATGGAGGTACCTAGTCTTGGGTTAGTGGGTTCTCACGATTATGTAAGCTAGCGCCAGCGGATGTGACAATACGAACTTGCTTCCTTCGGTTACAGGCTCATCCTGGTCTGTGTTTCCAGTTTGAACTGCTGCCTAAGAAGACGACAAACTCAAATCAACCGTAGTTTCGTATCTTCCATCTTTGGGAGCGAACACTTGTACAGCTTGAATTCGGTGCTCTCTAAAGACGGGTAATTCCTTGGCAACGGGAAGATCTTGGTTCGTCGCCGACGATGACGCTGTCTCACCCGCACAATAGCCACTGCCGTCGGGGACCAACGCCGCGCCGCCGCACAGCATAAGCACCGCGGCACCGCGGGAGGCCGAATCAACCCCGTACCCGTACCGCCTTTCTGGCAGGGCTGTTGACCTCCGTCCGATGCAACCCCATGCGGCTCGGTGGGATCCAAATCTCCCTGAGTATCGATCCCAGCCTCCAACCGCCAATCATGGTGTCCAGTGTTCACAACCTGTGGGCGTAGGATGCGCTAGGCGAGCGCCCTGTGGCTATGGACGCCAAGATTCCTCTCGAGGGAGGAAGCAAGGAACACCTTTAGCCAGACACACCCGAGATGTCTTGCCAGCGTCCACAAATCGCATGCGCGGATCGACATTCCGGGCATACTATTCGAGGTGAAGAGTGCCGGGGCGGTGGAGGAGGAGCAGCGTTGGGCTGATTCTCGAGTCGCCCGTCGTATTGCATGCTGCTCCAGGTGCTTTGCCGATCCCGCCTGACAACTCTGATGGCTCAGGGACGTGTTTCGTCTTTCGCTCCCTCCCACCCTTATTTCCTTCATTTTGCATCTTCTGTTTTGTGCTCCCTTCCGTGATCGCTGGATGGGATGAACGGTTGCCTTGTCATACCGCGAACTTGACTCTTGGCTTCGTTGATCGCATCGTGGGATAACACCCGCCATAACATCCCCGGCCTGTGCCAGCACAAAGAACAAGCGGTGGGCTGACCGCAAGAGACCACGCCCTGTATTCTCTAGACACTCGTTTCCTTCCAATCAACACCCATGGTGTCACGTTCGTTGACGGCGGCTCTGCTCGCCGTTGGGCAGCTCGCAACGACAAGTGTGGCCAGCAGCACAGGGCAGTGGGACGCGCCGTCCGCCGATGAGTACATGAGAAGAGTGTTTCCACGAAGTAAATCCTCTCCTAGGCAATGGACGGCCTTAATCAAGAGACGCCATTGTACTGACCGCGGACAGCATCGGTTATTGGTAACTACTTGTATTTTGATGGAGGAGAGGTCTCGCAGCTCGTCGACGGGAAGAACCTCACGTTTCGAGCATCCAACCCAGGTTCGTCAGCAGTGCTAGCCATGGTCGGCACCAAGGCTAACCCACCATCAGTAAACAGTACACTCTCTCTAGATCTCTCCACGTCATGGACGCCTTCGAAGGTGGTGATGAAGCAGACCCAGAAGGGCTCCGCACCCAAGATGATGAGGCAAGCAATCTTCACCGACAAGTCCTCCAACGCCTTCTACATCTGGGGCGGCTTCGCTTCCTACGACGGAAAGCCGCCCGACCCGCAGCTGTGGAAGTTCGACACCGACAGCAAAGGCGGTGGCGCCTGGAGCACCGAGATCAAGCCCGGCCACGATGCCTTCACGAAGCTCACCCGCTCCCAGGGCGGCGTCTACGTTAGCACGCCCGACTCGGGCTTCTACTTTGGCGGCTACTCGCAAAAGACCTCCGACCCGAACCCGAACGGCCCCGTCCCGGGCTATCTTCAATTCAACTTCACCTCGCGGGCCCAGGCGTGGACGAACTCGACCGACAACGTCCCTTACTCGCAGTACGGCACCATCGTCGGCGGCGCCGCGCACTACATCCCCAGCTTCGGCCCGAACGGCCTGGTCATGTTGCTTGGAGGAGGAGAGCACGTCATCGGGGCCGGACAGGCCTCAGACAACGTTGGATATCTCAGCTTCGGCACGCTCTACTTCATGGACCCCGTGACGAAGGTCTGGTATAGCCAGAAGACGAGCGGCACCGCGCCCTCGCCGCGCATGTGGCACTGCGCCGTCGGCGCAGAGGGCTCTGACGGCACGTACGAGATGTAGGTCACGTCCGATGGTGCTAGCTCCGTGGCGTGGCTGTGTACTGACGCACGATTTACAGTTTCGTCTTTGGCGGCAGCAACACGGCCGCGGACACCGCGTACGACGAGGTCTACATCCTCAGCCTCCCCGGCTTCGTCTGGACCAAGGCGAACTACGAGTCGGCCAGCCCGCGAGACTGCATGGGCTGTGCCGTGGCCGGCCAGCGCCAGATGATCACCGTCGGAGGCATCAATCGCAAGCTGAGCGTTCCGACCTTCTTCAAGGACAGGGACCCCTTCCCGCAGGGCCTGGGCATCTTCGACCTGACGGAGCTGAAGTGGAAGGACCAGTACGACGCCGGCGCCGCCAACTACCAGTCGCCAGACGCAGTCAAGGCCTGGTATGACGAAGGGTGAGTTTTTTCCTGGACTTTTTCACCTGGACAGCGCTCACACTCGAATTAGAAACCTCGACAAGGTCGAATACACCTCCGCCGATGTCGCCAAGCTCTTCAGCAAAGCGAACTCGGGCTCCGGCTCCGGCTCCGGCTCCAACGATGACGACGATGACTCGGGCTCGACGAACGTCGGCGCGATTGCCGGCGGCGTCGTAGGAGGCGTCGCCGGCTTGGCCCTCGTCGGCGCGGCTGTCTGGTTCATTACGAGGCGCCGCAAGCGGCAGCAGCAGCAGCAGGGCCACGTCGGAAGCGACCCCTCCACGGCCGAGGCAGCGCCCTACGCCGCCGGACACCTGCAGCAGCACGGCTACTCCCCGGTCCCGCCGTCGGCGACCATCGCGCCGTCGGAGCTGGCTGGGGACCGCGACTACCAGACCCCGTCTCCTTCGCAGGCGACCAAGGAGAAGCCGACGGCCGAGCTGGATTCGAATCCGAACCCGACTACGTTCTACGAGCTCGACGGCTCTGGGGCGCACAAATGATGAAAATTTTGTGATCTGATACGGACGATAATTACCTACGAACGAACAGATGGAGGGTTCTGGCTGATGTTATGATACCTGTAGAATGTAGATGGCTCGTAAATTGCATATATACCCATGATCCTTCACTCGGGCCGTCTTGCATACTATGTTTCGATGAACGATTGGAGAAATGTGTCTTGTATTGCATCCCATAAAAGAGCCTGCTCCAGAAACGTCCGCAACGCTCAGATCAATGAAGATGACTAGGAGAGAGCTAGGCCAGACAGGAGGCACCGGAATACCTCCACGCCGAGGGACAACAATACCGAGGGACGACGGCCGAAGAAACTTCAAGAACGGCGACTTCTTTCTTCCCTTTCCAGGCAGGCCCAGAACTGGTGCTCAGCAGACGAGCCTGGCCCTGTGAGCAGTCGTCAACCCGGACATACGAGAAAACTTCGACGGTGGTACCGCCACAAGAACAAGGGCTTCGCTGCCTTTTATAGACTGCATCTTATTGCGTACTAAGTTGTGGTATTATGCCTGAATACTATACCTCCTATTCCATCACCATACTCACCCTGCAAAGAGACGGGTGCGTTAGTAAAACTATATAACCAGCCATTAGCCAAAGAACTAGCAACACAAAGACCGCTATCTTTGATCGATACACGGGGTTCTTTTAAGATACTAAAGTAAGACATACAGTCAGTGGCTGGCCCGAGACAGTATTACATGCAAACCCGAGACGGTCGGCTGGGTAGTGTGTGTCACTGGGTGCCAAAATACTATCTCCGAAATATCCTCCCCCGGAATACTTTCACGCCGAGGGACGACGACGACCAGGGATTATATGCGAAGAAAGGTTCAGGAACATGGTGTTCTTGATTTCCTCTCCAAGCAGACAGTCCAGACTTGGTTTGGGACTTGACACGAGCCGGCCCTGTAAGGGCCATCTACTCCCCCCAAGATCGAACCAAGTTCGAGATGTTGAACCACGACAAGGAAACAGACTCGCTGCCCTTTTAAATACTAATCATCCCCGGAGGAGAGCACTATGGTTACCGACGTGTAGGCAGGTGGAACGCGGCCAGAAACGGGTAGTAGGTATCGCGCCTTCCTCCTTGCGGGGGCCCTCGTCAGCCGGATGAACATGACATCGGCCCCGAGTCCCCACTCTCCCGGCAGAAACCCCTCCGTGCCTCGGCCCCGGTCACCGAGATAACCTAAGGCTCGGCCGAGGGGGGGTGTCACAGAGCCTCGCACAAGCCACCGTTCAACGCCCTCATCCGTTCCTATGATGGTGTACGGACGTCGAGTCCAGTCCCGACACAACGGCACCAGAACCCCTGGAACAGCCCGTCCGAGCCTCAACTCCCATCCACTGGTGGGACACCCCGGACCGTCGCGATGTCCTTTGGGGAGGAAAAGGGTCCTGGGACTCATCTACGATCCGAGACCCCGATTGTCGACGTCAGCATCCGTGTGGATCCCTTGGCCCCCCCTGCCTATCATCCATTCTCTCTCTGCTCATCCTCACCGTGGTCGGATCAACCTTAAAAACAACTGAAAATCATGACACTTCGACCGCTTGGCGATGGAAACAGACGGACAGTTGACCCAAAATCACCGACACCACGTAGTGTACCTACACACCCCTTCCTCCCAACGCGGGTAATGACTTCATCATTCCTCTTCTTCAAGGGTCCAAAACAAAGGGCCCGGGACCCGCGGGACCTCTGGAACAAAAACAGCGCTAAGAAGCAGATCGCTGTAAGGGGCGCCGACCACTCAGCAACGATGGAAATAGTGGGGTCGGGGGGTTCCCGGACTTTGGCATGTCCCCGAGAAAGAAACATGGACGCCCGGGTTTCCGCGCGGCCTTTTCGTTTAGTATTAGCGTCGAGAGGACACAACATCCAGTGAATCATTCGGCCTCCTCGGTCGGCGTTGGGAGAAGATGCGAACTCCGCTCCGCACCCGGGCGTGCTCTCCCCCCCACGTTTTGCTCGGAAAGGTGAATACGCGGCAGCGCAGCAGTAGCGAATGCGAGAAGGTTAGTGGTAATAGTGGTGGTTTGTTCCAACCTCTTGCCAACCTATCCCGCCCATCCCGTCCATCATGGGGTCCGATAATCCGGATCACACTCCCGTGCTGTCCAAAACGTTCCCCGTCACGTTCGTCCAGTCATGTTTCATTCTCCCGTCGTCGACACACACACACCCCCCCCTTCCCTACCTCGTCCATTGTCGGTGTTTACGATTGGATGACATTTCCCAAGCCCGAGATTCAAGCAAACGGTCCACGCGGACGGACCAGCTCTTGTTTCTTTCCTCTCAAATTCCGCTGGGATACCTATAATGAGGCGGGTGAACCACACATGCACTTGGCTCACTGGGATGGGTGAACTGCTTGGCCTTACCTAGGATGGGAAGACGCGGCGCGTGGTGAGCCGAGGTGAGACACCTTACATCTCGTGAGCGAGAGCGGACACCGATGGCACCTCGTCTCTTTTGTGCTTCATGATTTCACTGCTCTCCCGCCCGCAAACGTATCTAGGCAGTTGTCGCGGTCTCGGGACTCCAGATCGCGATCTTCCCATCTCGCTCGAGTTGCCCCAGCATTCATCCGTCTCTGTGTATCTCTGGTCTCAGACATTTGACATCAAATGACGGGACGGGTTTCTCGGCCGGCGGGCCCCTCTTCACCGAGGTGTAGCTTGGCCAACGAGCGAAAAAAAAGACACGGACCCCGAAAACCCAGCGCGCCGGTTAAGTTGAGAAAGTTTGACCTGACAAATCCGCTTCGTCGGTGAACTCAGTTTCCTCCCTCCAGCACGTTCCACAAGGGACGGACCTCCCCTCGCTGGACGTGTGTGGAGCCGAAGGGAAGAAGCAACTGGGTGTTCGGCCGAGCGTTGGTCAGAAAAGCCGGCGGCCGTACCCGCAAAGGTCTCGCAGACATCGGTTCATCAAAACCTCGCAAGCCGCTGCGGAAAAGTGTGGGGAAAGAATTGCAAAAACCTTCTTCCTGTGACTCCTCGATGAGTAATTGTGCCTGGACTCGGCTTCGGCTTATCAAATCACAAACCGCGGGTGCGGGTTACCAATCCAACAATCTGCAAATCTGCCTACTGATAAAGCCACACCCCTCCCCATGTCAATCCCCACCTCGCTCCCTGGGGCCGGAGATGGTCTGGACGTACAATACACTCCCTGAATGTTTGTAAGCGTGGTACTTCGACCCTGTAAGCGCATTAGGCTGGACAAGGTGCTATGGCAAATGACGAATCTACGTGCTAGGGTCAGTTGCTTTTTTCTGGGTAAAAATGGGGAGGGGAGAGGTTTCTGCGTATACAAACTTTCAGGGACCCTATTGTAAGAAAGATGTGAGATTAACTCCAGCGCCAAGCCTCTCTCATCAAGAAGCAAAGAGACAGCGGGGGAACCGAAAAGAAATGATGCTCTTCTGTGACGAGCGACTCAACAAGGCTGTCGGAAAATGAAGCGAGGGGGGAATAAGGATCAGGTTACGGGGTTCGCTTCAGCCTTTCTCGCTTCTCTTGACCACATTCGGTGTTGTTTTGGTTCTTGATGCTCCTCTGCTATTTCCATCTCTTCTCTCCCTGTAAATCCTCACGCCCTTCACCCCTGGCAACTTCAGGCACGGGTCAAGAAAAAGAAAAGGGCGGTGATAACCCACCCCCGCGAGACAAATCCACCTTGGAAAAAAAAAGAGGAAAAAAAAAGGGAACCCACCGACCCGCCGGCTTGCCGAAGGACTCACGCACACGCAATGCAGAGCTCCGCAAGGCAAAGGTGAAGTTCTTTTTCGCCGCAGCTCCGGCGGAGGGGCGGCGGAGGGGCAGCGGTCCCGCAGTCCTTGCTGCGGGCCTCGAAAGCCCTTCCGTACACCTTCTCCAGCATTTCAAAGGTTAGCGTGTTACCTGGTGGGGCTTACCTAATCGCCTGGCCCCACCGTGTAGTACGCTAACCTTTGAAATGCTGGTGGAGGTGTAATCAGAGGGAGTTGGTCGATCCGTACATGTAAGCAGGGGTGTGTGGGAGAGGGGGGTTTCTTATCAGCAGCAGATCATCTCGACAGTAGATCTTTGGCCAGCTGTAGGACTTCAACGACGCAAAAGATCGTCCTTCGGCCGATAGTCCTAGCAAGTCCTTCCGCCTGCCATCGTGACTTTCACGTCTCCCTACATCGTCACGATAATCGGCGTCTTGGGGAAGCACCAGATAAGCAGACAATCCAAAGATGCTATTGCGAAAATTGCGTGCTCGACGCCGCCTCGGCCCTTGTGTGCATTGCACAATCCCGCCGCGGCTCAGATGATCGACCAGACTGCTGCTTGCTGCTGCTCCAAGGCGAGGCAGGGAGTTGAAATGCTCTGGGGGTCCAGACGCCGCCGGCCGACCCCACGCCCAGTGTCTCATCCGGGGTGAACGTGTCACCTGCACACACTCACGCTTCCCGTGGTGCAGGCCACGGTGAAATTTGCGGTCGCTGGCTCCAATCTCTCGCATTGTTAATGCTGGCCCGTTGGGCAAGGCCCCCCTTTCACCGCTCTGCGTTGCCTGGTTCATCAGCGTTGAGGCCCTCTATAACACACTCCCAACTGCACCACGATAAGCAAGCAAAATCTTTCCATTGCATCGGTGAGCTGGCTCGGGTTGGCGGTCAAGTTGTCGAGTGGTTGCGGCGGGCATCCATCGTGGAGCCTGGGCAGGAATCGACCGCATTGCCATGGCGCGAAGGCCTAGCCTCTGGGCGCGCCTAAGGAAACCTTCCCTCCCGAGACCTGATTGACTCGGTTGAACGCGTGCACGACCGCGACAGAGGTGCCGCCCATCACCGACCGCTTCTCTCTCTTTGGTGCTCAATTACCCCGCGGGAACCAGACGGTTGACCGGGAAGGCAACCTAGGCTCAGGTGAAACAAAGACAAGCGCCGCCTGCCGGTTGCTGTCTGCTAAGCCGATTCTCCCATTCCGAAGGACCTGGACCAACAGTTTAGGCTTGCCGAGGCTGGCGAGCGAAAAGAAGGCGGGTGATTTTCGGTTGCGAAACTTTGAGTTGTGCTGGTGGTGCTAGTGTCGCCTTTCGGCTACGGCGCCCGAACGGCGGCGGAAGAGGTGCGACCGACAAGTTTCCATCCGGCCTATTCCCCCCTCCTTCGTTATCTATCGCCCGTTCGGCTCAACGACTTTCATGCCGGTAGCGCGAGAGCGAAGTCGGCCTCTTCGTCGCAACAGCTCGGTAGGACGGTAGGACTTGTAGACCAGATGCATAATCCAACCAAGGGCGTGCCCTCCTCTTCAGCCCTGTTCGTCAAAAGGCTATTTGCCTGCCGCCTGTTAGGTATGTTAGCCAAACGGGGGCTCGCCGAAGACCTTCTGAGTTGCGCTGGCGCCTGGCGTCAGCGTCGAAGGATTGGTGAGCTGTACTCTGTTCACCGTACGGCAGCGACAGGATTGCGGGATGGCTGACGGGCTGACAATTGCCAATTCCAAACCCTTGGGCGAGAGAGAATTGAACCGGGGCCCCGGGTCTCGCACATGGGCGAGGCCATGCCATCATCGTGCCATTCCCATCTCCAGGCTTCCCCCTAATCTCCAATATCGAGTCTCAAGTAAGATCGGTCGCTCCAGCTTGCTGCGCCTTATGTCAGCCGGGGTGATGGCGGCCAGGGCCCCAAACAGATGGGGAGGCTGGCCGCTGGAGATTGTCAGATTGATGAGACGTCGAGGCCGAGTTCGTGACAGGGAAGGGGGGTGCCGCTTGTGACTTGTGAACTTTTCGAGACGAGACACGTGGTGTACGACGGCCCGAGCGCAAACGCAACCCGCCCGAGTCAAACAGGCTCCCTTGCCCTTTTTCTTGCATTGCTGGCAGTTGCTGGTGCGAAAAGCCTCTGATAAATCAACAATCAACTTTGTAAAAGAACATGGGAAAAACTCTACTTTATTTAACCCCTTAGATATTTTTATACTCTAACAATAAAAACCTTCCCTATAAAACTTCCGCCTTTTACGTTAAGCCCTAACCCCTTCCTAAATTAAAACTCTAAGTAAAAGGAATAAAAAGGCTAAACTAAGAGTTATAACTATAAATCAAACTATCCTTTTTATATATTCTACACTATAACCTAAAAAACAAAAAAGATTAAGTTAACTAGCCAACATATCGCGTTAATCAATAATAAAATTTTTAATACTATAAAAAGAAACAAGCCTCTTTTACTAAAAGGTCGGTATACTTATTAGTTATAAAAGTAGATTAAAAGGATCTACTTTAATAGACTTAGTAAGTTAGAAGTATATAATAGTTTAAGCTAATATTAATAAATTTAAATTAACTACTTAGGCTACTCAATTCTACAAAAGCGTTAAAATATCCCTATATTAACTAAAGTATTAATTAAATAACTTCAAAATAAACTCAAGGCCCTACTTTAATAAAACAACTAAAAAGGCTTATAGATATTAAACGAGTTAGAGATTAACGAGATAAAAATATGGCGAATAAGTATATTAAACAAGGCCTAATAGTATTAGGTATAAAAGGATATAGAGTAATATCGGTAGCTAGAAGACTTTGTAGAATTAGTTATTAATAATCTTAAGTAACACCTTTTAAAACACCTTCCCCCGAGGCAAATACCCCGGAGGGAATCAATAATTAACCACCCTTTCCCCTAATTAGACCGCCGCTAACAGTCGGACGGGATTGGTCCGCACTGGCAGTGGATGACTTATCCGACTGTTGTCTCTGTGCCAATGTCACACGCCCCCCCTAGCGGCCACTCACATTTGCGAGGCCGCGCACTCCGCTCAATTCGTCCGCGGATGCGCATCGTGGAAGGCCTCGTATCGTATCGTCGTAATCGTCCAGTGCCGCCAAACGCTGCGCCTGCGCCGCCTTTTCTTTCTTGGGTCCTGCTGGTCGCGTTTGTGGTTCGCACTCGTTTCCCAAGCCAAGGCGACCGGCACCGTGGAATCGATCAGATCATTTTCGAAGGTTGCGTATGTGGTGCTGTTGCTGCTCCTCGATCGTAGAGTCGTGTTCCCGGGATTGATTGATTGATCGATCGTCGTGGATCGCATTCGCATAGTCGATGGCTCATCACTCCTCGCCGATGACTGTTCTTTCTTGTGCAGGTCGGCGGAATTGTCAACCCCGGGGTTAAACCAACAGGCACCTTATCCCCTGTGTAGAGATCCCACTCGAGCACCGCCCGCCCGCTGTCGGTCGGGTCTTTCGGTAGCTCCAGGCAGCCTCTTTTTTGGTGAATTCCGAATTGGAAGGGGGAGTTAAAACACACCGCCAAAGTCCGAAAGGACCGACGACTCCTTCGTGATTCGTCCGCAATACGGCTTGGCGAAGGGGGGAGGGGTGTGTCGATAGAAAGTCGGGGGCCGCGGTCGGTTCAGAGAGGCGGGTGGAAGCCGAGAAGTGCAACAGCGAGTTGTACCTGTATGAGGTAAGCGAAGGAAAGGGCGGAAGTTGAGCGACGCCGATCTGCCGAGATCGCAGGGCGCACCGTCGAGTACCTAGGTGATAGGTACCTAGCAGCCTGTAAGCCTACCTACCTAGGGAAGCCTAGGTACCTCCCGTAGGCACCCTTAAGCCTAAGCCTAAGCCTAAGCCTAAGCCTAAGCCTCCGCCTATGCATTCGGTCGCTGCAGCGCATTGTCGTTCCCTGCTGAATCATGTGGACTGTCTGTATGACTCGTCAGCGAGTTTCAACCCGAGATGAGGCGAATGAAGTGCAATGATGCAATCGTGACCTCTTCACGTGAGCACTGTGGGTTTTGGGAAAGGGGGGTTCAGATTGAGATTGTTTCAATTGATTCTGGCTCGCTGGTGGGCACTGTTGCAACCCGGCGCGGCTCTGTCCTATCTGTCTGTAACACAAGGCTGTACCACTCAACCAAGGCCCCCGAGTTAGGGGGGTAGGGAGCGGCAGCAGAAGAGAAGAAAAAATCCATGGCATTCCATCCATTATCCATCAAGGTCCTCGCATTCGTGCCTTGGCCTCCGTTGTGACATAGGAAAGAGGTGGTGAAAATTCGTAGTAGAGAAGAGATGAAAAATCCTGAGTGATGACATTGCTGTCTTTTTGTAAACCCGCCATGCCGATATCGTAACCCATGCAGTTCTTGGTATCGGTATATAAAATCATGTTGTGACGCCGTGCCATGCAAACGCTCGCTGCAAAACCAAAGGAAGAGATCAGAAAATCACAGTCGAAGAGGTGAAAGCATCCCAAGCGTGGACTTCTAGTACACTGAGATGGCAGACACGAGCCTCGCCGGATTCCTTTGCGGCAGGTAGTAGCCTTCTGAGTAGAAGGTGCCGTCGGCTTGTTGTTGTTGTGAGATCTCTTCCTTGGCTTCCTTCTCGGAGAAGGTGAGCACGGCGTTTGGCGGGGATGGGGGCATCGACTCGTCGTCTGAGATATCCGAGTCGTGCTCGAGCTCTGGTGGTGAGGAGCTGCTGGAGTGGGAGGGTGTGCGGACGAGCTCGAGCTGTGCGTAGTCTTCCTCGAGGTCGTCCTCCTCCATGTCGTAGTCTTCCGTGACGGAGACGGTGGTCATTCTCGGAGAGGCGGGGGCGGAAGGCATGCGGCGGAGGGAGACGGCGTCGGCCATCTCGATGTCGTCCTCCTCATAGTCGTCGTCGGAAGAGTCAGAAGAGTCATCCGAGTCGGCATCGTCGGCGTTCCAGTCGTTCTGGGGTTCCTCGACGATGGTATCGGCCCATTGCACGTGGCGCTCCTCGCTCTTGGTGGCACCGCGGACGGATTGGTTGAACCAGCTCTCCTGCTCACGCTCGGCGTCGGCAAGCTCGAGCATCAAGGAGTCGAGGAGGTTGGCATGGCCGACGAGGAGGCGGAGGTCGTGGTCGGAGCGGGCAGCCTCGGAGGAGAGCTTGGCCCGGGCCTTGTGGGCGAGGTAGTAGGTCTGAGTGATGCTCATCTTCTTCTTCTGGGCGGCGATGTGCAGAGGTGAGGAGGAAGAGTGAATATGGGAGCGGGAAAAAGTAGTAGTGGTTGTTGTTGACATTTTGTGTGACTGTGCAGTGTGCACCCTGATGTCGCGATTTTGGCAGGTATGACTCAAAGCGAGATCGGGGGGGGTTGCTGGGTGGTGCAGGGATGCCTAGGCTAGTATGGCTGGCGTGCGAAGCTTTGATGATTCCCCAAGGGGCTTATCTCGGGATGGTGAGGCGAAGAAGGGCTCGGGGTCAAGTCAGGTAAACAGCCGTAATAGGATGGCTATATGTTTGTTCGAAGAAGGCTGGGATTGAGAGAGCTTTCTTCTTGAGGCTGTTTGTCTGTGATCTTGGAACTGGAGTCTGGATGGTAGAAATCTAGATCGTGGTGGGAAACACTTTTCTTTTTAACCACCTCGTCCGTAGACCCGGGGCTGTCGGGCTCGGAGAGAAGAAAAGCGCAAGACGGAGCGGTGACCAGGGGAGGGGGTGTGTGTGTGGCAGGTGCAGGGTGGGTGATGACCAGGAACACACGCAAGATGGCCGGGGTGCTGGGGTACCAGGGGGGGTGTGTGTGTGAACTGGAAGCGGGTGGGGGCTTTTGGGCTGAGGACTCACACTTGCAGCCGAAGGGGTGGACCTCCAGCTGTGGACTTTGGCGGGTTTTGTCATCAGAAGCCCGAGGCGCCGAGCCTCCGCTACCTTACCCAGACGGGAGGTACGAACGGAAGGTACACTACACTACGGGCACGCAGCGCAGAGGAAGGAGTTCGGACTTTCCAGCTTACCAGCGAAGAGCGGTGCGGCAGGTACGTGGCCCCCGTCTCAGTCGCAGTTGCCGGGTCTGAGTCTGACGCACTCGGCGGGGATTAGAGGCCAACAGCCTGCGGGCTTCAGCCTACCGAGAGCCTACGGGTAGACGCTAGTGCTGTTGTAACTGGTGAATTACTGTACACTCTCGACTCTTAAAATCTATCCGACTCCGCCAGGTACTTTTTCCCATGGTCGCATCGGGGATGGCATGGGATAATCGTCGACCACGTTTGTCAGCCTGCGCCCGCGTTTTCTCTGTAATCAATTCCATCACCGTCCACCGTCCAAACTCTCCGAGCTAGCATCCGCGCCCGCACTCACACCCATACCCATCACCCGCCAGCAAGACCCGACACTTTGGAGCACGTGTAGATGTGTAATAGGGGATAGGCATAACTCCGCACCGACCACCGACCGGCCTTCATCATCACAACCTCCCGGGTACGGTAGTACAGACCCAGGACATGCCACGGGTACCTGACACCTCAGACAAGGCAGGACAGGACAGGTCGGCCTCAATATTGGAAATCGCGACGGGGGTATGTTTGGGCGCGATCGCCCGGCCAAGACCTGCAACTACACTAGTAGATTGTAGCACAGCACAATTACCAATGCCTTCATCTGGAAGCCTGGCGATGTGCGAAGATTAAACGAGCAGACCGAGAGCGGTTGCTACCTCAACAGTCGTCTGCATAGCCCTCCATTCGGATTCGGGTATTCGCAGACTGGACTGCCGCTACAGCAGTAAACAGGTCGGTACTGCCTATCGCCTATCAACAAGGTAAGTGCTAAGGTGGCTTGCCTTGCGATTGCAATCCCCGTCGGTTCCTAGGCCTCTAACCCAATGCTGAGCATCGCGACGAGGAACGCGAATTCACCCAATCCGGATAATACTCTTGAGGCTACCTACCCAGGCACCATGGTAATTTGTAAAGTACTTCGCATTGTACACGCAGCACAGCGTGCACCGCCCGCTTCATCTCTTTAGGCCCCCGTACCGCTCGCGACGGTGGGTCGGTGAGCCATCTGACTGGTCGCGTCGGAAACGTACCAATCAAACGTCCCGTCGTTGCCAGTCGGTCTCTACGGATTTACGAATGGCCCCGAGCAAAAGGAAGGAACCTATGGAAGTACCTGCCGTTCGTTCTTTCCATTCCTCGGATACTTACCTAAGATACCTAGGTACCTGGAGATAGGGCTGAAGGCAACGTATCCGTAAACAGCAGCCAATGGCCGCCTCGACTTCGTTCTCCGCGTTGGGCATAACCCATAACCCACCCCGTAATGCCGTACACGCACTCGCTCTCGCACCCCTCGAGGCTTGCGGTGATGCCTAGAACACCAGCCACGATCATTATGAGTCGACATGCGTTGCGTGCCTACACCCCACGCCGGCCATTCGCGAGTTTAATTTGCATCGCCCCGGGCGACGGACCATCGACGGACCATCAGCGGCCCCGTTGGAGACGGAGAGCCTGCCCGCTGCTGCCTCAGTGTCTCCATCCGCCTCACCTCGCTCCCGCCCATCAAGGACCCGGCATTGCTTCTTCAAGAGCGATCGGGTATTCGCAAAGAAATCCCTCGACGGAACGGAAGGCTCAACCGTCGTCCCCGGTGTGTCCCGTCGTCATGGATACCGAACGAAAAGCAAACGCTCCCAGTCCTCCGGGTTCCCGCGCAGAAGCTGTCAAGTGATGACAAACCCCACCAGGGCCGCTCCGACTTTGCCCATGCCGAACAAAGGCCTTGGCTGGGATCTGCTCTCCGAGATTACGATTTGGGGGTGGTGAGTCGGAGACCATCGGCACCGCGCTCGGGGCCGGGCCCATCAAGGGTGGACAGCGGAAACTCAGAGAAGCACCCATCACAAATCTGCACCTGCATCTGGTTTCGAAGCACCGTGGCTCATCAGTCATCTGCCCATTGCAAATTGGCAAGGGCCAAGGGGGTGAACACTCTAGCCGAATTCCCACCCCCAGCGCTGTCATGCCGCGTGCCGCACGTAACCACAGACGCGAGTGCGACCGACCGACGCCTGTTTGACTCGACGGGCACCGTTTTCTTCTGCTGGCTGCGTATCCACGTACGAATCCGCGGCATCATCAGCAGAATGTGGCTTGCGACCCATGCACTGCATGCCAATATCTCGTAACCCCCTTTCGCTTTCACCGCGAATTCGGTTCGCCCAATCGCAGAACAGGGCACATGCAGAGAAGAAGAAATTCCGTGCAGCATGCTGTCCCAGTCTCTCGTGAGAAGGGACCTCGCAAGCCACGATGGTCCAACGCGGGCAGAGAAGGGCGGACGATCGGGCTGGTGGGTTAGACCGCCGGTTCACGCGTGACCACAAGCAAATTGGCCCTCTAAGTTGCGGAGACTTGGCGATGTGACGCGCCCTTGTCTGGTTCCTGGCGGACGCCGCACTCGCACCCCACGATGACCGAGCCGAATTGGCGTTTTACGGCGCAACACGGCGCACGCAGCACGTGTTCCCGAGCACAAGCTTGGGGTTCTTTCGGGATGACAGGAGAAGGAGAGGAAACAGGTTCCATCTCCCTCTCTCTCTCCAGGGACCTGCCGTGGTAGCGTCCGAATCTCCCCGCAGAAACAGGGCCCGCGAGATGGCCCCGTGTCGTCCGAAGAAGCCAACCTCTGCGATGATAATCCGGGTTTGGGGGTGACAGGAGTTCGGGATTCTGTCAACAGCGTTTGAGCCTTTTCTGCGACATTGAATTGTCCACTGGCACACCCCCTACGCTAGGTCATCCCCACCTTGCCGAATTACCCGCACGGCTCACTTGTCGCCGTGGCCCCGACGGACGGTCGGCCAGTCGGCGAGCAATTTTCTGGCATCGGCAGAAATTACTCATCATCAGTCTGAAGGGTCCGTCGCGTTCGCGTCATGAGCGATTATTACCGAAAGGCTAAAAAGCTTCGTCCGTTCCCAGTCCCGCGGGTGCGGCGGCCAACCTGGCCCATGCTCCGCGCCGGCGGTGTCCATCACCACCTTATTTCCGCAGGGCCTCGGGATGACGAAGCACAAGCGAAACGGCCATTATCATATGCATCTCGTACTTCTCCTCCTCCCTCAAGAATGCCTGCCTGTCAGCCTATGGGTTCATGGACATCGCCGACATCATTCCTGCAGAGGGCCCCTGCAGCCCTGCAAGCGGGCCTCTGTGGGAACCAATCGCTCGCGTGTTGGTGCCGGGCAGGAGACTGAGAGATATTACCTGATACCATGGGTTTGGCCGGCTTACACAGCCAAAATATTCCAATGGGGAACGCGACGATAATACCAAGGACCCAGGTATCCGTAGGTAAGGGTCGTATGCGAGGCAATTGGTAAGCCCCCCTGACAACGCACACCCGACAGAGCCAGCACGCATTGGAACGTAGCAGCTCGCCGAAGCTGCACGTCTCACAGATAGGGCTGTCCTTCGGCTTGGAGAGCTGGGGTTCTACCTACGGATACAGCCTCCAGGTACCCGAACTCTGGTGTACCGTATCTCAGCGACCTTTTGCTGTGCACCCATCCCTCCGCTCTTTCGAGGGATCCCTTCTGCTGACTGCATCGCACGCTCCGTATCACACTCATCGTGATTGGCCATCCGCATCGCCAACCAGCCAGAGGCCCTATCATGCCATGAGGCGGTGCACCATGACCCGGCGGGCAGCTGCGTGTTAACCTCACCGCTGGTGGCTTGCGCTGGGGCTTGTGCCACGAGAGATGGAATGGAACCTACCATCCACCCGGACCACCCCCGCCGGCATTGGCAGATGCGCCGGGTGACTCTAAAGTGCATGGCGTACAAGCGCCTATCTTGCTCAGTCGCCGGCCTGCAGCGGGCATACCACCTCAGACTCAACAGAGTAGGTAGAAAGCCGATGGCAGCGATAGCGATGGGGGCTGGGGCGGAACGAGGCGCGCCGGAATGCCGCCGCAATGAGGAAAAGGGTTAGGGTCGCGAGGACTTGGCTTCGGCTTCGTCCGAACACGCCCTTCCCCACGCTTGCATTCCACGCGTCTGCTGCCATTAAACGGGCGCATGGCAATTAGATTGCAGGGTATGGATATCTGCGATGAGGTCTAGCTTGACGAGACAGAAATCGGCTCGATGTAAGCTGCTCGGCGGACTCATGCCGGTCTGCCCTGGACCTCTACGTCACTGACGCTGAGTAACTCTCGCGATGCCGACCTGGGTGCGCGTCGGAGGCATGCACATTCTAATGTCACGGCGACCAGATAACCGCATACAGACGAGCAGTTGCGTGCTGCCGGGTTTTCGGGCGCATTTCGCTGTTTGATTCGAGGGGGGGGGGCGCACATGGCCAGGACCCCTGTCGGGTTTTCACACCTTCTCCCGCCCTTCTAGCGTCCTTCCACGAGCGGCGGAGTCCCGCTCTCGACCCGCTTTTGCGAGTGTGTCCGTGCTTCTAGCGCGGAATTCCAATCTTCTAGCGTGCTTCTAGCGTCTATCCACTGCTCGGATGCGTGTTTGTATTGGGCGGGATGGGTTTTTTCGTTGATTTTTCGCTTCGGGCTTGGGCTCGGGGTTGGTTTGAATTGGTTTGGTTTGGGATTTTGACTGCGGCCGTCGGTTCTGCGCGCGCGAATGCCTTCTGATGGATAGAGGTGGAGCAGGATCGATGTGCCTGATCTGTCGCATGGGAGTGTAGTACCGTAAACACTCACTGCGCTCGCAATCCGCCCCCCCGCTCCCCACCTAGATCGCAAGGCATTGAATGGTGCTAAGTTAGGGAGGCTCTACTACTCCTATTAGCCTAATTTTAGATCTACTAAGCCTAAACTAGTAGGCGGTTAATTAGTAATCTATTCCCCTTTTTTCCTAGTATTCTAAACTTCCCCTATAACCTACTTATAAAGTGCTATATAGGCTAATATTAGCTGTTTTTTACCCTTATTATAGTACTATACTAGCCCCTTATAGAGAGGTTTATAAATACTTCTATTATAACTACCTCTATTAAAAAGAAGTCTATAGAGCCTAAGATTATACTATTTAAGAATTAACTTAAGGAGAAAGAATATATACTACTAAAAATATAAAAAAAGTATACTTATAAGTACTTTTATAATAAAAAGATTAAAGTACTTTTATTCTTTAAGTACTACTGCGTTTTAAAAGTACTTAAATAAGTCTAATACTTATATAATAAAGAGTTTTATTATTAGAATAATATTTTAGTATAGCTATAGTGGATTAACTTTAGTTAATCCGTAGTAGCTATAGTAGTTAGCTATGGGGCCCTATAGGGCCTATAGTTACGTGACCTAGGCCCTACTGCCCTTATAGCTACCCCCTACTTCTATAGCTAATAGTAGCTCTTTTTACTATACTAATACATTGTCTTTTTACTAGTTTTATAGCTATTTACTTATTAAGATTTTAGACGTTTAACCCCCCCCTTAGTAAACTAATACTAATTAGTAGTTAACCTACTTACTAAAAAAACTACTATAATAAAGTTATTTAAAAAAGGTAATTAATAATATTATAACCTTAACTTTAAGGGCGGGACTTTTAAAGTATTATTTAATTACGCTAAGTACTTAAGAAGTTCTAAAAGTAGAGTACGGCTTTTTAAAGAGCTTATAGCTATAGTTAATAGTAGTGTTTAAACATAAATAGACCCCTTAATCCCTTTATTTAGAGTAGAATAAAACTATAATTATAACCATAGGCCCTAGTAGGCCTTGTTAGTCTATTAAAAAGAACTAAAAATAAAAACTAAAAAGATAAAAAGGAGAGTTAAACCTATAGCCTTTAGTTATTATAAGCTAAATACTAAGCTACTAGGTTAACTACCTTTAGTAGAAAAAACTACCCTAAATGTCTTTTATTTACTCCTCTAGGGTGCTCGTAGCTAACTACAGCTCCCGTGGCCGACTATAGTAGCTGTGGCTAACTACAGCGCCTGTAGCTAATTATAATAGCTTTAGCTAACTGTATATAGAGCCTAAAGCTACTTAGTTAAGTTATATATAATATACTAAACTTTAAAAGGACTAGTACTTTAGAAGCTAGTTTAATAGGGTAAAGTACTAGGTCTATAAAAAGTAAAGCTCTCTTTAGTCTATAAGGGTCTAGACTTTTACTATATATATAAGTAATAGTATTATAGTAATATAGTAATATAATACTATTACTACTATAATAATACTTTTACTTCTTTTACTTATATATTATATACTAAACTTATACTTTTACTAACTCTATTAAGCCTAATATTACTATAGAAGTATTTAGCTACTTTAATACTAACTTTAATACCCTTATACCTATACTTATAGGTTATAAGTCTAGCTTATTAACTAACCCTACCTTTTTAGTTAATTATAAAAGTCTATTTAAACCTACTTATTTAATAACTAACTTTATTTTAACTATAAGAGACCTAACTATATAACTAACGCTCCTAAATTACCCGTAATTCGACTTTTAAAATAACTAAAAAACCTATTTTTTAAAAAATCCTTAAACTATTAAACCTTTTTTAATAAATCCTTAATAAATCCTTATATACATTTATTATAATAAATGAATTTTTAAATAATATTTAATTAATATTACTTATACAGAAACTAAAATTATTACAGCTTTTATTATTTAGTTTAACTAGTAAAAGCTTTTATAAACTAATATTAACTATTCTAAAGTTATAAACTTTAAGTCTATTAACTATAATTAATTAACTAAAAAAGTTAAAAAAGATATAGTAGGGCTTTATAGTTTTAACTATTTTTTTAAACTACTTAGTTAGCTATATAATAAATAGTTTATTTTTATTATTTTAAAGAAATAATTCTTAAATTTTTAGGAGTTTATTTAGTTTTAGTTATTTAAATAAAAAAAACTTTAAACTTATAAAATAAATAAAATCACTATTCTTAAACTAAAAGGGTAGTTAAACTATTAAGTTTAGTTTTTATAATTTAATATAGTTTTTACTACTAAAGATTTAGTAATAGATTTTACTAAACTACTTAATAAAGAGAATAAAGACTCTAATAATAAAGTATTAGGTTATATAAGACTTTTTTATAAAGATAGCCCTTTATAAATTATAAAAAACTCTAAAACAGCCCCTAAAGCTTAAAAAAGCTTAAAAAAGCTATATTAATTTAAAGAATTTACTAATAAGTTTTTTATTTATAAAGAGTTTTTTTAATACTACTCTAAATAACTTTAAAACCCTTAAAGAATACTTTAATAAAGTTAAAGAGTTTATAAATAATTTAGTTTTAAACGATTTAGCTTTATTTAAATAAGTAACTATAGTTTAGGTTTTAAATAACTTAAATAACTTTTATAAAGGGTTTATAACTAATATTACTTAATTATTAAGAAAAGACTTAAACGCCTATACTATTAAGTCTTTATTTACTAATTTATTAAATAAATCTAAAAAAAGAGTAATAATAACTTTATATAATTCTTTAAGTTTTAAAATAAGTTTAAAAAGACTACTAAACTCTAGAAAAAAATAAAGGGTTAATACTGTAATTACTATAAGAAACCTAGTTATATAGAGAATATTTATAGATTTTTATATTTAGATAAAGCTTTTAATTAGTTTAAAAAGGTATTAAAAAACGACCTTTTTATAAACAGAAAAGAAAAAAGAAGAGTTAAAAAACAGAATATACGTAAATAATTAATTAATACTGTTATTAATAATAATTTTAACTTTTTTAATTTATCTAAAAAAGTTATAGTTACTTTAAACTTAATAAATATTAACTTAGTAACTAAATACAACTTTAATTTTAATATAGAACTTAAAATATAAATATTACTTTTAAAACCCCTACTAAAATAGATTTTAAAACTAATAACCTATTACTAAGTAATTTAATTAAATAGTTAAATTAGGAACTACTAGATTCTTTTATTTATAAAGGAAAATAACTATTTTATTTAAACTCTACTATAATAATCTATATAACAAATAACCTATCTTTACTTAATAATATTAAATCTATTAAAACTAAAGTTAATTAGAGTAAAGTAAACTAGCTTTTTATTTATAAAAAAGGTAATTTAACTACTATTATTAATAATATATTATATATAATTAAAAATATATACTATATACCTAAACTAAGTATTAATTTCTTAAATTAAACTAAACTTACTAAAATTAGCATAGCCTTAATTTACTATAATAAACTAATACTATATAATATAATTAAAAACAAAGTCTTTTTAATAAGAATAAAAAAGAATAACCTCTACTTTTTTAACTTTAATATAAATAAAGAAGTAGTTAATATAATAAAAGAGACTATAAAAGAGTTTTAAAGTTAGGATTAAACTCTAGACTCTAAAATTAATATAATAAAGCTATAGTATAACTAATTAGGCTATATAAATTAATAATTTTTACTCATTAGTTTAGATTAAACTAAAATTCTGTATAAAAGAGCTACTATAGAGGCATTCTATAAACTACCCTATAAGACTTACTTAAAAGGAAAATTTATAAATAAAGTAAATAAATAGTCTAGTAATTACAATAAAGACTACCCTTACTTATATAAAATTACTTTAGACTTATATAGGCCTATAACACCTAAAACTTACGATAATTATAAATAGTTTATACTATTTATAGATAAAAAGACCCGCTTTATATAGGGTAAATTATTAAAAACAAAGGAATTTAAAGAGGTTTTTAATACTTTTAAGGAATTTAAATCTTTAGTTAAAAATAATAAAAATAAGTATAAAATTAATTAATTTAATATAAATAGTAATAAAGAGTTTAATAATAAAAGAATTAAAACTATATATATTAAAAGTAGTATAACTTATAACATAAAACCACTTTATATATATAAACCTAATAGTATTATTAAAAGAATAATATATAATTTAATAAATAAAGTAAGGGCTATACTTATTAATACTAATATTAACTTTAAACTATGGGGAGAAGCTCTTTTAGCTGCTATATATTTATATAATAGAACTCTGTATAGGTTAATAAGTAATAAAACACTATATAAAGCAAAGAATAATACTAAACCCTTTTTAGACTATATAAGGGTCTAGGGGAGTATTTGCTACTATAAGAATAAAGACTTTAATTTTAAAAAGCTAAATAATAGAGCTAAAAAGGGTATAATTTTTAACTATAGTAATAATACTTATAGAATATAGGATTTAAAAGAAAATAAAGCTCTTTAGTCTAGAGACGTTAAAGTATTTAAGAATATCTTTATAGAAGATATAAATACTAATAGTAAAAAACTATTTATACCAAATAAAATTAATAATAATATAAATTATCTATAAATTAGTATAAATAAAAGTAGAAAAGAACTTTAAAATGATAGTTTCTTTGAAGTAGACTTAGATTCTAATAATAATAATAATAATAATAATAATAATAATAATAATATAAACTCTAAACTAACTATAGAAATCCCCTATATAAATAAAGAGATCCGGGAAAGCTATAGATAGGTTAAAGATTAAGAAAGTGCACTATTTATAATAAAAAATTGCCTATCTTTAAATATAATATCCACTATAAATAGCTTAAATGATAAAATCTTTTATATATTAAGTATTAATAGCTTAGATAAACCTACTATATATAAATAAGTTTTAAAATCTAACGATTTATAAAACTAAATTTAAGCTATATATAAAGAGCTAAAAATATTAACTTAAATAAATACTTAGAGTATAATTAAAAAACTATAATCTATAAGACCTTTAAGGAGTAAATAGGTTTATAGAACTAAAGTTAATAATAATATTAATACTAAAATTAAAAAACTTATTAAATATAAAGTCTATTAAGTAGTTTAAGGTTATAATTAATATATAGGTATAAATTACTTAGAAACCTTTAGTACTACTTATAGGTTTAAATCTTATAGGCTATTATTTTTAATAGTTATATAAAATAATTAGGATATTAAATAATATAATATTACTAGTATATTTATATACGCTAATATTAATAAAGATATATACGTATAATTACTTACTAGTTTTTTTAATAATAATAATAAACTAGTTTTTAATAAGGATTATAAAGAATTTAATAAAGGATTAGTTTATAAACTTAATAAAGCTCTATATAGTTTAAAATAAAGTTCTAGACTGTAGTATAAGTATTTAAAAGAAATACTTAAAAAGAAAGGCTTTAATATATTACTTTATAATAAAACTATTTTTATACTAAATAAAAAAGAAGTTAAAGCTATTATGGCTTATTATATAGATAACTTTTTAGTTATTACTCTTAACCCTGAAATTACTAATAGTATAATTAATAATATTTCTAAAGAGATTAATATAAAACTACTAGGGGTGCCTAAAACTTTTTTAGGTATTAAAGTAAATATAAATAAGTTTAAAAAGACTCTATTTCTATATTAAACTAAATATACTAAAAAACTACTTACTAAGTATAATAAAACCTATTTATATAGGTATTTAACGCTTATAAATAATAATATAAAAATAGTAGAAAATGTCACGGCGCTGGCCTGGCTGTTCTGACCTTGGTGCCCATAGGCGCTGAAGGCCCTGTGGCCTTAGGCACTAGCTGAGTTATTATAGGTCACGTGACTGCTGAAATCTCTGAGCCTTTAGGGCTCCGCAGTAGTGGCCCACGGCACAGGATTTCTTCCCTTCTTTAAGTGTAGATTATAGTTAATAGAGCCTCCTAGCAGCGCGTCAGCCTGCCCTCAGGACCCTTTCGTGACAAAAATACAGAAAAAGCCACTAAAAAAGAAATAAAATAATTCTAATAAGAAATAGGCTCTTTAATATATTCTACTTTAAAAACTAGGTTAAATATAGCCTTTATAGTTATATTATTAGTTTGTTATATAAGTAATCCTTTTAAAGAGTATTTTATTACTTTAGATTAGTTATAGGAATATTTAAATAAATTCCTTAACTTAGGGATTTTATATAACTACTCTACTAAATTTAAAATAATAGGATTTTTAGACTTTAATTAGGCTAGAGATTTTAATAATAGAAAATCCACTACTAGCTACCTATTTTACTTAGAATTTTATAATATAATTAGTTAGAATACTATAAAATAAAAAACAGTAGCTTTATTTATTTATAAAGTTAAATATATAGCTTTAACTAAAGCTATTAAAGAAGTTATATATTTATATAACTTTTATAATTATATATTTAAATCTTTAGACCTTAAAAGGCTTAATAAACTAAAAATTCTTATAGATAATAAAGTAGCTTAAAGGCTAGCTAAAAATCCTAAATTTTATAAAAGAGTTAAGTATATTAATATTAAATATTACTTTATAAGAAATACAATTATTAATAATAAAGCTTTACTATACTATATATTTATAAAGGATAATTTAGTTAATGTTTTAACTAAACTTATAAGTAAAATAATATTTAATAATTATTTAACTACTTTAAGTATAGTAAATTATAAAGGTTTTTTATTTTCTTTTAAAGATAAAACTAAAAAGAATATAAATCTACTAAAAGATAAGTTAAAAATAAACGACTTATTATATTAAAACAGAAAAAGTTTTCTTTATTTAAAATTCTAAGATTTTCTTTTATTTTTACTTTAAATATTTTTACTTAAAAAAAAAGGTTTTTTATAGAGTCTTTAAAAAGTTTTTAATACTAAAAAAAGTCTTTTAAATATACTTTAAAAATACTAAGATTTATAATAAATTTAAAACTATATATATCTTAAAAAGGGATATTAGTCTATTAAAAAGAACTAAAAATAAAAACTAAAAAAATAAAAGGGAGAGTTAAACCTATAGCCTTTAGCTATTATAAGCTAGATACTAAGCTACTAGGTTAACTACTATTAGTGGAAAAAACTACCCTAAATGTCTTTTATTTACTCCTTTAGGGTACTTATAGTTAACTATAGCTTCTGTAGCTAACTATAGTAGTTATAGTTAACTATAGCGTTTGTAGCTAATTATAGTAGCTATAGTTAACTGTATACAGGGCCTAAAGCTATTTAGCTAAGCTGTACGTAATATACTAAACCCTAAAAGGACTAGTGCTTTAGGAGCTAGGTTAATAGGGCGAGGTACTAGGTTTATAAAAGGTAAGGCTCCCCTTAGTCTATAGGGGTCTAGACTTTTACTATATATATAAGTAATAGTATTATAGTAATACAGTAATATAATACTATTACTACTATAATAATACTTCTACCTTTTTTATTTATATATTATACACTAAACTTATACTTTTACTAACTCTATTAAGTCCGATATTACTATAAAAGTATTTAGCTACCTCGATACTGACTTTAATACTCTTATACCTGTACTTATAGGCCTTAACCCCTTATTATTACCCCTTCTTTTTAGTAGCCTCGTTAAGCCTCTACTTAAATTTAATAATATAGCCTTTAGTTATAGTAACTTTACTACTATATACTTATTCTATAAACGTAATATTTCTATATCGGTATACTTAAAAATAAACAATCCTTTTTTAACTATTAAAACATCCCTAAACTTTAGGTTACTTAAAAATAAATAATCTTTTTTTAGTTATTAAGACGTCCTTAAGCTCTAGGTAGTGACTACTCCTGTGTAGCTATAATCTATAACCCTACGGGGGCCTTTAGTAGCCTTGCTTCTTTACTACTAGCTATGGCCTTTATTTATAACTTTAAAAGGGCCTAGTAGTAGCCTTGTCTCTTTACTACTACTTATAGCTCGATATATAACTTTAAGAAGGCCCTTTAGCTTTATTACTTTATTAAAGGCTGGCCTTTTTCTTTAATTCTATAGCCCTAGCTTACTTTAGGGCTAAGGGATTTTTTTTTCTGTACTAAGGTCCTGTCTGCCTAGGACCTTAGTTTAATAATAACCTTTCCCTATTTATAGTAGTGGTACTAGCGATACTTTTGTATTACAGACGTCACAGTACTAAACTATAGATTAGTAAGGTTTTTTAACCTCTTTTTAATAGATCTAACGGCTCCCCCGCGGCCCCTATTAAAAAGTAATGGATCTAACGGCCCCCCTAGGGGCCCCGTTTTAAGCCCCGCACTCCCCTAATATCTCTATCCCCCTTAAGGGTTAACTAGCCTAGTTATAATAATAGCTAGCTGATTAACTTAGTTATAATAATAGCTTTAAAAGGGAAGATACTGAGGGATAGTATAGGTATTAGTTAGGGCTATAGGACCCTGTACGTACTATATATATATATAGGGGCTATATAGCTTTAGCTTTATAAAAATATTATTAGGGATTTAACTAGTACTATAGGGACCCTGTACGTACTATATATACTATATAAGTATACTTATATAATGTACGTATAAGGGCTTTATAGCTTTAGTTAAATTTATAAATAATAATAAAAAAGTTAAATAGTAGTAAAGAGAGGTATATAATAAATAAAGGTATACCCCCTTTAGGGTGACTAACGGCCTATAGGCTACGTACTTTAGGGAATAGCTGTCTAGCTACCTACTTTGTTAATTTTTTTTGTTTAATAAACGGCACTTAAATTTACTTACTATAACGCAGCTTTTACGGATTTAAAGTAATAGGTGTTTTTAATTAATTTTGTAGACTACTAATTATACTATTAATACTGTTAATACTGCTAAAACTACTAATACCTCTTTAGACCGTCCCTTTAAACCTATTAAATCTAATTTAAACTAAACCGTCCCTTCCCTTAACCGCGCTACGGCTAGTTAACCCGATCGGACCACTTTTCCCTATACTTATTAGTAAACGTTTTAATATCTAGGCCTTATTAAATATACTAGTCTCTTAACTCTAGGGAATCTATAGTTATTATTACTACTTCTATTACTTACTTAAAGTAGTATTAGTTATTTTTTAAAAATAGTAAGTCTAAAATCTAACCTAGTATTAAATTAACTAATAGGGCTAGTTTAATAGTTCTTATTTAAACTCTATTACTACTAGTTTAAAAAAAGTAAAGGCTAAAAATAGTAATTTAGATTTTTGTATTTAAGGGTTAAGCTAGCTAGCTATACTATATATTAATAGTAGTAATACTAAGCTATATAGTTATATTACTAAGCCGGTTAATATTATTCTTAACTATAGTAACTAAGTTATAGTATTTAGTATTTAGTAGTAGCTAGGGGACTTTTATAGGTATAGTGTTTTTTACTGTTTTATTACTTTAAAGGATTATTAGAAATGTAGAAAACAGAAGGAATTAACAAAGGGCTCACTCGTAGTAGTACCTTTTTCTTTAATTATAAACGCTACTAGGGCTTATTAGGCCCTATAGTACATCACAGTGCCCGTAATCCAGCTAAAAGTTTATATAAGTAAAGGTTTGTTTTAATATTGCCGCTTATTAGTAATAGTATTGTTGTTATTGCTATAGAAAGGGTAAGTAAGTAGAAGTATTAAAGTACGTATACCCTACTAAACTTTACTTAAGACTACTTAGTAGAGCTAAAGGGGGTTAAAACTACTAAATACACCCTATTAAATACTTTTATTTAATTATACTATTTAATAATATATAGCTATAGTGTATTCTTTTTAGAACAACTTATAAAAATATCTAAATAAAATAACTATTTAAAAAAAAACATAAATAAATAAAAGTATTAAATAAGTATTAGGGTATTAATAGTATATAGAGACTACACAAAAGCTATACTAGTATTACTAGCCTAACTAACTGTGGCTCCCGGGCGCCTACTAGTAGCCCCGGGCCTATTAGAAATAAAGTACTTAACGCCTATAAAGGTTTTTAAGATTTTTCGTTATTTTAAGGAGTAGTAATTTATTAAGCTGTATTAATTACTGCCCTTTTTATAATTATAATTATTCTTTATTAAGGGCCTTAGGCCTTAAAAATAAAAACTACTAGTATTAAAATAATATTCTAGTATAGCTATAGTGGATTAACTCTAGTTAATCTATAGTAGCTATAGTAGTTAACTACGGGGCCCTATAAGGCCTATAGTTACGTAACCTAGGCCCTACTGCCCTTATAGCTACCCCCTACTTCTATAGCTAACAGTAGCCCTTTCCACTATACTAATATATTATCTTTTTACTAGTTTTATAGCTACCTACCTATTAAGATTTCAGACATTTAACCCCCCCCCTAGTAAATTAATACTTACCTTAAAAGAAACTATTACTAGTCTATACTTAATAAAGTATTAAAGTAGTTTAAAATACTCTTTATTACTATAAAGGAGTAGTATAAGAAACGCGATAATATTATTAAAAAGCTTAATATCTATATATACTATCTTAAATAGCTACTTTTAAAAGAGTAGCTTTATACTAACTTTTATAAATAGTATAGTACTAGTAAAGTAGTAATAACTAGTTAGTTTAAGTAGTAGTTAAAACTCTTATTTAGGGAGAAGTATAAAAGCCTTAACTACCTATTTATCTTTAACTTAAGCTAGTTCTATAGCTTTTAAAATTAGTACTAAATTATATACTATAAAATTACTAAATAAGTATTAAAACTACTTAATAAGTACTTTTAAATTATAAATAACTTTTTATAGTTTTACTACTAGATTAATTAAATTAATTAAGCTTATATTAAATAAAGCTATTTTAATTACTTTTTAACGTTTCTATTTTATTACTTTCCTAATAGTTATATACTTAACTTTAATAAAACCCCTATTTCCTTTAAATATTTTAATAAATTTAGTTAGAATAATATAAGTACTAAAACAGTTATTAGTAAAAGTAATTATAGTAGATAAAATAAGTATTAGGCTATACTTATTCTATATATATTTACTAATAGTATTTAATAAATTAAACTAAAAATTATTTTTTATAGTATACTTATAAATAATAGTAGTATACTCTATTAACGCAAGGCTATAGAGTATTTCCCTAACGTTATAGTTAAGTATAATAAGACTATGTATAATAATAAGTAACTATTTAGTAAGTAAATTAATAAAGAACTATAGCTACTTATTATTAATAACGAGTATTTATTAGTTATAAATATTACTTTTTTTTATAAAACTAAAGCTATTTATAAGTAGCTACTTAGTTTTAATACTACCCTATACTTTATACTACTAAGTACTATATTCCTATTATAACTACTTAATACTACTATTAATACCCCCTCTAGAGTGACTAACGGCCCACGGGCTACGTGCTTTAAGGAACCGTCTAGCTACCTACCTCGTTAATCTTTTTTGTTACAACACTTAAATTCACTTACTACAACGCAGCTTCTACGGATTTAAAGTAATAGGTGTTTTTAATTAATTTTAAAGTAGACTACTAATTACGCCGTTAACGCCGCTAAAACCACTAACGCCTTTTACCGTTTCTTTAAACCTATTAAATTTAATTTAAACTAAACTAAACCGTCCCTTCCCTTATAGACCACGTAGCTATAGCTAGTTTAGCTACTCCCTACTATTATTAGTATCCATCTCAATATTACTTTACTAAATATATTAATATTAGTTATTTAGGCTAATAAGACTTTAGTAACTGTGTCTTTTAGTTAGTTAAAGTACTTATAGTTATCCTTAGTATTTAGGGTTTTTATATTATTTTAATTTCTCTAGTGTAAGTTGTTTATAGTTATTTAGGCGTTATAGCTATTATTAGTAGTTTTATAGTAGTGGATTTTAGTAATAATAAGCTTTACTTTATTATTATTAAAGAATTCCTACTAGTTATAGGTTAAGTTAATTATATTAACCCCTTTAGTTATAAAGTACTTATTATAGTTTATATAGTTAGTTAATATTTATAGGGTTATGTTTTAGTATGTGTTTTAGTACTAAGTAGATAGAGTGGGGATCTTTTTTTTAGATATTTGTTTTTATGTGATAGTTACTTTTACTAATAAAAATAGTTAAAACTTATATAGTAGATTGTTTTAAGTAGAATATAAATAGTAGAGATACTATAACTAATATTAATAATAGTAGAGGAGTATAGTATAATTATAGATAGGGAATAGTCTTTAATTATAATACTACTATAACTAAGAACCTTAATTACAACTAAGGGCGGCTAATATACTAAAAATACCCTTACTTAAATAGCTTTTTAAAAACCTATATTAGATTTATAGTGTAACTTAATATAGCTACTGTGTCCTATAGGTTAAAAACTTTTTTTTATTAAGTTACTTAAACAGACTTTTTAAGCTTAAAGGTGTTAATAAAACTCTAACCAGGCTTTAGTCTTTTTTTTGTATTTCTTAACTCTATATATATTTGCTTTATAATAACGTTAGTATAACTACTACTATTATTTGCCCTATACTAACTCTAAATAAAGAGCCCCGCAACCTATAATTATTTATAAAAATAGACTAGGAGAGATCTAGAACAAAAGTTTATAATTATAAACTTTACTATATTTTTAATAATAATAGGAACCCTAACTAGGATATCCTTTTTATAAATAAAAAGATTTAATTTACTTTATTTCTACTTAACTTTATTAAAAGTAATAGTAACTATACTAAAGTAACTAGGATTAGAACTTAGTACTAGTACTTAATTTAATTTAATAACTACTACTTTATTATTTTAGAGTTAGATAATTACTATAAATACTTTACTTAAGTAATTTAAGTAGTTTATAAGTATCTAGTACTTAATAGGTTTAAAGATTAGTATATTAAAAGTTAGTTAAGGTTTAGATATTAAGATGTTTACTAATAAGTATAGGGTTTATTAGTTAAATTAAGTAAGTTAGTTATAGTAGTATACTTAAAGTTTAATAGAAAAAAAAGGGTGATTTGAATTAATAGAAGGTTTTTAGAGGTGTTGGGGGTATTAGGGGCGTTAATAGTAATTAGTAGTAATTAAATATAATTATTAGTTTATTTTAATAGTAATTAATTAATAGGAGTATTTTAAATTCGTTATAATTGCGTTATTATAAGTAAAATTATAAACTTTAATATATAAGGAGGTAGCTTATTAATAAAAGAAGGTTAAAGAGAGATATTATTAACTAAAGAGAAGTTAGGCAACGTAGATCCAAATTCTAGTATTACGTGACTAAAAGGTCGTTAACGCAGCGGCTATAGTTAGTGCTGTGTTGCGGTAAAAATCGTAAAGAGTAAACAGTAATAGTCTAAAATCCTTTTTAAATATTATAGGTTATTGTTTATATATATAAAAAATAGAAGAATTAATAAAGGCTTTACTTATAGTGCTTTTTTTTTAATAGTAAACACTACTAGGGCTTATTAGGCCCTATATGTAATCTGGCTAAAGGTTTGTATAAGTAAAGGTTTATTTTAATATATTAGTTACTGCCGCCTATTAGTGATAGTATCGTTATTATTACTAGAAGAGTAGGTAAGTAGAATTATTAAAGTATATATACCCTACTAAGCTTTATTTAAGACTACTTAGTAGAGCTAAAGGGGGTTAAAGTTACTAAATATACCCTATTAGATACTTTTATTTAATTATACTACTTGAAAATATATAGCTATAATGTATTCTTTTTAGAACCCCTTATTAAAATATCTATACTAAATACTATAAAAAAACATAAATACTACTATTAATAAGTCTTTTAAGTAGTAGCTAGTTAATACTACTAATAACTATATAGTTACTTATAAGGCTAAGTATACTATAGCTAAAAAGGATCTTATATAGTTAATATATAATAAGTAAATTATAGTTACTTATATTATTATAATAACTATATATATATTAACTACTAAAAGGACTAATATAGTATAAAAGGCCTTTAAGTAGTATAGTATCTTTACTTAACTTAATAAAAGTTAAAAGAACCTTATTTAAATTAAAAATATCTTATAAAAAGCTATTAACTTTAAAAAGTAAAAGACTTTTAGTATTAATATTTATATTAAAAGGGAATAAGTATAAAAGGAAATCCCTAACTTTATAGTTAAGAATAACTAAATAGTATACGTTTTACTACTAAAAGATATTTTTAATACTTTTATTAGTAGTATTAATAACCCTATTTAATTTACTAAAGGTTAATAACTTAAAAGAATATAGTACCCTCTTACTACTTATAAACTTAACTAATATTATTATCCTATTTTTACTACTATCGCCCCTATTAAATTAACTAGTAGTATATAGATTTACTACTATTTAAAGAGTTTTTTATAAAGTAATAACTTTACTTTTTAACTTAGTTAAAATAAAAAAAATTAAAATCCCCTTTAATATTATTAAAAAAGAATATACTATAAAGAATATTAATATATTAAAAAAAGGGTTTATACTAATATAGAGTATATACTTTACTAATTTTAAAACACTTAAATACACAAAAGTTACTAGTTATATTTAGTATAAAAATATAAGTTAGTTTAGTTAAATATAGCCTTTTTTAGGTACTTATAAACTACGTTTAACTACTTAAAAGCTTTTATTTTAACTTAGGAAAGAAAATAGTAGAAAAATCGTGTACTAGACTACTAGGAATAGTGCTGGATTCTGCCGTTTTTTAGCCCCTTTTTTAGCCCCTATTTTCCTTGTCGATCACTCTACGCGAGGTGGGGGAGCGGGGGGGCGGATTGCGAGCGTAGTGAGTGTTTACGGTAGTGTACCTGACTACACTACCTGTGGGCGTCCAGTCATCCACCAGGAACCCACGCAACCCACGGGATGAAGTTTTTTTTTGCGCTTCACCTCCAGCGAGAGCGAGATGCTTCGTGAAGACGAACGGTGGGGCCCTTTGGTTTTTTTTTTCCCACGTTGCCCGAGGGGTGGCCCAGACTCAGCGCTTCTCTTCGGGCAACGATGGTTGGGCCGATGAGAAACCAACATCAACAACCCAAGTGGAACCTCTCCCACATGGCCTCTTACCTAACGCCGAACGGGCCGCACTAGGGTGAAGAAAATTTTCGACAGCACACTTTCCCGTGTGAATTCTCAAAATTTTGACGTCAGTAGATGCCAGATGCCTGCGGCTCGCGTCGGGTAGCACGCCGCGAACAGACATCGAGGATCCACAAGTTTGTGGGTATTTTTGTGAAAATTTCTAACCCGTTGGCTTTCTCTTCCACCCCCCCTGTCTGTGATTACCAGACCGCTCGCTGCCTTACGTGACATGGCATTTCTAGCTGGTTCGTGATTTTCCTGATTTTTGTGGGCTTTTTTGCCTTCTCTTGGGTCTAGATTCTCTTCGTCCGGCCGGGCTCCCTCTCTCCTGTTTGCCTTTGATAGACTCACCCATGTGGAGACTGTTGCGGCTCAACAAGGAAAGGGATGGGCGTAAATGTAACGGACTGGATGGGACATGGGAAAACGTGGAAGACTGCCTGTGCGCTCTCTCAGACCGACGGTGAGGAGGCCCTGGCTGACAAACGACAGACGTTGCCTGGCTGGGTAACTATCATGGGATGGCATCAAGGGGGCCGTGGTGTGGCCTCCGAGCCGGGGTCCCGGTTGAGGATTCGAAACCGTCAAGTTTGGGCTTCAACTTTCTGGCAAGGGAGCTATCATGATCCGTGGTTCTTGACAGCTCGGTTTAGATCCAGTTGTCCAACCAGGCTTTGAGAAAAAAACCACCAGACCGGTTTCGCTTAAAACCGAGCAAGGGAAGATATGTCCCCCCGGTCAAACCCGTCTGAGCCGTGTTTCAACTCGGGACGTTGTTCTTTGGATAGCACCTGGAAATGCCGTCGTGCTCCTTTCTTTATTTAGGCTTGGGGCTCTCTCTCTCTCCCTGGCTCCGTGACGAGCTGAGGCATGAGAGCTTGCTGTGACAAGTCAACCAGCCGACCCAGGCTGGCTTAAGATAGTCTCAGCTGCGCCGTCTCTTTATTTATTTTGTTTTATTCTTGGCCTGCCATGTTTCTTCTTTTTCTTGAGTCCATTTTAGAAGCCCGTCGTGTACACTAGAGACCCGGCTCCACCGTGTGGGGTTTGCAGAGGTCGAGTTGCGACTTGTCTGACTTCAGCCTCTCGGTTCCGTGAAAGCGGATTGGTCGAGGTGGGGATCGCCAACCACGCACGCAAAACGAAAAAGATATCTCAACAAAAAGACATACAACACCAGGTATTCGCTGGTCGTCACCGACCCAACTACTAATCCGGCCCTCATTGGCTTATCTATGGGAGAGCGGACGGGATCCCGAGTTTTCCAATGGGTATGGTCGTATGTGATAGCTTAAGGTGGTTTGGTGCGCTATAACGCGAGCACCCGGCCTCCGAAACGTTGTCGGCTGTCAACCATCACGACGGGTCCGAGACAGCGAGCCCGGCAATCCTACTCCCTTGCCCGGACGGCGCCTGTGGAGAGAGGCTCCTGAGGTTGCCGAGGCTTGGGTTCCTTTTTTTGGTCAACTCTTGGCTGTCTATTGTGAGACATGGAAAGCAATGTTGCATCGGGGACATTGTCCGATGTAAACAAATCTTCTAACGATCGTGAGCTTCTTACTCTGGCTTTCCAAAAACACACCTCTAACTTCGTGGTGGCTTGAATGGAGGCGGACCTCAGCTTGGGCTGATCTCCCGCGCCAGCCACACCTCGTGTCTTGGGTCTCACGCCTCGGCGACAGCGACGGTGCGCACCGCGATCGATCCCACTTACATACCTAGACACCGCGTCGATGCTGGCATGCCACCTAGGTAGCCCATCGTCGCTCGTAGCGCGCATAGCTCATCTTGGCTGTGCGGCACATTCCTCCTCGGCGTCCTCTGGCTGCGATGGGTTTATCCTTGGAGGAGCGTAGCCCCGTCGTTTTCGACCGTAAGGTCAGCCTCATGGCGTGATGTGAGCATGGCCACAACGTGGCAAGCCGACGCTGGCTTCACAAGAGCTGTCGGCATCGCGGATGGGTTAGAGAAAATCAAATCACGGAGGACGGACGGACGCAACGGGGAAGATACGACCAGTCCAGCGAGATCTGTGGCGGCGGCTAGGCGCTTGCGGAAAAGCATGCGCGAGGTTATCCGGAGGGAGACTCGCGGGTTGTTCAAACAAAGGACTCGGCAGATAAGAGGTGGCATTTTGAGGGCTGCTTAGCGCGGTAGCCGACTTTTTCTCCCCTCTCCCTTACCCATTTCGATTCGTCCTAGGTTCGGCGGCGGCGGCGGTGCCGACTCGGGAAGCCACTAAGCGCCGCCAGCGCCTATTCATGCCAAGAAGCCGTATGCTATTCCCGATCTGATGGCAGCTTTTCCGGCTGGTTCGCTGAGATCCAGCGTGGCAGGTACCCGCCCGTCCATCTGTGGCGTCTTGCGCTGGTGGTCTGGACTCCAAAGACACGTGGGAAACGATCGGGTCCAGGCCGTCGGTGCTGCCGGGACGAAGGCGCCCCATGTCGACTTGTCGCGTGGCCCATCGGCACAAAGGGTGAGGGCCTGCGCGCCTTGATGGCGCTGCCAAGATTGCTCGCCGCCGTGGGCTTGGTGGGGAGATCGGTATTTGAGATACGGCGGCTGTGAGGTGGTGATCGTGAAGCCTGATCGTTGGACTAGTGGGGTGTCGTTTGGGAGGCTTCCAGTGCTAGGTGTCGATCGGACGAGTGGTGGGCGAAGGTAGACTCTTCTGATGAGAGGTGGAAAGAGCATTTTTTTTTGGGGTTTCCCATGGAGTGATGTCTGTTCACTAAGACTCTTGGTTTACACAACGTAGGTACTCCTCTCAGAATGGGTGATGGCTGTGAGAGGTCAAGGATGGTCTCGGTTACGAACAATTGAAATGGCACTCTGTACTTTCATCCCATGGATCTCCAGAGCTCGACTACGAAAGATTTCTTGAAAGACTAATTATATTTTACTTTCTCAAGTTGGTTCCATGCCAAATGCATTCTCTAGCGACTACACAACTAACTGATCTCAAATCACAGTCATATTGCCTTAAGCAACCACCCTATACGGCGGTTTCCAGAAGTTATATCAGATCTGGATTGTTGAATATACGTCAAATAATGCAACAGGAAGCCGCAGAGGTTATGGAGATAAAAGTCGCACAAGTCGTTGCGCCGCTTAGCTACCCGGCGGATCGTCATTCTCGTTCAGCCCCGCTGCCTTGCTAATGCAATGTGGTAGGACGAGAACTTCTGAATACTTCCTAATCAAGCTAGAGATCTCTTCCTAATATATATCATGGCATTCAACTGGTTTCCGCGGTGTTGCAGATGTGATGTGAGTGTTCCACCAGTCATTGCTAGCCATGCAGTTGGCCGAAGCAGAACGTGCAACACTCGATGCGAAAACCATCCTGTGAGACGTGAACTCAGTGTGTTAACTCGGTATATTACCACATTATGTCCAACTGGATGATTAGCATAGAGTCTACACCCGTAAAATAAACAGCAGGCCACACCAGCTTGTACCACATCCCGAACATCTTCTCTTTCTAGGTACCACCGAGAACAACAATGGAGTCTCCCACCAGCACGCAGCTCCCTACGCCGTCCATTGAGCTCGAAGAATTTCGTGCTTACTGGACGCAACTACATTCCAGCGAGGATGTGACTGCAATCCACACTCACTCCGAGGGTTCCCCATCGACCGCCACGCCGCAGACCATAGACATTGAGGATAGTGGCGACAGTGGAGAGGAAGGATATGAACATGCCGGTCAGGTCGAAGAGAGTCCTCAGCATGCCGCGTCCGAGGGACAAAACGATGCCGCTCACGTTCAGGTTGGCGCCGGACCAGTCGACGGTGAAAGACAGAAGTTGCTTGAAGAGCAGGTGCCACCCGATCGGAAAGCAACTTGGTGCCCCCAGTGGCTCCAGCCCGCCGTTTTTGTCATCTTCACAGGAATATTCTCGTGCTTCACCATTGCCCTCTCCATCATGATCTGGTACTCAAAAACGCACACCGGTCTCCTCAATGGCGGGCTTCACTTTGGTAACCTGTGGCGGTTTGGCTCCACTGCCAGTAGGCGCTTTCTGATCCTGATGTTTTCGTTAACTGACGTTTAAACTGCAGTGCTCACCATCCTTTCTGCCTTCTGGGCACGCGTCGAACTACAGTCCAAAAGATATATGGCCTGGATATTAGCATTCCAAGCAGAAACACCAGATGCGGTGGACTATGGTCTGGATTACCAGTCAATGATGCTGCCCACCGTCCTCGTCAAGTCTTGGCGCCAGAAACACTACCTTGTGTTCCTCGTCGCAGTCACATCACTTCTCCTCCAAACTCAGGTTGTGCTAGCTCCCGGGTTGTTTCTCGTGACGAGAGCTCAATTCGCGCAACACATCGACGTGAAAGTACCAGATACGTTCAATACCGACCCCGAACCAGTCCTGGAAGACGACACGAGAGCCTACTATACCGCTCAATCAATCTAACGCTTCAACGCATCTTTCCCGTTCGGCACGGCGAAGGGCGTTGCGTACCAGCGCTTCAGCCCAAGGGGACACAGCGGTGCGCCTGTCAGCGTCACAGTGGACGCGTTTTTCGTGGACATGAGCTGCCTGAAGCTGGGAACATACAACGTCTCAGTGAAACAGGGCAGACTGAGCAAATTAGATTTCAACCTTGGTTTTGAGGGATGTGATGACGTCTCATTCCAGGAGGTCTGCTATGTGGCGTCCCCAGCACACCGGGACGACTACTCAGTGTCCATCTTCCCACTGATGTCACACAAGCCATGCCCAGGAGTTTCTCAACGTGGCCACCAATTTGTGTACTTGGCTCTCAACGCTTCGGCCAACTTCACCGGAAATAGGGACCCAGAGACCACCGACTTTGCTGCCGTCATCTGTTCGCCCAGGACTTGGATATCGAGAGTAGAGGTCATCGATGATGGTACCGGCCCGGTTCTAGGTAAAATGAACCAGAAGCAATCACCAATAGAACTGGACCTTTGGCCTCTGATAGTGAAGTCAACGCCACCCATCGCCCTACCGGAGAGATATCAATTGGCGGCAGAACAGTTGAGAATGCAAGCTTTTAATGCCAAGAACGTCGAACCGGGTGAATTACTACCTGGGAGAGCATTCAACATTGATTTCGGAGCCGATCCTACATCGTCAAATAGTACAGAGATTGTTTCCGACTGCCTCGTTCAATTGGGGAGTACTCCGTCCCTTTAGCCATCCATTACGGACTGCGTCGTGCTAACGAGGTGAGCACGGTAGGGCAACAGATGAGAGCGGACAGATTGGTGATTAATTCGCAGATTGGAATTACCATGGTAGTCATCTTTGCACTGAAGACAGCTTCTATATGCTGGACCCTCATTCGATACAAGGAAAGCACTAAAGTCTGGCAGCGTAATCCCGCCTCAGCTTTGGGCAGTATGATTGCTTTCCGAGACTACGCAGATTTGAAGTATTGCGCTTTACATCGAGAGAAAAACGACAGGGACCCAGGAAGAAGTTGGACCGAAGGAGGGTTTGCGCCTTTGGTCTTACGAACAAGGGTGCGAATTGTGTTTGTCGTGGTTGTGGTTGGCTTAATAGCCACCCTCAACTTGAGTCTTCTGAGATCTGAGAAGCTGAAGGGCATTTCGACATCCGACGAATACTGGTATTTAACGGTCTCGTCATGCGCAACGCTCGCTATCCTTGTCATTTCCCTGTACGCGAGCTCATACGGCACAGCACTGAGAAGACTCTCCGTCTTGAATATTCTCACTCAGAGAGAAGCAATTACCAGCGACCGACTAGATCTTTCAATGCTGGACGCTATGGGACCCCATGCCTTATTAATGTCGTTAAAACTTCAGATCTGGGCAGTGACCCTGTCGCAGGTCGTGGCTTTCTTCTGCGCTTTTCTCACCGCAGCCTCGTCAACACTGTTCACTCTCGAGTACGTTCCTGAACTGCTGGATCTCCAATTGCAGCAGACAAGCTGGTTTGGAGACAAGCCTTTGGGACCCAGCAGCCGGGAGTATGAGAAGAATAGAGAGGCGTTGAGCAGTATGCTGATGCAAACGATCGGGGGAAACATCACGTACCCGAAGAACACGTTCGACAACTTGGTTTTCCCCGTACTGAGCAACATATCCGTAGCCGACATCGAGGCTGCTACACACATTGGGGCCCGAATCAAAATGCCTTCTGCTATGCTGGCTGCGAACTGCACTGAAATGAACGCTTTTGACTTCAATATACAACATAATAGCTACAACGGTTCAACAGAGAAATTCATCTTTCACGCAGATGTGACGGTCCCGGCTGTCTGTCTAGACGGAGAAAACAGAAACTTCAGCACGCAGATTGCGATTACTTCCGACCGAGCTGCTACACGATTATATTTCGCGAAGTTATTGAACTCAGCAGAAAACGCGTTCGACGTATTCGACATCTGTCTCAAGGAGAGTCTGCTCGGATCGGAAGAGCTGATGTTCAGCCCCTCTGTCACGCAAACCTACTTTTGGGGTGCCTGGGACCTAGACCAAAATGAGTTCAGTCTTGTTCAAATGTGGAAATGCCACTACTCGTGGGCCAGACTTATCGTCACAGTCAACATGATTTTATCAGACGGCGAATGGACGATCGATTCGAACAACCCCCCAAGGCCAGATCCTTCAACCATGACACCATCGGATGGATCACTATCCGTGCCATACTTTGAAACAGACGTGGAGGAGGAAGTTTCCGGTTGGAGATTGCAGATAGGTTGCCCATTTTTTGTTGTGAATGGGCACCACGGCCTCGACAGTGCCACAGATGATACGTTCAGGTATTTAATCGAACCCCATGGACCGATCCCGGCCGAAGCGTTTGGCGATCCGAAATGGATCCAGACCATCCTGGAAAAGCTGAACCACAACCGGGCTTTGATAAGCGCGCAGCTAGCCAATCTGGAAAGTCGGCTCGATATCGAAGAACGATCCACCTCGACCCCCTTTCCTCCCGAGAGTTTGGACCCGGTGGACGCAGTCCTGATCAACTATAACAAGCGCCGGATCATCCAAAACCCGGTGGAAACCTACGTACTCACACCCATACTCGGACTCGTTGCCATAGCGAACATTCTCGCACTTCTATCCTCGTTGTCGCGACGGTGGCGTCCTCTGACGCGGTGGGGGATATTTGATATGGACGTCAAGGGACTCGCGCCGAAGGATTTTCAAAGCACCGCGATGACGGCTGCTCTCCTGGAGTCTTCCAATGCTATGGAGCACATTCCCTCTGGGACTGAGTCTCTCTCGCGGGAAGAACGCGATAGGGTTCTATCGGGTCTTCGATTTCGTCTGGGCTGGTTCCTGAGGGAGTCGGACCGGACGAAGCATTATACGATTGGTGTGATGGGAGACCCCAACTTTACGTTCTTAGGTAGCGAGAAGGGGGATATAGACGAGGGGCAAGATGAGACTGAATCTTTGAGATGAGGGAAGTTTACAACGAGCGTACTTGGGTTGGCATAGATATGAATCAAACTTTTGATGCGTTGGGTATTATTTTGTCTATCCGTTCTATTCCCAGTTCTACAAATCAGGATCCTCCCATTCCAGACGAGCGAACCACTACAAACCACTTCATCCTCCCTCACGCCCTGAGCTTCTGCTTCGTCCTCTTCCTCTTCCCGCCGACCTCCCTGCCCTCCTCGACCTCCAGCAGCGCCTCCCTCTTCTTCTCGGTCACGATCTTGAGGTAGTCGCGCAGCACGCGCGTCTCGACGTTGACGCCCTCCTCGGCCCACGCCTCCATCTGCCGGCCGACGCGGGCCTCGATGGCCAGCACGAGCTCGACGTCGCGCTGGCCGACGAAGGTCACGGCCTGGCCCTTGCGGCCGGCACGCGCGGTACGGCCGACGCGGTGGATGTAGTCGTCCGGGTTGCGCGGGATGTCGTAGTTGACGACGAGGCCGACCTCGGGGATGTCGAGGCCGCGGGAGGCGACGTCGGTGGCGACGAGGATGCGCGCGGCGGCGGCGCGGAAGCGGCCCAGGTTGTCGACGCGCTGGCGCTGGGGCAAGCCCGAGTGCAGCGAGGTGACGCGGTGGTCGAGCAGGCGGAGGAGGTGGTGGAGGTAGTCGGCGGTGGAGGTGCGGTTGCAGAAGATGATGACGGACTTGGCTGCGTTGGCCTCGGTGAGGAGGAAGGCGTGGAGGTAGTGCTCGCGGTGGGTGACGGGGACCTGGAGGTGCATCTGCGAGAGGGTGGCGGGGATGGCGAGGGTCTGGGTGTCGACCTCGCAGACGAAGACGGGCTGCTTGCCGGGCTTGACGGGCATGTCCTTGAGGGCGCGGACCTCCGGGGTGATGGTGGCGGTGAAGAGGAGGGTCTGGCGCTGGGAGGAGGGCGGGAGGACGGAGAGGCACTCCTCGACGTCGGGGATCATGCTGCCGGGCCCGGTGGCGTCGAGCAGGCGGTCGGCCTCGTCGAGGACGACGTACTTGACGCGGCGGAGGCCGCAGATGGTGTCCTCTCCCGAGGTGCGGATGTGGTCGGCCAGGCGGCCGGGGGTCGCGATGATGACGTGGGGGCGCTGGGCGAGGGCGATGGCCTGGGGCCGCATGTCGGAGCCGCCGGTGACGAGGATGGCCTTGAGGCTCTGGGGCGCGGAGATGGCCTTGAACTGCTCGAAGATCTGCAGGGCCAGCTCGCGGGTGGGCGTCAGGACCACGGCGAAGATGGCCGTGGGATCCTCCGCCCACTTCTGGAGGATCGGGACGGCGAATGCCACCGTTTTACCGGAACCCGTCCTGCTGCCACCGATACAGTCCCTCCCCTTCAAGATCTCGGGTATGCACCCCTTCTGAATGCCCGTGGGCCGCTTGATGGCCATGTTGGCCAGAGACTGCACGAGCCATGGCCGGACGTTGAGCGAGGAGAAGGTGGTGTTGGGGTCTGTCGGCGCGGTGATTCCGCTTTGCGAGGGCGTCGGACGAGGAGCCTCGGATGCCTGTTGCGCGGCGGCGGCGGCGCGCTTGAAACGTGATGGGGCTTGGATGGTCGAGATGACGGCCTTCAGTTCCTCCTCATTGTCGTCTTCGTCGTCATCGTCGTCGAGGAAACCGGCCAGGTCCGGGTTGGTCGGCGGCTCCGGCTCAGTCCTCCGCCTCTTGCGCGAGGCGGGACTGTCAAGGTAGTCGGACTCGGACTCGGCGTCGGAGGAGTTGGCGGAGGAGGAAGCCGGGTCCTCGTCGTCGGCCGCGGGCCCCGGGCGCTTCTGGTCTGCAAGAGACGGCATTTGTGGGATCGAATGACAGGCTATATCGCTTCGGGCGCGTTCGACGAGAACCTGAGACGCAGAAGCAACCTTGAAGTACGGGGCTTTTGGTCCTGCGTGTATGATAATTTTCCTCTGAGGCCCTAAAATTTTTGGAGTAACGGCGCAGAAGCTGCAGAACGTTGCCAGCTGGTCGGGATTGGACAGGCAAGCGGGGCCAGACGCAGGGGCCCTGGGGACAAATGGACGCACACTGTACTCCATAGGGGCAATCCAATTGGAAGGCGGCAATTGACCCCGCATTGACCGTGCAAACGCGCGCTTGGGGAAACGAGCCAGTGACGCAGGCGACAGGACGCCAATCAGCCAGTCACAAGGCGACAAAAGCGTTGATGAAATTTGGAGCGGGTAGGTACATTCTACATACATGTTTGGGATATCCGTAGTAGTATGGTAGTATCCGTACCTACCATGTAGGCACGTAGGTACGGATACCTAGGTTGCACACAGACTCTCGGCCAGTCCAGACGGTCAACTGTCATCTGTTGGTTGCAGATTTCATCTGGAGCTGCCATGCTTTCGCACCCCAGGTTGTAACCTGTGCGCGACGCGAGGCATGGATTGATCTGCCTGAGCAATTGACTTGGGCCCGACATATGTGAGAAAACCAAAGAAAAAAAACTCTACTGGATCTGGCCCCTTGACCCGGCCCCGACGTCTCTGCCGACCAGGACCACTACCGAGACCAGGACATGCTCGATGCGACCAGGAAAAAACTTCCAGGGCTGAAGCTGATGACAGCATAGCGTTGCTTCCCGTCGCAGGGATACGGCCAGCATCAATACGCTTTCTGCCCTATGCGCTTGGCGCAGTCCAGGTACCGGTTCCTGGACTTTGGGCTGGGCTTACGCTCCGCGCATGAGCCTCGGGGTCATCGGCCGCCGCACGCTCGTGATTGCGTCCATTGTAATCCGTCAGCCGAGGCGGGCACTTGCATTGTGTGCGCGTCACTCGGTATCGGGTGGGATAAAGGATGGATGCAAAGCGAAGGAGGATCAAGTGTCGATCACTGGAGTCCACGGGGCACACCAAACCACACGATGCTCCAAACCGTGTAAGCGCCTTGTCCAACAGAGAAAAATTGAGTGTCCTGCTTCTTGGACCTGAAGACGGATAGCTTCGCGGAGCCGGACCGCCACAGTGGCCGAGGGAGAAGGAAGGAAAGCTCAACTCAGCTCACGCAAGTCCGACGATCCAGAATCAGCACGGCCAGCGACGTCAAACAGCGGTGCACCACGTACACTTCGACTTTGCGTGCCGTGTGCCGCGGGCGGCAGGGCCTTGAAAAAAACGGGCCTCGTCTGAAGATTTGTCGGGGTCCAGCTTGCGATGCGGTGAAGGAGGAAAAGGAGAAAATGGCGGCGTGGGCATCCATCGACCAACGCGACACAGCTGTGACAGGCCAGGCGGCAAGCCGCTGCTTGCCATGTTCGCCGTATTTGGTTAAAGAAAAGAGGCAGAAACGGAAAACAGCGAATTGTTGGTGTTTCGGACCCCAAAAGCAGCACACTTCTCATCCCCCCTCCATCTCGGGGAGCCCTCCTATTCGTGCCGCACGACCGGCTGCAGACTGGTGGACTGCATACATAGTATGCTGGGTCGGTCTGCACGCCCCATCGCTAGCATTCCGTCTGCAATCAGCTTACTGGCACAGCTCAGATGTACAGTTCAGCGTTCGCTGTGCCGAAGGTGCTGTTGTATTGTGTTTTGTTTCGTCGTTGTGCGTTGGGTCGTCGACGAATGATTTGGAATGAGAAGCTGGCGCATGAGAGCCGAGGGGGAACTCCCGTCTTTGCCGTTTTGCCTCGTCGTGCCTTGTCGGCGAGTGGTGGTTGCTGGTACAGTGGTGGCCCTCATCTTCTGCCGCCGTCGGAAATACCCCCCTCCATCTTCCAGACAAAACAATGCTGTCAACCGGCTTATGCGAGTTTCATCGACGCCCTTCTGGGCCACAATGGCAATTTCTGGGCATGGAGATTGGTCGCCGAAAGCCCGCATTAATTTGCTCCCCAACCCTGTGGTGGATGGTGAAAGGTGGCCGACACTGTGTCCCTGGCGTGATGTCCGTCAAGTGAGGTATCCGTACGTGTTGTCTCCTTGGTTCTATGGCATCCATACGATACCATGGTACATAGTAGTATGCCGATGTCTTGACCAACGAGTCGAGGTGCATCGGGGACGGCCCCGCCTGATGAGAGAAGGAGGGCCAGGGCGAGACGACAGGCTCTCGCGGAGGACTTCCATCGAATGGCAGCCCAAGACACAGACGACACACCTCCAACGGCAGCACGATCCCTGTCGAGTCTCTCACGCCCCCATGTCTCTTCTTCACTGTGTGGATGTGCTCCCTCTCTCCCCAATCCCATCACATCTGGCCGTCCGAGGGCCGCGTGTTACTGGTCCGGCGTCTGCTCGTTGTGCAGCCCAACCCAACCAGACGTGCGAGCAGCGGCAATCAGATCGTCGGGGGGCCCTGTTTTGTTGGCGGCGGCGGCGTCGGCGGCGTGGTGTTGTCCTCATCATCGTCGTCGTCGTCCGACTTGAGCTCAGTCACCGCACGTTGCAGCTGGCGATGATGCTAGTAATGCATACCAAGGTAGGTACTAGGTAGGTAGTAAAGTATGCTGTGCTGTGGTTGAAAATGCCAAAATGGGAAGGGCCACACGACACAACCTCAGACGACCTCACGCAAGGGACTCCGTAATGTGGCGTCTCTTAGGTCCCTTCCCGAGCGCGCAGAGGCGGCAGCGTACCTGAAAGAAACACGGCAACAAGAGGAAACAGCAAAGGCCGAGCGCTGTCTTCGGCTCAGCTTCCATTGACTTGCCCTCATTGACTTTGGGTACGTGTATTCGTATGTCGCCGTAATTGTGTTAAGAACTTGGGAAGTACATGGTCCACTATGTACTGACCTTATCTTTTTGTTGCTATCCTAACCGTACGTAGGTACTGCACAGTGAGGTACCTGCTCTACCCACCTTTGGTACACCTATCTCACCGTACACTTAGGTAGGTAGCCACCTAGGTAGGTAGTTAGTTGGTGCATGCATTCAGGTCCCCCCTCCACTGTGAGAGTTGAGAAGGAAGAAAAAAAAACAGACAGAAGGCACCCCCCCAGTCCATTGGAGACTTGGCCTTGGAATTAGCGCCCAAGCTCGTCCCCGTCCCGCCGCTCCCCGCCTTTTTTGCCCACTCGAATCCCACTCAAGCGCCCAAGGGATTCAAGGACCTCAGGTGTGTGACCTTGGACCTTGGTCTCGCCACTGCTCTCCGCTGCTCTGCGCTGCTGTTCCCTCCCCTTGGCCCCTCTTGGTTCGGTCTGGTCCCTCCCACCTGAGAGTGCAAACCCCCTCTCCCAGACCCCGGTTTCCATCCGGATCACGCCCCTCGGGCCCTATACCGCGTACTACGCAACCACCCCGAACCACACCTTTCTCCCTCTCTCTCTCGTCAGAACCACAGCGACTTTGTCCAAGACCTCCCCACGACCTCTCTCATCGCTTGAACCATCTGTGGGGAAAACCAGCTCGTTGTCGACAACTCCACTGACGGCTGACCTCGACGCTCTTCAAGTTCGACCTCGACCGAGAGGAACCATCCGTCGACGACTGCCACTGTCCAACCAAGACTGATACGTCAGCTCTTCCCACACTCGTTCCCTCGCCCACACTAGCTCTCTGCTTTCGCCCGTGCCCTCTACCTCTACCACCGCGGCAACCACCCTTCTCGACCTGCCCTACGTCGAACTACTTTGCCTTACGTCGTCAGGCTGCTTGGCTTCGGCCCTTTTGCGACCTTCCGACCTCTTGGTGTTTAACCGTCCCCAGCTTGAGCTACCCCTTCTGGTTTCTCCAACATCACCTCGCGGTTATGGCCGACCAGAACCCGTCACAACCTCACACAATGGACGCCCCTCAGCAGGTAGGCTTGCCCACGAGATCCATTCACCACACTTTCCTTCTTGAAACCATGCTGACAGTGTTTTCTGTAGCCACAGGGTGCCCCGTCTCCCGCTCTTTCTACTCCCGGTTCCGTCCCCATGATGAACTCCCCGGTCCCTCTTCTTCGTCCTGCCATCCCCGGCTCGAGACCCGGCGGTGGCGCCCGGACACCTAGACTCGGTCTTGCCATCCCTCCCTCACCAAATGCGAAGCCCGTCGGCGGAACAGCACCCCAACCCGTCAACTCTCGACCCCCTCTTCCGACTCTACACCTGGCGACTCCCATGGGCAGCCAGACAACCCCCTACGAGCAGCCCCAGAGACCCGTCGGTGTGGGACAGTCAGCTAGCGGCGGCAGCGAGAGCAGCGCGGCCCATTCTAGGTCAGGAAGCTTTGGTCCCTTGGACGGTAGAGCCAGCAATCCTACATCGGCCGGTTCGCAGTACTCGGCTTTGTCTTTTGCTTCACAATATGGCTTCGCGGGACGACCCCAGGGAACCCCCGACCCTTCGTCTGCTGTTGGCTCCATCTACTCCGAACGAAGTGACGGTGGCGTGGGCATGGAGAGAGACAACAGTCTGCAAGGATTGGAAGCTTTCGATAAGCTGACATTGGATCGCGGCAGGACCTTGGACGTTGAGGAGCTTGATGCGGATGGCTGGAGGGTTGCCAGTCTCGAGAACCGAATTGAGGAGCTCGATTCGCTTGGTGAGGGTGCCGGCGGTGCCGTCACCAAAGCCAAGCTCAAGGGCGGAAAGACCATCTTTGCCCTGAAGGTACTTTCTCCCACACGCAATAATTGGAACAAGAGCTAACGTATCTAGGTCATCACTACGAATCCTGATCCCGACGTTAAGAAACAGATTGTCAGAGAACTGGGCTTCAACAAGGAGTGTGCGTCCGAACACATCTGCCGATATTATGGCGCTTTCGAGGACACGACAACGGGAACCATCTCCATCGCCATGGAGTTCTGTGAGGGCGGCTCTCTCGACAGCATCTACAAGGAGGTCAAGAAGCTTGGTGGCCGAACAGGAGAGAAGGTCCTCGGCAAAATCTCTGAGGGCGTACTTCGCGGACTGACGTACCTCCACGGCATGCGCATCATCCACCGAGACATCAAGCCGTCCAACATTTTGTTGTGCAGGAACGGAGACGTTAAGCTGTGTGATTTTGGCGTTTCCGGAGACTTCGGAACTAAGGGCGAGGCAAACACGTTTATCGGCACAAGTTACTACATGGCCCCCGAGCGTATCACCGGCCAATCGTACACCATCACATCCGATGTTTGGTCGACAGGCGTCACCCTCTTGGAGGTGGCACAGCACCGGTTCCCTTTCCCCGCCGATGGCACCGAGATGCAGCCCCGCGCTGGCCTGATCGACCTCCTGACCTACATCGTGCGGCAACCGATACCTAAGCTTAAGGATGAGCCTGAAGCTAGCATCTTCTGGAGTGACAACTTCAAGTACTTTATTGAGTGCTGGTATGTGTTCTTTCCAGTCGGCATGGCACGAATATTAATCTGTCTTAGTTTGGAGAAAGAGCCTACCCGGAGAGCAAGCCCCTGGAGGATGCTCGAGCACCCCTGGATGGTGGAGATGCGCTCGAAGCGAGTCAACATGGCCAAATATCTCTCTCAGGTATGGGGCTGGGAGAAGTAGAATATGTGGTCGAACATTACGTGCATCGCCAATTCCTCGGTCTTTCACACCGGGCCGCAATTCGCCATGTTCTCGTGGGAAGTCCAATGCAAGGTAGAGGGACGCAAGCATTGTGCAGACGTACGAAAATTGTCGGCGCCTCGACATAAAAGAAGAGACGTACCCAGCATTCGCGTTAGAATGGCTACAACAATCGGAAGGCTGGAGCTGCCGGCAAAGGCAGCCAAGACGAAGAATTGAATCTCGAACCGGGGCTCGAGATTTAGCAAGCAAGCATGCAATCGACATATGGGTGGACGCCATCTTTTTTCCGCGGTTTAATCGACGACGGGCTTGTGGTACAGGACTGCTCATGCTACACCTCCGGGGAGGACAGCGCTTGTAGGTTCTCATTGTGGTCGCCAATTTGGTCGCACATGGAAGGAATCAATCTGATCAGCACAAGAATAATGTCCTATCAAGCGGCTGTAAGCACATGGCGTCATCGTCGTGCTAGATGAAGCGTCGGGCCCTGTTTGGGTTTGGAGAATCGAAGCGAGTACACATACAGCGACACCGGCTTTCTTGGTTATTTACTACTCTTCGTCCCAGCCTAGGTAGGCGATGGTGGTGGGGGGCCTGCTCTGTGTATACTTTTTTTCCAAGCACTTGTACATAGTAATTCATTTGACCCATCAATCTCTTTTTTTCTCTCCAAATGGGGGGGGTATCTAGTCTGCACACCATCTTATACTATAGGTCTTCTTGCTCAAGGCCTCGCTCGCTCAGTTCGCCGGCGCAGGCGCGGGCGCAGCCACCGGGGCGGCACCCTCGGAATCGTCGATGCCCATCAGCTCGCGCAGCGCGACGGTTGCGTACGCGCTCTTGGGGAGCTGGAACTTGACCACCACAGCCGTCTTCTTCTCCGCCGCCGCGGCCGGTTCCGGCTTGACAGCCGCAGCCGCAGCCGCAGCCGCATCCGTCTCGGGCGCGGGCTGGCCCGCCGCCACATCCTCGGTCTGAGCCGCGGCATCTTCCATCTTCTCGTCGGGCTTGGACTCCTCGGCCGGTGCTGCTGCTGGTGCCTCGGCAGCAGCAGGAGCATCCTGGGGCGCCGCGTCCTCGTGCTTGGCCTTCTTGGCCGCGCCGTCCTCCTGCTCCTCCTCGCGGCCGCGCTTCTTAGACGCCTGATCGCCGCCGCGCTTGGCGCGGATGCGGTCCATGTCGGTTGGGTGCATCTGCTCGTTGTCGTCCGTGTACTCGCGCACCTCGAACGAGGGCTCGGCCAGGAAGCGCAGGGTGAACTTGCGGTAGGCGCCCGTGAGGCTGAACTCGCGGTGGCGGCGGACCATGGCCTCCGGGTCGAGGCCGCCGTTCTCGCGCATGAAGGTCGTGTAGAACTCGCCGACGGCGTTGGCCGGGTAGACGACGGCGTGGCCCGGCGAGGGGAGCACGATGTCGTCGATCGTGTAGCGGCCGGACGCGGCCTCGTCGGCGGTCAGCGGGCGGGCGCCCTCGGACGAGGCGTCGTCGTCGTCCTGCTGCGCCGCGTTCTCCTCGTCGGCCGCGGGCTTGGAGGCCGTGGTGAGGATGAGGTCGCCCTCGACGACCTTGTTGCCGTACAGGCGCCAGCGGTAGCTGGCGGCGTGGTTCCAGATGTAGGACTGGTAGGCGTGCAGGTACATGCTGCGCAGGCTGCGGGAGATGCTCGTCAGGGCGCCGACGAAGTCCCGGCGGGACGTGGTCTCGGGCCGGCCGAGGTGGCGGATGACGCTGGCCTCGGCCATGAAGCGGCGCGGGAGGTGCTTGAGGGCGTCCTCCATGGAGCCGCCCTCGCGGAAGATCATGCAGGCGTGGTGGCGGTTGAAGTCGTCGCGGGTATGGCCCTCGGCGGGGATTTCGCCGGCGGCGGCGCGCTTGGCGATGGCCTCGTCGTAGTTCAGGATGGCGTTAATGGCGCCCTCGAAGTCGCCCTGAAGGATCAGCCGGCCGAGCTCGTGGGTGCCGATGGAGTGGGTGCCGAAACGCTGGTGGCCGAAGTAGTTGATCCAGCCGTTGGAGTGCATGCTCTTCATGGCGGCCTCGACGGAGGCGGCGATCTTGGCGTGGCGCTCCTCGTGGGGGAGGTTGGGCTCGGCGGCGACGACGCAGTCCTTGAGGGCGATGACGAACTCGTTGCCCAGGTGGACGCCGAGGTGGATCGGGTACTTGGAGTAGAGGTAGTCGCCGGTCGTGACGCCGTGGAGGCGGGAGTTGGCGCGGGCGAGGGCGTCGGCGCGCTGGTGGCGGACGGAGCAGCGCTGCGTGGTGGTAGCGCGGCGGTCCTTGGTGCCCGCCGTGCCGATGGCTTGGGGCTTGATGCGGAGGGCCTTGGCGATCTGGTGGGTCGCGTCCATGGTGTCGCGGTTCTCCTTGTAGAGCGTGAAGTGGAGGTACTCGCCCTCGCCGGGCGCCTTCACCTTGGGCTTCTTCTGCTTATTGTTGTTGGGGCCGCCGCGGACGCCGTTGCCCTTGCCGCGAGGGGACAGGACCTTGGCGACGATGGCGCCCGTGGGGTCGGTGGTTGTGTCGATCATCGAGCGGAAGATGCGGCGGACGTGCTGGTGGAGCTGGCCGCGCTTCTCCTTGTCGTCCATGACGGGCGAGGTCGCGGGCTCGACCTTGGCGTTCTTGTTGGCGGATATCGTTTGGTACATCGCCACGAGCTGGTTGGCAAATTCTTCGTTGGTGAGAGAGGAGATGGCTGCGAGGTCTTCGGCGGAGATTTCGGGCACGGTAGCGCCCTCAGTCTTTTCTTCGGCCTTGGGCTCCTCCTTCTTCTCTTCATCCTTGGACTCCACCTTGGACTCATCCTTGGGCGCCTCCTTCTCCTCCTCTTCAACCTTAGGCTCCTCCTTCTTCACCTCCTCGGGGGCCAGCGGGGGAGGGGTGGGCTCTTTTGGTGCTGGTGGGACACGGGTCTCTGTGAGGTGGAGGACGGAGCCGTCTCTGTTAATCTCGTAGACTTGGAAGTCGGTGTATCTAGGTATAGAATGTAAGCATATGAGGTAGCATGGCCCACAAGGGAGGGGGCGTGTACCTCTTGCGCATGTCGCCGGTCCAAGATGTCATGCTTGGGGCGATGCGCTCGGTGATGCCAAGCGACGCATCGAGGCGCGTGCCGTTGGCGCGGCGGACTTCAACGACTATCGTCATTATGATGCGTATCTATGATTTCTTACAGCTTGATGAGTTCTTCTGAAAAAGACTGCTAGATATTAATGATAGATGATGAATTGAGTGTTGGCTGGTATAAGTTGAGGTGCGGGTGTGTTGCATGAAAACCACGTCGCGGGGGCCAACAAGCATAGTATTTTCAGTAATTGCCGGCAGAAAGAGGTGGGATTGAGGGGAATTGGAAGGCGGTGTGCTACCCTCTCCCTTGCGCTTGCATAAAATAGGTAGGCGGTGGATCTCACAGCGACCCGCCACACTAACTCTCACATGAGTTCCCACATCTCTCACTCCAGACTCACAAGGTTATTGATGAGTGAGCAATAACTTTTATTTTTCTTCTTTCTTGAGGCCTACTGGGTCCTCAATCCGCCTTCAGTCTCAAAATCTCAATCGCGTTGCCGCCCATGATGGCCTTCGCCTGCTCGCTACCCTCACCGACCGCCACCGCCACAGCATCCGCGTTCATGCTCACGCTCTCCCACTCGCCCTGCTCGTCGGTCGTCAAGGGCGGGAAGAAGGGGTGATCCGTGCCGAACATGAGCCTGTCGGCGCCGCTCGCGTCGATGGCGGCCTTCAGCCCGACCTCCGAGTAGATGACGGCGTCCAGGTAGATCTGCTCCTTGAGCACGTCCCAGATCTTCCTCCGGCCCGCGCCGACCTTGCCCTCGCGCACCAGCTGCCCGTCGTGCATGATGCAGCTCTCGATCCGCCCGGCCAGGAAGGGGAGCGTGCCGCCGCTGTGGGCCAGGAGCATGCGTAGGTCGCGCACCGCGTCGAAGACGCCGGCCAGGTACATGCGCGCCACGGCGATCGTGGTCTCCATGGGGAAGCCCAGCGCCAGGGGCAGCACGTGGCCGTACTCGTTGCTCGCGCGGGGGCCCCAGACGTCGTTCGGCAGACCGTAGTGCGGGTGCAGGAAGATGGTCAGGCCCGCGGCGGCAATGGCCTTGAAGATCGGCAGCAGCTCCGGGTCGTCGAGGCCGTTGCCGAGCCCAGAGGTGCCGAGGATGATGCCGCGGCAGTACTTGAGGGCCTTGACGTGGTTGATGGACTCGAGGATGGTCTCGAGCGACGCCGTGAGAGGCAGGGCGGCGAAGAAGAAGAGGCGGCCCGGGTGGGCGGCGCACATGCGGTCGAACTCATCGTTGACGTCCCGGGCCATGGCGCCCGACTCGGAGGCGTCGACGAAGTCGAGCCACGGGTTCGCCAAGGACACGACTGAGATGTTAATCTTGTGCGTGTCCATGAAGTGAATCTTTTGCTCCAATGAGGCGTAGTGGGAGGTCAGCGGGCGGCCTGGGGGCTTCGCCGAGGGGTCATTGGTGGCTTCATCGAGAGCCTGCTGCTCCGATGCCAGAAGGATGAGGCGCGGGTCGGGTGTCTGCGGAAACCTGCGGACGACGGGAATGGTGGTTCGAGATTCGAGGATCTTGATGTACGAGGGGGGGTACATGTGCGTGTGGATGTCAACCACCGTCATGGGCGAGGAAGAAGCCATTGTGTACTTGAGGCCGCGATGGTAAGTCGTGTCTTTTCTCTTGCTGTTTACCGAGATGCGGGGTATGAGGTTTGCCGCTCGCTTATTCCCTTCTGTGTTGATTGTGAGTCTTTGGTGAGAAGTTTACAAGCGTAAACTTGGTGTTACAAACTCACGAGTAAGTGACGGAGGCTCAACTGCTAGTCGTGAAAGTTTCACAGCTCACTGCAGACGGCAAGAAGCACACACACACAGCCTTGGGGTTCCTTCGGGACGGATCTTTCCTAGGGCAACCGGTTGTCTTCTTCGTCTTCCCTAAGTACCTTGAGGCAAGTACCAGATACCGGACACACTACGTCTTTCCAGGAAGGTGATGAGGTTGCTACGACCCGCATAACCAATCCACGTCCCCTCACGCACCTTTTTCCCCACACACGCGGGCGTCTTCAACATTGGTCGCTGCAACCCAATCCTTCCCTTTTCGACTATCTTTACCCCGCCGTTATCTCGACTTTTCGTCGGTGCAGCGTGCTCGAACGCGCAGACTTTCCTTATCATCCCGGCGTTTGGCGGGGTAGCGCCACTTTGTCTTACAAGTTGGTATTATGCCCATAGGAGGTCTCCGATGGGCCGGCCATATTACTCGTGCGACTATGCAGTTCCAACCAGCCTGTGGTCTGTCGACGGGTTTCGTCCTGCGGTCCCCGTCTTATACCGGGACCAGCATGAGGCTTGGCCGCCTCTGTGGTTGCAAGGGAATGGAATGCTCGGCTTGTGGTTGGTGGTTAGTTTCACCTGTGCTCTCTTTTACGGGACGAATATAAGTCATTTCACTGCCCTCCATGCCCGCACGCACGACTCTTACTCGTGAACCTTGTCGCGACTACTCATACCGTTTCTAAAGATTTCAAGTAAATCTGGACAAGTTCACTTGTTCTTCACACCGTGACAACTCACCTGAATCCAAGCAGCTTCGACGCAGTAATCATAATGGCGGCCACGGCAGTAGACAAGGAGGGTCTCTTCATCCCCGTGAGTGAACCAAGAGCCTTCCAATCGGCCACAAAACTCATCATCGCTCAATCCTCCTCCAGCTCATCGACTTCTCTGCTTTCCTCAGTGGCGACGACGCCGCGCGCACCGCCACCGCCAAGCAGATCCTCGACGGCTTCCAGAATGCCGGCTTCATCTACCTCCAGAACGTGCCCATCAGCCCGGAGCTGCGCGCCGCCACGTTCGCCAAGTCGGCCGACTTCTTCGCCCAGGACAAGGACGCCAAGATGGCCGTCGGCTGGACCACCCCGGAGGCCAACCGCGGCTACTCGGCCCCCGGCCGCGAGAAGGTCAGCCAGTTCATGGATGCCGCCCAGGTCGAAAAGGTGCGCGCCGGCAACCCGGACCTGAAGGAGAGCTTCGAGATCGGCCGCGACGGCGACCCCGAGCACCCCAACCAGTGGCCGGCCGAGGAGTCCGGCGCCCGCGTCGCGGGTTTCAAGGCCCAGATGCTCGACTTCTTCGCCCAGTGCAAGGCGCTGCACGTCGAGGTCATGCGCGCCATCGCCGTCGGCATGGGCATCGACGAGCGCTACTTCGACGGCTTCACCGACGCCGGCGACAACACCCTGCGCCTGCTGCACTACCCCTCCGTCGACCCCAACGTCTTCAAGGTCAACCCGGGCCAGGTCCGCGCCGGCGAGCACAGCGACTACGGCTCCATCACCCTGCTGTTCCAGGACGACCGCGGCGGCCTGCAGGTCAGGAGCCCCAACGGCCAGTTCGTCGACGCCACGCCCATCCCCGGCACCGTCGTCGTCAACGCCGGCGACCTGCTGGCCAGGTGGAGCAACGACACCATCAAGAGCACCATCCACCGCGTCGTCGAGCCCCCGAGGAAGCCCGAGGACGGCTCCGAGTACCCCGCCCGTTACAGCATCGCGTAGGTCTAGCTTTCTTTTCGCCCGGTGCTCGTGGTGTGCTAACGCGCAAGCAGGTACTTCTGCAACCCCAACTTCAACAGCCACATCGAGGCCATCCCTGGCACCTTCGCGACGGAAGCAGACAAGAAGTACGAAGGGATCAACAGCGGAGAGTACCTCGTACAGAGATTGGCGGCCACGTACTGACCGCGGTTGTCACGAGAAGTTAGCGCAAAAAAGCAGAAGGAAAAAGCATGAAATTTAGGGGTGTTGGGAAGCGTCCGAAGCGACCAGAAAACAATGTTGATAATATAACCATTTACCGTTCCAGATTTGTCCATCTTCTGTTGAGTGAAAGATACGAGAAAGACACTGCAAGTACCTGACTTAAGGAGTAGTAAGAGAGTGTGAGGATGCACGCTGCAATTCTCAACCTAGACACCTTGTATACATAACCACGCTAAAACATCGGCTTCCATCTTTGCTCGGAATTCCCATGAGTCTTTGCGACACGAGAGCCGATTAATCTCATGCGTATCCTCTTATTATCCCTTTCGCAAGTAATCAACCCAAAACTCTCTTATGAGCAACGTCTGCGCGGACCCTGAGAAAACGTTTCGTTAAGCCTGACGTGACGGTCTTTACAACCCTCCAGAACCCAATGCATCCTACTAAAGTGAGCTGATCATGGTAAATAGAAACGAAGTCGGCATGAATACAAGAACCGACGCATATCTGAACCGTCCTAGTCCATCCCTGCGAAGGTCGAGTATAGTCGACCCATAAAGCCGATACGATAGGTAGGCATAGATGTGTGGCTAGCTCAGCGACGAACAGCTGACCCCATTTTAAGGCCTTGCAGAAGGCGAGGATATTCAGGGCAAGATGGAAACAAATGAAGGAATAGTCCAAATACTTTATACGAGCCGCAATGGCAGTCTCCCGCGAAGCGAGGGTCGACACATGGACAGAACAGGCAGCCCAATAAGCCTTGAGACGGACCATGAAGAACAAGAAGGCGAATGCACTCCACGCAAGCGTTTCGCCAACTGTCGTTATAGACCGATGTCTCCAGGATACGATGGCTATTGGGACGTAGAAAAACTCTTGCCAACTTGTGAGCAGGCTGTCGAGGATATATCTGCCGCAAAAGGAGAGGACATCCGTACTTGATGGTCGAGTTAGACAATCCAGGTGTGAGCTCGAATCCTCTTTCCCGAAATGGACATTTTTGGAGACGTCAATGGTAAACATTTCGTGGTTGAGGAAGGTGTCGTGCTTCACTTGTGCGAGCCGCTCGCCGTCTTTCAGAAGAAGTCCGGTCTTCTTTGGCAGCAATTCGAGGGATTTTGCCAGGTCCTGGGCCTGGGCAATGAGAGGTTGAGTGGATCTGGGAATAATGTGGCATTTGAAGGGTGGCGAGACTTTGTTGGGCGAGAGGAATGCGTCCATAAGGCTGCGCTTTTCGAGAACGACAATGAACCCGGGGTCACCGTTACTTGCTGCGTAGTGCAAGAGCGTTCGATCCCAGTTGTTGTGTTCATCCTTCAGCGGATACAGAAGGTGCAAAGGTCGGTTGTAGGCTTGGCTCGGTATGACCTCTACCAAAACTTCCGGAAGATCAGCCGACTCCTGGAGGCGTACGTGCCCACATGTCAAACCTGTGTTCCAGATAGGATACTGGACGGACGCTTCTTGGACGGACTCCTTAATGTAGATGGTGTGTACTTTAATGTGTTTACTGAAGTCAGGGGGAGGTGTCAGCAAGAAGGGACGTAGACGTGGTCGGATATATTCGTCGGCAACGGTTGACTGAAAGAGCGGAAGTAAAAGAACTTGGCTGAAATCTTGGCCAACTTTGCAATACAGTAGACCAAATGTACGACTGTCCAACCGAATAAGAGGAAGTTTGATACGCAAGCCTCTGTTGCTCATCTCCATCACAGGGTTTGTTTTATAGAGAGGCGTGACAACGGCATTCTTCCAGCAAGCAAAGTCTTTGGGTGTGCGAGCGAGCAGCCCATGTGACTGAGAGTTGTTCAAGTCTTGCGATAGATCGATCCTAGGGTGATGAGAGCATGTAAGCCGAGACTGATTAGCCCAGTCGGAGGTGAAGCGTCTCGAGTCTTCGGGCGATGTCAAGTTCAAAGAATTGGGAGATGGACTCCATGCCAACATGGATTCGTCGGTCGTCTTTTTTAAGAGTTTCAGCTGTAGTCTTTCAAAAGCCCGAGTTCTTTCGCCATAGTAGAGTCGCATGTTGATACCAAATATGCCGAGTAATGAGTACGCCCTATCCTCTATTCTTGTCGTCTCGCGAGAGGCGGCCCAAGACATGCGCACGGCTATGGGTGCCGAACGAAAGTCCTTCTCATTTCGTAGATAGTGAGTGGGAATTCCGGTGATGTTTTTGATAGTCTCAGCAAGAGACGTACGATTGCCAAGGCGTACCCAACCGCGATCATAGAAGTCGACGTGTTTTGGCGCGAGGAGCTCCTGCAGGGTCCAACCTCGAGTGAACCAACGGCTAGTCTCGAAACTAAAACCGGGCACGGATGGATCCTGGCCGTGCTGGATATCTTCGAGATATGCGTAGCAGACAGCAGCTCCTTTGTACCATCGAAACATAGAGTTGATGGCTTCCGAGAGTTCCGCGCTGCTTGTTTTGTCGATACAGCAGGTATCTATCCAGACGTATTCGTAGCCATCGCTCGCAGCTAGGGTGCAAAATCCGTCGACCTTGGCATAACCCAGCTTACTGGTGTAGTTCGGACGGTCAAAATCCTGGAACAGTAGCTCATCCGCTCCCCAGCAATGGGACAAGATTGCGTAAGGTGGGAAGGGCTCGACTAAAAAAAACTCCAGCTTCCTGCTCTGGACATTGAGAAGATACATGGCTCGCGCTTGTGGATTTCGTAAATGATGGTGTCGAGATGAACGCCGCTTCGAGGGATGTTCGTACGGATGATGTCTCTAGGAAGCATGCCCAAGGTCGAGGGAAATTCGGAAGAGACATCTATATATACATCATCGGACTGTTGGCTCAGCCTGATTTCCTCATGCCCAACATCCAGCGATTGGCCCCGAGCGTGCATTTCAGCTAACATGTTGTCCTTTCTATTGGACAGTAGGTGTCAGCAGAGCCACCTGCCCAGCTTCAAAGTGTAAGAATCCAGTCGGCGTTGTTTGGACGACCTATTGAATAGGTCCTTTGTGGACTTTTTTTTTTTTTGGAATTTTGTTTATGCTGATATGATGCCGGCACTCCAAGTAACTGAGATGGAACAATATTCCCTGTGCTAGATGAGACCTCTGCTGAGGTGTTAAGTTAGAGTTGCTTACATACCTAATACATAGGCACACCTTAAAGGAGGACATGGTCACATGGGCCGGGTGGCGATGCGGGGCAATCCACGAGCGCTCGCACTGTGCATGCGCGACAAGCCCCAGAGGCTGAGACGCCAAAGCTGGCAGGATCATTGCACATAGCTGTCCATAAGAGACGGCAAAAATGAAGAAAACACTACTGTTGGTGTTTATCCACGGATTCAAGGTGAGTAGATGATTCCCAACGACTCAGAACTGGAGAACCCAGGACTGACACTTCTTACAGGGGGGCGACGACACCTTTGGCGACAAGGATGGGTTCACGGAGCAGCTGCGCTCCCAGCTCGCCGACAACCTGCCCAAGATCAACGTGAAGCTGCTCGTGTATCCCAAGTATGAGACGCGCGGCGACCTCGGGGACTGCGTGAGCCGTTTCCGCGACTGGCAAGCCCTCCCCTCCCAACCTCAAAATGAACGACGAACGACTGACCCCCCGCCACAGGCTCCTGGAGAAGGTCATAGACCTCGAGGTGGCCAACGGCACGCCCTCGCCGACGGTCGACCCGTCCGTCAGGATCGTGCTGGCGGGGCACTCGATGGGTGGCATCGTCGCCGCCGAGACCGTCATCGGCCTCACGTCGGACCACCCCATCTACTCGGAGGACGGCGTCGAGAAGGCCGACAAGCCGCCGGCGGCCTTCAACGGGCTCATGTTCCCCTACGTCCAGGGCGTCATCGCCTTCGACACGCCGTACCTCGGCATCTCGCCGGGCGTCGTCGCCCACGGCGCCGAGGGCCACTACAACACCGCCTCGGCCGCCATGACGCAGCTCAGCGGGCTCGGGACGGCGCTCTGGGGCGCCAAGGCCGCGACGTCGCCCGGGGGCTCCGCGGGAGGCAGCAAGGGCCCCGTCGCGGCTCTTCCCGCACCTGCTGCGGCAGCTCCGGAGAAGGCTCAGAAGCAGCAGCAGCAGCAGCAGGACCAAGGCGGCGGCTGGGGGAAGTGGGGCAAGATCGCCATGGTCGCGGGCAGCGCGGCGGCCGTGGCGGCGAGCGCGGGCGCGGCGTACTACAATCGCGAGCAGATCACGCAGGGCCTGACGTGGGCGACGTCGCACCTCGAGTTCGTCGGCTGCCTGGCCAAGGGCGCGGAGCTGCAGAAGCGGGTGCAGTACATGGTCAAGCTGAACAGGGAGCTCGGCGTCGGGTTCGCCAACCTGCACACCCGCCTGGGCAAGGGCGCGGGGAGCAAGGAGGTCAGCCTGGTCGGCACGGTGCTCGGCAAGGACCGGACGTTCTGCAACCTGCCCAAGAAGGGGGACGCCGGGATCTGGAGGGACGAGGTGAACGACGCCGCGAGCGACGAGACGCTGGCGCACATGAGTGAGTGGACCCCGCCGTTGTCAGGTAAAATGTGGTTACATGCTAACGGCGACAGACATGTTCGAAGCAAAGAAGAACCCTGGGTACGAAAAGCTAAAGCAGGATGCTGCTAAGCTGATTACCCAGTGGACGAAGAACGACTGGTACGAGACAAGCACCGAGGACAAGCTTGCCATCAAGGAGGCCGGCGAGAGCGCTTCTGCCTGAGAGTGTTGGTTCTATCTATACTACATCATTACGAACGTTGCGACCCCTGAACGACGATGAACCTCTAGATACCTGTTACTTTTTGTCTACACTGTAATTTCATGACCCTTAGCCCCCAAATACCCACATTATATATATTCTTTTGAACCTCCAGATTTTGCGTGGAAAGTGTTTACTGCGCCTTGCGAGCCTCGGCCTCGGCCTTCATGCTGCGCATGACCTTCTTCCTCTGCTTCATCATGTACGTGTACAGAATGTACGAGCCTGGCGTTGGTCAGAACTGGAGGAGCACTTTCGCCACAGACAACCGGGTTGGACTTACCAGGAACGTAGACGGCCAGGATGCCGTACGCGACGTACGGGAAGAGCTCGCCGAACTGCTTGGCGGGGCCGGCGGCGTAGTAGACGAGGGCGACCTCGCTCGTGATGCCGATGGGGTACAAGACGAAGAAGGTGTTGTAGCGCAGCCACACGAGCGGCCTGGGCTGGACGCCGCTCAGGTTCAGCGCGAAGTAGGTGTACCGGATGACCTCGGTGACGCTCCAGGCGAGCAGCATGGACGAGTACCAGGTGCTGCGGGCGAGGAAGGGGAAGGGGTAGACGACGCCCCAGACGAGGACGAAACGGCTAAGGACCTGCATCACGGTCGTGAAGACGGGAGCGCGGACGACGCCTGGTTGGGGTGATTGTTAGCTTGCTTGTTTCTTCCCCCTTGTCAATTGTGCGAAAAGAAAAGAGAGGTCTACGCACCGAGAAGAGCGTGAAGAACCTCCATGGCGGCCATGGTCTGCGTCCATCGCGTCCACTCGCCGACGCCCAGGTGGACGAACTGCGGCCCGCGGAGGGCGTACAGCCCGATGGTGCGGCCGAGGACGACGGACCAGGCGCAGGCCGAGACGAAGTTGTAGAGGACCAGGTAGGCCGTCTTGACCGGCGACGAGCGCCGCTGCGGCTTGGTCGGGGCGCTTGCTGTGTCGGCCATCGTTGCTTTCCGGGACGAGGGGGGGAGTTGCGATTGCGGTGTGTAGAGATCGTTGGTGTTTTTCGCAAGGAATTGGAATTATCTGGGGGTTTTCCAGCGGGATTGGAGAAGTTTGTTGAGGGAGGTTGAGCTGCAGCAAGGGTTTGTGGTTTAACGCATCTTTCCAGGTTGCGGTAGCTCCTCCCATTTGTCGCCGTCCCACCCCCCTTCGATCAGGCCGAGGTTCCCGCACCGCTGTCCAGTGCTGCAGCTGCATGGAGGCCCACTGTACAAGGTGTGCCACAGTGCGGCAGCACTGCAGTTGCTGGGGTCGAGCTCTGACCTTGGTACCGTCTGCGCACATCCAGGATGTACTGGCACCCTCAGCCTGATATCAGGCACTTTAGGGATGAACTCTTGGGTCAAATGTCGAGCCTTGTTGTAATGCTCTAACTTCATATGCTTCATTATCGTCCTAAAAGTTACATGTGATGCATTTTGAACCCCCTTGCTATGCCTGAAAAACAAACGCCGCGACTAGTACAAGATGCGAAGGAACATGGCCGACATGAGCAGCACCGGCACCCAGAACGCCTTCGTGCGCGCCTCCCCGAGCAGCAAGCCCGGCGCGCTTCCGTTGTGCAGCATGACGATCTCGCCAACGTTGCTGGCCGAGTCGATGCTGCAGACCACCTGGCACTTGTCGTCGCCGTCGCGGCGCGCCAGCTTGCCCCGCGGCCCCAGGCCGTGGCGGTGGCTGGAGATGTCGCGCTTCGAGTCCGTGGTGGTGACCGAGTCGGTCGTGTTAAAGACCATCTCGATCCACTGGATCTGCAGGACCGCGGAGCCGCCGACCGCCATGACGCCGGACCACGAGCCGCCGTCGCTCCACGAGTTCACCATGACGCGGCTCGGGTCGCGCGGGACCTGGAATTGGATGTCGGAGACCTTGTGGCCGTCGACCAGCCAGGAGCTCTGCTTGGAGTCCCAGTCGAGACGGTGCACAGCCCACTCGCGCCAGGAGGTGCCTTTGGGCATTGTCCCGTTCTGCGTCGACTGGTCGATGGTGTTGCCGCTCCCATCGAAGGACGGCTGGTTCGTGTACTGAATCTTGTTGTCGGGGTCCTTGGTCAGGACCTCGATGTCGGCCTCCTGTACATTTGCATATGTGTCGGCTTCGCGGTAGGTAAACAAGGCCGTACAGGCACCCGGGTCGCCCAGGGTACGAGCCAGCATACGCACGGAAACGAAGTGGAAGCCGCTCGAGTGCGTCTCCATCTCGGCAGAGGTCTGGAAGTTCTTGAGACGGGCGGTTCTGAAGCTTATAAAAGTGTCCGACGCCGTGTTCTCGTCGGTGTTCTTCTCAATGTAGACATTGTTGTTCGAGTTGACCATCTGGACTGTGGCGTCGTTGCCCTCCTTGCCGATTCTTCCGCTGTTGTTCCAGTTCTGTACACCCCATACCGATGTCCAGGCGTCGGACGTGAAATATGCCGACGTCGGGGGAGCTGTGATGCTTTTGTTGTAGTCATCGATGATATCCGGGACGCCAGCGTATTGGCCGAGATTGCGGAAATCCCAGAACATGTGGTTGGTGAAATAATTCTCCGAAGTGTTCGTCAAGAAACAGTTGCAGGCCGATTCGCTGACGACAGGGTGGTCATCGGCCGTAGCCAGGGGCAGAAGGGCAAGGGCGAGGCCCAGCAATGATGATCGCGAGAGAGACATGATGTCTGCTTGTCCGTCTTTAAGAGCTTGGCGTTGGCGATGCGGCTCTGTCGTGAATGAGACGAGGAGGAGAAGAGCAGTAGGGACGGTTTAAGAACGAACACAATCCATCCGACAAGAGATGTCTTATCCAATAAAACGTTGATCTGGGGCATTCTTGGGAGCTATGGCGCACGGGAACGTGAGACGCGATCGTGCGCAATGTTCCTTAGTGTTTTCTTGCCTTCCCGGATGACATCGAGCCACCGAATGGCCAGACCCTCGTTTCCGTCCGAACCATGCAAGGCGGGTAAAGGATTTGAGATCGCACGTGTGATGCTAAGGAAAGCGGTCTTGATTGCTGCTCAATGTTAGCGGCCACTAGGCCTTCATGATTTGAAAACGCTGGTAGAGTTCGAGGTTGCATCTCAGCGGTGCCTGGGGAAGCCGATCCATGGACCGGGCGGGATGGCTAAGGCAGGCGGTAGTCTTGGTAGTATAGGGGAGAAAGAGAGCATGTTGGCCTAGAGAGGCGGCGTGATGGCGATGTGGTATGTGGTATGTGAATGCAGACCGAGTGCCCGCATCCGGTGGGCGTTCGCTCCGTCCGTGTTAGCGTCGTTTCCGGGTGTTGCTCTAGACTTCTACACTAGGCAGCGGGTACGGCCACTGGCGGTTCGAAGCGCCCCGAGCTATTTGGGGATGCCGTGGGAGGCCTTCGACTGCCATGCGAGACGGCACATTCCGACCTCCTAGAAGGACCGTGGACTGCGACGCTATCTCGAAGGGCCGATGTTGCGTCGTCCTGGGCGATGAAAGTGACAGGATTCTTCAACAGGGAGGCCAGTGCGAGAGCAATTATTTGAGTATCCGTAGTATGCCCCAGAAAGGGGAATGAAGATCCGATCGAGCCAATCATGTCGTAGTAGTTCATTCAACCCCTGCCAATCTACCTGAACGACTCTGGTAGATCCTACAGGTGACAGAGAGCTGTAGGTCTCCCTCTAGGACCTCAATTCAATGGATTTCTTCTGCAAGAGATATGTAAAAGACTTGCGCGATGAACGGTGCGGTCTAAGTCTACCTTAAGTGTTCGTCACGACGTATGACGCAACAGACGGTATAATACCCCCCTGGGTAAGTAGGGATGATGTTGCACAAAGCACGGACAGCAGTTCCTCCCACTTCGGACATCAAGACAGAATACTAGCCTCTTCACCAAAGAGAACTTGATTGTCTTCGTTTGCAGCATGAGCTGTAGTCGAATTAGGCAAGAGTGCTTGACATTTTGGAGCACGTCGACCGGCTTGAACTGTTTTGTTTTTGCTTGTTGCTCCTACACGCACGAATCCGAGCTAGGACGGCACGCGCCTTGCACTACGCTTGCTACCCAGCGCGAAGCATCCAGGCTTGACTGTCCGTCCACCTCAGGTGACTCCAACGGTAAACTCTTCTAGCACCGTCAGCTCCTCGAACTTTTGAATCAGGCGATCTACTCTCGCCGCTTCCCGGTCCGTCGTGGCGAGGTCGAGGTCCGTAACGAACAACCCAGTCGCGGCCTCTAAGCTTTTGCGGCTTTTGATTGCTTTGAACTCCTGCAGCAGCGCATAGCCCTCTGTGGTCCCGAGTGCACCCTTGCGAACAGCCATGGCCAGGAGTCCTTTCGCAATCACCCCAGCAACGGCAAAGGAGCGATACAAACCCAGGTAGGCGTAGATACATTTAAGGAAGTAATACCGCCACTCCGGGTCGCTCGTGTCGTTGGCTGCGGCGTTGGCCACATGCATGAGTGCCGTGTGCCAGAAAATCGAGTTTGTCACAGACGGATATGACATGTAGACTTCAACCAGGTCCTTCAGCTGCTCAAGGGAAGCGGCGAAAATCGCTGGTATGCGTGGGGCGGATGGCGACCACGCCCTGATACCGTGTTGTTCTTCAGTGGGGATAAACGGCCGGCAGAGGAATAGAACGGTGCCATGGAGAAACATGCTGTGAGGGCTGTGAATAAGAGCAACTTTGTCTTGCAGGCTATGTGGTAGGTAACATACTGGCATACGAGCACGTGGGCAGGGCTGTGCTCCCCGCGGGTCATACCCTCGGACAGGTTAGCCGCCCATGCCATTAACATGTTGTACTTCGACAGAGCAAACGCTATCGAGATCCGCCTGGATGCCGTCTGATGATAGAACCATGTAATCTGGGACGAAATGACCCACAATCCGCACAAGGCGGCGAAAGTTTGTGTAGCCGATGCCGCCTCACCTCTTTTCCTACGGAGGCCGGTGACATTTGAACCGTTTTGACTACTATTAGTAGTGCCGCTTCTGGCGTCAGAGGATTTTATAGAGTCTCTGCCTGGCACGGGCAGAGCTGGGGGATGCTCAGTGGTCGCTGGTAGGTAGAATAGTGCCGTCAGGCTATTGTCCCCGTCAGGGACACGCTCTAATTGGAAGGTCTGCCCGAGCTTGTCATCTCCGAGACTCACCTCAGAGTGCCAAAGACTCCCCATGCAGCTTGAGCCGTTGCTCTTGCATCTGTTTCAGACATATGGCTAAGGTCCGTTGCGGTGCACGCATCTGGACAGCCAAAAAGCTTCAACCGCCTGGCCATGGCACCTGCATCCTTTATGTACTGCACATCGAGCTCGCCGTCACCATTGCAACCGACCGATTGTACCATGAAGGCCAGGGCAGCAACCGTAGTCAGCGAGTCTTGCTTCTCTACCCGCCATAGTGTATTGGCCTCCTCCTGCAGGTCTTGACTCCAGCTAGATGCGGCCGGGTGATGCGTTGCGTAAGATTGCTGGCTCTTTGTCAATATAAAATTTTTGTGCGCGGGGGAAGAGATGGGACGAACGCAGGCGAATGAGAGAAGTGCGCTGACAAGTAAGGGAGAGCAGTATCGAAATTCATAGTGGGTTAGATCATGGATGAATAGGTCGGCGTCAAACAAGCCTAGAATAGCATGATCCGTCTCAAGATAGAGTGAGATGATATTTGCGGCAACGTCGTTGGGTATGGGCACTGCAGTCCAGAAGCTAATGTCGAGATTGTTTAGACGCGGATCTGGACGTACAGGTGGTAACGTAGGCCCGGATGGTACGACAAACTTGCTGGCGGTGGGTGACTGAAGAGGAGTAGGTTCGTCAAAAGAAACCCCTGCCGCGCCGCCAGCTGTGAAAATGTTGCTGGGTATAACGCTAGGCTCTGGAGACGAAGATGCCGAATCGGATAACTCGGAAATACGCGCCATCTTGGACTGTCTGAAATCCGCACTATCAGGGGTCGTCAACCGCGCCGCTTTCCGCACGAGAGGGTAGGCCGTTGGATGGTTCCTCATAAGTTCGAACTCGACGTTAGAATGCAGCTGAGGCAGGTAGTCTCGAGGCTGCGGCGAGGGAGGTGTGATGGAACGAAGAGCGGCATTCGGATCGCTCGCGAATTTAAGCTCTTTCACGGCCTTCAGGAACTCTTCCTGGGTCATCGTGGCCAAGCGACTGACAAGCTCCTTGTAAGACTGATTCTCGCGTTTCAGAGCCATTGCCGTCGTTTCTTTTTCGTCGGCACTAATGTAGATACATGGCGAGTTGAGCTCAACGCAGGACGAACAAGCTGGCCTCTTGCCATCGCACTAGACAAGGGCGCGTTAGCCCATGAACAATTCACCTCAAATACAGGCCCGGGAGACAATCGTATACTTACGGCCTTTTTCTTCGTTCTGCAAGCATTGCAGGCTACTTTGGTGATGGTTGGGCGCTTCTTGGCGGGAGGTGGCGGTGGGCGAGATCGACTCAAAGCTTGCTGAGAAGCTTGCGGAGCAGGAAGCAACCGCCGCAGATACGAATCAGGCATTTTTGCAAGAAGGATCGCATATGGTGCCAACTGTTATCGGTGAGAGCCCCTGCCGACGCTGTGGTTGTTGAACGACCGGGAGGTCACGATGGAGCCGTTCCGTCCAGTAGTGATCCCAGACCGGGCTTCAATCGTCGCGAAGAATTGTAAAAGAAGGGTATTCAGCATCCAGGAGGGTAGCATAATAACCGAGGAGCTGAGGAGCGACGGAGGGCAGACGGCGATCCTGATCCCTCACTGACGTCGGCGTGAGAGTTGCTCCAAGAAGCACAGGAGACATTGGCTGGAAAATCCCAACGGAAGGAGGAGGTCGCGGCTCGCAGCGAGATGTCATCAGCAGTCCAGACGCTGCGAAATGCGATGCGATGCGATGCGATGCAACGCTACGGTGGGCGGAGAGGGGAGAGGGGAGCGGGCAAACGATCGATCGACCAAGGAGGAGAGAACGGTGAGATGTGAAATTTGTGGATGAGAGAAATGTGCAGAGGTAGTTCACCTGTTGCTCCTAGTATGTCCTTCCAGTGGAAAAAGAATTACGAGAGATGAAACGATCCAGACGAGATGGGCAAACAGATCAAAGACAACGACGAGCAACGCAACGGATAATGCAATATTTTGCTGCCAGCACCTAGAGGAGGTGGGCAAGGAGCGTTTAGGCTTCGTACAAAAAGGTAGGAAAGAGATGGAGTAGCAAAGTAGTCATAGAGGGAAGGTACCCTAGAGAGGGAGGGCAATGGGAAATGGGAACTGGAAAATGGGAACTGGAAAATGGAAAATGGAATCGGGGCAGATCGAGCAATCGAAACCGGACCTGCCTCCGTTACTTTCCATCAGGTTCCGACCAGTGAAAGTCCCTGGGAGGGGGAGGGGAGGTCAGGTCTAGCCCCTCAGTTGCTCAGCTCAGCGTCCCATTTCTCTCCTTTCCCATGCCACCACACCCCATTTTCTCCCGTATTCCAATGCCCGACCTGGTGGCTAGGCACAAGGTCCAAAAGATGAGAGAAAACGACTGCTTGTCCAGTGTCCGCTGCGACGGGAAGTGGTACGTGCATCAGTGGCGCGGAGTTATTATGATGCCGTGGTAGAGCTAGGTATCTTTGGGTCTGATTATCTTGCTACGGTACCTCCTCAGTACTAAACTGCTGGGCAACAGATGGTCCAGACCCACACTGTGCTTCATACCGAGTTGAGGTGTGCTTCCGGTGTGGTAGTTGCACTGTGTGGAACACCTTGTGGGACTCAACCCCCTACAGTGTACCGTGCCCGCACCTACCCTGTCAACCGCCGTCATTTTGCAACCTTGGAGGCGTCTTCCTTGCCCTGGGCCGCCTCTAAATTTCAGGTGATGCACTCTGATCATCCGACCGGACCACTGACTTTCTTACTTTTGCGACGTGCCTCCTGCGCTGCAGCAACCTCTGCCAAAGCGCGTCTTCGAGTCCGCCCAACTTCATTCCATGCGATGAAGGTCCAGCCCGGCCGACAGACAATTGTTACCCGGTGACGAGCATCTCGACTTATTTTGCGACACACCACCTCATTAACACTGCATTCCATCAACACCACACCTCACCTTTGAAACCATGCCGTCAGAATCGCCACGGCCCGCATCCCCGCGCGAGGCCGAGCCTGAGCAGACCAGGCCTTCCGACGCTCCGGACAACGACAAGCAGCCCCAAGAGCGCGACCCTCCCCCGACAGAAGAAGCTGCCGAGGACTCGCGAGCCGCGTCGAGCTCTCCCGAGTCCGGCGAGGCCAGCTCGAGCGCGTCTCCCGAGCCTGCCGACAAGAATCCTGCACCCTCCGCCGATGCGCCGCCCCTCCCCAACGAAGCGCCGCCGCTGCCTTCGGGCCCCCCTCCCGCGACGGAAGACGACGGCTGGGACTTCCAATGGGATCCCACATCGCAGGCCTACTTCTTCTACAACCGCTTCACCGGCAAGACGCAGTGGGACAACCCGCGGGTTCCCTCAGCCGCGCCCGCGAGCGCGGCCGCCCCAGAAACCGCGCCCGGCACCACCTCGACATCTGCCCCCGTGCCCGCGGGCCCTCCTCCTCTCCCCTCGAACGACCGACCCGCCGCGGGCGGCTACAACCCGGCAATCCACGGCGACTACGACCCGAACGCGTGGTATGCGCAGGGGGACAAGGCCCAGGAAGACGAGACGCAGTCGGCGGCCGCGTTGGTAGAGCAGGGCTACGGCGCCATGGCCCAGTTCAACCGCTTCACCGGCCAGTTCCAGGCCGCGGGAGAGGGCCCCGAGCGCCACTCGGACGAGGCGAAGAGCAAGCGACAGATGAACGCCTTCTTCGACGTCGACGCCGCGGCCAACTCCCACAACGGGCGCAGTCTCAAGGCCGAGCGGAGCGGCAAGAAGCCCTCCAAGTCGGAGCTGAAGCACTTCAAGGAGAAGCGACGCGCGCGGAAGGAGGAGAAGCGGAGGGCTTGGCTCAGGGACTGAGACAAGGAGTGGAGATGGGGGAAAAAACCACCCGCGTTACGTGCCTCCGTCGGCTTGATTTCTTTTTTCTCTTTATGCGAAGTTGCTTTTCGAACAACAAAAACTGTTTTTCTTTCTTTGGCTCAATTGGATCGGGCGGTGAGGAGGAAACCTTCACTCGGTGGCGTTGCGAGAGTTTTTTCTAATTATCATCATACAACGGTGGGATGGTCTGGGAATTTCCGCGGTACAAAGACCCGTTCCCTGCGCGGGATGCGGTTACATACATTCCACATCAAAATCACCGACGGCCGCGTGCGTGGCCTTGGATACTAAAATTTCACCGGTATCATGTACACAATACAGACAGCCTAGACTAGGGAGGTCGCGAGCTTGCACATCTTTTACACCTATATTTAGCCTTGGCTAAGCTCGACAACATCTTCTTGTTTTTCTTCAGGGGGTATCCTGTTCCATCTGCTCTCACGTGATACGCAAAATGTCCTACTCGTCGTCCTCCTCTTCCTCGTCGTCGTCCAGGTCCATGTTCAGGTGGACGCTCTCGTCGTCACTGTCATCGTCGTCGTCGTCACCGCCGACTGCCTCGACAGGCTTGGCGACTGGCTCCGGGACGACGGCCGTACGCTGGGATTTCCTCTCGACGCTCTGTCTCTTGGGCGGGCTCGCGTCCTCGTTCTCGTGCTTGCGCTTCTGCGCGGACGTGGCCGCGAAGGGGTTCGCGACCTCTATCGAGCTCTCGTCGGCGGCGCTCTTGGACGGGCGGAACGGGTTGCTCTCTTCGTCGTCGTCGTTAGCGACAACGATGGTCTCCTCGGTCTGCTCCTTCATCTCCTCGTCCTGCGGCTCCGACGCGACCTGGATCTCGGCGACGATCTCCTCCTCCACGTCGCCGTCCCGGGCGGCCTGCTCCGCCTCCAGCTCCTCGAGGGTGGCGCCGGCGGCCTCGCCGAACTCCTCGCCGTGCGAGGACACCTGCGTCGTCGAGGTGCGGATGTTGGAACGCAGGACCTCGACGCCCTTGTCGTTGGGGTACTGCTGCGAGAGGTGGGGCAGGATGCTCGGGTACATGCCGCCGGCCTGGTTGACGTAGGGGTTCAGCACGCTGGCGAGCATGGCCTCCTTGTTGCGCGAGAGGATGGCCGTCTGGTCCAGGAGGCCGCGCAGGCCCGGCTTGAGGTGCTGCTGGGGCAGGTGGGCGAGCAGGCTGGCGAGGAGAGCGTTGGCGGCGGCGAGGTGGTCCTCGGGGATGCCGCGGCGCGCCGACGCCGACTGGGCTTCCGACGTCTGCGAGGGGAGGAAGAGGTCCGCGTTGGCCGCCATGCCGTTCTTCTTGGCGTCGGCTCCGGTCTTGTTGGCGCTCGGCTTGGTGCTCTGGACGTAGCCCGTCTCCTGCTGGATGTCGCGGCAACAGGCAAGGATGACGACGCCGAGAGTCTCGACGGTCAGCTTCTGGAGGCCCGGCCCGTAGATGGGCAGGGTCTCGTTGAGAAGCTTGTAGGCGGCGGCACGCACCGAGGGGATGCTGATGCCGGAGCGGAAGACGAGGAGCAGGTTATCGTAGACTTCGGGGGCCAGAGGCAGCGAGTTGCGATCCAGTCTTTGAACCAGAACGAAGAGCAGATCCAGCGCGGCGACGTGGATGTCAGGCATCGCGGCCCACAGCTCCTCCTTCTCCTCTCTCCCAATAGCCGCGTGCGTCTCGAGCGCCTGATCCCAGGACTGAGACTTGGAGTTCCGGCTGATCAACGAGACTCTGGAAACGACGTCCAGCAGACCACCCACAGGAACGGTGACGGGGGTTTTGGTAGAGTAACGGAGGGCATCGGTGATGTAGTGGAGCAGGCCGACGAGTCTATCGCGGCCAGCGGAGATTCCGCTCCAAGGGGGCAGTTGGCCCGCGGCCTCAACTTCCCGGGGAGGCGAGTCAAAGTCGATTTTGGAGCGCGTGTACGGCGCGCTGGCCTCCCAAGACTCCTGGACAGCGCGGAACACCTGGTCGGCGGTCGAGTGGAAGGTCTTCCTCAGCTCCTCGATCAGCTTGTTCCAGTCATCGGTCGGTCCCGTTTTACCAGCGGTGGTGAAGTGCAGCGAAATGGCGAGATGTCTGCTGGCACGACGGAGAGGCTGCGGAACGGTTGTCCCATCAGAAGAAGTCGGTGCGAGGTAAGGCCGGATGGCGGTCCTGATCTGGCCGTTGAACGGACGACATGTCGCCGGGTAGAAGGGGATGAGCGCAGCAAACGCATCCAGGATGGTCTCGACAACAGCGAGAGGCGTCTTGAGACGCTGGCCGGCGGGGGGCAGCTTGATCAACTGCAGGCAAGCGGTGAAGAACGTTGGGATTGTGGGCGTCGCGATCTCTCTAGTGAGTGTCTGGTAGTCATGCACAAGAGTGTATATCCTGACGAGGGTAACAACAGCAATCTCCTTAACAGGGAAAGGGTCGTTTTTCTGGGAAGAGTCAGCATGCAGCCTTCACTTATACAAACGAATGACTGACCTGAAGCATGGAGATCAGGCTGCGGACCCAAGGGCCGGACTCCTTGAGGCACTCCCATCCGCCAACATCGATAACAGCCTTGACGAGAGTCGCGCCAGTGAAGCGGCCTATGGCGCTCTTGCCGTTCAAAAAGGTGGCGAGGATGGCTCTAAGCTTGTTGACGAGAGCCGCAGTCTCGGCAGAGCCGTCCTTGGCCTTTGTATCTTGAGGTGCTGACAAGATATCCTTACACCGCAGCACGTGGTTGACAAAGGATGGGATCGAGTGAGGCAGCTGGGCGGTCGGTGTTGTGGTGAGTCGGCGGCAAAGCACCTTCAAGTCAGTCGGGAGAGACATTTCGACCGCGTTTTTGGGTTTCAAGCCGAAATTGTAGTCCAATTGAGTCTCTTAGGCGACCGAGGGCCTATAAAGAGAGCAGGCAGGTGATATCTCGAATCCCAGCGAGTGTCTTCACAGGAACTGTGTTGAAGCCGAATGAAACTTTTTTCTGTAAGTGAAAGGTACTTTTCAGATGTACCTCCTGTAGAATGGTCTCACTGTGTGATTGGATGTCCCAAGACCCACCCTTCCTGTTATGCAAGGTACTTTGCAGCGAAGGGGGGCGTATTGGCATAACGGTATGGGGACTTTCACAAGACGTGGATCGATGGATTTCACAAGCATTAGCCATCTAATGGCCTGTGCTTTCGAGGGGACCTGCCATCTGCTCCCCAAGCCTGTGCTGGCAAGTATCCAACATCCCTATGTTGCTTGGCTCTCTACCTACTTTTTGGCCTCGCTCACAACGGATGACAATGACGGACGACGATGATGGACGATAGCGAGACGACAACGAGAGACGATAATAAGCCTATGTAGCCCTTACTTCCAGGACGCCTAGCCACGTAGTTGTGGCTGGAGGGAGGGGGTGTTCAATAATACCTAGCGGGAAGAGGGAGTCCTGAATACATGCCAGCATGGCCATGTCCAGCTTGCACACCGCACTAGACCAAGTACCTAGGTACGTATTAGTTGGATTAGCAGCAACAGCACCACCAAATCAGCGTGTCTATCGCGTTCACTCCAATCGCTTGTGCAACGTGCTTTCTCCTAATTAAGCCATTCTCGGGTCCCGAACATCGCCAACCTCCCTCCCACCCCCCTGTTATCTCCAGCAAAAAACATGCCGCGGATCCAGATGCCCTGGGAGTAGAACTGGTTTGCATTCATCTTCAAATATTGGCACTGGCCTCGGTATCGCGACATGGCTGTAAGTATGCATTTCCCAGGCGCTGCATGCAGATTGATAGCGCGTGGCCCTGTCCCATGACGTCGGCTTCACTGGACTGGACTGGACTGGACTGACCACATGTTTTTTTCGTTTGTTTGTTGCAGCCCGACCCGACCAAAGCCGCCCACTACATCAAGGCCCTCGACGAGGCGAGATGCGATAGCAACTGGAGCGCTGTTCCCGAGTTCGTCCGAAAAATCAGGAAACATGCCCCCGATCGAACCTGTGAGTTCCCTCGACCGAGCTACCGAAACGCCGTTGTGCCCCTCGACTCTGACCCCGAGTCCTCCTAGGCTTGACCCTGGCCGCCGAGACCGAATGCGCCATCGCGAAAGCCACCGATCCCTCCGGTGCTGGCCGGCCCTCGACCACCGTCACCGCGAGTGACCTCGATGCTGCGAACGTGATTGCCAAGCTTCAGGCCGCCATTGATGGAGAGACACGGTTTCCCGAGGACAGATTTCAGGCTCAGGTCTGCGCCGGCTTGCTTCACTGGGTGGTGGGCGAGTTCGACAAGGCGGCTGCCCAGTTGCCAACAAACCTCGAGCAGGAGCTTGCACAGCTCGAATCGACAGACAAGGCCTCCGAGTGGACCAACATCAGCGCGCTGAAGGCTGCCTTCATCAAGGCTAACTGCCTGTCCCGGAACAATGAGACCGCAGAGGCCCTCGTGGTGTTCGACTCTGCGCTGCCGTCGGTTTCCATGCCTTCCACGACCCGCAGCAACCAGAAGCAGTTCAAGGTGTGGTCCGAATTGTTCCTGACGGAATACTGTATCCTGCACAGCGAGGCTTTGCGAGCCAACGAGAGGTCGCTGGAGGATTCTAATTCACTCGCCTGCTTCCGGTCGTGGGCCAAGTACTGGGAGTCGATGTCAGGGCCCGTGGTAGGAGGGTACGGTTATAGGGGTTCTGTACCCAGACGGCAAGTTTGGTTGGAGTACTACTTGGCGCTCACAACCATTCTCGAGCTGGACCTACCATATCCGACAGGCTTTCTCGGAAAGACTACGAGCGACTCCTCCGCCAGGAACCAGTTGCGAATCGAACTCAAGAAGACTGAGGCTGCCTACGAGGCGCTGCTAATCAGCGAGACGACATTCCCCAAGGCAGACGAAACGAGAGAGGAGGTCGAGTCCTTTGTCAGGGCCGTTGTTAAAAACTGGTCCATACTCTGCGGTCGCGGATGGAAAGAGCAGGACCTCGGCCAAGGCGGGCGAGAAAGTCTCAGCAGGGGCGTCCTCGACACCCTTTATGCTGCTGCCACCAAAACCTACCATTCCACTGCCATTCTCCGCTGCCTCTTCACCGTTCACTTGGCTGTGGCCGAGTTCGACCTGGCCTTCAAGGCTTTCGACTCGTATCTCGACCTGGTGAAACATGGCAAGGCAAGAGTTGATAAGACGGGACACCTCGAAGCCAGCCTCGACGATGACGGTACTGTTCTTGAGACTATGTCCCAGTGCATTTTGGCTCTATGCCGCTTTGGTGGAAGGGAAGCCATCGAGAAAGCCCGCGATATCGGTGGCGAGCTTGAAGATTGGCTAGCAAGGCTGCCGCAACTGAAGAACGGAATCGAAAACGAGAACACCGTCCCGGAGGAAGACGACACGACGCTTCTCCACCCCAAGATCAAGCCTCATCTAATTGCGTTGTCGTGGCAGGCAATTGGCTTGTCTCAGGCCCACTGGTCGAAAATTACATACGATGCGGCGTCGCGAATCGAAATTCAGACGAAGGCGATCCGGTGCTTAAGGAAGTCCTTGTCTCCAGAGCTGGGCCGCACGAGAGACGTTCGAAGTCTGTTCGCTCTCGGCATGCTTCTGGCTGAGCGACGAGAATTGTCGCCAGCGATTGAGATCGTAAAAACGGCTTTGATTTCCAACAAGTCTGCGGAAGAGGAATTTGGCCTCTACCACGGACCTTACTGGCAGGAGCGCTCACTGATTCCTCTATGGCATCTCCTGGCACTGCTGTTGAGTGCGAAACAGGACTTCAACATGGCGGCCAAGGCTTGCGAGGGTGCGTTCGAGCAATTTAGGGATCCCTCTGTCTTATTTGGCCGCCAGGACCTTCATTTCAAGAGTGAACACCTTAATGAGGCTGAAGCTCAGGATGAAAAGATCGCGAATGAGCGAAAGGGCATCGTGGACGACATGGATGATACCGAGCGAGAGAGCATTCTCGAGGTGAAAATGACTCAACTCGCACTCCTTGAACTCCTCGAGGGTCCGGATGTCGCCGTTAACGCGAGCTCCGAGCTGTTGTCGCTCTTTACAAGGTTGTTTGGAAATCTTGAGACTAAGCCGACCATGCAGCCCCCCAAGACAGTTGACACGATGATTCCGAAGAGCTCCGCAGGCACGCTTAGGAGTATCAAGGGTAGCTTTTTCGGGTCTACGCGGACCAGACGAGCGAGCATGGCCGAGACTGAAAAGACGACGACCCCCTCTCGTCCTCAGACTACACAGACTGCTGCGAGCATTGCGCCGACAATTCAGGTTACCCAGGAGAACGGGTCGCCGACGGAGAAGCGGTCCCGAAGGCTATCGAGCGTGACAAGACGGGGAAGAAGCGAATCTGGCAAGAGACACAGCCTTCGCAAGAGGGACAGCAGTGGCGGTCGCAAGAGAGCTGCAAGTGTGAGCAGTGCGAGCACAAACCCTCATGGACCAACTGTCCTCGATGGCGAGGTATACTTCACCCCCGCAGACGAACTGCAACAAGCCGAATTCTTTCCTCTTGGCAACCGCCAGGCCTCGACAGCATCAACGGTTTCCCGAGGACGGTCGCTGCATCACCTGGAATCCTACACGTCCCAGAAGTCAAGATCAACCAACTTTTCGGAGATTTCTGCCAGCGCCACTTACACCATTTCCAACCCCTTGCCTCTGATTCACTTCCCACAGGAACATGAAAAGAGGCAGAGGACGGCGCTTCTGGTGAAGGTTTGGTTGATGATCGCGGGATTTTACCGCCGCGCCAACATGTTTGAGGACAGCAAGGGGGCCATCTCGGAGGCGCAGAAGCTCGTCGGCATACTTGAGGCTGAAGTCTCAAAGGACCCCACCGGCTCCCTATCAATGAAAGGCGGCGGTTGGGCGGAGAAGAAAAGCGTCGACGAACTGTTGGGAGACGTCTGGGCTGAGGTAAGTTCTAACCTTGTTGATTCTACGGGAACATGGCTGATGACTTGTTGTAGTTGGGTCACCTTTCTTTGGCAAAAGGATCCCCGTACCTTGCCCGATCGGATTTCGAAATGGCTCTCACCCACTACCCAGATCATCCGATAGCCATCATCGGCTTGTCTAACATTCTACTTGACATCTATAGCGAGAAGATTCTTCCGCCACCAGCCGTTCCCGCACTGAACGTGCCGGAAAATCTTTCCAGCCTGTCACTGCCAGCTCCAAATCTGCCAAGAATCTCGGTTCCCCAGCACGGTCTCCCGTCAGGGCCATTAGGATTGGGATCCCACGCGTCGGGCTCGGGCTTCAGCAAGTCTAGCGCCCACCAGTCTGCGACGACTGCATCGTCAGTCAAGTCAGTAGACAACCTCGATGAGAAGCTCCCCGCGCCGTACAAGGCAACTTCCGTGCCCATCATCGACCGCCTCGCCGCGCGCGACCGCGCCTACGGCTTGCTCTCGGCGCTGACGAAGCTTGGCACCGCCTGGAACAACGCGGAGGCGTGGTTCGCGCTGGCCCGGGCGCACGAGGAGAGCGGGCAGGTGGAGAAGGCGAAGGAGGTGCTCTGGTGGTGCGTCGAGCTCGAGGAGGGCACCGGCGTGCGGGAGTGGCAGTGCCTCGGAAGCGGAGGCTACGTGCTCTAATTACCTCTCTTGTAATCCGACCATGGATTGTCGCACGACAGTCGACATTCCTCCCCTGGTCTTTTGCTTCTTACCGCAGTCCCCGTCGAATAGTGCGATCACCCAGTAGAGGCTCGCGGATAGACTAGCAGCCATTGTTCTTGTTATAGCACAATTTTTACATCCGATTCCTGACCAATCCAACTTGAGTTTGGGTTTGCGAGTTGATATGGAAGGTTTGTCCTACGTTACGTGGTTGAGAGGCGCGGATCGAGATAGCGGCGCCGATGGTTCGATGCTACCGGCGGCCCGTCATGCATTCTGCAACCTACCTACCACCTCTTCCCATCCTATGCTCTGAGCAGCCCCTTCTCCGACTCAGAAAAGCGAGCTCCGTCTTTCCACTCCTGTGCATCTTCGGGGCCGGTGATCAGTCTGGCGCAGCCGGAGCAATCTCTCCAGGTAAATTGAGCATCGCCAGATACCGGAAACCTTATTCGGCCCCTTTTTCTACGGTGGGTTTTCTACGAGATTCCTTCCTCTGTCTACGGGTATGTAGGTTACGTGGGATGCCTTGGCAAAGGAAAGGGTGAGTTGGCTGCGTTGCGTTGCTACAGAGCACAAACCTCGCTCTGCGCTTGGTTCCCCCCCTTTGTCTCCTGATGTTAAGGTTTTGCCGCAGCGTTGCGGCCGAGAGATTCATGCATGGGTGTCCCGTTCTAGAAAAAGATTACTCTGGGCCTTGGAAGTACTTGGGAGGAAATCTCTCCGGACGGTGCTCCTGAGGTCAATTGTGCCCCAAAGAACAGCATCTGTGCGGGAACTCTGATTTACGGGGGAGTCCCTTGGTGGTTGAACCTCAACGGCTCGTCCGGACACCGATGGCCTCGCTCTCGGCAGCCACCCGGTGCTCATCCTCAAAGAACGGACTCAATTGTGGATGTGGCCTACAAGCAGATTTGTTATGCATGACTCATTTCAGTGAGCTACCTTCTCCGATTTCTTCCTGGGCCAAGATGTTCCCAAACGCCAAGCCGACCATATGCTAACAAACACCATTCGTGAACCTCCATCCTCCTGCCCACAGATCAATGGCCGCGTTGCATCACCATGCCATCAAGTTGGGTGGCAACTTGGGGTATTCTTGCCCATCAATGATTTCTGTCCCAAACGGGTACTGTGAGAAGGCTTCCTCCTCGTCGACGTCTTCCTCGTACTCAACCCGCTCTCCATTCTCCAGTGTTTCGAGGCTTCTCTTCCAATTCGCTTTGCAGTTGCCCGGGACGTACTTGGCTGCGTCCATAGCCAAAGTCAACTTGACCTCAGGGCAATAGTCCCAAATGTGTTTGCGCAAGGCCGGCGAACCCCAAATACCACTGTGTAGCCATATACCACTGCCACCCGTATGATAGCCCATGGGTTCGTAGAAGCCTTCGCGGTAATCGTCAAGTCCTTCGATGAGCTCGCCGTCGGCAGCCGCCTCGAGTGTCGCATTTTGTCCCTCCTTGTTGATCACAGTGCCTGGACCCGAGTGCATCTCGCCGCTGAACATCAAGGAGACCGTTCCATTGGCGACTACGCTGCCTGGACGATGGGCCAGGCGCTCGGCGAGCCATACATCCTCGGGTTCCGATCCGTCAACACGCTTCTGGTTACGGAGAATGTCGATCATGGCGCTGACGCGACGGATGGAAAGGCCTCCGTTTCCGCCCCAACGACCACCGGGGTTCCAGGGGGCGCCAATCCAATCATATTCGAGGTAGTCATTGATGTTCTGCCGACTGTTGGCGCACAGGATGCTGTCGGTCTGGAACACCAGAAGCCACTCAGCTGGCTGTAGGACCGTTTCGTAAAGCCACAGATTCGTCAAGAACCTGCTAATCATCTCCTGGCCAGCGGTGCTCATGTTGGAGGGGATATAGGTCAGGTCCAGCTTGCCGGCAGCGACTTGCTCGCGGATGGCAACAGACTCGTTGATGGATCGGACGGATGCGACCGAGCCCATGAAGCGGAAGCGCCAGTCGGGAGGCACAACGGAGATGAAATGCAGCATCAAGGGCGCAAGGATTGGATTGGGCCGGTTCTCGACCAGTAGCGCGACCTTGGAGTGGTTGTACGGCGAGTGGGCATACTCGAGTGAGACTTTGGGAACGGTCAAAGTCTGAATAGTTGGTAATGACAACCATACTGAGGCACCGCTGTCACCGCCAAGTCAGTATTGGGCGTTGTTGGGCTTCGCCGCCGGGGATCAATCAGGGCACTTACAGAAAGAGGACGAAGGCGCCTGCAACTCTCATGCGGCGGCTCGTCAGGCCCCAAATGGACAGCAGAAGTACCTTCAGTTGTTGCCATACGTCGGCCATGGTGGTCTCGCCTTGGACGGGAGAAGCCATCTTGACGGGAAAGCCAAGATGGCCGGGAGGTAGATATCGAGTTGGGGACTCCGGGGCTCGGGCGGCAGGTTAAGCGAACCGCACGCTGTCTTTCTCCGTCCTACTCGGAAATTTCCAACAGTGTGAGGGTTCAAGGCCAAACGGGATCTGAGAGCGGGCGTGTTGGCGATTGGCAGAGCCGTCTGGTCCACAGCAATTACGCAAGGTCAATTGCGCACGCGTATGGGTCGGTAGCGTTGCAGGGAAACTCAGGCATGCCTGGGTCTGTGGTCGATGATGACGACGCCAACAGCGGGTTGCGAATAGGCGAGCTACTCGAGCACGCAACTACTCATCGCCGTGGGGCTGTTGCGGTAGATGAGAAGTGGTGAAGTAGGAAGAAAGCTTAAAAGACGAATGTTGGTGACGGAGGGAGAAAAGCCAAAGAAAAAAGAGAGAGTGTGCGTGAGGACAGAGGATAAGGAGGGAAGGCGCGACGCTAGCTGGATCAGCACACGTACACGAACATACAGCGCCTTACACTTGCGGAACGCCTACTGGTACTGCACACCTTTCCAATGGCACCAGCTGCTTCCTTCCCCCTTCATCCCTCCAGTCGACTGGGCACCTACGGGACCTTAAGGGGTGCTACTGCCTCGGGGTACTGGTTTACTGGATAGGTAACAAGTTAGGGAGGTAGCTACATTGTCAAATTGTGTACTAGGTAGCTACCAAAAGCTAAGGCAAGGTACGATGCCTTACCTTTCCTTGCTTGGATAGACATTTGGCGATAAGACGTGCCCTTACACGCAGGCTCTGCCCCCTTAGGCTTGGCACCTGTCCACGCCAGCCAGAGCCGGCCAGAGTTGCGGCAGAAGATGCCAGTCAACAGGCCTGGCCCCGGGTCGTCGAAGTTTCAACCAAAGGGAACCCAATGGGATGTTTTAGTGGCACCTGGCCGTCGAGCCGATGGTTTCTTCTTGGGATTGGAACTTGTTGGACTCGGAGCTGGAGCCCGTCCGTCCGTCCTCATCCTACCCCTTGCTGGCAGCTGCTACTCGCTGCTCGCTCAGTCCCCTGTCAAACCACGCAATGCAGCCACTATATCCGTAGGTACGGAGCAACAACCCATGGTCTAAATTGGGTCCGTAGATACGGATACCGCACTATGTATCCCAACCAGGTAGTAGGTACGGGTACCGACTGCGTACCTGCAAGTACCCTGCTGACGATGACAACACTCCAAGTGCGCCAACGCCATGCTGGGACTGGTTAAAGATCCCGCCGTGTCTCCTATCACCATCTTCTTGCGGTTCCCGCATTCTGTGGGTGTGGAAGGTCAGGCAAGAAGCCCGGTCAGCGGCTACTGCTCGTCACGCAACAGTTGCCGCTCCCATTCGCCGCCTGGCTGTATAAGGGGACGCTCGAAATCGATACGAAGCGCCACGCCGACTCACCGGATGGCATTTTACGGAGAGTGCGGCGTTGGTGAGCAGCGGTTACGGATACTTTGATTTCTTTCGATTCGTCCCATGATCCCCGTCGTGATGCGAGTCGAGCTCCAGTGCCGTCCAATATTCACCAGTCGCGACCAATAAGGGTACATCGCCTTCCGATTGCAGCTCCAAATAAGATACATCGAACCAACAAACCTCGTGCCGGACTCTCGGTAACCCCGGCTGTGTCACCCATTAACCGGGCCGCATTAAAGCTCAGGGGTGACTTCGACGCCCAAGAGCGCGGCGCACAACATCACGCGGGCTCTCGGTTTTCGTGGTTACCGCTGCCTCCAGACTCAGAGACCAGGCAGCCTGCCACAGACTGATTTTGCAAGCCTCGCTCATCCCTCGGTTCGACGTTGAACCTATCATTTACCACGCTGGTGAGGGACAAATCAGCATGCAAGGGCACAAAAGGGAGGCTGTGTGAGTATGTCTCACATCTCGCGAGACTTTACCACGGCCCTTACTTTGACTTTTCTGAGATAAAAAGCATATCAGAGAGACTATTGTATGCACGGAGCCATAGCCTGATTGGGCGCTCATGGCACCACGAGTCCACGACTTCGATTCGGCGTGTCTTGTCCCATGCCTTGGCACGGCTGGTTGACGCGCTTCTTTGCCGCACGCGTACATGTGCGACGCACCACAGAATCTGTACTTCCAGCGTCTCGAGGATATCTGCAGCGGCTCCCAGCGTGGCCCTTTTGCAGGGCTCAATCCGTGGTCTTTGCTGCACATGGAGACAGAGCCTTGTTCCTCCGCCAGCGGTCAGCCTAGGCAAGGGGGAAGACAGTGTCTTGGCTGTAGCCTCTCTGGAAAGTCGAACTTCGAGGTGTGTTCGAGCATATCCACGGCTGGCTGGGCCAGTAGTATTTCTGTGTCGCGTTCATGGAATGCGGTCGGCGAAACGGGCGCAGGGAGGTCTGTCTTAGACTCTTAGCACAGTTCATCAAACTCAGCTCTCGACGGGTAAAGAAAACGGTGTCTTCAGTTCTGCTGTCTGGTTCCCTTTCTCAGCAACGCGAACGCAGCCATGCGCAATCTGTCTGCGTCAACCATGCAGACGCCACAGAGTAATAATGGCCGCTGCTAGCAAAGGCAACTCCGACTCTGTCAGAAGACGGGTGGACTAATGCGTAACAAGCGTCAAGATGCCGCACGTCTAATTATCTAGTGTACATGTCATCTGGAGTCGCCGCAAAGCCGTGCGGCTGCAATCGAGTAATGAGGTTCGTAAGCTTGAAGTTGGGGTGATGGAGGAGAAGAGAATTGAACGAACCATTCACTGCCTGCCACACCCAGAAGCGAAGGGCCACTACTGGGATACCGTATCTCAGTATCGAGTCCTTGATGCAAATCATCATGCTGGTTGCAGGAGACACTGGACGGAGAGACAACATCGCCCGCGATGAGGTTGAGTTGCGCAGGGAGCCCTTGGAGGCTGGGGCCCATTTCCCTTGGAAGCCCGGCGAAGTTGTGTGAGGAAGGAGCGACCCGGGAAGGTGGGGCCCTGCGGGAGGAAGTCCAACCCTGCACCGCATCCCGTGGTGTACACTATACTTGCAATACCGGGCGGTACCTGGAGGTACTTTCAGGTACTTGTCTCGTCACTTCCCTCCCTGCGACCATGTGCTGAAGGTGGTGTGCCATGGGTCGCGAGTGCCGTTCCAGTGCTGGGGAAGGAGGAGCTCGGCTGCGACGTCAACCACGACTGCTCCTTCTCAACGGGCTGGACGTTCGCCCCCCACTCTCCTCCCACATTTCCCCCCCTCCCTTCCGAATCCCCCCCCCCCTTCTTTTGCAACAACCCTGTTGTATCTGCACACGATACCTGGCACTGCGGTGACATTCGATAATCGCATCGACGCTGCTGTTGCGACTCGTCATCTGGCAGTCCGGCCCCATCTATCTCAGGTTTCCCTTGAACCCCTTGTATTTCGTTTCCTCTCCCTCACTTGAGCTTGTCTCTGGATCATCTCGGCCCACCGACCCCGACTGACACGCACCAACAAGACCCTGGGAATTCCTGCACGTCCGGATCGAAGCTTTTGGAACCCCCTTCCAAGAGACGGTAAAGCTGTCCATAACGCGAAACCAAGCCTGCACTGGCAATCTTTCTCGGCGGTTTCACAGGCTCGACATGACGCGCTACTGACTTTCCGCCGACCCCGAACGTCTTGTTCCCTGCACTCCATATTGCCTCGACATTCTTTTTCCTCGACACTTTCCACCCTCGATCTTCATTCCGTCTGCCACAGTCGGTCTGGTCTGTCGTTTCTCTCGATTGTGCTGCGGCTCCTTTGCGCCGTCTCTTGACGAGGACGCCCCTTCGCCATGGCTGCTATGAACGGTTCTGGGGGCATGTTTGCCATCACGAAAGGCCGGCTGATGATTCTTGCGTCGCTAGTCATCACGTTCGTCCTGCCCAACTGCGCCCCTTGTTTGGGAACGCTTGACACGCTTGCTAACACTCGGCTATAGGTGGTGGTTTGCCCATTTGCTTCCAAACTACAAGCCTATGATCAAGGCTCAATTCAAGTCGAGATTGGATGAGGCGCGCCAGAAGATCCCTAAGATCAAGGTCGACTGGAACCCCACCGACGACCCCAGAGCCAAGTACAATGCCTCCAAGCTGGCACTGATAATCGAGCCCCGACCTCTGCCTCACCTTGTGCCTCAGCTGCTGCACATGACATCCGTCGTACCTCCGGACTGGAGATTTCTCTTCATCGGCTCCAACAAGAGCGTAGTCAGCGTTTCTCGGAGCTACGGAATCAAGCACCAGCAAATCATTGGGAAGCTAGACTTGATGGTTCTACCTGAGCCTTGGCAAATTGATTCCAAGGAGTATGTGTATCGCCTGCTAACCGACATCCGATTTTACGAAGAGTTTCTGCCTGGTGTTGAGTGGATACTCAAATTCGAATCGGATAGCATTCTCTGCTCCAACTCCAACAGAAGTCTCAACGACTGGCTCGACTGGAGCTGGGCCGGCGCTCCAAGGTAGGTCAAAGCATAATCTTGTGAACGATTTTTAAAACATGTGAACCGTCACTAACACCAATGTCAGGACCCCTGATGACCGTTTCTCTGGCAATGGGGGTTTGTCCCTTCGACGCATCTCCTCTATCAAAAGAGTCTTGCAGTTTCAGGAGAGGTACAACGACACAGATGCTGAGGACGAATGGTATGGAAAGCGTCTTTGGGTGATGCAAGGGGAGAAAGTCGCTCACGGCAACAAGGGCGTCTTGGCTGTCGAAGACGTCTACATGGAGAAAGCAATGGGCTACCATGTCCGAGACGGCGGCCGTTCCCTGTCCGACACGGTTTGGAAGAACGCCACGCAGCGGAAGAAGATCCTCGACTACTGTCCAGAGATAAGCATGATCATGGACATGAAGCTGGAGCGCGAACGCTGCGATGGAGATAACAGAGAGGGCGGCATCGGCCCCACGGACGCAGAGAAGGAGAAGGCCGAAGAAGAAGCCAAGAAGAAGGCTGAGGAGGAAGCCAAGGCCAAGGAAGAAGCCGCCGCTAAGGCCGCGGCAGAGGAGGAGGAGCGCCGAAAGAAGGAGGAGGAAGAGAAGAAGAAGAAGCAGGAAGAGGACGACAAGAAGAAGAAGGAGGAAGAGGATGCCAAGAAAAAGCCGGAAGACGACCCAGAGAGGAAGAAATTGGAAGAAGAGGCTCGGAAGAAGCAAGTCGAAGAATATCTCAAAGGTCACAAGGATAGCTCCCCATCCATTGGCCTGGAAGACCTCGACGACCTCGACGAGATGCTTAAACTCGACTACGGCCTTGGCGGAGGCGGCGATTCCGCGTCGCCCTCGGAACACATCGATGATGCCGACGCCAAGGCCAAGGAAATGGCCGCCGAAGCGAAGGCGAAAGCTGCCGCCGAGGCTGCCGTGGCCAGGACCGCTGTCCACCCTATTTGATAGATCGATAAGGCGCTGTCGGCCTCAAGGGAAACCCCGTGCCGCGTTCTCTACCGGCGTGCGCGGCAGGCCGATAGATCTACGCACCGGCCAGTTTCGGATCTGAGTTGCCGAAACCGAGTGCCTGGAAGGCCAAAAAACGAACATATGTACGATACCAAACGGCCCAGGCGATGATGTTCAAGCGCCGTGGCGGCGAAAGATGTCGATGAAGGGCACTTTTATGGCACTGCCGATCACATTTGGGAGTGGGTATGGATGCTAACGTGCCGCGTGGTCCGACTCAACCGCAAGCGGCACATGGGGAAGAGTTTTCAAGTTAAGCGTGAGCAATGCCGCTCGGGCGAGGCGACGAATGGTCCGATAATGGATATACCAAATCCGGCGAAGGGAGTGGCGTCGGGCGTCATGGAGTTATGCATAACCTTCTCATTCAGAAAAAAAAAGTTGACACCGCAATATCGGCATCTTTGGGAACAGATCAGAAGACGCGATGGAAAGCGTCGAGAAGCCGAAATTCTAAAATACGAATCGGAAGAAGTTGGCTCTGGTTGCGACCAATTCATCCTGTGATCAGAAAAGAATCGCAGATATGCGCAGTGGCAAAGCAGATATGTCATGTCGGTCGAAGTGCTTCCGAGAGCATGGATTTCTGCGGGACGCCAGGTCTGTTCATCCAACAAGCCGAGCGCGGGTATGAGAGAGATTTGCGTATAATGGATGATGAGATGGCAGCTCAGATTCTCTTTGGATCTGCCGAATGACACCACTTTGCTTTGTTTGTTTGTTTGCCCGTGTCTGTGTATCGCTCATCCGATGCTCATAGTCCAGGCGGAGCAAGGGCATCAGACGCAAGGCGGCCCAGACAGTCGGGCTCGCTTTTGATCTGACCTGAAGTCAAAAATCCTTCAACTCATCATCCGCAGTAAACTAAGTACGACTACGGCTGGCGGGCGGGATCGGGTAGTGTCAGTGTCGGTAACAAATGCTACCCCAAGGGCGTCGAATCGCGATGCTAGTAAGCCACGCGGATTCTGGTCTGTAGAAGAAACAGACCAGGTGTCAGGGGACCGTCCTCACCTGGACGGTGCGGTCCTGCCAAGACTCACAGGGTTCCCCACGATAGAGAGCCCAAGCCCAGGCACAGGCACAGGCACAGGCACAGGCACAAATAGACACGGGCACGGGCAGGGGAGGGCTCAAGCCCAAGAAGGGCGAGAAAGGAGGAGTGAAGGAATGCTGACCAGCAGGGGTGTGCGGTGGCTCCTAGGAGATCGACGTGCAACCCGGAAGCGTTTATCCTATTCTATTTTTTCTCCGATCTTGCCTACTGCGGCCCAACCAGAAGGACTCGCTAAGGCATGTAAGTCATAGCCAGCTCAGACCTAGTCTTTTCGCGTTCTCGTCTCTTTGACCAGGCAACGTAGTGAAGGTAAGTTGCTTGATTGCTTGGGTCTCTCTCACTCTCCTTCGCGTGGCAATCCCGCTCCGGCAGTGGTGTAGTAATGTAAACTAACACACTCAGTGAGAAACAACAGGAGGAAATAGGCTCGCGGGATGGACTTGGAACGGGTGCTGTCTGTGGCGCGCCGCCTCCAGCCACTTCGAGGATCGGCCTCGTTTCTTGTTCCTTGGCCAACTTCCTAATTCCTCATTCGGTTTACATCCTGTCTAGAAGGGTCCAACAGTTTGTCCACGGCGTGGCATTCTTCACTTCCTCGAACCTCGTCGAACCCGTCGGGGCAACCTCGTCCAGCCACCGGCGTGCACCGGCTGCCATGGCGGTGATGTCCACCCGCCAGGCCGTCAGAGTCGCATCCGGTGGCTTTCTTGCCAAGCTCGCTCTGACCGCGTTGCTCTCGTGTTTGCCTCCCCGTCTCCATCGGTCTATCATGACCACTTCACCACCCGACGTCGCTGTCTTCGGTATTGTCTCATCTCCAGGGTGTCGCCGTGCCTACCTGATTCCAATTCTTCTAGGAAGACGATTCAACGGACTCGTGCGATCGTAAGGACAAGATTTGCACTGGGAATGCTACGTATGGCAATTCACATCATACCCAGTCGGATCCGTGACTCTGAGTCGACCCTCGGGAAGCCGATCTGGATAGTCTACGCCACGCTAGCTTTCCCGAACCGGCCTACTTGCTCGTTTAGCCTCTTGACCCTCCAATTTCCATCGATGACTGCCCGAGCCCTCCAAGCGGGTTGTAGCTCTTTGCGTTCGTTGCGAGTCTTGGTGCGGAGAGTATCACGCCGTTTCTGACGCAGCGATGCCGACGTCGACGCCCTACTGTTGTATTTAACTCTCCCATCTGCACGGGTCCTCAAGAGTTGAAGGCTCGACATCTCTCACCAACGTCCTCCAGTATTCTTCAAAAAAGAAGCCAGGGAGTCTCTCTTTTATCTCCTTCGCCGTTTACTATTTTCTTCGAGCCACTCATTGCAGTCTTATCTACTTCAACGCCTCTACTGCTAGGTGTCTACTATCACTTACAGAGCCACGATGCGTTGGTCTCCACTTCTACTCACCACCCTCGCCGGGTTGGAGGCAGTCGTTGCCCATGAAGGGCCGCACATGAACATCGTTCTCGGACGCCGGGGCCCCGAAGAGTTGCGCAAGAAGAGGGCTGCCTACGAAGCCTTCAACCCGCCCTCGGTACCGTTGAAGCCCCGCGCCGACAAGTCGCATCCTCTCGAGGCAAGACAGACTGGTCTTACGCAGGCTCTTCCGTCCGGAATTGCACTCGGTGATAACGTCAACTGCGGGCCAGGTCTTGGAGCATGCGCTGCTGGATTCTGTTGCTCATCTGCTGGGTGAGTCTTGATCCACCGAATGCGTGTTGGCCGAGAATTTTCTGACTTTGCCCGGACAGATGGTGTGGTAAAGGCACCGACTACTGCAGAGCACCCGACTGCCAAATCAGCTATGGCCCTGGGTGTGATGGAAACCAGAGGCCCAACGGCCCTGATACCTCGAATGACGCCAGGCCGAAACGCGGTGTTGTACCATATGGTGGCCTTGGCATCTATGCATGCGTAAACGACGGCGATGTTGCCGTCACCTATGATGATGGCCCCTACATCTATACCAATGCCATGTTGGATGCCTTCAAGGCCCACAGCGCTGTCGCGACGTGGTATATCACTGGCAACAACATCGGAAAGGGGCAGATCAACGTCGCGTACCGAGATGTCATCCAGCGCATGGTCGCCGAAGGCCATCAGATCGCCAGCCACACGTGGTCCCATGAGAACCTGGATCAGATGACTCTGTCCCAGCGCAAGAACCAAATGGTCTACAATGAGATTGCTTTTACCGACATTCTGGGCTTCTATCCCACCTACATGCGCCCGCCTTTCTCGATTTGCGGAGCGGAGTGTCAGGGCCAGATGGCCGACCTGGGCTACCACATCACCTACTTTGACCTCGACACCCAGGGCTACCTGCACACAGAACCTAGTAGGATCCAGGTCAGTTTGGATCTCTGGGACGCGGCCATGGTGGCTCGCTCTCCTTGCAACGCAAGCTACCTCCACATCGAGCACGATATTCACGAGCAGGTTGCTACGACGTTCACCAACCACATGCTCGATTCCATCGTCGCCAACGGCTGGAAGGCCGTGACGGTCGGCGAGTGCCTCGGAGACCCCCCCGAGAACTGGTACCGCCGCTCCAACTACGCCTACAACTTCAACATCACCGCTGTCACCCCTCCCGTCTGCTCTGCCACGCCATCCTCCACGACGTCATCGCGGCGCACATCGACTTCTTCCTCGGCCATCGGCACCTCCACCGCCATCACCATTTCTTTGAATGCCCAGTGCGGCGGCACCACCCGCCAGACCTGCAGGGGTTCCGCCTTTGGCAACTGCTGTTCCGTCAACGGATGGTGCGGTAGCGACGCATCTTACTGCGGAACCGGCTGCCAGTCCCAGTTCGGTAACTGTGGGAGCAATGGCCTGTCCGCGTCGAACTCCGCGTCGACTTCTACTCCTCGGAGCACGTCGTCTTCTTCTACGAGATCGTCGAGCCGCAGCGGTTCCTCCAGCTCCGTACGGACCTCGTCGTCGACCGGCACCTCGCGTCCCGCTTCGGCGTCCGGCTCGAGCTCCCGCAGCAGCACCGGTACTTCGCGTCCCGCTTCGGCGTCCGGCTCGAGCTCCCGTAGCAGCACCGGCACTTCGCGTCCCGCCTCGGTCTCTGGCTCGTCTTCCCGCTCCGGCAGCGTCACTGCTGCCACCGGTACTGGGTCTTCTTCGATCCGTCTCCCAGGCACCTCAGCATCCGGAACAAGCGTTGCCGGCTCTGGTACCGCCACTGGCACCAGCCCTGTTGCTTCTGCCTCGTCAACCCTGTTGTCTTCATTGAACGGCGAGTGCGGAACGAACGGCAGGACCTGCATTGGTTACGTCGGTGGCAACTGTTGCTCCCAGTACAACTTCTGCGGTGTGACTGATGGCCACTGCGGCACTGGATGCCAACCCCTTTTCGGCAACTGTACCTCTAGTGGTAGCACCAGTGCTTCTGGAAGCGTGTCTGCCCCTGCCGGATCTGGTACGGCCACCAGTATTCGATCTGCGTCCGTCTCTGCGGCGGCATCTGCATCCGCTTCTATCCCGGCCTCGGCATCCGCCCCCGGTGCTGGAACTAGCACTGCTGCCTCTGCTTCGGCCCCGAGCTCTTCCTTGACTTCGTCCAACGGAGAGTGCGGAACCAACGGCAGGACTTGCATCGGCTACTCCGGCGGCAACTGCTGCTCTCAGTACAACTTCTGCGGTGTCACGGACGCCCACTGCGGCCTTGGTTGCCAGCCTCTCTTCGGCAACTGCGCCGGATCTGGTTCCAGCTCGGCTTCCGCGGCTGCTTCCTCCGGAGGCGCCGTCGCCTCGCCGAGCAGGACCTCCGGCGGCAACACGCCCACCTCGGCCTCGAACCCGCCCGCGGCGAGCAACAGCAACCCTTCGCGAGACGGCTCCTGCGGCGGTACCAACAGGTACAACTGCCAGGGCACCGGCTACGGAGATTGCTGCTCGACGTGGGGCTTCTGCGGCAACACTACGGATCACTGCGATTCGGGCTGCCAGGGCACCTTTGGCCGCTGCGCCAGTCAGACTGTCAACCTGAACGTCTCACTCGACGGCAAGTGCGGTCCCGCGAACGGAGGCTCCTCGTGCAGGGGCTCCGTTTTCGGCGACTGCTGCTCCGAGTGGGGGTTCTGCGGCAGCTCTACTGTGCACTGCGGCGCTGGTTGCCAGAGCGGCTTTGGAACATGTACGTTGACCGAGGTCGGCAGCTCCGGTAGCACCCGGGCGCCGACCTCTTCTGTCCTACCTCCTGCTAACACTATCTCACAGGCACCTAAGTCGTCGTCGACGTCCACGTCTCTGTCCCGGCCCGTCACCCCTAGCAGCAGCCCTGCCGGGAACTCCGTCCGCGGCTCTAGTACTACTACAAGCAGCAGCGTTCGCGTTTCCAGCAGCGGCAGCTCCAAGGCAAGCAGCACAACCTCCACTACCAAGTTGGCAACGACGTCGAGATCGTCCTCGGCCGCTGCTCCCCCGGGGCAGACGGCCAAGCCGGTCAAGACGGTCAACAAGGCCGGCGAGAGCTGCGGTGAGGCGTCGAGCCAGAAGTGCGGTGCCGGCCTGTGCTGCACCTCGAGAAATGTCTGCGCCGAGACCAGGATCTGGCTCTGGGGCAACGGTAACTGTTACACCTTCAACGGCTGCAAGCCGGCGTGGGGTAACTGCCTGTGATTTTCTTTTTCGTCTTGATCAGAAAAGCGTCTTTTCCTCTCTCAAAAAAGCAAGCTGACATTATTACTACGATACCTTAAGCATAATTTGGCGGGAGGCTATGGGGAGAGAGAGATAGAAGGGGGAGGAGTCGAACGGTGAAGGAATACGACACCTACGACTCGGAGAACTACAACACAAAATTGTTTAATCCATGTAATCTACATTGTATCATTCTTTCTTTTTTTATATAACCATTTTTACATCAACCAATTGCTCTTTCTCACATTTGAAGTTGGGGGCACTAGATGCATCACACATAGGCTTGTTGATTAACACAAGTATGGTAGTAGCATAGTACAGACGCATAACCCTGAGTTGAGTCAGATTATAAGTAGGGGACAGGGGTATTGATAGGCCTAATGCGATTCTCTGTTCTGATCTATGTGTTCCAGTTTGTCTGCTATTTGTCTGTTGGTGTCCTTGTTGCCTGTTTGTCCATCTTGCTGAGCGTTTGTTTGCTTTGCGAGCTACTTCGACGTCCTGCCAGTTGTTTCTCTATCCCGCTGGCTGTTTCTCTGGTCTACTATGCCTTTGTTCTACACAATTGTGTCTTGGTCTTGGTTGACCTGGCTGTTTCTTTGCTCAGCCCGGCTGTGTCCCTGTCCAGCCGTTTCTCCGTCCTTCACCGTCCTTCACCGTCCCTCACTGTCCAGACGTTTCTCTGTCCTTTACCGTCCCTCTTGGTTAGTGTCACTGGGTACTACTATCAGAGTGAATACTTTCTGTATTGCCTGCCTATCTTCTTTGTCTACTAGGTATCTATCCTTTCCACCATCCCTTAGTTACGCTCCTGCTTGTGCTGGCCACGCAGGTCAGCCTCGCGGCGGGCAGCACCAACAAGCTCAGTGGTGGCCTTCTCGACCTTCTCCAGGCGGCTCTGAAGGTCCTCAATCACGGGGACGAACTCGGTGTGCAGGCGTAGGGCACTGTTGATCAGGGCGATGGTGTCCTCGTGGCACTTGAGCGTGCGCGAGCTGAGGCTGTTGTAGGTATTGACGTAGTCGTTGAAGCCCTGGAGAGACTCGTCATCGTCAGCAGCACGGCGCTCGGAGGTGGCGACGAGCTCCTTGCGCAGGGTCTCGGCGTGGGAGTTGACCTCAACCACCTGCTTGTGGATGGTGGTGATCTTGACAAGGAGCTCTTTGTGCTTGCTGCCGTTAGTCGCCGCGGTGTTGAAGGAAGGGCCTGGGTTGGCCTGGTTGTTGGCGGCAGCCAGGTTGATGCGCGGGATGATGGGGGACGGGCGAGACTGGCCCGGCAGGCGGGCCAGAGCGAAGGAGGGGACCTTGACGGTATGGGGCGGGGGAGGGGTCTTCTCAGCGATCGGGGGAGGGAGTCGCGCAAGCTGGTTCAGGCGGGGGGTGTTTTCGCTCTCGATGTGAGAGCTGCCGTTGTGAGTCATCTGCTTCTTGACTTTGGGAGACTCACTCGCAGTGAGGTCGATAATCTCACTGACCTTCCGCTTCGTCTCCTGGGCAGGCGTCTTCCGGGCAGGCGTCTTCTGGACAGAGGGGCCCTCTCCGTTGTCGATGACGACGATATCATCGTCATCGTCTGACTCCCAAGCGCAGTCGATGGCGCCAGTAAGTCCTGGGATGGACCACTCCTTCTGGTGTCTTCTTATCTTCGGGTGCTTCTTATAGAAAGCTCTCTGAACCTTGAGGAGAGAGCCCTCGAAAGCACCAGACTCGAAAGTGAGAGCCAACGCGATGACCTCATGGGACGCCGGCTCCGTGTCGGAGTGATACGCGGCCTGGATGCGCCATCGCAGGTTGGTCTCCTCCGGGTTGACGTTGTCGATCAGTCGCTCGACCGTCTCGATCACCGCATCGCGGTATGCGACGGAGACGGTGGTCGGAATGCGTTCAATGAGGGTCGCTTGGTAGTTGGCGAGCTCGACAGACTTGATGGGAGCCATTTTGATGATCGGAACGATGATTCGGTTGGTGTTGAGAAGGGGTGGGTTTTTTGGGCGAGACCGGACAATGACGGGGGAGTGTTGACGAAAGAGTCAAGATCAAGAGAGATGAAAGGAGTTGTTGACGGTCGGACGAGTTGAGACCGTGGAAGTTAATGTGTTGATGGTATGGTTGGGTAGTCCCCGGGTGGTGGTTGTGTGAGATGAGAAGTGTTGTTGATTTGATTGAAGAGTTCAGATCGAGGGTGGTGGAGGAGGGAAGAGTGGTTTTTATACCACAGAGTTGTGTTGTGTGAGATGAAGAGGGTTGTTGCTGATGGAAGTTTGAGATCGAGGGAGGTGGTTTTATTACCACGGAGTTGGGTTGTGTGAGATGAAGAGTGTTGTTGTCGATGTAAGAGTTCAGATCGAGGGAGGTGGAGGAGGGAAGAGTGGTTTTTATACCACGGAGTTGGGTTGTGTGAGATGGAGAGTGTTGTTGTCGATGTAAGAGTTCAGATCGAGGGAGGTGGAGGAGGAAAGAATGGTTTTTATACCACGGGAGTGGGCGGTCTGGGAGAGAGGTGACGGACGGGGAGAAGACTCGGGAGGAAGGAGCGAGAATGCGATTTCTTTTCCCTGGGAGAAAATCTTTTCCGATGTTCCCTGATTTTCTAGGGGTAACGTGTTGTGTATTGGAGGTTAGGACTCAGGGGTAAGTAGAGGTGAAGAGAAGAAGTTGTCGACGAAAGAAGATATGAGAGACGAAAGAAGTTGTCAACGAGTTTATGTCGAGGCCCCTGGATCTTCGAAAATTCTGCGTTTATTCCGGTGTGCAACAGCGCCTTATCCAGAGAGAGCAAGCGGATTATGATAAAGAGGGCGGTGAATCAGATCAAAGTTTGGATTTTCTTTACATACGTCCGGAGAAGTACTCCGTAACCACCAAATACATGACTGGAAGACGAATGTTCTTCTGTCGATTTCACAAATAAAACTGACGTACCCTCAGTACCAGCCGCTGACTATGCCTGTCATGCTCTCTGTCCTTCCACTATTTGCTCGTCAAGTTGACGTGAACGGCCTTGCTGTTGCAGTATGGCTGCAGCCCGGCCTCGCCCAGCTCTCTTCCGATCCCGCTCTGCTTTACTCCTCCGAAGGGCACCCGGAAGTCCGAGTCGTTGCTGCTGTTGACCCAAACCATGCCGGCCTCGATGTCCCTCGCAACGCGGTGCGCCCTCGCCAGGTCCTTTGTGAACAGTGCGGCACCGAGCCCGTAGGTCGTATCGTTGGCCATGTGAAGAGCTTCCTCCTCAGTCTTAAACCTCACGATCGAGGCGCACGGCCCGAAGATCTCCTCGCGGTACACCTTCATGGACGTCTTCACGTCGGTGAAGACCGTTGGTTGTACGAAGAAGCCCTTCCCGCTGGCCTGGGGCGCCGGCGCGCCGCCCATGGCGACCGTGGCGCCCTCGTCGCGGGCGGACTGGATGAACTCTAGCACGCGGTCGTATTGCGGGCGCGAGATCTGCGGGCCTTGGTAGGTGGCCTCGTCAAAGGGGTCACCCACGACTGAGATGTACCGGACGGCGGCGGAAAACTTTTCAACAAAGGCATCGTGGACTGAGTCGTGGACAAGAATGCGGGAGGTAGCTGTACACACCTGGCCCTGGTTACTCATGATACCTTCGTGGGACCATCGGGCGGCCTGGTCGAGGTCAGCATCCTCAAAGACAATCAAAGGCGACTTACCGCCGGTCTCAAGGGTAATGTTCTTGAGGTTGCCAGCGGCAAGCTTCATAATTTCTCGGCCTGTAGCAGTGCTGCCTGTGAAGGCAATTTTGTCAACGCCAGGATGGCTGGCGAGCGCGGCACCCGCGTCCCTGCCGTGGCCGTTAATAATATTAACGACGCCCGGGGGAAAGCCGGCCTCTTTAATGAGCTTCGCAACATAAAGCATCGACAAGGGCGTCTGTTCCGCCAACTTCAACACCACGGTGTTTCCACAGGCGAGAGCCGGGCCGAGCTTCCACGCGGCCATGTCCAAAGGGTAGTTCCAGGGTATGATCTGTCCGCAAACGCCGAGTGGCTCCTTGATGGTGTACGCCAGCTTGTCCGGCCCGACGTCCATCGTCTGGCCGTGCAGCTTGTCGGCCCAGCCGGCGTAGTAGCGGATGACTTCGGAAAAGTGCGGCACGTCAAAGTCGCGGGACACAGCGTACGGCTTGCCGTTGTCGAGGGTCTCGATGGTGGCCAGGGTCTCCAGATGGGCGTCAATGAGGTCGGCCAGTTTCAGCATCAGGTAGCCGCGTTCGGTGCCGGAGATGCGCTTCCACGAGGGATGGTGGAAGGCGGCGCGGGCGGCGGCCACGGCCTTGTCGACATCCTCGGCTGAGGCGGCGTAGACTGAGCAAATGTCTTGCTCATTGCTATCACGGGTCAGGACCGAAACAACCGGCGAGATGGAGGGTCGGGGAAGGGACAGGGTGCCCACGACTCACAAAGGATTAACGGTGGCCAGTGTCCCACCGGAGCTCTGGACGAACTCGTTATCGATGAATAGGCCGAGGGGCTGGGACCAGGACCTGCCGTTCGGGGCAGTAAGGTCCGTGGAGCAGGCGTCCGGGTTCGTCCTGAGAGATGACGCAATAGAGGTCGCGAAAGCCCGCCGCTGGGGCGACGGCGATTGTGCGGCGCGTACGGCAGCCGGCCTACGGCAGCGGATGCGGCTCGGTGCGTGGGTTATCCCGGGCAAAGTCGACGAGGCCAGACGGCGGGCCAAGTCGGAAGCCACGGAGCGGGTGAAAGTGGACATGGTTCGCGAGAGCGAGAGAGCGTGAGGGGCGACGGCTTGGCTGACTACTTGGTGCGTGGCTTTGCCTTGCCTTGCCTTCCTTGCTTTGCCTTGGGCGCAGAGCGGGTGTGAGATTTCAGATCATGCCCTGGCTGCCGTGCGCTTCCCGGATTCGGTAGACGATGCGGGGAGGGAGATGCAGCGACGTGGATGCGGCGGCATGCAGTGTTGTCGAGAGGTGTGGTTTGGAGGAGAGAAAAAAAAATAAGGCAGCTAGCGGCCGATCGGGAGTAACTGCCGGTCCCTGAAAATAGACTTGGAACCCCCGCCGCGGCTCCGGGATTTAGTCGGCATGCGATCGCGGGATTACAGATCCGATGGCCTGCGCCCAGCTCTGCTCGTGAACGTCAGGTCAGGTACGACGGCATCTGTGTTATCGGGGAAGCGTGGCAGTCAGCGGAGGCAGGTGCCTTAGGTCCCCGTGCTTCGGGGGGGGGTTCCTTAGGTAGGCAAGGTGGCCCCCCGTAGGTAGCTCATCTGGGGGCGTCGTGAAGAGGAAGGAGGGGGGTGTGGATGCGGGACGGCGGGTGGTCTGTGTCACTGGTCGTGTACGTGTAGACTGTACGGATAGTGTAGACTGTAGACCTCTCCTTCCAAAAAAGCAAGAAAACGATGTAAGTTGACTCGGAAAAGGACAGGACTGAACAGGTACATGGCGAGGGACGTGTTGTAGTCGGGACGATGTACCACTACCTCCCAGACCCTCAACGGGTGGTATAGACTTTTGTTATTTTTAATTCTGAGCAAAAGGAGACTGCATGCTGCAAAACAGCTGAAAGACGGAAAGACCAGTCAGCGAATGCGCCAGCCGACCGGGTCCGTGGTTCTTGCTCTCGTCCGGACAGGCGCACCCGGAGCAAGGAGGGAGGGAAAGAAATGGGTTAAAAAAAAAAAAGAATCATTTCGTGATCGCAACCTCTCTCCTTCCTGCCGAAAAGGTTGGGGAGTTAAGGAAAGCTACTTGGTTACTAATGCAACCAGCTAGCAGCATGAGGCGAGATAGCGTACGCTTGAAAATTAGCGCTATTACCTGCCATGACGGGCCGAAGAGGATGCCTAGGTCGCAACCACTGGGGAGGGCAAGTGCCGGCGCCAAGAATCGAGGCCGGATGTCTCCTCATCGAGGCATTTTTTCCCGCCTCTCTTCCCACTTTGCTTTTTCTATCTCTTCTTGACTCGAGGTGACGACTGCGACTGTGTACTATAATAGTCTGCCTCGCCTACTCCGCCTTGCTACTGGTTCGAATGCTACAGTCTTCCCGATAACAGCCCTCTCTATCACATCTTAATTCTGTTGCCCCAATCGCATTTCCCCACATCGACCTGTCAACGAAGGTAATCGGAACGGAATGAGAGAGAAAGAGCCACACGCATGTCTGCATCTCAACGCTAGCCGTATTCTCCAGGCCCTCTATTCCCCTCGTCATGGCCAAGAAAGTCTATGACAAGCATGCCATGACAAACATGCCATATTCCCTACCGACGCGCCGGACGGCTCCAGCGTTGAGAATAGCGTCGTGGGCAGAAAACTCAATTAAATGCAAATCAACTGGACGTCGTGCAAGGTGGCTGTGCTTTCTCTCTCTTTCTCTCCCCGTCGGCTCACGAGCCCGATCGTCCTCTGGTTGGTCCAAAGACTGGACGCGAGGTGGCTCCTGCTTCTCCCCGTCGCGTAGGTACTTACTTAGGTAGGTAGATACGCAACGCCGGGTTACTTCCATGTCGTACCTAACCCGCGTCCCCGTGACATTGACGTTGGGCAGAAAACCTTCCAGAAACAACTGCTGTTGCGCTGGGTCCCTAGGTACCTAGTAGGCAAGAGAAAGACAGAGCACAAAAGACATGGCAGGCGCGCACGCAAGGTGCCGGCCGAGCGGGGGAATGACTGTTGGAGAAGGCGCAACTCTGGGACGACAAACATGAGGGAAAAAACAAAACTTGTCAACGTCGCCGGGGACGCACGACAGACACACCTGTTGATTGATCGACCGCATATGTAAAACAAAAACCGCCCAGACCCTGGTTCGCGATGCGAAAAGCAGATTCGGCCGGCCATCACACCGGTCATCGTATGCACCTACTTAAGTGGGTGACAGTGGAAATGGAGCCCGCAGGTAGGTGTTGTGTCCGTCGGACCGTCCGTGGCCACTGACAGACGGCGGGGGACTGCAGGACAGGAAGGAGTCGAGGACGCTGACTTGCAGCTGGCTCTTGCTCGGACGGGGAAGGAACGTCTAAGGAAAGTGGGGGCCCGCCCTGGTGCCGCTTCCCCGTTTCCCGTTTCCCGCGTCCCCGTTTCCCGTCTCCTGTCTCCCGTCTCCCGTGTCTCCATCTTTTTCCCCACCACCAACCACAACCACGACAACCACCACTTCTACCTCGTCATCTTCGCACTCTCGGCAGGTCGTCCGTTTCCGCATATCCGCATCATCTGTCAGTAACAAGGCTCGAGCGCCCGAAAGACGAGTCATTAGATCCTGGCTGGTTGCCAGCGCCCTCCTCACTTCCCCTCCATCCAAGATACTACAAACAACCAATCTAGCCTCCGGGTACCGGATCGCCCAGTGCCCACCTCCAGCGAACCACGACGGGAACCACCCGATCGGTACGTACCGAGCATTCGGCGAGGTCACTCCCTGATTGGGTACCTACCTATCGAGCTATCCAATCTCACCCGCCGGGCGGCGCCACACTTTGAAGCAGTAGCACCATTAAGAAACCATCACCCGGAAAAAGAAAGAAGAAAAGAGCCGAGTCAAGCCGCTAATACTGCGAGGATGGCAGTCAGTAGAAACATACTACGCCAAATCAGAACATGCCCCTCAATGTCGGTGGTACGAGTATACCATACTGGGCTACTCCTAGTGAGTAGTATCAACATCAGCCTGCATTTTACACACACACGCCCCTCCCCTCCCCCATTCTCGTCTCCAATTCCTCCCCCTTCAGCTCATCGTAGTACAATTGACTGTTGCATGTTCAGAGACTCGTGTAAATGAGAAAGGAGAATAGCTCGCACATATTCGTCACCCGGTCTCGCTCCCCCAACCGCCCCGACGGCGAGCGCCTCGGGCCGTACGAAACGATCGCATTTTTGTTCCTGTTGGAATGTCGTCTCCTTCCTAAAATGGAAAGCAAGGAGAAAGCCAGAGGCAATGAGACAGCTAGAATGGGATATCACGGTTCGGAAAATGGACGGTGACGTGACACAGCCGGCTGGTCTCTTCTCGGTATTTTTATCCTTTTCTTTCTTTTTTCTTGGTCCTATTTTCCCTCGGATTTCCCTTTCGATGTATCCTTTCGTTCTCGACAAAAAAGCTAACTACCTGGGCATGCGGGCATTATCCCACTACGCCGCCCCATCTGTTTAGTAGAGCAACATCAGGAACACGTCGAGATTGGCCTTGGCACAGGCCCAATATCACCCCCCCTTTGCCTTCCATCACCTTGCCCCCGCCCCCCTGGGTCTGGTACGACCGAGCGGTCGATCATGGCAGCGCCGATGGTGGATGGATGACTTGCATTGTGGCATAAGCTGACTTGCCCGACGACAGCTTACTTACCTAGTTTCCCAAGTACCATGTACAACAGACTCACTTCAACGGCCGCCCCATCCGTCCTCCTGTCACATTTCGGACCTAAAGTGCGGCGTGCGGCGCTCGGCGCTCACCAACATCATCCAGTCTCTCTCTCTGATCGAGCTATCAACACACTCCTTCTCGCCTCACCCTTTCTGCCCCCCCCTGACGACCCCCATGCCTCGCTGCGCCTTGTTTCTCGTCATCGGGTTCCTGCCAGCGCTAAAGTCACGGTCGAGGGTGTGCGTGCGCCGTCCTTGTCAACTCAAATCTGTCATTTGCTGTCTTTTTCTCTCTCTCTTTCTGTCTACCTAATCAACTGTCTAGTACTGTTTGAACCTAGAATGTCCACCACCTTCCAACGAAGTATGCAAGTAATACACACACATCGGGCAACACTGCCTAGACGACATGTAGAAAACGTGCCCTAAAAACAAAGACTTCCGACTTCCATTGCCTTGATATGGTCATCTTGAAAACACCTCAATCACCTCTCCTAATAGCAAGAGGAATAAAAATGAAGGAGAAAACACCGCGGAAAGTAGAGGGGGGCAAGCATCCCGTCTCCATGCCCTTCTTCTTCTTCAAAACACCTGGTTGCTGCAAAAGTCCGACACTGGCGGGAAACAAAAAATCGATTTCTTTCTTGGACCGGGTCCGAGCCACGCAAACGAGATGCGCCTTTTCGGCTTTTCTTTTCTGCTGTTCTGATCAAAAACCTCCCATGCAGTTGGCCCAACTCCCAGCGATAGATAAAGATAGCCCACGAACAAAATGTTCCGCGTCGGTCGCCCAACTATGCGAGTCTTTTGAAAAATAACTGTGAACCCAAAGGTTCCGTTTTGAAACCCCCTTTCCCCCCTCTCCTTTCCTATTATAATGCTGTAGTCAAACGAGTCGGAGTGGCGAAGTGGAAAGCTGGGTGCAGACAAGTAACGAGTGTTCAAGCGCCAGAAAATGAGAAAAACCTCAGGTCAACATGTGACCTTGTTCTGTCGTGATATTTCACCGCTGGCCCGCGTCGTGCCCGTGGTGTCCGTGATGACCGGGCGGCGGACCAGGGGTCCTGCTTGCGAATCCCGTCTCGTGGGGGACCCGAGTGTAGCTGGGGTACATTGGACCCCCGGGACCCCCGGGAGGAGCCGGACCGTGTCCCACGTCCGGGCCTGGGGCTCCGTAGGGTCCCTCCATGGCGCGGAGAGATGGCAGTCTCTCACCCCCGGGGGTCGTCGAGGGCGGACGCTGCGGCATCATGCCGTACGCCGCAGCCTGCATGGGAGGCAGGTGTCCCGGCTGGAGAACGGGAGTGCCGTACGAGGGCATCGAGAACTCCGGAGTCGGCGCCGAGTCGGTTCTCCTGCGTCGCGTCGGCCGCTCGACCGGAGACGCCTCGCCCGAGGCGTATCCCTGCTGCTGCGGTTGCGGCTGGTGCGGCAGCATGGGCGCCTGCGTCAGGGGGCTGGTCCCCGTCATGGAGCCTCCGCTCCGGGACGATGTCGGGCTCGGGGGCCCGTTAGCCATGTCGCTGAGCGGTGTCCGCAGAACCACGTCCCTCAGCCGGTTTCGCTCCTCCCTGTAGAAGTCCCTCTCTTGCGTCACCTCGCGCATCCGAGCCTCCAGGTCCCGGGCTCTCTGCTCCAAGTCACGGTTTCTTTGTTCCATCTTCTGCATGGTCGCTGCCTGCTCCTGGTCCTTCTCCTTCTTTCTCTGCCGGAACCGAGCAGATGCCCCGGCGTTCCTTTGCCGTTTCTCATCCGCTTGTTTCGATGCTTGATGGACGTCCACAGGCACTATTATCCCATCATCTTGTCCAAGCCTAACAATCATCCCTTCTGCGGCTGCCTTGGCGGATTCGGATCGCAGGCTCTGGTACAGAGGCGTCCCGACACCTGGGGCCGGCCAGACAGGTCCCGGGGAGGGCACTTGCTGGGGATAATTGGCGCCGTGGTACATCATAGACGGATGCTGATGGCCCTGGTATTCTGGTGCTCTGGGATCGCGTGGCATCGGAGGGAGCTGGGGCCGGTCAGGAGGCGGCACCTGTCCGATCGTGGGCTGGGACATGGCTCGTGGTGGTGTTGTCAGCGGGCCCATGGTCGATGTAGGAGGACCAAGGGGTGTAGGGCCTGAAAAGGGTAGACCCGGTGGCGGGCGGATGGGCTCTGCCATCTCTTCGCCTGGATAGGGCCGCTTTGCTCGGGGAGGCGCAGGAGGCAGGAAGGGAGTGGACTGCGGCTCGGAGACCCTCATACCGGCCTGACCCACGCTGGCTGCTCTTGTTTCCCTGGGACTGAGAATCTGCCTGCCCATCGATGGGAACGGAAATCCCCCTCTCGGCGAGTGTTGATCCGACGGCGTGAGACCCAATGGCGTCGTAGGTGGATGGCCAGCTGGCGTTGCAGGCTGGGATCCTTGAGGTCCCTGATATGCGTACGGGCGATCCCCAGGGGTACCATACTGTCTCGGGGGCAGACCGTATGGCGATGTCTGGGGATCGATCGGACGAGGTTGGAGTACATCGCTGAAGCCCTCCGGTTGTGCCTCTGACGGGTTGATCAGGCCTCGTATCCCCAGCGACCGCTGAGGGTATGGCTCTTGTGCTGCTTGCCCCGGTACATTATCTCGTGCTTGAGGGCTCTGCTGGGAGCCGAGAGGAGCGTGAGAGGGTGATTGAGATGGAGGCCGCGATGTAGGTGCAGTCCCCCTCTGTGACATCGAGACCTGATCCCCTGCACACTCCTGGGCTTGAGGGCCTGGACATTGACCGTCCTGCCCAGTAGTGGGAGTTGACGTGCGATCCGGGTCTGGGAGAGCCGGCTGGTCGGATGCTTGCCCGTTTTCGAGACCAGAGTGTCGGAACGGTTGTGATGGATTCGAATGTACGTTGTCGCCCTCTTTAGCCTCACGGCTACGATGGGGATGTTGTCCAGAAGAACGGGAAACTACTGAGACCGCCAGGTTGCCGTCTGTGGGTGGGACTAACTGGGTCGAAGCCAACAGTCCCAGAAAATGCTGTTTTCGATCGTTTGGAGGGGAAGATCAGGAGGCTATCGCCAACGACGGAGAGCAGTCGTTTGGTGATAGAAGCTCAAGATCTCGACGAGCTGGAGACTGTTGGGTGCTAGTGCCGGTAGAGGCTAGCAGGCACAGAGTCTATGACAACTGCGAGAGCGAACTTGGGATGGCTTTGAGCAGGGCCTTGAGGCAATGAAGGGCTAACCGGAAAGCTCGATGTGTTGGAAGCAAACTTCTGCGAGTGGCGTTGACGGAGAACAGAAGGCGATGGCCACGAGAATATAGGCTGGGAGTCGGCGGAACCTGGCAGTGCTGATGGGTCAGGATTAGATGCGGTGACAGGTGGGATAAGATGCAGCCGAGCGGACCACTCATGACTCTGGATGCGAACCCTGGACGATGAATGGCCCGGGAGGATATTACGCACTGGATAATGACCGGTTCTATCACCGAGTATAGATGGCGTCGTTTCGTCAATCCCAGCGGGGGAGTTGCTAGTCCTTCGACAACGGGGATTTCCAGATGTAGAAGAGAGGAACGGCCGACGGTTGAGATGATGAGGCGTCTGGTTGCCGGGCTCGTATGTTGAGTAGTCTAGTTGAGTTTCTTCTTCGAGAGACAGTTGATTCAAAATCTGGAGAGTGCTTCGGGCGGAGGAGGCGTCGATGAGAAGAAGAAAGCAAGATCGAAGGAGAGCCGAGAGGAATATCGCGGTTCTATTGCTCCAATGTAACGGTTGTTCATTACACGACAAGGACTAATAGATGGAGGTCGGAGGAACCAGGTCTATTTGATTTTTTTTTTTGGCTGTTGCTGTCCAGCCCTAGCGTAGTTCTCCTATGGCGGCATAGCGTTTCTTATCGAGCCCTGGCAACTCTGCCGGGGAGCTTAAGGTGCATGGGGTGTGTGTGTGGTGGTGGTGGTGGAGGAGGAGGATGAACGTCGACTAGGATACGGATACATGTCGAAGTTGTTGGGTTGCGGTGGAAGTGTGCTGCTGGCCGGGGTGCATGGGGGTAAGTAAACACCGGGGGGTCGCCCCATTCTCGGCGCCATAAGGTGCTCAGACATTGACAGGGCTTAGTCGACCGGTTCGGGACCAGGAGGAGGAAGTAGCTGTACAAGTGCCACGCTGACACGATGGTACCGAGTGTCCGCATTCTTGCCTGTGTGCCTTGGCTTTTTAGCTGGGACCTTGACCTTGGGAAGTTTGCCTTTTTTTCTTTTCTTTTCCTTCGTGACATGCCATGCAGAGACGGCCTACCAGGAAGGCTAACCATGCTTGCCGCACAGAGGTAAAAGGTTCTGACCGATGAGCCAGTCCGGAAGGGCAGGAAGAAGTCCAGGATGTACCTGGAAGGTCTGTCACTTGGTCTACCCGGCGAGAATAGTCTCCAGCAGCGGTCCGCGGCGCGCAGTCCCCTCCGTACAACAAGGCACAGCCCAGGCGTATGCGTATGTATGGTATGACTGCGGTAAGGCTGCTCGGCCGAGACCCAGGCGGCAGCTTGTTATTACCACAGGCACAGCGAGATGACGATACGCTCCGCAACCGTTATTACGTTAGGGGAGCTCCGTCGACAACAAGGATGGGGGCACATCGGGCGCTCCACGAAGCTCATTGCGTGCCCTACTTCGCACAGATGGGCTCCCGTGTACAGAGTATGCGTATGGGTGTGCGATCTGTGAGCTAGGTACGGTTAGCAGCAGTCAGATATGTCTAAATGGAGATGAGGGAGCGGTAATAGTAAGTACATACCATGCAGTATATGCCTCTACTAAGGCGACACCCTCTGCAGGTCGCAAAACTCGGGGAGGCTGCCAAACACCGCTCTTTCTGACCGACTCCGGGGCAGGTCGAACAGACACTTGACAGTAAACGTGGGATGTTGGGCATTCTCACTTCATCTTGGTCGGTGGAGCGAGGGAGGCGAGGGGGAAAAAACAAATCGGCCGGGATTTGGGGGTCCCTGCGCGCGTCCCCGGGAGAAGCGAAAGAGAAGTCGAATGGGGTTGAAGGAAGGGTTGAAGACGACGTCGACGTCCTCCTAGGACCAGGCTCATGGAAGCTACCTACCTGGGCGCTAGGCGACTAGCCGGCTAGCGTGGTTCGTCGACCAAGGTGAGGTGCGCGAGACAGGCCAGGTACAAGTGACTTCCAGAGGGGAGGTAGCGCGGCGGTATCCGTACTCCAGCTTCGAACGTCCAGGTAGACGGGTCCCAGCAAAATACTTTTTTTTATTTTTCGTCCCAAGAAGCCCGCCTGGCTGCTGCTGCTGCTGCGGGTAGGCGAGAATGAGCAGATCGCCATTGTTGCTCACATCCACGGACCACTGGAGGTGTCTCGGCGAGAGGCGGCCAGGCAGAACGTGGCTTCGAGTGGCTACAGCCTAACGATCGTTATTGCCAGGGGTCCAGCCGGTTCGTCAGCTGTATTCGTCGTGTAGAAGCAGTGAGGCACTGGAGCAGGTGTGCCAGGCCAGGAATCCCGGGATAAAGGTAGGAGGGCACTTTAGCCTTTGCCATGTCATGTCGATTTGCAAGTCTTCGGGCGGACGTCGAATCGGAAAGCCGGAGCGTGTGCTACTACCACATACATGGTATGGTATGTATGTGTAGTGTAGTACTAATATAGCAGAGCCACATTATCTTGTGTGCAGCGAGCGGCAGCCACGCCGATTCCATCTGAATAACGGTGACGTTTGGGATGTCCGTCCGAGTCTGCTGGTGGGGATGGGGCAGCAAGTCCACGTCCACAACCACATCCTGACTCTCGTCTTCGCCCTTTCTCGCAAGACCAGCCTGGAGGGGGGATCGGCTCGCTCTGGAAACTCTGGGCAACGACCTCGCAGTGTACATGTACGGCACGGCGCGTATGATACACCTGCAATGGATCGCCTCGCTGGGCTAGTTGGCGGGCGTTGGTTGCATCATGGTAAGATCAAGGTCGTGTGCGGCGAAGCTTCGACGGCCGGGGAAGTAACGGGCCTAAACAGAAGTTGGTAATCGGTGAAGGAGCGGACCACCGGTGGCACGCGGGCGTAGAAGGTTGGCGGAAGGCAAAAGAAGGCAGGTTCGAGCAGCCAGTACGAAGCGAGAAACAAATGAGCTGCCAACCGTGGCATCGTGGCCTTGCTCAAGGCTCATCGAGGCATTGGCCAGAAGGGGAAAGAGTATGGGGCCAGAGCTAAGGCAAAAGGAAGAAACAATGGCGGAGCCTGACTGGTGACCGCGAGCCGGGTAGGTAGCATGGAGTACATGGGAGTGGTAAGCTTTGATGTATTGTAATGAGAGGGTTGTGCGGTGAGGTACATTCAAGCGAGAGGGAACTAAGTATCGAAGGTAGGTAGGGTACAGGGTAGGCTGGTGCGGATGCGGTGCCGGGGACTTGGTGCCTCCTTCCGTTCCACGGGTCCATGGACCCAGCACCAGGCGAGCAATTGCTCGCAGCCCTTCTGCCGTAATACCTAGATACCTAGGCAGTGAACCCTACCCTACGTGCCTACCTACAACGAGGTACCTGAGTAGGTAGGTAGTACCTTTGGTGCCTCGCAGGGAAAGTACGGTTCCTCACCGGAGACTCACCTGGGCTGACCTTCATCATTGCTTGCATGGCTGGCAATAATACGGGGTACCTCCCTTGGTATGGTAGGTAGTGCAAGCAGCATTGCGTGACCTTCCTTACTTGCATTGCACTACCTACCTTATTGCACACCTAGTATACTTATCTAGGGACCAGCGAGCAGCGGGCTTGCTGTCATGAATAGATTGAACCAGGACGAGGACAACGAGGAGGGTGAGGAAGCCTAAAAGACGAGGACTTCACGCTGGGACAGCAGGACCCTGAGCTTCCGAGTGTTTGGGCAGGCACGCCGCACGCGTGACGTCTTCCCCTCCTCCCCTCCTTCCTCCCGCCCCCTTCCCCTTCCCCTCCGCACGTACTTAGACTTCCGCTCGGAAAAGGGCGATTCAGGTATTTTTAAAGATCCTCTGAACAAACTGCCGTGGTACAAGAGAGTCTAATTGATGACGGAATTAATAGAAGGGGACCGCTGGGTCAGGGCGCAAATGCCTTCCGGGACTGGGGAGGGGTGCGTTGGGTGAGGTGCGGTGCGGTGCGGTACCGTACGGGCCGCCTTCATCTGTTCCTTCTCTTTTTTGTTCAGTGTCTTCTCTACCTACCAGGTAGGTAGAATGGATACTAGGCATGTAAATTTTCTTATGGACAGCAGGTGCCGCTGCCGTGTCGCTCCTTCTCCTCGATGGCCAACGTCAGTTTGGCTTTTTTTTTTTTTGTGCATTTTTCTACGTGCCCTCGTTCTCCTCCTCTTGCTTCACTCTCACTTGGGTCTTGTTCTACGTCCACCTCCGGCGCCATAAACCTTCCGCGTCCCATCCTCGACTTTTGCACTTTATCTCAAGTTACCAACCACCTTTCTGCGCCTTCCTACAACCTCGCCAACGCCTTGACGACGCCCAAAAGGGCATCCCATGCATACTTTGCGCTGTAGATGGGCGAAAGTTTCCTGGGTGGTGACGGCGAGCAACGACGACGTCGTCCAACAGTCTACGCAGCAGTCCAGCCCTCCCTGCCCGAACCGGACTCGCGCTGGACTCAATTACTTTCTACCTGACGGATGCTTGCTTGCCTACCTACCTACGAATACTACACTGAACGCTCCAGTGTCCTCGTCAACTCTGGTCTCCTTCCGCTCTGCATCTGCATTGCTGCTGCGGCCTGCGATGCACAGCACAGCACGGCACAGACACTGACACAGGCACAGGCACACACTCGGCGTGCAAACGGCATCATCCATGGGTTGCTTGAACGATTCGATATGGATATTGGGCATCCATGGCACATCCACATTCCTTTTGCCGCCCCTGTCCCTGACACATCACAAACTGCCTACCTACCATGTACGGAGTACACCACCAGACCTTCTCCTCCGCCCATGGAGCCATTGGAGAGTACTCGAGGTACCTCCACTCAAAACCGGCCTCACATTCTCTCTCCAGTCGAGTCCACTTCAACCGCGTTTCTGAGAGCCAGCTGCAGCGGCCGGGACTGGGAAACGGCCTCTCCACCGCCGTAACGAACCTCGCATCCCTGCCGCCCTAGCCCGTCCAGCTGCACCTTGAACACGTTTTGGCTCCTCATTCTTCCCTCGCGGAACACGGAAACCACCCCTAGTCGGTCCCAACGTCACCGTCACCGTCACCGTCTTTTCGAGAAGGAGACCAGGATACTGATGAAAGCCGATCTCGTCTCGCCCACTCGTTAGCCTACTATGTTCTGTTCCCTACTACCCAACCTTCGCGTCAGGAGCTTCTCATAATAATAATAATAATGTGAGCGACAGAACAGTCCGCCATGGCGATCCTGATCCGAACAACAAGCCTGTTTCACGCTCATCGGAAATCCGACTCGTCATATTCCTCCGTACATCTGGCTGCCTGGTCCTGAATATGGATATGCCCGCACCATAGTCACTCGGAGCCTGGAAGCTGCAGCAGTCAAACCGCCCCCATGCAGCATCGACAACTCCTTGACAACACACCGGTGCAGCTGGCGCTTAACTTCACACGCAAACAAACACGTTGCCTTGACTTGAGTTGGCTCTAACATACTGCTGTAGTATCCGTACGGACACCTTCTTTCCATCAATCTTCCAGTCACTATTTCCGGCACTGGATATTCCCGCAGCCATTCTTGTCGTCTTACCCTTCAGCATACGTCGGATACCCCCAGCTTGGCATCTAGAGCAGCGTCGAATTCGACCCCGTCATCCGCTGGTTCAGCGTGGCTATACCCCGGTCAGCACGAACCTGAGAGCGGAGGCTTCCGGACTGGGGCTCAGCCATGATCGTGTGAGCGTTTTAAGAGGCCAGAAACAGATCTGGCCTGTACCCCAAACGTGGTCCTCCAACAAATAAATGAATAATAGCCTTACATATACGCGCTGGCACGACATAAGGGCAAGGTATAGCATCTTCATAAGGCGGTCAGGTCAGTTGTCGTGCAAAGTTTATTAACCCCCAACCCGCCAGACTAACAGACCGACTGGTAGATCCACACTAGCACGCATGCCGCACACGCTCCCACGCCGTGGGCACTATCGCGCGCAGTGCATCGCATCGAAGCGGGCGGGTGGGCGGAATAACTGGGCTTGCCATGGATGCTCACCACCTTTTCTCTGATCCCACCCGCTGCATCTCAAGATCCTCGTCTAGGCCTTGCCATGCCATGCCGTGCCATGCCATGCAAGCCCTGCTTCCCGGCCTCCTGGAACACCATTCACGCGCAGCCACGGCCACCACTGCTGGATCGAAACCGGACCAGAAGCCTCCTTGGGACAAGGCAGCAAGCACGCTCCATCGGCGGGTCACGACGACGGTGGCCGCATCTTGCGTGCATCTCAGTCCACCGTGAACCACGGGACATGGGCCATGGATGGCTTAAACACAGTCAGAGGTAATACTGTGCTACTTGACAGAATGCGGCATGGAGGGACAGTCCCGTATCTAACAAATCTCCAGGGAGGGGCGGAAGGGAACGTCAGTATTTAGCAGCTCTAACACCAGCAAGCAAGCACGTACGGATGATTCGTTATGCAAGGGGACGAACCGCTTCCCAATGTCGTGTTGCTGCTGCTGCGACCGTACGGATAACACTACACCCAACGGTTTTGTTTTATTTGCTCGTCCTCGACTCGACTTACACACTAATAATACTCTCTGGGGTGAGAGCGAGCGACGCTGGCACAGACGAGACTCGACTCTTAATTTTCTCTGCGACTTTCCCCACACCACTATCGATTTCGATGTAATATTCCCTGCAACGAACCCTACGAACTGAAATAACCACCCATGCCTCCAAGGCGATGGGACCCTCCCAGGTTCAAGCCCCAGTGAGCCGACACCGACTATGACCGACCGCCGGCTCCAGCTGCCCGTCACACGGTCACTCGTCGCGACATGGATGAAGGGGCAAGGCAGAGGCAGGAAGGGAAGACTCGAAGAGACCACCGCACCAGTCACCAAGACCCTCCCAGTTCCCCTCTATTCACACCCACTCCACACTCGATGGCCTCCTACCCGTGCCTTTTCAGACTTTCTCATTTCTTCTTCGTATTATCATCTAACATTCCCCTCCTGACGAAACTGAATTCTTCACTTCGTCCTCTTTTTTTCTGTTTCTGGTTCGACCCACCACCACCAGCAGCTTAGAGAGCTTCTCGAAGGAGGCCTGCCCGTCGCGTAGCTATCGTCTCTCGTCTGCCGTCATGGCTACCAGCAGCCCATCACCACCTGACGGTGAGATTCCCAGGGGCAAACAACGTGCTGTTGGTCGTCGTCGTTTGTTCCTTCACTGTCTGTTGGTTGGCACCGTCGACCATGATATCACGCCCGCGTCTTCGTGTGTGCTACAGATGATACCTGACCCCTGACCCCCGGTCACCGACGCACAGCACCACCCGCGGGACGTGTCGTTGTACATGCACCATTCCACCTGCATGAGCTGTATGCAAGGCCCCAGAAGGAAGGAAGTGCCATCTGCGGCCCAATATGCGGCCCCCCGACACCTCTGTCGGTCGCCAGTCCCAGGACAGGCCAAGTACAAGATACATTGGAGTCGTTCCAGACGAGACGACACCCGCGCTTGACCGGTGTAATCGACACGGCCACCAACCAGGGCAGCAACGAAAACACGGTCATTGGTGCCCCGTACCCAAGGACCAGGTGGCTGCTCGCCGCCATCAAACTCACCCGTCGCCTCACCAAATGAATCGTTCCAAGAGAGTGGATAGCCGCAATCATTCCACCTTGGCTTACCCGGGACTTTTCGTGCTTCCGCGAGCACCCCCAACTTGTCCACCAACCATGCCCGCCCAACCGCCCTGCTGGCCAGGCCAAGGGTAGGGTGTGAACTGTGCTGTGTCCACCTGGCACCAGGTTCTGGCACGCGGTATCCGTACCGTCGTGTACACGCGTGACGCGAGCTGCCTTTTACTACGTATGGCCGTGGGCAGATAGACATAAACTCTATTCGTCCGGTGCGTTGCCCTGGACCTGGACCTGGGGGTGTGTGTCAACTGGTGCCCATCTGTCTGTCTGATGGGCGGGGTGACGGAGCGAAGATGCAGCCAGGTCTTACCGCCACCACCTCCAAGCGCCTGTGGCGGCCGCGAGCTCCCCGAAGAATCCGTTTCCGTTTCCAAGAGAGCTTCCGGGTTTCCGGCATGCATCACCGCAGCTGCGTGTTCGACTGCCAGAAGATGACGGGGAAACGGTGTAGCACAAAGGAAAGTACCAGACAAGCTGATGGTAGACAAATGGAGCCCTGCCGGGGCGCAAGATTACCTCGAAACCCGCCACGAGGCTCAATTTTGACCAAGTTCCGAAATGTTACATTTGATACCACGAAACCGACATGGATACTGCTGAACAGAGACCCCGGGACTGAGGCAAACAACTTCGGGTCTGAAGTTGGCCGGCCGGATTCAAGATGAACGGGCACCCTCATCTTATCAGACCTTGTAGCACTGCTCACAGGGACCAGAGCGAATGCAACGTCGGTTGAGTGACCAGAACATCCATCATCTCTAGAGGAAGGCGCAGACCAAGCTTTCATTTGCGCTCATCGCTGCCGGAGCCGACACAACCTAATAAAAGCATCGTGACAGGGCGACGGACTCTGAGAGTATAGTCATACTGCTATGGCCCCATTTATGATGCATCTCCAGCATGCCGCAGCTGTCACGGGGTCAAGCTTCAGTTGTCGCAAAAAAGATCAATCAGAATGCACTAGAGGCGTCCAGTGTTCGCGCTGTGCCTACTGTCGCAGGGTCAAAGTTTTGCGAGTGCCAGATGTTGCACAGGAGAAGCGGCAGAACCCCCGCGCGACGAAGGCACAGGCGCGCCAAATGACATCGTGAAATCGCGAGATGAACCCCGCCGAAAGGCCGAGTCCGTGGTTGATGAGACGGCCGAGACATCTGCAACGAGACAAAATGAGCACAGCATTATAAGGATCAGCTGCGGCGATTGCTCTCTCTTTCTCTCGTGGAACCCTCCCGAGTCGACCAGCAAGGGCGCCGCGCGCGCTCGAGAGAAATCACCATGGCCCTGGGCAGACATTACGCGCTTGCTGCAGCCCTCGGTAGCCGTCCGCAGAGGGAGAGTTTTCAGATGGCCCCCCTCCAGCTTCATCTTGCGACGGGAAAAGCCACGGCAAGTTTGGCTATCGGCGTCACCGTCCGTCGCTTGTCCAAGCGTCATGTCATGATGGTTTACTATTACACTACTACTTGACTACCTACCTACTATTACTGCTACTGTTACAACGCCGTAGTACGCTACTGATACATGGACGAGAGATCACTTCAGCCCCCAAGACATGTCTTTCAACAAGCCTGTTCCCTGCGCGAGTCGCTGTCCGGGCCGTCCCTAGCAATTTGGTTCGCCAGCTGCCCCAAGGTGGTTGCAATATGCGCACCCACCGGCCATGGCCATCACTCGAACCTGCCCGTGCCATTCACTCGATTCATTTTAGCCCCGACCGATGACCGTTCCCTGCCGGGCGGGCTCCGGTTCATGAGAAATAAGCAAAACCGGAGCGCGAACTGTGAGCGGCGTGCGCCGACGATCACTGCAACTTGGAGTGGTACTCACTCCAGGATGCGCCAATTTCGCGACTTGGTAAATGAGGACTGCCCGAATAATGACAACGATGCTACCCTGACGGGAGAGGAAGCACCCCCAAAAGGGACGGGAGAGGAGAGGCTACCGCCGCCGCCAGGTTTGTGATGTGAGGATGGCATGCATTTGCAGCTGCAACTAACAACGGTGCTCACACGGGCCGCGGTTCATGCGCCCGACACCCCTCCCCCGCCCCCCAGGACAGACCTCGGAAACGAGAGTGCGTGATAGGAACGGCACGGGGGGAGGGGAGCAGAGAGATCAGCCCGTTGCCAGCGGGTGACCCGTGCAGATGCCATGCAGCTCGCCGTCTACAGAGCAATATGGAGAGCGAAACGAGAGAAGCCTGACGGTCGCTGGTATGTGGCCGGTGTGAGAACGCGGCCGACCAGCTTCCAGCGATGCCTCAACCTCAACGTTGCTGGCCAAAGGTTACGACCGGGCGAGCAGAGCTGCCGACCACTGCAACGCTCCGGCACGGATCGGGTGTGCAGGCACTCTTCACGCGTCGTCGTTCACCACTCGGCACCGGCAGCTGGGCTGGCCGCTGAACAGACAACCTGACGGTGCTTGCTTGACCCGCATCGGCACCTGAGCGACACTACTACTCCGACGTCCGTAGTGTACACGATTCATACGAGCCGCCTCGTTGCAACCCCCTCGCTCGGGAAATTTGCAGAGCTTCCTCCAGGGCTTGTGGGCGATCATGTGTCTGTCCCCCCTTGGTGATGGAACGGCTCAATCGGGGTTGCATAACCTGGCTGGACTGGCCCATAAACCCAGCGCCAAGTACACGGAGGCTGGTTTATCCACCCTTTACATAACACCCAAGAGCATTATGGACTTTGTTTCCATTTCGAATCAAGGGGACAATGTTGGCCAATGCCCATTGTTCGCTCAGCTCACGACATTGACGCTGCTTTGACCTCTCTCTCTCTCGCAACGAAGGCTTGCGTTGAGGGCTAGTCAGTGCCCGTACGCCACATGGTAAACCCCCCGAAGAGAAGAAGCACATCATCACTCGCAGCGACGCTTCGGCACGTGAAACGGAGGGTTCGCGAATGGAACCGTTAAATTTGAGCAACTGGGAGGGCTTTGACGAGCCAGTCGGAACAAGGGTTCTTCGCCCCCAAAGTTTCCACCGTGGTTTTTCGCAGGTTGTTTGCTCGGAGCGAACTTGCGGCAATCTGACGCCCTCAGTCCACACCGCCGTGCCGGAACATGCGCCCAACGTTCCCCGGCTCCGGAACTGGCACTGGCGACCCAAACATTCAGCCACTTCGGCTGGGCTTCAAGTCCGTCATGATACGTATGTCCTGCAGGTTTTTTTTTTTTTTTTAATGGTGATGGTTCACCCCCAGAGTGACGATGACAAGCGGCTTGTTTGCTTCTTGCTTGGCAATCGGTCATCAGGAGATTCTCGTGCCAGATCTGGTGGTGCTGATTTGCCTTGAGCTACCTATCGGTAATGGTATTATTGGCCACTTTGCTTTTTCCTACTTTCCCCTTTCCCCCGGACGGAGATCAAGCGACCGTGCGGCGGTTTATCATTGTTCCCTCGCCGTACCAACGTTGAGTGCAAGTCGGGCAATGACGTTGACGTGCCTGTCGTCTTGCTTGTCGATGCTGTATTTTGTGGCCGACAGCAGAGCAGCATTGGGGGGCTATGCGGCCCGCGTTCCGTCGGCATCACTTGACAGTTTCGGACGTGGTGCAATGGCTCCGAGAATTCGGAGCTTGATGCTTCAAAGAGGCCAGATAAGGTGCGGTGGATTACGGTTCGGTTCGGCTGCCATTAAAGCCAGGATAGTCCTTCTTATCCGCCTTCGTTTTTGCGGTCCGGTCTTGCATGCCCAATTGACGCCAACCTAACGTCTCCTATCGTCAAGAAACGTTTCCAAGCCTGCGAATTGGCTTCCAACTGCGTGAAGAAGCGGGACCGCAACGCGTTCCGTCGGTCGGGTTTCCTTCGGATAATTGCCCAGTGACGGCATTGCAGTGGACAGTGTACAGTGGACAGAACATCCTGGGCAATTCTGCAAGTCCAACTTCATCTCCTCAACATCACGAAATCGCTCAATTTTTGTCTCTGCAAGAGAAACACAAAAGTGTATTCGGACGGATATAGTCGAGAGAAGAAAAAACAAAGCATCGAACCCCGCTACAGAACAACAGAATGGCGTCTCTACAGCAGTGGAAGGTGGAGGAGCCTTACCTCAACATTCATTGTGCATTGGGCGAGGGGCCGTACTACGAGAAGGCCGCCAACGTGCTGCGCTTCGTAGACATCAAGAAGAAGCAGGTCCACTTCGTCGACCTCGCCCAGGGGCCCGGATCGCTGCGGACGCTGCAGCTCGACGCTCCCGTCGGCGTCACCGCCGACATCGAGGGCGTCGACCCCAAGGACAAGATTCTGGTCGGGCTCAAGTACGGCATCGCCGTCCTGGACGTCAAGTCGGGCGAGTACGAGTACGTCGCCAAGCTGTACGAGCAGGACAACCAGAGGCTCAGGGCCAACGACGGCGCCGTCGATCCCCACGGCCGCTTCTGGCTCGGTACGATGACGGACTTTGGGTTGGGCGATTTCCAGGTCGAAGGTATGTAATAGTACTTTTGGCGGTCTGCCGTGCGCGGTTTTATCCTTGTCCGCTGCGCCTCCCACTTACACTTCCACCTTCGTCGGACTGTTGTCACGACAACGCATCTTCACCGCACATCGTGAACCACCACCAGCGCGAGAAGCAAACCATGCAGCAAGCCCCCCCAGCTAATCCCACGATGCGACGACAGGCGCCCTGCACCGCTTCGACGGCAAGTCGGGCAAGGAGGAGGTCCTCAAGGACCTCCTGATCCCCAACTCGGTCGGCTGGTCGCCCGACGGCAGGACCATGTACTTCACGCACTCCACCGACCGCAAGGTCTACGCGTGGGACTACTCGTCGCAGGACGGCGCCCTCTCCAACAAGCGCGTCTTCTACTCCCACGACGGGCCCGGCGAGCCCGACGGCTTCCGCGTCGACGCGGACGGCAACCTGTGGCACGCCGTGTACGGCGAGGGCCGCGTGCTCAAGATCTCCCCCCAGGGCGAGCTCGTCGGCCAGGTGCTCCTGCCCACCAAGAACATCACCTGCACGCAGTTCGTCGGCACCGAGCTCTTCATCACGACGGCCTCGCTCGAGGAGGGCGACGGGGACGACGCGCAGAGGGAGAACGGCGGCGCGCTGTTCCGCGTCGATGTGGGAGCCAGGGGCCTGGACTTTTTCGAGTTCAAGCTCTGAGAAGCTGTCCTTAGCATGAGACTGCATAGGGTGGAAACGGTGAACTGGCCAAGGGACAAATACGTCGAGACGATTAGACGAGGAGTTGCTTCCTCTCCTATGTTGGACCAGGAAGCCGTTGGGCATGTATGTACGGAGACGTGTCGATGACGCCAATGAAGCAAATATGACACCGCTCTTTTCCCATCGTCGCGTTTGCCGCGACTTTGCTTGCTGATCGTGAAGGGGGGACGTGTCCACGAGTCGCACCCTGGGAGGCGTGTGTGCTTCCGTCTCAGGCTCCATCCACGTCTTGAATGACGAGAACGAAGTCTACGATGGGGAGGGGCGGCGGCCCGTCTGCACCTGCGCTTCCTGCGGCTTCTCACGATATTCGCTGTTCGTGTTCTCGTCTCTCACCGCACGTAGTTGAAGAAGTTTGTCACGTAGCAAGGTTTCGATACGTTTTGACTCATTGAGGGGTGGCCGACGAGGGGGGCCAGCAGCGGCCCCCAAATCCTCGTCGCCGATGGTCCCCTTTGATCCAATTGGCGACATGCAGAAGCAGCGTAGCAGCCTAGGTACGGCAGGCAGGCTGGCGGGGAAAACTACTGCTGCTGCATGCAGGAGTGTATGTTCGCCTCACTTTCTTCCTCTCGTCGTATATGTGAGATTCAACCCGGAGCGAACGAACGCCTTTCGGGCACCAACGCCTCCTTTCGTCCACGTAGTGTATGCACCACATGGAATGTATCGTGCCTTCAATGTTTTCCTCATTTTTTTGAGGCACACCTCCGCTATCCTCTGCGTTGTTACCGCTGACTACTGCACCACGTCGGTGTTTGCCTCCATCTCTCCCCCGGTCCTGACCCATCGCGGGCCGGGGATGACAGCAGCGGACGCAAGCTAGTGACGTCCGACATCGCATGGCAGTGGTAGCGAGCCAGAGAAAGCAAACGCAGAAGCAAACCAGAGCAGTGAGGCAGGCGAACCCAACCTCCTGCACACGCCCACGCCCACACACATTGTACACGGCGGCGGCGGCGGCGAGCACACGCATATGGCTATGCCCACCCGCCCGTCGTCGCCAATCTACCTGCATCTGCACCGTCGACGTGGCATGGGGAGGGGAGGGGCTTTCCGTTTTCTCCCTCTCGCGCGCGCGTGGGCGGGTGTGTGCAGCTTGAGATGTACGAGTACATGACAGGCGTCTGCGGCCCCGTACCGCCCTTGGAAAAATTGCTTGTGTGTGTGTGTCCATGGTGTCCATTCCTGTCTCTCTCCGCCTCCTGCTCACCCTGCCTTCTGCTCCGTGCTCCCTCTCGAACCGCGTTTCCCAACCCCGGTTTGTCCCAGATCGGAGAATTAAAGTGGTTCCCACGAACGAACGACCGGGGGCCTGCCGCATCGTGCAGTAGATCGGAGCCCGAGCCGCCATGTCATCCCATCAACCCCATGTTCCCATGTTCCCATGCTCCCATGGCGCGTCCGGCCTCGCTGAGAGGCGGACGCGGGATATCGCACTCCTTTACGAAGGAACTTAGCGTTGTCAATTAGGTTGCTTACGGGGAGGTAACAGAGAGCCCATAATAATAGCCTAATTGACAAGGCTAAGTCCCTTCGTAGAGGAATGTGCTACTCTGCGTCTCGCCAGTCAGGAGTCGCCACGCCCGGCTAGGCTGGCCTTGACCTGGGGGGAGGGGGGCTGGCTTTGGGGGTCTCGTATGGTAGGTAGTGTAGGTTGGCCCATTATCCGGCCGGCCCCCCAGCCCCCGGTCTCCCGGCCATCAGCCCCGGATCCATGATTTGCCGCTTACCGCCGCCGCCGCCGCCGAACGCCACCGCTGGCTCTTATTTGAGGGCGTACATCCGTACGGGGAACAGTTCCTTGGGAAAGCCGCGCTGCAGCTCCGTCTTGATTAGGCGAAGACCCGCTTGTTCGAAGAGGAACCGGAACTTCTCATCGACCCTGTTGCATTCGGGTTTGCCTTTGCGTCAGTCTATGCAGGTAGGTGTCTTGCATGCGTCGAGTTCTCCATTCACACGGGCCATTCGGGTGGGAAGAGGGCAGGGGCAAAGGAAGCGAGGGAACAAGGCCTGGGCCTTTGCCACGGTGGTTGGTGATGGGGTCGGGGGAAGAAAGGGTCGCGCGGTAAGGATGGGCAGGCAGGGCTAGGAAGAGTGTGGCTCACCTCGTGACGCTGCTGTCGATGTCGTCAAACAGGTCGGCACCGTTGGTGCTCAGGTTCTCCTTGACGACGATGAAGCCATCGGTAGGAGCAACGACTTCCTTGCAGCGGCGTAGATAGGCGACGAGCTGGTCATCGGTGAGATGCCCGACGCACCACTGATTCCAAACAAGGTCGTATGAGGTGCCATCAAGGGGCTTCCACTCTTCGAGGCCAATGTTGAAGACTGAGCCGACACCCGACTTCTCCTGGAGAGCGGCGGTGAACTTTGCGATGGGCTCGACGATGTCGACTTGTTCAGCTACATCGAGGAGAAGACCCTCTGTGATGCGGCCGATGCTAGGACAGGGTTGAGGGTCAGCAGGGGCACGACATGGTTCGGGGCCTTGGGTCGGGGGAGACAAGGACAGGGGTCGTATGTAAGAGGTACCGGTGAGAGGTTCCCCGACACGAGAGGCAAGGAAGGACTCGGGAGGGGAGGGGGGGGGGGAGGGGAGGATACAAGGAACAGAACAATGGGTCAGGCGAGGCAGAACACTAGCTCGGCCCGCTCCTGCAGAGTTGCTTTTTTTTTTCTTTGCGGTGGGTTAGGGGAGAGGGATGGCAAAAAGGTGGAAGGGGGGAGTGAAGAAAGAGAGAAGGGACAAAAAAAAAAGTCGAGCGAGGCGGTGAGCCTGTGAAGTGAGATGGCGGTGAAAAGGAGCCCAGGGGGTCCATCCGTTTGTGTTATCCAGAGTTGGTGATGATGGGAAGGAACAACAGACACGACTTGTACATCGTACAGGTACAACAAGCAGAAGAGGCAATGTGTTACCGATACCTCAGGTAAGGTACAAATAAGGTATCCTTACAGAATGAGAAAAGGACGAAAAGGAATGCACCGTGAATGCAGGAAAAAACTCACCCGGCCCCGCCTTCCAGAGCGCGGCTCACCGTCCGCAGACCGCTCTTCGTGCCGACGCCGAGTTTGGCGAGAAAGTTGCGCGAGCCCTGCAGGTCGACCTTGCTGATGTAGGGGAAACCGCCCAGCATGCCGTTCACGTCGGCGTCAATGCCCTGCCAGTAGGAACGGCCATCGGCGGCGCTGATCTTGGCGTCGGGCGGCGGTGTGGCGGCTGTTGACGTCGAGGAGGATGCGGCTGCGGATGCGGCCGCGGCTCCTGCTACTGCTCCTTCTTCGCCGGTCATTGTGACGCACGCGCACACGGACACGCAATCTCACTCGATTGGTCTTCGGGTAGTGGTGTGGTGTGTGTATGTGCGCGAGCGTATGTGAGTGCGAGGTGGCCGCGGCGTGGTGGTGAAGAAAGATCGGAGGTGGTCGGGACTTGGGAGGTGGTAGTGTCACATTGTTGAAGAATGATGTGTAGCTGCATTGCATCACAGCGTTGGGCAACGTCAGGCTCGAGAAAACCCCGGTTTGAACATGCGCTCAAGGTGGAACTGCGTTTGAGCTGGCTTGCATATGAATTAAGCAACTAAACGGAGTATTTCTCTAACTAGATAGATAAACTCTCATCTGGTCACGTCACTCCACCAGATAAGGCCAGATAAGATTATCACGATTTACCAGTGTCATTCCCTACCTTGTCCCTGGAACAGAAACACCATCACCTTAATCCAAGGTTAATTGACTACCTTAGCTCACCACTAAGTTTGCGAATCTACCACACCCAACGGCGCCGGACCTGCGGTCGCCCACTGCGCTAGCTTGAGTTGCTACACATGCTTTCTGAAATATCGAGCGCTAGCGGGAGTTTCTTTTGCCTTTAAATCCTCATCCATCCATCTGAACCGTTGACCAAGGTTAACCTACTAGGCTCCCACCTGTCAGCCCTGCCCGCGAACCCACGCGATTTTTGACGACTCGTCACTCGAAGATGCGGCTCAATTGTGACCTCATTTCATCAACTTCATCCTCAGCGAGTGCTGTGGGCTCTCTCGTGTCAGGTCCGCATCATGACCTCGACCTGCGGCTGATCACTGCGCGCTTATGATCGCCTCAAAAAGCAGGGTTCCGACCGTCATGCGTACCAGAACCGAGCACTTGGGACGCCGATGGGGCTTGACGAGACGACGCGGTCGATCATATTACGGATGATTTATCCCGTTCGTCAGCTTTTAGCAGCAACAAGTCAGGTGATCCCGCTTTCCTGTTTGGAAAGGCTTGCGATGGCCTGAGAATTGTTTGAGGGACTGCAGCAGGCGAACGTAGGGGAAAAAGTCGCCGTCTCCGGATGAAGCTCCCCAGTTATTCCTTCGTCGACGGCTACCGCCTCCGACATCTAGTTCATCGGCAACGTCACAACGTATGTCACTCATCAACAGACGACGCAGACGTTGCAGTTCGGTATCCATATATCCATCAGGACGACAAAGATGCTCGTCTTCGTCCAGCAGGAGCAGTCCATCGCCAGAATGGACGGACTCTCGGATGATGACCCTCTCGTGGCTCCGGCAAGACTTGCATATATTTGCCGCAATTTGACCACCCTGCGGCCCGTGTCTCGAATCGCAAACGAGTTTCCAAATAGCCAGCCGATCTTCCAATGAACAACATCCACCGAAACATGGGGATGCCAAGAGATGTAACCAACGTGCAACCGACACAAACAGCGTGGGAGGCCATGTGGAACAAGAGATCTGCAGATTCTCGGGAGCACATCTTCTTTTGTTTTCTCTTTGGTGCCGTGCTCGAGGCATCACCCTGGGCCGACTCGGTCATGGCCGCCGCGACTGGACGTCGATATCATGTGATGCCCGTGGCGACACAGCCCGTTTCTGTGGCACGATGTTTTACTTGGTGTGGTCTAGGCTCATATCTGCTGCCCGCGAGGGCCTCGCGACTGCATGCAGCATCCTGCTACTGGGCTTTTCTGCACACTAATACGCCGTACCACGTTTCGACACTAGCACGAGGGAGGGTCTGAACACCAACGGGCTGGAACCTCCTTTTTCTTCCCTGCGAGGACGGAATCTGCGGGTCGCGCAAAAGGGCCCATTTGGATGGTTGCACTCAACTCTGTTCCTGCTGCCGCCCGTCTATTCGGTATCTCGGCAGGTCAAGGGCGGGTTCTGCTACCCAAACGGTCGCCGGGTCTTTCAGAATGTTAGCGCTGATGTGTCAAAAAACGCCTCATGGAAGAACTCGCAACCAAGGACGACATCTATTAACCGCACCGCGTCAATAGTTTTGCTGCTACTTCACGTGGCGGCGTCCGAGACCTCACTCGGACTCGAAGATATCCGAATATGGAATCGACTCCAAGGATACAGGCTGCCAACTCGTATGCATGCCTGAAATCGTTACATCCTGGCCATTTGTGTAATGGGAACACGACCGGTTCTTACAGAAACCAAAATGAAGTGCGTAATCCTCCCGGACGGGGGCCACCTCGCCTCTTCAGCCGATCAAATCCCTTGGCTTGCGACATCGAATCGCAGACGAGTGCGCAACGAACGAATGGCTCTGGGGAGAAGAAGAAGCAAAATCAGACGAGGCGAGCTGGTTTGAGGCCGTTTGACTTTTCCTCACCTCCCTGTACTATGTTTTGCAGCTGTTGGTCCCCACGTTCCTCGGGCCAGGAGAACATAAAAGCTTACTGCCTCAAACAGGGGCGGAGATCCAAGGGGAACCATCGTCGAGGGCACAAGCCGGGCAGGGGTTGATCACCCGCGGCCACCGTGGTCTGCTGTGGATATCTCTCCTCCAGATCCTGAATGCTTAATTCCTGAGACTGGAGACTAGGGGCCAGGGGCGAACCATGCAGATGCGGGCTGATTCGAATCAAGCATGAACAACCCGAACAGGCCTGGCGGGGGTCCTCTTGTTCGCAGAGCGTGATACGACAACGAAAGCGCCAGGGGTGGGCGACCCAGGACATCGGACGAGGGAACAGAGTTTCGGTTGCCTCAAGCACCTTGCCCTTTTGAGGGCCTGGATGTAAGGGACTTGGGACGACGATGGACCGAGTCCCGAAACACCACTGCGCGGTTGGCCTGACTCAACAACGGCCAGTGTTGCTATTCTGGAATGATGCGATGAGATGCCATGTACAGCCCGCCAGGCGAGCAACAGCCAGGCGACGCGGACGCGCCGCCGCATCCTGCGCGCCTCTCTATTGTCGCAATCCCTCGGTGGCTCAGCGCCCAGGACTTTGACATCTGTCTGTACCTGGGCTGGTTTCAGGCTCTCGGCTGCCCTTCTCGACATGTTCCGCTTCACGCCACCGTCGCTCACAGCCTCCGCTGGTCGAGGCCAGTCTTGGGACGGCGATGCGAGCGGGTACATAAACCCGTCGTGCCCGTTCGTCCATCTGACTGTTCTTGGTTCGACTCGACGGCAGGCCTCACAGTAACGAATTTAATACATACATTCCCTTGGAAAAGACTGGATTTCAGTACAACAACACATCGACCGGGTTCGATATCACATAATCATCTCACCACAACTTTGGTTCACTTCAGTCCAACAAAATGAAGTTCCTCACGTTTTCTCTTCTCCTCGCCTCGACACTCGTTAGCGTCAGCAGTGCTCCCGCCGATGTCGACAGCAGGGCTGTTACGTAGGTGTTCCCGGCAGCATCATATCACCGGAATCGTTGACTAACACCGCTGCCAGATACACCAACTACGACCAGCAACTGGAGGGCCGCGATGAGCACAACGAGGCTCGCGGCGTCTCCGTCCCCTCGTTCGCCGGTGTTGAGACCACCAGCGGCGTGATCGCCGACGTCGAGGATGAGGAGGAGGCCGTGCCCCTCCGCGCCCGCCAGCTGCTGAAGAAGAAGAAGGGCAAGAAGGGCAAGAAGAAGGCGAAGAAGGCTAAGAAGGCCAAGAAGGCGAAGAAGGCGGCCAAGGCTGGTGCCGCGAAAGCCAAGGGCAAGGCCGCTCCCGCTGCCGGTGCTGCCAAGGGCAAGGGCGCTGCTCCCGCCGCCCCTGCTGCCGGCAAGGGTAAGGGCGCTGCTCCCCCTGCTGCTGCTCCGGCCGGTGGTGCCGCCGCGAAGGGCAAGGGAACCAACCCTCCCGCCGCCGCTCCTGCTGGAGGCGCTGCTAAGGGCAAGGGCACCAACCCGCCTGCCGCCGCTCCCCCCGCCGCTGCTCCTCCTGCCGCCGCCCCTCCTGCTGCTGCTCCTGCCGCTGCTCCTCCTGCTGCCGCCCCTCCCCCGCCCGCCGCGAAGCCCGCCGGTGTTGCTCCCGCTGCCGCCCCGGCTCCGGTCGCACCCGCCCTCCCCGTGGCCAAGCCCAACAACTAAGCTACGCGTCACGTGTGGTCTTGTTGGAGAGGTTAGCGGAAAAGGTCACCGGCACTGGTGCCGACGGCTTGATTCACTCGGATGTACGAGGACACCATGGTCCCTGGGTGTTAGTCTGCATGCCCATACGTGGTAATGAAGACGGGGGGGCCAATGCAGAAAAACGGTTAATCAACGCAAACGTCAGATCTTTGTGTGACGGGAAAAGAGTTGAAAAAACGATTCACCAAACACCTTCCGCGGGCTGCCGTTACCGCGCCTGGGGAGGTTTGTGTTTAGGGGGATTTCCTTATTGGATACCGGAGCGCGGATGTACATAGCAGCCACGACGAGCAAATGTCAAGCGTCAGACGAGCTTTTCCTTCTTCTTTCTTCTCCCAGAAACCGTGCGGCGTGTCTTGGCCTCGCCTCGCAAGTGATTCGGGGTTCCGCGTCTCGTGTGTGGCTAGCCGACATCGAACATGTACATGTCTTGCGATGCGAATTGTGTGATGCGGTTGAAAAAAGCCCCTTGGCGCTATGATGCCCCTCGAGGATAAGGGTTCCCTTACCGTGACGTTTCATGGGTCTGGCCTTGGCTACGGAAAACTTGTTTCGTGTGTTGGTCAGTGTCCTTCCCAACATGGAAAAGGGGCCAAAGGGGAGCATGCGCAACATTTTCCCGTGCGCTTTCCGTCTCAACTTATTCAGTCGCTTGTCCCGAGCAGTGAGTACCTACCAAAGGGAGAAAAAGTGTGATTTGACGGAACCGGACCCCGCTGGGGTGTGAGATCGACACCCCGAGATTTGGGTATGTGGGTGGGTGAAATGCTTTCCTTGTGTGGGAGGAAAGTGATATCATGATCAGTCAACTCTGATGGGAAATTGAGAATCAGAGCAGACTGACGTCCCGCGCGCAAACATGGTGCCTTTTGGGGAAATGTTACCATTTCGGTTTGGTGTCCTCGGATCCTCTTGCGGGCGTCGAACATCCTCCTGGGTGGGTAAACCAACACGGCCGCTCCGGCCGATCCAACCCGGCCCCCACCCGGAACTTGCTGTGTAAGAAGGATGTCCGTCCATCTGAGCGTTTCCCTCCCCCTCCACCACCACATGGTAGCGGTATCCACATTGACGACACCAACCCACTCTTCTTTGGTGTTTTCTCACTCTCTTTTCTCCTCTTCCCCACCCCACCACAGACAGGAATTTCCTCGTCGCCCACCGACTCCTCGCCAAGGGCTTCTTGGGCAGATTCTGCTCTCCGATCCGCCACCGAGGATCCAGGTCCTCCACACATCTTCAGTTCTCTGGAAATGGCCGGTTGGCCCAATGGCAAGGCGTCTGACTACGAATCAGGAGATTCTGGGTTCGACCCCCAGGCTGGTCAAGATCTTTTTGCTTGTATTCCCAAATTCTCGTAGGGGATGAACGGAGTGGTGGTGAGACTTGGATTTTCCGTTTTTGCCGACACTGCACCATCCCTGCATGCTCGCTTTCGCTATTGGCAGGCAAAAAAGCGTTTCATCGTTTTGCCGTGTGGCTGGGTTCTTTCTCGAAGAGTCCTGCGACTGCGAGTTGTTGTCGCCTCTGGTTCTGTTCACATTCATACGTCTAAGTCGCGTGCCCCTATCTGTGATGTTGTTCTTCATCATTATTTTCAGGGACGTTGATCAAACTCTCAGTGTCCATAAAGAATAACGATAAGCTTAAAAATGGTGACAGAACTCAGTTGGGCACGCTAGGAAGAGGCTTTTCTGCCCTATGCCTGGCCAGGGCCTCCCGTTCCCCCTTTCCCCTAAAATTTTGCCTCTCGCTGTGCATAAGCTCAAGCTCTCATGTCAACCAGAGTTAATTCACGAGGGAGGAGTGGAATCAAGACGTCATGAGTAGGTAGGGTTTATCAGGACTGCTTGTATTTCTGGTCGCTTGCATCATCCCCATGAGTTATTGGGCAGAGACTCGAGTGTGTCGGTTTGCCTAGTAGGAGTCGAGGGCATTCCAGACACGTATGAGGAGGGGGGGAAATCACATCCAGTGTCACAGACCCGTGGCGGTTTGGCGCCTGGTAATACCCGACCCCTGGAACGTGAAAGCTTAAACTGGCGACTTCTCAACCCCCAAGGGACCCTTGCCCACCCTTGCCTGAGCATGATGCTCAAGTAATCGTTAAAGCGAGGTTTCTTATAACCGACTAACTCTCCGAACTGCATTTCGGGGCATATACGGCCTCGGGAATACCGCTCTAAACGCACAAGGGCACGGCAAACTTAAACCCAAGAATTTGCCAAACTTCGTAATCTTTGCTCTGAGAAAAGCCCCCGTGTTCTAGTTGGTTAGGATTCCGCTCTTATACTTACATCATCCACTGTGAGATATGCGGAGATCGCGAGTTCAAGCCTCGCCGGGAGCAGCCCCACACTTTTTGATTAACCTCCCCTCCCCTTCCTCAAAGGTGTAGGGTATGCTTTTTTTCCTTCTTTACGTTGTACAGCAAGCTTTTCTTTTTTTGGAAGGAGGTGCACTACGCCAATTCCCGTGTGTCTGGGTTATGTCTAATGATTGTCCTTGCGATTTCGCCGTTGGGTGAGCCAAGCAACTTGTGATTTGGGGCAACACCAATCACCAATCCAGACGGTGTCATTGAGGGGAGGGGACAACTGCAGCAACTTTTGACTGGGGGGATGTATTGCTGGCGCTTATGCCGCGCGTATCGGTAGTGGCCGGAAAGCAAATCATTACTCCGTCCGAATCCAGTGCAGCAGCACCCGGTGACCGCGTAAGGGGAAAGCCCAAAGCACAGCCGCCTGCCATCCTCTGATCGCGAGGGTTACCGGGCTGGCTGAGGGTTGAGATAATCCAGAGAGGAGCAAGGCTCAAACTTATTGCACTGGCCATGGGCAAAACCATCTGACCTGTAGCCACAGACGTCACCCCCCCCTAGCTGAATACTACAGTGGCAGGTTTTTCTTTTTGATTTACTTCGTACTCAACCTCAGCAGGTGGGGGGAATAAGACGGCGACGAGTTCGAGATGAGCAGCGTAGTCATTACATCCGAACTGCATCCGACCGGCAGGATATACCAATTCGGGCCCCTGGGTATTCATACAAACGAAGCTGCCCGACCTCCTATATAATGAAGATCACCGAGCCCATCCGAGCCGGCTGATCCTCACAGCATGTTTGGGTGGTATCGTTGGCTGGAGGCGTGCCGCCCGCCTTTGGCCGTTTACGAGCCGGATAACTTGTCTGCTTGAAACTTGGTAGGCGCGAGCAACCCCTCATCAGAACGTGCCTCGTCAAAAACACTCTCCGTCGTCCGCCATCGTAAGCGTATTCCCGGTGTACATACTCCCAGCCCGGTGTGAAGCAGCGACGCAAGTCTAAATCTCACATGCTGGAACAACACCTCTGCATTTGACTGGGTCAGAACCAAGGTAGGTATGCATGCACCCCAAGAAAAGAAGAACACACAAATACAAACACACACACACTCTCTCTCTCTCTCTCTCTCTCGATATGTGTGTGTGGGCCGTTGAAGAGATCAGGATCTATCCGGGGCCTTAAGCCCCTTTTTATGTCAGGCGCATGTGTCCTTCCCGCCTAGACTACCTAGCTGGCTGGTTTCCTCCCAACAGGCACAACCTCACAGCGACGACCAAGGATGGAAACACTCGGGATTCAGGTTCGTATTGTTGACGAGATATACCTGCACATGGAATTGGAATCCAATCCAAGGCACTTTTCTGCCGCCACCACGACGTACGCGTGTCTCGATGCGGCCAAACACGACCTGAGAAATAATCAGACATTTCCACCGGGAAATCGTACAAGTTCATGATTAAAATCGTAGTTGCACGTCATCGGCCCAAAGCCCAACTAATAAAATACACTATCCGTGAACAGAATGCTGTCTATGCGATGCTCCTCCGCAAACACCCAACACCTCGCAGCCATATCAGCCCGCGACCGCGCGGCCGACGGCGCCGGCCAGCTCGCCGAACAGGACGCCCTTGAAGACGCTCTCGCCCATGTTCTGCGTCCAGTGGCCCGCCCTGGCCAGCTTCTCCTTCCACAGCTTCCTCTGCTTGTCCGAGAGGTCCTCCCAGCTGACCGCGGGCCCGTAGACGGCCTCGTCGTGGACCGCCGCCTGGAACCGCGGCACGGGGTTGTCCTCCGGGTGCGTGGGGCTGACGGCGTCCTCGCGGATGACGATGGGGTCGCCCTGGAGCGCGTGGACCTCGCCGATGAGGGTGGAGAGGAACTCGTTGGGCACGTTGGCGCTGGGGGCGGCGGCGACGGCCGACTTGGGCAGGATGCGCGGGCGCACGACGCCGGCGGACTCGAGGCCGAGCTGGGCGAGGATGGCGAGGACGACCACGATGAACGTGGCGATGGAGATGGTCGCCTTGCTGGTGTACCGGCGGGGCTGCAGGGCGACGGCGTAGCGCTGGGGGCGGGGAGCGCTGCCCTTGCGGAGGGGGGTGTCCCTGTCGGTGAAGCGCTTGAGGAGGATCGAGTGCACGACGACGGTGTTAAGCATCGACATGCTGGCCAGCTTGAGGTACTGGGGACGAGCGGTGGACTTAGGCGGGGTGAAGTAGGACAGGGCGAGGTCGGTGATCTGCTGAGGGTGGGCCTCCTTCAACGTCGTGAGGGGCTCGAGGTCGACCAGCAGCTCGATCGTCGAGTGCGACTTGTGCTCGAGCGTGTAGAGGGATATCGAGCGGTCCTGACCGGCGACGGCAATGACGAACTGCGCGTTGCCAATCTTGGCGTCGGGAGCGGAAGGCGGGCTGAGATTGCGCACGGCGATGGTGGTCGCCTGTGAGACGGCGCGGGGCAGCTTGGCCGACGCGGCCAGACGGCCGGTCTCGCCCTCCTTCGCAGGAAGGCGGATTCCCAGGAGGACGGCTCCCGTCCGCTTGGGGAGGTTACCGGCCGCCATGATGAAGCCGGAAGACAGGTATCGGATCGACCGGAAAGTGGGCATGCGTCCACTGCCGTCTTCCTTCATGGTGTACGCGAGATGCGGGCCGTCGATTTCGGTCTTGTTGACGTTGATGATGAAGAGCTCGCGCTCGTCGCAGAACGCAACCTGGTACTGGTCCTCGCCGGTCTGGATGACGTCCACATCCGTCGCCTCTCTCGAGAGGTCCAGCTTGCCTCTCGGCTTGACCGCGCCGCCCGAGGCGGCAGAGACTTCGAAGAGCGCAATCTGCGACTCCTTGGCCAGGCCGGTCGCGACGGCGCCCAGCTGGTGGCGCTCGCCGAAGGGGGCGGAAATGCGGAGGATGCGCTGGTAGGCGTCCTTGTCGATCTCGGAATGGGAGAAGAGCGAGGTGCGCGAGAGCTCGGCCAGGCTCACGCTCGGGGTGTTAGCACCAACGGAGGCGCGGGCCTTGCTCTGCTCGACGCCAAAGACGCGGAAGTGCTCGTTCTTTCCCTTCTCGAGGTCGGCGGGGCTCGAGTTGATGCCGGCGTAGATGTAGCTTAGGCGTCCCTTCTTGGGCCCGGGGGCGAGCGTCATGACGCTGTCTTCGTTGCGGCTGAGGTCGGCCTCGCCGCTGATGCGCAACTCATCCTTCGTCGAGGTGTCGATCACTGTCTATTTCAAGGTGTCAGTCGCATTCGTTACGAAGGCCGTAGGAGGGGTGCATGCGCGCGTACGATCTTGTTGGCGACGCCGCTCCTATTGGCGCCGCCTCCACCTCCAACGAGGAGTCTATTCGCATCTTGGGGGTCGAATTCGCAGGCGTACGGGAGGTAGTTGAGCGTGAGCTTCGCGGTGTCGAAGGGGGGAGCCATGCTGGCGACGCCCAAGGGTCCCGGAGAGGGTTATCCGTGCAATTGAAAGGAGAATGAGCTTGCGAAGCAAAGGGCAGCTGAAGTGTGCAGCAATCGGACTGCGCAACGGGGATTGATGACGTTGGGGCGCTTGGGAAAAAAAGACTTGCCCTCTGGGGTAGTTGCCTCGGGGAAGGTGTTTTAGAAGGTGTTGCTCAAGATTGATGACTAATCTTATAGAACCATTCCGGCCACCAGCATTGAAAGAAGGATGGTCAGATTCACAGTAATGACTTTCAGCTTGGCCTTTTATTCCAAAAGAAAGAGTTGGCCATGTGGCCTTAGCAAAAAAAAATCCAAGGTGTCCTCAAAGTAGAGTTTCTTTCTCTGTCTTTCACACACAAGGCCATCTGGCCTTGAGGCGCCATCTGGCCTCACGTCAGTTACCCAGGTACCAAATCGGGCAAGGCAATACTCCACGTGTGGTGCGGGCAGCGAGTTGAGCTGGAGCACGGGGTAGCAAGCAGAGCTGTCAGAGCTCAGCTGGGGGGGCGATTCAAGGATCCGGTGCTGTGTGATGTAACCAGTATTTATCCTTGGCCCCCACCTTCCCCATGAACCAGCATCTTGGAGCCGCCAAGACAAGCAAGCTCTTGGGCAATCTCTTGAGAAAACTGATGGAACAATTGGGCCACCTTCTTTGTGAAGCAAAGCACAAAGAAGCTTTCAAATCGTCACAGTCTCAATGCAGAATTCTAAAAGCAGATCTCTTCTGATGGCCCTATCTATATGCAGTGCCTAAACGCTTTGAAAAACGCCTGCCAAATCACGATACGTTCCTTTCCCCATGTCAAAACGCCCTTACCCTCCTCACAGGCATATCGCATTTATATCATAGATTCCGCCTTTCTGATATACTCCAGCTGGTCAAGGAGACTGAAACCAAATGCTGCAAGTCCTGGCGCGGCACATCCCTAGACTTCCTCAGCGGGGCTGAAAAAAGAAGTAGTGGACATCACTGGGGGTCAGGCCAAAATCGCCCTCGAAGCTGCAGTCCATGTTGGAAAGCTTGTTGGTCTCCAGAGGACGAAGAGCCTTGTCCTTGCCCTTGCCGGAGAGTGCAATCCGGGGGTCTTCGTCCAGGTCCGCCTCCTGCTGATCGGCCTGGGCCTGAGAACCCGAGCCTTGAGTCTGAGATTGGGTGCCAGACTGTGACTGCATCTGCTGCTGGATTCGGCGGGCCTCATTTCGATGGTAAAGCTCTTCAATCTGACGCTTCAGCTCATCGCAGTCGAAGCAGTAGTCCTCGAGACGGGTGTGAATTGGCTCAGGGCGGTTGCGGCAGTTGAGGTCCTCGGGGAACTTGCACTTAGGGCAGCGGTACACAACCAGCTCAGAGTGGCTGCACGCGTAGGTGTAGTAAACCTTCTGGCACATCTTGACTACTGCCTCGTGACTAAGGAGCTTGTCAGCTTTTCTGGCCTGCAACAAGGGGCTGGATATACTTACAAGTTGCTTTGTGATCCTTGTCTTCAGGGTAAATGTTGATATATCGGTGAAATTATTCCTTGCTGGTCTGCAAGGCTCCTTAGATATCAGAGAATGGTTGGTGTCGAAAGAACGCAGGAACTCCTTCCTTGATGTCGTACTGAAAGGCCAAGGTTGAACTAGGTTCGAGATGTGCGATTCTAGATGGAGGATTGGTGGCAAGGAGGTAGAGTGGGCTGTAGTTGGAAGGTGATTTATGAAAGCCAGACAAGAAGGCGCGAGGGGGGCTGATTTTTCCTCCACCTAGTAGGTAAAGGAGATGGACCGCTTTGAATGCAGTTGGTGAAGAAGGCAGTGCGCAAAGGAGGTGGTGCGCGAAGGAGGTGATCCTAATGCTCACTCACGTCCATTTGACCCTAGGAATCCGTAGGTGATTAGTTTGGGTAAACAAAAGAATATTAAAACAGGAACAAAGTCTTGGGAAGTCTACCTACCCGCCTGGGTAGGTAGGCCAGGGAAGGGGCGGGAGTGACAAGTGAGGAAGGAGATAATAGCTAGAGAGGAAGGAGATGATAGCTGGAAAGGAAGGATAGGATAACACAACATACCTATTGGAGAGAAGTGTTGAGGTGCGCTCCCTGGTATGGTGAAATGTAAAAATTGTAGGTTTGGGTGAAATTGTCAGAGTTCGTATGGAAGAGACGTATGTGTTCGTGGAGAATTGAGATAGAATCGTGCCGCTTGCAGAGAGAAGATTAGTAGAGCAGAAAAAAGAGGACTTGCGCCACTGTGGACTGTTTCGTCAGTTTAAGTTCAGGAAGCTGCGAGGAACCAAAAAGAGTGGATGTATCAAACTCAATAACAGCCTGGGAAGTCGTGAGTGGCGTTCAAGGCTTGTGCCAAAAAGGGTAGGCATGCGCGTTGGGAAAGTGCAACTGGGAGTCAAAAGAGCACAGCTGTGCTGGGGGGAAAGATTTCTGCGCCAGGATACAAGACAAGAGACAGAATGAACTTGAAATAAAATGGTATCTTACCTTTGTGAAATCTTTCACTTTTTTCGCCGCGAGATGGACAGTGGTGCGGCTTGTTGACTCTTTCTCGAGGCTGGAGGTTGTTGTTTGAAAGAGGGAGAACAGTGGCGAGGTTGCGGTTTGGAAGAGGAGGATGATGTAGGGTGGTGATGGTTATAAAGAGAAAACGCCCAAGTTGGCAGGTGTACCTTTTCCTCAGCACCAGGATGACCGGGTGGGCAAGTGTGTGCTTGAGTCGTTCCTTGCCTCTGGCGTTAGAGATGTTGTTGGAAGAACTGAAAACCCCAAGTGAAGGAGAGGTTGATGGAAGTTGTTGTTTTGACCGAGAGAGAAGGCAAGAAGTCTCCCAAGGTCCTCCTTGGAGTATGTGTCTGTTGTTGTTTGGGATTGAGAAGGGATCGAGGTGGTGATGTTGTGTAGGAGAGAGTATCTTATGACGAGGTTGGAGGGCTTCGAATACTAGATGTGGAGGAAGCGGAAGAGAAGAAGGTAGCGGGTCTCGAATGGTTCCTTCCAAGTTCAGGCTCGAGTCCCAATGAGGATGGGATGTCCTGAGGTAGGTAGTCGACGGCACCTAGGACGGAAGATGTAATGTAGACGGAGGCTTTCCGGACTTTTAGTGCCAGTGATGGAAGAAAAAGTATCAGAACGATGAATTTCTTTTCGCTGGGTATCATATCATGCTTAGGGACCATCAATCGTCACTTGTCTCTTCATCCACAGTAGGTAGCTACGTTCTGTGGCTTAGACCTTCCTCTTTCCCTGGACCTGCCAATGTCACGCAGCTTCATCTGGTTCTTCAACGAGAAGCGCGAAAGATACATGGGCCAAAGAGCCAGGTTAATGACAAGCCATACGACTCCGGCGCCTCCCGGCCGAGCAGCCCAGCCGGCCGCCGAACATCGAATTTCGAGCAAACCAGACGACCAGTTAATCATTGAATAAAATAACAAACGAAGAAAATTCCGGGATGAAAACAATTTGAAGACGACACGACCGCAGCGCCTCACTCACACCTTTGACGCAGCCCAGAGATAGGAAGTTGTTACTCGGAAGTGGACCCGGCCGCCGATCGGACCACGACACACGGCGCCGTGTCCGTAAAACCCACCACACCCCGGCAAGCCCCGCTCGGCCCTTGGATGGAACAACAACGCCTTTTCCCCGCACCGTTCCTCTCCATCCCACCGTCCCATCCCGCTGGACACGCCGTCGAGAGGAACGTTCCCTGCACTAAGTCACTCACGCTAACGCCCTCACCCAGGTCTCGTGCAATGCAACGGCGCCAACACGCAAACCTTTTAGACAGAACGCACCACATGTGATGTCCGAAGACAAATCAATTAAACACCTGCCAGCCGGCTTTGTAGCTCCTATGCTCCTCGAAACGCCGCCCTTCATGCTGTAGCGTGAAATATATGTCTGCCGCTCCCGGGATATCTGTTCATAAGATGACCGGAGGAAAAGCGGGATAAAAAAAGACGATTAAACCAGATGAGCCGCCCTCCTCCCCCTCAACCACCATAGATAGGTATGAACCCACAGGATATCCCACCACCCTGCCAGCCCGGGTCATCCTAATCCCTGGACATGTGCCCCAGCCCGTGTACTCTTACGGCGTGACGTCTGGTAACCCGATGCTGAATGTAGCCCGGCCGTGAAATAATGACCCAAGATGATAAACATCGTCAAAAAATGCAATAGAAAAAGCTTTTTGTAGTGATAGCGTTCATGATACCGCGCGTGACGGTTCATGAGGATGTCGAGACGGACGACGAAGCTCTCGCCAAGCTCAGGAGGCTGCTGGCTACACCACCGCAGGCGGCGCTCGTCGCGTCGTCTTCGCTGGTCGGTTCGGTGTCGGTGTCGGCGTCGGGTGCACTTGGCGTGGGAGTCTTGTCGGCCGCCTGCTGTTCCTGCTCTTGGTCCCTCTGCTCGGCGTCCGAAGGCCGCCTCTCGGGCTCCGTCGTCTCTTCGCTCTCCTTCTCGGGCGGTCCATCGCGACTCGAAGGCGGCTGAACAGTGACCCTTGGCAGTGTCCTCCTTTGCCCCTCGCGGCCAGGCAGTGGCTTCATCTCCAGCCGATCGAGCGGCACGTCTTGCTGTCCCGTCTGGACCTTGTAGTTCGCAAGTCCCAGCTTCAATCGCAGAATTCGGACCCTCTGCATTCCACGACGACAGTCAGCATCAAAGTTCCACCATAAGTCCTTTCCCATCATTTGCCGTGCGGGGGCAAATCGTACCTGTCGTTGCTCCTCACGCGTCAACACCCGTCTCGGCCTTGGCGGCGGCAGCGTCCTGGCCTGCTCGGAATCAGGCTCGGTGAGCATGGTCGTGTTCTGCGACGTGTCCATGGCGGAGTTGTCGAACACGGACGAGGTGTCGGGGGAGGCAGAGCGGTTTCGCGGCGTCTTCTGTTGCTGTTCGTCATTGCGCACCTCGGACTCTGATTGCTCATCAGCGTCGGGTTGTTGCTGCTGCGGCTGGTCGTTTGGGGTCTGCTGAGACCACGCAAACGTTAGCTTTCCGCTTTCTCAAGATCGATGCACTTCTCTCCATGAGCGGGGCATTGACTGTGCCTTACCTCCTCCGCGATGGATTCCCTCCTAGTCTCTGCGGGTGCAGATGTAGGCGTAGGCGCAGCGGCAGCGGCAGGCTGGAGCTTGGGGACGGACACCAGAGCCGGTGCGGTGGTGACAGGCTCCTGGCATTGCTTCTTCGCGACGACAGCGTTCTCGTCAAAGATGGCGACGTCGAGGGACCTCTTGAGACCCGAGGGCGACTTCATTGGGCTCTTACGAGGAGAGCCTAGCAATGCTGACTTGTTGTGTAGCTTTGGTCCTGGAGACATCGCGTTCACGTTCGCGTCCAGGGGCGCGAGCGCGCGTCTCTTGGTTGGCGATGAGGGGTCCATTTCGATGATGGGCCTTTTCTGCTCTCGGGCTGGGCTGTGTGTTCCGGGGCTTTCTTGTTTTTTTTTTTTTATTGAATTGGAGAGGGAAGCAAAGGAAAACAAAGGGAACGACAAGGTCGTGATGAAGGGGAGGATTTGGGTAGAGGTGGAGGTGCGGGTGCGGGTGTGTGTAGCTTGCGTGGAGGAGCTATTCTCTCCCGATTGAGACCTGAGCGACTTTCGGAAAGAGAGCGCTTTCGTGGCTGGGCCCGAACGAATGATCGACGACTCGCCCGCGTGCAGCTGTAGCAACAAGTCAACAGCAGGAATCCACTGCTTTCTCCAAACAAACAAACAAGAAGTTACAGAGAAGGTCGGTGTTCCTTGCAATGAATGGTCCGTGACCTGGTCTGGTCTCTTGAAAAGCGAGAGTCGAGGGAGAACAGGAAGATATTCCCTCCAAGTTCTCGATGAGCAGGGGAGAAAAAAAGGGAGGATGAACAGGTATGGGAGGAGGGCACTTCAGAAAAAAAAAGAGAGGGAGAGAAAGCGTGTTGTTGACAGGGCTCGGAATGGCGTTGCAGGAAACGCGTTGACGAAGTACAGCATTAGTTAGCACTTAATAGGTACTTGGGTATCTGGCACCTAAAGTACCTAGGTAGGTAGGCTTTTGCGGCTCCAACCCGCTAGAGATTAGGTGGCCAGGCGTCCTGCTGAACAGGGCGCGTAGTGCATCTTCAGCGCAGAGAACCACACTGGCAGCGAGTGTTCAGGTGGTGCCCTCCCCTCCATCACCGCTACCACCACCCACCAACGGGCACCACTGCACGAACCTTTGCAGCACGGGCCGGGCGGGTGTCCCCCCTTGTCGTGGTGGCTGGCAGTAGTCGCGTACCCCTGCTGAGCGCCCACTGGACGGCCCTTGTCACAGTGCGTTCCAGCGCTCTTGGAGAGGACTTGGTTCCAGAACGCGGCTTATGTAACCCATGTATGTCCCCAGAGGCGCGTCTGTCGCCGCAGGGATGCGCTAGCCACCTCTGCGCGGATCCGGCCTAGCGCTGAAGAAAGTGAAATGCAGGTACGGGGTCAGGGTCCACATCGCTGGGATCGACGTGACGGCTGGCCCCCCCCATCCCTTTCCATCGCCAGCGACCTGATTAAATGAGCCCCAACCCCTCCAGACATAGACGCGTCCACGTCTCGGCCGCGAGCAACGGGCAAGACTAAACCGTCGACGTGAGCCACGAGCATGTCACGACATGACACGACACGACACGGCACGGCATAGTTGGATACATATGATGTACTGCACAATAAGCTATTTTGGAATTTGGGTATCATTCCTTCTCGCAAGGGTGGGAATCGCGCCGATGCTCCCGTTGCTGCCAAAGAAACCAGCGACACTTTTTGTCCGCCAACCAGTAATAAGTACTAGATACAACGCGCCCCAATTGACGGAAGTACGAAGATATCCTGCTCAGGCCCAGTCCGGCACTATCATCCGTCCACCAAAACCCAGTGGTTGAAAAAGACCATATAAAATAATAGAAAAAAAAAGCATCGCTCGGAATAAAATATTCCACCCAGGCCATGAACCTATCTGGCCCGTCACCCACCAAAGGAACGCCGAAGCCTTGCTTTTCCTGATGCTAACCTTGCCCATCCGTCCAAGAACCGGTTGGTCATTATTCATGGGAATCACCTGGGGTATCCAATGCACAACCGCGGCTCTCCTTCTTTCTCTCCCACATGTTTTCTTTCCTGCCTTTCCATTTGCCCTTCCTCTTGGACTAAGAGACGTCAAGAGAGTAGAGGCTGTTATCAAATTGATAGGGCTTGCTGAAGTCGACTGAAACCTCATCCCAGTTGGTGAATTGCTCCATCTGCGTATCATCCTCGAGCATGAAAGCGTCGCTCGAGTTGGCCGCGACGTCGGCAACATCCATGTTGATGTTGTTCATGTCGAGGAGCAAGTCAACGTCAATCGGGTGCCAATTCATGTCAATATCCAAGTTGGCGCCCTCAGAAATGTCGCTATTCGGCTCCGAGGATCCGCTGTCCTTGCTCGACTCGGGGGTGTCGTTCGGCGTCAGAGACCGGTAGACTGCCATGTTGCTGACGGTGCCGTCCAGGCCGAATTCAAAGCCGCCGACTTTCGTGAACAGACTGGCCGGGTCGACCGTGTTAGCCCAAGGATCGGTAGCCGGAACTGGTACGATAATGGTCGTATCGCGCTGCTTGTCTTCCAACTTTGGCGTATCCTCCAGTTTCCCAACGCTGGCCTTGTTGTCTTGTGGCTTGCCTCCGATCTTGCTTCCCGTGCGTTGCATCGAAGCATCTCTGGACATCGGCGTCGCTGCCGCATTGCTGGCCGGCGTTCGGGCTTGCTTGGAGGCGTTCGGTACCATGGGTTGAGCCATCGCCTGAGGTTCCATCTTGGCCTGACCGTTCGCGTCCAGCCCCAGGGCAAGTGCCAAGTTCTCTTGAGCAAACTTCATCGGATCTTCTCGCGGCTTGACGTGGTCCTCCTGGATGTGCGCGTGAAGGGCTTGCTCCGATGGGAAACCACACCTTGACGTGTCGCAGTCCGGCTCTGGGCACTGGAACATCGGCTTCGGTGGTTCCTGTCTCTTCAACTCGGGCGACCCGGACTTGCTGATCTGGGGAGAGGGTGTCGCCTGGCTGGGCTGTGGCGGGGTGTTGTCGGTCTTGGTCTTCTTGCGAGGCGGCAGCGTCAGGTTCTCTCGGTTGACCTTTGGCTTTCCGATGTAGGCGGGCTGGCCGTGAGGAGATGTTGCGCCGAAAGAGAATGGAGGCTGGCTGGTAGTCGGCGCTGCAGGCGGACCACCGCTCTTACTGTTAGATCGGCCATGCATCTTGTTGAGCGCTTGCGTCTGCTTCTCCAGGTTTGCGGCGCTCAACGGAGCAGGCTGGCCGCCTTGCGAAGGGGTAGCACCGGACTGGGTGGGTGTGGGAGCCTGGCCGCCCTGCTGGGGGGGCGCGGCACCGGCCTTCTTTCCTAGGCTTGCACAGTCTCTAGCCATGCTTTCCAATAGGCGACGAGCCTCATCGATTTCAGCCGGTCCGACACTGAAGACGGGCTTGGGGTTCGTCATGGTCTCTCCGTCGGTGAATTGCCTGATCATTCGGAGTCGCTGCAGTATTGTTAGTACGACAAGTCCCACCGCCAAGAGGAACTGCAACTTACAGCTCGGAAGTAGCTCTTCGCGCGTGCATCATCACGAGTGGCCGCATACCAACGACCCAGCGCCTTTCCAATCTTGCCCATGTCGACAACAATTCTCATGAGCTTCTGTGCAGTTTCTTGCCGCTGCTCTGGAGACATCTGGATATCGGGCATGTGCTCGGTTGCCATCAACTTCTGCTCCTCCACGCCGATCCTTCTCAGTTTTTCAAAGTCAGTCTCGGTCGCCGCCACGTTTGCGTTGGATGCTGCCATGGCCTGTTGCCGGCTCTTGATTAGCTCGTACTGCGCCTTTTGAGCGGGCGTCAAGTTCTTGATCTGCTCAGCAGTCAAGGTCGGAATCGGCCTCTGGGGCTGCTGCTGGGGCGCGGTCTGCGGAACGTCGATCGCGTCGTCGGTGCTTGGTCGCTTGAGGTTCTTCTGTGCAGTTGCCGGCGAGGGATTGGGAGGCTGCTGCTGGTTGTTAGGTGCCGGTCGGTTGTTGTTTCTCGCCGGGGCCGCGTTCGCGGCGGCCTTGGGATCCGGTGTAGCGCTCGTCTGCTTTGACTGAGCCGGCTGCGATACTGGTGCCGGGGTAGGAACAGCGGCATTCAGCTGAGGACCGCCCGGTTGTCCCAAGGGAGGCGGTTGCTGCTGCTGCTGCTGCTGTGGAGCGGGCACCGGACCATTCTGCGAGCCTTGTACCTGCATATTCTGGCCGCCCTGCGCCTGGCGCATTGCCATGTCTTTCTGCATCGCGTTCGCCATGTTTCGTTGCTTGATCTGGATGATGAACTGCCTAAGTTGATCGTCCGTAAGGCTCGCGATTTTCGGGTTCGTTTTGCGGGCACCAATAATCTCCTGCTGCGTGACCTGGAGCAGATGCTGAGGAATATTTGAGGGCATGTTGGGAGGCATTCCTTGTGGCAGGCCAGAGGGCGGCTGATTGGGACCAGCATTACCTGCCTGCATGCCGTTCTGCATAAGGGGTTGACCTTGAGGCTGGCCCTGTTGCTGAGCCTGCTGCTGCTGGGCCTGGGGCTGCTGCTGCTGAAGTTGCATCTGTTGTTGCGCCTGAGGTTGCTGAGGCTGGTGCAACTGTGCCGCTGCCTGTGCTTGCATCTGCTGATTGCGCCTTTCCATCGACTTCTGCATGTACTGGACGAATTGCTGTCGTTGCACCTTCTCGAGCTGTCCCATAATCTGAGGATTAACGGGATTTTGAGAGAGCCACTGTCGAAGATCCTTCCACTTCCTCATTTCAGGAGGAGCACGAAGGCTGCTGCCGATCTGCGCAAGAACCGGTGGGGGCATGTCCATGCTATCCATCATAGCCTGCTGCGCCGGTGCCACGGGGGCTGCTTGGTTTCTTAGACGAGCCAACATTTGTTGCTGCTGGATCATAGCCTGCTGATTAGGAGCGCCCGGTTGCCCCTGTTGGGGCATCATACCATTGGCCGCAAGCGGGTTTCCGGCATTAGGCATGTTGAACTGTCGGCCCTGCATGTTGTTGCCAGCCTGCTGCATGGAGCCCATCTGTATATTCTTACGCTGCTGCTGCTGTTCTTGCCACTTAGACATAACTTCGTGCAGCTTGTCCGGAGGCAGTGTTTGTACGGCCTGTCTCTGTTGATCGTTGAAGCTCGCCATCATGCTGTGGTAAACGGGGTTGTTGTTCAAGTTCATGTTGCCAGCGGTCGCCATCGGTCGTTGGTTGCCCTGGTTGAAGCGGGGATCGAGGGTGCCGGCGAAAGAGCCACTCGCTTGTCCACCACCCTGCGCTTCCATGGGGTTCATGGCGCTCGGGGGCCGTCGCATGGGGGTGTTGAGAGTGTTCATACCGGGACTTTGGGATGGAGGCGCGCCTCCAAGACCGTTAGGCTGGCCTTGTAGCTGCCTGGCTTGTTGCTGAGCACGCATCTGTGCAGCATGCTGAGATTGCTGCTGCTCCATCTTCAACTGCTGGGCCTGCTGCATACTCAGTTGTTGTTGCTGAGCTTGGGGCGGGCGCGGTGTCTGGTTTGGCCCGGCAGCGTTCGGCATGCCCTGGCCCTGGCCCGCAGTCATCGGCTGGGGAGTTGCGTTTCGAGCAGGTCCGTTGCTCGCGGGAACGACCATCTGGCCTTGCTCTTGAGCGAGTATCCCGGCCTTTTGTTGATTCATGATGCTCTCCATCGCGTTGAACTGACCAAAGTCGCCATTGCCGCCCTGCATACCCGCAGCGTTCGGCATGGCAGGGTTCATCTGACCACGCCCAGCCTGCATCATGGCCTGAGCCTGGGCTGGATTCATGTTGGGAGGGATGCCCGCCTGCTGCATGCGCTGTCTCTGCGCGTTCATATTCCGCGTAAGGCCGGTGAAGGCCTGATGCTGGAACCAAATCAGAACCGGGTCCTTTCCCTGAGCCGTGAATTCTTGAGCTCTTTGCGCAAAACGGCTTGTCACCATGGCTCGGAGCTGGTTCTTTTGCTGCTCGTGAGCGTTGGCGGCCATCTTTTGGGCAAGCTCCATAACCTTTTGCTGGTCGGCGGGCGTCAGGCTCGAAATGTCGGTGGGCACGTTCTGCGGCCTGGCTTGTCCGCCTGCCATCTGGAACATTTGCTGGTTGGGCCCAATCGGTTGACCACCCTGGTTGCCCATGTTGACACCCATCTGGGCCTGCTGGGGAATCTGCGACGCTTGCATTTGGTGTTGAAGGTGCTGGAACCCCTGCTGCGGGTTTTGGCCCATTCCCCGGCCCATCTGGTTCTGCATGGCCGAGTTCTGGTTCATCATAATCTGCTGCTGAGCCTGAGCCGCCGCTTGAGCCTGCAGGTTGTTGCTAAGATTTTGTTCGTTCGCCTGTCGTCGCCGAAAAAACTCATTGGTTTTGTTGCTGATTTGCGCTTCGTAAGTGGGCTACGGGGTGCGGGTTAGTCGACCCATCTTATTAAATGACATGGGAAGGGGGGGCGAAGAGAGAAGAGTCACAAAGAAAAAGAGAGTGCCACGGTGCGGAGCTGTACCTTATCGGGCGCCTTATTGAACGCTTCTCGCTCGAAATTTACGCCGACTTCTGCAGCCTTCATGAAGTCTATGTTGCTAACAGCGAGAGCAATGTTGGTAATTCTAGACGAGGTGACGCAGTGATGTTAGCAATTAGTCGCGAGTGCGGAGCGAGGAAGCCAGTGAGTGGGAAGCGTAAAAAGCGGGACTGAACGTACAAGTTGTGGCACTTGATCATGCGCTCCTGGATCGTAACGCCGGCCTGCCAGCCCGAGTGTGGTTGCTGATGGGCGAGCATGCTTTGATAGAGATACTGGTTCAACTGGACCTGGGTGAGACGGGGGCGATGTTGCGGCATCATACCCCCGGCTCCCGCCATGTGCTGCATGTTCGCGGCCATGGCCGCTTTCCACGGGGTTTGAGCAAGTCCCCTGCACTAAGATCCTCCTATGCTGTCACGCTCGATCGATGGTGGGTCGTAGACCTTCGAGCGGTTGTCGAAATAGAGACCGCTGCCAGGTTGGTGTTGCGGGCGAGGACCCAAGGCTAGTAGTGTGTCGAGTTTTGGGTGTGACGTTATTGTCGTTGGTGGGCGAAACCTTGAAGCCGGTGCCTTTTCACAACACTGCAGTCGATAGAGCAGTGAATGTGCTGCAAGGCTTTATTTTGGTGCTGGTGAGGAAGCGTGACGAGGCTTGCGAGGCGAAGAGTGGTTCAGTGCTGCTTGTCGTCTCGTGTTTTTCGTTGCCGGGAATACGCGCAGTCAACGAAGGGATCCGAGAGCCTCTCTAAGGACGGACCTTCAGCAGAGCTGGTGCCGTGTTGTCGTGGGAGATACGTGCGACACGGGTCGAAATCGACGAAAAATCAAAGGCGAAGAGGGTAGAAAACCGAGGGTGACGAAGCGTGAGTGTCGGCGGCGGGTTGTTGTGGTTTTGGGGTTGTGTCGGTCCAGCAGCGGCGGAAATTCCAGAGGGTGGATGGAGGGCGGGTGCTGGTAGCCGCAAATCGAGACAAAGCAAGCCGGGGTAGGCTTCAAAAACAACGTGGTGCAAGGCGCGCGGAATTATGTTGAGCAGAATTACCTCGGGCGTCGACTGTGTGTTGTTTAGACAGTCGACGAGAGTAGGGGAGAGGTAGAGAGAAACACGAACGACAGGAGCGTCGTGGGCGTGGGAGTGTGGTGGTGATGATGAAGGAGGAGGAAAGAGGCGGAAGGAAAGAGGTGCGGGAGAGTAGTGTAGGCAGTACCTGGTAGGTGCAGGCAGGTAGGGTGAGGTGAGAAGCACCAGCACACACACACACACACCACACTGCGACCGTCAAGGACCCCCAGTCTTAGTGCCCAGTGCGCAGTCAAGGAACCTCACTATGTACACACACACACACACACACGCAGTCCCTGACTGCTGACTGGGAGTAAGAGGGAGTGGGAAGGGTACGGGTACGGCAGAGGACGGGATCGTTGGGCGTGGTGGGCCCTACTAGAGATGGGCTTTGCTGGATCAGTGCCAGTTGATTTAGGTTCTTGTGGGCTCAGGATTGACGCTTTTTAAGCGTGGAGCCTATTTTTGCCTGTGGTTGACTGGGGTGGCTGAAACGAGAGATGGGCGACATGCGAAGATGAGATGCAAAATGTTGGCGATGTCAAAACCAGATAAACAGTTGACTCCTGCTTGTCCGGGTAAGGAGGGAGAAAAAAAAAAAGCTCGTCCAGACTCCTCACCTTGCAAAAACAACAGAAGAAGAGGCAAGGTAGGTATTAGTGGAGGTCAGAGAGGGAGAGAGGGAGGACAATGACGGGGAGGAGGAGTAGGAGTAGGAGTAGGAGGAGGAGTAGGAGTAGGAGGAGGAGTAGTGAATGAGTGATGAGTATGTGTGGAAAGAGAGAGAGTGACGGGGAAGCAGGAAGCAGAGGTCCAGGTCCAGCAGCAGCAGCAGTAGCAGCAGCAGGACTGAAAGTGAGAGAAGAGAGGATGGGGCCTGCAGGGCGGCGAGATGCACGGTGGAGGGGGGGAGGGCGTGGCAGGCGAGGGGGGCCTCTGAGAGGTAGCAGCAGCGGGATTGGACGACACAGGCTGGGGTGGGGGCGTGATACTAGTAGACAAGTGGGGACATGGTACATAGTCGGTACCTATCCAGGCAGAGGACAGGGAAGCGCACCAACTCGACAGGGTCGAGGAAGGCAAGGAAGGTACCGGTGAGCTTTGGGCGGTGCGGAAGGTACCTGCTGCCTCACGCCTGCTGCGTATTAGACGACAGGAGCAGGAACTCCAGACGGCAAACTAAGGCGTAGGAAGAGAGGCAAGGAGGTAAAAGTAAGGTAACGCGGCGAGGTAGGTATACGAACACCGCCGTACGGATGCTGCTCCTGCTTCTCAGCTGCTTTACAACCTTGCCTACACGAAGAGACAAGAAAGTAAAAATATCCCGGCCGGGCAGACGAGAAGAAGAGATAAGGTCCGGCAGGGAAGGGCGAGGAAGGACAGTACCTAAACGGTAGAGAGAGAGAGAGAGATCGAGAGCGTAAAGTCTCTCAGGTGTCGCGATAACATGGACCAGTGAGACTGGCGTCGATGTGATGGGCCGGCCGGTCGAGCATGGGCAGCTAGCGCACCGAGTGAGTGAGGTGTCCATGATTCGGTCCCCTCGTTACGGCTTCAATTGAACAGAGTGAGCTCTCATCGATTTGGGGTTTATTCTGTTCCCTAATACTAGGACTTGGTTTGCTGCTAATCTTACACTGCACGACTGGCGAAACCCCCAGACTGTCGTCTCGACTGATGGAGGCCATACGAGATCTGAATTCCTACCTACCTAAATATCCGTACACAGGATTGGCCAAGTAGCGCAACAAACCACAATCGTCGGGTGGGAGGACGAGGAGCGCATTGGAAGACACTTTTTACCTGAGAGGTCGGGAAGTATCTGAGGTAGGTAGGTAGGCAGGAAAGGTACCTACCTACCTGGGTATCCAGAAGAAGGAAGAGACACTACGCGGCATCGACGCTGAATGGGGCCGGCGGGTGGGCTGAAGTGGGTACCCCAGGCACTTAGGTCTAAGTACCTACCCGACCTTAGATACGCTACGGTGAAGTAGGTACGTGACTTACCCGCATGAGGTAAATCAAGCCCGTAGAAGAGGTAAATATCTACTTGGGGAAGGTAGTGAAAATCAATTCGGCTGTGGTTTTCAATCCATTTCCCCCTCTCTTACTCTGTATTTTCTACCTGTCTCGTAGAAGGGAAGGAATGGGGGGTAGACACGACAGACGTGGAGGGGAAGGGGGTGGGAGGAAGGGTTCGTGCCTACCCAAGGTACATAGATACATCTGCTTCAGAGATACACAGAGGTACTTGCTCTTTTAGTATCGCTCCATTTAGCGACATGGAAGGGAATGGGTATGTGGATACCTACTATGGCAGGTGTAAATCCACGTCGACTGCTTGTCGTCCCCTCGCCCTTCCTCGTCCTTTCCGAAAGGCAGTGCAGCGAAGACCATTCCACTTCTGCGATCAAGGCAACCGGCAATCGATACAAATTCACCACAGACTGCGCGTTCTGCGTGCATTATTCAACCATGTTCCTCCTTCGCCGCCTCTGCTGAGACCTGGGGGCGGCTGACTGGCTGTCGTCCTCCATCCTGCCATACCTTTCTTTACCTACCTTACGCATCCATGCCGCAGCCCTGTCGGCCTCACCTCGCAGTGGTCATGGTACCTACCTTGCTCGCGACCCTGAGGTGTCCCGCAAGTCCACGAAAGCCTGTCCCTTGATGCAGAGGATTGCGGCAGTTGCCATGTACCAGCCTATCGCCTCGGCGGTGAGTATGGCGGTCAATGAGGGCGGCCTGTACGACTGGATGTTGCTAGCAGTGTACAAGCTGCATGTAGGCCGTGTGCGCCGCCATGTCAGGCACTATCAAAGGCATGCGACTGACAACAGCCGTCCATTCTGGTACCTCAGGCGGCTGGGCGCGCACCAGGAAACGACCAGACACCCAAAGCGACGTGGGATGGCGGTGGGCGGTGCGAAGTCCATGCCAGTCGACAGGAGAGACACACCGAGAGAGTCAACGCTGGGGCCGGGGTCAAAGCCCAAGACCGGGCGGGCACCCAGAGTCCGAGGTCGAGGTCGAGGTCTAGTCGATGTCGAGGTCGAGGTCGACCTGAGGCCATTCGGAACCGCCTCCTATCCCTGCAAACTTGTGCAGCAGAAAAGCTGAACGGTTGCAGGAACTGGAAATACAACATCGCCATCATGAAGCTGGACGCAGACGCGGCGTGTGACCAGCAGAATCAACATGTTCGCTCGTTGACGGATCACGGAGGAGCACCCCTGGTCGCGGGTCTCGTTTGAACCATGATTTACATCGTCCGACGAGCAACGCAAGGTGAGGCCGGCAGAAGCGGTACGGACGCACCACGGCTCCTTCACAAAACCTTCCCAGAAACCAGGGACGGAACGGGAGAGACACCCTCCCAGGCAATCCATCCGCAAGAAGCACAACAGCAAGTCGCTCTCACAACCAACAATCAAGCGCCCAGACGCATTACCGACGGAACCAAGAAGAGGCTCGTTCCGAGCGGTTGGAGTTCTGCATTCCAACTCCAACGTCTGCCAGCAGCTACTATGCTGGAACGGGTTCGATGTTGACAAAGTACATTCTTCCTTTTTGGTCTGTCGCAAGCCCGCCCGCCCTCGACACCGCAGTTACTACTGCTAATACTGGGTCCATGTCTCGAGAGTCCAACCATGACGAGACATTGGTCTACAGTCCACGTCCGCACCCTCCCTCTTCCGGAGTTCAGATTATCCAGCTATCTACGACCCTGGGATGGTCTTGCTTTCCGCTATTCTTTTTTTCTCCGTCATTCTTGTTCCGTTCCCTGGGTGGATGAGCAGATGAGACAGCCAGTGTCCGCCGTTCCTAGTTCTTTCTGCTAACAACGTTCAGTCGAACCATTGTTTGCCCGCGAGGAAAACTCGTTTCTCATTCGTCGCCTTGGACCTTTAATGTCTTCCAAGACCCAGCAACAAGGCCGACCCTTTTTAGCCCACGCATTCCTCGACTCCAGTTTCGACATCTACTCTATATCTTTCCTCTCGTTCGTCATTAGTCTACAGGGTGCCGCTTCTTTCTTTCACTTGCCCAGCATGCAGCCAGGAAGGTGAAAGACAAACTGCAAACAGGGCAGCAAGCTTGGGATCGTCGAGGACCCTTGCACCGAAGGGCAAATCTCACCAAACAATGCAAAGGAAACTTCACCTTCTAATATCTGCAACAGGGAAGCAGCCTAGCGCAAACTGGGTCGCGGCGCGTACTGTGCAGCGCCGCTGTGGACTACTCAGAGCCACGAGGAGCACAGGCACTGGATGGCCTTTCGCCTCTGGCACTCTGGGAGAGGGGAGAAGACGAGAGAGAAAGAAAGAAAAGAGATTCGAGGCTCACAGTCAAAAGCTGCTGCCGCCTTTCCCTGCACACTGCGCAGAATGTCCCGGGGTGGTCCCTGTCTAGTGCCATTGCTCACATGGACGCTAGACCTAGAATGACAAAGCCGGGTCGGCCTGCTTCTCCCAAGGTGAGTGTGTACCTGGACATCTGCCAAGTGACTGCGGCGGAGGCACGGGGACCTTGGCTGGCGGTGTATCCGCTCGTAATACATCTACTATGTACGGTCTTCTGCATGAAGTCGACTGGACGAGATGGTGCAGAGGGAAAGGAGGGAAATGGGTGAGCAGACGTTGTCGATATTAAACTCACTCACATCTACACTAGGTACGGTATGGTATCCATCTCAATATGGGTATCAATGTTTACAATGAGACGGGACGAGGAGAATTACAGGGCACGCACGGGTGCACGGGCACCTTGCGAGTCCCAGTCCCATAGCTGCTATTACACTGTATCCTCTGCCCTCGGCGGGCTTGTTTGACCGACTGATCCAAGGGTGCGGGACGTGAATCAGGTAGATTGATGCCACAACTCTTGCGACGCCCCCAGCTTCAGCATCGACTGTAGGTGCCAACAACACAATACCGTCGCCATCTTTGGCTTGACGGCTCACAAGCTCGTTGGCACGGCTCTCGCACCGCAGAAACAAACGACCGCACTCGTCGTTGGGGGCCGGCCTGTCAAGAATGTACATACGTCCGTTGCAACAGCTTTTCACCAAGTTTAAGTCGCGGCGACCGAAAAGCCATCCTCGCCAACGTAGAAGTTCCGACGGACGCTGGGGGCATGGCAAGGCACGCGGCCAGTCCGTTTTGAGGAAATACAGTTCGATCTACGGCAATGATTTTGTTTGCGCGCCTCGATTCTTCGGTTTGCCCTCTTGGGTATTACATACCACGCTGTTGCTGCGCCCTATCTCAAAAGCCCAAGGCATCGACACCGAACGCCTGCCTATCTGCCTGCAGTTGAGGCCAATCCTAAGAGCAACATTTCACTTGCTACCTACATGGCGGCATCAAGAGTGCACATCCAAATTGCACGCTGGATATCGCTACTCCCCATCCGTCTGCAGTTGGCGGTCAACCCCCTCTGCGTTGTGTGTACAAGTCGCGTCTATCGGCCCCCAAGAAGGTGCTCTTCCATTCCACCAGCGGCCAGGTCCGGCCTGGTCTGGGCCATCGACAGTATTGGTCGTTGCACCTGCCACTGCGTGGAAGTCAACCTCCTCGATCTCTCCCCCTATACTTCTCTCTATCTGACATTTAGGAACGCAGGGCCCGGCGTTTGGAGTTTGGGGGGTTCGCAGAGAGCGCTGGTAATCGTCTGAACTCGGACCATGCCATGGCGCAACATGCTGCAAAACTCTGCCGGAATGAGGTGCTATACTATTCTTAATGCACCAGAACAAATACGGGCATTCCAGGTTTCCGTATCACCTCTCACTCTCGAAGCAGGGCAGTAATAATCAGTCGTTTCGTTTCTTCGTCGATCGCCATCCCGAGCACACCTCGCTCCGCTGTCAAGTAATAATTAGAAGAGAGTCAAGAGACAGCCCTGGCCGTGGTATTATATGGATTAGGTAATCCCACTGCCTCATTAGCACCTAGGGTACGTACCGTAGTACAACGCACTACTTCCATAGGCAGGAGGACCTCAGTGCCCAACTGGCAAGTACACACCACTGACTGCACCTTCCCAGTTACGCACAAGGAGGGGACCAAAGGCTGCCAGCGGTCGAAGCCCACAGGGCCAACCCAACCCAACGGCCCCAAGCCATCACCGTCGAACAACAAAAGTACGGACGAGAAAGTGTCTCTGGGCGGTCCCGCCCTTTCCATGTTCGCCACCTCAGGGACACCAGTCAGCCAGTCGGTTTACTTTGCACCACGACGACAGCCAAAGTGGCTGGCTGTCAAGAAACAACCATTCCCCTTGCGCCTCTACCTGGGTTGCCATCTTCAAGATACCTACCTGCCTACCTCACTCATCAAGCTGATACGGTGCCTACGGAGCATTTATCTCGCCAACTCGCCTCTTGCATTGGCACCAGCTCCTCGCGGCGGCAGCCGGCAGCAGACAACAGAACGCAGAATCGGACTATTTTCCATGTACCATGGCCTGCTCCGGTACATGCGAACGGCACACGGCATGCGTTACTTGTTCGCAGCTGCAGGTTCAGGGCCAGCAAGTACCTCGAGTCGTCCCGGGTACATCTATCCGTGGCCGGCGGTGCAGAGTGCAGAGGATCTCCAGCTAATCAAGGTAGTCCCCTTCAACTGGCCACACCCTCCCGTCTCCCGACTCGATCACGCCCCCTCTGGCCAATCCAATCACGGCGAGTCGCCGGCCCAGGGCTTGCTTGCCTTGGCCTTCCAGTGACTATTACGGAGTATGACCATGTACCAACCTACTGAGCCGGGTGGTCAAGAGGGACCGCTCAGCTGCTGCCTCGCCCTGATGGACTGCTGTTCATTACATCACTCTGCCGCGTTGCTGGCAGCCGCGAAGACGTCGCACACGAACCTGGCGATTGCGGAATACCATGGCCATGCCATCCGTACTATGGCAATCGCACGCCCAACCTGTCCGTCTGTCCACCACCCTGCAGCGCGGCATGTTGACCAGTGCTTCCCGAGAAGCAGGAGCAGCAGCGGCAGCGGTAGCAGCAGAAGGAAGAGAAGGGAACATGAGCATGAGCAGGAGCGGCAGCCGCGCCTTTGATTGATGACTGCCGGACCAAGAGTTCGGGGGAAACCAACCCACAGATAACGTCGTCCGTCCGCCGTCTGGGACCTGGCAACCTCACGACGTTTTGTTTGATTCAAGCGTCCGGTCTTGTCAGACCGTTGACCCACGACTGGTCGAAGACGCCTCGTTAAGGTTACGTCCCAGACTCGTCTCGTTCCAGCCGCGTCAAGCAGCCATCTTCTCGTCCTCGTCCTCGTCGTCTTCACCACCATCATCCGGGTCGGATCCGAATCTGGCCCCGTCGTCTCTGACTAAGAAGCGGCTTCAACTCGTGGCCTCCCCCACGAGTCCGCGAGGCGGGCTACGCAAGGCCCCTTCACTATCCTTTCGGCTGGCGGCGAGTCGTCAACACTAATAATTAGCACACAGTAATCGCAAATGAACCACTGGCACGAATCTTCGAAGGATCTCTCAACTGCATCCAACTCCCCCGTGCCGGCGGCCGACGAGTCAGCACCAGAGCTGCAAGATGATGCGATGACAGACAGATGGTCTTGAGGACGCGTCTGTCACCACCACGACTGCAAAAAGCCAAAAGAAAATCGCACACGATCCTCTTGACTTCTCTAGGCCCCCAGTGTGTGCCGTCGACTCTCCATCCCACACCTCTTTTCGAGCCCGCATGTGTGTCGCAGACGTGCCGCACCTTGCACCATCTGGCGGCGCTGCACGCCCCAACCGCACCACCCGTACGAACGACAGATGCCGCAACAGACTTGGACTGATGAGAGGGAGTACACACGCAACACATCTGCACGGCTTCATCAGATTGTTCCGGCCGCCCCACCGCGCGCCGCGTACCTTCGCCGCCAAAATAGCACACTCGTTTCATATTTGGGTGGCCCATGACTGTAGACGGGGCCCTGTATCGCAGCATGGCCCAGAATCAGATACCTAGCCCCCATGCCTTTCTTTCATCAACGGCTTCTGTGTTCTGCTATTGGCCCTCGACGAACCCGTGTACAGGTCTTGTCAACAGCGGCAGCGCCACCATCGTCACGCTCGATTGCCATTCTTTGCTTCTCTCGATCTATACGACCAGTATCGCAAGAACATAAAGACAAGATACGACGTGCGAGTCTGTGGTGCTGCTAGCCGTTGACACCTCCACGAAGACGACTGCTGACTGGCTTCTTGGTGGTGTGGGTGCGGGCCAACCACAATCACTCCGAAGGGGCTAGACCAGTGGAAGGGGCAGAACCTTCAGGGCGTGCATGTGGCAGACAACCAGTCTCGGTCAACTCGATTGCCTCGCTGGCATGTTGCCCTCTCCTTAGGCTACCGCGCTCTCTCTCACTCACTCTATCAGCCCAGCATGGGTCAGCAACACCATCAACCAGACTCTCGGTCCGGCAATCAGCTTCACCCATAAGGCTGCGACTCTAGAGCTGAGGGACTTTTGCCGTCCTGTTCCTGGCCCCCTCCCCTCCCCTTGCCCCTCGCACTCAGAGGCAGACAGAAAGGACTGGTTCCTGGGAATTTCTTGGGTTCCTTGGCCGCACTATCTGCCCAAAGGTGAGAAACCTGATTTATTGGCCCGTGTCTCGAACGATCACCACCAGGATACCTTCGATTACGGACGGCTGATCGAAACTATGGCTCTGACTTCGTCGTATGAATCGCGCATCGGGAACATGGGTTGGCCATACGCCGGACGCTCGTCTTCCTATCAGAAAGATTGGAAAGCGAGATGATCGAGGTCCCCAATGGTCACCAGAAGAAGCAATTATTTGGAAACCCAAAAGAGAACATCTTCGCGGGTCTGGCGCCGTCTTACACCACACTAGCACCATGAACCAAGACACGCACCAGCCCCAGCTCTCCCCCACCCGAGTGGCTGACAGGGGCACGGGACGGTTCAAAGAAACGCTGTTGTCCACCAGCATTTGGACGGGAAACGGGGGCTGTGCGACGATTCACAATGCCGTCGTCTGCAGGATGTGATTGAACAGCTCCGCTGAACCTGTCTGTACTCTGTCAATCTGTGTCCAACATGCTGGAGGCGATGGCGTGGAGATCGTCTGGTCGTTCTTTGCTCGCCCCCAAGAGCTGGCAGATCTTCCGGTACCTGCATCGCGACGAGCGTTCGACTGTGAGACGATGTCTCTCCACTGACAGGCGACCGTCTGCAGGACGTGGGCGAAACGAGGCGAGCAGGGCCCAACTCGACATGCCGCAGAGCGACCTGGCTACAATACCGTATACCAGACTGTTGTCTAGCATTCGCTAGGCTCGTTCTGATGGCTCGTCAAGACCCCTCGTCGCTCCTTGCATCTCTCTTTGCTTTGGCAACGGGGGACGTGAACCAGCACCGTTGAACGCTTGGGGTCGTGGGATGGCCTCTGTGCCCTCTTCGACACCCACATCTGCAGGCACGCACTCTTGAAGACGGACGAAAGCAGCACATGAAGTTTTTTAGACTTTGCGCCTTCGTCCCGCTTGAACGGCACGGGCGAGGGTCATGCAGCTAACGCACTCGAGCGTGCATCTGTCCTGCCCTCGAAACGGTGCCTCCCAGCCTGGCAAACCTGGCTGGCACCTCGAGGGGACCACGGTCTGATGAAGCAAGGCAAGCAGCCTGCCAGTGGCAGCTCGGCAGGTCGCCCACTTTTCCGCTCGATGATCTGCGGCCTCTCCCAAGCCAAAAAGTTTCGAACTGCCAGTGCGGGAGCTAGCCGCGCACGAAGACCCGATTGATACGGTGATCAAGGCTAGGTTTCTCAGATCAACGAGGGGAGACAGATGCGAGGGAAGGACAAGAAGGAGGGGGGAGGCGTGGTTCTCGCAAGCAAAAAAGCAGAGCAGCTGATCACTCTGGTTTGAATATTTCCCATTCGCTCGCTGGCCTCATCGGAGCGCATCATGGCGTGAGTTTGGCCATTGTCGTACTGTGTAGAGGTCGGCTGGTCGCGGGAATGGCGTCACGAGATTGTCACGGCAGGAGGGAGAAAAAAAGTAGACATTGACGCATTGCTGCGGGACTCGAGGCGAGAGACGGAGGCGGCTAGTCTACATCGCCTCCCGCCCCAGCCAAAGGACTTATCAACAGATCGCGAGTGACAGATGTTCGACTACAAGCCTCCAGAGCTCTGCTTTGCTGGGCGCAAAGTTCAAGGCACGAACAAAGGCCAGCCAGGGACGACGTACTTCAAAGTACTGTCTGTAGTAATCTGCGTCTACAGTACAGACGGCAGCTCCTTTTGATACAGTCAACGACGTCTGATCGTCGCACTCAAATCGACGACCCGGGAGACCAGGGGGGGTCCATACCCAGACACCCCCAACTGTGGTGGGTCAGGACCATGTTCGGGCCCCAGGTCCAGTAATACCCCATCCAGCGTCCCGTCGATGCGCTGCTACAGTTTTGACAGTCTTCTCGATGGTGGATGGCATTGTCGTGCGAGAGAAGGTATAGTGCTCTGTATGAGCAGCGAAGAAGGAGGAGGTAGAGGAAGTACCTACTTGGGCATACCGCATGTACACTTTGGTGGTCTTGCGAACACTGCATCTCACAAGAAACCTGGCAGGTCTGAATCAAAAACGGCTTTCACAGGGTACACCGAGGACGCGAGTGTCATGCTCCCCTGAGGATCACGCTGGGAAGTGACGGAAGCGTCTGCGTGTTCGCTGGGACGGTGCCCAGTCCGCCGACAAGGCCAGACCCTGGACGAGGTGGCCCAGGGAACGCCAACGATTGGCTCGAAGTTCGGTAGGCGGCACCCAGGTGTCTTCGTCTCATTTTGTTGGTCTGTCTCTGTTCCCTTATTGTCGGTTTTCTGCCCAGAGACCGGTCGGTCCCCCCAAAAAATAAAACGAAATAATCAAACAGCGAGGACGGTGTGGGCTTGGTTCGCTGGCGGACGTCGACTAATACCGGCCAGCCATTCCGTTGGCACCGTTCGATTTCCAAGGCGCGTCGGTGTCGATGGTCAGTATGACGGCGAACCGCAAACGGTCATTTGGGACTGACGGGTGGGAATGAGCACCTCGATCGGAGTCGGGGTCTGTCACAGTTACCCAGGAAGGAGGACCACGATCGGAGTCGGAAGTGCTGTCACTCGGTGATCTAGCAGCATCTGCGATCATTCACCTTCGCATCGCTGTAAACGTTTCCTGACCGCCGAAGCATGCCAGCAGGTCATGGCATGCGGAGGTATTGCCCTCTTGCCAGTGTCCGCCCCCCGTCGTCCTTCTGGAAGGCATAAAGAACGGGCGACGGCGGCTGCTCTCCCCACATTCGGGACGGCCAGTCGGTGGCAGTGGGAGTCTGGCACGCGCCAACATGGGATCTGGGAGAGCAAGATCGTGTTCAGCCTTCCTCTGTCAGGCTTGCGTCAATACGGGAGGTGGGCGGGCGAGCGAGCGAACATGGCCTTTTCTAGCCTGACGATCGGATTGCACTATTCGACGCCTGCTGGAATCGGGATGCTCTGAGAAGCCACTGCTAATAGTGAATAGGTGATTCTCTTCGCTCGCCATTGCCCAAGCAGGTTGTCGTGAAGGCAACAAGTACCACCACGGCGCATGTATCTGCACAGTGGGAAGAAGAGGGGACCAGCTTGTCAAACGGGGTCGCGCCAGTCATGGAGCGCCCTTGCTCGCTAGTTTTGTCGTCGACAGGGGGGTGTGGGTGGGCAGCAGCAAGCGGCGGTCGAAGGGGGACGTGAGGGTGGTGGTGGTGAGGCGCTGATCGACGACGGACGAGGCTCACGCGCGTGCGGGAGGGGAAGAGCACCGCCAGTGATTTGTGATGGTGGTGACCATCCCCCCAGCTGCGCCTTTCTTTTTTGGTGTAATCAACAGCAAGGTATTTTTGTCTTTGGACGCGTCGATACCTCTAACTTCGTCGAAAGGTGGCAATTGTTTGGACGAGGCCGAGGTTTTTTTCTTTGGGGGGAAGTTTGCAGCTGGAGCCCTGTCCGCTGCCGTCGAAGCTCGGTGGGGGGCGGTAAAGTAGCCACTCTAGGTACCAAAGCCCAAAGCTACCGTTGTGGTTGTAGTAGTACACTAATAACTTGTAGGGTAAGTGTGTCCGTACAGCAAGAGATCTCTCACTGTTTTTTGGCGAGATGAGATTGGGCGACCCTTGGGGAACCCAACCCACAAGAGCTTGCTTGCGCGGCGTGTCGCTGTGCAGCGGTGCCAGCGTCCTTTGCTCTGGTGGGGATCGCACAGACAAGCACCTGCAGGGCAGCACCTCAAGGGGGAGAGGGATGGAGGGATGGAGATTGGAGAGAGAGAGACTCTCAGAGAGATGGGAGAGTGGGAGAGACGACCTGCCTCTGGTCCACGCCAATGAGCTTGGCTCTCTCCGACGGGTACGGTACGGGGCTTCGGAGGGGTCCGTCCCAGTCTTTTTTTTTCTGCTGCGTGGGAAATGGACGAGGGGTCGGACGACGGTTTCACCAACATGCTGTGAAGGACGTCTCTGGGTGGGAGCAAGTGGTTGTCGTTTCCATTTTGTTGTTGGTTTTGTTGCTGCTGCTGCTGCTGCTGCTGCTGCTGCTTTCTTTCGTTCCTCCTTCTGCTAAAGTCAACGGGTATTGTCGTCGTCCATGGCGTGTGGTCGTGAGTACTAGAGAAATGGTCCCCTTGGCTTCTTGTCGAGTCCGCTACTTGCTGCTGCAAGGAAGTCGCTGGCCACTTGTGCTCCTCCAGTGGATGGGCTGCCGTCAGGGAACCCCCTGGGATCTGCAGACTGGGCAGGGGGGTCATTCCGTATCTGTCGTGCTGCAACGCCAGGGTAGCCGGGGTGGTGGTGTTGTTGTCGACTCTGTTTTTGCCGCCACACAATTCGTGAGGACGGGACGGGATAGGATGGGATGCCAGGGGAAAGAAAGAACAGCCGTTGTGATGTGTATATGTAGGCAGCCCACGGGAGACGCACGCGGCCGGTGGCAGTCGAGCCTGCATGAGTCTCTTGATGATGTGCGCAGAAATGACAGGAGAGGAGGGGAGATGGAGTGCTTGTTGATGGTTCACACTCCGCGATGCAGTGTCCGATACAGATAATCGTCTGCCATCTCGCGATATGCCGGTATGCCGCAGGGCTCTCGTTTGTGAAGTGAGGTAGATAATAATTCAGGTTAGAATAGTGCAAAGGCGTAATGCGGCGTTGTCGATGGAGGCTTTGGTAATCGGTGCTGACCTCGCGCTTGCCGTGAGGCGCCGCCTTAGCTCAGCCCCCAAGAATTGTACCTAGGTACCATAGTAGGTATATCCGTACTTTGGGTTCCTTCCTTTACTGTGTACTTGCCTAGGTACACCGTACCGCCCCTTCCACGTCCTCCCAGCGAGGACACTGAGGTGGACTGGAGTCAGGACCACCCGACCCGACCCAGAGTTCCCGGGTACGTACCCATGCGGCGCCGGATAATTCTTTGGTCCCCCGACCCAAGCCCAAGCAGATGCTCGTTCCTTTTCGGCAGGTGAACGAGTCGATCCCAGCGACTAGAGTCGGCCTCGGATCAATGTCGGGCTGCCTTTGACGACAATCCATGCGACACAGATAACGATTCTAGGATAGCTCTCTCTCGTGACCACCTGTCTCGTTGCCCACACAATACATCAGGAGCCAGACATTGACTGAGATAAGCCGACGTGGTTAAGCAACAACGGCCTGCCTCTTTCCACTCCTAAACCTAAATGCTATCGGCTGCAACCTTCCTGTGCCGAAGCATCGCAAGACCAACAACGAGCAACCCCGCCATCGCCTTCACCGTTCTTCGACCCCTCCACCTCCAGCCCCGCGCACCCTTTTCCTCCTCGACCTTCATAATGGCCCCGAACAAAGCTGCCCTCGACTTCGTCGACTTTGTCAACGCATCCCCCACCCGTGAGTGTCCTCCGCCTATGTTGCTGACCTTCGACGGCATCCGCTGACTTACCCCGCCACCAGCCTACCACGCCTGCGCGACCGCCGCCGCCCGCCTCGAGAAGGCCGGCTTCACAAAGATCAAGGAGCGCGACTCGTGGAACTCGGCTCTGCGCCCCGGCGGAAAGTACTACCTCACCCGCAATGGCTCCTCCATCGTCGCCTTCGCCATCGGCAAGAAGTGGAAGCCCGGCAACCCGGTCGCCATGATCGGCGCCCACACCGACTCCCCGACCCTCCGCATCAAGCCCGTCTCCAAGAAGAACAACGTCGGCTTTCTCCAGGTCGGCGTTGAGACATACGGTGGTGGCATCTGGCACAGCTGGTTCGACCGCGACCTCAGCATCGCTGGTCGCGTGCTCGTCAAGGATGCCGAGGGCAACTTCGTCCAGAAGCTGATCAAGGTCGACAAGCCGCTGCTGCGCATCCCCACCCTCGCCATCCACCTCGACCGCAGCTCCAACTTCGACCCGAACAAGGAGAGCGAGCTCTTCCCCATCGCCGGCTTGGCCGCGGCCGAGCTGAACAAGGGTGCCAAGCAGGAGTCCAACGACAACGAGGAGGACGAGGACTTCAAGCCGCTCAAGGCCATGACCGAGCGCCACCACCCTCACATCCTCGACGTCATCGCCTCTCATGCCGAGGTCGCCCCTGAGGCCGTCGTTGACTTTGAGCTGGTCCTCTACGACGTGCAGAAGTCGTGCCTCGGCGGCCTGAACGACGAGTTCATCTTCTCCGCCCGCCTCGACAACCTCAACATGACGTACTGCTCCATCGAGGGTCTCATCGCCTCTGTGCGCAACCCCGACATCCTCGACAATGACACCACCATCCGTCTTGTCACCTGCTTCGATCACGAGGAGATTGGCTCCACCTCCGCCCACGGCGCCAACTCCAACCTCCTCCCCGCCGTCCTGCGCCGTCTCGCCTCCCTGCCGGGCAGCCGCGACACCGCCTCGGACGGCTCCTACGTGGCCGTCTCGCACGACGGCGACTACGAGTCCACGGCCTACGAGCAGACCCTCTCCCGCTCCTTCCTCGTCTCCGCCGACATGGCCCACTCCGTGCACCCCAACTACGCCGGCAAGTACGAGTCGAGCCACCAGCCGGCCATGAACGGCGGCACCGTCATCAAGGTCAACGCCAACCAGCGCTACGCCACCAACTCCCCGGGCATCGTGCTGCTGCAGGAGTGCGCCCGCCTCGCCGGCGTGCCGCTGCAGCTGTTCGTCGTCCGCAACGACTCGCCCTGCGGCAGCACCATCGGCCCCATGCTCAGCGCCAAGCTCGGCGTCAGGACGCTGGACCTGGGCAACCCCCAGCTCAGCATGCACTCCATCCGCGAGACGGGCGGCAGCGACGACGTCGAGCACGCCATCAAGCTGTTTGAGAGCTTTTACGAGCGCTTCGGCGAGCTCGAGGAGAAGATCCTCGTGGACTAGGGGGTCCCCTTGTGTAGCAGTATTTGCGGCGGTGTAGTTTTAGTGGCGTTGAGCGGGCGAGATGTGTATTATGTCGGTTTGGGAGCCGTTTCCGTCTAGTGAAATGTTTATACTATGAAATATGAAGAAACATCCAACCGCAAATGACCTACCTAGGTACTTCATGTCGAACCGAGCCGTGTCTTGTGCGAACCCATACAGCTGTCATCTTTGGAGAGATAGTTACTACTACTTCTTTGGAAAAGGATGAGCAACGATGTTGGGAAATATACTTGCAAATAACCCCCCGTATTGAGAGTTTGTTATTTTAGTCGTCGTAGATGTATGACCGCATCTGGTATCTTTAACCCCTTCCCTCTGCCTCCTCACCTTTGAGCCTGCGGTGGCTGTTCCTGTCGGTTATTAGAGTTTGGTGGCTCCGAAGGAGGAAACTCTCTGCGGTTGTACGATCGATCAACGGAACATGTACATCTGTTGGGCGGGTGAGTAAGGCGCGAACTCGAACACTCCCTCCAGCCGCAACTACCTATCTAGGCGCCCCTGAGTTAAGGATTATACATATTTGTCGTCGTTGTTATCGTGGTGTTGGAACTGAGAACCGTCGCCCCAGATGCCTCCGATTCCAGGGCCGTCATCCTGGATGCCTCCGTGTCCGATCTCAGGACCGTCGTCCCGGATGCCTCCGATTCCAGGGCCGTCATCCTGGATGCCTTCGCTCTGAGGACCACTGCCTGACTCACAGGCAGTGACAGACTCGTCGGGCTCAGACTTGTCGGGCTCAGACTTGACAGTCGCTGCGACTTCCTGCGCTGAGGCAAAGGGAGTTATCGGCAAGGTCTTGCGCTGGAGCGCATACCCTTCCATCTCTGGGGTCGTCCGTCATCGTCGTCAGTCATCGTCGTCTATCGTATAGTAGAGGGGGACAATCATAGAGCCAAGCCACATGGGGGGTGTTGGATACTCGAAGAGAGGGTGACGAATAAGATCTCCCAAGAAAAGACGACGATAGAAGGGGTTTGACTTGGATCTTGATAAAAATGTAAAATGACCTTTGGAGTTGTCGGCGAGGTCATGAGCCGGGACGCATCCCCGCCCATCTCGGGTGGCAGGGCTTTTTTTCGCTTCAGACATTCTTTGAGAGGAAGAAAAAGCGATGTTGGAAGGCGTTTGACTTGGATCGTGATGGAAATTTGGATATGGCGGTACGAGGTAGGTGAGTGATGCTGGGAGAATTTGGATTTGTGGAGTTGCTGGCTCACCATTAATTAGTCCAAGCCAAGAAGAGTTAGGAATGGCAATGACTTACCGCTCGTCTCGAGCGCCGCCAATCTCCGGCGCCGTGGAATCCTCCACGGCCACCGCCGCTACCGCGCCGCCAGAGAGGAAGACCGAGCCGCCAGAGATGTAAATGTTGTTCATCTTTATGGGGCCAGTGACAACGTCAAGTACGTGGAAACTGTATGGCACACTCTTGTGGTTAGTTCGGTTTGGTTGTTTGATTTCGTTCGGTTTGGTTTGGTTCGGTTTGCTTGTTTGATTTCGTTCGGGTTGGTTGTTTGGTTTGGTCGTTCGGTTTGGTCGTTCGGTTTGGTTGTTTGGTTTGGTTTGGGTTGGCTTGGGTTGGCTTGAGGTGGAAACACTTCGTAGCTGACGGCTATCAAGACCCGTCACTGACCAGTGCCGGATCGGTGGTTAACTCGGGGCGTTGCCGGGCTAGGTACCCCGCGCTCGCAGTCGACGCGGAGCTACCATGATGAGGAGTGTGAAGCCCCGTGGGGGGTGCTGAATGTGGTGAAGCTCGATCTACGGATCCGAAGGCCCAAGTGCCCTGGGAGGGCTGCCTGCTGGGCACGGGACACCGGCCGTTGTCACGTGCCCACGGCTGGCCCATGTGCCTCTACATATCATCATCACGGTACTTGAAATCATTGCAGATGTAAATTGTAGACTAACGCTTATACTCCTCGTTCCTGTGAGAGGTCCTCCAGCATAATATGCGGTGCAGCCATGTGCGACGGAGGGGGTTTTTGCCCGGGAAAAGTGAGTGGGGTACGCGCACGCTATTAGGTACCTGGGAACCTTGTCAAACAACCTCTAGGTGCGAATCAGTGCCAGCCCCCCGACCTGCTGTAATGTACACCTCAATAGCCACGGGGACTACCTAGTTCCTTTTCTTTCCTGGTGGCACCCAAGAACTTCAGGACCCAGTCGTCAGACATTTGATACGAAAAGCTTTATTCACAATTCGTTCAGAAACCATCGCCCGGTGCCTCTCATCACAGGCCCGTCACCCTGGGGGCCTCTGATCATAGGGTTGTCGCTCCGGTGTCTCCGACCCCAGGCCGTCACCCTGGTGTATCTGATTACAGGGCCATCACCCTGGTGTATCTGATTACAGGGCCGTCATCCTGGGCTTGTCTCTCAGGGTCGTCGCCCTGGGTGTATCTGATTACAGGGCCGTCATCCTGGGCTCGTCTCAGGGCCGTCGCCCTGGGCTTGTCTCTCAGGGTCGTCATCCTGGGCTTGTCTCTCAGGGTCGTCGCCCTGGGCTTGTCTCTCAGGGTCGTCGCCCTGGGTGTATCTGATTACAGGGCCGTCATCCTGGGCTCGTCTCAGGGCCGTCGCCCTGGGCTTGTCTCTCAGGGCCGTCGTCCTGGGCTTGTCTCTCAGGGTCGTCGTCCTGGGCTTGTCTCTCAGGGTCGTCGCCCTGGGTGTATAGGGCCGTCGTCCTGGGCTTGTCTCTTAGGGTCGTCGCCCTGGGTGTATCTGATTACAGGGCCGTCACTCTGGATGTATCTGATTACAGGGCCCCCATTCAGGGAGTTCGTTGAATGGGGATCCCTCCCATTCAGGCCCGTCGCCAGCGGTCCCTTCAGGCTGAGCTACCGCCCGATGGGCGGGTGGTCATGCAGCTACTTGCCTCCTCTGATGATGTTGATACCGCATTCGCCTTCATCTATTATCCAAACCCCCCTCAGCCACAGCCATCTGACTAGGCGTTCCTAAGTCAAGGGCCATGTAGGCTTGTTGTCATCGTTGTTGTCGTTGTTGTCGTCGCTAAGTGCCGTTATCCCTGACTCACGTCGCCCTGGTATCCTCAGAGCTGAAGGTAATGTACTGGCTTCCCTCGCCTCTGAACCGAGAACCGTCTCCCTCCATGGCCGATCACAGGGACGTCACCCCTGGTGCCTCCATATCCAACCGCAGGGCGACGGCCCTGGGGGCCTCTCATCACAGGGCCCTCCCACTGGCTCGAAGCCGCTGGAGGCAAACAACGGTGTGCTCGCTTCAATACTGATCGGAAGTATCTAGTAGGCGGTTACTCCCTCCCAGAAATCGATACACTAGGGTCCAATGTTGCACCAGGCAAGTCAGCTAGGATCTGAAGGAGCGGTAGTAGGTATTAGAGACCAGCGATGTCGTTCTCTTAGGCGTGTGCGAATTCATGGTTGCGATCGGGCTGAAGATTCGCTGAGCGAAATCACGACGCCTCTCACCAGGCGATTTCGCCCTGGGTTTTCCATGATGAGACCTCGCGAGCGTGTAGATGTGATGTTCTGCTCGCCGTTATATTCGGTCGTGAAGTTTCTCAAGCCCTTGACCTGCTTCAGTCGGTCCTCGTAGATTCGGATCTCATAGCTCTTGATGGTCAAGAAGAGCTGCTTGAAGTGAACGGTGCTGGACAAGTGTTGGTTGGTTGGGCTGACGGCTGGCTTCCGACTGGTCATATCGTGTCCGAGCACAGGGCATTTCGCCCTTGGTGCTTCTGCCTCCGGGTATGTTTCCTCGTGTGCCTTCGGGTAGCCGTCACCCTTGGCATCACCCTGGGATCGCTCGGATAAGTGCTGTCGCCATGTCCAGGGCTGGTGGTCCTGCAATTAAGTGATATCAGTTAGTGAACCAGCCAATCCACAAGCCTCAACCGAACGATCAAGACGTACCCATTGTAATGCGCATTGTCGAAACCCAATCGAACCATCGTTTCAAGGACCAACGCCGTGGTACACTGCGTGACCGTACTCGTTCTCCTGGGTGTCGCATGCAACCCATCCAGTATGTCCTGGGCGGAAGTTGATGATCTGTCGCGGACTGTCGTCTAAATCCGGCCAAACGGCTTTTATGCCGAGCCTGAAGACTTCGGGCCTGAAGACTTCGGGCCTATCGACAATTGACTGGCATACGAGAGTAGAAAGACGATAGGAGAGCTTGAGATCAGAGACGACGGCGTGCTGGGCTGCATCTTTTCGTCGCTGTCAAGCTATTAGTCCAAGCAAGAGGGTAAGTGTGAGTACGATTTTACCGATTTTCTCGATGGCCATGCGGCAATATCGCCGAGGGGCACCTCTTCGCTCTAACTTGACTGCAAACCATTTAAGCTATGGTGGGCGAGATGCAGCTGGTGACATACTGGGTCTTTTACCAGGTAGTTAGGACTGTCCACGGCACCCAGCCCGAGCACATCTTGCCTAGGCATTTGTTCCATGTTGGGGGTTGTGGTCACGTGGGTCTGCTTGGAGCGTGCAGCCCGGTGGCCTCCTTCTGCCTGTCTCCAGGCTCCCAGCAGCAACTTCTTCCTCACATCACCCCATTCAGCACCCAATACAGCCAGCGCTTCGTGTCCCAACAGGTTAAGCTATTCGCAGCCTTCCTCTTACCTCGCTTGCACCCACGGCGATGTTTTCCTCGGCTTTGTACGAAAACACTGATTTTTCACCCACAACAACACGCCCTACCTTCTGCGATCGAGATAATATTGGCTTTCGAGCCTACGCGCCGCCGGCCTGCACCCACAACAGCAGGGCAAATCCGACCTTCCGCCGGCCCTGCTTCTTTCTCCTTTTAACAGCCAGGAAATTCGAGCATTTTCGACCCTGTTCTGCGACATCAACTGGGACCCTTCCCCTCACCACTTTACGACGGTCCCTTGGATCCCTCGCCATGGCATCGTCCACTTTCACCCTCATCGGCATTCTCATGACATATCTACCTACCCACCCAGCCTTCCAAATCAAGCAAGCCACCGAGGCCCCAAGCAAGCTGCCTACCGAGGCCATTTGAGCTAGGATTGGATTGGAGGATCGTGAAGGAAGAGGGTCAACTTCGAGGCATGGTCCTGGACTGCTTTTCATCTACGTCTGTATGATGTCCTGTTGCTTGGCTTCAGGAGCCTGAGGGAGCGTGGTCACGTTGGTCACAAGTGACCGCTAGGCCTCCCAGGCCCCCTCCTGTCTCCAGGCTCCTAGCAGCAACTTCTTCCTCGCATCACCACATTCAGCACCTCAATACAATCGGGGCTTCGTGCACAACGATTGTCGAGGGCCATCGGAGTTCAAGCCCGGTAGGGTCCCCGTCGCCCCGTTACAGATTCGGAGTCCAGGCCGGGGTAAATACCGACGACCGATAACGGCCCACGGCGGTGGTTTGCCGACGGTTGATTATCTCACCCCCTGTCACATTGTATCATCGCCCACTGCGGGATCTCTTGGCTCTTTCGCCAATCTGATAGACTGGGAGGGAGGTGGCGCGGAGAGAGGAGTTTCGAGTGCGGGCCGTGGACGCGGCGGGAGAGGCCGCCATGGGGCTTGACCCCTGAACCCCGGCACCAACGACTTCCAGCCCGGTAACAAGATGCCAAGGACCTCTGAACCCCAGTGCCAACGATTTCCAGCCCGGCAACAAGAGGCTGAGGAGCCTCGGAGGCTGGTGGTGGCGCGGGCGCGAATACGGCGAGGGGCGGTGGTCACTGAGAGTCGGCGAGAAGGCAGCCATGGCGCTGGGCCTCTAAACCCCGGTGCCAACAATTTCCAGCCCGGCAACAAAAGAGGAGTATTGGGTGCGGGCCGTGGACGCGGCGGCAGAGGCGGCCATGGAGCTGGACCTCTCAACCCTGGTGCGAATGATTTCCAGCCAGGTAAAAGGCCGCGCGGAGACTCGGAAACTGGTGGTGGCGCAGGAGCAAAGAGGGCGAGGGGCGGTGGTCACTGAGAATCGGGTTCACCGTGAGCAGGTGGTAATAGAGGCGGTGCACTTTCATGTCTATCTGTACTGATAAGGCTGATCATGTAAGTAAGTCATCAGATGAACTTGCTGCGGGTTCTACTCTGTTCCCTGGTTGATCCTGCGCCTGCGGTATTTGCTTCGTCTTTGGAGTACTCACGATATTTTTGTGTCTCTATCCCTAATGAGACACAAAATCTTGTTCTGGAACAAAGGTGCTTGGCCGAGCTCCCAGGCGATGTGCAGTATGTGCAGGCTGTCCTTGGTGTACTTATTATGACCCGGCCCCGTCGAGGGTTCGCGCTCGAGGAGCTCTCCCCAGGAGCTGGCGTAGGGCTGGAGGATCGCGATGGAGGTCATCCTTAATTCTTTTCGTTGTCAGTAGGACTTGGTCCAACTGCCCAATTGCCGAGGGGAATCCCTAAGCAAACTTGCAAAGTTGAACTTTTCATTCAACAAGTGGCCTTCGAGATGACATTGTCGTATTGCCACGCGCAAAAAGAATCGCAGCGATCCTGCGCCTTCTTGTCGTGCAGTGATTACTGCGCTTCAAACGGGAAAGACTGTCGCATGCAAAAGGGTTGCAGGCACCAAGCCAGTTTGAGGCGGGCGTCGTCCACTTGTCCCAGCTACGCGTGGCCCCGAAGCCATCGAAGTCTTGCAGAGCTTGGGGTCGCAATCGGCGTTCGCTGTCTCTTACTAACTCCTCGTGCCTGCTTCGGCCCTCGCTAGGCGCAACACATCCTCCCAACAGACCAACCGCAAGGCTATCGACACCTCAACATAACGATGATATCCATAAGGCGACTGACCCTACTGACGACTAGGATCGTCTGGACCACTCAAAGTCGGTTTCGGTTTCTCAATAGGTACCTAGGTAGGAAGGAGCCCAGGCAACCACCCACAGTGTACCTAGCCCGGTGTAGCCTCTCCAGGCTCCAAGGCTGCCAGTACCTAGGTAAGTACCTAGGTAGGCACTTCCAATACGGGCTTCCTCCTGCAACCAACCTCGGAATATACCACGGATTGATTGCCCACGATAGAAGAACGCGGACGTGCCCGGACCTACGGCTACGGCACCGCATTAGATAACCCTGGTCGTGCGAGCCTTTGGAGCCGCCCAAGTTTTCGATCCTGGGCCTCGACGTCCAGGTGACCACGCGCTCGAGGAAGGACAGGCTTCCGCTCCCGCACGCGTGGGAAGCGGGGTACGTGACCCCTAAACCTCTTTGGTCTCCTCCATGTCTTATGTTTCGCAGCCATCATCTAATTATGTCTCTCCTTCACCATCACGTCCAGATTCAGCACCCCCAACCCAGGCGGGGCTTCAGGCTATTCGTCGAATTAGGATTTCCCGGCCTCTCCCGTCGCTTACTCTACTCTTCGAGTACTGACACGAAGCTGTCCAGAGCCCCTTTTGCCTCTTTTTCAAACCATCGCAATATTTTCGATTTTCCACGAAAAACACCAATTCTGTCACCCGACCTCATACCTTCCGCAATCGACAACAGCCGCTTGAGCCCGCCACTGGGTGCATCAGCCGTCTTCCAACCTTCAAGAGCAAGGTAAGCTCTTCCTGCTTTGGAGCATTATTCCTATCAAAAAGACTAACGAGACGCAGTTGCCATCGGGTGCGCCAGGAAAACTCGACCATTTTCGACCCTGTTCTGCGTCATCAACTGGGATCCCTTTTCCATGGATCTGTTGCCATTTTTCATATCCCTCGCCTCATCCTTTATTCGCCCTTACCAGCATTCACACGACATGTCTATCTACCCGATTACCCACCGAGTCAAGCAAGCCACCCGCCTTCTCAAGTAAGCTGCCTACCGACGCTATTCAAGCTATGCATTAAGAGACCACGGGCTAACAAGAGTATCAACGTGGAGGGATGGGTTTAGGCTATTTCCAGTTGTCGAGGCCTGCTTTTGCATGACTTCCACTTGTTTGCCCTCTAGTGCCTGAGGGGTGTGCGGAGGAGCGGGATCACTAGCCCCTTGCGGCCTCTTGGGCCTCCTCGTGTCTGCAGGCTTCTGCCAGCATCTTCCCCTCTTCTATCATCAGCTTCAGAGTCAGCTGCACCCCCTCCCCCTCCCAATACAGGGCTTTGTCCTCCTCGACCTCACTTCGGCAACCCGACTTGAGCTCGCCAGACAACACAAGAACAATAGACAGCTGCCCATGTCAGTCATCTCCCTCCACCTAGTATATAAGACAAACTAATGACCACCATTTTCAATGGCAGATCCGAGATTCCCTCAGGCCGTCTGTAGTGCCAGATGGAAGACTGACTAATCATGTCGTTGTTGGGGCTGTCAGCTCCTCGGGCGCGTAAAATCGTCGTCCTCGTCAATATCCATTATTGCTACTACAATATTGGGCTTCACTTTTCAACAGTTTGGCGATCACACGAATATCAACAGCTTCACGACTAATAGGGCAACGGGAATTGGTTCGGCAGAAGCTGTGCACCGAAGCTCCAGCGCCCACGTCCACGGCGGCACGTTATCCACAGGCGCTGGGAGCATTGACCAATCAGTACGCAGGCTCAGATGCCTCTTCGTCGGGGATGGGGCTCTAGTGTACTGATAAAAGTGCAGGGCGGCGGCCCTGTGGTCGGACAAGCACAGGGATGACTTCCTATGATCCAATACACTCAAAGCGACGGCCCTGAGAGACAAGCCCCGGGCGGAGTCCCTGTAATGCAACACACACAGGGCGACGACCCTGAGAGACAAGTCCAGGATGACGGCCCTGGATTCGAAGGCAGCCGGACCAACAGTTAGCTAGGCCAAAGACGAGAGGCGTCGCCTCCAGCACGCCCTCCGACAGGTCGATCAATGGGTACGTTGTCTCAATCATCTGTTTCACACATGTTGATTCACTCGCTAATGATTATCCAGCTCCTCGACAACCCCGCCCCCACGGGCAGTGGTCCTCAAAGCGGAGGCACCCAGGACTGCCGGTTAGAAGAGTTGGATTGAATCAGAGGTTCCTGTGTCGGATCTGCAAGGTCGTTGCCTTGTCGACCTGGTGGAATAGGCGAATATTATCTTCAATGCTCGTCTTCCATCTCTGCTCTCGTCCTTCTAGTGCACGTCTTTTCTCGATCTTTTGCTCTAGGTAGTGCGTAGAAAACGTGGAGAATCGAAATTGGAATAGAGGTAATAGGTAGGCGCACACTATGTACCTGTGTATAGGCAATGACATCGTCAACTTTCTAAGCCACCTAGGTATCTACCTATACTTGAGTTGGAGATGCGAATCTGTCCATGTCAAACCCCCGAGCCGCTATGTATATATATGTGTAGGTACCATCCCTTGAAAAGAGCCGCTGCATGAATAGGTACCCTACATAGGTAGGTAGGTAGGTATGTACCTATGCGGGTTTAGCCAATCATGCCACGTAGACTAACTGACCGCACGTGTACCTATGTACCTAAGAACACTGACTTTCGCAATCGCTGTGTCGATGGGCCGAGCTGCCCATCGGGTTTCTTCCTTTCGACCACATATTACCAGAGTCCTTTTAGATGTGTACCAGGCCACGCCACAGTTATAAAACAAGCTCTTATCTATTTTCGAGGTCATCTTGGCTTTTGATCCACCTCATTCATACAGCAGACTCGATTGAAAAACCAGAGGACCTATTGCTGCTACTCCGTTACCCAGTCGTGCCGAGCGCAAAATTCAGAGGACTCTCATGGTCTGCGCCCAGAAGATTTCATCTTTCGAACTGGTAGCCCCAATAAGGTAAGAGAATCGCTCTGGCGCAAGGTATCTAGCTGACTGTCGTAGTTCCCAGGGCGCTTGGTGGACGCCTTTTTCGTTAAACTCCCCCTTCTTTGACTACGGCGCCACCTGATGCCTACGACAACCAGGCCGTGCGCGAATGCACTTGCCTACGTTCTCAATATCGATCCCGGTACTATCGTTCGCGACTCACGACGTCTATGAAATAAGTCGCCAAACGACAGTAAATATCACGAAGCAGGACGAGATTGATCAAGCGAGGCGCAAACGCCCTGACCTACCACGCAAAGCAGACAAACAGGCGGATCAAGCAAAAGTTGCGCAACGCAACAACGAAAGAGAAGGTCACTGAGGCTGATGAGACTCAAGACCCGGGGCCAGGATCAAAGTTGGGCCAATCCGCCTGCCCTTCCTGCGGGAGCTATGCTTCGTGTCACCCCAACTCTCTTAGACCTGCTTCCTGAGATTCTCGACGCGTCGGTCGTCTCGACATCCATCGTCGTGGTAACGATGAAGATCCATTTATTGAAATACGTTCTTGCTTCACACCGGGTCACTCGGACGACGTCGTGAACCTCGCAGCTACGGAGGTGTCATCGTTTGCAGGTGGCATGTTGTCAGGTACAGCCTAGGCACAAATACCGGCACAATCAGCATCAGAAGAAGTCCAACGAGGATCAGAAGAAGCGCGACGACACCGTCCAGAAGAATCGTGACGAAATTATCTTTCTGCAACAGGAGTTGACTCGGGAAATGGACATTAAGGAGCAGGAACTTGACATCATCAGCCCATTCGCATCTGGTATACAGCCAGCGACGCAGGAATCTGCAGCAGAAGCCCGAGCAAATACGCTCTCTGTTCTCCTTTGGACAAAAGTATACAGCTTGCGGGATGGCTGTGGGGAGTCTGGGAAACCATGTTCACGGTTCTCCAAAGCCCCCTTCCACGCATGCCAACACCTTCCCTCGAGCGACCTCGGCTGCACCATTCCTAGCCCCGACGAATGCCAATAAACCTACGAGCGTCCTCCGCGCCGCCTCGGCCGTACCAGCCGGGGCCCCGACGAATGCACCTGTCAGAACCCCCGTACTGGACTTCAGCACGGCTCTCCAAAACGCCATTAGCATCAAGACAGCGAGTATCAGCACTGCTATTAATACCTTCCCTCGGGCTACCTCGGCTGCACCATTCCTAGCCCCCACGAATGCCAATAAACCTATGAGCATCCTCTACGCCACCTCGGCCGCACCAACCAGGGCCCCGACGAATGCTCTTACGCCCACCAACGCCCCACAGGCTATCTCGGCTGTAGAAGAGCCTGTCAGAGCCCATACTAGACTTCAGCACAGCCCTCCAGAACGCCATCAGCATCAAGACAGCGAGCATTAGTACCGCTATTAACGCCCAGCTCCGTCAACACTATAAGGACCAGAAGAAACGCGATAAGCTATCTCGGCCACAGAAGAGTCTGTCAGAGCCCCTATACTGGACTTCAGTACAGCCCTCCAGAACGCTATCAGCATTAAGACAGCGAGCATTAGTACCGCCATTAACGCCCAGCTCCATTAACACTATAAGGACTAGAAGAAACGCGATAAGCTATCTCGGCCACAGAAGAGTCTGTCAGAGCCCCTATACTGGACTTTAGCACAGCCCTCTAGAACGCTATCAGCATCAAGACAGCGAGCATTAGTGCCGCTATTAACGCCCAGCCCCGCCAACACTGCGAGAACTAGAAGAAACGCGACGAGGTTGTCTCGGTCCAGAAGGCGCTCGAAAGCGTGCAGCAGTATGCCCGAGATTTCAGTGAGGCCGTACAGGAAGACCATAAAGCACAACGAAGCAGTCCAGTACGCCGGAGATGTCAACGAGATTGGACAGGACGGCCTAGAAGGCACTCGAAAGCGTACAACAATACACCTATAGTATCAAAGAGGCCGTCGAGGAGGACGAGAAGGCAAGGCAAGGCAGAACCTGAAGCTCTCGCTGGAGAAACTTGCGGAAGCACAATAAAGTCGTCCGGGTGGCCATTGAAACCGTACACCTACAGTGTCAAAGAGGCTGTCGAGGAGGACGAGAAGGCAAGGCAAGGCAGAACCTGAAGCTCTCGCTGGAGAAACTTGACCGCAGCCTTGCGGCGGCCAGCAAGCAGCTTGCCAAGAATCAGTGACGGAGAGCATCAATAGGCGCCAGCACCTCGAGCCACTCAACCACAGCTTCGCAGCGACCCGCAAGCAGTTTCTACCAGACGTGCGCTCCAACGCGTACAGGTGTTATCCAAGGCTGCTATTGGAACAGAAGAGGCTGATCCAAGCCAGAGAAGCGGAGCGGTCACCAGATCGAGGCGCCGGAGGTTAAGAGAGTGAAAATGACAACAGAGCAGGCAGCTCGCCACAAAACAATGACGAGATCAGAACGACGGCATCCTCAAGGCGCTTGACCTCGCAGCGGCCAGCGAGCAATTGACCACGAAACAGGGACCGGACCAAACCAAACCACCTACCCACAAGCCTACCTACCTACCAACTACCAACGCATGTCTCACAATTTCCGCCATAGCGGGCGCAGCGGGCGCAGCAGCGGCGGCAGCCATAGAGGATCCCACAGCGCTAGAGACTATTAGCGTTCGAGGAGAGTGGTATGTTATTGCTATTTTTAATTACTTTTTAGTCTAGACTAACAGTTAGCTAGGGTCAAGACAAGAGGCGTCGCCTCTAGTACGCTCTCCAACAGGTCGAGCAATAGGTACGTCGTTTTAATTATCTAGTTTATACACATTGTTCACACAGGTTGGTTCACTTGCTAACGATTATCCAGCTCCTCGACAACCCTGCCCCGCGGGCAGTGGTCCTCAGACCGGAGGCACCCGGGCCGACGGCCCTGTGGTCCGGAAGTAACGTCTGATGCGAGCGGTGACGACACTAGAGGCCTTAGATCCCCATTGCTCGAAGTCTGGGACCACGCGCTCAAAGATGGTCCGGCCGGTGGAGTCGCTAATGGTATCAAGTTGTTGAGTTAGTAGACGACAAATGCAACAAGCTTTTTGACCTCTTCTGTCATGCCGTCCATATGAGCCCGAACGCCCCATAGCTCGGGTCGATCAGGTCCAGATACGTACACCTCATTGATCAGTCGGTGGGCTCATTGCTGTTGAGCCGTCGCGCTTTCGGGAATACGTATGAGTGGCTAGACCGCTCGGGAGACGCTGGAGACGAGATAGCCTGGGTTATGCATTGATCGACCTATGAGCGGACATCGTAGAGTCATTGATGGCCAAGTGTCATAAGAGCGCGATGCTTTGGTACGGTTGGCTGTTTGCAGCCTTTCATTTACTGGTTTCATTGCATCTACACCACATACTGATCAACCTAAAAACCCTCGGTGTTCACGTTTCTTGGAATGCACCGACCTAAATATCTCCGGCCAAATTGGCGCTGAATGTGTCGCGAAAAGCGAGTGGAGGCATCGGTCGGTTTCGTATGACCTGGTGTCCTCCGAAGGCCAATTGTTGTTTGACGGGTGCTAAAGATTAGGGATACGTCGATGATTTGTTGTCGCGAGCCGTTGACTTAGTTGTTTCTGCCTCCCAGTGTCGCTGCCCAGGTCAATTGCAAAGCATCTCGTTGGATTGGGTCTGATGACGATGGATCGATGGACTGACGACGCCGCCAACACGGACGTTGCCCTTAGGTCCTGACTTCGGGCGGATGCGCCTGGAAGACAATTATTACCAGTGACCAAACAACTGTCCTTTCCCGAGCAAGTAGGCAGGCCTACTCGCTAAGTAGACAACAGCTAAATGACGTGGGTAAGAATGGTAGGAGGAGGATGTCGAAAAAGCAATATGGCGGAGAAAGTGAGGCAATCCCTGGTCTGTCGGACGCATGCCATGTCACCTGCGTCTTAGGTGCCTGGTGATCCCTTTGCATCCTCGCATGGATGGAAATTCGGCGATCCTTGTCGCGGTGTAGCCGTGTTGCTCGCTGGTGGCTGGTATTCAAGGTCGGCAAACTGGCTTTCTTGAGCTTGGGGATGCCGGCAATACAGTGTTCTCGATGAAACGTTGGTAGTCGTCGCGTAGGGATGATGGAGGACGGATATCTAGTAGCTAGCGGGCTCGTGGTAGTCCGCAATACTAGGAGACTGGCTTGTGGATAGAAGGTCGTCGTCAAGATGGTCGTAATGCCCCTAGGTAACTGATGAGCGACAATAAATCCGAAGTCGTAGAGTTCGTCCCGTTTCTCGTGGCTTCACCCACGGGGTTCGCTCGACGTTTTTGCCTTATCTGACCGTTTGATCCTCTGCATTCTCCTCTTTCTACCTAGGTAGGTAATAAGCACCTCGCTGCCCGCCTCATACCTAGGTATCTAGGTACCCAGGTACGCAGGCGTGCCAACTCTAGGGGCTCAGCACTGCTATATATGTACCTAGGTACCTAGGCACTGGCGCTAAGCCCGTGTCGATGGGGGCGCTCGGACACATTTGAGGTACCGACGGGACAGCTACCTAGGTACCTACCCGCCTAGGGGCATACCCAGGTACAGTCCGTTGCATCGGCGGCTTCCAAAACTAAAAGTGGGACCACCCATCAACGTGTTGTCGTGCGGCCATGTGGCCAAAACTACCTAAGAGAAAAAACTAACTATTTTTATTTTTAATTAAATATAGAAAATAAATATAAGTAAGAGAATTATATTATATTAATTTCTATACTAAATAAATATAAAAGTAATTTTTAGAATTTTTAATATACCTTATTAGTAGCTTTAAAATATAAATTAAAAGTAAGAAACTAAAGAAAAGATACGTTTTACTACTTTTACTATTAGTATAATAGGTATATAATAAAAAAGAGTATATAGAGTAGTTCTTTATACTTCAAATATATAAAATACTACTTTTACTTACTATACATAGCTTATATAAGCCTATATTATATAAATACCTTACTTTAGTATTTAAAAGTAAAATACGTTTTACTACTTTTACTACTAGCATAGTAGGTATATAATAAAGAAAAGTATATAGAGTAGTTTTTTATACTTAAAATATATAGAATACTACTTTTACTTACTATATATAGCTTATATAAGCCTATATTACGTTAATACCTTACTTTAGTATTTAGGGGTAAAATACATTTTACTACTTTTATTATTAATATAATAGGTATATAATAGAAGTAATATTATATTAGTATTTTTAGTACTTTAAATATATAAAATATTACTTTTATATACTCTATATAGCTTATATAAGCCCGCGTTATATAAATACCTCACTTTAGTATTTAAGAGTAAAATACGTTTTACTACTTTTACTACTAGTATAGTAGGTATATTATAAAAGTAATGTTATATTAGTGTTTTTAGTACATTAAATAAATAAAATACTACTTTTATATACTCTATATAGCTTATATAAGTCCGCGTTACGTAAGTACCTCACTTTAGTATTTAGGAGTAAAATACGTTTTACTACTTTTACTACTAGTATAGTAGGTATATTATAAAAGTAATGTTATATTAGTGTTTTTAGTATATTAAATAAATAAAATACTACTTTTATATACTCTATATAGCTTATATAAGTCCGCGTTATGTAAATACCTCACTTTAGTACTTAGGGGTAAAATACGTTTTACTACTTTTACTATTAGCGTAGTAGATATATAATAAAAGTAACGTTATATTAGTGTTTTTAATATTTGAAATATATAGAGTACTACTTTTATATACTCTATATAGCTTATATAAGTCTATAATATATAAATATCTTACTTTAGTTTTTAAAAGTAAAATATATTTTACTACTTTTACTATTAATATAATAGATATATAATAAAAGTAATATTTTAGTACTATTTAAACTACTTTAAATATATAAACTACTACTTCTATATACTCTATATCAGTAATAAATATACTCTATTAATAAAAACGTCTTTTTATTATTATAAATTCTATATAAATATACATAGTATATAAAATTAAGCGAAAATATTTAATAAATAATAGAACATATAAGGACTCTATAATAGGTTCTTATATTTATATAGCCCTAATAGAGATTTAAACAGAATATTTTATATAATTGTAAGTCATAGTGGTTTTAATACTTAGTACTGCGTGGCCGCACGACAACACGTTGATGGGTGGTCCCACTTTTAGTTTTGGAAGCCGCCGATGCAACGGACTGTACCCACTCGGTGCACCTCCACTTGCTTGTGCACCTTAAAAAAACAGAGGGGAAACACTGCTGCGATGACATTTGGAAGATTCCATGAGATTGCTCTGGGTGTCAAATGTAGATAGGCACCTAACTCGTTAACTGGGCTTACCTGACTCCAATGTCGTTACCTAGGTTGTCCTGCCGTCCAGTGCGCCTATTGTGTAATAATACCTACAGAACTCAGGTACCTAGGTCCACGTCTCGTTCGATCTTCAGCGTTCCGATCTCCGAGACATGGAGCATGGCGGGGATGGCGGGGCATGATTGTACCCGCCGCCTTTTCCGAGCAACGACACTGGAATTTGAGATTACATAAGGCCTGTCACCTTATTTCAACATCAGACATTGTTCACGCCCAAACAGGTTCGTCCCACGCATGTAGGCCGTGTGGTGTACGCTGGATATCCAATAGCAGACTGTATTGACTACTTTAAGTGAATACTATAGGCAACCTTGTCTTATATTGAACCATGCATAATATATCGCTCTATGTCTAGCTGCAAGCAGTGGTGTCGCTGTCGATGATGACGTCGGGCGTATTGTATCGCGGCTTGCTCGCGGGCTGCACGATACATCCCTCCCACGACACATCCTCCCTGGTAATTAAGTTAATTAGCGATTATACAGTAACCTGTCTGCTACTTCCTACCTACGTAGGTAGTGGTGCGTAGAATGCGCAACGGGTATCACAACTCACCGATACTAGGACGTTTTGTTGTGTCTTGCTTGTGAAGAGGCTCCAGTACGCTTGCAGCAGCTCCGGGCAGAACTCCTGTGCGTTGTTACACTCTGACATATACATTATATCTGTGCGGCCTGCTGCCGCCGAATGTAATCATGACCGGTTGCGCGCCCGCGTTGGCGGCCGCGACTAGGCTGGCATCTTGCAACGGCGAGGAGCATAGTCGTACACCTAGAGGGCATTTACCCCTGCCACTTGAGGGGCTAGAAATGTTCCCCAGGCGCAATCCAGAAACTACTTTGATTTCCAGCGCTGGGCAGATATGCTTACCTCCACCCTGAATTCAATAGCCACCTGGTACAATGAACAATAACTAGAATCAAAAAACAAAATGCCGGTACTTAGATTCCAACTTAGGACCTCCACTAGGCGCATGGAGCCCCCCATACCATCACGATGGCCCATTGTGTGTGTGTATGTGCGTGTGTGGTGCTCCAGGACCAGTGCTTGAGTGGCGCTCTCACCAGCTGAGCCATACCAGCTTTTGATGCTACGCCGATAAACATAATGGTCCGACATAGGTACGATGCCATCTCTTGACCTTGCCAGGTATCTGAGTGCCTTCACTGTGTCTTCCTAAGCCGCTGCTTCTAAACTCACTCCTTCCCAACTGGCTCCCTCCCAACTGGCTCCTTCCCAACTGGCTCCTTCCCAACTGGCTCCTTCCCAACTTGTTGCCCTGCTTGAAAGGTTCCTAGCCCTAGCCCTCCACACGAAAATCCTTACGTGTGCACTGTGTATTGCAAAGTTTTCTTCAGACACAATACCATCCTCCTCTCTCTCTCTCTCTCTCACACACACACACAACCACAACCACCACCATCACCACCATCACCACCATCACCACCATCACCACCACAACCACAACCACACACACACACACACACACACACACACACACACACACACATACACACCCTCTCTCTCCCTCTCTCTCTCTCTCGAAGTACGTTTCCTGAACTTTCAGCATTTCTGTGTCTCGAGCTATCACTGACACAATATAGAATGAACAACGTGACAATTACCGGCGGCAACTTTTACGTCGGCGGCGAGGGCCCTGGCGCGGGCGGCGCGGGCGCGGGCGGTGGCCGTGGCGGCGGCGGTGGCCGTGGCGGCGGCGGTGGCCGTGGCGGCGGCGGTGGCCGCGGCAGACGCGGAGGCTTTGCTGGTGGCTTCAACCACCAGACCTCCTGGCCTTCCCGTCGAACGGTATGTTCATTCCCTTGGTGATTCCAGTTGATGCCAGACTAACAGTGTACTAGGCGAAGGAGGATAAGGCCTGGCACAGAGGTGCCATGGCGCGCATCGACCGCTGGGTACGTTTCAATCCTCTGGCTGTCGACTTGATTTGCTAACCTTTGCCTACCTAGCTCGCGGACAACCCTGCCGCTCCTCAGGACGGCGGTGGCCGAGGCGGCGCGCGCGGTGGAGGCCGAGGAAGAGGCCTCGGAGCCAGAGGCCAGGGTGGTTTCCCTGGTGGCAATGGAGGTTGGGGCCCTGAGCCTGTCCCCGCCTCCCGCATCTACGGGGCGTCCCAGTGGGACGATGCCCCCGTTGGCGGAAACCGGGGAGTTGTCCCTGGTGACGGTCGTCTCGCCCACCCACTGGGTGGAAACCAGGGTGGCGGCCTTGGCCAGAGAGGCCAAGGCTTCGTCGTTGACGAAGAGGAAGACCAAGGCAATGGCCTTGGTGACGAGGGCGCGGAGAGCGCATATGGTGGCGCGAAGAGCGCGGAGGGCGGCGCGAAGAGCGCCGAGAGCATGGATGGCGCGAAGAGCGCAGAGGGCGCCGAGGGCGCAGAGGGCGCCGAGGGCGCAGAGGGCGCCGAGGGCGCAGAGGGCGCGAAGAGCGCAGGTGGAGGCGCGAAGAGCGCGGAGGGCCCGAAGTTTACCTTCGATCCCCTCGACTTCTTGGAAGACAGCGCCATGGAGGTAAGTAACCTATCCCTTTTGTTGTGTATGGATCAAGATGCTAACCAAATTCACATGAGTAGTTCTAAAAATTCAACCCTCCCTCTTCGAGGACACCAACCTTTGCGCCATTCACGCCAACCGCGTCACCATCCAGTCCAAGGACATCCAGCTCGCCCGCCGCCTTCGCAGTGAGCGCAACTAAGCATGCTGTCTTTCGATTTTCTCTTTTCATGGGTGGTTCATGACTCGCGTTTTGGGAATGCTTGACGAAGGGACCGTCTTGGCCTTTGGGGGTAATCTGGCGTTACGATGCGTTTGACTCACACAACGCAAGGGTTGCACATTAAATAGCGACAATGGACGCCTGCATTCGTCGCACTTTACTTCCACATGCTCGTGATCGTGACCTGACTCCCGTGTACCTGAACAGTCGTGGAAAAGTTGCCAATGAAATAATGAATGTCCTGTTTATGTGATGCCTGCTTGTTGACCCAGGGCTGATATCCAACGCCGCACATCTAGCCTGTCGTGCCAGCAGCAGCTCTTGTCGTTGGAGCCGTCGGCGTCGGGCACGCCGCTGGCGTTGAAGCCGGTCGCCTCCACGGCGAGGACGTCCTGGGCGAGGCTCTGCAGCATGCTGCGGACGGCTTCGACTTGGCCATAGTCTGCGAGGTCGAGCTCGCTGGCGATGGCGATGACGACGGTCGGGTCTAAGAGGGGGAACTCCGCCTGGAAGCGGTCAGTCAGCTCCATTTGAACCTCGACAAATGACTGCATGGAAGCCAACCCGAAGACCCTCCCACCCGAAGACCCTCCCACTCGAAAACCTTCCCACTCGACCCTCCAACTCGAAGATCCTCCAATTCGAACCTCCAACTCGAAGACCCTCCGACTCGAAGATCCTCCCACTCGAACCTCCAACTCGAACCCTCCAACTCGAACCTCGAACCCGAAGACCTTTCAACTCGAACCTCGAACCCGAAGACCCTCCTACTCGAAGATCCTCCCACTCGAACCTCCAACCCGAAGACCCTCCTACTCGAAGATCCTCCCACTCGAACCTCCAACCCGAAGACCCTCCGACTTGAAGATCCTCCCACTCGAACCTCCAACTCGAAGACCCTCCCACTCGAAAATCCTCCGACCAACAAATACATCCGATGTCATCCGTCGCCTTCTCGGCATGGACGCGTTGCTGGCCTCGCTCGCCACCCACGTCAATTGTCTAGTCTTACCTTTTCCCACCGAACTCCTTCCTCCTACATCCTCCTAAGCTTGGCCACATGAACGTCAGCATTGGGACCATGGTAAATCGACACTGAGATGGCTCCAATCCGCCTTCTACTCCTGCCCTCCAAGAGGTCTCAGGCCCTTCCGACAGACTCGCTTTCGCAAGGCTTTCGAGAGGATTTTGCTTGGTAGTCAGTTTGTCGGCGTACGCGATCCCTCGAGGCGTAAAACGCGATGCCGTAAGTGCCTGGCAAGTAATCCCAACATGTTTGTCTTATTGCTTCAATCTTTGTTACCAGTAAGCTAATATTCATTCGCAAGATAGCAATCTGCCTCGAAGACACCGAATTTGCCCGAAGGCATCATTCTCCACGAAGCCATCATTCTGCCCCGAAGACCTCGATCTACCCGAAAGTGTCAATCTTCCTCGGAGACCTCGATCTGCCCGAAGGTGTCAATCTTCCTCGAAGATCTCGATCTGCCAGAAGGCGTCAATCTTCCCCGAAGACTTCGAGCTGTCCGAAGACGTCAATCCAAACTCTTGCTGAAGCCGCCAGCTTGCCGTCCGTGTTACCACCTGGCCTGTTCTCAGGGCTGGAAGCGCTATCGAGTCAAATCACTTCTACTTTCCCCGGGTACTCCGTGAGGATACCGCCGTCGGCAGGATCTCGACCCCAGGTGTTGGGCATTTGAGGCTCGCTGTGAGGACCCTGCCCTGAATCAGCACAGCCCGATCACTATTCTCGCCCAGCTAACTAACACGGACTTCTCTCCTTGCAGCATCATTGCCATCATCTAGTACATTTCAAAGCACGTTAGCAAGGCCGATACCAAGACCCAGTCCTACAAGCAGTTGGCTGAAATCATGCTCCTGAGGATTCACTCCCGTCACCCTGTTGTGTCTTCGGGGGTCGGAAGAGCTTGGCATTATAGGTGACTACCCTATCTTTGAGTGCTCTCAGCAGCCCTGTATCGGACGCTACTCTAACCAGGTCTCTCCCGAAATATACCACGTCCAGAACACTGTGAAGATCATCGCGAGTTCGACGAAATGACAGACAACACCGACGATCAGTTGCTATCTATCACGGCTGTTGTTGTAAGTACAGCGCATCCCTACCAGCCTAACCTTCCTCCTCGCGTGAATCACCGTTTCATGGCCGGTGTATTTTTAGGTCGACATGGAGAGCTGATGGCCAATTCAATGCCTGTTTATCTACTCCATGTACATGGTTGCAAAGAATCACGGATCATATGCTGTGCTGGACTTGGCAGCGGACAGGTCAATGGTCAGCCTCTGTCTAGACCGGCTACAACACACACTACAGAACTGGACATGACACTGCATGGGGAGAATGCATTGGCGGTCCCTGCCTCGTGGTCCCCCGAATGTCTTCAAGATGATTCCACAGAGGAGCCAACGTCAGGCGTGATCGGTGCACATTCAGGCAGGAGATTGCCGGTCGGTTTCTCGACATAGGGTAGTTGCAGTTCAATTTCAGCACCATAATACAGTGTGGCAACCAAGCTCTACCACATGCGAGGCTTCCCGCAGAAGGGAGACACGCACTGCAACTTCCTCCATCCCGTCTGCCATCCCTTCCAGCACTTGCACTCCCAGGTCACTTGGTACCCAGAGTACTACCCGCCCCGTCAACTAGGTACATACACAGTCCTGGTGTTGGATGATACCAAGATGCTAACCAATGAACTCCAGCAGATAATTCACGGTTAGTGCCTACTGACAGCCCACTCGCAGTACACCCACGGTGCAGTACAGTCGCAGTCCTCCCCCGTTTCTCTACACCCAGCCATCTACTACCCCGATTGCCAGCTAGGCGGACCCAAGTGCACAAGAATATCACTACTTCCCAGGGCCTCTACCTCCGGACTAGACGTGGTAGAGGCCCTGGGACTACAGTCTCTGTGACCAGAGCACAAGTGTCGAGGTGAGTACCCCAAAGAGGCCTACATCTAGCTTCTGTCCCGGGGTGGCGAGGGCCCTGGTTGGAGTCGCAAGGTGGATAGGAGGACTACCTAGTGCGGGGGGTTGTGTTTCATTGGATCCAGAAGCTGGTCTACAACGCTGTTCCAAGCAGGAACATTGGTTGAGTATCGTCTCCCGTTGCACGTTCCGGCAGGAGCTCACGGGCTATCTTGCCTGACTTGACTTGTAACAGTCATGACGGCAAGGAGGGCTGAGGGACATGCCTTCCTTTGCTATCAGAATGGGAGAGCACGAGCTGGCCACCCTTGGCACCCGGTTCCTCTCCTTGCCGCACAGATTCCCCCCGTCCTGAGGTCCTTGATCGTGGAAATTCACATCACAAACTTGAGGATTCTATACGGCTATTCAGCTCAAACGACAAACCAACCAACAAGAAACCTCAGTAAGCCCTGGAATTCGTACATGGAACAGTCCTCACTAACACACCCACCAGAGTACACACGATGTCTTCCTCCCGTTCTTCTCTCCCCGCTCCCAAGCGAACCCCCCTGCCCAACGGCAAGGGCATCAACCACAGGACTGAAGTCAGTCCTGCCATTCGCCAGCTCAGCTTCATCGCCGAGGATGTCGACGAGGAGAAGGCCTCCGGTCCTTCTCCCTCTTTGGAGCCGGCTTGCGAGCCGCATGGCCGCATCACCAGAAGTGTTGCTGCCAGACTGCGCGCGTCTGCACGCGAGCATGGCAAAGATGGGCCCCTCGAGTTGACCGAGGGTGGATACACCTGGAAGGTGTCATCCAAGTCGCCCGTCACGGCTGCAGAAAAGGCTGCAGGTGAAGTGAACCAAGCTGTAGGCAAAGCTGCAGACACAGATCGGGTACCGCGATGCGGTCCCGATAGCGAGGGCGTTGGCCCTGTGAACTCAGTGGGAGATGAGTCTCCCGATACCATGCCTCTGGCTGTTGCCCGAGGAAGATCAAAGCGGATCAAAGTTGATCCTGGCTTGGAGATCCCCGACTCCGATGCCGCGTCCAGCTTGGGGACTGCCGACTCCGACAAGGAGTCTGGCTTGGAGATCCCCGACTCCGATGCCGAGTCCAGCTTGGAGACTGCCGACTCTGACAAGGAGTCTGGCTTGGAGATTGCCGACTCTGACGCGGAGTCTGGCTTCGAGATGACCGACTCTGGTGATGAGTATGGCTCGAAGATCCGCGATTCTGACGAGGAGTTTGACCTCGAGATGGCCGACTCTGATGACGAGTCTGCCTTCATGAGTACCGACTCTGATGAAGAGTCTGATGCGGTGCTTCAGGATGCACTGGACGATGACATCCTGGACATTGACCAGTGGGAGGTGGCTGACTCTGACGAGGAGTCTGGCTTGGAGCTTGCCGACTCCCCTGAGGATCTCCTGGAGCTGCTGGTGCTGGGCCTCATGGACCCGAACCAGCTGGAGATGGACAACCTGAACCCGGACATGAAACTCTGGGATGATGAGGACTTCATGGACCAGGTGCTGATCGAGCTGGACCTCCTGGACCCGAGCCAGCTGGAGATGGACGTCCCGAGCCTGGACACGAAACTCTGGGACGAGGATGAACCATTCATCGTTGATGACGAAGATGATGTTTCTGATGTCGACGACGCCGAGTCAGATGAAGAAGCCGTGGCTCAAGAAGGCACGCGCAAACGCAAGATGGCTTCCGTAGAGTTCATCACGGAGCCACCCAAGGGAGCCGACGTCGGGGCTCTGATGGATGAGAGACTCACCATCGACACCACTAATGTGGCAAGATTCGTGGAGGCAGCGAGTGCCATGATTGAGTTCTTGAGCCGCTTTGCCAAGGATGCCAACATCCGTGAATATGGCCACGAGTACCGTCCCATGGCCATAAGTGCCTTTGTGTTCCTGCAGGCATGGGGAACAGACGGCCTTATCAGATTCGTGCTCGAGGCGATCCCGCTCGAAGTGCAGTCGATTCTTGGAAAGGAGAATCTGCGTCCTATGGACCTGTTGTCATGTCCACGATGGCCTGACAAGTGCAGACTCTGGGGAGTCTATCTCGATCTTGCAACAACGAGATGGGGCCCAAACAGCCCAGCTCCAGTTGGCGCGTACGTTGGGTCAGGTACACACTCTGTCCACGGCGTTATGTCTCGGGTTGATCGTCATGAAAGGGCGAGCCATAATGCGTACGATACCATTCCTGCGAACCAACGGAGTGCTCATTACGAAACGATCTGCCACGAGAGAGTGAGGCCAAATCTCCGAGTACTGGCATGGACGAGTATGCACTCTCCTACTGGCACAGTAGAGTTCATAGAGGGCCTCTTGATGTTGTACCTGGACACGTACGTGTTGCCAGAAAGGCCCTCAGAACGCTCGCCTGTGGCAGCGTTTAATTTTAGTCGAGATGTTCGTGACCGTGTCGAGGAACGTCTCGGCCGAGAACTTCCAAGCTTTTGGCGACTGTCTCTGAACAGAGCCTGGCCACTGAGGCAAGGATTCCAAAATCATCGTCGTCGCGCCCATCAAAAGTGGCTCAAGACGCACGACGACATATGCATGAACCCTGCATGCGGGAAGCCGAAGCCACCTCGCGGGTCCGGGGGCACATGGTATGGCTCCATGGAAAATCAACGCTGTGGAGGGTGTAACATGTATATCTGGAGGTACGGACGCGAGTCCCCGCGCACACTATTCCATCACCAGAAATGGATAGAAGAGAACGGCAACGTCTGCGTCAATTGCCAGGCTCCTAAAACAGGTACAGCCGCCAGGGGTTTCAGGGGCTTGGGACCCAGGATGAGATGTGGTCCATGTGACAAACACCGGCGCAAGCACAACGGTGAGGAGCGTGGGTTGTCTCCCCAGCAACAGCATGAAAGGTGGCTCGCGAGTGGTAACGAAGACGTCTGCGGAAACTGCAGAACGCCAAGAACAGCCGACAAGTACTTCAGGGGTTTCTGTGAGGAAGCACGCTGTCCGAACTGTTATCAGTGGAAGCGGCGGCATGGGACCGAGCGCCCATCAGACCACGTTGAGCGTAAGACCAAGCAGATGCATGAGTCATGGGTTCAGGCTGGCCACGAGGATGTCTGTGGCAACTGTGGCATTGCAAGAGGGCCCGCGATCCATTTCGAAGGGTATTGCGAAGCTTCAAGATGTCGGCCGTGCTATCGGTACCGGCAAAATCACAATGGCGAGGAGAAGCCTATGCCGTCCTAGTTGTTGACTACAGCTGTGGGTAGGGGACGGGTCCAGAAAGGTCTGGACATCTGCGGCACATGTGGTGCCGAAAAAGACTTCGATGGAGGAAGGTTTGTTGACTTCTGTGAGAATGCCAGATGCCTGGCGAGTCGCCTAGACAAGGTGAGGAGTAAGGCCGAGAGTCCCGCCTCGGAGATGTTTGTTGCTTGAAGTCCTTCTCGGGGGTAGGAGAGGGCCACTCACGTACAGGCCGATGGCCTGGCGTGGGAGGCTCTCAGTGCGTCGCTCACATCTTGACTCTCGAGTTGGATGTGAGGGGCGTGCCATTGGGAGTAGCTACTCACGTATGGGCTGAGGGCCTGGCGTGGGGAGTTGCTCGGGGGTAGGAGAGGGCCACTCGCGTACAGGCCGATGGCCTGGCGTGGGAGGCTCTCAGTGCGTCGCTCACATCTTGACTCTCGAGTTGGATGTGAGGGGCGTGCCATTGGGAGTGGCTACTCACGTATGGGCCGATGGCCTGGCGTGGGGAGTTGCTCGGGGGTAGGAGAGGGCCACTCACGTACAGGCCGATAGCCTGGCGTGGGAGGCTCTTGGTGCGTCGCTCACATCTTGACTCTCGAGTTGGATGTGAGGGGCGTGCCATTGGTATTAGTGGCTACTCACGTATGGGCTGATGGCCTGGCGTGGGGAGTTGCTAGAGAATTAGAGACATGTATGATGACAAAGCCCCCTTAAGTGGCGAAGCGAAACCCAGAAAGTATTGACGAAAGCGGTGCGTGTCGAAAGAGGAGGAATTGCGAGAGCATGGAGAATGGATGAGGCCGGTGGGGGAGGCATGATCATGACATTACACGTTTCTGTACACGCCGGCTGGGCCACAGAAGGCAACTGGGTTTCACACACAAGGCTGAAACGGGTTCCAAATTCATGCTTCTGGTTTGATTTATTTCATCCCATACGATCCTCTAATACAGGGCTTGGATGGCATGGGGGACGTCCTCGTGCTCGTGGTCTCGGGGGCTTGTTCGTGGTCTCGGGGGCTTGTTCGTGGTCTCGGGGGCTTGTTCGTGGTCTCGGGGGCTCGCTCGTGGTCTCGGGGCTCGCTCTTGGTCTCGGGGGCTTGCTCGTGGTGTCGAGGGCTTGCTCGTGGTCTCGGGGGCTCGCTCGTGGTCTCGGGGGCTCGCTCGTGGTCTCGGGGGCTCGCTCGTGGTCTCGGGGGCTCGCTCGTGGTCTCGGGGGTGCGCCTCCTGGAAACGTTAGCGAAATTGAACAATGGATGATGCCACTGCGAGGTGGGAAAGAGCCGCAGTAGGCTGGCGGATCGAGGAATGTCGGTTGAAGATACATACAAGCGTCGAAAATGGCCAAATTTCCACTGCCTGTTGGTGAAAGAATGCCTCAAAATGAGCACGAAAAATGGGCGCGCTGAATCGCGTCCCGTGTGGTCGCCACCAACCTACCTAGGTAGGTAGACCACAGGCCGGGGGTCTGTAGGTAGAGTATAGTTATTGGGGATGTGTGGCGCCAGCCCAGGGGTGCATGCTATTTTGGCACCCGCCCGTCCGGCTCACATTTACTTGGTCTTCCGACCTTTCGGCGATGGCAGGGGACCCGACCGCGTTTGATCTGCAAATCGACATGCAGCATGCAGGTATGCGTAGTTACTCTTCATATAGAGGGAGTAACTTGATTCTTTTGGTCGTCAAACGTTTCTGGCACCTGGGCATTGGATTATGGGCATTGGAGTCAAGAAGATACGTACTACCTAGATTGCCTACTACCTAACCTAGCTGCCTAGGTATTTACCTACCTAGGGACTACTTGCTTAGGTACCCAGGTACACGTCGTAGCCTACCTATGTACCTAGGTAGGTACAATTACCACAACTTAGTCTGGGCACACCCTGGGTTTTACACCAAAACACTACATCTTTACTAATTACTTATAAAATAACTACTAAGTAAAAATATATATAACTTTAAGTATACTTAGTTTAATACTAGTATAATAGTATAAACTAGGAGTTATATAACTTTACTAGTAAAATAAAAAGAAATAATTCTTATAAAGTATCTTAACTTTTATATACTTCTATTCCCGTATAATTTACTAGTAAATAGAAGTCACTTCTAAGATTCTAAGAGAAAAATATTTTTAAAGATTATTTACTACATACTAAGTTTTTTAAAAAACTCTAAAGAATTATTTTTATAGAGATTTTACTCTATGCTATACAAAGTATTTTTTATAGAATTTTAAAGTGGGTCTATATACTTTATTTGTCTACTGGAAAATGGTGACTTTTGGTGTGTTTGTTAGGAGTGTGCCCAGATTAAATGTGTTAAACTGTAGTTGATTAGCTGGATTGTTCCAGCGGATAGCCCACAACTGTGCACGAGGGTAATTTCTCTGATTGGTAGGTTTGGCATAACCAGCCCTGGGGGATCTAGGTAGCTTCATTACACCTCCAGTTGATAGGTAGGTGCTAGTAATACCTAGGAACCTACCTTCATCAAGTCCGACAGCTACACCATTATCATCAACGGCAAAATCTGCGATGTCTGCGACATTGAGAAGGAGGTATCGGCGGCCATCCGTGCACACGAGGTTGGGATTGGACGAAGCCCCCGAGTTGCTCGTCTGTGAGTGCAAGCCGGCGCACCTCGCGATGGCCTCGATCTGCCAAGGGATGAGGCAAACACAGATGAGCGAGAAGATTCCCTTCCCCGTGCTGTCGCCACACAGGAGACATTGGAGTCCTTCTGGCGGACGCCCGTTGCTAACGAACTCGCTGTCGTAGTTCTCGCTATCGCTGTTACTACTACTATTATGATTGTTATCATCATGGCTACAGATCCAGACAAAGTCCGGGTCGGCAAAACAGTACTTAGCCTGCTCCAGGTGGACCCGTTAACGAGCAGGTCGTCCCGGTGGTTGCGGTGCCAGAAGACATAGTCCCAGGTGCCGCAGGATAGGAGTGGTGCAACTGGTCGAGGCCAACTCGTCTGAGGTGATGATCAACGTCGTGAGCGTCAATACGGCGTCGAACAAGTCCGAGGCGGAGATCAAGGTCAGAATGTCCCGCAGATGCCTAAGATGATGTGAAACATGAGGAACGGGTCCATGGCTAACAGCACCAATGACCGTCCATCCAGGGAGACCGGCTGCCCGCTCTGGCCGAGGAAGCTGGGCAAGGTAGCGAAGGCTCGGCTTACAGACAATATCGCATGGATCAAGGTCGAGCTCTCCCGGTCGGTGTTGATACCCGGCCTCGCGGTCGTCGCCACGCACGAATAAACCCTTTCGGTGCCGATCAACGGGCCCCAGTACATCTCGAACGCTGTCCAGTCGGTCTCCTCGACATTATTGCGAAAGTGGAAGTCAATCATCACCAGGCTCTACGTCTCGGAGAAGGACTCGTACGCCTGCGAGACCGAGTTCCCATCAGTTGTACGGACCCCCAGATCCATCCAGGCGTGCGGTTCCACCTCGCGGGTGACGAGGCACATTCTGGTCCCGAAGTCGTGCATGTTCGAGGCGACATGGTGGACGTTCACGCAAGAGACGGACTGGATGAATATCGGCATCGTTTGCTACAGGAACGGCCATGTAATCTGCTTCCCACACTCACGTTTATCCGTGGTCGACTTAATTGCCATCAAGATCGGCGGCTCCTCGGATTTTGAATCGATTAACGACACCGCCGGCATTCTGGTCGGCGAGACAATGTCCAACACCGAGATCTTCTACATCGAAACCCTCTCCACAGACGACGTTAGGGAGTGCATGAAGGTGCCCGTCACCAACAAGTCGAGGCCGTCGATGTTTATGAGGACGTACCGGGACAAGTTCCACGACATTCTCAAGTCGTACCCGCAGACATATCCCTTTGGCGGCTACAACTGCATCGGCCATATTAAGGCGCCGAGGAAGGAGTCCACTGCAGACTCAATCTGCGAGTCCAGGCACTCGCGGGTGACGGATGTGGCCAACATGGCGATATACGCGAGGGTGGATAGCGCCATGAGGCACGGCGCGGTGTACGAGATAATAGTTCACAATACCGAGGAAAAGAACACCGTTTTGCTCTTGAAGCCAGTGGCGAGGCTCTTGAAGTATCGAAGTATTAGAGTACAAGCCCAACATCTCGCAGATCGTCAGGAGGTCCTTCAAGAGCGCCCTCAGCAACGAGGACATCCACTATCCTCTACAACATATAGTCGGTCCTTTCAACGTGAAGAAGAAAATCTATGACCGCGCCAAGGTCCTGGTGGTCAGCGGGAGGCAGGAGGGTTGTCATGTCGGTAGGCATCGGAAGCTTACAGGAGGTGAACGGCCTGTAGCTGGACTACATACTTCTGTCACATGGGGACCCACTTCGGGCAGATAGGTCCACGTCCTTCAGGGGACGTCTCTCATTGGAGGTCCCTGTGGCGATCCTCCAGATTTCACCAAGCTTTTGAGCCTCACGTCAACAGCGCATATTACCACGCCGTAGGCGGATTCACCACATCTTTCCCATTATTTCCTTTCCATTAATATCGTGACCTCGGAACTCCTACATCGTCGTGGACCCCAACGTCGACACCAGCGTTCTGTTGAAGAGGAAGTTCAAGCTGGGCTTCGTGGGGTACAGCCCGGACATGCACATGGTGATGCAGGTCAAAGCCATCGCCAGGACACCCGACGATGCCATTGTGTTCAAGGAGACGCTGCAGGACCTCCACATCACGGAGAGCTCTACGGAGACAATCTTGACGGGCTCCATCCCCTTGGAGTTCTCCTCTAGCATGCTGGTCAGACTTCGGTATATTTATCAACTACGGCCCTCCGTCTACGGCTGCGGCTACGTCCATGACGGCATCAAGAAGAAGGGCATTGGCGCCGCCCTTATCACTATACAGATCATCGTGCTCCCGAAGGGCGAGCTGTACGCGGAGGCGAAGTTCGGTAAGTCCACCTACAACGAGTTGATAATGCAGTGGAATAAGGTCCTGACGGTGAATAAGGCAGGGACGTCATCCTGTGGATGGACACCGATGCTGACAACAAGGCGAATGAGGTTTTCGAGCTGGTGGTGATGCCGACCTAGATGTTCTACTGGCACAGAAAACCTCATCCTAAGCGAGCTATCCTTGCCGTCGTTGGGCATCGCCGTGGTGACGAAGACCGCGTACGGAATCCCGTCTCGACTTTCCGATACCAGACGCAAGCAACTTCGCATCTACGACATTTTCCTCGATCAAGTTCAATTCCTCGCCAGCGGCGAGAGCCCAGCCAGTTCCTAATGCACGTCGACCTTTCCATGTCGGGTTTCTGTCAACTTCTCCGTTGCCTAGCCTCTTTGGATGTCGTGGACAGTAGGAGACTCGGAGTTGTTCCACAAGGTCATGAGAAAGATCACAGAAACCAGGTCGATCGGCCAGGGCAGCAACCTACAGCACGACGACGCGAATTTGGGGTTGCTTTCGTTTGACGACTCCTAGAAGGGGTCATCCGGCGTCCTGATTAACATCTAATTTCCATAGCGGAGACTCAGAGCTGCTCTGAAACGTCACGAGAAAGATCGTAGAAGCCCGACCGATCGGCCAAGACAGCAAACTAGAGTATGGCGATGCGAGCCTGCACCTGTTTCCGTTTAATAAGGAGCTGCCGGCGCTCGAGTCGGACGAGTCCGAGGGCATGGCCCGGAGCTGTCTCGGCCGCAGAAGTGTCTGCCATGGCCCCCGTACTGGACTTCAGCACGGCCTTCCAGAATGCCATCAGCATCAAGACAGCTTGTGTCTTCTGGCACCCCTGAGTAAGTTCTCTGGTTTTTGTATGGCCCGGAGCTGTCTCGGCCGCAGAAGTGCCTGCCATGGCCCCCGTACTGGACTTCAACACGACCCTCCAGAATGCCATCAGCATCAAGACAGTTGGATTGCGTCTCCTGGCACCCTTGTGTAGTTCTTTCGTGTTTTCTTATTTCTGTGCTGTTCCCAGTTGTCCTTTCTATGCCTCTTCAATCACATTTGTTGTTGCTCTTTCTTTCGTTGTGCAGTCTTTCCTCAAGAGAAATAATCTGACGGAACAAAGTGATCTCCAAAGCGGAAAGGTTCTCGTCACCCAGGCTGCTGCTGCCATATGGAACAGTCATCGGAATTGCATGTTTGACGTACATCAGGGGATTGCAGCCGCCATCTGGAGGACCGACTTGTCGGCACCTACAGCCATCTCTCCAACCGTTGTGACCAGTCTCGTCACGAGGTACATCACCTGTCTAGTTATTAGCAATATGGATACCCGCTTGGAGAGAAATCAGGGGTTGGTCTTACTCATCTCTCCACGTGTGTTTGGTTCCATTTGGTCTCGGGCATGGAAAGGAAGACCCCGAAGGTCTCGTTGGGTACACGGTTGATGACTGGCTTCAGTTGACCTGTCGATCAATTGACCAAATCTACACGTTAATGTCGTCCTCTAAGGATGAGGATGCCCAAGTTCCAATTCAGAGCGTCTGACGTGTTCCCATCATTACCATATTATTGCCTGTTACATCATCTGCGGTATACCACATAGTCCGGTTCTCGACATCACTCATCCCTTTTTATATCCTCGCCTCAAGTTTTCTGCCGCGGAGATTGTGTCGGCAAATTGTCCCCCGCGTCAACTACCTCTAAGAATCCTATTTGCTAGACACACCGCCTGTCTGCCCCCTTCCCAAGGGCGTCACAGGAGAGTTAAGCAGGCGATTGTAGACATATTTCTATTAAATTCTTTTCTTCTGATTAATCGATACCATCGGGAGAAAAAGAATTGCAAAACAATTGCGCCGACAAAAACGCGAACCTGGGATCTTTTCAATATAGCAATCTGGCAACACGGGTCCCAAATGAAGCGCCTGGGCTCCATCGCCATCAAGGCCACTGTGAGTGTGGGTTCCACCGCATCGTCAAAGTACCTAGGTACACCAGAGGAACGCTCTGGTGGGTGGGGTACGTCTCCTTCAGTATTTCAAAGGTTAGCGTGCTATTCATTCCAGATTGTGATTACCTAATCGCCCTCCCCCGGGACGTGGCATTACCAAAGTAGGTACCTAGCTTCTAGGCAGGTAACCAATGAAATGCAGGGAGACTACGGATACCTCCAGCACAACCTTACCTAAACGTTTGGTCCACGCATTGGTACCTATTTTAAACCACTATCAACTCGGCGCCCAGCTCCTTCGGCTCCCGTTCGCTAGAGAGCTACGTTGCGGACATATCAACCAACGTCCACGACATCCTCAACGTGTCCCACACCAGCGACAATGATTGCTGCAAATGGCGTGGTTGGATGTCCTTCAAGTTCGAATTTTGCGACAAGGGCAATTGAGGGTTGGGCTGCATTGACCCCTCGCAGGTGAGGGTCGAGTCGTACGACGAGATCATCCTTTCCCGCATCGAGATTGAGAACAACTTCGTGACGGGCCTGGACACCGGGAAAATCCTGCCGCGCAAGATGGTTTAATACTACCCACAGGGTCTGCCACGTCGCGCAGAGGAAGGTAGAGCGAGGCATGACGATGATATGACCAAAGCTAAGAAGGGCAGGACGATATCGACCAAGGGGGTACCGCCCGCTATGAAGAGATTCGAGGTCGGGACCAAGGTCGTCATTCCCGACGAGGAGGAAAATGTCGTCGCCACGAGCGTGGAGTGCAAGCGGGGGCTTGATGGTCAGCCCTTGATGTACGGGAGCGAGCCCACGTGCCGTAAGGAGGTTCGTAAGGGAGGGGACTGGATGGAGGACTACGACAGCCTCTATAGCGACATGAGCTATATCTACTCGATGCATCTAACAGCTAGTAGATGCGGTTGACGACGAAGGTGATGCCGTGGCCGTGGACCTACAAGAATCCGACGGTCACTACCATGCGCAAGGTGTTCTAGCGCCACGGTGCGTACGGTAACCGGATGATCTACTTCTTTGACTACTACATCTACAGATACGACGTGATAAACGAGTTCAATCCCAAGAGGTTTTTGGTTCCCGAGAGGGCCGCCAGGGTCTCGCCGTCAGCCGTCAAGTGCTAGTGGATCGAGGTCAACGCCCAGAACCTCTACACGTTCGACCCCACGACGGAGGACCTGCAGTCGGTTATCACCTATGCACTCCAACTGCCTCGGGCACCTATACGATGATCAGGAGACAGGCGCCTACCGGATCCTCAATGGCTTCGCGAGGAGCAACGAGGACATGTATTCCGACGCCAGCGCGATAGACCAGTCGGTCTTCGAGGGCGAGACGGAGCCCCGAGGAGCTGGCGGGCTACTGCTACTTGAGAGTCCATATGAGGAGCGAGACTCTGAGGAAGTACAACAACATTACCAGGTCGACGAATAACTTCAGACTCATGGCGTTACTAATAATAGGTATCAATATTGGAGACCAGCAAACCCGAACGCAGCAGACAAGGGGCACCGTCGCCACCCCAACAGAGTCCTAGAGCGGGCTATTTTCTTGAAGATGATGGAGGACGGGTAGTGCAGATTATTTCCGCTCGTGGAGGGCGACATCATCCTCGTCGGGAGGTGCCCGTCGCAGGGCCCGGACAACATAATCCCCTCATACAGGTATGCACGGACGTGGATGTGAACTCAATCGCGACCCTCCTGAAGTTTTACTTACTGACCGAAACCGACTTCAACAGGCACGCAATCCGAGACTTGATTCCAATAGCTCCCAAGGGCGCGTCGTCGGCTTACAAGAGGTGGAGGGGGGTCTGGCATGGCACGAAGGACGAGGCCCAGCGAACTCAGTCTTCTCGGATGGGACCAAGCGCACAGACGAGAACAACACTCCCGCCGCATCGACCCAGCGACCTTGAAGACTATGCCAGTGTAGGAGAAGTCGACACACAAGGCCTCGCAGGTGTATAAGGACATGTTGTTGAAGCACAAGTCGTGGAAGCACATGTACGGCGGCATAGACTGGCAGAAGTATCACATGAGCATAGCAGCTTGGCCCAGCCCTACGAGTGTATGAGGTCCGGGATGAGAATGGGCACGTGCGCGAAGAAGTGCAAGAACTCCCCGACGATGAGAATGAGCACAGCGTGTTCATCGACTCCACCTGGACGCCGGATATAGCCGTCTTCGACAAGACCATCGACATCAGCATGCACAGCTGCTCGACGAGGTTGACGATGCTCACGAAGATGGCCTTCCAGATGGGATTCGACAGGCACAAGCACGAGTCGAGGGAGCTTGGGGAATCCGTGAAATGTGGTAGGCATGATGATTGGCTGAGTGCCTTGAAGCTGTAGGCTGAGCAGCTGCATGATCGGGTGAAACTGGAAATTCCTGCTGGATCGTTAGACTGTTGGCTGACCCCGAGGGTTTCGGGGGGAGGCCAAGATCTGGTCATCTACTGGATGATGGGGGTCGAGGGAGCTTGGGGAATCCGTGAAATGTAGTAGGCATGGTGATTGGCTGAGTGCCTTGAAGCTGTAGGCTGAGCAGCTGCATGATCGGGTGAAACTGGAAATTGCTGCTGGATCGTTCGACTGTTGGCTGGCCCCAAGGGTTATGGGGGGAGGCCAAGATCTGGTCATACTGGATGATGGGGAGAGCAAAAACATCTACGCGACCGCGACCAAGGACAGGCACCAGCTGATCATCTCGACGAGTTGGACGGGAACCGTAAGATCTACACGAAGTCTTCAATCTTGGCAGCGGACTCCCCGTTGCCCGCCATACCGCCAAGGAGAGGATCGCCGTCTCCTCCTTCTTCGTGCGCATGCGCACCAGTGCCGGGAGCTTGATAAGGGCAACTCAGTCTCCATCGACGTCTTGAGCAGCTAGGGCTCGACTGGTTTACGTTGGTGACATAGGTACTCGGACATCAGGTGGGTCAAGGGGGTGATGAGGGATCCGACACGAGGTAAGACCAGGGTGTACACCAACTAATCCTCGTCGTTGGGCAGTATGTTCACGGGGGAAATTGACTGCTAGTCGTCGCTAGTGACTTCTACACCGGGTCAATGCCTGGTTAATGGCGAGCCCAAGACCCGAGGCATGTCAACATCGACGAGTAGTACGCGTCCCAGAAGACACTGTACGAAATCTGCGACTTCTCCACGTCGGACTCATATCACACTACATCTTCGGTATCATCGCTTTGCCCGAGTTCGTGATTACCCTTAGCCTCATGTTGTAGGCGAACAGCGTCTCGCTCACGTTATTCACTACCAACTGGAGCAGGACTGAAAGGACGGCCTCCACCACCCTTTTATTGTCCAGGTATTGTTGATGTTTTCGGGATTCGTCTCGGTACTGGATCTTCTACCGACTCGCACTTTCGTCTACATGCACGTTGTGGGACTACCCCGACACCATCGCCTCCAAGACCATAGACACCCTGTCCACCTGGTTGTTCTAGCGGCTCAACACCCTCGAAGAATGTCTCAAGAAACAAACGCCCTGCCACCTCCGAGGGAGTAGTCTGTCAAAGATGTCTCAAGCGATTAAACACCCTGCCACCCCAGATATGGGAGCAGCCTGGAGGCTGAACATTCTCAGAGAGGCCTCAAGAAAAGAAACGCCCTGCCACCTCCGAGATATGAGTGGATGCTTCCTGGTGTAAGACTTTGCTCTGCTTATGATTGAAGCGAATAAACGCCCTGCTGCCTCCGAGATGGAGGCGGATGCTTCCCGGCACATGACTTCACTCATGACTCCCTTAGCCTTTGTATGGAAATCTTAGGGGCTATTGAGTTAGAGCCTAATAAGTCCATTACTACCCATCAGTCTTTCGTCGTGCAAACTGAAGCTATTGGTAGCTGTGTACATAAGCAACAGCTTACTCAAGGGGCTTCGTTCTGTCTCTCGCCCCCTAAAGGCAGCCTTCGCCTCCGTGCCACTACAAGACTAAGAGATCAAGGGCTCCCATACCGATCCATCGTACCTAAGCTCGCGTCGCTCCATCGCTCCATTGTCCCATCGCTCCACTTGAAGCCTCTGCTTTGCATTATGAAAATTTAGAGATGTGCGCGGGGCTCTTTCTACGCATTGCCCATGGTCATTGTGTGCGAGCTTCTGCGTCTTTTCCCCATTGTCGTCGGACCATGCGGCGTGGCATAATAGGTTCCACAGCAACTTTGTCGCCTTGTTGGAGGAGTTCTGATTGAATGCCGAATTTCTGGGCCCAGACGTGTCTACCTAAGCTACTCCCATTAGGCTTAAGGGATGGTCAAGTTCGGGGGTAGCGGCGGCAGGCCCTTGGACTCTTCGGACCATGCGGCGTGGCATAATAGGTTCCACAGCAACTTCGTCGCCTTGTTGGGGGAGTTCTGATTGAATGCCGAATTTCTTGGGCCCAAACGTGTTTAAGCCACTCCCATTTAGTTTAAGGGATGGCCAAGGTCAAGTTCGGGGGTAGCGGCGGCAGGCCCTTGGGCCCTTGACTGGAGCCTGGCATTTCGTGCGAAGTCGTAACAACCAACATGTTGTGGTGTATCACGTCGATGACCTGCTGAGGGTGTACTTCGCTATGTTGATTAGTTCAACCTCCCAGCCTTTGGCTGATTGGGAGTGGTCTGGGGATGTTGACGGCTGTCTGCTCTGGTGCCGTCTTCAGTCTCCTAGCCTTTGGCTGATTGGGAGTGGTCTGGGGATGTTGGCGGCTGTCTGCTCTGGTGCCGTCTTCAGTCTCCTAGCCTTTGGCTGATTGGGAGTGGTCTGGGGATGTTGGCGGCTGTCTGCTCTGGTGCCCTCTTCAATCTCCTAGTCTTTGGCTGGTTGGGAGTGGTCCGGGGATGTTGGTGGCTTCACGATCTTCTTGGGTATGAACGGGCCATTCATCAGCCTTGTCGCCTTGAAGTGGAACCCCTCGGGTGGTTCCTTGTTGGGGGATCAGGAGCTCAAGTGAGGTCGAGGATGTGACTTATGAGGAAAGCTGACCTGCGCACCAAGACCGTAGTCAAGTGACCACGGCTGGCTCATGTGCCGCAACCGGGCCCTACCTTGACCTCTAATTGGAAACCTATGACCCCCCAGGTATCCTCAATGATCCGGTATGGATTCTGGTAATGAATAGGCTGCTCATGAGTCTTGTCGCCTCGCAGTAGGACGCACTAGGTGGTTCCTTAGCCTCTGATTGAGACCTTCTGGGTCCCAAGGTAGCTTCGATGATCCGGTACAGATTCTGGTAATGAATAGGCTGCTCATGAGTCTTGTCGCCTCGCAGTAGGACGCACTAGGTGGTTCCTTAGCCTCTGATTGAGACCTTCTGGGTCCCATGGTAGCTTCGATGATCCGGTACGGATTCTGGTAATGAATAGGCTGCTCATGAGTCTTGTCGCCTCGCAGTAGGACGCACTAGGTGGTTCCTTAGCCTCTGATTGAGACCTTCTGGGTCCCATGGTAGCTTCGATGATCCGGTACGGATTCTGGTAATGAATAGGCCGCTCATGAGTCTTGTCGCCTCGCAGTAGGACGCACCAGGTGGTTCCTTAGCCTCCGATTGAGGGTCCCAAGGTAGCCTCGATGATCCGGTACGACTCCTGTTGGACAGGGAACGTAACCTTGAAAGACATTGATAAAGTATATGCCCTATGAGTTGTCCCGGAGTGATGCACTCGCACCAAGAAAGGAACCAGATTGTGGGGTGAATTTCTCTGGGCCCAAGCCTGGATCTTTGCTTTGCGTCTTTCAAGCCCTCTTGTCAACTCGCTTCGCATCTGTTGGGGGAGAGCGTCCATGACACAGCCACTTAAGGGAAAAAGGAGCAGCTTGCCAGGTTTCCGATAACCAATAGGTCGTGGCAAAGGTTGGACTCAGGCTGTTGTAGAGAGGGGTCCGGTTGGTTGGGAGTGGCGCGGGATGTTTTGGACCGCCTGCTCCGGTGCTGGCTTCGCTCTCTTGACCTCCGGCGACTCAAGCTGTTGACCGCCTGCTCCGGTGCTGGTTTCGCTCTCTTGACCTCCGGCGACTCAAGCTGTTGGCCGCTCCGCTTCTCTAGCTTGTAATTTAGCCTCTTCTGTTCCAGTGGCAGACTTGGATTACAACACTTCCACGCGTTGAAGCCCGTATCCGTCAGAAGCTTCGCGATGCAACCCGGCATTACTATATAGTCAATTAGCCTTGTTGCCATGTAGTTAACAGCTAAGAGTATCTTACCAGGTGAATAAACGCCAAGTACCTGACGCTTCTAGAGGGCCAAGTGCGGCTCTTGGTACGCTAGACAAACGGCCATATCGAATAGTGATTCTTCTACCACAAGACCTTTTGAAGCCATTCGTCTTTTGCATTAGAGTGGCCTATTTCGAATACAGTCGCAGGTCCTTGGGCTCTTGGCCCGAGCCTGGCATGTTTTGTGAAGTCATGGAGGCTGTCCGGATGTGTGTTGAGAATATCGAAGACAAGCAAAAGCAAAGCGTGGCCTGGTAACCAAAGGGAGGTTGAAAATGGGGGCTTCGACGGGTGAAGTTTTCGTCTGTAAACGGAGGAGAGTAGCAGTTCAATGTCGGAAGCTGACCACAGGAGACCGAGGCAGCCCTGAAGTCGTTGATGGCCATGGACTTGAATGGGGAAGCAAGGCAACGGAGCTCAAGAGGCCTTGAGGTCGTTGATTGGTGAACTGAAGAGGAGTGTGCAAATTGATGTCGGGTGTTCCGCGAGAATGCACAGATCGGGGGAGGCGGACAGTTGAAATCCGGAAGCAACGAGCAACGCTGGCTCGAGCGACCCAAAAGAAAAGAGTTCGAGATGGTCCCGAAGTCGCCGGCGGGCGCGGGCTACCTAGAGCGGGAAGCAAACTGGGCTTCAGTGTTCTCGAGAGTGGCCCTGGAGTCGCTGTTGTCGGTTGCATAGGTATGCGTTGAGGCAGGCATCACAAGCGAGATCTGATATCTCGTGGTAGAGATTGGCTTGAGACATATTAGCATGGTTCCGTAATGTGAGTGCCTAGGGGCATGACAGACTTAACGAACCGGTAGAGTATCTAGGGTGGTGCCAAAGCAATGTAATGTAGCCGTAGTATGCAACACGAGCAGAATCGCAGGGTTGAAGTCGTGGCTACTAATACCAATACCTACGCCTCTGTAAGCATTTTAGGTAGGTAGGTATGTTGGGGGCTTACTCGGTCTGGTGGTGCTTAGTAATGGATCGTGTGGCCCACCTTGTAGTACGCTAATATCTGACTGGGAAGGTATACCTACCACCTACCTACCTCAACGACTACCTAGGCACGCTAGGTAGTCGGTGTTGGGTTAACAAGCATGCAAAGATTGCAGCGATCCAGGCCCTGTTCTTTAGGACTTGAATATGTAGGTACTGCTGTGCGTATTGTTATATCCAGGCACTCTTTAATAGTGAAAGTAGGAAAGAAGAGAGGGGTCGAGTGTGGGTGAGAATACACCTAGAGCAGGCTATGTGGCATGCCTGAAGCATGTACTCTGTCGCCACCGTAGCCACTAACTACCTACCTACAGTGTATGTGGCGCCCATGGGCCCACCCCCGTCGCAGTTTGATCTTAATTCCTCAACCTGGCGATGTGGGAAATCGAACATCTCAGCCTTACTACCCCCAGAGTCAGTGCAACGTCTTTTGGGTCAGATGACTTTCGCGTCCAAGGTTCAGTGACCATTTTCTGAAATCCTGCCGAGAGGCAAGCCCTGCCACTGCCAAGAAGTATTCTTTCAACCTCGACGAGCCAAGGTAAGTATAATCACTTCCGAACTTACCTCGGATCATAGTTGGGAATCCTTTCCCCATCAGCTACGGCCTCTATCATCCTTCAATGTAACATCATCCATTTCCCACCCTTGCTGACATCTACCTAGCTATCCACCTACCCATCGATGCGTGCCTGGCCAAACCCTTGAGGGCATAATTCCAGCCGTACGAAGTGAGCCATCTACTACCACATTCCGAATCCGAACCGGCGACAAACGAGACAGGACAGAAAAGTCGCCCACGATGGCAAGGTGCCACAACTCGCCACCCGAGGCAGCACCGGAGGTCAAGAGATCGAAGACGGAGTCGGACAAGGTGTTTGAGAACAAATTATCCACGATACCCACAACCCCAGTCTGCCATTCTCGGTGGCGACTGTTACGCCTTGGCACGACCGTTCATGTAAAGACCGGAAGAGACGATCGACACCATGGCTGAATCTTCTGGCTCAGTCGACGGCCGCGTGGACTATTTCGACCAAGACAAACAAGCGGCGAAGCATCTCGGAGAAATCGTTCTGGCTCAGTCAACGCCCGCGTGGACTATTCCGACCAAGACAAACAAGCGGCGAAGCATCTCGGAGAAATCGAAGTCGCCTTTCGTCGTATGGACTATTTCAGCCAAGACAAACAAGCGGCGAAGCATCTCGGAGAAATCGAAGTCGCCTTTCGTTGTGTGGTGTATCTCGGATTAGCAGGGGAGTCTTCGCGAGAGGCTAGTTCCCTTACTAAATTGGGAGAGAAAGCCTTGAAAGGCAAGAACGTTTCTCACGGAATAGAGTATGTCTTTACTCCTGAACTATATTTCGTATTATTTATCTCTCCCTTCCAGGTTTTCGGAGGGAAAAGCGAAGACATGCAGACTCTACAACGATCGTCACTCGAGTAGCATAATTCATTCCCTAGAAACAGTTGAACAAAGGCCCAACGGTACGTCGTCTCAATCATCTGGTCTACGCATGTCGATTCATCTGCTAACCGTTTTCTAGCCCCGTCACCACCCCGCGAGGCGGCGCACCAGCTGGTCGGCCTCCTGACGCGGAAGAACCGCAAGCCACAGGACCATCTCTCGGCACCCTGTCACTCACAAGGAGCTGTCCGTCACAAAGGCCCTCAAGGCCCAGTCCAAGACGCACGTTCTCTCCCTATACTCTGACCCACCTCTGACTCCAAGACCTTCAAAATATCCATCCACCGGATAGTAGCCCTCAGCCCGGAGGCACCCAGAATCACGGGCCTGCATAGGAGGAATTTCCATTTGACGGACTCACTGTATGGGAGGAATCCCCGTTCCACGCGCCTTCTCTGGAACACGAAGTAAGTTATGCATATCTATTCGTGTATATCAATCAAGAAGCTAATCGTTTCCAACAGTACAAACTGGTGGAGAAGGAGCAAAGGGCAACGCGCCACGGACCGCAAATACCTGGCGGGGGCGTCTCGCAGTTGATGCTGGGGATTTCGCCCTTCAAGCAAACCATCACACTTTTCTAATTGCCTTGGCATGCTTGCTGAAAATTGCTGCTACACCCCCTACGAATGCCAACACGCCTAACAACTTCCCTCGAGCGACCTCAGCTTCCCTCGAGCGACCTCAGCTTCCCTCGAGCGACCTCGGCTGCAGGAACACCAGCCTATGCCCCCATGCATGCCAACACACTCAACACCTTCCCTCGAGCGACCTCGGCTGCAGGAACACCAGCCTAGGCCCTGACGAATGCTCTTACACACTTAACACCTTCCCTCGAGCGACCTCGGCTGCAGGAACACTAGCCTAGGCCCCGACGAACTCTCTTATACACCTAATAACTTCCCTTGAGCGACCTCGGCTGCAGAAACACGAGCCTAGGCCCCAACGAATGCCAATACCTTCCCTCAAGCGACCTCGGCTGCAGGAAATGCCAATACCTTCCCTCGAGCGACCTCGGCTGCAGAAACACGAGCCTAGGCCCCGACGAATTCTCTTATACACCTAATACCTTCCCTCGAGCGACCTCGGCTGCAGGAACACCGGCCTAGGCCCCGACGAATGCCAATACCTTCCCTCGAGCGACCTCGGCTGCAGGAACACCGGCCTAGGCCCCGACGAATGCCAATACCTTCCCTCGAGCGACCTCGGCTGCAGGAACACCAGCCTGCCCCGACGAATGCCAATACCTTCCCTCGAGCGACCTCGGCTGCAGGAACACCAGCCTGCCCCGACGAATGCCAATACCTTCCCTCGAGCGACCTCGGCTGCAGGAACATCAGCCTAGGCCCCGACGAATACCAATACCTTCCCTCGAGCGACCTCGGCTGCAGGAACATCAGCCTAGGCCCCGACGAATACCAATACCTTCCCTCGAGCGACCTCGGCTGCAGGAACACCAGCCTAGGCCCCAACAAATACCCTTATACCCACCAACGCCCCATAAGCTATCTCAGCCGTAGAAAGGCCTGTCAGAGCCCCCATACTAGACTTCAGCACAGCACTCCAGAACGCCATTAGCATCAAGTTCCCTCAAGCCACCTCAGCTACAGGAATGCCAGCCTAGGCCCCTATGAATGCCAACACACCCAACACCTTCCCTCGAGCGACCTCAGCTGCAGGAACATCAGCCCAGGCCACTACAAACACTAATATACCCAATATCGTCTTAGGCTGCCTTTTTGGCTTGGCTCTATACTAGCAATAATAACAACAAGACAAACACGACGACGACGGACGACAACAACAACGACGGCGACAACGATGACGGACGACAGCAACGAAACTAGTCACTTATTCTCGACACAGCCCGTTCAGGCCAAGGCTAAAGATAGATGCACGTTGCAGTCAGTGGCCTGCTGGCTTTCTTCACAATCGCATGGGAGCTTCCAATTGTAGAACAGAGTGTTACGACTTTGTGCAAACCATCGCGTTGGGCTGGGCTGGCTGGTTGTTTGTATGTTGAGACGGCGCGTTTTATGAGGTCTTTAGCACGCAGAATTCTTTGTGATGCCCACGCACGTGTTTCCAGGTGAGAAACATATGCCAAGTACGATTGCTTTGTATCGATTTCTGCCAAGATGGACTCGTCTTGAATAATGCTTCTGTTGGTGCCCTGTGTGCAAGAATCTATCAGCTCCCTTGCGGACTCCATAGGTTGTTTCACCGAAATGGCTCTCCTGACTCGGCCGAGACGTATCATCCCAACTTGGCAAGTTCAGCCAAAGCTGGGCGGGCTGCGGGTACGTCGTCCGAACACGCCAAAAACAAGCACTGGCTGAGTGCCAGACATAAAAAATGCCCACCAGTTTGTTCGCGGCACTCTTGGCCGACCCAGCTCGGAGCCGTGAGGAAGGAACAGGAACAGTTGACGTAAGTAGGGAGGGCTTGAAATCTTCACAGGACAGCTGGAACGTTTCAAACCTCCCAACATCAATAAATTCTTTTTTGGTCGACCTACCTGTTCAAATCCGCCCCTATTGGGAGGCCAACTTTCTCCGTGGATCTCGCCCATACCGACCGGCCAGCCGCCCCTGGCCCCACTCACCGCCGAACATTCTCCACTTCTTACCGTCGCCGACCCCGAATCGGAGATGAATCGATCGGCGCAGTACATCAACCTCGTTCTCGCTGCCAGCGGCTCCTCTCCATGATGGCTCCGTGCCCGCATCACCTCCCAGACCGGATAGGATAGGCGGTCCCCATCGCATCTGCTTCGTTTCTTACTCCCGTGTCGGGCCATCCCCGAATGCAGCAGAGATTGTGTTGTTTTCTTTTTCTTACGGCCGTGCTTGCGGCCGTTCATCGAGATGATGCCACGAACCGGCTCCAGTCTAGTCTGCCGGGTACGCTGAGACAGCGCGTAGCTGGCTGGTAAGTATCATCCGTCCATCCCTGGCAACCAACGTGCCAACCTGCAGTGCAGGGGACTGCCCCATGGTCCGCCTGGCAAGATCACGGGAAGAACCTCACACAACCAACGTGCTAGTAAAATTATCCCTAGCCACGATTCCAATCTTCGCATCCGCCTCTGAAGCGTCGCAAGTCGATGACACGTTAACTGCCCACCATTCCCCAGGGGATGCAATCCAACAGCGCCGCAGCAGCAGGCAGTTCAGTACAGCACAGCCCTACGGGGTAGATCTGCGTCAGCACGTTGCGACTTCAGGCCGCCGACGCATCATCGTCCGGTCCCAACTTTCCTCCGACTCGTCCCAAAAGTAAGCGAGACGGGCGTTGTCGTCGTCATCCATTGCAGCAGCTGTCATCCCGAGCCGCCAGCCAATGGCACACGGCGCCGGTCGGGTGCGAGAAATGTACCCACTAGCGCGGCCCCACTCCGCGCTTCGAAGGGTTCACCTCGAGGCTCGCACTCGGCACGCACAGACCACAGCTTCCTTCTCCCAGCTTTCTTTTCCGCACTCGCTTAACCGCCAAGAATGGAGCCGTCGAACTTCTAGACGGACGATCCCCTACGCTACGGACGTTGGTGGAGTCGAATGCGAGTGCTCTCCCTCTCTCATGACGATCTCCCTCTCTCCTTCGCATCCTCCCACGCGGGACTCCGTGGACCAAACCCCCGTATGCGAGAGAGGTCCTGCCAGCCCCGGCGCCCTGGTCGTTGGCATGTTGGTCCAGCCCCCGTCTGTCGGGTTGGAACGCGATTGGCGTCTGCCGGTACTCTTAGACTGACGAGCTTATTCAACTAAGCATCTTCCGAGTGCGAGGTCGTAGGCTCACTTCGTCGCCCAAGATGGCAACGAGGCTTTTTTCCCTCGCACTCTCTGACATCTAGCTGTTGTCTCGTCCAGCTTTGCAGAATACCGCTTTCTGCAATGATTGGCCAAGGCCGACATGAGCTGGAGACAACTCTCAGCTCCCTTTGAAAAGGCTCGTCCCTTTAAATTATATATATCTCGACATGTTCATCTCAGATCTTGGAACGTATCAGCACGCTTTCTTGTTCCTCACGCAGCAATATACTCAGACACGCAACAGTCCCGGCACTTGAGACATCCCGCCCACCTCACAGACACCCGCATCGACTTTCAAGAAGAAGCCTCCCCCGAGCTCTCTCTGATCAGTCTCGAAACCCTTTCCGAATCTCTCTTCCATCAACGAAAGACACTCATCACCAGCAAACATGTCCGGCCCGCCGCCCCCTCTCCCCCCGTACGTCGTCATCTTCGGCCCCGAAGGGAACTGCACCCTCGACCTCTGCCCGATCGAGTACAGCCTGTACAAGTACCGCCCGAACCTGGCCGTCAACATCCTCTTCCTCGCCCTCTTCGCCCTCGCCGGCGCCATCCACGTCTACCTCGGCATCCGCTGGCGCTCCTGGTGGTTCATGAGCTTCATGCTGGCCGGCTGCCTCAGCGAGGTGGTCGGCTACGTCGGCCGCATCCTCATGTACTACAACCCCTTCCAGTTCGCCGCCTTCATGCTCCAGATCGTCTTCATCACGAGCGGGCCCGTCTACTACACCGCCGCCATCTACGTTACCATCTCCAAGGCGTGAGTTCTCATTTCCCTTGTATTTCATGTCATTGCTTTTCTCGCCGATCACACACCCCTTGCGACAAAACCCATCGCAATCTCACACATGCCAATTCGAAATCAACTCGAGGGAGAGAAAAGAAAGCAAAGCCATTCATGTGCCCCACAACGCCACACCCGCGAAGAAGAAGAAAAGAACAGAACCCGCTGACAAGGAACCCCCTACAGCATCACGTCCTTCGCCCCTGAGCTCTCCCGCATCCCGCCCAAGGTCATGTACTGGCTCTTCATCTCCTTCGACGTCTTCTGCCTCGCCCTGCAGGCCGCCGGCGGCGCCCTGAGCACCACCTCGCGCGGCGACTCGGACCTCGGCGTCGACCTGGCCATGGCCGGCCTCGTCATCCAGGTCGTCGTGCTCGTCGCCTTCTGCGCCCTGTTCGCGGACTACATGTACCGCTACGCGAAGTCGGAGTACTCGCGCAAGCTCACGCGCCGCGAGCGGATGTTCTTCGGGTTCCTCGCGGTGGCCATCACGCTCATCCTCGCGCGCTGCGCGTACCGCGTCGACGAGCTGAGCGAGGGGTACTCTGACTCGACCAAGATCACGGACGAGGGGCTGTTCATCGGGCTGGAGGGAGTGTGAGTACCCATCGTGTTTTGCTGTGAAATATAGGAGTCGAGCTGACTGTGATCTCTCTCTAGGCTCATCATCTGCGCCGTGTTCGCGCTGTGCATCGGACACCCCGGCCTCGTCTTTGGCGAGAACAAGATGGCGAGAGACGCGAGGAAGGAGTCCCAGGCGACTGTCGAGAGCGGCATCGTGGAGAACAAGGAGCGTGTGCGAAACGACTCGGTCTAGAGGAGCATCTTCGTGTTGTTGTTCTCTGCAGATCTTCCCCCGTCAGCTTGTGTGCCTTTTCATCATCCAGAGCGTTGTCTTGTTTCTCACAGGGTTGGCGCCATTTCTTTCCCCCAACATTTAGAGCGTATGTCATGTCATTTAGTAGAGCTAGCTATAGAGAGCGGGTGGAGGAGCTTGTCGTTAGAATACCAGTGATATAACACGTCTCTTGCCTAACGGGCAACCGGTTCGCTGTTGTCCAGTGCCACTTCCGAGTCTTCAAAACGGAAGCGATGCGAGTATTCCATTACTCCTGATGGTTTCGTTTTGGAATTCACTTGCAATTCTCTGAAAGAGTAGTTGGACGGGGAACCGGACCACGCCGACTATAACCCTTCAACTCATGGGAGAAACCTTGGCTGGACGCCATATGATCCGGATCAAGTGAGAAACTTCTCTGGAGGTTCCTTACCGTGTAACGGGAATCTGATGCGTGACATCCAACGGTGGAAACAAATTCTCTTCCACCAGGGCCGCCACGATTCCATGAGGCTCCTCCAGCCTGACGTATGTATGTGGAAGAATACTCATTTTTCTTGCCTGATTAGTCCGCTTCCTTTACAATAAAAAGGCCTGCCTGCACCCAGCATCTGAAATCCACAGCATGCATCTTTGCCAGCATGTCCGGAAGCCGTGGGAAGATCCACACCTTGCGACCAAACACGTTTAAAAACCCACGTGTCGCGGGTCTGGGGGTCTATCGATGTTGAAACCCCGGACGTGGCGCCCATCGTGCTGTCCGTGGAGCGAGGATTCTCCTCGGGAGCGAGGATTCTCCTCGTCCACCATCTCCGCCGTCCTTCATCTGCCGACTATTCCAAACCAGGTTTATGTTGTATCATTGCGGGGTTGTAGACGTCCATTCGTCATCCTGTTTGGCGTGCGCGCATCTTTGGCCCATGTTGATGGCGGAAAGAGCACCTCCTCGAACATGCAGAACGTCACAATCACGTTGTGGCTAAAAAGCCCTCTAAACTTCCCACCGCCAAACATTCATTTTTATACGTGGAATTCTGGTCCAATATTTTCTTCATGCTAAGATCGGGGCAGGAGTCGCAGCAGCAGCAGCAGCGAGCTGCGTCTGACGACTGCCTCGTTCGAATTCGGAATGCTTTTGGCCCCTCCATCAAGTATCTCACTTCCCGGTTACATGAGATGCAAAGAACTGATGTCGGTGACGATGTTGCGTCCTTCTCGACCGGATGAAGAAGTGAAATCGCGCGAGACCTCTTCAGTCTCAGTAATCACGTTGTATCTGTCGGACCGGATAAATCGGCCACAGCCCTTCAAACTGTTGTCATGTAAACCGTGCGTGGAACAGGTGATCTGGCGTTTCAATATCGGAGCGAGGTCGCCGTGGTTTACATGGAAAAGGAAACAAGAATACCTCCTCACCGAGGACTATGATTTGTTAGTTATGGTGCCCCAGTTCTAGATACCGCTCGGAGAGACGAAGCACTTCGAACGAGTTGCCACCTGTACACCCTCTAGCGAAATGCAAAAGCTTCGAGGACATTTCCTCCCCAGAGAACAAACTAGCTTACGAACCACCGTCTTTCGCCCTCGGCAACACATTTGCCATCGTTCAACAGCACAGGCTAAACTTCTCAACAGGCACCTCCGTCGAAAGCGTCAGTAGCCGTGCAGGAAACCCGAACTAGAAGGTGAACACGCGTCGACGTGTGGCAGCTAGGTAGACGCCGTCATGGAAGGAGCCATCTACTTGACGGGAGGGGGTGATAAATGAGATTTGCCTTGCGAAATCTTGCTGTGTTAAAGACTTAGTACTAGATCAGCGCGAATACTACAGGGGACAAATTACAAACAAACTTTTGGTATTCAATATCTAACGACTTAGTCCTGAAGTTCTTGTGTACCACCAAGAGGGGAAACGCCCTGCCACCCTAGAGACGGGAGGGGATGCATCCCGGCTCAAGAGCTCACCGTCTAAAGAGGGAAAACCCCCAGCTACCACAGAGATATGAGGGGACGCATCCCGGCTCAAGACCTTGCTGGCAACTCCCGAGGTCATTTCACATTTTTATTAAGATCCCGAGGCTGTTGAGGTATTCATGGGGGGACGTGCGCGGAACCCGCGGAGACACATACAGTGAGCATGGGGATGGGGATTTTTGGTCCCGAAGACCGGTCTGCGCGTGAACGGGTGCCTTGCACAACGGCGAAGCAGACTGGAGCTTGTTCAACCGCAAAGTCCTCAGGTAATATCAGTCAAAATCGATGTATTTTGAGTGCGTGCATACTTCGCACAGCCATTGCAAAATGATTCGGCAGTCAGAGGCTGCTGATAGGTAAGGTGGTGATATATTGGCTAGGCACCTAGGATAGCGGGGCTTAGGGCGCTGTAAATGGAAGACCACACCCCTAGTCCCGCTTCTCCGTGCGTGTCTGGCCCTGGCGCGGCCGAGCCGCTTACATAATGCGGGCCAAACACGCCTGAGATCCTTCCTTCAGTTGTGAAATTAGGGGACAACAACTCAAGCGAACGCGTAGGCAGCAAGACCAGCCACGGCAGCGAGAATAGCAGAGCCGCTCAGACCAGACGCACCAGCAGTGATGGGGGTCTTGGTAGGGGGGGCGGTACTGGGGACAGGATTAGCTGAATTGAGCCGTGTGACTCTAGAGAGGTACTTACGTGTTGTTCGCACCGGTGGGGATGCCAGGGACAGTCGCAGAGGGCTTGCTGGGAGTGGGGCAAGGGACCTGGACAGTTTCGTACAGAACGGTTGGCACCACGGTCGTGACGCTGGTAGAGATGGTCTTGACGGAAATGGCGGGGCAGATCGGAGCGGCGGGGACGGAGACGGAGGGAGCAACGCCGCCGGTGGTCAAGGTGACGACGCTGGAGGGGGCAAAGACGCTGGGGACGACGCTGGGAACGACGACGCTAGGGGCGACGCTGGAGGCGACGCTGGAAGGGGCGACGACGCTGGGGACGACGCTGGGGACGACGCTGGGCGGGGGGGCGACGCTGGAGGGGACGACGCTGACCGAGGTCGTAACTGGAACGACGGTGGAGGTGACGATGGAAGAGATGACGGTAGAGGCGGCGGGGCACCGGGTGCCAATCTCAGGGGCACAAGATACCACGGTTATGTACTGCGTCGAGTAGACAGTGGACTCGGCCTCCTGGGCGACGACGGCGCCGGCGAGGGCGAGGGCGGCAGCGGTGTACTTCATCGTGAAATAGAGTTTGGAGTTTAAGTGGGGCGGGTTGAAGAGTGTTCGTAAGAACGGAGTTGCGGGTTGGGATTAAGAGAGCGTTGATTAAGCTGAAAGCTTGGTAAAGAATGGACGACCGAAGTCAAAGATTGAGTCAAAAGCTGAAGCTTGAGATTGATTGAGGCTTGTTTGGCTGAAGAGGAGAGAGAAGAGAGTTTCCCAACGGGGGGAGGGCAGCTGCATATTAATAGCCATGTTGGACAAGCGGGAGTCCACCTTCCTCCAGCCGGCTGCACACTGCTATCCACAGCAGCTTACAGGCAGGGTGTCCGTTAGACCGTACCACGGTTGGTCGCTCAAGCAGCGGAACAGAGTGGGCAGTGACATGACATGGGGTTCAGGGTAGAGGGGGGAGAGAGAGCAGCAAGCATGGGAAATTACACGACGCCTGGCAGCGTCCAGCCCCATGAACGCTAATCCAGGGGGCTTAGTGGAGGTTGGATTGGCACCAAAGAGTGTGTGAGGGAACTTGGGCGAATTGGCCCGCAAAGGCGAGGCCGACCCGGCTTCCATGTCTCCCCACCCCGGCCTTGGATGCTGCAACCGTGGGCCGGGGTTAGATCCCATCTGCACACTAGACACCATCTGCATAGCGCACCCGTAGAACGAGCGACATTACACTACAGGCCGGTTTATTAGTGTTTAGGTACAACCACCAGACGAGATGGGAGCGTTTACTAGGCTATACTAGAGGCGAGACCGCCGCCGACGGTCATCTTTTTAGGGCGCCATATTCTTAATTCGAGCAAGCAATCTCGGTCTTCCAAAATTGATGACTGCCAATGGGCGAGGAGCCAACGGAAAGGGGAGGCGGCACACCCATCCCATCTCCCAGCTCTCTGCAGGCAAACAGCCGCTGACGCTAGCAATAGCAACAGCAGCAGCACACATGATGGTCGAGCATGACGGGTGGCGCGTATTAACGATTCCGTTTGTGCAGTTGCAAGCGACGACTGGACGATGGGTTGATGCTAGTTACGAGCGGCCAGACTCGCCAATCTCGGGTCCTCTTGTCGCTTGACGAACGCTCTGTGTTTCCTGTGGTCCTCCCCCCTCCCCCTTCGAGGAACCAGGATGGCAGGGTCCAGCCCAGCATCTCGAGTCAATCAATCAAGGGCCGCGGAGCGACGTCTGAAGGCGAGTCAAAAAGTGGCACATTTCAATGGCAACAGGGATGAGTTGTCTGATTGGGCGGATTTGGTTGTTCGGTTCGGTGTGACTTTGTGTCTTCAATGAAGTGTTCGCGGTACGGCGGTCCGCAGCATGCGTACGCTGTACGCGCAGGCCACCTCACTCGACTTGCACAACTTCGACGGCGCTGATGCCGTACCCGGTACATCGGCATGGACACCGCATGCTGGTCTCGCAGATCGAGGCCGTCGTTATTTCGCTCAGAGACCTCCTCGTCTCGCCTCGTCTTGCCCTGCCCTGCGCCTGTCTGTTCGGCCGGGTCAGTGCGGTCAGTGTCAGGCTTCATTCTCCGAGATACGTCCTTTCAGGGCTGCAAGGATGAGACTGGCGAGATTGGAAGAACGAAAGACGTCGTCGGAGGTTGATAAAAGGTTTGACCGAGAAACGTAGGGAGGCATTTCGACCACGTTCGACCACGTTGATATGGTCGGTAGGGAGAGACAACCTGAAGCCATTATAGGGGGATGAGGCAGCCCGACGGGCGTTGCTGCGACCCGCGGGAGGGAATAAAACGAGCGGGCAGCGGGAATGCACCAAAACGTGGAGGAGAGGAGGGAGATCAACGAGGTGCGAGCCAGCGAACAGGCACAAGGTTCTCCGCCAAAAAAGGAGAGAAGGAAGAAGAGATGAGATGTTGCTGCTGGGCGCCTCCTTGGCAGAGCCTTGTGCCCCTCAACGTTGCCCCCTTCACAGTGTTCTCAGTAGAATAAATGGCTGCGATTGGTTGCTGAGTCATCTGGCGGGGCGCTTGCACAAATTACAACTGAGTTCAGTGCCAATTTATGTACAGTACGTACCGCGGGAATTGCAGCAGGATGGCGGGCTAATGCAGGAACATAAACAGAAGATGTGGGTTGTTTCCAAAAAGGATAACACACGTGTGTTGCCCTTTCCCTGAAGTACCACCGTACCTTCAGCCTCGGAAACGGGGCTTGAGATACGTACCTTCCACCACTGCCTCCGCGCACACCGAAAGTCGTAACTGATTTTCTCGACTTCCCCTTTTCAGTCCCGGGCTGTCAATCATTTTCCGCTTCAGCAGGTCGTCCATTACGGGTTAATTTCCCACCAAGCTGTCAAAAAATGGGAGAGCCACTCGTTCGTGTCCATCAATGGAACCGATGTTAAATCGTTCCCACCAGTTTCCCGCTCATGGCTCGTCTCCATGATCCGAATGGTGCGGCCGGGAGGCAGACACAACGCAATGCGATCCGCCGTCCATCGTCAGCCCGACCAACCGTCAACAGCCATCGACCACCACTCACCAGACTGTCGCTCACACAGACGGAGGGGCCCAGCAAGCGAGAGGCCATCGCGCCCAGGGATTTACATTGCGCCAACCGGGACCCCTGTCTATCCCCCCCTCGATGGCTTTTCGCGAAAATCCTCCGCGGCATCCTCCAGCGTTGCGAGATCAGCGTTGTCAACACGTCAGGATCACTAGCCAGCAAGGCTACTGGCCGTGTGCTCTTCAAGCTCAGGAACCAATCTTAATCTCCAGTTCGTCCTGTTAGACTGCCCCGGCACTTCTTGGTGCCGCTCGAACCGGCTTAGCCCCGACAACCTCGCCGATGTCTGTCCGCCTCTCACCTTATTTCCTTCCTTCTTCTCCTCCTCGCATCGAGTCTGGACTCCCGTGGCAGCCATGCCAACGCCACGCCTAGCTGTCCGCCACGTCGACGAACGGTAGCACTACTGCCGTGCCCCAATGTCTCGATCTGGAGGTGGTGGAAATCGCGTGACCGCTGGCCACGTTGAAGCGTGTAACGGCCTGGCGCAGGATATTACAGCCGACAATTCAATATTGCCAAGGAATTACCACCCAGCGGCGACTGAACTTCTCAAGAAGGCCGACCAGAAGCCACTTCGATGTCGAAAGGGCAGCTCAATAGCACCGCAAATTATCCGTCGTATCTCCAACAGAGATACCCCTGGACCCATGCCGGGACTCATGAGAGGTTTCCCAGCAGGCCCCACGAGAGACCCCGAAATACTCCAGCATGCTGCTTATCGCGCGTTTCACAATTGTGGGTGCATCAGATCGTCTGATGCTCCCTCAAGGGGCCTCGAGGGCTCTCCCATGCTGGATTAGCCCTTATGACGTCGGATAATGCCAGTTCTTGTGCTGGCTCACCGACGGCCGGCCGAACGTTTGATTGCTGGCATGACTTGGTTGTCGACGGCTACTTTCCGCCAGAGGACGGACAAGGTTTGTTTGACAGAGCAACAATAACCTTAATCAGCCGCGACTCAGGTCTGCAAGCCATCCGCGCCCCGGCGCACGGCGTGGTCGCCGTCCAATGTCGGTGACAGACCCCGACCCGAAGTACAAAATTACACCACTATTTCGCACCTCAGACGGCCTTCTTGGCCGCGGCCTGATCGGATCGACTGCAATTTGGAGCGACCGCCATCTATCGACGACGCTGCCATCAGCCACCGGGCCAGACCTTGTTTGCCTTCCGCCATTCTACCCATTGCGCCATTGTCTTATTGTCTCGGCGAGTTCAAGCCTACCAAGCCGAGACGGATGGTCGGCCAACGTTGGCGCGAAAGAGAAGCTTTTGGACCCCTGCCTGCCTCCCCTCCCAGTGAAGGCGGCACGTTTGCTCTGTGCGCTGATTGGCATGCTCTTGGCAACCGAATGGCACCTAGTTTGTCACACTGACCTTTTTGGCTGTTCGTCTCACCGACAATTGCCAATGGCAATCCGTCGTCAAAACCTCCGATTTCTGTGGAGTTATTGAGCCATGCGCACACGTCCCGCCCGCTTCACGAGGTGCTGAGAGCCACATGATCTCCGAGATCATCCAGCTGAAATCTCCACGACGTGAGCTTCAGAGTCCTATTCAGGCAATCTACTGTCGGGAGCTGTGCGACGGCCCGTTATCGACATGGCCCGGTCGTTCTTGTGGGATATTCTCAGGCGCTGACTTATTCTACTCTAGGAAAGTGGAAGTACGACCCGCCGTCGTCTAATCCTACAGGTAATCTGACAATGCGAACCGTAAATCTCGGACAATTTCTCGCAACGCATCTTTCCCCCACAGGACAGGGCGAGTTCTTTGCCACCCCAAGCGCCAGCTTGTTCCCAGGTTAAACGACATTGGCCAACCCCAGATTGTCTACCTGCAGTCTGCAGAAGCTGACCATGCATGCCTCAGGGGCTCTCACCCACCAGGCAGATATTAGCCACGAGCTGCGCCTTCTGTTGTGCCAGCCGATGCTTTTATGTCGATGATTGCTGAATGGATGGAGGATTTTGGCCGTTGCTGACGCTCGCATCCCCCTTTTATCGACACGCTGAACTCCCACGGCTTACAACCTGCATCATTGGCTCGGCAATTCCGCCTTTCTTTGGCATCTTGGATATACTCGGACCGCTCAGGTCTTTGCCATTGCTTCTACTGTTCCTCTGTCCTTGTTATCCCTATGATTCTGACTGTATAAACTAATGACGGAAACAGTAGACGACCGCAATAGTACTATCGAATCTTCTCTCAGTCAGCCAAACCTTCCTCCATCGACTAGCCCAGTCTACGAGTTCAGAGACATATACTCAGACCAATTTGTCATCGAACAGGCGAAAGGACAATCACAAGCCTTGCAACTGCAAAGACAACAAGCAAAACAGGGACCCTCGAAACGCAAACACTGCCCACAGAATTCGACAGTCGGTCTTGCCTTGCGACGATCTTCGTTCGCCCTGCCTTGGAAGTTTACGACCGTATCAGCTCTTGGATGTCGTGGTAGCACCTCGCGACTGCGATACCCGAGATGCAACATCACGCTTTCCTCTACGTAACGTACGTCAGGTTTCAGCCTCAAATCTCCATGATATGAATTGGTGCCACGAGCCGTGTCTCGTGAGGACTCTTGCTTTAAGAGTGTCTCGGCTGAGCCGGTCTCTAGCCTTGATATACCAATGCTCGATTCTCGCGTTTGAACGTGAGACACTTTATATACACATAACCTCTAGTCTTGGACAAAACATTTGTCTCCTTCTTTTAGGGCATCGAAACTCGTCTGAGATGCTGGCATCATCCCCAGCCTCTCATAAAACATTCAGCTCACAGCCGTGTTGTCGTGGTTTTGCCGTAGGGAAAGATTGGGACTGATTCCAGCTCAGCAAAGCCGTACAACGTTCCCTTGCTCTCGGCCACCCGATGCATCCATGACTTCAAGTCCTTCAAGAAGTCATTCGCTGACTGCTGATCTGACGGGTCTAGAGGCTCCTCGTTACGACTAATCTGTCGCATCTGCGCACCACACAAAAGTAGACCGAGACCGAAATCCTTTTCGTCAAAGAGCGGTTTGATACAGCTCTTGACTCCTCCTCCGAAGACGTCCTTTGGCAGTCTCGGCTCAGTGGAAGCCGGCCGCCCGATGCCTACCCCGTCGAGACCAGACTGCAGGGCACCCACCATGGCGCCGACGGAGCGGAGGCCACCTGTGACAAATGTCCTGGCCTGCTTCACGTGCGGAATGATCGTCTCTGCGAACTCTAGGAAGAAGGCTTCACGAGCACGCGTGCTCTCTCGTCGGTGGTGCCAGGCACCCTCCTCATACGTCCCTCCGCTCAGCTCGATGAAATCGAACTTGTGCGCCTCGAGCAGCTCGCACAACTCGGCGGCCTCGTTGGTCGTGAATCCGTGCTCCTGGAACTCGACGCTGTTGATTTTGATGCCCATCACGAATCCAGGACCAGTGCGAGCCCGGATCCCGTCTGCGATTTCAAGAATCATTCGTGCGCGGTTTTTCAGTGAGCCGCCGTATGCATCGTCACGCTTGTTGGTCGTCAAGGAAAGAAATTGTGCAAGAAGGTAGCCATGGGCGCTGTGCAGCTGAACGCCATCAAAGCCAGCCTTCTCGAGGTAGACGGCGCAGTGGACGAACCCCTCTATAATCCGCTGGATCTCATCGGCACTCGCGGCGTGCGGCCGGCTGAACTTCATGGTACCGAATTGCGCTTTCAACTGCACATCCGACGCGGACACGGGATCGGACTGGAGGTCACTCATGGCCTGGCGGCCCGGATGGTTAATCTGTCCGATGAAGAGCGAGCCCTCAGCCTTGGCTGCGGTCGCGACACGGCGCCATGCCTCGAAACGCTCATCGCCATCCTCGGGCCTGTGATCGAGGGAGATGATTGGATTTCCGGCGGCCTCGAGATGGGCCGGGTCGATGAGGATGTTTCCCGTGCAGAGGATGCCCCAACCTCCCTGGCCCCAGTTGCGGTACAGGTTGATGAGTTCGTCGGTTGGGGCACCTCGCTTGGAAAGGTCGGAGACGTCCCAGGTGCACACTCGCTCTGTCAGGGCGGCCTTCAAGAACCGGTTGGGAGCGACGGGCGTAGAGAAGGGAAACTCCAGAGGCTGTGCCAGGGGCGCTGGGTCGACGTCATCGCGGCAAGGATAGCGAGGAGGCGACATAATGGCGGCCGTTGGGGATCTCGAGTCTCGTTGGTGAAGTTACGTTCAGACTAACTGATGGCACAGCACAGAAGAAGGTATCGAGCAAAGAACGAGCGACCCTACTAGGAACTGTACTAGTATTTCTGAAAGACCACCGCCACGGAACATTTCTATTTTTTTTTCTACATAGCTTCGAAGAGAGGGGTAGGTGGCAACGGTGGACCTCTCCTTGGTTCGTTCAGGCAAGTGTTTCGAGGCTAGAAGGGCAGGGGTGATCCGGTTTTTCTGCCTTGATCGTCTACCAGTATTCGTCGCCTCTTGAGATGTTAGTCCTCACAACACACACCGTCGTGGTACCTCGGCAGCTTTTCCCCGCTAATCTGCCGAGCTGTCCGTGGAGATTCTGCAGCAGTGCACGTCGGTTATGCGGTGGCCGGGGTGCGCAGTCTTTGGCACTCGATTTCCACGTCCACCGCCTTTCTTTCGGAATCTACTTCGTTTTTGAAGGAATTTAGCTTTTGCTGTGCCTCTTCTTGGTGACCGTCTTCGTTGTACATGATGTGCGAGCAGGCCCGCGGACCCTTGCGATGTGCGAAGCAGAGGTTTTGCCTACAAGGAGTTGTTGGTTTGCAAGAATAAGCAACTGCGATCGGAAACGGAGTGTTTTCCTCCCTCCTCCGGTCAAAGATTTGAATGGCATTGGGTATTTATCTCTCCACAACTATACAGGGATTTGATGACGTTCAGAAGGTCTGCTTGATGGCAGTCTCTTGGGCTGCTTTCGGGACTTGCAACCCTTCCGCAGTATTCGGACATGTTTTATGTGGAGCGTTTGGGGATCTTGATTGAAAGTCTCGTTGACTGGGCTGGGTTGTAAGCGAAAAGGGGGGCGTTGTCTGTGGAAAGACCTGTGGTCTCGTAGTTGCCCAGCACGGGACCGGGAAGGCAGTCCCGTTTCTTACAGTGCCCTTTGTTTCGCACTCGTCGCATCGAGTATGTTTGGAAGTCTTGCGGGGTTGAATCCCGTTGAGAGCGTTGACAGTGTGGAGTTTTTCCCTTCGAGATGGTAAAACCGTGATAGTTGCCATAGCCTGGAGAAAGAAAACCTACCGCTGAAGTAACCAAAGTTGCTGACTGCAGAGACGTGCCTTGGGATGGGAAACTGTTCCACCAGCGCTCGTGGAAGAAAGGAATCCACGCCGTCGATGGCGTCGTGGAGGGTGGTTTGAAAGGCACTTCAGGGCCTTTACGTAAACAGTGACATCTGATCAATCTATCAACGTAGTCTCTGAGACCGTTCTCGTTGTGAGGCCCATAAGAGGCAGCGAGACACTTTACGGACGATCCTGCGGTTGTCCAACAACACGACATCAACAACATCAAGGTCCTGTATGTTTCTTTGTTTCATTCGATTGTGCGACTCTCCGGGGTTCCCCGAAGAAGAAAAAAAATGGAAATCAAGGAAAACGGAGAGAGAGAGAGTCGAGATGGCAGATGCGTGCGTGGAATTGAGCCTCTCTCTGCTCTTTTGATTTAGGAATTCAAAACGGCATCACTTGTTTTTCCTCCCAGCCCTCGGCGTCCTCATCTGGGCGCTGGTGGAGCAGGTTCCGCTAGACGGCGATAATGCGAGGGGGTTGTTCTCTGCTCCTCTCGGCATGAGAGATGAGTTTTTTTTTTGTTTTCCCTTTTCTCGTTCGTATACCACAGATGAATAACAGAGAGACCCGAGAAAACCGATGGCCAACGGTAGAGACGGCTACTGCGTCGCATGGTTCCACTCCGTCTCTTCTCCAGAACGCCGTCAGACACTCCAAGAAAAGTCTATCTCGGCTTCGGCAGCGGCCGGCTCACCGGGCTTCTGATCAATAAGCAAGAGGACCCTCCAAGTGGGAACATCAAGGTAGAGTCGACATTATCCTCACAATGCCGCTTCCTAAGCTTCAATGACAGCACCTAGTGTCAGGAGACTACAGCCGAAGAAATTCAGGGCGCAGAGACACTCAAATGACAAGACGACACACGCAGGACCGAACGCATGAGTGGTTACATACCTGCTAGTAGAGAGAACGCTTGGGCTGGCGGCCGTTGAGGTTGGCACGGGAGCTACACCCAGTACGGGGAAGTCGGGTCACTAATTTTCTTCTTGTTCTTTTTGTGGTTTTTGTTCCTATTGTCTTCATTGTATTTGTGGTCTTTGTCCTCTCCGCCGTCCGAGTTGTGCCACTTGTCCCGATACTCGATCGGAAAGAGAGCAAGTGTCGTGGACTTGGGGAGCAGAGCCTCGCTGAGAACGAGGGACAGGAATGGACAAGTCACGATCCGTTACGGAAGCAAGTCCCGCCCCCCTCAATCGACTCAAAGAATGCGGCATCTTCTGCATTTGCCCGTGAGCTGCCTTCGCAGTAGGAGGAAATTTCAAGTCAAAGGGGAGCAGTCCTCCCACACCAGTCTCAAGAGCACGGCTTCCAACCCTATGCGAGTCGATAATTTGAGTCCGAAAGACACCGAATATCAGAAGTCTAGGTGAGAACATGATGTTTTTGTCATTTGTCATATAATCTCTAATGCCTCCCCATAAACTCCAAGGCGATGCGGCCAGTGGATATGTAAACAAAGAAAAGTGGCCAAGACGAGTTCGTTCCAAATTTCCCCTCCCTATTCCTGCCCGCGCAAAACGATTTCCCATCCTCCCTCGCGAAGAACCCCTTCCTATTTACGGCTCTTCAGGAGCCCCTGCAAATACTCGGAAAATCCCTTTCTGTCCGCCGACGTCGACATGGTCCGCAGGAACTCGGACCCGTCGATGCCCAGGTGCGGGAAGAGCTCCGACTGGAGGTGCTGGATGAACATGTTGCCCGTCTTGACGTAGATGGCCTGCTCGAGGCCGGCGATCTCGTTGAGAACCTGCTTGCTCTGCGCGTCGTGACGGGGCCGGAAGTTGGGGTCCTGGAAGACCTCCCAGCACAGCGGGTGGAAACGGTCGATCATGAAGCGGTCGAAGCCCGGAATGGACGGGTTCGGCGAGCCGCTCGGCGGCGAGGGGTTGTCCGAGATCTTGGCAACATCGGGGCCTCCCCAGACGACAGCCATGCGCGATAGCACACTGAAGGCCAGGCGGCTGGGTCCGATGTTCTCTGCCACCAGAGTACGTCCCAGGGTGAGGATGGAGGTTATCGTCGTCTCAAAGAAGGCTTGGTTGGCCTCGCTGATGAAGACTGACTGCAGCTCGTTGTTCAAGATGACGAGCAGGAACGACAAGTACTCCCTGCGGAGCTCCCCGAGTTGGATCTCGTCGTCCGTGCCAGTGACAGGCTCGGAAAGACCTGCAAAGATCCTCTGCAACAGAGGCGTGAGTAGCAAATTCAAAACATTAAAGATTTCGGTCTTGAAGCCAAAGACTATCTGGTCTAGCAGTCGCAAGAACATGGCCATCTCATCTTTGGAAGAACTTTGGGACAGGAATCCCTCGATCCACTGGGGCAGCTGGGGCAGCACAGCGGATCCAAGGACGCCGAGCAACTTGGAAAAGGAAGCGCGGCATGCGGTGCGAATGTCGGACGAGCTGTTCAGCTCTCTAAGGGCAATCAGGATGGCCTCGGCAGCGCGAGAGAACTCATCAGACACCAGCTTATCCGGGGGAGGCCGTTTTTGCGTCGAGTTGCTACCGGGCGTCCAGTCCGAAAATCCGTGGGCCAGCGTGCCGAGGGCCAGGATAATGTGGTGGATTTGCAGGATGGCCTGGGGATCGCCAGACTTCGCCTTGGGCAGATGGGCTTCCATGTCACTAAACAGAGGAGACAAGACGATGCGGGCGTAGTAAGCCTGCTTGTCTGCCGGGGTGCTTCCAGTCGACGCGATGCAGCCAATGGCCTCGAAAAGGAAGAGCTGGCTGTTGAACAAGGCGTCGGCGGAGTGGTCGGACTCGTCCGAAGACATGTCGTCGTCTCCGGTGCTCTCGGTGACCTCGGCTTTGATGGGGAGCAGGTCGCTGATAGATTGGATGACAGTCTCGGCCACGTTGCCGACCTGTGCCCTGAGGAACTTGATGAACCTCTGGAACAGGTACCATGATCGTGTCTTGATGCGGACATGATCATGGTGCACCAACCGCACGAAGTGCTCGAGAACTCGGGGGATGTACTCTTGGCGGGCGTCAAACACTTGCCAGTAACGGACGCAAATCTCCATGTACTGGAGGAGGATGGCAGGGTGCGGGAAGTCGGCAATTCCTAGTCAAGTCAGATTCCAGCTCTGGAGATGGGACGAGTAGTAGCGCTTACCTGACTCGACCATCTTGGTCACCATGATGGTCAGTCTTTCTGTTGCCGTGCTGTTCGGCTGGTTCTTGGTGTGCAGACCCTGGTTTGGCAGCGCAAGCTCGCCAAACAAGTACATCTCGTGGAGTGCCAGGTCGAGGTCCCTCCAGTCCATCTGATAGTTTTGTTGTTCGAGTCTGGCAAAGGTGTCAGAAACGAGGTTGCTCAGAACCTCGATGTAGAGCTCCTGGTCGACGGCTGCGACGGTCTTTTGAAGATTTTGCAAACGCTTCCGAAGCTCCTGGAATTCAGCCTCGTCTGTCTGCTCGTCTTCATTGCCCCAGTTGGAGGTCTCGTCGTACCGCATCTTCATAATGATGGCGTTGAGGATGGGAGGGAGCATCTCTTTGTAGGAAGGGGGAAGGTTTCCAACCTTCCGCAGCAGGGTGAGAAGATCGGTGAGCGAAGGGATGACAGTCGAGCAGACCTCGTCGAATTCATCGGAGAAGAAGCGGAGGAGGAAGGGGAGGAAGTCGTGCAGGTGCTGTTCGGCCTTGGCCCGAGTGTCTCCGCTGGCCTGTCCATCCTCCAGAGCCCGCACAATGTCGGCCATGACCGTGTTGACAAGTTTCGCAACGGCTTCGGCCAGATCGGTATCGTAGTTGGGGGTGGACTTGAACTCGTTGAGCGGGGGGCTGGCGATGAGCCCAGCAACAATATCGCGCAAGTTGAGGAACGAAAGAAGCTCCACCTTCTCCGGCCCCTTCATCTTCTTGCCCACGATCTCGGTGAGGGTGTCGATAGCGGCGTCGCGGACCTTGTCTTCGCCGCCAGTGTTATTCATCCGCCCAACGAGCGGAAGCAAAAGATTGAGCATGTCTTGGTTGACAACGAGAGAGATGTCCATCCAGCTGATCCACTTGCCAATGACTTTGAGAATCATCTCGACGATGCCGTCATTCTGGCCCGAGAACTGCGCCAAAAGATCCTTCCAAGACTGGGCAATCTTTTGAACGTCGCGGGCACGCAGCTGGTCTTTGAGGTCGGTGTTGCGCTTCGCGTCATTGCTGTTTCGGGTCAACAGCATGTCGGCAATCTCATCGTGAACGGAGCCGAGGATACGGAGGTACAAAACGACACCGGCCGTGTTATTGTTGTGGCTGCTGGCGACGCCCAGGAAGTCGTCGATGAAGGAGTCCCAGCCGTCATTGTACAGAAAGACGAACAGGTACGTCAGAGTCTGCGACAACTTGTTTTGCAAGTGTGAAGGGTCGAGCTGGTCGTGGCTCTGGCCGTACATGTTGCGGACGTACTCGAGCAGGGTATCCTTCAGCCACGAAAGGCTCGCACGGTCGAGTCCTTGGGTGTGGATGGCATAGTTGACGACCTCGAGGCAGGAGAGACGGACGACTTCGGAAGGTCTCGGTGTTCGTGCGAAGAGGTTTGTGCAAACCTGCCAACCCTGGGGGTCGACTCGCAGCTGGTTCAGGTAGTCGAATGCTTGCTGCTTGAGGTTCATGTCGCTAATGGGGTTGAACGCCGCCTCGACGGCGTTCTCGATCTGCGTGCGGGAGCCGGTCAGCTTTCTATCGAGAGATATGACAGCCATGTTTTGATTTCCGCGAGACACGAGTGCAGGTCAAGCTTCGTTGCCGTGGTAGACACTGTCAAACAGACGTCTTCCAGTGGTCGCCCCACGGGGAGTCATGGTGGGATGCGATGCGGTGACGATGCTGATCCAAAATGGCGGGGCAAGGCCGACACCAATTTGGGGCAGCCCAACCCAACCCGCATGATAATCACAAGTGCGCTCGCTGCAAACAGACGTACCTGAGCATCCATATTGAGAGGCAATCTGGCTCAGAAGAAGAGACAAGATTTCGCAGAAAAGGCCTAGAAAGAAGGCAGAAAAGACGGTGGAAGAGACCGAGAGGACCCAGTAAAAAAAGAAGAGAGGTAAAGACTAGTTGGCTGTGGGTATGTTGTTTTTTTTCTCGAGTGCAAAAGTGCTGCTATAATCCTGGCAGCTCTTCAAGCTGTGCATTCAGCATTCTTGCTTTACGTGTCAGCGGCAAGGCGGCTACCGAAGACTCATGGCCCGGTTCTCGGTTCGATAAGGTAAGGTGGTCGGCAGAGGAAGGTAGTTGGTATGGTCGGATAGGCTGGTCGGTTGCCCACACGAGGGGTTGCTGGGCACTATGTACTTCGGTCGGAGACGAGCACTGCTGGCGAGTAGACTGAAGAGAGACACGGGGATTGTGTAGGCGATTTGAACTCGACAGCGGTCGCAGGGTCGACGTCTCTATGCACGTATGTATGGTTGGGTAGGAGGGAAGTTGTGGTGGTGGTGCAAGGCTGAGGAGATATCGCAGTAGAGGGGTGGCCCCGAAGATGCTCCTGTCGTATGCTCTTTGTGTTTTTTTTTTTTTTTTTTCTATTCACAACCAAAAAAGCCGCTGGTGTGTAGTGCATCTACGCAGTCTCGTGCACAAGTGGGGTCAACTGCTGGTCTGTGAGCAACGCAAGGTGCAGGCACCCTATAGCAATGTACACCTACACCTATACTGGGTAAGTAGGTACAGGGAAGGGAGCGGTTGCCCGCCCTGCGGGCAGTGGGCACTGAAGAGGTCGGCCATGGGCCAATTTGGCAGGAGGGGTCGCCTACCCTGCCAGCGCATTTGAGGGGCGGGGTACCTGGCATTCTGGGCTGGGCCTTCCATTGAATGGGACACTTTCCACCTCTCCCGGTCAATTGTCGGCCAAGGCACCGGGCCAAGTCGTCTCTTGTCCCGGCACGGCGCCTCAGCAGTCGGCCACCAAAACATGGGCGGGAAATACCACATGGTAGGTAATATCCGTATCTGGCTTCTGGACCTTTCCACGGACAAAACGTCCGAATCCACGGGTGCTCTCACACCAGCACGGTTATTGACTTGTTGACCAGCTTTCCCCTTATTACCCCTTCTCTTTTTCCTCCTCCGTCATTTGAACTCTGTGCGCTCCCTCCCTGGGTGATCCAGGCCAGCCCTATCAATCGTGCTGCGTGTCATTCCGCATCCCAAGGGCTACGGGGACATAACACAGCTGACACTCGGAAGGGGTTCCTGGAACTGGAAATTTTCTGTATCATGCTGACTGAAAGGGGCAGTCTCTTGAGTAAGGTATGGCACTGATGTCTGTTTGTAATACAAGCCCCACAAACACAAACACAAACACAATCACAAGCTGGCCAGCCGGTGCAACTTGACAATCGCTCTTCAACTTCAATGCATTCAATGCCAGAACTCTTCCAGGTTGGCTATTGGGAACCCCACTGACCCTGCCTATTACATGTTCGATGAGCAGCAGGTTGCCGCTCCCCCCTCAGCAAGCAAACACAACACCTGAACCTTTCAAACCAGTTGAAACATGCCACTGCCATTAATTCCACCAGAAGAAGTCGCTCCAAAGAGAAAACGCATGTCCGTAAACGTGGAGCTAAGTATGATGTACAATGATATTCCTTACGTTCCGAGTCGATCCATCACCGAAGCTTAGTCGACGACCATAATGCCGTGACAGAGGCAATCAGCACACGCGCACTCCGCACACCTCGACCCCCTTGCCCTCGATGTACGGCTTGCGGTCAAAGTATTTGGCCATAAGCTCCTTGACAAATTCGGCATCGTGCGCGTTCCACACGTCGAGGCCCATACCCTCGAGCGCGGGGCTGTCGACTCGCACTGAACGCAGGTCCGACTCGCCGTCGGATCTGAGAGGCGTGTCTTCAGCCTCTGTCTCGTCATCCTCATCGTCTTCGTAGCGGTCTTCCGAGCTCTCGACAACATCTGCCATGACTGTGAGGATCTGGGCGGTCAGCCGGTGGAAGTAGGCAATAATGGCGAGCTCTGTCCGGGCTTCGTCGTCGTCGGGCCCGATGGACTGCCGTGATGCGACTGATCCGATTGAGTCTCTGGCGTTGCCGGAACCCCTCCGTTTGGAAGGGGGCATCGACATGCTTGGAGTGTGGGGTGTGAGGCCTAGATCCGCCAACAAGGCCGCATCATGGGCCGCTTCCTCTTGCTCTTCGCTGCGTGCTTGCTCTCCCGCGCTCGCCCACCACATGAACCCGCTGTAAGCCAGTGCCGTCCAGCTCAGGGGCTCCACGATCTTGTCCAGTGACTCGTCAGAATCGTTATCGGAAGTCGGAAAGTCGCCAGTCGTGAGCTTGAAACTCATCGACGTCTCGGAGCGTGTGCTCTCGGCGGTTACCGGCCTTGGAGTCGTCGCCGTTAGCCTGGCAAGGCCGTTCTTCAAAGCACGAAACCGCCGCAAATCCCGCTGTGTCGCTTTCACAGGCACCCCTCGGGGGCACTCGACCGTCGGCCACACCTTTTCTTTGGCATTAGGCGCGTAGGGAGGAGGCATCGTGATGAGCATGTCCCATAACGTATCCTTCATGGCCAGGATGCTGTCTGTCGTACAGGCAATCCAGCCGCTGCCGGCTTCATCTGCAATGGCATCTTTGCTGTCGTACTTGCGGCGCTTGGACGCTTCGAAATCTTCCACGAGGAAGGGAATATCGTGCACGCCGATTGTGAAGAGCGGTCGGAGCCGCTGCGATGAAGAAGTAGGTGACAGCAGCTCCGCGACGTTCTGGGGGATGTTTGAAAGCACCGAGATGTTGTAGACTGCACCGTATTAGCCACACCTCAGCAAGACGGGAGGCAGTATCGGACTCACCAAAATTGCAAATTTCACGCACTGGTGCATGGCAGGATATCAATATGCGCTTTCTAAGCATGGCAGCTCTGTGGATCGGGAATATGAGAGGCCCAAAGGTGTCCAACAGCGTCGTCAGACTCCAGGCCGGGTGGTAGGGCGAGAGTCGATGGCCGGGAGGGAGAAGGGCGTGGCCATCCGAAGCGGAACGATGCCTGTTGTGGTTTGCTTTCTTGGGCTGGGCAGCCTGGGCACTAAAACTGACGGAAGGAGAATCCATAGGAGGGCGCTCCTGTTCCGTCTCTTCAGTAGCCTTGTTGTTCTTCCAGTACTCGTCGAGAATAGCCGTGTCTTTGCGATCTTGGGCAAGTTTTCTGGGGTCGTCAGTACTAGCAAGCCATCTACGGCGTCGGCGAATGCTCACGCTGCAATCTCCTTCAGGCCCTCGGCATGCCTCCATGCTCGGCCCAGTCGACCATAACTAAGAGGCACCAAGACACCGACGGCAATCATGCGCGCATGACGCGCCTCCTCCTCATCGCATGGCGTGTTGACAAAGGCGCTCAGGCCAGCGTGGGCTCCATTGTGCACGAAGTATATCAAGTCGTCGGGGACGGTGTGCAGGCCCGAGGGAAGACTCTTGTACTCGACGAGCCCCTCGAGTTCGATCCCTGGGGCGGCCTGTTTCCAAACAATGGTGTATCCGGCCTTAACGTCAAAGTCGATGAGAAAGAGGGCGGAGATGGGTGGAAGCTCGGGCTGGGCGGTGGCCGTCGGCAACCGAACGGAGAGGGGGGGTTGTGCTCGGCGGGAGGGCATCGTGAATGTCTTATCGGGTCGAGGTCATCAAGGCGATGATGGGATGCGCCGGTAAACGAGGCGCTTCAGCGTCTCTATCGTCTCTTTCGATGCGCGCTTCTATCAGTCTGGATGTCAATATGGCGACTGGAAACACGGCTTCTTCGGGATTCGCGCTGCACTTGGCGATTGTCGTGCGATCAAGGTTGAAGCTCCTCGCTGTCGGGCGACAGTTCCCGACGCCGAGCCCATACCTCCCGGTCTGACCCCAGGCAGAATGGACCGCGCTGCGGCACGTTGTTAGGCTAGTGCTGGGTTTGTGTCTTAGTCAGCGGTCTATCGCGGATCGGCTGGGTGATCGATAACGCACCTTGGGGAAGTGTGCACTGGACACTTGCGGTTGTTCAGTGTTCAGGCTAAAGGGGCCACAGATACCTAGGTACGTAGGTAGCGTACCGAGGTTCCTTAACAATGGCAAAGTAGCGGGTTGGCATAAGACAATGCAGATGGTCTCTCCTTTTCCCCCTTCCTCTGGGCGGAACGCGTCTTGCTTCAGACCAGCCGCCTGGAAGAGCTCATCAGGTTCGAAGAGACATCTTAGTCATGTTAGTAACAACTGATGGAGGGACCTGACATCTGTGAAAGTCTGGCCGGCCACATGCTTTTTCTCAGAGACGACGAATGCAATGAGAGGCGGCCAGCCCCACCAGCTGTCACCATTAGCCTTAAGGTTAGTACCTTAATAGAACGAGATACCTTAACTCACGGCAAAGTATTTGGGGTAGAGCAAGTACCCCAAGCTGTGCCTCGACGTCAGGGAGACATACATGTTTGAGTGAGGACGACTGTGTCCAGTGTCACAGGCGTCTTATGTCACCTTCCTACCTACGTATCTACCTAGCTCGTCTCTTCGTTTTACATGTGCCGTGCCTGGTGCAGGCAGGCAGGTACAACCTGCGAGAACCAGACGACACTGTCTGATTCCCGTCCGAATTCCCGTTCCCCAACCTTTCCCAAGTCCCAATCTCCCAATCCCAACCGCGAGGCCGGCGAACCTCGTGCCTGCCCGCACCCCGAACGACTCCCGCACCCGCACCCGCACCCGTACCCGCGCACCCGCCCCTCATTGTTATCAGTATGCCAGTCCAGTCCGCTCGTCCGCTTTGCCCCGTACCTACCACCTCTCCAAGATGTCACTAGGTATCTAGGTATTGTGTCTAGAGACCGAACAATGGCATGTGGCGGTGGCCTCCTTCACGACCACAGATGGAGCGTGATCCGGCTTAGCGGCCTCTCCCTCAGCAAGGGAAGCAGCGGCATCAACGGTCCAAGCCAGGCTAACGATAAAGATTCCACGTTCCTGTTCGCTTCCCCAACACGACACTACCCGGCCGCGAAGAGGCATGCGCCAAAAGAACACCATAAAGGCACTTCGTTCATGACCTTGTCTAACTTTTTTACCTGACGCCACGGGCCACCACTGTCAACCACCGCCGCAGTCGGCAAGGGGGCCGTTTTTGTGGGGGCGGGATCTCGGCCAATCAGTAGCTCCTTCCCAACGACAGAGGGGTACTATGTACCTAAGTACCTAGCATACTGCACCAGTGTGGCTTCAGTTCAAGAAGGTCATCCCACCAAAAATTATAGGAGAGAGAAAAAAATATCTTGGGAAGTATCCGACAGGGAACCCCACACCCTTTTCTGACCTCGACCCTGCGAGCTGTGCGACCCCCCCATCGCCCATGACCGGGGCTGTCACGGGTCGTAGACTGCAGTGGCCCATCAGCATGGCTAGCAGCCACTTGGCTGCCGTTTCCACTGTCTTCGATCCCATGGCTCCCCCCATGGCCCTTCGGAATACGTAAAAAGGTGCTTCTGGCTGCCCACCATCATCCCCTTACATCGTCATTGTGTGAGCCCGAACTTCTAACCCCTTAAGACACACGAGAACCGTATTGTGTTGCCGTAACATGTGTCTGCGGAAGCTGTAGCCTTAACCTCTCTTCTTTCTCACCTCGCACACATAAGCAAAACATCCACTCCCTCTCTTCCTCTCTCTCTCCGCCGTTCACCAGGACCTCGCGAGCTGATCCTGCTGCGACCTCGCCCTTGTGACGATCCTCCGTTCTCAACCAACCCCCCCGCGCGCGCGCGAAGCTCCTAAGCCACTCCAAGGCTCCTCGAGTTGCGCGCTCGAAGAAGCTAATAAGAACGCACCGCCGTCCAGTCCGACTCCTTCATCTCCCGTTCTTCCGCGCGCCTGTCGCCTTTTGCGCGCCGCCAGCCGCCAGCCGTCAGCCCGTCGCCGCACCTACCAAGCACCACAAGCCCGGAACTATACTACCCCCCCCCCCCCCCTCCTTCGACCAGCAGCCATGTCGGCTCTCCTGGGTTACCTCTACTCCTTCTTCAAGGGTTACGCCGCCCTCATCGTCGCGCTCTACATGTTGTCCTTCGTCATCCCCAAGGCCGCCTTCGGCGCCCGCGTCCTCGCCTCCTACATCGCCCTCCTGATAGCCACCATCTACGGCGTCTTCGCCTCCATCTTCCTGCGCCTCGCCGGCAACCCGGGCATCTCGCAATGGACCACCGCCAGGGCTTTCCACTACCTCATGGCCCTCGGCACCGGCGTCACCTTCGAGGTCGTTGACCCCAAGAACATCCTCGAGACGACCCGCCCCGCCGTCTTCGTCGGCAACCACCAGACCGAGCTCGACGTCCTCATGCTGGGCGCCATGTTCCCCAAGTACTGCAGCATCACCGCCAAGGCCTCGCTCAAGAAGACCCCCTTCCTCGGCTGGTTCATGAGCCTCAGCGGCTCCATCTTCATCGACCGCAAGAACACAAAGGACGCGAGGGACGCCATGGCCGGCGCCGCCGACGAGATCCGCAAGAGGAAGCAGAGCGTCTACATGTTCCCCGAGGGCACCCGCAGCTACGCGAAGGACCCCGTCCTCCTGCCCTTCAAGAAGGGCGCCTTCCACCTCGCCGTCCAGGCCGGCGTCCCCATCGTCCCCTGCGTCGTCGCCAACTACAGCCACGTCCTCTGGCTCAAGGGCCTCGTCTTCAACTCCGGCAAGATCCCTGTCAAGAGTAAGTCATTCATCTTCACACCAACCCTCAACCTCAAACGTCCGACGTGACACGCGCTGACTCGAGCTCCCCCCGCATTAGTTCTGGACCCTATCCCCACGACCGGTATGACCTCCGCCGACGTCGACGAGCTCACCCGCAAGACCAGAGACATCATGCTCGAGGAGCTCGTCAGCCTCTCCGAGAAGGCCCAGGGCAGGCCCATGAAGGTCGCCGCCGCCAACAACATCTCCTCCGCGAAGGCCACCGGCAACGACGCCACCGACACCCTCTCGGCCCTCTGAGAGATAGAAAGCCCGAAAGACGCTCGAACGCGTTCTCGAAAATCCCACAAGAGAATGCCTCTTTAGACACAAGAGGTCACGCCCCTTCAGATAGAAGACGGCATCTCCCCCTTCCAGAACTACACGGGTGATAAGAAAAAAGCTCCCTACGATTTGGATGTGATGAACACAGAAAAAAACAAACAAAAAAAGAAGAAGACGGTCTTTCCTTACCTTCGTCACCCATTCGGTCGGCAAAGTCTCACGGTTGGTTTTTGGGCAGGGTAGATTCGGGAGGGGGCATTTCTTGATACCCTATAGACCGAAGGCACTTGCATTTCTCTCCCGCCTCTCCTTTTCCCTCCCCCTCTTCCTAGGGCCCTTCGGCGGGGCCTGGCGGGCTGAGAAGACTAGACACTCGGCATGACATGTAGATGAATCCGGCGTGCAGGCAGCATTTTTGATAAAATGGCATTTGAATTCATTTGCGGTATCGTCCTGAGTGTCATGTGTGAGCCATCACAATCGAGGTAGACAAGCTCTCATCAGGCGAAGAATCATGTTGAGTCACGGCAAATCTCTGGTGCGAGCTGCATTCTGGACATTCGGCTCACGCATTCTATAATCTATGCTGCTATCATAATCCCGTAACCCTGCTCGTCCAGCAATAATTATCTCCGGGCATGCGCCAGAGCTACCAAACATTTGCCAGCCAAGTCTCAAGCCTCCGAAGATGCCCTCGTCAAGTCTGTATTGATGACCAGGTCGTCTTTGCCCTTGAGATGCATCACGATCGTAAGTCCCTCGACGCCCAGCTCATCATCGCCTTCATTGAACGCCAACGTCTCCCGAAGTCTCTCTCTGAAGATGATCTCAGCTTTCAACTGCCGAACCTCTGCCGTCAAGTTCACGTAGCGCTCCTTCTAGAAGCAGGTGTGGTTGGAGGGCATAATGGGCACCGGGGTCGCAACATTAACGTCGACCTTGTTCGACATTTGAGAAGTCGTATCGATGCTCTGCCCCGCAGCGCCTGCAACTCCCGCCTCGTTCTCCTCGTGCATATCAGAAGTGTTGTGTGTCTCCTGCACGGTTCGTGAAACGTGGGTTGTGGTTTCTGTCTGGACCTTTCTCGTCGTCGACGTTTCTGAGCTTGAGTTGCGAGAGTTGGAGGTTCGCACTTCCTCTACGCGTCTTGGCATTGGAGTTTCCAGGTACGTCTTCTTCTCTGAGTCAGGTTCGACGCTTGGGGTGATTTTGACTGGTGTTGGTTCACTAGCCGAAGCAGGCAGCCTTGATTCACTGGCCGAAGCAGACGGATGTCTGCTCGTCTCTTCATGGCACGAGGTGCATGTGTCAGCCCGCTCGCGATCGCCGCGGTCCTTGTTTCCCGGGCCCGAGCCCGGTTCTTCAACCTTTCGAAGTTGTGCTCTCCAAGATTCGATTTCTACTGACTTGTGGGTCTTGGCTCGCTCCGATATGTTGTCTTCCTTTGGAACCCGTCGTAGAGGTCTCTGCATCCAGGGCAACGAAGGTTGCCGGGGTTCGACCATAGTGACGGTCTCTTTACTCACCTTCTTCAGCTTCGGCCACTCGATCAAAGGCTCACCCGTTGGAGAGCCTTGCAAACTGCCTGTCGGCTTCATTTGCGGCGTGCTCTTGGTCTCCATCAGGGTCAATCTGCTCTCTCTGTGTGCAGTCCGATCAGGACTGAGCTTTTCTGGTGGGTCAGAGAGCCGGCTGTCCGAACCCAAGGGAAACGCATCCGATCCTCTCTTCTTGACCGGGTCGACATCAAAACTTCGGGATCTTTCCCACTCCTGGAGTTGATTGGCTCTGCCAGCCTGACCGTACGAATCCGTTGCTGTATCGTAGCTGGCCAGCCCATCGCGGGTGGAGATATGCAGGTCACCGTCTGCTGGCGACTTTTGGGCCAACTCTTCTCGGCGGCCTTGTAACCTTTTCTCGGTTTGCCTTGAAGCCGATTCCGCCGACGTAACAGAGCCTGCAGCAAGATGCTCCATAATGTGCCGAGAATGCATGAGGTCTTCGGTATGGTGATACATCTTGTCAATCTTGTCCTGGACGGCATCTGCCAATGGAGAATGTGAGCGTAAGTGGTCGGCGTTAGTGGTCGTTCCCGCACCAGTCAGCTCTTTCGTGGGATACGCAACGCTTTGATGATCTGTATGGTGTCCGGCATGCGTGGCATCGCATGCAGGGTTCCCGTAGTTCCCGTGAGATGCCGCAGATGCGGACCGATCCCCATGTTTGGGTAAACAGTCCGAGAGCTTTGCTGAAGGACCTCCAAGGACTGTAGTATCGGTGACTAGAGGCTCAACAACAGAATGCCTAGTCATTTTGTCCGCAACAATGAAAGGATTGTTCTTAAGGGCTGGCGCAGGGGTTGCTGCTGCTCCAGTCTTGTGCGTCGTGCCTGTTCTTTCCCGGCTTGTAGTGACGGAGCGAGATTCCTCTTCAGTCAAGTTGTGAGACTGATGTTCGCTTGTCGACACTACCTGCTTCACGGTCTGCGAGTGTCTCAGGCCGTGAGCGGTCGATGGACCGCCGGCACACTGTGGGCAAACCGAATGGCCGCAAGAAGCACAGAATGTCCAAGACGTAACTACTGACCCGCAAGAGTGGCAAGTGTTGTTGGGGTAGGCTGGAATGCTGTTGCTACCATCCTGATGACGAGAGAAGTCTTCTTCCCCGTCGTCGGAAAGCCACCCAGACGGCCGAGAGATGCCAAACTCTGCAAAGATATCCCGCGCGTGACGCCTTCGAAGAGTCGACGTCGTGAATTCTGTTTCCTGGGAATGGCCGGAACTAGCTGAGTTGCCAGAGACCTGGCGTCTAGGCTCGGTGCGTTTCAGTGACCGAGATGGCAACATGTGTTCCCTGGAGGGCAGCTCTTGTCGCTCTGCTGTCCCTGATCGAAGACCACCGGTAGACGCAATCTGGCGTAGCGGTTGGGGATACAGATTGGTTTCCATCGGTGTCAAGAACGCTGACTGCTGCGTACGCAATGGTGGCAAGCTAGAGGTTGGCCTGTCATGGCCTTCATCCTCGGAGCCCCAAGGCAGAAACGAATGGTGTGGAGACGTCGCATGGGCCCGAGACTCCTGGATCAGCGTATTCCGAGTCGCCGGTCGAGCGAAGATCTTGTCCGCTCGTTGACCCTAGCCAAACGAGGTGTTCTCGCGCTCTCTGGCGTCTGGCGGCGATGATTGTTTCCTGATCAAGCGGGGAGGGGGAGGCTTTGCGAACTTGAGACGCCTCGACGAGACATATCCAGAGGGGACGTCACCCTCTCCGTCGGACTGGTAGATGACTGCCTCGCCTGGCGAGGGAGGGACGAGAGTGGCCATGATAGATGATGATGGCGGGGGGTTGGATACTGCTACTGGAATAAGTGCAAGAAAGTGATGACGAGTGGTGGACTGTCGTGGATTGATAAATAGCGCTCCAAGACGAGAGACGCGAAGCATGTCCTAGGGAGAGATTTGTGCCTCATTGAAGGTCAGGAAGAGGTTACTTGGGGAGGTCTGACGTTGGGGGCATGGGTCGCACTGCGGGAAGGAGTTAGTGACAAACCGGGCAGCTTGGGTAAGCTCAACGCAATCTCAAACGGAAGGTCGACTCAACGCACAACGCAGGCGCAATGTACGACGCACCCTGAGGTGCTGGACTGATGGCAAGAACGCTGGCAACGTCGCAAGTGGGATTCAATTACGCGAGGTTAGGTGAGTTAGGGAATCCGAGTCTTTGATGTACAACGTCATATCTCCGACGACCTTCTTTTACACTCTATTTCAGGGCAGCCTGCAGGCTCTCGAGAACCTGGATATTTTGGTTAGTTTACGGTCCTTGAACGCACATAGCGGGATGCACCGACCTCCAACTCGATCTTAGCCTCGGCGATGTCCTGCTCGCTTCCACTGCCGTTCGCAACCTTCTGGGCCTCGGCGATCTGGGACTTGACAGCCTCGGCGCTGAAGTCCTCAAGGGGGTAGCCCTCGGTGGCGTTGATGCTGAGGACGGAGTTGGGCTGGACAACGGCGAAACCACCAGACACTGCACGCAATCCAGCTTGTCAGTTCCTTCATCCTGTATCCCTTGGAAGCTCGGTTTTATGGCGTTGTGCACGTACGGAAGAACTGCTTGCTGGGGCCGCTCTCCTCGACAACCTCAACCAGACCGGGCTTCAGCTGCTCGATGGAGGGGACGTGGTTGGCGAGAACACCCATCTCACCAGAGTCGGCGGGGATGTTGACCTGGACGACATCCTGGGACTTGTAGATGGCCTGCAGTTATTGCGGCAATTAGCTCCTAATCCTTCAATTGGCCTCCCCCTCCACATTCAATCGTCTTCGTCGGCTCGGCGGTGTTCCAGTATTCTCGGAGGATGTCGGGTTCGTACCTGGTGAGGAAGCGACAGGCTCAGCTTGATCTGCAAATCGTCAGCGGGTGTTCGGACGGCGCTTCGGAGGTTGGACCGGTGCATGCCTTGTCCGGGACGGCATCGGCGTAGGATCGGCGCTGGAGGGGGGCGCGGATGGCAGCAGGGCGAGCTCGGAGAGCCGCACGCGCGATGCGGAGGGAGTTCATGATGGGCTGAGCTGGCAATGGGGATGTGTTGCTGGAGACAGCTCGGGTGAGGTCGCTGGCAGGAATCTTTCGGCTGAATCCATTCGCGATTCGGCTAGCGGGAGAAACTTTGGTCACGCCTCCGCGCACATGACCAAGTGCACGGACCACTGCGATAAGCTGATACGGCTCGGTATCTGAGCTGATTTCCGCTAAGAGAGAAATATTTACCCAACGCATATACGCTATTAAGCAGTCTAAGTGCATCGTTATAGCAATTCAACGTCCCTTCAACTTCCCTCAGAGGGTCTAAACAGTGGTGGTCCTTGGTATTAACTTACTTTTTAGAGAAGATATTTCCATCATCATGTTTCACAAGGCTTCTACCCTCGGGCTCTCTTTACTGAGGTTGCAACTGCCATACCTACTGTCCCTGTCGTTGATGCGGTCCAAGGATACTGTCTACGTATTCGCAGGAGTGGATATTCTTTCCAGGGCTGGTTAGCTGACACTGAACAGGGGACCGGCGACAACCGCATAGGGAGTCTCATTCCAACGTTCAAGAAAACCTAGCTGTATGATTACCTGCAAGTACGGTCCTCAGTAGCTTTACAGAGATGCTGTGAAACTCGTTCAAACCTTGGTCTTGATTTCTCTGCATCCAAAGGTTTGCCGCTCTGCCCCTTGGCTTGTCCTGCGCATTTCATGAAAAAGCATAGGAAATAAATGTACTCTGTTTTGGGGAAGAAATTCATAAGTCTCATTCCTGGTTCAGTTGACTGCCCGAAAATCATTGAAGTACTCGAAGTACTTGAGTTTCAAATCGAAGAAATGATTTCTCTCAGCCACCCTCGGCCATCATCACTGAAGTTGTATAGGTCAGCGGATACCTCAACAGACCTCATAAAGACTGACTGGCTCCAGTTTTGAGCAACACAGCTCAAACCAGAGAAACAGGCTTTTTGATCTAATTAAGTCTCTATAGAAATTTAGTGCTGGGAGGGAAATTCTCCCCGACCTCATGCGTTCATTCTTACTCCGTTCCATGAAGGACTACATTCGACTCAAGAGAACATGACACTAAGAGAAGGACTTCTCTGGTCTACCTCCAGTCCCTAGAGATCTAATCGGCTTCTTAAACCTCAAGCCATCTTTCACTCTCACAGTCCCATCTAAGTTATCACTAGGCGTACGCGTTCTCAGACTAGGAACTCTGCCCCTCCTCCCTATCGTTGTCGTGATTCTAAGAGACTTTTGGTCTTGATACTCCGATAGTCAAATGCTGTCTATACATCTATGAAGATGGTATATCGATGAAGAGTATTTCCCGCGTATCTCTGGTAAGGGTCCAGCTTGTGGTTTCGGAGTGAGCTCGTTCATTAGATAGTTGCATCAGCGAATTGGTTTACCTTCACAGACGGCAGGCAAAGAGGCAAGCCCGGTGCTCCCTGACCATCTTACGTTCCCGTTAGTCATAAGAATAGGGGAAACGAGCATCGAAACTGTGCTTAGCTGAGGATGACGAGGGCCTTATGTGTCCGCTGCAAAGCGAGGCCCCTGGGTACTGATTGCTGCTTGGCTATCGGAAGGGAACTGGAGCCTAGCCCCTGAACTCACTTGCGATTTTGTTAAACCGCAGCAAAGCGGAAGTGAAATCGTATCGGGAGTTACAAACGGTGGTACAGTCCTCATACAAATCAATAGCAACTTCATTACCATCTCCACGCCCAACATGCCCTAAGCTCAACTTCACGCCGAAGAGATGCTAGCTCACTGATCCGGTTTAGTAGGCGACGATTCTAAAGAAAATGAGTACGAAACATTCACTTCACACATGATTTCGCGAATGCACACATGAACATCGCAAGTGTTCTGGCTGATTGACGGGCGGCAGATATGTTGCTGATAGTGGCATCTCGATGGCATTCGACAGTTCCGGTATGCAATGACCAGAACACTTAAGAACGGAACAGCAGTAATATATACCTCTTGTGAGACTTGATTGACACAACTCACTGGTCCGGTCAACTTCATGCAAGTGCTTCAATCCGTTCATTCGATCGTCTTTCCGCTTGCTTCTCTCCCAGCGCCGGACTTTTCGAACACCGGTTGGCAGCGCTGAAGTTTTCTTCGTTCCGGGGCAGGATCTGTCAAGCTGTTCCGACTGGGTACAAAAGCAACCAAATGTAGGTCCAGAGTCTTTAGAAACTTGCTTTGGAGGAAGGTGAGATGGCAGCCACATGCTGGCGGACAGCCGGGAGAGTGTGTCTGGACCGAATGCAGCAATAACGGAGGCTCCAGACCTCGACCACGCAGCTATTGAAGAACTGCAAGACGCAATCATCGTCATGTAGTCGACCGATAAATGTGTTTGCATGATGGTTCCCGTTCAGGATGCAAAATAGATGCTCTAAGCTGTAGAGCAATCTCGAATAGTCGGATCTTGACGGTCGCGAATCTGAAAATCCACCTGCCATTGGGGTCATTGTGACAATCATGGGAACTTGGGCGCAAGACTTATCATGCCGTGGCCAGTCACGTCTTGATTCTGATCAGAAGTCCCGTGAGCTGACAGCTCGTTTGCCTCTTGAAGAAAAAGCATGGGGAGTAGACATGCTCGCCTATGATAGTTCTGGTCGTACAGGCAACGACTACATATCATACATACCATGCACCCACATAGCAAGATCAACAGAGACAACTCGCTCCGACACAACTTAACACAACCCGATCATTGCCATTAGCAGTCGACATCCTCATCACGCCCGTTCCAGCCAGTATCACAACCACAACCCCTCCGATGCAGAATAACCCCAATGACGCGATCTCGAGACTCGCCTCTCCCGCACGACGGGTGCACCGTACGCGAGACACTTCGGCCCAGACATTCTGACAGACAACCGTCGGGAACCCGCATGCGAACGGCGTTCAACGACACGTTGGCAGGAAGGCTGCCGAGAGACTCAGCCTCGGAGCCGCCATCGTCGCCGCTGCGAGGCGAGAAGTGCTCTTGCTCAGACAGGCGAGACATGCATTCGTCATACGCCGTCCGCAGTCGCATTGGCATCTGCAACGCCCCTCTTCTGCGGGAATCCATTCGTCACTTACACGAGAGAGTCACCGCAGCCCGTCAACTGGACGCGTCTCCGGCTCGCAGGCAGATATAACGCCCGTCGTCACTCAACGCTCGACGAGTTGACTCAGCTTACCGTCGGCTCAGTTGATTCGTGTTGCGGCGCACAAGAAAAAGAACGAATATCTCACAAGAAGGGGGGGTTAGGTGAACACACGTTCCGAACCGAGATCTGACGATACACGACGTGCACCACAGAAGGGGCAATGATATGTCGTCACCCGTCGCCTGCAGAAATTAGACTCTGCCGTCCTCTCTTGGTCTCCGCAACGCGATATGTACACGCCAAAAAAGAGACTTGAGTCAACGACGGACTGCGGACCTACGGCGTATAGCGTCCTCTGCGTGGCTTGCATCCGGTCCACGTCAGATCGGCTGGCATGACCGCGACGATCTCTTCGCCGGCCTCTCCCAACCTGCGGCCTGTGGCCAATCTTTCCCTGACTATCTGCCGCCTAACGCACCCGCTAAGTAATGCGAAATGCCGCCCGACATGCCTCATCGAGGCACCGCGCGAAGATCACTAGTGTGGTTAAGCTCTCCGGCAGGACGGAGGTCGGCGCGCCGCGAGATGGAGGGGGGGCAAAAGCACAAGAATCCCATGCAGAGAGTATGGGCAAAATTCCCTCCGGCTTTCGGACCGCCCTTCTTGAAACGAAACACCACGGAGCCTTGTGATCATCATTCTCCTCCCCCTCCTCGGCCAAGAATGATCATCGATCTTTCTTTGCCTCTCACCGCTTTAGCCTGACCTGACTAGAGAGATGGGCACATGGGATGTGTGGCGGCGCTGCCTATTGAATGCTTCCCCCCTCCATCCACCAGCGTCCGTTAACCGCAAAAGATGTGCGGCTCTTGAAACGCGAGGGACGTAGAGGATGTTGGTCACGCTCTTGTTTTTTTTTCTCACTCACACGCGACTCGCGAAGGAGGTCGGGTTTGAAAGGAAGAGGTGGGCACGGCAACGAGAGCCGAAGGACGTTGGCTGTCCTTTACCATCCCCCTCTCCCCCGGTCATCGTGTCATCCAGGATTCCCCATTGAATTACCTCGTTCGTGATCAAAATTCCTTCTGGAAGGAACCGAGATAGCTACCTACTAGATCGGACGAAGGACCAGCTTCACCAGCGATTCACAAGGCGTCTTGGCCGTAACTGCCTCATCGCTGGTGAGACAAGCTTTTTTTCCCTTCTCAAATCCCGCTCGCCTCCCCCTCAGACGCCCTCGCCTACCGATGGACGCCTTGCCCATGTAACCCTCGCACCGTCGCGGGGGGGGAGGGAGGGACATGGCAAAATAGGATCGCACGGCATTAATTGATGAGGCGGGCGAGGGATATTTCTCCCCCGTCCTCGGTTGGACGCCTTTGGGGGAATGTATCATGTCGAACACGAGAAATGTCCCGCGCGCGAGGATTGGACGAAGTGTCGTCGTTGCACCCACCAAAGACCAATGCCGGGAAAGGTTCCAGTCAGGAAGAAGGGGTGTGGAGGACGACAGCAAGCAGCTACTGCACGAACAGGAGTCACGCACCAGACGTGACTGGTTGACATGTGGTCGTCGCCGAACACGAGCCTCCCTTTTTTTTCTGTGAGACGGAGAGGGAGTTGCTGTTCTTGGGTCCTGGAAACATGCTTTGTCTGCCCCCGAAGACCCTGAAATCTTCTTCTTGTGACAGGCGCTCCAGGCAACAAACTCTCTCTCAGTCACCGCTAGCCTTCGGACCGTGACACCGGTCCTAGGAAAAAAGGTAAAACGCATGTTTGCCTCGTAGGAACACTACCGAACAACACGGTCGGCAAGCCCCCAGGGCGCTAGGAGAGTCAATTGCTCCTCGAGGAGCTGAGGAGCTGATGAGGGGAAGAAGGAACGGAGCAGCCTGCTAGAAGCCTTCGAATCCCTCTGGAGTTTCCTAAAACGGCCTCCCGAGACGGGCGTCCAATCCAATTGGCATTGTCCGTTTTCCTTCGCCTTCTTCCTTTGTCTTCACCGCCTTTGCGAGACGACCAACTTCACTGCAATAGGATTCGCGGCCGGGGGGTTTGTTGGGGGAGGTCGGGAAGGAATGCGCCTCTTCAACTGGGGGGGAAAAGCCTAAAAATACGACTACCTCGCGGATCCCATGCATCGTGCCTTCAAAGGAGAAGAGCAAAGAAGCGTCGGAGCTTCCTCTTCTTTCCTTTGTGCGTCGGAGGATTTCACGAAAGTCAAGCGGGCGGGCCAATTTGTTCCTCATTTGGCGCCTTCATCATTTCATGTGAGCCTGGCGTACCGAGCGCGGGGGAGGGGGAGGTAGCGAGTGTAGAGTGGCAGCACCAACAGCCAGAACACCTGGTATCTGTGTTCCACGTTCCTCCGTCTCTTGTTCGGTTCCTCTTCCCCCGCCAGAGCCTGATCAGCCATGCCACGCCACGCTTTCCTTTCGCGTGCACCGCGAGATCTTCATGTGTCAAGAGGAGGAGAGGGGGGGAAGACTGTGCGTTGCAATAGTGGTGGTGTACTATAGGAAGGTGGGAAACAACGCCGCATGTCTTGGTCTTGGTTGGTGAGAAACCACCAGTAAGCTCCATTCGAGCCTGCGTGAGACGGTCCGCAATGCCCCAAATCATCGAAAACCTGTCGATCACCACCAGTCGCAGCAGCAGCGACAGCTCGTAGCCGAGATTTCCCAATGCTACGCGCTGCTACCGCGGCAAAGCACCTCCCCTACGCGAGAGAAAGTCGTCGCAATGCAGATGCAATCCTTCCTCCCCCCCCGCCCTCAGAATGCGGGGTCATATTCCCGCTGGAACATCGAGAGGAGCCCAGCACCGCCGCCTCGTTTCAACGAGAGTCGATGGGGCTCCTCTCTATCTCAGGGGCAAAAGAAGAGGAAGAAGATCATAGGTGCGACGCGGGGGGCGGCGGGCTTTCAGATCGTGCCGTCGCCCGAACACCAGCCTTCGGAGGGGAAAAGGTGGAGGAAGGGACAACTCATCGCCAGCAAGAGAGCAAGAAGCGTGCCATGTTATCCGGAAGAGAAACACGAAGAACGGTGCCTTTGACTCCCCTCCCCCACGCCGAGGCGGCGTTTCGCGTCCTATTCTCCCGTGGCCTGCATCACTCTCTTCCACCTCTCCGTCTCTCCATGATCATGCCAGCCAACGCTCGGTGTCGTCAAGCTCGGCGAAATAAGTTGGCACGTCCTTCGCTCCAAAGTCCAACTTTTCTGAGATGTTTCCCCCTTGGCCCACGCACTGCATCCTTTCCTTTCTGTCCCCCTCAAGACCTCAGGCAGGCAACACCCAGCCGGCGCGGGGAAATGAACAAGAAAAAAAGGACGTGTCGTAAATGCCATGCCAGCGTACACTTGTAATAACAACCTAATCAAACCGCCGCCCTCCAGTGTTTATCGAAGCAACCGGCGCCCGTTCAGTTAATGATGACGGCCGCCCATCCGCTCACCCCCTTCTCTTCCCTGAACCCCTCCCGCTTCCGTCGTCGCCTAGAGGACCGCAACAGCAAAAAGAAGTGGTCCCAGTAGACCGCCGAGCCCGACGCGAGGACGGGGATGGGCATGTTCCGTCGGAGATTTTCCCGCACCGATGTTTTTCGTATAGCAAGCACCTAGCACGGGGATATCCAGCCAGCAACAGCAATCAATAACAATGGGGTGAGGAAATGGGCCGGAATGGCGATCAACAAACCACCGGCTCGGCATTGGCGGGCGGTAGGTAGGTAGGGGCCATGTCTGGAATGAAATGCTTTCCAAACTCGTTTCCTTCCCGCGCTTCAACCTCAAAGACCAAGACGGCAGGCGAGGGCCGGCCGCAAGCAAATGAAACATTCACACAGCTCGCGGTTCTGGCCTTGGTCTTGTTTCTTGCTGATTTTTTTTTTTCGAAAACAAAACAGCCAAGCCTCGCATGTTACGATTCCGAGAGAGCCTGAGAGATAGACAGAGCCTCGCCTCGGCCCTTCTCGCTGACTTGATACGTCGAGGCTTTTTTGTTAGAAGTCGCCCAATTCAGAGGGGCACCCGTTTGAATGAATCTCTTGGCAGAAAAAGGGCGTCCGAGCAAGAGGCAAAGTACGGGAGCCAAAGCAAAAGCCATCAGCATTCTTCAATCAAACGCCAGCCCTCCGAAACCTGTAACCATCCGCATGTGATTCGTTTGCGCTAGCGGACGGGGGGACTGTTGGGGAAAATGCTTGGCGCACCGTGGGACAGAAATGCGGGCTTGGCGCGCGACGGCTCGGGAGCCGGATTATCGTCGATGTTCCCGCGCTTCATCTCTTCTTTTCGAGGGCAAGTTTCCCGCTCACTTCCGGGTGGCTTTGTGGAAGCTTTACTTTCTGAGCACGCAGGAAGCTCCAGCAGCGCCTCAATCGCCAAGAAAATGCGTCGCAGCAGCAGGGCAGCAGCCACGGAAACAATGCTGTCGCAGCGGAGCTGTCGGTTGGCGTCATGATACATGCCACCGGTCGACCAGCAAGCACGCTCGCTCGCACTGGGCGTGCGGATGATTGTGTGAAGAGGTTGATTGACGAGACCGGGAGGGCTGATTCTGCATTCGATTCTGCAGCCGTGGAGCTTGTCCCGGCTCACGGCACAGCTGTGGACAAAAAAAGCGTGTGCAGTCGCCAGCTCGGAGCTGACGATATTGTTGATGTCACAGCTTCCCTCGCCCGCCTTCTTTCCTGCTTTCCCTCTCTCTCCCACCGACCCGAGGTAATGCAAGGCAGGGCATCGCAGCGGATGCAGAGTCGCAGACAACACCACTCCATCAGAGAGAAGAAGCGTGGCACGGCATGGCGATGGCCTGTGGCCCACGCTTTCCCACCCCCCTACCATACTTGGTAGGCGAGTCAAGGAAGGGAATGCACCGGGGATGAGGGCTGTCTGGCTGAAGCTTGTCTGGGTGATGGGCGCGAGTGCTCCAGCGCGACGGCTCTCATAGGCTGGCCTTCGGACTTTTCCCACCCCCGCGACTCACAACACTTGCATGTGGACGAGGGCATATGCTCGAGTGAGGCGTTGCTCTGCAGGCAAGGGCACGATGGCGTTGGGGGGAAGAGGACGGGGGGCCGGTCCTCCGAACGTCGGACGACGCAGCTAGAAGCGCCCTGCATGAAGCCGCGGTCCTTTGGCTCTGACTTGCCATGTTGGATGATGGAGCTCTACAGACACAGAAGCCACACTAGCAGCTGCGCGAGCGTTCCTCGAGATTGGGAAGAGAAAAACCGGGAAGACCACAGGTTTGACTGCGGCGCTAGAGAGGTTGTCGTTGTTGGCAAGACGAAGCGCCGCGGGTCTTGTTTAGGCACCTGTTTACCGCAGTGTAGTTTACACTACACACAAGTGCTTGGATGCTCCAAGAGCCGGCGCTACGTTTTGCTCTATACTAGCTGCAACGGACGCCTCTTTTTGTTGTTGGTCTTACTCTGGTCTGGCAATGACACATCCACTTTCCACAGTTTTTGGGGGCTTTGGCGTTGTCTCGTTGGCACATGGAAAGGATCCGCCAGAGTAATGAATGGCTGTGTAAGCTGAGCTGAGGAGCTGCCCGAGCGAGCTTCAGCTAAACATGAAAAGTCCGGTCATGATGCAAAACAACTAGCCCCCAGAAAGGCGGTGCTGCCAACCGACCTAACGACTTAGTTGGCCGGGTGGTGGTGTCAAAAAGAATAGCGGTGCAGCAGCAAAAACAAAGGGCAGGGTAGGGCAGGGCATCTCGCCGTCTGAAGTGTGCTCATGTGCGTTCTTCTGATGTTGCTTCGAGGAAGGGATATCCTGTTCAAAGCCTCCCAAGCTGCTCTCTAGCGGAAACGGAGTGCCAGCCGAGGGGGTTACGGGTAGCGTAGCGGGTGTACCTGACGGTGCAGGACGAGGATGGCCCGTCTTTTGACGATGATTCTCCAGCTTGAATCGGACTGAGCGCTGGCTGCGCTGGGGAACAGAAAGGAAGGGGCAGAAAAAAATGTCTCATTTTGATCGATCGCTTGCACGCGCAGTAGCCGATTGACGGTCCATGCGGAACGCAGACAGACAGGGCCGGGGGTAGCCGACGGGTGGAGGTCGAGGACAGCAGCGAGATGTCGAGTCAAGACCCGGCGTTTTGGATGATTTTGTCCCGTCGAGATCCAATCAATGCCTTCGTTCCGTCGATTTGCATTGCGCTGAATAGCGCGGGATTATATGGCGGCTATTATCCCCCTCGGCAACAACCGGGCGCGCGGCCAACACTTTGGGGGAGGCGAAGGCAGGCGGCAGGTATACGGATAGTGAATCCAAAATACCCCAAACACGCCTGCCCACTGTAATGTTGCTGTGAATAGTAACAACAATGGAGGAAACATTTTGATGCAAGGTACAGATGCTGAGCTGAGTTTCTGTGCCTGGGGAGAGAGAGGTAGGGGCGGAGAACGGTGCTTTACTCCAGACCAGCTAGACTGGACACCGCGTCGATAGTCACTTGACTGGACGAGACACATGCATGGCATTGTGTCCAATGTCCATGTCCATAGGTATCCGTAGGTGAGCCTGCAAGGCATGATGGTGGAATTGATGATTGGCAGAGCACATGAGACGAGACAGCGGCTGCAGCGCGGAAACGGACGTGGACCAACCCAAGGACCCAAGACCCAAGGGGAAATCGACGGAAGGCTGCCTCACGAGGCATGCAGATGCAGTTGCAGTAGCAGTTGCAGATGCAGACGCAGATGGCTCCGAGTGATGGGGCCATTGCTGACTGCGACTAATACCATATGGTAATGATGAGTGAGAAGGCGGTCGGGTGCCGTAGCGTCCGGCTATTCGGTGATTTCGAATTGTTGGCAGATTGTGGTTGCGAGATGAATCAGCGGTGACCTGGTGGTCGTACGAAGGGACTATGGCGGCGCATGTCACTCGGGCGAGATGAGCTAACTGCAAAGACAAGGCGACGCCAGCCAGGGCAGGAAAGGACTACCTAGACGGATCCCGCGCGCCGTCCATGATCCATCTCCATCTTGCCGGAGTGCACCTGCTCCGTTAGCGGGGTGGCTCCTGCCCTTGCCTCTGCCTGCCTGCCCTGCCCTGCCCTTGCCTTCAGCAGGTCAGGTCCCAAACGCAGCTTAGCTTATCATTACCTTAGCTCGCCCTTCGGTGCTTGCCCGTCGACCTTCACCGCACCTGCCAGGTGGACGTGGGTGGATTCCATGACTGGCCTGGCTGACGGGCAACTGGCAGTCTTCGGAAAGGAGTGGACGTGGATGGCAGGAGCAATCGCCAACCGAATGGACCCTCCGCGCAGCGGTGCAGGACCTGTAGGCTGTACCGGCCACTCGAAGGGCCGGCATTGGTCACCCGCCGCGGAGTGGGCACCTTCCAGGTTCAATGTTCGGTGCGTGGGTTTCCTGCTTAGGTAGCGTAGAGATCCACATCCCTAAGACGGATTGGATGGGGCGTCTAGCGTGCTAGTGTAGGTACGTACCGGCAATTGCCCGGGAGGCGGTGATGGCCCTTGGCGGCCTTGCCTTTGCTCCGTGCGCCTCTGGGCGTTTCCTTCCTCTTTCGGCCCAGCCGCGGTTGCCAGCGCACTGTGTGGGGTCCAATCCAACAGCTGGCTGTCCGATTGCATCTCCATTTCCCGCGCTGGACCTGTGGGGACCTGGCGATGATGCTGGGCTTTGGGGCTGGCTTCCAGTGGGCCAGTGGCTCCCTTCACAGTGCTCTTGTCCTCTTCTCGCCTAGCCCGTCAAACTCGTCATTCAATGGGGAAGTTTTCCTTGGGAATGGGGTCCCCTGTGAGCCCTGGCCACCCCCAGTCGAGCGCCCATTTTGGGGTCCCTCAACCCCCACTGACAACTTGACACTGCTGAGACTGAGAGTTTCCTCCCTCCCCCAAAAATCCGTGCCACCCCCGAAGGCCTGTGGATTTTTTACGGGAGAAGGCGCGAGAACAGGGACGGAAGGGGGAAGAGAGACAGAAAAAAAACGAAAACCGTAGCAAGGCCGGAGGAATCCCCACGGGAAAAAGCAGAGACCAGACGAGAAAATTTGCAACTCAGGGCGCGCATATTTTTTGGGGAGGAGCCAGCCAGCCCGGGCCAGGTCCGAGAGGAATTGTTGACCGGATGGGGCCCCCTTACCGAAAAGACCAAGAGGGCCAGAATATTCCGTGTTTACGTGCCATTATGTTACCAGTACGTACAGAGAAGGGTGAGGGCAGTAATTCCCAGCAACGTGACAGCGCGAATTTGAAATGAAAATTTTAATAAACGGCCCGTATGTGAATAAGGGCAAACGACGAGACGCGAAGAAAAAGCCGCATCGCAATAAAACCCTACTCGCCCTACCTGCTTGCTCCTTCCTGCTATTACTGATTTTCCTGCTCTTGCCAATTGTTGTCAAAGCCAACACTGCCGCAGCAGCTGCAGCGCCTTGCTTGCCAAGAAGATCAAATACCTTATACTTCGACCTGCCAAGCCAAGCACCAGGCTCTCTCCATTTGCCTTTTTGGTAGGCGCTCTGAGGCATCCTCTTTTTTTCTTTTTTTTCTTTTCCCTCATGCTGTGAAGGGCCGCTACCCGCTCCCTCCCTTGTCTGCCACCACCCCCCGTCTGCAGAAACACACAAAGGAGACCCTCCCAAAAAAAGACGACCACCACCTTACACCAGACACACCAATCGCACCTTATTCTGCGAGCTGTTTTCCCCCGGGGGGTCGCCCGTCCACCTGACCAACGAAGAGGAAGCGGAAGAGAACTTGCTTCAGAAGTCGGAAGCAGCAGCAGCAGCAGGAATACTCTTCCTACCTATCCTATCCTACCCGCATCCCACGCCCTCTTACGGCATAGGCATACGGATATCTCAGCAGCACCCACGTCCCACGTACCCGCTCGTCCATCAATCATCAATCACTCGCCCTTTGCCCACCTGTCTCGTCTCGCTCGTCGTCCGACCTTCTCCTTTGCGAATCTGGGTCCTGGTCTCCTCTCTGGATAATCCCGAACTGCACCGCGTTTTCGCCCTGTCAGCGACCGCTTACGCACACACCCACAAGGCCTCACCACGCACCACACCCACCCGACCATACTTCCCGAAGCAACGGCAGCACCAGCAAGGCGGTAAAGGCGACCACCACCACCTCTCAGTCAGAAACGACCGCTGGCCGACTGACCTGCTCCCCTCCGCTAGTCGCGTCCGTCTGTATCCTTACCCGTCGCCACTCCCACGTCCCTCGACACTTCTCATCTCTCCCTTACTCTCTCCTCCTCCCTTCTTGTCAGGCCCGCACCCCCCCTCAGGTTGGGTTCCCCCGGCAAATACCTTCGATCTGCCCCTACTTCTCAGAGAGAGCAAAAAGGCGCCCAAGCCCTCAGCCTCCGAGCGTCCTGGATTTCATCCCACGTTCACCCCTCGAACACGCCAAGAATAACACGGAACTTGTTAAACTTCTTCCCTCGCTGTCCGAGCCTCCATCCCAGCTACAGCACTCTACCCGCCGTTGCCGTTATTCTTGCATCCTCTTTACACTGCACTCTCGTCGCTCACGCCCGTCACCTTACTTTTCCCTCTTCCCTGCGCCACGCTAGGCCCGACGTCATCTGCTCGCACCCAACACAGTCATCCTTGAGCCACGCCCTCGCCCACCCTTTCATCTGGGATCGACACGCCGATTCTGTTATTCTTGTAGTACACCCAAGGACCCTGAATCAAGGTGTTCGCATCGCCCTACTACGCCTCAGATTGACCCTACGCCCGGTCATCCTATAATCTCCCCCATCCTGCCACTACTACTTCAGAATTCCATCCCCTCGACGATGTTTGCTCTGCTCTTATAGCCTCACGGTCCCTAGGGACACGATTTTTGGTTAGCAGCAATTGTCTCGCAAGACCATCTCGGCTGCACGTCCTCCTGAGGACACCCGCTACACCATACCAACGCACAACCACAAGAACAACAAACAACAAAACAACCTACCACAAAAAGATAGCTTCTCGCAAGCCGTCTTATTACTTATATCGCGCCCGCCCTCCCAGCTAGCACTACTTTGCTACGTTCTCACGAAGTCGACCTTCGACCGGTACGCCTGCTAGAAGCATCGTTGAACGACTTGGCCTGGAACCACCGATCCATTCGCCACCCTTCGAGCCGAGAGCCCGATATTATCCCTGCCGTCACCTCTTGACCAACATCACACCTCCACAATGACGCACAGCACAATACACGACGCCGCGACGTCGAACGTCCTGGCCTGGTCTACACATTGCGCGAACATGCCCGCCATGGTAGAAGACGAGGGCGCCGACGTTGACGAGCCCCCGGATCATACCCAGCTGCCCATCTCCCCGATGAGCAGCATGTTCAACAAGAGGAATCCTATCCGCCGCACCAACCTGGACCACAACACCTCCCTGTTGACCAAGGCCCTCCACAGCCCTTCCGAAGACGAGGACCCCGATGCTCGCCCCGGCATGTCCTTTTTCGCCCGCCGCCGCTCCATGGCCAGCAACATCAGCCTCGCTTCCACCGCTGACCTGACGAGCGACACCGGCCTCACGAGCCCCTCTCGCGCGAACACCCCCAGCCCGCCCATTCCCGAGATGCGCTTCCTCCGCCTCAACGACGAGCCTGAGAGATACGCCATGCAGCCTCCCGCCGTCCGTCACCAGGAGCCCGCCAAGGAGGCGCCCAAGAAGCGATGCATCCAGTTCGCCTGCGCGAAGCCCAAGGCCGCCGAGGCCATCCAGGCCCAGCCCATGGTCAAGGCACCTTCCGCTCAGGAGACTCAGCGCCGCCCTTGCATCAAGTTCGCCTGCCCCGTCCCTCAACGTCCTGCCTCTACCCAGAACACCCCTCCCCAGCGCATGGAGATGGCCGCCGCTCGCCTCCAGGCTCCTTCCTTCCACAAGGAGGGCTCTCCGGCGACGGTTCGCAAGGCTCGCTCGCGTTCCCCACGACCCGCCCTTGCCCCTCCTCGTATCGAGAGGGATGTCAAGTCTCCTACTACGAAGAAGTACATCACTGCGAATGACAACGATCTGCAGAACGAGTCCTCCCACTTCCACGAGTTCGCCAGCGACGTTCCCCGCGAAGACGACTGGATCCGCCAGGCCTTTTCTTCCCAGGGACGCCGCATCACAATTGACGACACCCTCAAGAAGGAGAACGCCATCCGCAAGCTCGCTACTGAGGCGGAGGAGGAAGCTGAGCAGGAGGAAGAGGACTCGCAGACTGCTATCGACGACGAGGATGACGAGGATAACGACGACATGGATGACCAGGATGATGACGAGGAGCAGGACGAGGACGAGGACGATGAGGATGAGGATGATGAGGACGAAGACGACAACTCGGATGGCTACAAGACTGATGAGGAAACCGGCTTCGCCGACTCTGACGAAGAGGAGGAGGAAGACGAGGACCTCCGCCTTTGGACCCCTGGCCGCTCTATCGCCCAGAACACGGACACCACTCCCATTGCTCGCCGACCCTCCCTTCCCGAGCAGCTCTCCGACTCCTCGATTGCCTCTCGCATCAGCCTCCGTGCTCGCCGCGGCAAGACTCAGCGCATCAAGATCCGCCCCGGCACCCCTGAGCTTCCCGACAGCACCGACTTTGTCTGCGGTACTCTTGACGAGGACCGGCCCATGGAGGATGCCTACATCTCCTGCTTGGCCGCTCGCAGACGTGAGAAGCTCCAGCTCATTCCTCAGGACATCGACCCCAGCTTCCCTGCCTCTGATCCCGAGGATGAAGGCGAAGAGGAGATTTACAACCCCGTCCACCACAGCAGTGACGACGAGGACTTCCTCCACGGAAAGATGGACGACCTGCACCACGAACAGGACAGGAGAAGCCGCCGCAGGAAGTCGGAGCACACTTCCCCCAAGCGCTTCCGCTCGCCGCCGCCCATGAAGCGCCGCGCATCGCCCGCTCCCAAGGCTCGCGGCCGCTCTCCCCGCCGCCTGTTTGATGGCCACTCCCCCCGCCGACTTCGGTCGCCCCCTCCTACCCAGATGTTGAGGTCGCCCCCTGCCTCCCCTCGCAATGCGCAGGGTGCCATCACCTTCAAGACCCTGGCTTCCCGTCCTGGTCTTACTGTTACCAAGTCTCTCCCCAGACCTCCCTCCATGTTCCCTCACATGGCCAAGGGACGCCGATCCAAGGCTCCCGCCAGCGACGTCCACGTCCGCGGCGCCATTGACATTGTCAAGGGCTTGGAGAGGAAGCGACAACGTCGCAAGGAGAAGTTTTACCAAAAGTACTGCAACCGGGCTCGCAAGGGACAGATTCCCGAGCGCAAGCCTCAGCGCGGTCTTGGTTGCGAGCGCATGAGAGAGCTTGGCCTTCTCATGGCTGGCAAGATTGAGCAGGGCAACTACGTCCTCTCAGTCTAACCAACTATTTCTACACTACAGAGTCCCATTCTTGCATTGGGTGGTTTTTGTTTTTTTCTGCATTTTCACGAGACTAAAGATGTCTCGGTCGGCGTTCAGCATTGGAAGGTGCATGGCAAGGAGTGGGATTCATGACACATGATCTACAACATTTTAACATGTCCTATGGACTGTACATACTTTTATACCGGGACCAACCCGACGAACGGGGTCCCGTACATGTTCTTTCGCTTCATTTTCTTATATCATTTTGGAGTCCAGCGGCACTGGACCGGAGCACGAATACCCCTGGAATAGCGTGTTTGAAGGCCTGTATGGTTGTTGAGCGAACACATAGCATTAGGAAGCCTGATCAACTGCATTCCTGCGAGATATCGCAGACCTCCAACAGATTCTCTCCATGATCCTTTGGTGACGTGACTTGATAAAGCTTGATTAACGGAAACTAGGCAGTCTCAATCCGTGGCGTAGGCAACAGTCACGCCATGCTTGCTCGTTCACCGTGTCCTCTACGGAGAGCTTGCGTGATAGTTGCAAGTGCCCTGATTGACCAAGACCGTAGAAAGACTGGGCCAAAAAGAAGCAAAAAAAGCCAGAAAATCTAGATAGGCGGATATCTCTGTCTTACCGCGTGACCACCATGTGATAGTTGCAAACCTACTCTTCAGTCTTTCGGTGTAAGTGCGAGACGCAACGTGTTCAGAATAGCCAGACTATAAGTGCAGCGGCGGGTTTCGCTTCTCGAGGTCGGACCGAGACATCTGATCATACAAAACAACATCATTCACCTCGGCGGAAACCTGCACTGAGCTTCATACCCAAAAGAGACGGAAGGTGAGTTTCGCTCTGACGCACCTGTGTGTAAATTACCTTGCTTGTCTACCTACGCACCTGCCCACAGCACTGACTATTGTCGATACCTAGACGAAACGAATGCGATAATAGAAATAAAAGCAGCAACAGCGGACGACAGTGACCGACGACAGTGACGGACGACAACGACGACGGTACCTACAGTGCTGCGCACCTGCCTACAGCACTTACAGCACTACGCACCTGCCGCTACTAGCTCAAAAACTTGCTTTACTTACATAAGCATTTTTTTTCAGCTAATCAAAGGCCAGAATCTAACCTCTTGCCCCAAATATCAGGCACTAAGACCACCTACCTACCTTGGTAGGTAGCATCAGCACCCACGGCAGCAGCACTCCACCCGCCCATACCTTCCAGCTGCTGATAGCCCAGCCCAGCCAGGTGTCGTCGCCTCGTGCAAAAGCCCGAATCACGAAACACCCCGACCTCAACTCACCATCTTCTCCACCGCAACAACTACGAACCACCTGTATACACGACAATCGCCCAAGATGTGGATTATTGACTGGTGTACGTCTTCAGCTTCTACGCTGTCTTTCCCTTCTCCTGTTGAGCTGCAGCTCTCGCCTCGCGATGCTGTCGCTGCGTGCTCGGGGGGCCAAGCATCCATCCTGGTAGCCATCAACTGACTTGTGCTCTCTCTTGCAGTCTATAATGTCCTCTCGAGCCTTGGCTTGTTAAACAAGCATGCAAAGCTCCTGTTCCTAGGTCTGGACAATGCCGGCAAGACAACCCTGCTGCACATGCTGAAGGTACGATGCCCTCCCGATAGCTCGCTTCGACCGGATACCTCCCTCTCGCCCACCGCTTCTTGGACGCCGGATGCGCCGATATGAGAAATCCAGCGCCGCGCTGCTGATCCAAGGAATTGCAACTGACTTGCGTGCCAGAACGACCGTGTTGCGATTTTGCAGCCTACTCTTCACCCCAGTGAGTGGCCTCCCTTTGCCGGACAGCGATGACGATATGACGCCGCGGGCAGTCGTGCGCACGTGTCCTCCCGCCTCAGACGCAAAACTGACATCTGGCGTGCCTTAGCTTCCGAGGAGCTTGCCATCGGCAACGTCAGGTTCACCACCTTCGACCTCGGTGGTCACCAGCAGGCCCGCCGCCTCTGGAAGGACTACTTCCCCGAAGTCAACGGCGTCGTCTTCCTCGTCGACGCCAAGGACCACGAGCGCTTCCCCGAAGCCAAGGCCGAGCTCGACGCCCTCCTGTCCATGGAGGAGCTGGCCAAGGTGCCCTTCGTCATTCTCGGCAACAAGATCGACCACCCCGACGCCATCTCTGAGGAGGAGCTGCGTCACCAGTTGGGCCTGTACCAGACGACCGGCAAGGGCAAGGTGCCTCTGGAGGGAATCCGGCCGATCGAGGTCTTCATGTGCTCGGTCGTCCTCAGACAAGGTGAGTTGGGCAGCCCCGCCGCACCCCAGGTGGCCGTACAGAGCTAACGCATGATGAACAAGGCTACGGTGACGGTATCCGGTGGTTGTCCCAGTACGTCTAAGCAGAAGGCCGACACGGCTCTGGGATGGAGTTCGTCCGGCGGTGTTCATGGCGGAATCTGGAGTAACACGGGCGATTGGCAAAATTGGCAAAGCAAGAGAAGCGCCCCCGTACGGGGGAACCAAAGCATGTTTGCCTCGTACACGATGCTCCGATACATACGGTGCTCAAAAGGGAAACCGAGTCCTCACACCCCTCTGCCCTTTTGCACGAACCTGATATCTGTTTTGGAGGGAGGTGAAAGTGCGTAATGGGATTGATATTTTACTCCTTCGAGGGGGTCCTCTGCGGCTGGGTGTAGAGAGGAAGGCGTGTAAGAGTTTCTACTAGCATTACTCTCATCAGGGACCCTGGGGGAGGGAAAGGGCCTGGAATCTGGTTTATTGTGCGGTTCAATCGTTAGCCCTCCTTTCTATGCTAGTCCTTTTGCTGCAGTATCTTTGCTGTGCTTTTTGAGATGGATGCGTGAAGTCTATCCCGGCCTCGACGTAGTGCCCAGGCTCAAACGTCCCGTAGGACCGCCGTCCCCGTGCCGTGCCATGGTCGTCCCCAGCGCCGGTGGAGACATGTGTGATGCAGACCGAGGCCACGGTGTCTTGCAGCTTTTGCGTACCTTAGGTCCGCGGGGTGGCGGGAGGCGGAAGGCCGGGAGGCGTCGTCGATACACAACGGCGGTGGTGGTGGTGGTGGGGTGGAACTTTTTCGTGGCGGTGTTGTCACTGTGACTGCGTATAACTTTTCTGGGCATGGGGAGTAAAAGTCAAGACCTGCGAAAAGCCACGGCCAAGACGAAGTATGGACTTTGCCTTTTCTGTGAAGGCACTGTGTGATATCTACTACTCGCCACAGAATGGTCTTGGGATGACGGAATGAAGTCAGTCTCCCCTGGAACAGCCACCCGTCCGCCGCCGCCCCCCAGTCACTTTCACTCCGGCTCGTCCAGCCTCTGCGACGATCGCGACCCGCCCTTCGTCGATCTGATGATGCGTTCCGGTTCCCGGCCGGAGAATGACTGCCGGGGTTTGGTTAGGTAATATTGAGAGAGAGAGAGAGAGATGGAGGTAAGGGTCCGGTTTACGAGTGAGGGAGCAGTTTGGGCGGGTTCATGTGCAAGATGGATGAAGTAGAATGCCGTAAGCCTGGCTAACTACGAAGTGGCTTGCCTGACTGCGTATGTGATTTATCCTTGGTTGTGCTTATCTTACGCAGCTTACGTCAGGTATCTAAGTATGTTGGTGAGCCTTTTGAGTTCTACTATTGTTGATGGTGCTCCGTCCAGAGGCGGCTGTTATGCTGCAAAAGTATTGCCCTGCAAAAGGCTTCTAGACGCTGATATCCAAGACTGCGAAAATGGTATCACAGGCCGACGTGGACTAGCCTTCCTGGTGCTTGCATCCCGCCAAAAGGGGTCCTTACTCGGACGCATCGTCTCATTGAAGAACGCCTCCCCCTTGTAATAGTGCCTATTACCGTAGGTACCGAGCCCGTATTACAGTTCGTCAGCGCCTGTGAGCCGGGGGAGGCGCTAATAAGGCCAGTCGGCCCAGTGGGTAATGTATTCCCACTAACCTCTGCGCGCTATTCCCTTCCATCCTCCTTTCCCTTCCACCGCGCGCCCCCCAACGAAATCCAATTCTACTTCAGCTAGCCACTGGCCGACGTCATCCGACCTGCGGCATCCCGGGCGACATTCCCCAGGGAGGAAGTGCGCATCTTGAGAAAAGGCTCCGGCCGGTGACAGCCCGACCCCCCCCCCCCTCCAGGACTCGCCGCCGCCCTCCCCAACAAACGCTGCGAAATCAGCAGTCAATCTGCAGATTTAATCCAGAAGATTTTAGGTGCTCCCGCTGACACCTGCACGCTTCACACCACCGCCCGCTGCTTACCACTACGTTCCTCGTGGTACATTCCCTAAGCCAGGTCCAGGAGGTACCTTGATAGCTTCCCCTGGTCGGGGTCTCCTCTCCTCACGTGTCCCTGTCATTGACCTCATCGTCGATTCCGTTCTGGCTTTTCTTTTTTCTTTTCCTCTGCGCTCTGAGTTCGTCCTCTCATTAGACTTTCCGGTTGGCAGTATCATGCGCCTAGACTGGATAGACGACACAGCCCACAGACATGGCTGAGCAACACCATAGAGTTTCTTTCGCTCCTCAGAGCGGCGGCTCTAACGCAGACTCGTACGGCTTCCCGCCCGAGGCCTTCAGCAGCGAGGGCCTGCCCGACTTCGACACCCAGTTCCTCACCGACGCCGACCTCGAGGCCTTCGTCCACGCCCTCCACGCCCCGGATCCCCTTCAGTCCCCCGCCGATGACACCACCTCCCTGCGATCGCCGGGCCTGCGCAGCACCAGCTCGCTCGACATCACGAAGCGCGGCTCCATCTACGAGGATGACAGAGACGACCCCCAGGCCGTTGCGGCAGCGGCGGCCGCCGCCGCCGGGGACGTGACCGCGCCCGGCCCGGCCGTCAACGGGAACGGCTACGGCTACGGCGTCATGAGGCAGCCCAACATGTTCATCACGGCGCAGAACGACTGGGCGCCCGTCAACCGGAAGATCAAGCGGGGCTCGCGTCGCAGGAGGAACAGGGCTAAGGGCGCTGCGGAGGCGCTCCTGGGCACGCGGACCAAGGACGAGACGCGCGAGGGCATCTTCTACGCGCTGCTCAAGTGGCCGATGCTGTTCTTCGTCGGCGCCTGGCTCGCCGGCCTGGCGCTGACGTACCTGTACACGCGCCTGTACATCTGGGTCTACGAGCACTTCGTCACGTGGCGCGGCACGCGGGAGAGGCTGCGGCGGAGCATGCGGCGGACGAACAACTACCGGGACTGGGTCGTGGCGGCCAAGGAGCTGGACAGCTACCTCGACCGGCAGCGGTGGAAGGAGGAGAACGACTTTGCGTACTACGACTCCAAGACGGTGAAGCGCGTGTGGGAGCAGCTGCGCAAGTGCCGGCAGAGGGCCGAGGCCGAGGAGAACGGCGAGACGGACGACGAGGGGCACGCGAGGCACTCGGGCAAGACCGCCGTCGAGGAGCTCCACGCGCTGCTCTCGGCCTGCGTGAAGAGCAACTTCGTCGGCGTCGAGAATGCGAGGCTGTACAGCCAGACGTACTACGGAACCAAGAACTTGGTCCAGAACTTTGTCGATGAAGGTATGCATGTTCACGTTGAAGTTGTAGCTATGAGATCAAAGTGACTGACGTTTTCCAGTCGAGAGGAGTGTCAAGTTCATCCTGAGCACGAAGCAGCTCACGATAGAGGAGAAGCGGGGCGTGTTCAAGAGCATGCATGCCAACTACGGTCGAACAGCCCTCTGTCTGTCCGGCGGTGCGTCCTTTGCCTACTACCACTTCGGCGTCATCAAGTCCCTGCTCGACGCGGATCTGCTTCCGGATGTCATCACGGGAACCAGTGGTGGTGCTCTCGTCGCGGCGCTCGTTGCCACGCGCACCAACGACGAGTTGAAGGAGCTCCTCGTGCCGGCGCTGGCTGGCAAGATCACCGCCTGCCGCGAATCCTTCACCACCTGGATTCCGCGCTGGTGGAAGACGGGCGCCCGCTTCGACTCTGTGGACTGGGCCCGGCAGTGCAGCTGGTGGACGAGGGGCTCGATGACCTTTAGGGAGGCGTACGAGCGGACCGGCCGCATCCTCAACGTCTCCTGCGTCCCGGCCGATCCTCACTCGCCGACCATCCTGTGCAACTACCTCACCAGCCCCGACTGCGTCATCTGGTCCGCCGTGCTCGCCTCCGCCGCCGTCCCGGGCATCCTCAACCCGGTCGTCCTGATGATGAAGCAGCGCGACGGCACGCTGATCCCCTACTCGTTCGGGCACAAGTGGAAGGACGGCAGCCTGCGCACCGACATCCCCATCAAGGCGCTCAACCTGCACTTCAACGTCAACTTCACCATCGTCAGCCAGGTCAACCCGCACATCAACCTCTTCTTCTTCTCGTCGCGCGGGTCCGTCGGCCACCCCGTCACGCACCGCAAGGGCCGCGGCTGGCGCGGCGGGTACGTCATGTCGGCGGTCGAGCACTACCTCAAGCTCGACATGACCAAGTGGCTCAAGTTCATCCGGCACGCCGAGCTGCTCCCGCGGCCGCTGGGGCAGGACTGGAGCCAGCTGTTCCTGCAGCAGTTCTCGGGGACCATAACCGTGTGGCCGAAAACGGTCCTGTCCGACTTCTATTACATCCTCTCGGACCCGGACCCGCCGCGGCTGGCGCGCATGATCCAGGAGGGCCAGCAGCGCGGGTTCCCCATCCTCAAGTTCGTGGGCAACAGGCTCAAGGTGGAGAGGCTGATCGAGCAGGGCCGGCGGGAGACGAGGCCCTGGATCAGGAGGGGCAGCATCGAGACGATCCTCAGCGAGGACGACCTGCGCAGCCTGCTCATCAGCAGCAACACGGACGCAGATGAGGATACGACGGACGCGGAGGGGGAGACTTTGTTGGAGAATGAGGAGGCCATCGTGGACGACGAGGAAGAAGAGGAGATGTACGAGAATGGAGAGAAGATGGAGTAGAGAGTGTAAGATTGGCTTCTCGGTTAGAACAAGATGGAATTGGACGGTTGTAAGTGTAGCATAGCTCATGGCGTTTTGTTTGATATCTCAGACGGATTATTCTACTTGCAAGACTTGTTCTAATTTGTCACTCACACCTGCCATGAAGCCGAAGACCTAGAGACATGGAAGCAGCAATGGGCGAACATCATCTGGGTGGTTCTGTGGTGTAGGCTATCATCTATCGCAGCCGTTGCCTCACCTCCCAAGCCACCTTTGGCCGTTATAATTAGGTGCGTCCCTCGGACGAATGACGCCGAGTCGGGTACCTGGAATAAGAGTAAACAGTGGGCCCGGGGGTCCTTGGGAGCTACCTAGTCGAAGGTACCTAGGTAGGTAGGTAGGTAGGCACCTAGGTAGGAAGGTACAAGTTGGAGTCGGGACAGGACAGATAATCCATTTGCCGGCCTGGAAGGCGAGAGCGGCCAGGTGGGAGCCACTGGTGGGGCGTGTAAGGCGCACTGACTGGCCGCTGAGCCGTACCCCTGTTTCCGGAAACTACCACCGCAGCAGCATTATTTCGAGGCCACGATTGTCAAAAGAAAGTGACGGAGGAGCACCAGCAGCACCACCAAGTGCGGACACTTTTTGCTTCCCCAGAGTCGTCTTCTCTACAAACACCCAAACCAGCAGCCCTTGAGATCTTCCTCGGGCTCTCGTTTCGTGTTTCTTCTTTTTAAAAAAACTCGTCTTTTGTCCACGACAAACCAATCATTAAACCCCCCCACCCGCGCAGGCCAACGCACGCCGTTCGTTCCTTTCCTGCAGACGAAACGAAAGAAGTCGCCTTTTCCCATTCCTCCCGTCTCCGTCTCTCTGCCTCTGTCGCTACTCGACTCTTTTGACGTGGCATCTTCCGCGCGACCGATTGTTGCCCACAAACCGGACCTCGCCCGCGCACCTCCCCCAAGAGCTCTCGAGCTCGCCACGTCGTCAAGATGAGTTCCGACTACTCGTACGACGCCGAGGCGCAATTCTACCCCTTCTTCATCCTCGCCATCACGAGCATCGTCACCCTGCCCCTCGGCTACACCCTCGTCTTCCCCTCCAAGGACATCGAGCAGAAGGCCCCGCGCATCCAGAGCGACTACAAGCCCGAGCATGCCGACCTCATCGACGCGCAGCGCAAGGCGCACCAGAAGAAGCAGCGCCGCATCGTGCGCGTCGTCTTCGTCCTCCTCGGCCTGGCCCTCATGGCCGGCATGGTCTACCTCATCCTCCACGTCCAGGCCGTCACCCCCAAGATCTGGAACCCGTATGACATTCTCGGAATCCCAGACGTACGTCACATCCCCCCGCTCCCCGTGGCCCTTTTCCCGTACTGACATATCTCTCTTCCCCGCAGTCCGCCGACGAGAAGATGATCAAGAAGGTCTACAAGAACCTCTCGAGGAGGCTGCACCCCGACAAGGTCAAGCCCGACCCCGCCAAGAACGAGACGATCGAGTCCCTGAACAACGCCTACGTTGAGATCTCCAAGGCCTACCAGGCCCTCACCGACGAGGAGGTCCGCAACAACTACATCCAGTACGGCCACCCCGACGGAAAGCAGAGCTTCAGCATCGGCATCGCCCTGCCCATGTTCATGGTCTCCGACGGCAACGGAAAGTACGTCGTCCTCGCCTACACCCTGCTCCTCGGCGTCCTCCTGCCCTACCTGGTCGGATCCTGGTGGTACGGCACCCAGCGCATGTCCAAGGACGGTGTCCTTCTGGAGAGCGCCAACAACCTGTTCCGCGCCTACGACGACAACGTCGACGAGGGAGGTGTCATCACTGCCCTCAGCAGCGGCAAGGAGTTCGAGGCCATTCTCAAGGGCGACAAGGCCGAGTCTGGCCTGTCCAAGCTCGAGTCCAAGCTTCTTGCCAACGCCGAGAAGGCCGGCCTCTCCCAGAAGGACAGACAGGCTCTCGAGGACCTCGACAGTGGCGTGCGTCGCAAGGCGCTTGCTCTCCTGCGCGCATACCTTGGCCGCATCGAACTGGGTGACTCTGCTCTCGACAGCGCCAAGTACGAAGTCGCCCCCATCGCCCACGCCCTGACCCGCTCGTTCTCTGCCATCGCCCAGGCCTACGGCAGCACCGGTCCCATCCTGGCCGCCTACTCTACCAGCCAGCACCTCATCCAGGCCCTGCCTCCCAAGGCCTCGCCTCTTCTCCAGCTTCCCCACTTCACCCAGGAGATCGTCCGCGCGGTTGAGGGCGGTGACGAGAAGGTTCACGTCTCCCTCCAGCAGTTTATGGATCTTCCCGACAACCTCCGCCGGAACCTCACCGTCCGCAAGGGCCTCCTCACCGAGGATCAGTACAAGTCTGTCCTGGCCGTCTCCCGCCAGCTGCCCCAGCTCCGCGTCGCCAAGGCCTTCTTCAAGGTCACCGGCGAGCGCTTCATCATCCCCTCCTCCCTCGTCACTCTCGTCGTCAAGGGCCGCATCATCCCCCCTGGCAGCGAGAACGTTCCCGAGATCAACGAGCTGGACCTTGAAGACATTGACCCCGCGGAGGACGACCTCGAGGCTTTCCTCGGCCGCAAGAAGACCACCAAGGGCCCTGACGGCAAGACCATCCCCGTTGACGACAAGCCCATCCTGCCTCCCCTGGCCCACGCCCCCTACTTCGCCCGCGACCACGCCCCCAAGTGGTACGTCTTCTTGACCGACTCCAAGCAGGGCAAGATGGCCGTCCCCCCCTTCACCTTCACCCAGTTTGACCAGCCCATCTTCGACGCCGAGGGCAAGCCCACCTTCAACATGCAGACCCTCAAGGCCCAGTTCGCTGCGCCCCCCCAAGCCGGCCACTACACCTTCGTTATGCACGTCGTGTGCGACAGCTACGTCGGCTTCGACACCAAGATGGAGGTCACCCTGGTTGTGGAGGAGGCGAGCAAGGCGGCGGCCATCGTTGCCGAGGACGAGATCAGCGAGCCTGATGAGGGTAAGTTCCACCGCAGTCACCGAGTCGAAGACGTCAAGTTGCTAACAGGATTGCCAGATTCGATAGCCGGCCAGATGCAGGCCCTCAAGGGCGGAAGCGCACCCGGCGCCACCAAGCCCCGCAGAAAACAGGCCGACGACGAGTCGGACGAGGAGAGCGGCACCGACGACGACGTGGAAGACGACACGAGCGAGACGAACACTGACACCGAGGACGAATCATAAACAAGTCTCATTCTGTTGTCACGGCGGGGGAGGTTGAGAAAGAGAAAGCGTGTGTTGTTGTATGTGTGTACCAGTGGGGAACACGAAGCCTTTTTTATAAGAGAAATTAGGAGTGTAGGACTCGAAAGAAAAACAATATACCCCACAAAGTCAACCAAACACACCTTTCTTTGGCAACTCGCAGCCATGACTGGGGTTCTGTCCTGATACATGGTCCTTTTTCTTTGGCTGGAAGTCATGGCCCACGTACGGCTTTTCTGAGGGATGAGAGAGAGAAGGAGGGATGATGAATGGATTCGTCGGGCTGGATGGAGGGGGTGGTGGACACGAGTCTTCGGTCGTGTCCCTTGTGCATACGGTGCCGGTCTGGTTTGTTTTTCATTCCGGGGTTTGTATTTTTCTTCTCGAGGCTGGCACCGACCGACCGGAGAAGCATTACTCTTTACATAGAGAGAACTGGCGTTATTTACGGGGTTGATTTTCGTGTTTTTCGTCGGAATAATATCGAATTATTCAACTGATGCGTTACCTCTACCCCTCATCTTAAGTGCCCATCCATGTGACCGGATACTCGCAGTGTGGTGATGATGATACTGAGCGACAGGTTGAGACATCGGTCACGGAATTGTACCACAGATCGAAGGAGTCAAGACCAACAGGAGAGGCATCGCGGCCTCCGGAAACCTGGATTCTCGTTTCCTCGCAAGATGTATCGTAAAAAAAGATGGAAATATGTACAAGCTTTGTATGCCTTCCTCCTTGGTTTTCCCCTCACATATGCTCCCTCCAAAGCATCCGGGTATTTGTTAAGAGAGGGGGAAAAGAACCAAAACACATACACACGCACAAAACCTTCCCATCCGCACGCCGGCCTCCTTTAATGCTCCCCTCTCCTCAAACAGCATACACACATGAAACACGTTGCCTATTCGCCTAGTCTACTCGCTCAGGGCCTGGAGGGCCTGGGTGAGGGGCACGACGCGCAGACTGCGTCCGCGCTTCAGGCCGGCCGGCCTCTGCTGGGGCATGATGGTCGGGCTGGACTCGTCCCTCCACTTGCGGAAGACGCTCTTGAGGTCCTTGGGGATGCCCTCCAGGACGACCGTCGAGATGGGGATGAAGGGACGGTCCTCCATGCCGCTGGCCAGGATGGCGTACTCCTGCGCGAAGTCGAGCGCGATGCGGAACGAGCTGTACTGGCTCTGCGCCGTCCTGCCGACGATGATGTACATCTCGAAGAAGGCGTCCAACACGTAGATTCCAGAGGGGTCGAGGTCGGCCTGGGTGAAGGGGGCGATTTCGGAGACCTAATCGGGGGAGTTAGTGACCGTTATTTGCGGGAGATGGCACGTGAACGCGTCTTACCTGCTGCTTGGAAGCCGCGCTGGAGCGGAAGAGCCTCTGGCAGTACTGATCGTAGTTGGGCTTCAACCGCCAATGGTCTGCGGAATGGGGCTTCGCGCCGCTGTTGAAGATGGCCCAGAAGCTGTCCGGCTCGCTGCCATCCTCGATTTCAATCAGCTCGCCCGTCAAGGTCAAGTCCATACCAATGAGACGGGCGCAGCTCAGCTCGTTCACATCGCTGCCCTTGCCCTTCCACAAGTAGCACTGTCCTGACTGCGTGATGAGGAACGGGAATCCAGAGCACAGGCTCGATGACGAGACGTCGACCTCGTCGAAGACAAAGGTGTTCTGTCCCAGGATGCGGCGGCCGCAAAGCATGCTCGGGGCCAGCGAATCGTACTTGGTGCAGAAACCCCGGCGCGTGATGACCATTCCGCCAAGAGCGAGGATGAACTCTGGGGTCTCTCTGCCCTGGCGCATCTTCACGACCTTTCCGCCGAGAGTCCTGGCCTCACGGTTCACGAACAGAGCGGCGTCTTCCACGGTCGCTTCCGGCACATCATCACCAGCCCAGAAGTAAACCTCCGTCGCTTTCCTGCCTGCCTCGTTGGTAAAGGTGTAGGCACAGATGTACATCTCCCGTTCGAACAAAATGCGCTCGTTATGCGGGGGAACAGGAATCATCTTGCCATCGCCGGTAATTTGGAATAGTTTTGCTCCCTGTCCGTGAATGTTGCGGACGCGAGGCTTGTTCATCAGTACTTCGGCCGTGTCCACGCGGTACTCCCTTTGCGGCCGCGGCGTGCCGAAGAAGTCGTCCAGAAGTGAAGAGATGTCCGAAGGCGACTTCGTCGGAGACCGCACCGGCGATGCAACAGGAGTTGGAGAGGACGGTTTCGGTGGCATTGGCAGCGGCCGACCAGTCGTCTTTGGCGTGCTAGTTCTCTCGATAGCTGGCGGCGGGCCATCGAATCTCGACCTCATCTCCGAGGGAGGCGACTTCATTGGCGGCGGGGATTGGATAGGGGGTGGCGAACGGACCAAAGGCGGCGGTGAGGTTGCAGACCCGCCGAACATGGCAGCGGCATTTCTGACAGAAACAACGGGCTCACGATCAACCCTGTCGTTGGACATCTTCTGAGGTGAGCTGGGTCTCGACAGTCTGAGAGGTGCCACATGGGGGCTGTTTGGGTGCTCGTGAGGCGGTGGGGACCGAACGGGAGATCGAACTGGTGACCTTGGAGTGGGTTCCGGCAACGGCCGGCCGAAGGTCTTAATTGGTGCCAGGGGCTCCTCTCGAGTTTCCGAGAAGGACTTCTTCGGGGGACTGGGCGTGGGTTCGGGAAGAGGCCGTCCAAACGCCTTGATGGGAGACACTTCCTTGATGGGAGACACTTCCTTGGTGGGAGAGACCTCCTTGGTGGGAGAGACGACATCCTTGGTGGGAGAGACGACATCCTTGGTGGGAGAGATCTCCTGTGACTTGGGCGGGGACGGACTCGGCGGCTTGTCGAAGACCGGCTTAGGCTTGGTGGTGGGCGTTGAGGCCGGGCTCTGCTTCGGGGGACTCTCCGTCTGGGAATTCTCCCTCTTGGGGCTCTCGGGCTTGGGGCTTGGTTGGCTGTTGTCCTCGAAGAACCTCGACATTCTCTTCATGTCTAGCTTCTTGGGCGATGTGGGCTGCGAGGTAGGCTCAATGACCTTCTCCTCTGTCAGCTTCACCGGGGAGGCCTGGAGCTTCATCGTGGGAGATCGGGTCCTGCGCGTCGGTACAGGCTCCGCATCTTTGGGGCTGAAAACGGTTTTCTCCGCGGACTTCTCGGCAGGCTTCTCGGACTCTTCTGCAGGCTTGCCGAAGGGCTTGAGAGGTGCGGGCTTGTTCTTAATGGCAGCTTGAGCGGCAACCTGGGCGTGAATCGACAAAGGTGCCGCCTGCTCGAGACTCTTCTTCGGCTCTTCGGTCACTACCGGTGCTTCTTCCCTGGCCGGCGACGTCGCCGCTGGGCTTGGCTTCGATGCGCTTTCAGGCGCAGGGCTGGTAGCAGTGGCCGGGGCTTTAGACGACGGAGCCTTTCTCTTCGGGCCACGAGCACGGCCCTTAGTCATGTGCGTCAACTGCGGGCCCGGGGCTGTGGGCTTCGTGACAGAGGCGCCGGGTCCCTCCGACTTTTCGGCATCCTTGTCTCCGTTCGCACCCATAGGCGGCGGGCCGCGAGCCAACAAGCCGGCCAGAGCGGGGTTGAAACGATTGGCCAGTCCACCAGCTGCAGCGCGACCTTGCAAACGACCTGGGACAGCAGCTTCCTTCGGAGATGTAACAAACGTCGGGGAAGAAACAGTCTTGGGAGAAGTGAGAGATTCTGTGGGCGACTTCACCGAGGGAGCAAACTCGTCGGATTTGGGCTGATCCCTTGTCACCGGCCGAGGGCGCTCGCTCATCGACTTGCGACGGTCGGGGACATAGTCCGGTATGAAGCTTGGCTTTGAGGAGGTCGACTTGCTCAACTCGGCTTTCTTGAGAAGGCCTTCAGGAACCGGCTTCTCTGCTGCGTTGGACTTGCTACGAGCTACGCCCCTGCCTTGTTCTTGCACGGCCTTGAAGTCTTCCTTCTTCTTCAGAATGGCCTCCTTGAACTCGTCTTTGCGCTCGCTCGGCTTCGGACCGCCGGTGATGTTGAGGCCTGCCTTGCCGCGCAGGATGTTGCCCTTCAGCTCATCCGGAGGGACATAGTTCTGGGTTTTCGTCCGGCGCAGGTTACCAAAGACATTTTGCAATTCGTTTTGTCCTTCATTCGAGCCCCCTGCGTCACCAGAAGCGTTGCGCGGTTTGAGGTTGGCGCGAAAATCTTTCTTTGGCGGGGTTTCGGGCTTCACCTTGGCGACCGCAGGGCTGTCAGTGATCGATGATCTCTTAGGCAACTCTTCAGCGGTGGCCTCTCCTTCGGGCTTGCCATCGCCCGTAGGGCTCTTGATTTGGCTACTGCGGAAGCTGGTTCCGCTGATACTGCCACTAGAGCGGTGCGACTCGGTTGGTGGCGCAAAGATGCCCTTGAGCCCGCTGACCGAAGGCCTCGAGTTGTGCCCGCCCATTGGCGACGATCGCATGAGTCCGCCGATGTTGACCTCGTGCTTCTGCGACGAGACAGAGCCAGCTCGACCGAGATCGGCGCTGGGATTAGCAGCTTTGTGCGCCTTCGCCTTGTTAAGCTCGACCATCCACGCGGGCTGATTTGTCACGGGCGGCGGCTTAGGCTTGGACGTCTCGGGCTTGTTCAGCGCAGTCTCCAGCCAGCTTGCCTTGGTCGGACTCCATCTCCTAGTATCCATGGTCTTCGAGGGGCTCGATGGCGGCGTCATTTTCTCCTCGTCCTCCTCGGTAGCCGCCGGCTTGGGTTCTGGGGTTGATGCGGGTTCCGTAGCAAGTCCAAGCACGGGCGCAGACGCTTTAGGGGTGGTTTCTACATCGTTTTCCTCCTCCTGAGCGCCATGGCGGGAGGCAGGGCGGGAAGCAGATCGGGAAGCAGGACGGGAGGCGTGGCGGGAGGCCGGACGCGAAAGAGAGCGGGACATGCTAGTCGGCGTGGACGCTCCATCACGCATGACCATGCTCTGAGGCCGTGATCGCGACTCGCCAGGCCGGCTGCTGGAGGCGGCCGAGTCTGCGCGCACGAGGCCGGTCGGAGACGATACGCTCCATCTCTTGACGCTGTCTGACCTCTTCATCATGGCGCTTTGCACGAAGCCACCCATGCCCTTGGTCGGCGAGATGGGCCTCGAAGGCGACATACGGCCCGACCCAGACGACATGACCGAGGAGCGGCGCGCCGGGTTGTCACCTTCGGGGGAGATCTCGGCGGGAGGATCGAGTCTCTGAGCGCCCGTCAGCGACAGCGGGGATCCCAGCCTGTTTTCCTTTGTTGGACTCGAGTGCTCGGGCGCGAGGTCTGTCGAGGAGCTACGGCTCATGCCGGGAAGCTGGTGGGCGCGCATCGACGACATGTCGGTGGTGTCGGTATCCTCAACCTGGCTCTTGCGGTTGGCAGCGGAGCCGATACTGGCTCTGTCGGGCGTCTGGCGGAACCAGGAGGGGTCCTTGGATCCCAATGCCTGGGCGATCTGGTCCTTGGAGAAGGTCTGCTCGGTAGCCGACGCGGGGTCAGAGGTCGGGTTCGGAGTGGTCCTGGCCGCGTTTTCGGCGGCAACGACGGACAAGGGACGGCTCTTGGATCGATCCGAGTGCTGCGAATTGGGACGTCTCTGCCAGGACAACGGCCGCGCTCCTTGTACACTGCCGGTAGGAGAGGTCACGCTCGCTCGCTTGTAATCGGCATCGAAGGGGGAGTCGTTTTCTTTGGTGGGAGAGGTGGACGACAAGCTGTCCATAGTATCAGAAGCCGGGATACCGCGCGAGTGAGAGCGAGGGCTTCCGGTGTGTTCGACGCCAGGAGAGGAGAGCCTCAGATCATCGGAGAGCTGGGTGGTGTTGCGTTGAGACGAGGGTGGTGGGGTATTTGCCGGGGACGACTTCTGAGGGGAAATCGATCGGGCGCGTTCTGTCAGGGCTTGGTCAGACGGGGAAGGTGATGCAATTTGGCAGCAGCACAGAGAGCGCAACAAGGGGAAAGAAAACACGGGCAATGCAACGAGCGTGTTGTTGACTTTTTTTCTGACGGGGCGCTGTGGGCAACAGTAGATTCGGGGACGTGTGGTGTGGTGTGCGTGCCGTGGAGTTAATGTCAAGGCGCTGAGGCGTCGCCGCGTCTCGACCGGTGCGGCGGCGGTCCCGTCAGTAGCTCAGCTCAGCGTTTTTCGGTCGAGGGCGACCTGAACCTGAACACGGGCACGGCACCGAGCACGAGCACGAGGATGAGCAGGACGCGAGGCAGGATTTTTGCCTTGCCGAGTTGGGAAAAGAAAGCTTCTTAAAAAATGGCAGAGGGCAAGACACGCAGACAGTAGTGTAGTGTAGTGTCGTGTAGTGTAGCGCTGGAGGGGAGAGGAGCAGGAGCAGGAGGAGGGGTTCGTTCGACAAGCAAACCAAGCAAGCACAACAGAAACCTCTAGAGAGACAGACGACAGGACAGACAGAGCGTGAGGAGGCAAGGGACGCGGACGCGGACGCGGACGGGACGGAACGGGAAAATAGAAACACACGTACCGGCACGACGAGCCTGGCGTTCTCTCTTCTCCTGCTGGATCTTCTCGTCCAATTCGCGTTGACGTGCGTCGTCCTCCTCGGTGCGACGAGCATTCATCTCCTTGACGTCCTGCAAAAACTTGGAGACGTCGTCCATGGCTTGTTCCGACATGTCGAGTTGGGAGGCAGAGTCATGACACGATTGCAGTGGGGGAGAGAGATGGAAACAGGTGGTTCCAGTGTCTGAATGCGCAGGAGCCCCCCCGGTAAAAGACGTGGCCGTGGCGTGGCGAGGCGAGGCGCGAGAGGTGAGTGAAGGATATGTTGTCTTATTTTGCGGTCGTGCTCCTCGAAGGGACGGGATGCGGCAGGACGAGAAGAGTTGGAGTTGTGGTGCGGTGCGAGGTTAAGGTCAAGGTCAAGGTCGAGGTACCTTCGTCACCACCGCCGGGATGGGTGGGACCTGACGGGATGGATAGGATCGGGGGAGACGGGGTGTGACGACGCCGCTGAGCTGCGCGCAAAAGCAGGGTACCAGATGGGTACCTGGGTGTGGGTGACCTTAGGTAGAGAGGGAGGGGGGGTTCAAAGCGTCTGACGGCGAGGCAAGGAACCAAAGCTTACTCCGTGTCCGTACAGAAGCAAAAAAAGGCCTTGGGGGAGAAGAAGAAAAGAAGAAGGATGGAAGAAAAAATACAAAACAACTTTGCAGCTGTTGGTAATGCAATGCAGGACAGGACAGGACGAGCGAGGCCCTTGGCCCCGTCTTGGGTGCGAATTGGGCTGGACTTTGGTTCCTTCTCTACGGAGTACCTACGTGGTGCGTGGTGTGGTACCTTGGGCCATGTACCTTGTTGGTACTCGGATGCAATTGGACGCACCTAGGTAATGGGACCTGCGTTTGTTTGTCCCGAGTCGCGTGGGCAGGAAGGAACGATTGTTGAAGAGACGACGGCGTGGCATCTTGGCTGACGAGAGGAGACAGAGGAGGAAGCTGCGATGCTGCCGACCGGGGGAAGCAGGTTTTCGGCAGGACGCGTTGGTGGTTCGCGACAGTTGCATCCCGAGTTGGCGACGTCCACATCCGTATAGCTCCTTCTTGGCTGGGCCTTGCAAGATCACGTCAGATAGGTAGGTAGGTAGCTGCCTAGGTAGGTACTCAAGCTCTCGCTCATCTCAATTCTCACCTAGCCGTCTGTTCCACCGGTCGGAACCGATAATCTCGTAAAGTTGGGAACAGACATTGGCCCCATCATCCGTGTGATTTCCCTTCAAAATAAGCTCTCAGTCGCCAATCTCGCTGCCATTCTCGACCTGCTTCCTGAGTCCTCTGCTCTCGCCTTCTCTTCTCTTCTCTTTATCCTCAAATCATACATGCTCTGTACGCCTCTGGATATTCTGCGCCTCGTTGATTGTTCCCCTCGTCTCACTCCAACCAAGCTTTTTTCAACCCTCCAAACGCAGCGTAGCCAAAAAAGGTCGATTCCAAGCTGAATGCACAAAGGAATCAAACAACCCATCGTCAGCGGTACGTACCTGATGCTGACTGCTACTCGGTACGTATCTTCTGGTGTATTCCTAAGGCACGAATGCACGGAGGGGGCGCTTGTGCCACCGCCGCCTTTCTCCACACTTGCAACCCCTGTCTCACATTTGGAGAGAGGAGAGCCCTCGTACCTGAGATCCCCCGACTTGGGGCCGCACCAATTTCGCCGTTCAAGCCCCTCACTGGCCAGCGGGAGCGTTTCAATCATATCGTTTCAAACCAGGAATTTCCGGGGTCGTCCTGGCATTCCGCCCAGGTTTTGGAGCTGCCATCGTTGAATTTATGTAAAAAATGATTGATGCCTTTTTTTTATTACTTTTTGCTTTCGTACCTGCAGTACAGAGCAATACCATACTGATCTTAATACCGACACCGGCGCTGTGCTCTGCTCTTGCTGTGTTGGATGATTTTTTTTGAGCCCATCTAGCATCTCCAGTGGCATTCGCATTGCTTCTTCGCAGGCATTATCGGACCAGCGGGGAACCGCTTTAAAGCAGAGAAGGCGCCATCAGCTGATCAGCTCCATCCGTCCCAAGGAGCGCCCCTCTCTCCCTCTCTCAGCCTCAGGCTATACTGGCATCACATATTGGCGATCCCCTTTTCAGCGCCGTGGGTTCTTCCTCATCGCAACTCGGGTCTCCCATCTATCTGCCACCCGTTACAAGACGTCGATCCCGACCCCCGAGCCTGCCACAGACCATCTGGTCCGGTGGCTGTAACTAGGTAGGGCCGCCCTTCCAGAACGTCCTGACACGCCTTGCTTTCCCCCTTTCGACAAGGCGACATTCATGCCCGTCCGCCCTTGCCCGGCCTATCCCGGCGGTCCACGGCGCTCCCGGGAGCTGGCGAGAAGCCCAGCCGGGACATCCTCGACGTACGTCCGGGAGAAAGCTGTCGTTCCGTCTCCCGTAGCCCCTTTGCCTCAGTACAAGAACAGCCTCTTCTTCGCGTCCTCCACGACCCAAGCCAGGCCTTCCTTGAGATTCGCGCCTGTCATGGCACTGCACCGCAGGATGTGCCAGCCATGTGTTCTAATGGACTCTAATTGCAACCCCTGAAAGGAGAAACAGGGAGAGAGAAATCGTCAGTGCCTCTGTCCGCCGTTCGCTGGGCGCTCGGGACCTACCTGGAGGATCTCCTGCTCATCCATGCACCCGTTGACATCGGTCTTGTTGGCAAACACCAGGAGGCTGGCCCCGGAGAGCCGCTGTCTCTGCAGTCAGCACTCGCTCGAAGTAATCGCAGCCTTGGTCGTCGCTCAGCGGACCTCTTCTTGCAGGAGCCCGTGCAGCTCCTGCCTGCAGTCCTCGATCCGCAGACGATCTGTGGCATCGACGACCCAGATCAACGCGTCCGTCTTCTCGAAGTAGTTCCGCCAGTACGACCGAAGCGTCTTCTGGCCTCCTACGTCCCCTGCGATGGTCAGAGATGGGGACGACATCAACATCAGGACGGCTGCATACAGATGTTGAGCTTGTATCTGCCCCGCCTATTAGCAACCCGGCAGCTGAGAGGTTGAGGGGTAAAGGGGGCTTGCGAGCTACCCGTCGTAATCGATCGTCTTGATGATGAAGCCCAGAGTCGGGCTGACCGTGTGGACGTCTTCGCCCATGATCTTCTTGACTATCGTTGTCTTGCCTGCGTTGTCGAGGCCCCTGAAGAACTCGTCAGCGACGCAGGCCGAGCCGCGATATCACGGCAAGCTGACAGCATTAGGATGCGCATCTCCTTGTCCTTGAGCCGCGCTTTTCGCAGAATCGACAGCATGTCGAAGTTATTTGGGGCGTAGTGATCGATATGGCACTGTTTCGGGTGAAGCGAGCAGCTCTCTCCCTCCGTCGGCGATCGGTCTTCTTACAGCAATGTTAGTGTTGACCCGACTTGAGGGTGCCTGACTGGGCAGTCTGGGGGAGCACGTGACACATGCTGTTCTCCAGCGCCTCGGTCTGAGTTCGGTGAGATCATGTAAGCAACTGCTACACCGACTACACCGAATCATCAGCAGCCAACGTCACTTACATCCAGCTTGACTTTGCTCTTTCTGCGCGGAGGAAGACGCTTTCTGCTGCCATGTGGATGCAGTACCTAGATACATGGAAAACTTTTACTTCTTTCAGTTTTACTGAGGAAGGAAAGTGTCATGGACAGGCAGCACCTTCCTAAGTGGCCTACCTATAGTACCTTCCAAGTAAAAGTCCTCCTACCTACCCTAGGTGTTCTAAGGAGGCACCTGCCTACCTTGAATAGAATAATCTTGAAATTTCTTCCTACTGAAAACTTCTTCTATGCCCAAAACACACTGAGGGTGAGGGGAGAAGAGCCTATAACACTTTCTGCGCTCAAAATCCTTCACAAGGACCCTTTCATCAACCTCGGGGTCCTATTCACTTTGTCTTCCCATTTATTCACCCCCCTCATTCGATAAATCATCACAAAATACTCACATAATCGCATTTGGACTTGGTTTTCCTTGTCTACAATCCCTCGCGTAAGCAAGAACAGAGGACAACGGTTAGCTTGGTTGACATCCACAGTGCTATGTTCCCAATGCTAACACTCTTTCATCGCAGTGATACACCTGGTTTTCCTGGGCATCACAAAAAATGTCGTACTGTGACACGGATACAGTGCCCGACAGCCAGGATACTGACAGCCAGAGTCAGCCAGAGGATGATGACAAGCATCACCATCTAGGTGGCCATGGCCGACCTGGAAGCCCCTACCCCCAGAGAGGAAGCCGATCTACCTCTCCAGAGGCCGTTACCTGTGTCACCACGACTACCTCCGCTGTGCAGGTCTTGGTCGAGCAAAACACCAACACCACCCGACCTGCCCCAGCCAAAGGCAACTGTATCAGGCCAGGCGGGTTCAGTCAGCGACCTACCTCCATAAAATGGGCTGAGAACCTTCCGGTGCCTGATCGAAGACTTTCCTCTCCACCCAAAAAGGAAAGCGTTGGTTCTACGTCTACTCTCCAGGCATCCCCCACACCTCGCAGTAAAAACAGCATCAGCCAAACCTGTGGCAACACTCCCCTCAACACCCCCGAGCACGAAGAGCAGCGAGGAGAGAAAGAAGCAACGCTACTGAAAGCCAAAGATCAACAAGAGAACGAATCTCAGATGGTCCATATCTCTCAGCTCTCTCAGGACTCCCAAAAATCCCGGTTTTCTCAGCACGCGAACGCCATGACTTCCGTCCGTCGTCAAAAGCCGCCCATCATGCAGGCTTTGCAAGACGACTTGGAAGCCTGGAAATCTTCTCAAGATCAGAGCGATACCAAGTTTTTGTTGCCCACATATCATGTCTCGCCCCTTCCTCCGCACTTGGCGCACCTAGCGGCGGCGCAGGAGTCGGATCCTCTCACTTGCGAGGCTCTAGATGGTCTCCTTGCGAAGCACGGCGATGTCGCACAGTCGAAAAAAAGCCATCATTCCTGGACCGTCAGCGAAGGAGAAGATGAAGTCTCGCGCAACGATGGTTCGAATCACTTTAGCTACGCTCCCCAGCTTGCAATTCCCTCATCGATCGTGCATTGGGTCAGCTGCCTGTCATCAGAACCCGCCACTGCCAACCTACAGGACCACTACGAGGACTTCTGTCGCCATGGTATTGATCCAGAGACCGGAGATTTCATGGCATACATTGAACAGCCCGATACTTGGGTGAACTTCGAGGAAGAGAAGAACATGACGCCGGGAGAGCTTCATCGTCGACGTGAATGGACCAGCAACGTCATCGTCCGCCGTGAAATCATCGTCCGCGAGAAGATGGAACAACGTATACAGGAGACGAGAGAGAAAGAGTACAAACGATCAGTCGTCAAGGGGATCCAGAAACTGGCGGTCGAACCATTGGCCAAGGCACAAGTGAAGGCTACGAGATCAGCCAACGCTGCGATGCGAGCCAAACCCAGCAAAGCAGGCGGCGTGTCGTCCAACGCGCCGAAGAATCGATCCATCGCTGACGTCGAACTGCGACTTGGCTCGCTGGGCGACGCAAAGAATTGCGCTACGATCTACAACCTGGCAGTTTCAGCACACGCACCACTTCCTGACAACCACCCGATCCCGAGCCAACGTTTCGAGTTCATCTTCAACGATTGCACCCGAGAAAAGCTTCCTTTTGTCGTCGCAACGGCCCAAAGAGCCGACCTGACAGATGCCCAGAACTGGCCTTCTCTTGACGCATACCGGCAGTACATGAAGTGGCGCCAGTCGCAGCCCGAGGAGGAGCCCACGGGGTCGACAATGTACGGCTTTGCCTTTCTTTCTCCGTACGAGAGAGGACTAGGCTTCGGCTCGGGCGCACCCGCTGAGACAGTGAAGGCAACTGTGTTCGTGCACCCTGAGCATCGCCGCCACGGTGTGGGCAGCGCTCTACTTCACCGACTTCTCGTTGAGACGTCGATTCTATATCACGGTGGTGACATTCAATACGAGTGGAAAGAGCCAGTCGCCCACGATACTTTCGAGCGGTCTTCTTTTCGACAGGTTCACCGTAAGTACACCCACGAAACTTGATTGTTCCTCAACTAACCGAAGCAATGCAGGAATCATCATGCACGGCATGGTGGACGGGGAGCGCAAGAAACCCGACTGGATGACCGGCTTTATGAAGTCGTTCCAGTTCGAGAAGGCCGGCCACCTCAACGAAGTCTACAAAGTCGTCACGCCTCACAGCATCCAGTGGTACGATCAGGTCATCTGGATCCACTGGGCCAAGAAGGCCAGCAACGGCCCTGTCTACGACGCGGGAGAGGAGTCGGAGTGCTCCTACGACTACCCTGGAAAGTCTTGCGCTCAGAACCGACGAGTCCAGCAGTCTATCATCGACGAGGACGAGCGCCCCCACGGCCTTGGGTACGCCTAGAGAGTCATTTCTCACCAGGCCTGAGATTAGTGCCGCGGCAGCTGAAGGACCACGAGTGTGTTTGTCAGGATTGTTAGATTATACGCGCCTCCTCTGAGCATGGCAGATACTTGGCTCCCTCTTTCCTCTGACTGCTTGAGGAAGGGAGCACAGAAGAGGTTTATGCGAATGAGATTGCGAGGGGTTCACTCAAGAAAAGGTCGCTGGCTTTGCAGGAACGCCCACTGATGTTGTCCGCCAGACGCGCGTCTGGAAGGGCCCTTTAATGTTTGGCTGCTATAGCCAAAGATCGTCACTTGAGCACGGGGATGTTTTTTTTCTTGAGAGACTGGAAGGCACACATAAAAAGACAAAATTGGCAAGTAGATAGATAGCTAGATCAATCTCCTTGCCTCCCAATTTGCAGCCCTTCTCGAGTGAAAGACAGTACATAACCGGAAACACGACCTACCGCAAATACCCCCATCGCCGCGTAAACCAGCCGCAGATCAATACCCATAAATGCCCTCCCAGAAAAGCCCGACTTACCAAACCCCTCTAGAAGCGTCTGCCAGGGCCAGCATGCCCATCGGCTCAACAGGCATCCGATCCGGCCCTCGAGCCGTTCCTCAACGAGTTCCTCACCGACGACCACACGTCGTTCTGCACCGGCACGTCCGCCGCGGCGACCGACGAGGGCGCCACCGTCGAAGGGGCAAACGGCGACGGAGCCACCGCTGAGTAAGCCACGGACGGACGTCTGCTGGAAGGGGCGCGAGACCCCAGACGGCGGCTGGAGCTCGGCGGCGGTGCCTGGCTAGCTGGCCGTCGTCCGCGTCCCGTGTCATCGGCGGGAGACGAAATAGAAACGCGTCGAGACCTCGGAGGAGGCTGGGTGAGAAGGCGACTCAATCGATCAGCGGCGTCCGCGAACCGCGTCGTCGCCGGCGCCGGGTCCTTCCGGGGTATGTTCAGCGGCGCCGGGGAAAGGCTCTCGTCTGGCGCGGGGAGGTCCTGTGTCACTGGTCTGTTACTCACGGGCCGGGGAGGGTGAGGACTCACTGTCTCGCTGTCGCGGGGGTCGGCGAAGGGGCCGTCGTGCCTGTGGTTAGTCGTAAAGCCTGCTGCTGGGGGGTTATCACCGGATGTCCTGTGGTAGGAAGAGGTCGAGAGACGTCTGCTGTTAGTTGGAGGCCTGGAGCTAGAAGCGCGGTTGGCGGCTGACGCTGTTCTGGACGCATCGGACTGGTGACTGCCGCCGCCGTCGTTGCCGGCGGTGGAGATGGCCAGCTGTTCGAGCGCGGAGAGTGCCTGCGATTGTCTCTGGGCCATCGAGGCGGGGATGGAATACACTGAGCTGGACGAGGACTGAGGTGGCATTGGTGCCCGGGACGATCGGTCTGTTCTGTTGGTTGATTCACCCAAGTCTCGAGTCGGGCGACTCGTGCGAGAGTGGCTCGGCCGGCGCGTAGGTCGAGTTGTGTCAACGGTGTCCCTCGCGGAGCGATGTCCGCGGACCGAGGTGTCCCTGTCGCTGGTCGTTGTCGTTGGCGGTGCTCGATGCGCATCATGGGGAGGCGTCGTCTGAGTGCTGCGGCTGTTATGTCTTCCCGATCTGGACGAATCCGCCGGTCGGGCAGCCGGGTTAGGGGCGGCGTGAAAGGCTGAGTTCACCGAAGCGGCGTCAAAGTCTCGCCCGTCACGTCGGGCCTGCTGGTGATAGAAGCCTAGAATGTGTTCACAATCCTCATAGTTCCCGGCCCGGTCGTCAGCGTTCTCGTCGTCGCCATCATCGCCACTCCAGTATCCGTCTGCAAAAGGGTCAACGAGCGGGTCGTCAGGGTTATCACCTGGCAAGCGTGTAGAGTGCGAGGGAAGCGTGTAAGATGCATCGGGGACGTGATGGGCAGACCGACTGTGAAAATCCCCATAACCACTGCTGTACTCATTCGACGCCGCAGACGAGCCCCGGTTAGTCGAATTTCGAGCTTCGGCGGCCGCCGCCCTCGATGCATCGTCATGCCTCGCCTTCGAATACGGCACGGACTTGCCCGTCTCTCGACGGCGCTGCCGTCTGTGATGCCGTCTCAGACCGACCTCGGTGCGGATCCGCCGCAGCTTCTCCCCCAGCACCGCGCTCTCCGCGTGCAGGGCCTCCGCCTGGCCGTCGAACGCGTCGATCCACAGCTCGACGACGCGGAGGAGCACCGGCTGGAACTTGCGCGCCCGCGAGTGCAGGTGCGCCTTGAAGTCGACCAGCAGCCGCGTGTCGCCGCCCACGACGGCGCAGATGCACGCCTCGCACTGGGACCTGACCCTCTGCATCCTCAGGGGCGGGTGTCCGTAGAGGCGCTCGTACGCGGCGCGTTCCATCCAGAGCGCCTGCACGCTGGTCATCCGCCAGACGAAATCGCGGAACGAAGAATCCTGCGCTAGGTCAGAGTTAGTGCGGGCGACTCGGCGCATGCGCTCCAGCTTGCCCATGACCTCCGAAGCGAGGAGGACGAAGAGGCTGCGGACGCGCCAGGGGTTCAGCCCGCGGTGGCTGCGGCAGAGTACGGCAGACTCCGGGACGAAAGGGAGGGACTGCTTCTCGCTTATCTTCATCAGGCCGCGTTGAATGAAGTTCACGACATTGAGCGAGTCGATTGCCGGCCGGAGCCAGACAGATGGCAGATCGCGTTGCCTAGCTTCTTGATCCCTAAACCATTCATCAGGAGGGTTGGCGATGTTGAAGCGCGCCGGCAGGGAAAGATAACGTGTGAATCTCTTGATGCTGCTGTATGTCAGCTCGTCGATGTGCTGGTTGGACATGGTGGATGTGCTGGGGTATTGAGGATCGCAGATGCTCGTAGAGAAGGGTTCAGTCGATGGAATGTTTATCAGCGAAGCAACTTTTGTAATTTTGATTTTGGCAGGTCTCTTCAAAAATCTACCCAAGACTGGCAGCGGGCCGATCTTATCAACTCGAGGCAGCGAGCGCCTTCAACAGAAACTCTGCCATTGTGTAGGCACCTGGGGCTTCCGTTGCCTTTCAGTCAACCGTGAACAACGAAGCGGTTCTTTCGCAGCCATGGTGTTCGACAAAGGACGATGCAATTCCATGGGAAACAATGCTACTGAAAGTACAAGGTAGTAGTATATGCTCTTTGTTTGCGGTGTTTATCTGTCTGCTCTTAGAACAAAATCTGACGGAACGTAAAACGTGATTTGAAGGCCGAGGCCGAAGCCGAATCTCGGGCTGCGTCGTCGAACGGATAGCCCGGTGCTGTACTAGTGACTTCTGGTACTCAACGGCCTGGATGTTGTCACGTGCGAAGGTCTGATCGTGGGGGCCAGTGGTTGCTGCAGTTGCGGAGGGAGATCGGATAAAACAGCAGGGCATGAATCATACTCTGGTGTGAAGTGACAGTAGTCCGTAGCTAGAAAGGCACAGTAAGCAACTAACTCAGAACTACCCAGGTAAGAAACCTGGAGACTTACGAATCAATCTTGCAGCACATGCTCTTCTGTACACCGACGTGTCATCAGTCGAAGCAAAACCCAAGGTGTTCAGTTCAATCCGTGTGGAACTAGCAGGGCTGGCGGCCGTGGTAGCTCGCCGTGGTTAGGAGAATCGCTCTATTGGGCCTGGCGATAAGGCACGTCCACTCAGCAAGACGTCTCTACGAAGCAACGAGTCCCGCGGGATCGATCGCTCCTGGTTTACTCAATCGTGTTGCTGCGAGCTTGGTCCCCTCCATTACCCATCCAGTAAAAGACAAAACCCCAAGATCCGATGCATCAGGCCTATTACCCGAGGTGGAGCGAGACGCGTCTCAACAAGAGACTGGATGCCGATAAATCAAGTTTGCACGAGCGCCATCCCCGGATTCCCTTCCACATCATACAGACCTGATATCAAGCCGCCCCAACTCCCGTATCATGCTCGACTTTGTTCGTTATAGACGTAAGGGTTTTGAAAAGTAGCTCAGTATAGCTAGGAAAATCATGCGTGTATCCTGTGAGAGGACTCCTCCATCCTCATCCGTTCCAGTCGGATCTTCGCAGCCTCGGTGCCGTCGTCAGGCGTTGCCGCCTCCTTAAACCAGGGGTGCTGTAGTGCCTGCTTGGCGGTGATGCGGTGCTGGGGGTCGTAAACGAAGATTTTCCGGAGCAAATCCAAGAAGTTCTTGTAGTAGGTGGTGTTTGAGGGGATGATGTCCTACTGGGTGTTAGAACCATGCCATCGTCAGTCTTTTCGGGGGAATGGATTGCTGACCTCTAGGCGCTTCATGGCCTTGACAAACCTCTTGGAGGCGCGCGTCGTCTCGGGCGTGGGGTAGTCGAGTTTGAGACGCTTGAAGTACCTGCAAGTCGTGTTAGCAACCACTTGGAGTACTGGACCAGATTATGCACATACTTTGAAGCGGCGTTTCCGCCGTTCCGTGTCGCCATCCTGTTGACGGCCTGGACAAGGCTTGAGTCGATTCTGTGGCCGACGACCATCTCCATCATTGCCAGGTGTTCGAGATTATCGTGTGTCTGGAAGAGGGCGTCGCCGGTGTAGAACTCGACGAGGATACAGCCGATACTCCAGATATCGCAAGGAAAAGACCAGCCAAGACCGAGGATGATCTCGGGCGCTCTGTAATGGCGCGTGGATACGACAGAACTGTGGTACTCATCCTGAAAGGTGGCTGAGCCAAAATCAATCAAACGAATGTCGGTATCGAGCAAAACTTTGCGCTGGTTGGCTTGGCGGTTGACAGTTCCGGACGACGAGGGTATCTTGCGGTTGTAGGTAAAAGTCTGATAGGAGCTGTCACAAAGGAGAATGTTTTCCGGCTTCAAGTCGGTGTGGATAAGGTTTAGATCGTGGAGGACTGTAAGTGCAGTGTGAGCGGTCGATGTACCACGCAATTGGGTAGGGGGCTGAAAATGGGCTTACATGCAACGCTGGTAAACAGCTGTCGAGCAAAACTCTGAATCTGACTGTTAGGGAAGGGCACAAAGCTGTTGCTCTTCAGGAAATCGAAAACGCTCTGGCCGAGCAGATCCATGACGATGCAGATGTGGCCGCGGTAGTCGAAGCAATCCCTCAGATGAATACATCGGTTGCGGTTTTCGGCATCGTTTTGCTTGAGCGTGGCCAAGACGCGTAGTTCTATCCGAGAGGCATCTCGATACTTCTGGACCGACCGAATGATTTTGATGGCAACTGCCTTGTTTCGTTTACGGTCTTTGGCCTGGACAACCTTACCGAAGGTTCCTTGGCCAAGAAGTTTCACCATTTGGTCTAAACGAACAGCAAGTCAGCATCAGGCTCGAGCGAGGCACGACAGGAAATGAGCGAGGGAAGTTTCTTACATCTGTCAGTCAAATCCGCATCGGGCACAACGATGTAGTGGCCATCGTCATCATCGACCTTTGCATTCTTGTTGTACGAGTGCTGTAATCGGGTTAGTCGGCGGCCGGAGAATCATGCAAGGGTATACTCACATCGTGCACAACCTTGACTGGGACGTCTGGAGCCTTCTTGGGAGGGTAGGGGGGCGGCTTGTAGCTCGAGAAGGGGTCGGGGATCTCGACTTCGCGCTTCTTCGCCTCTTGAGCGATTTGCTGTCGAGTCCGCTTGCGCTTCTGGCCGGGCTGCGCGTCGTAGTACTCCTGGCCGTTCGATGACAGGGAGGTGGCGGCGGTGGTATGGATGGCAGAGTTCGTGGTCCGATCGGTGGAAATGGTCGAACCGCTGGGTGTGCCATTGTGATGGGGAGTGGTCGTGTGAGAGTTGGCAGCGTACTTGTTGTTATGGTAGACGGGATCGTAAGGTTGGGGTTCGTCGTCTCGCTTCCTCTTTTTAGCAGCGGGACGGGTAGAAGATGCAGCGTTGGTGGCGATGCCATTGAGGTTGCCGTTTGAGACGACCCTGACACCGTTGCCGGTAACTTTGCCGGCCTCGGGCTCGGGGGTGTCGTCTATGACGATGACCTCCTTGGGCAGGCCATTCTGGTAGAACTTCTTCCAATCGGGGCCCGCCGACCGCCTTCTCTTGCGACCGGAGGACTGAGAGGACTGGGCGGGCTGGGCGTGGGAGGAGGCAGGCATTGCAGTAGTCGAGTAATTCGCGTCAGGACTCGATGCGTCGTGGATGATCCTCGAAGTAGCAGACGATGCCGAGAGGCCTAGGCCATTTGAGCCGGCCTGACTGGCAGAAGAAGAGGCAGCGTAGGGGACGGCCGAGTGATGGCTGGCGTATGAGGGAGGCAGTCTCGTCGTCGCCGTCGCCGTGGTCGAGGATGAAGCGGGGAGGATTGGGTTCGCTGGCTGACGGTACGAGGAGCCTGTGGCTGTGGACGCCGGGTAAGGCTGATGCGAGTACGGGTAATGAGGGTGGTGGTAGTGCGAGTGAGGAGGCAACGTCGCTGTAGCTGTGGTCGGAGTCGACATGGTTCTTCTGCTGGTGCAGCTAACCCGTTGTTGAGGGCGTCACCAAAAGGGCAGGAGCGATGAAGAAGAAGAAGGGTTTGACGTCGAGGAAAGGCAAAGAGGAGGCAGGAGGGCGGTGTTTCGCAGGCAGGCCTTCTCTGTTGCCGGTGTGGGCGTGGGTGCGAGAGAGTGTGTGGGTGTGGGTGTGGTTGTGTGGCGCTGAACGCTGGGTTTGGTAGGTACGTGCCCGCCGGTGCGGGCTGGTCTATCTCTCTTTCTCTCTTTCTCTCAAATCCAAACAGTGGACCTTGAGGGCTCTCTATACGGATAGGACAGGTATAGGCCCAAGAAGTTGTTTTTTTTCGAGAGGGGAGGGGCGACGAAGGGGGCGGACGACGGGAGGGAGAGTGAGAGCAAGCAAATCGGCAAGCGTTAAAAAGCAGACGACACTCGCTATAGGTATAGGATTGCGAGCGAGGTGGGTGCTGAATCTGGAGGCGCTGACGGAAGTGTTGGGTCGGTATTACTCCGTACACGGTCGTGTCGTGGTGGGTTCAGTTGGTGGTTGCTGGTGCTATTGCTTGTTGTTGCTGTGGCCCTGTGGGTGAGCGCTGACTGCTAATAAGCCAAGCCAGCCTGGGGAACAGAATAATAGTAGTACCCGTACGGAGTAGGTGCGTCTCTCTCTTCCAGGTTCTCTCTCTCTCTTGGGTCGAGTCGGCGTCTGCGTGTGCGTCTGTTGCGGTACCGCTTAACCTAGATGAGGGGGCTTCCAGGGGTCCTCGGCCTGGGGTTCCCGAATCGTGCGCGCGCACTATGGCGGCTGGTAAGTCGGTCGAGGGATGGGACGGGTTGGGACGGGCGAGTCGGTAGCGCGTTGCTTTTCGTACGGACGGTAGGTAGGCAAGATAAAATCCGGCGAGGATCAGGGCGACGAACTACATCGAAACGTATGGGTGTGTGGTGTCTATTTTTCCCGTTTGTTCTGCGTTCGAAGCAGGGCGAAGATGGAGAAGAGTTTAAGCGTGAGAAAAATGAAGAGAAGCGACGCAAATGGTCGTGAGGAAGGCAGGAGGCGGTCGAAAGTGACGAAGTTTCCGAGGGATGGCCGCCGGGCTGCTCGTCCGTGGGATTTCTGGTGGAGGGTCTTCCAGCGTCTCCTCGTCACCTGGGTGGACGGGAGGAGGCGACCACTGTGGGGACGTACCTAGTGCTTGCCAAAGTAGGTACCTGTACCTGGGAAGGTACTGGGCAGGTAGTGGTGTATCGTACCTACGTACCTTGCTGGGTAGGTATTTACTGAGGCGAGGAAGATACGATAGGTCGATTGCCTTGATAGGAAGGCAGGCAGGCAGACACCGATGGCGATGATTTCAGTATTCAAGGCGAGTTATTGTGCTCCGAAAGCCATGTACTTTCCTCGGGGAGAATGAAAGTGAGGCCAAGGGCGAAGGCGAATTTGGGCGTGGTCAATCACGGGTGTGTCCAAGTGGAATTGGAAGTGGACGAGGGGAGAGGGAGAGAGGCTCGGGATAGCGGAGATGGAAGGAAGGCAAGCAGGTACTAGAGTACTTCGAATTGTACCTAAGGTACCGACCGTACTTGGCGTCGGCTCTTTTTCTTTCTTTGCAGGCGGCTTTTCACAGTTCGCAGTCTCAAACTCGGGGAAACGAGCAACCAGAGATTTGATGATTTGACGGGCTCCAGCAACCCAAATCCACTTTCCGAGCACAGCACAGCACCAGGCGGGAAATGGGAGGTCCGATGGCACGGGTGTCTCTTCACTCGCGCCGTCCCATGTGCACTCTCACTCTCCGTGCTTGGAACTACCCATTTCACCTCTGATACCGCCCGTGATGAAGTAGAGTTTTTCTTATGTTCTTTTACAAAGTGATGTATCCGTATGTGCCTCTGGAGTCAGGGTATACCTTAATGAAGGGAGGCATAAAACTCCGTAGCCGTTACGGAGGTGCTGCTCCATTCACTCACAACGCCGTACCTTACCTAAGGCAGGGTACCTACGACGCACGGCGATTGTGGGTGGTTGGGAAGGTACTGTGCACGGGCATGTTGACGGAAAGTCTCTATTTCTCTGCCAGAGGTGAGGGCACTGGGTGAAATGATACTTTCAAGGTTGCCCAGCTGGAGGTCTTCTGCCTCCATCAATTACAGGCGCGGCGAGCCCCGTTTCCAGTGGAAGGCTAAGCGAGAGGGCTGGGGCGTCAGGGCCTGGTCGGGGATTTGGCACCGCACCACGCTGTTTGGGGGTGCCCTCGAGGGAAGTTGTTTCCGTGCTTTAGCCTCCCCTCCACTGTAGATCCGGCGGGGCGTCACAAAGGTGCATCCTCAAGGTACCTTATCTGGGTAACCCTGCGGGTAGGTACATTTCCGGACAGTTCCTTTACGTGGGCACTCAATGTACTCGGGAGATTCGTGAGAGGCATGGCAGGTACTCTGTTGCATCCAATATAAGGGGAATATCCATTTTCGAAGCACGTTGGCTTTCTCCGTACGGGAAGTTGGAACAGGGTCGGTCTCTTTCATGATTCACCTGCAAAAGGTGTGTGTTTCCGTCGCTTTCGGGAGGGAGGTCTGAGTTTCAATTTTCGCAGTTCCCTCCTACTCGAAACCGTGCAGTGAACGACGCAGAGTCGAGACGGCAAATATTTGCCTCGCATGTTCGCGATGGACGGGAGTACTTGGTCTTGTTGAACGCCTACGCCGTACGGATACTACCCACAGGCTACGGCAATGTACCTATCTAAGGTACCTGGCCGCGCCGCATTGCATTGCACCACACCACAGCAGCAGGTGGCAGCTGCGCTAGTGTAGCGAAGAAGGAACAGCTCGATGCACCGGGAGGGAAGGAGGGAAGGAAGCGGCGCTCGCCAGTCCGTCTGGCCGGGCTCTGCAGGCGCAGGTGTAGGTGGTCTTCTGAGAAGGTACAAGCCACCCATCCATTCGCTACTGCCCTGTCCGGTTGGCACGGTGGCTGCTCTTTCCACGGTGTTTCCACGAGGGTTTATGAATACTGTACAGTACCGGAGTATGTATACAGCTTTACACCGTGCGGAATTCTCGATCCTCTCCTCTTCCCTCCCGTCAACGGTCTCTTGAGCCCGGACGTCACCGCTGGCCGCTTTCCTTTTTTCATCCCAAAACCACACCACCGCCAGTCAAAGCCAGAACCGCCTCACCATCGTCCAGCGCCTTCGCGCCTTTTGGCCCTGGCTCCGTCCTACCTTGCCGTTGGCATGAGGTGTTATGCTATGCTAATACTTATACTTGGTGGTAGAATCTGTATGCTTCCAGCAAAGGAATGCCTTTGGGCCCTTGGAGTCATCTCAGCCCCCAAACCCGACAAACAGGACAAACAGGCCAGACATGCCTCTCTGCGCTCAAATGTCTCATTCCAACACACGATGCTCTGCTCTGCAAGCTCGACTAATTGTTAGTGCTCTGCCGGACGCGATCGGTCACCTCTCGGTCGCCGTGCACCTTTACCTTCGCCCCTCCGTCCCCAACGCCCCCGGTATCGTGGGACCCCCAATGGGCCCCCCTCCAACCTCCAGGGCCCCAAATGACTGCACCCAAGCCTTGTCACGCTCGCGAAATTCAGACACGCCAAATCACCGGCCGGGGACGGCTTCTCGTGCCCGGCACCCACCTTACGCAGTCTGCGGGTCGCGCTGGAGCCCGCCCTCCACTTCCGCCTCGCACGCTGCCAATCTTCCTCCACGACCATCGTCCAGACAGGTTTAGCGTCCCGCCGGCCTGGAGTTGGATGGACGGTCGCCTCTCCCGAAGTCACGTTGCGCGCCCTTGCTTCCACGGCTCGTCGCTGTCCGCTGTGCCCAGCACGCACTGCTAACGTGCAAAATCTCACGCTGGCCTACCACGGTCAACAGCACGGTATTATTGACGGCCTGCCTAGTACGGTCTGGCCTGGTCCGGCCTGGTCTGGTCTGAAGACGACGGATCTCGTCGGGGAACCTCCCACCAAAGAGCTGTGTGTGGATGGGTGCGATGATGAATGGACGACAGATGGTGGATGACGGCTTACGGATGTACGACTGGGTCTTGGGTCCCTGCCCAGTGCCACTGCCATCCACTCCGCCAGTGCCACCTCTAGGCTCTCCAAAGGCAGCAGGCAGACGGGGTACGGTATCAATACTCGAGGCACAACACACCTTGGGCGGAGAAGAAGGACAGCCTGGTATTGAATGCCTCCTATTGATTTCACTGCTGACAAAAAGGCCCCAACGTGGTCGCCTCCGATGCGTAATGAGGTACACTTTGCCCTATTTCTGCGGGAACATGCCCCAGTTGACTGACAGCTTGCCTCCCTGCCCAATTTCTTGCGCGTTCGTCACTGCCATACGTCAGAAGCAGAAGGATCTATCTTCTAGGAAACAATTTTACGACGGGGACTGAGACCCTCGGACGGAACCCGGACACCACCTGCAAACTCTCGCGACATCCGTACACTACTATAGTAGGTATACGGATGGTAATACCTACTAATAAACCCTGATCGTCGCGAGGAATATTCTGGTCGCGTCTCCGCCACCTGCTCGAACGCTGACCGCCGCGCTCATGCTTGCCTTGTCTTGTTGCTTCGATGCCTCGTGGCAGTCGAGGTCATCGCTGGGGTTTGGCGGATCCGGTCCAAACAAGGACCAAAAGCATGATCCACACATTCCAAGCAGTCGGCCAAGATCTGACCGCACCAGAAAGAAAAGAAAAAACCTAAAGACACACACTCGACACGAAGCCACGACAAACCTGACGTTTGAGCACCGCTGCCATTCAACCCTCTGCTGGCCGTTCTGGGCCTTCCCGTCAACGGAAGCCACCACATATTCGCGGAGAGCACTCTCGTTGATCTGATCCCCTCGCTTCTCTCCAGCAACTTCCTAGTGCACAAACACACGCACACACGCACAGCGCACTCGCCGCCGCATCCCCAAGCACTTCCTAGCGTCTAGATCCTTGCTTCCCGTCCTAAGATGCGCCAATGAAGGCTAGGGCGAGCAACACCTCCAATCGCCATCGACCAACCACAGTCCCAGACTACGGCCTGGTGGGGAGAAGAGGCGAAGGGTCGCAGCCATCACGACGCTTGTGAGTGAGCGGAAGTGAAGATTCCAGTGAATGTCGACTCAAGACCCGGGCTGCCGGGCAATAAGGAAGAGGAAGCAGGCCGCAAGGACCAGAAGAACCTCCACACGCTCGTGCCTCCTTCTCTTCGAGGCAGAGACGGAGAGAAAGCGAGAGAGGGAGAGAAAGAGACGCGCTCAACGGCCCCTCTTCACCCTCCCTCCCTCCCAACCGTCACCATGCCATGCCTGCAATTGCTGCCCGCGAGTTACACCTCTCACCACGTCAAAGACCCACTGCGACGTGATCTATCGCAGCGTTGGACGTAGGTCACGATTGGACGACACCGTCACCGTTGAGCTCGGCCATTCATTCGCCTGTCGCCAGAGAGAATCGCGTTCCGAGGGGGGACGACCCACTGCCACGGCGACGTTTGCTCACGGTGTGTGCAGGGCACCGTCCCCATTTGGTACGTGGCGTAAAGTGCCTGCATGACTCCAGGTTGTTGAATCCGTGGCAACCGAAGTCCAGACAGGGACAGGCATAGGCCCAGATAGCGTGCCTCGCCGCGAAACAATGGTGATGGAAAGCCCAGAAGAACCTACCTATAGTTTCCCCTCATTAACAAGAGTAGAGTTGGGGCTTGCCGGGCCGCGGTTGTCGACATTGGCACCGCTGAACAACAGGCTTTCCCTTTGTTCGACTCAACGTTCTTCGTCCTGCCCCTCCTCGTTATGCTCGACAAGCAACCGCGTACATTGGAGGCGAGGGATGATTCACAGCAGGCCGTTCCCGTCCCACGCCTTATCATCCCTCAGACTATCCGAGGGAAAATGAAGCTATCTGCCACCGAAGCTGACGGCTGCGAGGTTTCAGCTCCTCGAGTGAAAACAATACGCCGTCGGACCATTCAAATTTCTTCTCCGTTTCGTGCACCCCTGATCAGTGCTCTCGTCACAGGCTGGCGTCGTTCGCGTACATAGTACACCTGGTTTGGTGTCCCGGCTGTCCGTCCCACAGTCCCATCCCTCGGAATCCCATCCGCAACGAAGTCTACGCTGCCCCAATGGTTGAACGGCAACTACCTACAGGTCGTGTCAGTTCCGGAGGGTACCCTGCCTTGCTCTGGCCCGTCTCCAGATAAATAAAGCCCAGAGAAGCAGCCTAGAATGGACGCGGTCGGCACATAATTTCACTGGGAAAAAGGCAAATTGCCAGGCCACAACCAATGACAATGGACGACAAGACACTATTTTCCCTTGTCGCAGAGGGCCATGACTAGCAAGATGAAGTTCGCGTGCTGACTACCTATGCATCCGACGACGCACTCCCTCTCGTCTGAGCCCCAAATAAAGTGCAGCATAATATTACGGCCAGCTAGTGCCAGAGTGCGCGCAATGCCTTTTCGATGATGGCACCTGGAGTAACAGAGCGGGCCGCGTCTTCTGGGCGGTACTTTGGAAGGACGGGAGAGACGCCTCGTGAGATGGCCGTCCTGCCTGACGACCGACTGGTTCATGGCTTGCCAACGCCCTCCAGCCTCAACATCGACCCAGAACCCCGCTGACCCCTCTTCGTTTCTCGGGCTCGGCTGGTGGCGATTGCCTAGCCAAGTGCGGGATCCCAAACTGTACAAAGTGGTGTGCTCGTGGCACTCATGGTCCACCATGTGATTTCATTGCGACCATTGCCAAAAGGGCCGCTGTCGTCACGGCATATGATTACCCGCTGGTCGTCCTTTTGGTTGCTGCCATCGATCGCAAACCATCTGAGTCGGTCCAGGCCAGCCCGGTACACAGTCAACTGTCCAGAAGAAAGATGACGACGTCAGCAACTAACTGCAAAGCCGCCTCGACGGCGTCAGCAGCTGAAACGGTCTGCTTGATTTATCTGTCCCTCGGAGCGTCCTGCATCCTCCGGGCTGCGCAGGACGCCCCGCTGCGCCATTCTTCTCTGCCGCTTCTGCATCGGACGTCGGCCAAAGTCAACAACGGCCTCCGCCTCACCCATCTAAGAAGCCAAAGTGACGCAAATGGACGTACGAGACATCGCGGATCGCAAGACACGACCGGTCGTAGATTTCTTCGCCCTGGGCAACCGCCTCAAATAAGGCCGCCTGGTCTTGTCATTGTGGTCCTATAAGCTAGTGCAAACCCCAACGCGTCCGTCTATCTATCTCTAATGAGGCTATGCAAAGCGACATCTATAGTCGACAGAGTCTACGTGACGAACCAATATCAAATCGCGGCTGAGCCTTTTGCAGACCGAGCCTGCGATCCGTCCCGGCTTTTGGCCCCTTGTTTACTTGATCACGGAGTGAGGCCGGAGAGGGCCGGCGGAGCTCCCGTACAAGCCAAGGCTGGGGCGTGAAACGCTTCCCGCGCCCGATCTGACACCGGATTCGCAGTCCCATATTGCGCTCGCCTGGGGACGAGTATCCCCCCTCCCCTGATTGACGGGAGGATGGCGACAAAACATTGAGAGAGCTGTAGATGCTCGGCAGTCCCTGTCCATCGCAAGGTACTCCACTGATTACGATGTGAACGACCGGTTCTCCTTCTACAGCGTGCGTATTCTGTACGATAAGACCTTTCATCACGAGAGGGCCATCTCCGAACACATTGTAGTCTAGATGCCCCTGTTGAACACCACCATGCCACCGTCTCCGCCGCGGCCGTGGAACTCAGGCTCCAGCTTGTCGGCGCTGATGCTCTGGCGCTGCGGGAAGACGGCCAGGGCGAGCGGGAGCACGGCGTAGCTCGTCACGAGGATGAGACCCAGGTTGACGGGCACCGTCATGCGGGGCCGCTGCTTGAGCCACTCGGTCTTCTGCAGGCGGACGAGGACGAGGGGCGGGATGACCATGATCGGGGTGGAGTTGAAGACGCGGCTGGCGGCGGTCTCGGCGACGGCGATGGTGGCGGCCTTCTTGCTGCGGCCGAGGGACTCGACCTGGCCGACGGCGTCGCCGCCCTCCTTCTCGCGGCGGGCCCTCTCCTCGTCGGAGAGCACGGGGAAGACGTCGATGCCCTTGCGCATCTCCTCGCCGCGCATCAGCAGCACGTTGAGGGCACCGGCCGAGGCGACGGCGGCGAAGGGCACGAGGCGGGTGAGGGTCGTGCGGGTCGCGGGGGAGAGGGAGCGCAGGTGCGGGACGAGCTTGTTGAGGCCGACGGCGACGCCGCACGAGACTGAGACGGCCATGGCGTACGACTCGCCCAGCTTGCGCCAGCTCAGGGGGGAGGACTTGTTGGCGTTGGCCGAGTTGATGGCGACGTTGAGGGACTGGTTGACGACCTGCCAGGCGACGGTGCCCATTGTCTGCGGGAGGGGCACGGTGTCAAGAGCTGTTCAAGTGGGTTGACCAAGGAGGGGGCAGGGGATACTCACCCCAAGACCGGGCTGGAGCATGCCGGCCGTGACAACCAGGTTGGTCAGGACGTAGGCGGACATGCGGAAGGGGAGGAGGACCGCTTCGCCGGTATCTGTGACGCCGGGGGCCCGCGGTGTTAGTCGGTTCACGAGCAAACGAGCCATCTTTCTTTTCCCCCTCCCCCGGAGGGACCCCGGAGAGACCTCGGAGGGGAACGAGGGGACAAGAATCCGCGCATTATTTATCCATGTCAAGGGCTCGCCGCACCTGGGTGGAGGGTCGAGTCGACGACCTTCTTGGCCTTCCAGAGGTCGGGCGTCATCGACGGGATCTTGCCCTGCTTGTACTCGGAGAGGAGGGACTTGGCCTGCTCGAGGCCGGCGCTGCCGACGAGGAGGGTGCTAAGGGGGACACGCGCGCGTCAGCCATTGGAGCTTGCAATCTTTCGGAGAAGGGGGTACGTCATTGAGGCGCATCGCGAGATTGCAGGTGATTGTGAAGGAAAGGGGAGGAAGGGGAGCTCTACCTCGGATCGGTCAGGCCGATGTTGTGGCGCACGCGGCCCCAGTAGGTGCCGAGATCATACTGCGAGGCGGGCAGCTCACGGCTGCCGGGGAGGGAGGAGGACATTGTTGTTTTCCGTCGTCGTCGTCGAGGAGTTTTGATCGAGTTCGAGTATATCGCGAGATGTTGCGCCGGGATTCGCGTGCCTCCCAAAACTAACCCTCTCAGCGCAGAAGGCCGGCGGTGCAAGTTACTTTAACAAGGGGAATGCGGGGTATGAAGATGATCTGGATATGTACGACGGGAGAGGTGCCGGCCTTGCAGCGACGTGAGGGGGGAGGAGGAGAGCGGTCTGCGGTGCGCGCGCGTGATGTCCGGGGACGACGTACGGGGAGGGAAAAAAAGGCGTGGATGACGGGGCGCGGAAAGGATGGGTTATCGTCGGATGTGCTCCCGATCTCGGTGGACCGTGGAGGTCCCCTATTTTTCCTGCCCTGGTCCTCCTCCGGCCGGTCGGCATACCTAGGTATTACTGATAAGGATACCTACGGGAGAGATAAGAAATGTGCCAGGTGGCTGACGGGTGGCTACTGTTGGTGACACGCGAAACGCTGTGGGATGGAAGTCTAAGGATGAACTCTCGATGATGGGTGCACCACCTACGGATGCATGTTGGGAAGAACACGTCTGGTGCAATAAAAGTCAAATCTCAAAATGGGATAAAAGAAAAAAGAAGAAAATGAAAAACGGTCATCAACTACCATTAATGGGCCCAAAATGCAAAAGATTATGCGACCTACACAGGGATCGAACCTGTAATCTTCACAGTGTGACTTGAGGAAGCCGAAATGTGACGCGATGCCATTTCGCCAGCAGGCCAGGCTGGTGGTTGAAAATTTCCGCGCAAATGTGCACTCAGTAGGCTTGTCTGTGTGGGGCTCACGGGGGCGAGGGCAGGGGAGGTGGGGGCTTTGTGGTCCGGGCGGCTGCACCGGCCGTGCCCGGGGGCATGGCGGTTGACATGGCGGTTGAAGCCACCGCTGCCGTGTGCCTCGGGGCTCTGCTAGGCATCTCTTAGGTTCCTTCCGTCACAGCACACCTTTCCCTCAGACACCGCCCTCATACCACCTGAATGGGTTGCTCCTATCTTGCGGCTCTTCTGATTTTATTCCTCTGTTCTTAAATCTTTGTGACTTATTCCAGTCATTTCGGACCACAACGGTCGAAAGTGACTGTAGACGGCATGTTCAGTCCACAGCACCCTGCTAAGGGACTGCTTGTCTAATCTCCATTGGTTCTTCTAAAGATTAGGCAACATGAAAGCTTTCTTGTTCAGTGGAATTATATCGTACATATCATCTCTAAGTATCACGGCCATTCCAAACACCTCGGATATCTAGGCCTACTTCCCTCCGATGACGTCGGCGGCCTGGAGCGCCAGGGCATACATGGCAACCTGCAAGTTGGCCGAGATAGAAATCGGGAACACGGACGAGTCGGCCACGTAGAGGCCGTCGACGCCCTTGACGGCCAGCTTGGTGTCAACAACCTTGCCCATAGCCGCGGTACCGCTGGGATGGAAACATGATCTGCGGGACAAAAGTCAGCCTCATTCAACTCAAGAAAGTTCGATATGGCGGCACATACCCCGCCACCTGGCGAGCGCGAGCCGCGAACGCCTCGTCGTCGGAGTCCGCGGTCAGCGGCGCGTCGGCCGCGAGCTCGCCGTCCAGCACGTCTCGCCCCACGGGCGTGAGGACGTGGTCGTGGAGGTTCCGGCCGACCTCGGGCTGGTCCAGCTTCACCTCGATCCCGTGCTCCCCCAGGGCGCCGGCGGGCCCGATGCCCGAGAGCATGAGCAGCTGCGGCGTGCGGTACGCCCCGGCCGTGAGGATCGTCTTGCGGGCGAGGTACTCCGTCCCGTTCTACAGGCGGATGCCCCTAGCAGTCACTGCGGTGCCGTTGCTGGCCTTTTCGACGAGCACCTTCGCGACCATGGTGTCCGTGAGCACGGTAACGCCGTCGAGGGGAAACGCCTCGGAGGAGAGCTGCCTGCGGCCGGCGTCGCGGTTCTCCTGGAGGTCGCCGTAGCCGATGGGGTCGCCGGCGTTCGCGTCGAGACTCGGGAGCGGGAAGACGCCGAGGGCCTGGTAGGACTCGGCGAGCTTCTCGCGCATGGGGAACTGTCTGTTCATGCGCGCCACGCCCTGGACGGCCATGGGGCCGTCGGTGCCGTGCTGGGACGGGTTGATGCAGGAGCTGAAGAACCTCTCCGTGAGCCGCATGTAGGGCAGCTGGCCCTCGTAGCTCCAGCGGCTGTCGCCGACCTGCTCGGCCCAGAGGTCGTAGTCGACGGAGTGTCCGCGGACCCAGGCAGCTGGAAGTCGTGGTTAGCGCAAGGACATGTTGAGAATGAAGGCCAAGAGATGATGAGGTGGTCTGCTTACCTCCATTGATGGCGGTCCCGCCCCCGAGAGCCTTGCCGGCAGGGAACGCGATCGTCCGGTTGTCCAAGTTCACTTGGGGAACCGACGAATAGCCCCAGTCCAGCTCACTCCCAGCACCCGTGCTCGCATTGGGGTAGGCGATGGCATCGAGGCCATTGACGTTGGGACCTGCCTCGACCAAGAGGATCTTCAGGGTGGGATCCTGGTGCAGGAGGCGGTTGGAGATGACGGAGCCTGCAAGGCCACCGCCCACGACAATGAAGTCTCAAAGCGGCATCGTCAAACCAAAAGCTCGTCAAACTGATGACCTGTTGGGCGAGTAGGTGGTGGATGACGAGAAGAAGCCGAGCCTTTTGCACGGACAGCGAGAGCTTCACCCCCTCCCCTACTCCTCCTCTTCAACTCGCGTGCGCCCTATATCAATTGATCGCACGATTACGCCCCAGCACCAACGTTGAACTGTCCGTTCCACTATCTCCTGCGACGTTGCGGGGGTTGTAACAAAAAAGTCTCTTCATCTCGCGACGATTGGTGCCCTCGGATGTATGACGGTTCGTCCCCGGAACCAGGGTTGTTGGCAAACGAGCCGATATCCACAGCAAGGAGCCAACGCCGAAATATGGAAACCATTCCGACAGGGACATGTTCCTTGTGCCAATGTCGTCGGCACCAAGATCACTGCCCCCGGAGCAAACATATGGTCGAAAGAGGTGCTCGCACCGACAACCTGGCTGACGACTCTGTGATCCTACACGGAATCGACCCGACTTGTGGGAGAGATGGTGGTCACTGCTGGGCGTCGAAAGGGCTCGCCAATCCAGTCATTTCCGAGTGGTGCTGGATCCTGGTGTCTGGCCGGGCATCGGTTCTGCTGTGCCGCTTCCCCGCGTCGACTTGGCGGAGACAGAGGATAGGACAATGTCGGATTGACAGCCCGCCTCCGAAAGAAGTTGAGTCCAGAGGGAAATCCAGATGAGACCAGAAGCCATCGAGACTAAGAGACAACACTCAGTAATCGTTCTTGATAGATACCGGTTGCGGTCCCAGCGCGGAAGTCAACAACATGTTCGAGCCAGCAGCTACGAAGCCCTCCGAACCCGTGATCGGAACACAATGTGGAAGGTTTTACGTCTGTGGGCTGTCGCTTTTCGGATCGATCCACATCGTTGCCATCATCCCAGTCAAATCATGCAATGTTGTTGACATCGATCTGGAACCAACAACAGCAGAAGCATGGATCGCTGAGGAGCTGGCACGGATGTCGTCTAGCCTCGGAGGCATTGACCGCTTTGAGGAGCATGTTTTCGAGAGACTAAAAGACGTGGTACCCATACCCATGGCTTTGGTACGCCTATCACCTCTCGAGGTCGCAAGGCTGAATGGATGACTGCTGAGTTCCCCTGTCTGTCCAGGGACCGGGTTTGAAGAGCAGATGTTTGCCATGTAAGCTACCAGGCTCCACCATCCGGACACGCCAGGCATGCGGCTTACATGGGATGATTCTATCTAGGTTTTTCTTTTTTCTTCAATAAGCTCCAGAAGCAAACAAAGGGCCCAGATATGCCAGGACAGAGGCGTGGGTATGAAAAGCTGGCTTCCCCAGGGCCCGGCAGCCCTCCGGAAGCGATGTCATGGAACTGCTCGTGTAGTGGAGTATCCGTTACCACCACGGAGTATTCAACGAAGACCTGTGTTATACAGGTTGAGCAGCTATGATCACCCCCGAGCCTCTCTTTCGTCGTCAATATGGGGACCTCACGGCATCAAACAGCACAGGAACACACGCATACCCACCCTTGACTCCATCGGGGAGGTCGCTTGTCATAACAACTACCGTTATGCTAGTCTTGACTACATGTTGGACAGGCTTTCGAATCTGGGCGAGGAGAATCACGCGAATGTCGTACCTCGCGGAAGACTACCTATATTTCGCGGCCCAGGTGAGCACTGCATTCGCTGGTTAGCCATGCTCACCCACGACCGGAGCATCAGAGGACTGACCAACTCCTCCAGTTATCTTACTACGGTGCGGCGGCGTGCTTCATACTTGGTATTTCCACCACACTTCTCCTGCGTTGCAACGGCGGGAGCAATCTCACATCTCGGACGAGGACGGAAGCTGACCCAGGTGCTTCCAGCCGTGGTCGTCGGCGGCGCAGGCCATGACATCTGGGACCTCGAAGAGAAGCACAAGCACGCCTACCACCGCCTCTCGCTCGCCGCCCAGGTGCTCTACGCCGCCTCCCTCGGCTTCGTCAAGCTGAGCATCACCAGGATGCTCCAGCGCATCTTCCTCCAGCACTCCACCGCGTTCCGCCTCCTCTCCTGGGTGGCCATGGGCCTGTCCGTCTGCTGGACGCTGTACGCCGCCCTGATCAAGTTTCTGCTGTGCCTGCCCGTCCGGAGGGCGTGGGACCCGAGCGTGCCGGCGACCTGCGGCGACCGCCTGGCGGCCTACTACGCCATCGACATCTTCGACATCGTCACGGACCTGCTGATCGTCGCGCTCCCGGTCAGGTTCGTCGCCCGGCTCCAGGTGCGGACGGCGCACAAGGTTGCCCTGTACTGCGTGTTTTGCGCCGGCATCATGTATGTTCATCGCGGCTCCTTTCATATGAAGGCACCTCATACCCCCTTTAATCCGCCACTAAGAATCCACATCTCGCAGCACAATGGTCTTCTCCTGCATCCGCCTCTACTACGTCCACGACCTCGAGCTCGTAAACGTCACGAAAGGCTTCGCCGGCGGCGGCGTCAGCGGCGTCATGCAGGCCGGCATAGCGGTGATGGTGGCCTCGAGCCCGATGCTCCGCCCCGTCTTCGACCGCACGGTGGGCCGCGTCCTCGGCTTCGGCAGCTCGCAGACCCGGTCACGCGGCGGCGGCGGCGGCACGACGTCGAACGCGACCGCGACCGTCGGCGGCACAGGCGGTGGCCCGACGCGCACGAGCACGGCGCGCCGGCTCAGCAAGCACGCGGCCGCCGTCCGCAACGACGGCTTCAAGCAGATGTCCGACAGCGAGGAGCACCTGGCCTGGGAGATGCGGGTGATGGCGAGTGCCGGGGGCCGGGACAGCCCGCACATGGGGGTGGCCACCACGCTGGTCAACGCTCGTCGGTCGAGTGACAGTGCGGTCGACGATGAGCAGGTGGTGGCGAGGGATGGGAAGATCTTGGTGACGAGGACGACGGAAGTCGTTGCGAGTTAGAATCGGAACACAGTGTTGCTGTTCGTTTCTCTTGGATACTCGTCTACGTGTATTCGTTAGGGGAATGTCATGATATTATACTCATCATTATCTGGTCCATCCAAGACACAGACAGGCGTATGTTCGTGGAAGCTTCCTGGGCTATCGGGCTCGTGTTCTTGACCTGTGCGTATGAAACTGGCAGTCTTTCAATAGTCTCTCATCGTCACCTCGCCGTCGACTTGACAACGACCTCCGATTTCACCCAAATGTCCCCCCTCCCCTCCCCGTCGGACCATCCTCGACCGTGGCCGTTGCGCGTCTGGCTCTTCTTCAGCTCCGGCCCCAGAATCATCTCGACGCTGTTGTCGTCGTTGTCGTCGTAGTCCTTGCCGCCGCCGGACTGCTCCGTCCCGCTCGTCTCGTACCCGATGCGTCCCGGGCCGAAGCTGCTGCCGCCGCCGCCGCCGAGAGGCTCCGGCGTCTTCAGGCCGACCCTGACGGAGTAGTTGGTGCCTCCGATCGTCCTCATCATGAAGTTGAGGTTCGAGCCGGTCATGTCGCGCGTGTAGGGGCCGGGGTTGCTGCCGCTTCGCGACGTCCAGATGTTGAACCAGTTCCTGAAGAGGGGGCGGCAGACGGGGATGCCGATGCAGACCTGGACGGTTAGTGTTAGCCTGTGACGGAGACGGTGATGGGATTGCCGTACCATTGTGACGGCTGACTCTGCGGCATGCCAGATGTTGAGGTTGACGGTATCCTCTGGTGGCTTGTCAGTGTCGATGCTTTCGCCACGAATGTGGTTCGTGTAAGTGAACCCCTGAGTACGGAGACAACTTACTGGTGAAGTTTGGGCTATTTAGATTCTTGAGTTCCAGCGCTCTCAGGATGCCACACGCTCCAGCGCTGCATGACAGTTAGTCCCCGTGAACATCGAGACAGGCCTCTCGAACGAGACATGAATCCGCAGGCAAGGCGAGGAGGCGACGCGACTTACATGAATCCCAAGCTCAAACTGATGTTGATGAGCAGCTTCTCCCGCTTCGGCATCTGGACGCCCCACAGCAGCGCCCACGGCGTGACGGCGTACCAGAAGTCGACGACAACGCTCCAGACCCCGGCGGCCGTCGAGATGGGGCCCGGGTCGATGGGGCAGGTGCCGCCCGGCAGGAGGCGGTTCCAGAGGAACTCAACGGGCTGGCAGGACAGCCAGAAGACGACGAGCGAGGCGGCGACGAGGAGGCCGAGGACGACGACGGGCGCGAGGATGACGGCCTGGTGCAGGCGGGAGGTCACGAGGCGGAGGAGGAAGAGCGCGAGCGACGTCTTGGAGACGACGGTGCCGACGACGAGGACCGTCTGGCCGATGGCCTCGTACAGGATGGCGCTGGCGACGTCGGGGGCCGTCTCGATCTCGGTTATGTCCCTGCCGAAGCCGTAGAAGGAGGCGATCGTGAGGAGGACGTCGTATGCAACGAGGAGGACCTGCGTCGTGAACCGTTGGTTAGTCCAGGCTCGGGAGAAGCTGACGCTCAAGGGGAGCACCTACGAAGGCCATGTTGAAGAAATGGTCGTCCATGCCGTACGCCTGGAGCACGACCAGCCGCGTCCAGAGGCGCAGGATCACGAAGCACAGGGCGAGGCCGGTCAGGCCCCAGAGGACGCCCAGCGCCAAGGGCGCGTCGCCGCCTGGTCCTATCATGGTCTCTCTCTCTCTCTGTTTGGTGCCAGCCTCCAAACTCAAAAGTGGAAGAGAAGGGCAGAGAGGAGAAAGAGAGGGCGATCCCGGATCCAGGCTAGGTGCGGTGCGGGATCCTCAGTTAAAACTTCCCGCGGCTCTCATCTGTCCAGGAATCCCTACGACCTCCACGAGTCAATCTCGAATGGGGAAAGGCTGGCCGGCGGGTTCGGGATCTGGGGGAAGAGCCCATGAACAGGGACTCTTGGTTCTTTTTCGTCTAAAGGGCCTGTCTTCCTCCCAGTTGTCGAACGATAAAAACGTATTACAATACTATTCTAGGGGGGAGAAAGGCGATGTACGGCTTGGCAGGCACCGTGGGCCCTTCTTCATATCTGGGAAACCCGCCCGCCTTTCCTGCACGCAACGCATGAGTGACATCGGGATGACAGGTCGATCACTAACCGCAACAGGTTCTTCTCGCCTGGGGGGAACGTGGAATCTGCGAAGGTCGCGCGCTCAAAACGAAGGGCTGAGGGGATCTTCGGCTCCAGGACAGGGGTTGCCATCCACCGGGGGTCAAAGCACACACGCGGCAGATGGAGGTTCGTCCAAGATTTCGAGAAGACTTTTGACCCGCCCTTTTCAGGAACGGAACGGAATGGGTGGGGAACCATTTTTCTTCAACGGTTTTATTTTTTTCTGCGGTTCTATTGCCTTGGTATTTCGTCAGGTTGTCCACTTTAACGGTCACGAATAGAGCAGAGACTCACCGGCGTGCTCCGGGCTGTTGGCTGTTGCTGGTAGTACTTCTTATTTCGTCAAGTCAGAGTTGAAGCTACGGATGCAACAGCTACAACAGAGGTCGTGTCATCCAGTTTAGCAACCGCTCGAAATTCCAATCAAGTTACTTGAGTCCCCAAGCACCCGGCCCGAAGCGCGGAACTTGTGCGCGTGATAGGAGAACAACTCTAAGCGAGCTTCAGATCTCCGACTTTGATGACATAGTCCCTGCCAATAGAGCGAGCACTAATATGACGCTGCCGTTGCACACCACGCGGAGCTAACGCCTTAGAAGGAATCGCTCTTTTCCTTTGGCCAATCGTTGCCGTTGAAAATGTTGTGCTCCAAAGGGGTCCGAGAGCCGGTCTCCGGCCCGGGTATTTTGTTTCAATCTCTTTAACCTCCTCCGTGCTTCGGAGGTTTTTGAACACTTCACTCAAGTTGCTAGAATTCATCCGCTGTTCCAACAAGCCTATCCGTACAGAATATTAAATCAAACGCTCAAGGCCCTTCGGCCACCCGCGGAAGTCGTCGTGCTGAATACGAAAGGGACATCCTTGGATGGCTGAAGGCACGCCCTGTTGGTTCCCAATTTTTTTCACCGCTGACCGCATATTACGGAGCTCTGTGGGTTTCTCCTCCCTCCCTGCAACCAGGGTAACATGAAGCCATCGGTCCGCATTCAGTTTTGTGTCAGACAAGGGCGGATTCGGTCACTTATTTTTCGTACGACGCAGTTGAGCGTCTTTTTATGTCTTCTTGTTGATCCTCATGGAGTAGTCGATGAAATCATCCGCGCCAAGTTTAGAACCGCGACACGTGGGGACATGCCACGAGGGAGAGATGGGAATCGCATCGACAAATGCGGCAATGGATGGACAGGCACAGGGCCGGCCGTAATGCTAGCACAAGAGTCTCAACCCGCCGGGAAACCGTTGACCGCCCTCCCCGGGGCGACTTCCCGCGGTCATAAGGTCGACCGACGACGGCCTCTCTGCAAGGGATGACTTGCCCGTCTCCAGGGCCCGACGGCCAAAAACGGAAACCATATCCAGACCGACGGCGTGGGCCGTCCCAAAAAAAAAACAATCGCGAGTCTGCGCGGACTGTCACGCCGATAGGCAACCACGCTATTGCCGGTTTCTCGGGTCGTGATGGCGATGGATTTTCTTCGCAACTCGGAGACCTGACTCTTTACCGTCCTCCAGGCGACGATTTCCGGTTTCTTAGCTCTTGCTCTGCACCTCTGGGCCTTGGCACTGCGACTTGAGGAGAATTTTCGGTCAGACGACGAGTCAGCGCGGAAAAAGGTCCCTCAGTTGCGTTCGTTTATTCCCTCGCGTGTTGCGGTGGTATCGTACCCCACCAGCACCCCTGACCCCCTGGCTTTGCCAAGTTCGAGTCGTTGTCATCTCGGTTCTCTTTCAAATCTCGGTCGCTGCAGGGTGGTATCCGGGGCCGCGTTCGAGATGAACCACACCGACACCGACCGTGGTTGCGATGAAACGACTTGCAGGCCTTCCACGTTCCCGGTAGAGAGCTGCCAAAGCACGCTTTTTTCTATGAGGAGTTGTCGTGGCAAAGGTATGGTTGGTGGGTTGGTTGCTCCTGGCTCTGCGTAGTTCCGAGGGTGGTTGTCAGGATGTGAACCAACGAGAAGCATTGCCGCCTACGGATTCCGCAAACAACAACAAAAACCTGAGCGAATGGAACTGATGAGAAAACTGACTTCAAATGGAAGCACATTTCATCCGGACCGTTAAGTCGCAATGAGCCACCCTGCATGTTGAATGCAGTAAGCAGTGCCAATCCCGTCAGCTCCTCGAGTTAAATTCAACGTCCATCGACTCCCCCAAGACCTCCCTCAGGGAGTTTGTCAGCACCTTCAACTGGCGCCGACTCGGTTTCATGCACGGTAAGCTTACCTCGTCTGAGTTTTTTCCCATCACATTGGTTCATGTGAAGAGCCGGTAAGGTGACCCCGGGCCAGAGATGCCACAAGGATGCGTGGAGGATTCACGGTAATACAACCGCTGCATATGGGTTTGACACCTCTTTAAGTCTCCGAGGAGTTATGTTTCCGATTGGTGTCTCGGAAGATGCATTTAAGGACACGACATGGACACGATCAAGTCGCATGAGAGCACATATTCGATAACTTCAAATGTCCCTTTCTTCCACGCAGGCCGAAGCAACCATGCCAGCCATCACAGAACACACGATCTCTCTCCTCCAAAAGGGGCAGACCGAATACGGCGCGCCCCCCATCGAGATCCTCCTGCCAGGCTCGCCAGGATACGTCGAGTGCCGGAGGCTCCGCGACGGCGGCCTGGGATTCGAGCACGTCCACCCCGCGGCCATCGCCGCGCCCCGCGACGCCTCCGAGGTGGCGGCCCTGGTCCGCTGGGCCAACGACGTCGGCGTCAAGACCACCGTCCGCGGAGGTGGGAACGACTTCTGGGCGCGGAGCATCGCGCACGACGCGCTCGCGATCGACATGCGCGGCATCGACGGCGTGGACGTCTCAGACGACCGGCGGACGGCCGTCATCGGCGGCGGCGTTCTCATGCGGGACTTGATCACCAGGCTCGACGAGCTCGACTTGATGACGCCCACGGGAAACACGTGGATCATTGGATACGCTGGGTGGATGTCGAACGGTGGATATGGGCCTTACACGCACGCCTATGGCATGGGGATCGAGCAGGTCCTCGGGGCGACGCTTGTTAATGCGAAAGGTGAGGAGGTGGTTGCCGACGAGGAGATGCTGGAGGGGGTCAGGGGGATTTGCGGACACCTGGGAGTGATCACCAGTCTCACGATCCAGGTGTATCCCAAGCACGATGTACGTCGACCGCTTCCAAAACTGACACCGTCTGCTGATTTCAATCTATAGTCACTCGCTGGTGGCCTCATCTTCGAGTCGATCGATCTCAGAAAGACCATCACCTCGTACCTCGCCGCCGCGCCCAAGCTCCCCATGCCCAAGGAGCTCACGATCCACCACTTCGTGGGCTACATGCCCCAGATGAAGGGCAAAGTCTTCATGGTCCTCTGGACGTGGACGGGCCCCAACGCCGAGGACGGCCAGGCCGTCCTCCAGGCCTGGAAGGACAACGCGCCGCCGATGCTCGCCTACACCGTCGAGGTGCTCGCCGAGAAGGTCCGGCAGACGCGCTCGCCCGCGCCCTGCCCCAACATGAAAGGCGGCCAGAGGAACTGCTTCCTGGCCCGGCTGCCGACGGCCGAGGCGGGCGACGGGATGACGGCCGCGATCCTCGACGCCGCGGACGCCATGCCGGAGACCGTGGGGCCCAACATCGCGTGGGGCGGGATGGTGGACATCGACCCTGCGCGAATGCCGCCGAACTGCTTCGTGGACAAGAGCCACTCGTACTTTTCGTGCTCGTACCAGCATCCGAGCGACGAGACTGCCGAGGAGATTGACTCCTGGGGCAGGTCTCTGATCAACAGGCTCCGGTCTCTGGGTGGAGAGGATGTGTTGGATAGGGGGTACCCGGCGACTCACGTTCCCGGGGAGTTGACAGCGGAACAGCTGTACGGGGAGAAGTGGAGTCGAGTGAAGGAGCTGAAAGCGAAGTATGACCCGACGAATGTGTTCAGCCACGCCTATCCAAAGATTGAGCTGTGAGATATTCTTCCAAGCGCATGAAGGGTCGAATCGGCGACGAGAACACGCTCTTTTCAGTCTTTATACAGCTTGAACATTACATCATGAACCACTCAATTCCTTCAAGATACATAAACCAGCCTCACATCCAGTCTATGGATGTAATTCACAGTAGAGCTACATGGTCTTACAAGCCGACACTAACTAACAAACGCTCCAGACAAACTCCTTACACGACCACAGGCCTAGCAGCCGGTCCATCAAAGATGCGCCTCAAGTTCCTTCTCCGTCCACTCCCACAGCTTCTCCATGAGCTCGTCGTCCTTGGCGAGCTTCGAATCCCTCCCCTCGACGCCGACGGGCCAGTAGAACACGCCGGACTTGGCGTCCGGGCTGACGGCGGCCCACAGCTGGTTCTTGGCGCCGTTGTGGACGGACGTCGCGATCAGCCACGTGCCGACGGCGATCACGGGCCGCAGGATCGGCCAGCTCGCGGCGGGCCCGCTGGTCAGGTTGGTGTTGACCATGCCCGGGTGGACGGCGACGCAGCGCAGCTCCGGGTGCCGGCGGGCGAGGGCGCGGGCGTGGTGGATGTTGGCGAGCTTGGAGCCGCCGTAGCGGGCCCAGGTGGTCATGGAGGCCATGTCCGTCTTCAGCTCGGCCGGGTCGTAGGGGTTGCTGGGCGGCCAGTTCTCGGCGGCGGAGGACAGGTTGACGACGCGCACGTCCTGGGCGTCGGCGCCGCTCCCGGACTTTGCGGTCTTGAGCAGCGTCGGCAGGAGGAGCTTGGTGAGGAGGGCGTGGCCCATGTGGTTGGTGCCGAACTGGATCTCGTAGCCCTCCTCGGTGGTGCCGGGGGGGCAGGCCATGATGCCGGCGTTGTTGATCAGGATGTGCAGGGACTGCTCCTTGGAGAGGAACTCCCCGGCGGCGCGCTTGATGCTCTCGAAGGACGTGAGGTCGAGCTTGAGGAAGGTGATGGGCGCGGCGCCGGGGACCTGCTTCTTGATGTCCTCGATCGCGGCGAGGGCCTTGGACTCGGTCCTGGCGGCGAGGTAGATGCGGGCCGGGTTGCGCTTGCTGAGCTGGGTGACGGTCTCCTTGCCGAGGCCGACGTTGCCGCCGGTGACGATGATGACCTTGCCCGAGAGGTCGGGGATGTCCTTGTTGGAGTCGAAGCGGACCATGGTGAAAGCTGTGATTGTGTGTTGTTGATGGAGGTTGTTGACTGCGACTGAAGTTCTTCAGAAGGAGCGGTGAGTGTCAAAAGTCCTTCCCGTGGGAATCTTTCGCCAGACAGGTAGTTGAAGGATTGGAAAAGGTTGCGGAATACCGGATTACGCCAGACCCAATTTCGACATGCGACGCTTGGACGCGATTCAAGCATCCAATAAGGGACAGAAAAGGGAAAGCGGGGATGGATGAAACCCGGCTGTCCGAAAGTTAGTATTGATTGAGGCCGCCCGGGGTTGCGGACTTGAGTCTAAACCCCGACCGGCGGAGTTGCGGAAGGAAGCGGGTCTGCTTACACCGGGCATCTCGGCCGACATTTGTCTGACGTGAGCCCGATCGGGTCGCCGGCGTATGCAGGCCGGCTGCCGGTTTTGTATCATTGTGGAGCCGGCCCGGGTCCGATGAAGGAGCGCCGGGGGGGAGGGGGGGAGGCACCGGAGAATTTCCTCCTAAGATATTCTCACAACGGGCTTTGAAAGATGATTTGGATTCGCACAACAGGAAGGCGCGAAATCCTCTTATTGATCAAAATGTAATTGAAGCGACCTTGTGAGAGGTAGCTGGGGTATTGTAAAAAGCAGGCCACGCCCTTGAAATATTATAAAACAAAGAAACCGAACGCAATCGGATCGACACCCCCAAACCGCCAAGTACCTCTCGTTGCCCCCCTACAGCCTGTCCTGTCGTATGCTTGTGCAACTTCATCTTCTCATCCCCAGCCGGGGCAGTTCACGTCGCCGTAGTCGTGCTTGGTCGCCTCCCACCACGCCGACTGGACCATGCCCTGGTTGCAGCCGACGGGCACCCAGAACTTCCACCGCAGGCCGGTGCCGTCGACCTTGCAGCTGTTGGAGCTGACGATGCACGAGTGCTTGAAGCGCCGCAGCTTCCTGTACAGGAGCCGGCAGAGCTCCGGGACGTAGTCGGCGGGCACGTCGGGCGCCAGGATCGTGTACTTGAGGGCGACGACGCTGTTCTGCCGCTCGCAGTAGGCCATGTTGTCGAGCTTTCCGTTCTCGTGCATGTTCGCGGGCGCGGGCGCGGGTGCAGGTGCGGGTGACGGCGCTGCTGATAGGGGCGAGAGGGAGGAGAGGACGAGGAGGGCCGCGGCCTGGAGGGCGGTGAACTTCATTTCGAGGCTGACGTTTGGGAGATTGAAGTTTTGTTTCTTGGGTATGTCGGGCTTGGAGGAATGGACAGTGCTGTCCCGTGTGCTTGACAGGTGGGCTGCTCTGGTAATGCTGAATGAGACTTTTCGAGGACCTTCCTGGCATACATATAGACTCTTGAGATGGCGCATGCATCTAAGCCAAGCAAAGAGCCGAGATGAAGAGGTTGATATGAAAAGAAAAGAACGATGGAGAATGATCAGTGCTCAGGGCGGGCTTTTGTCCTCTGAGACTTTGATAGATATTATCCAGGTGTGACGCAGAGTAGGGAGTTGCACTCTGCCAAGTACCAAGTGACACACGTTGCGACAGTGAAACAGGAAACAAAACGTGAAAGAAAGAAAGGCGCGGAACAGGGCGGGCTTTTTCTTTTTAATGCTGTTGCCGAGAACCTGAAAAATAGAACATCCCCAAAACCGTTCTGAGCAAAGCTCGTGTGTACGGCTTGGGGGGGAGCTGAATGGCGTCCCGAGTTGTACACTATTCAAGTCTGAACATTGCCATAGAGATTGTTTGGTGCAGATAAAATGTCTAGAAGGCCACTAAGTAATGCATTCGTTATATTGGGACTGCGCAACACCCTTTCGACCCGACTGGAAGTGGTTCCAAGAAAGGGTCAGTCTATTATCCGACTCTATCTTTACAGCACCCCTATGCCCTTGACTTGAAGTCTCTGTCGATGGGCTGAATGATGATTCTGCGGTAGCTCGTCAGAGCCGGCGTGCCGTTATCCCTAACCTCAAGGATCACATGCAGAGGCAGCCCGCGCTCCAGCGGGATCTTCTCCCTGACCACCACACACGACTTCTCCGCCGGCGCGATCTTCACCTCCACCTTGCTCCCCTCCTCGTTCAGCGGCCTGATCTCGACGTCCGACACCTCGAGGCCGTGGTACGTCTGCAGCGAGCTGGGCTCGCGGTACTGGTACCACCTGTAGCTCAGCTCGTCGCCGTCCGGGTCGTAGCTCCCCGACGCGTCGAACGACACCGACCCACCGGCGTCCGCCTCGACCTCGACGGGCAGCAGGCCGAGGTCCCCGTTCACCGAGACGACGGGCTGGTGGTTGGCCCTGCCGAAGTTGGACGTCAGCGTCCACTGCATCCGCGCGGCGAAGTCGTCCTGGAAGGCGTTCCGCCACCGCCAGATGGTCGCCTGGTTCGACCTGTGCGGCCTGCCGTCCACGCCCGTCACCGTGTCGACGGCGTCGGCGAAGTGGCCCCGCGCCGGCAGGCCCCTGGAGCTCACGTTGGCGGGGATGTACCGCCCGCCCCACGAGCCGTAGGTCGGCTCCTCGGGCACGCCGAGGCCGTTCTGGATGAGGTACAGGAACGTCGGCGTGTCGCCCTCGATGATGAACTCGAAGTCCGGGTACGCCGCGCCCAGGGGGCCGAGCTGCACGTTCTCCCGCACCCACTCGTGCGTGACCCGCGACCCGTCGGGCCCGCCGACGTCGCCGGCGCAGGGGGCCGAGATGCCCGTCCACGCGGCGCACTGGTACTGGTTCCAGCCGTGGACGGAGCAGATGTAGAAGATCTCCGGCCACTGCTGCCGGATCCAGGCGCCGCAGTCGTCCTGGTCCGAGATGGCGTAGACGCGGAGCTTGGCGCGGAGCTGGGCGGCGTCCGGGCGCGGGCGGATCTTGTGGAGGACCTGCGCGAGCACGTTGACGCCGCCCCAGACGAGGACCCAGAGGGGCTCGGGGTCCGGGGAGGCCAGGCGCTCGAGGAGCAGCTCGGCGCCCTCGCTGAGGGGGATGTCGTCGCCAACGGCCTCCATGCCGTAGACCTGTGGAAGAACTCAGCGATTGGAAGAGACGGGGTTACTGGTGCAGCAAGAAGAGGACTTACGGGAGGACCGGTCTTGATGAGGTTCCTCACGCTTTGCGCGGAAGGGTAGGGGGAATCCGGGTGCGCGTGGGCGTTGAGGTTGTCGACGACCTTCTCGTACGCGTCGACGATCTCGTGGAGGTTCTGCGGCGCGACCTTGTTCTTGAGCCACGTGGACGTCACGGCGACGACGCCCTCGGTGCGGAACTGATTGGAGTAGGTCAGGTAGCGGCAGAAGGACTCTGCGTCGTCGGGCTCGTTTGTGATATCCGTCAGGATGAAGATTCGAGGCTTCGACGGGAACTGCGTCAGGGCCGCCGCCCCTGTGGTCGTGGATGAGGCCATTTTTTTCGTCTGTGTGTGCGGGTGTCTTTGGTGCGCTTCCGGGTTGGCCGATAGAGTTGTGCACTTCTTGGGGTTGTGATGTCCGGAATGTTGGCGTGTGTGATGTAGTCTATAACGTAGGGTGGTGTTGTTGCTGGCGGGTTCTCTTGGAGCTTCTCGAACGAGTTAAGATGACGGCCTATCCGGTGTATTAAAGGGCCAAACTCTAAATTCTTGGCTCCAAAAGGTTCCGGTTCCCGTTTATCAGCACGTTGTCGTCCGAAAAGGCAACCAGAGGCTCTGGCGAACGGCTAGAGAGGGGTCGAAGCCAAGGATACGGCCGATTAAATACGGGGTAACCAGACTACGAGCCGATCAACTGTCCGCTCTTATCCGGAATAGGAATCCAGAACCACCGGCGGACCCCCTCCCAGCGAGTCGGGGCCCACGACAAAAGAGGAGTCGAGAGCCTCCGAGTTCCGAGTTCGAAAGGCGTCACACCCTCGGTCTGAAGATTGAAGCCGGCGATCCCCTGCTTCGATTCCACCTCCGCATGAATCTTGCCAAAATTCCCCCACGGGGAAATTTGGGTTCGGTTGATGTCGGCAGCCCACAGACTATGCTGCCCCCCCCCCCCCCCCCCCCCCCCCGACTTTCGGTAATCGAAAAATACCAAGTCTGGGGTTGCAATCGATGAATCAGATGATGATGGTGCCTTGCATGTTTGTTTCCTCCCCCCAAATCGCGTAGTATTAAAATCCGTCTTGCAACCTGCCCCCAACTTTGAGTCTCTTGTCTCGCAGCGTGATTCGACTTGACACCAACCTCGCCTACATTCTTTTTCTCTTTCCTCCTAATGAGATAAGCCTCACCAAGTCATGGCCACGCACGACGACGACGGCTACGACGCCGAAAAGGTCGACTCGCACGCCGCCAAGCACGTCGAGGCCACCGGCGACGCCCAGCTGGCCCACGCGGCCGACAACGAGGACCACGAGACGGGCATCCTGAGGTCCTTCGTCCGCTACCCCTGGGCGTCCGCCTGGTGCGTCTACGCGTGCTGGACCGTCATCCTGCTCAGCTTCGACACCCAGGCGGCCAGCTCCGTCGTCGGCATCCCCGAGTTCCGCAAGGACTTTGGCTACGAGTTCGAGGGCGGCTACGTCCTGCACGCCGTCTGGCAGTCCGCCTTCAACGGCGCGCCGGTTGCGTCGTGAGTTCTGTCCTCGGGCTACCTGCTGTGAACTTCGTGTGTTTTGAGTGAACGTGGACTGATGATCTCCGGGTGTGAACTGCAGCGCCGTCATCTCGTCGATCGCCTCCGCCGAGCTGGCAGACTACATCGGCCGCAAGAAGGTCCTCGCCCTCGCGCTCATCATCTCCTTCATCGCCGTCGCCGTCGAGTTCGTCGCCACCACGAACGCCGTCTTCTTCGCGGGCAAGTTCCTCAACGGGTTCATGGTCGGCGCCGTCGGCACCGTCATGATCAGCTACATCGGCGAGGTGCGCTTACACCCATGAGCGCTTACTTAAACATAACTGACGCTCTTGTCTAGATCACCCCCCTGGCCCTGCGCGGCGTCTTCACCTGCGGCGTCGGCGTGGCCTACGGCATCGGGCCCCTGGTCGCGTTCATCGTCATCAACTACACGGGGCAGGTGGAGTCCCGGTGGGCGTACCGCACCGTCTTCTGCTGCCAGTTTGGCTTTGCCGGCGTCGCGGCCCTTTTGTGGCCCTTCATGCCCGAGTAAGTCAATACATTGGTTAAGGAGTCTGACACAAGCTGACCATCACTAGGTCCCCGTGGTGGCTCGTCTCCAAGGGCAAGAAGGAGGAAGCCCTCAAGAGCCTCAACAGACTGGGCCACACCGGCGAGGACGGACGGGCCAAGCTCGCCCTCATCGAGCTCACCCTCGACGAGGTCCGCCAGGAGACGCAGGGGGTGACGTACGTCGAGTGCTTCAAGGCGTCCAACCTGCGCCGCACCATCATCAGCATCATGCCCCTGATCATCCAGGCCTTTTCGGGCATCAGCTTCGTGGCAGGTTACTTCAGTGAGTCACACAACCCGACTCCATCATAATAATTGCTAATAGCCCACAATAGCGTACTACCTCCAACTGGCCGGCTACTCCACCTCGATGAGCTACCAGCTCCAGATCGCGCAGCCCGTCCTCTCCATCGTCGGCAACCTCATGGCCGCCGCCGCCGTCGACAGGGTCGGGCGCCGCAACCTGACCTTCTACGGCCTCGCCATCCTGACGACCTTCCTGCTCATCACGGGCGGCCTCGGCACGGGCACCAGCGGGCCCATGGTCAAGGGCACCGTGGCCTTCATCCTCATCTACAGCTGGTGGTACAACGTGTCCATCGGGTCGACGGCCTTCTCGCTGCTGTGCGAGACATCGACGTCGCGGCTGCGCGTCAAGACCGTCGCCATCGGCTACGCCTCGCAGAACTGTATTAACGTCATGTGGCAGTTCGTCATCCCCTACATGTTCAACCCGGACAAGGCCAACCTGGGCGCCAAGATCGCCTTCATCTTCGGCGGGCTGTGCTTCTTCTCGCTGCTGTACCTGTGGTACTTCCAGCCCGAGACGGGCGGGCGCTCGTACCAGGAGCTGGACGAGATGTTCGCCAAGGGCGTGCCGGCGAGGAAGTTCAAGACGTACAAGACCACCGTGCAGGAGCAGAACGAGACCGCCGCGCGGATGGCGCGATGAGGGAAAGCATACTGGTTTTCGAGCGCAGAGCTGATGTAGGTAACGTGGGCAACGAAGCAGGGTCCTGAAGCGGGAAGATGTAACTCAACGGGCCTCAAAACTAGTCAATTCGGAGTAATAACACCTACAGACAATGTAACTCATGTCATCTGCCACCGCGTGAAGTAGTCCCTGCGCTTGAGACGACACTCAAGCCAAACAGGCCCTTGCCCTGAACCCCATCAAGGCACCAGAACCGACGCGGGACACCAGATCCGACGACAGTGGACACCAGGACTGACGACGCTGGACACCAGAACCAACGCAGGACACCAGAACCGACGCTGGACACCAGAGCCAACGCAGGACACCAGAACCAACGCTGGACACCAGAACCGACGACGCTGGACACCAGAGCCGACCCAAGATACCAATTATATACCAGTGACGCGTGGACCTGCAAACCGTGAACGGCTGTACAAGATGAAAACGATGGTGGCGATTCCGCCCACTATGATCGGCGGGCCAAAGACGATATAAACCCAGTCTAGGGCTTTGAGTTGGCTCCACCCATTCCATTCGTGGCTGATTCGGTACAAGTTGGCCACGGAGTTGACCTCGCAGAGGAGCATGTTTAACATCGACCAGGCGAACCAAAATGGCAATGATGTCGTCGGAACGCGTGTCCATTCTCCCAGCGTCTGCTTCTTGTGGATGGATTCTGCTCCGCGGCCGCCCAATGCCAATGGTTAGCTATATTACAGCCTTCGTCTATCGACGTGGGGGTGGAACTATACTGACCATAGTGCCATGTCTTCCCGGCTTCGTCGCGGCTTACGTAGAATGTCAAGGGGCCGTGCTCAACGTAGATCTTCAAAGGGCCACCGTTGGCCGAGACTTGTTCCTTGGCGTTTCTCTTGTGCTCTGGAGCTTGCGAGGGCGCCGGGGTGTTGGTGCGCAAGGGAGCTTCGGGGGGTTCGGGGGAGTCGGATAAAGTCGACATGTTTGATTTGTCGTTCTGTGATGGTGAAGTAGGTCGGTATTGGAGAAGAAAGCCAGCTTGTCTGTTGATTCTTCGTTGATGTTTGAGCTGGGTTGCAGTCCTTGCTCGGGTTGACGTTTTTACCTTCGTTTGCTCTGCCGCAGGAGCAACGCTTCGACTTTGTTCAAGAAGGAGCTACCTAGGCTCTGGACCTTCCTGAATAGGTGTCTATCTGAGGAAGGAGCTTTGCTCCAGAATTTTTCAGTAAAGACAAGGAAGGAGCGATGTTTTAGGTACCTTACCTAGGTATTGGAGGAAGGAGTGGTGCTCTACCTAAAACTGGCAACTGCCCGAGAAAGAGGACAACGCAAGAGCATGTTTTCTTCGTATAAAATCCCCTCTGCAGATTGGTCAGAGCTGGTTTTCTTCTCTACCTACTTCCCACTACCGCCACAGAACAACGACCCATCACCATGTCGACTTCATCCCCCAAAACTCCCTTGCGCAGCGACATCCCAGCGCCGCCGTCGCAAGCTTCAGAGTCCAACGGCAAGGACCATCAAGGACAGGGTGAAGAAAAAGTCTCGACGAGCCGCGGTCCCGTGGAAGTTCACGTCGTGAATGGTCTCTCCTCGGTCTACATCAAAGGCGATGCCTCGGCCATTGTCATCAAAAGCTTCAAATCTGGCAATGTCACGTACTCTGGTCAGTACAGCCCCCCTCCCAAACATGGAAAGACACGATCCCCCCCCTTTCGCAGTAGTAACTCACCGTTTTCCGCAGTCGAACCCCGAACGAGCCAGGGCCAGCCCGAGCGCGACACGACGCTGTTGATCCCCGTGGGAAAAGCCTTGTGGCTGCTGTACACGGTGTTTGTGAACGCCGGCTTTATCTATTATCTACTCCGCATCGGCAGGGGTTGGCAAGGTTGGAGGGACGTGGACGGCATAGGCTGGATCATGCTCTTTTGGACCCCCTTCTACTTTCTCTGGTCGGTCTGCTTCTTCAAGATTGTCATAGATCGCAACGTACGGCGCGGTTAGAAGGTGCCTTGGATGGGTTCAGCACACACCAGGTAGCCTTTGTCAGCTTGAGAGATGCAGTGAGGGATAAGTGCTGTTGTGGAAAGGAGACCCAGGAGAGCAAGCGACCTCGGTTTTTCTCACGAAGGGTACCCAGGAGCCACAGAACACGCAACGATATAATGATTACTTGAGACTAAGGGCTACAAGTTTCCATACCGATCCAGTTTGATGGAGAGAGTAACAAAGCCAATATGCAAGACAGAGGCCATAAACGAGTGAGAGCGTCTTGCAGGAGTACCTATTCGAGGGCACGCGTTTTCTGTTGATTCGACTAACACCCGGAGACGTAGTTGATGGTGGTCAGGCATCCGTCTCCCCAGTGCTTGCTGCCGCAGACCCGGCAGTTGTTCTTCCGGATGTCCTGGTAGTCCCACCACATCTGGTTGCCGGTGCGCGCACAGTGGGACTTGCCCTGGATGAAGACGCCGCAGCCGTAGCCGCCAAAGATGCTCGAGCAGGCACCCGTGTTAGGTCTTCCGCTTCTGTGGACGACAGTCAGCACTGCTTCGAATAACGCCTCTATGTCAAGCCTGCTGCAGAGATACTACTTACCCCGGGGCGCCGTAGTTGACGCCGTCGTTGCGGATCAGCTTGTTGTTGACCGCGTCGTCGCACGCGCGAACCTGGAGGCTCGAGCACATCGAGCTGCCCTTGCAGTCGTACGAGTCGCGCTTCTCGAGGACACCGGCGGGCACGGGCGAGACGTTGGCCTCGAAGTCGTGCTCGTGGACGTGGTCGGGGATCACCACGGCGGCGGCCGAGGCCACGAGGGCAGAAAGGAAGAAGAGGGAGAAGCGCATCTTGGCTGTATGTCTCGTCGGTAATCTGAAGCGAGATCTGTGTGGAAGAAGATGCGTCGAGCTTGATGAGATATTGTGCCACCGAAGAAAGTCTACGGCTCGCTTTTTATAGCCAAGTCTCATAGGATTGCACATCCTCGGCTACGTGACCCGGTGGATCGAAGGCAGTTTTTCCCTTTCCTAGAATGTTTTCCTGGTCCATCCACACTAACGCCGGTTGAAAAATGCTGCTTACCTGCGATGCAGGACTCATGCGAGGCAGTTCGGCGTAGGTAAGGCATGGCCGGCAGATTATGTGCAATCAACTTTGAAGTAAAAGGCCAGGCTCGGGCCAGGCCGCTAACTAAGTCACAATAAGCAGTTCTGAACTGCAGCATCGGCTACCCGCAGTACCTATCCTAGCCAGCATTTCGACTTCGCCTGGGCCAACTTGCATTAACGAGCCCAGTCCATGCTAGGTCTAAGTCCAATCCCTCCAATCCGAAGAGACGTAGAGCAGAGGTTGTGGACCGGATCGGAGTGAAGCCAAAGGGAGATCTTATTCGTTGCCCCCTCTTCTAGTATCCAACACCCTTAAGTGGCTTTGATATTCTTTACTCATAACGACGAAGCCGCCGATGAAGACAACGACGACGACGATGGACAACGGCAACGACAACGATAACGGACGATAATAACGACGACGACGATAATACCGGACGACAATAACGACGACAATAACGACGACGACAACGACGACGGACGACGACCAGCTCATAGAGCCTTCAATAATATCAATTCTAGGGAAAGTACTTATGAAAGCATAGCTGCGCAATCATAGCTAGTGAGGGTGTCGAATACTGCAGGATGCTCTACGATGGCCCGCAGCTTTTACCACTGTAGGCAGTTGTTCCTAATTCAGACATAAGAACCTCTTCACGCTGGTCGAGCTAAACTACCTGATTGAACTGCACTTTGGCTGCTGCCTAGCCCACCCTCGCGTAAGACTCAGCGAGTCCGGGCGAGGATAGCCATGCGAGGGTTGATGCAATGCAACGTCGTTAGGGAGTTGAGCGACGAGGAGCACACGAATCAGCACTTCGCATCAGTGCATATAAACTAGTGATGCAGCATAGTTTCTCCCCGCTCTTGTAACTCGCCGGGTGTGCAACGTCTCTTCAACTACGACTCGTCTGTTATTCAACGGTGACTACCCGTTTGCTGTACAACCTGTCCGCAATCGAAAGAAGCGGCGACATTTGGTCCAACCTCAGTTCCAACTCGCTGGTATGCGTCACTCACTACTTTCAATTGGCTACCAAAAAGAAGCCATTCCTTTCAGGATAACCCCTCAGTCCAAACCCTATCATATCGTCAACCCAACTTGTCTGGAACTCAGTTATTACCCCTCACTTCCGGGGTCCGCGGCCAACGATTCAAGCAGCCTGCTGCACCTTGAGGGCTTACGTTTTTGTTGTCAGTGGCCCTCTGCAGATCAATGAGAACATCTCAGGCTTTGACTCGACATGTTCTCATTGGAGAGAAGATACCCATCATACCTGGACGGAGAACATCACAGTGACGATTCTTCTACCTACTTTGGATACAACCCATCGACTCAAGCGATCGACCGACAACAGCCTCCTACATGTATTCTAGAGGGGCAAAGTCTTGATGCTAAGGTCAGTGGATCATTCCTCGCCACAATTGCCTGCCACGGGAGTGAAGACGACGTGTTGGCCTCTTCATTATTCCAGATTTGGGGATCCTTGACCGACCCAGGGGAATAGCAACTATACAAATGCAGATTAAACTCGAGACCAAAATGGGCTGACCAAGAACAACTGTCCCAGAACGCGTCCCAGACTGAATGTACTCCGCGGCTAATGATGCGCCAGATCGTCTTTGTGGCGGTTTCTGAGAGCCTCCTGTGCCCAGTTGGGCCACGCGCGAGCCCCGACGGCCCGAGAAAAGCTGTCTGGCAAGTATACTTGCCCGCTGCGTCCCGACTTGATCTGCTTGAAGATGCGATCCACCACGTCCTCGGGCTCGAGAAGCGTTGCCTTGAACTTCCCCTCCCGGTGCACCTTCTCGATCAAAGCCGTCCGGACGTACGTCGGGTGAATGATGCTATTACCGAGAAGTGACGTTAGCCACGTCACTTCCACGGGCCGAAGCAAAGTAAACCAGGGCGACGTGACGGTCGCGAACAGACTCACCTGGTGCGCACTTTCGGCGCCTTGTACCTATGCCGCAGCTCCTGCGCGAGACCCTCGTGCAGCGCGAGCGCGCCGGCCTTGCTGCAGGCGTAGTCGACGTTCCGCGCGCCCGTGACGAAGCTCGCCATGCTGGCGACGGTGACGACGTGGCCGTGGTTTCGCGCCACCATCGCGGGGAGGAACTCCTTGAGGACGAGGAAGCTGGCGACGATGTTGACGTCGAAGACGTGCCGGATCTGCTCCTCCGTCTCGTCGAGGATCGCCGTGAGCTTCATCACGCCGGCGTTGTTGACCAGGACGGTGGGGTCGCCGTGGTCCTGGCGGATCTTGGACGCTGCCTCCCTGATGGACTCTGATTTTGTGATGTCTGCTTGGTAAAAAAACGCGTTTGATGCTGAACGCAGACGCTTTAGTTCATGTTTGGAGTAAATCGCAGAGGAGTAGACTCACGTAGAGGGGTCGCGGGCGGGACGATGTCGACGCTGACGACCTTGACGCAGTCCTTTGCCAGCTTGCGGACGAGCATGTCTCCCAGGCCGCCGGAGCCGCCGGTCACGAGGACCAACTCCCTGCGCCAGTCGTAATGGTCCCTACTGAAGTTATTCAGGACGGCGGAGCTCAGCAGCGAGCTCGTCTTCCTCACGGCCGCCAACCCGAGAACCAGAACCAGCGCGAACTTGACCCATTTACGGCGGGTATAGAGCTGTAGGAGAAGTGAGACTTTCGCATTGCGAAGGATGTCCGGGAGTCGGCTCGAAACGTCAGCGAGCACGAGACTGAGTGAGGAAGACATGCTGAGCAGCAGTAGGCAGCTTGACGATCTGCCTAGTTGACGAGGAGGAAAAAAGGGAACTTTGGCACGCGTCGTCTGTACCCGTGTCGTTGAGCGAGCGCCACATCACACCACCTTCCCCGCGGACGGGCGGGTTAGATATGCGTCCGATACTCCAACGGCAGAGCCCGGGCTCCGTCCGAATCTTCCCCGCAACAGCGACGTCCAGTAGACTTCGACACGGCGACGTCAATGAGCATTGAGAACTCCGCACCATGAGCCGAGGTTCCCAATGCTTTGCCCGTGCGGGAACGATCCCCAATTTCGTAAGACGAGAAGTGGAGTGCAATTGATGCTTTTGAAACCAATAGCAGCGGCAGCCGTTTACCTCAACTCCGATATCAGCGATCATTGACTCCGTCTTTCCTCGCGATGGGATACACAATCGAAGACCGGTTCATCCCCTCGAGCCGAAACAACCTCAGGATCGCCCTGTCCATCTACAAGCCCGACGGCCTGCGACGCCCCGCGCCGACCGTCGTGATGGGCCACGGCATCGGCGCCATCAAGGCCGCGGGGCTCCGGCCGTTCGCCGGCGGCTTCACGGCCGAGGGCTACGTCGCCGTCACCTTCGACTACGTCGGCTTCGGCGAGAGCGGGGTCGCCCCGCGCAACGTCCTCAGCGTGCGGGACCAGCTGCAGGACTTCCGCGACGTGCTGCGGTGGGCGCGGGGGCCGGAGCAGCGGGACCTGGTCGACGCGTCGCGCCTCGTGGCCTGGGGGAGCAGCTTCGGCGGGATGCACGTCACGGCGCTGATGAGCGAGGACCATGAGCTCGCGGCGGGGATCGCGCAGTGTCCGCTTGTGGATGGGCTCGCTGGGTGTCTGCAGATGCCGGTCCTGCGGTCGTTGAAGCTTGCGGCTGTGGCGGCGGCTGATATCGGCGGATGGTTGATGGGTGCGGAGGAGCCGAGGTATGTCAAGCTGGTGAGCGACGGGTCGTCGACGGCCGTGATGGCTTCCAAAGAGGTCGAGGAGGGGTGGGCCAGGCTGGCCCCGGACGACGGCGAGGACTGGCCGAACATGATTGCCGGCAGGTCGCTGCTCAGCATGCTCGTCTCGCGGCCGCTGCTGCAGGTCCACAAGAGTACCCGCCCGTATCTTGTCGTTTTGCCAACGTGGGATCACGAGGCTTCCCTCGATGCGGCTGAGGAATGCGTGAGGCGGGCGCCGTTGGGAGAGGCGCTGAGGGTCGACGGAGGGCACTTTGACCTCTACAAGGGTGGAATATCGTTTGAAAAGAATCTGGAAGGGCAAAAGCAGTTCTTGAGGCGCATATTAGTCTCTGGTTGATAGGTCAAGTTTACATTCTCTCACAAAAGTTCGAACTTAGCTTTGCTGTCTTGAATAGTAGGTACTCTTGAATCACGCATGTAGAGGACCAGACTTCATCAGAGAGCGGCGGGTGAGCTATCGAACGACCATCTCCAGTGTTAGCCGGGCACCACGTGGCCCTCGGAGCATATGGTCTGGATCTTTACATGTTTTTCCATTGTTGGAAGGCAGACGGATGATAGCCGTTGCTCCAAATGTTTGGCCTCGTCAAGCCTCTCGGTTTCTCTCAACGAATATCCCTTTGAATTGTTGTCATTCATGGCTGCATTTGGCCTTAGCGTGCTGTCGAGACACACGAGTCTGCTGAGCGTGGCAAAGAAGCTTATTCTGCTGGTTTCCTCGAAAAGGACCGGTTGCAAGAGCCGTTAATTTTCTGTCCGATGGCTACTATGCTTGTTTCATGCTTAAAATGCTGCAGCCGATACACGTGTTCAGAGTTCAAGCAGGGCATGATAGATGTCAGTTGTCAGAAGAAACAAATGAGCAAAAAGAGCTTATGAATATCTTGCGCCATTTAAATTGACGTAAGGAGCAGAAGGACTGCCTATGGCTGTTCAAGCTCCCGTAGGAATTAATGTTGTACATGCTTACTTTGAGACCAGGTGAGGGAGCTGTTGCAGGCTACCGACACAAGTATTGTCGGACCTGAGAGGTCTCAGGAGTCATTCAAGTCAAGATATAACGCGAAATTTACGAGTTTTACAGAGATAGAATGGACGAGACGGTATTAGGGGGCATAGTCGATGTCTTATGAGCTCGCCAGAGCTCAGAATCAAGTTGAAGCCTCAGAAGATAAAAAGAAAAGAAACCCAGCAGACCAGTCGCTTTGAACCAACATGGCCGGCATCCGGATTCCGGTTTCTTGTTGACTTTCAGATTAACGCCAATAGTTCGTGATGCCCGCATCTCAGCCGCAGTCCGTCTGCCTGACCCCTTGCTTCCTACGCTTTTAATCATCGCGGATTGCCGACAGACCCGATACATTCTATGACCTCAACTTCTTCGTCGATACATACTTGATGTAGCCGCGTTTTAGGGATTCACACCGCAACTCCCGACGCCAGCCACATACATGAGCCTCGAGCAGGCTCGAGCTCTGGACCGTAGTAGTTCTGAATTGTCTATTCTAAGCATACCAATTAGCCACGGTCTCTCACAAGCTCAACGTACTATTGAATGCAGGTCCCACGCTTGTAAGATCCACGATCCGATGTGGGAGAAGCCGACCCGGAGCTTTTGGCTTTAGCTAAACTAGGTGCCGCATACCCGGCCGACATCCCCAAAAACAAATGTCGGTTCAATGCTCGGGATTAACCAATTGTCCCAGTGACCACGGTGAGCCGAGGCTGTTTATCCGTGCAGAAGATCGACAGAAAAGGTCTGGACTGTTGTTCCCGTGTTTCCAGACTCTGTGCGTCTCTCAAGAAATCCGAGGAGCTGGAACCTGTCGGTCGCTTCGTCTGGAAGTTTCGCTGGTGTCCAGGGGACCAACTTGGACATGTTTGCCCGTGCAGCCACGAAGCAGATGCCATACGAGATGTTAGCCTCGAAGTTCCACGCGGCTTTGCCCCCCCCTCTCATTACCGTAGTCTCATGCTAAGCTTTTGCTAGTACGGTAGCACCGCAAGCGATTCCCAACCCCCCAAACCCCCAGCTGGATCTGACAAGGTGTGCGGGACCGTAAGCATGCAAAATCTAAACTGCTCGAGTCACTAGGCAGTATTCACAGTCCCGAGGGTGCGGAACGCTCACGGATATTCGGCTACGCGATGTTCTTCGCGCACTCTGACCTGCGCGGGCCTGCTTCAGTAGTGCCACGCGCGACGGCAATTTCTGCATTGCACTATCAGCCGTGAAATGAGAAGGATGACCCCGTCCCGTCCCGCCGGTTCGTGTTTACGCGTCTTCATTATGCCCGTGCTTCGCGGAAATCTGTCATGGCGCCCTCCCCTTGCGCCTCCTACACGCCCGTAGAGATGTCAGATCCAGCTACACTACAACGGTTGGAGGCCAACAGAGTCGGGCCCCAAAGAAGCGTCAACAAACAAAGAAAGAGACAAATTCGTAGGCTGGGGAGGTTGCTCGCCGGAATACTCCAAGCGTGGGCTCAGATCGCAACGGCAAGCAGTTGGTCTAGACCAGAAAGGGACATGGCGTCCCAGTCGGATGGTCCAGTCGGGCGAGCCAAAGATCCGGGTCTCTGGGAAATGCTGTATCGTGATGCCGTTAGTGTAGAAGGCTCAAAGGCAACAACATCTTCAGCCACCGGGAGGCTTCTGCGGAGGAGCCCTCAGCTTCATGGAGTTTTGCATGCCTTCTTGGCAAGATAAAAGGTCCTCGGCCTCCCGGCGTCCTTTGTCTCATGCTCATCATCACTCACTCTCAGATCAGCTTCTACACATACACATCACTAACTCAACCAAGAAGGACTCGAGTTCCAACTGAAACATGCGCTCCGCTCTCCTTCTCGCCGCCGCTGCTGGCATTGCTTCAGCCAACCCCGTCGCCACAGCCAGCCCCTCTGCTCAGAATGGCATCGACTTGAGCGTCTTCGACGTAAAAAAACCCAGTGCTTCACAGCCCGAAGTCCAAGACTAACGCAAGTGTTACAGGCTCAGCCTGCACTCGACAAGATTGGCCCTGCCGTTGGCGCCAGCACCGAGAAGCCCACTTACAACCCGGCGAAGGAGAAGGCCGCAGCCGCAAAGGACGCCATCGAGAATCCCATCGCGGCGGCCAGCACGACCCTCAAAGCTCGCAACGCGGCCTGCAACCCGGAGCCCGCCGGCTACGGGCCCGTCTCGAATCCCGACACCTACGACGCGTTCATGTCGGACCCCCAGTACAGCTCCATCGCCGAGAACGCGCCCACCCCCGATGGCTACTCGCTGTCGTTCTATGATCTGAACGGCTCGGTCGAGGGCCAGTCGTACATGGGCCTCTACACCCTGCAGAGCTACGACACCGTCAAGTGCCAGCAGGTATTTCCCCCCCAAACCTCATCCCGACATCTCTGAGTCCCGTTTGTGTGCTGATTATTGTCAGTACTGCGACGCCGCGCCCGCTTGCTACGCTTTCAACGTGTTCATGGAGAGGAACCCCTCGATAAACCCGGGCGACGACTGCCCTAACCCGGCGAGCACCACCAACTACAAGTGCACTCTTTGGGGTGCCCAGGTCTCCGCGTCATCTGCTACCAATGTCGGACAGTGGAGGAACCAGTTCCACGTGGGCATTCGTGGATCAAATGGTATGGACTAAGAGCCTCCCACTGTCTCCCTGGACACTCGAAAAAGAAAATCAACGAAGCTAACCTCTCGAAAAGGCTACGTCAAGCTGGCACCTCCTCCCTCGCAGTCTGGATTCAACGGCCCCAGCCAGTTCGGAGGCGCGACCCAGGCGCCCTACTCGTACATCGGATCCAAGTTCTTCCCGGGCCCCTACGACCCGGGCCAGTGCACCGCCGCCTGCCAGGGAACGACCAAGTACGACCACGACCACCCGAGAAGCGACGGCAGCTACGACGCGTGCAACTTCGTCAACTCGTACGTCTTGAGCCAGAACGGCTCGCCCATGGGAACCTTCTGCGGTCTGTACACGCAGCCCTGGGACAAGAGCTATAGCACCAACGTCGGACAGTGGAGGGGATCCGACTACTTCTCCGTCTCCCAGAGCTACGGCTTCACTCTCAGCCCTATGGACCCTGGCCATATCTAAAGAGGAGTTGAGGACGATGAAGGAGGCTCTGGAGAAGCACACATAATAAGAGCGAAGGATTTAATTTGGCTAATGAGTTGACTGGGGGTTGAGAGTAAACTTCTCTATGTACATACTACTGCTGATTTCTTCTCTCTACATAATACATAACTGAGAGTCTTTACATGGATGTACGTACTGAGTTGTCAGAGAACCACTACAGTGTACGGACAATTAAGACTTGACACTGTGAAGTGGGTCGTGATGAACACCACGTGACATGGCACGCTTTCACGCGTCCGAGTCGCGCCTGAGGGAGAAAGAAACCCATAGAAATCAAACGCCCGTGTGGCTTTCTGCACGTATCGTTCCCCGCGATTTCCAATCCCTCCACAACACCCAAAGGAAGCAAATATGAATACCAATTCTTCGTTCCAGTCTGTCGGCACCTGGAAGCGCTACAAGCTCGGCCAGGCCCGGTTCACCGACTGGCTGAAGCAAACGGCCAGCAAATTCACGCCAACCCCCGCGCCTCCTCCGCCCACGAGCCATGCCTCTTCTGGCAGCAAGAGCAGGAAGGCGCCAGCGCCTGACTCGGCGTCCGACAAGGTGCACTGGGCCGAGCTTGAGTACATGGCGCAGACGGTGGTCAGCAACAGCAAGCCCGAGGATATCCCGTGGGACCCGATCCTCGTCCTCCGCGACGTCGTGGCCCTGAGGAAGAAGAGCGCGCGCTTCTACTCGCAGTCTGCCGAAAAGGACAAGACGGGAAAGCTCAAGCTCAGCAACCAGAAGCATGAGCACATCATCAAAGTGCTGGAAAAGGTCCTCGGCCTCCTCGAGTCGGCTGTCTCTCCGCTGCGCTCGAGCCGGAAAGAGGCTGAACCCCGTCGAGAGCGCCTGGATACGCACTTGCTCGACAACATGTTCAACCTCCTCCAGATCGAGAAAAAGGCCAACGGAGAGACAGCTGCGAAGGAGGCGATGGATGACCCTAAGGAAATCGAATCCGACTCCGAATCGGAGGCAGAGGCCGAGCCTGAAACGAAGACCGCGGGACGCAAAAAGGCAAAGCAGGTCTCAAAGAAGAAGGGCAAGGGCGGCAAGAAGGGGAAGAAGACCCCCAAGTCGAGAGCCGTTGTCAAGCACTCCAAGGGCGGCGCGGGAAGCGAGTGGGTTGACACCTTCATGCAGGACGAGCTTGGTGACGATGACGAAGAGCTCGACTACTACATGCTCATCTACTGCTTCTTCGAAGACTTCAACGCCATCCGCAACCACGTCTGCGAGCGCTGGTGCGACTACTTCTTCGACCAGTCCGTCTCTCTCAAAACCCTCGGCGTCATTACCAACGCTGCTTACGAGCTTTTCCACAGCATCGAGGCCGAGCTGCTTCGCATTCTCCGCAAGAACCGAATGTCGGACCTGGGCTCATACGAGGCCATGATGGAGATGCTTTTCTTCGAATTCGGCATGGAGCATGTCGACTACGACTTCGAACCTGCGACCAAAGAGGAACAGCACGAAAAGATTTGGCGCGAGGAGGCTGACTGGCTGGGCTGGTCCACATATGTCGGTATCGAGGATATCCTCGACAACATGCCACCGGGCAAGGTTCCGATGATTCCTCCTTCTAGTCGCAAACACCCCAAATACGGCCCCATTACGTCCGACGACTTCGCAACATTCAACCGCGCTTGTCTGTTTGAGCTGTTCCCAGAGATCGCCGAGGTGAAAGCTCTGAAGAAGAACATGCAGGAACCCCCCGTTTTACCGGGACAACCTCTCATGGAGTTCGAATTCGAACAGGTCCTCAACGCGCGCGGTTACCCATCCTCCTTCATCTTCTCGGTCCAACTCTATCTTGACATCAGGAACATTATGGAGAACAAGGTCACGGATGCCTTCGACCAACTCAAAATCGACGCAAAGAGTGTAGCCCGCCGGATGAAGCATTACACGACCACCAGCAAAGGTCTTTTCGGTTCTGACTGGTATCAGTTGGTGAAACGGGAGCTCATAATTCTGGATCATTACGTCTTTGACGACTTTACCTATGATGACAAGAAGGCGAGGGCGAAGGGTATGCGCATGACCCAAAAGCTCCCCAAGTTCGAGCTCTTCACAGTCGACCCTGTCTGGCCTGCTCTGCTCGACTTCCGAACCGTGGTAGAGAGCACCATGCTGGGTATCCGTCTCATTACCCGGACGTCGGCACCCTTGTGGAGTGGTGTCTTGTACACGGTCTTCAAAAGAGATCATCCCGAGCTTGGTCTTAGCTGGCCGGAGTTTGACAAGTTTCTCGACTACTTCGGAACAGACCTCCTCGGCTTTCCCATTACGGAGGACCTTAAGGCTGCTAACGTTCTAACCAAATACGCAAACACAATGTCAGACGGTAGGCGCATTCATGCGTGGACGAACGTCGTGGAAAAAGCCTTTCAAGTCGCGAACTTCCAAAGCCGCTTTGCGGACGGCACGTTGCACGGGACCACGAATTACATCTCCGATGTTGTCCGTCGCCACTACGGCCTGCCGCCCGACCCCTCGGCACGCCCGTTCGGTTTGCCTCTGCGGGCACCCAGCCTGGAGGAAACGGCCAGCCAGGACAAGACCCAAGAGACGCTCCAGCGCATGCGACGCTTCGGCAACGTCCCCCACGTCGAGATCTTGGAGATTCTCGATCAAACAGTCGAGTCAATGATCCACAACGAGTTTGCGATCAATTACTTCAAACTGGACTGGGAGGTTGCCAAGTTTGCCGAGGTCTTGCAGGACGCTCTGGTCGCGGACGGGTTGTTGAAGGATGACCAGCACTTGCAGACGTACACGCCGAAGTCTGAAGGCGACGATGCCCTCCTTAACGCGGCTATAAAGCGTGCCTTCGCGTCCTCGGTCGGACAGTGTCCTTTCGAAGGGGAGGGAGACGACGAGAACGACCAGGCGATCGTCAAGCGAGGCGAGAGCGGCGAGGACTACGACGAGTGGGAGTCCGATGATGAGGACGCCTTTGACGAGGATGCCTATGATGACCCTGATTATGCCTACCGCTTCGAACGGTTCATGGAAGGCGGTCCTCAAGGCGACCTCGAGATCGGCATCGATGACATGCCGTCCTGGTATTAATCTGCTCTGAGTGATAGCTATCTTAGCGAAGGGACATGCACCACCGCCGACCAAATCTTCATGGATATTTTACGAGAGGATTGGATCTTGAGTATTTATGTATCCATTGAGATGCCGAGGGAGGAACCAGTGGATCTAGAACATTTTGGAAACACTGGCACAAATAAAGAGTTCAGCATAGACACAACCCATGCTTTTAATTACCCGAATGCAGTTCCCACGCAGCAACAAAGTCTATTATCTCCCGGTCTGACATAATAAACTCTTTTGCTCCTCTACTGAGTAGTAAGTACGATGTCTCTCTGCATTGCAGCTTATGCAAGCATTTACAGAACACGACACATTGTAGGGACCGAAGTATCCCTCTCTTGAATCAGTAGCGACGGCCATCATGGCATTCACATTTGTTGAAGTCTCTTTAATTGGCAGCATAGGCATGCTCCTATTCCTGTCCATAAGTTATCTGGCCGGATTCTGGCCTCTCAGCAAGCGCCCTACCATGAGCGTCCCAGCGGTCGCTCCCCGCCCCGACGAGCCTTTCGACATGGGATCGCTCCTGATCCAGGGCTACCGCGCGCACCCAGACAAGCCGTACAAAATCATAGGGCCGGCGTCGGATCTCATACTGCTGCCGAAGCAATACGCCTCAGAGGTGGGGACGTACAGCTCCCAGGAGCTCAGCTTCGGGGCGGCCATACACGACTTCTGGATGTCGAGGTACACCACCTGGCGGTACCACCTGGACGACGAGACCGGGCGGCAGACGCTCATGGGAGCCCTCAGACGGGACGGCGCGCACGTCGTCTCGGACATCGACGAGGAAATCGAGCGGGCGTTTGCGGAGTGGGAGGGCCGGTACTTCGAGTCCGCAAGGGACAAGGGTCGCGACGACTGGGTCGACATCGCGATGAACCCGTGCCTCCGGCCGCTGGTCAACCGGGCCTTTGGGCGGGTGCTTGTCGGCGCGCCGCTGTGCGGCGACGAGGGCTGGGTCGACGCCGCGGGCGGGATCGGGATCAAGCTGATGCTGGCGGCGCGGGACCTCCGCGGGCTGCCCGCGTGGCTGCGGCCCGTCGTGAAGCACTTCCTGCCGAGCTACCGCAACCTGATGGCGGCGAGGAGGAGGCTCGCGGAGAGGATCGCGCCGCTCGTGGAGGCGCGTCTGCTCCAGGGCGGCGCCGCGATGAAGGAGAAGCCGCACGACATGATCGGGTACCAGCTGCAGCACTCGAAGGGGTGGCGGGCTGCGGATGTGGAGTTCCAGGTCGGGCAGATCTTTGATAACGTGTTTGCCGCGGATAGTAAGTGCCATATTACCCCCGGCAGCGGACTTGCTAATATGAACTGCAATAGATCAGATTGTGAATGCTGTGAGTCCAGTGCGAAAGGTTACTATGACCTTTTGTTCCAACTGACGATAATTAGTTATTACAATGCATCTATGACTTGGCATCGTTGCCTGAGTACCAGCAGCCCCTGCGCGACGAGGTCCGCAGCGCTCTCGGCCAGGGAAACGGTATCACCTTGGAGGCGTTGTCGCGGATGCTAAAGGTGGACAGCTTCATGAAGGAAGTAATCCGCATCAGACCGGGTACTTTGAGTAAGCTTCAACCTCAATACTAAACCCTATACGGGCTCCTTCTGCAGAACTTAGAGCTAAGCGCCTCTTTTCGCAACACAGTTGTAATGGCCCGCAAGGCCCTCTGCGACGTCCGGCTCTCCGACGGCCTCGTCATCCCGCGCGGCGTCACCGTGGCCATGCCGTCGTGGGCTATAAACCACGACCCGGCCATCTACGGCGAGGACGCGGCCGAGTTCAAGCCGTTCCGGTTCGTCGCCGGTGAGGATTCCACTCCCGCGTCCGCGGCCTTTGAGTCCATCTCCGGGCCGGGCCTCGACTTTGGACGGGGCAAGGCGTCCTGCCCGGGACGATACATCGCCCTGTGGACCATGAAGGTCGTGCTCGCGCGGTTCGTTTTGCGGTACGAGGTGAAGCTGAGGCCGGGGGCGGGTCGGCCGAGGGACTTCGCGGCAGGGGTGCATAAGATTGCGGACTTCGTGGGTGATATGCTGATTAAAAAGGTGGTGGCGTGAGTATCTACCGATCATGTTGTCAGCGTCTTCACGAAAGCAAGGGCATCAGCGGAAATAGAACCTTCTACTGGCTCAATTATTCATGGAGATTCAATCAAGGCCTGGAGACTGCTCCCTTAGATACGTGTACTTAGTGTTGGCACGGTTTCGCGATGGTCTCACCTCAATTCCTGTGGGTGGTTAACTCGCTCGCCGATCCCTTTACTCTAGGTTGGATGAACATGAAATTACCTGCATAAGCTAGGACCAGACTGAGACTCTGTGCGTTGTATTGCTGTCAGCTATAGAGAGTTGCGGTAGAAACGGAACCCTTTCTCCCCTGCGCCGTGTTTGAGCACGAACGCCTTTTGGCAGACCCCTTTTAGCCGATGCAGAGAAAAGACAATTCCATACCCTCTGTCTACCTATGATACTTGAATACAATGCTCGGCCCCGCGCACCATGTCCAAAATCGCAGACACCATCTCCTGAACCTGCCCGTTCTCGGAAGGTATCTTGTGCCCGTTGTCAAACTCCAGACACCTCAGCGAGCCCCTGTCGAAGTAGCTATTGAGCAGCTTGCTCTGGCCCTGCCACTGGTCCTGTCTGCCCACGACAGACAAGGTCGGGACCGCGATCGGCTGCTTTCTGTTGTTGCCTACGCCGATTGTCGAAAACCTCGCGGGCGGCCCAGTCCCGTTGATCAGAACCCCGAACCGGAAGCGGTAATACCACGCGGGGCAGAGGTCCCGGACGCCGCTGTCTTGCACGGCGAGAATACCCGCCACCACGGCCGCGGCGGAAGAAAACCCGAGGATGCCGACGAAGCCCTCCTCGCCGCCGCTCGCGCCGTCGTGTCCGAACTCGTAGCGCAGATCTTCAAACATGTCCGTGATGCCCGCCGCCATGGCCGCCGACTCGGCGAGGTCATCCTCGGCCCCGTCGACTGCGTCCCGGGGATCGTTGGGGCACCAGCGGTAGAAGGGCCCGCAGTCGTCGAAGAAGGGCGACACGCCGTACCCCGGGTCGCACTCGAACGGCCCCGTGGCGTAGACGAGCTCGATGCCGTGGAGCTCCAGGGCGCGCCGCAGGTGCCGCGTCTGAGCCGCGAAGACCATTGCGTTCGTCCCGTCGCCGTGGAGGCAGAGGATGCGCATGGGTGACATTTCTCTTTTTTCCGAAGCACGTCGCGGGGCTTTTTTGAGCAGGCAGTTATTTTCCGAGGTCTACAGGTCCCAAATTGAAAACAAACTGCTGCGCAGAGTCAGGCTGGTCTCGGCAAGGAGGTTTTGGTGTAAGCGGGACGCACAAAAGAAGACGACAAGAAGAACTAAGAAAGTACGCTTTAAGCTGGCCAGAAATATTGCAAGCATGGTTTCCTCTCGATGATTCTGACACAAAAAAAAGTCGGGATGTTTTCCTCCCCTGTGTACAGTTCATGGGAATTGCCCGATTCAGCGGCCGAAAGGTTAAATGTTGAAATGAAATCCCCACGCACACTTCTTCCGGATCATAACATCCCTGCAGAGATGTTCAAGGGTACTGTGAGGAAAGAGTTCTTGTTAAGGTTCAGGGGTATTGAACGAGTTCTGAATGGAAGAAGACGGCAGCCCATTTACACATACATGGACCCAACACAACATGGCCATCATCAACCCCCAATTGTGATGAGTTGCTAGCTTTGAACACTTGGAATCTCGCTTGGGATTCAAGAGTTTCGGTTAATTGAATCCAAGCATGTTGGAGAGTGTACTTGTGGTGTTGCATGCATACTATGACTTAGCCCGAAGTTGACGGCTGATGTCTTCCATGAAACTGATACTACTTGCAGCATGCCGGTAGAATCTAGGCCATTTACACTCACTCTAAACGAGGAAGTTTTTCGATATTTCTCCAGGAGATGGAATGTTCTATAGGTAGGAAGAGAAACCGGGCTGGTGACACGCCTTGGTGTGACGAAGGCGGCTTATAAAACAGGCACGTTATGTCAACGCCAAATCCTGCACCGGGTATATTCTGCAAGCTGCACATATAACGAGCCACGTACTCGTGTCATTCCGGGAGATGAATTTGGCATCTTGTAGTCTAGAGCCATATCATACAAAATCAAACTCTCAACAATAACTGCATGTATTCTCCTTTCTACGCCCGTCGATTCAATGTTGGTCTGGACGATCCGCAGCGCAGAGCAACACCTCAAGCGGAGAATCCACCAGCAGCGTCACAAACTCTCTCGATTTGATTTCCGTGATGTCGACGGCGACCGGTCGGAAGTGGTACACAACGCTCGCGATGGCCGCCCGCTGCATGGCCAAAGTCAGGCTGTTCCATCTTTGGTCAGTACCTCGTAGACCATTTCAGGACTTGTGTGTACGTATGCAAGAAACTCACTTTTGCCCGATGCACTGCCGGGTGCCTCTCGAGAAGGGTTGAAGATGGGCGTCCATCTTGGCCGTGTGTTTTGGCGGTAGCCATCGCGTGGGATCGTAGCGCTCGGGGTCGGGGAAGACCGTCTCGTTGTAACATCCGTAGAACGCCGAAGTGGCGACGATCGTCTGTAAAACACCCTCACATTAGCGTCTCAATCATCAAAGGGCCCTCGCATGCCAATGCCTTAGGGTCGAGGGTGGGAAGGGAGAAAGGTACCCCGGCGGGAAGATGTGTTCCGTTGTAGTTCCAACCCTTCGCAGGGACAACCCGGGGCATGTGGCCGCGAATGGGACAGGACACTCGCAGGCCTTCTTTGAGAACGGCGTTCAGGAGAGGTAGCTGAGCAAGCGCCTCGATGCGAGGAGAAAATTCCACGGCGTTGTCCATGACTGGGCGCAGTTCATCTTGCAGCTGTTGCCACAGGCCTGGACTTCGTGCCAACCAATGGATGCCGATGGATAGAGCGGCTGCTGTCGTGTCGGCTCCTGCGGTGATGTTCTCAATGATCAGCAACGCGGAACATATGGATGTTTCGGTCTTGTTACGACGGCTTCTCCAGGTGCACCTACCGGCCGCCAGGATCACGATCCCGTCTGAGATCATCTGCCCGTCCGACGGGCTGTAACCGCGTTTCTCTTGCCACTGGGAGGAGACGAGCTCTGAGAACACGCAAGGAACGACGTTGCCGGCGCCGTTCAGAGCTGCCCTATTTGCATCCAATGATTTCTTGGCGTACTAGACACAGGTCTCAACGTTAGTCATGAAAGAGCGACGCTCGGAAGACGGCGTGTTACCTGTCCTAGTATCTTGTTTGGTACAAGTGATGGCACCATAGGTGCAATGTAGGGAACCAAGGCTCGTAAGAAAGGGATGTGCTGAAACTGTTTAACGGACGTTAGCTTAGCTGCCAAACATAATCTTGCGCGGCACTGCCTAGCGGAAAACCAATGACCGCTTGACGAAAAAAAGAAGGGAAAACAAACACGAAAGGGGATACAACTGACGTATATCACGCTCTCGGCTGCTGCATCAAATATCTCGAACAGCTCCGAGTGGAAATTGGGCAGGCTGTCCGCGCAGTGCCCAAACGTCCAAGTCGTAACGACATCCAGAGCGAAGCTGCGAAACGCCCTGTTCAAACCCACGGTGACGGTGGACGTGGACGACCCGTCCTCGCGCCTCCGTTCTGCTGCCATGTGCCTGCGCATGCCCTGCACCATGGCGTTGCACTTCTCCCACACGAGCCGCTGCGCGTCCGGCGCGGCGACTCTCGACTGCGAGAAGGCGGGCGCCAGGAGGCGAGCGTGGGCGGCGTGCGTGGAGGGGTCCAGCTCGGTGAAGATGCTGTACTCCGGAGAGCTCCTGAATGCTTTGTAGTGGTACGCCGGCTTGACCCACGGGTTGTTCTGGGCGTAGATGACGTTGTTGGCGTCGACGTCGTCGACTGACACCTCGTTTGGCGATATGCGAACGAGCGGGCCTGAGGGAGGTCCATGGTGAATAACGTTTTCCCCAAAAACTGACGATGCAATCATGAAAGTTTACTCAAATGGACTATCCCTTTTCTTGTACCTACCTAGTTTCCGATGGAGATCCCGAATGTGATTGTGCGGGTTTCCGTGATAGTCGTGATAGAATAGCCATAATCGGGAGATCTTGGCCAAGAACGGGCCTGGCACGCGTCGGAGGGGGTGGAAGAAAACATTGTAAACAGAGCGGAGAAACACGTAGATGAGCAGAATGACGAAAAACACCGCCGCATATTTCTTGAGAAACAGCTGGACACCGTTGGTTGCCATCATTGCGGTTGTGTTGTTCTCGAACTGCAAGTTTTCTCCTGCAAGATACCAACGATACATGGACACTGGAACAGTTGAACGGGACTGTAGATGAGACATATTGTAGGCAAGAGTTGTCACAAAAAATTCACCAAAGCTCGGCATATTCCTACGGGCCAATATGGAGCGTTTCGGGACGATACATGTAGGCATGGGGATCGGACAGCTGAACGTAAAATATCCCGTTTAAGCTCGGTTGGTTCTCAACTCACTCACACGCGGCTTGCCCAGTCACGGGCCATTTTGATAGCTGACCGAATCATTGATCTGTGCTTTGAACCGAAATCTAGAGTCATGCAGTTACTAGTCGAGACCATCGCAGGGACACAAATACCGGCGAATCCTTCGAGGTAGACTACGTTTATAGACTACTGCAAGAGTCAACTTTAACTCTTTTATCTCAAGTTAGTTTACAGGAAGAGGAAAATACGTCCAGCCCACAATGGATACAGATCTGTCTTCGGGACACCAGGCCAGCTGCCAACCACAAGAGAGAATCGCCATTGTCGGCATCGGATGTCGGTTCCCAGGCAAGGCGTCGAGCCCGTCTTCTCTCTGGGACCTGCTCAGCAATCCGGATGATCTCTCCACGCCCATCCCGTCGTGGAGGTTTCGAAAGGAGGGTTTCTACCATAAGGATGCCTCACATCATGGCGCGACGAACAGCAGGGGTTCCTATTTCATCGACGACGACGATGTTAAAATGTTCGACGCGCAGTTCTTCAACATCGCCCCGCAAGAGGCCGAGTCCATGGATCCTCAGGTGAGAGGAAACCCACGGGACTCATGGAATCACTCACAGGTGGCTAACTCCAAAATGAACAGCATCGTCTGCTGTTGGAGGTTGTTTACGAAGGCCTCGAGGACGCGGGCATCTCCCTCGAGGCGACCTCCGGCACCTCGACCTCGGCCTACGTCGGTCTGATGTCGACAGACTGGCAGGACCTGCAGCTGCGAGACATGGATGACGCTCCACGGTACCTCGTTACCGGCGGAGCACGCAGCATCGCAAGCAACCGCCTATCGTACTTCTACAACTGGCACGGGCCGAGCGAGACCATCGATACAGCCTGCTCTTCCTCACTCGTGGCCGTCCACCATGCGGTGCAGTCGCTGCGATCCGGTGAGGCCAGCATGGCGGTTGCCGCCGGCACCAATCTCTTGCTCGCACCGGATATGTACATGATGACGAGCAATTTGAATAGTAAGCCAGCCCACCCCCAGTTCTACTCGACAACGCCTTGCTGATTGCGAATGTTTGCTTAGTGCTATCATCCACCGGCAAGTGTCAAATGTGGTCTTCTGACGCAGACGGCTACGCTCGCGGAGAAGGCGTCGCCTGCGTGATCCTCAAGACGTTGTCGAGCGCGCTCGCCGCCAACGACCACATCTACGCCGTCATCCGCGAGACCGGGGTCAACCAGGATGGCAGGACGTCGGGCATCACGATGCCCAGCCCCGCGGCGCAGAGCCGGCTGATACGCGACACCTACGCGCGGGCCGGGCTGGACATCACGCGCAAGGAGGATCGGTGCCAGTTCTTCGAGGCCCACGGCACGGGCACGCCGGCGGGAGATCCGCTGGAGGCGCAGGCGATCTGGGACGCATTCTTCCCGGAGGGAGCAGCAGAGGCAAAAGAGGCCTCGGATGGCGCCAGCACCAGCAATGGTCCGGACGAGCTCTATGTCGGTTCCGTGAAGACGGTCATGGGCCATCTCGAAGGTTGCGCCGGGCTCGCCGGGCTCCTCAAGGCCGCCCTCAGCGTCCAGCGCGGCTTCATCCCACCGAACCTGCACCTGGGGACTCCCAACCCCAAGATTGCGCCGTTCCTGGGCCCGGGGAAGTTGGCGGTGGCAACCGACATGAGACCGTGGCCTCGGAGAGACAGCAAGACGCCGCGACGTGCATCCGTGAACTCGTTCGGATTCGGGGGGACCAACTCTCACGCGATATTGGAGTCGTACGACGACAGCGAGCTCCAACAGCAGAATCCATCGGACGCAGTGTCCAACTCCATCACCCAAGGGCCCAACTCACACGCCCTGCCAGTCATCATCGTGCTCTCCGCCGCCTCGGAGCCGGCTCTCGCTGCCCTGGTCACCCGGTACGCCGACTTCATCGAGAAGCACCCGGAGACGGACCTCAGACGCCTGAGCTTGACGACTCAACGACGGCGGACGCGGCTCGCCCACGGCGTGTCCTTCGCCGGGAGAACGAGGGCAGCGCTCGTCCGGCAGATGAGAACGGCCCTCCAGGCCTTCCAGGACGGCGGCAAGCTCGGCGTCGTGGCGTCCCCGAACAGGTCCCGAAGCAAGCCCGTCGAGATACTCGGCGTCTTCACGGGCCAGGGGGCACAGTGGGCCGGCATGGGGGTCAAGCTCCTCGACTCGTGCCCGATCTTCGCTCGCACTATCCACGCCCTCGACGACGCCCTGTCCAAGATCATGGCGGAAGAGCAACAGCAGCAGTCCGAGGGCGGCGGCACCGAGCCGTGGTCGCTCATTGCCGAGCTCAGGGCCCCCGCGACGACGTCCCGCGTCGGTGTGGCCGAGTTCGCCCAGCCGCTTTCCACGGCCGTCCAGATCGCCCTCGTCGACGTGCTGCACGCCGCCGGCGTCCGCTTCTCGGCGGTCGTCGGCCACAGCTCCGGCGAGCTGGCGGCTTCGTACGCGGCGGGGCTGACGTCCGCCGTGGACTGCGTCCGGATGGCGTACTACCGCGGCCGGTTCTCGATGCTGGCACGCAGTCCGACGTGGGACGCGGCCGCGGGCGAGTATAAGAAGGGCGGCATGATGGCCGTCAACCTCTCCTTGGAGGAGGCCCGGGCGATCTGTGAGGAGGACGGGCTCGACCTCGGAGGGAGCGTATGGGTGGCGGCCAACAACGCCCCGAAGAGCGTCACCCTGAGCGGCGACCTCGACAAGCTCAGGGATCTGAAGAATGTCTGTCGGGAGCGAAATATCCCGGCGCAGATGCTCAGAGTCGACAGAGCGTATCACTCGCCGCATATGACGCCCTCGGGGGATGCATACCGACAGACGCTAGCTAAGTGTGAGCTTGAAGGACCGCCGCCGCCGCCGCAGCAGCAGTCCAACGAAGCGTTTACTATTTGGATGTCGAGCGTGTACCCGGACTGGGACGCGATGTCTGCCCGGGACCCCGACGCGGTCCCGGAGACGGTCAGGAACGCGCAGTACTGGGTGGAGAACATGCTCTCCCCCGTGCTCTTCCGCGAGGCCCTCGAGAAGACGGCGTCGCGCGGGGACGTCTCCGTCATCCTGGAGGTCGGCCCACACCCCGCGCTACGTCGCCAGGTCGGCGATACGTGGGCGGCCAAGGGGAAGAACAGCTCGGCGTACCACGGGACTCTCAACCGGGGCGCCGACGACGACGAGAGCCTGGCCAGTCTATTCGGTTTCCTCTGGCAGCATGGCGTGCCGGTCGATCTGGGCATTCTGGATCGCGGACCGCGCTCCTCTCAAAAGATCTCGCCCAGTGCTCCAGCCGACGCCGAGTCTGCTGCCGTCGTCCCCCTTCCGGGTCTGCCAACCATGCCGTGGCAGCACAACCGCGTCTACTGGTGCGAGTCTGCCAAGGCGGCGCAGCTGATCCGCCGGGATGCCGCCAACTGCCTCCTCGGGCACTGCACCAAGAGCGGGTCGAGCTACGGCGGCCCTCAGCGCACCGACAAGGAGAACCCAGACGCCGGGGTCTCCGTGCGGCTGACGGGATGGAGCTGGCGGCAGATCCTCCGCCTGGACGAGCTCCCCTGGCTGAACGGGCACAAGGTCCAGGGCCAGGTCGTGTTCCCGGCGGCGGGCTACTGCGTCATGGCGATGGAGGCCGCGAAGCAGCTCGCCGAGAGGGCGCGGGGACTCCCGGGAGTCGGAGCCGACACGCAGCTCGCGCTCGAGGTCGTGGAGCTCGCGGACGTCGAGTTCGGCCGCGCGGTCGTGTTCCCGGAAAGGGGCGGCCAGGGGGTGAGCATCTCGCTCCACCTGCACGACGTCCAGTTCACGAAACACTCCACGGCTGGAGGAGAAGACGCGACCATGGACTTCCGCGCTGCGTTTTACATCGAGGCCCAGCCTAGCTCCGTGGGGGAGCCGGGCCGCGGCAACGTCCCGCACGTGGCGTGCTCCGGCCGCATCCTCGGCATGGTGGGGCCGTCCCGGACCGAGCCCCGCTACGCGGACGCGATGCCTCCGTACGTCGAAGACGCCGTCTACCTGCATCCAGCCACGGCTTCCTCGGTCTACGAAGCATACGCCGGCGTCGGCCTCGAGTATTCCAAGCCGTTCCGGGTCGACACGGTGGAGCGGTGTCTCGGCCGCGCCAGGTCGACCGTCAAGCTCGCAAACGTCTTGCCGGAAGAGCACATGGACAGCGAGGAGGAGTCGTGCTTCCCCGTGGCGCTGCTCGACAACGCCTTCCAGACGGCTCTGGCGGGCTTCACCGCGCCGGGAGACGGCAAGTTGCTGGCGCCGTATCTACCACGCATCGTTCGCAGGCTGCGGGTCGACCTCGCCGCCTACGATACCGTGGCAAAGACCCAGGATACCCGAATCCTTCTCGATGCCCTCGTGGGGCACGCAGAGCCCAAAGAGGGAGTTGAAGACTCGGAAGGGCGGGCCGGCGGTATGACCACGGGCGCGTGGGTGGCCAACATCGAAGGCGTCGCCATGGAGCCAAATCCAACACAAGGCGAGGCCCGTCGCATGATGCTCCAGGTCGAGGACCTCCAATGCGTCAGCCTCGTGCCGACCTGGGGGCCTTACCAAGAAGGCATCTTCAGCGAGGAGATCTGGGCGCCCGACACGCAAGACGCCCTGCGCGACTTCGCCCTCGAGGCAGACGGGGCCGACGACCAGGAGGCGCTCGCCGTGGTCGAGCAGCTGACGCACTACCACATGTGCCAGGTGTACGAGAGCTTCAGCGCCGAAGAGGCGCGCGACGAGGCCAAGACGCCATGGTTCATACGCCGGTTCTGGGAATGGATCCATCACCGCCTGACGCGAGACGGGAAGGAATCGTACCGGAACCCGTGGCGCGACGACACCGGCAGCGTTGAGCGCCTCATGCGGCGCGTCGAGTCGGTCAAGCACCGCGTCGAGGTGGAGATCCTGCAGGCCGTGGCGCAGAACATCGTGAGGGTGATGAGGCAGGGGGAAGGGCCGACTATGCTCGAGGTCCTTTTCGAGAACAACATGCTCGGGCGGCTGTATACCGAGCCTGTCATGTATGCCCGGGCGAACCGGTACCTTGGTAGAGTGGCGGGAGGGATCTCACATCGGTTTCCTCGATGCAAGATATTGGAGGTAAGCCATCACCAGACATCACCAGACTTCACAGGTCTTTCCGCACAACGATCCCCCTGCTAACACTCTGATCAGATCGGCGCAGGCACGGGAGGTGCAACAAGCGCCATGTTTAACGGCCTCAACGGGGCGTACAGCTCGTACACCTTCACCGACATATCGAGCAGCTTCTTCGAGAAGGCCAAGGACAGATTCAAAGACGAGGCCGGCCGCATGATCTTCAAGACGCTTGACGTCGAGAAGGACGTGACGGAGCAAGGGTTCGCCCCGGGCACGTACGACATCGTCGTCGCCTCCAACGTCCTGCACGCCACCAAAGACATCGAACGGTCCCTGGCCAACGCCCGACGGCTGCTCAAGCCGGGCGGCTACCTGCTCATCCTGGAGATCACCGACGTCGACAAGGTCCTTGTGCCGTTCCTCATGGGCGCCGTGCCCGGCTGGTGGCTGTTCGAGGACCGGTGGCGCGCCGGCACGTACAGCCCGCTCCTCTCGGCGTCTAAGTGGGACGAGGTCCTCCGGCAGGCCGGGTACGGCACGGGGACGGAGTTTGTGTACCACGACATGCAGGACGACCACCTCACCAGCGTCATGATCGCGAGGGCGACGGATGAGGCGTGGGACGGCTTCCAGAGCGGCAAGGCGGTCGGCCCGGAGACTACTTTCAAGACGGACAGTCTCATGATCGTGGCTGGGCCCGACGAGTCCAGCTCCAGCCCTCGTTTGGCAGCCGGTGTCGTCTCGGCAATGTCTCGGTTGAGTGATACCACGAAGCAGCAATCTCCTCTACAGATGGCCACCCTGGACGGTCTCGAGGCCGCGGCAGCCTCGCCCCTCCTCGGAAACAGCATGCTGCTGGTCCTCTCGGACCTCGACAAGCCGGTGCTAGACGACACAAAACCCAAAGAATGGGAGGCGCTCAAGGACGTCTTCGCCCGGGCGGGCCACGACATCATCTGGGTGACGAGGCGGAGGCTCCGGGGCGCCGACCCGAAGCAGAGCATGATCGTCGGCCTGGGACGGTGTGCCCGCCAGGAGAACCCGGCCCTGAGGCTGCGGTTCGTCGACCTGGACGACGAGGAGTGTCCTGATGCCGTCAAGATCCTGGCGCTGATGACGTGCCAGGCGCGCGTCGTGACGCCGGTCGTCGACGCCGGCGAGACGGCCTGGCTGTATTCGGCGGAGCCGGAGGTCGCTGTTGAAAGAGGCCGGGTGATGCTGCCGCGTCTCGTTCCTCTACGTGACGCGAACGAGCGGTACCTGGCACGTCGCGCGGGCTTCGTGCCGGATGAGGGCGACGCGGACGAGGAACAGGCAAGGGGCTGCTCTGGAGAGGGTCCAGATGAAATGCCGAATTCACATCTTGACCAACCGTTGTCTCCGCCGTTGTCGTTGGATGGACATGGAGGAGATTTCCGTTCCGGCTTCAGCCCCGATACGGCCCTTCGCCTCTCCTACCCACACGGCCTTCGGCTGAACGGATTACAAGAGCCTCCCGTTTTCGTCTCGCTATCAAGCCACGGACAGGGTGGAAGGGCCATTGTCATATCGCCAAGGTGCCCCGACAGTCCGTCCATCAGCCCGGCCCTTGCAGGCGCGCTTACGTTCCCCGTGTGCGCCCCGGAAAGTCTCTGGAAATCAGCCGACCTCGAGGAAGCATTCCTCTCTGCGGTTGTATGCTGTCTTGCGGCTTCCATTGTCTTCAAGGCCACAGATGAATGCGGTGACGCATCGTCGGCGGCCGTGATCGTGATGGGGCCGGACGCTGCTTTCGCCCACGCCCTCGCTCAGCTTGCAGAGCGGCACGGACGGCAATTATACGTCGTCACGCCGAGAACACAACCGCAAGAAGCACATGGCAGCGCGTTTGTGACCTACCTTCACCCGAGCCTGTCACTCCATAAGGTGAAGAAGCTAGTTTCCAGACACAGGACCGGCGTCATCGTGGACTGTGGCTCGTTCAAAGGCCTTGGCTTCTGTGCCGACGCCCGTGACTTGAACACGATGAGTTTCAACTTGCCCAAGCTATGGAAGCGGTTCACCCAAGAACAACAACCTCTGGGACGGATCAACGACGGACTGCCGGCTTCACCTCCCGGTCAGGTAAAGGTCCCCTCGTCCGACGCGAGCCTGCCAGCATCGGCCAGTAGACTGTCTATACTGGTAGGAAACGCCGCTATCTTGGCGGCAGACATGGTGTCTTCGACTTTTGGTGCTCCGTTCAAGACCAACAAAGTCGCCATGCTCGACTGGGAAAACGCCGCAACAACAACGACGACGACGACCCCTAAACACGAACAGACTCGTATCCTCCTCCCCAACCCCCGACGTCTGTTCTACCCGGACAAGACCTACCTCTTCGCCGGCGTCACCAGCGATCTCGGCCTCCTGGTCGCCAAGTGGATGGCCGAGAACGGCGCCCGTTCGTTCGCCCTGGCCAGCCGCAACCCGGACATCCCCTCCGTCTGGCTGCAGGAGATGAGCAAGCTCGGCGCCTCGGACGTCCGCGTCTTCACCATGGATGTGACGGACCCTGGCTCCGTCGCCCGCACCTGCGACACCATCCGCCGGACCATGGCCGCCCCCGTCGGCGGCGTCGTCCTCGGCGCCATGGTCCTCCGGGACACCCTGCTGGAGAACATGCCCCTCGAGACCCTCCAAGCGACGATGAGCCCCAAGGTGGACGGCTCGCGCCTCGTCGAGGACGCCTTCCGCGACGCGCCGCTCGACTTCTTCGTCTTCATGTCCAGCATGTCCGCCGTCGTCGGCATCAGGGGCCAGTCCAACTACTGCGCGGGCAACATGTACGGCCGCGCGCTGGTCGCGAACCGCCGCGCCCGCGGGCTGGCCGCCTCGACCATCGACCTGTCCACCGTCTTCGGCGTCGGCCACTTCGCCAACGCCGGCGCCGCGGACCTGCACACCGTGCACGCCAACCTGGAGGGGTTCAACACCCTGGCCATCGGCGAGTCCGAGGTGATCGACTCGTTCCACGAGGCCATCCTGCGCGGGCCGCCGGGGGCGTCCGCGACGGGGGAGGTCACCGTCGGTCTGGGCTCCGAGACGGCCGTGGCGGCGGACGACAGGCCGCCCGTGCCCGCCGCGTGGCACGACGACCCGCGCTTCGCGCACTTCACGGCGCGCGAGGGAGACCTCCGCAGGGCCGGCGGCGGCAAGTCGGGGGCGACGGCTGCGTCGAGCAGGAGGAACGCCCGCGAGGAGCTGAAGCGCAGCACGTCGGAGGAGGGGCGGCTGGCCGCTCTGAGCGGGTGCTTCGTCGAGAGGATCCAGGAGATCATGCAGCTGGCGGCGTCGTCGCTGCGGACGGACGTGCCGCTGACGGACCTGGGCATCGACTCGCTGGTCGCCGTCGACCTGCGCGGCTGGTTCTTCAAGGAGCTGGGCGTGAGCGTGCCTGTGCTGAGCATCCTCAACGGGGAGAGCGTGAAATCTGTGTGCCAAGTTGTGCTTTCGCAGGTGCAACATGATCTTTAGATAGTCTACTTGGAGTTGGAGTTTGGGAGTTGGGTAGTGGGATAGCATGGATATGTAGTTGAAGAGAAAGACATACACAATCCTTCCCCTTGGTATTTTGCTTCAGTCGGAGTGATCTAGGATAGTTACTTGAGTAAATAGGAGTAGCCCTAACTAACGAGCATGCTGGGGCCCTTTCGTTTCACCTTCGTCCCTTAATCGAAGACTTCCACTTCAAGCAATCTGGCGGCATTTAGCTCTATAAATGTCAAAGTTGCAGAGACTCTGAGTAGCATCGTCTAGGTGCAACAGAAATGTTGTGGTTATTGATGGGCTAGCTAAAGGGGGGACTATGCGGAGCAACTAGTCAGGGAGTTTGTCATTGTAGATAGATAAATAACCGCCATCACACTCTGACGGCAGGACGAAACCAGACCATCAGGGGCTTCTTCTGCCATACGCCGAATATCTTCAGGCTCTCCATCCAGCCGATACTCTCAGGGGCGAGGTGCAAGTCAAACTCCCACAGGATCTTGGCGAGGATCGTGCGTATCTCCCCGTACGCCAGGTGCTTCCCGATGCAGTTCCTCGGGCCTGTGGAGAAGGGCTTCAGCACGCCCTTGACGTCTCCGTCGTACGGAGTGCCTCCTTCGCCCTTCAGCCAGCGCTCGGGCCGGAACTCGGAGGACGCGGCGAAGTGGCCCGGCCACCGGTACGCGGCGAGCTGGTTGACGAAGACCTTGCAGCCGCCGGGAACGAAGCGGCCCGCGACGAAGTGGCCCTCCGGCGGGGTCTCGCGTGGAATGGTCGTCGGGACGGGCGGCAACAGCCTCAGCGTCTCCTCGATGACGCCCGAGAGATAGGGTAGACTGTCGCCACCAGTCGTCGCCATGTTGATGTCCGCGGCCGAGCTGAACGCCCCGCGGACCTCGGTGGCGGCGGCGGCGAGCGCGTCCGGGTTTCGGCACAGGAGGTACGTCGCGCCGGCGAGCGTCATGGCCGTGGTCTCGGCGCCGGCCATGAGGATGTTGGACGACGTCATGAGCATCTCCTCGTAGGAGATTCCCGTCGGGGTGTCGAGGGTGCGGATCACGTGCTCCATGAAGTCGTTCCGGGGCTCCGTGGCGCCGAGGCGGCGGTTGAGCTTCTCGGTCAGCAGGATGCGGTGCTTGTTCTTCTTGAGGGGCAGCTTGTCGGACGTCATGGCGATCAGGAGGAGGCGGTCCAGGCGGAGGAAGTCTCTCATGAAGCCGAGGAGGAACATGGCCTTGACGATGTAGTAGAGATTGTCGATCCATTTCTGCAGGGCGGTAAACCAGACGTCAGTCAGTCTCTCTGGTACGAATTGAATCCATCCATCGGGTTCTATGTGCACACAACCGAACAAATGCTGATGTGACATGGAGTTACTCACGTGTAGATCATGCGCATCGTCGTGCAAGCAGCCGATATTCTCCCCGTACGTCAGATCGCCAACGACGTCGAACGTGGTGAGCTGGTACCACTTCATCATGTCGACCGGCTCGTCCTGCGAAGCCGACCGCCTCAGCTTCGCGAGGAGCTGGTCAAAGTACCGCCCGATCAGGCCACCCTGGTCCCGGAGCGCCTTGTCAGAGAAGCCGTGGGAGAAGTTGCGCCTGATGCGCCCGTGGGCCTTGTCGTCGCGGACGAACACCAGGCCCTGGGCCCCGTTCGGCGGCGCCGTCGGCACGAACTCCTTGGCCTTCTTCAGCTGCTTGCGGCCGTCGTGCTTCCCGTGGATGTCGTCCCAGGCCTTCTCGTCGATGTAGGACACGGCGGACGGGCCGAAGCGCACCACCGGTCCGTACGCGTTGTGCAGCTCGGCCACCTTGAACGCGAACTCGCCCCTGACCGCGTAGTAGGTCTGCACCAGACAGGAGGCCGCCCACAGCTTGGGGCCCGGGTACCGGGCCAGGGGGTGGAGGGTGATTCGGTAAAGCCATACCGACGACCAGTAGAGAGCGGAGATGACGAGAACGAATTTGAGAACTGCCGGGGCATTGAGTGATTGGAGCTGGCCAGAGACGGCTTTCGTCACGACGGTGTCGTAGTAAGAGCTGACGTACGGGACGGTCATCGTGTATTAACAATATCACAGATCCTAATGGCGATGGAACTGAGGGAAATTGTTTGCTGGATGGACTGCTTCCTAGTGATTTTGAGCCAGGATACTAGATACGCTGTAAAGAGAAGACTCGCAAGCTCATGAAAACGAGTCTCCGTGGTTGGTCTGCAACACGATCTCTCCCACCTTCATGTTGGGGGCTCCGGTGGGAACAAAGTTTACCTATCGGGGCATTTTTAACAAGACCCTTCGTCTCGGGAAAAATGTGAAGAATAATAAACTTTCAACGTTCGCGTCTCGCCCGGGCCAACCGGGACTTTATAACAGTTCTTCATCCAATGCCAAAATGGCCCGCCTACACGGGGTCGCGTTGGCAATGCGCGTTGACGAGATTGATCGAAATCAAATGGCCGAGATGTCTCCTTCTTGCGTTGTATGTATGTTCATGCAAAGAATGCAATCGTCTCTGACACAGTAACTCCATCATCAAGCCTCTGCTCAGTTCACCATCACCCAAACAAGAACAATGCCTGCACAACCGCTACCACTCCCGACGAATGTCCTTCTCATCGGGGCGTCCGGCTACATCGGAGGAAGCATCCTGAGCCACCTCTGCTCCGAGCAGGACACGGCTGCCGTTCAGATCTCGGCACTCGTCCGCAATCCGGCGGACGCAAAGGCTATCACCAACTCATACCCCCAGGTACGGACACTGCTCGGCGACCTTAGCAATGAGTCACTCCTCCGTGACGCGGCCGCCGAGTCGGACGTAATCATCTACGCCGCGCGAAATACCCAGGACGGCGTCGAGGCTCTCATGGCAGGGCTCGCCGCCGGCGCAGAGAACCCTCCCGCGAGCACCTCTGCGCGGCGGTCTGCACGCATCCGCCCTGCACTGTTCATCATGCTCAGCGCCATCATCTCCCTCGCCGACCCGAAGAATCTCCGGCTCGGCGAGCCGCCCCTGGAGTCCAGCAAGCCGACGAGCGACGCAGACGATAGGGAAGCTATCGCGTCCCTCCCGGTCTACCACTGGCACGTCGCGCAGGAGCGAGCCTTTCTTGCTCTTGCGTCCGAGAAGGGCAGGGCCGTCGTCACGCCGGTGGTCATGAGCCTCCCGCTCACGGTGGGCGACGGGACGGGCCCGGTGCGGACGCGCGGCTTCGTGCACGCGTACGCACAGGCGCTGCGCCGCCGGGAGGGAAAGAAGCCGTTCGTCATGGGCCAGGGCCGGAACGTTTGGAGCTGGAGCTCGCCGCGCGACCTGGCTGCGGCCGTGGCGTTTGTGGTGGATTCCTGGACGGCGGGGGATGACGACCTTGAGGGCCACGTTTTTGTGGAATCGGGGCAGCTGGAGATGCGCCGACTGGCTGGCTACGTCGGTCGGACTCTTGGTTCTCCATCTGAGGATGAATGTGAATCGTTGCAGTACCCCCAGTTCGCGGAGCTTATGCCGGAGCTGCCTGGGCTCTGGGGCGTCACCGCGCGGTGCCAGGCTGACAGGCTGAGAGGGAAGGGATGGAAGCCAGTTGGGACCGAGTGGGAGCCACTCGTGGACGAGTGTGTCAGGTCTTCAGGTGTGTAGAAGGTTAGTTTCTTTGAAAGATCCAAAGGATGTGCCTACTCGTTCCTTGTTATCGAATCACTATATTTCATCATCTCATTATACGAACTGTCTTAGTAACAGTTGTCTTCACTCCAAAGGACGACATAAATACAAATTACTTCACTTACTACTAACGCTAAAGTAGAGAAGAAGGGGGACAGCAGCGGATGACAGGGGGTGACAGGGAATGATAGGGGATGGAGAGAGACGATGGAGGATAAAGAGAGATGATGGGGGATGACGAGGAATAGTGATGGACCCCGGCAAGATTCTAGCTACTCCAGCTCAGGTGTATCCTCAGTGAGAACAAGTGCCTCGTCATCAGAGTCCATATCATCGTCCGAATCAAGGCCACATGCACGCCCCCCCTTAATAGCTGGCCCGCCTTCCAACTGCAACTGCCTATAATGCCACTTCTTCGAGATGACTCTCAGAGAGAGCGCGAATATCTTGCTGCCCCCCGAGGTGGCCCTGAACACGTTGTAGCTTTGTTTCGCCTGATGGGCCTGGACCTGCGGGTTACCAGTGCTTCCTGCTGGGCCCGGGACACCGGCAGCCGCTGCGATGACGTGCAGGGGGACCTCACCGTTCGCTTCCATCATCCGGGTCCTCGCGCCCGTCCAGTCGATCTCAACGTCGTGACAGATCATGATCCCGATGACGAGGCACACGGGCGGGTTCTTCATGAACTTGACCCATCCAGGCACGCGCTTCTTCATCTCTTCATGGGCCATGAGCCTCTCCCAGTAGTTGTCGACCTGCTGCAGTGTTCTGCAGGTAATAAGCTTGCCGCTAAGGTTGACTGCGCCTTCGGTATCGCCGGACCAGTTGAGTTTGGCCAGCGACTTCAGCGTGGCCGAGGCTTGTGCGGTGGTCGATGCCTCATTGCTCAGTACGAAGTTGTCGAAGTGGATCTCGGAGGGCTCGTCCTTGATGTATCCCAGGTCCTTTGGAGACTTATCGGACGGGGCGTAGAGCTGAGACGGAGCAGGATATTGGTTGACCACAGCTCCGAGGATTTTATCCTCGAGCTTCGAAGCGTCCAACCAAGCCGATGGCGTCAGAATAAAGAACTCGGGGTCTCCTTTCACCTTCATGATGTTCTGTCGTCCCGTGGCCGTCGAGTATACGAGGAAGTGATGAGGGGAAGAAAGAGGGGAAGGACCGCGGAGGGGAAGGATAGCAAAGGCGAAGGGCAGCTGAGGGGTCGTTCCTTCTAAGACCAATCGTTGTGTGACGTGGCATGCAGGCTGAGGCTGAAGAGTCTCCCTGCATTTGTTACGTGCATAGCCTATTGGCCTTCTATGTTCTAATAGTGAGATGTTCTCTTCTTTTGGAACAACACATTTGTAGATAGTACAGTGATCAATGTGTAATAATGGAGAGCTGCTCTGGTCTTACAGGTGATGTGGTTGTTAAATATCTACCTACAGCATAGGCGGGTGTGTTCTGGGTTGGAGTGGGTGAAATATCCCCGTCGTCGTCCACCATCGTCCCCAATGGGAATCAGTCTCACCGGAACTCCTGAGGCTCCAGGTTACAAATTCCACAAGCATTTTCCACAACCTATTCGAGCTACATGCCTACCTATACAAGCCATTGGCTGCTCTCGACTAACAACTTGGTACATGTAAGTAAGGAACATGCTACAGTGTGGCACCTCGGGTGTATGTCCCGAACACGATATTGCCTTGCCAGGACTGCTCGATCTTGAATAAGCGGTAACCAAAAATTATTGGTCTTTCCGCCCCCTCCCACCTTGATTCTTTGACTGCGGTAGATTCGTAACCCGCGATCCCGCCAGTCGTAGGTGTCGATACCTTCGGCTCCTTTCCATCTCGCGCGGTGAGACTTGCAGATGGCAACACTGGGCCAGAAACGACCTGTGTTCTTACTGTGAGGCCCTCCGCGACCATTAAACCTGTAACCATGTATACACGCTTCGAGGGTAACGAAATTCGGCGTGGTTTGGCCGAAAGGTCTCGGGACTCCGGGTTTGAACCGAAAGCCTCCTGTAGCAGTTGTTTGATCATTGCGTCGCCTGGCGCGACAACAAACGTAATGAGCTTTTCTGCCTGTACCGACATACTGGTAGTTTTGTTGTTGGGGGAAATACCGAGGGCACGTATAATATTGGGCACTTCCCATGACGTTCCTGTCAATCGCGAGCGTTCGAAACCGTGCGTGTCAGTACGCCGAGTCCCTTGTTTGATGAGCCTCTCTGCTTCTGGTGAGAACGCTTCGCGACCAAGGACCGATAAGACATCCTTTGGGTCGCGCAAAAACCGTCCAATTCGGAGTGGCCCGGCTGATCCTTCGCCCAGATATAGGGTGTCATAGCTCGGCGTTTGGAACCAGATGCTTTGTTTTTTGGAGGCGCCATTGAGCGGAGCCTTCTCTTCCACGGCATCCGACTCTTGGGGGCGAACCAACTCTGTTATGCGGTCTCTTGACCTCTTGTTCTCGAAAACTACGTTCATTGGAGATAGATCAGCCATTGGCCGCGTGTCCTCCGACTCACTGAGGCTCTGCTTGCCGTCGTCGTCGTCCTCCTCCTCCTCGCTCGGCCGAACAGACCAGAAGACCAGCAAAGCAATCTGTACCTGATGCCGTGCAACGTGCGACTGAAACTTCTTAGTCGAATACACAGAATCTCTGCAGAACGGGCAGTTGTATTCAGCATCTTCTGGGATCCCGGTTCCTCCACAGGCCTGTGGAGGGCATTCGGTCGTCGATTCTCTGTGGACCTTGAGCAGGTGCGCTTCAAAAAGGTCGAAAGAGGCCATGGGTCTTTGGCCACATGCGTCATATGGACATTGCCATTCTCGACGGTGGTGAACAAGCTCGTGCTCGAACCAGGCCTGACGGGTCGAGAAGAGCCTTCCCTGGTCTACTGTGCATTCTGAAAACGTGCAGAAATATGGACGGAGGTCTGCGAGGATATGCTTCCTGTTGTGGACAGGTGGCGTATTAATTAGCCTTGAAAAGAATTGCCAAGATGTCGCGATGGCTTCAAGACCGTCGGCGCCATAGTGTGGCTCGTGACAAGACGAACCGCTGCGGCACAAACGGCTTTGAGACATTGCGAAGTCAGACAGGATAGGATTGGACAGGCTTACCTCCATTGGCTTTGGTTGTTGAACGGAAGGTATAAGTAGCAAGCAGGGCACGTGCGAAACCCGTCGTCGTCGTCGTCGTCGCCATCGCTGTCGTCCGGGAACCTTGGGAAGTTGGATGATACCGAGAACAAAGAGCTGACTGTGCTCGCCGCATAGGATGGCCTACGGTTGAGTCTGGCCAGTCCCATATCTTCCGCCCGAGTGGCGATAGATTCAGTATCGCCGCCCGAATATGCCGACGCCGAAGGCGATATGGCGTCTGCAAAGTCCACGTTGTTCTCATCTTCCGCCGACGTCAGGAATGCCATCGCATCATCTGCTCTGAAGTCCATGAAACGTTTGTGCGTGTATTTTAGTATTTTCCGCCGCTCCATGTTTGCTGCCAGAACCTTCTCTCGAAAGTTGGAATCCATCTTTTCGAAGCTTTCACGGAGATATTCGATGTCACTGACCCTGAAGTCTCTCTCGTCATCGGGATGAAGCTCAAATTTCCGAGCTCGTTCGTATCGGTCGGCGGAAAGTCGAGGGCGGACGGTGGCATTGATTCGGAGGAGCATGTCTATCGTGGCGTTAATGTGTCGGACTGGATCGTCAGAACCAGCGTTCGACAACATCAGCTCCATGGCGCTGTCTTGCTTGTCTGGCCGTCGGAAAAGTCAGCTCCTTTCTTGATGAATTTCCACCAAAGGCGCGCCAGTCCCGGTCGTTATCACAGGCCAGGAAAAAAGCAAACGTGGAGGCATTGAATTCATATACTGGAATGACTCACGAAGGGAGGGCTCGGCTGAATGAATGCCGTTAATCTCTTCGAGGGAATCGATTATGTCATCGAGACAGTTTTTCACGAGAGTTTGTAGCTCCGATGCGTCTCGGAGACGCTCGTCTAAAGACCTCCTATCTCTGAGGCTTGCGCCACTGTGCTCGCTCCATTTCTGAAATCTCTTGATGGCAGACCGAAGATCTCCGCACTGGTAATTCGAATCACTTGGGCGGTCGAGTATAGACTTGAATAAAGACCGGCACTTGATTGTTTTCGAGTACAGAACCCTCGGTTCTCTCTGCTGGGCCATGATGGCTCCAGAGCTGGAAGAGTCTTAGGGATTGCAAAATAGCTTAGAATAGAAGGATCAAACCAGGGATGACGGATGACAGAGACGACGGAAGATAGAGACGAAGAACGATATCGGTGAAAAGGGGTTGACTGACACTGGATACGGACGGGACTGGGCCACTGGCGGCTCGGTCACCTTGATCTCTGCGGCTATTGATGAAATATGATTCGCAGGTCATAATGGGGGATAAGGCATGGAAATGCAAGACAGGGTGCGGGCACCAATGCTATCGCGGAACCCAGGCCGCCTGTCTCAGCTGTGCCACGTCGACTCTTGGCCGTTACTGAAGTTGCTATACTTCCGGAGCTGAAACCAAAATCCCGCACGATGCGGTTTTGTTGGATGACCCGAACAACTTCCCAGCTCGGCTTTACGACGGGCAGGTTACATGTAGGTGTTCCATGCCCTGTGCCAGACTCCGCCCTCTCCAGTCACTTCCAGCACGACACCTCAACATGGCAAATCATGCCCCCGCTAGACACGCTACCGATACCTCGCGCGTATACTACTCGTTCAAGCAGCTTGCTGAGATCTTCGGAAAGCTGTGTCCCGACGATGTCGACCGAGCAACGCGAAAGGCAGTGCGCGGATTCAACGAAGTTTCGCTCTTCAAAAACGAGCTTCAACTGCAATTGTATGAATTCAAAACAGCACTATCAGGTCTCACCGGCAGCGAGAACCTGGAAGATCTCCCGGACTGGAAGTCAGCAGAAGGACTGATCAGGGAGCGTTGCGAGTCTTATCAGGGAATGTTTCTAGACTGCATGGACACGATCCTGACCAGCCTGGCCAGGATCGCAGGCTATTTGGGTCTTGTCGACATTTCCGAATACTCCGATACTCAGAACTGGCAGAACCTGGCACGAGAGGTCGTCCCGAGACTGACCGGACCGCTGAAAGTCGACCTGGAAATGTGTCTTGCCGACATTAGAGAGTCTAACAAGCGCCTCTGCGAAATCGACCGTCTCAAAATAGAACATGCTCCCCCGTCGAAAGCCCAGTGGATGCGACTCGGTGAGATCAGAGAACGCAACAGACACATCATCAACGTCCTCGGCCATGAAAATGGATTTCAGTGCAACCATGGCGGTGGACGAGAGGATCACCGCGCATACTTGCGCATCAAGAGCGCTTTCGATGGAATGGATCGCCACGACCCGATTCTCGAACAAAGTGTTTGCTCTTTAGTGTTTCATAATGGATCGACTACTTCCAACCATCATTCCACCCGGAACGAAATAGGATCGTCACCAAACTGGTCTTGGTGTGAGGTTAAAGCTGACTTGCTCGGGAATGGGACGGCCACTCTCGGGAGAACCCGCTCCTCCGAAACCAGTAAGACAGATGGAACTTACAAGAGTTCGATTTACTCAAGCAAGAATGACAAGAACACAAAAGCAGGAGTAAAAGAAGGGAAACAGGTTCAGTTCACTGACAGTCTCTCGAAGTCTCCGTCTTCTGTCTTGAAGAAATGGTTCTCCAAGGTCGGATCCAACAAGGGCGTCACCCTTGATGTACCAGCATCAAGTCTTGCGGCAACCACTGACTTGTGTGCCTTTCTTGGCGACGCAGAGAAAGAGATGGCTGGAGGTGCTCATACCATTCTGTCGAGAACCATCAATGGTTCGCTGCAGCAGCTCCAGATACGGCACGCCGATGGGATAGACGAAACGGCGACATGGTCCGATTTGTTGACGTTGCCCATGATTTGGGATGGTCACAGTAAGACGTCGATACCCACAGAGGTCAAGCTCGAATGGGCTTTCAAGGTGGCATGTGGAACCTTCTATGCCGTCTCCACGCCATGGTTGGACAACTGCGCCGAACGTCGAGGGATCAGCTTGGTCATGTCGGAAGGTGGGAGACACTCTGGCGAGGTCTTGTTTTCCAGAAGGCGGGAAGCGACTGTCAATGTAGCCAAGGACCCGCAGAAACCGGGGCAGCATGCCACGAAACCCCCCGTTCCCTTCTCATTGAAGGAGCTGGGGAGGCTTCTGGTTGAAGTTTGCTGGGAAGCAAAGTGGGAAGCGATTGAATCAGCGTTCCTATCATCCGAGGAGAAGGCGATAATGTCCCCTCCCCAAACGGAAGCTGCTGTAATGAGCAGAATTCTGAGATGGGCTCGACACAGGAGCTTTGCGCCGCAGGACAGCCCATTTCACTCATTCGGCAACTCCTACATCGAAGCTATCGAAGGGTGTGTTGTTCTCGCGAATAACACTAGTTCTCCGGAGTTGGACACCTTCGACGACGACAAATATGCCCGCGAGGTGTACATCAAAGTCCTACGTCCGCTTCAGATTGCCCGAGAGATGTTCGACTTTCGACAACGTAGAATATTTGGGTTGGCTGCCGAACCAACTAATCAAGATGTGTCTCACTTGTCAAACAACAATCAACTCATCCAAGGGCTATTATGCGACGACGGGGCACAGGTATCCGAAGAAAAGTAAGTGTTCGAAATCTTCGTCTCAATTGTACGAATCTAAGCTGTAACCAGGAAGAAGGCTGCTAAGAGATGGGCTCGAGATTACGCTCAGGTACAGAAGTTCGCGCAATGGATGCGTCTGAAGTACGCTGAAGAGTCTAAAAACCGCATCCGTGTGGCCATCTTAGACACTGGGGTAAAGGTCGAACATGATAGGCTCCAAAGTGCCTGGCTTCGGCGTCAGATCATCTACAGAAACTTCTGCCCGGGCGGCCTTGGTAGCCAGTTCCCAGTGGACACCAACGGCCACGGAACCCATGTGACGGATCTTCTCTTGTCAATTGCAGACCATGTAGACGTTTACATGGCACGTATTTCTCCAGACGGGAAGGAGTACGGGTCGAAGGAAGTCACTGAGGTAGGGTCTCCCCTCTCCGAATCAATCCGGAGTTTTGACAACGTGAGAATGGGACTCGATGAACAGACGCTGAGCTTGAAGTCAACAGGCGATTGAGTGGGCGATCGAGAGAGACGTCCACATCATCTCCATCTCTTTTGGCTTTTCCAAGATCGACCAGAGCCTGGAACCAATCCACAAGGCGCTTCTAAAGGCACATGCTTCCGACATCCTCATTTTCGCATGCACGGGAAATGACAAAAGAGGCTTCATCAACTTTCCAGCATGTATGGACGAAGTCATATCCATTGGATCATCAGACGGAAATAACGAACGCAGCTCCTTCACGCCCCCGCCGGACAAGGACAATCGGCTGTGCGCCATTGGAGAAGGGATGGAAGCAGCATGGATAGGCTCGTCGTACGAGTTGGTACGACGTGAAGGGTCATCGTACTCCACTCCGGTGGCAGCTGGCATCGCCGCAGTGGTTCTCGGCTGTGTGCTGGTGCACAAGAAAACCATGGCTCGAACGTTTCAGATAATCAGGCGGAGGAGAGGAATGCTTGCGGTTTTCTCGCTGATGACCAAGTGGAACGACAAAGAGAAGAAGGACTATGGATGCATAAGGCCTGACTTACTGTTTAACGCTGGTATTGATGACGCAACCAGTACGGAGGAAACTTGCTCGAACGGCACCTGTCACATCCTGTACAACATTAGATCAATAGCCAGCAGGATCTATGTTGATTAGATGCTAAATAGGTACTAATCATGTAGCCGTCGTGTACTGCGCCAGATCTTTGGAAGCCGCCTCATATTCCCGTTGAATCACTTCAGCATGGCGCGGGGATCGAGGTGCAATGTAGCAGGGGAACGGTAGGGGGCTTGAGTTGAACCCGTCGGAATAAGCAAAACTACAATTGTCAGGTCTTATAGGACAAAGTTCTCCGGGCCAAATGACTTACATGTCGACGTCCATGTCCCTGCCCTTTTCGTCGACGGCCGGTGTGACTTCAAAGCCCCAGAGAATGCGGGCAATGTTTATTGCCACAGAGGCAGACCCGAGGTGCATGCCAGGGCAGATGCGACGGCCCCATCCGAAAGCGCTGTGGCCGAGGGTCCCAGGGTATTCGCGGTTGTCGAGAAAGCGCTCAGGCTTGAACTCGTTGGGCTCTGGAAAGTCTGAATCGTTGAGATGAACTAAGTCAAGTTAGCCGTGGTGTGAGAGCGTCGAAACCCAACTCGCTTACTACTCCAGAGCGGCGCGATTATCGTGCTTCCCTTAGGGATAAACATGCCGCGGTATACGTGGTCTGCAGTACTTGCGTGTGGCGTGCCGCCGAGGACCGCAACAGGCCGCCATCGGAGTGTCTCCGACGCTATAGCTCGGACGTACTCGAGGTTATCCAAGTCCTCAAAGGTCGGAAGTCGATCTCTGCCGACGACTCTATCAAGCTCTTCTTGAGCCCGCGGGATGAATTGCGGACCGAACTTCACACATGCTAAGAAGAAGCTAGCCAAAGATCCAGCTGACTGAAAAGAGTCAACAGACTGCATGCGTAGAGTTTGCCACATGGCCAACTTACAGTTTCAACGCCTGCGCCGAACGGAGACCCGGCGGTGTACGCTATCTCCAGGTCCGACATACCGAGACTCGCTTGCTCTTGGAGGAGATGCTTAGCAAAGGAATCTGGCGCAACCCCTCGAGAAACCTTGTCCCGTACTTCGTCCATGAGCTCGGTATAGAGTTGAATGTCCTTCTCTCTTTGTCTCAGGACCTCGGCTTTCCACGGGGCTAAAAAGCTGGGAACGTGCTTAAACAGGGGGTAACGCTCGACTGCAAACTTGCCGGGGATACTGGGCAGGGGTGTCAGTTCGCATCTTGCCATTGTTGGGGGTTTCGTCATACTTGACAGAGGTCAGACGCCCCATTGACTCGCCGTTGCGCTGGACAACAACATCAGTCGTCACGTCTTCTACTCTTCTGCCATACGTGACAGTCACAATGACCGACGCCGCATATCTTTCGAGGTGTCTTCTAAAGTTGAAAGGGTCGGTCAGAAGATCCTGCATCAGAACCTTGGATTCGAGGCTCTGTATCGGTCGATAGGTTTCGCTCTGTCGTTGCATGAACCCGCTGTGCAGGAGCTTCCGCCACCGCCTCCAGAACGGCGAGTACGGCGCCATCAAACCCCTCATTCCTCCAGACAGAAGCTCTCCGCCCATGATGAAGCGCGGACGTGACGAGAATATGGCGCCCTTCTTCTCAAGAAGGTCCCAGGCTGCTTGCGCAGATCCCAGGACGATGGTCGGCGTTGGACCGAGCTGAAGGTACACGACGTCTCCGTACTCCCTGCTCAACTCTTGGAACCAGAGCCATGGCTTGCGGATTCCGGTCTTGATGGTTTTTGGTCCCGGCGGAAGTTGCGAACGATGAGAGTAGAGCTTCCATTCTTGTTGGAGCTGCGGAATAGTACGTTATCAGTTGCAGATAATTAGGGGAGGCGTCGTTCAGCTTACCCTTGGAAATATGAGAGCCAAGTAGGAGAGGCCCGCTCCCACGATAATCCAGGTAAGTATGCTGAGTATCATCGTCCCTTTCGCTTCAGGAAACCCCTCGAAAGAGAATGACAAGGAAGATGGGGCTTCGGATACGAATGCTTTTGCTGACCAGCAGTCATGCAATTCCCAGCTTCTCTGCAGATACAAAAAGACCAAGGGAGTATTCCGAAGAAGATGCCGAGGGCCCGAGGTTGTTTCAAAGCGACCACGTCGTCGGCGCGTCGCTTCAACTGCCCGTACCAACTGCCGACCTTGGCGAGACGTTGCAAAAAGCCACCCCCACCGATACTGGGTCCTCTAAGGTATGCCAAAGAGTTTTCGAAATTCTTCCCAGGCAAGATACGTAGTGGGCTAGCGAAAGCTGGTGATGTGACAGGTTGATAACCCCGCAAACCAATGCACGTGGATACGCGGGGAAGCGGACCTGTGCGCGAGGTCCGGGGTCTACTCCCCACACACACTGTCTGCTGACACGGACGTTACAAAGACTCTGGTTGGCGGCGGGTAATAACACCCAGATGCCAACTACTCTCGGCTTTGTGATGTGAGGGATAAGAAAGAAGAGTGCGGCTTCGGTCGTTCAGTTTCTCCAAGTTTGTGCGCAGACATCAGACGGTTGCAAAAGTCTTCGAGCAAACTGAACAGTAACGACCATGAATTCCAACGCAACGGCTTGGCTTAGCAAGCCTTTCTTAACGTCGATACTTCTCGGCATAGGAGGCTTCCTGTATGGATAGTAAGTTGTCTACTCAGCGTACATTGGGCACGGCCTCCACCAACGAGCCTGAGATTAATCATCACTCAACAGTGACTCTGGTATCATTACACCTAGCTTAGCGCTCAAGTCGTTCTTGACGTACTTTGGAAACCCGAACGCCCCTTTACGAGGAGCAATTGTTTCTGTGTACCAGGCAGGAGGCAAGTACATCAAGACATTCCCTTTCAGACTTCCGGTACTGACAAGCCAGCTCAGCCTGGCTCGGGAGCGCTTCTGTAGGCATCACCAGTGATCGACTTGGGCGACGGCGAGCCATCGCTTTTGGGTGTATATGGGGCGTGATTGGGGGGGCTTTGATGGCTGGCGCCGCCCACGTCGCTATGCGTACGAGTCCGAACATCAGTTGAGAGAAAACACACACTGACTTTGAGCCAGTCATCATGGGCCGCCTTCTGGTTGGCTATGCTGTAGGAACAATCACCGGAGTAGCGCCTGTCTTTGGCGCCGAAATCGCAAAGGTAAGTTGCACAATCTTTCAAGTACGTCTCTCGACTCTTAGAAACTCATGTTTCTTCCCAAGACGAATGAGCGAGCCAGAATCACCGCAGTCAACCAAATGAGTAAGCGTTCATCAAGAAAAGCTGCTCGCATGTTGCTGACCATGCGCAGTGGTTGCGTGGGGATTCTTCGTCGCTCTATGGACCGGAGTCGGCGAGGGCAAGTGGCACAACCCCAACCAATGGAGACTCGGCTTCGCACTCCAGAGCCTCCCAGCTCTATTCCTCGGCGTCGGCGTCCTCTTCTTGAGCGAGTCGCCCCGCTGGCTCTGTCTCAAGGGCAGGCACGAGGAAGCAGAGAAGGCATTCCGCAACTACCACTACAACGGATCAAACGACGGCTGGTGTCGCGCCGAGTTCACCGCCATCCAGATTAACATCGCAGAGGAACAGCAGGCCCAGGGCCGCCTGTCCTGGTCCGCCCTGTTCCGAACGCCGGCCTTCCGGAAAAGGTTGTTTGTTGGGTCCTTCGTTTGGGCCGCCGCGATGCTGAGTGGTATCTCTTTCGTGCAGTACTACCAGACGGCCATCTACGCGACGCTCCAGTTCAGCCAGGATCGGCAGCTTCTAGTCAGCGGGCTGTATGGGTCGGTTGCCCCCGTGGCTTGCTTCCTGTCGCTGTTCTTCGTCGACCGGGTCGGCCGCAAGAAGATACTCGTCTGCAGCTCGTCTCTCTTGTCCGTGTGCTACCTGATCATCACCATCCTCGCTGCGCTTTACCCTGCTAGGCCCGGGTTCCCGACGAATGAGGCGGCCCAGCGCGGGCTGATCGCGTGCATCTTTGCCGTCTCTGCGAACTACTCGGCTCTCCTGGGACCCATGACCTGGATCATCCCGTACGTTGTACACCTTGGTCTCAACTCAAGGCTTTGCTGACAATACATCAGTCCCGAGGTTTTCACCACCGAGCTGCGAGCAAAGGCGAATGCCATCGTCCAGGTCATCCACTACTCAATCAGCCTGGTCATCACGCAGTGCTCCCCGATTGCGCTCGCAGAAGTTGGCTGGAAATACTACGTAAGCGAGACTGATGGAATGAGAAATGTCTTTTCCGTTGACTGGTGATCTTGATAATCTAGATTCTGTTCATTCTCACAAACGCCATCTGCGCCGTCATCTTTGCTTTGTTCTATCCCGAGACGAGAGGTGAGTCTCGAATATTTGGTGACCGACTGCCGCATATGTCTGATCGATTACAGGAAAATCTCTCGAGGAAATTGACGAGATATTTGGGGATGTACAGATAGTTCGTGGAGCGGACATGAACCTCGCCGAAAAGGCTGGAGTGGAGGAAGTCGAAATTCGGAGAAGCGCGGCAAAAGAGTAAGTTATCTCTGGGGACAACATTAATCTTTGCAGAGGACAGACAATTCTATATACTATTATTCTACCATCACTTCAAGTCAAACAGGGCAGATACTCAAATGATTATCCTGATTCTTCACGACATAATGGGTACAAATTGCTTCGCTTGTTGCCGGCTCCGAAGTAGATATTGAACGCAAATAACGAACCAAAGGTACAAACTTATGAGGGTCAAAGACAAGATAATAATACTCATGGACGCAGCATCAAACCGACCTATTCGCCAACAAAGGAATGTCAGTACCCCTGAGCCTTGACAAGATCAGGGTTGAACTCGAGAGCCAGCCAGACGTCGAGGTTCTTCCCGGTGCCTCCCTGCCACTTGTGCCACGGGTAGGAGATTATGTTGTTCTTGCCCCGAACAGCGTGGCCGTACGAGTCCCTGTCCCATAGGCCGCCGTGCTCGTAGAGACGAGGCAGCGGGAGCTTGTCGAAGTCGTCCGGCCCGGCCGACTCGGGCTTCTTGCCGTCCTTGAGCCTCCACATGCCGCCGTTGCCGGTACCGGGCGAGAGACAGACGTGGATCTCCTGGAAGATGTCGTCGCTGTGGTTGTGCACGCCACAGTCGACGTTGGGTCCTGTAAAACGAGTCAGTACCTATTAGATCGACTTCAGGGTTGGTGGTTTACTCACCAGCTGTCCAGAATTGAAGGTGAGCAATCTGCGTCTTGTCGTCCTGGAAGCGGAAGTGGAATCCTGTGAGGTTGGTGAAGTCTACCCCCCCGAACTGGGGCTGGTCCCCCCACCAGAGCTGGTCGACTCTGGTGAACTTGAACTCGGGGAAGTCGATGCCGAGCCCCTTGGTGTTGAAGGTCGTCTTGACAGGCACGTCTTCGGGCTTGTCCCACTCACCGGGCTCGTCAATGGCCACAATTCTAAGCAATATAGCGCCGCGCTCCTTGTCGGCGCTGAGCTCCCTGTCGTCGCTCGTGGTGGGCGCCACCTGCGGGAATGCCGGCACGCTGGTAGAGTAGCGCGTGCCTTCGATGCTCGCGACCGACCCGTACAGGACCTTGACGCCGTCCTTCTCGCCCAGCGGGATCTTGGAGCCCGGTGCGTGTATCTCGACGCTCAAGGCGTAGTTGGCAACCTCGATCAGGGGAAGAGACTCGGCGTTCTTGATCTCGTCCGGGCGGGCGAGGTACACCATGCCCTCCTTGTCCCACAGCGTCGGGACGATGTGGCGCTCGGTGACGGCAGGCTTCAGCCGAGCGAACTTGTTCTCGTAGAGATGGATGACTGGTTTGGGCTCCTCGTAGTAGAGGGGAACGTTGTACTCCACCGAGATGAAGTCAATCTTCCCGTTTCCAGTGAAGTCTCTGAAGCCCTCATTAGCGGACAGAAGAACTCGATCAAAGACGTGTCTTACCCGATTGCGATGCGTGCGGAAGATTCCTCAGCAACCTTCCACTTGGCAAACAAGCCTTTTTCGACATCAATGGCTTTGTAGTACACGACACCCTGCGAGACTTAGTCGTGGACACTCAGTAGCTTTAGCATGGCCATACCTTGTTCGGATTTGGACCCTTCTGTTCTGGCTACGCGAGTCGTCAGTAGAGTCAATGCGGAAAACTGCCGAAAAGTCTTACCTGGATGGCCTCCATCTTATCATCACGATTGAGGGAGCCCAGCATAGCAATCAGGAACTCATCGTCGCCATCGCCTATGTTTAGAACGGTAAGCAAGTCAACTTAGATTGAAGGAGTCTTGGAACTGCTCACCATCAAAGTCGGCGCATACGACAAAATGCCCCGGCCCGTCTCCGTACTTCATGAGCTGGTTGGGGGTGCCGTAGACGTCCAGAATGTGTCTCTTCCACTTCGAGTCCTTCATCCCGCGGCCCACCTTGGACAGGACACAGGCGGTCGTGCCGTGGAAGGGGTCCATGGTAGCGATGTACGCGAAGGGGTCGTCGCCGAACTGGCCGGCATCGGAGTTTCCTGTGCCCCAGTGATCGCCAGTCCCCGGAGAGAGTGAGTTCGAAAGTTGACGATCTTCCTTTGGCTCGCCGGCGGACAGCAGCTGGCGGTGCCACGAGCCGTTTTCGTAGTAGAGCCAGGTCGCGCCCTCCCGAGAGGCGATGAGCATAGAGTCGAGCCCAGAAGGGCCATTGAATCTGTAAGGTTACAACGGTTAGTCACTGACATCAAGAAACGGTCTTTGTTGGGTGTGTACTTACTTTTTTGCCGTCACTTCGTGGATAACCGTGAAGTTCTCATCATCAATGATCGAACGGTCCCATTCAGTCCTGTCACAACCCGACTTTCAGTATTATTGAGAGAGAACCAGTCCAATTGAGACAACTTACGCCTCCAATGGCTTCTCTGGAGCCTGAAATCGGATGATGGGAACGGGGGTGGTCTGTCACAATACATGAGTACATGCATGAAGCTTGTCATCGGAGAGAACACAACGCACCTTGTCCCTTGGTCCGTACACGACAGATGCAGCGATGATCTCCATCACGGACCTATCAAATGGTCAGCTCCAGTCCACCCGTGGTGATACAGGGAAAAGGGGTCGAAGGTTACATACTTCTGGGTGAAGTGCCCGACCTTCAACCGGTGCATGGCCGGCCAGCGTCCAATGGTTCGGGCCTTCCACTCGCCGTCCCCCAGCTTTTCGCGGCCGGGGTTCTCGAGCCAAGAGATCCATCCGCCCTTGGGGTCGCATTCGAGCATGAACGGGCCGTAGTCGTGGCACACGATGACGTCTGTCAGCCCATTGCCGGTGATGTCTGCGGTGACCACAGCGACGGGGCCGCTGAACGTTGCAATGAGGTGCTTCTTCCACTCTGAAAGATGCCTGTTAGCTTAAGGAACTATCGCAGACGTGCGATGACTTTACTCGCCTCCAGATACGTTTACCGAAGAAGGATCAAACTCCTCGCCCGCTTTCTGGGCGCGATACTTGGCGGCAGCAACGGGGTTCTCGAGGAACTCGACCTCTCCCGAGGCGAGGCCAGAGCTGGAGACCGGGTGTGAAACGTCAGGAACTCTCAGGGTCCTCGAGTCAGAAAAGGGGCACTTACGCAAGGAGTCCAGGAACTTCGCCGTTCGCGAAGTGGAAAGTCTCGACCCAGTAGCCGTCCTTCCTGTCGTTCTCGATCACAGTCTTCCCAAAGGAGGGTACTGCCAACTCGTTGGAGGCCATGGCTGTTTCTGTTTCGTATTATGTTGCACGATAGAGCTATGAATTGGAAATGAAGGAGGTTGATGGAAGGAAAGAAGTCCCCATCCCGGATGGGTAGCGACATATATAGGGATCCAATGTCACTCCAGCCAGCCTGTGTTCGCCCGTGATCGTTACCTATGGTGCCGCTGCCGCTGCCGCTGCTTGACTTTACCTGACTATTGCATGCCTCGCGGATGATGCTTTCTTTCACTAGTCACCACGGATGCCGTACGACCGGTCGCCCCGGGATACATCGAGCACAAGAAGCGGAGGCGACTCGAGGCATTGGCTGTCATTTCTCTTCCCCGCGTATGCGCAGTTCTTCTCCAGCTCCGCACTAACATGGTGGCTTGATGGATTGGCATGTCCTTCGACGCTGGATTGTTTCACTCCCACGAGCTCTCGAACGCCTAGGCTGGATGCCAACTCCAACACACCAGGAAGAATCCCGGCTCTTACCCCATAGCGTAAGACAATCAGGGTCCGGCGGAAATGTATCCATCAAGTTCCCGAGACACGGCAGCACTAGTTGCCCCTCCTCGTGCGGCGAGGCAACATTCCTCTCTCTGCAGTCCGCTGGAAATGGCCACTGGGGACGCCACATCAAGGTGGCCCTCGACCGAAATGCAATGGCCTAGGAAACCGAGAACAGAGCTTCCCCTCCCTGTACAACCTCGTATTCCATGTCCCTCTCCACACCGGTTCTTGGATTGAGTCGACGAGCATGCCAACGTGCCTCCTCTTTGTTGACATCTTGACGTCGGGTAGATGTCTCAAAGCAAGCTAGCTAGCTAGCAACTCGGGCGGCCCGCGGCTCGCCCCGCATATTAGCACCGGCCACCGGTTTGTCTCACATGAAATCTGCATGCAGCAATGGAGCAACGGGTAGGAGAGGGGAGGCGGACTTTGTGGCGGGCTGGATCATGAAGTTCTTCCTCGACGACGGTTGGTGGCAGAACACGGCCTGCGGACGACCGTATGCAGTCAGCACCCCGGGCCAATCGACGCCTTGGGACGACATACCTGGCGACGGCTCTATGCGGCCGAAGTAACATGAACTGCGGGGTAGAGCCGACGGCAGCTACTGCAGTCGACGACGTATGGTAACACCAGTTGAACCTCTGGAGACGGGCTCGCATATGGATGTGCAGCAATGGGGCCATACCACAGCTGCTGGAGGTCGATAGATCCAGCGGGCTAGACCCCAGCTCAAGAGTCCATGCATCTCCATGAGAAAACAAGGCTGGCTGAGCGAGGTAAAACAACTCGAGGTCAGTCATCAGCAGCGCGTGTGGCTGAGACATGCAGCCCAGCAGGACTCGGAGACTACCTGGAGCATCCTCGATTGCAATGGAGACACATATTCCGGGCCGTGGAACGTCTAAATGGTTTCAGTAAATTGTGGCCGTCTATTGGAGGGTGACTGTGAGCTGTGATACGACCGTTCGCGGTAGCAGGACTTCTCGGGAACGCCCACATCTCTGTCGTACGTATCTCAGTTGCTCGTAGTACAGCCGTTGGTGGTAGACGATCGTTGAGTGCGACGAATGGCAGCATGCCGGTGCGCCAGTCGCGTCTCAGTAGATCCCTCTGCTGGGCAACGGGCATGAGCGCTTGGCGAGCATGAAAGGCGCAACTCAGGTCGATGGATGAATGTATGTGTCTTTATGTTTTCAAATGAAAACAACAATGGTCTGATGCTGGACGGAACAGGTGAAATCACAGCGGATATATAACGACTTGCAACTCACAATCTCAGTTCTAAGCTCGTCCTCTTCTTCAGCCTTCCAAGCTTTCAAAAGTCACCCTTCAAATACTGCTTGATACCCAATTCCTTGGTTTTTTTTTTCTTCTCACGTCTTCACAATGTCCGACCCCGCCGCCGACACCAAGCTCAGAGATCCGTACATCTTCAAGAGAGCCGAGGACTTCTTCGGCCAGGAGGTCGACGGCCATGGATCCGGCATGGTGAGGCCCAAGGTCATCTCCTACCACGAGGAGGACCAGGGCCCTGCCCCCGGCGAGACACACCCCTCCTGCTACCGCGGTGCCGTCTTCCGCTTCAACGACGGCCGGGACGGCAACCCCGGATCGTGCCTGATGATCCAGTTCCTGCGTCCCAGGGTCTGGAGACTCCGCTTCAACCCGGAGAACAGGACCGACGCCCACTTCTCCGACTACAACACGTGAGTCTTATTCCACAGCAACTTGAGGCTTCCCCACTGACCATCGCAACAGGCGCACCCTGATCCGCGACACGACGACCGAGCTCATCAAGACGCTCGACGAGGCCGAGGGCATCAAGTGGGACGTCGAGCTGATCCAGGGCGACCAGTACTACGTCCTGCAGTCCGTCGTGGTCGACCCGCACACCTCGCAGAAGGGCAAGGAGGTCCAGCTCTGGGTCCAGCGCAACCCGTTCCAGATCACCGCGGTCCGCGTCCTGCGGAGCCTGGCGCCCGCCGAGGAGCTGCCCATCGACATCACGGCCGGCCCGCTCGCCTTCGAGAACGAGGCCGAGGGCTCCCGGCGCGCCGTCATCTGGAAGACGAAGCGCCGCGGGCTCATGTACGGCGAGCGCGCGACGGTGCTGGCCCTCGAGAAGTCCATCACTGCGGACTTCATGGGCTTCGGCGAGCAGGGCGGCAACGACCTTTTCAAGAAGGAGACGTACATGAACTACTTTAGTGAGTTGCCTGGCCGATGTGACGTCCACAAGAGTCATCTAACACGCCTCCCTAGACTTTGACAACATGAAGTACAACAACGTCTACGGCGTCGGACCGCAGGACGGCCGCGAGCCCCTCTACCACTCGGAGCCGTACTGGATCGAGGTCGACGCCCAGCCGGGCTACCAGACCCAGGTGGCCACCTTCATCGACAACTACTCGCACATCTGCGTCGACATCGGCAAGTCCGACCCGACGCAGCTCCGCGTGGCGACCCGCTTCAACGGCTTCCAGGGCATCTTCGTCGCCGGCGACAGCATCCAGGAGGTCATCCAGCTGTACACCTCCATCGTCGGCAAGCCCAAGCTCAAGCCCAAGTACACGCTCGGCTACCACCAGGGGTGCTACGGCTACGACACGCAGGACATGGTCCTCGAGGCCGTCCGGAGCTACCGCGCCGCGGGGATCCCCATCGACGGCGTCCACATCGACATCGACATGCAGGACGACTACCGCACCTTCACCATCGACAAGCGGCCCGGCCACTTCCCGGACCCGGAGGGCATGTTCAGCGAGCTCCGCCAGCTCGGGGTGAAGTGCAGCACCAACATCACGCCGTACATCAGCAACATCCCCTCAGACACGTACAAGACGCTCAACGAAGGGTTGGCCAACGACTACTTCGTCAAGGACGTGCGCGACCTCGACCCCTCGGCCCCGGGCGCGCTGGAGCAGCGGTACATCCAGTACGGCACCAGCAGCGTGTACTTCCGCAACCCGACGGTCGACAAGCCCGAGTACCTCGGCGGCGACCCGTACAACTTCCCGGAGCACTTCAACAGCGGGAAGCCGTTCCACGGCGGCATCTCGTACGGCAAGAACCTCGGCCACCCGGGCCACTACCCCAACCTCAACAACAAGACCGTCCGCAAGTGGTGGGGGAAGCAGTACGAGTACCTCTTCGAGTGCGGCCTGGACTTTGTCTGGCAGGACATGACCAGCCCCTGCATCGCGGAGCAGTACGGTGACATGAAGTCGTGAGTCTCCCTCTTCTTGAAACATGTGAACAGCTATCATTTTAACTCGTGTAACACAAAGGCTGCCCTTCCGCCTCAAGCTCGACTCGGACGGCTGGTCCGGCGACAAGCAGGAGACCAAGCGCGCCATAGAGATCTGGTCCCTCTACAGCTACAACCTGCACAAGGCGACCTACCACGGGCTCAACAACATCCACAAGGCCGGCGGCAAGGGCGGCAAGACCAACGACAAGCTCAAGTGGCGCGAGGGCCGGCGCAACTTCATCATCGGCCGCGGCAGCTTCGCCGGCAGCCACCGCTTCGCCGGGTTGTGGACGGGCGACAACTCGTCCACCTGGCAGTTCCTCAAGATCTCCGTCGCGCAGGTCCTCGCCCTCGGCCTGGGAGGGGTCACCATCTCGGGCGCCGACGTCGGCGGGTTCGAGCCCGCCGACCACGAGCTCAACTTTGCGAACCCGGAGCTGATCATCCGGTGGTACGGGGCGTACTCGCTGCTTCCGTGGTTCCGGTGAGTTCGACATCCATTCCCAGCCTCCTGTCCGCTCGAAGATTGTAGATGTAAGACAGAATACTGACCTCTCAAAGAAACCACTACACCCGCCAGCGCGACTGGGTCGAGCGCCCCGGCGAGCAGCGCAAGGGCGGCAAGTGGTTCCAGGAGCCGTACGCGTACCAGCTGCACTACGAGCAGCACAAGGACGCCATCGTCGGCCGCGAGGCCGAGGTCTACCGCGCCGTGCTCCCGACGTGCCGCTACTTCATCCGCCTCCGGTACTCCCTGATGCAGCTCCTCTACGACGCCATGTTCGAGAACATGGTCACCGGTCTGCCGATCGCGAGAGCCCTGGTGAGATTAGCCTCGTTCTTTTAACTGAGGCCTCTTCACATATGTTTGCTAACGACGATCAGCCCATCACCGACAACCTCGACCGATCTCTCTTCTCCGCCGAGGTGAGCCACCTTTGAAATCGTCCTCATGTAAAGGCAGCGATAGTTAACATCCTCCAGAACCAACACTTCACCAGCTCCCAGTACATGGTCCGAAAGGACCTCCTCGTGGCCCCCCAGCTCGACCAGGTCGGCGCCTCCAACCCGCCGCGCGAGCTCTACCTCCCGTACCCGGACCACTGGTTCCCCTTCAACCTGCGCCCGGACGAGCGCTTGGGCGTGCCGCTCGGCGAGCAGGTCGTCGGCGGCCAGCGGGTCCAGTACGACTGCCGCATCAGCGACGCCGACTCGCAGCTGCCGTACACGGTCCCGATGTACGTTCGCGAGGGTCAGTATACCACCGTCACCCCCATGAAGCTCGCCTCGCTGACTTCTTTCTCCAAGGTGCCATCATCCCCAAGGTCTCGGTCAGGGACTTCATCCCCGACCCGACCACGGGCGCCCAGCCCCCCAACCCGATCACCATCCACCTGTACCCCGGAAAGGCCAACGTGAGTTCATAACCTCTTCGTGATCCAACAGACTGTACGTTTGCTAACACGAGAGCATCTACAGACGTACGACATGTACCTCGACGATGGCATCTCCCGCGACAGCGCCCCGAGCGAGATCCAGATGGACTCGTCCGACGGCCAGCGCCGGTGGTACGGCGAGGCGCACCAGCTCAAGCACCTGGCCGACCCCCTGGCCAAGGACTCTTACACCAAGGTCGTTTTCGAGCAGGTATGTATCCCTCCTTCTCCTTTTCCTCCTCTTTCTCATCCTTCTTCTCCTATCATGATAACCAAACGTTCAAATCACTGACAACACCCCCCAGACCGTCGAAAAACACCTCAACAAAAACAACGACAACGCAAAGTACACCCGCAAGCTCCGCGCCCACTCCCCCTGGACCGGCTTCAAGGGCGAGATCGAGGACCACGTCGGCCCCGAGTACACCTTCGTCTTCTGGCACCTGCCCGGCAGCGACCTCGGCACCGCCGAGCTGGCGCCCGAGAAGTACGGCGCCGGTGCTACAGTCGACCACGCGCTGCGGGCGACCATCTTCACGGTGCCCGTCAGGGACGTGCACACGCCCGAGGGGGTGTGGCTCAGCGTGTCGCTTGACGGCGACATCTGAAAAGGGGGATATTGAGAAGCGTGTCGATGGTAGTTCCTGCGAGTGTTTCTCGCAAAGGGTTGGGGTTGCGTCGCGGTGTGACTGTCACTCTTTCACTTTTACTATGTCTCTGAGTGTGGTTGGAAAAAGGGGGGAATCTCGAAATTGAAATTGGAGAGAAAAGCTACCATCTATGTATCTCCTGGACTACAACCAAAACCTGGAAATCAGGGGTTAAAAAGAAAAATAATAACAACAGCGTCTGCCCAAATTGAGCAAAATACAACATATAAGAGAGGGAATGATGGACAGATCCCGATGAAGAAACAACGCCGACGGCTACTGGGTGAGACTCTCTGATAGGCAAGCACATGAATACCAGAAAGAAAACCTTGGACACTGGTAACAACAAGTGACCTTGTCTTACTACTCAGACTCTCACTTACTGTCGCACAGCATCTCGACCATGCCGAAGAATCCGCCGGCAGCCCCGTTCACGGCGCCGGCTATCGTGCCGGCGAAACCGTACCAGAAGCAGTCGCCTATTTCGCGGAGAAAAAAAAAGGATTAGCATACTCTTCAAGTCTCTCTCTCTCATTCAGGGGGGGCCTCGTACTGTTGACGTTGTTGAGCTCAATGTAGATCCTGACGTCGACGTCGAGCTTCCCCCACTTGCGGACGTGGATGTAGTTTGTGAACTGGGCCATCTCGCAGTTCTCGTTGATGCCCGTCCACGTGCCCTGACGCCTGCGCCTCTCGTACTTGAGCGTGTCGTCGCGCACCAGGGCCCGGACGCCCTGGCGGATGCGGTTGGCCGTGTTGTCGCCGAGGAACGAGCCCTCGACGCGGACCTCGACCCACGCGTCGCGCTTGTAGCCTTGGTTCTTCATCCACTGCACCTTGCGGGTGTACTTGCTGCCGCCGTTGCAGACCTGGCGCCCGCCGCACAGCTGGTCGACGGCGTCGCCGAGGATGGACCGGATCGAGTCGACGTCGCCGCCGCACCCGTAGTCGTTGTACGTGTCGCTCACCATGATCTCCGTGTAGGCGCCCGCGCGGTCCTCGAGGAGGCCCATCTCGATGTCGCGCGCCTCGATCGCCGAGACGCTGGCCTCGTCGTCGTCGTCGTGGACGATCGGGACCACCTGCTCCATCCACGACGCCGACTCGTCGAAGGCGTCCGAGCTCATGTTGGCTGGGACCAGGTAGCCGGGCGAAAGATATATGGGCTCGTTGGACTTGCCGGGAGGCGTTGGGGAGGCGAGGAGCTGAGTGGCCATGGCCGAGAGGATGAACAGAGTAGAGTGCATCTTGTCTCCGAGTTTGAGAAGGAAGTTTGATGGGAAAAGGCAAGATGAGTTGCTGGTAGCTCAGTTGTTGGGGAGGAGCTTTGCGGTGTCCAAGTCGGTTTGCCTGCGGATGATGAGCTTCCATTCCCCTTGAACGAGCAGAACGTCCTCTTTAAATACCCGTCTTTCTCTTTGATCGCTGAGAAGTCAACGCAACTTAACGTCCCCAGCATCGAGGCATTGTCTCAACGTCGTGGCCCTGAATTTAATGCAGCATCGTGAACCCCGGGCAGTGTCGTCGCCCGAGCTGGAGATTTGGGGGCTTGTCCCAAGCTTCAATACCGTTTTCCCGCCTCAAAGCATGTCGATCGGATGCAGATTGTCTAAAAACCGGGCGTAATCTTGGTGTTTTTGCCGCAGCTTCCAGCCCTCTTCGAGCAAAGCAGCGGCACGGCGCTTATCATCCAGTCGGGCGCACAGTCGGGCATGGCTATGGGCTGTCTCTCAAAAAGTCGCATGTGTGCTCAGTTAGACTCTCATGTTCGAAACCCCAAGAAGATGAGAGGCGCAGCGACGCGGAGAAGGGGACGATCACCGTCCCACACCCCTGGATGCCGAGACTCGTTCACCCCCAAATATAGATCCCTCGGTTGTTGGCGCCAAGTCTTTGAGAAAGTCTTGGATATCAACCTAGTTGAAGTGCCCTTGGAAGTCGCGTTTGATAACACGGGAGGTTGAGGATGCGGGAGATGCCGGATGAGAGATTTGTAGTCCGTCTACGTGTTCAAGTGTAGGTAGTTAGTATTACACAGACTACCTACCTGCGACGTGACCACTTAACGTGGGTAGAAAACCGCCCCGGACAGGACCTTCCCGGCCCTGCCCCCGATCGCCGGCTTCCATGGCAGGTGCCTATCTCCCGCGCAGTCCGGCGTTGAGATAAGGTATGTACAGCCCCCGGCCTCCGCCCCCCCCCCCCCCCCGCCCCCGCGGCTTATCCCGCCCGAGCAACTCACGAACTCCATAGCCCAGAGACACCTGAAGGATTCAATTCCTTGGATCCCGCCCAAGCTCCCGAAAGCTGAGTCTAAATAGCCTTTTCCGGGCGTGATCCTTCCTCGGGGGTATGTCTGGCCAGGGGGGGGGAGGAAACCTGCTTGCTTGCCTGCTGCCTGCTTACCAAGGTCTGCTTAGATAAAGTTCCCAGATCTCAGGCCATACTGCTGCCTAGCTTGATATGCAAGGGGAAGCAGGAAACCGCTCTAGAAAAGACGTCATTGGTCCTGATCTGGCGATAGACACGGCGCAGCGGCAGGCGTTACATCGAAATCACAACTCAGCCGCCAGAACGTTGCCTTGCTTAACGACACAGGCATACGATCGTCACGACGCCACGTTCCCAGACGCCCGGGTTCAGCGGCATCTACAACGACTAGAAGAATAAAATAAAATTATCAGTCGTCTTTTGAGCAAGGCACAGGGAATCGTCTACCCAAACACTGCAAAAAGGGTGCCTCCTCCAACTTCGTTATCGTAACCGTGTCGGACGCCGCAGACTGCCTCCCACAACGCAGACCAAAAGCTTGCAACCAAGAAAGAAAAATGTACCAAAAAATGCCTCGTGGGCACTCAGTTGTGTCCTTGCCTTTTGTCCAAGTCGCTGGCGAGATTCATGTGCATCAGGGCCTGCGCGCTCCAGTCCTCGTCCTGCCCGCCGTCCTTGCTCCTCCACAGGTCCATACTCTCCCTTCCGTCGACCCCCGGGAGGTTGATCTGAGGCGGGGCGCCCGCCCTCGAGCCAGGCTTCGCTCCGACCGGCGGCGGTCTGTCCTCGCGACCGAATTGGTCAAAGTCCGGCAGGTCGTACCCGTGGCCGCGCGGTGCGTTGCCGTGGCCGCGGTAGGCCGGGCCTTCATCGCCGGGCATCTCTGCGATTTCGCCCTGCTGAGGGAGGGAAGACATCTGTCCGAGCTGCTGATCGAACTCCTCCTGCTCCAGTATCTGAGGCGCGTGTTCCACGTTGCGCAGGCTGGACGAGCCGGGGGCCAGGCCGCCCATGCTACGTTGGCTGCCGATAGATGCCCGGTTCGGGTCTGGACCGTCTGGAATGCCGGGCTCGCCTCCCAAAATACTTGCCGGGTCCATGTCCCGAATCGCAAACTGCGCAAGCGTCCGCATCTTACGCGTGACCCATCCAGCGAGGATCTTGCCGCGCTGCTTCTCACCCAGACGAGAGCGAGGGAAGTCTCCCTTGTTAACGAAGGCCACGATGTCGACTATGATCTGGTGCTCGTTGAGAATGGCGTTGACAATGACGGGAACGACGGATCCGAGGTACGCCTTGCGCGTGATCTCGGCAAGGACGACAACGAGCCCTCCGGCCTGGAATACGGCACTGCATTTTATTAGCATTCGCCCTCACGATGCAACCAGACTCAAACTTACCATCCACCATTGACAATGTTGCGGTGGCAGCCTTCTACAGAGGATTCGATGTCCATGGGGAAATGACTCAGGCCGTTAATCTCAAAAGTTTCGCCAATGTTTCCGAGCACGAACAGAACCTGCATGTCGACCTGCGCGCCGCCGGGGCCGATAGGCCTGCTGACGTTATGCAGGAAACCCAAGTCGCCAGTTCGCACGTATTGGATGTTCGGATCGCCGTCTACCGTCCGCCCGTCGAAGCGCTCTGCGTCGAAGATGTCCTTGGAGCCGTAGAATCCCTTGACACATGCTTCCGAGTCGACCCAGATCTCGCCGTATTCTCCATCGTGGCAGAGCAGGCGGCTTTCCGGGTTGACAATGGCAATCTGCGTCGACACGGGCACCATGCCAGAGTCTTGCAGACGCAGAGCCTTGGGGTCCTGTTCCGGATCCACGGGGTAGATCAGTCCCCTCCGCAGAGCCTTCGTGTCCAGGTAGAGCTCAATAGGCTCTATGCACATGTAGGATCTCGACGCCACCATGGGGTTGAGGACGTGGGAGTACACCGTGTTGATCGCGGTTCTATCGAGACCGGTAGCGGCGAAATGCAGTCGCACCTTCTGGAAAACGTCGGTTCGCGGCCGGCTCTCGGCCGAGATCATCATGTTCTTGAGCTCGTGCAGCGTGAAGCCCTTGCCCTGCATGGACGCCATGGCGTGATCCAGCATTTGCGGCGTCGCATACGTGTCCTTGATCTTGTACCTAGACAGCGTGACGAACAGCGACATGGGGTTTTGGGCAAACTCGACCGGCGACAGCAAGTATGTCGGGGTGCCAATGTAAATGCCCATCAAGCAGGAGTGGATGAAGCCAAGACCGGTGGTGCTGCGCACGCAACCGAGAACAGGACGCGAGCTCGTCATCTGGCACGTCTCCTTCTGCACCTTGCACATGCCCAGGATTGTGTCGTGGCCAAGCTGGACTGCGATACGCCGTTGGTCGGGTGTCCAGTACGTCCAGATGATGACCGGGTAGCCCTCCTGGATCCAAGCAGGCTGCATGGTGATGCCGTTGTCTCGCAAGCCGCTGCTCTGCTTCGGCGGCTTGGTGGTGTTGTAGTAATGGGGGATCGGAGTCTTGAGAATGGAGGCGGCTTGCTTGATGTGGTTCCCGACGGGCTTGAGCTTCACGAGATGGTCGACGTCGTTGTTGACCAGCACGGCCTTGACCCGGAAGTCAGACACAACGTGGAGGAAGGCCGGCACATCTTCGTTAAGACGGTTTTGATCCAGAGGGGCCATCGGGATGACGACTGCACCGAGGTTGATGCAGGCGTGCACGGCGAAGACAAACTCTTCCGAGTGCGTGTACATGAGAATAAGATGGTCGCCGGGTCGGACCTTGACCTTGTTCTTCAGGTACAGTGCCACAGCCGCGACCTTGGTGTCGAACTTCTTCCAGGTCACGCCCTTGCCTTCTCTACCGCGGCCGTCGATGGTGCAGTAGGCCAGCTCTTCCGGCTGTCGAGCAACACGCCACTGTATGAGGTCGGTGATACAGGAGAAGTTGTTCAGGGGCGTCGATGTGCGGTCGTCAATAACAACCTCTCGTCGATCGATACCCGAATACTGCTTGTCGGCCGACATCAGGATTTGGGCGCGAGAGTCGGACGAAATTTGTGACCAAATGCCCCCCATAGGATCGACGCCGATCGGCAGATTCAGAACGGCGTGCTCGACGCCGAACTTGACGTGAACGACTGGCAGATTGCCCAGATCGAAGTCTCGTCTGCAGAGCATGTTCCCGATGTCCCGGCGACCGTTCTTCGTCACCCGAGGCAACGCGTTGTGAGCAGTAATCATGACGCAGTAAACCCTCAGGTGGTGCTCTTGCATCAGCACTTCCATGCACCGCTCGGCGAGGGAGTCCAGCAGCGCCGTGTTGAGTTGCGTCGGCGGACCCCCCGAAGTGGTAGGGGCCGTTGAAGCCGCCGCGGTTTCGAGCACGACGACTGGCAGATGTTCTTCGTTGACAAAGACATCGAAAGCTGAGCAATCGTAGATCTTGGGGACGTTCTTGACAATGCTGACAACGAGATGCTGGACGAAGAAATAGCGATACTCGGCGACCTCGGTGCCGTGCTCAACCCACTCAACCCTCTGTCGAATGCGATCCTCGTACAGGCCAAGCACGAATACCTTACCTTCGATGACCGTACCAAGGAGACCGGTTCTGAGAAATTCGGGCTCCACAGAGGTTGGTGTCGGCTCTCCCGGGTCAAACTTGTACGGACGGGCGTGGAATATTTGCTCGGTGTGTTTCGGGAGGGCCCAGAAGCCACCGGATAGAGACGGCGAATCGACCCAAATCTCTCCCACTGAATGCGGTGACGCCAGCAGGCCGGTCTCGGGATCGACAACGGCCAACGTGGCATCGGGTATCGGATAACCAAAAGCGCCAACGCGGACGGTACCTTGCTCGCTCGATGCTCTCTTGCGGGCCTCATCTCCAATCGCGACGACCACAACTTCGTTCGTCTTGAGGGCTTCTCTGTCCAGGAGGACCTCGCTGAGCTCGTTCTTGGCGCGCTGCTCGGTCGTGGTCGTACCGCCGCCTCCCAGGAGACTGCCGAAGCCGTTGGAAGGCGCCGGCTTGACCTCCTCCTTTTCTTCCAAGTCGGACTCGACGTCAGATCCCATGTCCAACTTGAGAGGACACCCCATGCGTTCTTCGCCTCCTAGCCAGTCTCGAACGCTGATGAGCATTCCACCATGTTCGGGGAGACAGAGCATCGGGGCGACGACCTCGCGGGCGCGGGGGTTTCTTAGCGGCCGGAGCCATCTGTCTGCCAGGACCTCGTGGAACTCGCTGTCCACCGTGAGCGTATCAATGAGGCAGAGCTTGACAGTCTGGAAGTTCGGTTCCATGCCCTTCTTGAAGTTTCGTGTCGTCATGGGATCCTGTTGGTAGTTGAAGACAGCGCGCTTGAGTCCAGGGTAGTCAGCAACCATAAGAGATGCCTTGTACTTGGTAATCAGATGAGCATAAAGCCCCGGGACTTCGGCAGCCTTGTTCTCGAGCCAGACAGTCGTGTGGCCGCCGTACACGGTGAGAAGGACGCCCAGGATCATGCCAATGCCCTGGCGGGGGTCAAGGTACGAGAGCAACGTCTCGCTTGTCGATCCGGCACCGATAAGCCGGCCGTTCTTGTCTCGGAGCGTGCGGCTGAACGTGTCACCGGGGCCGTTTCCTGGCACGGTGGAAATGATGGCGCTCAAACATGCCATCTGGTGCATGATTGTCCTGTGACTGAGGACAACACCTCGCAGGTCGCCAGTCGGAGCTCTCGAGAACTCAATGTAAGCCAGGTCGGGCACCGTCAGAGGCGGAACGTCATCCTTGCGCTTCGGGTGGAAGCTGCCAAACTCGTTTGTCTTCCACCATTCGACACCCTTGGGCCAGTTTAGCTTATTCGTTGTGATGTCTCGCTGGAAGGTCTTGAGGTTGTTGTCGGTGGTTAGAGCCAGATGGGCCTGGGTTGAAGTGAGAATTAGGTTGAGCTTCTGGTAGTCTTGCAGGTCGTTTATGGGGACTGCCACCACGCCCGCGATGAAGCATCCAAGCATTGCAATAGCAAAATCGATGACTTCCGTGTCGCGATAGATCAGAGCAACGCGGTCGCCTCTATAGAGCGAGCTCTTGTCACGGATAACCTGCGCCACCTTCTCGGCCCTCGAAGCAAGCTTGTCCCAGGTGATGGATGCGATTTCCTTGCCCTTGCTGTCAAGCACCCAGTATGCCGGCAACTTGGCCGTCGTCCTTCCTCTGTGCCTTAGGACCGCGGCGATGTTGTCAAACTTGGACATTGGTGTGTTGCTGTCGTGGGTGTCGGAGATCGCAAACGGTAAATCGCGGGGCTCCAGGGGCAGCTGGTACTCGAGCACCTCTGGCGGAGGCAGGTCGTTGGCAGTGAGCATAGGCGGGGCCATGGCTGCCGTTGGGGAGAAGGCCTCGCCCGAGGAATATCTGTGCGGTCCTCCGTACTCTTCTTGGGGCTGCTGGTCGAAGTTCTGGCCTCCAGTAAAGCCAGAGAAGTAACCCGTCGAGTCCAGCATGGTGCCGGTGCGGCTGTCGTATGGGTTGTGCATGTGGTCGACGTAGGCACCCTGCTGGTCGGGGTTGAAGGCGTAGTCGGTCGAGACCATGGTGCCGGACCTGGTGGGAGGGTCGTTGGGGTTCCCGAGGAAGAGAGACTCGTGCTGGCTCAGAGGCGGCCTCTGCTCGGCGAGGGGGCCGCCCGGTCGGAGAAGGCCTGCCGGGTTTATATCGGGGGAGGCATAACCGGTGTTGGGCGAGGTGTATCCGGGCGATGCGTAGCCGCCAGAGCCATACGGGGACTGCGGTCGGTGCGAGGTCGGGGAGGTCGGGCTCGTGGGGTCGGAATCTCTACCGCCGAGGGCAGCCAAGGCGGCGGCGCGGTGACCATCGCTCGAAGGATGCCCTGAGCTGTCGGGTGAGTGTATTCCCAGACCGCCTCTGGGTTGGTCGGAGGGGGCGGCAAAGCCGGCAGCGCCGGGGCCCATAAACTGGGAGAGAAGTTGGGTTCGTCGCTTCTGGTATCTGCGGAGAGGGTAAGGGGATCGTTAGCCTATCCGCTGCTGTCGCGCTGTCGCAGAGAACGGGAGTGGAAATCGCGAGGTGGCCGCGGGGAGGGGAAGAATGCCAACCCTTTCTGTGTGATGTCGCCCTCCTATAGTACGAGAGCGCGTCAGTCAATGCGACGGAAGAAGATGCGAGCGATTGAGCTGCCGCTGCAGGTGCTCGGGCGCAGCAGTCGGGTCTGCAGAGCACAGCACAACACACGATGCGCGCAGGCTGGCGGCTCTCGTCGCTGGACGAAGCTCGACGAACGTGGTGCGGACTGGCGGGAACACAGCGCCGTGGGACGGGGTTCGGGTCGCAAACGTACCTCCAACTCCTTGTCGAGCTCATCGAGCTTATCCTGCAGATCAGGGCTTAACTGCGCCATGGTAACGATGCTGGGTGCGGCGAGGCGACCGCTGAACAATTGCGAAAAGGAATGCGAAGAGGATCTGGAATTGTCCGAGACCCCCGGGCGGAAGGGCGTTGTGGAGAGGGGCGGGAGTCGTCCAGAGTTGAGGTGTGTGTCTGTGCCCTCTCCGACTCCGAAGTGGTGCAGGTGGTGAGAGGAGAGGAGGAGAAGAGGAACGATCTCAACCTAGGAGAGACAGAGACAGAGGCAGAGGAATATGTCTGTATCCGCTCCGTCCTCCGTTCCCGGGAAAACGAGCCTTGAGGTGGGTGTGCCTGCGGGTTCTGGGCTGCGCTGTGACTGTGAGCCGTGAACTGTGGACTGTGGACTGCTTGGGTAGGACCAGGGCGGGTGCAGGTCGTTCGTCTCTCCTCCACCCAAGAAAAAGTCTCGTGACGTAGGTCAGGACCGGGAGGAGATGCTTAGCTTGGTTCTGGGCTGGGCTACCTGTCAACTACCTGGGTACTTGACAAACGTATACGAGGGGTAGGGAGCAATACAGTGGTGTATTACGAAGAGCTAGTCCGGGAACACGGGGAGTCGAGGTATCGAATGGGTACAGGAGACAGGTGCTGTGGTAGCGGTTCATTAGGTAGGTAGGTAGCGAGCCATGCAGCGGGGGTGTTGGTTGGCTGGTACGATCGGATGGTGCTAACTCGGGGTACTTTTCACCAGTAAACTCCCGCATTTGCCCCTCGTACCTCGCGAAAAACGACACCACAGCAAACAACAAGAATAGAAATAAAAGGCTCCAAGTGGAAGACCAAGGCCAAGGCCAAGGCCAAGGCCAAGGCACAGGCACAGGCACAGGAGAGTTATCTGTAGCGTTAGCGGCACCCCATCTCATGCATCTCCAGGTGCTGCACCCACTTGGAGCGGGAAATGGAGCACGCTGTTCGGATGGGCGAGTACCTAGGTAATATTAGTGAGAGAATGTACTTCTCGTCGCATCCATCGCGTCAATAATAGAAGCCAGCCTACACCACCACAGACATCAATGACGCTCGGCGACAGCGGCAACAGGTGTCAAGTTGGATGATCAGTAGGTACCGTCCAGATCCTGGATTCGGGCCCGTCAGACTTTCAGGTACCCGCGAAAGGCAACCCATCTCGCAAGGATAGAAGGGCCATTCAAATTGCACACCGCACCTACGATCAGCTCAGCCCGGCTCAGCTCACGCTACGGCGATAAAAACCGTTGCAACGATCTTGATGCAAGACAAGCAAACGGCAGTCGATGATAGCGTCATGAGGCGCCCTGACCACCAACCACCGCCGAGAGCGAGGGGTCAGAATCCGGGACGTCGTGCTGGATTCGACGCGAGCCAGGCCCGAAATCAGGGATCCTCGTCCGGAGCATGTCCCAAACAGGACGACTCTGGCCTGGTGGTGCCCGACCTCCTGTTGTTGCTATTGATGCTGTGCTGTCTATCCGTATGTGGTCAGTATTCCTTGTACTAACTGCCATACGAAATGTACATTGAGATGGCTTGTCCAGCAGGTAGGTAGTTCTTGACTCCATGCCCCAGCCCCAGCCCGGAGCTAACAAGTTATTTTCGCCAGAGCTGCATTCAGGGTCCATGCCCAAAAGTTGTCCCTCTTTCCCTGAATGTCTTGTCTCGTACAGGAAGGTACAAGAAACATTCACTCTCTTGACCCGTCAGACCCGAGCACGCAGCATTCCACGTGGGCGACGGATGACTAACACTCATTCAATGTGGCCCATCCATTGGCTCGGCTAAGCCACCCGATCCAGCTACGCGGAGCCAGGGCCCAGGTCAACGACGCCGCGCACGGACCGTCTTCAGGGTCGTGGTGAACTTATAGTGGGGCAATCCCTTTCACTTCGTCGCCGACCTTTTTCTTTTCCTCTCGTCACCTTACCTAACCGCCATAAAAGAAAAAAAACTCTTTCCGTTTCATCTGCCGGACTCTTTTCCTTCACATCACCATCCTCAAAAAGATGGCAATCCTAGACACGCGGCGCGTCTGAAAGATGGCGCTCGCTGGTGCCAGTAGGCGGGGCCTGCGTCCCTGCTTCAGCCTCACCCGTCGCCCGACGTTTTGGAGATCAAAGACTCGGTCCTCGAAGACGGTGCCGCCCAAGGCTTCACCGCCCCTCGGGCTCGACACGCGTCGCCAAAGAAGGCTCGCATCTGGACTCGGTCATGGGACTTGAGCCACACCAAGTGGTATGGGTTCGTCGGCGAGTTTCGCCAGCTCACCCAACGGAACCAACCTCGACCAAACGACGAATTGGTAAGCTCCCGATTTTCTTCCACTTCCTTCCCACTCAAATGATGAGAGAAGCAAATAACACAGACCTGTTCGGAATTCCTTGTGTCGACAAACTTGCTCCTTTTTCCTGATCTTCCTCAAACCCACATACTTCATTCGAAGAATTACCTCTTGGCCAGCTCCAGAAGCTAACGAATGAATTCAGGGATTCTTTCTGCATCAAGGACACGCTCAAAAGCGGCTCTGGCCACCCCTGAAACCTTGTTACATGATCCAGCACCCAAAAGCCTTCTGCTTTTTGTTTCTCTGTCGCACGCACATGACATTTCGCCGAATTTGCCCATTGCTATACCAAACCCTTCCTGGGTACCTACATGCTAACCACACCTCGACTACACTCTGAAATTTTCCACTGCTCTCCCATGGTCTATTTCAATTTTGGTTTCGAGGAAGATTGATGCAAGCCCATTACTCACCGCGGCCTCCCATTACACCATGGAGGTCGTGGTCCACAAACGCGGCTCACAAACCAAGTCTCCCTTGACACCTCGCTGTGAGCACAAGCCTCCGTTGGCTCGGGGGCCAACTTGAGAAGCTTGAAGCATTGTTTTTTCTTCAAACAATGACGGCCTTATTGCTGTCAACGCCTTGATGGCATTGCCCAGTTCTTCAGCACCAGCTTTGTGTCCAAGTCAATAATAGCAATATAAAATCTTTCATCATTATCAAGGCTCCTCGTTGTTCCCAAAATGGATTTCCCTCTTTGACCACTCCCCCGCATCCCTCGAAGACGACGCGGGAGAAACGTTGGTTCCTTCGAGTGTGGTTGGACATTTAAGCAAGATGCTATCCCGCTGTTCCCAACCAGAGCATGTACAAGCAGACACTTCACTTCATTCCACTTCACTTCACTTCATTTCACTTCTTGACGCAAGTTTTATCACACCAGGACCCGACATACGATTATCAACGTCCATTTTCAAGTACAGCGTTTACGAGCCACTTCAGAACGACCAGACTTTATCCCTTCAAACAGCGCGATGGACGCTATGGAGTGGACCATGAACGACTTCACTTCTCTCCCCTCCCCCAACTTCGACACATTGCCCGACCCTTCATCTCTCTTCTTCGACTTTGACTCCTTCGCCGACGGGCCGGTCCCGGACGCGACGACGACAGCAGACAACGCACCGCTTTTCGAGACGGAACCGCAAGCCCTCGAAACCGTCCTGGACTTTGAATCACTCTTCGGCGGCGATGGCGATGCCGCAGCGATCCCTACCTCGAGCCCCAGCCCGGTCGATACGAGCAACGCCATCCCTCTGGTGCTCCCAGGCAACGACCACCCCGAAAGCGTACAGCCCTCCTCCTCCTCCTCCTTCTCCTTTGACAAAGAGTTCTGTTCCACAGACCTGGACTCCTTCCTCGCCCAGCTCGCGTCCGCTGACCCATCGCCACAACCAACAGCAGAAGCAGTAGCACCAACGGCGACAGTAGCAGCACCTCAGGAGATTCTTCCCCTCCCGCTGGAAACATGGCCCGTGGACGAGGTCAACAACGACTCGTCGTTCGGATGGTTCAACCCCTCTCTTGACTTGTCGTCCGTGGAGCACGACCTGTTCGCGGGCTTCAAGACTGAGCCGTCGTGCAATATCTCCGATGTCAAAGACGCACAGCCCCATCCTTTGACACTCTTTCCGGAGCTCACCATTCCTTCCTTTGACCTCGAGCTGTCCCTGCCGACCCTGCCCCTCGCAGCGCAGCAGGCCATTCCCCTCGAGCACCCCCAACCCATCAACCCCGTCATCGCCTCCCCGTCTTTCATCAACGAGCCTTTCAAGCAGGAGCCTTTCAACCAGGAACCCGTGAAACAGGAGTCCTCCACCTCCCTCGCTCCCTCGAGCATCATCGACTCCCACGGCCACGTCAAGGCCCCCCTCTCCGTCTCACCCACGCCCCCGCGCGACCTCTCAACCCCCATCGTCGATGGCAAACTCCTCAAACGCATCCCCCGCCCCGCGAAAGCAAAGGACGTCAACGCAGACGCCTGGTACGACCCCCTCCCCTCCGCCCCGGCGCCCTGGGGCGGTCCGGACGCTTCCCGCCCGCTCTTCGCCTACACCCCGGCCGGCGAGTGGCAGCCCAACCAGCGCTTCTCCCGCGACGACATCCTGCACTACCTCACCGAACGCAAGCGCCTCGCCCTCCCCCTGACCCTCTGGATCCAGAACCTCCCCCACGGCTGCGTCCGCCGCGTCCCGGACCCGCGCACGCTGAAGTGCCGCTGGTCAGGCTGCCCCGCGCAGAACGGCACCATCCTCAAGGGCTTCTGGCGCGTCTGCTTCGACGAGCGCCCTGCCACCTCGGGCCGCGAGCACAACCCCTTCCACAACGCCGGGTACATGCACCTGTGGTGCCTCGACCGCTGCTTCGACCTGCACGAGGTCGCCGAGGCCTTCGACCTGCGCCCGGACGCGCGGCGCTTCGAGAAGGAGGAGCGCAACCCGATGGCCATGACGCGCGACCACGACGAGCTCGTCCTCGAGTTCGAGCGCTGGCGCGACGCCCAGCGCGCCGCGTACGAAGCCTGGCGCGCTCTCGCGAGGGCCAACGAGAGCCTGGGCCTCCCCGCGCCGAACCGCGTCGTCCCGAGGGAGCAGAAGCTCTGGCACATCCTCACCACCAAGCACCTCGAGCTGGAGACCGTGGTGCGGCAGACGATGCGCGACAACAGGCAGGGCATCTCCATCGACCAGCACCGCGGCGACCTGGGGTGGTACTGCAAGAAGGTCAACGAGCGCAAGAGGCACGCGAAAGCGCAGAAGGACGCCGGGTCGCGCGCTCTCGCCAGGCTGGCGGGCGACTGCGAGGATGTCCACAGCGACGACGAGGCCGCGGAGACTCCTCTCCGTGCTGCGAAGAAGAGGTCAATCGTCGAGCTCAACGAGGAAGACGACGCCGAGGGGGAGAACGACGGCGCGTGTCAGAGGAGACCAGCAAAGCGCCAGAGCCATGGAGATAGCAGGCCAAGACTCAAGGAGATCGCGGGCAACAAGCGCCAGGCGCGCTGCCCGCAGGACGAGTGCGAGCTTGACGCCCGCAGTCCCAACAAGCGCCAGCGTCGGGCCTTCAGCTCCATCTGAGTGGACATTGTTATGGGCTTCAAGTAACAACATGGGAACTTTCTGTTTCGAGCCTATTTGCGAGCGAAGCTGGACTCGCTCGTTCTTTGGAATATCCTATCGTTCACCTAGATTTAATGCATGTTTTCCAGGGAAACAGGAAAGACATTGTTTGATAGCAAGGCGTTCCGAGATGTTAGACAAAAGCCATTACAAAACGGAGTACGGAATAGACAAAATAAATCAAGAAAGTAGACACGTATTTCACTACTCGGCCCTTGAAGACTTCAAAAAGGATCCCGCAGAGGATCCCACGGAGAATCCCGCAGTAGGGCGTCCCGTCACACTCGTATCGGTCAACCATGTGAGAACTGACTCACGATCCAGGCTTCGGTCCAAGGGTTTTGGAGGCTGTTGGACCGGGCCAGCCGCAAACGCCCCGCCAGACGCGCCGGTCCCAAGCAGCCGGGCGCGAGGCAGCGGCCCAACGCCCGCGCCCGCGCTAACATCGATCGTGGAACCTTTAAGAGAGGGAAAAAACACATGGGTGTGGTTAGTAGTGTAGATGAAAAAAGCTTGGACTGCCGCCCGGAGTAGTCCTTGGAGCAGGCAGCGCCGCGGCGGAGAAGATCAAGATGAGATTTTGGACGAGAAGCTAGTTAGGGTACGGGGGCGTGACACCCTGGATGGCGGGGACCCTCAACAGAAGAGAGTTTTTCGGTAAGGGCAGCCTTGCTGCACTATCGGTGCGAATGGAGGCATACCCAGGACCGCCCAGGGACGACTGGAGGCGGTGACATGGATAGGGCGAGCCTGGCAACGGGGCCCTCTCGCTGAGATATGGTGGCATGGCTTGTGGGCGGGTATAAGCTTGACGAGAACAATCAGCAACAGGGCAAATAAAGCTCAGCTCTGCGGGTAGGAATGGTTGGGAGTGGACGCGACTGCAGCGGCGAGGCCGAAAGCAAGCCAGGGCGCTAGTGCTGAGATGGAGTGCGGCGTGCCACCACCCAAGGAACGAACGAACAGGCTTGCGTCAGTCGGTTGGCAAGTCTTCTGAAGTCCCTCGCTGGAGACGACGTCGTCAACGGCATCGTGGCAACGACTTGGCCGACGCGCCGAATCCCTCGTCGTCACCGTAGAGCATCTGTCGGTTCTCGCGAGTCCGCCTGCTGCAGGGCTGACGAACTGAGACGGTTGGAATGGGCGCATAGCGGCGTTGGCGCCCATGTCGGTGCGGGAAGCAAGACGAAACGAAACGATGCGAGGAGCTGGGTAGAGTGAGGTCAAGTCCGGCACGGCACCGTCCATGGCAAGGCGAGGGAATCGTGTCCACGGCGCAGGTTGGCAGGACGGGATAACCAAGCACGAAGTACTGCGACGTCGAGGTACTTGCGTGAGGCAGCGACCACTTGCCAAGTGTGTATGCGCGTGTCGTCGTCATTTTCGTTTTCGCTGTCAGAAGGGGAGGTCGACACACGGTTCTTCTCGAAAAAGTCGATGAGGCAATTTTGACTCGAGATCTGGCGCAATAAACTCTGGCCCGACTTTTCAGACTTCGTCCATACTGATTCCACCCAACCAACGCCTGGAACTTAGCATCGCATTGGTAGCCGGATACGCATACGCGCGCAAGAGGAAAACGGTCATCCCTGGCTAGGTGTAAGTATTTTGGCCTTCTCGGCCCCATCGCGACGGGGACGACCACGTAGGCGGCGGCGGGTGCAAGGGGATCCCTCTGGTTCGCTTCGTCCGAAGGTTGGGATCGCTTCTCCCTCGGCTCCAGAGTCCGTCCACCCCCGCGAGCCATTGGCGATCGGACATCAGACGGCACGAAGCTGGAACACTGGGCTGAAGCTTGTCCTGGTGCGCGACCGGGTGATCTCCAACGGATCGTGGAAACAGCGTTTCTTCCTCTGGGTTCGAGAAGGAGGTTAAGGGTGCCGTCTCGCAACGGCATTGGAGGTGAAGAGAAGGGCGTCTCGGTGGCTAAACCCTGCCGCAATCCGGGCTTCAATTGACTTTAGAGATCTGCGAAGACGAGACGGGGCAGACCAGCGAGAATTGGCGCGAAGAAGAGCCCATGACGGACAGCCGTCAGGTGGTATAGAGTTGGAGAAGAGCAGCGAAGATGCCTGTGGTGATGGAGACGAGGGGTAAGCGAACGCTGGGAGCCTCAGGAAGAGGAGAGGGAAGAGTGGAGGGCTCTACGTACTCTTACAGCAGACACAGTGCTCCAGGACGTGGGCCAAGGGGGAAACAGGGACTCGGTACCTAAGAGGCAAGTCGAGGTACGCGCGCCTCGGCTTCGGGAGCGGCGAGCCGGAAGTTTACCTGACCTCAGTTCCAAGTAAGAAGATGTTCCGTGTTAGGTAACCAGGGAGTAGACATGTAGAAACAATGAAGTGTTCCATTGATTTTCTTTGTAAAAGATAGGGGTTTTCTTGCCATTCTCGGCTGAACCCTGAGGACAGACGAAGAAGTCGCAACTCAAGTCCAAAACTGGAGTGACACTGGAGGCTCCTTCCTCCTCCCGTACTCCATACGGATACTGCCCGCCTATTACCACCTGGTACCTGGTTAGGTAAGTCGGTACACCAGGTACTACACAAGAGAACAGCCACTTCAGACCAATAACCGAAGGACCAGCATCGGCAACAGCGAACAGTACGTACTACCTTCCAGGTAGGTAGGAGTGACTTGGCCTTTCCATGGGAGAATGTGATACCTACTCGAGTGGCTTAACGTCGAGACAGATTCCTATAATTACCGACTCAAAGGCTTCATCTAACGTTCTCGTCTTCAGCCCAGGGTAACGCAAGGCAAGTGCACTACACTACGTCTTACGGACGTAAAGGTCGGTACGTCACGCACGCAGGTCCCGGCCCGGGGCATCACATCCATCGGGTTGGGAAAGAGGACCCGGGGAGCACGAGCCAGCCCCAGCAGAGCACCGGCCACCATCGATCCACACTGCATCAGCAATCCTGGTCTAGGTCCTGCAGCTACCTACACTACCTTAGGTACCTACCTACACCACTGTTCCTTCCTGCCTCTACGGATAGATCTGAGGTCAACCTCAGCCTAAGGTGAAGTGCAGGCAGGCTGCATTTGCAGTGCAGACGGAAAGTACCATAAGAGCAATTGATTCCTAAAACAGTACTTTCACGACATAGGTGCTAATTGCCCACACTAGGTACCTAGGTACCTATGTAGGTATATACCTAAATGCTGTTGATGTTGCTACCTAATTATTCCCCAGCCCTGACGTCCATCCATCAGCGCCAACACAGACACCAGCGCCCTCATTGTTAATCCAAACACCTAACGCCCGCCCGCTCCATTGTCTCTGCGTCCGACCGAGGCGCCCGTGTTTTTAGGCCAAACACCGGAAGGTGTGAACGACCGCCAACCGCTTCGCTTTCTCCTGCTTGTCCATCCCGTCGTTTTCTTTGTCATTTGCCGCTGGCTTGTTCCCGTCTCTTTTTCTTTGCTCTTTGCCCCCAACAACGCCATTCAGATCGTCATCGCCCTTCGGAGTTAGCAACCCCCCCTACACCACTCAACCAACTACACATTTCCTACCTACTGATACCTACGGAGTAGTCTCTACGGATACCTGTAGGAAGGTACCTACACTGCCTACTTGACCACCCCCGCGCTTTCCCATCCACAATTAACGTCCTACAGGCCTCCCTCCACCATTTCTCGCCGCTACTGCGAGCCTGCGACACCTTCCACGACTGCTACTTTACCTCCAATCACGGTCAGGGTCCATGCCTCCTACCTGGTAAGGCACGGAGTACTCCCCGCCAAACCACAGCCGACTGGATACCTGCCACTTTTACCCACCTCCTCTATCGGGTACACGACGTCGGACGCGCATCGGGGAAGCCGGTCATCCCATCTCCATATCTCCTTCCCCCCATAGAGGGGCAAGGAGCATTTCTTCTCTAAGAGACCCCGTGCCGCAGGCTGTGGAAGGAGCTTCAGCTGTCGCCAACACCGTGGACGGCAAGAGCAAGAAGGAGGGAGAAGAAAAAAAGAAAAAAAAACCATCACACACACACACACACACCACATCAGGAAGGGGGGGAAAATAGAGCGGCGCAAACATCGGACCTAACGCCCTAGCCCTGTTTCGACTTCCCATCTGTCCATGTCCAGTCTTGGTGCCTTTTGGACGTCCTTCTTCAACTCTCAGCATACCTTACCTACCTGACCTCACTCACATACTTTCCCACCCGACCCTTGCCCCAAGGCGAAGCTCGACACCCTCGTGGACCGCCTCTTCTTGTCTTACTCGTTTAATCTTTTTCTTTATTTAGGTACTTTGCTTCCTCGTCGACTCTAACTCTGTCTCTCTGCCTCGTCGGGCTTTCGGGCTTGGATAGCACCAACACCGCACCGCACCGCACCGCATCGCATCACCTCTGCGACCCTCGACTCACCACCCTCCGAACCATCGCGACTGAAAGTCGCCCACTCAACGACGACACCTTCACAGACGGCCTCGTTCCGTGCTCGCCGACGGTCGCAACACCACCTCGGTCAACCTCTCGTTCTGCCGCTGCCGGCCCCTGCGACCAACCATCCCACTTCGCATCTGCCGAGGTCTTCACTCGACGCAACGTAACGCAGCGCAGCACATCGCAACTCACGCGTACTCAGCACACGCCTCGCGCCAGTTGCTCCCCATCTGCCGTACCGTTCCCATTCCGTCCAGCTTGCCACGCGCCGCATTACCTCATCGCCGCAGTCCGCTCTCGGCCGACCAAGTTTGACTTCCAGAAGTGGCACCGAGGTTGGATGCGCTCTCGCGACAGCCATAGAATCTTCCATCTTTCCACGCGCAACGCCTAAAGCTGCTCTACTCCATCCGACTTGCCGACATTCGCGACCCTACGTGAAGACATCCCGACATGGAGGAAACGAATGGGGAGCCCGACAAGGCTCGCAGTCCAGCCATACAGGTCATTGTCCTGGTACGTCCATCTCGTCTCATTGTGTCGTTCCCACCCGCCCACCTTCTACTCTACCTCCATCCCTTCATCCTCTCGTTGCTTTCTTGGCCCCCGTCTATCGATGAATGCCCCGGCATACATCAAACCCAGTTCCCTCTCAGATACTCTTCAGCCTCTTGTTTGTCTTCAGCCCAGCCCGACCCAGCCGGACGGTGGAGGTGCAGTTCTGTTGCCGCTCATGCAGCCGCCTTGATTGGGTCGCCAATCATACCGAATCGGCAATTTGACCTGCAGGCGCATCTCACCCCCTGGGTCGCCCGCGATTGCGGGTTGGCCTGTCGCAAAAGTCTCATGGCCGTCATGCCATGCAAACACACAGCGCCGCTTTCACTTACGACCGAGGAGGATGCGCCGCGCCGTCATGAGTTGTGACTTGCCGCTTCCGGCGTCCCGAAGGCCGCGGTCCCCATCCCTCACCAATTGCTTCGGCTTTCCACCTTGTCGGCCCCCCACTAACCCGTATGCAGGGCGCTGGCGGCGGTCCCCAGGAGTCCAACACAACCGCTCTGCTCGTCCGCTCGGTCGCATCCGGATGGACCAAGGGCTCCATCATCGCCGTCGATGCCGGTGTCCACCTCTCCGCCATCACGGGGATCCTCCGAAACACCATCCCGCCGGGCCTGTTGGAAAACATCGCCCTTCCCCAGGCGCTTCCCTCCGGTCCCTTTAGAGGGCTCGAGCTCAACAAACAGGACTTGACGACGCCCGGAACCCAGGAAATGGCGCCCCTCAGTCCAGAATCTATCGCCGCCCACATCGCCAGATCTCTCGTCGACAGTTATGTCGTCACGCACCCCCATCTCGACCATATTTCCGGATTCGTCATAAATACCGCCGGCCTCACTCGCGTCAAGCGCCTTGCTGGACTACCTTCGACTATTGCCGCCTTCAAAACCCACATCTTCAACAATGTTATCTGGCCCAACCTATCAGACGAGAACAACGGCGCAGGCCTCATCACTTACACCCGACTAGTCGAGGGCGGCTCGCCAGCCCTTGGCGACGGAGAAAACAAGGGATATCTCGGGATTACTGACCATCTCGCGATCAAGGCCTTCTCCGTCTCTCACGGTCATTGCATCGAGCGCCATCCTCACCGCGGGTCGACGTCTTCAAATGCTACCCCGTTGCGATACGGATCCGTCGATGGTGCCTCCGTCGCATCCCCGCGTATCCTTCCCTACGGGGCCGCCCAGAACGCCGTGCCATCTATTCCCCGAGCACCTTCCGTCGCTCCCGAGCCGCCAGCGAGTGTGTGCGTTTACGACTCGACGGCCTACTTCATCTTGGACCTTGCTACTAGCAGCGAAATCCTCGTGTTCGGCGACGTCGAGCCCGACTCTCGTTCCCTTACCCCCCGCAACTTTCCAATTTGGCAGGAAGCCGCCCCGAAAATCGTCGCCGGGAAGCTCAAAGCAATTTTCATTGAGTGCTCCTACGATGACTCGCAGTCCGAGGACCGTCTCTTCGGCCACCTCAAGCCCTGCTTCGTGATGGAGGAGCTGCGCGGTCTGGCCGACGAGGTCGAGGAGTCGCGCCAGGCCGCGCACCTTTCGCGGAAACGCAAGCGCGGTACCGACGCGGAGGCTGTCCCCCGCCGACGCACCGGAGGCGCCTTTTCCAGACTTGCGGGAGGCGACGAGTCGCCCATCAGCCCAAAGTCTGTCGCTAGACGCGCGGTCTCGGCCGAAATCGGCCACGTACCGCCACTTCCGCCCGCCGCGACGTCCGTCGAGAGCCCGCATCTGACGACGCCCACCCAGGAGCTGTCACTAGGAGAGATGGAAGCCGGGATGAGCGAGGCGGAAGACGGCGTACACCCGCGGGGTCTTCCACTGGCGGGCGTGAAGGTCGTTGTCATCCACGTCAAGGACCACCCCGACGGGCGGGACGTTGGCGCACTAATTCTTCGAGAGCTGAAGGCCTATGAGGAGGTCGCCCAGCTGGGATGCGAGTTCATCATCTCTCACCAAGGGCAAAGCATCTACCTATAAACGAACACCATCAAACGAGGCGAAGCTGCGCGCGCGCGCAACGACAGAGACACCCCAACTAGTGGATAGGTGGAGGAAGACGGGGGGCTACGAGACCACTTTCTTCTTTTTTCTTTTTGCATCAGGGTCTTTCTATCTCACGAACCCGGTCGGATACCAAACAGGGCAGCTGGGTGCACCGGAGTTTATCATCTCGGGAGGTCTCGGGATGGGCAGGCGGATTTGGAAAAGGGCGGGCATGGCCATGAGACACGGGGGGTATACATATATACCGTGTGCGTGCCTGCCTGCCTGTGTGTATTTTGCGCCTCACATCTCGCGTTCTATATATCCGTCGGCTGCCGCCCGCAGCCGCGACCGTCTTCCCCTTTGATCTATCGTGTGTTTGTATGTGGGTTCGTCTATTGCTGCCTGGTTCTCATTAAGCGCCGTATCTTTGTATCAGCGCGGTCGTCGTCTATGCCTGCTCGCCCTTCTTAATCTTCTCGAAGCCCTCCTGGCCACCGATGTTGGCCTCCCAGTCGGCGCGGGGGAGCTCGTAGACCTCGGTGGTGCGGCCGTAGGTGATGCCGCCGAGTCTGCTGACGGGGCGGAGTACCTGCGCATCGCGTCAGTCTGGGGTTCGTCGTAGAGTCAACTTCCAAACGGGGACTTACCGCGGGGTCGACGATGTTCTTCTGCTCGTTGATGGCATCCTCCCGCACCCAGAAGTTCCGCCCCTCGATGATGGCCACCACGCCGCTCTTCTTGCCGGCGGTCGCGCGCGAGTCGTACTCCTTGAACATGTCCAGCGTGCCCTCCACACTGAAGATGGCCTCTTTCACGCGCGCCGCCTTGACGTGCTTGCAGTCGTACACGGGCGTCAGCCCGCTGACCTCCCACTCCGACACGCCGTACGGCGCGTTGACGCTGGTAGCATTCGCGGCCTCGAGGAACCCCTCGCTGATGATGTTGATGACGCACTCCTTGCTCTCGAGCAGGTTGCGCAGCGAGTCCTTGGGCCTCTCGACCGAGGCGGCGAAGCCGACGACGAAAAGCGGCGGGTCGTGGTTCACCATGTTGAAGTAGCTGAACGGCGCGAGGTTTTCGGTAACGCCGTCGGCGGAGCGCGTGGAGAGGAAGGCGATGGGGCGCGGGACGATGGACGAGATGAGGAGCTTGTAGTTGAAGCCCGCCGGACGCCCTTCCTCGTGCGGGTCGATGGCGATGTGCGCTGCCTCCGAGCGGCCGAGGGCGTTGGCGCCGGAGCCGTATTTCCAGTCCGGGTCGATTGTCTTTGTGTAGCGGATCTGCAGGGAGGGGTCGAAGGCGGGACGGGAGGACTCGACGGACTTGAAGTCTGGGTGGGGGTTGTGCTGGGCGGAGGCGCCGCCTGCGAAGGTGTTCTGGGCTGCCATTTTGGAGGAGTAGGTGCGGTGGCGGTGGGAGAGGCGGGAGGGTATCGTGGAGAGGATGCGGCGGGCTGGGAGGGACATGATTGCGCGAGCCCCGGGGTTATATATGGACGCGGGTCGGATGGGAAATCGCGGAGGAGCGAAACGGGGGGCGCGAGTCAATCGAACGCGGGTATGGAGAAATCAGGGGAATCCACTTTCTTCACAACGTCCAGGAGGGAGAAGGAGACACGGCACCGGGGGTCCTGACTGTTTGCTTACGGATGCCGGCTGCTGGGCCTTACTGCGGCCTGCGTTAGCTCGAGGTTCCGGATGGTGGAGTGGATGCCGAGGATGGAGGGGGAGAGGGGCAATCACATATGGAGGGGTTGTGGTGGTGTGCGAGGGGTCGAAGAGAGCGCAGGGTTCGGATGGGGGGCCCCTGTCCATGATGCAATGGACTCGGGCGGGCCGCGATTCGGGGGGTTTGGTTCTGGGGGCGCACACGCTTGCACTCCTATCCGTCCTTCGAAGGCTGTTCCGAAGAGTATTGGTGACACAGGGACCGGTGTAAAAGTCCATTGAACGTGTTTTTGGTCGACAAATCCGCCATTGGCAATTCGTTCCGCTGGCTCTGGGACTCGCGCCCCGGACGAAGGTTCCGGGGGATGGAATTCGGAACTCGGAACGGGGATGGGAAGGAAGCCCGGGGCCCGGGGGGGACCATGTGGAGTCCTGCAAGCCCAGAATTGCGCGACGCTAAAATGCACCTCACCGAGAGGGCCCGGCCGGTAGATAAGATAAGCTTCTCGCGGTGACAGCTGTACGTACCGAGGTACCTTGGTTGAGACCCCGACAACTTCGACAACACTGGCATTCGAAGGACTGAGGCGGAAACGCAGTTTGGAGGCTGGGCTAAGACTGTTCAGTAAGAGGATCGACCAAACATGTGCGGATCGGCCTCTGTCCTTCAACTTTACGGTCAGCCAAAACTCGGTGTTGTGATTCCGCCAACCGAATAGAGACCCGCGTGTTCACTGACGGGAATCCTACACGCATGATTCTTAGTCGAGTCGCGGAACATGGCCACTGACGGGCGGCTGACGTTGTCTCTCGCGCGCATATGCCCGCCTCGTCTTGTTGGGGGGTTGGGAGATTTGAATGTCTCAACAGCATGCTGACCACGCGCAGTTAAGCGAGAGTCATGCTTAAAACCATCTCCGGCCAGTCGAAGCCGCGGCTGACAGACACCACGTTCCCCGGGTGGCTACCTATGTCCCATGTAACCGTGGCTGCTCGACATGGCGAAACCGCCGTGGTGGGGGGGGAACGGCAATCTTGTCCCATTGGACTCGGGCGTGAACCTCTTCTCTGATCAACACATTCCGTTCCCCCGCCATTCCCGTCGACGCGGTGCATCCCCCCCGACGGCGCCGTCTCGGCGGCCCGCCATTGGTTCTGTTTCTCCATGCAGGGACTCTTCGCGCCGTTGATGGAATGTCCCGCCGTGGCCACTTTTCAGGAACGGAGCGGTCAGGATGCTTCGAGGGAGAGTGGTGAGGTGTCGAGCATGTGCGGCCCCAACAAGTCGCCAGCAGTATAAGTATTCCTGCCTCGACGGTATCTGCTGCAGAGTCGGTCTATACAGAAAGGCCTTCCACTTGAAAGAACTCCCGCTCTTCGTTTCTACAACCCACCTTTCCACAAAAGACACCACCATGAGCGCAATCAGGTCCTCGTCATCAGCCCTCCTCCTCCTCGGCGGCGTCGCAACCCTCCCCGGCGCCGCCTCCGTCCGCAGCCGGTTCCCGCAGAGCTCGCCCGCCCCGCCGGCAGCCGACGCGGAGCTGGGGTACATGCAGCAGCCGCTGGGCCCCGCCAACGTCAACATCCGGACCCCGCCGGCGGCAGCGGCAGCACCGCAGCCCGCCGCCTTCAAGAGGAGCGCCACGGCCCTGCAGACGACCTCGCTGGGGTGGCAGGGGCAGGCGTTATGACTCCCTCGCACGGCGGCGCAGGTGGTGAGCATGACGACGATCCCGACGCGGCCTCGCCATGGCGAGGCTTCCCACCCGCGTCCGGCTTGTGCAAGGGAGATGGTCGCGGTGGTGCTTAGTCGCAATCAGCAGTATACGCTGGCTGGGTCGCGGGTGCGGGACATGATGCCGCGTCCCGATTGAGGGGAATCCTGAGGAAGGGTACTTTTATGGAAAAGCGAAGTTCGACCATTGCTGGGGTGGATACTGGCGTCAGAACGCTTTCGACATTAAAGTAGCGGCCGTCAGCATGGTGATCCTCGAAGGCTGTGTGTTGACGAAAGATGGAACTTGAACAGGGTGACAGCGGTATGGCGTTTGGCGCAACAGACTTGGGGGCTGGGAAAACGGGAATCAAAGGATGACTATCCAAAAGGAATTTTATTTTGTTTCTAATACGAAGTAATTCGATACAATACACCTCGGAGGAGAGCAGGAACCAACTTCCTTTCCTTCCGATCACTGTCTACTCGTCTGAACTGCAAATCCTTACATAAGCAAAATTCGACAATCGGCATTTTACCTACCGGGCCCCGCTGACTCATCTCTCACGTGCTTCCGATAAGCGGGATCTTATCGTGATCCTTATCGTTCCGCCGCTTTTTTTTTCTGAATGTCCTGCGTCAATGGCAAAGAGTCACTCGCCGCCTCCCCAGCACCCACTCATCAAGTACGGCGTCTCGATTCCTGCTTCTCCAATGTGTTGATATCCACTACCGCTTTTTTCTGCCTTTTGTCCGTCCCTCGAGCCTCGCGCTCCCCACTCTCCCTTTCTCCCCCTCCATGTCTCGGAGGCACGCTTCGAAGCACCTAGGACACGCAGTATCTCGTCGCTCGAACCCTTCGCCGCCGAGCCACTTCAACGAGCCACGAAAATCCTGGTCGCCGTCGAAAAATAATTACAAAAAAGGCTGGAAACCCGGCTGGCTCGAACGCAAGTCAGAGAACTTTCGATGGGCACCACCTACTAAGGACGATTTCAAATCTATCGTCTTTTACGATTCACCAGGCAGCTCCGTCGACTCTCATCAAATTATCACGGGCGATCCCGAATCGTTTCCCGGCAAGAACGCTTTCCTCTACGCCAGAGGTTGGAACAGAGCGCTTCCGCAGGACAATTCGACTTGGGTCAACGTCTCCCACCTCCTGTCCGGCCCCGGTCCGATCCCCAAACCACAGCTCCCTTGGAAGCAGTCAAATCGCGCCGGCAGCATGACCAACCACGTCGACATCGCGACGGTCCCCACCGCCGACACGGGCGGCAGTCTGCTGGTGCACTTCGATCACCGACGATACCTCTTTGGCCGCGTGTCGGAAGGAACGCAGCGAGCTCTGACCCAGCGCAAGTATGCCCTGGCGAAGCTCGAGAAGCTGTTCCTGTCCGGCCAGACGTCCTGGAGCACCATGGGCGGTTTGCTTGGCATGATGCTCACCGTCGCCGACGTCCTCGACGGCAGCCGGAAGGATTTCCAGCAACAAATCGAGACGAAGAAGAAGAAGAACGCCGACCGAGAACACCTTGCTACCAAGTACCCCGAGGCCATTGAGGTTCACGGAGCTCGCAACCTTGCCTATTCCATCGCGACCGCGAGGTCGTTTATCTTCCGGAAGGGCATCCCCATCCGTCCGTTCGAGGCCAATGAAGACGCCAGACTCACCGATTCCGAGAACGCCACCCCCGATTTCGAGGACGACTCGATAACTGTGTGGAAAGTCCCGATTTTTGGCGAGACCTCGTCGGCGGTCCCTGGCAAGTCGCGGAAGAGAAGCCACGAGATCATGACCGCCGAGGACGAAGCGCTCAAGAACGGTGCCTCTGCCGAGGTCTCCCCCGAACAGCAGCGCAAGATCGACCTCGAATCGATACACGCCACCGTCGACCACATGTTCAACTCGGACTGGAGCCTGGATGCGCTGTGCGAAACCAAGCTTCACCAGGTTTCGCTGCCCGCCACCATCTTCGTTCGCGAGGATGGCCACATCAAGAAGTACAGAGGCCCTCTGCCGGGGAACAACAAGGGCCTTGACGTGCCCAACATCGACGTTTTGGTGAGATACCCGTGGCCAGCAACGATGGTCAGGTCCCTCCCACCGCCCGCCGCCGGTCCCGACATGTCCGTCTGCTACGTCGTCAAGAACAAGGGTCGCCGCGGCAAGATGAACCCCACCGTCGCACTCCAGCGCGGGGTTCCCAAGCACATGCTCAAGGTCTTGGCGTCTGGAACCACGGTCAAGGACGCCAAGGGTGAGGATGTCACGCCCGAAATGGTCATGGGAGCGCCGTTGAAGCCCTGCGGCTTCGCCGTGATCGACATGCCCAACACGTCGATGGTGGACTCGTTCCTCGCCCGCTCGGAGTGGAAGAACGCTGCGCTCTTGGACAACGTGCCGGTATTCTACTGGATCTTGGGGCCTTCGGTCATCGACGACGCCCGCATCCAGAAGTTCATGCAGGAAACGCCCGACATCAGGCACATGGTTATTGCTCCCGACGTGTCCCCGAACATGCTGTCGTTTGAATCGCACGCCTTGATGCTGGCCAAGCTGCGTCGCATCGATCCCGAGCGGTTCCCCCTGCTCGACTTCAACAACACCGTCCGCGACTTGTCTTTCATCGGACCGAACGTGCAGGCCGGACGCGTTGGAGCTAGGACCAACTTGTCTCCCGTCGTCGGTTTCAGGGACGACACCATTGCCCCCTTCCCGACGTTCGAGGAGGCTGAGACTCTTGACGAGGGCATCCTGGCCATGGCTAAGGACGCCCAGGCCAAGATCACAGAACCCAAGTTCCTCGCCGAGGTAGAGCAGGCCGAGCGAGACATTCCCAACAGAGACGCCGAGATCGTCCCCCTCGGCACCGGCTCTGCTGTGCCTTCCAAGTACCGCAACGTCTCCTCCACCCTCATCCGCGTCCCTCAGTACGGCAACTATCTGCTCGACTGCGGCGAGAACACCGTCGGCCAGCTCCGCCGCGCGTTCCCTGCCGACGAGGCAAACAACATCATCCAGAACCTCCGATGCATCGTCATCAGCCACATGCACGCAGACCACCAGCTCGGCACGGCGAGCATGGTGCGCGCCTGGGCCGAGGCGACCGCCCACCTCAGCCCCCGGCCCGAACTCTCCATCATCGGCCCGAAGCCCATTGAGCACTTCCTGCGCGAGTACAGCCGCATGGAGGACATCGCCTTCGGCCGCCTCACCTTCCCCAGAGCCGTGTGGCCCAAGGACAAGGGCGAGCTGCAAGCCGGCCACTCGACCGGCCTCGCGTCGTGCTACCTCGTCCCCGTCGACCACTGCAAGAACGCGTACGCGCCGGTGCTCACCTGGCCGTCGGGCCTGAAGATCGCCTACTCGGGCGACTGCCGGCCCAGCGACGACCTGGTCGAGGTCGGCCGGGGCGCGACGCTGCTGATCCACGAGAGCACCTTCGACGACGACATGCGCACCGACGCGCTGGCCAAGAAGCACTCCACCATGGGCGAGGCCCTCGACGTCGCCGACCGCATGGGCGCCCGCCGCGTGCTGCTGACGCACTTCTCCCAGCGCTACGCCCGCATCCCCCTCGTCGAGCCCCGGACCACCCGCGACGGCGGCGACCAGGTCGTCCTGCTCGCCCTGGACCAGATGCGCGTCAAGCTCGGCGAGTTCCGCCACGCCCAGGCCTTCCTGCCTGCTGTGAGGCGCTTCTTCGAGGCGGATTCCGAGGAGGCGGAGGCGGAGGTAGATACCAAATAATAGAGCCAAATCTCCTGTCCCAAATCATATTGCAGCCATGTTTTTGATGAGTGTCTTGTCCATCGCCTGTGATAGATAAGGCGTCTGCGCCTCCACGCTCTTGCATTGATAGGACTGAGAAATCACGCCGTCGTGTCACTTCGTCTTTTGCCACTCGTACTTCGTCGCATGACAAGCTTTCACATGCAGTTTCAATTACACATGCGATGGTTGTATTGAGAATGTCCCAAGCCCTACGAAACTTCAGAGAGCTCTAGAGTGTGGGTTTTGATCCGAAGTGAGCTCCCCTGAACAGCTCTCGAGGACTCTCTTGCTAGGTACCCTGGCTCGACGTTGATTCTCTACTTTGGTATAATCACTCCTCATATACTATGATTTCATCTTGGCACGGCAAACTTCATCCACAGGGGCTCGTGCAGCAGCCTGTCCAGGCAGCTCGCCTCGACCCCGACCAGTATCTCCATCCCGCCGTCCGGCAGCGCCGGGAGCACGACCTGCAGCCCGTTGATGACGCCGACGTGAGGCGACCTCACGGCTCTAATAGTGTCGACCAGCGCCGGGCCCCACTGGACGTCGTACAGCGAGAAATTCGCCCACGACGTCTGCACGCAGTTGAACCCCGGCACGTCCAGCAGCGCCGTGGGCAGGAACCTGTCGACGTCCTCGACGCGGTCGATCAGCGCCGCGAGGTCGTCGACGAACTGCCCGTCCGCGCGCGCCAGCGACCCGCGGATCAGCACCGCCAGGTCCGCCAGGCTCCAGGGGCCGAGCATCTCGCGGACCGGGGCCGAGGCGCCGACGTACGCGAGGAAGCAGCCCGCCGTCTGCGGGTGCACCGGCGGGTCCGTGCGGAGCCGCGCGTCGACGGCGATGTTGAAGACGGAGGTCGGGTCGCCCTCCAGGGTGTCGAGGGGCGACTGGACGGCCATGACGGTGCGCCAGAGCAGGGCCGAGACGGCGTCGTTCGTGGACACCCACTTCTGCGCCGTCGGCTGCGTCGCGTTCTGCGGGCTCGCCTCGGCTTTCAGCCTGTCGAGGGCCGACGGGGAGAGGTAGAAGACCTGGCCCCGGTGGCTGTCCGAGAGCAGCTTGGGAGGGAGCCCGGACGGCGTGAAGGGGAGGATGGTGTACTGCGGGTGGTCCTCCGGCAGGCCCTTGTTCTTGCCTGTTGGCTTCATCAGCCGCGGGCGGTCTTTTACGAGGGCGTCGTCCAGCTTGAAGGGGTCTGTGACGTCGAGCCCCTGCGCGCGGCGGCACTCCTCGGCCCAGATCCTGGTCCAGACGAGGAACGTCTTGCCGTCGCCGAACATGTGGAAGATGCACCACGACAGGACCAGGCCGCCCCGGATGAAGTTGGCTTGGGGCAGGGAGACGGGCAGGCGCTCGCCGGGGGACGGCCAGACGGAGCGCCGCATGACCGTCTCCGCGTCGAAGGCCGACACGGGGAAGCCCCTGGCCTCGAGCTCGGCGTACGCCATGGGGAACGCCCCCGGGGCCCTGAGGTCCTTGACCGCGATGGCGGCGGCGGCGTCGTCCGGGGCGAGCCGCTGGAGCTTCAGGACGCCGGCCTGCCTCGCCTCCGGGTCGGGCACGGCCTCGCAGTCGAGGACGGCGATGCGCCGCCGGGCGGCGTCGTAGCCGGCCTGCAGGACGGAGGCGGCCTGCTCGAGGTCGTAGTCGCTCGGGAGCTGGAAGGGGAAGACGTAGCGGAGGTAGCCCTTGGGGCCTACGCGCTCGAGGGGCGTGAGGTCGGGGATCTCGGTGAGGCCTGGTTGGGAGCCCATCGTGGCGGGGTGGCTAAAGGTCAATGACTCCGGGGGAGGTAGAGAGACAAGTGAGAGGGGGGAGAGAAGATGGAGAGGCAGATCTGAGGATTATGGCCTCCAGAGGGGAGGAACCCGGATTATTCAAGAGATTGAATCTAGCAATGTTATTGACGTTATGCCTGGAGTGTTGGTTATGCATGTTACCCGCTTCCCAGGGTACAACCCACGCCTTCATGATGCATGAGCATCACAAGCCATCTACTATGTATAGTACTAACGGTATTCGATGTGTTCGTATAAGTTACCGACTGTTCCTGCAGCCCTGGCTCCAACAAGGTGGGACTCGTTCGCTGTCCTCCCACCTCGGGAGAATGTGATCAGTCACCACACTCCCCTGCCAGGTACGAGCTGCCCGCTTTGGTATCACAAAGTGCTGACGGTTGTCGGCCCGCTTCAGACAACGGCCCGCTCTGACGCAGATCTCCCAGCCGAGTTCCAGGACTCGAGTGGCTGTGCTCAGCGGTAATGCAAATCATACTAGATGTACTTATATCCTTCCTGCTCGACATTGAGAAAGAAGCCACAGCTTTTCGCGGGAACATACCCAACGTAATTGTCTCCGACGCTCGAAGGACGTGCTGTTGGTTCGTTCCGGAGATTCAACTGCAGTCGATGGTGGAGTTATCAGAACGAAACCCCGGTTCCAACACCAACACTGTGACCCTGGAAGGCCAAGGCGGGGAACATCGAGGCAACTTTCCCCGGGCTCGGGGATCCGCAGGAAGGGGAGCACCAAGGCCGGATGCTCTACCCGGAGTTGGCTACGGCTTTCGATGATCCTGGGCAAAGCGAGGGGAGTTTCGACGTTGGCAGTGCCCGGACACGTTTCGACTTCTCCTCGCCCTCCGTTAGACGAGTTTACCAGCTCGCCTCCCCGTAACATGCTCCACTTCTCATTAGAGGCCGTCGTGCTCAACCCGGGTCTCGACGCATGCGGACAACCAACAAGTCACATCTCCAGGGGCCCGTTGCAGAAGCAAGTATTTTGCACCAACAGCTTAGCAACAATGGTCGTGTCATACCCCCCAGTTGTCTCCCAGAGTCCGGACCAACACTCCGTGCGGTTGCGGATAATCCCTGCACCGGACGAACTTCTTACCTCCCTAGGTAGGTGACGCTTACAAGGTCGTGTCTGTCGCATGCGAGAACCGACGGCAGAAATCTTCTCATCCCCCCTCTCACACGAGATTGATGGAGAGCAAGGACAAGAATCCCCTGACATCCGAGCCGACTAAATGAAAGTATCGGCAAGAAAGACGATAAGAGAAGGCGGAGACTCACAAGACGGATGCAACAGAAGGCAAACAACTCCATAGGTTCCAACACACGAGTTCGGTTCCCCACACTCTTCGAACGATCATCACGACATGATTACGTCTATCCATTACAGGAACCGTTCCTCCGACCACCCGGTGCCGCAATTCCCTCAACTTCGCGACCAGGTTCACGGGCCCGGCATGGGAGTGGAGGGGGACGACGGCTGCAGTCGCCTAGAGCGTATGTCTTCGCCTGCAGAAAAGACATAAGACATGCGCACAGTAAGAAAGTCCTCGCACTCCATCTCCGCGCCAATAGTCATGTTCTACTCCTCTGTTACTTGAAATCCCTACCTTGTCGCGACAATGGAACTCAGCCCGGACATAGTCCAAGCCTTCGGCCCCCCGCCGGACGGCCTGGACATCACGGAGACCAGCGTCCCGCAGAACAACGCCGCGGTCATCGTCCTCGCCGCGCTGGCGTCCGTGGCCGTGGCGCTGCGCCTGTATGCGCGGTTCCTGCAGGGCCACGGGTTGCACGCGGACGACTGGACCATCATCCTGTCTCTGGTACGTCCCGCCTGCCTCTGTTTGTATAGGTTCTGGTTGCCATGGTAGCGACTGACAAGCCCGCGTGGTCCAGCTACTCATCTTCGCCACCGTCGGTCTGAGCATCGTCGGCGGTTCCTTCGGCACAGGGAACCACGTCTGGTCGTTTACGCTGCCAGCTCTGGCACCTATTTTCAAAGTCAGACCTATTCCTTGATCCTGGATTGTCCCGAAAGACTTCCCCTGGCTAAGCTTCTATTTTACCACGGAGCAGATTCTCTACGCGTACACGTTCGTCTACGCAGCAGCCTGCGCCGCGACGAAGATCAGCATCCTGCTCTTCTACCAGCGCATCTTCCTCTCGGGAGTCACGCCCTCGTCCGTGTCCCTGTTCAGGGTCTCCCTCGCGGTGGGATACTCCCTCTCGCTCGCGTACCCGGTCATCGTCTGGGCGACGATGGCGAACGCCTGCAGGCCGATCACGTACTACTGGGACCAGTTCGTCGGGGCCGAGGGGAAGTGCATCGACCTCAACGCGTTTTACCTCGCGCTGGGGATCGTGAACATGGGCAACGACGTCGTCGTGCTCCTGATACCGATCCCGCAGATCTTCAAGCTGCAGATGTCCGGGAGAAAGAAGGTCGCGGTGTGCGGCGTCATGTTGCTCGGAAGCTTGTAAGACCAAACCCCCTTTTCCTCATAGCCGTCCTATCTTGTGTAGTCAGCCATGGTATTACCAGTGTCTGTAAAATCAACTAAAAAACTCTTGTGAAACAGCGTCTGCGTCGCAAGCATAATACGCATCTACCACCTCAACACCTTCGCCACCTCCGTCGACGTGACCCAGATCATGGGACCCGTCTTCATCTGGTCCGCGATCGAGCCCTCCACGGCCATCGTGTCCGCCTGCCTCCCGCACCTAGCCCCGCTGCGCCGGCTCGTCCGGAACAAGATCTCCTCGACGACGGGGCGGAGCGGGCCGTCTGCCGGGAGCGCGAGCGCGCCTTGGAGGTCCAAGAAGAGCGGGACGGAGTCGCAGCAGGGGACCGCGGGCGCCCTGTTCACGATCGGAGGATCGCGGTTCTCGTCGTTCGGCGCCGATGGAAGGATAAAGCTCAGCGAGAACAGGGACGACGAGTCCGACGAGATCGGTCTGACGGATCGCGTCCACGCGGATGCGGGAGGGGTCGTGAAGAAGAGCCTGTCTGCCACATCGGGGTCGAATGAGAACGGCAATAGTAGACGGGCGAGTGTTTCTCGGTCGAGTTTTGCCCGGGAAGATATCAGGAGAGGCTAGGGAGGCAAAAGAGGTCTCAAAAAAGGGGGTCCAGGTATGATAAATACCAGGGGGCGGTTATTCCACGCCCTCCAACTTGCTGAATCACAATCTACTCCCGTAAAGCGTCTTCGATCGTCGGCCAGGACTCCATTGAACCGAGCCTGCGAGCCTGGATACAGCCTAGACGGAGAAGCCCCAAGGTTACATTGCGGCTTTATGGGAGTAGCCTAGTTCACTTCTTGGAACCAAAGACCACCTCGTGAGTAAGACACACTCGATTTTTATATATCAGTCATGACAGTATTTCAAACCCTTCTTGGCGTTGGCTTCTACAGGGTCTAGCACTACCAGCTCCTCCCTCAACATGGCAACGACTAGAAAGGCATTTGACATCCGTAACTTCTGTGAAATATATACAGACGTTTGTTCTGAATGTCCTTCGGTTGAAACGACACTCTACCGCTCAGGCACGGTCTGATCACACTGTTACCGCCCTATGTACTGCGTATCATCACAGTCAGGTTTGATTGACTTGACTCTTTGGAAAGATAAAGCTGCACAAGAAGCCCGCGCCCCCGGCGGCGGCAGCAAAAGTGAACGTCGACGTGATGGCCACGTTGAAGACGTGCAACACAGGACGAAGGAGCCCCTGATGCAGAACGGCGGGATCGCGCAGGTGCGCGGCCTGGCCGGCCCTCGTGAGAGCATCAGCGAGCCCAGGATCCAAGCCCGGCACGCCCGCCATGCCCGTGGCAAGCATCGTCGCAAAGATGTTCTGCGCGATCGAGATGCCCAGCACGGCGCCGAACGAGTTGGCAAAGGTGACCAGCGCGTTGGCGATGGCGGCGTCGCCCGGCCGCTTCTTCGCGAGCTCCTCCGAGCGCTGTATCGCGATGTAGGGAACCTGCCACGCGATGCCGAGGGCGCCGCCCGAGAGCAGCTGGAAGCCCACGACCACGCCCAGCCCCGAGTCGACGGACAGCGTGTGCAGCAGGCCCGCCCCGACGACGAAGAGGGCCGACCCGACCCAGGCGTACGGCCGGTGGTCCGATAAGCCGCGGCCGCGGCCCGAGGACATGCCTCCGCCGGCCACCATGCCGGCCAGTGCCATGCCCCCGAGGTAGGCGAAGAGGCGGAGGCCGGAGGCCGTGGCGCTCATGCCCTGGACGACTTGGAAGTAGAACGGCAGGAAGAAGACGTGGGTGAAGAAGCCCGCCGAGAGGCCGGTGATGGTCAGCACGCCGCCAAGGACGGTGCGGTCCCAAAGGAGACGGAGTGGGATCACGGCCTCGTCGCCGTTGAACCGCAGTGAGACGAGGAATAGGGTCGTGAGAGCAGCCCAGCAGACCAGGCAGCCCCAAACGCGCCCGTCCGTCCAGGGGTACGTTGTCCCGCCCCATTGAAGGGCCAGCACCAGACTCACCATGGCCGGAATCAGGAGAGCGGTGCCCAGCGGATCGACTTTCTGGATCTTTCTGATAAAAGGAAGGACGGCAGTGGTGTTGTTTGGTACTTCCTGGCTGTCTGGTTGTCGAGGAGAGGCTGTCATTGTTGCTGCTGCTTTGTCTTGCATGCCTTGGGAACCACTGCGCGGACTGTCGACCATCTGCATCTCCGTTCCCGACTCCACCTGAGGGGGCGCCTCCGGCTTGGGAATCCGGAACACAACCAAGATGAACAGCGTAGCGACGGCGCCGATGGGCAGGTTGATCCAGAAGCACCACCTCCACGTCAGCTTCGGCGCGTCGGTGAAGGCGCCGCCCAGGAGCGGACCGACCAGCGAGGCCAGGCCGAACATGCTGGACAGCGCGCCGAACAGCGCGGGCGTCGCCTGCGGGCTCGCCACCATCGCGAGCATGACGATGGCGCCCGAGTAGAGCGCCGCCGCGCCGACGCCCGAGACGACGCGCCCGGCGATGAGGGCCCTGGAGCTGGGCGCCGCGGCGCAGAGGACGGAGCCGGCCTCGAAGATGAGGAGGCTGCCGAGGTAGATCCACTTGACGTTGAACTGCGCGTACGCCTTCCCATAGGGTAGCTGGAGCGCCGTCGAGGCGACCAGCGAGGCGCTGCGGTAGAGCCCGGCGTCTTGGAGCGAGTTGAACTCGGCCGTGATGCGCGGGATGGCCGTTCCTGTGTTTTTTCTCCGTCAGCCAAGATCAGACAGACAGACAGATCACACATGGGACATGATGTCTGTTCTGTAGAATTCGATGAGGCACATACCGAGGATCGTGTTGTCTACAGCTGCCGCGAATGCTACCAGACAGAGACCCAAGGTCAAGGCGGCGACTGCCACGGTCTGTCGCACCGACTTGCCTCTCTTGCCGGCTCTGTCATCTTCCTCGGAACTTGTTGGTACGTCCAGATTTCTCGCGTCTGTGGCACTGTCGCTCCCGCGCTCGTACTCGGTGCCGTAGAGTTCTATTATCTCGCTTGTCGGTACCTCCAGGGGCTGGTCGCCCGTCTTCTTCTCAAACGATGTTGCGGGAGACATTGCGTGACAAGTTAATGACCAAGGAAATCATACAAGACACTTATTCTTGGCTACTGTCCTTTCTTGCTCGCTTTGATTTGCACATCTTGAGTACATACATGCATGCACGGTTTACTGTGGACTACCTAGGTATGGAGGGGAGAGTTCTGTCGGCATATTTCAAGCTATTAATCATCCACCACCCTTGGCAAAATCACCCGAAACGTTAAAAAGCTTGTAATATCCTCGATTTCCACGCCCCCCTCTCTCTGGAAAATAACCGGCCGGTTTAGCGCCCGGTCGGGCCCTTGTTTGTCGGGAAAGGGGGGCCGCCTCACACCTCCCGTCTGCGAGCCAAGATCTCGGCCTTCGGATTCCCGATCCTCTGGCTCCGGATGGTGAAGAACCTCGCCCCGTCTCCGACCCCAGGGCCGTCCTTCAGCTTCAAATCGTACTTGGTCACCAGCTCGGCGAGCACCATTTTGATGAACCATCCCGCGTAATGACGTCCGCAGCACGCCTGCACGCCGTAGCCGAAGTTGAGCTGCCCCGGGCTATTTTAAACGGCCTTTGAATCAGCGCAAGTTCCAAAAACCGCAAGAAAAAGGTGAGAAGAAGAAGAACTACGAACCCCGAGTATGAGTAGTTCAGCGTCACCTGCTGAGAATCGGTCTTGACGTCCTGTTTCAACTTGTAGAACCGCAGACAGTCGAACTCTTCGGGATCCGACCACCTGTTGGGGTCGAGGTTGACGGCGTCTGTCATGTATGATATCTGGGTGCCGGCCTGGAAATGGAGACCCGTCGAGGTCGTGATGGGTTTCAGAACCTTCCTGGTTAAAGTGACTGCGGTGAAAAGGTTGTCAGAGACGGTGAACGGAACAGCACGCCCTTTCTCTCTCTATCATCTGTTGTGTCTTACCCAGTGAGGCGGCATGCAACCGCTGGGACTCCTTCATAAAACTGTCCATCTTTGGCACCTGAGAAAGCCAAGACTTGTGGTCTGACCGATCGACCCCGGCAAGTTCCTGTCTCAGAATCTCCTGGCACTCGGGGTAGAGTGCGATGTCGTATAGAACTTGCCACAACTTGATCCCCACAATAACACGTCAGCGTCATCAGCTCCTGGCACAGGGGATCAGGGGAACAGGAAACAAACCGTTTCTGAGGTCGGGTGTATGGCGGTGAAGATGAGCTGGTATTGCAGCGTCATGTGAAACATGATGTCGTCTCGTTTGCTGGCTTCCGTCACGGTGAGAAAGTGGTCGATCATGGTCTGCTCCCTCTTCGTGTTCGCTCCGCCGCCGTACGTCCCCAGTCTGGCGGCGTCGAAGTCGGGTCTGAGCATCTCTGCAAGCCGTCTCTCCTCCTCGCGCAAGTCCTTGTAACCCTTGACGAAACGGTACACGAGCGACTGCATCCATAGCGGCCACTTCTGGATGCCTCGGGCAGCCGCCCACACGTAGGCCAGGTATGATACCTGCCCATCGACCCACGATATGTTCCGAGAGAGCGACTTTCCCACAAAGGCACGGCCCATGACCTGGGCTGTGAGATGGCCGGCGGCGTAGGTGACGTTGACGGACGTCCACCCCTTCTCATCGGCTCTGCCGTCTCCGTCGCAGCCAAACACCCGAGAGCAGGCCGCCGTCGTCTCGTCTATCATGGGCTCGATGAAGCGGGCGCCGTTCGACAGGAGACCCAATTTGGTGCCCTTGAGAAAGGTGTCGTTGTGGATGCCGAAGCCGGTCGCCCATGATGAGAAGTATTGCAGGACCATGTGGCCGAAAGACACCTCAGTCCTGGGGTGCATGCAGAGCTCCTGAATATGACGGGCAGGTAGGAACACGATGAAGCCGTCCGCCGTCACGACCTTGAACGGCTCGTCGGGGTGCTTTTATATTCGTTAATCGACGATAGTCCCAAGCGTTGTGATATAGACGTACGCACCTGTACGAGGCCTTTTCTGAGAGTCGTTCCGAGGTTGGGCCCGTCTCTCTCAACCTCGGGGCAGTCGAACCTCCAATTCTTCATGGCCTTCGCGGCCCTCACCCGCGCCGTCATCCACCAGCCGAAGATCGCGACGCAAGCTAAGTAAACCCAGACCGGAACTGTATGTAGCAACCGCGCCGGCGATTGAGCTGAGATGGAGGTCCAGGCGTGGTGCAGGGCATCACCCTGGAGGACGAGTTGCGGGGCATTTTCCATAGCTTCAACGATTTGCTTATTCTTCTTCTTTGATTTGTCCTATAAACGTACGTAAAGAACACTTTTTCAGGCACGTGGTATGTTGAAAACACATACGAATGCACACGGATTATATGTTGCATGAGCGGAGGGAAAACAACATTGAGGATCCCTAATCGGGACCTTTTCATTTTCGTGGATAAAAAAGCCCCGATTCGTTTCACTTCATGCTATTTTGGATGAACGTCAGATAAACCTTATACACGCGCTGAATTTTCCAAAGGGCCAACCCAAAATAAGAGGGCCAATGACACGATCAAACAATCGCGAGTCTAATCTTTCTCTGATTGCCCTATTGAGTTGCTTCCTCGGCATCCGAGCGACATAGTGACTAGCTCAACGCATTCACAAGTAGGCCGCCGTCGATGACGAGCAGAGCGCCGTTCATGTAGGCACCCGCCGCGCTCGAGAGCATTATGACGGGCCCAATAATCTCCTCAGGGCGTCCCGGGCGACTGGCGGTTGATCGCGCCGTCGTCTCCTGCGCTACGGGGTGCAGTCCCCAACCGACCGTGTCTGTGACGGCGGCGACGGGTGGTGTCTGGTTTGCGTCTCCCTGCACTGTCGTCATTTCTGAAGGAAATATGCCGGGGCAAACTGTGTTCACGCGGATCTTCATCCTGTGGAAATCATGAGTTACCCATCATGAACTTGAAGGATTCCAAAAGGAAGCGGCAGACTCATATGCTTATGCCAATAACAGCAGAGAATAGGTAAGATGGACTACTCACGGACGAAGGAGTGATGAAAGCAGCAAGGCAAGCTTGCTCTCTACACAAAACGTTTGCTTAGCAAGCTGAAGTAGTTCCAAGTTGAGAAGTTGAATGAGAGAATCAGGGGAGAGAGAACATACCGGCGGCCTTTGAGACACCGTAAGCTACTGATGTCACAGATCCCTGGTTCGTCAGGGCGGCGAGAGACGAGATGACCAAGACGTTTGGGTCGGCGGCTCTGCGCAGCAACGGAACGAGACATATCGTCATGAAGTAGACTCCGTTGGTATGAACTGGACGATAATTAAGTATCCATTTACCACTTTCTTGATCGCTCGCGTGAGCTTACTGCGGTTGGAATGATCAAAATCTTCACTTTGTTCATGAAATCAGCGCCCATGTTCGCCAACCGCCGAGAACGGATGATCTGCCGCAACTTACTCATCGATACCTTTGAGTAACATTTCCCCCACCTCGTCAGCTGTCGTTGCGGTACAACATCAGCTGTAGCTCATAAAAGTATGCGCAGTGAAGGTTTCTCCTCCAATGGAACGGGAGACTCTCCGTGTCTTGGGGCACGTTGAACTTGCCATTTTTCCTGTCTTTGGCGTACATTTTCCAAAGCTTCATCAACCCAGCACAGTTGACGAGAGTATCGACCTGAGAGGCGCGGAAGAACAAGTCAGCTGAACCAAACGGAGGCCCAAACGTTAAAGAGGTGGCGGCCTAATTACGCAGGACTCGCGGGCCTTGATCTGCTCGGCCACCTTCTCGCAGCCGGCCTTGGTCCCCACGTCTCCTTGAAGCACACGGACGTCACCGCCAATCTCGCTGGCGGCATTCTGAAGAACCTCCAGACGCCGACCGACGATATAGACGCGTGCGCCGTTGAGTGCAAAGCCCTGAGCTATGGACTTGCCGAGGCCCGAGCCGCCTCCCGTGACGACGACGACCCTGTCCTTTACCGTGAAGAGCTCTTCAATGCCGAGCGATACCTGTTGGGAGCAGGAGAGACTTTTTGGCAGAACGTTAGTCTCGTCCATGGTGGCGTAGACGGTTGTTGGTGCGAGGGGAACACGAGAGATGAATGATAGTGAGTGACTACTCATGCGTCTATGTTGTTCTAAGCCACGCTCACAGGTTTTAATGGAGCGGCGGGAAATCCTCCAAAATAGTTTCACGGGTGAGGGGAGGATAAACTCAATGTATGAGTGACGATTGACTAAATTATTGCGCACTGCTTCTAAAACAAGGGTCGATGGCAAATGCCGATTAACCTACCGGTTGTAATTTGACTCGAAGCTCCGATGGGTAACATCTGATCACTGGCACAAGCACACTTAATAAGATTAACTCTATGAAATATTCCCCGAGACAGAACATTTAACAAGTGAAAAGTCATGGAGCCTTTTGGACGTGCCAGTGGCTACAATTTGGCACCTAGCTTTCATGTTGAAGACAACTTCACTTTCAGGTCAGCAAGCGATGGAATCGGCTACGATGACAGAAGTTCCTCTTACTATTACCCGAGCGCCTTTCCAGCATCACCTCGATGCCGAAAAGCTGGAGCTGCAGACCGATACCGACCATGGCATCATCTCAACACTGACCCCGACTCAGAAAGTCATTTTTGAGTGTTTGGCGGAGAGATGCCCCTTCGTATCAATTTCCGAGAACCTTCTCGACAGCGACCTGACGCAAATTCTGCAAAACGGCGGCCTGGATAGCGCGGGCATGTTGATATTCAAGGCAGACTTGGAGGCGCGGCTGTCTCTGAAATCTCCCATACCGATCACATCCCTGCTCCGTGCGCAAACCATACGGGCGCTGGAGACGGAGATCATGAAAGTCTCAGTATCAAGCAGCCGCGATATACTGCTCCCATTCACCACACAAGGGAGCCAGACGCCGCTGTTCCTCTTCCCGCCGGGGGGCGGCGAGCTGCACTGCTGGATAGAGCTGGTCCGCCGCTTCCACGACCGACCCTTGTACGGACTCAGACTCCGCGGCCTGCAGCCCGGCGAGTCGGCGTTTGAAAGCATGGGCGAGATGGTGGGATGCTTCCTCGAGGAGATGCGCAAGGTGCAGCCTCGGGGGCCCTACGCGCTGCTGGGCATGTGCTTCGGCGGAAACATCGCGTTCGAGGTGGCCAAGGCGTTGGAGGCCGCAGGGGAGAACGTGGCCTTCGTCGGCGGCATTGACAACGCGCCGAACATCCTGCAGATGAGCTTCGCCACGCTGCGCTTCTTCATCGTCGATCTGCTACTGACAAGACGACTCATCACGCCGTCGGAGGCAAGCCTGCTTAAGGAAGAGACGCGCGACCAGGATCCTGCGTTGCTGCCGCGTCTTGTCATGCGTCGGTTCCGCACCCGTCTCCAGTCCGCCGGAGTCACCCGCGAGAGACTGGAGTCCTGGCACCGGGTCTTTTGCGGCACCGTGCACATGGCCGACGGATACGTCCCGCTGGGCAGGATCGCCACGTACACGTCCTTTTGGGCCGAACCGCTGGAGGAATGGGGCGTGTCCAGGGAAGAGTGGGAGACGCGCGTTCGGGGATGGGGGGCTTTCGCTGACTCGTCTTCGTTCCATTTTGTCGGGGGCAACCACTACACGGCGCTGACGAAGGATCACGTACAAGACTTTAAGGCGGTGTTGGATCGGCAGTTGCAGCTCCGCAGACTGTAGAAGTAACTAGAGTGTACAGCACGCAATTTCTTCCATCTCGTTTTTGCTGCCCGGGACGAGATTGATGGAGTCAGTTGTGGCGAGAGAGCTTTGGAAGTTACTTCAACGTGAATTGACTACGTGTAGAATTTTGTTTAGAAGTAAAATGAGAGCTTTTCATTCGTAGTAGTTTCCACCCTCTTCGTGCGTCTTCATATTCTCTCTCGTGCCACTGCTGCACAGATTCTCGCAAGTATCGTGCCCAATTTGTCGTCAAGCTCGTCGTATGCTTCCTTCGCCTGTCGTGGTAGAGTGTAATACTGGCTGGCCGATGGCCATGTGCGATCATAACGATCCATGTACCTCGTAATCCTTGCCCTCAGCTCACGAACACACCTGGCCATCCGCGAGATAGCGCTGATGATGAGCCTGCGAGCCATCACGTCGCAGTCTTCCTCGCCGAGAACGACCCTCCCCAGTACGAAAGCGTTCCCCTTCGCATCTCCTACATTGCAGTCGGTCCATCGATTCAGCAGCTCGCCCGTTGGTCGCTCAGGGGACTGTCTCCGCCTGCGGCTGATCCTGGACCCGTAGGCGCCTTGTGCGGTCTCGAGAAGGCCCAGGACCGTCTCCAGTGACGATTGCGTGGCGATCAAGACGTTCAAGTCGGTGGAGCAGCACTCACAATCCCGTGTTGTGCGTATGAGATTGGAGAACCGCCAGTCTAGCCTGACTATGTCTTCAAGGCCGAGTAATCCGCCATGGTGTTCTTGTTCATAGTATGGCAGGTTCAGGTTGCGAATAGTGTCATCGAACTGACACGGACAAGTGGGGGAACTCATTTTACCGAGTCTCAATATCGTGGCCTCGTTGGATGAGGTGGCTAGAGTACCTCGTGGCACCTTGCGCCAGCTTTTGTATATCGCGCATCAAGAACCAGCCTGCCGGGAACAAAAACATGAGTTTTGCCATCGGAGCTATCCGCCAGTCAGTCTTGTTCTGTCAGGCGCGGGACTCACGGGCTCCGATCTTCAATCTTGCTAGGTTAAGGGTATCACAGGCCGGTCTTGGCAGTCAACCAAAATGCGGAGAAAAACCTTCAGCGGGGAGGACTCTAGCTACCTAGTCATCTTCTGTCATGCTTTGCCGGCCAAGACCACAGCTGGCTGTTGGGACCACATGCAGGTACTGGCAAACTCTCTTACGCAGACACGGCGGATCCGGAAACATACAGATAGAGTTTTGCCATTTCGGCGGATACTGTAACCTTTTGGGGCGTATAGGGAACCTTTTTACAGATAAACTCGGCCATTTGAACAAGCAAGTGTCGTCGGATTTTTAAATTCACTCACCTTGCTGCCGCCGGTGAACCACAGCGCCCGCAAGGTTGGAACCACACGTCCATGCATGGCGCTGCGAGAAATCCCCCGGTTAAGATGTCTTCTAGCGTTAATCTTGCTCGGGGGATGAGTCCGAGTGGATGAGTGATCATGCTAGGTAGATATGGCGGGTCGGTCCCCCAGACAAGGCCAAAAAGGTGAGGTGGTGCTCTTCCTTCCTGACTAGAGTTTGATCTAGAAGCAAAGAATACGGGAATTAGCCGGTGACACAGGTAGGAAAGCATATGTGAGTAATGGAGCAGGCCTCCAAAACTCTCGTGAAGGGGACTGTTGTGTTGGTGGGGTGATTGACGCCAAAAGTTCAGATTTCGTTCGGACCGGAGCCCAAGGTGGCGAGTGTTTCCCCCTGGGTGTACGAGTCCGAAGCCTGTCCCAACCGAAACCGAAGAACAGTATGAATAATCAAAGCCGGCACCCACCAAGGTTGAAGCTCGCATGCAGGAATACACTTTTGGTGAGTCTAGTTGCAGCATCGCGGTAGTGAAGAATTCCGCTTTACCGAGCAAAAGTATGTAAGATGCAGCAGGTCCAAAGAGCTTTTCTTCTGTTCCGTTTCACAAGTTGCAGCATTGCAGCATTGTAGCAAACTGGAGACTGGAGGTGATATTAGAGTTGCGGTGGAGAGAGAGACTTATGTCCCCGGCTACAAGGTTAGGAAGATATGTGGGACTTGTATCACCATCTTAACTTACAACTCTTATAGTATGGTACTGCGCTGTCGCCCAAGAAGAGGCGAAAGGATCCTAGGCCCGGTACGGTACGGCAAGGGGTTATATCAAGTAGAGTTTTTCTTCAGCTCTTTTACAAAGTCCGACAGTATATCCAGGACTGGGAAGATGCTAGCACTGAAGTCCGACTCATGATACTCCCAGCCTGTATGTGTGACCGGCATCATGACACGTTCCCAAGGAAACTGCCTATCTTGGCTCAACCCCTCATCCCGTGCATGTTCGACACAGGTGACCAAGTCAACGTGCTTGTCGAGGCAAATGATAATGGAGAAGTGCCCCTGTAGGTCAACAATGGCATGCTGCCATGCACGTCCCGGAGCTCTCAGTTCTAGTGCATCGGTCCACCGGCACTCATGGAACGACAACGTGCTGCATCGCCTTGCGGTGAAAAGGGCAGCGATATGCGGTCCCAGGTCATCGACGAAAGGTCGCCGAGGTTGAGAACGTCGTGTGACTCCTGCACTCGTTCCAAGCTCAGATGCGATCAGAAGAAGCCCTTGTGCGGTCGTTGTAAGGACCGAGATGAAGTTTGCAACTACAGCCGCATGGGACGCGTCGGACGGCCTCCACGCCTATCGTTGTCAGCTAAGCCGGTTGCTCCGTCCCCTCAGTCGGCGGCACACCGACAGGCGATGCGTAACAAGAGAGCAGCTCGAACACCGACATCCTACGAGTTTTACGCGAGTACCGATTCGGAGCAGGCGCCAGAATCGAGATATGAGGAGCTTGGGACTGGAGAGCAAATCGAAGTCCGATTCGGGGGAGACAATCCCGATCACCGTTCCACCAGAGACGGCACAGTGGACTCCCGCGGCGCAGGATCTTTACCGACTCCCCGACCGCTGGCCTCGCATCATGACGGGGAGCATGAGCCGTCTTGGCTAGATCACGCCATGAAGACAGGACCTAAGAGCAACCCAGCTACATCGCTCGCAAGAAGCACAAGCCCGCGCGCAGGAGTTAGCGGTGACGCTTTTGCTCAAGGCACGGATCTAAATACCAGTCCTTTTGTTGATCACGTCTCGGCATCGAAGCCTACACCGCCCGGGCCCGCTCCGTTACAAGACGTACAAGACGACAGGTCAAACGCCATGGACCTGGAGCTAGAGACCTTCATGAATACCGACTTCGACTTCGGCATTGACATTGACGTCGACGTCGACATGATGATGCGCCTCGATCCTTCCGCAAAGCACCACCAGCTACCAACGTTGCCGCCCACTTCACAAGTTGAGACGTCGACGACGAAACCGCCAACATCAATCGTTGGGCAACTCGAGAATGTCTGGGACCGGGTTATGTCCGGAACCTCGGAGTTGCAAAGCATCATCGGTGCCGTGATCTCAGGACGCGACTATTCATCATCGTCCGGCAGCCACTGTTCGTGTCCAAGCCTGATGGGCAGACTTCAGCTGTTCGCCTCGAACTCGAGACTGGCGAAGCACGGGTGCGTCACAAAAGACCGGGCCGCTGCTGGTCGTCATCACCACAGCCGGCTACCCCTGGACCTACTTCTTTTCCTTGACGAGGTCGTCTATCAGACCATCTCGTCCGTGTTGGCGTGTGGAGTCTGCAGCAAGGAACCTCGTATGCGGCTCACGCTGTACCTCATCATCGACTGGTTAGCAGATGTGTTGAGGGTGACGTTGGAGACGGACCTTCTAAGGCCCTTATCATCGCATGAAGGGCTCGAGACCCCCATTAAGACTACGCATCCGGGTGCAACTTTTGCAAGCACGGCCAGCCCGGACAGAGACGTAAGCATGGCATCGAAGGCCGCCGTGGGGAAGCAAGAAGACCCCGTGGATGACGGCGTGGAGCGCAGCTGGGAACACGAGACGAACCGTCTCCAGCTTGGGTCTTTCCGCCTGGAGGGGGAGCTCTGGCAGATATGCATTCGGGAGCTCCTCAAGACGCGGCTGAACCGTCTTTCCCGCACCGTGGAGCGGACACGCGGAAGCAGAGATGGAGACGAGCATCATAGCAGAGCGGGATGCATTAGAAATGGTGTTACCTCCTCGTCATTGGACAGGGTTCTGGTAATCATGACAGGGGAGGTTTATTCAAAGATTGAGTTCTTATTTGGGATGATAGAACTGTGGGAGGCCTAGAAATAAGATCATTACTCGCATAGGATAGGCATAGGTTATGTTCAATTCAAACCTCGAAGACGTCAATTCATGTTCAGAATGTTTAGATATGACATCATCTCTAGATCTGAGATCGCGTTCACTGTCCAGATCTGATATTATCTATGAAACGGGGGTTCACTGCTGTCACCTCAATTCCCAATGGTTTAGCCCGATTCCATCTGTTGATGAAATATCCCGAATCCACAAGACTAAGAAACCTTGTTGGTTCTCAGCAGGTCGTCCCTTGACTCATGTGCAGTTAAACATCCCGATCATGAAGTGCTATCCATGATTCAACCCGGAATAAAATCGTCGGCAATGAAAATCATCAGCTAGGCAAACACGAAGAAAAGAAACCTTCGCGAATAGTCAATGCCACCTCAAATACTTTGTAAGTCGGTTGATAACTACTCCAATTCCCAAGCGCTACTTCATGTTCTCCAAAGCCTGCTCAAAGTACCCGACTCTTGCTTCTGGCGACCAAGCTTCTGCGTGAGTGTAGTACGAAGTATGCCAAAAATGTTCCAACGCTCCCATAATTGAGCATTAAGCTCAAACAATAAAGCGCATCAGCAAGGTCGACTTCAGGCCGCTTATATCACATCTCAGGCTTCAACCATGAACTCTTCAGCCGACATCGTCCAAGTATCTCATGCCACACGGGAGGTAGCCATAGGTAACCAACAGGTACCCCCTGGATCGGGGATTCTGTCAATCGCTGTGTCGGCTGATCCCGCGCGTATCAGTAACCCTCAACTTCCCCTCGAATCTCAACGCTCTCTCTCGGACACTCGTCGACCAACTATGCGCCGTCCTCCACCGCCTCGATGATGCTAGAGAAGGGGTGGCAGCAATTGTGCTAACCGGGTGCCCGGCGTCTCGATCCTTCTCCTCCGGATTCGACATCGCCGAGCTCGAGGAGCTGCCCGCAGCCGACGCCATCAAAAAGCTGACCACCCTTCTCGCCACGGTCGAGGGGCTCTCCGTGCCGGTGATTGCCGCGGTGTCAGGGATCGCCTTCGGCGGCGGGTGCGAGCTGGCCCTGGCGTGCGATGTGATCTACACCACTGGCGACGCGCGTTTCGCCCTCCCCGAGGTCAAGCTGGGCTTGATACCAGCGGCTGGAGGCTTGCGACTGTTGTCTAAGCTGATTGGCCCGGGGAGGGCGGCAGACCTGATACTGACGGGGCGGGAGTGGACCGGGACAGAGGCGGAGAGCTGGGGGATGGCGACGCGGTGTTTTGATGATCGTGATTCTTGCTTGGCGGTAGGTTTGCCCCATGTACTTCATTGCATTGGTCTTCTCATTGCGATATGATGGCGTCGTCGCTGACGAACTCTTCTGCTTCGGGCTGTGAACAGGGCGCAGTTCAATGCGCAGAGATGATCGGCGCCAATGACTTTCACGCTGTCAGGGCAGCTAGGAGACTGATGAGAGCTTCGAGAACCGCCGCCGCAAGCGATGTTATGCGCATGGAATTGAGAGAGTTCGAAGACCTTCTTGGTAGCGAGGGGCACCTTGAACGGCGAGCCGCCTGGCTGAGTCGTGGGAAAGCAAAGAAGTCGGGGACAGAAAGTTCGTGATCCTGCCATATGACTCCCGATCTGCTACCCGTTCCTGTGCAGGCCCCAACTCCGGGACGCTTATCTAGGATTATAAGCCTAAAACGGTGCATTTATCATTCATCAGGCCTTGGATGCGTCAGATTGATTCATGTTGAGCCTCTCCGATTGTTATACTCTGATCTAAGGATTGCTGTTGTTGTGGCTGTTATTATATCTAGGGTCTCCTTTGTAAGAGACAGTGGATTCTCCTTGGCTTCATGGACGTCCGCTCGATGATCAAACTCCGCTCCGTTCTATACCGTCAGAGCCCAATTTATTCTCAGATAGGGGGGATAACCCGGAAATCGGGCCATGCCGTACTCTACCCGGGTATTTGTACAAGCCTCAGACTAGTGAACTTTTCGTACGTCGTCAATATCAAAAGACTGTAGTTACGAGAAGGGCCCACTCTAAGGCGAAATCACCGATAGCAAGGTAAAATATTTCTTAATCTCAGACAACGTGCCTTACTTTGGCGGCTTGTTTTACTTCTAGGTAGTTCATCGCAGAATTAGAGATCGGATATTTCTTACTTCGCGGATCCCGGCAACCACAACATGGGTTCCACATTATTACCTCCGAAATAAGCCGCAAGGTGTATTGAGCCGGGACGGATACATACACAATGAAAGTCACCATCAAAGTTTCCGGTTGACCATGAGAGACACTCCGTAGATGTAACTCTGTCCGAAGAAGCTTCTGTACTAAACACATTGAAGGACTGTCATTCTACAGTCTGCTACTCATACCTTTTACCTTTGAGCATAACTTTCAGTTGCAGCACCATCTGTTACCGACGACCATGTCTCTTTCAGCAGCGAATAGCCAGAGAGACCCTTGGTTTGTTACAACCAGCATCGACTCAGCCTCGGACAGCGCTCTAGGCACAGAAAGCAGTCATGCGAGATCTCCAATCTCCACTATCGGGTCGCCAGGGCCCCGGGACAGAGACGCCGATGAGCCCATCGCCGTTATAGGCATGTCTTGTCGGTTCTCACAGGCGAATTCGCCGTCAAAACTGTGGGACATGATAAGCTCTGGGAAAACTGGTCACTCGGCTGTTCCGGAACGAAGCTGGTCCTCTGAAGCATGGTATCATCCTTCAAGACATCGTGCTGGCGGCGTAAGTACATGTCTTTTGCGGGCAGCCACAATGGCTACTTCACTGCATACTTTCCAAATTTTACGTGCTTTTCTTTGTGGGATACCGGGGTCGTGGATCGTCCCAAAACAAGCCCGAGCAGGTCTGACAATAGGAGTAGATTTGTGCCACATCAGGTCATTTCCTGGACAATGTCTCTTGTTTCGACGCCCCGTTCTTCTCCATCACAGCCAACGAGGCCACGGCCATGGACCCGATGCAACGGCTGGGGCTGGAGATTGCATACGAAGCGTTCGAGAATGGCAAGTACATGGTCGGATCTCAAGAATCTTGGAACGAGAAATGGCTAATTCTGGGATTTTCTTGGCCTCAATAGCTGGAATTCCCATGCAGAAACTCGCCAAAAGCACCACAGCCGTGTACAGCGGGGTCATGACCAACGACTACCAGATGCTTGCCGAGGCCGACCCGTACCGGCTTGGAGTGAACTCTGCAGCCGGGACGGGCAAATCCATGCTTTCGAATCGGATATCGTGGTTTTTCGACTTTAACGGTCCCAGTCTTACCGTCGATACGGCCTGTTCCTCGAGTCTGTATGCCGTGCACCTGGCCTGTCAGTCCATACGGATGGGCGAGGCTGATCAGGTAGGAATCCCCCGGTATCACTGATGCGGATGCACCATGAGAGGATCACACAGGCTAACTAGAGCGTTTCGATCAGGCGCTGGTGACAGGACAGAATCTCATACTCAACCCAACCCTCTACTCCCAGCTTTCGGGCATGCATATGACGAGCCCCGATGGCATCAGCCACTCGTTCGACGCGTCGGCAAACGGATACGGCCGCGGAGAAGGCGTTGCGGGTTTGGTGCTGAAACGTCTTTCTTCCGCGCTCGCTGACGGCGACGTGATCCGGGCCGTGATTCGGGCGACAGGCGTCAACTCGGACGGGAAGACGCCTGGGATCACCGTGCCGAGCGAAGATGCCCAGGCCGAGTTGATCCGGAGGGTTTACGAGCGAGCAAACTTGGATATGGCGCGAACCGCCTATTTTGAAGGTGAATACTCTCACCAGATACCCCGGACAATGAAACCGGCTTGTTGACACATGGAAACAGCACATGGAACCGGGACACCGAAAGGAGTAAGTCGGATCATTATTAAAGCCTTGTTTCTGGAAGCACATTCCACCCTGTGTTGATACACACTCAGACTCAGAGTTACTATTAGAAGGTCAAGACTGATCCACAACACACAGGACCCGATCGAAGTACGCGCCATACGCTCGACGATTGCTGCTACTCGACAGCGCCACGGCGCGGGGCCGCTGTACGTGGGCAGCGTGAAGCCAAACATCGGCCACACCGAGGGCTGTGCCGGGCTGGCAGGCCTCATCAAGGCGGTGCTGTGTCTCGAGTCCGGCGTGATCCCGCCTGTCGCCGGTCTGCGCGAGATCAACCCGGAGCTGCTCGAGCCTGGTTCCAATCTGATCTTCCCGACCGCCGCCACCCCGTGGCCGCAAGGCACTGAGCTGAGGCGGGCGAGCGTCAACTCGTTTGGGTTCGGGGGCGCGAACGCTCATGTCGTTCTCGATGACGCGCGGCATCATCTCGAGGAGAGCCAGCGCACCGGCCGACATATCACCCGGGAGGCTGGCGACGAAAGTCCCATCAGTTGTACACAAAGAACCGCCGAGACCGCGCTCGATGATGAGACGGAAACTTGCCAGAAGGTGGTTGTACTGTCTGCCTTCGACCGCAAAGGTCTCGGACGGAACGCCAAAGCACTCGGAGCCTTCTTGGCCGAGCACAAGACAGCCAGTCTGGCATCGTTGACGCACATCCTGGCGACAAAGAGAACGGCCCACACCTTTCGCAGCTTCGTCGTCGCGGGTACCCGAGAGGAGCTGGTATCTCGGCTTCTTACCGTCACAGACAACGCAGCACCGCTGGTTGAGCTACGGTCGTCCCAGAGCAGGCGCCTCGTCTTTGTGTTCACCGGCCAGGGCGCCCAGAGACCGGGCATGGCAAAGGAACTCCTCGCCAGCTGCCCCATCTTCCGGGCGAGCATCGCAAGCAGCCAGAAGTACCTGCGGCGCTTGGGGTGCGGCTGGGAGCTCGCCGACGTGCTCCTCCACGCGAGCGCCGAGATGCTCAACGACCCGAGATACTCCCAGCCGGCGTGCACTGCGGTGCAGATCGCCTTGGTTCAGCTTCTCCGCCACTGGGGCGTCGTCCCGGCGGCGGTCATCGGCCACTCGTCCGGTGAGCTTACTGCGGCGTTCGCGGCCGGGGCCGTCTCTCACGAGGATGCCATGCGCGTGGCGTACTACCGCGGCTTCCTGGCCACCAAGGTGTGCTCTCTAGTGGGAAGACCTGGCGCGATGCTCGCCGTCGGTATGTCTGAGAAGGATACCGTTCTGTTCCTTGCAGAGCGCGGTCTGGATCACGACATCACGATAGCGTGCGTCAACAGTCCCAGCAGCGTGACGTTGTCTGGCCCTTCCGCGGCCATATTGCAAGCCGAGGAGGCTTTCTGCAAAGCCGGGCATTTCGCTCGGGCGTTGCGCACGGGAGGGGTCGCTTACCACTCGCCTGATATGAAGGTCGTCGGTGACGACTTCATCCGCTGCCTGGGACCCTTGCGGTCCTCCCGGAATCGACATCTACGAGTGCCCATGTACTCGTCCGTGACGGAGTCGCTAGTCACGGATGTCAGAACCTTGACCGCGGCTTATTGGCACGAGAACATGACTTCGCCGGTCCGGTTTGCCGGTGCCATGCGCAATCTCCTCCTCTCCCTGCGGGACCCGAACACTCGCGAGTGCTCGCCGGGCCTGCAGCACTGCACCGTTCTGGAGATCGGACCTGCGAAAGCCCTCGCCGGACCGGTTGGCCAGATTATGAGCAGCATGGACGGGTCCCATCAGAGGTCTGAAAGCGTCCGGTATCTCTCGATGCTGTCGGCCAAGGAAGACTCGTGTCTGTCTACGCTGACCGCTGCCGGGATGCTCTGGTCGATCGGCGTGCCCATCAACTTGGACAAGGCAAACGGCCTGACGTCTTCCGGCGAGGAGCTTCAGCTGTCGGAGCTGCCTCTCCTACCGTCATACGCGTGGAACCACGAGGTGTCGTATTGGCACGACGCCATCCCTGCCCTGGTCGGTCTTCAGGGGAATACAACGCCGCGGATTGATCTTCTCGGCGTGCCCGTGTTGCCGAGAAACCCATTTGAGCCGGCATGGCAGAACGTGGTGCGAACTAGCGAGCTCCCCTGGCTTGCCGACCACGTCGTGGACGGTGCGGCGCTGTTCCCCGCGGCGGGATATCTCGCCATGGCCATCGAGGCCGTCCGCAGTCTCGGCCGAGAGCGAAAGCAGACCTTCCACGGCATCGAGCTCCTGGACGTCAAGTTCGAGAACGGCCTCGTGCTCAGCAAAGACACGGACGACGTGAACCAAAAGGGGCAGGGCGTTGCCTTGACTCTGAAGCCAGATGCCCATGACGATTGGGTGTTCGAATTCGCCGTCTACGCTGTCTCCGCCGTCGCCGAGCAATGGCGTAGGCTTGCCGCAGGCACTGTCGTCGGTGTCGTGGCCGAGAAGACGGGCGATGATGGGCCTGCGTCAACCTTTCAGCAGCAAGAACGGGAGAGACAGTGGCGCGATGAGAAGCGTCCGCATCTCGAGAACATCAAAGGGGCGACAAGGAAGCACGTCGACGTGGAGAGGTTCTATGCCCATCTCGCCAGCATCGGCCTCGAGTACGGCCCGACGTTTCAAGGTCTAAACGCCATTCGCTGCGCAGCCGACGCCAACATGGAGTCTCAGGGACATGGTAAAGCCTTTGGAGAGTGCGTCGTGCCCGATTCGCGGTCTGTTATGCCCGAGTCTTATGAGCACGACTATCTCATCCACCCGGCAACCCTGGACAGCCTCTTCCAGCTCGTATTTGCAGCTATGCAGTCCGGCCCACATGGAGAGATGACGCTGGCTGCAGTGCCCGTGTCAGTCCGCCGAGTCTTTGTGGCAGACACGGTGCCGCGTAGCTCGGGTGAGCGCCTCCTCGGGGCAGCCGTCTCAAAGCCGTTCGTCAATGAGAGACCGGACTCGGAACATGGGGCTGATATGATCTCGGGAGACCTTACATTCTGCGACGCAAGGTTCGAATCGCCTGCTGTTCTTGTCGAAGACGTTGTGCTGCGCCAGATACTTTCGCCTGCGTCATCGAACCCCATCGACGGGGAGAAAGAAGTGGACAGCACGGAGGATTCTTCCCTTCATCGAACCGCTCAGATTGTGTGGAAGGAAGACATGGACCAGCCGTTCGACAGATTGCGAGACCGGATTCTTCAAGAGTCTTCCTTGACAGCGAGAGCAGCTTTCATTCTCGATCGCGTTTGCCACAAACGGGCGCATTCGAAGGTCTTGTGTCTGGGAGTCGATGAGTCCTGGGATGTCTTCTGCGTCGAAGACGATGGCTGCATGGTCAAGCCTGAGAATTTCACCTTCTTCGACACTTTTATGGGCTGGCAGGACAACCTGGGAGGGCAGAATCAACAGTCTCCGGGTTTCAACAAGTACGACATGGTCTTTCTCAATTCCAGCGCGCTCACCAGAGAGCAGCGTCCGGGCAAAACAACCTGTCCGTCTCAATGCGACTGGATACCTTCAGCACTTGCGAATGTGTGCGTGGCCGATGCGTGGTTGACCATCATCGGTGACAACAGCAGCAACGCCGTGGTGGCCGAGCAGCTTTTGGACAGCCCTGCGAAGTTGTCGGGTTCCAGCATCATTCTGCTGTCCGAGTCATCTGTAGATCTGTTGTCGGGTCGTAGTAACATCGATCCCGCCGGACCACTTCCAAGAGATGCACCAGGTTTAGCGGGCGATCCCGGAGACACAAGACTGCTGCCGGAGCTGTGCGGGCACGAAGACGGTGTCCTCATCATCGGACCAGAGGATGACCGTAGTCCAGCGCACCCCCTCGCCGTCTTCCGCGAAGACGTCCGCGACATGCTTCGGAACAGCTTCTCGTCTCTCGGCATCGGGTCTTGCTACATGTCGCTCGAGGAAGCGGTTGCGACTCCCGGCAGTTTGAAAAACAGACCAATCGTCTCCATGGTAGAGTGCGGCGCGCCGTTCGTCTGCGACTGGTCCAGCAAGGACCTGGGTCAGTTCCGGGAACTGGTATCCTCGGCGTCTTGTATCCTCTGGCTGACGACCGCCGGGTTCCTGGTGCCGTCGTCTGAGACAATGCTCCGGTATGCGCCGACGGTGGGGCTCCTCCGGACTATCCGAGCCGAGTTCCCAGACCTCGCAATACCCCTTTTGGATTTCTCGACTCACGAGTGTCCTGAGCGCGCGGCAAGCATGATCCTGGAAGTATTTCAGAGCAACCTAGCCCATATCGCACGGGAGAGCGGGAGACAGATTGGCTCCGGACGCCGCCAGGCGATGCCGGAAAGCGAGGTTTCTGAGCTGGACGGGCGGCTGTTCATCCCGAGGGTGGTAGCCCACGCCGAGTCCGACCATTTCATCGCCAGTGAGACATCTCCCCGTCAACAACTAGTTCATTTCACTCCCTCTGTTGCGGTTAAGATGCAAGATATCGCCGTGTCTGCCAGAGAAAGTCCCGAGCTCTGGGTCAAAGCTCGTGACAAGGCCTGCTGGGTTTCCCGAGATTGTGAGAAGAGCAACCTGCTGGACGCCGGGAACTCATCCATCAGACTGGAATACGCTGTGACTCACACGGATGATACGGCAGACACTGCTGATAAAAGTCCGTACAAAGTACTCGCGGCCCAACAGACCGTCGGTGTCGTGGTGACTTTGGCAGGAACTCGAAACACAGACATATTCGGCACCGTCGTGGCCCAAGGGGACGTCATTCTGGACGTCACACACCGACCAGTTCGGCCAATGTTCTTCCAGCGCACGGAGAATTTGGTCAGGTTGCCTGACTCCCTCGCGAAGTCGTCGGCCGCAGTTGCCTACTGGCTTTTCCCGCTGTCTACCGCCTTTAACATCCTCTCCGAGATGGCTAGTATTTCCTCGGGCGATTCTTTGCTTGTCGACGTCGGCGATGACACGGTTCTTCAAGAGAGTCTTGTACAAGTCTCCAAGTGTCTTGGAGTTCGTAAGGTATTCGTCTGCGCAGACAAGCCATGTCAGGGGTCGAATCCGTCACTCGACGCCTCTGTTGTCAGACTTCCCCGACTCAGTCTCGCATCCGCCAGGTTGGTATGGCAAGCGACAGGGGGAATCAATGTCATCGTGTCCACGATGAGCAATCTCGGGAACGCTCGCCGGTTCCAGATCGTCTCGGCGGATGACGTTCGTGTGGTTGGAGTGAATTGCTCGAGTCAAGACGAGGCTCTGAAAAGTTCCCCTTTCCTGAAAACAGTCATTCAACTCGTTGATCTGCACGACACGACTCTCTTGGACTTGAAGCATAACTTTGGTTTCAAAACAGCTCTATCGACCGTGCTACGCTATGTGGAACTGGAACGCATTGCCCTTGCCCAGCCCCTTCGGCAACTCTCGGCCGCGGATACGGCACTTGCAAGAACCTACATGCCCGATACGGCGTCGCCAGAGCCTATCGGAACGACGAGAGTGCTTCTTTCGATTCCTGCCTCCGATATTACGGTGTTTCATCGTCAGATTCCGGCATCGACGACGCATCTGGCCGGGAACGGGACGATTCTAGATCCCAAGGGCACGTATATCATCTCCGGCGGCCTCGGGGCCCTGGGCCTGCCGCTGGCAAAGATGCTCTGCGAACTCGGGGCGCAGAGACTTGTCCTTCTCTCGCGCTCGGGGAAGCCAACCACCGCGGACGCCGTCTCCACCCTCGCGGAGCTGGCGGCAAGGGGCTGCCGCGCCGAGGTCGCGCGGTGCGACATCGCTTTAAAAGACGACGTGAAAATGCTCGCCGACCGGCTCAGACGTGATCCGGATTTTCGTCTGCGCGGCGTGGTCCAGTCTGCAATGGTGCTGGCCGACAGCACGTTCTCCAACATGACCATGGACCAGTGGCGGGCGGCGACGGGACCCAAGATCCAGGGCAGCTGGAATTTGCACAACCTCGCGAATCACCTCCTGTCGAGCGACCGCGAGGTCAGAGACGACAACGGGGGAGATCGTGGGCTCGACTTCTTCATCCTCTTGTCTTCAGTCTCCGGCGTCATCGGCAATAGCGCCCAGGCGAACTACTGCGCCGGTAACACGTTCGAGGACGCCTTGGCGCACTTTCGGCGCGCCAACGGGCTTGCGGCCACCAGCCTCAACATCGGGCTGGTGTCGGACTCGAGCCACTTCGGCAAGGGCAGCATGGAGAGCTATGCGGACGTGGAGAAGTATCTGGCCAGGTTCGGACACCTGGCCCCCGTGACGGTCACGACGGAGGAGGTGCTAGCGAGCGTTAAGATGGTTCTCGCGCGGTCCAGGGCCGGCAGGCCAGCTCAATGTCGCGAAGACCCAGCACAACTCGTCGTGGGAATCTCCAACCGCATCCCGCGTCACGAGGATCTGATGAATAGGTGGCCGATGGATCGCAAGTTCGATCACCGCGCAGCAGCGTTGGGCGTGGTGCGTGCCCCGGGCAGCGGAGCCGGCCGGCAATGCAGCGGAAAATGCGAAATCGATGAAATGATGGCTTCTGCGAGGGACATTGACCAGGCCAGGCAGTTCGTCGAGGAAGTGATGAAGGAGAAGGTGGCCCAGGCCACGGGCATGGAACCTGACAGCATCGATGCGGAAAGGAGTCTGTTGGCATACGGCAGTACGTGTCGGCTTCCCTGATTTCGGTGATCGGATTCACTAACGCACAATTATAGTTGACTCCCTCAAGGCGACAGAGGTACGGAACTGGGTGAAGAAGAACCTCAAGAGCGAGCTGTCTGTCTTCGATATCCTTTCGCCGGCGCCGATCTCGACTTTGTCGCTGATGATTTCGACGCGAAGCAAGATGTTGGACAGGTTCCGGGACTCTTCGAAGGATGCTTCAGTAGACGCGGGTTGTTAGTTCTACATGTAGGTGATTTGGACATGGAGTTTAGCATTGATGATTTGGTCTTGAGTGAAAGGTGAGAGCATGAGTGGGAAAGTGTTAGATGATCAGCCATAGAGGTTTCTACATTAGGTACATTAAATGCTTCTGAAGGTCGAGTTATTACTTTATTGTACAGCAGCTGAACGACTTCGACAGTACAGATATTAATGTTCATACAGCACTTGTGGTTATATCCGTTATGATATCTTGATGGTCTATGTTCTGCTTGGCATAATTTGCTGTGTGAGTTTCAACTACTTCTAGTAAATTGCTGAACGATACAAATAGAGTCTTATCAAGGACTTCCTTACTGGCTTTAAGCTGGTCTACGCATCTTATGATGGCTCTGTTGCTTTTAGAGACAGGGGCAATTTACTGCGAAATAGTTCGTACTCCTTTCGGACTCAATGGATGTATAGGTACATGTATAATTCCATGAGGGAATTCCGATATCTTACTCACCTTCACATATATTTCGACATAATTTGGCAATCGGTCCCAACGACCTGGGCAAATTGTCTTCCAGCAGCCCGTCTATCTCATGATCCTTTAGTCCCTTGGTTGCCTTGCTGAAATCATCTGCTGGGTTGGCGTACATTGCTCCACTACGGCTGTCGACGGTCAGCTTGGTCAGTCGGCGAGTCCACGATTTCCATACTCCTAGAGTACCGCGCAATTGAAGCGAAGGATTGTAAAGAGAGAACCATTCTTCGTTTCAGCTCGTGTGAGGAAGGCGCTGGGCTGATCCGGCGCTTAGTCAACGCCTGGGCGAAGCTTGAGGAGGTTGACAAATTCGGTGACACGCCCCTCACGTTTTCCGTGGGAAACGGATGTCCTCGGAATGTCAGATACCTCGTCTCCAAGGGATGGCCCATCAACGGCAAGGGGGGGCCGATACAGCTTCTCGGTGCATGTGAGTTGCGTGTATCAGCCGGTGGAGACACTGCAGCTTATTGTCGAGCTCGCCGGCGACGTCAACCTGCGGCGACTACGAGGCTTATTACGTTTCTACTTGAAAAAAGCGGCAGAATCGACGCCGCGGACCGGACGGGCCTGCTATCGCTCTTCAACATCTGCTTTCGCAATGCCGACGCCCTCGAGCTGTTCGACATGCTGCTCGAGTCCTACACCGCCGTCGTCTCCATAGATACCCGCAGGAGTCTCAGTCAAAGCCAGGGTCATAAAGTTTCTGGTTCGTAATGGCTGTCCCGGTCTCGGCGAAAATGTCCTACAAAAATCAACTACACGACTCGGCGCATGTCTATCAGCGAAGGAGAGACTGGTTGGTGAACAAGCGATCGGCCCTTGTTTATACTCGACCTACGGCTTTTGCCCCTATCATTGTTGCTAGCCGTCGCCCTCTTTCCTTGCTGGTCTCATGAGGTTGTATGAGGGATTGTGCACATTAGTAGCTCTGGCCCACTGCCTACAAAGAGAGTAGAATGTGTTGTGGTAATATTGATATTCACACAGACTAGGAAAGGATGACTGAATTATTAAAGTAACAGTGAGCGGACCTTTTGTCCGATAGATAGATCATATGAGTGCCCAGCTATGGTTACCGGAGGTCGATGCCGTCGCCAAGGGCCGATAACCGCGGGAAGTCAACTACCCGACTTCCTGCAGCACTTCAGCCTCACAAGTACTTGATCAATCTCTTATCACTTTCCGCCACCTGCACAGGGGACGAATTTGCAAATTACAAAATGTCGGAATGCACCGGCCTAAGCGATCACCCTAGGCACCTCGCTTATGCGTAAGAGTCACCGCGCAGCGCAATCCTTCCAGTGGTGCTTGCCGATGAAGACATTCAGTCTGTCTGACTTCAAACTTCCTCTGCAAAATTGGGTTCGGATTCTCATGTTTTCTGGCGCAACGATTCTGCAAGTGCCTCTTTGAAAGCCGCTTAAACAACAGGCTCAGCCAAAGGTATCTACCATGAAGTCAACCGCAGACGACGGTATGGCCAATGTCACGCCCATCCCAGCCGAGAGTGCTGTTTTCGAAAATCAAAGGCAAGAGTACGAAGACGATCTCCCGCCACGCGACCGTGGAAGGGCGGCATGGACGAGCCTCGTCGCGGTCTCGGTCATCGCTATGGCTACCTGGGGTGGGCAAACTCCATGCCTCTCGGCCAAACGTGTGTAGGCAATCTGACCCGGCATCCTAGGCTTCGGCGCTACGCAAGGTGTCTTTCGAGAGTACTACTTCAAGACGCCCCCCTTCGAGGGAAACCAGCTCGTAGCTTCTACAGGTCTGCTGGTAGTCGTAAGTAACGCGCAGAAAATACTTCCCCCCTCCCCCAAGGGACTGGCTGACCCGGTCTCAGGGGCTACTGCAAACGCTCCCGCCGTTTCTCCTCAAGATCATCGCTACATACCCCCGCTGCAAGATCTACATGATGTGGAGCGGGATGGTCATGGTTGTGGCGTCGTCCATCGGCGCTGCTTTTTCAACATCGGTAAGTACAACCACAGACCTAGGCATTCCAAGCAGTCGTGCTCACGTCCGTAAAGCCGGTTCAGGTGATCATGAGCCAGGGGCTCATGTACGGTCTCTCTAGCGGCCTTCTCTTCGCTCCCTGTCTGACGTTCGTGGACGAGTGGTTCTCGAAGCGCCGCGGGCTGGCCAACGGCATATTGTGAGTCTCCTCCGTTCCGAATCAGTTTTCACTAGAGCTAAAGACTGACATCCGCAGCTTCGGCGCCCCGAACATCGCCGCATCAGGTCTCTCCCCGATCTTCTCCGTCCTCCTGAAGCGCTTCGGCCCACGGACGACCCTCGTCGGGTGGGCGGTGTTCGCGGGCGTCACCATATCGCTCGGCATTCTCTTCGCACGCCCTCGAAATGGCATCAAGGCAGACGTGTCGATGGCAGCATCTCGACAGCCGCTTTCAGTCAGGAGGGCATTTATGAGACCGGTCTTTTGGCTGTTCGTTGTGTCCATGACGCTCCAGAGCCTAGCGAACAACCTGCCAGCAAACTACCTCCCGAGCTACGCCACCGACCTGGGCGTCTCACCGGAGAAGGGAGCCTTGCTCGTCACGTTTCTCTCACTTTCTGGGATCATTGGGCAGATTTCCATCGGTGCTCTCACGTGAGTTTACACCCCTTGCCATACTTCAAGCTTCGCTAACATCAATTCACCGCAGAGACGCCATTGGGCCCTTGATACCGATGCTCCTAAGCACCCTCGTGAGCAGTTTCGCCGTGCTCGTGGCGTGGGGCGTAGGCACGCAGTACTGGACCATGGTGATCACGTCGATACTCTTTGGCGCGTTCGCGTTCAGCTTCATGGTGTTGCGCAGCCACATGGCCGCCGTGGTCGTCGACGATCCCGGGCGACCGGCCGAGGAGCTCTTCGTCTCCGGCGTGCTGCTCTTCACCCGCGGCGTCATCGGGGTTGCTTCGGGGTACATCGCCGCCGCGGTTCTGCAGGGCAGCGACCATGTGGGAGTGCAGCCGGGTGCTTACGGCGCGGGGAAGTGGCGGGACTTCATCATCCTTGTAGGCACTACGATGACGGTGGCGACGGTTGGGGCATTTGGCTTGCTGAGGAAGAGGAAGGTGGCATAGGGGCCCGGGGTCTTCTGCCTGCCCGGCAACAGCGCTTCTGTCGCAACAAAACCGGACGTTTGTAACTGCTTCTCCAGCAATTACGTCTATATGCCTCCAAGTGCCTCGTAAAAACTTGAACGCCAACCTAAACATGAGCCTTACTCTGTGATTATTTCTCGGATTGACTTTGCTTACTTGCTTTGACCTTTGCTATTAGGGCCTTGTTAAGCGGCTACTAGGGTCTTCCTCTACTTAGTACTAGTTTCAGTCGTTGTCACTTGACTCTATTGTCGTTGTTGTTACTGGATTCTATCATTATCGTGACTATTAGACTCTATGGTTGTTGTTGTCGACATTGTCGTCGTTGTCGTCGTCGTCCTCCGTCGTCATCCGTCTTCGTTCCTAGGCGCTATTGTCATCATTTAATTCACTTAATAGGCCTAATAAGTGACGAAAGACTCCAATAGGAAGACTACTTGATCTCCCACGTCGTAGTCTAGCGTTGAATTGGTCACCAGCAGCCAAAGCTGGCCCGAAGCTCTTCTAGACCGCCGAGCTGGACATGTCGGCTATCGGTCCCCGGTAGCCGCCTGTGACGGGTTTGAAAGGGCCCTGTTTGGTTCGTTCGGTTTCAAGGACCATCGCCGAGCCATGGCAAGTCGATATAACAAAAGACCCTACTTACACACCTTCCTGTTCTAGCAAGCGTCTGAGCCGCGAATATCCTTCGGGGACCAACGCCTTCGAAAAACAGTCCGAAAGTCACCATTGTGGGTCCAGAGTCATGTAGGTAGGTGACGGTCGACATTAGACGAACCGGTGCATAGATGAACTTGAACATTAACATTACTCTTTCATAGCTATACATCAAAACCCTCCTTCAAAACCACTCATGAACATCCCTCCTCATCAAGACCTCCCCTCCCGCAAGCGTGCCCCCGGCCTTCGGTACCTTCAAGATCCCAGCCTCGACCAGATCCCTCGCCAGTCTCACAATAAGCCCATCACACCCCCTCGCGGCCATGACGTCCACCGTGACGGGCAGCATCTCCTCCTTCCCCGTGACGTCGCTCTGCGCGGCGACCTCGCCGAGCGGGAACACGTGGTCCGGCGCGCCGCTGAAGACGGACAGCCTGCCGTTGGAGAAGCCGAGCGGCGGGGCGCCGGGCGCGGTCTCGGGGTACTGGTTGCGCGGGTTCGGGTAGCCGGCGCTGCCGATGTAGAGGAGCAGGCCGGACGAGCACGACGAGGAGGAGTTTGAGAAGGCGGTGGGTGCGGGCGAGGGGGCGAGGACCTGGGTGTTGAACCAGTCCATGAAGAGCGTCTTGTTGGCCTTGGCCTCGTCGAGGGCGCTGGCGGGCTGGGCGTCGCCCCAGGCCCAGCGGGTGAGGGGGACTGGGTTCACGAAGGGGCGGCGGCCGTCGTGGGCGGCTGTTCTTTTGGTCAGTATGGTAAACTCATCTTTTGGAAGACTGACGGCAGGGAAACTCACCGGCGTAGTCCGCGTAGAACGGGTCGCGGACGAGCTCCGTCTGCTCCTTGGTGATGAGCGTCGCGTACGTCTTGCCGAGCACCTCGGCGAGCGTCTGATCCTTCACTCCTTCCGGCCCGGTCGTGGCCCACGCCTCCGTCAGGTTGAACGCGGTGACCTCCGCGCCCAGGAACTTGGCCAGATCGCTCGCGAACCCGTTGAGCATATCCGCCGCCGGCCAGTCCTCAAACCCAAGGGGGAAGTCTATCGTGTACAACGTCTTCGGATACGCAATCTTCGTTTCCTCGTCGAAGCTCGTGTAGTTGTCCCCGTACAGCGCCTTGTTCGCCGCGTCCCAGATCGCGGGGTCGCGCACCAGGAACCCGGGCGTGTCGAGCGTCGGCGACAGCGGCATCACGCCGTCAAGCCCGACGAGCCCGTGCGACGGCCGGTTTCCGAAGAGGCCCTGCACGTTCGCCGGCCCGCGGATCGAGCCGCCCGTGTCGCTGCCGACCGCAATATCGAGCCACTCATACGACGCGACGCTCGCGCCGGCGCCGGAGGAGCTGGACGACGGGTCGTTGTAGCCGTCGCCGCGCGGGTTGAAGGGGGCGTGGTAGTCGACCCAGTCCGCCGTCGCGGCCTCGCCGTTGGCGAACTGCGAGGGCTTCTGGAACCCGACGATGACGGCGCCCGCGTCGATCAGGTTCTGCATGGAAGGGGCGGTGGAGGTCGCGGGCGGGTAGAGGGTGTACCAGGCGCGGTTGCCGTTCGACCCTTTCACGCCGGCGAGGGAGTAGATGTCCTTGACGCCCACGCGGACGCCGGCGAGGGGCTTCTCGGCGGATGGTGTGAAGTATAAGCGCGACGGGACGCCGACGGTCAGCGAGGCGGAGGAGGGCACCTGCGCGGAGAGGGTCTGGAACGTGCCATCCGGCTTCTGCAGCAGGGACTCGGAGAAGGCACCGGCGAAGTCGTCGTACAGCCGGAAGGCCTGGTGCACGTCGCCCGTCTGGGTGTCGAGGAAGTAAGGACCCGAGGGGAGGGAGCCAGCAGCGGCACTGAGAGGCACGACGATGGACTGCGTCTTGTTGCTACCGTCGTAGCTCTCCTTCGTCAGACACGGGGAGTCCAGGCCGGCGAGGAAGACGGCGCCGAGGAAGGCGGGCTGCCAGACGTCGTCCCTTCCGGACCAGTTGCCGAACAGGCCGGGCAGGGAGTCCTTGGAGACAACCTCGGAGACGACGGTCACGGGGGCGAAGCCGAAGGCGCGCGGCAGGGTCTTGAGGTTGAGCGAGCCGTTGTGGGCCTTGCCCTGGGAGAAGGGCGAGACGAAGTAGTAGACGTCGTTGAGCTTGAGCGAGGCGCCGGTCGAAACGAGCTGGGCCGCGGCGGCGCCGGCCAGGGAGAGGAAAGCGAAGGCCTTCATCGTGGAGAGAAGAGCCCGTGTGAGGTTGTCTGATGGCTACCAAGACAAGATGTCTCTCTCTGGGGCCTCAGGGACGTTTTCTACGACGCGACATGGCTCTTATAGCTCGCAGGGAGAGCAGAGCCTCCTCATTTTCCATGTCATTCCAACCCGTATCTGTAATCCCCGTTATGCTATGGAACCCACCCTAGATAATCCATGTCCGGGTTTCCTTGCGCTCCGGTTCAAGAGCGTACCTAAGAGGAAAAAGTAACCCTGCTAATTACTGCCCAGAAAACCAGGACCGCTATGAGAAGCAATATGTGAGGTAACAAGGCAAAAGCACCTCGGCTGCATGGTCTTATCTCCCACCCCGATGCTTATCACGGCTCTTGGCTCCACGGGATGCGTGGCTGGCCCGATGGTAGGTAGTCCAAGGGAAAGCTCCGGCCGATGTCGGGTCATCGGTAGGTTTGTCCGGGGGGGAACGGCAATTTGAGTCCATGTGGGGCCATCTGCCGGCGGGGTTTATTACTGGAGGGGATGATAACCACCGGAGGAACCATCAGGGTTTGTCTTTGTTGTGTGTCCTTGCAACGGCCACTAAGTAAGCGTGGGTAAAATGAAATACTACTTACTACCTACCTAGCTCTGGTTGATACTCGAAAGAGATCTACCAAGGTCCAGTCCCTTTCTGTTTTGCTCAACGGGCGACAAGTGCAGGTACGCTTCCGAGAGACCTCGAAAGACAACAAACTAATGCCAGTGGAGTGGACCGAAAGCCGCCGACCGGCTGGCAGACCCTCTCACCGATCATTGAAGAATGCGAAGCGCCATGCAATGCGGGAGATAACGCAGCCAAGGGAGGAGACAACGTCCGCGATAAGACCGCCGGCCCTCTTGTCGATGAGTTGGTCGGGGTCTTACGTCAACCACTGTCTTCACTCTGTTATCCCACCTCTGATGTACCACAGCAAGAGGCTGGCGAAATAAGATACCTAGACTAGCAATGATCTTTGTCAATTCCAAACAAAACAAAAACGAAAAAAACGAATAACCTCGGATCAGAGTGCTGACCACGCACTCTAGCGCAGTCCGTCTTGGCGAGATAAGTCGAGCAAGGATGACCCAGACGGCCAAAGGCAGGGATGGCGCTCACGCTTGGTAATTCAAGAGGTTGGGGATCGTCGGCGAGCACGGCTTCGAATTTGATATCGCGAGAAAAAGAAAAGCAAAGGGAGAGGGCGAAAAAAAAAAAACAACGAACAAGTCCACGATGTAGGGTCATGACATCCGAATCCATGCAAGAACATATCTGATTATCTGAACCCATGGGTAGCGAAAAGCCTTCGAAGCTTCGGTAGGTAAACAGAGGTATCAAAGGCTGCGCTGTGCCATCGATGCTGAAATCATTGCCATGTTTTGTTTCTGGCCTGGCTCTCCTGGAATGTGCCATCCTCGCTCTGCTATGCAACTGAATTCCACGTTCCGACCCGCGATGCCCGTCTCGGCGACGCGTCCTCCACCTCTGCGGTGATACATAAATAGCAGTCTGCCTGCCAGTCATTCCCGCATGACATCTCTCCACCGCCACACGAATATTATCAATACAAAAGACGGCTGTTCAGCCGTCTACGACGGCAAGTAGACCACCGCCTCAGCTCCAGCCCAACGTCTCGAGGGTGTTTCTCGCATCAGCCGCGCTCATGCCGCTGACGCCCAGCGACCGCACCTGAGTGCCCTTGCGAAGTCGCTGCACGCCCACGGCCATCTTCCACGCCTCCTCCTCGTCCAGGACGAACAGGTATCGCTTGCCCTCCTGGTCTCGGATGGTGGCCCGCAGCACGTGTAGGCTCTTCGTCCTCCACTCTCCAGTCTGCCCGGACAAAGATGGCATGTTAGTACTGTTAAACTTCGTGTCGCACAAGCCAAGACGACAGCAACTCTTGCAAGCACGCAGCATTTCGGTCAGGTAGGCGTCGGCTTCGTCGCCCGTGAGTGTCTTGGTAGCGCCCCGGTCCGCCGTACGGGCACGCTGGTTCGCCATCTTCTGGAACAGGCCCGAAGGGTGGTTCGCGGAATTCGCAGGGGTAGAAGCAGCAGCAGCAGCGGAATTCAAGCAGTGCGGGGGGCACCATACCTCGACCAGCTTCAGCGTCCAGGCCTTGACGTCCCACTCGCGTTGCGGGACGCCGCGGACGTCGTCGTCGATGAAGAGCCCTTCGGTCGTGATTCGGAGGATGAGTCCGTCTGTCACTGTCCCGAACCCTGACACCAGCTGGCTGGCCGGTGTCTTGGCAAACTGGTTCATGAACAGATACACGGCTCTGATGACGATCTTGTCGGGGTCCTTCGTCGTGTACGGACCGCGCATGCTAGGCGGAGGCGTCGTTCTCGTGGTCGTGGCCGACGGGGCCCACGACGATTCGGAGCCAACGGAAGACGCCGGCTTGTGCTTCGGCTTGTCGTACGGTCGGTACGAGTATTGTTCGTCATCGACGGTTCGTGCGGATGGTCGCGGGGGCGGTCTCGCAGTGTTATTCGACGAAGTAGCAGACGGTGTCGTTCTCGACGTGTTGCTCGAGGAAGCTGCAGAGGGGGGCGGTCTCGACGTGTTCGAGGAAGCTGTAGAGGGGGCCGGTCTCGACGTGTTCGAGGAAGCAGCAGAGGGTGCCGGTCTCGGGGGTGCGGAACTAGCAGAGGGGGGAGGTCTTGGGGGTGCAGATGAAGCAGACGAAGCAGAAGGAGGGGGCCTCGGCGGCGTCGAAGCCGCCTGAGGGGGAACGGGAGGTCGGCCGTTGGGCCACATGCTCGTCTTCTCGCCGACCGACGAGAAGGCGTAGGTACTTCCCTTGCGTGTGTTCTTCTCGGCCTCTTCTGCTTCCTTGGCCTTGCGATCCGCTTCCTCTTTGGCTTTGCGCTCGGCTTCTTCCTTGGCCTTACGGGCAGCTTCTTCTCTGGCCTTGCGCTCAGCCTCCTCCTTGGCCTTGCGTAAGGCTTCCTCCCTTGCCTTGCGAGCAGCTTCTTCCCTTGCCTTTCGCTCGGCCTCCTCTTTTGCCTTGCGAGCTGCTTCTTCCTCGGCCGCCTTCTTCGCCCTCTCGGCCTCTTCGCGTTCCCTCTTGGCTTTTCGAAAAGCTTCGAGCTGGGCTTCGACGCGGGCTTTGCGAGCGGCGGCTTCGGCAGCCTCCTTCTTGCGGCTCTCCTCACGCTCTTTGTCTTCACGCTCCTTGGCGGCCTTTGCCTCCCGCTCCTTTTCTTCCTTGGCATGGCGTTCTCGGGCCTCCTTGGCTTCGCGCTCCGCCCTTTCGATTTCGCGCTGGAGCTTTTCTCGTTCTTGTCTTTCTTTCTCGAGTTTCTGCTTGAGCTCTTCCTTCTCGCGGATCTCCCGTTCGAGCTTCTCTCTTCTCTCACGCTCCTCTCGCTCTTGCTTTTCTTTTCTCTCACGCTCCTCTTTTTCTCGTCTTGCGCGCTCCCGGGCTTCCTTCTCGCGAAACTCCCTAATCTTGCGTGCGGTCTCGGCCTTGCGGCGCTCCTCTTCCTCTTTAGCTTTTCGCTCCTCCTCGCGCTTCCGCGTCTCTTCGCGGGCCTTCTCCCAAGCCCCCTTCTGCGCCTTCTGTGGATCAGGCTTGGGTTTTGGCGGGGGTTCGGGTTTGCGGGGCTCCGGCTCTGGCTCTGGTTCGGGCTCAGGCTCGGGCTCCGGCTCAGGTTCTGGATCGGGCTCCCGAGGCGGAGGAGGTGGAGGAGGAGGAGGGGGCGAACGGTCCTGCCACGAGGTCCTAGGTCCGCCGTTTCCCGGCCCGTGATTTGGAGGTGGGCCGCTGGAGTGGGTGTGGTTTTGGTTGCCGTGAGGCGGAGGAGGCGGCGGAGCACCGGTTCCAGGGTAACCACCGGCGAAGTTCGCGCCGGAGTAGGAACCGTAGCCGTTTGGGCCCGAACGGTAGCCGCTGTTGTTCGGGCCATTACCATTTCCCGAATTGGAAGGTTGGCTTTGTGATTTTCCCCATGCCCAGGCTCCCACGCCTACGGCGATGACGAGGAGGGTCATGCCCATGTTTCCCATGCCTTGGTAAGTTCCCCACCAGGTGCGGAAGGCGGGAGCCATGCTCTGGAACATGACAACCAGAACCAAGGCGCAGGCGAAGCCAGCAGCGAAGCTGGGGCCATTGGGCGCAAGAGAGGGTAAGTAGATGAAGCCTCCACCCTTATCGCGCTGGGGAATGATGAAGATGTCATAATTGCCCGGGCCCAGGCCACTGCCAGGCGGTGGAGAACCAGCAGTGGTTTTGGGTGCCTCGCCATGGGGCGGAGGCGGAGGGGGTGCGCTCATAACCGGTAGGCTTCAGCCAGCACCGGGTGGTGATGCTGGTCGGCAGTGAGGTATTTGTCGGTAGAGGAGAACTCAGTCTCGGGGGAGTAGAAGCATGCGAAAGCTTTAGTGGTATCTTGGGATGTCCATTGGGGGTCGTGAAAGTCGTGAAGCGTCTGCACAGAAACAATAAGCATAATTCCAGGAAAAAAAGAAGTCATGTTGGTGATGGCGGAGCAGGAAGGGCATGGCATGACAAAACAGGCAACACCTGCTGGTGGAAAGACTCACGAGCCGCTATAAAGCAAAAACAAACGCCAAAAAGAGGACAGACGAGATTCGGGACGTCAAAGCAGCAGGCCAGAGTAATCAAGGCCTTTTTGTTGGGTCGCTGCCAATGTGTGCCTGTCCTGGTCTCTCTCTTCTTTGCCTTGCTCCGGCCTCGTGCCTTCTCTTTTCCCTCAAAGTGGTGCTGGCTGGACTCTGTTGGATCGCGGGGAACTGAGACAGGTTGAATGCTTGACTTCTTTGGAATTGACCTGTTTGGCTTGGTAGGGCCAGGTCAGGTCGAGAAGACGGATCGGGTGGTATCACGAAGCCTCGGGCTTGGTGGAGGTCGGGGGTGGGAGGATGTGAGGGTAAGGGAAATGTGACGAGAAAATGGGGGAGGAATTCTTTTGTGTTTACTTTGGGAATTTCTCTCGTGGCAGTTGGAGACGGGACACCGGGGGAGGGGAGGACTTGTGTCACTAAGGTGGGCGCTACGTCGGTTTAGTGGTTGGTCGCACAGTCTCAGTGGACGATCCCAGGCTTTCCAGGCCCCAGACCGCTGCCCCGGTGAAATCAGTTGGTTGCTCCAGCGGTCATGGACCCACTTGAGCTCACTGACCTCTACGTACCTAGGTAACTAGGACCTAGGTAGGTTCGGTCTACCTTCCATCTTCCCCGTCAACCGCACCAACTGAATTGGGCCAAGCGAGGCAATGGTGACATTTGGATCATGACAGATGGCAGGCGCTGCCACCCGCCGTTCCTGCCCAAGCAAGTCCGACCGACAGTGACGTTTTTTTTTTTTTCTTCCAGTTCCTTCCGTTTTAGCCTCTAACTCAGAACTGTGGTTCTTTACCTGTTGCGACCTCGAGGAAACGAAGATTTGTCACAATGAATGCGAGGCCGTTGAGAGTCGTACGTAGGATATCCGTCGACGTACGCAGCTTACGCCAGGAATGCGCCATCCCAGCCCGCCCTCGTGGCTCAGAGGATGTTCCCTGCGGTCCGAAGAGACCCTGAAAAAGCCAATTGCGCGATGACCGAGCTCCAGCCTCCAGCCTCCCGACATCCAGCCTCCGTGTCCGACTCGTGGCAGACAAGAACCCCGGGCCACCGGTTCATCATGCGGTGATGCCCTCAATCCAGCAGTTCCTGTTCCTGCCGTCGCCTAGGCCACCGCCTGTTCTGTGATAAGGCCCCACAGCTCGTCGTCGTTCTCTCTCGCCCTGCCCCCAACCACGACAATCGTCCAACGACAAGAGGACACACGTCTTCACCGCCAGCAGTTGCTCTCCTCGCCCAGTCATCACCGGCGGATCTTCAAAACAAACCACCGTTGCCGTGTCCACCGCCAAGGACTTCCTCCTCGAAATGGCGTTGAGCAAACAAACGATAACCCCTCTCGCCCTCGCCCAGCACAAGCAGAGCTGCACAAAAAGGCCCGGCCACTGTCCAATCCCGTCATGATGCTCAAGCTTCTGCCTATGAGAGGCCCTTGGCCGAGTCGCTTGTGGCCCTGAAGCGGTCCATCGCCGGGGGAAGATCCACAGCAAGTAGCGAATCGCGGAGCCGGGGACGCTCCTCCCGGGAGGCGTTGGCGCAGCGAAGAAGGCGTTCAAGTGCTCTACACGATGGGCAGTGCTGGAGCCTGGGAGGGGTAACCATGCCAGCTGGCCAGGAACCGATTCAGCAAGCATCCGCCGGTCCCGTCGCCGTCTGCTCTCGCTGTCCGCCAGTTCTCCGGACCCTCAAGGGCCGCTTCGGCTCGATGGCTTACAAATTCTCAAAGAAAAGACTTTGTGACGAAGGATGACTGGGAAAAAAGACTTCAACTTGGAACCCAAGTTCGGGACAGAGAACCGGAGACGACGTTGGGCGGCAATTGTGACACTCTCCTTTGATTCGGTGGCCACGCCCGCCATCACCACCACCACCAGGGCACCCGCCGTTGCGCCATGTCACCAAGACGGGACCGTTGCCCAGCAACGACGGATACTCCCTTGCTCTGAGTGACGTATCGACTGTCATCGAGTGGGGTGGTCGTATCCCGCACTTTTTCGCCCCTGCCGGCCGGCAACCTTTGGCGCCAGCCGGGCATTCAACGACCTCACCCCATTGTCCGGTCCTCGGAAGCCAACAACGGCGAGATGGGTCCGCTGCTGCACGACGTATGTTGGTTCATCTGCACGATTGTCAAGCTCGGCGACGACTCGAACTTGGAAAAAGCAAAGCCTTTGTGTCACTCTCGCCGTCAGTCCAGCAAGAGAAACGGAAGGAAAAAAATGCGATGTGACAGAAGGGTCTGCATGCAACAAGCCTTGTTAATGGCAGGGGTCGACCATAAGCCCGTCTGCATGTGCATGAGGAACGGTCCGGCGCGACCACACCTGTCACCGTCGCGTCCTGCTGTTGTTTTGCCGCCCGCCGTCTTGGGACGACTCCAAACACTAGCTCCGGCTTGGGACCGAGCCTGCGAAGACGAAGGACGCGAGGCTCACTCCGAGATCCGACGGGAGCAAGGTTGTTGCTTTGGTCTTCCGCTCCGGCGCCGGCACCGCGGGAGTTACCGTAGCATACCCGAGATGTGGGCACGGGAGCCGCGAACGAAGCAGGAGAAGAATCGAAAAGCAGCGAGCAAAGGAACCAGCACGAGGGAGGAAAGCGAAATAACGCGGTGTCATCGAGACTCTCACCCCGATGCAAGGTTCTTGAAGCCATGAAAAGAAAAGCCATCGCTCAATTTCTGACCTCTGCAAGCTCTCAATATCCAAAGGTTGCGGTTCCATGACGAACATCTAAACCGTCGTTCCAACCCGTTCCCGGAGTGGCGTTGGTTCTATTCAATAAGCGACAGCCAAGAATTGGAAGGTGAAGACCAGGCTTCAACGCTCTTCGACTCAGCTCCGAATGCGTCAGACAACCGAGCCTAGGGCACCGGACTAAAGTTGCATATTTCCCTACCCAAAACGCAAAGGCATCTCCAATGTTGATTTTGAACGTCACTCTTGATGTGGTGTTTCTCCTCCCAGGCACCAGTGGCAGCCTTCCCGTTCCGAGGCGAGGCCATGTGAACCAAGATGGCAGACTCTCTCTCTTTGACACTCACGTGTGCGTGCCTCGCCAAACTGGTCGTTGTTACTGCCAACGAGGTCAGACTCTTCGTTCGCGACTGCAAAGAAGCCCGGCTACACTTCGCAAGCATCTCGGGCTACCTCGCGGAGTTGCAGACCACCCTCGAGCTTCTCTCGGAAAAAAACAACTACGATTCGGTCCCGCCACATATCCAAGACAGCATTACTACGCACATTCGCAGCTGCCAAGGGTGCATCGAGGGCATCGGCGCCATCGACAGCACCGAGGCAAGAGAGGCGTAGCTTTCTGGGTCGTGGACGGAAAGAAGGAAGTCGAAGGCCTGAAGAGGGAGCTGGAAGCCTACAAGAGCTCCTTGAGCCTTGCAGTCGATACCGTCAATCTGTGAGTCTCGGTATACAAGGCATGGCCGTTTGAACATTGGTTAATGATATTTCGTGGCACAGAAGTTTGATCAGAAGCGTCAAAGATGATACCTGAGCGATCCCTGCCATCGAAGACGATACATAACGGATTTTGGAACTACTTCGGGCCGTGCGGCTCGATCTCCGCCCCGAAAGTCAGGAGCGTTGGCGCGTTGGTGTTCAAGACTATCTCGATGGCCTCACCACGTATGCCGAATCGGTCTGCGAAAGCATTGTCTGGGACCCGGCGGAGGAAACGGCCGAGAAGCGTGTGTGCGAGGCGGAGGAAGAGGCAGCAAACGAACCAAAGAGTGCAGCGACGAAGGATGACAAGCCTCGAGGTGTAGTCCGCTCGGCGCCCAATTTGAGAATCGGCCCTCCACCTATACAGCTCACAGATCGGAGGGGGAGCAGCGGCTTGGCGTCATATTGGGAACCATCACAACGGCTTTTTCTTGACAATCGAGAGCGGCCGTCTACTGAAGTGAAACCAGAGTCGTCGCGCTCGACTTGCAGCAGCTCCTCCGAACCAAGTACGGCTGGCATGAATACGACATCAGTCTTGACACCATTCACGGGTAGCAATTGTGGAAACGTAGCCTGCGAACCGGACTTTGACGAGAACCGCCTGGGGCACAACGATGAACTTCGGCAGGCCGTGTGCAATACTTGTAACTGGGAGATGCAAGTTGGGAGACACAGGGAGTCGGCAGGGCAGTTCATTAAACCTTCGAAAGGCTCTGATCACCGAACAACATCCGGCCTAGCCGTGCCGAGGCTGTGGTGCTTAAAGGACGGGGAAATGTTTGCGTGCGGCGCGGAGTCGTTTATGGGTGACACCTTCAAGGACGAGGGGCCCCCCATTGGCCGCCCAGGCTGCACATGACGATGCCCTCGCTGCTCTACCATTGAATTCGCTTTTTTGACCGGCGAGAGAGCGATGCTGTTCTGCTCCTCCTTGGCCTGCCAGGTCCGTAAGCAACCCTACTGCGGCTGGTGTCTTGGAGACTGGCACCCGGATACACCCCGGACTGCGAACTCTTAAGGAGGGCATGGGTCGACAAGACGTACGGCCAGAATCGTCTTTTCACCTTACGCTAGACGGCGTATCTCTCACAAACACTCTGTCGAAGCAGACTCGGGACCTCTTAATCCTTCCCGGTCGAATCTACCAGCCAACGAGGCGAAGAACTCAAACCTCTTCACTTCAGGACTGATTTACTTCAGAAATATGGCAACGGATGCCAAAAAAGCAAACTGGTATTCCTCGAGCCTTTTGTACGGACGTAACGTAGAATACTCTCCGATATTAAACAGAGGCCTATCCTGTGAATGACAGTTCTCCCTCCCCAACCTTTCCCAAACCCGCTTCGTCATGATTTGAAATAGAGCAGAGACCAAAATGTCGTTGGCGACTTGTCGTTGTAGTAATAGTCAAAAGCACAAAAAAAGCATAGAGGTCGCCGTTGTCGCAGAAGAGTCGTGGAAATAGAAAAAGTGCAGTCAACGTGGTTTCCCTCCCGTATGAGCAACCAATAGACCCAAGACCAAAAAGCAGTAAAAAAGACGTTCGTCCTCCGTGGTCAGTCACGTTCTTTTTCACGCCCGCCGACGACCCGTCACCAAGAGAACAGAGACCAACTCCAGGCACCACGCAAAAGCATCCAAAACGCGACCCCCGACCCAGGCGACCCACACGACGACCTCGAGCGCGGCGACGACGGCGCGCAGGACGAGGCCTGCAAACCACCCCGGAACACGAAGGAGGAGAAGTCAGAACTTGCCGATGCGGCGGTTGGCGACCTTCACCTTGCCGCCGACGCGGTCGACGTCGCCGTTGAGGCGGTCGAGCATCTCCGTCTGCGTCGTCACCTCGTCGTTGATCTGCAGGCCCATCTCTTTTTGTCGGCGCACGATGGCCGCGAGCGCGTTGACCTGCTCGTCCTGCTCGCTCATCATCTGCCGCTGCAGCAGCACGACGCCGTCGTTGTCGAGCTCCCGCGTGCGTTGCGTCTCGGGCAGGGGGGCGCCGAGGACGCGCCCACCCGTGCGCGCCCCGCTGCCGCTGCTGCTGCCGCCGCCGCCGAGCAGGGCCGCCTTATCCCCCGCCGAAGCCCACCCCTGGGCGCCGCCCCCGGCGCGCCCGTTGCCCTGCGACATGCTGTTGCCCAGCCTCTCCAGCCCCTCCCTCTCGACGCGCGCCGAGGCGAGCAGGTCCCTGCGCCTGCGGAGCTCGCCGTCGCCCAGGGCGCCCGTCTCCTGCATCGTGCGCAGGCCCGAGGTCAGGCTGGCGACGAGGGTGCCCGCCTTGACCAGCGCCCGCTTGGCGGCGGCCCCGGCCTCGGCGGCGGCGGAGCTGTTGTTGCCCTCGGCGGCGGCGTCGCGCTTGGAGAGGGCGAGCCGGGCGTCGTGCAGGTTGGCCTTCATCTCGCGGTGGAGGTCGAGCCAGGTGGTGGGGTCGGCGGCGCCCGCGCGGCCGCTGGTGATGAGCCCGTGGGCGCTGGCGGAGGAGGTGTTGGTGCTGCCGGCGGCGCCGGAGCTGGGGAGGTTGAGGAAGGAGCGCCAGGCGGAGGTGTCGCGCCAGCGGCGGTCGGGGGACTCGGCGACGGCGCGGAGGTAGGCCTCGAGGCCCTGGCGGCGCTGCTCCGTGAGCTCCGGGGAGGAGACTGTGGACTTGAACCAGGACTTTCCGGGGAGGGGCTTGGGGGGCGGGGAGCCGACGAGGGAGGTCAGGGACTGGTGGAGGGCGGCGAAGTCGGAGTAGCGCTTCTGGACGACGAAGGAGCGGAGGGGCAGGCGGAGGGTGATGTTGTAGAGGGTGTATGGTTTCGCCTCGCCCGTGGAGAGGATGGTCGAGGGGATGGAGATCTCGGCCGGGGGCGCCATCGCGACGACGGGGTTGTGGAGGGAGGGAGGAAGGAGGAGAAGGCGAGTAGAGTTTTTTTTGTCGGTTCTCTTTTTTCGTAAACGATGCGGAGGATGGGATGCTTTCGTTCGGAAGTGTTGGGACGAGGAGGAGGACGTGGGCGTGGGACTTCGGGGCTCGGATGAGCTGGGCGTCGTCTTGCGTTGCAGCTTGCTCTCGTCTCGTCGGTGTGGATGTGTAAGTGTTTCGAGGTCGGCTCGTCGGTGTGATCGTATTATGCGTTGCTTCTCTTTTGACCGCAGGCGAGGGGGGATTCGCGATAAAAGCGTTTCGTGTATTTGTGGGTGTACAGTCGAAGTCGCAGGAGAAAAAGTATGTTGCTATTCCAAAGTAAACTTGGACAAAGCGGCGTTTGTTGTGTGTGGAATGATGTATGCGGTCAGTCGGACAAAGGTATCTGTAGGTTCTGGGAGAGAGTCCAGTGTCTCCAACAAGGGCCGCCCAGCAGGTGCCCACGCCAAGGTGTGACCTAGGTGAACCTTGACCTTTGGGGGGCATGTCTGACCCTTAAAAACGAGGCCGACCTACACCGTATACGTCTCGAGGCAGCACTCAGAAGCAGGTACCTTGCCTGTCCGGGCATCTGTGAATAGTAGGAGCCTAAGCAGGCAGGTACCTACTTAGGTAGTGTACCTAGGTAGGTGATGAGCTGAGTGAGCTGAAGGTGAAGGCCATGGAAGGTCGTGTGCGCTGTTTGACGCCTGTGGCGCCCTGCGTGGAACCACTAAACCGGACCTTGCAGCGAGGAATGACCGCATAGGTTCTAGGTACCAGGGACACACCTCTCGGTCAGGGCACCTCGGCGGACGTCAGGGGAGAGACCTAGACTTGGGTTGGGCTGCTGCCCATATGACGAGCACCGATGGGAGCAATTGGGTGGCTCTTGGATGGATAATTAAGATCCGATGAGACTCTGTCCACACCGGCACATTGGCGCTACTGCCGCCGGGACATTTACTTTCTCTGGCTACGACGTTGAGCCTCACCGCTAGCTTGGGATGCTATCTGAACCTCAGTTGGTGCCTGAGTGGATGGCAGGCATGGCTTCGTCCGAAAGTGTCTCCAGGCAGATACTCAGGAGGATTGATACGACTTTCCACTTCTCTGACGAATGAAACTTGGCAGACCGTCTAGGCAGACCAAATAAAGGCACATTAGTCCCTCAAGATTCGTTTCGGCCGCGTGGCCCGGGACCAGCACGCATACAAACGTTGGCACAACTGACTCGGAGGGTACTCGAAAAGGAGCAAGTTCTCAGACAAAAACGTTTTGTGATTCTATCATGACTTCTCATGTGGGACGAGGATGCCGCAAGCTCTGACCAACCGGACGACCGTTCTTCAAGTCCGCCGCCGCCCGAGTTGCAGCTCAGCTCTTTCGTCGCCAGTATACGATTATTACGCGCCGCAGGGGTATTTGTACTAAGCGCCAAACCCACGTGCTGCTTTTTGCTCTTCAGGTTCATCTCAACACTTCCCCCCTTGGACCCCCATCCAATAGTATCGACCGAACACCAACGTGTACAGTCTTCTCTCTACGCCATCCGATAACCTCGTCGTGCAACACGTCTAAAAGGTCTCGTGGTCGTCGGCGGCCTCGCCCTCGGCCGGGATCTCGAAGCCCTCCTCCGTCGAGTAGAGGATGGTCTGGATCTGCTTGACGAGGCCGTCCTCCTGCTTCTCGAGCTCGGGGTCCTCCTCGACGGCCTGCTGCACGAGCAGCTCGATGTCGCGGAGCTTGCTGAAGTAGAAGTCGCGCTCGCGCTCCAAGCCGACAACCGTCTCCTTGAGCGTGGCATTCTCTTGCTGCAGGGCAGCCGTGCCGGGCCCGGCAGCCTTGGCCACGCGCGGGCCGCCCGAGGGCGTGGTGCCTCCACGTCTGGCGGCAGCGGCACCGGCGGCGGGACGGGCACCACCGCCCGAGGCGGGGAGGGGCGCACCCTTTCGCCGGCTGACGGCGTCGTACTCGTGGTCGGGGAAGTTCAGGTCCCAGAATCTCTTCGTCCACTGAAGGAACTCCAGGTTATCCTGCATTTTGCACTTGACGAGGGCTTCGACCGGGATAGGCTTGTCGATCTGGTGTCTGGCAAAGGTGTCTGCGGGGAGGGGGAGAAGTGTCAGCGGTCTGCACGACTGCACCTGGTCAGGCAGCGGTGGGTAGGTTGGACTCACTCTGCAGCACCTTGAAGTTCTGGATGTAGGCATATTCGGAGTTGACGTTGAACTTGACTCTCGACATGGGCACGTCCATGAAGATGCTGTCAAACACCTGGCACAGCGCCGCACTGCAGAGTCACACCAACAGGCATTAGCAACCAGAAAACCATCATCAAAACCCGTCACGGTCCCACTATTCGCCCAATGGCGGGGGAGGGGTACCGATCGGCCAGCACTTACCCGGTACCGCATTGCTCGACCTTGGTGATGTTGAGCGACAGCAGTTGGTTCAACCACTGGATGAGTTCCTGTCTGGACAGCCTTTGCTGTTAGCTGTTTGAGTTCGATTGGCGACGCGCCTCGGTGAGGTTGAGCGTCGTCGGGCGGTGGGCGGCGCGGGATGGAAGGCCATGGAAGGCACACACCTGGATTCGCCCATCTTGACTGTGTGTCTGTCGGTGGGTGTGCGTTATCGGTAGGATGGGATTAAAAAAAAGCGCGCGCGCTGAGAATCGTAACCGTGAAGACACTCGAGAAGCAGAGACGCGATGGCGGAGGGAAAGGAGACGCGGGTGGTGAGGGCACCAAAAATCGGGCTTAAGACCAGACGAGTAAGGTATGTCGAAAAGCAGAAATTAAATCTTGTTGCTTTGTCGCCGACGGCTTGGAGGCACCGCTGCCAAAATTGTTGGCAATAAGTGGTCGCCCAATCAACCGTAGTGGGGGTATTAGGTACTACTCGGGACTTGCCCCCCCTGCCCCCTAAACACTGGCTCGACGGTGACTGGTCCGCTAGCTGAGATGACAAACAATGGTCACGTGCGGAGCTCGAGAGTACGTCCTGCTGGGGAATTGGGGCAGGGGACAGCCCGCGGCGTACCTACCTAGGTAATGAATTGTGATTTTCTTGGAAATTCTCAAGGGTGCACATGGTCAACGTCTTGTCTTCAGTAATAGGGAAATTATTTCAGGGACATCTTATTTATCATCTCCTTACACACCATTTAATACCCCTAGGTGACTAGGCTCTCTAATTCAAAGCTTCTATCACTCTGCCTTTCCTCTTAATCTCTTACTATCTACATATAATGGCGTCCAGGTCGACACCTGCCAAGTCCCCGTTGTTCTTTATGGACGGGTAGGTAATTTATTTGCGCCGTCGAAGCCGAATTTCTCTAGGTACCACACAACGGACAATGAACGACGGACGACGTCGATAAATGAGGGACGACGACGACAGATGATGGACGACGACAACAACAACGACGACGACGACGACGACGACGGACGACGGTGACAATAAACCCACATAGCCCCCGGTATTATTAATCATATGTAGGCAGTTCTTAGGGACGCCTTGTGGTTATGGCCGGAGGGGATATCATACTAGAGGATCTCTCCTTAGGTATTGTGCTTATGTCATTATGCCTTCCTTAGAGCGCCGTGGTGGGGTCATTACCTAAGCACCATGTCCCACATATATCCTCTGACCGCCTGCCGGATCAGACCTAGGTATGGATGTACCCAAGCATCCCGGCAGAAAACGGCCTCAGAAAAAAAATTCTGGCGCAGGACCTGTGGAGAGAAGCGTGTATCCAGCGTGCCGTACCTAGAGGAGACCCCGCGACACTTCTTTAACAACCCACCACGACCATGGCTCCCTCCCACAAGCGCAAAGCAGTTGACGACGACTTCGTCCATACGATCTCCGATAATGACGAGGACATAGTCGAGGAGGAGGAGGAGGTCGTTGCGCCGCCACCCAAGAAGGCGAAGACCTCCAACAAGAAGTCGAAAAAGGCTCGCAAGGGGCAGGAGGAGAAGGAGCCCGAGGAGGAGGAGCCTCTGGGCATTTGGGGCAAGAAGGACGACGACGACGGGGCCATGGACTCCGACTTCGAATTTGCCCAGGACGGCGCGGTCGAGTTCGGCGACGCAGAGTTCGAGGGATGGGGCTTCGACGGCGCGAAGAAGTCCATGAAGAACAACGGTGACTCTGTTGGTGTCGACCTAGACGAGATTATCCGCAGACGGCGCGAAAGCAAGAAGGGCAAGGGCCAGCCGGAAACGACAGGAGAGAAGGGCGACGGCGACGGCGACGGCGAGGAGGTGAACAATGACATGGACATTGACCTCGACGATGCCGACGACGAAGTACTTGCCGACGATGCCTTCGGCATGAATGTTGATTCTGAGAACGAGGAATCCGGCGACGAGGAGGAAGCATCCGATGGCGAGAACAACGACGACGACGACGCAGCCTCCGACAACGACTCTGTTGCGACACCCGTCGACCACCCCGACGACGTCCGCGACTCTGACAGCGAGGACGAGGATGCAGAGGAACAGGCCAAGCGCGACGCCTTCTTCGCCCCGGAGGAGCCTGCTAAGCCCGGCAAGAAGGACGCGGCAACTTCGTTCCAGAACATGTCCCTGTCGCGTCCCCTGCTCAGAGGTCTGACCGCCGTTGGCTTCACGAAACCTACACCCATTCAGTCCAAGACGGTGCCCGTTGCTCTCATGGGCAAGGACGTCGTCGGAGGTGCCGTCACTGGTTCCGGCAAGACGGCTGCTTTCCTGCTGCCCATCCTCGAGCGTCTGCTCTACAGACCGAACAAGGTCCCCACGAGCCGTGTCGTCATCCTCACCCCCACCCGTGAGCTGGCCATCCAGTGCCACGCCGTCGCTATCAAGCTTGCCGCGTACACCGACATCAAGTTCACGCTCGCCGTCGGTGGTCTGAGTCTGAGGGCGCAAGAAGTCGAGCTGAGGCTGCGTCCCGACGTCATCATCGGCACCCCTGGTCGTTTCATCGACCACATGAGGAACTCGGCCAGCTTCAACGTCGACAAGGTGGAGATTCTGGTTCTCGATGAAGCCGATCGCATGCTCGAAGACGGTTTCGCCGACGAGCTGAACGAGATCCTGACCACCCTGCCCAAGTCGAGACAGACCATGCTGTTCTCCGCGACCATGACGTCGTCGGTCGACCGCCTCGTCCGCGTGGGCATGAACAGGCCCGTCAGGGTCATGGTGGACTCGCAGAAGAAGACCGTCATCACGCTGGCGCAAGAATTCGTCCGCCTGCGTCCCGGCCGCGAGGAGAAGCGCATGGGCTACCTGATCCACATCTGCAAGACGATGCACACAGAGCGGGTCATCATCTTCTTCCGCCAGAAGAAGGATGCCCACAAGGCAAGAATCATCTTCGGACTGCTCGGCATGTCGTGCGCGGAGCTCCATGGTAGCATGAACCAGGCTCAGGTAAGCAGAGAACGCATTCCCAGACGTGCCATACGCAGCTGCTAACATTACACCTCACAGAGAATCGCCAGTGTCGAGAGCTTCCGTGACGGCAAGGTCAACTACCTCCTCGCCACCGATCTCGCGTCCCGTGGTCTGGATATCAAGGGCATCGACACGGTCATCAACTACGAGGCGCCGCAGAAGCTCGAGATCTACGTGCACAGAGTCGGTCGCACGGCGCGTGCGGGCAGGAGCGGTACGGCCATCACGCTCGCGGCCGAGCCGGACCGCAAGGTCGTCAAGGCGGCGGTCAAGGCGGGCAAGGCGCAGGGGGCCAAGATCATGAGCCGGGTGATCGAGCCGGCGGAGGCGGACAAGTGGCAGGCGCAGGTGGACGAGATGGAGGACGAGATCGAGGAGATCATGGTGGAGGAGAAGCAGGAGAAGCAGTTCGCGCAGGCGGAGATGCAGGTGCGCAAGGGCGAGAACATCCTCGAGCACCAGGCGGAGATCAAGGCCCGGCCGAAGCGCACGTGGTTCGAGACGCAGCAGGACAAGAAGAACGCCAGGGAGGCCGGCCGCAGCGAGCTCAACGGGGCCAAGGCCAAGGACGGCAAGAAGACGAAGCTCAGCAACAAGGACAAGAAGAAGCTCGACGCGAAGGCCGTCAGGAGCGAGGGCTCGATGTGGAAGAAGGGTAAGGCGGAACGCGCTGGCCAGGGCGCTGTACTGAACCTGCCGAAGAAGAAGAAGGCGGTGCCCAAGAAGGGTCGGACCAGGGCGAAGTTGGCCCGCGAGAGGAGGTAGCCCCCTGAGTAGGTGGGCAGCGAGTGTTTTCATTTGTGGGAAAAGGGGAAAGATAAAAGTTTAGAGAACAAATACCATGCTGTGTAGCAGTTTAATACTGAGTTTTGCTACCGGGGTAGTTCGCTGTTGTCGCTAGGCTCTGTCGTCCCTGGGCTCTATCTGTCATCCCGAGGCTCTGTCCGTCATTGCCGGGCTCTGTCTATCATCCCTGGGGTCTATTTGTCATCCTTGGGCTCTGCCTGTCGTCCCTGGGCTCTGTCATCCGACATCGCCAGGCGAATAAAAACATGATAATAGAGCCTAGGGATGACTATGTAGCCCAGCGACGATAGAGCCTAGAGATAACAGAGCCCAGAGATGACAACAGAGCCCATGGACAACAAAAAAGGACAGGGACGACTAGTCCAGTGACGACGGAGTCCAGTCTGATTCTTGGCTTTGAATCTTGTTCATCGTGAGTTAGTCTGTGTGGTGTATCTTGATGTTCTATCCCATACTAGGAACCCATGCCGTCACCAACACACAGCTTACAGGTACAGGTACGCATTGGCAGCAATCGTCCCTGTATTATTAGCTGCTAGGGATCTGGACGCACGTCTACGACTGTGTGCATGAAACTTGGCAGCTGTCTAGGTAGGTATGTACAGGGTAAGGAGGGGCAGATGGCGGGGTAGCTCTTGGATCAGGCCACTGCGCTGTAGGACAAGGCAAGCTTAAAAATGCGACAGGCCCAGCTGGGGACGGTACCACGTCATCCACCAAAAGTTTCCGTTCCCCAGCGCTGAAAGCATCACCGACTCGAAAGGGACGGCGCGGCATGTCGCGGCCAAGCCTTCCAGGCTCCTTCCTGCGCTGGAGCCTTGCGTCTCGGGAGGCACGAGAAGCTGGAATCCAATCTGGAAGGAGGGGGACCGAAAAAAAAAAACGAGCCTTGGCTGTGGCACCTACCTGAAATTCCCGTCTCCTCGACCGCCTTCTCTTCCATCTTCTTTGCTTCATTTCCGTTGAACTTCCATCTTTTAATCTCTCTCCCCATCATCTTTACCTCTCGACGTCTCATCTCGCACCTCAATTGCATCAGCTTACCATCACTGTCAATTGACGCTACACCGTTGCCCAGAATCCTTTCGACTGTCCCATCGATACCCCTTCTAAACCGCCCGCCATGAAGCTCGCCGTCTTCAGCGCCAAGGCGTACGACAAGAAGTACCTCAGCGCCGCGTACGAGGCCAAGAAGGACGAAATCGCGCAGCAGAACGCAAGCCGGGCCGGCGCCTCCGATCTCGAGGTCATTTACCACGATTTCTCCCTCTCCCCCGAGACCGTCTCCCTCGTTAAGGACGTGGACGCCGTCTGCGTCTTCGTCAACGACTCCCTCACCGCCGAGGTGCTTCACGATCTCCACAAGACGGGCGTCAGGGCCGTGCTGCTGCGCTGCGCGGGCTTCAACAATGTCGATCTGAAGACCGCCGAGAAGCTCGGCATCTTCGTCGCCAACGTCCCCTCCTACTCCCCCGAGGCTGTCGCTGAGTTCGCCGTCTCGCTGCTGCAGACGCTCAACCGGCGCACCCACCGCGCCTACAACCGCACCCGCGAGGGCAACTTCAACCTCGACGGCCTGCTGGGCAAGACGGTCCACGGCAAGACGGTCGGTGTCATCGGTACCGGACGCATCGGTGTGTCTATGGCCCGCATCATGAAGGGCTTCGGCTGCACCGTGTACGCCTTCGACCCCTACGAGTCGGACGCCTTCAAGGAGATTGGCGAGTACCTGCCCCTGGAGGAGCTGCTGCCCAAGTGCGACTTCGTCAGTCTGCACTGCCCGCTGATGGACAAGACGAAGCACATCATCAACGAGAAGACGCTGAAGCTGATGAAGCCCGGCTCGATGCTCGTGAACACGTCGCGTGGGGGCCTGATTGACACCAAGGCCGTTACTAAGTCACTCAAGAGTAAGCACCTTGGTGGCCTGGCGCTGGACGTGTACGAGAGCGAGGGCGACCTGTTCTACAACGACCACTCGGGCCACATCATCGACGACGACGTGCTTACCCGCCTGATGACGTTCCCGAACGTGCTCATCTGCGGCCACCAGGGTTTCTTCACCGAGGAGGCCCTGCAGGAGATATCCGAGTGCACTTTCCGCAACCTCGAGGACTTTATGCTCGGCCGCAAGTGCCAGAACTCGCTGGTCCGAGAGGAGTTCGCCATGGCGCGCCGCGAGTCGCTGCCGGTGCGCATCGTCTAAGCTGTTGGATGGTGTTAGTGGGACAACAGGACCTGCGGTGTGTTGATGGATGAATACCCTACTGGTTCTTATGACCGACAACAACAGGTAGTTATGGATCATGACTCTTACGAATAGACGATTCCTAGATTCCCATTGCCAGGTGTTCATTTGCACGTGCGAATCTTTCACACTACTGACGGAGCTCCACAGATTTTTGATGTCAACTTTATTCAACATTATTATCTAAGGTCGGCTCCGCCGTTGTCTATATCGTGTGTCCATGATCTAATTACCGGCCAGACCCAGATTCGCCCTTCCAACGCCCATAATTACGCCGAATGAGTCAAAGTGATCATGGAAATTTCGGAACCAGTGGTTCCAGTGCAACGTCGATCGAAGCTGCGGGGTGGTGCAACAGGTTGCATCATTCAAAGCGAACGGCTCCGCAACCCCGTTTACGCGGGCTCAAAGGTGCGGGTGGGCGCCAGCGCGTTCCTCGGCGGCTTGGCCTTCTCGACGTCGGAGCCGGACGTCTCCTCGTCGTCGCCCGAGTAGGCGTACTTGCTCCGCTCGCGGATGCGGGCGCCGTAGGTCCAGAACAGGAACGGAATACCGCAGCAGGCGAGGCCGAGGAAGGCGAGCAGGGAGGACGCCCACTGGTCGCCGAGGCGGTCGTACATCTGCTCGGTGAAGAGCACGACGGCGGCGCCCCAGAAGGAGCGGATGCAGGTCTTGGCGGCCAGAGCGGAGGCGGCCTGGTGCTGGTACGAGTCGACGAGGTAGTTGTTGGCCGAGTTGTAGAGGAAGATGAAGCCGAAGCCGACGGGGAAGCCGCCGAATGCGGGCCCCGCCCAGTGCAGGTCCGGGTAGGACGTCCAGGCGAAGATGAAGAGGCCGACGGGGATGAACCAGCAGGACAGCATCATGGGGATCAGGCGGACCTCGGCGGGCGGGCTGCCGGAGTGCTTGCGGACCATGGAGAGGTAGTGCTTGTTCACCCAGGGGGAGCAGGCGGCGGAGCAGAGGACGCCGACGGCGAGGGGCAGGAACATGAGCCCCGTGGAGGAGGCGGAGTAGCCCTTGCGCTTCTGGTAGATGATGGGGAAGGCGACGAAGAACATGTACAGCAGGCCGTAGAGCACGGACATGTAGACGGAGATGAGGAAGACGATGAGCTCGCGGAAGAGCAGCTGGAAGGGCCGGACGAGGAAGATGCCGAGGCGCTCGGCGACGGGCCGCATGTCGACGTCCTGCTCGGTGACGTGGGACGGGTCGCCCGTGCTCTTGCGCAGCCCGGCGGCGCGGCGGGCGAGGATGGTGGGCGCGTACGTCTCGGGGACGGTGAAGGTGATGAGGACCCAGACGACGAAGGCGAGGATGAGCTGGATCCAGTAGAGCCAGCGCCAGCCGGCGGCGTCGGAGAGGAAGCCTCCCACGAGGGGGCCGACTGCGGACGGTTAGCAGCTTTCCTAGGTGTGAGGGGGAGAAAGAAACAAGACGTACTGGCTGGGCCGATGAAGGGGGCGGCGGAGAAGGCGGCCATGGGCACGCCGCGCTCCTCGTTCCGCCACAGGTCGGCGAGCGTGCCGCCGACGAGCGTCATGGGCGCGGAGAAGGCGACGCCGTCGATGGCGCGGCAGACGAGCAGCGTCGCGAGGTTCTGGGCCACGGCGCAGGGGATGATGAAAATCACCGCCAGGAGCAGCGTCGAGCCGTAGATGACGCGGCGGCCGTAGACCTCGGACAAGGGAGCGAAAGCCATCGGACCCACGCCGAAGCCGACGACGAAGACGGAGATGCTGACGAGCGCGGCCTCCTCGCTCACATCAAAATCGCGGGCCACGCCGGCGACGTCGGCGGTGATGACGCTCGAGCAGAAGGCCACGACGAAGCAGGTCAGCGCGACGACCATGGTGCAGTACCACTTGTAGGCCGTGGACCAGTTCTTGGGGTTCTGCGGGTCGTTGGGGACGAAGGTGACGAGCTTGTAGCTGTTTCCGCGCGGGCCGCCGGCGGGGATCTGGCCCGCGTTCGTCTCCACGCGGTACTCGTCGAGGTTGGCGTTCGGGGAGAGGGTGCGGTAGGGGAGGTTCACGTCGAGGTCCGGGTCGACTGTCTCTTTCGTCGCGACGGGGTGGAGGATGTTGGAGGCGAGGGAGGGGCGGCGGGCTCGCGGGGCGGGATCGGTTGGCTGTGTCATCGTGGTTGACCGGTTTTGGGCGTGGGAGGGTGTTATGGAGGCGTAATGGGGGGAGGCGGAGGAGGAGGAGCCCGGGGGTAGTGTTTCTGAGGATGTTCGTGATGGGTGGTCCATCTTGTGCTGGGTTTATGGGCTTGGGAGCCGAATGGATATGAAAGGAGAATGTCTACTCGGGATGGGTATCACGGGAAAGAATAGACTGTTTAGAGAGCGACGCGGGTTGAAAGGGGGGAGACCCGGAATAAAGGTGTACGTGAGAGCTCAAGGGGCAGAGGAGACGGGTCTGTATGCGGAGGCTCCGTACCCTTATACTTATACTTCTTACGAAAACCTGACTCACTCATACTCCCCTTTTCTAGTGTGTACGCTCTCGACAAAATCTTGCAGGGCCTGGGATCCGGTCGCAATTCGGCCTTGGATGGGGGGAGGGAACGACCGGTGCGGCATTCGGGGGTGTACCGCGTTGTGGGTCTCAACCGGGATGACCCGCTTTTCCCGTCCGAGGCGTCCAATGTCTTCTCCCGTTCGTCCACTTGGAAGCACGAAGGGGCGTGTACTTTGTAGGTAGTAAATTGGGTGACAAGCGTTGCAAGATCTTTCTTTTACTGCTGTCGGTCCCTCGTCTCGTGGCGTCCGTACGGGAGACGTGCGTGCATCGCCAGAGAGCAAAGGTAGGAGATGATCGCGGCGACTCGGTGGAGATGGGTACTCGCGATACGTACCGGGGGCAACGTGTCGGCCACGTTTTGACGCGAACGCCGGGGGTGTTTTGTCTGTTTTTCTTCTTCTGCTGCCTCTTTTGGGATGTGTCGGAACCCTACCGCGATGCAACCGAGCTACTCCGGGGTCGGAAAGGTCTGGTCTAGGTAGTATTCTCTCCTGGCCAGAATCCTGGCAAAAGCTTCATCGTCCTCCGGGCCCAATCGTGTTGCTTCCTCTGGCCCTGGCACATGGCATCTTTGACGACCGGTCTTCGCATCTGCTCCGAACAATCATTGGGCAGGTTTGGGCTGGATCGTAGCTACGCGACCGGCTTGGCGAGTTTTGTTCGTGATGGGAGGGCGTGCGTGCGGCTCCGTCGCGGCAATAAGAAGATTCCAGCCCTCTCTGATGAATCCGACTGGGTCTGGGAATAAGAGGGAATGTTTCTGCGGTCTTGGCTGGTCCTGGGTTCGGTCCAGGGCTGAAAAAGGGGACAGGGGGGAGAAATCTCGGGATGAGTTCGGGGTGTCGTCATTCTTTGGGTCCTTTTTTTCACAGCTCTTTTCTAGCACTATCTCCAACTAATGATTCTCCTGGCCTTTTCCCTCTTCTAGCCCCCGCCGTTCCAGACGTTCTTCGTCCGAACTCTGAAAAGTCTAATCCTGTTTCTCGTTCTGATGTTGCGGACCAACTCCTGGGATGTCGCTGGCTACGTCGGCTGTGACAGACTGAAGCGCCCCCTTTCGTCCGGGACGCACGAGCATGAGTGTTGTCGGAGGGCCCACAGCGGAGACCCGGACGGAGGGCCGGATCCACATCGCCGGCCGCAGAGATTTCGCGGCCTTGGAGACGCAAGCCACGAGATGAGGACAATGATTGCTATTCGATGGGCAAGTTGTCAAAAAAAAAAACATGCTGCTCTGAAGTGATAATATTCGTGGACTTTTATGATTTGACGTTCATTTTCCAGTAGAACATTGCCCCTGTGTGCATGTGGTTGCGAAAAGACGCCAGAGACGCCCCGGCAAAGACCGCACCAAGGTTCGGCAAGTGGAGCCAGCGCGGAATTGAAAAGGTTTTCAAGCATTCACGCTAGCTGCTGGTTTTTGATTGCGGCTACAGTTTGTGCTTATTCCCGGCCGACTAAGTGGGGAGGAACTCCGTCGTGGTTATCAGCGAGGTTTCGGTGCGCCAACTCGGTGTTTGGACGCCACTGCAGCAACGAGATGGTGATATCCACATCGTGTATCCCCCTCGGTTCTCGAGTAAATAGTCCAAGAGGTTAATAAGAGGGTAAGAGAGGAGGGTGCTTGCCTACACTACGGAATAGGTCGTTGGGCATCATTCCGATGTCGCCGTGCCTCGCGAAGATGATCACCGGGACAAAAGACCGCAGGTGTGGAACCGTCACACTCTGACGGCCTGTCAAGGACGCCTGATGACAGAGTATCTTACGATAATTCACTCGGAGGGGGTTTCTGACGGATGCACCCTGCGAGATGAGCCAAGATGCCGGGAGCTGGTCGAGATGGTTGCCTCGAGGGGGCGTGGTTGGAGCGGAAGCGACACTACTAGAAGGGAGAGCCGTAGTGGATGGAGCCTTAGGTCGTGTTTGTCCATGCGTGCGTGTTGGAAAGAAAGTCGGGCCTCGCGACTTGTCGTCCCCGCGTTCTGCGACCTCGTGGTCGGCGACCATGACAGCTTCTCCGACGGCCGACGTCTGTTTTGGGCATATCTTCTGGCAATGCCCAGGCATGTTGCGGCGGGAAGGATTTCTTGGCTTTCAAGGTCCTACTTGGGTGTTGGGAATTTGCCAAGGCTATCGCGAGCTCGCTCTCCGCTGGCGCCGATCTCGAATTGCCGTTTCGCAGTGCCGCGCTTACTTAACGGACGCTGACTTCTAAGGGTGTGCAGGCCCTCAGGGCTTTCTGTACTGCTGCAAGCCGGAAAGCAACTGACGTGACTCGTTTTTTCCCATCTCGCAAGACAAATTGGGCCGGGAGATACATCATCATTGATTGTTTTCCAGGTGTATCGGCAGCTTGCCGGAGACGGCGGCGAAGACGTCCGGCACCCCACTCGTGTCGGGTTCGGTGCAGACCCGGAGCAAGACAAGCTGGAGGGAAGCAATACCGTCTCTGGCTTGCATAGCGTGGGTTCAGTCAAAAAGAAGATTATTTCATAACGGTTGGTTCAGCACTCTGGATGAAGCCTATCCGCTAGCGCAAGGACCTACCTACCTAATTGGCTTTCTCGGCCAGTGAAGCTTAGCGGGGTAAAAAGTCAACAAACTCAGCACCAGCAACCACCATACATACATACACCCAAAACATGTTTAGGATTGCATTATAGGCAAAAAGAAGCCAGAATTGCATCCAAATGGCAAAAGATGATCAGTGGGAGGCTTGAACTCCCGGCCTTGGCATTACTCAACACGGCTGATGTCGTATTAGTACCACGCTCTAACCAACTGAGCTAACCGACCCGCTTTGATGACTACCATCCACGGAATTTGTCCTATCACCGTCACGGGTGTGGGCTCCTCCGCTTCGCGATTCTCACGACGCTGTCCCTCACGCGTTCGCGCCTGTCCGCGATGGTGGCTTTCCAGCTTCGTTTTCGTTTCGGCCGCATTTCTTATGTCGTTGTCGCATTCGCGTCTTGCCTTCTCGCGCCCTCTGCTCGGCAACCAGTTTATCAGTACCTTTCCACGAATAACTAACCAGAACGATCTACAAAGGCCCCGAATTCTATGACTATTTTAAGTCGCTGCGCTTTTGGATAGCGCCCGCAGCTTCAAAAGGCGTCGAAATATCCTTTCCAACTCCTCCTTTTCTGAGCTGCCATCTTGGCTCCAATGCCCCTTACCGTCCCTCATTCTCGGATGATTCGCGGGGAATACACCGCGCGTGGCCAGGGATGACCACTTTGAATGTGGCCCATCTGGACCTATGGCCTTGGACGCCGGTGTCGGGTGCCCACCGAGTTTGGTCTCTTCGAGCTAGACCTGCGCACAATCAAGAACGGCACCTGGATCCTCCCGTGGCAGGTGTCGCCGCTGGGCAACTTTGACGACCCGCCGATCTTATAGTCCCCTCGACTGCGGCAGAGGTCAATGCCCGGATTGAGAGGCTTTCGCGCTTTGACCCAGACAAACTCATTAGCACATCAGTAAACCGAGAAACATCAGGGTTGGAGATGCGCTGCTTCTGGAGGCTGTCAGCAAAGGGAATTGCAGGTTCCACGCACATCACAAAACCTTGCATTCTACCACCGCCCAGGTCTACCGTCTATATACCCCGTGAATAGTGTAGTCCTTCTTCGGCCCGTTGACCGTGTACCCAATGTTCCACTCCCCCAAATTCACCGCCTTGAACGCAAAGTCGTAGTTGACGTTATAGTAGTCGTCAATACACAGATGTCCCGCCTTGGCCTGCCACCCCTTCTTCCGCTCTCCCTCGGCCGGCTGCGGGAGGAACTCGATCTCATGGAAGAGGTAGTCGGCCCTCTTCGCGTCGTCCGTCCTCACGAACCACACGCTGATGCGGTCCTTGGCCTCGTCGTAGCGCCACACGTAGCGCCGCGTGGCCCGGAAGACGAGCCCGTTCGAGGCGCGGAACTCGCCGTCCTCGATGTAGAGGTACTCCGACGCGAGGCCGTCGTCCTCCAGCCCGGGGGTGGCTTGGGCGTCCGCTGCGGGACCCGAGGCGCACTTGAGACCGTCGGCGGTCTTGTCGCGCAGGAGGAAGCGCGCCGTGCCGCTGAAGTGCCCGCTCGGGTGGCTGGGCAGCCTGCTCGTCAGGTCGCGCTCGAGGGTCCAGGTGCCGAGGAGGCTGCGGAAGACGGCGCGGGCGACGAGGCGCGGGGACGTCAGGCCCGCGAGCGCGACGGCGTGGGTCTGGGATAGGGACTTTTCCGCCTCTTCGCGGGCTGCGGCGTCGGCTTCGGGGGAGAGGTAGCGGGCGGGCGTGAGGATGTCCATGGGCCGGTTGTTATGCGGGAGGGGCGGGGTCGGCGGGACCGGGGACGGGGAGGCGGGGATGCCGAGGGCGGAGGAGAACTCCTGCATGAGGTAGGCGTAGTCGCCCATGGGGAACTGGGAGGCGCGGGGGTCATCGCGAAGCGCGAGGGCATGGCTCTGCGAGCGGTTGGCGGTGATGGCGTCGAGGAGGCCCGGGGGCCGGGCGGCGTGTGTCACGGGGGTCCAGAGGGCGGTTAGGAGGCGGGCTTGCATCTCCATGACGCCCCAGTAGGGAGACCGGTAGAAGCCGACGAAGCCGAGGGCTGGAACAAGGGCGCGGGGGAGGGTGCCGTGGAAGCAGAGGTCCAGAGGGAGGGCTGGGTGGTCTGGGGAGTGGCCGAGGCTCTCGAGGACACTGGGGGCAAGGAAGGAGAGGCCCGGACTGGGGTCGAAGCCTGTCGCCAGGACGATTGCGGCTACATCTTGGATCTCCTCGGAGGTCGTTGTCGTAGCTGTGGTGGAGGAAACGGATTGGAGCTTGCCCTTGGACACGCGGATGAGGCCGGAGCGGACAAACTCCATGTAGTTGTCGCTCACGGCAAGGTAGGCAGGCTCGCCGTGGTTCTCAGCCGGCACGGCCACGCTCTCGGAGAAGTCGGATTGGTCGGTGCCGAGCGAGTTGGCGTAGATGCCGTGGGTGATCCGCGCGGCGTCCGGGGCGATGTGGCCCTGGCTGTTCTGCAGGGGGTGAGGCCGGTTGTTGAGGTTGTAGGACGGGAAGTCGAGGGGCAGGAACGGAGCAGCGGGGGAAGTGGGCTTCGGCGTCGTGTGGAGCGGGAAGACCCACGTCGAGCGCTGGGTGAGGTGGTGCACGGAAAGCTTGTCGGCGCCCGGGACGGGGCTCGGGTCCGGGGCGTTGGCGGCGGCGGAGATGTGCGTCGCGATGGTACCGGCGATCTCGACGCCGGACATCTGGCCGCCGACGACCAGAATCTTGCCACCGCCAGGCTTGACACCGTCCGGGAAGAGCGTCTGCAGGTCGCGGTATGCGCTGCTGTGAATGACGGGCACGGAGGCGCCCTCGACGGCCGCCTCCGGGATGATGGGCTTCCCGAAGAAGCCCGATGCGACCAGGAGGTACTCGAAGTCCCGCGTCTCCTCGCCGCCCTCATCAGAACGGATGGTCACGGTCCACTTCTTGTCGTCGACGAAATCGGCTTTGACGACGCGGTGACCAAGCTTGACCTCGGCGGCGGGGCTCACGTAGCGCTCGAGGTATCGCTCGAGGTAGCGGCCGACCTGCCAGGCGCGGGGCAGGTCCGGGTCCTCGGGCGCCCAGGCGAGGTCGCTGAACTGGACGGTGTGCTTGGACTGGTTGGCTAGCATGAGCGGGTGGACGAGGCCGGCGGCGTCATCGCGGCGCGAGGGCCAGAGGCCGCCGATGCGCTTCTGCGCGTCGTAGATTGTCACCTCGAAGACGTCGGCGCGAGCGCGGTGGTTGTGGATGAGCGTCTTGGCCGCGACCAGGCCGGAAGGGCCGGCGCCTGGGTTGTTGTTAGCAAAGGTGTGCCCATGAGACGATGCTTATGGATGTTGGGTGGACATTACCGACGATGCACACGCGCTTGACCATGATGGCAGGGGGGTGAGCGTGGGATGAGGAAAGGTGGGATGAGAGGAGACGGAGTTGCCCCTCAATGAGAATCCCTGTCAAAGGATGAGATTGCCGGCGCGGGGGGGAGAAGCTTGTTTTCTTCAATTTCTGCAGTCGATAACTCCCCTTCAGTCACATCATCACGTGCATTCGAGTACCGGGTGGGCGATCTCTCTCATCAACATCCGAGATGTACGGATGCTAAATGGGAAGTTCTCACGTCAGCCCCAAAAGCGCCAAAGGGAGGCTTCGGGGATAAGTGACGATGAGGCATTAGTCATTCTGAGCTGCCAGCTGGTCAGACTCCCTGTCAGCTGGCAGCCGCTCTCTCATCGCCGGGCTGCTCACTCACTCGATCTCTCATATGAAATGATTGCTGGTCAGGAAATTCCGGCTCTTGATCTCGACGTTCTAGAAGTCCTCTTTTCACTTGAAAAGGCTCATTCCAGCTCATTGAGTCTCACTTGAATTGATGTCAGATGTGCAGACCGCTCAGTGACAAGTGAGCTTCTTCACCACGGGCCTGCAACTAACATCGAGGGGCAGAGAGATCCAGGGAAACATGGATCAGATCTCACTACTAATTTAAGATACACTTCTCTAGAACACCCGTAAATACAAAGAGTAATTGTGAATTAGATATTTCGTCGGCTAAGTTCCGAAGCAATAGAGGCAAGAAGCTCCACAAAGCTGTGTGGAACGCTCCACTCAGCCGGGGAGTCAACATAGTGCGCTAATTTCGCCGCTGTGTCAACGCATCACAAGATGCAATCACCTCCAACGCCCTGATGGTCTAGCGGTATGATTCTCCCTTAGGGTTGTTCTTCAACAATCTCGTCTGGGAGAGGTCCCAGGTTCGATCCCTGGTTAGGGCCCAATCCTTTTGCTTTTGACTCATTTCGACATTTTGGTCGCTGTGCTTACTCTCGACTCTCTTTTTGGCACCGCTGTGAGTCACTTCGGGCCACTAATTGTTGTCACAACTCGATTCGTCAAGTGGGAATCTTCCTGGCTAGTGTTGATTCACAATCTACACAATCTGATATTAATACATGTACGTACTCACGGCAGAGACAGTGTCGAGGGCGCAGTGTTTTTTCTTGTCAAATGCAATGCATTCAAGTCGAGAGAATTGGGTATCTAACATAAAGTACATGTATGCAGGAGCAACGCTCAGACCGTGTGGCTGACGGTCGACCTGCTCTGCTCCTCCACGACCTCCCGGAAGATCTGGTTCTTCTTCTGCACGTCGTCGACACCGGTGCGGTCACCAAACACCTCGTCCATCTGCTCGAGCGTCTTGCCCTTGGTCTCGGGCACGAAGAACCAGACCCAGAAGAAGGACAGCGCGCAGAAGGCGGCGAAGAAGATGTACGCGCCAAAGCCGGTGCCCTGGATGAGGGGCGGGGTGACGAGGCCGATGATGAAGTTGTTGATCCAGTCTGCAGTCCGCGTTAGATAGGTTCTCAATGTCTTGGTTTCGTGAGCAACTTACTGGAGCAGGTGGAAACGGCAACGCCCTTGGCGCGCAGGGACGACGGGAACACCTCGGACGGCAGCGCCCACGGCACTGGGCCCCAGGAGAAGCCGAACACCCAGATGTAGACGAGGAGGAAGGTGACGCTGACCCAGCCCTGGGTGGTGTAGCTCGGCCAGTCGTGGGAGTAGACGGCGACGAGGGCGGCGATGACGGTGTGGCAGACGGTCATGCCGACGCTGCCGATGAGCAGGATCCAGCGGCGGCCGAAGCGGTCCATGGTCCACAGGCTTGGCAGGACGCCGACGAGCTGGACGCAGTTGAGGACGCCCGACATGATGAGCTGCATGTTGTGGTCGAGGCCCATGGTCTTGAAGAGGGTCGGGGAGTAGTAGATGAGCGCGTTGATGCCGCTGGAATTCTGGTTAGTTTTCTTTTCTTTCTCTCGGGGGGGCCATTCTTTTTGAACAAAAAGGAGGTACTTACACGAACTGCTGGAAGAACATGAGACCTGCTCCCACGTGCGTGCGCTTCCAGCACCCGGCCTTGAAGCAGTCGGTCCACGAGACGACCTCGAGCTTGAGGCTGCTGCAGATGCTCTTGTCGCCCGCGAGGGCCGGGTGGCGCTCGGCCAGCACGGCGCTCTGGAAGCGGGCCTCGGCGACGATCTCCATCCACTCGCGGCGGACGCGCGGGTCGGTGTCCGGGAGGACGCGCAGCTTGCACAGGTTGCGGAGGGCCTCATCCTCGCGGCCCTTTGACGCGAGCCAGCGCGGGGAGTATGGGAGGATGATGGCGCCGAAGCCGAGCAGGAGGCCGGGAAGGATCTGGATGAGGAAGGGCAGCTGCCAGGACCAGTGGCTGGGGATGTCCTTTGTGCCGTATGTGATCCAGAACGAGATTACGATGCCGGTTACGATGGAGAGCTGCTCGAAGACGAGGAGGGAACCGCGGATTTCGGGGGGAGAGATCTCGGAGATGTACAAGGGGACGACCATGGAAAGCCTGGAAAAGGAAAAAAGGGTCAGTTCGCTGCGTGGCACGAGAGGATGAAGATGGAGGGTGTCAGGGAATGGGAACTCACATGCCGATGCCAAGACCGCCAATGAAGCGGCCGCCGACGAGCATGTCATAGTTCAGGGCGGAGGTCTGGATGGCAGAGCCGATGGTGAAAATGACGACGGCGACCATGACGGAGCGCTTCCGGGAGATCCAGTCGGCGATCCAGCCCTGGTTGAGGGCGCCGATGAAGGCGCCGAGGGTGATCATGGCCGTCATGAGTCCCTTCTTGAATCCGGAGCCGGCGGCAGTGTCCGAGACCTCGGGGAAGCGCTCGAGGAATTGGTCCATGACGAGCGTTACGGAAATCACGCCTTGGTCATAGCCAAACAAAAACCCGCCTTTTTAGGAGTTAACAAAAACATCCCGTCGCGGCTCCCGGAGTGTGGTTAATTGTTATCCTTACCTATACTCGCGAAGGCGGCGCAGAGGGCAACGTAGTGTGAGCTAAAGATGCCGCGGAAACCTGGGGGAAGCGATGTGTCAGTTTTCAGGGAAAGGTCGGCGATGTGGGAGTGAGGAATGTGTGTTTACCTGAGGGTCCGTACGGCTCGAGGGCTGCGTCGGAGAGGACAGTTTCTTGCTGCTCGGCAGAGGCGCCATACTTGCTCGACGTCTTTTCGACGTCTGATGCTGGTGAGTGACCCATCGTGTAACCGGTATCTGTTCGGCTCGATGTTAGCAATCAAGATTGTGTGAACATTGACAGATCAACACCGAGAGCTGGCGATGTTGACATGAAACAGCATCGTGACTAAGCTGGAGGTTACGAGGAGGGATGCTTGGGATGAACTCACTTTGGATAATCAGGACTTTGAGAGAAGGGCCAACCTGCGGTCAGGGTTGCAGACAGACAACGGATGAGTTCAGATTAGACCGACGAGTCCGAACAGGGGAGGTTGAGAGAGGAGAGGATGTTTTGGTCGCACTCGACTGAGTCGCAAAGCACGAGACACAACGTTCCAAACATGGCAAGCCACGACGTCTTTATAGACTTTGGTTAATGGCTGGACCACGGTAGAGGGCGAGAGAAACAAGGACCTGGCGTGCTCACGCATCCTCCCCGCATGGTCAGCGTCAGTCCCGAGGACGCCCGTTCAAACCACGACGTCGGCAAGGGGGGTCCCACTGGCTCTTGGAAAGCCGTAGATTTATCGTTGACGGCCTACTACAATCTACGAACGTCGAATGTAATAGCCGCGGCGACCAATGACCGGGGACCCGTTGGTCAAGGGAAAGTCAACTTGAGGAGCCGCTACACCGCACTAAGATCGCGGGGGAAGTAAAAAAGAGGGTTTCCTGGAGAAAGATGGGGAAATCCCCCCCGTGTCAGCGTCCTCCAAAAAGGGCGTAGTACGTCTGCCACCGTGGAAAAGCAAGCGCCTCATTACATTGGCTACTTGCCGCAGAGCGCGTTCTAACTGATGCTGAGCTCCAACCAAGGCAGGGTAGGGCGCAGTTCTCGGCCATCAGTCCGGGTGAGAGTCTTGGAGAAGGGCCCGGGGTTATGCCCGCGGCAGTCACCCAGAACTTGGCACCAGCCGGGGAGCCGCAAAGCTCGCAAGCTCGCAACGTGCACTACACTACAGTATTCGAACATGTTCGAGAGGGTCGTATACAGGACCGATGACAGTGCTTGACGGTCGATCCCTGCGCGGCGGTTCCCCCCTTCCACCCCCACCAGTCCGTTAATTGAGCACCCGGGCGGGACTATGGAACAACGTCGAAGAGGAAGTTCTGTAAATGTCGTGTCTGTTATTCAAGTATCAGTCACTCTTTCTTTAGACGACCGTTCGAGAGCTCTCTATCTTTCCATGCACACCGCCGGGGTTGTCGTTGGAAGATTCTCGCAGAGTGTTGGGGCCGATTCGAGGCCTTCGACGAGTCTCGAAAAGCTCCGGAATCCCGCCGTGGAACGCTCCACACGGGCCCAGGGGGGGGATAGGAATAGCCCGGGGATTTTACGGCGCGGTCGCTATCGATTCTGTTAACGCGAGTCAGGGGCCCTACCGCCCTCCTGCGGCAACCTGCATTAACTCGTTCGTCATAGGGTCTAGGGTGTGCCAATTCACGGGCCAATTCCAGCCGGTGGGAGGAGGTTTGTCTAAATAGGAAAAGCCGCTAGGAACTTTCTGCCGTTCGGGTCTGCGGCGGCAACTCTGTCCGATGGCGGCCATTCCCAGATTTCCAGTTATCACCAACCGGGCAATGACTTTAATCTCGTCGGTTTCCCTTGCGCGCGATTATCGTCTCATTTTCACGAACAGACGGGGTCGGAAGAGAGCGTTCTCAAATCATGTCGACGACATGTCTGGTAAGTGCTCATTTCAATCAACCCGCTTTCTGGCTCGCTTCTTTACCCCAGAGTTGCCACACACGCACGAACTCTGGGGAAACACCGTCTACCCCAGATTCCGTCTTGAAGAGAAATCTGGAGATGTACCACTGACCTATCTCTGGTGTCTCTTTCTCTTTTGTCGCCGTGTAAGAGAGAATCCGGAGATTTAAGCTGAAAAAAGAGGCGCGCGGGATGATGATCGTCGCCTCTCGGAAATTCAAACCTCATTCAGCGCCTCCACTCTTCTCTTACACGACACGACACGCGCACAAAGAGAGATAGAGACCCAAACCCACTGACACAAACCAAACAGGCATGCAAAAAGCAACACCTCAAATGCGTGTGGACAGATGACGCCGCCGCCGCCGCGGCCTCCGCGTCCGTCCCCGCTGGTCCGCCGTCCTCTCGGCCCGACCCCGGCCCTGCCATCTCGTGTGTTAGATGCAAGGCGACTGGCAAGGACTGCGTGCCGGCCCCCGCCATCCGGTTCAAGCATTCCACCGAGTAAGCCCCACGATTGGGTCCTCCCTTCCTCCGTGACACCTTGGAGCCCTCAGGTTTCCCGTGGGGAAGGACGAGACAGTCGCCTCGCCCCGGGGGATGGGGAAGAGCCCCATTTTCGATGTCGTCACGAGGGCTGTGCAGCAGCAACAGTTGCGGGAACGCTGCTGATCACTTTCTTTTCCCCCCTTATCAGGAACCCTAGCAGCTTGGAGCACACTTGGGTGCGTCTGCCTCGACGATGTAAGTTGCCCGCAAGTTTCCGGATCTCGATCTTGGCGCAGGTGACGACCCGCCCCACGCTGGAGAGATGACTTATTCCCTCATCTTGGACGAGTCGTGCCGTGCCGGAAGAAAGCATCATGGTTGGCTGACGACCCGTTCTTCGCAATAGTGTACTTCGTCGACGAGACGCAGGAACTGGAGGCTCTATACTGGTCCAAGGACGGAAGCCCGCCGTTCCCGCAGCACGCGGATCGGCCGAGCCAAGAGCAACGCGTCGTGGAATCGACGACGCCCACGATCGACAATATCGTCCATCAGGCACAGACTGTGACGGCCAGTCCCTTCAGCCGGCCATCGTCGACACCGGCAGCGAGCTGGAGAGAGGTGCTTGATCAAACGCCTCTTCCTCCCGTCTACAGCGTTATACCTCCCGGCTCGACCCTCGGGCTGGCCAACTACGAGCATCATGACGATGTCGTGTTTCCTTTCACCCAGCCTCACGAGGTGAGGTTGATGAAATACTATCTGGAGTATATGTGCACCTGGGTGAGCTTGTCCTGCGAAAACCTGTGACAAAACCCTTCATGTTGTTTACCATACGCGAATCCTGACAACCCCTTTACCAGTTCGACCTCTGCGACGCCCGCCGGCACTTCGCCATCGTCGTCCCCCAGCGCGCCATCACCTGCCCGACGCTCCTCAACGCCATCTTCGCCCTCTCGTCGAGGCACCTCAGCCTGCACGGCCAGTACGACCCATACGCCTCGGACCGCTACCACCAGGCCTGCCTCGAGCACCTGACGACCATCTCCAACGACTCATCGGCCCTGCGTAATGATGACCTCCTCGCGGCCACCATCCTGCTCCGCACCCTCGAGGAGCTCGATGTGCCCCTCGTCGGGACGGATCACGAGGGCCACCTCCTGGGCATCCAGCTCTTCGTCAACACACAGCACGACGACGGCGTCTCCGGAAATGAACTTGGGACCGCGACGCCGAGCCCGCTACGGCAGGCAAGCTTCTGGGTGGGCCTCCGGCAGGAGATCACCATGGCCTTTGCCACGCAGCGGCCGATCAAGGTGCGGTTGGATCACTTGCACATTGACCGGTCTTTCTCACCTGCCGATGATGACTGCTGGGCGAACCGGATCGTGGTGCACTGCGCCGAGGTGGTTCAGTTCTGCTTCGGCGAGGTCCGGGACCGGCCGGCAGAGTACCGCCGGCTTGTCGAGTACGACCGCTGCTGGTTAAGGGCAAGGCCGCCGTCGTGGCTGCCGATTGCTTACCGCGCGCCGGAGCCGTCGGCTGGCAGGGCGTTTCCGGAGGTATTTTACATCAACCACGCTGTTGGTGAGTGCTGCTTCGGAAGTTTAGATGCATGATACTAGAACTAATATGCCAGCAGTTATTGGGAATGTGCATGGCGCCCTCGCTCGTGCGTTACTTATGTGTCACGACGAGAGCATCCCGAGGATAGGACCTGGCCGAAGGCTGGCCAGGCAGAAGCTTGATGTGAGTCCTTCATAACATTTGCCCCAGAATTTGAGCCTCTGCCACCTTTTTGGTTCATATCCACTAAACAGAAAACCCCCTTACAGGACGACATACGGATGCAGATCCGCGAGCTGTGCGGGACGGCTCTCTCTAACAAGGAGACCATCCCGGCCATGTTCACTGCCTGCATGGGCGTGACGGCTTGCGGGGATAGATTCACGGACGAAGCCGAGCAGAAAGCCCTGCTAGACATTTTGATCAAGACGGACGAGGAGCACATGTGGCCGACGGGCTCGGCGCAATCTCATCTGAAGAGAGCGTGGGGCTGGGAGGACGATTGCTAACGGTCTGGGTGAGAAGGGATGGGAAGAAACTATGCGCAAGTAGCTACCAAACTCTCGACTTTGATACCCGGAACTGAGCTTCTATATATCGTGTCCTTCAATGTTCTCTAGTTTCTTCGTCTCTTCTGCAGATCCCGTAGTTGTCCCAAAACCGAGAGCAGGAGTTGCAGATGGAACAGCCACATTGACAACTCACGCCCTGTGTTCAATTCAGCCAATCACACATTCTGTAATTCGTCGTTTCGGCATCCCGATTCCGTGGGCTCCCCGGAACCCCCAATTCCCCAGACCCCGCCGGCTACAGGCCTTCATGAGTGAGGGACAGGCCCAGACGTGTCAAATGTTGGGGTGCGGAGAAGACGGGGTCCAGATTGACTCGTCCGAGGATTCGTATCGACATGAATTTGACACCTGCACGATGATCTCGTAAACTTTTCATCGCTTGTGACCATTATGTTTCTAAGCTGTTCGGGGAAAAGACCAGGATACCCGCCCCCATCGGCAGCAACTTCGAGACATCGGACCAAGTTGCCGACCTCGCCCATTCGAACCGGGGCAACTTGCCCCGACAGTCCTAACAACCAATCCGCGTATTCGCTTTACGCACTCTCAAGCTCCCCCACCTGCCTCTTTGGCTCTCCGGGGAAGGTAAGCTAAAGTTATTGGGGAAAAGGGTCCTATTGAGCCAGGTTTCGCCTCAATTATTTCAAGCCGCTAACCTTCTCTCCAACGACAACCCCACGTCTCCGAATCCACGCGCGTTGTTCCGTGTGCTTGTGTGGATTTTTCCGTACTGTCTCTTCAGATTTCCATAGGTTCAATGAGCTTTTCACATTGTTCAGCCCCTTCCATGCTCGGAGTTGTACGGAAGAGGGGTCTTGCTTCTACTACACGTCAGTGGCTGGCGCCCCACGAGAATCGTCATGCCGGAAACCGGATCCCGGCCTGAAGGCCGAACTGCCTCAACGGTGAGAATGCAGCTTGGTCTGGTGGATTCGAGATGATATATAATGCGTCAGAGTGCCTCTCTGACGCTAGAGCCTCTCAAGATACCTCAATAAGTCTCTTTTGATCTGCGTACAGTCCTGTGTCGTCCGGGAGTGAGATTTCTTTTCTATCTTTCGATACCCTCGATCTCCTCAGTCGTTCCAAGCCGAACTTGACGAATCAACAACGCCCCCATCCTCCGAGTTGTCACTTTCGATACCCCTTTTCACATCCCACAGACGCAATGTCGACGAGAAAACTCCAAATAGGCGTCGCCGGCCTCGGCCGCATGGGCAAGCGTCACGCCCTCAACTTCCACCAGAACGCGCCCCGCGCGACACTCGTCGCCGTCAGCTCCCCGGACGCCGAGGAGCGCCAGTGGGCATCAGAGAACCTCGCGCCGCATGGCGTCGCCGTGTACGAGTCGTATGATGACCTCGTCGCCCACAAGGGTCTCGAGGCTGTGTGCGTCGCCTCCGCGACCTCCGTACACGCCGAGCAGGCCATCAAGGCTATTGAGGCCGGAAAGCACGTCTTGTGCGAGAAGCCGCTCGGCATCACAGTCGAAGTCGTACGTTCCACTCCTTCCCCTTAGCCTGACACCTCGCCTCATATTCCGATACTGACGAATAACACAGTCCCAAACCGTGGTCGACGCGGCCGCGAAACGGCCAGACCTGAAGGTGATGTGCGGCTTCTCGCGGCGCTTCGACGCGTCCTACCGCGACGCCTACTCCAAGGTGCGCGACGGCCTCATCGGCCGCCCCGCGGTGCTGCGCAGCCAGACGTGCGACATGCTCGACCCCTCGGGCTTCTTCGTCGCCTACGCCCAGTTCTCGGGCGGCATCTTCGTCGACTGCAGCATCCACGACATCGACCTGGCGCTCTGGTTCTTCGGCGAGGACGAGGCACGCGTCAAGTCGGTGCACGCCGTCGGCATCACGGCCGTCGAGCCGGACCTGCGCCAACACGGGGACCGCGACAACGCCGTCGGCACCGTCGAGTTCCGCGACGGCCGCATCGCGCATCTGTACGCCTCGCGCATGATGGCTGCGGGCCAGGAGGACGTGACCGAGGTCATCGGGACGGAGGGCAAGCTGTCGGTGAACATCCTGCCGGCGAAGAACCACGTCAAGATCTACCAGCCGGGCGGCATCCGCCAGGAGCTGCCGCAGAACTACTGGGACCGGTTCCAGGCGGCGTTCACGACGGAGGCGATCGAGTTTACGGAGTGTGTGCTGGACGACAGGCCTGTGCCGGTCAAACTGGCGAGTGCGGTTGCGGCCGTCAAGATCGGCGCCGCGCTGCAGGAGTCGATGATCAAGGGGTACAAGATCTGGTTCGACGAGAACGGAGAGAGGACAGAGAAGGCTCAGTTGTAGTCACTTAAGTAGAAATAAAGGAAAGAAACATTTCTTTTACTTAAGGGTTACCGAGTGCTGGTGCTCGTGGCAACTAACTAGCATTGAGCGTATAGGACTAGGTACGGTCTTTATGACCTGCTATCACCCACGTCTGATTATATACTCCAAAGCTTGAACTTTAACATTATCTCTAGACTTTGTTTCATATAATGTTAGTATCAATACTTTTGGCAGTCACGAAGGGTGTGAGTAAAATACTTGCACCATGATGGTGTTGGATAACGGCGCTGTCAGCTTTTTAATGTCAAGGCTGGCCCCGACGAGTCCGATGACCTAGCAGAGGCCCAGCCCGATAAGCTGGACAACTTGATACGCGACCTCCAGGAGTATGCCGTCGAAAACAGTGAAATCATAAAGAAACAAGAAGATGAGGGGTAGGAGGCAGTCCAAGTGGAAGGCGTAGGCGGGTGCATGAGCACGACGATTCAATAGGTAAATACTGCCCAACCAAGGAACTTGTTGCTGCTGTGATGATACTCTATTGATCCGTCTTATGGATGAACATAAGCTGCTTTTTTTATTTTAAGTGCGAACGACTTTGACTACTCGAAATAGTTGCAATTCGCACCGCAGATTGTTCGAAGTAGACTATAAACAACAGAGATATCATAGCCAGTACCAATCACAGTATGAACATAAACTATACTGTAGTAAACATTATGAACTGAGCATACGGTGCCGTCCAACGAACAGGCGGTTTCCACCCGGATATTGCTGATATCCAACGATTTAAACTCGTTAAATGCTCCAGGAGTATCCTCGGTGAGAACAAGCCCATCGTCGTTGGATCTAAAATAACCCTCTCCCCAAGCATCGGATCCTCTAACATCATAACCCCCCAGCACCACGCACTGTCTTGGTAGCCGTCCCATCCTCTGGGTTCTTTCTAAACATGACCGAGCCCCTTGCGACGCGTTTTTCCATCTCAACGTGGGCCTCGAGCCTCTCCCAGTAGTTGTCGACCTACTTCAGCGTTCTGCTAGTGACGAGCTTGCTGCTGAAGTTGACAGCGGTGTTCCCCGTGTCACCGGGCCAGCTAGTCATAACGCATGTCTTGCGTTATTTACCGACCCGAGTTTTCACCACGTCTCGACACCGCTTTCATTTTCGTCCAGCTGCCTACATCGCAGGCCGCTGAGAAGGGTGCCGATGTCGCAATGCTCCTTGAGCTGTTGGTTTGCGGGGAAGGTCGGCCGTCTCGATCATCTCCGTCTTCTCTGGAACTCCTCCCTCTTTCCCTTCACCGGAGGCTTTCTTGGGCCACGGCCACCATCCTTCCAGTGGCATGTCGTCGTAGATAGCGTTGAAGTTAGTCGACGGATCAGACGCGGTGAAATTATAGACGCATTCATATGATGAGGCCTTTGCTTCCTCACTCTTGGAATCGGAATCGGCAAGGTCTCGACTCGTGGAGTCCCCGAGGCTGCTTCGAACTTCGTCGACAGCAAAACCCGTGTTGATCATGTCGGGCCGCAGGTCGGCTACCTCGAACTGGGAGAGAAGCTGGGGTTCTCGGGCGTAAACGTAAACGCTGATGATTGCAACCCATTTGCAGTCCTTCCCGATGTCCGAAAGGGAGTAGATACGTTGGCCTGCGCAGCCTTCTCTGAAACGGGTTGGGACGCGTTTTGGCTCAGTATTAACAAAAGACAGCTCGGGATGGACGTTGGCGGCAGTCCAGTGCAGACCTTCTCGCATCAGGCGCGGCAGGTCTCTGGTCTTGATAGACATGTGAGCTATCCAGCTGACGCGTTGCATTTCGTCCTTGTCTTCGATATCAACAGGAACGGGAGAGAGAACGAAAAAAACGGAGGGTTCAACATTCTTCCACTCTTCTGAGGCGAAGTTCTGGGGTAAAGGGGGTAAAGGGCCGGGGAAGGGAGGTGCAATCCATTCCAGAGCGCGCAAGCCGCGACGGACCAGGCTGCTAATCATCTCTGCCATTGCGGTTCGTATTGATTTGTATTGTGGATTAGCGTCAAGAGTGAAATATATTGGGGTGCTGGTTGGTTGAGAAAGATGGAAAAATGGTGTGAATGGAAATGAGACCTGGAGAAGAGAAAAGTGCGCATTTATACGTACATTAATTATTGTCCCCAAACTATAATCAAAGGTCCACTGTAGGAAAATTCAGCAAGGTGCCCATTAGCGCCATCAAACGGGAACCTTGTTGCGCCATACGGCGCCTCTTTGAGCTCACCATAAAAGCCATACTGCCGGGAATATAGTTACCTTGTCCATCCAGCTCTGTCGATTAGCAAAAGGTCAGTGCCAAAGAGTTCAAGAAGCGGAGGCCTGTTAGTATGGAGTCTAACTTTCCAGAGACAAGTTCAAGACAGAATAGGTCATTCCATAGCAGGTCTTACGCGTGGACCATGGTATTTACCGAACACACGCGGGTATCTCAGGGGTTGTTGAGGACATTAACACCCTCTTCCTCGAACACAGTCTCCAGTTCTCGCAGAAAATCATTTACCTTGGCTTCCTGCAGATGGCGTCCCCAAAACCATGAGCGCCCGGTCGTCGAAAAGAGCAACGCCATGTCCTTTCACACCTGAGGTTCACCATATGCTCTCTGCGTGTGTAATCGACTGCACGTTCCAGTGCCTACCATAAGCCACTAACTTGCGCCCCTTCCCTGGTTGGCTATTGAGTTTTGCCCCAACGTCCCAACACAACACCCGGTCGTCAATCTCTCTTTCGTCACTATCCTCTGTCGAAACTGCCACCATCAGCGTCGTCTCAGCCGCCGGGCAACAGGACTCCTTCGAAACGCTCCTCCTGCCGAGACTGGCCAGACTAGAATCAGATTCATGTGGTTCGTGGCATACCACGCCGTACTTTCCTACCATCAGCTCTTCTTTGCTGACATCGAACTCCGAGCCAGATTTCAGAACACCCACCTTTGCGCGATATGCTGTCACTGCTCACACGCCATGGCAAGAGAGGCCTAGGAGGTCTGTGGGCCGTCTTTTCCTTCGTCCGGAGCATCGTTGCCGAATCCATCGTGTGGGTCCTGGTGTTATACGCGATGACAATCCTCGTAAGCTTCCACGTCTTCCTTCCGATCAGCCTCGTCGGTCATGTGTTACGGGGGGGTCGCCCCGCGTTCGACGAGTCCGAGATGCTCCCCAGCTGCCCCTTGTCTCCCGCAGCCATGATCTTCGACGACGGCATCTACAGGTTCCCCTGCTTGGCTCTCCGCGCGGCGCTGAGGACTCTCGCCGCACGCCCGCTGCTGGCCCTCGCTGGCTGGATCGTCCGCCAACGTCTTCCCGGCTACACCTTCTCGGGGGACTCACCCCCGATCCGGTGGTGGTTCGAGTTCTTCTGCCACTTCGCGAACACACATCACTACATCGTCCCCGACCCCGAGTTCTACCTCCGTCGGGCCATGCATGCGCTTGGAATCGTCCGCAAGGCTTCCTCGTCACGGCTGGGGACAATACTGCCCGAGGAGCACGAAGAGCTTCGCGTCTTCGCTCGCAAGTATGATGCGGTCAACAGTCTGTATTCTGAATCTTGTTCAGGGGTGTCCTCAGGCCCCCAGTTTCCGTTGCTATGTGTGAACATTGGGGAGGCCGCCCACTACATCTGTGCAAGAGAGATCTTGATCCACGCCCTGGAACAGAATGAGATCGAGAAGTGCCGCCATCGCGCCCGGCCCTCGCAGGGCATCGTATGTGGCGGCCCAAGAGCGGAAAAGAAAGAGACTGAGGACAACACTTCCCCGTGGATTTCGAGGATCAGCCGCCTACGCTGGGACGTCCGCACGTTCACTGTCATGTATTTCACCCTTCTGTTTTATCTTGTATTCAGGCTCGCCGGAGAAGTAGAAGGTGCTCTCGGTCCAGTACTGTTCGATCATCCTTCTTCATATGAAGAATATTACAATCTGTACGTCAACCCGGCCGCTTGACCTTCCGTCCTGGGTTACCTTGGTAGTCAAATTGCTTTTCATGGGGACGTCATATGTAGTTGGATCTAGAGACTAGAAGCAGTATCAGGCTTCGCGAATAACAGTCTATTATGCTCGCCCAATGCATACTCGTTGCGAGCATCTTCGTCCCAACCCTTGGTCAAAGAGGCAGCATCGGTGCTACCACCATTTGTGAGTTACGATAGGTCCAGGAGGAGACGTCGAGCGACCAGTCGAGGCTGGGATGAAGGGTCAGTCTCCTGGTTTGCCTGAGAACTAAAAGGCGAAAGGGAGAGACAGAACTGAGAGACGAGACGTCTCAAAGCCACCAAGGCCCATAATTCAACTTAGTCTTGCAGCTTCTGCGGTGGTTCCGCGTGGCCCCATACGACAGAGCCCGGTGTAGTCGGGATATAAAAGCACTGACGTCCTTCTGGAGCCTTCGCGATATTTTCAGCCCTGCATGCGAGAAAAGACCTGTTGAGATGCAGTACAATCTGTCGTGAGTATGGTGCTGTTGATGTATCGTGGCTATGAATGGAAGAGCCTGTCACAGCAAGAAGAAAACAGCTTTGGCTGGGTCGTTGTCCCCTCGTCCACAACTCACTATCGTTCATCAATATTCGGCACATGAAGATTCCTCTACTAGGTATCTTCCGTCTTGGTTTGCTCCGAGACACTTGACATAACTATTTGCGACACTGGTAGAAAGCTCCTCAGCTACAGATAGACTCGAAATCAACAGAGTCGAAAACATCCTCGTCATCATACACAGCTTCGTCGTCGTCAGCCATCTGGTCATCCTCTTCAGCAAGCTCCTCAATATCCCCGAGCTCGGTCTCACCGTCATCAATCTGCAGCGCCTCCATGCGCTCAATGAACTCCTCCCGAAGCCGGTCCAGGTAGCTCGCCAATGCCGGCTCATCCAGCTCAGACTGGTCTGCTTGTTTCAGGTTCGCATGCAAGTTGAGAATCAGCTTGCGTCGATCGAGCATCTTTCTTGCCTCTGAGCTCTGCCTGTTCTTCTCCCTCTGCTCCCGAAGACTCAAAGCAACGTGCTCCGCCACCTCGATGAACCGCTTCGGGAAGCCTATCGCCTTTGCGAGAGTGATACCGTAGAGAATCTGTTCCGCCTTTCCAGACTTGATCTTGTACGTCATGGTGAGTTTTGGGATACCCTCCTCCGTAACTGACGTATGGCACGCCAGGTGATTGTTCAGTACTCCAGGACGGTCAGCAAGAACCTCAGCTGCTCTCTGTTAGAACTTGTCGCCAGGAGGCAAGTCTGAAAGGGCATTCTCACCTAGCTCTGTGAAATGTGTGGCGAACAATACAGTTGCGCGACTCTGTACCAAAGCTTCGGCCATGGCAATGGCAATGGCGAGACCATCTTGAACGCTTGTGGAACGACCGAGCTCGTCGATGATGACCATGCTCCGATTGTCGACGTTCCTGGTCACGTTCAGTCGCCATAGAAATCCACAGGGGCATGCTCGCAGCTAACCTGAGTATGAACGCCATTTCCTGCATTTCCACGGAGAAGGACGACAAGTTGGCTTCAATGCTGTCATCGGTCGACACTCGTGCAAAGAGGCTGTGCACGATGGAAAATGCGGCGCTCTCTGCGGGCACGAAGCAGCCGATCTGAGCAATGATCTGGAGTAAGGCGATGCCTCTGATGTAGGTTGTCTTGCCGCTCATGTTACAGCCGGTAACGATGTGGAAGTGATAGTCCTCGGCAGCGTAGTAATCGTTGGGAACACAGCCTTGATCGAGTATCTACGCTCGTGGTCAGTCTGAGTAGGGTAGTTCGCATAACCAAACAACGTACTTTGTCCAGAATTGGGTGTCTTGCAGCTTTGAGCGCCAGTGTGTCTGTAATCTCAGGCCGAACCCAATTGTACATCGAGGAGACGTGCGCAAAAGATGCAATCATGTCAAGCAAGGCAATCGACTCGGAAATCCGGTACAGTGGCGCGATTTGAGTCCTGATGCTGTCAATGAGATCCTGGACGACTTTGTCACTAAGCATGACAACCTCGGCAGAAGAGTCCAAAATTCGCTGGTTTAACTGCTTGAGTCGAATCGTCGTGCATTCAATCTTCCCTTTCTTTGTCACCCTGTTCACCAGGATATCAGGAATTGGCCGGTCCTCGAAGTCGACCTCACGGACGGTTAGGTGGTACTGGCGCTTAGCTTTGAACTGAAGGCTGGCTTCGATCCCAAGTTTACCTAGGGAAGGTCAGCGTCTTGCCGAACCAGGATCCTTCCGAATGATGACCACAGACTCTTGAGTAGGTCCACGTGCTTCATAACCTCCTCTGTATTCTCTTTGTAAGTTTGTCGCGCTACGTCCAGCAGACCATCGACCCCGGACTGACCGCCATTTCGATCAGCGGCTCTGGCAGACACTTGACTAGAAGAAAGACTACCTTGACTGCAAACATTCTCTGATTCCGCTGATCAAGGGGGTTTTTGCTGCGCATGACGTCCTCGTGGAGCGTTTCGTATATGAGATTCCGGACACTTTGATACATCGTCGGCTGGAAGAGGCTTTTGATCTTGATTAGGAGCGGTGATGAGGCCGGAGCAAGCGCCTGTTGCAAATCAGGCACTGCATCCAGAAAGCTCTTGACCGTGAGAATATTGTCCATGGCTTTTTCCGACTCGAAAATTGATGGATTCTTCGGAATGATGACAAGCTACCGAGATTAGCAAGACTCGTGTTGGAAATTCCGGGGCAAGTACCTTTGTCAGCAACGTTTCGACGTCTGGAAATGACCCAAGAGCTGTTGGACGTCAGAACGAATACAGGATGGCCACAATGCTGTCTCCAGACCTGATCTGACTTCGGAAAACATGTCTTGGGATCCGAGAAGCTCATCTAGAGCGTCGTAGCGAGACTCCAAATACTCGTCCTTGAGCGTCGGCGGTTGGAGGATATTACTGCGAAGCACCCGAGTACCCATTCGCGTCCGGGTCTGGTCTAGAAGGCCGATGAGGTTGTCCTTAGAGCTCGCCTTTTTCAAGTTTTGGAGAATCTCGAGAGAGATTATCGTGGACACGTCAATCATCATGGTGTCTTCGCAAGGCTGGTACCGCACCCGAAGGGAGTGCCGAACAATCTTCAAGGAGCATTCGATTTCAAGGTAGGAAATGGCCTGGAAAAATAGTCAGCATTTGATGAAGATACTTAAAGACTTGCTTACAGCAGAAAGAGCGCAGGTAGCATAGAAGCTTCCTTTCAGGGCGACCTTGATAGCCTCTGCGTCTTCACGAAAGGCATAGGAGTCGATGTGGTGCAGACCTTCCATCTCAGACCAATGTCGGCGGTCGAAGGGGACGATCTTGGTCCCTGCCATGTGTTCTTCAATGTGGCTGTACAAGCGTGACTTGGGGTTGGGGGGACAGCTCGAGCTGACAATCAGGATATACGAAGGATCGAGTATGTTGAGCTTGTGGAGAGTGCGAACGAAGAATCGGTTGTCGGAGATCTGGCTGAGAAGCACTTCGCCAGTTGTCGTGTTCACAGATGCCATTCCCACAGATTGTGTAACGCCACGGGCTTCGCTCAAGGCACACACGATTTCGTATTTATCGCTGTTTGGGAGGGGTGTCCGAGACGGGCGGCTGGTGTACGAAGTGGATGGTCGAGTGATGACAGATCTTGAGTCGTAAGACTGGGAGGTATATGATGGGGAGGCGTATGATGGGGAGGCATATGACGTGGATGCTGAATGGCTTCCATTGCCTTCGCCGTAGTAATCATAGCTCGGAGTATCCTCGACGCGGGAACTGGTATCCTGAGGGGATGAAGGGTCTGGTGTCACGGTACAGGTATACGGCCTGCTCCGGGAGGATTGGGCACTGCTGACTCTGTCGCGGCGTGCCTCCTTGGCTTTGGCGATGGGGGAACTGATGAAATACGGAGAAGATCCCCTAGAGATCATCGGCGTCTGACTCCGGGGTATTCTGGACGAAGTAGCTCTGGAAGAATTGGCGGATCGGGAAACAGACGAGTACCGTCGAGGGTCCAAGTCGAAGTCGGGCGGACGTGGGCGGAAGTTTGAGGGATCCATGCTGGGATGAGGAGACGAGGGGACGGGGGACTTTTCAGTGGGAGTTTCTTCAACGAAAAGTTTTCCAAGCGTTTCTTCAGATTCGAGGCAAAGATTGAGGGTTGGAAAAAGAAGACACTAGATCAGGACGTTGAAGTTGGGGAGGCAGTCACGGCCACTTCCTCCTTCCACTTACACGCAGCTCCTTTCAGGGCAGGTACCTGGGTACCTCATCTAGAGGGGGCTTACCTAAGTCAATGCACATATACATATGCACCAACCGGGGTCGAGGCTGCTCCAGCCAGATCTGGGGGTGGAGACACCACCTGCGCACAGGCCAACACTGAACTGTCGCACAGACCACGTGAGAGCTGGCGCTGTCCTCTGCCACCAATGCCATGCCGCAGATGCCTCGCAGTGGAGCGTCCTCGTCAGCCCCGTACGCTGTTCGCCCGCAGGAAGAGTTTGCACAGGCTCCCAGAGCAATCCGCACAGCTTTGCCCACCTCAGATCCGAACCGCGTCGCGCCGCGCGACAACCCACGAGACACCGAAAGGGTCCCCCGTCTGGATCCGACGGACGCCGATTGACGAAGCCATCACGAACCCTTTTTTGCCCGTGGCGCGAGCCTGTGTGCGCGCGCGCCGGCCGTCGTCGTACGCACACCTCTACACCCCCGCCGCGCCGAGCCCGAATCACCGCCCACCATGTTCGGCATCCTGGGCGCTGTCAACGTCGACAGCAACACCAAGACGTACACCTCTTTCGAGGAGCTTTTCGCCGCGCTCAAGGCGCGCATGCAGAAGGATGGCTACAAGGTCGTCAAGTCGCGCACGCACCGGAACAAGGTTGGCGGCACCTACGAGAAGGGCAGCGAGGTCGTCCGCTGCGATCTCGTTTGCGACCGCGGCGGCCAGCCCTACAAGTGCACCGCGACCCAGCTCAAGACCACCACCAAGAAGACGGACTGCCCATGGAAGGCTAAGGCGGTCAACCGTAAGACCATGGGCGCCTGGCTCCTGACGATCATCTGCGACGAGCACAACCATGAGCCGCGGACGCCGGACCCGCCGACCGACGAGGAGGACGCAGACGCTGAGGGGGATGCCGACGTCCAGGACACCTCAACCAGTATGTCGCGTCTTTCTCTCCTTGTAACTATCTCAGTGCTGACCAGCGATAGTGCCCGAGCCCGATGTCTCCTCTGTTCCCGCACCAGATCCGGTGACGTCCCACGCACTGGCTGTGGCAGGAGTCTCCAGCAACCACATGCGACTGACGGGCGACACCTTTCACAACTTCAAGGCGGAATACCGTAAAATGTCGAAGCCGGAGCGATTTGGTATTCTCGCACAGATGCAGCTGCGCATGGCGGCGCTCTACGCCATCGAGAACGAGGACCTGCAGAGACAAGAGCGGCAGGCCCGGCAGGAAAGGAAACACCAAGAGATTGAAGATACTCGTCGCAAGTCACAGAGCGCACAACAGCCGCAGCAGACACCACAACAGCCGCAACAGCAGCAACAACAACACCAACCACAGCAGCAGCAGGCACAGTCCCAACCGCCACAGCACCAGCAACCGCAACAACTCCAGCATCAGCCGCATCAACAGCACCAGCATCAACAGCAACAGGCACAGAGCCACAACCATAACCACAACCACAACCATACCCATAGCAATAATCACAACCATAGCCGGGCTGCCCAACAACAGCAGCAGCAGCAGCAGCAACAGATGAGCCAGATGTCCCGTGACGGTATGGGAGGTATGCCGAAGCACCCTTTCGAGCAGTCGGCTCACGACGAGCACGCGCAGTATCGCGACCGGCAGGCTGATGTCGGCGACCGCCATCAAAACTCCATGAGGATGGCGCGGGACCACATGGGCAACGCCACCGTGCAGCAGACATTCGTCCAGCAGACGCCCATTCCGGTGCCGCAGTTCGGCATGCAGCCGGGCTCGGCGGGTCCCGGGGCCAACGTCTTCCGACACTACAGCACCCCGACGGGAAACAATGTCGGGGCACCGGGAAGCGGGGGTACGCCGACGGCAAGCCAGAAGCGTCGGGGTCGGCCGAAGAAGACGGGCATGGAATCACAGAACCTCGACGCGAGCCTCCACATGGGGAGGTGACGGGTGTTGGTGCTGCCTCGGTTGCTGGCGTCTCTCTTACCATCGCAAGGAGGGAAAGCGTTCTTAGTATTTATTGGATAATAAGGGGGACGGAGGAAATCTCCAGGAATACCTTGAGCCAGGAGAATATTGCGGATGGGAGGATCGGGGCGTTTATACATGAGAAGAGAACCCTGGGCCAGGTTAGCCGGACATTGTTGCCGTCCCAGCAATGTCCTGGTTACATATTCCTTGTTTCTGGCCGGAAAAGCACATTTCTGGGATGGAGCCGCAGGGATTTGCTCCAACAAGTCTGTTTACCATTATTCTTTGCTTTTTTTTTTGGGCAGTCCGTGGGGTCTGTGTCGTCGAGTCGCATTGACACCCCCCCCCCCCCCCCCCCCCCCCCCCGCCTTAACAGAGCGTCACCCTGACCCCACCAATTTTTGATAGCGCAGCGCCACCACCCCGTATGCATTCAAGATCTCACCTAAAAGGTTGTCCAACTTTTTAGCGGGGACCATCGGACAAGCTCTGGCCGACTCCCCGACCGCCTTTCAAAATTTCTGCCCCACCATCCCGCATCGCATCGAAATCCTCGATCAGCAGAGAAAAAAGTCCGTACCATCGAGACGGGCAAGACACACACACACCCACGCACACAATATGTCGACAGTACTACCCCCACCTTCGAAGCGCCAGAAGCGCGAGCTTCTCGAGAAGACACAGACGCAGCAGGATGTCACCGCCGTTGCTCCTGGTCTCGATGGCTCCTTCAAGGCCCGCTTCGTCGATGGCGACGGCCAGCAGCTCGCCGAGGTCATTGAGGTGCCTCTCGCCGACGCCTCGGAAAAGAACCTCACCCTTCTTCTGAACACACTGCTCGGAAAGGTAAGATTACTCCTTACACCACCACCTGCCTCCCGGCCAAAGACTGACTTCGACCCGTCCAGGAAAGAGAAGAGTTCCTCCCCTACAAGTTCCGCATCCACATCCCGGACACCGACATCATCGTCGACACGTACCCCTCGAACCTCCTCGAACTCCTCCGCAGCCATGGCGTGGCCAACCCCTTCGAGACCACCATCACCCTCTCCGCCGAGCCGCAGGCCGTCTTCAAGGTCCAGGCCGTCACCCGCATGGCGCACAAGATCCCCGGCCACGGCGAGGCCATCCTCGCCGCCCAGTTCTCCCCCGAGACGAGCAAGCTCCTCGCCACCGGCTCCGGCGACAAGACGGCCAGGATATGGGACACGGAGACGGGCACCCCCAAGTTCACCCTCTCGGGCCACTCCGGCTGGGTCCTCTGCGTCGCCTGGTCCGCCGACGGCCGCCGCCTCGCGACCGGCAGCATGGACAAGTCCGTCCGCCTCTGGGACCCGCTCAAGGGCGTCGCCGTCGGCCAGCCGCTCACGGGGCACGCCAAGTGGGTGACCAACATCGCCTGGGAGCCGTACCACCTCTGGCGCGACGGCACGCCGCGCCTCGCCTCCGCCAGCAAGGACGCCACGGTGCGCGTGTGGGTGGTCAACACGGGCCGGACGGAGCACGTCCTCTCGGGCCACAAGTCGAGCGTCAGCTGCGTCAAGTGGGGAGGCACGGGGCTCATCTACACGGCGAGCCACGACAAGACGGTCAAGGTCTGGGACGCCGTCAAGGGCACGCTCGTGCACACGCTCTCGTCGCACGCGCACTGGGTCAACCACCTCGCCCTCTCGACCGAGTTCGCCCTGCGGACCGGCTTCTTCGACCACACGCCGACGCCGGCGACGGAGGACGAGAAGCGCGCCAAGGCCAAGGAGCGCTTCGAGAAGGCGGCCAGGATCCAGGGCAAGGTCGCCGAGCGCCTCGTCTCGGCCAGCGACGACTTCACCATGTACCTCTGGGACCCGTCCTCCGGCACGAAGCCCGTGGCGCGGATGCTGGGCCACCAGAAGCAGGTCAACCACGTGACCTTCTCGCCGGACGGCACGCTCATCGCGTCGGCCGGGTGGGACAACCACACGAAGCTCTGGAGCGCGCGGGACGGCAAGTTCATCAACACGCTGCGCGGGCACGTGGCGCCCGTGTACCAGTGCGCCTTCTCGGCCGACTCGCGGCTGCTGGTGACGGCGTCCAAGGACATGACGCTCAAGGTGTGGTCCATGGCGACGCACAAGCTGGCCGTCGACCTGCCGGGCCACCTGGACGAGGTGTACGCCGTGGACTGGAGCCCGAGGGACGGCGGGCGCGTGGGCAGCGGCGGGAAGGACAAGGCCGTCCGGCTGTGGTGCAACTAGGCCGGCTCTACGACAACGAATTTCATGGCAGGATGATTTGGATTTGGTTTCGGCATCATAGACACGGATACTGCGCCAAAAAGAATATACCCCCGATTTTTCTTCTTCGTCGATTTGAGTCGAGCTCCGTGAACCTCGAAGCCTCCATGAAAGCATTGCAATATCCATCTTCTTCTGTCTAGATGGGTATGGTACCTACATCTTGGGTATGAGCTCTCCATCCAACGACCGGTTCCTCAAGTCCGCGGCAGGGCACGCCTGGGAAGTGGCAAGGCACCCTGTATCTTCTCGGCCACGAGTGTTCAGTTTAACGGTGCTCTATGGCCTGACAAAGGCAAAGAAGAGAAACACCAACCATGAGAGAAGGGGAGGGGCATAAGATGGCGACAACGATATTTGTCGTCGAGAACCACCATGCGCCGTTCGAAGACCAGATACTTCCAGGCAATTAGAATGGCGAATAAGAAATACATGGCTTCAACGACATCAGCTGCATTCATTCCCTCACTGATCGTCAACAAAACTCTTCATAGTCTCCTCACTTCCGTCCCTATCGTCGTCTTCACGTCACCCTCGGTTCGTCCAGCCCGCCTCAGAGTACATCCCTGTCAATAACTTGGCCTGGGACTGGTTCCTCTGGTAATTACGCCATCCCTGTTACTCCTCCAAGACCCTCCCAGCAGTTGGGCATGCGATTCTCCATCGCGTCTCCATCGCATGCTACCTACCCTCGAAAACGATTTTTTTCTTCGGTCACCCGGCCATTTCGGCCCAGTATTCCATCCACAAATCATCCCCGCTACTTTTTTGACGTGTGTGGAGCGGGTTCCACGGGCAATGCATCGTCACCAACAGCAGTCATTCAGGAGGGTGAGGGGGATTTGTCTGACTGCCAACATCAGTAGTACTAGGAGAGGGCGGTGCGCACCTCAACTTACCCCCCCCACAAAGCTCGGCTTACCCCCCCCCCACCATTGCCCCACGGGGTTAAACCTAATTAAGGGGGGTCAGTCGAGCTTTCTAGAGGGGGAAGATAAGTAGAAAGATACTAGGAAAATTAGAGTTTAAAGTACTGTATTTATACTATAGTAAGAATAACTTATATAAAGTAAAGTTATATAAATTATAACTAAATTATAATTTAAGTATATATTATACTTAATATAAATAAAAAAAATTTTTACTTTACTTATAATTTTCTATTACATAACTTTATAATTAAAAAAATAATAAAGTTATTATAATATTATTTTTATTAAATAGTTAAATATTAATTATATTAATAGTATATTAATAATAAACTAGTATAAAATATAATTAAAATAGAATTATAAATTTAACTAAAGTAAATACTTTTATATAACTAAAGCTACTACTATATTAGAATATACTAAATATACTACTAAATAAAAAAGAGTTAATTTTTAAAAATATAAATTTAGTATAACTACTAAATAAAGTTATTAATTTATTAAATAATAAATAAATTAACTATTAGTAATAAATAAAAGTAAAATTTATAAATATATTATAATTATATTAATTAATAGTATATAAAATACTTAAAATAAAATAAAAGAACTTATTATTTTTTTTTCTTTAAATAATATAATATACTCTATTATAGTTATAATACTTATTTATTATAAATATTTTTTAGACTTTTTAATTACTTTAACTAGTAGAGTTATTTATATTATTAATCTATAAGGGAAAGATAATATATAAGTTTAAAGTATTTTAAATTCTATAAGTTATTTCTATTAAAGTTAAAATTATATTTTAAATATATTAATAATAGATTTAGTATAACTTTATAAAGCTACTAAGTTATAAAAAAGAGATATTTTTATTTTTTTTCAAAATATATTATACTTATTATTTAATAACTTATTTTAGTATTAAAATCTACTCTAAATTAAAGCCTAAACTACGTAATATTTAAGTTACTAACCCTACTAAAGTCTTAGATTTACTAGTTAAATAACACAAAAGAAATATTAGTACTCTTTATAGTTAAAACTTCTCTATAACTTAATAATAAACTATTTAGTAGTTCTAAAGTATTTAATATAAATTTATAATAAAATAAACTTATTAATAAATAACTTAGGATATATACTATTTTAAATAGTATTTAATATAAGTATAGTTTTTATTATATTTATATTATATTTAATACTAAAATAGAAATATAGATAATTATAAACTATATACTAGTAATTTAATATAATTATTATATACTTTAACATCTACTAGAGTAAAAGTATTTCTTTAAGCAAAGAAAAAAACTATTTAATTTATATAAAATAGTAATATTCTTATACCCTTAAATTAAACAATTCTACTTAAAATCCTAAGTAAGTAATACACTTATTTTATTTTAGAATTAATAATACTATACTATTATTAGTAAGTAAGTAAAAGTAAGGAAATACTATATAAAGTATTAACTTAATATATAACTAAAATATATTATTAATATTTTAATAAAAAAAGCCTATCTAAATAATAATAATTAATTAATTTTTATTAACTATACTTATAAATTTAAATTAATTATACTACTAGACTTATAAGTAACACTATTTACTATTTAAATCTTAATTAGGGTTTATAATTATATACTACTTATTTTAAATAAAATTCCCTAGGGATATTTCGATAAATTAATAGTAGTTATTAAAGATATTTAAAACCTAAACCTAACTTATAGTAAAATATATATTTATAATAGTAATATATTTTTAATATATTTAAGAACTTTTATTTTAAACCTAATAATATAGTAACTTTTATAAAAGTATAATACTATTACTTTTAGTAATATTTATAAAAGTTTAACTTAAGTTAATAAGTTAAAGAAGTTAATTTATAAATTATAGGTATTACTATATCCTTTAATTAATACTATTAGTATTATCTAATAACGTTTTCTTTTTAAAAAAAATAAAGAGATATAAGTAGAGTTACTTTATTACTCCCTATTTTAAATATATTACTAATATAATTATATCTTAGTATATTTAAAATATTTTTTATAATAGAATAAATTATTTTATTTATTACTTCTATTTAAAATAACTTAAAATACTTTATAAAAAAAGATTTATAAAAATTAATATGTCTTTTAAACAAATAATAAACTTAAGATATTATAAACTAGTTTTTACTAAACTATTTAATATTATAAACTAAAATAGAATTACGTTTCTATTATAATTATATTTCTAAATACTAATAATAAAAGTTAAAATATATATTTAATTCTTTATAAATAAAGAGTTAATATAACTATACTTTTATATATTTTAGATAATTTATAAGTTATAGGAAAAGTATTTTAATAAACCTTTTTACTAGAGATATTAATATCTAGACTCTAGAGAAATAATAAATATATTAGTTTTAAACTAGGATATAAAGTAACTTTTTAGTAAATAAGGAATATAACTCTATTATAATTCTATACTAATTTAGTGTAGGGTTTAAGAAGTATTTAACTTTTATTAATTTAGAAAATTAAGATTAGTAATAGTAAGTCTAAAACGTAGCTATTTTATATAAAGTATATTTCTAATAAAGTATTAAAAAGCTTTTAGGACTAATAAATAATTTAAAAGTAGCTTAATATTATAAGCTTTATTAAGCTATAATAGGTTTTTTAAAAGTAAAATCTAGCTTAAAATACTTTACTTTAGTTAGTTTTATTATTTATACGTTAGATATATTTAAAATATAATTTATACTTTATATTAATATAACTATTAAAATATATAAATAGCTAGTAATTTATTATTAAATAAGTAACTTATAAGTTAAACCTAATACTAATAAGTGATTTAAATTACTATATTTTACCTATCCCTTTAAGAGTTTAAAATACTATTTAGCCTTATATAAATATAAATAAAAGTAGTTATTAGTATAAGTATACCTATAGTAAATTCCTTAATTTTAAGTAAAGTCTTTTTATATAAGTATTTATATTATATTATATTTAAAATATAATTTTAACCTTTTAGTATTTATATTCTTAACTAAAAATACATTAATATAAGTATAATTATATAGAAAACTAGAGTTCTACTAAGCTTTTAAGATAGAAGTTTAGTAGTTCGTTTCTAAAAAGCACTTACTCTTTGTAACTATAAGTAAAAATTATAATATAAATATATTTAGAGCTAATTATTACTAAGATTAAAGTAAATAAAGAAAACACTTTAAGGTAAAGAAATTATTATTATTAAAGATATAATTCCTACTGTATTTTTATTAGGTATTCCTTTTATATTAAAAACTAGAAGAAAGTTACTAAGTTTAAAATAAAAATAAAAGTAAGTATTTTTAGGCTATAATATAAATATAATAGTAATATATTTTAAATATATATATATATATACTCTTTTTATACTTAAAGAAAGTATAGTTAAAAGGTTAATACTTTATTATTTTAAAAATAATAAAGTAAAGAGCTAATTTAAACTTAAATTAAAACTTAAGAATATACGTATTTAAAAGTTAAAAACTTTACTTATATTATAGAAGTAATAGAATAACTAGATTAAACTAAAATTATAATTTAATTGTATTTATATTAATTTTCTAAATTCTTTTTAAATTTAAAGAGTTTTTATATAATATACTACGATTTTTATTTAAGAAAAAGAGGGGGATATTTTTTACTTTTAGTTTAAAAGTACTCTTTATATTTAGTATAGTGTAATAAATTAATAAGACTCTTAACCTATCTTTAATTTACTTAAAAATATATTTAAATTATAATTCTTTTAAAGTTATATTATATACTTTACTATTAACTAAATATAGTAGTTTTCTTTATTTATCTTATTTAAAAGACTTAATATTTAGTTTAGCTTTTAAGTACGTAAAATTAGTATTATTTTCTTAAAATACTACTTCTATTATAATATATTCTTTAGTTATATTAATTAAAAGAAGTATAGTATTTTTAAGTAATTAGAACTTATTATTATTATTAGTTTTTTAAATAATACTATTAAAATTATAATCTAAACGTACTTACTTTTACTTTAACTAAGTATTACCCCTAGTTAGTAATATTTACTTTTATACTTTAATTTAAACCTTACTTTTACTAAATAACTCTTATATTAAAGTATCTAAGTTACTAGTATTAATTACTATAGAAAGTACTTATATAAAAGGCCCTAAAAGTAATAGATTATTTAAAAAATAGTAATAAAAAACTAACTAGTTAATTATAATCTAGACGTAATATAGATATATATAGTACTTACTTTTAATTTTAGTAATTTAGTTTATATTTATATATCCCTATTTATTTATAATATATACTTAGTTATAGTTTTTCTTAATATAGTAAATTAATATTATTTAATTTATAAAAAGTACTTAATTATAATATAAATATATTAAAAGTATCTTATATATATATAGAAAAGTAAAGACTTATATATCTACTATAGAGAATAAAACTTCTATTACTTACTATATTAGTAAAGTAGTAAAAGACTTTACTAAACTAAATAAAAATAGATTTATCTTTATTAGTTTTAAATACTAACTATTTATCTAGTTAAGTACTTAATTAAAAATACTGTTTATAGTACTATACTTAAGTAAATTAATTATAATATAAATATATTTAGTACTGTTTATATAAATAACTTAATATAAAATATATTATAAATAAAGTATAGTTATAAAAAATACTATAATAAAAAAACTTACTTAGTTAGTAATTTCTTTAATAACTATCTTTTAAAAGGCATAAATTACTTAATTATAATTTATAGTAAATATAGTTACATTTAGATTATAATTTATATTTTAAAGAAAAAGAAGAATTTCTCTACTTTTTTTATTAATTTTAACTTTTAAAAATTTTTCTTCCCCTCCTAGAGAAATTACTTATATAAGTAGCGTATAGACTACCTATGTATATAAACCACTTTATAGGCCCTATTTAAATCTACCCTATAAAACCTTCTTTAAAAAACCTCTTTATAATATATATATAATTAATTAAAAAAAACATTATAACTATAGTACTTATTTAAAGTATACTATACTTTATTAATACTCTATTTAATACTTTATTTAATATAATTTAAAACTTAATTCTAATATAATTATAATATAATTCTATAGAGTAGTATAATCGCTAGTTAACTTAACCTATTAGTATACCTTTTAGTTATAACTTATACCTAACTAACTAAAATCCTATAAGTATATATAAGTATAGTTTAATTATAATTATATTATAGTTAAAACTTAATTAATATATATTAATTTCTTTTTTTTAAACTAATTAGTAGTTTATTAAAGTCTATATTAATAAAAAGTTTTACTAGTTTAATATAAATAAAGGCCAAATTAATAATAGTCTTCTAAACTTTTACTTAAATATTATAAGTTCTATTCTAACCTAATTCTAATATTTATTAAATATAATACTAATATAATTAGTTCTATTTAATAACCCTTTTTAACTACTTCTTTAAACTATTATTTTAAAAGTTATTATAAAAAGATATTTAAATTAAATATTAATATTAACTCTAAGGTTAACTTAAAAAGTACTAAAGGCTATAAAACTATTAAAGAAAAGGTAGAGTTTATTTATAAGTTTTTAAAAAATTAAATTAGTAATTAATTATAATTTTAATATATTTAAAATAATAGTTACTTACTAGTAGTTTATTAATAAACAACTTAATACCTAGACTTTTAACTAAAACTAAGTTTAACTTTAGTATTAATAGTCCTTTACTTCTATTATTACCTCTATTAAAACTAATACTAACTACCCTTATACTCTTTATAAAAAGCATAAGAGTAGTACCTAGGTTAGTACCCCCCTTTTATTATAATAAAAATATATTTTTAATATAATTAATCCCTAAAACAAAGCTCTTTTTATTCCTAGCTACTTTAATAAAAAGTATCCTACCCCTTAGTTCTATAAAAAGGCTAAAACTAAAAAACTCCCTTTTAATATAAAGGATTAAGTAAGTAGTATATAGTCCTATTTAAAATATATTTTTAATATAATTAATCTATTTTAAAATACTAAACTTCCTAAGTCTATTTAAATCTCTTACTTAAAGAATAAAGTTTAAAAACCTACTATTAAAAAAATTTAGTCTTAAGGTACTTTTATTAAGTATATTATTAAACGCCCTTATAAGTACTATAAAGTTTATACTAAAAATAGTATATCTACCCCTTTTTATTAAGTTTTAAACCTATTATTAATATAATTAGCCCCTTAATTAAAACTTATAACTTTAAACTTATTAAGTACTAGTTTACTAAAGAAATTAATAAGTCTTACATTACTTTTACTTTAAAAATAACTACTAATATAAATAACTTTTACTTTTACTAAACTAAAAATAAGTTTATAAAGAAAAAAAAGGTTATTAAGTTAACTATAGGTAGTTTTAGTAAAAATACTCTCTAGATTAGTTTTAATAGTAGTTAAGTTAAGGGAAAAAATAGTAGTAGTTTTTAAGTAGTTTAAATTATAAAATAATTATATTTTAAATATAATTCTACCTTTTTAAGTATATTAACTAAAATAGGAATAAATAAGTAGTAGTTTTAATATAATATTAATTATAAAGTAATTATATTTTAATTATAATTTACCTAGTTAGTTATAGTAAAAATCCTAATAGCTTCTTTTTTATATAAATTTTACTCTACTTTATAGTAACTTTTAGTAGTACTTTTCTGTGGTGTTAACCCCCTATAGGGAGGGGTAAGCTAAGCTTTATAGGGGGGGTAAGTTAAGGTAATAGCTGTAGGAAAGGGGTAGTAAGACGGTGTATTTAGCTGAAGATGTTAGATTACGTGGATTTGAGCCCACTACTCTAAACAGCGTAGGAGTGGATTTTGGCTACCTGTATAAGCTAATAGCTAAGGGCCGGCTTAGATTAATAGAAGATTTAGTAGTTAAGTCCCTAATAGCTAGTATAGGGTGTAATAAGGGCAAAAATTGCGTATAGTAGTATATAAATATATACTTTAATATACGTATTAATTAATATATAATTTAATAATTAAGAATTTTATACTATAACCCCTTTATTATATATAATTAATTAATTACTATAAGTCTATTTAAATAAATATATTACTATAATAACTAATTTAACTATTAATAAAATCTTTTTTATAGGTCCTAAGAATTAAATTTCTTAGTAAAACGCTGTTTAGGCTTAGGGAGTCTCTCTTAACTTTTAAGACGCTATTAACTTAGATATAAACTACTAGCTACTAATTAGTACTATAGTACTACTTTTAGAGCTGCTTTTAAGTAACTACCTAAAGAGCTTTACTTACTACGGACCTAAGCTACTAAGCCTTTACTCTTTAATACCTATAGGATTTAGTCCTTTAGTAGCTATCCTTAAGGACGTTCCCCTTCTATATAGTATTAATAACTTTTACTATACTATAAGTATTATAGACCTTTTAGTTAAGTACTTTAAGCTTTATAATAATACTTAAACTATATAAAGAGTTATTAACTACTACTATAAAAACTATAAAAAAAATAAAAATAATTTAGTTATATAAATATAAAAAACTATATTTCTTAAGCTTTAGTATTAGTACTATAATATAAATAAGGGACTAGTTAACTAGCTATTATATTTTAAAAGCCGTTTTAATATAACTACGTCTCTTTACTATAACTATATAGAGTAGGTACTTTAAAACTACTTTATAATTTCTTATAGCTATTACTTTATATTAAAAGTAGTTATTATTAAGTAGTTTAACTTATAAATTACTAAAATATATAAGGGATAAGTTGTCTTACTTAAAGCCTCTTTAAAAAATAAATCTTAGTTACTTAATATATACTAAGTTTTTAAGTACTTACTGATTTAAAGCTTTATTTAAAGTTTTAAGTTAAGGTACTCTAGGGTATAGTATATAGCTATACTTAAAGAGATAATTTTGTTAATTACTAAAGTAATTAACGACTTATTAGAGTTAACTAAAAAATCTTAATATACCCCTAAGGTATTTAGTATTAATTAATTAAATAACTTAGAGTTAAATAAGTAATATAGAAATTACTTATAAAGTACTTACTTAAAGTAAAGTAATTACTAAAGCTTTTTATAATATAATATCTACCCTACTTATAACCTTACTTATTTACTTAATTTATATTATTATATTTTTTTTAAAAAAGTATTTAAGGGATAGTATTATAATATAGTTTATTAAAAATATACTAATAAGTACTTAAAAACTAATAATTAACTAATTAAACTTATTAAAGATTTTTATAGTAAATAACTTTATAGTTAATATATTAAGAGTCTTAAGTAGCTATTAATAGTATTTTAAGCTGCTCTTTATAAGAGTTTATAAACTTACCTTTTTAGAAACTCTTACTTTTTTAACTCTAGTATATTAATTTATGTATTTTATAATAAATAGCTATTTATAAAATTCTAAGTAGTTAGTATAAGTAACTATTTATAAGTAGGCTTTAAGCTACTTATAATTAAAGTATATAAAGATATAAGTATTAGAGTTACTTAAACTAATAAAAAAAAATCTATAATATACCTTTATAACGTAGTACTTTATATATCTATAGTAATAAATTTTATTTTTTATTAGTAACTATATAAATAAGGATATTAGTAAAATAAGTACTCTAGGTATTAGTTAATACTACGTAGATTTAATTATAGTTTACTTAGTATTATTAAAGTTAAATATAGTTAATATATACTTAAGTATAATAAGTTTATTTCTAAAACGGCACGTAGTAGCTACGGCTCTATATAGGCCGTTTAGTATACTTATACTCTATAGTAGTAAAATAAGTATAACTCTATAAAGTAATGGCTTTTTAAAAGTAATAAAGAGACGTAGTACTAGTAGCTTAGTTACTCTAACTCTAAGTTACTTTACTACTTAATAAACTTTATAAAAGGAGTCTGTATTATAGTTAGTACCCTTAAATTTAATAATAATAAGGCCCCTTGCCCTTACTATAATATGTATAGTATTAGTAAAGTAAAAAGAATAATCTGTTATAAGCTATAAAAGAGTAATATATATACCTGCTTTAGTAAGTATATTATGTTTAACTTTTACTTATATATAAAAGGATATAGTAGGTTTATATTTATACTAGTATTTACTAACTATATTATTTAGTACTTATAGGACTATTACTTTTTTAACTACTTTACTAATACCCTTATTAAGACTTTTAATAAGTTTATTTCTATAATAAAACTCTAATATAATATAAATATACTAGTATTTAAATATAATAAAGAACTTATTAAATATAAAAGACTAATAGCCGCTTTTTAAGTATAAGGCTGTTTTATTAAGCTATCCGCTCTAAATACTTAAAATTAAAACAGTAGTACTAAGTACGTTAGTACTATAGTTAAAACTAAAGTAAGGACTATAAAAAAAGGCGGTAAGCTCTTTTATAAAATATAGCTTAATATATATAAGTTTATAGTATATCTTTATAACTGTATACTATAAGTGGCCCTTAGTTAAAAGACCCTATATAAAGTACTCTACTAGTAGTTTAAAAATAATAATACTATAAAGTTAAGTTTTATATACTTATAAGTATATAGTTATAAAGTATATACCCTTATAACTACTACTTAACTTAAAAAAAAGTACTTTAACTGCTTTACTAACTGCGCCCTCTTAAGGTTCTTTATAAAATACACTTTAATAAATCAGTACTATATATAAATCCCCTTAATTAAAAAGGTTATTACTATAAAAAACGTAATATTTAATAAAACCTAATAATTTAATAGTAACCTAGAGGCCTTTACTAAAGATACTTTAAACCTTAACCTTAACGCTGTTACTATATAAGTTTATAACTACTTTGCTAATAATAAAAAGAGTAACTATTAAGTACTATATAGACCCCTTTTATTAAGTAAAGAAAATAATAAAGTTATACCTTTTATAAAGGCCCCTAGTAAGATCTTTAAAAATCTTAATTCTAAAGACCCCGCTGTAAAGTAAGCTCCCCCTAGCGAATATTCCTACTTAATAGCCTACTTTAAACTAATATTAATACCACTTAACTTACCTACTACCTTCTTTTAAGCGCTTATCTATAAGAAAAAGCGTCTAGGGAAGTATATAAAAGTGGCACTAAGTTATAATAATTTAAAAGACCCTAAGTAGACCTATTACAATATACTTACTAGGCCCCGTTAAAAGTAAAACTTTTATAAAGCCGCCTTTTTAGTAGGGACCTTATTATTATATTAAAATACTCTATAGTATTACTACTTTTAAACTAGCCCCTTAGCTACTTATAAACTATTAAAGGGGATCCTTAGTATTTAATATACTTTAAAGGTATCTTAAATAGTAAATATTAAATACTTTAATAATAATCTTTAGTTATAAAAAAAGAATATAAGTACCCGGGGAAATAAAACCTCCTTATTAAGTAAATATAAAAAGCTGTATAAAGCACGTAGTAATTTACTAGTACTAGGTACCCCTTAAAAAGATCTTTAACCTTTACTTATATCTTACACAAAAGTATTAACTTACCTATATACTACAGCTATATAAGTAGCTAAAGCGACCTATTTTAAAAGCTACTTAAAAACAAACTCTTAAAAAAAGGTACTTATAAGCACTATAAAAAGTACTTAAATCCTTAGTTACTACTAAGTTTATATATATAAGTTAAATAAATATAGTAGACTCCTAAAAATTAAAGTTTAGCTTATTATATATAGTAACTAGTAGTATTAAAATAATTAAAAAATATATACCTTAATACTTACTAATATATCCTTTTAAATACTAATAACTATTACTAATTACTTTAATCTTAAGTTTTTATAATATAATACTATAAATGCATTTATACGTATAAAGCTTAATAAGGATGTTTATATATAAATACCCCCTAGTTACTAAAAAAAGGGTACTATTCTTAAACTTATTAAAGTACTCTATAAATTATATTACTTACTACTCCTTTAGTAGTACTATTTTAAAGTAGATTTATAAAAACTTAAGTTAAAGTAAGTTATTAATAAAAACTACTATTAAATACATAGCTGTATAATCTTCTTCTTTTATATAAATAACTATATACTCTACTTCCCCTTAAAGTACTATAATAAAGCTATAAAACTTATTAAAGCTCTTTAGAAGTAGTATTATTTTAAAGGTAGTTAAGACTTATAGTAGTTCCTAAAAATTAAAGTTATCTATAACTACGCTATAAAGTAACTATAGCTCTTATAATCTATATATATTAATAAGCTCACTAAATAACTTTAATAATACATAATAAAATCAAAGAAAGCGTATACTTTACTACTTTAACTAAGTAAGCTCCTCCTATATAAAGGGACAGTTATATATACTAAAACTAACTAATACTAAAGTAATATTAATTCTATAATATACTTAGTAATAATAGCCTAACTTAATATTACCCTTTTAGCTAGCTGTTTTACCTACTTTAACTATAACCCTAGCTTAAAGTATACTAAAAAAGCTAAAAAAGCTATAACTTACTTTATTTACTAGCACACTTTATACCTTAAATATAGTTATAAAAAAGGAGGACTTAATAATAGCCTTATAGTTACTATAAATACAAGCTTTATTAATAATATAGTAAACTATAAAAACTCTTAAGCCTTTGTAATTAAACTTTTTAGTAAATTAATTAAGTAGTAAGCTAATAAGTAAAATATAGTTACTATATTAACCACAAAAGCTAAGCTACTTATACTCTTTTAAGCAGCAAAAGAAGCGATTTTTATAAGCTAATTAATAATAGTTCTCTATATAGACCTTAAAAAAAAGACTTTTAAAGCTACTTTAGTAGCCCTATTACTAAGTATACAGATCTAATACAATAATTAATAAATAATCTACTTTATTAATAAAGAGACGGTTTAGTTATAAATAAAGCTATACTATATTAATATCTATAACTATTAACTATATTAAAAGACTTAAAAAGGCTATATTATTATTAAGTATACCCTTATAATATAACTAATAGTTAATAAGTTTATAAAGCTACTTACTAGTACCTACTTTAAAGTATTTCTTAAGTAGCTAAATCTTATTAATTAAACTAAGTAACTTAAAGTACTTTATAAAACTAAGTTTAAAAGTAAGTAGTTTAAAAGACTTAACTTTATTAATAAAGAATAAAATAAAGGATTATAAGCCTTAAGTATTCTAAAAACAGTACTACTCTTTCTACTATAGAGGTAGAGGTTTAATAAGGGTAATAGAACTACTTAAGAGCTAAATAAAATAAAAAAACGCTACTTTAAAGAGGTATTTAAGAGGTACTAATTACTAAGTAATTATAGAGTAATTAAAAAAGTAATTAAGCTATAAATTATATACTAAAAGGAGTAAATAAAATAATATATTTAAAAGGCCTTTTAACTATTAATATAGTAGTAAAAGCCTTATAAAGGCCCTTACTAAAGAAGTGTGTTAAATTACGTAGATTTAAGTCTACTTATTAAATTATGTAGCTTAAAGCCACTAGTGTATTAAGATATATAGGTAGATTTTAGTGTTTAAAGAGGCTAATAGCCACTCTAAAACAACATTTCACTAGCTTTAAAGACTATAGCTGTGTTTAGGGGTTTAAAGGCCTATAGTGCCGTTAAAACAAAAATTACGTTAATAGCACTAAAGGCAGTAGAATAACACACAACATAATATATATAAAAATCTAATAATTAAAAGTCTTATTCTACTACCCCCTTTACTATATATAATTAATTATTTCTAAACCACTCTTTTAAATATAAAAATTACTATAAACGTCCTTTTAACTCCTTAAAAAACTATCCTTAATAACCTATCTACTTAGTACCTATAGCTCTATAACTTTTAAGTACTTATAAATACCCTTAATACATAAAAAGCTCTTAACCTAACTTCTATATCCCTAGAGCCGCTTATTAGCAATACCCCACCCTAAAAGCCCCATTTTAATAACTACCTAAAGTCCATTACTTACCATAGCCCTAAACTATAAGCCCTTTACTCCTAAACTATAAGATCTAGAGTAAATAAGCTTACTATAAATAGTCCCCCTTAAGTACCTTTAAATAAAAACCTCCTACTCCCGTTTAAAACTATAAATTACTATTATACTAAAATAATAACTAACCTCTCTAAAAAGGCCCTTAAGTACTATATTAACTCTTTATCTCTATACTATATAATAAAAGTAACGTACTAAAAGTAAAAAAAGACTAAAAATACTATTATTCTTTAAATATAAAGTACTATTATTAAAAAGCTTAAAATCTAGTACTACTTAAGTACTTTAAAACTAATAGTATAAATTCAAAACCTCTATAAATACTTTAAACTTATAAAAAGTATACACTATTAACGCACTAACTAACTTTATATTAATCACTTTACTACACCCTATAATAAGTAGCTTATAACAAAAACCACAATAACTAAATAGTTTATAATATAAATTAATAATATATATAAAAACTATACTATTAAACTTAAAGCAGCTTATAAAAGAAATTTATAAATCTATAAACTACTTTACTCCCTTAACTACTTACTACTTTAATCCTAAACTAAAAGCTACTATATAATAATAAATAATAGTTAAAATAATTATAGTTTTAATAAAGCCGTTACTAAAATAATAGCTATAATTAAATAAATACTAAAGTTTATAAAATACAAAAAAAGCACCTAAAGCACCTTTACTATTAATAAAGTAGCTCCCTATAACTTTTTAAAGTACTCTAGTAATAAATATAATAATACTAACCCTAAAAGATTATAAAATAAAGTCTCTTTAGTATCTCTAGCCCCCTTTACCCTATTAGCTCCCTTCTACCTAACTTATATAATATACTACTACTTTAAAAATTACTTCTATACCTTCCCAAAGCGCGCATATACCGAGTAAAAGCCGCTTAATCACTACTATAAACAAGTAAAAAAAAACCTTATAAACAACAACTAACTAATTAAGCATATTAAAGAAATTTAAAACTAATAACTCTATAGTTATTATACTAAGAGTCTTAAGTAGTTACTAATAGCGTTTTAAGCTACTTAAAGTAAGGGTTTATAAACTTACCCTTTTAAAAACTCCTACCTCCTTAACTCTAGCACATCTATTTATATATTTAAAAATAAATATCGTTTTAATAACTTTTAAACTACTAACTTAAGTAATTACCTTTAAACTAACTCTAAGCCCCTTATAATTAAGAAATATAAAGATATAAATATACGTATTATATTAATTAATAAAAAAAAATCTAATTTATACTTATACAACATCACTTTATATACATCTATAATAACTAACCTCGTTTTTTATAATTAACTCTATAAACACAACTACTAGTAGAATAAATACCTAAGTTAGTACTCTATACTATATAAATCTAATTACTCCCCTCTTAACTTTATTAAAAATATATATAGCTAAAAAATATTAAAGCTTAATAAACTTTTAAATAAAGTACCTTTATATAAAGGGTCCATATAAGCTATTTAGTATACACACACCCCGCGCTATTAAACTAAGTACTCTTTTTAAAAACAATAATCCTTAAAAAACTTAAAAGAAATATAGTACTAGTAGCTTAGCTACTCCAGCCCTAAACTACTTTAATACCTTATCTTATTTACCTATAGTATTTAAATTTCTATAACTTTTTAAAAAGAATTTAAAAAGACTCCTTTTAACTATAATACCTATAGTATTAATAAGGTAAAATAAATTATTAACTATAAACCGTATAAAAGTAACGCATACACCCGCCCCAATAAATAAATCGTATTTAACTTCTACCTATATACTAAGGATTATAGTAGGTTTATATTAGTATTAGTATTTACTAACTATATCTCTTAACACTTCTAAAACTATTATTTACACAACTATAGTATAGAGACACTTACTAAAGTCTTTAAAAAGTTTATTTTACTTTTAAAAGTCTAATATAATATTAATATCCTTATTTTTAAATATAATAGTAAAATTAAAAAATACTACTATCTTATAAATAACCTTTAAAAGCACAATAAACGCATTAAGCCGTTTACTCTATATACTTAAAATTAAAATAGTAGTATAGAATGCATTAAGGCTATTATTAAAATAAAAACTTAAATAATATAAAAAAGTAATAAACTACCCTATAATATATAGTTTAATATCTATAAAGTAGTAACCTACCTCTATAACTATATACTCTAAGTAGCTCTTAAATAAAAAACCCTATATAAAGTACTTTATTAATAACTTAAAACTAATAAAATAGTAAAGCCCAGTTTCGTACACCTAAAATCGTACAGCTACAAAGCGTACATACTTATAGCTACTATATAACTTAAAAAAAAGCACCTTAACCACTTATAAAAGTGTGCTTTTATTAGTTTCCTTATAAAATACACTTCTATAAACTAATACTATATATAAAACCCTGTAACTAAAAAAATTGTTACTACGTATAATATAACGTTTAATAAAAAGCAGTACTTTAACAGTAACTTAGAGTCACTTACTAATAACTATAACAACCTTAACCTTTAAGCTGTTACTAAATAGGTTTAAAAAACCCTTATAGTAGCTAGTAAAACTAATTCTTAAATATAACTATACCTATCCTTATTAAATAAAAAAAACAATAAAGTATCCCCTTTTATAAACTCCCCTAATAATATTTTTAATAAACTTAACTTAAGTAATACTACTTTTAATAATAATAAACCCTATAACTATAAATACTCCTTTATTTACTTTAAACTTTTACTTACCCCTCCTAACTTACTTATTTTATTCTTTTAAGTATTAATTAAAAAAAACTAGTACTTAAAAAAGTAAACTATAACTAAATCAATAAATAAAAAACTTCACTCTATAAACTCTTACTAGTCTATACTTATAACTAAATCTAAAAACCTACTTTACTAGTTTATATTCGTAACTAAGTCTATAAACTAAGTTACTCTAGTAACTTATATACCCCAGCATAAATAAACGTCTTATAAAACCACTTTTTTAACTAATACTTTATTATTATTTTAAAACACTTTATAACAAAGCTACTTCTAAACTAGCTACTTAGTTACTTATAACTTATTAAAAGGAACCCCTAGTATCTAATATACTATAAAAATATTTTAAAATACAAATATTAAATACTCTAATAGTAAAATTTAGTTATAAAAAGGGATAAACTAACTATAAACTAAAGCTCCTATACCTAGTACTTATTAACAAAAACTCTAACCCCTACCTATATCTTATATAAAAGTATTAGCCCACCCCTATACTACTTTAATTAGAATAGTTAAAGTAAACTATTTATAAAACTATTATAAAACTAACTCTTAGAAAAAGGTCCTTAAGAGTATAGTTAAGGACTCCTAGATTCTAGGATACTACTAGGTATATATATATAAACTAAATAAGCACAAGAGACTCTTTAAAATTAAAGTGTACTTTATTATATATAGTAATTAATAACTAAAAGATAAGTAAAATACCTATACTTTAATACTTACTAGTATATTATTTTAAATACTTATAGCTATTATAAACTACTTTAATTTTAAACTCTTATAATATAATACTATAAATATATTTATTTAAGTTTTACTTAATAAAAATATATATATATAAATACTCCCTAGGTATTAAAAACCTAAGTATATCCTTAAGCTTAATAAAGTACTTTATAGCTTATACTACTCTTTACTCCTATAGTAATACTATTTAAAAGCTAGTTTAAAAAAGCTTAAACTAAAGTATATAGTAAATAAGAATTACTATTAAATAAATAGCTATATTATCTTCTTCTTCTATATTAATAACTATATTCTTTACTTCCTTTTTAAATACTATAAAGAGGCTCTTTTATTTATAAAAAAGCTTTAAAAACGTTACTTTTTTAAGAATAGTAAAGACTTATAATAGTTCTTAAGAATTAAAGTTATCTACAACTATACTATAAAGCACTTTTAGCTTTTATAATTTATATATATTAATAAAGTTATTAAGTACTTAAAAAAGTAAAGCCTATAAATTAAACAACTATATACTTCTTTAATTTAATTACTTAAACTACTCTCTTATAAGGACTCTACTTTATATATAAATACTAATATATACTAAAGTAATATTAAATTAATTATATATAGTACTATAATAACTTAGCTAAATATAACTCTTACTACGAGTCGCTTTATATACTTTAACTATAACCCTAGCCCTAAGTACTATAAAGAAGCTAAATAAGCTATTAAATACCTTACTACAAAGTACACTCTCTACCTTAAATTTAACTATAAAAAAAGCAGTCCTAATAATAGTTTAATAATCACTTTAAATACTAACTTTACTAATAATATACTAAACTATAAAAACTCTTAAGTATTTATAATTAAACTATTTAGTAGCTTTATTAGTTAATAAACTAATAAATAAAATACTATAACTATATCTATAACTAAAACTAAACTTTTTACTCTTTTTTAAACAACTAAAAAGACTATTTTTATAAACTAATTAATAACTACTTTTTATATTAACTTTAGTAAAAAGACTTTTAGTAATAAAGCTACTTCCGCTATATTAGTATTAAACGTATATATTTAATATAATAATTAATAAATAATCTATTTTATTAATAAAAAAATAGTTTAACTATATATAAAGCTTTACTATATTAATATCTATAACTACTAGTTATATTAAAAAACCTAAAAAAGTTATATTAAAGTTAAATACTAGTCTATAGTATAGCTTATAGTAAACAGCCTTATAAAACTACTTACTAGTACCTACTTTAAAATCTTCCTTAAGTAGCTTAATATAATAAACTAAATAGTATAACTTTAAATACTTTATAATACTAAACTTTAAAAAGAGTAACTAAAAGGCCTTAACTTTACTAATAATAAATAAACTAAAAGAATTATAGTTCTTAAATACTCTAAAAATAGTATTACTCTTTTTACTATAAAGATAAAAGTTTAATAAAAATAATAAAACTATTTAAAATAAAGACTTTAAAAGGATTATAGCTTTAAAAAAGTAAGTTATATAAAAGTAACTATAGAATAGTTAAAGTATAGTTAGTATATAATTTTGTTTATAAATAGATTTAATAAGGCCCTTATAAGGCCCTTACTAAAGAAGTATATTAAATTATATAGTTTAAAGCTACTAGTACATTAAGATATATAGGTAGATTTTAGTATTTAAAGAGGCTAATAGCTACTCTAAAACAACGTTTTACTAACTCTAAAGGCCGTAGCTGCGTTTAGGGGTTCAAAGGCCCACAGTACTGTTAAGGCGAAAATCGCGTTAATGGCGCTAAAGGCGGTAGAATAACACACAACGTAATATATACAAAAATCTGACACCACTACTCTAAACAGCGTGGGAGCGGATTTTGGCCACCCGTACGAGCTAATGGCCAAGGGCCAGCCCGGATCAATAGAAGGTCCGGCGGCCAAGCCCCTAACGGCTGGCGCGGGGCGTAATAGGGGCGAAAATCGCGTGTGGTGGCACATAGACACATACTTCAATATACGTACCAATCGACGCGTAATTTAACAGAAGAAATTCGCCAACGGCCCTATCACAAACACCCCGGCCCTGGCTGGCTGATCTCGCCTGCAGCTAGCTGCACGTCTCCCGTTTCGGGGGACGGCCGCCTGCGCTATTCAATGAATACCTTCCGCCAACCCGGCAGGAGGGGGATTGGACGGGAATGAGGGGCTGGCCGGGTCGCGAAGCCTGGACGTGTTGTCCGCATCGTCAACTCGGTGCCGTTGGGATGACTGGTCTGGAGGCCTCTGATGTGGGTGGGTGGGTGCGAGGTGAGGGGGAATCAGTCTCGAGCTCAACACGAGTCGCTCGTCCATGTTTTCCACCACCACCTCGTTCACGATGGCGTCTTTCCAGCGCGGCGAGGTTGTATGTGAACGGGTGGACTAGGGACGGTATGTAGTACCAAAACGTTTTTGTTTCCCTGGTGGCGGGATCATGCGGCCGTCTTCTCATTCGGTCCCCTCGGGTACCACGTCGGCGATCATCCGGGGGTGTAATCGCTCATTGGCGATGGGAGAACGTCAACCAGCGGCAGAGGCAACGGCCAAGAAGAAGCCCAACCATGACATCGTGAGCCTTCGCGCAGAGGTGTTTTGTTGGGCACCGCCACCACCAGAAGAAATGCCTCACGAAATCAATCCCGTCAACTGGGGAAATGTGACGAGTCTACTGCCTACGGACGGACTGCCTGCGACCCAAAATCGAATCCGGGGCTGCGGGATATCTCGTCGGCCTGGCCCCCTTTGCTGAGGAATCTGGAATCTTTGTCCTCCAGTCAAAGCTCTGGCATCAACCCCGTGGGCATGAACAGCAGAAGAAGACGCGCGAGGGGCGGCATGGGAGGGAATGCGCAATCCTCAGATCCCCCATACTGCCGTGTCCCGTCCCACGTCTCCACACGCGGGAAATCCCCATCCCCTGGGCAGCCCGACCTAGCCGCGTCGTTGGCGCGGCTTACATCCTGTGTGTCTCTCTGTCTCTATCTTCCGTGCAATATGGACTGCCAATTTGCAAAAAGAAAATGTCCCTCTACATCCGTCGCCATATCGTAACAGCCCCCAAGACAAGACGCTCCGCCCGCAACGAACCCCGACATATCCCGATGGTGTAGTGGACATCTTTTACGTCCCTTGCGACACGGCTACCATAGGCTAAATTGTCAGATGGTCGAGACAGCCCTCTCAGCCATTTTGAGAATCACAAACTGGACGCGCGCGCCGTGTCAGAAACTAGCCCCGAAGCAAGCGCCGGTCCTACCCCAGCGGGATTTGCATGTGGTCTTGGGACGGGCCGTCATAAATGACAGAATCTCTCTCTCCCCGCCTCATGTTCTGTCTGGTATGACCGGATTCCCTGCTTCCAGGGCTGTGCCTCTCTCTCTCTCTCTCTCTCGGTCAAACTCTGGTTCGCGACGGGAATCTCTGCACAACGCCGCAGCAGGTCCAGCTCAGTCCCCTGCATTTCCGTGCTCCTGGCTCGCTCTTTCTCTGGTACCGCGTTCTAGAATCGCCGACGGCTCAATATCGGCCTCCAAGCGAGAAAGAGTCATAGAGAAAACCATGGCAGTGTCGTCTTTCCCCCATTAGCGCCCTTTTTCTTCCTTTCGGGACATACGGCCCCGTCGGCCATAAGCGCGGCTCAAAAAGACACCCTTTGGGGCCTTTGCTTCTCTCCATGCTAGGGGCGGCCCGGCCCCGTAGTTCCGCCGGAGCGCGCTGGTGTCGTTTCTCCTTCTTACACTAGGTCCTCGGCCTCCGAAGGCATGTCAAAGTCACGACGAGGCAGCGTCGCAACGAGGTGACTCCTGCGCACGCGAACCAATGCGGGCTTTCCAGCACACCGGTGCGGGATTCCTAGCCTAATCGAGACGGCATTAGGTGTTTGATAAGCGCGTCTGCTGCTGGCGACCGGAGTATCGCCGCCGCCAAGGGTTCCGTTGCAGACAAACGCAGAGGACTGGGCATGAGGAGGATCGCCTCGTGCGAACATGTGCTGCGAGATACCTCGGCGGCTGATGATTCGCCGGAAGATCTCCAACGCGGCGGCCAGAATCTCGTGGCAGGTCGAGGGACGTTGCTGTCGCCCCCTCGGGGGATCGGCGTCTTCTGTGGGAGATCGGACAGGGGGGGGGGTTGATGACGATCAATCCCTCGGTTTGCGGCAGGGGGAACGCCTTCCTGGTACGCGTGTTGCTTTCTGTTGGGAAGAAGGCCACGATGCGGTGATTTCGTGGGCGATCACGGAACGTTCCCTGGATCCCGGCCCGGTCAGGCTTTCGCTTCGCTTCGCAATGTGGTAGGTATCCCGAGGTACTTGAAAGGGGGAGGAAGGATGCGCCCCAGACTTTTTTTTTCCACATCCCCCATCTCCCCCGGAAAATGACGAGCGCTCCACATGACAAAAGGGATGGCGAGCTTGGCCAACTCTTCCCAAGACGAACGATGTGGGGAATTAGATGATGATGCGACTTTGCGCCGAGGAGCACCTGACTATGGGGAACCGCCGCAGTTCACGTGCGTTCCAAGACCCGATTATGCCCGGGGGCTGGGGGGCCGATACAACTCCGCTGGCCCGCGCGGGGTGGAGACTCCGGAGTATGAAGGCCTTCGGGGCGGGGTTTGTGTGTGTCTTCCGAAACCGGGATCCAGCCGGTCCATCCGTTCATCAGCAGGTAGCTGCCCACACGCTTTCAAGGAAAAAGAAACGAACCGCGTGCTTGGATGCTGCCGATAGGCAGAAGAAAACGTAAAGCACGGCTGCGGCTATCTCGGGTCTTGGGGCGACCCGAGGCACGGATATCGCAGGCAGACAGCGACAGGAAAAAGCATCACGGGACGACGCGCGTTCTGCGGCGCCGGCAGGCGTCAAGATTTCTGCCAGCAGGGCATTGTTAACATTAGGTACTGGAAGGAAGAATGTGAGTGATGATGGACTAATAACATCACTGCCTCTTGTGGCCGACAGCAGCCGGCTCTTCGCTCGGTGCGACCCTGCTTCTTTCGTTCAGTCACCTATCCATCATCGTCGCCCTGTCCCGGCTGCGCATGGCATGGCTCCGGAGTATTTCTCTCATTTGTGACTAAAAAAACTCAAGTGCGGTTCAAGCTTCGCGTCCTCCAAGACAAGGCTTGTCAGACCCCAGACCGGCCGGTCCAGGCCTGCGAGCTACGTACCTTTGGCTGTTCAGATCCGTCGCAGAGTGCAGCGTCACACACCGGGCCGGAGTGACAGACCTCGACTGTTCCGCCGCCAAGCAGCGAAGGTTGCCGTTTGCTCATCGTTACCTCATATGTGCCCCTCTCCCTTTCTTCGTCCCGTCTTCGTGGATATCAGCAGCGGCTGATGGTCACTCCAGCCTTACCATCGTGTGTGTGAGTGAAGAACAAGTGGGTGAGTGAGTGAGTGAAGAGTGAGTGAGTGAGGTGGGTGTGTCCCGCTCCAGCACTTTGGCTCACAGGTAAAGTACAACGCCATCGAACAGGATGGGATGGAGGGGATGGGACGAGATGGTGATGGGCTCGTCTGGGAGCATCGTTGCTGGGCATCATGTGGCCCATCCTTCCTCTTCCTCGTCCTCGTCGCCCCCTCTCTCTCTTGCCTCGTTCCGGCCAGATTGAGGGGAAACGCAAAGCCTAAACACCACCATCACAACTCTCACCACACCACCACCATCTGCGCTTCCCGTCGCTTTTCTTCAGCATCACAGCCACCACCGCAGCTGCCCGACGAGATTCGGCACGTCCATCGGCCTCCCGTCGCGGCCAATGGTTCGCCCGATGCCACCATGCCAGCGCAACGGGGAGGGTGGGCGAGCGATTCCAGATATTACCTACATGATAGGTAAGGCGGAAGGGCAGAATGGCATACGTGGATGTGTCGTGATAGGTAGGTTGTGTGTGGTAGGGTGGTTTGAGATGCCGCACCTTGCCTCTGCATCTGGCAGCGAAACTCTGCGTGTTATCCCGTCCACCCATCTCGTCTGTCGTGAGTCCAGCCAGCCATCCAGCATCAGCTGCCCTCTTGTGAAGGACCCTTGCTCGTGGTGTCTGGCCCTCTGGGGCTGGTGCTCTGCAGCACCGCATCCCTGTCACTCCATCTCTCTCTCGAGGCCAAGAGTCGAGTCTCGGCGAGACGGATGGCCTCTCACTCTCTGAACGGTGCAGTACGTACCGAGCCGCAATGGTGCACCTACAGAATGTCACCAGGTACCAAAGTATTTCTCCCGTAGATTGATTCTCACCAACGGGAATGGATGGGAATCAGCCGTCGCGGTGCGTTGCGTTGCTTTGCTTCGCGTTCCAATTCCAATTCTCCCCTCCCCGAGTTTTTGCCTTTCACACCGGTGGTGCACTGTCGCAGCGTGTCTCCGTCGTTCCCGGGGGGTGCCGCCTCTTAAAGATGGATAGTGTCCCGTCCCTTTCCTCGATCTTCGATTCCGTCGGGTTCTTCGTCCTCTTGCCTCCCCACACCAGCTTTTCTTGCTTGTTCCTTGATTTCCACACACCTATCACAAGGTGCACCAGCCTGAGATAACAGCTCAACCGCATCGTCGGATTCTTCACCTCGGACCAAAACCTCCTTGAGGCCCTCACACACCCCCCCGGGACGTGAGCTCCGACCCGCCCCGTAACGTCGGGTTCCACGTCCGTCACCTCACATCTTTGCTGGGCCCCCTCCCCCTCGCCGTGGCGTATCCCGGCAACCCGCCTGCCTGCGCGCCCCTCCCTCTCCCCCTCGTTCCCTCGACCGTGGGACCTGGACGAACAACGTGGTGTACCCTGCTTTGGGCGCCAACTTAAAACGACATCAACACCACACGAGAAACACGCGGGACAGGGCGAATCCGCGAAACGAAGAGAGAAAAAAAAAAAAAAAAGAGGGACCCACGGTTCTGGTGACCAGACACGAAACGCGCTTTAGGAAAATCAGGGGAAGAGGTACAAGACCCATTGAAAAAAAAAAAACGACAAGGGAAAAAAAAAGGAGAAGAGGCTACGCCAATTATTTACTCGGTTCCTCGGGTGCAACATCATCACATCACAGCTTACCTCACCTAATCCCAAGCCTCACAGGTCCCGTCTACAATTCCCAACAGCAACAGCAGCAGCTCCTGGTCCTCCCCCACAAGCCCGCCAACAAAAAACGAAAAGGCAATCAGGAACAGAACGGTCGAATCACAACAGCCGGCGCTGTCCGGTTCCGTGTCTTGGGTCCTTGGGCGGCGTGCATTAGGCGTCGCGCCCTGGTGCATTAGCTCCTCCGTCTGACGCCTCCCTCAGCAGCTTCCCGATATAATACGCTACGCTACGTAACTACCTGCCTTACCTTAGGTACTAGGTAGGTGAGGTCGACTAGTACCTAGCTCCCTACAGCTCGGTCAGCTACCTATTACCTGACCTGCGTCTGCGTGGCTGGTGTCTTCCAATTACGTCAGTGGACGTTCCTGGCCGTTGGGTCGGCTATCGACTGGATACCGGTACGTTGTTGCTGTGTTTGCTATTGTATGCCGTCACTGTGAAGGCATTCCCCATCGCCCTCTGTTTTCTTTTTGTACCCTTTTCCCTCTGGGTACCTTCGCAACGACAGTACCTACGGAAGGCTCTAGGCGCCTAGCATTCTTTCCATGCTCTTCTGCCCCAGCCAAGCCCGTCCTGGTCCTCATCCCCCCCAAGCCGTCCAATCGCCCGCTGGGCCGATCCCACTCTAGCACACCCACATCAAAGTACCTCAGGTACCTTCACAGCTTCGGGGAGCTCATTGCCACTAAGAGCATCGCCCGTACCACCACCACCTTCCCTCGATGCACCTTTCACTGCTGCAGCACACAGCAGCAGCATTCACCATCCATTCCCACCTCACCCATTCGTCCGTCCGGTAGGGCAGGTCCACTTTTGGAATATTCTCGAGAAGAAAACGGGACGAAGAGAAGGAGCAGGAAAGAGTGTGTACTCCGTAGGGGTACGGAAATAGGTCACCAAAGAAATCAAGGGAAGGAAGCCCAATTTCGCGACATCACGAGAATCGGCAAGCACCTACCTACCAAACAAACGCCCGTCGCCCCTCTGTCCCTCTCTCTACACCCCCCGATCGATCTCGCGCATCTGCATCGGCCCTCCTCTGACGCATGCGCCCACCTTCTTGTTACCTACACAATTACTACTCTCTTATTCTCTGCTCTGTCTCTTTTCTCTTCCCGTCACCCCCTGCAAGAATTACGCAAGGCGTACTAATTATCCGGCAGTGCTGGCTCTGCCTCCGGAGAAAAAGCTCAGTACTGGTACGGAGTACATACTGACAGACAATTACCCAGAAATCTTGGAACAGACAGCTCTTTATTAGCTGGTCCTTCCTCTTCCTGCTGCCCCTACTAGCCTCACGCTGTCACTTATAGGGAACTGAGACACTGAGAAGAAAAAAAAAAAAAGCTTCTGCTTTGAGTACCTCCATTATTACATCCATTGCAACAGCAACAACCTCGAACCCAATCAGCAGCTTCCCCGGTCCATTTCGCTGGCATCCATTTCCCGGCCGCCTCAGCCACACTCCTTCGCCTTCTTCTCGTTACATCCTCTCTACATTACTACATTATTATCCTCTTCGCCTCTCATCCTCTCTCTCACTTCCTCCCTCCCCCTCCCTTCGCAAACCTCGCGGATTCCGTCCACCGGGACGCACCTTGCTTCCATTCCAACCACCAACTCTTAGCCTACAGCTCGCCCAGCCCGTCGCTCCCTGTCGCCTGGCGATCCCTCCCCAATCTCGAATAAACCGCCGCCGCACCCTCGTCTCGCCCCCGGTTGACACGCCTCCACATGTTCTGCTCCACGGACAGCTGCTAAGAAGCTCCCGCATCCGCTGCCTCCACCTTCATCTCCATCTGATCCGGCTCCGTCTCCCGCGCCTCGACTCTCCAGCTTCAACTTCGATATCTTCTACCTCCTCCCTCCCTGTCTTTTACAGTCGTCTGCCACCTCTCGTGGGATACCGTACTCTCTCCATATTCTCCAGCGGGTTACATCCCACCTAGACTGCCCAAGATGACGGTCTTTATCGCATCACTGTGAGTTCCCCCGCAGTCCCGCCCTCGAATGGAAAAAGGAAAAAAAAAGGAAGAAAAAAAATTACCCTCACTGCCCCTCCAAACCCGCTTGGCAGCAACACACGATGCATGTCCTGCGCCAAAACCCCTCCTTTGGCGCATCCCGCGAGCAGCGCTACACGTCGATGGCAGAGATTTCTCTCGTCGCCCTGCCCTCTGGGAGGCCATTGCTCTGACATTGCGACTCCAGATTTCTCCCCAAAACCGTCCACTTTGCTCTACCCGGCACCCCGAGCCGGGCAGACCCTTTGCGCCGCACAAGAACCGGCAAGCCCCAGCGCCCCGAGGCCGACCGCCAGCCGAGTCTGTTCAACCCCATTCGCGACATTACTCCACCGATCACCCCGACCGAGGAGACCCCCGACAAGGACCTCTTCACCAACGAGGATGGCTTCCGCATACAGTTCCCCGAGGAGGATGGCAAGCGCGCGCCCGTAGACAAGGGCTCTCCCAAGTGGGGTGCCCGAGCAACCCAGCCCAAGTCGCGCGCGAGCTCTCCTCCGCCTGCCATCATCGCCGAGCACAGCCGCACCCTCGAGAAGGCAAGGGAACTCGGCCGCCAGGGCGTCACCCAGCCGCGGCCCCTTGCTAGAAGCGACAGCCACGACCGCGTATTCGCCCACGCCGACTGGCGCATCTTGAACGCCGACCAGGGCAACGGCGGCCTGCGCAACGCTGCTGAGGCCGCCGCCCGCGACGGCAAGCTTGGCGACTACACCTGGGTCGGCACCCTCGGCATGCCCACCGACGCCCTCGAGGGCACCCAGCAGAAGCAGGACATCGAGGACAAGCTCGCCACCGAGCACGACATGCTGACTGTGTTCACTTCGGACAAGGACTTTGACGGCCACTACTCCCACTTCTGCAAACAGATCCTCTGGCCCGTCTTCCACTACCAGATCCCCGACAACCCCAAGAGCAAGGCTTTCGAGGACCACTCGTGGAAGTACTACGTCAACGTCAACCAGGCTTTTGCCGACAAGATTGTCAAGAACTGGAAGCGCGGAGACGTCATCTGGGTCCACGACTACCACCTGCTGCTCGTCCCTGGCATGGTTCGCAAGAAGCTGCCCGACGCAAAGATTGGTTTCTTCCTTCACGTCGCCTTCCCCTCCTCCGAGGTCTTCAGGTGTCTGGCCGTCCGCAAGCAGCTGCTCGAGGGCATGCTCGGCGCCAACCTCATCGGCTTCCAGATTCACGAGTACACCCGCCACTTCCTCCAGACCTGCAGCAGGCTGCTGAGCGTCGAGGCCACCACCGACGGCCTCCAGCTCGAGGACCGCTTCGTCGACGTCGTCAACCTGCCCATCGGCATCGATCCCGTCAGCCTCAGCGAGCACCGAATTGACGACGACGTCAGGAAGTGGGTCGAGATCATGAAGGAGCGCTACCAGGGTAAGAAGCTCATTGTAGCCCGCGACAAGCTCGACCACGTCCGCGGAGTCCGCCAGAAGTTGCTCTCGTACGAGCTGTTCCTCAACAAGAACCCCGAATGGCGTGACAAGATCGTCCTCATCCAGGTCGCCCTGTCGGGAAGCGAAAAGTCCGACCTCGACGCCACCGTCAGCGACATCGTCACCCGCGTCAACTCGTCGTGGGCCAACTTGGCCTACCAGCCCGTCGTCTACCTCAAGCAGGACATCGACTACCCCCAGTACCTCGCCCTGCTCACCATGGCCGACGCCCTCATGATCACCAGCCAGCGCGAGGGTATGAACCTGACGTCGCACGAGTACCTCTTCTGCCAGGACGGCGAATTCTTCCCCGAGAAGAAGCACGGCTCGCTGATTCTCTCCGAGTTCACCGGCACCTCCTCGCTCTTCGGCGGCAACGAGCTTTCCGTCAACCCCTGGGACTACCGCCAGTGTGCCGACGCCATCAAGAAGGCTCTCGAGATGGGCGAGGACGAGAAGGAGCGCCGCTGGACCGCGCTGTACTCGGCTGTCATGCACCACACGGGCTCGCACTGGTTCAGCGAGTTCCTGTCCCGCCTCGACCGCGTCTACGACGAGCAGCACAAGCGCGACCAGACGTCCGTCCCTCGCCTCAACGTCAACACCCTGGCCCAGAGGTACCGCCGCAGCGAGCGACGCCTCTTCATCCTCGACTACGAGGGTACCCTGGTCAGCTGGGGACCGATGAACCAGATCATCCCGGTCAGCCCTCAGGTAAGATCCTCATCCAACCAAACTTGACTAACACATCTAACGCCAGCAGCGCACCCTCGACGTGTTGAATGATCTCCTGCTCGACGAGCGCAACACTGTCTACATCATGTCCGGCCGCCGCCCCGAGGAGCTCGACCGCCTCTTCCGCCGCGTGCCGAACCTCGGCCTCATCGCCGAGAACGGCTGCTTCCTCAAGGACTGTGGCCGCAGCGCCTGGACCGAGATGGCCGACCGCGAACAGATTTCTAGCTGGAAGGAGTCGGTCAAGGGCATCATGACGTACTACCTCGAGCGCACACCCGGCGCCGAGATCGAGGAGCGCCGCTGCAGCCTCATCTTCCACTATAAGAGTGCCGAGGACTACGAGTCCGCAGCCCGCCAGGCGTCCGACTGCGCGAGCCACATTAACGACGCCTGCGAGGAGCAGCGCGTCCACGCCATCCCCCTTGATGGTTCCATCGTCGTCGAGCCCATCGACTGGACTAAGAGCACTGCCGCCGAGAAGATCTTTGACGACCTGCGCATCCACATGGCTCCCGATGCCGAGCACAAGAGCCCGGTCGACTTCCTCATGGTCGTTGGCGACGGTCGCGAGGACGAGAAGGTCTTTAGGTGGGCCAACAACCTCGGCGACGAAAAGGTCGTCAACGACGTCGTCACCGTCAGCCTGCACAGCCGCAACACGGAGGCTGGAGCCACCCTGACTCAGGGCGTAAGCGGTAAGTTGGACCCTTCTGTCTCGGCCTGCGAGGCATTTACTAACGACACCAGGTGTCCTGCTCGCCCTGCAGAAGCTTGCCTCAATCTGAGAGGCACCACAAAGCATTAACCAATGCGACCGCGGTTCTACCGCCACCGAAGCCGCCATCATCCGGCGCACACTGCAGTTTTGAATTATTCGCGACCCGGCTTTAACACCGGGCAAATGATACCACAGTGGGTTAAGCAGCATTAGGAAGGACCAAGACGGGAAGGACGGGAATGCGATGGCGTACAAAATTTGGCAGCTGGGACTTTCCTTTCTTTTTTCCTTTTCCCGTCTATTGAGAAACGAATTTGCGTATTTGGGAAACGATGACGAAACTGCATTGGGAAGCATGCATCGAGCACATGCATTATCATTGGGAGGGCGACCTCCGTCGTGGGACACAATTATTTCATTAATGTCTTTATCTTTTGTCTTTCCTGTTTCTGTTTCCTTTTCGCTTTTCTTTCTATCCGCACCATTCCCGAGTTTACGGTCCCGCACACACACGCGCATCACGAGTAACGCTTGGTTTTCCACGATTGAGCTTGCGATGTGAAGGCCTGTCACTTGTGACGCTGCTGCTGTTGCTGCTTGCGATGACATTTGCCGAGGCCCGCCGTAAGTTGTTGGGCCAAACTGACCAAACAGGGTAGCAAGTATTCCCCCATGTCCACCCCTCTGTTTACCCTCTACTCTCCTGTATTTTTAACCCCTCAGTCGTGTATTTTTGTATGTCCTCTGCGGAGGTCTGTGTATAATAGCAAGGTAGTGAGAAGATTGGGTGAGTTTGTGTCAAGATTAGTCTGATTAGATGGAAAGAGCTCCTTTGCTGGTTAGAGTCGGGTAGTATTTATACCAACTTGCATCATGCACTTCAGCCGTCACTTGGTTGTTTTACTGCGCGGCGCAAAGACACCCATGCCGCAAGCTTTCATCGTGAAACACCGATCTGGCCTTGATGTTGGTTTCTTACGTGCGAGCGCTGGGGCAGGGTTGTTCTCAATCAACCAGCTCTGTTCATACCTGCGACTCCTGGGGAACGTAGGGGAGGGAATAGGCGAGAAGCGCTGGACGACGGAGGTGATGGACGACTAGTATTGCAAGGGGTTTTCATCTCATCTATTCTTTGCCGAGGTCGCAGGAGTGAAAATCGACTTCCCATTTTTTCCTACTTCAAGGTCGGCCGTCTACCGATCTCATGCCGACACACGGTCCGGCCGTCATGGAATCCAAAGGAAAGATTGGTGTTCGGGAAGCAACTGTTTGCTTGAACGGGAAGTATTTTATAGGGGGACAAGTAATACCCGTCGGTGGTTGTTGGGGGGAGGGGGATTTGATTGGGGACTTTTGGTTGTTGGTTGGTTTTTGGTTGAAGGATTGCAGGGGGGTTTCGGGGGTTTCGGGGGGTTGGGTGCGGCCGACGGACCGGCGATCGACGTACATAGGCACCCCCGGGCTCCGGGCTTCTCCAACGTCGCTGGTTCCACGATCGTAGTTGTTCACGCAAACACAACACACATACACATGCACAACGGACCCTTCCGCGACGATGACACCCACGCAAGTAAACGACGACGGCGACAACTCCCCCGCGTCTCTGGGCAACAACATCTTCCTCTACGAGCCCGCGCAACCGTCCTCACCCGACGACGGCGGCCCATCGCTGGTCGTGCTGTGCACATGGCTCGGCGGCTCCACGACGCGGCGCGTAGAAAAATACGTCGACGGATACCGGGCGCTCTTCCCCCAGTCTAGAATCCTTCTCATACGGACCGTGTTTGCGGATCTTTCCCTGCGTTCATTCTCCGCGATCAGGGCGCGGCTCTCACCGGCGAGGGACGTTATAATCGAGACTTTGAGAAAGGACGACAGAGAGATGTTGATGCACGTGTTCTCTCACGGGGGTTGCAACACCGCGATCCAGCTCGCCGACGCCGTCGCCGAGAAGGCCGGCGGGGCGATGAGGGAGAGGCTCAGGGGGGTCGTGTTCGACTGCTGTCCTGGGGACGGGAGCTTTGGGAACGCGTACGAGGCTGCGGTCTTGTCGCTGCCTGACGGTATGCCGGCGACTGCGAGGGTTGTGGGGAGGGTTGGTGCGTTTGTGGGTGTTGCTGGGATCACTGCGCTCCAGGGGGTGGGTGTCATGGCTTCGATAGGGGATATGAGGAGGAGGTTGAATGAGGAGGGGGTTTTTGGGAGGAGGGCTGGGAGGTTGTATTTGCTTTCTAGGAAGGATCGGGTCGTTCCGGAGAGGTGTGTTAGGGAGCATGCGAGGGAGGCGAGGGCGGCGGGGTATGTTGTCGGTGAGGTCTTGTTTAGGGCGGCGGGGCATTGTGCGCTTGTTACGGAGGATGCGGGGAGGTTCTGGGGGAGTGTGAAAGGGCTTTGGGATGGAGAAGAGATTGGGGAGATTGGGGAGGAGTCGAAGCTCTGAGGGGGGTGATCTGATTGTAGACGTATGAATCTGGTGTTGTGGACTCTGGACTGGTGGTTGAAGACGGGTTTCGGGTTGTTGTCGAGGAGTTGAGACGGCGAAAGGATGTCCTTGCCTCTGGGACTTTGCGAGTGATGGTTGGAGCATGACTTCCAGCAGACTTTGCCAACTTAACCCGTAGTTAGAAGCTTCTGTTGCTCGCAGCGAGGACGAAACGGAAGACGAGGGGACACGATATGGTTTGATAGCAGAGATAGACTGGCGAAAGGATCAGCCTCGGCAAATGTTTCGCTGGTGCAGGCAACCGCGTCATCTCGCCTGTTCATTCGCACCAAAGACCTTGGAGACAAACGTTTCACACAATACTTGGCTCCGAGATGAAGGAGTGACTAAACGAGTGCTGTAACAGTCCATCCAATCAAAGATTAGCTACATACATTCTTCAGAGTACAGCTGAAGAGCCTCGTTTACATTTGATCATTTAGGAAATGTGAAATTGTAGTTATGGACAGAAAGCTAGTTAGGTACACAGTTTCAAAATGCGAGGCTGGGATGGACGAAATTGTGCCTGATTAACTCAGTTAAAGAGACTATCTACCACAGCATCATGTCATCTCTTACCCAGCCTGACTTATTGTGGCTCTAAAGCGGGATTGGATGCAACTTAGCCGGGCCAAGAGAGGCGAAGCAGAGGACCTCCAATGGGACGGTTTGCCACGCTGTGGCTCTTCGTTGGCTCACCTCCTCAGCTGACCGAAAACGCCTCTAAGCCAATGGGAAGAACGTTCGTATCAAACAGCCTACGGGCGGGCACACATGAAGTGCATATCTCCAACTACACATCATCCTCTCAGAACTCTCTCGTTTGAGCGACGATGCCGGACAACACCGCAATGCCTCGCGATGGGCCGAAGCCATTCGCATACACCTCAGCGGTGGGCACCGATGCCTTCAGGCTGATCAAAATACTCCAAGACGACGGCCAACGCGATGCGAGCACCTCGTCCGGCGATGTCGCCGCGCCCCGGATCGAATTGCAGATCGAGACGTTCCACTTTGACGAGAGGCCCGAGTACTACGCGCTATCGTACACGTGGGGCCCAGCAGATTTCGATACCGAAGAGACGGACGAGATGATACCGATCACCCTCAACGGGGACGGATTTCTCATCAGGCCGAACCTCCACGACGCCCTCCTCCAGCTGAGGAGAAGCTACCCCGACACGTGGTTCTGGATCGACGCCGTCTGCATCAACCAGGACGACCTCGCAGAGCGCTCGAGCCAGGTCGCCACCATGGACGTCATCTATATGAACGGGACCAGGACCGTTGCCTGGATTGGGAAGGCCGGGCCACGGTTTGAGAGGGGGATCGAAATCATCAAGGAGATCGCCACGAAGACGGAAGAGGTCCTGGCGCCTGCGTCCTTTGCAGACTCGATAATCGAAAGCCTGGAACCCGAACACCTGGAAGCGGCAGGATACCCCGTCCTGGCCCGCGAGGACTGGATGGCTCTCAGGGAGGTCTTCGACAGGCGGTGGTTCTCCAGGCTCTGGGTCGTGCAGGAGGTCGTCCTTTCGCCGCACGTGGAGGTGCGCTGCGGGGAAATGACGGTGCCCTGGCACTTTCTCGAAGTTTCTGTCTACGTCCTGACCATGCGAAAGAATTATATACAGAACATGGTCGACGAGCTTACGAAATTAACACCGCGGACTCTATTCTTCCAGTGGGTGATGCAAATGCAACCAATCAAGTTTCTCATGAAGCGGCTTTCCTTGCTAGGTTCGAACCCGGTAGACCGGTGTTTGGTCAACCTGTTGTGGATGACGGACAAATACGAGTACACGGACGCAAGGGATCGCTTCTTCGCGGTGTTCGGCATCCTGAAGCAGGCAGCCGCCGCCCAAGGCTTCGACCTTCCGGCGTTCCGCGTGGATCACGGGGCGTCCGTCTGCGACGTCTTCTGCGCGCTGGCGGGCGACCACATCACGCGGAACGGGAACCTGGAGATGGTGGGATGGAAAACGGAGATGAGGTCCCAGCTGGAGGGTCTCCCTTCCTGGGCTCCGGACTGGAGCCTGCGCCCACAAGTCAGGCCGGAAGGCCCGTTCTTTCTGACGTCGAACGCTTCCAAAAGCAACGGGAAGACCGACCACGGGATCGAGGTCCGAGGCAGGAAGCTGTGTTGCCGGGGACAGAGAATCGCCGCGGTTACAGAGGTCATGAACAGCGACACCTCGATGTACGAGGACTGGCCGTCGGTGCAGGTCGTGCTTTCCATTCTCGACAGGATGGAAACGACGTATCACTTCACTAAGCAGCCTAGACTGGAAGTGGTGTTCCGAACGATGCTGAGAGACAACATCGGAGAATACTTGCCACGCCACCACTTTGGCAATAAACCAGAATTGAGAACACTCTTCACAGAGTACCTCCTTATTGGGGCGGCAGAAAGAGCAGGTATTATCGGCCAAGCTGAGCCTGGCTCGCTCTCAGGCTTCTTGGAAGCGGTGGACCGTATTGCCGTCACGGATGACTCAGGAATGTTCCCCTCACTGGATGACGTGGTAGAGCGGAGTAGGCTCATGGATCAAGTGCCGTCTGGCAGCATGGTATGGCCACCGGAAGACGAAGAAGGAAGGAAACCGAGCGAAGAGTGGGCGGACAAGGTCGTCAGGTTTATGTTGGAAGCTTTCCCATCACTCTGGAAGAGACGGTGCGCGTTCTTGAAGGGCGGATACCTGGCCAACGTGCCCGAAAGCTCGGAGGCGGGAGATGAGATCTGGATCTTGCGGGGTGCCAACATACCATACGTCTTGAGAAGGGGAGAGAGTGAGGAGGAGTGGGTGATTGTTGGAAGCGCCTATGTCCATGGAATCATGGACGGTGAGGCTGTCGCCGATGATTCGGTGTGGGAGGACATTTGTATTGTCTGATTAATAAAACCTTCGCTTAAACGAGGACTTCTTCGTCTACATGAACCTAATTGATCCATGATGAATAGGTCCTGGTCCGCCCTCATAGGAAGATGTGACGAGAAACGACTTGCTGATCCACCGTGGAAAGCGAATCCGAGGGTATCGAAGTGACACTTCCCCGCAGTCGTCCAAGAGCTTGACATGAATACCTGTCTGTGTCTCACGAATGCCCGCAGATATTTGGAACATCTAAAGTAACAGCACCAATCCCATTCATTCAAAAGCTATTCAAAAGAGGGTAAGAAGAGAACAAGGTATCCCCCGGGCCCATGTATCCCACATTCTTCCTCCGCAATTCTCGACAACTCGGGCTTTCTCGTAGAAAACACCTAGTGTACACCGCTGGCAGGAGCAATTAAGTGCAACCGTTAGGGCGGTTAGAGACACACTGCCTAACGCAAACGCCGCCCAGGTTGACGTCGGGCGACCAACCAGACACCAAGGCGTTGACCTGGCACTGTCTCACGATCTTGGTGGCAGCGGAGAACAGGCTCCGGTCGTGGTGGTGACGACGCGTCGGCTCCAGCTGAAGCAGCACCTGTTGTTGCTAGTGACGTGGACGTCGGTCCAGCAGTAGTGCGAGGCCGCCGGGAGCGTCCTGCCAGCCATGGATGGCCCTCCCAGGATGTCGAAGAGCCTTCCGCAGATGCCCGTCCGGGCCCTGTTGGAGGCGCTGCAGCGGACGGTGTTCGCGCCGCAGCGGGCTTGGGCGCCCTGCGGTTCGTTGCCTCCCTGCTTGGCGACCTCGGAGTTGATCTCGGGGAAAGACGGGTCGCTGTAGAGCTCGAGGAGGCCGTCCTCGAGGACCTCGGCGTAGACGATGTTGGGGGCTGAGGTGTTCGTCACGGCCTCTAGCTCTGCCTTGCCCATTTTGGGGTCGAGGACTGCGTCTGGGTCCTGGCGGGCGAGGATGCTGTCGGGCGTGGCCAGGACGGCTGAGGCGAGGGCGGCGACGAGGGCGGTTGAGATGCATGGTGATGAGCTGCTGCTCCGTGTTAATGACACCATATCCTTTTGTGGTAGGGAAGTGAAGCTAACCTCAGACGATGGTTTGTGTGTGTATTTGGATGCTGATGAGTTGAGGATGTTGTGGATGCTGCGGATGATCTGGAATCAAATTCACAAGACGAGGCAGTCTTCTGGGTTTATATAGCTTTCTCGGCTTCTTTCTCGGCTTCAACATCGTTAGGTCTCGCGACTCTAGAGTCCCTCGTGGATACAGTCTCAATATCCAAGTGTTCTCGCCTTCTCCTGCGATCCGATGCGACTCTTGACAACATGGTTGAGGTTTCCAAGTTGCTACATGGTATTGCCGAAACCAGCGTGCGTGATCCAGGCAACTGAGATGGTCAGATGAGGCTGTCAGATGAGACTTTCTAGCTGGGGCGGAGAATTCAGATTTCCGTAGGGGCAAGATCAAGGGATGGGGGATTTGAATCCCCATACGAGGCAGTCGTGCTAGAGGCAATGCCAATTCTATGTCTGAAGTAGCTTGTCATCTTTTGTCACTCCAATGTGTCAGTCCATTGGGAGCCTTACACTGTTGCGACGGTGGTAGTGGTTACATTTCGAAGTATCGAAACCACAAGAGGCAGTATTCAGACTCAAAGACTCGACCCAGATGGTCCCGAAAGACATATAGTGCGGGAGGCCGGCAATGGGCATAACCCTACCGAATAGCCACTACAGTTGCCGCCGAGTCGGAGGAACAGAGGGCAGGTCAGACATTAGAGCCGACGCGTCTCCCGTCCACATTTCTACACATCGCCAAGTGGACAAGAAGTCCTCATTTCATCCTCCGAAAAGAGGAGCAAGTTATCAGACATGTCAGCATATCAGACAAGCTTTAACAACGGCGATCCCTCCCCCGTGGCATGTCTCGGCCACTGCCGCACGTTAAAACGATATTAGTAACGTTGCCTCCCGACAGAGGAAACTTTTCCCCCGCGAGCGCCCGGTTATAAATAACACAAGAATGTGTGGCGTTTGCCTTTCGTTTCTGCCAGCATCCGCTTCCGGCACACCAAGCCATCGTCAAGATTTCAATCAGGCTGGCTACCGACCTCTGCCTGGAGAAGGAAGTATCAGGTCACGGTGTCGTCGAATGCTCAGCTGTTGAGAATGAACTTCGTGTTGCACATTCGCTGCCTTAGTCGGAATACCCCCGAAACTAGTCACGTTCTGCGTAGATCAAGGATTTTTACCTTCGTGAGCAACAAATAACAAGGCTGACTTGGACAAATTGCCATCCTGAAGCTTGAAAGATGTGTCAAAGTACGCCGGCATTTGATGTTGCAGAGTCGTAGTTTCCTATTCGGGATGCGAGACCGGAGCGAAGGGTCTCACTATCTCTCAGCGACCAAGCCCGTCCCGTTCGAATTTCCTATTGTCGACTTCCTCCATTCCGCAGCTTTTCGGATGTTTCGGTCACTTCCCCGATGGCATCGGCATTTCACTTAGGTAAGAGGGCTTGACAACGAGGTTGCGCTGTAGTGACCCGGGCTTGATGTCTCAAAAGTGTCGTGACGCGCTTGGAGTCAACCACTGGACTTCCAATTCTTACCCAGCAGAGATGGACGTTTTTGAAGCCTGGAGCACTGACATTTCTTGCCGTCCGCGTAGTGTAGTATTGTGCTGGTGGCTCTGTAATCCAATCTGGCAACTGTCGCCTTGTAGTGGTACGAGAGCGAAGCAACACAAGGTTTCAGGGCTGGCGCTAAGCAAGGGGATCGCAGCATTCGGGAGTTGCGGACGTCCAACACAGGGGCAGTTTCTCGGGTTGCTGTTGAAGTCCGAGGATGGCGTCTAACCCCTTACCACTTGACATAAGGAAAGTCACTTGTCTGCTTGGTTTTCTTCCGCTGCCGCGAGTTTGTCGATATTATCAGATGACACCCCGTCGTCTCATCAAGAGCAAGACTGGAAGCTGTGGGCATGTTTCAATAACAACAAGGTATTAAATACAACTTCAATCAACTAGAATGTAACCTCGCCGTAATCCTCAGGTAATCTTCAAGACTATATATACTGAAGGAGTATCGTTGAAGTTTGACAGTTCTGTTCTTCTCATCCACCCTTACACATTCAGTCTGGCAGTGGCATTTTGAATCTTATTAACACTTTGTAATTCATACTCCCGAAAGATATCTCCTTCTTCCGCTTCCCTCTCGCAACAATGAAGTTCTCCATCGCCATCGCCACCCTCTTTCTCAGTGCCGTCACTGCAATCCCAATTTTCGTCGACTGCGAGACCGCAGCTGATCAGGCCTCTGCCGATGCCACAGGACTGAGATGCAGAAACCCTGTCGGACAGACAAATGGCGACACCAACGGCAACGGCGGTACCCGCAACGGCGCCGGAAGCAACCGTGACGGTGCTGCCAACAATCGCAACGGCAACAACAACAATAATGACAATACCGGTGGTAACAACTCCATCTTCGTCGACTGCCAGATCGCGGCCGACAAGGCCTCTGCCGATGCCACGGGCTTAAGATGCAGGAAGAACCCCGAGTGAATATCACGAAGATCCGCAGAATCATAGGATTAGGAAGAGAGGAAGTTGTACATGGCGTGTGGTTGTTTCTAGCTGCCGAGATGTAGAGGCCACCATTTTGTATGCCAGCTGTCTCAATCTGCACCATTCGCAATCCTGAATTATGCTTCAGCACGGAAGGGTCCAATACTTTTCACCGTAGTCCAAGTGTGCAGTGCAGTGGTCAATATGTATCTTGCATTCATTCATCAGACTGGAGTCTTTGTTTGTCTACCGCACCTGCCCGCAGATCTAGAAGCTCACAGCTTCGCCTGCTCCGCCCGCGTCAGCTTGCGCAAAGGCGGACCAGCCCGACTACCGTCACCCCGCTTGAACTCCTCTCCTTTCCCATGAGACTCCCTGAGCCTCCACTTGTGCCTCAGATCTTGCGGCGCCTTCTCCTCGAAACAGTCGGAAATATACTTGCCCAGCACGGGGAGGAACTTGAAGGCACTAAATTAGAAACGCGGTTAGCCAAATACGTATTTCAAGACACCCAGTAACACCATGATCTACTTACTGTCCTGCACCGCCGGTGGCGAAAAAGAGACCATCGATGGAAGGGTGGTAGTCCATGATGAAGTCGCCCTCGGGGGTGTCCGAGTACCAGCACATTCGCCGCCTCGACCACGGACGCTCCGCAAACTCGGGCACCAACTGACGAAGGCCCTCGCGCAGTCCGTCGTCCGCGTCCTCTGGAAGGTAACCGCTCGCCGCGTTGTTTCCGTCGCGCTTCGGTCCCGAGATGACCTTACCAGAGGATGCCGCCGCTCCGTCGACCGGCACCTCCGTCGCGTACCCCCACCCGTGCCGCGCAATCTTGAGCGCAGGGTTCTTGCCCTTGGTAGGAGGGAAAATGAACACGCCCGTGCTCATGTTGATCATGACGGGCATATCCTTCAGCCTCTCGGCCTCGGCGTCCGTGATCTGGACGAAGCCGACCGGCTGGCCGGACGCGGAGCTTGCGTGCGTGACCGGGATGAGGCGGTTCGTCCAGGCACCCGTGGCGAGGATCACCTTGGCCCCGAGCACCGGCGGCCCTTCAAGGACCTCGACGCCGACGACCCTCTTCTGGTCGAACTTGAGCGACGTCACGGTGCCCCGCGCCCCGGCGATGAATTGGACGCCCAGCTCGCTGCACTGCGAAGCCAGCTGCGCTATGGCGCCTTGAGCGTTAGCCCAACCGCCTCTGCGGTTTATCATGGCCTGGAAGCCATCAACCTTGGCCTGGACGCTGGGAAAGTCCTTGCGGACAAGGTTGGCGTCATCGTACTTGGTCACCGTCTGCCCAGTTGCAGCGGCCACCTCCTTCGCCTTTTCGAGCCAGGCGTTGCCGTCGCGGCTCGCGAGGATTACAAGGCTGGAGCCATGATAGTGGTCCGAGTACTCGCCGTTCCAGCCTTGGTAAGCCTCGCGAGCCATTTTGGAGTAGACGGGGTCGGCGTAGTCGAGGCGGATGATGCGCGAGACGTCGACACTGCTGCCATCCGGAACGGGCGGGAGGAAGCGGTCGAGTACCGTGATGTGGCTGTAGCCTCTCTTGGTGAGCTCGAGGGCCGTGGAGAGGCCGAAGACGCCGGCTCCCACGATGACGATGGGGGCGTCCTTTGGTGTTTGTCGAGACTGCATGGTGAAAGTATGAATATATGAAGTTGCAAAAGTATAATGAAAGATACTGTCCAGAGAGAAGTGTCGGTGTGGTTACGTTCAGACAAGTAGAAGTGAAGCTGATCTGTTGACGTCGTCCGCCTCCTTATATGTCCAAGACTTCCCCACGCCCGTTGGGTTCCCGGGGTAGAGTGGGTACGGAACACGGACCGTGCCCACTTTTACGGAGACGGATCGCCGCAAAAGGACGGGGCAATAGCTAGCGCCGACTCGCCCAAGTCACCACCAGGATATGGGAGACTTGACCAAGATTTTGAATTGACTCGAAATAATGCGTCAGAAGAACTCCTTTAACGGTGATGAAACGAGCTTCCTTACGTAAGCCGATCTGTCTTCGGCACCCATAAATTAAGCCTTTCTTCGGGCCCGTCCATCGCAGTGGGAGAAGAAATGAGGTTGTTCTCATCGAAATGCCACTTGAGGTTCGCTGGCTGGTAACTTGAGAAATCATTGAAGTAACTAACTTGCCTCAAAGTCATATCCTGGCTTCGATAACCCCTTCTACGATCATGACGATCATGACCCCAGATTCAGCCAATCATCAATAGCCCGGCCATAATCATTCCCGTCAAGAAACTGATTGGCCTGGTTGCCAAACGGGCCAACGCCTTCAAAGAAAATGTCCTCGAAGGAAGGCCCCAAAGTTCCTAAGCTCGGTTCAGAAAGGGGGTTGCTCTCGGGCAGAGTCGCCGTTGCAGTTTCCTCGTCAGGTGGCCACACTGCCGCCTGGTTCGGCATCGCCTTGTGGCGCGATATACCCGCGGAACCAACGAGATCGAACTCGGCATCCCGACTATTAGTTGAAAGCTCTGATACGTCTGACTTCAGTGTCGATCCGAACATGGACTGGTCCCATGCAGCATCAGGCCTGACTGCTCTGTCGTAGATGAGTAGGTCCCATAGGAGCTGGCTGTCGATGGAGAAGGACCAATTCTGGGCCGAGTCGCCAAGTTGATCGGGGTTTGGCTTCATGACTACGCTGTTTTGGAGCTTTACCAGGTTTTTTGCCTAAGGTTGTGAGCAGAAGAATCCAGCGGTGGGATTGAGGTTAACTGACCATATTGGCAGCGCCCGGCCAGATTGTACCCATCTTCCTCAAGAAGTTCATGCACTTCTCAAACCCCGCCTGCGCCTTGCCTTTCAGGACGGGGTCCTCGACGAAGCTATGCTGGAGATGAATCGTCGCCACGATCACAACGCAATGCGCTAAGACTGGGTCGCAGACCTGCACGCCCTTCTTGTCCAGCACGTCCATGAAGTAGAGCACCCAGCGCGCGTTGCGGTTGATGGCCTCGAGCGACTGCTGCATAAATGGGACGGGTACCGTCTGCCGGAAGCTCCGCAGCCGCATGGATAGCAGGAAGGGGTGGTTTAGCAGACACGGGATCGTCTCGTGGACGAACTGGATGAAGAGAAAGGGCATCCACCACTGCCGTTGCTCCTGGATCGCCTCGGGCGCATGGTCGGCGATGCGGTTGCACGCGAACCGGTACTTGACCGAGGAGCGGCAGTCGATGCTGTGGTGACTCTGCATCACCATGGAGTAGTCCGATCGCGAGTCCCAGGGCGGCGGGTCGTCCGGGGCGACGCGGCTGGCGGCGTACATGCGGGCCAGCCGCCAGGTTACACTGAAATGACATGCTAGGGACGCTATCGTCTTGTCCAATGGCTCTTCCAGCTGGTGGAGGGACATTTCCGGGGCAGTACAGGAGGTTATGAAAGTGAAGGCGGGGTTATGGGCCCCTAGGCCATAGGTACGCAGGCTCGTAGCGGGAGTGATACAACCTTGGAGATTCTGAAGGACGACAATAGTTCGAAAACAGAGAATCCTCTCCTGGGCGTTGTGTGGGTTAGAAGAGGGCAGGATGCCGTGGGCGAGATGGCTAGCGATACTGAGATTGAGACCTGCTCGGGTAGGATTGCCAGCTATCAGGAGTTAGAGGCGAGACGACATTGCCAGTCCGTGGTCTACTTACACGCAAAGTCAACCATGCTCAGGAGGCATAAGGACTGCAGGGTAGAGAGCTCGACTTGGCCGTCGGCGACACGATCCATCACTAGGCGGCGTGCGGCCTTGGCCTTGGCGTCCAATAGTTGTTGTGTCCCTAGGGAGCCGGGCGGGAACCTCATAGCCGTCGACTCGAGTGAGAGGATCAGCTCGGGGTCTCGCGCTGCTAGGGATAACAGGAAAGTCTCCTCGACAAAGAGCGTAATGGGCTGGCCATGGCACCAAGTGATGTAAAGACGCCCGATTTCGATGAGCCGGGCCTCGTCAGCAGCGGATATTCTTCGAATGCACTGTCAGTAGAAGGTTAAGAGTATTTTTGTTGTGAACTCACCGAGGACTTTCGACTATAGATGCGGGCCTAATCTCAGGTTGAGAAACGACATCATGAGGGGCGCAGCTGGCATTCGGGCTCGGCGCCGATGCGTCATGACTCGAAGTAGGGCGCGCCAGATGCTGAGGTGGCCTGAGAAAGGGTTCAACAAGACCTCCGGAATCAAGAGTTTATGGATTTTACCCGAGTCGCTGAATTAACAAGTCCATCTTGTCCTCAAGACTGCTCAGTCGCCCCTCCTACTCAGACCGCGGCGTTAGTTCACCCGCATCCTAGAATGACAAGAACGGCCAACAAACCACGTCCCTGCTGTCTTTCGGTTGTTTTTGAGTTTCTGGGATGCCGCTTGGGGCATTGTAGATGCACTGCTGCCCTAGTCGCTCGCAATAGGAGCATGTCGGTCTCTCCCCGGGGCATTTGGATTTTTTCCTTCTGCAGGGCGATACTTCGTCAGATTCATGGATCACGACGGCACTTTGCCGTGCCGTAGGGGGGCGTAGAGTCCGTACCGACATGGTTCACAGGCCTGTCGTGCTCGTTTGGCGTAGCGGGCTTCGTCCATGGTCGTGGAGACTGGCATCACAGGTTTACCCATCTCCACGTTCCGCACCTTGTCGGACTGGACTACAGTCTTTGAATAGCTCAGGCACGTGCACTGATTACGTAACACGACCATATTTATTATTAGGGACTTGGTCGGAACGTCATGTCTCAACTACCTGTTTGTGATGACTAAAGACCCCCCCTCTTGTACTGCCCGTTCCTTTTACTCATTCTTTTCCATCCAATCCATCAACTCCCGCCAGTCTACACACTCGTGCTCCGTTCCAAAGCCCGTAACACCGTTAAGCTCATGATTAAAAGGCTCAACTGTCAAATCCTAGAGGAGTGTTAGGGTCTTGTTTTCCATGATCGGAGAAGTCTAACTATTGCAACAGCCACTGCGCCGTCAGCCACCGTGGCGGCGCTGTGGCCTGAGCGCCCTACCGGCGCTCGGTAGAGCTAATCCTCCGGGGTCACGTGCCTCCCCGGGGTCAGCTCCAATATCTATACTAGCCTATAGCCCACCCTAGATCTTCTAAATATATTAATCTTTTACTCTTACTTTTAATACTATATAGTTTAATTAATTTACTCTATAAATAAACTAATACTAATTAGTAGTTAATACTTTTATTACTACTTAATTATAAACTATAAATTAACTAGGATTTACTTAAAAAAAACAATATATAAATTAGTATAACCTTAATTCTTAAAAGCTAGCCCCTAGACCCCGTTTAATATACTAAGTATCTCTATAATCTTAAAAAATAACTTTAACTCTTTAAAACTAGCCCCTAATTAAATATAAATATTATAAAAAGTATTAAAACGCTTTAAAAAACCTCCTATAGCCCTATTAAAATTGTTTAATATAAAAAATATTTATACTAACTTTTATAATATAAAAACACTACTACTAAAGCTTTTAAGTAAACCTATAATAACCTTACTTCCCTAAAGCACTTTAGAGTAGTACCTAAGTCCCTCCCTAACTTCCTCTTCCTCCCCACAACTACTATAATAGTTACTTAGTAACTCCTTATTTCTACAACCCTAACCACCTCGTAACAACTCACCACCATTAACCCTAACCTTCCTTCTTTAATAAAACATAAACAACGCATCTTACTATAATATACTATACATAGCTATTATTTTCATACAAATTAAAGTACTTAAGTAACTACTATAAATATACTTTAACTAATTAGTACCTACAAACCCTATCACAATACCTTCCCTTTTTTACTATATTACTTTTTTATAAACAGTACTCCGTTTTATAACTATAAAATACTATAGTTAAACTACTTAGTAATATAGTCCTCTTATAACCTCAAAAAAGCTTAATAAGTTAACTAAATTACTAATAGTAAAATATTGTTTAAGTAAATACGCCCCTAAGGCCGTAGTTAAGGGGAAATACCTATATTTAAAGTATAGTTAGTTTAATAATTTAATATCACTTTAGCTCCCCCAATAAGGCATTTAGCATTTAGTATTACTATATATATTACTACTAAAAGAACTAATTACCTATTTCCCTCCTTCTACTAATAATTACCTTTTACCCACAAAAACACTAAAGTAACGCATCATTAACTAACCTTTCTTTCTTACTTTAATACTATCCCTTACCCCCTATTACCTCTATCCCTTACTATCCCCTTATTTAACCCTCTTTAATAACTAATTAAGCAATAATTACTATTATATAGTCTCTTATTAATACTACTCTACTTTAAATTCCTAAAAAGTAATAAAAATAACGCTTAGCTATAGTCTTTATAAAATCCTAAAATATTATACAAATATAGTTACTAAACCTCTTAAAAATAACTTTATATACACTTTTATACAACTAATAACCTATCTTCCTACTGCACTAAAACAGTATAAGTATAACACACCCTTCTTCTACTAACTTCTTCCCTATAACTATAATCATTTAGTTATTTATAATATTTTTATAATTTTACTAAAAAGTTAACCTTAATACCTTCCCTACTAAAAACTACTATTTCTTTTAATTTATTAATAATAGTTAAAAACCTCGTTTTATTATCTATTATTCCTATTTATTACTACCACTTTATTTAGCTCTTTTTAAACTAACCTTATAATTTTTAATAATAAAACCGTTTATGTTTTTTTATCTTAATACCTACTATACCCTTTAACTCTACTCTTAAAAGTCTTAAACCCTACTTTTAAATCTTAAACTTATAAAATAAACTACAAAGTATAATACTAGTTAAAAGTCCAGCTTAACAGTAGCCTATACTACTATTTTATACTATAAACTACCTATTAGTTCTAATACTAGGAATTAATATAAAAATACCCCTATAGAACTATTTTTTTCCTTTTAACTTTTTAGAATATTTTATTTTTTACTTATAATAATAAAGTATTTTACTTTTTCCCCTTAATAGTAAAGTATTAATATCTATAATAACCTAAAACTTAAGTATTAAAAACAACTATCTTTTTTAATTAATAATTACTTATTAAAAGCTTCTTTTTTATTATCTATTATTACTACTATTTATTACCCTACCTATATTCTCCCTAAAAAGCCTACTATTAAAAAGAATCCTATAATAACTAGTACAAAAGCCTTTTTAAGAGCTACTACTAATCTTCTTAACTACTCCTATAAAACTAACTAACTTAATAAGTTACTTAAGAAAAAAAATAAAAAGTTATTTTCCCCTTCTGCGTTTTAAAAACCTATACCCTTTTATAATTAAGTCTTTAAAGGCTACTACTTAACTATAAAAGCTGTAAATAACTGTTAAAATAATACTAAAAGCGTCTAAGTAATCTAATTATTTCTTATAATCCCCTACTACTTTATAACTAACATTAATATATCTCTTTAAGGCCCTTTTAGCTCTTTAACTCCTACTACTACTGTTCCTAAAGTAAAGTTTAATATAATACTAATATTTAGTATTAATAAATATACCTCTAAAGAACTTATAGAATAAAGCCTTTAAAAAGCTTTTTATACTAATTTTAATATATAGCTTCTTAAGATATTTAACTATCTTAACTACAAGGTTTACTACTTTATAAAGAATTACTTTTATAACTATAGAATTAAAGTTAACTTTACTAATAATATTGCTAATACCCTACTCTATAAATTTACTATAATTAAAGAGTTTAACTTTTAAATTATTAATAATATTATAAAAGCTAAACGTTAATACTATAGGTTCTAAAATAACTATAAAAAGCTTAGGTTTATTAGTAATATTACTAATATTTACTTTAATACTTTACCTTATAGCTTTATTAAAAGCTAGTTTTAACTAACTAAAACTAAATTTATTAAGCCACAGAGTACTATAATACTACTAAAAGCCACAATATCTATAGCTACTATAACTACACTACTCCTTAAAAACTCCCGTAACTTATAGCTAGCTTAGTAGCTTTAATACTATACTTAAGTATAACTATTAAGTACTCCTAGTAACTTTATACTACTACCTTTTAATGCACTTATACTAAAGATACTAACTAACTTTACTAAATTTAGTAATAATATAAAGTATAGTAAAGACTAGTATAAGTTAATTAATGCAAAGTTATATATCTTTTAACGTAACTATAAGTTTATAAGTATTACTTAATATTAAGTATATATTACCTTTTTACTTATACTATAAAACTAAACTTAAACTTTTTATTATAACTACTTTTACTTAATCCCTAACCTTTTTCTTATAAATATAGTTAAATAAGTTTAGAATTACTTTAAAATAAAATAAACCTATTAGTAGTACTTTTTTAAATAGTAATAGTTAACCCTTACTAAAAAAATCTAAAAAAACTATAGTAAAACCTGTATTAAGTACCTTAACCTTTTAATTTTTAAATTAATAAAAATTTAATTAATACTTAAGTCTAACTTTTAGAGTAATTAAGCCCTTTATACTTAACTACTTACTACTTATAGTAGCTTCCTAAACATTACTAATACACTCCTTAAGCCTAAAGAAACGCTTAATAGTATTATTACTAATCTTTAATTTACTATAAGCCTTGTAAATAATACTTTTAATACTAACTAGTTTATAGTAAACCCCTTAGAACTATATAAAGCCTTTTCTATTAATTACTACTATAGTAGTAGCTATAATAGTAACTACTTTTAAAATAGTAAAAGTAACTACTACAACTATAATTAATACTATAATACTAATAATTACTATATACCCTTTTGCAAGGGTCTAGTAAAGTACTATATATATAAAAGATCGGGTTACTAGTCTATAAACTATAAATAAAAAGAGTGTAATAAAGTTTATAAGTAATATAGAGTATCTAAGTATATTTAAAATACTTTAAAAAAAGGCTATACTTAGTTTTTATTATAGTATAAAGGCACTAATCCCTCTCTTAAGTATTGTAATACTCCCTCTAAAACTAAAACGTCCCCTAAGAATAAAAAAAAGATATTTAAGTAGAAAGATAGTAGTATTAACTACACTAACTATATAATAGTATTTAATACTACTTTTAACAGCATCACAGCCCCTACAGTTAATAACTACTATTTTATTAATATCCTTATAAATAACACTACTACCCACTACCTTATATAGTTTAATTCCTTTTAAATACACCTCCCTAAAATAATCTTTATATATAACAACCACTACTCCTTAAGTATCTTCCAGGGCATTATACCGGACTCTAAAGCAGCTCGTTTTTTAACAAAAGGGTATAATTAATACTTTACCCTTAAAAATAACTTCTTTCTAAATCTTAAAATTAAAATATTAAACACAAAAAGGGTTACTATTATATTCAAAAACGGGGATCTAATTACTTTATTAAGTTTAATTAACGTACCTACGCCGTTTAGTATAATTACCTTTTACGTTATACTAACTAATACCCCGTTTTTTTTTAATCTTAATAATATAGATTAACTTAGTATTATCTTTAATAACGTTTATAATAAACTACATTAAAGCACTACAATTATACTAATTATAAAGTAATAGGGCTATCTATAACTTCCCTTTAATATAAAAGAGTCTCTTACTTACTACCACTTAATAAACACTAAACTCCAGCACCTATATTACTACTTTAGCTACCCTTTTATTTAAAAGCTCTATAATATACTATAAAAGGCTAAATATTTTATTAAGATTTTAGTACTTAAGGCTATTAAGTATATATACTACAGATACTAACTCTACAGCTCAGCCCCTTCCTACTTTAAGTTTACTCTCTATAACAACTTTAACTTTAACTATAAAGTTATTATTAATATTATATATATTAACAGGCGCCCTATCCTCTATATAGTTAATATAGTAACGGCTTTTAATACTACTTACTTCTTAAAAAGTATTTCTATAGAAGATATATAAAAGGCCTTTAAAAAGAACTAAATTAATATATACTAAGGGCCCCTAAATAACCTTATTATAAATCTAAGTACTGGCTTTAAGTCTAAGGACTTCTATAGTAATATTAAGTTCTTTAGTATTAACCTAATTAATACCCTAATTAAAGCCTATTACTTAATTAATAAAGTCAAACAGTATCACACTATACTATATAGAGTCTTTTATATCTTCTAAGTTAAAAACCCTAAAATAAGCAACAACGCGTACCTTTAAGTTACTATTAAAGTTATAAATAATACTACTAGTTTTAATAGCTTTATACTAACCCTCTTTATTTTTAAAGTATATCTAAAGGTCAATAATAACTCCCTACTATTTCTAAAGCTTATTTAAAAAGCCGCTACAATCCACAAGACCTTTAAAAAAGTCCACTACTACCATACTAAATAGCAGGTTTAGGATACCTTTAAAGTATATAACGGCCCAGATACTACGCTAACAATGACCCTTCTGCTTTAATCTATAGTTAAAGTATAGCACAAGAAAGGCGGCTAGTAAGGCCCGTACCGCTTCCTTTTAAGCAACAGTAAGACCTATATCTTCAAGCTCCTACAAGGCCCATACTCTTTTAAATTAACTATTATTAAACCCTTTTATAATAACGTTAATAAAGAAGATTTTATTATCCCTCTACTCCCAAAAACACTCTAAAACAACAAAACTAATAACACTAAAGAGCTATTTAATAAAGCTAAACTATATAAAGAAATCCTTAATAAAATTATTATTAGTCCTAATCCCTTCCCAGCTAAAAACTAACTAAAGCCTCTTAAAAGGCGCTACAACTACCCCTATAAAAACACAGCTACTACGTATATCTTAACTAAGGAAGAAGCTAACCTTGCCCTTATAATTAAACTACATAATAAGGGATTAATTACTACTTCTAAAGAGCCGTTTTAACTATTAACAAAGTAAGAAATCGCAGCGCTCTAAGACCATAACGTCTTTAATATTATTCCTTATAACCTATAGGTATATACTAAACTCTAAGTATTTAAATCCTATATTATTAATAAAGTTAAAAAAAAAATAACTAATAAGCTCTATAAAAAGTCGTAGTTAGTAATTTAAGGCTATACTAATAATAGTAAGGCTAAGATTCTTACTTAGTTCTTAATAATTTAATAAATTAGTTAATAACTAATCCTTATCCTTACTCCGTCCCTAATTTATAACGGAATAACTCTTTAGCTATAAAATATTATATAAACTTATATATAGTTAAAAACTACACTTAACTATATAATCCTTACACAGCTCCTTAAATAAATTAAATATTAATACCCTAATAATACTATTATAGTTATTAAAAAACCACTCTATAGAATTATAAAGGCCAGTACTTATTAGTAAGTAACGTATAACTACTACTATTAAAAAAAGCTTAAAATAGTTATATTTATATATAACCTATACCTTTTAATTTTATTAATTAAAAATAATAAGTTTACCCTTATTAGTATATAAACTAATAATATATTAGAACTCTTAACTATTAATTTTTTAGCTTAAAAGGATAACTAGCTTTTAAAAGTAAACCTTATAACTAAGCTAAAGTCCTTTTTAACTACTAATAATCCCCTTATATTTAATAGTAGTATTCTATCCTTTAAAAGAGATAATTTAGTATTCTACTAAAAGGGCTAAAGTAAAAAGCTTACTATTATAACTACTAGTAATAACTAAAAGGTACAATATATTTAATAACGTACCTATAGTACGTATATTACTTTAATTTATTAACTAAAAGTATTATATAACCTCTTAGTTACTACTTAATACTAAAAACCTATAAATAATAATATTAGGGCCCTAAATAAGTAACTCCAGTAGCAGATTAATAACTAGTAGTATAGCTTTATATATATCCCTCTTAACCTCACCACTAGTAAGCTCTTTATCTTTATAAATAGATCTTTTATTAATAACATAAACCTTTCTTTATAGCTTAGCTTTATTATTATCCTTAGTAATAAGTCCTACCTTACTAATAATACTTTTAAAGTCTACAGCAACATTATCTACTACAACTTAATAAAAAGTAAGTAAGTCACCTATAGTATACTTACTTCTAAAATCTATAGTATAATAGCTAGTATTAATATAACACTATTAATTACTAAAACACTTAAAATTATAACTAACTATCTTAAACTTCTTTAAATCCTAACTATAGTATATATAAACTTATACTTACTATATAAGTACCTTATTAAGCTTAGTACTACTAAGGAGAAGCACTTAATAATTAACGTTATAGCCCTAAGGTAGTTTTACAAAAAACATAAAATTAATAATATCCACTAAATTACTAGTAATAATAACCTTACTAATAGCTTTATAAAAGCCTCTCTAAATTAAGCCCTTAAGTACTTTATTTTTAAAAATAAAGTAAAGATTAAAATAAAAAGATAAGTAATAAAAGGGAGTAAAAAAGGTATAGTAAGTAGTAGAGGTATTATAGATTATAAGAAGAATAAGAGGAATATAGGTATATAGGTATATAGTAATACTAGAGATAACGTAAAGGCTATATTAGCCAGCCATACGTTCCCTAAGTATACTAGCGGCCTTAGAGTCTATTAGAGATAAGGGGCTTAATACCTATAGAGTTTTTTTAAATTTCTTATTATTTTAAAACAAGTAGTAATCCATTAATCCGCGTCAATTACCGCCCTTTTTATAATTATAATTATTCTTTTAATTTAGGGCCTTAGGTTATAAAGTAAAAAGTGCTAGTATTATAATAGCCACTACGCCGTCAGCTACTGTGGCGGTGCTGTGGCCTGAGCGCCCTACCGGCGCTTGGTGGAGCTAATCCTCTGGGGTCACGTGCCTCCCCGGGGTCAGCTCTGATATTTACGCTGGCCTATGGCCCACCCTAGATCTTCTAAGTACATTGATCTTTTACCCTCACTTTTGATACCGTACGGTTCGATCAATTTACCCTACGAGTAAACCAACACTAACAAACCGGTCGGCAGATGATGGCCTGACGCAGAAGGTCAAAGCAGTGGCCAACGTGATATATGTCGTAAGAGTAGTTGATGTCTGTGGTTGTGTCGTGGCCCTCGTGACCCTTGTGGCCGTCGTGGTTCGTAGATTGGGAGCTATTATGCTGCTGATCCTTGGTGTCAGGATGCAACTCGTAGAGCGCTACACGAAGCATATCGAGACAGTGAATCTGATGGAAGACGGCAAAGCAGCTCTCGCTGGTCGATATGGCCGGGTGCGAGAAGAAGCCGCCTTTCCCGGGAATCAGAGAAGACCATGCCTCGTTGACGCTCTCGGATGGCGGCATCGCGTAATCCAGGTCCAGATCAAAGATTCTAGGACGAATCTTCACTATCACGAGGTCAGAAGTGCTGAGAGCATCCGTCCGAGCTTTCCGTCGCTGCGTTGGGCGTGGCCGATCACTTACGTCGAATCTCAGACCTTACTGGCTCTTCCCAGTAGAGCGACTGCTGTGTTTGAGTAGTGGCAACATGTCGAGTGATGACGGCCACCCCAATGACAAGGGCCATGTAGAAGAAATGGACTCTTCCCCTTTTCCAAATTTGCTCTGGATCTGAAGGTGTCCCTTCATTCATCACCTTGCCCTCGTGCCCGAGACTTGTGTAATAATGGGACTGAGGCCAGAAAGACACCATGATGTTTCTTGGTACAGAGAGAAAAGCCATCAATTTCTCAAGGGGCTCACAGACTCCCTTGCTATGTTTGGAAGAAACTTGGAATGGAAGAACCGGCAAAGAAAAGGGGAAGAATGTTGACGAGATGGAGAAAATGCAATGAGAGTCGACAGGAGCGAAGTTTGAAGGCGCTAGAGCGAAGGGGTTTCTGGACGGGAGCCTGGTTGACTACAAACTACCTAATCGAGGAAGCCGCCGCGTCTTCTTCCAAGGTAAGCAACTGAACAGCGGAAAAGAGTACGGCGACGAGCGGGAATGCATGGCCAGAATCCAAATGGTCTCTGCGTTAGGCCGACAAATCATATCGGTCGCACGAACCAAGACATGCATCGGTGAGAGCGCTACAGTACCAACAATGACGGGGTCAAGTGTGACTCGGTTACCGTACATGCAGCTGCCCTGGTATCTAATACCAACCATTTTACAGCATCATGTCACCCACGGTCCCACGTCTGAGTTGCACTCCATGTACATGGATGGACTCATCCTGGGCATCCTGCAGCAGTCGGACGATATCCTGTCGAGGGAGGAATGATGCTCATCAGGGCATATGTGCAGGGTACCTGCTCCGAGCGTATAGAAATATAATCATATAGAGTACTGGCGACTGGACATGTTGTTGATCTTGTCCAACCGCCAAGTCGTAAGTGTGGGCTTGGCGACGTCCATTTTGGAGGAAAGGAACCGCGCCGCACGCGTCGCCAACCACACCTAATTTAGTCTCCTTCCTAGAACGGTCGTTCGTCACATCGCAGTGGAGATGAGTTCGATTTGTATCCACGCTGCGGATCCGTATTTGGGCTTTGCCTTCGGCTCGACTCGCGCACTGTGAAGGTACACACACACACACACACACACACACACACACAAGCCCTGAAGCAGAACGTTGGGAAGGGGCGGGTAGGATGGGGTGTGGGGATTACACGCGGTCTGCGTTTGCATTAGCCCGGATCTTGTTTTCCATTCGTGCAGATGCGCTGTGTCCAGAGTACTTGGCAACTTGTGAATAGATACGAGTGAGGTTGGCACTCCCTGACATTGCTGCTAGGTTTTGAAGATCTAGGCGGCATGAAACCACCCCGCTTCCTTCTACAGCCGTTTAACCTCGCTCCCGATCCTCGGAGGTCCCTCCCTACTCTCTTTTTTGCTTTCGTCCTTTCCTGTTATGCGAGGCCCGCTGCTCCATTCTTTGCCCAGCAGGACTGTGTACTTGTTCTCAAATTTCAGACGACGAGTGAACTGCCAGTTCACCTGAGATTGCAAGCTTCTAATCAAACATGACTATTTCCGAAGATGGCAACTCATCCCCCAGTCTTCAGAATGTGGGCAAGTACACATACCACCAAGAAGATGACGAACAAGATGGCTTGCTTCCATCTGATGACAGAAACGCCTTGCTCAAAAGACCTACAAAAGCGTGGTTTTCGAAGAACCGGCAATTCCTCCTAATCATGCTCAACACCCTCTTTCTGATTGCAAACGCGGTAGCCTGGGCCACAATCACCCCTAACCAAAAAGAAAGTGCTTCTCGAGTTATTCCTCCAAGTAAGATCTCTCCCCATCCAACCGTGCCGGATCCAATTAGCGTTCTTTTTTCAGCCTACATGTAAGCCGATGCAATATCCACTGACCGGATTCACGCAGCTCCAGCACGAGAAGTGGTGCAGTATGAACTTCGACGGTTCACGGGGATCGGGGCGGACGAATCCGAATTCAACGGACCGGCAAGCGATGAGATGGATAGGAAGTGGGATCATCTGATTGACAGTAAGAAGATGGTATCGAAAGTTGTAACACACGAAGCCAACTCACCCTTTTCTCGTGCAGATGGCAAGTGGTTCGCCATTGATCGCGAAATGTTCGTCAAGATCAACGGAAATCCGGACACGGGGTTGCGAATCCCAGACGACCCCGATGGCCGCTTTTTCGGCATGCTCCAAGTAAACCACCAGCTTCACTGCGTCGACATTTTGCGGCGCTCCACGTGGTTCAACATCAACCGCTACAGGGACAGGGACCATTTCCATAACATGACTGACGAGCAAGTCATTCGACACACAAGTGAGCAGCATCTCCCATCTTCCCCCACAAGTCGTGCTGTTCACCCTCACTTACATCTTGTGCTGTGTGTCTTAGACCACTGTCTGGAGATACTGAGACAGAGCCTTCAATGCCATGGCGATACCGCGATGCTCACCTACAACTGGGTCCACGGGCACGACTGGCCGCAGTCGGCGTGGAGGTCGCTACACAGCTGTCAGAACTGGGACGCGCTGAATGAGTGGAGGACGGAGAACGACATCAGCCATCTGGTCACCCATCTCGAACGCCCTGGTTGGGTCTTGGATCCCAATGCGGAGGCACCAGGGCATAGAGGAGCGGCAGAGGCCGTTGATCCGATTGTCTGCAGAGACTTGGAGTGTGGGCCCTGAGCTCTCTGCAGGTTCTGCTCGAGGACTCGCTCATTCATGAGTCTACATGTGTTATACAGCTTCTTGTTGCATTCCACTAGTTATTTCAGGTCACCCAGCAAGAGATCCATACATTATGATGAATGACCTCAACGATATTTACCTACTTGCAAGTGTTTGTCTTCGATGCCCAGTGACATTCCGGATTGCTCTTTTGGAAGCCTTTTATTTGAAGCACGTGCTAGTTACAGGTGCGTCAAGGAAGGTCGTACCACAGGTCAAATCACAATAGATGGAAAACTCTCGTATCTTTGACTCCATCGCCTCGAAGCTTAGAGATTAGATGCGTGTGCGTGGGCTTGCCAAAATGAATGACCAACTAGACAGATCTTGCATTTGTAGTCTGGAGATCCGCACGCTCTCACTTGCTAACAGTTCTGATCAATGTCCTAAAACTTCCATTCGTTATCAATCTTCCAGTGCGAGTTTCCAAGTTCACTCCGTCATGGGGGAGTCGCCAGGACCGTGGCTCCATGTGGCTTCTTGGGGATCATGGCCGTCCCCGGCGGGGCTTGATGCTTGAGAGTCCATTCAAGAATGCCGTCAAAATCTCTGCACACTTTTTTGGTGTTAAAGTCGGGCCAAGGATGGTCTGCCCCAGCGATCCAGTGCGACGCGACCAGTCCAACGTCGGCATGGCACATGACGAATTGTCGCATCATCTCTATGCAATGGTCTACAAAAGGTGCAAAAGTTTTGGGGTCAGCGTATTGTTTTCGTACGACGAGTTGGAAGCCATGATCAACAGATTTATTGCCTGGCACTGAAAGGAAATTCCACTTGCCAACGTGGGTTTGGATCATGTGTTGATCACTGCCTTGAAAGTCGAATCCGATGTCCCGATAGTAATCGAAATTGAAGTATGTTGCCTTCCGCAGTAAATTCTATTTGCCATAGGTTAGACGCGGTTGCTGGCAGCATGGAATACCCTCTGATCCCGTCTCTGGCCATAGATACCATGGAGAAGGGATTGAGTTCTCCGTTACCTACCACACAATGCAGCTGGTGGGAAAACTCGGGTTGCACAAAGAAGCCGCCATTGATGTCGAATTGGTTTCTTACGGCGGTCTGAATGGAAGCGCCGAATCTCGAGTATTCCTCATCGCTCAAGGGAATGTCCAGAGGGCGAACTTCCAGCGATGACGTGTAAGCTTGGGCTTAAGTTTCAACGGCATCAGAGTCACTCACATATACTGATGTAATCCCAGTTGTCATCCAGCTCCTTGCTGGGACGCCCTCGGAACTTGGACGGAAAGTCGAGAGACCCGTTCGTTCTGACATGGACAAGTTGGCGGGGGACATAGTCCACAAGAGGGGCTGCGGCGCGGGGGCCAGGAGCCTTAGCAGGTCATCTTGTTTAGCTGTGGCGTTCAAGGGGCTCACAATAAGCTGAGGTCTCAGTGAAACAATCGTGTGCTCCCGTGCGGCCGTCTCGGATAATCAGTATGACCAAGAGCACGCCAGAGAGCAACCATCCGGCTGCACTAATTGCGAGTTGCAGAGGAGTTCTCGTAGGACGTAAGGGGGAGTACTGATGGCCCTCGGTCTCAAGGGATCCATCTTTGTCTCCCTTGTCGGAAGAATCTAATCCGGCGTATGGAAAATTTGAAAACCACATTGTGAAACTCTTTCTCGACTGAGCGTAAGCCCCAACTCTGGTCCCGGTCGGCTTTGCAGCAATTGGCTTTTCTTCGGTGGAAGAATGGGGGAGCGAGGAGGACTAACCCTCGGTCGACAACTTGACGGCGGGTATTGGGAGAAAGCAGGGCGTGCCAATGTTTGGGCTCGGATAGAGTCTTGCTTGATTCTAGCCCGATGTAGTGGCGTGACCTCCGTGAACGTCCCGTCTACGTAGCGCCTGCCCAAGCATAGGCTGCATTCGGATCCTTGCAAAGGCCTCGATGAACGGTTAAATGCCCACCTGCGGCGTATTCAGAGAATGCAGTTGCTGCGGGGACGTCGGTGGAGCTCTCCATAGGTAGGTTTGCTATGGATACCACCTGCCATTTTAGTATCTTGGCTTGCGTGAGGCGCAACGAGCAGATTTGGGCCAGCTCATCGTTCAGTTCCGGTCTTCTGGGTGTCGAGTGTGTTGTCATGCCCATCGCCGTTCATCTGAGAAGCTAGGGACGGGAATAATTTAGGGAATGATGAAGTAGCACGATGACGGGATGTTGATTCACTATCAGGCGACATTTGACTACAAGACTACTACGGCTTTTTGCCTTGACGGAAATGATTATCCCCTCCCCTCCCGTTTTAGTGTCCTTGATTTCTTTCGTAAGGCACGCTGTATATAGTTCTTTTTGCTACGCATTGGAATTTAATAGCATGCTGAGTTCGATCCGTTCACGTTCACCATGACACAAAACTACTTTGTCGCGGTGGACCTAGATAGACATGGTCTTCGTGGTTGAGACACGACAAGTAAAATTATCGAGTGTTTACATGAGTTGCGATGAGCCCTAAGCGTTGCGTGCTCTCTCCGTTGGATGATTCTACATCCACCTTCGACTGAAGGGCTTCAGGCCTCCTCGGTCTCCTTCTCCTTGTGGTAGCTACCCCAGATGTAGGCCTTCTCGAGGAACTTTCCAGCATCGACGTTCTCTGGGTTGATCTCACGCTTTTCAGTGGCCGTGTCCTCCTCAGTCTCCTTCTCCTTATGGTAGCTACCCCAGATATAGGCCTTCTCAAGAAATTTCCCGGCGTCGACGTTCTCGGGGTTGGCCTCACGCTTTTCAACAGTGGCCGTGTCCTCCTCAGTTTCCTTCTCTTTGTGGTAGCTACCCCAGATGTAAGCCTTCTCGAGGAAGTTTCCGGCGTCAACACTCTCCGCGCTGGCCTCCGCAACTGGAGTTGGAGCCGCCGAGGCGACAGACGCCAGAAGAGCGGAAAGAATGAAAGCGTAGGTGGTCTTCATTTTCGAAGGCTGAAGAAGGACTCTAGCGTTTGCTCAAGCCGTCAGTTAAGAAATCCCAACATGTAGCATGACGGTGAGGCTTTACCTGGAGATGTTTGATTTTGATAGCAGAAAGGTGAAGACGGGAAGATGCGCCGGTGATGACATTGGGCTCCAGAGGGAGGAAGGAAAGCCAACTATTATATACATGCTTGCCTAGCTGTGAAGTCGTACATTCTGCACAGTAAAAGCCGCAGAGACCCGTCCTAGTTCACGACGGCCCAGTATCCGGAAGAGAGTAATGTGTCAGCTCCGGTCGGAGCAGCGTTTGCCGCCAGTTGAGATAAACCCTCGGACCCAAAGCCATGTGTTCTCGCCAACAATCGATTGTTCTGTACCCCTTCCAACCTATCGACGGTATCTGAGGCTGGATTCGTATCACTTCGCGGGTATGCGTCTGGATTGAGACTCGTCATGCGGTCCCATGCACACGAGATAGATGTGTTCACCCGCTTTGTCTGGGCGCCCATCGGAAAAGGCGCCCTCGGCGTCTGGGCGAAGCCCCGTCGGCAGGGGAGCTGCAAACATGTCGTAAATCAACCCTTCGCTGCATTTTGGCAACCAACGACATTGCCAAGCACCCAAGCACCAACTCAGGGTATACTTTTCCAGCCGAAATCTTGGGAGCCCGTTGGAAATTATTGCGGACCAGCATAGTCTATGCGCATGCAGTCACGTTTCATTGCAGTATTTTTCGTCGTGAACCCTTGGTTCCATACGTGACTGTCTTTCTATTCTAGGCATCCTCTGTCTCCCGGATCTCAATTACAGATCCCTTTCTATTCACATTTCAAAGTTCCAACCTTGACCATAGAGCCAAATTCTGTCATGCGGGCTTCAGGGTACTCATGTCCCCTGTTCAGTCTGATCGAATGGTCGGTGGGTACGAGGACTGGTAGCACTCAGTTGAAGGTACCACAGCTATCGGATGATCATGTACTTTGTGCCCAGACAGCTACTCGACAGTCGTTACGTTCTTGGGAAAGGTGCCGTAGATGAAAAGAGGAAACCCAACTAGTATGGCCAAGGCCTGTTTGCCCTGTTTACTGAAGATTTCACGGAAAAGAGGTTGGATATCATGATCTAACGGGGTCAATCTTCGCGAGATCATTATATACAACACGAAGCCGACCAGTGCGGCTTTCCGACAACTTCAAGCCTTTTCCCAATCCTGCAGCTGAGATCTCTGCCACTGCTGCAGATTTTCCCAACTGATGCATTGCTTTGTGATACCCCAGCCCAGCGGCTTCCCCCAAGCATCCGCAATTTCGGAGGGAGGCGATCCAGGGGGGCTGTTCGCCTCGACCACCAGCGAATCGCCGCACATGATTGTCAGTCTGAGGTATTCCACGCAGTGTTCGACGTGGTAGGCGGCTTGCTTCTTCCCGTCACTCGATAACCAGTCCGAGTCCTCGATCCTATGGTAGTGGGCCATCCGTACTATGTTCTTCCGAAGGCAATTTGTCAGCGTAATGAGAAAGCGCAAGCACAACGTAGTCAACGTACTAGACAGTGTAGTTGGTGTTGATTGCTGATATGGTAGAATCGGTTCGTCATGTTGCCGCGGGGATTTCTGTCGGAGGGCCCTTGGAAACCCTGGCCTAGACCATAACCCTCGGCATCTGGGATCCAGACGCCATCACCGGAGCCTGGTATGGTGTTTTTCAAACTTAGCATCATTCTAACCGGCAGATAGATATGACGTGGAAAGAACTTACCTTCAAGTATAGCAAGCCAGTTGTTGTTGACTGTGTCGCTCCATCCAACGAAGCGCTCATCCGGGGTCATGACAGTCGGGAGGCGAGGAGCGAAGACACTCGTAGGAACAGGCGTTGAGACGAACCTCGCTAATGCCGGACATGTGTCGACGACCAACTTCCGGACGGACGCCCCGACCACCGTTCCCACGAGCAAGACGGCGAGGTGAGAGATCACAGAAGCACAAGACCAAGGCTTGTCTCGCAGCACCAGGCCGCCTGTGGCCTGGTATTCCTGGCTCGAGCGTCGAACGCGAAAATAGTCAAGCGATGGTGCCATGTTTGGAATGTGTGTGGAAAGAAGAAGGAGTGCAGGCGGGGGCAAGACCTAGCAGACTGCCAGAGAACAACTGTTGACTGAAGCCAAAATAAAATGGCGTGCTTGACCGCATCTACTTCTTTGTCTTTCCATCTCATCGCCTACGGATGCATATTGATGGTAGATAATGCAATGCCACCACAGCCGCCAATACATACCTATTATGGCCGCCGGGAAACGGGCCGCTGTGGGGAAGGGGGCGGGGCATATTTATCTGCCAAGGTCATGAGTTGCTGAAAGGGAAGGTGAGAGTTGTTTAGGCAGCCAAGGGTTGGCAAAGAGACTTTGGCTGCTTATCTTTAGTTGCTAAGGAGTTGGTTTCGATGGATATTGTTGGTTGCGATGCGCAGCATGTCTTGGTTAAAGTTGTATGATGCCGTTGGTTGTAGTTGCATTATGCTGTTGGTTGTTGTTGCATGGGAAAACGCAGTGACAACGCAGAACCCCATGCAACATAGATCAGCGTTAAACCCCCCACATATGTAACAACATGCGCCTAGCCTGACGTGCGCGCGTAAGATCCCAGTATAGTCCGGAGATGGGTTTGTCACGCCACAGTGCGACCGCAACGCGAATGGCAATAATGTCCAATGCCACCCTGGTTGATGCCAACAGTGACTTCGTGTCCACATCATAGCTATCTGTCTCGAACTCGGATAACCATGGTGATCCTACCGAGCTGCCGCGTTGCGCGTCCTATCCTAGGCATCCGTGTGGTCCCTGATAGTTTTCCGGTAGACTCTCACATCCGACACATTTCTAGTTCACCTCGTCCCGAGCCACGGCCTTTCTCGCTCATGACTCTTCTTTTCTGACTCCCTTCCTTCCTGTCCTTCCTTCAGATCAGCCATGGCCACCAAGACAACATACGAAGCAGAGTACAACAGCCCAGCACCGGAAATTGAGTCATTCCTGGACCCGGAATCCCATCCAGATAGAAGGTCTGCGAGGCCAAGACGCTGGCTCTGGGATGTTGTCCTACTGCTGATCGCCTCTGGCTGGCTGATTCCCGTTCTCGTACCCTCCTCCTGTTCCTCCCCGTCGTCAACGGAAAGCTGTCATTGGGAGAAACCTCACGACAGTCCTCTTCCTCCTCAGGTTTTTGAGCGCGTCCAAAAAACTTTCGTTCCGGACGACCGATACATCGGGCCCTCCAACGCCACTCACCACAACTGGGACCATCTTGTCGCAGCCCACGACGCCCTCTATATCCCAAACGCTCAAGAATACGGCTTGCCCAAGGGCACATTCCCGCCATTCGAGCACCCGAACAAAGTAGGAAACGGTCCCCCGGCGTTCTATGTCGTGACCGTCCTGCACGAGCTGCATTGCCTGGTACGTTGAGACCCTCACGATCGATTATCACATGGCCATAAGATGCGTACTGGCAGTACGGTTCGTGGCTAGCGAAGCTGACTAAGTTCGCGATCAGAACATCATCCGCTTCCATTATTGGCAAGTCAAGGGCGTTACACCCGCAACTCCCGGCTACTCTGAGGCCGCGTGGGATGTTCATTTGGACCACTGCTTCGAGTATCTGCGACAAGCCATCTCCTGTGGATCTTCATTCGCTATCGAGGGCGCGTCCCCGCTTGAGGATCCAGGCGAGTCTGGACATTTAGCATCCACCGTCACTGGTTGGGGCTTAGAGCACACTTGCATTAACATTGAAGCTTTGCGAGCCTTTCAGATCAACCAAGAGAAGGTCTATAATAGCACATGGCGGTGAATACATTGATGGTCAACTCTAGGTTGCGCAAAGATGACAGCTGAAGATCACATGTGAAAATAGCAAAAAAGGGGCCCCGGGTTGCTTTTGTAAATTAAGTTCTGGATTGACTGAGATGCAAAAGAAGAAAGTCCAATACAGGGGGGAACTCAAGTATTAGCCACCGGCGCGCAAAAGGTAACGGGGCCTCAGTGGCAACTCGAGCAACGCCGGCGGTGGACCGGGGCGGAGGCCGGGGGGGGGGGGTTCAGGAATCTGCGGAGGAGCTGCTGCGGTCAGCTTGGGTACCCGGTGGATATTATGGGGATACCAGGGCAACAAAGTGGCAGGGATACGGATCCTGGACACCCAAGCCATCAGTCGTTCATTATCCGGGTACAAAACGGTGCTGTCTTCCGCCGTGTCCTGAACCTCGCCCTCTTAGCAATCTATCGCGACCACCACCAGAAACCAGTTCGTTCTTAATCATCAGTTGAGCATCTTGGCTATTCACTAAGCAAATAAAATACGGCCAAGCCTTATTGGGCACTTTTCGACGTGAACATGGCCTCTCAAATTTCGATCCCGCCGACGTTGGATATCCGCTCTCCAAGGTTAATCATCCGCACCGCGGTCGAGTCAGATGCGGAGGCATTCCTCAACTTCCTCACTACACCCGAGAACTTCCCGTTCCAGGAGTCCGAGAAGGACTTGACGCTGGACAGGATTCGCACCCGCATCGCAAAGTTCGCCGAGCTCACGGTGAAGGGCAAACACGGCTGGGTCGTCTTCGTGCTCCGGGAGACAAACGAGCTGATCGGGTACGGCGGGTACAACGGCTTCGAGTCCGTCGACCCCGCTGAGTTTCTCCCCGGGGTGACGACTTTGTCGCCGGGGGAGAAGCGTCACATGACGGACCTCGGCATCAGCATCGACCACAAGCACTGGCGCAAGGGCTACGGCTTGGAGGTACTCGAGGCGTTGATAGAGTATGCCCAGACCGACCTGGGCTGCGAGCTGTTCAGAACCGAGACGGGCGACGACAACCAGCCGTGGAGGTCGCTGATGGCGGCAGTCGGACTCGGCGAGTTTGAGTCGCGCGAGAAAGCCAGCTACGACGCCAATCAGGAGGTCTGGTTATGGAAGTTCGACGCGGGTCACTGGGAGAAGTCGAAGACGAAGCTTCAGGCTGAGGGGAAGTGGCTTCTCTGAATACTCGAGAGAATCGGCACATTTGTCATTCTACGTGTTACTAGATCTTTCCCATAGTCATTACGGTTTCGTATGCTAGCTCCATGGAAGACTGTTGATGTACCTTGGATCGGGTACATCTTGATTATATCAACAGGTACCAATCCCCACGGCGTTCAAAATGACCATATGTAAGACGCACCGCGACCCTGTCCCTCACACTAATGATATTCCGAATACGCTCACAACAACCAGCGCGTCTTCAGTAATGTCGCCCTGAGCTACCACGTGCTGAATCGTTAAATAGCATTGTTTCCATCCAGCTCGTTCTTGACAAAATCTGCCTGCGACTGATTCTCCTCTGGCTGCAGATGTAATATTATAGCTAAAGCTGTTTTCAGCTTTCATTTCTCTCTCCTTGATTTCACCTCAGTTTACCTCCCCGCTCCTATTCTCGGTCTACACTTATCTGATATTGAGGATTCAAAATACCTGTTGAATCATACATGTAATCTTCACAATAGCATTTAAGTTCCAGGTTATCGGCTACTTAACAACGCAGATGATGGGGGTAGGTGAGCTCGGCTCCAATTGTCTAATAGCTTGTTGATTGATATTTTGGTGTCATGGCAAGGACTCATGCATTGCACCTTTATTGCAGCCCAATGAGACCATGGTGTGCGAGAACCCGTCAGCATGCGCAAGTAGGGCGACCAACGAGAGGAAACATAAGCATGCATGCATTACGTGAAGAAGCCACCCCTCATGATTGGTTGTCTACTCAGCATGGCTTTGAGGCGCAGCCCCGAGGCACACCTTGAGGCATCTTCAAGCGCGGGGTCAGGCTGTCTGGACGTTGGCCAGCTTACTGCAACCGTTTTACTCCCAGGATCAAGGAACTTCCCTCGTTTCCTAACCTCTTCCCAATCGCATCATACCCAACCCTCATAAGCCAGCTTGAGCACTCCCTTCGACATGGCAGACCCCTTGACCGTGGTCGGTACCATCACAGGACTCGCGTCCTTGATGGTTCCGATCGCAGGCGGCATCAGCTCGCTGCGCGAGATTCGCAAGTGTGCAAAAGCGGCCCCAGAAGAGCTGAATAGTCTCATGGGCGAGCTGGAATACATGGTGGTTCTAATGTCAGAGGCCATCACCGAAATACCAAGCGAGGACTATGTCTTCCTGCACTGCTATCAGAGCTGTGAACGAGTCAACAAAGGTCTCCAGGAACTGGTGCAGGTTACCGAGGGGGATGGTAAGAGCACCAGAAAGCCGAAGGCCCCGAAAGTCTGGACCTTCAGGAATTGGAAAAAGGACACTGAGGTGTTGAAACAAGATATTCAGAAGGCCAAGTGCGATTTGATGATGTATGTGCTTCCGGGTGAGCGAAGTCTCGGCGATCCAGGCTAATATTTTCAGTTTACAAACTCGTCGAATCTTGGCTCAGGTCTCTCGAGGGAGCTGGCTCCCTCCATCACAGGGTCCGATTCCAATATGTGCCGCCAATCCGACGCCCAGCCATGTCGTGCCAACAGCCTCGCCTGCCTCTTCTCATGAAACCCAAATCACTGCGGAAGGTTCCAGCTTAACCAAACATCCACGCTTTCGGAATCAAGGGAACTGTCTGTCGAGGGCCTGCTCTTGTCGATGCCATCGCACGGTTAGAGCGGCTGGCCGCTTTTGGTCTTTCGAGTACGCTCTCCCGGGGCTTTCATCGCAGACCTGCGATAATTCCAATTGCAACACCGCTAGAACTGGTGGTGGGGTTCGAATATCCCTTTCGAAGCTTGGGGTCCAAGTTTTGCTGACCCTTCAATTGGATATTCTCACGAAATCGGGAACGTGTTCGTTGCGACCCTGTTTGAAGATGGAGTCGACTGTCCCTTACACCTCCATCGGATTCGAGATCTTATGGAAATGCCAAACCGGAAGGATGACCTTTGAAGATGCCCAAGAAAGGTTTATTAATCTTTACCGCACCGAAAAAGGCTTTCCAGACCATGTTGACCCGGGGGGAAAGTCCTACATTGAGGTGAGTTTGACACATCACGATGAATCGTCTTGCGTACCTTACAATTATTGTAGGATCTCCTCTGCTACCCATGGAGAGTAGGTGGGAAAGTTCAGTTTCAACTATTGGAGCTCTTTGTCGTCAAATTCGGCATGACGCGAGGCACTGAACATCCACGGTCAGTGAAGACTCCAGTCAAAAACCGCATAATGATGAAAATCAACACTTTACGTGACTGACACGCATTCAGATTTCTTACTACGTGTGCAAAGTGGATTGGGGAAGGCCCGCATATGCCCTTGATACAAAATCTTTTACATCTCGGCTTTATTGCGCCTGAGGTGGATGCCCAAGATTGGCCGGAACCATGCTCCCTCAATTGGATATCAGAGGAGTATACCCCTGATCCCTTCTTCATTGAGTATATTACTCTTTTATGTAAGGACAATCAAGGTTCGTTTCCCTTTTTAATCTCTCCGTATATCTATCATTTCGTTTCGCACACTAGAGCTTTCAAACTCTCCGTGTTCGTATTGACCACTCTGTGGCAGGGTTTGCCGGCATGACGCCCCTTCACGAAGCCATAATGTTCGGCTCGCCAGACTTAGTCCGAAGATGGGTTGGGAGCTCCGAAAAGGATTCGAGGAACTTTCTCGGCCAGACACCACTTCATTTCGCTGTCTACAAACCTCAGTATCTCAATGACCTCATACAGTCTGGTCACGACATAGATGCCGTCGATAACTACGGCATCACTCCACTCATGTACGCAGCAGCTACAAATCATCAGGAGGCGGCAACCATCCTTGTCAATGCCGGTGCAGATCCAACCATCCACGACAGCCGGTATCAACGCATGTTCATCCATTATGCCGCAGCCCGCCAGAATTGGAAATTGGTTCTCAACTTCCTTTCCCAGATTGAGGAAATTGACGGGAAATGCGCGGCAAGAAGCTGGAGCAGGCTCGCAACATACCTCTTCCAAGTTCAGTACCCGGATTACCTCGGTGTCAGCGGCGTGTCGCTCCATCAGTTCTTGGCCAAGTGCGATGGCCCTGTCAACCACCTCTATGATGATCGGGTAAAAGGGATACAACGCAACTGCCTGATGCATAGCGCCAGATCGGTTTCCGACTTCAAAGCTCTGATAAACAATGGATTCAGCCTGATTAATCATACGAATAGTGCTGGTCGGCACCCTTTGATGGCAGCTGTCCGTCTATATGAACCTTCCTTGGTCAGTGCGCTTCTCGGGGCAGGGTCCGACATCAACCTCAAAGACATGCAGCACCGTACATCGCTCAGTCATGCCCTCAGAAGTCTCGAAGCAACGGACTCCTGTTCAATTATGGAAACAGTGAGAATACTTCTTGACAACGGCGCCAACGTTCTCGAGCGAGATGAATGCAGGTGCCCATGTTCGCCTGGCGGTTGTCTCACGGTTGTACCGCCATCGTCTTCTGCGTCTCTTCCGTGGCCGGAGCGCTACTTTTCAATCTGGGAGCTGGAGTGGCTAAACCTTCTGTTGGAGAACCGAGGCGTGGATGCGGCGAAGGAGGTTCTCGTATCTTTCATGAGAAAGGCGAAGCATTCCGAGATGGGAATGACCCATGTCTGTTGCCGGTCCAACGAGGATCCCCCAATTTGGACAACCACCAAGAAGATATCCGACGACGATATCGACGAGATTGTCGACGAAGAGTCCGAGTTCGCTGGTATTCTGGAGGCTGAGATGAGTCATAGTTGCGAAAAGCAGTACGACGTTCTTCTTCAGGAGTGGATTTCTCTCATGAAGGTGTCACTGCACCAGAAGTGCGAAGAGGCCGCAGAGCAAAGGAAAAGAGAGCTTGGCGCAAGGAAAGGACAAGTAATCGCAAGCGCATCATAATCGATCGTGAGTACGTCAGCTAACTAAATCACAGTCTTACTTTCAAATCGACCGCAAAAATGACTGCTTCATGGAGACCATGTTCGTGTCGTGTGCGAACGATCCTATGTGCACGGTCCAGTCTTCAATCGCCAAGTACATTCTTTGGATGGAAGAGGAATATCTTCGAGGACATGCATTCCGCCTCCCGGAACATGAGAGGCAGAGTTGGTATTCCAGGAGGCGCGGTGTGGTTCGTCTAGTAACCAGCACGCTGGAGATACCGGTAACGAAACTTGCTAAGATGATGAAGAATACCAGCTATTCGACAATGCTCTCCGACAGACCTATGGATGTAGAAGAGTGTGTTCGGCACTTTCTGGATTCAGAGATAGAGTGAAAGGAAGTAATCAGCTTTAGGTAGCGACCTTTCATAAGCAGACAGCCTTTTCTAGTGTGTGTCGAGCCTCGATACGCGCAATGTCGAGTCTTACAACTGAGCATTCTCACGTCACATTGGGCATCATCACCGCGCTGAAACAATGTGCTTATCGGTCCACACGCTCTCAATCCACACGATGTGTCCCAAACGTCGTCAATGGTGTGAGTAATCTGGCCCCGAGGTGCTGGGGCTCGACGGTAGCTTCCTTCCACATACCCTCAATACTGTTGACACCCATAGAAAAGCCCCATCCCTGCGAACAGGAGTAGAGTCGAGGCAACCGCCCGTTTTCTTGTCAATTAATCCATAAGTATCCATACCAGAAACTGCCTTGAGAGCTTTGTCCATCAGTTCGGTAGGTAAAAAGGCCCCGTCTCAAGCTATTCTCGTGACTCTCCGCTCACGTGTGCCGAAACGAAACTCAACTTCGAGATGTGGAACACTACCGCTTAAGGTAACCAACCTATTTGATTGATGAAATAGTCACACCCTTCCAAAAAGAAACATACATTAGGGGCTGTCGTTCAGTGGCAAGAATGCCTGACATCAGGTGGGTGACGATGTGTTCGATTTCATCCAGCTCCCCGAATATTTTTTCCTTGCAATATCTTCTTCCATGTATACCTGGACTTTTAATCCTTCCTTCTGTTCTGCCCGGTATGCTTCGTCATGCTTGATATCCTCCCCACTGTTTCTATTGCTGGGTACCTATCGTGTGCAGGGGCGTCATCGCCGACCCTCTTGCTGAACTTGGTAGCCTTCGTATTAGTGCCTGCGCGAATCCTTTCTACAACATAGGTAACATGATTGAAACTAATTTCTTCAAGCGACCCAGTTTGCATACAAGGGGTTATTTACAAGCAAGGAATTTTAGTTTTATCTTTTTTCTTTCCACAAATCAATTGACCCAGTCACCTCAATCGGCTCAAAAGCGCAGCTACCTATACCAAGTCGGACATCGTTCATAATCATAAATAGAAAGTAGAAATCGCTCCCAAATCCACAACTCAATCGCTTGATCCTGCCCTTGTATCACAAAATAGTAACTTCCCTCTCCTCAAACTGCTCAACATATTTCATTCCTCCTCCGTCCGCGGCACGCGACTCCCATATCCCAACCCGGATGTACCTGCCATCGTCTACGCCCTCCGAAGCCGGCATCAACAACAGCCCAAAGCAATCTTCGTTGTCTTCCTTCCAACCGGTGCCGACCTTGTCGTAGTAATTGTAATACTCACAGGTCGGCTGGACGACGCTCACCTTTTTGATCCAGTGGCAGCCGCAGACACACTCGGAGTCGGAACTGGAGGCGTATGACTCTTCGTGTTCCGGACTCCCGTCGGCCCCGTCGTCCGAAACGGCACTTTCCTGTCCTAGATCCCACCCTGGTGTGGCGGAAAGCTGCTCAGTCTCCGCGAGGACCCGTGGCGACCGGGCCTCGGCTACTTGGCCCGGCTCATGGTCCTTTCCCCAGTGGCTCTCTGACCCGGTCCCAGCGCTTGATGAGGTTGAGCTGTCGTCCGACTCCGAGATGGAAGCCGCCGCTTCGCTGTCGGCCTTGCGGCACTCATCGCAGCAACCGCTGGTGGAGTCGGCCCTCTCGAATCTCGAACTGTGAACGCCGCCCCTGGGACAGTGCCCCGGACGCTCATACGCACCATCTCGTCGCATGTGGGATTCTTCTAGCAGAGACCCCAAAGCACGGTTAAAGCTCCCAAGCAAAAGAAACGTAAGATCTCCCGACGACGCCGTTTCGTCCTCGAAGAGGCAGTCCAGCGCACAAGCGAAAACCAGCCGGCCTCTGTCCCTGACGTGCCACACAGATTGGACCCAACTTTGACAATTAAACCGGAAGAGACGCGATGGAGCTCTGAACGTTTTACCAGTGACATTTAGCCATCCTTGATCGACCTCGCCGTAGGAGTTGCGCCCGGAAATCGTTGTGTGCCCGTCAGTGGAACACCTGGGAGTGAAATGACTTCTGGGGACAGAAACGTTCCCTATCGCACAAGTTAGGTTGGTATACGCATGCCTCAGGTGGAGGGGACTCCATGACGGTGCAATATAACAGCCGGGGCGATTTAACCCCTGCCGCAGTGTTTGTGCAAACTGGTCCAGGTTGACGCAGTACTCGGGGTTGCGCCAATTATGCGCCCCCCACATCAGGCAGTACGGCATATCATCCTTCCAAAGTCCGGCAAGATAGGTGTCCCCTCCCAGAATTCCAGAACATATCTTCGCAATTCCGGAGATTGCGGGGAGTTTGTCCCTTTCGATCGTTACAGACTTTCGGTTGTAAGACGAGAGCCACTCTGTCCAAATCTCATAAACGACCGATCTCTTTGCCGCCAAAACATTGGGTTTCAGCAAATCTTCCAAGGACGGGGAACCCTCCATAACACCTGTGAGTCCCGAGCGCGTCTTCAACCCTATATGATCGTTTTCCTGTAGATTTGCCGAGCCACACATGAAGTGAATCATAGAATCTCCAAACAATAATTTCCTGGTGGACATTACGTCTTCCTGAAAGGTCCATCCGCGCGTCTCCCAGGAGTGTCTGTTTTGATCCGCAGCGGACCATCCCATTATGTATCCGTTTTTCCCGTAACCGGACGCAAGTAGGTTATACTGGCCGGCTACGCTTTGGTTGAGCCGAGAAACGAAAGGCACGGTGACCTTCTTATAGTGTCTGCACAGAAAGGTCTCCTCGCAAGAATCGGAAGATGAGGCGATGAGCGTCACGACGGCGTTGTTGTAGATCAAACCCATGAACGAGCTTTCTTGCTGCCAGTCCGTGCTGTCATCTTGGATAATGCATAGAGCATCCACCCACAAGTAGCCGATATCAAGTGCTCTGCATACTTGGATTGCATCTCGGATCACTTGTGGGAACTTTTCGTCGTCAATTCCGGCCTTGTGGGCGGCTATTGTTCCGGTGGTAGTTTGCAGTTGATTGCCCTTACCGCCCCAGCAGTAGCTCAGCGCGGCGAAATCTGGCGGCTGTTGATTGGAGACTTCTGGGAAGCCCGTCTTCTCAACAAGACGAACTTGAGAACTGACATCAAGCAGCCGTGTGGGAGTGATGGTGCCGGCGCGGAGGTGTCTGCACTCGGCTTTACAGAGTGAGATCGAGTCCTTCATGAAGCTGATATTTTCTGGACATAGGACCTGCTGCTTGCGAGATTTGGGGATCCGGAGCCAGGAGTTCACAAGCTCTACCCAAAAAGGTCAGAATCCGTCTCAGCTCGCGGGTATAAGCAGGGAGCAATGCCGAGGATACACACCGTCGTCTGATTCAAGGGCAAAAAGAACTGATGTTGGGATTTCATTGAATGTCGACGGAGGCAAGTCAGAATTGTACCAGTGCAGCTCTGCGACCAAGACCGCCATTCCGATTCCAATGAAACAGCCGTCTCCCCAGGAATAGGAGAGAGTGATAAGCAAATCGCAGCTGAAGTCTGTGCCAATGCGCATGATCTCTTCCCGGAGAATGCGGCAAAACTCGCAGCCTATATCGGCATTCCCCTTCAGGACGGGGAGTTCGGGGAAGGTGTCCCTTACTCGATAGTCAAGATCATGTTCCGTCTCCGGGAAGTGGATCGATGTATTGGGCAAGGCCAAAAACATGGGTCCATCTTCTTCCTGTCGGAAATACTTCCCCAGCAACTCAGCGTCATTGAATCGGATGACCGAGCATCTCTCGCACAATTTGGAGGCTCCGTCGAGACCTGCCGGCGTGGGTTCAGCCATCTTGCGATAGGGTGAAGTCGTAGGACAGGGAAAAGGAGAGCAGTGAGGGGTCGAGATTGTGTTGTGCGGGAGAATGGCAGCGCAGTGCTCGCCTCGTCTTTGACGTCTCGAGCGGGGAAACGAGGCTCTGCGGCACAGCAGCGTCGAGTTGAATCCGCTGGGCGTAAGCTGAGTTGGTGGGATGACATGGCTCACATCATGCAGTCATGGAACGTCCAGCTCCAATCCGCTTCTTTCCTTCCCAAAGGTGGGGGTTCTATTCCGTCCACGTCGGCAAGAGCGTGTAACTACCAATGATGTCTAAAGGCAGGCGCTTTGAAGGCTGATCAGCAGGACGGGCCTGCTGTGGTTACTCATTTCTGCAGTGCCAATCATGGATAGATACATCGGCCCAACTCCCCGACAAGACGCTACTGGAATGCAATATACCGCAAATGCTCACGTTCCCGTACGAAGAAGCCCCCTGAAGAGCACATCTTCCTGTGTGCTAATGTCAGGAGTTCGTCTGATCTGTTCCAAAAGACCAAAGAAACAACGACAATGCCGTCGGCCCTATGGCGAAGATGACAAATGACATCATGCGGTCTGGACCCCTTTTCCCAGCCTGCAGATAAATGTCCATTCGGAGTTCCATGTCAGGGGCAGAGCCCGGCGCTCCGGCAGACGGAGGTCGACAGGGATGCCCCGCCGTCTCAGTCAGCTCACCTTGGGTATCAAGCCAATCAGACACGTCACAATTGGGCCCGCACGCGACGGAGCCAGGCACCCCGCAGTCCCGAGATCGGCGCCCCTCCAAAATTGTTCAGCGGACGGGGTCACTGGAGAGAGGGGGGAAAGAATGACTCCTCCCGCTCCCGCCGGAAGACTCCCGCTTCTCGAAAATTTCGAGTGGGCTATTACGTGAGAGAGAGAGAGAGCTCCAGAGTCACAATCCCATCTTCTTTAACGTCGAGCTGCCTAATTGACCTCCGACCTCTCCTAATTCTTCCCTTACCAACCCTCGTCGAAGCCTCCCACGCGCCCACGATACCGATACCGAACCGTCACGATGGCTGCCTTCCCGCCCCCTCCGGTCAACACCATTGACTGGTCCAACGTCGGCTTCAAGGTTCGCGAAGGTCAGCAGAGCAACCCCTCCATTGCGGCTCGCGGTGGCGATCACGGCTAACCCCTCCTGCTCCTCCAAAGTCAACGGTCACATCGAGTCCACCTACTCCGTCTCGACCGGCGAGTGGTCGCCCCTCAAGTTCGTCGCGGACCCCTTCATGCGCATCCACGGCATGGCCCCGGCCCTCAACTACGGCCAGCAGGCCTACGAGGGCCTCAAGGCCTTCCGCGCCCCCGGCGACCAGACCATCAACATCTTCCGCCCGGACAAGAACGCCGTCCGCCTCCAGCACTCGGCCGACGTCGTCTCCATGCCCCGCGTCCCCGAGGCCCTCTTCCTCGAGGCCGTCAAGGCCGCCGTCTCCCTCAACGCCGGCTACGTCCCGCCCCACGAGACGGGCGCCGCCATGTACATCCGCCCCCAGCTCTACGGGTCGTCGGCCCAGCTCGGCCTGAACCCGCCCGAGGAGTACATCTTCGCCGTCTTCGTCATCCCCACGGGCGTCTACCACGGCACCCACCCCGTCAACGCGCTGATCCTCGACGACTTCGACCGCGCGGCGCCCAACGGCACGGGGCACGCCAAGGTCGGCGGCAACTACGCGCCCGTGCTGCGCTTCAGCGACCGCGCCAGGAACGAGGGCTTCGGCATCACGCTGCACCTCGACAGCGTCAGGCACGAGGAGATTGACGAGTTCAGCACCAGCGGCTTCATCGGCGCCAAGGTCGACGGCGAGAGCGTCACCCTCGTCGTGCCCGACTCCAAGTGCGTCATCGACAGCGTCACGAGCGACAGCATCCAGCACATTGCCCGCAGCTTCGGCTGGAAGGTCGAGAAGCGCCCGGTTAGTTGGCCAACAAAACTCTCTGAAGACCACAAGAACCCTTGCTAACAGGACGTCTCCCCGCAGATCAAGTACGGCGAGCTCCCCACCTTCTCCGAGGTCATGGCCGCCGGCACGGCCGCGGCCCTGGTCCCCATCCGCTCCATCACGAGACGCGTCGACGCCTCCTCCCCCCAGTCCCTGGTCGCCGCCGGCGCCAGCGAGCGCGTCAGCAGCGCCAAGGCCGGCGAGGAGACGGTCACCTACATCCCCGAGAGCCAGGAGGACGCGGGCGCCATCTGCCTGCGCCTGCTGTCGACGCTCAAGGGCATCCAGCTCGGCAAGCTCAACGACGAGTTTGGCTGGAACTTCGCCGTCAGCGCGGCGGACGGGACGGCCGTCGTCGGCGAGCAGAAGACGAACGGCTCGGCTACGACCGTCGACCAGATGGACTAAGGGAGACCGGGGCCGGGCTGCCTGCCGGCTTGTACTCAACGACGCTTGCCCGTTCGGCTGGACTCGCCTAGATGGGATGGGCATGGTCTGAACCCGGGTATGGCGTCGCCGGTGCGGGCTGGGTAAATAAAAACAAAAATAGTAAAATACAAAGAAGAAACAAAAACAAAGCAACAATCTGGCCATGTCTCTTGTGCTCGTGGGGGAGGTCATCTGACTTGAGCGATGGCTTCTGCGGGTTAGTGGCGGAGTTCCTCTGGCCCTGCGGTATAGTATGCCCATGCCTACAACGCTTCTGCAAGCATCGCAACACCCTGGAAGGAACATGGCTACCAACGTGCCAACGAGACATCAATTAGAAGCGAGACATGGTCAAACTACAAGACAGAGAGGGATGGTACATGCGAGACACACATCGGGGACCAGATTTTCTTTCCGGGGATCTGTTGAGAGAATTTCTCCCCCGTCTCCCTCGACACCCACACCCGGAGCAGGTCGGGCGAGAAAGACCCTTCGATCGCGAGTCCCGGTAGAGTGGTACTACAGTTTCTGTACATGATCTCATCAAACCCAAAAAGATTGACGCGACGAACTTGTCAAATAATACCGCATGGAAAAGGACCTGTCAAGTTTTGAGGGGATGCCTTGGGCGCTTGACAAATGTTGGATCCTTCACTCAGAAGAACACCAACCGGCGTGAGGCACATATCCAGTGTGGCTATGCCAGCTAAGGTAGCAGGACGAAGGGGGGAGGGATGAAAAAGTCTTGGCATTAAAAAGATGGGCATGTCTTGGCAGGCCAATGGGAGCATCTTGGGCCAAAAAATCTCTCAACACTAAAAGTGCAGACTGTCGGGGGTGAGGCCGCCGCGATGGAAGTTGCGGTTTCTTAGGGCCGATAGGTGCTGAGAAGCAAATTGGTAGTGCAATGGATGCGGCGAACTTGGCGGCCGCTAGCAGAAGCTTAGCAGCTCTAAACAAACCAAACACGCTGCACCATGGCCACCTCCACTCCACAATGGCCCGCGGGTGACCCACACCCACACCCGTGTGCCCCACTTCAAGCTTCCGGGGACGTGAACAGGGCAGGGGGCCTAGGCTCTTTGGAAGGGGAAGAGCGACGGCGACGGGCCTTTCCTCTTTCCCATTTCGAAGCCAAGGACGTTTGGGCTGCCTCCCGCCTCCCGCCCTGCCTGCCTGCCTTGCCGTTGCCTTCCAGAATTTGCCGCTTTCTCCTCTTCGTCTCTTCTTTTCTGACGATACGCCGACGATTCACATTTGCTGCTTGCTTCATCCCAGCAGCAACGACAACAACAAGCAGTGCCCGGCTGGCGACGACCCGGCAGCGCGGCTGGACGGCAGACTGAGTTGCGGCATTATTGTACTCGACCTTCAGCTCTTTCTGCTCGAGTGAAGAATCGACGGTCGAGGGTCTCCTCCAACTCCATTCCCCACCATCGCCGTCAAATCTCCCCGACGCCCGCAGCTTGGCTCCATCGACCCGTCTTGGGAGCACCGCTGGGCCTGCGCCGTCTGCAGTAGTCCTGCAGCTTCTGGGCAAGGGGGGTTGGCCCTCGAAGGGTGTGGACGACGACGACGACGCCAACAACTCGTCCCGTCTCTTTCTTCTCGCGGCATGGACTGTTGGCACGTGTAACCAACCCAGATCGCAGTCATCAGACCGCCTTCAATCGCCAATGACACCATGATAGAGGCGAGATAGCTCGAGAGAGACGACGAGACTAGAGGATTGCGGGTGGGAGAAAACAAGCAAATGCCGACTCGGATCCTGTCATCGGCCAAAACCCAGACCGACCACAGCCAGTCGTTTGGTTTCGCTCTCGCCTCCCTTCGAATACCGGGCCGGGTGCCCTCCCTCCATCTCGACGACTCGCGCCATCCCACCATCTTTTCTTCCCTTCAAAAAGCCGCAACACACTAGCCCGAGCTACCCCTGTCCTTCCCAAGGGCCAACCGCAAGAGGCCAGGCAAGCAGCCGTGACATGCATCACAATCAGCAGCACATGGGCACGCAGCGGGCGCACGTTGTCGCTCGTCGCGGATGGCTGGCGTCGTTCGGCCAGTCGCCCACCCGGCATACCTTATTCGACTTGCAGACCACGCCATGGATCATCAGTGAGCCGCCTGCTTCTAAAGCCCCCCTCCAAGCTGCGCTTGTGACATTCATGTTTCTGTCAACAGACCTCTCCGATAGCCTCCCGTCATCCGTCCCCGTCGTCTGGTTATCATCATGCATGTGCAAACCCGCGCCAAGACTTTGATGATGGGAAACGCCCAAGGGGGGGTGGCTGGATCCCACGCCGGCGATGACCGGTACTGGTCTTGGATGGACTTCGGCCCCAAAACGCCTATGGAAGAGACGGCGCCCGCCACGCCTCAGAGAGAATCGAGTTCCCGTGCCGCTAGCCAGACCGCCTGGTCCATGACCTCCCTCCAAGATGGGATAAGCCGACACCAAGATCCGTTAGGAAACCCCCACTGCTCGGTATTTCTCATTATCTCGTCTTTTCTTTGTCTTGAGACACAAATCATCGTGAGATTAGGGTCAGGGCACGCTTGCTCAAAGGACACCCCATTCCCGAGTCCCAAGCCGCACCCTCAGGCCATAAAGCACACCGTCCGCCCTTCGTCTCTTCTCTGTTGTGCGTCGTTTAGGATTTCTTCTCGAAAGCGTTTTCATCTTGTCGCTTCTCGGTGATCTCGGTGTCATCTTCACCCCCTTAATAGGCTTCATCGTCCTGCTATTTTGCAAGTCTCACTCGCCTGCCCGCTGTGCTTTGCGCCAGCGCCTTTCCTCGTCCAATCTCTCCCTCTCTGCCTCGGAACGCGCCTGGCATGGACGCTCCCACGACACCCGCTACTCCCCTCACTCCCGGCGCCCCGCGCATCAGGATCGATGACAATCTCGAGAAGCCCGACAGGGTGAAGTCCACCTCGACCACCGACGAGTGGCCGCAATGGAAGGGTCCTGACGTCGGTTCGAGCAGCGGTGTCGCTGGCGGTATCTACTACGGCCGCGACCTGACCCGCGTGGGTTCCAGCCGCCGCTTGTCGCAGGCCATCACCCGGGACTCGACTATCGAGGTTGACGAGAGTGGTGGTGACTGGCGCCGTGACGATGGGAGGAAGAAGCAGGTCTTCACGGGGACCACCCTCATGTGGTATGTTGACGCTGCTGTTCTCGAGGCCAACTCTCGCTGACTTGGATCAGGCTTGCGTATCAGTCAATCGGTGTCATCTATGGCGACATTGGAACCAGGTATGTACCCCTCTCTTCGCCTTCGACCGTTCTTGGCGACGAGACTTCTGACGCGATCCAGTCCTCTCTACGTGTACTCGTCCACCTTCACCGAAGTCCCCAACAAGAACGACCTGACTCAGGTCCTCTCGCTCGTCATCTGGTCTCTCACCCTCATGGTCACTATCAAATACGTCTTCATCGTCCTGCACGCAGACAACGAGGGAGAAGGCGGTACCTTCTCCTGCTACTCTCTCCTCACACGATTTGTACGTCGACCGTCCCCTTCGCTGCATCACGAGCTGCTGACCATTTCAGGCCAACATCACCACGATTGATCCTCGCGAAGAGGCCACGGTCCGGATGGAGCGGCACAATACCCAGGACGTGCGACCGGTAACCCGCGGCATCCGCAGCGCCATCGAGAAGAGCAAGGTGACTCGAGGATTCTTGAAGACCATCGGTGTCTTGGCCGTGTCCATGGTCATCGCGGACGGTATCCTCACCCCGGCTCAGTCCGTCCTGGGTGCCATCCAGGGTCTGTCTGTTGTCAAGCCAGATATCAGCACCTCGACCATCGTCGGCACGACCTGTGGAATTCTGGTTCTTCTCTTCGTCATCCAGCCTTTAGGTACGACCAAGCTCGCAACCACGTTCGCGCCCATCGTCATCATCTGGCTGGGCTTCAACGGCGCCTTTGGCATCTACAACCTTGTTAAGTATGACTACACCGTCCTCAAGGCCTTCAGCCCCTACTACGCGATCCACTTCTTCGTAGAAAGGAAGACGGAGGGGTGGAGAATGCTGGGCGGCGTGCTGCTGTGCTTCACCGGTGTCGAGGCGCTCTTTGCCGATTTGGGTGCGTTTAGCATGCGCGCGGTGCAGATGAGCTGGCTGCTGTGGACCTATCCGTGCCTGATCCTCGCCTACAGCGGACAGGCGGCGCACATTGCCGTCTTCCCCGAGAAGTACACCAACCCCTTCTTCAACACCGTGCCTCCAGGCATGCTGTACCCGAGTCTGATCCTGGCCGTGTTGGCTGCCATTGTTGCTTCGCAGGCCATCATCACGGCGACCTTCCAGGTATGTCTCTAACCTCAAGTGTGTCACAGCATTCGCTAACATCCCCCAGCTATCCAGCCAGATCATGAAGCTCTCGTATTGCCCGCAGATGAAGGTGGTCCACACCTCCGACAAATTCCACGGGCAGGTTTACGTGCCCCTCCTCAACTGGCTCCTCATGCTCGGTACCATCCTCGTCACAGCCGTGTACAACAACACGACCAGCCTGGGTCATGCCTACGGCGTCTGCGTCATCTTTGTCACCTTTTTCGACACCCTCATGGTCACCCTCGTCGCGATCCTCGTCTGGCGTCTCCCGGTCTGGCTTATCTTCGTGCCATTCCTCGCCTTCGCCACCCTCGACGGCCTCTACCTCTCGTCTGCCCTCAATAAGGTCCCTGACGGTGCCTGGTTCACCCTGCTCATCTCCGCCCTCATGGCCGCCATGTTCCTGCTCTGGCGCTTCGGCAAGGAGAACCAGTGGCGCGCGGAGGCGGAGGATCGCTTCCAGCCGTGGTCACTGTTGACCAAGAATGCCGACGGCAAGCTCTCGCTCACGCCCCGCTGGGGCGGTGACCTACTGTCCCCCGTCAGCGGATTCGGCATCTTCTTCGACAAGACGGGCATCCAGACGCCGAGCGTCTTCACCCACTTCGCCTCCAAGCTCGGCGCCCTCCCCGATGTGACCGTCTTCTTCCACCTGCACCCGGTCGAGGTCCCCTCCGTCCCCGATGCGGAGCGCTACCATATCTCGCGCTTCGCCAATATCCCGGGTTGTTATCGTCTCGTCGTCCGGCACGGCTTCATGGACGAGGTGGTCAGTCCGGACCTGGGCGCGTTGATCTACGAGCAGGTGCGCCGGTTTGTCGTGCGCCAGGCCGCGGCCAAGGCGGCGACGGCCAGCGAGCAGGAGACGACTACGTCGTGGGAGGACACGGAGGGCCCCGCGGAGCTGAGGGACGAGAAGGTCTCGGCGGAGCTGGCGAAGCTGGACCGCGCGTATGCGCACAAGGTGCTGTACATCGTCGGCAAGGGGCAGATGCACATTCGCACGGGGACGAGCATTTTCAGGAGGATCGTGCTGGGCATGTTCCTGTGGATCCGGGACAACACCCGGGCCAAGATTGCGAACCTGAGGCTTGCCATGGAGAGAGTTGTCGAGGTTGGGTTTGTGAAAGAGATTTAGAGCGTTTCTGTAATGGGTTTAGGGACTTGATGGGGTCTGGTTGGTTGAAATCAAGTTTCATTTTCTCCCAAAACCCGGGCCATTCATGAGTGCTTTGTCGGCCCGTCGGGGCGGTCGATGATAGCGGGGCAGGTGCCGGGAAACAGATTCTTTCCAATGTTGGCCGACAGCCCCGCCCCGCACACCCGGCACCCGAAATGGATACGGACCGGAGCCGACGCATGGGTCCCACGGAGGCCGGAGCCCCGCCATCTTCGGCCACCCGTCGGGGCCCTGCACAAGCGAGACTCGATGACGAAATCCAGCACGTTCGTCACCAAGGGAAGAATATCTGCCCGAAGAGTTGAAAATAAGGGGTCTACTAGCCACAATCGCATTTGGCCTCTCGGCAAACCAGGGAATTAAGAACACACAAAGCTGGCCTTGGCGATGGCGTTTGGGAAACGGGGCGGGAAGACGTCATTGTAGGTATCATGAGCCTCGGCCCCTTGCTATTACTTCTTGGTCGTTGCGCGTGGCGTTCGTGTCGCCCCCCGCGATTCCACCGCTTGGTAAGGCCGACAAAGACCCGTGGTGAAGTCGGTTTAAGGCATGTCGCCACCGTCTGTCACATGATGGTTCGTTTCGCGAGCAATCATAAGTGGCGCGTGGAGGTTTTTGTGAGGGAGGAGCCACGGGGTCGGTTCGTTCTGCCCACCCAACCGTTCACCCATTTTTCTGTTCTCCTCTCACCCTACATAGTACTAGAAGGAGTACCTCAGGCCGCAACTTCTCACCGTCCTTCTCATCTCCAGCCAACGTCGGCTGCCTCACGACACTGGAGCCCACACAGCGTCTGGAGCAAGGATTCAGGTACTCCACTTCTGGTCCAAGAAACTTGAGTCTTGGTGTTCGCCTGGGTGGGGCCGAGGAGTGCAGAATTTTCCGGAGCGGGTGGTGTCCGTTTCCCGCTTGGCGCCGGGTGCCGGAAATTCGGCGCTGGACTTGCCGGCTTGGGCAACCGCGGCCGAGGAAGGATGGTGTTGCGGCGCGTTCAAAGGCAACTCGCCATCATCGCCCAGAGATTCCCTAGACGCCAACGGTAATGACTGCATTCACGCCATGTCCAACAACGTCTTTCACAAGCTTCTGTGTTCAGATACAACACCATGAATGTACCCAGGTGACCAGCGACGTGGGTCCCGGTTTATTCGCGTCGGGCAACGTTTTTTCTCGCCTGAGATGTGGAACCGGGCCCGGCATGGACGAACCGTCCAAGGACGCAGGTGCAGGGACTCAGGGTCCTTCCTCGTTCGGTTGGACGTCGGTGCCTGGACAGGTATCTATCATGCTGCACGATGAAGATCTCTCGACGACTGGAGGTTTTGGTGCTGGTCAACCGAGAAGATTGGCGCTTTAGCGAGGTGCGTGGAAACCACGTTCCCGCCGAGGAATGCCAATTGTGTTTGACGGGTCTTGGTAGAACCGAGTCGCTGGTAGAAAGATCGGCGTCGAGTCTTTGCTTCACGTGAAAATTGCAACCCGTTGGTCGGGCTCGTCGTGGCCGTGATGAGAGACCCGATTAGAGATTTACGATAACATGTGGCGGAGCCGTGACGGAAGAGACGAAGGGAGGCTAATACGTCAGCGTACATCTGCAGCCCGGTCCAAGAGGAGCCGTCGAGACGAGGCAGGAGTTCGGCCGCGCCAAGAAGGCCAAACTTCGGCTTCATTGCCATTTTCCGTTCCTGCAAAAGTCGAAGGACCAACAACCAGAGCGGGCCCCCGAGTCAGTCGGGATGTTCTGCAGGAGATTTTGGCGCTGTGATGAGTGGTGATTCCTTACGACGAGAGAAAACGGTTGGTTCATGCAGGGTCGGATCCTCTCCGTCCGGCCGTCGGCGACGGTCACCGCCCGTCAATTACGGGCGGAGAGACAAGGTATGTCTGGCGGTACCTTTTTTGCCCTTGCCCATTGGCTTGGCGGCTCTCGCCATCGCCTGGCGCGGCTGCTCGGGTTGCCTATTTGGGGCAAGCCGAAGCGTAAGGTGAAAAGGCAACCGAAAAAAAAAGAGGTGAAAAAATCTTTTCCCGACGACGTCATTCCGATGGAATGAAGAGATCGGAGTGGTGCAGATCCCTCTCAACTACCCCACAAATAGCCGCATAATTTCTGGAGACTTTTTCGACTCTGGGCAGAGGAGCAGAGGCCTGAGGATGACAGTTGAGGAGGATCGGGAAACCCCACGAGGATACCAAGAAGACACAAGCAATTTGGCCAAGTGAATGGTATCCAGCGAGATCGTCTTGGTTCTCTGGGCTTTCTGGGTCGGTTTGTCTTAGCTGTAGGTTAAGCCTTTTGGCGATCGATGACAAAGTCTTGGGTTCGACTTCAGTCGTCAAAGTTGACTGCAAATGAAGCCTCCCTTATGAAATGGACAACTCGAGCTGCTGAAGAATAACAGACAGACAAAGTAAAAAAACCTCGTCCGAACCGATACGTCATACTCTCCACTCCCCCGTCAGAGTTGGTCACCAACAACTGCCGACCTTGACAAATCGCGTGCGAGCAATTTTCCCAACATGAAACCTGGTTCTGTCGCCGTTCCCCACGGCTGGCGGAGGCTCCAACTTAAATCTCGAAGAGAGGAATAGCGTACACTATAGAGTAATAGGTACTTTCGGGTGGTGGCCAACTCGGAATACGCAGCTGCAAGCGCCAGCACAATAGTGTAGTGTTGTACACTCCCGTCGGTTCGGAATTTCCTTCTCTTCTGGTTCGAATTCAGTGTCTTTGCTCTCCTCAGTGGACGACTGTTCGCCGCAGGGCTCGCCCAATGTCCCCTGACTCGCATGTGTGAGGATCCATTGAATCCATTGATGGATACCAACATGAACCAACTGCGAAAATGTAACCGTCACCCTTTCGCGGCCAATACAAACACCCAAAGAGGCCCAAAAAGGTGGTTCTGCACTGCGTTCGTGCTTGTCCATATCAGAGACTCCCCAGCCCATGACGTCGTCGGCTCCAGCGCATTCTCCATCTCAGATCCACCGATAATGTGCGAAGATGGACACAATTGCGGCTCCCGTCAAAGTCCTTTTGCTCTTCGACTTTCTCCGCCTCGCGGTTGGGCGAATGAACGGTTCGCTCCTCGTTCCGTCTCCCATCGGCGTGTCTCCGAATTCTGCCGCGCGCGCGCGCTGACGGCCAGGGGTGCATCGCGGCGGTGAGACCATCGTATCACCGTATTGCAACGTTTCTGCCCTTTCCCGCCGCCGTATTGGCCCGCGCCGGTCCATGACGGCGTCTTGGCCGTCCACACGCACTCCCTCCTGCATCGTCCGTGGAGTTTTGTCTTTTCACCACCATCCCCTCCCCCGTCGGAGACAATCTCCACCTCATCCCTACACTAACACGCATCTCCAGGAGGGTCCTTTCCCCTGCCCGAGGGATCTTGGATCGTACGGGGATTGGGGGAAATCGGGGCTCTCCTTTGGGGGACGGCTGGGGATTGGTTGGCCGGGGACGCCCTCACTTCCTGGGTTGGGTGTAAACAGGACGACGCCCGGGGTTCGAGGCTGGCACGAGTCTCCATATCCGTACCTCATGTAGACCATCCCATGAGGCGTGTGGCATGAGTGAGGATGCAGCCAGGTTACGGTAGTGTAGGTCCGAGGTGACAGTGCCTCGACCTCTCTCTGGCTGACGTCGCCGATCCTTGCCCTGTGTTGACGGCTCTTGCATTTCATCTATAAGGACGCTCGCGCCGCTCATCGTTCAGATGTTTCTTTTCCATTTCAACCTCTCAGCCGACCTTTCGGATTCACATCTCCTCCCCCGACCGGCCTACAGCTTCTGATCTCGAATCGACTCAGATAATCGTCAGCTGTAAGAGACCGCGTCTTCAAGATGGGCAACTACTTCGGCCTTCGAGGCAAGAGCCTCAACTGGGCCATCAGCATCATCGCTGGATGTGATTTCCTGCTCTTCGGTTATGGTACGCCTGCTTCATTTCAAAACTCTCCGAGTCTTCATCATCACAGCCAACTGACCTATCCGTCTAGACCAGGGTGTCACTGGTGGTATCCTCACCCTCCCTGCCTTCCAATGGCAGTTCCCCTCCATCAGCCCCGACGTCGAAGGCCTCACCGCGTCCGAGTCGTCCTCGCGCGCTACCAACCAGGGTATCGCCGTCGCCTCCTACAATCTGGGCTGCTTCATCGGCGCCATCATCACCATCTTCATCGGAAACCCCCTCGGACGGAAGCGCATGATTATCCTCGGAACCGCCATCATGGTCATTGGTGCCGCCCTCCAGGCTTCTGCTTTCACCGTCGAGCACTTCATCATCGGTCGCATCATCACGGGTCTCGGCAACGGCGGCAACACGTCCACCGTACCAACCTGGCAGTCCGAGACCTGCAGCGCCCACAAGCGCGGCAAGCTCGTCATGATCGAGGGCGCCCTCATCTCCTGCGGCATCATGATCTCCTACTGGATCGACCTCGGCATGTCCTTCGCCCCGGGCTCCGTCGCCTGGCGCTTCCCCCTCGCCCTCCAGATCGCCTTCTGCCTCTTCATCCTCGCCTTCGTCTGGAACCTGCCCGAGTCCCCGCGCTGGCTGGTCCTCAAGGGCCGCCACGACGAGGCCCGCACCGTCATCGCCGCCATCGCCGACCTGCCCGAGGACGACGACTACGTCAAGAACGAGTACAAGGTCATCAAGGAGACGGTCGAGGAGATGTCCAAGGGCAGCTTCGCCGACCTGTTCACCATGGACAAGAACCGCAACCTGCACCGCACGCTCATCGCCTACGTCAACCAGATGTTCCAGCAGATCTGCGGCATCAACCTCATCACCTACTACGCCGCCGTCATCTACTCCAACCTCGGCATGACCCGCTTCATGTCCCACCTGCTGGCCGCCCTGAACGGCACCGAGTATTTCATCGCCTCGTGGCCCGCCGTCTTCCTCGTCGAGCGCGTCGGCCGCCGCAAGCTCATGCTCTTCGGCGCCGTCGGCCAGGCCGTCACCATGGCTATTCTTGCTGGCGTCAACTCCCAGAACAACTACCCCTGCCAGATCGCCGGCATCGTCTTCCTCTTCGTCTTCAACACCTTCTTCGCCATCGGCTGGCTCGGCATGACCTGGCTGTACCCCGCCGAGATCGTGCCCCTGCGCATCCGCGCCCCTGCCAACGCCCTCTCCACCTCGGCCAACTGGATCTTCAACTTCATGGTATGTTCTCCCCCTCAAATCCTCCACTCTGAAAGACGTAGATGCTAACCAAGCCCAAGGTCGTCATGATCACCCCCGTCGCCTTCGACACCATCAAGTGGAAGACGTACCTCGTCTTCGCCGTCATCAACGCCTTCATCGTGCCCTGCGTCTACTTCTTCTTCCCCGAGACGGCCTACCGCTCCCTCGAGGAGATGGACTCCATCTTCGCCAAGGTCGGCACGGGATGGAAGGGCGCCTTCACCGTCATCGGCCAGGCCGAGCGCGAGCCCCGCCGCTACGGCAACAACGGCGAGCTGCTCATCCACTACGACGACGTCAAGGACGGCGAGGGGCGGGCCACCACCCGCGAGAACCGCCGCGAGGGCAGCTCCGGCGGCTCCGTCAGCAGCAACGGCGCTGCCGGCGGCGTGTGGGCGCGCCAGGACGAGGAGACGCAGAACGTCGAGAAGGAGAAGATGTAAAGCGTCCCCTCCTGGCGTAGGCGCGACACCAGTCCTTGGCCTGGTCAAGGTGTTCGGCGTCGTGCGAAAGAAAAAGCATGCGACGGCTAGTCGCTACGAATTATGCCCCCTTTGCTGAACCGTTGGTTCGGCTGCATGTTATTGTGGGCATGGAATAATACCCCCAAATGTCTTTTCTTTTCTACCAGAGAGTTGCTGTCGAGCCTCTCTGCTTCTTGTTGAGATACCACTAGATTGATCTAGATTTTCAAAAGTTTTAGATACCACACCTTGTTGTTAATGATAAATAACACGGTTCTTGCATACAAACTTGCCTAAAGTCTTGATTTGACCCTGCGTATGGCAATGTTTGCTTTCTGTTTGCTCTCCGTGCTTGAACGTGCATGGCCTACAAACACCGAGATATCCACGACCCTGGCGGACCCAAATCGGAATGTAGTCCGAGAGCGCACGCACGAACGCACGTCGGGCAAAATCCCCCCGCCTGCGACGACCCCATGAACTTTACCCCGCAAAAACCACCGCACGTCGGTCCCCTAAATGAGACGGATCTGTCGGAGAGCGAAGCAACGACCCTTTCTTTGCCATGCGGCATTGCCCTGTGCAGCTGAACGTTTAGGCGTGTTTGTGGTTTCTCGGATTGCCTTATGCGGTAATCCGGGGAACTTCGGAAATCAAGTCCGCGGTCGCCGTCCAACCGGACGAACGGCACGTATCCAAGAGAGCTCAGAGGACTGAGACGTAGAGAGAGAAGGGAAAGGGAATATTGAAGTTTACTGAGAGAGTATCTCGAGCCGCCATTCTCTTCCTAGTCTTCGGGACGCATGACCGAAAGTTGAAACATGACAACCCCACGGGGAAGCAAAGGCTAATGACACCGTTCCGTTACGGAACGGAGATGCCAGTAACAACAGAAGTCGGAAACTTTTCGAATGACCGGGGGGCTTCATAATCGCCTGCAATACTGGCCAACGCAGCCAGAACCAGCCGACACGTATGTCGCAAGAACAGAATAAAAGCGGCATCACAGAAGTGACGGCGGGAACAAGCAACCGCCCTCAAGCATCCTCGTGAAGGAGCTTCTTCTCGTTCTCCACGCGCTCGACCTGCGCCTTGTCGCCCTCCATGACGACCGCCACCTCCTCCAGGGACACGCCCTTGGTCTCGGGGTAGATGAGCCAGATGACAAACGTCTCGACGGCGATGATGACGACGTAGACGAGGTAGTACCGCCACCTCAGGTCGGCGATGCCGATCGGGTTGACGAACTGGTTGAACCCCGTGCCGCCCTTGTTCGCGAGCTGCATGATGGCGATGCCCTTGGACCGGTGGATGAAGGGGAACACCTCGGAGACGTACATGTACTGCAGCGGCATCATCAGGTTGTAGAAGGCGTAGTAGAGGAAGATGAGCGCCACGACGGCCGTGGCCGCGGAGGAGTTGGAGTTGCCGCCCGCGAAGACGGCCGAGGCGGCCGTCCAGCAGGAGAAGATGACGCACATGCTGCCGAAGCCGACGAGCAGCTGCACCCGGCGGGGGAGGTAGTTGGTGCCGACGCTGGCGGCCGTCGCGCCGGTGGCGAGGTTCCAGCAGCTGAGGGAGAGGTTGATCTGGTTCTGCCGGAGGCGGTCGGTGATGCCGATCGTCGAGAGGACGAGGCTGAGGTAGTAGGATACTAAACTGAGATTCGGTCAGCGGCTGAACTTCAATATGGGCTCTAAAGGTACTGTCGTGGAGAGACTTCATGTCGTAACAGTCGGGTGCTTGAGAGTAACCCATGAGCCGAGAAACTCACCCGTTACCTGCCCACTGACTGAACAGACCAACACAAAACGCCACGGTAACCCTCCGGACGTTGGTCTTGCCGGTGAAGAGCTCACGCCAGGGCTGCGTGGACGCCTCTTTCTCCAGGCGCAGGGTCTCGCGGATCTGGAAGAACTCGGCCGCCACGAAGGCCGAGTCCGGGTCGCCCTCGCCGTGGTACTCTACCAGGATCGCCAGGGCCTCCTCGTGGCGGTCCTTGGAGATCAGCCAGCGGGGCGACTCGGGCACGAACCTGTAAACAGTCAGCTTCCCTTGTCCTGCTTGTTCTCCGTGTCTGGTAGAAGAGCATCGCATACCAAATGAAAGCAATCTGAAGCGCCGAAGGCAGAATCTGGAAGAGCGTCGGAAGCCGCCAGCTCCACTGGTTCGGCCAGTTGAAAGTCCCCAGCGTGGTCCCCGCGGCGAGGATGGACCCGACGTACCACGAGACCTGGAAGATGCCGACCATGATGGCGCGCTCGCGCGGGTAGCACAGCTCGGTGAGCAGCTGGGCGGCGCCGGAGAGGGCGATGGTCAGGCCGAAACCGATGATGATCCGCGCCGCGATCAGCATCCCCAGGTTAACGGCGACGGTCTGCAGGACGACGCCGGCCGTGACGATGAACGAACCCAGGATGACGCTGAACTTGCGGCCGCGGCCGTCGTTGAAGTAGGGGATCGCCGGCACCGCGAGCACGGAGCCAATCGAGATGGACGCCGAGACGAGGCCGAGAATCGCCTTGGTCGGGTGGCCAAAGTGCTCCTGCCACTTGTCGACGGCCTGGAGGCCGTTCAAGACGCTGCCGTCGAAGCCTGGGGAAGGGCGTTAGCTTGACGACTCCACGTAGGTGGTGTTGCAGGTAGCATGGTACCGGTAGTGATCTCAACGCCCAAAGCGGACGGGATCAGGAACATGTAGAGCCTTCTGAGGTTCTTCTTCCGATACCACGGTGTCGTGTCCTCGGCGAGCAGCCGGGAGACTTCGGACGTGGCCGCGATCTCGCTGACGTTCACGTCATTTCGGGCTGTGCCCGTCGTTGCTTTTGACATGGCGGGCCTCGAATTCGATAGTATCCGGTCACCTTGGGGAAAGTTGGTGAACACTAGATCCTACAAACCCGAAAAGACGGGCTCCTGCCCGGTATTTCTCTGAGGCGGCCATGGCCACTTGTTCGCGCCAAGATGAGCCGATGTTGGTAAGTGATTTGCTCATGGCTCTTTTGGAAACATAATGTACAGGAGTTGTACCGGTTCCATCAACACGATCGGGATAATGGTGAGCGAGGCAGCCTTCACATCCCCATGTGCATGTAGGCTTTTCGTGTTCATGCAGTCGTGAACCTCGAAGAGCCTATGACCCAAAGCCTTGACCCCGCCCCCGCAAAATCGGTGCGGGGACCCCCCAAAGATCTGCCGGTTAAATGCAGCTCGTAGAGCTGTTGGTAAAAAGGATCATCATCCCGGCTCGAGAACTCCTGGATCGTACTCAGACGATGACCCCAGAACTTCTCCTAAGCCCTCATTCCCCTAGACAGAGAAGCCTCCGGGGCGGCTGTTCGTTATAGTCGTGCCTGGTGACATAGCTGCCCTGCGTAGGTAGAGGATCATACGAGGTGAGCCTTCCGAAATCGACGGTGACATGGCCGGCCCAGGCCGGCAGGAAGCCCATTGGTCACTTGTGCCTGAAAGTCACAGACTCGAATCCCTCCCCAATCAACAAGCGGCAGAGGATCGGGACACTTTAGCCAAGCGAATAGAACATCGCCGGTTGAACTTGGTCCACCATTCATTCATGTGATCGGAAGCCGAAGGCGAGGGGTGGATGTGCCTTCAAGACATACCAATAGGTGGCGGTACCTAGGTACCTGAGAGACTATTCAGAATGAAAGCCCCAATTACTTGGTGTATCTCATATTCATCCATGGGAGAGAGGAGTTGTTAGGTTGTCTGGAGGAGTTGTGACTTGACGAGAAACACCTCGACATACCAATCGGACGTGCATCTCACAGCATAGACAACCGAGTTCAGTCATCCAAAGTATTCACCGGCAGTATCTCGAGAATGATTGATTCTTATTTCCATGAGATCTGAGATGGTGGGATTCCAGGCGTGTCTGATAGCCCGGCAAACGTTCTCAATTATTTTCCCATCCGCCAAGGGCATAGCCACTCGGGAAGTGCCAGGAGCATTCGCACACAAATACTGTTTCTCGGAGTGAGTTGAACAGCCTTGGGTAGAGCTTGGCGTAAACCTTTCCGAACGAACGCGGTCTGGACACAGAACAGCTCTCAGCAGTAGCAATTTAACCCGCACTACAGCGACTTGAAGTTAATTTAGCTCATCCTGTCAACCTTATTCGTGCAAAACTAGCCTTGAGGGCGGAGTGATGGCCGAAGAAGTTGGTACGATAGACTAGTCAATTGGCTTGATTCTGGACATCTATGTGCCGCTATATAGGTTAGGTGTACTCATGGGCACTGGATCGAAACCAAGCCTTGTCAGCCACTCGACCAGTCGGCGATAGAGGTTTGTCATGATGATATTCCAGCGAACCTGTCTCCATACTGGCGGTTTGACGTGCAGTACGTGCATGACGCGTGATTGAAGATAATGAAATCGGACGGCATGAGTATGCCCCACGATTGACATCAAAAGTTCATTGTCGCGCATGAGCAGATCGACGTTATGATGCACCTGCGCGATGAGTTCCTTTGAACCCTGATATCCAGTCTTCTGCGATGATCTCGGGAGCTTCTCTGAGTGAGGCAAACCAACGCTCCTTGCGTCCAAATGACGGATGGGAGGCACGAGCCGAACTAGCTTCATCACTTAAACCGGCCGTGCAGAGACCTTCTCCCCTTGGCGTTAAAGCCGGAAGAGCACGATAGGAACGCAGGAGTGGAAGTGCCGTCCATCAAGCCCAGGCGCTGCGAGCCGCAAGCATGCCAGTGCTAATGCAGTCTGGGCGCGTTATTCTGACGATCACTCAAATCCACCTGCTCGCGACCACCGGCGACAGGGTCCCGTGGGCCGCTTGTGGTAAGCAGCTCTTGGGCGACATTTTCGGATAGGGTCCGCCGACCGGAAACGGCCGAGAGAACGGAAATCCCGGGCATTGTACTGGCCCTTTACTTGCTTACTACCATTGTCTTACCCGTTAGACTCGAGCTACTCGCGAACGCCACAAGTGCTCTGAAGAATCTGGCCTCGGACGGGACGGCGCCACGCCGTATTCCAAGAGCTTGGATGTCTCACTCCCGCAACTCTGGCAGCTCTCGTCAACAGGTGGTATGTCTCTGAACGGTATAATAGGATCACTTTCGTCGAAATGGAATGGACCCTGTTCCGTCTCATCGGCATCCCACAGCATTGTTCCTCGTCAACAATCTTTGATACTTCGACATCAACATGCGCTTCACACTTCTTGCAGCCTCGCTCTTCGCCGTCGGCGATGTCTTCGCCCAGCGCTCTCCCGTAGCAGCGCCGGTCAATGGCGGGAGCGGCGGGTACGTCGTCGACGGCCAGTTCAGATTCAACCAAAGAAAGTTCTGGGACTTCAGCAAAATCAACGTCGGGGGCAACACCAATCTTCCGGCAGGACAGAGGGTCCCGGCAGGGTTGAAAGCGAGCGATTTCCCTGTCGATTCATACGTCTACACCCCTGCGAATGTCATGATCACCCGCGGCTACCTTCACCTCAAAGTCAATGCGAACACGTTCACCTCTGGTGAGGTTGTGACGGACTTCAAGATTTCGTACGCCTCCGTCCGCACGGTTGCCGTACTTTCCGAGCCTGCCGGGGTTTGCAACGGTATGGTTGTCCTGATATTCCTTTCATGACGCGATACTGACAAGACGCAGGCATGTTCTTCTACCAGTCGGACACCCAAGAGACGGACATTGAGTTCCTGTCCCATCGCGGTTCCGCCAGCAACGTGGACGCGGCGCAAACGGCCGGAGACAAGGCGGGGACCCGTTACCTGTGGTTTTCGAACCAAGCCGCTAGCAAGAGGAGACCAAAGACGACGAGGCCTGTCCCTTTGCCGGCCAACCCGACGTCGTCCTTGCACGAGTACCGCCTGGACCTGGTGCCCGGCATGACCCGGTTCTTCATCGACGGCAAGCAAATCTGGAACTCCACCGACAACGTGCCGACGGTGCCCGGAGTGTGGATATTCAACAACTGGGCTGATCCGGACAAGGCCTGGAGCGCCGGCCCGCCGAAGCAGGACGCTTATTTCAGGATCAGGTCGATCGACATGTACTACTCCTGAGATACCTTGGGGAAGGCTTCACTCCTTATAATGACGTTGATTCTGGGGCGGCGTTATGATTTATGAAGTAACGATATACGTGGCTTGACAAAAGTAAACACAAGAGTATAGAATGGAAAGACACTTTAGCGCTAGCGATTATCAAGACTTTTTCTTTTGTACAAGGAACCTATCTTAGCATTTCATCTGCTCCGTCATGGTGTGCATTGACTTTCACGTTCTCAGCGTAAAGCAGTCTAGTCGCCTTGATGACCACTCTGATTGCCAAATAGAAGACGTCGAGGCCACGTGGGAAATATCGGGAGTCATTACATGTACCGACATGACGAAACGTTCGACTTTCACGACAAATCGGGATTGGAAAGTGAATGAGAGAACAATGATCCGTTCTCGTCCCAACCCCAAACTAACCTATACGACATCCCAACCACAGTCAAACACCCCGCTATCCGAAAAAAACCGTTCACGCTAAGGTTGCCTTCCGGTTGGTGATGCTAGGTAAAGAGACTACATTCGTCTCCACTATTTGCAGTCATCGCTCGGCGTCGGGGCGGTGATATTGGGTGGAATATCGATGTTGCAGTCTCCAGAGCTGTTGCAGAAACCGTCCCTCAGTTGACCTTCAATGCTCGCCTGGCACGGCTTTCCCTTGTTGTTCGCTGGCGGAATGTTAGCTCAAGTCGCAAGACGAGTGATGCGAATAGGACGCCCTGCCTCGACGAGACTGAACTGGCCCAGCCACTGCCTGGCCGAAGACCACGGCGAAAGCAATAAATAGAAGTGTGCATTTTGACTTATTACTCGACGGGTAGAAGATTATTCCGGATAATCCTAAGAGACGAGTAGTAAATTGTTGAGTAGTCGAGCGAGGAGTCGGTTTGTCTGTCTTGCCAAGAGTCTTTTTGACAGGAAGCCCTGCGTTGCCATCGACTCTTAAATACCCCGAATCCCTCTCTATTGGTATTCGAGTTATTATTTAGTGGCCCTAACTGAGTGCGGGATGACATGTCATGCGAGACATCGACTCTGATGCTTATGTTAGACGGGTCGTAGGCGTAGTCCGGCGTTACCAGTTAGGAGACTTCATCAAGATCGCAGCGATTCCAGTAACATTCTTTCAATGAATTTACACCAAAGAGGTCGGATTCTGAAACCTCTACACGCTTATTTCCCTCTATTATTGTCCTGTGCATGCTTTTGACTGACTAAACCAGGTATCTAAAGGCCAATCAGTCGGCTGATTCCGAGAGCTTTCTCGACCTCGAGACATTGAGTGGCTCGTGCTCAAATAGTCTGGAAGCCTGTACTTACGTGGTGGCATTGACTGACACTGCCCAAGACCGAAGCCTATGGAAATCTTCGCCGGCCTTATGGTTTCGTCGTGTCGCATAGGTAACCTGCCAGCGGAGCAAATACCAGATGACACCTCTCTGACACAGCATGATTTCATGAGAAGGTCGACATTCGAAGTTGCCTTGTAGGTTTGTCGATGAACGATTCATATTTAGATTGTGGCCGTCTTTTATTCTGTGCATTGCCGCATGGGCAAATACGAGATTTAGGTGGACATCCTCCTGCCCTGAATCGCAACGACCCGCGGGTGCTGCACTTAGCCAGACCCAAGAAATCGCATAGTGGCATTGGGCAGTGTTCCAGAAAAGCAATATGGCTGTTGATGCGCCTGCAGGTGTTTATTCACAACCTTCGGCGAAGCTTGCTGCCAAATCTGGAGACTATAGAACCCCTTTACTTTCAAGAGAACAGCAAAGTACAAGTTCAGAAATTAGCTCTTGCACAACTATGTCTTACATGCCAGCTATGTTAAAAGACGTCCGTAGCTGGGTAGCCGCAGTGGCTTTCTCGAGTACTTTATGCCTTTGATTTTCAACTTCCCGGAGCCTATTGCTCAGTTTCTAGGAGCAGTGGCTGCTACCACGAAGTAAAATCACGAAATGCGAGAAGGTAGAGTTCGAACGCCTGTCAGTATGTTCTGAAGCCTTGTCGAACTATGAAGTGCAGTGCACTGAGAAATATAACAGCAGTGTCCCGGCTTATTACGAAAGTCACCCCGTAGTATTGAGAACCTCGGCGAGAACAGAAACCCGTCTTGCTATGGGAAGCTGACTGTCGTTCTATCCTTGAACTGGGCCAACCTTGAAGCCAGCCCCTAAGAAACTTTGGAATAAGTGTGGCGAAGCGCACTGCCGGCACATCAACCGAGCGAAGCTTTGCTACATTGTCTTCTAGAAGAAGCATAAAATTGTTTTGCGTGAAGGTCACGCTTGTCAGTTTGTGGGTGCAGATCAACCGTATTACGGCCGGTATGACGAGGGGGCTGATGCGACGAGTGACGAGTGGGCCAGATGGCGGACAAGTCTCAGAAGGTGGGAGATGGTATGAGGCGAGTCGTGAAGATGTTCAAATGCCGAAGTTCGGTAGAAAGACGGCAAGACAGCGGGGTTCTCGGCCGGTGGAAGTCAGCCACGCACCAACAGCAACGTGAAGTCCTGCCTCCAACGTCGTCTTATCTCTTGAGTGAGCATGTTTTAGGTGGCGCCGAGGCCCCCACGACGACGAGGTGGCCGTACGTGCGGGCTCATATACCGAAAACCGGAAAAGGTCGGCTTGCTTCCCAAGCGACGGTCGGAATTGGGATGAATAGCTCAGTAGTTTTGAAGCTGTCGTCCACCAATGATGATTATGATGTTCCTGTCTCGCATTGATGAGGCTCAGGGCTAACCCTTCTTGAGACTGTAAGAAGCTTATTTCTCTCTTCGGGTCCGGTTCTCCATCTGCCAAGCTGTCTCGGACAGTGTGTGCGCCACCCTGCCAGCAGTTTAGGATGACAGATGACATGATGCCCCCCTCTCTCTGCCAACATCACAGATGGAAACGGCGGCAAGGAATTCGAGAACCAACTTTACAGACACTTGTCTAGGTATTAGGTTGCACCTGCTTGGAATGTCTTGCCAGAGCTCGTGGCCTGAAACTTCGCTCTAGCCAATACGCGGTCGATGCTCGGTTTGATCCCGCGTTCAGCCCTAGGCATATCATCTCTGCAGATCACAGAGCCTCAAACCAGACCTTTGGGTCGTATTGCATCCGTCCAAGTGACCATGGACCTTGTTGACATCGCCGACATCGCCGACCGACTTGCGCTTCTTCAGTTGGTCCCAGCTTCTAAGAACATCTCCGCGGGAATTGAATCCCGTTGGATTACTTGCATTTATCCAGTGTCGGTGCCAAAGTGAGACAGACGCCAAGGAAATGTAGTCAATAGCGAAATGTGATCTACATCACCGATGCGGAGTCTCTTTTAAGAAGCCAGGAAGGTTGCCTGTATCGTGCGTTTTCAGTGCATCTTGAGCGATTTACAGCAGATAAACGACCAGCGCACTCGATGTGGCGAGTGATGCGACGGCGCGTTACATCAGCATTTACCGTGAAACGATAGCATACTATCGACCGCCCCCCTTTCTCAAGACGTCGATTTTGGCCTTTTAGCTATCGAGAACGATGATCTACGGATTGTGCGGAGAAGGACACCTGGTTGAAGACAAATCGTTACGTTGTGAATCTGGAGACAAGCCCCTGAATAGAAACAAGGTAGTCCCTGGAATATTCGCCAGGTACCAAAACTGCGGCCTAGGACACCCCTGGCGCCATTTGACTTGCGTCACTTCTTCACCACCAACGTGTCTCAGCTTGATTCATCTCAACTCACTGGGTTGACATTTCGCCGTCTTGTCACAAGACGTCAGTTGTCACAGATGAAATCTGCTGTGCTGACCCCGTCACGAAGGACGAGTAGCGTGGGCCTGGATACCTGTCGGACCTGGTCCCCGACGCCAGACCGCACGCCGCCCCTTTCACTAACTCGTGCTCTCGCCCACCGGTCTGTCTGGCATGCCTCCCTAGCTTTCCTCTCGGCCATCGCGAACATGTTTGTTGGTCAAGCCTGACCCCGCCCAACCGTCGTGTGAGACCGGTTTCAACGAGGAATCCTCAGCGTAGAAGTAGGCTCATCTGAAGTCTGCTCACATGGAACTAGTATCACAGCGAGGGGGTCGAGTATCAACAAGAGATAGTCGGAAGTCCGCAGCAGCGCTGAGCAGGTCAATAAAACATCAGTCCCACACGGAATAGAAAGTCCCGGAGAGAGACGCTTGGGCCATTCTTGGTCTTCTACTTGATTTGCATGTTTGGAAAAACCAAACACAAGCTGCAGTTAATATCGCCACGTTGGCACATCTCAAAAAAAGTAACCGAGAAGCTGACGGAAACATCTTCACACGTCTTTGCCACCTGACCACGCATAAAGATGTCAACCGCGAACAGAGATTCTCAGAGTCCGCAGAGCAGCCCGGCGCCGAAGGCTCAGAAAGGTCTTATGAACTGCAAGCCGTGCCAGACTCGCAAGGTGGGTGATCTTCGCTTGCCAATTAAGATTGTTTCTGATCGACGTCCCCATCCGGGTAGATCAAGTGTGACAGAGCACTACCTGCATGCGGAGTCTGCCACCTCTACCAACGATCATGCTTCTATGGTAAGCTTCACTCATGCTACGCTCTGCCCAGGCTTACCGGAATGCAGAGGGTGTCCCGAAGAAACGTGGACCGAAGAAAGAGTCGTTGAGTGCGTTGATCCGACGCATTGATGGCCTCGAGGAGCTTCTGAAGTCGGAGAAAACCACGACCCCGCCCGGGACCGAAAACATCACCACCGAGTTCAACGAAGCCCACTCGTACAGAGGAAGTACGGGAGAGACTTGCGGCTCTGCATCTTCTGATGTCAGCCCACTAAGTTCCCTTCGGGGAGGAAACTTTGAAGCATACTCGTGGGTTCTTAGTCCCAGTCCATCGGCTCTTTTATCGCTCACCACCTTCCAGGAGTACTTCGTCAATCATCAACGCAGAAGGTCTCGTAGAAGTTTACTTCAAGACCTTCCATCGCAACCCCTACGAGATCCTAGACGAGTCGGTCACACGGCGGAAGCTAAGAGCCAACCAGCTGCCGCGGTCCATTTTGTACGCCATCTGTGCAGTAGCTACAGGGTAGGTTTTCGTCTCGCAACAGCAATTTTTCATAGGTCTCATCTCTTTATAGATTCTGCGGCAGGTCTGGGAAAGCTCCAAGCAGTCATATGTCCGCGGAAACGTATGCCATGTGGGCTCAGAAAGAAGTCGAGCAGGCTGAAGTGTCCCTCGATTCCTGCAAAGCCCTGCTCCTGTTGGTCACGGCCTATGCTTCGACGGGCAATGGGAGTCGAGCCTACATCCTTCTCTGTAAGTGTGTAGCGCAAACCTTTGCGGCAATTCCTCCGTGCTGTGTGCTAATGACGACAAATAGCTCAGGCAGTCGGGATGGCAATGGCGTTGGAGTTGTACGCCCAACCCGAAAAGCACGGGAATCCCACACAGCCAGAAGAGGAGCATAGGAAACGCCTGTTTTGGAATTGTTACATCATCAACGCGTTTGTGTCGACCTGGCTCGAACGACCTTCCCTGATTGACGACTCTCTCATCAAGGCAGACATTCAGTCAACGAGACAAGGCTTTCAGGGAAATTGGTTGCCGACGAATGACGAGTTCACCTTGGAACCAGACACCGATACTCGACAGCCGGCGGATGCGCTTAGGAACCTTGTCTGGGTTTCTCAGATTCTTTGCGAAGCAAACCGATACCTTTTGCTAAGTGACGCGACATCGCAAGCTGCTTATTGCCTGCGACACAAGATCCTCCACGACCTCGACCTGTGGGCCTCCGACGTAAGCCGCAACTTTGGCGATCCAGCCCAGTTACCCGACGAGCCGCGGTCGCAGACTCTCTTCATCTGTCGTCTGGTGTTCCACCTGATTCACTGTCTGATTCATCGTCCCATTCTGCCTTTGCGCTTGGGCGAGCCTTCAAGAGTCAAGATGATCCATCACTGGGTGGTCGAGGCGACAGAAATTGCTTTCCGACACGCAACCGCCATCACCGATCTCGTTGGGCAGACTCGAGAGACCAGGGAGCTCCGTCTGCCGCCTTTCGTTGGTTTTTGCATCTTCACGGCCGGCACCATCTTCAGTTCCGGCATCTTCTACGCCGAGGACCCTGGATCCCAGGGTTTGGGCGTTTGTTTGCCCCCCTTCGCCAGCTCACCAATGGCGCCGACCCTGTTTTCTGCGTCGCCGGAACATCTCGGCCGCTGTTACAACGAACTTGCGATTCTCAACGACTCGTACGACTCGGCACGGCTCTATCGGCTCCGGCTCGACGAGCTCAAAGCCGAGCATGCAGCACTTTTGGATGGGAATGTAGCTGGCTATGTTCCCATTCTTTCCAACAGGTTCTTTCAACGATACTCCACCGGCCTCCGACAGAGAATTCACGGCTTCTATGCGGCGGATGATGTTACTTCTGAAAACCCTGCCAACTTCACGGCCACGTCACCGTTGTCAGTGACAAACGAAGAGAATCTGAGGAAAGACAGCGACGCAACGGTGGGATGGGAAGGTTCCCAGCCATTGCAGGGCCGCTTTCCCTTCGTCCCGGTTCGACCCAACGTCGGCATCCCTTCTTCACACCCTTCAGGCCATCATCGATCTTTCTCTGACAGCCTGTCTCTGAGCCAGCATTCGTGCGATGGAACCGGACCGTTGTCTCAGAGGCCGCTACCAACTTGGACGGGCTTTCAGGATGCGACGCCAAGGCAAGGTCCAGGGCCCGGTCCATTGCTTCTAGACCCTTCAGCCCAATTGGGGTCTCCAATTTGTCCGACGGATTCTGCGATGGCAGGTGGGCCAACGGGTTGGGGGAGTGGCAAAGAGTATCCGATGGCTGAGCAACTTTCATTTGATGCCCTCGCGGGTTCCGTTGCACCTGCGCCCACAGGTCCCACGTATCAACCGGCAGAGGGACTTGCGGGCTCTTTCATCCCTTACCACAACTTCACTGTACCATAGTTGAAACGGCTGTTATTTAGATACCATAAACGTCTTTCGAGCCTACGATTGGACCCCCTAGCGTGATACAATGAAGCGGGGTTTGGAGGCCTCTCCATATCGAAACGAGTGCGAAGCCCGTTCGACCTTTTCCTGGGAGAGTCCTCACGTTACTATCCACTCACTCCACATGCTTCGTTTTCGTAAACAAAACACCGCCCTGCGGATGAAACTCGGACTCGCCGGCGCCAAAAGAAGCCGTACGCTTGGAGTAATCTACTAAGTATCACGAAAGATCTTGAACGGTCTAAACTAAACAAGATAAACAGTTGCATACAGATGAAACCGCCGAGTGTGCTGGCAGCTGTTCATCTCATCCGTTGACAAGACGCTAATTGGAATGATCTGATGGTGTCTATTTAAGTTGATCTGAGAGCGCCCGCACGCCAGATCCCGATCTACCATATCCGATTCAACATCGGCCCTTATCTGATCTCCAACGCAGTAGCTATCCGGCGTCTAACTTCAGACCAAACTCAGGGGAAGCAAAGTGTGATCCCCGTTGAACACTATATAAATCTGTAAACTACTCAATCTTTAGTATGTTCTGGCTATATTAACTTGGTGGCGGAGGCTTCGCGCCCCCTGAGTCGGGGCCAAAGTCAGATTTATCGGACGAACCGAGTCAGCTTTGGGCTGACTGAAGTTGATCAGCAGGAGCGCGGCTTTCTAGCGATAGATGATTTTCCGTCATCCCCTGAATGGTGGCAGACCCCTTGAAATGGCCATGGTTGGTGCGGCGTGTTCCTGCTGGAAACTTGAAGCGGCCCCAGCTTACCACAACTCCTGAGGACTTCACGCGCGCAGTGTTGTATGACGCATGATTCAAGTCGACTGACTGGCGGACATACTGTGAAGCATATGCAGCAATCATTTGTCAATGGCCGTTAAAATATTTATATAGAAGATAACTCGTTACAAGAATTCGCCACCCTCTTAGTCTTTCCTTTTCCCTCAACTTGTTCCCCCCCAAGTTCAAGTAGGAACTCTTACCAAGGCAGCCGGTACAGGGGCTGTTATCTTTCGACATTGGCTCAAGCGGTTGAGAGGTCCAGACCGATTCAGGATCAAGAGGCAATCTGAGAAGGAGAGGAAGAAACCGCAGTCGAGAAGGTAGTAGGGACTGCTGTCACCTCCGTTGCACTGGCAGTTAACGTGACAGAAGCACAGTTGGCGTTCTCTCTGGGTCCGACGCTGAGCTTGACGGTCTGGCAGCCATCGAGGGGTGTAACGCCATGCCGCAAGAGACCGCTTCCATTGTCGCAGACGTACAGTTCTTTCTTTCCATTCGACTCGCACTGCAGCGTGCCATCAACAACCTCGCAATTCAGGAAGGAAAAGGCACCCGAAACCCTCCCTTCCGTATAGATGTAGATCAGACTGTTCTCGCTGGAGTGGACCGAGAAGAGCTTGTACGAAGAGTCGTACCACGTCTGCACACGCGTGTCGTCGCCCAGGGTGAAGTTCAGAGGTGTCTTCGTCCCTGCAAGATCGATTGCGGCAAAGTCGGAGTAAAGGTACAGGTTGTACGGACCGTCACCTGACGCTAGCGAGGCCTGGATGATGACGGGCGTCGCAGTTGCGGCACATGGCTCCGGAACGCTGACGGTCGGAGTTGGCGTAGGCTCCGTAGGTGGGACAGTTGGTGTTTCGGTGACAGGAGGCTTCTCTCTGGTAATGCGGAACCAGGGCGATACCTTGTATTGCCAGTCATTCAGATTGTTGGGGTCGCCGAAGGTGCGAAGGGCACGGCAAAGCAGCTTGTACTCGCCAGCAGGAATATCTTCGCCGTGGGCAAACTTGTTCTGCGGCTTGGCATAGACTCCGCCGCCATTACGAGGGTAGTTGTTGATGGGGAAGGGTGTGATGGTCTCGGAGAGACCCGATGGCACGGTGATGAAAGAGCCGAGATACTTGTTCTTCCCAGGCACCATAGGGTAAGCCCAATCCGATTCGTTCCAATCGCGGGCAACGTACTGGTAGTAGTGTTAGCAATTGTGAATTCTCAAATGCTTGAGGACGCGTGATCTTACATCGAAGCTGAGCTCACGAGTGGACCATAACACGTTGAAGTAAGGCTGCATGACATCGCCGCCCTCTTCGAAGGTGTAGTTGTGGCCTTCTTCCATGACTCCACCGTAACCGCTAAGAAGTAGAGGAACCCCGCGATGCATCTCCCAGATGTCGCTCGAATAGATCGATCCTTTCACACCTATCGACAAGAATCAGAAGAGGCACTGCATTGAAGTACGGCGGTAATCTTACCCATGTAAGTAACCCTCAGAGCTTCTCCTTGAGATCCAACGACCAGAAGTGATCCTCCGTAGACAGGGAGTTTGATGGCTTCCGCAGCGGAAGGCTCAGTGAACGTGACAGAGAAGGTAGCAGTCTCTCCGGCGCCCACGGTAAGTTCGCTGGTAGAGAGCTCAGCCGTAGCCACGTTTGCTTCATCTGAAGCGTAAGGCGGCGAAGTGGAGATCCAGGCATCCCCAGCACCTTTGGAGAAGATGGTGGTTCCGGGCTCGTGGACAATCCGATAGGTTACAGAATCACTCCCGGAATTGGTAATTTTGACCTCATGTGTGCTCTGGAAGTGATCGGTGTCGTTGAGGTTGAGGACAGCCGGACTGACGGAGGTCTTGTAATCGGCAACCTTGAAGGCATCAACCAGACCAGCACCCTGGTGAGCAACAGAACTAGATCGTTTAGTATTAACAGAAAGGTAGCACTTGGAAGACGAGATACATACGCTAGGTTGTCGGTGCCGTCGTAGTGACGGATTGGCTTGCCGCTGGAAACAATCACTTCATGTGCCAGATCAGCTCCTCCCTGGCCGAGGGCAGCCCTGCCACCACGAGAGGCAAAGAACAGAGCAGCAACTCCGGATATCTACATGGAAGAGTCAGTTTAAAACCAGAACAGACTTGAGAAGCCAATGTACTGACGTATGGAGTCGCCATGCTGGTTCCAGACAACGTAGCCCACCCACCAGAGCCGAGAGGGAACGTCGAGAAAATGGATCCGCCTTCTACGGTCAGTTCAAAAGTAGAGTCTCGTAGTTGTCTTCGGACGTACCTGGTGCGGAAATTTGTGGCGCCATTCGCGCCTCCAAAGTTGGCCCCCAGGATGTGAACTGGTTGATCCTGCCTTCTGCAAAGCTTGGGCGGTCGATGGCAGACGGCTTGTTATCGTTGACGAAGTCGAATGTCACGGAATGGTTGGTTTCGTGCTGATTGAGGAGCCAGTTGCCATCCTCGTAGGAAATGAGAGCGACTAGATGATAGTGCTGTCAGAGGAATACCCCAAGTCATTGAGAGGAATCAGGAGGATGCAGAACTCACATCCCTTCGCCTGGTCTTCTGGGTTGTAGCGAACGCGGTCTGGGATCTCCCAATCCGAACCTTCGTAGTTATAGATCAAGACCCAATCTGCCTTGCCCATCAAAATGCTGTCCGTACGCTGCCAGCCGCAATCTTGTCGTCTGAGAACGCGTAGTTAGTGGGAGATGTTGGAGTAAAGCACCGATGCAGACTCACGGAACAACCACGAGTTCAGCGTCGCGAATAGGAGCGTCGAAGTCACAGGAGGCATGGTCCCTTAGGCCAGAAGGCCACCACGATGCTGGAAGGGTGCCGTTTACGGTCCACTGGACGCCATTGTCCGCCAGATAGATCTGAGATTGTCAGTAATCTGAAACCAAAGGGTCGCGGGGGTGGAAAGGTACAATATCTCGGGACTCCCCACTGCTTGAACGCGCGACGGTGGTGAATGCGACCAACTCATCGTGCTCCACGCTTCCAACGGTCGTACTGCCAATGCCGTTGCCACCGCTGCTGGTGTACCACGGTCCGACTTTGGAAGAAGAGATTTCATTAGACTTGTTTCCTTAGTGTGAAGGACCCTGTGTTGACTTACGTTCACCAGAGTTTCCCGCCGCGATAGACACAAACGTGCCGGCAGCTTGAATGGTCGTGGCGACCTCGGCCAGAGGTGTGTCGACAAATCCTCGGTTAGATCCAAGAGAGGCGGTAATAATATCGGCGCCATCTTCGAAGGCGCGGAGGAAACCAGCGACGATCACGTCTTCGTAGGTGCTCCCACCGCAACCGAACACCTTGTAGGCGCGCAGGCGTGCGGACGGAGCGACTCCAGGGACGACCTCGTTGCTGCTGCCGATGATGCCGGCAACGTGGGTACCGTGTCCGTTGCAGTCCTGGGGGTCTTCGTCGGGGTTGTAGACGTCTCCAGGCTCGTAGTCGTCACCGACGAAGTCGTAGCCGCTCTCAACCTTGAAGCCTGCGCCGAAACCGCCGCCAAGGGCGGGATGGTTGTAGTCGATTCCACTGTCTACGATCGCGACGACAACGTCCTGACCGAGGTAACCGCGAGCATGGGCGAGGGCGACGTTGGTGTCATTGTGAGGGTTCCATGTCGGGAACTCCGACTCTACCTTTGCCGCACTCGTGATGGGGACGGTGAACAGGGCGGCGGACCATATCTTCTCAACCTCTGGCAGAGCCTCGATCTCGGCGATGGACTCAGCCGAGCTGTTCTTGAGATCGAATGACGCGCCGTGGAAAATCTGAGAGTTGAAGCTCACAGCGGGAGACGCGTCCTTTCCAGACTCTGCAAGGACGGCAAAGAAACCATCGGTATCCTGATGCTCGTGTAAGTACAGTCTTGGCATCATGGGGGAACTGCCCAGCAGCTGACATACCGGGCTTCCGTCTCGCTTTCTGAACTTGGCCGAACCAGCTCCCGAGAACTTGACGATGTATCGCCCAGTATCAACAGACACCGGAGAGATTGGCCCGAGTACTGCTTCCGGGTCATCCGAGGTATCTTGACCCGCGACGCTCTGTGCGAGGAGCGCCGAGGCCAAGCCGAGAAGGGAATTGAACTTCATGGTGAAGCCCTATGAGAGAATGGTCCCAGACGATCCGAGCACGAACCGCAGCAATAGCTTCAATGCGGAATGTGGGAGAAGTGCTGAGGAACGGGGAGCTGAGGGGGCAGGTTAATAACGTCAACTTGAAGTGCAAAGACTCCAGCATTTATTGTACTCATGGCGGAAATCCGTGAGCGGTATATTATCGTTCAATTTTCCATGTAGCCAAGCAATTCAGAGTCCATTCAGAGAGGATTCCTCCTGCATAAACATCCATCGATCCGTGTAAGCCCCCCTGCCATGCCGTGATCCGGCGGCATTGGAGTGGGTCTGATGTGATGAACTTGATTAGATTAGATGGCAGCTTCCTGCTCGGTGATAGTCGGTGGTGTTCTTGTTCCTCCCGAGGTTCCATCCATGGCAACTCTTGGCGCATCACCAACCAATGGCACCACGGGTCGGTTATGTTCAATGGTCGGCAGGATCAAGGTCGGAGCCGACATTTCCCAGAATCGGACGAGATGGCAAGCAAAAACGGCGGCCGATGCTCCATTGGGAAGATAGCGGTCCGCGGGGTCCATCATGAGCTGACTTTTGGAAGGCCATGCTCCCTTGCAACTCATCGCCGGAGTCGAGAGAGACTGGTGCACTTTACAGACCCGGCAATCATCACGGCGGTATCGGCGATGGCTTCGGAAGACTTAAGACGGACCAACCGAATATGCCACATGAACCACGGTTACCCCACGAGTCTCCCCACGAGGAACCTTTCAAGGGAGTGACCGGTTTATTTCCTTCTTGCGACGTAAGTGTTGGGCCGCACGAGACTCAGTGAGCGTACCTATCAGGGTGGTAGTCGGGGTATCATCCCTTGGTGAAGGGGTGTACTCCGTACAGAAGGGCCTTGAACACAGTTTATGACATGGGATATCCGCGCAATTTCCGCAACGCCCAATGTACTTGGAAATATGGATGCGAATATCAGAAGACCAACCAATTGTCAGTACACGTCCGGATTCAATGAACGAAACCATGGAAAGAATCATAGAGTCTCGATTAGGAAGATATGTCCCGCAAGACTTGAGCCAGCAATTTCTATCGCTTGGGAATTTGCATCCGGTGACACAAGACCGAGAGCATCATGTCACATTCTGCCTTAGATAGGAAGGCGGGTAGTCTTCTTCTCTTTCTCGAGCATCCCGTCCGTAGGATCAATCATATTGCCGAGCTTTCCAAGAGCAGGGCCCTGCATGTTGCATGCTGTGTGCGACGTTCCTGCATGGAAGAGGGGTAGGGCGTGCGAGTGGGCGCAACAACAAGCTTCCAAGAGTTACCAAGACCAGGAGGTGTGATTCCCGACGGACAAATAGTCCGCCCATGCATTCGATGCAAGGTAGTTACCTACTTTCCCCAGTTGCGCACCATATGACACTGGAATGGAGAGTTGGATGGTCACTGTTGCAATGAAAGGGGCAGCATCGTTCCAGACCGCCAAAATGATATCGGATACTGTTTAGGTTCGGAAATACGAGCCCACCTCAAGTCGCGAAGAAGGCACGTAAGATTTGCCAAGTTGAGTGGTTTTCTTACAAGAGGGCTCAAAGTCCGAGAGACAGCCCTCACGAGCCTCATGGACATGATCTGATGGATTTCAGCTTCAGAAGTCAACTGGAAGGCAAGGAACAGCAACACGCAAGGTTGTATGATCTACGGTCCATAACAGCTGATAGGCTTCGCGTTTTCGAATGTCAACATAGATACCAAAGGCTTGTATCCATCTTGAGCCTGGGTAACGGTGTGGGTGCATTCAAGATTCTTTGTTTGCGACTACGAAGCCGAGAAGGAGGTAATGCTGTAATGAATATGGTCACAAAGCCATGCATGCCTTGGACTCTATCCATCCACGAGCCTCAGATCTGTCACTCCAATTGGATTGATCAAATGGTGCAATATGAAATCAAGCTCTGCCTTGGGTTCCCATGGAAGTGATCGTGTAACTCTCTAAGCCACCACCAAAAGGATCTACGGACCTCAAACGTCGCCCAGCAGGACAAAGCCTAAGACACATCATATAGAGCACCCCAAGATGGGACGATCTTTTCTATGCCTGGAAGTTCAAGATGGGTCCGGCGACTTTTCTCTGAAGGCCGCGGTTGACGATGATGGTTCCTGGTAAAATCAAGTTGATCGACTCATGCAGCTCGGGCAGGCGTGCCAGCCCTAGTAGGTCAATGTTCCCGGCCCAACTTGACAGCAATGACAAAAACTTAGATCGATCAGATGGCAGACCTCACCTGCAAGTGATGGTTTCGTTCAGGTCTATCAGCTTTGAGTTGCGACATTGTCGGCTCTCGGGCGAATGGCATTCCAGTTACAGAGGTGATAGTGAGGGCAGGGCAATCCCTCCCTATCTACACGTGAGGTCCTATGAGAAAACTTGCTCATTTACACCAGAGGCTCAGATACCTAAATTTATCTGAGACAGAAATTACACTTCCAATGGTATCCGGGGTCAAAGAAGCTCCCGCGGCTAAAACGGACCGTTCCTAGGTAGGTCACGTCCAGTCAGTATCATCGCGGCAAACGCGGGAAGACCGATTTTCAATGCCCTTATGACCTGATGTGGGGGTCAGTAGCTTCTAGTTTATTGAAGGCCGGAGTGACTTGGCGTCTAATAGATTGTCGAAAAGATTTTCCATGGGATTAGCAACCAACTGGACTTTGTAGGGCTGCCGTCCGCTTTGCTACCCTCAACATCAGGCCCTCCGAGAAGAGCCTTCAAGTTTAACTCTAAATCAGAGCAGTCTGTGTAAAGGGAGACCTTGACTAGAGAAGCAATCTTGGAAGTTTCAGATGACCGGATAAGGTCTTCCATACGAGCGAGAAGTGTCTCAACTGCTAGCCTCTGTCATGAGATGTCTGACCTGAGCAGCACGGGCCAGATCGTACGAATAGTGTAGAGTCATGACGCTGTCACCCTCGGCCTCCGCACCCCATGTATCCCTGCAGCTGACCTGGGCTCCGCTGGTGCTTTCCCCGCGGCCTTGTCGATCGTCAATAGAGCGATCGCATTGCTCTGGGTCTCCACGGCGGCTTTCCAAGCAGGAGAGGCGATGCTGCGAAGACGGTCACAGGCCATACTGAGGTCCGGTGCTGGGGCCAATTGCTTGGGTTGCTTGGGTTGCTGATCTTACTGAACTTGGCAATGGACAACGCTGGACGTTTCCAGGTGCTTCCCGGTATGCCAGGCAGCACGTCGTCTGAAGACGTCACGAATGTGCCCTGCTCGGGTGGGATCCCGAACTCTGAAATGGCTTCCAGACTTCCCGAGCGAATGGATGGCAGCACTCACTTTTGACACCAGATGAACACAACCATGTTGCTGGTCTGGAGATTCTTGGAACCTGCACAGCCTATTTTCCCACGGCGTCTCAGGACACAAGCTTGATTTCTTTGGTTGTTGCTCGGGTTCGCCGTCGAGAGTGTTGGGGTAGGGCTGTCAGATCTTCGCAAGGCCAGTAGTGCTCGTGGCACCGGGGCATTTCATGTTGCTGGCCAAGTAGTCGCCGTCTACAAGTCGCCATGTCAAGATTATAGGATATAAGACATCAGGTATCTCCCGTTCTTGGGGCCTTGAAACTCGTCTTATCCTCACAGCCGAACATCAGATATCATTCTGCGCCGGACGCTATTAGTTCTGTTCATTCGCTCGATCTTTCAACTTTACACTTTACTTGGCATTGACTGCCCTCATTCAGCAACTTGCCAATTCCTCTCATTGCATCTCAAAGCACATTACCGTCACAATGAAGGCCTACTCCGTTCTCTTCTTGGCCACGCTCGCGGCTGCGGCTGTCACCGACCCGGGCATCCATGCTGCCCACGACGAGGTGGCTCGGGACCTCGACGCCATCACAGAAAGCGCTCACATCTTTGAGAGAGACGAAGAAGACGCGGCCTTCCAGCCGTTCTCTCTCGCGGCCGAGGCCGAGGACGATGAAGAAGATGGTCTTACAACTCGGGATGTCGAAGAGGCTGGTCATGTTGGGGAGCTCATAGCGAGACAGGCAAACAACACCGCAGGTATGCCTTTATTGGTCTTTGTTGGTTTCTATCGGACCTTATGCTAATCTACTGGGTGGCAGGAGGCGGCAAGAACAACGGAAAGGGAAAAGACAACGCCGAGGGGAAGAAGAATAACGGAAAGAACAATTGCCAATGCGCCAACGGAAAGAAGAGGGGCAAGAACGCCAAGGGGAAGAATTGCCGATGCCGCAACAATGGAAAGAATAACGGCAAGAACAACGGGAAGAATAACAACAACGGCAAGGAAAATGGCAAGAAGAACAACAACGCGAAAGAAAACGGAAAGAGGAACAACGAGGCGAAGAATAACGGAAAGAAGAGTAACGAGGCGAAGAACAACGGGAAGAAGAACAATGGCAAGGGTAAGGACAACAACTCCGGCGGCAACAACAACAATGGCACTGCGGTAGACAACGGAAAGGGGAAGAACAACAATGGCAAGGAGAACGGAAAGAAGAACAACAATAATGACGCAAAAAAGAACAAGAACAACGGCAAGGCGAATGGAGCTGGCGGGGAGAACAACAAGATGGGGAAAGAAAACGGCAAGGGCAAGGACAACAACGGCAAGGGCAAGGACAACAACGGTAAAGGGAAGGACAACAACGGAAAGGGTAAGGACAATAACGGGAAGGGCAAGGATAACAATGGCAAGGGGAAGGACAATAACGGAAAGGGGAAGGATAACAACGGGAAGGGCAAAGACAACAACGGCAAGGGCAAGGATAACAACGGAAAGAACAACGGGAAGGGTAAGGATAATGGCAACGCTGGCAACAACAACGGCACTGTCATTGACAACGGGAAGAAGAACAACGGCGGAGGAGAGAAGAAGAACAAAGAGGACGGAGGAAAGAAGGGCAATGCTTCCAGCAACTCAGGCGCTGCTGCGGCCATGGCTGCTTGAGTTCAGCAACTTCTGTGGAAGTTTGGGTTTCTCTTCATAGCGTCACAATATGAGATTCATAGATCCCTGGGCAACCGGAGGCACGGGTGGCCAATGGTTGGATACAGGATAGCAGATCACACGAAAACATGAATAGTTGGAATGAAATAAGATGATTCTGGTTTCCTATTATCAACGGCTTGTACTTCAGTTACTGAACTTGTTTCCAACTTCCAACGTCGCAACCTGAGAAATATAGACCCGCGCTAACATGAGCAGGCTACACTGGGCGATGTCCATTACGCTCAAACTCTCTCCGCTGAGGCATGTGGAGGCGCGCTGGAATAACGATTTCCCCATGTCTTAAAATGATATTCTGGTGACTCAGAGCAAAAGGTCGCATCAATTGTCTGGATTTGGAATGTAAAGGAAGCCAGAAATCATCTCCTTCCACAGGTGCAGGTCTGCTCGGAGGTTCTCTGAAACGCGTACCACTTCGGTCTTCGCAGTGAGACGGCTCTTCGAGTGGAGACGGATTAGTTCGCAGTTTGTTGCTCTGTTTCACGACCAGTGGACTGGACGACTCAAGTCTGATGAGGCTGAGCAAAGCGCAAGTCGCGCCAAGAGGACGCGAATCCGGCGGGGTTATGATCCGCCGGAGCATTTTTCTGGCTTCAGTCGACGACTTGAAACGTCAGAAGCGGGCGTTGGCACCCTCCTTCCCGTCGATCCTCAGACAATCGGACAAACTTTGTAGTTTAAGCTTAGTGATCTACGAACATGCTCAGACAAGATAAAAGGGCACTCGCAATCCTCAGCATTCAACTTTCTGTGTCGACAACAATCATTGAACCTCATCACATCACAACTAGAAATTCTACAAAATGAAGCTTTCCTCTTACGCCCTCGCCGCTATCTTCGTTGCTGGCGCGCTGGCTGCCCCGGCTGAGCTTGTGTAAGTCCAAAGCAGCAAAAGACTAGCCAGAAGATCACCAGCTGATTCAAGCTTGATAGCGCCCGACTGGAGGACAGGTCACCGGTGCGGAACACGGTGAAAGCGCCCCCCTTCGAAGAGCGCGTGGCTTTCCGGAGATCTGAGCGACTGGAGGCCAGGTCGCCGATACGGAACACGGTGAAAGCGCCCCCTTTTAAAGAGCCCGTGGTCTTCCGGAGATCCTAGGAGACCGAAAACGAGAAGCGCGATGTCCTCGCTAGATCTAGAGTGGCGGATCAGACCCCGAAGACCCCTAAGGTCAAGTCCCCACCCTTGGAAGCGGATCCGAGTCGCCACATTTAGAGTATCGCTCGTCCGGTACGGCTTGGGTAGAACCGAAGTCTAATGGACTATTATTCGATGCACACGGCTCTGTTACTTGCACTTCAATTCGGTGACATGTGTTTCACAGCCCACTAAGCTCGTTACTATCAACGTTCAGTTGTGAAGGCTTGCCTGTGACCTGTAGTGTAGTAGACGAATCAACAACTTAGTAGTTAGGGAGTAAGCCTACTACACCGCAAGTGACTTATCGTAAGCAGACGGCCTATAGAGATTCCCGAAGGCCGTCGAATTCCCATCGTCCGGGCGCGCCGGAAAACGCGGGAATGATGCCATTTGGTTAGCGTTCTTTCCAGTGAACCTTAGCTGGCCAAGCCACTGAGGCTAGCAATACTCGCCGGACGATGGGCCCAGGCCAGGGCGCTGGGCGTATCAGAGCCAGCGCTCCAGCGGCTAATCCAACCGCGAAACCCTGTTATGGTCCCATTACGGACATGGGGAGAGCCAACAGTTGCGCCCGCTCTTAAAGAAACTTCAACAACAACTCATAATACTACGGATTTATGGCTTGGCGCTAAACTCCGGTAGAGTATACAAAGGAAGGGTCGCGAGAGCTTCGCGCACGAAAACATTGAAACCGAAGAAACGGCAACAAGAACAACCGACACCTACCAAGATGGCTTCGCTGCCCCTCGAGCTCATGGAGCAGATCTGCTCACTCCTGTGCCCACACTGCCAGAACCCGGACAGCTTTCTCGACGAAGAGGATATTCACACGGCCAAGAAGACGCTGTCGAGTTTGTGCCAGGTATCGAGAACCGTCTGTGCCGTGGCGCAACCGTTTCTCTTCCACTACTATTCCACGGGCAATCTACCTCCAGACACCGATTGCGCCGTCCGCGGACGTCAGCAAGATCTCCCCCGGGAAGACGACAAACTGCCGGCGTTTTTACACAGCATCATCCGAAGACCTGACCTGGCAACTCAAATCAAAGCCCTACAGCTCATCGAGACGGACGAAATCACGGGCCTCACGGCGGACTTGGCTCCTTTGGTCCTCGCGGAAAGCAAACGCATTAGGGTCTCACACCAAGCCCCAACGATAGAGCACTTGGAGACCAAGGTATGGCGGCGCTCTCAGAGTCAGTCCGAGACGATGCGGCAAGTCCAGCGGAAGGATGTACACCACTGGCTGGAAGAACTGGCGATTATTCTATCGCCGAATGTCGAATTGCTTGCAATCGCACGCGACAGCTTCTGTCAATACACGCACATCATGGAGAGCAACGTCTCGTTACCGTCACTCAAGACGATTGCTCTGCGAGGCATCACCAGGAACCAGCACATCAACGAGGCGGCCGCACTCTTCAACGCCGCGCCGAATCTCGAGACTGTCCTCTCCTCGCGGTGCAGCCTCTTTGACGGACTCAGCCCGTGGACTCTGAGCAAGCCATGGACGTTCAACCTGCCGAAAGTCTCCCGAATTGTGTTGTCCGAGATCGCATTCGCTGACCTTGGGCTCCTGGTGGCGTGCTGCCCGGGGCTCCGGGAGCTGGACCTGACGGCGGTCAACATACACCGGACCGCGGGCGAGGACTACTGGGACGTCTCGAAGTTGCTGCGGACTCTGGAACCCGTGCGGCGGCAGCTCCGGAGGCTACGGCTGACGTGCGCTCCGAGCCAGCGGCCAGGGGCGCAAGAGAGGCGGGCTGCAGGAGGGACTTCGTGGTCTTTTCGGGGATTCGAGATGCTCGAAGAGTTAGCGGTGGACCAAGCTGCGATCGACGGCTGCTCGAGATTCTCGGACAACGATGCGGGTTCTTGTTTACGGTCGACCTTGGTCGAGATGCTCCCACCGTCAATCAGGGGTGTCCATTTTATGTATGTGCATAACGGATTCCTGCCGGAGCTGAGACAACTCGCTCAAGAGGCTTACGTCTGGTTTCCGGCTTTGAGGACCGTTCGACTGAGCCTGGTGAACATTTTTAAACAGAACCTGGAAGATGTCGCCTCAACCTTCAGATCAGCGGGCATAGATATGACTTGGGACGTCATTCACCCCGGGAAGGGTCAATTATCCCTTTTCCAGAGCGTCATGACTGAGAAGAGGTTGGCGAGTCCTCTTTCGGTTTCGTCGGCAACCAGGGCGCTATCTCAACTGATGCTGTAATGTTTAACGTGTAAAGAAAAGACATAGACGGTCTCAGACTTTAGAAGCATGGAGTAAACAGCAATTGACCGATATCAAACTAACCCCATCAATGGCAGAATCCCTTACATCGTTCATAATTCCAGAGCATTCTCACGAAGATCCGTCAGTGCTCCGGCTGCAAGATTGCACGCAACAGGCAATCGAAGTGTAGCAGCGATCCCAAAGCGAATCCAGAAGCAGGCATGGGCACCCATGCCTGTCTCGTAGAATGTTGCACAGCAGATAGACGAGAACCGACAGAGAACCCAAGGTTCCAGCGTCCCAGGTCCCTGAGCTCGGTATGATGTGCCTCCAGCTGGGACAGGTTGAAACAGCAACAAGCATCGATGAGAATCGCCATTCAGAATAGCAAAGAGAATTTCGAGATAGCCGACCCCTGCTCACCCCAGCACCTCGAATAGAGCCTTCCCAAGACGCCACCGCGCCAAACCAGATGTCGAGGAGTTACAAGAGCCGAATGAACGTTCCACACGCATGCCCAGGTGCGACGAAGACATTACCTGCTTCGGGTCAAATGTTTGTTCGCCTGCGACGAGGAACACCGTGCCATCTCGGCCATCATGGGTGTATCATGTCGGTAGCCGAAGAGGTCCAGTGTTTCTTTCCTCGGTCTCTCGAGTTCCCTTCGCGGGACCCGGTCCCCTCGCCACGGCCGAGACCTGCTGCTATCGAGGGTGTGTCTCGTCGCCGGATAAATTACCTCGATGCTTGTCTTAGATCAGCCCCCCCGAGCAGCAGCCACCGGCGCCCGCAGCATGATCCAGCACGTTTGGCAGATTCGGCCGGAATCTTCGACTGCATATGCCAGAAGCCACTTCGCTTCCCCTTTCTTCCTGAACAGCGCCTGGCTCTTGTTTTCCTCCCTTCCCTGCATGGTTCCAACGGCCGCCTCCTGCCCACCCCCTCGTGGATGGGAACACGAGCAAGAGGCTAGTGCTGAATAGGGGCGAGCGAGCGAGAGGCCAACGCCAGGAGTGGCGTCGCTGATTTGTTCTGGAGTATTCTGAGAGAGGAGGCCATTGGCCGCAGGGCCTCCCGAGACATGCCACCTCTCTCTAACGACCTGGAACGCTGGTGCGTCTGGGGACGATGATGTCGCTCGGCGAGGCGGCGTCGAGGGGTCCTGCCGAGATGGGGTTGGCGCCTCGCACTCGATGGCCACTGCAGGCCTCGCGGCGGCGTCGAAGATGGTGTGTAGGCGGCAGTGAGACGGCGCAGAGACTCGTGGCATAGCTCAAGGGCATGCTGGAGGTTGCACTTGTCCCCAAGTTGTTGCCGACACAAACATCGAGGAGGCGGCTGCTGGTCCGTCCTTGGTTCTGCGGGGAAGCACAGGATGCTCGCTCGCCGACTCGTCGAGCCGCACTGTGATGACGAGAGTCCCGGGGCTCTTTTGGGGGTATCACGGCGGATGTTTGTACATCTTTATGCACCTCTTGCGCGTGCAATCTGGGAAGGGGTTAGTGACCTGTTTAAGGTGTAGGGAAAGAAGCAGACCATCCGTTTCGATCTGTAGCTCAAGGCGAAGATGGAGTAGACAGACGTTGTTTGTTCGGAAACATGTATTAAATACATGGGTGGGGAGTTCTGTTATCTGTTGACAGGTTGTACAGCGCGCTCATTGCACAGCAATATCGAGTCCTGCTGGGTCGTTGGCAAATGGGAACTAGTCCTTTCGATCGAGCAGCCAAACTCAACTGGCGGTGATGCCCGCAGGCCAGCGAGATGCAGGCAGCGGACCAGCGGTGGTACAGCGCAGTCACACAATGAGACAAGAACAAGACCCAGATTGGTGTGTAGGGTTGGCAAAAACGGGAGGGACGAGACTGGAGTTCCCGTCACGTCCAACCGCACCGCTGGAATCTCGCCCATCCGTTGGACGATCTGGCGTGTCGAGTCTACGGTGCGACAAGATCTGGTAAAGGAGTGATGGGGTGTTCCCAGGAAGAACGCGTAGCAGGTGCGGTCGGTTTCGCTCTTTGAAAACTGGAAGCTTACTGACGCGGAGGACCATCCGGATCTCCGCTTGGACGAATTGGCAGCTGGGAGGTTTGATTGAGTTTCCGTCAACTCTGACGATCTTTTTCCAACACCTCCCAAATTAAGAGATATGTGATCACCGGAGATGAGCGACTCTACCCGAGCAGAGTGCTGACTTCTATTGCCGGGATATTGAATACAGCGACGTACTTGTACGTTGTAAGCACCCAGAAAATGGACAAATATCCGAAGGGAATATCAACGGGAAATATTGATCGATCTTGTCTTGGAGCGAGAATCCGAGAGTGGTCGACTGGACGCACATCTACGAGAAGACGGAATACACAAGACTCGGACATCGGGTAATGTTTGATCCTTCAGTGTTCCCGATGACGGTGCCGTGATTGTTGCCGCGTCTATCGGATCGACCAGCAGGACTCAGGATGCTACCTCAGAAGCTTCGGGGGCGTGCCCTCCATTATCTCAGACCAAGAAGGGGTAACTAGCCTGGGACGCATGCGTCAACGGCGAGAAATCTAAGACCAACTGATTGACGCATCGTGCAGAAGCAGCCTCCCATCCTCCTTCACCTCCTGGGACGGTTGGTGCGACCCAAGAATGGCTTTGACCTCCATTGGGCATGGTATGTCCGCCCCTGATCCGTCTCTCATGTACGATTCCTCTTCCTGTCATGCCTCCTCCCGTCTTGACTGCCAGCAAGACTTCGCGTCTATCAAACGGCGCCCGTTTTTATCTTTGACCAGTCTTTTTCACTTTTGCCCATGCCGTCACCGTCTGCCAACCCCACATTCTTCGACGCTCAACTGGATGTGTAACAAAATGAGATACGTCAAAGCCTCGTAAGATCTGGCCCAGGTTGCCTCTGAGTCTGCCACTTGTGCCAGCTGAGTTCTAGCAGCTTTCGTAACCGGGCCTCCTGCCAGGTTCTACAGCACACTCTCCATCGTCCAGGATCCCAGCTCTGACAGATGACAGACCGCGTGTAGAAGCAACGGAACAGACACGCGAGACAACGGCTGCCACCTCCCACGCTGTCTCTCCACCAACGTACCGTCTGTCTCCTCCGTGCAACGTCCAGGGGTACTGACGCCGATGAGAAGGACTTCACACCCATAGCCTAATCACTTACCAAAGAGACCGCCCCTTTCTCAGGGGGCTCTTGTGGTATTCAGCCGGGGTCAATGTCTCGGAGGCATGCGAATTCGGCTCGCTCAGTGCAGGCATCGCCGAGAGGCTTTCGGGCCCCAGGATCCAGGCGGTCGTCGATCCCATGGGAACGGGATTCCCAGGATCCGGCGTTGGGAGATACGTTTGCAAATAAATAAGACTTGACACCCGTCGCTGTTGAGTTGATTCCTGGAGAACGATAAGAAAAAACGGGAACATCAACGGAGTCTGCCACCCGTCCTTCCACTTCCCGTATTGTATCACCCAGCACATCCCAATATTCCCAGTCCGGTCTCCCCTCGGAGCACAACACCAAACCCCTCAACAACGGCCGAAACCCTCCACCATGTTTGACGCCAAGGCAGCAAAGCAGCTATCTGCCATGGAGGCCTCGGACTTTTCTCGATCTCGGGCCTCGACTCTGACACCCAGCAGCTCGAGTCTCTCTGACATGGAGAAGGATTCAACACTATCCAGCTCAGCAACATCGTACCTCGAGGCTCTCAATGATGTTATCCAGTCCAACCCACAGGCACACGACTCAAGAACACCTCCAGCTGTCGAGTCCCAGAACTCTGAGAAAGATGCCGGTCTGGCAGGTGATGACACCGAATATCCCGTGGGCATGAAGCTGGGGCTCGTCGTCCTCGCCTTGTGTCTAAGCGTCTTTGTCATGGCACTCGGTACGCATATCCCTCCCTCTCACCATCTGATGAACCCTCGTCCAACTAACCCCCGCGCGCGTGACAGACAACTCCATCATCGCGACGGCGATACCTCGCATCACGGACGAGTTCAACAGCCTGAGCGACGTCGGCTGGTACGGCAGCGCCTACCTCCTGACAACGGCCTCGCTGCAGCTCTTCTTCGGCAAGCTCTACACCTTCTTCAGCATCAAGTGGATCTACCTCTTCGCCATCGCGCTCTTCGAGCTGGGGAGCGTCATCTGCGGCGTCGCGCCCAGCAGCATCTGCCTGATCCTCGGCCGCGCCATCGCGGGGCTCGGCGGCGCGGGCATCTACTCAGGCTCGCTCGTCATCCTCGCCTACAGCGTGCCGCTCAGCAAGCGGCCCATCTACGGGAGCTTCGTGAGCAGCATGTGGGGGATCGCGTCTGTTGCTGGGCCGCTGCTCGGGGGGTTCTTTACGGATAGCCTTACTTGGAGGTGGTGCTTCTACATCAATCTTCCTATCGTTGGTTCCATACCTACCCTCCAAACTGCCATCATCGGCGCTGACAGTTGATTTCCAGGGCGCCATCACGGTCGCAGTCATCGTTCTCTTCTTCCACGACCCCGTCCGCAAGATCCCACAGGAGACCTGGCGCACGCGCTTCCTCCAGGTCGACCCCCTCGGCAACCTCGTCTTCATGCCGGCCGTCATTTGTCTCATGCTGGCCCTGCACTGGGGCGGCGTGACGCACGCCTGGTCCTCGCCCCGCATCGTCGTCCTCTTCGTTGTCTGCGGCCTGGCCATGGCCGCGTTCCTGTACCTGCAGCACCGCGGCCAGGAGAACGCCACGGTGCCGCCGCGCATCTTCCGCAAGCGCTCCGTCTGGTCGTCCTCCTTCTACGCCTTCTGCCTGGGCGCGGCCTACTTGACGTCGGTCTACTTCCTTCCCATCTGGTTTCAGGCCGTGAAGGGCGCGTCGGCTGTGGATTCGGGTGTTATGAACCTGCCTATGCTCGTCGGGGTCGTCGTTTTCTCCTTGATTGCCGGCGCGCTCGTGAGCTTCTGGGGGTACTACGCCCCCTGGATGATCCTCGGTTCCGTGCTGATGGCCGTTGGGTACGCCCTCATATCGACCTTCGGCCCGGGAACACCGTCGTCGCTCTGGATCGGGTATCAGATCATCGCTAGCGCGGGCGTCGGGGTGGGAATGCAGCAGCCCCTGATGGCGGTTCAGGTCGTGCTCGAGATGGCGGACGTGCCGACGGGGACGTCTATCATCATCTTCATGCAGACCGTGGGCGGGGCCGTGTTTGTTGCTATTGGGCAGATGGCCTTCACCAACAGTCTCGTCGATGGCATGGTGCGGCACGCTCCTGGTCTCGATCCGCAGGCTGTCATGGCCTCGGGGGTGACCGCCATCCGTAAGATGGTTTCGCCGGACCTGGTGCCCGGCATCGCTCAAGCGTATAGCGATGCGTTGGCAAAGGCGTTTCTTGTCTGTGCCGTTGCGGCATGCGCAACCATCATCGGCGCGATATTTGTGGAATGGAAGAGCGTCAAGGGGAAAAAGGTGCAGACTCCCATCGCTTGATCACAAACGGGATCTTGAGGGAAGACATTCATTTATTATCGCGGGTGGCTTTAGATGGTTTTCGGGAACACGGGGTGTTACGGCGTAGCAATAGTTCTCCACGAGTTGGTTCGTTGACATGGAGTTGGTCTTACTTGAATCACTTGGGTGGTAGCGGAATCAAAACAAGACATGTCAGATGCATGCGCAGATCTACCACGTGGCGGTGTAAGCACAACCGTGCATGTCGTTTCCGCATTCTGAAATCTGACGAGAGCTTTGTAAGAACCCCAACCTCATACCTTACTTTCCCTCGGCGATGCGAATAACCATCTTCTTCGCCCGAACCGTACCGTCCCTCAGCCCCTTCAACGCATCCGACAACCCCTCGAGCCCATTAACGACCTCGTACGGGTGCGGCTTCATCCACCCCGTCCTCAGACCCTCCGCGAACACCCGTGCCCAGATCAAGCCCAGCAGGCTCCCCTCGCCCTCGTCCTCGTGCACGTGCCCGACCATCGTGGTGACGACCTCGACGGAGGAGTCGGTGGCGCTGTAGTCCGCAGACGGCAGCACCGTCGTGATCCGCGGCCGGAATCCGGTGCCCTCTTCCGGCGGTCCCCGGATGGCCTTGCCAAGCATCACGAACGAGCCGTTCTCGCTGACGCAGTCGAACACCTGGAAGCACCGCTGCCCCGTGGCCGCGACGACCTCCCTCAGCTTCTCGGCCAGCTCGTCCTGCGACGCGAACTGCGTGTAGTCGACGAACGCGTCGCCCTGCTCCTTGTCCAGCAGGGCGTCCGTGACGAAGGCGCTGTTCTTGCTGCCCACGGCGATGAGCGGGTGGATGCCGGCCTTCTTGGCGAGCTTGATGCCGAAGGCGCCGATGGCGGTGCTGGCGCCGTAGATGATGACCGGCCGCTTCGTCGCGCGGTTGCGGTCCCACGGGCTGGGGAGCTCGAGCGAGTGGAACAGCGCCGTGGCGGCAGTGTACGCGGCCAGGGGCACCGTCGCGGCCTCTTCGAAGGAGATGTTGTGAGGGATGTGGAAGGCGGCGAAGGCCGGGACGACGGCGTACTCGGCGAAGCTGCCGTGCTCGGTCATCATGACGTGGAAGCCGGCGACGCGGTCGCCCTTGGCGAACTCGTAGACCTGGTCGCCGACCTTCTCGACGACGCCGGCTACGTCGTCGCCCGTGTTCTGGGCCTTGCTCATCCAGACGGGTATTTTCCAATCCTTGGGGTTTGTGCCTGGCGGGTGTTAGGATCCGGCCCACGAGTTGGTTATGGTGAGGGATCTGGCTCTACCTGAGACGATGACCTTGATGAGGAGCTGGCCCGGCCCCGGCTCGGGGATGGGAGAGTCCTTGATCTCGACGGAGATGTCTGTGTTGACGATTGCTTCCTTCATGTTGTGATGTTTGATGTGGTTTTGGCAATGCGATTTATGTGACAGCTATGTTCCGAGTATAAGCTGCTTGGACGATGAGTTGAAGTGATATCAATGAGGTGTATATACAAGTTGGGACACCGTGACGTCAAGACTCTTCACCCCTAGCCAAGACGACGAGACATTGCGCAGGGTCTATATAGTCCCACACATTCGGACGGTTTCCATTCTTCTCCACGGACCAGCGAAGGACTCAGAAAACCATCCCATCAAAAGCTGGATCTGGATTCGATTCTTTCTCCAATGAACTCCCCTAGCCCGTCGTCCTCCTTCGCTTCGGAGATAATGCTGAATAAGGTCCGGGCGATTCGTCTCCCCGGTTCCATGTACTCAAACTTGAGTTAGCTTTCGTCAACCCTCCACTCCGCCCTTCCCCCGCCCCGCTCTCTGTAGCGATGGCACCATTGCATCGGACGGGGGACGGGTCGATTTGGGAGGAGCTTACAAATCTACAGCCCATGGTTGTCGTTAGGGAATTAGTGCTGGGTCTGTGTCCCGATTATCAAAGACCGGCTCGACTCGATACCGAGTGCGAACACGAGCCTACTTGGAGAACAAACGCCGTTACAAACCCCGTCGGTGTACGCCTGGTGGAACGGGGATGCATCTCGTCGATCATTTCTGTCAACCCCCCTGGAAATGCCGTCAGCACTCTGTTTCGATCTCCCAGAGTCTTTGAATGCCGACCGTGGCAAACTGAAGTCTCAACAGCGGACATTACAACTTCCCGAGTGGGCTTGTGAGGTGGGACGTTGATTAATCATCAAATACCTACTTCGTCCGGAAAGTCTCCACCTTCCTGGCTGGTCGGGCCAATAGGATTAGTCGCAACAAGTGTAGGTAGAATGTGTGTACGGAGTATCGTCCCTACACTCTACAGTCCGTCACACTCTGTCGTCTCTTATTCCCTTTCTTACTCTCACAACGATCTGTCGTTTTCAATAAGCTCTACCACTTCCATTACTAGATATACTCTATTATGGCCATTACGCACATTACGTGCCCAGATAACAAGATATCAATATGGACTCATAATTAGGTCGACTGGCTCCTCAGATATGAGCGTGGAAGAAGTCGACATAGTCGAAGAAACTCCTCTTCACCCACCGCTTCAACTCAGGATCCGTCCGGTTGACCCCAATCATCCCGTACTGGTGCCCAAACGTGCCAAACTCGTTGTTGTCGATCCAGCTCCACGCGAGCGCGCCGATGACGTTCACGCCGTCGAGGCTGATCGCCCGCAGCATCTCCGTCAGGAAGTTCTGGTAGTACAGGCTCCTCTCGAGGTCGAACCGCTGCGCCGCGAGCGGCGTCTCCGCGTCCGCGTACTGCGGGAAGCCGAACTCGGTGACCATGATCCCGCCCGCGGGGCGGAAAGTGTTCCACACGTACCCCAGCTGCTGCCGCACGTACGCCGGCGCGATGACGGCCCCGCCCTCGCTGAGCGCGCCGATCGCCCAGCCGTTGGCCTGCGTGGTGCTGAGGGAGACGCACGACGGCCAGAGGGGGTCGGACGAGTTCGCGGCGCACGCGGCGTGGCCGCCCGGCGGGTCGGTCGCGTACTGCGCGCCGTAGGGGTCGAAGGCCCAGTAGTCCATGGTGCCGTTGATGGTGGCGATCTGCGAGTCCGTGAGGGGTGATATGGTCATGTTTGGTGTGTTGAGGACGACGCCCGGGTACTGCCGGCCGAGGAAGAGCGGGTTGGCCATGATGCCGAGGATGAAGTCCTGGTACCTGTGCGCCGCGGCCACGTCGGCCGGTTTGGACGGGTCCAGGGGCACGGCGAGGTTGTTGGCGAACTTCATCGTCAGCTTGCCCGTGCCGCGCAGGACGTCCTTGTACCAGTGGTAGACCTCCGCGTGGGCCAGCAGGAACGCGGTTAGTCTCTGGTAGCCGCCCGGGAAGAACATCGGGGCGACGTTGGGCTCGTTGAAGGTGACCCAGTATGGCACCCTGTCGGCGTACCGCGTCATGACCTGCTTCGCGTAGGAGGCAAAGTGTCGCGGGAAAGCGTCGAAGTCGGTACCGAAGACGCTGGTCGGGGCATCGATGTGCATGAGCGTCGCGATTGGAGTGATGCCGTACTCGAGACACGTGTTGATCACGTCGTCGTAGTGGTCGAGCGCCTGCTGGTTCAGAGGGGAGTCCGCAACGCCGAAGGGTACGACGCGGCTCCAGGAGATGGAGAAGGAGAAGTACGGCACCCCCAGGGCGGCGAGCCTGGCGATGTCCTGCTTGTAGAGGAAATAGTGCATGTCCACGACGTTGGCGTCGTCCGTCCCCAACGTGCCTTGGCCATTGACGCCCGTCGAGTCGAGTATCGCCGGGCCGCGGCCCTCGAGCTGAAGACCGCCTTCGACCTGTCATGCGCTAGCTGCAACGCCTCAGACAAAGTCCGCGGGGAACTTTAGGCCTTCGTTGTCGTTGAGAGGCCTAGCCGGCAGTTGGGGCGGATAGACGAGCTCACTCGAGGGAATTGGGGTGGGCGAAGCCGTGGTCGTAAACGGGGGCTCGTGGCTGTAAGTGTAATTCGCCCAAAGAACGACATAGGCACTCTGCCATACTGTCCATCGGGGCTGATTGTCGCGGATGGGTTGAACGAGTAGGTCGTGTAAGTCACATTGGCCGGTAGCAAGGTGGAAGCCTCGGTGAAGTGAGGCGCGTACGGTGTCGCGATGGTCAACGGAGCAGGCAGCGGTGTTGGGAACCGATCAGATGTCATCTGCTCGTAGGAAAATGTGCTGTAAGACCATGTCGATGCCGCAGTTGGGCGATCGGTCTGACTTGTCTCGGGAGAACCGGAGCTTGCAACTGCTGCTGCGACAGCTCCGACGGCAGACAAGGTGCCCATGAGGCTGGCCGACTTTGCGAAGCATGCCATTTTGATGAGAATTTCCGTATACGACGGGATCGTTAGAGATGGAACGCTTGGCGAAACATGTTTGGAGATTTCGATCTTGGCTACTTATATATTTACCGCTTATATGTTTACCGCTTATGTGTTTACCGCTCATATGGTGACCGTTTATATGGTTAATTGTTGGAGACAGCAGAAATCATTTTGGCTTGATTTCCCGGCGCATCCTCCCGTTTTTTCGTTGTCGGAAAACCCGAAGTCGTATCGTTCATCCCATTTGCATCCACAGCCGAAGAACTTCCCCGCGCGGGGAGATGACCCCTGGCAGCCATACACCGCTTGTTCCAAGCTAACGATTCGAAGAACTCACCATACGGCATCATCCACACAGGCCGCAGGCCGTGGCCAGGAGTTCGGTTCGGATTGTGAGGTTTGGGCGCTGAACACCCGGGGATCGACAGGGAGAAGAGAAGAATTCCGAACCGACGGCTTGCACCAGTCGGCCTTTTGGTGGGCCGCTGGGAAGCACCCCGCTCCGGCATTTCCTGACTCGAATGTCGCGGGATTGCATTCCGGCAGCATCATCAACTCGAGCTCGATTCCGTGTCGCCGTGGTGGCTGCATATTGCTCCGCTCCGTATTCTTCTCCGGATTTTCGCAAGATCAGGGAGGGGAACGATGCACAGTGGGTCTGTCGAGAGTATGGTGGTGATTTCAAGATCGTGGTTTAGGTAGGCCTGCCTGTGCTGAGTTGAGGCGTCCTGGGGAGCGTTAGTCATGTTGACACAACACGTGAGAGCGTAATTTGACGTACTCGCTGTACAGTAAGTAGGTCCTTGACTTTTAATTGCGACCTCTGGGTTGCTTGGGGTCTCCGCGACACTCAGCACAATGGTAGACTGGATCGTTCTCCCCAACCGAACGAAGAGACTGGAGCTGCTTGAGACGACCCGATGATGAATCCGCGATATTCTAGAACAATGGCCACACGCCAGGGCCCGGACAGTGTGCGGAAATCTCCGAGTGTCATAACGGCAGCGAGGTCTTGGACGAGGCGAGTCCGTGTCGCACACAGACTTCTTCAAGCCAATGCGACTGAGCGGAAGATCCCGCGACGTTGATCACGTCGCAACCCGTTCTACCAGATGGTTGGAGAGAGCGCGGGCACATGGGGAAGACGCTGCCGAGCACGACAGAGAACAGGCGATCATGGGTCTCCAAGGTTCAAGTCTGCTCGCCGTATGTGGATCATAAATACGACGTTGGGCAATTGAGCCTGGTAGATGAACTCCTGCGCTGGGAAGGCGGCTGTGCTGTCGGGTCCTCCGGCCGTATGCTTCATCGCTTTGCTTCGCTCCAGGTCACGTGCCAGCATCACTCGGGGAAGCTTATCTCACCAGCACAGCCGGCGTCGCTCTCTCGGTTGTGGTCGGTCCTGCGATGGTAGTCTGTGGAAACATAAGAACTTGTTGGTGGGGTCTGCCCAAAGGATTGCTTCTTCTGCTCTAAAATGTACATGTGCTCTCCCCATTCGTAACCCTTGTTTTCGTTAGAATCTTCACGGGTCAGGGTCGCCAGCCTTCCTCGCCTGCTAGAGTGTCAGCATCGCAACTTCAGCAATTCGCCAGCGGGAGGAAAACGTACCCGCACCGCTCCGGCACCTCCCAGCTCTCTGTCCAGTCCGCCGGGGAACTCTCTCGGGTAGGAAGCCTTGTCGGGGTAGTTCATGTAGACGACACCGCAGACGCCGAAGAAGGCGGTGATGAAGGCACCGATCTGGAGAAGACCCTTGCCGGTGGTGGTCCAGGTGTACTCGTAGGGGGAGAACATGCCGAGCAGGTCGTGATCCTCGTGGACGGGCTCGCCGAAGTTGCGGCGCTCCTGCTTGTCCCACCAGTCGGCGTGGGGGTCGCGGAACTGGCGCTTGATGAAGGGAGGGTTGATGTAGCCGCCGTTCTGCGAGACACGGAGGGGTTAGCCATGGCCTTTCCGGACCTCTCGCCTCGGCTCAGCCTCGAGCTCTCGCTGTCGGCCATTGCCGTTCCGGCAGCATGCCGCCACTGACCATGAGGGGGTCCTCCGCCTCGGTGAGCTTGGGGTACTCGGGGTACTTCTCCTCGAGGACCTCCTTGCTGTTGATGGAGGGAGGGAAGAAGGTTCGTTGCTGAGCAATGGGGACTCGGCGGGCGGCCTGGGCGGCACCGCGGATCGTCGAGACCCGCGCGATTCGTTGGGGCAGCATCTGCGTGAAGGCGCGCACGTTAGTTTAACAATTTCTAAGAGGTCAATTGAGGTCGTGGGGAAGTCATACCGTGGCCGTATTTGTGGTTCGACACAGCCCAATTGCTTGATCGTGGATGTGATGTCGTCGCAGGTCAGAGCCGAAGCTTCTCTCGGTTGACGATGGACTGCCAATCCCTCGCCTGTGGTTGGCTGGAACGGATGGCGTTCTGCCTGAGGCATTAGGAGCGGCAGTCAGCACCAGTTGGCAGTGTACATTATTTGTTTGCCTGAGGTGCAGGGGTCATGGGCATGTACCTACACTAGGTACCTGGGTACCTCGTCAATATGGGTCTTCACCCGATTGGCAGGCAATTCACCGTGTTGGCGCGTCGCTGACTCTCCCTGTTGGCTCTGGCGATTCAAGGGAGCGTGCCACTGATGCCACTGGAAGCTGCTGCTGATGCTGCTGCTCACTGCCGGGCGCACCGCACGCTGGTGCCACCGGGTGCTCTTTTCGGCTAGTCCCCAGGCTACGGTCGAGCTGCATCTTTTGGAAAAAATCTATCATCAAACTTTTTGCTGGTGACGCTGGTTTCGCACACGATTTCCCTCGCAGCCGGCCACCCAGACTTGCCATCATGGTCAAACTCGAAACGAGAATTCTTTAAGCAATTACCATTCCGTAGACCTTAATTTTGGCGCGTCAGATGCCTTTGTCGTCGAGATCACGGCCCCGTCTCGCCTCCGCCGCCCCCAGTTGCTATTATGAACAAGACCGCGTCGCCCGAGCCCGCGCATGCAACTCCGGACGCCCTCGAGTCCCGACGCGACGAGCAAACCGCGCCCGTCCTTCAAGATGATCCTGATCCGCCTTCCTCGCCGCTCGAGTCCTTGGGTTCCGACGATTTTAAGGACCAACTGACCCCAAACGGCTTCGACTTCATCGGGCTCGGCCCACCTTCTCCTGCATCATCATCAGCATCATCATCGCCATCATCGCCATCACCATCACCAGCCCCCGAACACCCCGCCCCTATCTCATCCGACAACGACGATGAACGACCCTCTAAGCGACGCCGAACCCGCGAGTCTACACCCCCTCCTTCCACCGGCAAGCAGAAGCAGATATCGCCCCCCTGGAAAAAGGCTGGCGCCGATGGCCCGACATCCTTCACCGAGAACGGCAGGCGAAAGTCTGGCCGCATCAACCTGCAAGCACTCGACCAACCGCCGCCTCCTTCAGCTAAGCGAACGACGCGAGGCGCTCCCCAAAGCAGTCCCCCATCGAAGAAGAAATATGCCTCCACGAATGGCCACGCGACTACGCCCACTCCCAACGGAGCTTCCAAGGCTCCATCACGAAGACAGCCCGCGCCCAAGCCCGCACCGCTCTCCCTCAAGCATTCGAATAGGAAAACCGCGACTCCTAATGAGACGAAATCTGCTCCTAGATCGACGCGAAAACGGTCTCCATCCTCCCCCGCCCAACCCCTCCGCCAGTCCGCCCGCACACGACGCGGCCGCCGCAGTTCCATCGACGAGAATGCGACCACGACGACGTCGGGCAGCCCGAACCGAACGCGAATAAAGTTGCGCGTCCCTGCGACCGAGCTGCCCGTAGTACACCCCGGACAGGTCAGCAAGCGTCTGAGGATCGGTCCCACTTTCGAAGAGTACTGGGAGAATGCACAAACCATCCCGGTCGAAGAGGGCGGCGTCTTCGTCCCAGAAGATGGCCCCGTATACACCGACGAGATGGCTCGAAGGGATGCTCGCATCATCATGCGAGTTGAGGAGGCGGTGGAGCCTGGCGGGCTTCTCTCCATGGAGCGGTGCACACTCTTCGTCCCCGAGCCCGAGGAGGAGCCCCCGCGCCAGTGGGCTCATGCTGATCACATGGTCAAGGCTGTGGCTAATTTCCGCAAGCTTATGCTCGCTGAGCAGCAGAGGCATCGGGCGCTGGCCAAGAAGGTTGCTGAAGCTTGCAGAGATGCTTGGCTCCGTCGCCAACCCAAGTCCGCAGAGCAGTTGGAGGCGGAAGCAAGAGAGCTCTGGATCGGCAGATACAGAATAGTCGTCAAGAGCATGTTCGGCACCTGGGAGAACGTCCGGTTCGAAATCAATCGTCGACGAGTCCAGGAATGGGAGGCCGAGGAACAACGCAGGATCAGAGCAGCACTGCAGGAGGCGGTCGACATCTCCCAGCAGAAACTCGAGCTCCAAGCACGCCGACTTCAAGGCGACTCCGACATTTCATCCGACGAAGACGACGACGACGAAGACCTTGGCGACCTCGACAGCGATGGAGAAAATAGCCAAGCGTCGTCGATGGACGCCGACGACGACGATTCTGGTCGCGAAGACTCCGATGTCATGTCGTCGTCAGACGAGGAGGAGGCTGGCGAGGACGTTGTTAACGACGCCGGCGACGAGAAACTGACGCAAGAACAACTCCGCGCAAAATATGCCAACCTACCAGACTTGGCGGCGGACGAGCCCGCAGGGGACAAACTTACGAACGGCGTGGACTCGGGGGCAGAGACCAAAGCTGCCGCCACTAGTGCTAATGAGGATGATACGAGCGACGAGTCAGTTGACATGGACGATGATCTCGGATCTACTGACATGGACGAGAGCGACGAGGCTTCCGACGACGAGGGCTCCGGAGACGAGGACGAGGATGAAGACGAGGAGCCTGCGGGGCTGCTGGGCATGCTCTTTGGCAAGTCCGAACTGAAGAAGATTAAGGACGAGGAGCCAGCCGAGAACGACGAGACGACAGCGGATGCACCTGTAACAGAGGCTGCGACCCCCCAACAAGCCGAAGCTTCCTCGCATTTCGGGGCTGATGTCACCGAAGCCGTTGAGGACATTGACGAAGACGAAGTGTCTTTGATCCAGCACCCCGGGATTTTCGACGACACGGACGCCATGGACATTGACATGGCGACAGAAGAGACTTCGGCGGCGGCGAAGGAAACCGAGACGCCCGTGGTAAATGGCGTGCACGCAGAACCCGAGCCGGAGCCGTCTGTACTCTCAACAAATACAGACCAAGTCAAGGAGAAGGCGCCTGAGGTGGATCGTGAGGCCCCAGCGGAGAGCATTGAACCATCTATTGCCCCTGCCATAGATGAGACCACAATTATCGAAGATATCGAGATGGCCGATGCGCCTACAGAGACTGGCACACCAAACGAGGCTGTCACAACTACAACGACCACCACGCCAGCACCAGCAAAGCACGTCAGCCCGGACACCGACATTGTCACTGTCCCGCCCAGTCCTGAACAGAGCCACTCGCCGCCAACATCAGATACAAAGCCCTCAGAGGTAGACACTATGTCTCTGGCTACACCTGGGGTGAAGGATGTGGTGAGTCGGTCAGCAACGCCAGGAACGCCAAGCACACCGCAAGTTGCAAAGACGGAGATTCCCTTTCTGCTACGCGGAACACTGCGAGAGTACCAGCACGACGGACTGGACTGGCTCGCTGGTCTTTACGCGAACAACACAAACGGTATCCTCGCCGACGAGATGGGTCTCGGCAAAACGATCCAGACCATCTCCCTGCTCGCCCACCTGGCCTGCCATCACGAAGTCTGGGGTCCGCACCTCGTCATTGTCCCGACGAGTGTCATGCTCAACTGGGAGATGGAGTTCAAGAAGTGGTGCCCGGGATTCAAGATTCTTTCTTACTACGGAACACAGGAGGAAAGAAAGAGGAAGAGGCAAGGCTGGAACAACGACGACGTGTGGAACGTGTGCATCACGTCGTACCAGCTTGTACTCCAAGATCAACAGGTCTTCAAGCGCCGAAGGTGGCACTACATGATCCTCGACGAAGCCCACAACATCAAGAACTTCAAGTCCCAGCGCTGGCAGACCCTGCTCGGGTTCAACACGCACTCGAGACTTCTTCTTACGGGAACCCCGCTCCAGAACAACTTGACGGAGCTGTGGTCGCTGCTTTTCTTCTTGATGCCTGCGGAAAACGGCGTCGGGGGCTTCGCAGATCTGCAAGAGTTCCACGACTGGTTCCAGAAGCCAGAGTCTCAAATCCTGGAACATGGCCGCGAGACCATGGACGAAGAAGCACGCGCCATCATCTCCAAGCTGCACAAAGTCCTGCGACCATACCTTCTCCGAAGGATGAAGGCGGACGTTGAAAAGCAAATGCCGGCCAAGTACGAGCACGTCGAGTTCTGCCGCCTGTCGAAACGCCAACGCGAACTGTACGATGGCTTCCTGGCTCGGACCGACACAAGAGACACGCTGGCTTCGGGCAACTACCTGTCCATCATCAACTGTCTGATGCAGCTGCGGAAGGTCTGCAACCATCCCGACCTTTTCGTCGACCGACCAATCATGACATCGTTTAGAATGCAGAAGTCAGTGGCCGCTGAGTACCAGACTACGGACCAGTTCCTGCAGAGGTCAATCCTCAAGGTTGACCCCATGTCTACTGTCAGCCTTGGGGTGCTCAACATGATACCAACACAATTCGAAAGCATGTCGTACACAACAGCAGAGCGCATTTCTCAGCTCAGTCTGCACCGCGCCCTTATGGAGCTGAGGGAGGCCCAGAACACAAGGGCTCACCTCGCCCGCACCAACCTCGACCCCTCAACAGTACAATCGAACATAGTTTATCTCGATAGTTTGGCTCGTTGGCGTCGGTTCGAAGAGCTTCAGCACAGCGTTTACTTGAATGCACTTCGCGGCCAGCGTCGGCCGATATACGGGAAGCGCCTCATCGATTTCCTCACCCTCGGACTGGAGACGCGGCCAAGAAAGCCTCGCCCAAAGGTTCCTCAACAGATACTCAACTGGTTTGCGGAGGATTCCGACTTTCTCCGCGCTGTCATCCACGACAAGGACCAGCGAGCCGATTCTCTGCAGACCACTATTCAGAAGTTTGCCTGCGTCACCCCTGCCGTCATTACGCGAGACATGAATGAAGTCATTCTGGGAAGGAAAGCAGCGCAGGCATTCACGGATGAGGATATCAAGCTTTCGACGCCCGTCAAGTGGGCTCCGTTCATCCCGAGGCAAGCGCCCGTCGACCCCTGGCACGAGTCCCGCATGCGTCTCAGCATCCAGTTCCCCGACAAGAGACTGCTCCAATACGACTGTGGGAAGCTTCAGGCTCTCGACAAGCTCCTCCGCAAGCTTCAGGCAGGCGGTCACCGCGCTTTGATCTTCACCCAGATGACCAAGGTGCTCGATATACTGGAGCAGTTCCTCAACATCCACGGCCACAAGTACCTTCGGCTGGACGGCGCCACCAAGATCGAACAGCGCCAGATCCTCACGGACCGGTTCAACCACGACAACAGGATCCTGTGCTTCATCCTGTCGACGCGTTCAGGTGGTCTGGGAATCAACCTCACGGGCGCAGACACGGTCATTTTCTACGATCAGGACTGGAACCCCGCCATGGACAAGCAGTGCCAGGACCGATGCCACCGCATCGGACAGACCCGCGACGTGCACATTTACCGACTCGTCAGCGAGCACACGATCGAGGCGAACATCCTCCGCAAGGCGTCACAGAAGCAGATGCTGGACGACGTCGTCATCCAGGAGGGCAGCTTCACGACCGACTACTTCAACAAGCTGTCCGTCCGCGACGTCCTCGGCGCCGACGGGACGGACTTGGTCGACGACGCCGCTAACGCCGCGATGGACCGCCTCCTCGGTGGCGTCGAGAGCGGCGGCTCGCGCAACGCCGGCGAGGAGCTCAAGCAGGCCGAGGACAAGGAGGACGTGGAGGCGGCCAAGGCCGCGGAGAAAGAGATCCAGGACGACGACGCGGAGTTTCAGGAGAAGAGCGGCGCGCCCTCGGGGGCGTCGAGCACGCGCCAGGGAACGCCGCGGGACGACGGCGGCGCCGACACGCCAGGCAATGGCCCAGGCCCGTCCGGGCTCGGCCGCTTCTCCGAGTCCGTCGCGCCCGACGGAGAGGTCGAGTACTACCCCTCCGGCGCCCGCGTCTGCAACATCGACGACTACATGCTGCGCACCATGGCGGAGCAGCTCAAGGGCACGGCGCTGGACCTGCCCAAGGACAAGAAGAAGAGCAAGAAGAAGGGGAGGGACACGCGCAAGCGTTAGTGGTGAACTTTGCGTGGCGTTTTACCCCCTGTTTTCTTGTCGAGGCGCCTAGGCGGACGTTGTTATTTGTAGGATCATTGCGTGTCTCTACTGTTGTTTAAAGTGTTTTGTTTCTTTTGCTGCTGCTGTATCATAACGGACTCGACTCGCACGGGGGGCATGGATGGGAGAAGACATTCAAGACGGGTCCCTTTTGGAGTAGACCTCTACTAAGCATGTACATTTGACAACGGCGTCTCTTGCGCAGAACAGGAGACTTTTTCTGGCCGTAGCATAAGGAGTTCTTTGGGGAAGGGGGGAGGTTAACGAGAGAGACATAACCCCGTTACGGGGGGTAACATTAGACGTGGACGAATTAAAACGCAAGACAATTCTCCAAGCAAGTTGTTTTCAGATAGCGGTGAATTGGTATCCGACTTGTCAGTATTTTTATCTACGCGATGGACTAGACGCGAGTCTTCCCGGCAGCCTCGTCGGCCCACGCTCTAGCCTCCCTCTTCAGCTCAATGTTCACGTACCAAAACGTCGCCAGCGTCCACACGCCCGCCCAGACGAAGGGCAGCGACCAGCCCACGACGTACGCCACGTCGCCGGGGAGCGTGAAGATGAGAACGGTGCACAGCACGGCGCAGGCCTCGGCGCCGACGGCCCAGAACACGCCCAGCCGGCGCAGCATGGCGCGGAAGACGTGGCTCGCCTCGTAGCGCCTGTCCAGCGCGGCGCGGAACTCGGTACCGCCGGAGCCGTCGACGGCGCATATGTCCTCCACCAGGCTGTAGATCCCCGGGCGGAGCTGGGCGCCTTTCGGCACGGAGGAGACGCGCACGGGCGCCGGGACGCGGAAGAGGCGTAGCAGGTCGACTAGCAGGAGCTCGGTGCCGAAGACGTAGAGCATCGTCGTGACGGGCATGGAGAGGAGGCGGATCGGCGGGTGTTCCGGGACGGTGCCCCTGGAAGCGCGTCAGCGTCACGATGATCGAAGGGGGGGCTGGGTGCTGGGGCTTACACGACGAGCTCGATCATGATGACGATCCAGGCGAGGGAGAAGTTCCAGTGGAACCAGTCGAGGTACCACCTGTGCGCGCCCACGACGCGGCACGTGCTCCCCTTGCGCCACAGGCGCCAGAAGCGCAGGAAGTACTCGACGATGCTGGCGCCGCCGACGGCGGCGGTGACGATGGAGAAGACGGCGTTCGGGGTGAGCTTCTGGCGCTCCTCGGTCGGCGTGTTGGTTCCGGGACCGACGCCGTACCAGAGGCCGAAGTAGAGGGCGACGGGCACGGCGACGGAGTCGAAGAGGATGAGGGACCAGAAGAGGAAGATGGCCATCTTGCGGGTGCGGAGGGTGTAGTTTAGGGGGGGAGGAGTGGGCTGGAAGGCAGGGCGCGAGAGGACGTCGTCGGAGGTCTGGTCGTCGGTCGGTTGCTCGTCGTGCTTCCGGGAGGCTTCGCCCGTAACTGCTGTTGAAGGCCGGGGCGATCGGACGGAGGAGCGGGAGCTTCGGCGGGCCATGGTGATGCTGGGCCGGCCGAAGGGGCCGTCGTAGCGCTGGTCAAAGTCATGGCTGGGCCGGATCTTTCGATGTGGCGAGGCAGGCGATGGCGGAGCTTGGTTGGTCTCGTTGAGGTTGTCGGGCAGGCTGCGGCCTTTCTTCTCGTCGAGGACGACGTCCGGCTTGCTGGCACCGGAGTACCATCCGACGAGGTCGTGTTTCTTTTCTGCGGGTTCCAGTACGGGGGACAGAGGCCGGTGGCCGTGGGTAATTTGCAGGCTGTGACGTCCGACTATCGTGGGGTGTCTTTGTGGATCGCGTGGATGTTCATCCCGAGTTTTGGCTCGCTGCGGAAGGGCCGGACTTGATGACCGCTCCGGGCTGTGTTCTCTTTTCTCGTCCATTGCTGACAACCTGCGATGGTAAGTTAGGTGACGTTGGATTCAAGATAGCTTGTCAGTTGCGGCAGAAGGATAAAAAGAAGCATTGGGTCCGTCCCCTTTGAGGATAATGAGGCTCAGATAGTCGATCAGCTCATTGCGGCAACAACGATCGGTAGGTAAAAGATCAACGATAGCAAATGGCCCTTGTGCCAAGACAAGAAACGGACAGGAAGGACGATCATGGCCTTCCGAAACTCTTCCCCGAAGCAACGAGCCGATAGAACCGTAGGTGATACCATTGCTCGATCGCGAAAAGCGGTCCTTTCAATCGCGGAACAAGGGGTCGTGGAGCAGAGGCTCCGGGATGATGTCAGAATGAAGCTCGTGGCAAACCCAAATGTGGAAGCTGGGAGGGGAGGACCCTTGTCGCGAGCCTCAGACCCCGACGAACTCTAGAGATTGCTTAGGTAGTTCTGTGATTTTGCGTTGGATTTCGTTGAAACTCCAATTGGTGGAATATGGCTCCAAGGGGCTCCCCGATTGCACGGTCAGGAGAAAAAAGGGATTCATTTCTTGCAGTGGTTGTTTGCGTGGTGGAAGTGGTGATTACTCATCGCTGGGAGGAAGGCAGCGGGCGATAAGATAAGCTCAAATCAAGACCCACAACGGAGCTAATAACCCGTCCATCTTCCATTGGGATCGGGCCGTTTTTTCCCGATATCGACTTCGTACAGTGTGTCTGATAACTTAACACCCGCGACGCACTGTCTCGGCTGCGGTCTCTCCCAATTACATCCATGACAACCTAGTACTGCGTCTAACCAACCCTCAGCTGCCAAGGCAATACCCCTCACCCCGGACACGAGCCCATCACAGCCTTACATCCTAGCTCTTGTGGACCGAAAGACCAGCCCCACGCGAAACATCGAAACTGGCCGGAGTGTCGATCTGGAGACTCTTAACGATTAACGATGCGTCTCATCAACACCCAGACTCTGGAACTAGACGAGTTCGTTAGTAGTGAGGTCGCTCCGCCGTACGCAATCTTGTCCCACACATGGGAGGATGGAGAAGTCACTTTCCTAGACTGGCAGACTTGCGAGACACGAAAACGGAAGAAGGGCTTTGCAAAGGTCCATTCCGCCTGTCAGCAAGCACTCCGCGATGGATATACTCATGTTTGGGTCGACACCAACTGCATAGACAAAAGCAGCTCCGCCGAACTCTCAGAGGCAATCAACTCCATGTTCGCTTGGTACCAGGAGGCTGCCGTATGCTACGTTTATATGGCCGACGTATCTGCGACTACCTTGCGTGAACTGATGAAACACGACAGCCAGTTCCGCAAGAGCAGGTGGTTCACTCGAGGCTGGACCCTGCAAGAGTTGATAGCTCCCCGATCTGCTGTCTTCTATGCCAACGACTGGTCTAACCTCGGAAGCAAAGTTGACAAAAGCTTCTTGAAAGTTGTATCTGAGATCACCGGTATCGACATTTCCTGTTTGGACGGCCGCAGTGCACCCGCCAGATTCAGCGTCGCCAAGATCATGTCTTGGGCGTCTTCTCGCACAACCACTCGAATAGAAGACTGCGCATACTGTCTTCTTGGTCTTTTTGGCGTCAACATGCCACTTCTGTATGGGGAAGGGTCGCGGGCCTTCTTGAGATTTCAACAAGAAATCCTCAAGATCTCCAATGACAGTAGTATCTTCGCTTTCGACGAGGCGTGGACCCCTCTGGCTACCTCTCCCGCACTATTCTCCCGCTCACGAGACGTTTATGTTGAAAACATCGGAAACCTTTGGTACACCCGTTTTACGAGCCCCTGTCCTCCAGTTTACCAAATGACCAACACAGGCTTGTCTATCCGGGTGGCCCTTGTTCCGACCCTGTCAGACCGTCTCGTTCTCGGTGTCCTCAACGACGTATTTTCGAGGCCCGATTCGGGGGCTGCTTGCATCACCCTGTCTACCCCTGATCACAACTGCAAACCAGAGTACAGTCGGGTGGCCCTGCCGTTCTCGTGGATATCAATCAACATCCACACGCTGAACCAGAGGCTAATTCCTGAGCATGAGCTTTTGGTCCGACGCAGGCATGATCGACGCAAGTACGACCTTTCTTTCTCTCCCGGAGTTGCGAGAGATGTTCTTATCTCATCCCCACCTGGAAATCAAGAAGACCGCAGGATTTGTCGTCACTTTCGTGATTTAGAGACTAATGTGGTCTTTTTTATTGTCTTCCCTCGCGGGATGTCCGGTTACAGACTCCATCGCCATGAAGGACGGTTAGAAAGTAACGTCAGTATGCTGAGCCTGGATGAATTGAGCGGTGTAGGAAGGGGTCTACTCGTTTTCAAGAGGGAAAAGCGTTTCAAGTGGAGCGATGAATATGTCGCGATCTACCTCGAGGCGGCCAAGAATTCTGAGAGTATTGAAGAAAACCTCGATTGGCGCCACTATTGCAGAGTTGTGGCAGATTGGAAACCAAAAACGTCTTTTGACAACATTACTGTCCTGGATTATATGACACAGGCCAGTTGGGTCGGTACCACTTGGGTAGCTACTACCACAGCACCTACCATTCGGTTTGCCGGCGCGCCAAGCAAGATCGCAGTTATCGTAGCACAGATTGTTTTCGACACGGATGAGTTGGAAAGGTTTGACGGAAAGTGAGGTCCTCGTCCGTCTGTCTTCAGTTCCAACTGCGAAATAAACCCCGTTTTCTGGTATTGTCTACGTGATTAGCCAAATGAGTGGGCAAGCCGAGTTCAACAGGATATATAGTGTGGACATGGGCCTACGAATGTAAAAATGTGAAAGCGCTTCTAGATCTAAACTGACTCATCACAACGTCGTTTCACTTGCCGCGGACTTGCCCACACTTCGGTTCATATGCTCTTTTCATACCAATGTTCTGTACAGCACAGCTGACATGCTAACTACCTTTCGAAACACCCGTAAAGAAGCCAATACGCTAACAGTGACATATCTGAATAATCATCAGATCGCTAAGAATGCCATATATTCCATCACGCTCTCACACCCCCTCAGCCGATCAATCTGCTTACTGGGGCATGACCTCGGCCTGGAAGGCACCCTGTCCAGCAGGGGCAGCAGGAGCAGCGGGCGCAGCGGGGGCAGCAGCGCCACCGTTGGCGTTGCCGTTGCCGCCCTGGGAGAGGGCCTGGATGCCCTGGTCGAGGGACTGGTTGACCTGGTCGACGGACTGCTGCGCGATGCCCTGGCCGATCTGGGGGACCTTGGAGACGATGGCGGTGCTGAAGTCGCCGGCAACAGCCTTCTGCTGCTTGAGCTGGTCGACGGCGATCGAGGTGGCGCCGAGCTTGTCAAGCTCGGGCTTCTTGTTGGTCAGGTCCGTGACGGCGGTCTGGACGGCGCCCGTGAGTCCGCCAGCGGACTGCTGCAGGGTGAGAGCGTCGGTGAGGGAAAGCTCCTGGGCGCCCTGAATCTGCTGAGTGCCCTGCTTCAGGCTGGTCTGGACCTTGTTGGAGGCGTCGAGCAAGTTGGCGGCGGTGTTGGGGTCGGAGGCGCTCAGGGCCTAGGGGATGGTGTTAGTCTGGTATAGTCTACTATGGGGGATATGTGTGTAACTTACCTTGACGGCAGTGTCGAGGTTACCGAGAGAGTCCTGGACATTGGTGAGGGCACCCTGGATGGTCTGGAGCTGGCGCTTGCTGGCGAGGGAAGCGGGAGCGGCGACGGCGGCACCGGCGAGGATGGCCTGGACGAGGACGTTGGTGAAGTGCATTTTGACTGTCGTTGAGCTAAAGCTGGAATGTTTCTGTTGAGTTGTCTGTTTGTTCTTGAAGGGAGTAGTTGTTGTTTGAAGCTTGTTATGAAGGTGAGAGTTGTAGATGCTGATGAGATAGAGGAGAAAGACTGATTGAGACCGGGAAACTGATGTTCTTATATACCAGCTTTCTCAGAGGTGCTTCACAGGTGCCGCGAATCCACGAACAGCCTCAGGATACCTTCCCCCCAGCCACTCGACGAGCATTTCGTCCGACCTGCCATACATCGTCGCCTCCTTCTCAGGGCAGCTGAGATCGCAACAAGTCGTCACCCTGCAGCTCCCAGGGAATCCAGATGCGGCGGTGACGGCGCACAACCTCCCATTCTCTGACAGTTGCCATCGCAGGAACTGTCAGTATCGCACACCTCAACATCAATCTACTGCAGATCCAACAGACACGGACCCTAGTTCCGGCTTGGTATGGAGAGTCGTCTCAATGTGGCTGCGGTCGAGAATCAAGACCATGCGCGTAATTTGTGTGCTACCCTTGAAACGAGTGCGCAGACGGGTTCCCGAGCGCATTGGCTCGGTCGTTCGTTCGACGCAAGTGCTTCACGGCTGTGGTGATTTCAGACGAAACCAAACACCATACTCGACAAATCACGGACCTCCGCCCACGGGGCCAGAAAGTCATCGCAAGACAAATCGTACAAGCGATGGGATCTATTTCTGTGTCCTTCGCTCTCTTTGGAATCCCCTAATTCCTGGGAGAACCTTGGGCTTTGTTCGTCCCCCGCGCTCGCGGCTCGCACACCTCCCATTGCGACCCCAACTGACGCGGCCGGGTCGCTTGAGTGTAATTCGGATGGCATCAATCCCTTGTCATCGGCCCCATGTATTTGTCACTCACTCATAAATGAGGGTGATTCCGAGATACTCGTATTGTGTGTGTGATTGAACAACGCGAACGCATCGTGGATATGCCGGCGATGCTGCACGGAAACACATTCGATGCAAGCACATGTTCCTGAGCTTCATATCTAGCTCCGCTGTATTCTGGCCCTATGCATGGCGTAGATCTTCCGTTGGGCTATTATCCTGTACATCACCGACCTCCTCGGGGTGTGCCGTCTGCACATGTGTTAGTGGGAGCTAGGGGCAGCAGCAAGACACCGACCTCGAACAAAGCCTCTCACAAAACGGAGTTATTGCTTGCATTGGAGGCAAGCCGCAGTGAGATGTGAGTCAATGTCGCCGTGCGTACATCTGCAGATCGTGCCAGGCAGAGGGGAGAACCACAACATCTGAGTTTCCACAGTCAAGCAAACGACCTCGGTTGTCGTGGCAAACAGGTCAACAGCCGCATCACCTCTGCGACATCACCCGCTCCTCCTCTATGCGAGTGCGAGTGGCGGACAAGAGTCCCGTGGTTGAAAAATGCTCTTGTCAAAAGTGTCACACCCGCGCGGGGGCCATGTGCCCGAGCGGCGGCTAAGCACCAGCACCTCCCGTCGCCAAATCTGATGCTGAGACAGGGGTGGCTGAGGGCAAGGCAGGGCGGAGAGCAGACCCGACGGCTGCATCAAAAGAAGCGAATCTGTCATCGTGATGGGGATGACGGGCGGCCTGGCAGCTCAGGTTCGTCGGATGGATTCCTGGCTGGCAGAGGTGTCATGTCGAGGGGCCACCAGTTGGTCCGCTTCGATATGGGGGATCCGATTGGTGAGACGTGACACCTTTCACTCGACGTCGGACGCTTGCTCCGTCAATCAAGAATCCGAGACTGGATTCCTAGACGCTGAAGTGTAGTGTCTGCCTTACCCACGGACGACCGAGGTAAGGAAGGAGGCTCTGACTCGGACTCGCATCCGTCGCGTCCGAACAGCACGCACCTGAGGTTCCCAGCCCTCTGTGGCTACTTTCTGTCGTGTGAGAGGTGCCAAAAAGCTTAATTGCGGTTCGTGGTCTCATCCGAGAGAGAACTCTTGTCACACCTCGGGACGCAGAAGCGGCATCGTTTGTTTCCGGGCCAGGCCAAGGTTTTCTGCACCTGAAAGGAGAGTGAAGACCCTGCCCCAGTTTCTCCTGGTTGGACGAGTGAGAGACAGGATGAGAAGGGAGCCGGCCTCTCTTTCCGCGTGGCCTTGGGGTAGGAATTACCCAGATGGGAGATTTACGGCATCGGATGTCGGACACGGTCTGATGGGATTCATCACCTCTTGTCCACAGTCTGTCCAAGGGGTTTTGAAGTCTGCCTAGTCAGGTTCAGAGATGAAAGTCGCCAGTGAGCGAATCTGGTGCAATCTCTCGAGACGGCTTCCCGCTTCGGGCCTCGTGTCTAAAACGGGACCAGGGTTCAGATCCGCTCCCAGAGGGACACGGAATCGTTACCGAGTGGATCGTGGCAGGTGGTTCATGTCAAACACATGTAAGCTGTGTGACACTTTCTGACAGTCCAGGACGGTTTTGTCATAGGGTATAACTTGAAATATGTTCTCGAGTCCGGCGCGCTTTTGACGTGCCTGAATAGGTAGCTTGGTCAAACAGCAGTGTACATCTAACTTTGTTCCTCTCAACTCAAGGGGGATCCTGCAGACCGCAAGCTAAACCGTCTCGCCTTGGAAAAAGGGGTCTTGGTAACGTGGGATAGACTTCCCGCCCAACCCTTGAGCACTGAATGTCGTACCGCAGTCTTCCCTCTGAAGCCAGTGCTATGCGACATGCTTAGCTTAACCTACTGATCGTTTTAGACTCTCCTGCTGCCTTTCTAGTTGGTGTATCGTCTGTTTAATAGCAGTATGGATAGATCGGAGGGACGAATAGCCCTAAACCTTGACTTGCTGTAGGTAGCAGCCGGCCAAAAGGAGAGAGCCGTTCTTGCTGGTGCGTACGTAGCCTCACAACGCCAATCTGTAGTACAAGTTGTTGCCCTGGCAGGGAGAATTCTTTTGAGCTCCCACTAGGTGCGAGGGAATGTCGAATTCTTCATCGGCCCTGTCGCGAGAACATCGCCAGTTTCGGTTTCAGCCTCCAGCCACAGATTTGACCGTAGTTTAGACACCTATCGAGTCGCTGCTGGGATGCGGTGACTCAGATAGCACACGCTCATCCAGCATGGCAATCTGTTAGGGCAAAGTTCACGCACAAACTCTGCAAACACGTCATTGTCTTTCTGGATGGTGTTGAGGGCAAGAGGCGTTTCTAGTAATCTATCTCAAGGAGAACACGGATTCCTCCATAGGATTGGATTCTCGGGGTCGGGAAATGAGACTTTTGGGAGTGAAATCACTACCTATGTCGACATGGAGGCTAGGTGATATTGCGATCTAATTGTCCGCTGGCAGAGAATTGAGCAAGCCGCGCGGCTGGATACAGTTGGTATCAGGAACTCAGGAGCCGAGAATAGTCACGGCCCAAACACCCCATATCGGACAGTCGAGCGTGCCGCATCAGTAAAACCCCGCTCTCACGATGGGTTCAGTCTGGGCATGTTGCCCGGACTGTTAGTCGAACCCAGAATTTCTGCAGCCTGGCCCCACCGACGTTGCGGGCTAGACCCCGTAATGGACCGGGCCGTTCGGTCGTGCTGGCCGGCCGGCCACGCTCCAGGGACCAGGCCTCAGGGTCCACACAAATCCTCCGGCAGCGTGCAGGGGGGGATAGCGGCACAGAGGACGACCTAACTGCATGTAGCACTCCTCCCAACGTTGCTTGCCGACGTTACAATACTGTCCAAAACAAAAGGCGGGTAAATGCACACTCATCATAGTAGCCGGGCGATTTGGTGTGGATGTTGGGCTTGATGTTACTCAACATCGTCAACCTGGGTAGGTAGACGCTTAACTTGCCTGGGTCCTGCGGCAAAGTTGACTTCTCTCTGTCACTTCCTTCGCAAATGGCCGAGCCGGAGGTGATGCTCTCACGCGACGGTCTTGCCGAGCCAAGGCGATGTTCTTTTTCCTACCTACCTATATATACTCGACACGTTCGGCTTCTGCTTCGGAATTTCTTCTTTGCTCTCGACACCAGGCACAGCTTCAACCTTGTCAACCATCGCTCTCCCGGGGACCCTGATACCAAGATGCTTCTCTCAACCCTTCTCTTGCCTCTGCTTCTCCAGGCCGTCGCTGCCGCCCCGACGCAGGATGCAACGACAGCCCTCGATGCCTCCTCCTCCGACAGCGACCACGTGAGGACGGAGCAATTTACGACATCCGATGGAGAGACGTACGAGATTGTGAGTTGTTGCAAGCCACCTTTGCCCTTGGTTTGTTGGAAAGCCAGTCAGCTAATTACCACCCCGTTCTGCGTCGTTTCAGTTGATCAACGGAGCCTTGGTGGATGACACTGCCCCCGGCACCACTCCGGCAGTGCACGAGAGACAGACCACCGTCTGGGAGTCCATTTGGTTCCCGGACGGCCGCGCCAAGGACGAGTGTGGGTCCAGTAGCTTCATCAAAGACACGGGTCCTAATGCGCCGACTACTGGGCGCTGTAGGGTGTTGATGGAGTGGGCTAAGGCTAATAACGGCTTCTTCAAAACCTACGACTGGCATCACACCAACGGCCGGGCAACTTGGCTCCTCAAGACCCACCCATCCGGCAAGAATGCGTGTGCGTTCTGGATCAAGCACGACGCTACTGTTGGCTACATTGGTAATACAGACGTTGCCGATCTTATCCGCGATTCTCTTAAAAGGTTTGAGATGAACTTTAGCGGTGCGTGGAGAGTGCGAGCCCGCGGGGAGACTACATGCAACGCATGGGCGCCTGGTCGCCACAAGGCCGCTTTCACGTGGTGGGTCGACAACGAGTAGAGCCGGTGGTTTGCCTCGTGGCGCTGCCTGTTTGGCATTGGTTCCGTGCCGTTGCTGGTACAGGTTGCTTGCGGCAAGACATGCGATAGAAAACTGTGGTGAATATATATTGGTTTTCTTCGAATACCTACGGTGACTTTCGTCTTCCCACTCTGGTGCCGAATGCGGAATCGGCAGTTGGTCGGGATTTGCCTCCAAGCAAGATTCCATCTCCCTAAAGATGCATGTTTGCTCTTGTCTTCGGACCCCGGGCATGAAGCTGAGAAGTGCATTGTAGTCGTATAATCCAAAGAGTTGAGGTGAGACCCTCTGCTCGTCATCGCCGAATAAGGCGCAGGCAGCCTTTGTCCGTACCAAACCGGAGTGGCTTCCTGGCCTGGAGACGCTCCACTTCAGTCCCCGTGGCTTTCAACCAATGATCAGCTTGCCGACACACAAGAATAGCTGCTTAACCTTCAACGCGCTTTAGAGCTTCTACCGCAGCGTGACGGTCAAGACACTATCGACGCCCAGGTCGGCCACGGCGGCGCGGCCGTCAACCTCTTCAGCGTCCCCAAGCATCAAAATGCTACTGATGACGCCGCGGACCTTCCGGTCAAGCCAGTCCTTCAGCTCCGGGCCGCCGGCGGGCATGTCGGCATCGACGGCCCCACCCAACCCCACCATCCCCTGGCCATCGGCCCCACTCGGCCCGACCGTCCCAATCGAGCGTTCCGTCCTGGAAGACATCGACCCCCCGGCCGAATTCTCGGATTTCCACGCCAGGTTCTATCAACAGCAGTTTGCCTGGTGCCCGATACGACTTGAGATGGGAATGGGTCAAATATATCGCGACAGAATCAGTCCGTTTTCTCGAAAAGAGAAAATCACACCATATCGTGATGTGATGGCAAGGGCCCCAAAGAAAATACGGCGGCGTTGTACGCGATCGACGTGCCAGAAGAACTGGTTGGGCCGGAGCTGCAGAGACGGATGGCATCAGCCAGGATAGAACGAGAGGAGAAAGTGCCGAAAGGCAGCCTGAGCAAGGGCTACGTGGGCTGTCCCTCCAATCAACCCAAGAATTACTGCTAACATCAACGTTATAGAGATATCGCTTTGCTTTGAAGCAATTCATGCCACACAAGTCCGAGCACTTCACCAATGAGAGGCACATTTTCTCAAACCTTGGAGGTGCAGAGGGCATGATTCGATACATCGGATGGTTCCAAAGCTTCGAGCCGGTCGAGAATGCTGGCAAGCAATTGTACTACAATATTGTTCTGGAATTGGCCGAATTTGATTTCTACGAAGCCATTCTACAAGAATCACCGCCGATATCTTTCGACGAGATACAAGGGTTTTGGGAGTCAATTTCCGAGATCTCTCATACCCTAGCATTTATCCACACAGTGGAAGTCGAAAGAGACAAATACCTAACGTGCGTTAGAGGGATGATCTTTTCTCCAAGAGATGAGCTGACTATTGGCTGCTTAGATGGCACGGCGACATTAAGCCTGAGAACATACTGCGGGTCAACGAGCAGTTCAAATTGGCAGACCCCGGAGAAGCTAATATGATGCTGAAGTCATATAGCACCAGAGGCATACCGCAGTCAAAATCGATAGGCGGCACAAGAACTTATGGTAAGACCAGGCCACCCCACTGCTTTTTTCATTGTCCACTCATGTAACACTCTGTTAGCCGCGCCCGAGAACGCCGCATACTTAGATGGCCTTAGCGACACGAGATCAAACGTAACGCCAGAGAGCGACGTCTGGTCATTCGGATGCGTCCTCTCCATTGCGGCAACATACGTCGTGCTAGGAAAGCAAGGCTTCTTGATCTACAACCAACTCCGTCGCCAGGCCATCTACAACGCCCAAGAGGGGCTCATGAGCGATGTTTTCCACAACGGCAAGCATGTTTTGCCAGAAATCTCCGATTGGCACATATATATCCGCGAAGCAGCCCGGAAGACGGACACTTTCACTGCAGCAGATCTCGACATGGTGGACAACCATATGCTTGTGGCTCGAGAGAAGAGATGGGGAGCTCAAGATGTACGCCAGGAATTCAGCAGGATTCTGGGGAAGAACGGCGCCTTGGAGACCAGCGTACCTCGCAGGCTGCTACATCTACTCCAGGACATCGACCTGAAGGTAGAGCGGGATTACGATCAGCATTCTGGATTCAAGAGAGTCGAAGTCGATGATGCAACCAAGCGCCTCATTGCAATCAGTCTGCCCCCGCCTGAGGTCGAGTTTGAAAGTCAGCAGAAGCTGCTCAAAGAAGCAATTCAACCGACTGCACAGCGCTCTCGAAAGACGGGAGTTTCCCCGATGCAGTCGCCACGTCCCTCCCTTAGTATCAACACGGCCAACTATGGTCCCGCACCAAACAGGACCTTTCCGCAGGACTACAGCGTACCCCAGAGGAACACATCAATGTCGACTCACTTATACCCGCCCCCGATGGCCGAATCTCCCAGTCCGCAGGGACCCTCTCATCTTCCGCAGCCCGAGGCACAGTACCGTAAGCCGATAAAGGTCGGGCAGGTCAAGCAAGAGCTCAAGAAAAAGGGACTCACATACAGGCCGAGTCTCAGCAGCTTCAGCTCGATCATCAATAAACAGCAAACAACTGTCCGAGGAATCGCTTCCAACGATAACCATCTGGAGAAACTGGATAAGCGTCTTCAGGATGAGTTCAAGAATCGAGACATGGTCAGCAGTTGCTTCATTCTCAGAAATCCATTTGCTAACACTGGCCAGGTTTTCCTTGTGGACAATGGGATCACCATGTCAACGTGTTGGGAGTAAGCCACAGACCTCCTCGAGGTTCTAGTGTGGAGAGCTCTGGGATACGACGACGATGGAATGGAGCTGTACTTTAATAACCCAGACACGAACCCCAGAGCTTTTATCAAACAGTCTCCGAAGCAGTCGGTAAAGATGTTCACCAAAGCGATGAAACAAGCGGACCCGAATGAAAAGGACCCGCCAGCCGGCCCAACGACGATTCTGCCTGAGCTAGAACGTATCATCAACACGTATACGCGAGCGATAACTTCACAGTCCAAGACTCCACCGCGGAAGATGACCATCATCGTTCTTACTGACGGAATCTGGCCCGGAATGCACGACGAGCACACCCTAGACCTTTACCTCCGATCGACATTCCACCACTTAAGGGACCTACACAGGGACTTGACCTACATCGGGCAAGAGCAGGCGCAGGTCCGCCAGGACATCTCAGAGATCAAACCTGTGACTATACAATTTGTTCAGTTTGGAAACGACCCAAAAGCGACCGAGAGGCTTAGACGGCTGGATGACGATATGAAGCTTTACGGCTGCCCGTGAGTATATGTACATGCCCATTGCACATATTGCGAAGCTGACTAGATATCTAGTGACCTCATCGATACTGAGCATGCGGAAGGAGATATCTACAAGATGTTTCTAGGAAGTCTTTGCCGCGACATCGACCACATAATGCGCTACAGCTTAGGCGCCGCCACTTCGCCGGGTATTTCACCAGGACCAACGATGCGGAACTCTTTTGGAGATCAGAGCTATATTCAGGGGTTTAGCGCACCGCAAAGCAACTTTGTAGCGTCTCCAGTTGATCCTCTTTCTCTCCAAGGATTTCAATCCGGGTCATATATGAGCCCACACGTCGGATCCCGATATAATACATCGTCTTCATCCTACCAACCCCAGGAACTTCTAGCCACTCCACAGGAAGACCCAGCAGATCTCATATCACCCTTGAGCAGGAGATCAACCCGAATGACAACTAATCCCCAGTCAACGCCGTCCACATGGCCAGCGCCGTTGAATCCCCGGGGGCCTAGATTTTAGTTCGAGGAAGATCTTATTCATCACCCCCTCTTCTAGTTTCCGAAACCTCTATATGGCTTGGCTGTCTAATTATCAGCCTCTCCCTCTATCACATGATGGACGACAACAACGGATAACAACGACTACAACAATAGACAACGACAACAACAACAGCAACGATGAACAAAAACAAATGAAAACAACAATAAGAAACAAGAAGAAGCCTCTATAGCCCTTAAATTAGAGACGCCTAGCCATAGTTATGGCAAGAGGGGGTGTTGGATACTAGAGAAGGGGGTAATGAATGAGGCCTCCCTAGTTTCGTTTCTATTACGGATGGCGGTGCATTCTCTTTTCTGCTCTTAATTAACTTTCTTTTATAACTGCTTGCATTTCTGCGCACTAATGTATGTAACGAACGGCGTTTTCCCATGGGCCAAGGCGCACTCAGTGGTGGCTATGACGGCACTTGACAGAACATAATCAAACTAATCACAAAGCTATCCTGTATTAAAATCATATCCTTCGATAGAAACTTGACTAGCTAGGTGGCCGACGTTGGAGGACTGAAGAGGCATGTTTCAGGCAACGACAGGGCCTTACAATAGTTGAGGCACAGGACATCAACCAATCTCAGAGAGAGGCGGACAGCGCGGACTAGGAAGAAACCGCGCCGCGGTACTGGTTATTGACCGAGGACTTGAGATATATGAACCAGAAACGCTAGGGTTCCCTCGGGAACACTGGACATAATGCATCGATTATTAATGCTTCCCTGTCAATTGCCTTTAACTCGGGCTTGGGGTCAACAAGAAGTCCGGACCCAGAAGTTATCGTGGACCCCACTACTCCGGGGCTAAGCCGAAAATGGCAAAATGGTCATCGACATCTTGAAGCGAGTCAGCCCGGAAGATAAAACCAACGAGGTGCAACGCGGTGTGTCCTTGGAGACCAACGGAATCGCATTACAAACGTGCTTGAGTGTATCTCGGAGCGGGAATGGATTTGTAATGTCGGATAGATCAAGTGCGATGCCGTAGACGGACTTTCATCAACATAATGGCCTATATAAGCCGAAGACTGTCCTCGACATTCTTTCAGATCATCATCAAGCATCACAGTCTCATCAAACTCCTCTTATTACAAAGTCCCAGGACACAACTTGTTCAACTTACAACACCACTCTCTCCATCCAAACCCACCCCAACAATGTCTCGCTACACCGAAGCCCACGCCAAGCCCAACGGCCCTGGCGATGCTCGCCCCACGGCTCTCCAGATCATCGAAGATGAGGCCGCAAAGGACACTCTCGTCGGCCAGGCCGTCGTCATCACCGGCACATCTTCAGGCATTGGTATCGAGACGGCCCGGGCCCTGGCAGCCACCGGCGCAACCCTCTTCCTCACGGCCCGAGACCTTGCTAAAGCCAAGACCGCTCTTGCGGACTTCTTCGACCCTGCCCGTATGCACATGATCGAGATGGACCAGGGCTCTCTCGCGTCGGTTCGTTCAGCCGCCGAGGCCATTCTCGCGAAGACTTCGCGCATCCACCTACTCATCAACAACGCCGGCATCATGATGATCCCGGACCTCCAGCTCACCGCCGACGGCCACGAGCTCCAGTTCGGGACCAACCACCTCTCGCACTTCCTCTTCTACAAGCTCCTCGAGCCCGCGCTCCTGGCGAACGCCTCCGCCGACCTGCCCTCGCGCGTGGTGAGCCTGTCCTCGACGGCCCACAACGTCCACGGGATCAGGGACTCGGGCGACTACAGCTTCCAGAAGGGCCCCTACAACCCCGCCGTGTCGTACGGCCAGTCCAAGACGGCCAACATCTACCTCGCCAACGAGATCGAGCGCCGGTTCGGCGCGCGCCACCTCCACGCGACCAGCGTCCACCCGGGCATCATCCTCACCGGGCTGATGCAGCACATGCCGCCGAACGCGTTCGACGGCATGGAGCACCTGAACGTCTTGTTCAAGAGCCCCGGCCAGGGCGCCGCGACCACGGTGCTGGCTGCCGTCGGCAAGGAGTGGGCGGGCAAGGGCGGCAAGTACCTCGTCGACTGCGACGTGGCGAAGCCGTATACGGAGGGCGATGACAAGATCGTCGCGCTCGGGTACGCTCCTTGGGCCTACGACGTCGAGAAGGCGGCTAGGCTTTGGAAGGACTCGCTCGCGCTGGTGGGACTGCCGGCGGAGGAGTAGGGCATCGAGGGACAGCTGATTCTTTCTTGGGAGGCTATCTAGCTCCCAAGCGGTCCATGATTGGACATGTATGCAATAGTATTGCGTGTGCTAGGACATTCTCGTGTTTGCAGAATTTAAAATCACCTAAAAGTCTTAACAATCGCACTGCTTGAATTACAACCTTCTTCGCATTGCCATGACAGTACTGCTGCCGAGAAGAAGCGGCTCTTCTCCCCTAAAAGCCCTCCATCGGTTGCTAGACGCGACAAGGTCGACGCATCCATCCACGACCCAGGACCATTTCGCGAGAAAACCGGGTGTGGCCTCCCAGTTGTGCATCTCGTGCGGCTCGCCCCAGACTATCAACCCCCTGCGGCCCGTCGTGACCTCGTCGTCGTCCTGGGCCGGAGGCGGCCGTCGCCTAACGGGCATTGCGTCGTCGACCGAGAACGTCACGATGCCATCCCCCCGCTGCTGCGGGGGCTGGATGCTCATGAGCTCCCCGATCAGGTCCCCCAGCAGCTCCCACTGGTCAAAGCTGCCCTCGCGCCGGATGAGGTTGTCGCGCATGCGGGGGAAGGGGAAGAAGTTGATCCAGAGGGAGTGGACGCGCGTCTGCTGCAGGTGCGTGGGCGCGAGGGAGGGCGGGATGTTGGGGTTCACGGGGTACATGTTCGTGTCGTCGCGGAACGGGCCGTTCAGGGGGCAGGTGGTCGGGTCGGCGGGGGAGCAGGCCTGGGTCCAGCCGGTGAGGAGGTACTTGAGCGTCTTCTTGTTGGACAAGAAGGCGCGGAAGACGTTGTACTGGATCAGGTGGAGGAGGTGGTCCGTCGAGAGCGGGAAGACGAGGTGCGTCCCGCCGTCGTGAGCGGTGCGAGCATGGCCAGCGCCGTCACCGCGCGGCTGCCCTGCAACGACACGCGTCGGGAGCGTGGTGAGCTGCGACGAGGTCCTCGGCTGGGCCTCGTCCTCTTCGAACTCGTCCAGGCGCAGGCGGAGAACTTCAAACGGCTTTGGCTTTTGCACCACATTGTTGGCGTCCTTTTCCCGGTTTCTCATTCCTTCGATACCTCCTCAGCCTCGGAACCGGGTAGGGGCAGGGAAAAGGGGGACGGGAGCTTACGGTGGGCTCTTTGATTCTTGCGGTTCTGGACCTTCCTGCGCTGCCGTTTGCCGCTGCTTTCGTTGCCGGGGGTCGCGCAGCTCGACCCCTTTCCGCGATCGACCGGCGATGGCAGCGGGTCCTCGGAATGATTCATGCTTCAGTCCGTTGGAACAGCCGGAGGGGGGACTCAATACCTCGGAAAGCCTGTGTTCGTACGGGCGTAGATACTGCGGGAATGTAGGTGGCTGACGGTCCCCTTTAACTCTTCAGCTAGGCCGAACGAGGAAAAAATGTCACCGGCCGGACTACCTAGGTTTCCAGACGTCTCGCGTCGTTGGGAATCTTGGCATATTCAAGGTAATTGCACCCGATGTGGAGCTTACGGGCGTTTTTTTGATAGATCCCCGTGATGAGTCCGCACCATTCCGAAAAGGGCAAAAATGTCATCGCCGCGAGTAATGAGGATGTAAAGACACGGACGGACCGGACGTTAGCGGATTTTACATGTGCGTCTGTAGGAACTCTACTCTGGTCTTTAACGGACTTTACGAGTCGCATTGGTTGTGTACGCGTCTTGAACTTGCGAGTCATCAGATAGTTAATATCCGTCGAGTATATAAAAGAATCTGGGAGCGCTGGTAAGCCGTGATACCAAAAGGCAGACAGACAGCACTCTTAAGCACTCGCAACTCTCGAGCAACTAACAGATCATCACCTCCCTCAAAATCCCCATCACCAATATCACCATGACCTCAACCACTTCCCGCAGCACCCTGCGCGAGCGCATGGTCAACACAATAAACTCCTTCATGGCGACCTACGAAGACGCCTCCCTCGCCCACGACGCATCCCTGATCAACCGCGACTCCACCCCGGACTGCACCCGCCACCTCCTCCCCGCGTGCGTGCCCAGAGCGTTCAACCTCCCGACGGATTTCTCATTCGACAACGCCGGCATCGAGGCCGCGCTCGCGACGGACCTCAAGGTCCTCAAGTTCGAAGACGTCGTCATCTCGAACCTGGTCATCGACACGGAGGCGCTGCGGGCCGCGTTCACCAGCGTCTCGACGATCCGGCCGATCCGCGCGGACGCGGGGGAGCGGTACGAGGCCGAGGGTTCCTGGACGCTGTACTTCACCGAGGACGGGTGCAAGGTGAAGAAGGTCATCGAGTTTTGCGACAAGGACGTGCTCCTGAGGATGGCGGGCGAGTCGGCGTAGTCCTCGGGTCCAGGGAGATTCTGTAGTAGTAGTACCTATGTCGAATCTTTCGTGCTGCCTCCGTTGCGTTACATTGAGTCATGTGAGTAGACGGTCAGTGATGCAAGAGATGGGAGCGGAGCGACATTGACAGCAGGCCAACGCACGTGGCGGGAGCAGGCCCGGTTACAATCACAGTAGGGGAGGTTGCTGGGAAGATCCCGCGAGAGATGGGGGAGGGGCCCGGTAGATCTGGACGGAGGAGAGTTTCTCTCCGCACTCATCTCCGCTTTCTTGTTTGCGCGCAAATACCACAGCCCCTATGCTTCTCCGCCCAGTGCCAGAAATACGGACGTTGCCCAGGGTCTCGCCAACTACTCGACGACGACGGCGACAGCAGTGACGGCAGTGACGGACGATAACAACGATGACAACAACTGCAGCAGCAGCAACAACAACAAAAACAGTAGTGACGATCGTAACTCATAATTGGTACCGAGTAGCAGACAGGAGGTCACTAACAACAATCATGTTGGCAGTGATCAATACACCTATCTACCTAACGTTCGCCGCGAACACGGAACACGGAACACGCATCAAGACGCAGGCAAATGAATCAATTAAGTAGCGATCGTGTCCTGCGCGTATACTGCACAACCAATGCCAGAAACTCCTCCCCCATACGGGAGTTACAAGGTCAGCAATCCCTAGAAGGGGAGAGCCAAAAGAAAAAAGACATTACAGTCGCGCTTCATGCTGCGCCTAATAGCTTTGATACTTTGTTGGTCCTTCCCGTCCTTGCCCTTCGTGCAACCCCTCAGCTCCCGGACCAACCTTCCCCCTCCCGTGTTTTCATGTCAATCTGAAATTTCCATGCAGAAAACTTTTCAAAGCGGGGTGCACAACACACACATCACAGTGGTCATATTCTACAGATGTAGAACACGTCCGCCCGAGCAGGTCCCGTCCGTGTGCTTCCGGGACCGCTCAGTTGAGCTGGGGACCGTTGTTGCTGGGCCCGGCCCCGTTGTGCGCGCCAATGTGCCCGTGGTCGCCGCCGTGCTGGCCCGGGTGCAACTTCGCCGCGCCCGGCTCGCGGATGTGCAGCCCCAGCGCGGCCGGGTCGATGTTGCGGTGCCCCCAGAGGAGCAGGAACCCGAAGCCGGGCTTGGCCAGGACGTCCAGGATGCCGTACAGCACGGCCTCCGAGTCCGGGTGGATCAGGTTGCCGCCCTCGCAGATGCCCCAGGCGATGGGGTACACGAACCACAGGAAGATGGTCAGCACGCCGCAGTTGCGGTAGGTGCGGTGGACGGTCCCACCCAAAGCCATGGCGTGCCGCCGGCCGTCGACGACGAGGGCGTACAGCACGTAGCCGAAGGCGAACATGCCGAAGACCCAGTAGGCCCACTTGTAGCTCGAGGGGGTCAGGGCGCCGATGAGGCCCGTGACGATCATGATCTCGTCGGCGAGGATGGCCATGGCGATGCTGGGCCAGGGCAGGCCGGCCGTGAGGAGCAGGTCGAGCAGCAGCAGCGGCGTGGTGACGAACCAGTCGATGTAGCGGGCGTAGAAGATCTCCCGCGTGCCGGCGGCGGCGACCTGGTCGTTGAAGCGGCGCACGAACTCGACCTGGACGGGCACCTGGCCCAACCCCGCGCCCATGGTGAAGTAGGATATGCAGGCCGTGAAGGTGATGGTGGCGGTGATGTAGTGGAACAGGCGGTGCGTCTCGCGCTTGGTGGCCGACATGCCGAGGAAGGCGATCGTGGAGACGGCCATGACGGCGCAGACGGCGAAGTACCAGTCCGACCCGCGCGTGGAGATGGCCAGGTCGGCCTGCTGGCCGACGCGGCGGTTGGTGTTGAGGGCTTGGTTGCCTGACATTGCGGCGGCGGATTGCGTACCAACAGCAAGGAGACGTTGGTGGAGAGGAGGATAAGACAGCTCTGGCATGGGATATAATCTGTGTGGTTACGATCTAGGTGACCAAGACGGGCGGTGCGACAAGAAGGAGGGGGGGGGATCTCAGCTCACCATATATCCCCGTCCGTCTGTTGGTCTGTCATTGCTGCATCAGATTTGCGAATCAACATGCCCGATTTTCAAAACCCCCTGCCGTAGCATCCGCATCTCAGCTCCTGCTCGGATGACTTCAGCACAAGCTTCGCAACCCCGGAAGGCTGTCGAGTGGAGAGGGAGCCAACCAGCGGCCGATGGTCAGGTCGAGAGCCAGATGACGCTTAGACTCGTCGAAACGCCTCCACGTCTGGTGGGCATCCAGGCGATAGGTCGCAGCGACCAGACGATGGCCGCGATGGAGGGCACCATCAGCTGGCAGGGGCACTAGCGGAAACATCTTCTCCTCACGAGCAGACCAGAGATGTATCAGCCCGCAGTGCCAGGTGGGAGGAGGACCAGGGGCTTGCGAAGCTCGCGAGTGCCAAGGCGGGCGCTGCAAAAGCCTCCATTAAGGCGAAGGTTAGGCTACTTACTTTTTGCCCATTCTCTTCTCGTCGCTTTCCCCGCCTTGTGAATCAACATTGCGACCCAAGGAGACTGGATGCCTCTCCGCTCCGAAAGAGGGGGCTGGTCTCGCCTTGGGAAGACAAGGCGACTCTAGCTCCGGGGTTGTAGTCCTATGAAGAGTCTATGACGACGACGAGTTGCCGTTGGCATACTTCCTCTGGAATTAGAGGGTAAATGGCCCAAGGATGATGTCGGTCGCCGATGGAATCAAGTTTGAGTGTATTGGGAATCTTCCCCATCGTTCAGGTAACTAGTTAGCCAGCTATGATAGTACCGCTCGTAACCGGAACGTCAAAGCTGATATGCAGGTCGGTAAGTATGTCGGTAACAGCGCGGTGCAGAATGACCAGAAATTCCGCAACGATGAAGTCATCGGTGCAATTGGCCCGGCCTAAGCACCGGAAGCTGCCGGCTAGTGCCTTATTGCCGGCCCCACAAGCCCGGACCTAGCGCCGGCAGAGGGGCATACACCAGCCAGAGGCACTGGCGCTTGTCACCTCTTCGTTAACACGCTTCACACGCGAAGGGGGGTCGCAATGCTGCAGGAAGCGGACAGGCCCTCCGCCCGCTTCGACCGGCATTTCATTCCAAGTGCATGGCATGGATGGGGAAGCGATAACGAAAAAAAAAGCTTTTGGGCTCTTCGTCTTGGTATGCAGGGATCGCCAAGCCAGCTCTCGATCTGGCCGCCCTCTTGCGATGCCCGTCCTTCATGCGCCCCAGAACCTAGACAGCTTGGATGGTCGGATGACCATTCATTGCAGTTCACGCTAAGCCCAGATCGCCTGCCGACCGTTTGACGCTGAGAACTCTGTAAAAACCTCCGACCAGAGGCTTTCAAAGTTGGAGTTTGGCCTGTTGTTGTTGTGGTTGTATTGGCGTGGTGGTTGTCAGAGAGCATCCATGTGGGTTCAATCTCCAACTGTTCTGGCAAGAGTTCGCTTCTTTGACCCCAATCGCGTCCACGGGCCCAAGCTGGGCGCGAGCATCTTTCTGAACTGGTGGTTGACATAAAACTGCCCGAGCACTTCCGAAACTCCGACCACCTTTTCGTCTCATGTCGTCATACAGGACAGGGCAACTCAGCTCTGAGCTGATGTTAGTATGTAATAGCAGCACAACAATCGTCCCTCTGCCAGCCGATAGTGCCGGCCGCCACAGTGAATTCATTCTGACCCAAATCGAAGCCGATAATGTCGAGTTCCCAACATGCAGAAGCTGCCAAAATAGCAGGACGAGACCCGGCTAAATTCCCCCATCTGCTTCTTTGGGACCCCTGTCCGGTCTGCTTACCTTCCGGATCAGTCCTGAGCTCCGGGCAAGGTGACAGGTCAGCCATCCAGCTCGCCAGTGCAGGTTGCCGCCGAGTTGCCTGATCGCCCACATCAGCCGAGTTCGTCGACGGGATTTCCTACACATACCCGCGTTGGCCCTGTGGCCTCGACCCCGCAGCGGCCCGATCACCCTGGATCATCAGCTTCCTAGAGCCTCCTCATGTCTCGAGACGTTGTCACAGACGCAATTGGGGCAGCGACGAACATGCCTGATAATCCCCAGGACGGCGAGGTCCATCATCCGTAGGACTAGATGCCCTCTCCCAGAAAAGCGCGAATCTTGCTGACACGCGGCAGATACCTGACGGGGAACTTCGCCCCGATTCAGTCATGCCTTCCTCTCACGCCATGCTCCTATCAAGGGACGATACCGCCCGACCTCGCTGGCGGCCAGTACGTTCGCAACGGTGGAAACCCCGTCACTAATGACGATCTAACTCGATCCGCTCACTGGTTCGATGGCGACGGTATGCTCAGCGGGGTTCTCTTCCGCCGTGTAGGCGAGAAGCAGTCTGTGATCCAGCCTGAGTTCGTCAACCAGTACCTGTTGACGGATGTCTACTGCTTTGCGAAGGGCAGCAAGTCGCTGCGCCTACCGGTCGTTCCAAGTATCGCGGCGATGGTAAATCCTGCGACCGGCCTTTTTCGTATAGTATTCGCGGTCTTCCGCACCGTGTTTCTCGTAATCCTCTCGCGATTGCCTGGGATGGGGCGGCCCATCAAGAAGATCAGTGTCGCCAACACCAACGTTTTGTTCCACAGTGGACGGGCACTCGCGACTTGTGAGAGCGGCCCGCCGCTGAGGTTCGCACTGCCGAACCTAGAGACCATCGGGTGGTTCAACGGACGGGTGGCCGAGAACGAGCCAAGAACATCGCGCGAGAGCGGCTTCGGAGGCGATGGGATCATGTCTTTCATGAGAGAGTGGACGACGGGCCATCCGCGTGTCGACCCGGTGACCAAGGAGCTCATCACATTCCATTCGACGTTTGTTCAGCCCTTCGTGCGATATTCTGTAGTGCCCCCGACGGCCTCAAAGTCAGCTTCAAAATCAGACTCCTGTCGGCCGCCCATGTTCGATGCGGCTATTCCGGGTGTTAGTTCGCCGAAGATGATGCATGACTTTGGTGTATCGAGACACCATACCATCATCATGGACCTACCCCTCTCGCTCAACCCGATGAACTTGATTCGCGGCGTAGCCAGTGTCTCATACGATTCCGCCGGCAGGTCGCGGTTCGGCGTCTTCCCGCGACACAACCCTCATGCCATCCAGTGGTTTGAGACCAACCCGTGCACCATCTTCCACACCGCCAATTGTTGGGACTCCCTGTCATCCACGGCAGACGGCAAAGGCTCGCGGGTCTCCGTCAACCTCATCGCCTGTCGACTTACGTCGGCCTCGATAGTATTCGCCGCTGGCAACCTGATCGCGCCGGAGGCGAAGCCGGTACCTCCCGAGTACGCCGAGGAAGATCAATGCCGGCTGTATTATTACAACTTCCCGCTGTCGGACATCGCCGGCGTCCAGTTGAACATCCGACACCAGTGGGCCCTCTCTGCCATCTCGATCGAGTTTCCCACTGTCGCCCCAGCGCGAGCCATGCAGGAGGCACGGTACGTCTACGGATGCACGTCAGGTCAATCAACCTATACCGTTGCTCTTGGAAAAGCAGTCAAGATCGACTATCTCGCCAAGTTCGACGTTCGAACCTTGATAGACAGAGGTGTTGCCAGCCCTCCACAATCAATCAAAGGTTGTGTTGATACTCGCAACGTCTCACAGGTTCTCCGGAGCCAGGATCCGGACGACCCCATCAAGCTCTTCAGCATGCCCAGAGGGTGGTACGCACAGGAGGCGCGCTTCGTACCGCGTCGTCGTCCCCAGAGCGAAGACGACGGGTGGCTCCTAACCTATGTGTTTGATGAGTCTCAGCTCGACGACGCCGGGATTTGCCGGCCAGACGCCGTGAGTGAGCTGTGGATCATAGATGCCAAGGAGATGAAGGAGGTTGTGGCGAGAGTAAAGCTTCCCCAACGGGTGCCGTACGGCTTACACGGCACCTGGTTTCCTGAGGATGAGATCAGGGGTCAGATGCCATTCAAAAGGGTCAGGACTTTGCAAGGCAGTGAAAAGCAGACGCCACTGAGAACAATGCTGGAGTGGCTGGAGTGGCTGGAATAGTGGCCATCAACCAGTGTGATGTAGTTATCTGATACCTGGCTTGTTGAGGCGTTAATGAGACAACAAGATGTGGGAAAGTTTCCCGGCTTCGGCATGAATTCTCATCCTCTCCCACGAAATCGCTCAGGAGGCTGGCGGACTACGGCTTGGAGGACGAACATGTCCGCCCCAGAAATGCTAAGTGAGGAAAGGAGTATGATCCGCTTCCACGCATCTAAAGCACGGCACTGAGCAGCTGGTGGAACGTTGAACCTGCGAAACGACAGCTGCCCTGGCTGTCTCGGTCTCGGCGAGCCCGTCTGCTGGAATGTAACTGGGACGTTAGGTAAAGGTGATACTTGATACTGGCAAGTTTACCAACAACGCCGCCTCGTCCTACGTGCAGCAACGAGGGTCCGTAAGTCCGAGCCAGGCAACTCGGCGCTCCGAGAGGGCACCTATTAGCGTTGATCCAACGTCGCAGTTAGCCGCTACTCTCAACGGGTCGAGGGCCGTGGCGCTAGCCACCTGATGGACTGGTCGTGATGGGTCCAATGTGACATGCACAAGGGTATCGGAACGTAGATTTAACCAGCGCCGGAGTCTTGATCTGAGAAACCAAAGACATCAAGTAGTATCCGTTCGATAAAACTGGTCGTATCCGTCTTGGCCCAGAGTCGAGATTGTGTCCTTGGCGGTGGTCTTTGGTGCAGGTCTGGCTTGGCCTACCGGGAGTTGAGCGGAACGTCCGTTGCGCAGGGTGCCAGATGCGAATCGTTGAGGACCAGGAAGCCGCAAAGTTGGCTTCTTCCACTGTTTTGGGCACGTTTATCGGGTCATCTGTGAGTCTGTTAGTTCGGTGCTCATTGCTCGACGGCGGGTCTGTTGACAGCCTCTTTGGTGTTCGGATGACTGACCGCTGAAGCTGATACGAAAGGATGAAAATCACGGCTTGAGGAGGTCGGGCTAAGGTGTGGTTGGTGCGGTGGTTGGTGGTGGTGGTGGTGGTGGTGGCGGTTGTTCCGTTTCGACCCGTCAACTGCTGCAACGGAAGTTGTCCGTCTAGGCGAGTCAGCGCCAACAAGCCCCCGCCAGGCTTGACTTGCCTTACCCATGGGCCACCAGTCTCTTTCCCTTCCCGTCCTCGCTAAGCAGACAGCGTGCCCACAGCGGTCTAAAGGGCTGAATTGGGCGGCATTATCGGCTCGAATGCCCTGAAACCGACAGCGGCAGCGTCTCGACGAGGGGAAGGGGGCCTATTGGAGGCTGGGCCTTGCTTGACCTTGACCTTGTCTTACTTGTCCCTTCTGCTAATCCCCCCTGAAGCAGAGAGAGAGAGAGCAAGGGAAAGCAAGACAAGGTACACCAGCAATCCAGGTACCTCTCGCTCCTCCGCCTCGCAGCAGCGCTTGTGGTACCCCGCTTGCCCGCCAGCCATGTTTCCTCGCCCCGAAGCCCCGGGACCAGTTCCCCCCTCCCGCCCTTTGGCTGCAAATCCCCCTTCCCCTCCCGCAATCAGACCTTGAGGCTCATGGGCCAACATCGTCAATCTCAACGACGTCCGTACATGTCGGTGCCTCACGAAGACGCGGTCGCTGCGACGGATTCCGTGGTCTTGTTTTGGGGTGCTGCAACGAAATGGCGACGCCCAGACAATTGGTGAGCGCCGAGAGAAACCCCGCAGGGCAGTGCTGGACGGCGGCGACTATCAGCAAAGGGATGGTGAGCATTCGGCGTCCAGATCTCTTCTTCTGACCTCCGAGACCGTGATGGGCGTGGAGACTTCCCCGTAGTGTATCGTAGGTACTGAGACCCCGTAGTCCCGTACCCGCCCTCGAGCGGGCGAGCAGTGGACTCTGGCTCCCCGCGTTTTCGTGAACGAGATCCATTTCCCCTCATTCGCCCCAGCTCCCCCAGGATGAGATGGGCCCATCGTTCGCCGTCGTGCATTTTACTGTCATGGTTTCTTTCGACTTTGCGACTTGGTTCCATTCCCGGCCGTCCGAGACTTTCCGGTGAGGGTTGGCGTAGGGTTGGGCCGGGGGGTACCCCCACACTTGTCATCTCGCGGCAGACAGATCTAAGCTCCGGGATGGGGCCGTCGGGTTGGCACCAAACTTTGGGGTGATTAAGCTTAGCAAATGCCAAACGGGTCTGCTGCAGGTGCGGATTGGCTCGAAGGATACGTGGCAGTATTTGCCGGCCGTCCGCCATTGGTCGGGCTTTCTATGTCTTGATTCCTTTTCGCTCTTCCCTGGAACTTGGCTGTCGACAGCTAGCCTCTGGGAAGTCTCTGGGAGGGTGAGGCGCGTGGCCGGTGTTCGAGTTAGGTCAGGTAGTGTTGAAGATTGGTTTCGGGTACAACGCAAAGCGTGTTTTCTTGTTTCGTCGACGTGGTGATGCCGTAGCGTACCAACTATGAACAAGTCAGGTAGGCTTCCTGGCGACGCCCTTTGCCTGGACAGCCGGTTTGGTTTCGTAGGGTAGGGCAAGTCGACGCGAAATCATGTGTGGATCGCCACTGCAGGAATCGCAGGAGAACCCTGCTTGATGCCGTCCAAGGTACACCAGGGCGCACGAGGTTTGCGTGCCTGAGCATCATCGTGACCAACAAAAAGATAGCGTGGTAACACACTATTACCCAGGCAAGGTTGCTTCCTCAGGCCACTGGTGCTTCGTGGCAGTTTCATCATTTTGCGACTGGCCAATATCGCCGGCGACTGTCGCAGGCGGAAAAGCAAAGAGGGTAGCGATGCCCGTGGAAAGCCCGCTTCCAGATTTCTTGGCTGCTGTTGCTCGCAGCGATTCGACGACGAGGCTTGGCTTGGCTTTATGGACATGGCAAGTTGCAAGGGCGGTCGGTCATGTGCCCAGCTGCAGGACTGGCACGATGGTACGCGACTTTTCCCGCTTGATATCTCGTTCTTGGCCGGGTCCAACGAAGGAATGGCAAGCCCACGTTGCGGGGTGATTTGCAGGTGTCGAAGTGGAACTGGAATATGTCCGCGCACTGGAAGCGTACGGATAGATTCAGCAATCAAAGCCAGCCTGCAGAGCGCCGGCGTCAGCAAATCACGTCGGTGTAGCGACTGATGGTGTGTGGTGTGTCAATCGGGGATACGCCGTGCTCACCTACCGTTTTTGGGCTGGCGAGTGGATGCACGTCGGGATTGCGCGATTGGCTGTGGACACTGACCGAGTTGAAGTTGACCTCTCAGCGAGAGTTCACGACAGGGCCGGCCCATTCGTCCCCGGCGATCCGTCAGAGGCTTAACGCTGAGAGGAGGGGGAGGAGTTTTCGTCAGGTCGACGGCGTTTCTTGCGTTTCTGCGTGTGCCGAACGACGCAGAACAGTGGCAGTCGCAGGTCAGGTGCTGGCTGAAATTACGACAACGACAGGCGATGCGGTCTCGATGTTGCGCGGCGCTGTGGTAATTCGACACGGCATAACTGGAGTGAAACGAGGGCCGGCAAAACGGCGGAAATAGAAAGCAAGGCACACCTACACCTGGTCTTGGTATGATGTAGGTGCCGCTCCGCGCCGTCCATCAGAGGAGCCAGCCATATGTGATTCTCCTTGCCATGCGTGGTGGAAGATGAGGGGAAGTTGTTCTTGGCGGGATACGGGGGACGGATACCTTGGCACAGCGGACTTTGGTTCCATATCAGGTGGAGGGACGCTGGAGAGGAAGGAAGACGCGAGACGACCCAAAGTCATCTGATGTACCCCTCCTGGAAAGTCAATACGAAAAGATACCCGTGTCTGATAGATACCTACCTAGGTATCCGTACCTAGGTAGAGGAAGGAACATCCGCTGATAAGCGTGACCAGGAGGCAGAAGAAGCAATACATACACATGTGTCCGTAGGTACACAATGACCTATCTACGTAAGTACCTGCTGCCTGCGTTGCTGTCGACTGTCTTCCTCGTTGCTTCCTTTCTTCTGGAATGGCAGTATCCGTAGGGAAGGTGGAAAGGTACCACAGCAGCTGGTGGGGCTGGGCGCTAGCGCACCTCGCCAAGAGCCGCCTGGCTGAAGCCAATCAGCTGCTGTGGTATCTTGGGGTCCTGGGGGCAATGTGGCCAATGATCAAGCAGCGAGAATGCAGTGCAAAACGCAATGCAAGAGGAAGTTGCTGCTGGCTGACTGGGTTACGGAAACTCGCCAAGCAAGAACGCAATCATGATATTGTGGTCAGAATCCGTATCTATCAAGTCACCCAGTTTGATATCGGCGCACCGTCTGTACTGCAGTTGACAGCTGGCTGGCCGTTTGGACGAAGCGCGTGCGTGCACAGCCACGCTTCCCGCCTCCTACCAGCTGGCCTGCGTCGTCCCAACCCCAGCCATTCGGATCCCCCATGATTGGGCGGCCGGGCTTGCTCCTTCCCTGATGACGACGACCAGCCCGCTCTCGGCGGACATCGGTGCTCCTTGGCGGCACCGCTGGCTCCACACCCGCCGGACCAGTCGATTGATGGCGCGCCAGGTCGCGATTGCTACAGCGGGTGTTTGGCCACCATTACGGTGCTCGTAGGGGGCTGTGGCAGCGATGCGTCACGCTGTAGGTCATGACTTGACGGCGAAGCAGCGGCGATACTGCGCTGTTCCACTCTTACGGAGACCACGAGACCGCTGGGGATAGAGCGCTGACGGCGAATGGAGGGGTCCTTCTTGGCAGCATCTCACCATTTCCTTCCACGGGCGGGCTCTTCTTGATTTGCTTTAGCGCTTGCCATCCCCCCGGTTTGTAGTGCGCGTTTGGTTTGGTACATTCGTTCCGGCGGCCTGTAGCACCTGTACGAAACACTCCCGTCACCTCACACTTCCTTCCCTCGCCATCTAGTCCCTCCCGCCACCGCACTGCACGGCGCTGCACCGCCTTGCCTCTAGGTAGGTCTCGGGCGGCCGTCTTTCCAGGTAGGTGCTGTATCGCCTAGCAAGGGAAGGCGCTGCTGCGCTTGAGGGGAGTAGGTATCGTTGGTGGTTGCTGCTCCTGCCATACCGACTGCATCGCTATTGCCCGCTGTGCCGTTAATAGCATGGGAGTGGAAGGTACACCCCCGTCTGTAGGTACCTACGTATGTATGTACCTGCCTCTTCTCAAGTTCCCTCCCCTCCACAGGTAGGAAGGTACTTCGGATACCTGCTCCTGCTCACCCTCACCCTCACCTCAGTTTGCCGCCTCTCTCGGTATACTCAGGCACCCCCATCAACGTTTTTACCCCTTCGTTTCGCCTTTCCCCCCGTTTCCTCGTACCTTTTTTCCCCAAGCTCCTTAAGCTCTCTGGTGCATTAACAAGCATCACATCCCCTGTTATCGCCAAGGCACCCTCCCCACAGTCGCAGTCTGTTATTGCAGCAAATTGTCAATTCTAGGCCGGGACGGAAACGGTACGGAACGGTACAAAGCCCACAGTTACTCTCTCGCCCGACGGATACGCCTTTTCGGCCTTCACTTCTTCGGCCCTTGGCCCACTTGCCCCAGCCAGTCCCGTTCGGTCGGATCCATTTTCCAACTCCCGCACGCCGTTCTTTCGTGTGGTACCTCTGGTTCCCCCCCGGACACATTCGACTGTACGAGACCATACCAACTTAGGTACCTATCTGCATACCTTGTTTCCGCCCATTTGCCTACGCATACCACGTACTCTCGTTGCCATCTCCTAGTTGTACCTCCTCGCCTTACGGATACCTCGCCTGCTGAACCTGGTCTTCTATCTCTCTCTCTCCTCCCCCCCTCCCCTCCCTTGGAAAGGAAAAGAACGTCGAAAGTATAACTTGACGCCATCCTCCGACCACATTCCACCCCTTCTTCTTCTTTTCCTCTTTATCACCACCCCGATCACCCCCAAGCTATAAGCTTGCTATCTCTCTCTATCTCTCTCTTTTTTAACCACCACTTTGACAGGTCGACAGTTTGCTGGGCTTTCACAAAAGCACCAACAACCCCTCCAACCCTCAGTGCGACTTTTTTAGCTGAACCAACCGATATCCGATGGGAGAACCCGAAGCCGTCAGGCATGGTCAACACACAGCTGCCGCGGAAGTCAACCCCGAGCAGGACGAGCCCCCGTCTATACCGAGGCCCCCGCCCATTCCCAACCCCGTCCCTCAGCGGCCTGCTCACTCCGTCCCCGCCTCGGACATAGGCCTTCTATGGCAGACCAGTCTTGAGAATGGTCTCACCAAGGCTGAGGCCCAGGCGCGCTTCGAGCGCGATGGGCCCAACAAGATCGAGGGTGCAAAGGGCCTATCCATTTGGGAGATTGTCATGAGACAGATCTCCAACAGTCTGACCCTCGTTCTCGTCATGGTCATGATCTTGTCCTTTGCTATCCAAGATTACATCGAAGGAGGTGTTATCACCGCTGTCATCCTTCTTAACATCGTCGTGGGGTGAGTTTTGTCTGTCTCTGCACCTACAATCGCCATCGCCCTCGCCCTTCCCCTAGCACTCACTCATTGCCCGTATCTCTCGTGCCTATTCGGCTTGCTTCTTTTGTTGGGCGGCTGTGTCGCGTGGTTGGTCAGACAAAGACCACCCGCCAGCATCCGGTTCGTGGGTTGGGTGACAAGCTCGCCCCCGCCCCTGCCCCCCGTGCCCGTGGTACCTCATCCCAAGGGCTTGCGCGAGGGTATTGGCGGTGTGGCGCTTCTCAGACCCCTGCTCTCGGGTTGCACAGGCCAGCGCCCCCATCAATTTGGAGTCCATCCATTCGCATCGCGACATCTTCACCGAGTGTTCCCCACGCATTCGTTGCTAACTGTCTCGCAGCTTCATCCAGGACTACAATGCCGAACAGACCATTCAGTCTCTGTACGCGCTGTCCGCCCCGACGTGCAAGGTCGTCCGCGACGGAGTCGCCGAGACCGTCAAGGCCGAGACCCTCGTCAAGGGTGATCTTGTCATGATCGCCGTTGGCGATGTTGTCCCCGCTGACCTTCGTCTCCTCGAGGGGATCAACCTCTCCATCGACGAGGCCCTACTTACCGGCGAGTCGCTCCCCATCAGCAAGCATCCCGAGGCCGTCTTCCCCGAGGAGGACATCCCTCTCGGCGATCGCATCAACATGGTCTACTCCGCCACCACCGTCACTCGAGGACGCGCTCGCGGTATTGTCACCACCACCGGCATGGAGACCGAGGTGGGCAAGATCGCGCTCATGCTCCGCACCACCCGCAAGAGGGATGAGAACGCCTCTCTCCCCGTCCGCGCCATGATGCGTGTCAAGGCTGCTCTCAAGAGCATCCTGGGTCTCGAGGGCACTCCCCTTCAGGTCAAGCTGAGCAAGTTTGCCCTGCTGCTGTTCGGTCTGGCTATCCTGCTTGCCATCATCGTCTTCTCCGTCAGCAAGTTCGACATCGACGACCAGGTCCTCATCTACGGTATCTGCGTCGGTGTCGCTGTCATTCCCGAGTCGCTCATCGCCGTCTTGACCATCACCATGGCCGTCGGCACCAAGGCCATGGCGTCTGGCAACGTCATTGTCCGCAAGCTGTCTTCGCTCGAGGCTGTTGGTGGTGTTACCAACATTTGCTCCGACAAGACCGGTACGCTCACCCAGGGACGCATGGTCACCAGGAAGATTTGGCTCGCCGAGGAAACCACCGCCATCATCGAGGGAACTACCGACCCTTACGACCCTACCAGCGGCAAGGTGCGTTGGCCCGGATCGGCCGCCTCGAGCTCGAGCTCTAGCGGAGCCTCGACCCCGACTGTCGAGAAGACCGACGACACCATCCAGACCTCTTCCATGGGCTCTTTCCTCAAGGCCATTGCCCTCTGCAACAACGCCTCCGTCACCGACGGCAAGACCGCCACGGACACCGAGTCCATGACGACCGCCACCGAGGTGCCCGTTACGTGGAACGCCATCGGTGAGCCCACCGAGATTGCGCTGCAGGTCTTTGCCATGCGTTACGGAAAGGGAAAGAACGACCTCATCTCGTCTGAAAAGACCAAGATGTTGTACGAGTTCCCCTTCGACTCTTCCTGCAAGCTCATGAGTGTCGTCTACGAGTTCCCCTCCTCCCCCCGCCAGGTCTTCACCAAGGGTGCCGTCGAGGTCATGTTGCAGCGTCTGGCCGAGCCCGAGGAGTTCAAGGCCAAGATCGCGGCCAAGGCTGATGAGCTTGCCTCCGAGGGTCTCAGAGTTCTTTGCGTCGCCCACAGGTTCCTCGAGGACACCGACAACGCCAGCGAGAGAAACGAGGCCGAGTGCAAGCTCCGCTTCCTTGGTCTTGCCGGCCTGTACGACCCTCCCCGTGTTGAGACCCTCGGCGCCGTCAAGCGCTGCAAGACCGCCGGTATCTCCGTTCACATGGTTACCGGTGACCACATCAAGACCGCTACTGCCATCGCTCACGAGGTTGGCATTCTCAAGGGCGGCGAGCCTGCCACGGCCGTCATGGCCGCAGGTCACTTCGACGCGCTCAGCAACGAGGAGGTTGACGCTCTCGACGCGCTCCCTCTGGTTATCGCCCGTTGCAGTCCCATGACCAAGGTCAGGATGCTCGAGGCCATGCACCGTCGCAAGGCCTACTGCATCATGACTGGTGACGGTGTCAACGATTCTCCCGCCCTCAAGCAGGCCGATGTCGGTATTGCCATGGGCAAGAGAGGCAGTGACGTTTCCAAGGAGGCGGCCGACATGGTCTTGACCGACGACAACTTCTCTTCCATCGTCACCGCCATCAAGGAGGGCCGTCGTCTGTTTGACAACATCCAGAAGGTATTTTCATCCTCGCACACATGATCTCGCGTCCGAACAGTCGCTAACCATTCTCCAGTTTTTGCTCCATCTCCTGATTTCCAACATCGCCCAGGTCATCCTCCTCCTCATCGGTCTTTCGTTCAAGGACAGGAGCGGCACCTCCATCTTCCCCCTCTCTCCCCTGGAGATTCTGTGGGTCAACCTCATCACCTCGTCGTTCTTGGCTATCGGTCTGGGTCTCGAGGAGGCGCAGCCCGACATCCTGTTGCGCGCACCCCACGATCTCGGCATTGGTGTCTTCACCTTTGACCTGATCCGCGACAAGATGATCTACGGTTTCTTCATGGGCTCGCTCTGCCTCGCCGCCTTCACGTCCGTGGCCTACGGACCTGGTGCCGGAGATCTCGGCCACATGTGCAACGACGGCTGGAACCCCACCTGCGACGTCGTCTTCCGTGCCCGCTCGACCGTCTACGCCACCCTCAGCTTCCTGCTCTTGGTCACCTCCTGGGAGGTCAAGCACTTCCAGCGCAGCTTGTTCAACATGAACCCTGAGCTGTGGACTGGTCCCCTGGCCGTCTTCAAGACGATCTACAAGAACCGCTTCCTCTTCTGGGCTGTCGCTGGTGGCTTCGTCATGACCTTCCCCGTCATCTACCTTCCCGTTGTCAACCGTGCCGTCTTCAAGCACGACATGATCACCTGGGAGTGGGGTATCGTCGTCGCCTGCTTGGTCGTCTACATCGCTCTCATCGAGTGCTGGAAGGCCGTCAAGCGCCACCTGGGTCTCGGCATGAACGCCCGCGTCCCCACTGACCTGGACCAGGTCTAGACGGGCACGTCAGACTGGTGAAATCTGCTGCAAAGCAGTACTCTTCTGGGATGTATGGTTACGGGTGTTTGGTCGGGTAAAAATGGCGCCTCGGTGTCGCTTTTTCTCGGATCACCATCGAGTCTAACACGCGGTGGACGGAAATCGAAGGGTTGGGGCTATTCAACATCAGCCTGGCAGGCTTTCGGGCTTAGGTGGTTTTCACTTCGTCTCTCTCTTAGTTGGTAGAGTTACTTTATGTTCATGGAGCCGTTGAGACACAAACTCCGGCCCATGCTGAATCAATAAAAAGAGCCGCATTGCTCGGCTCAAACAACATCAGTTCCCGAATCATCTCAAGTGACTACTCGCCTCTTTCTTTGCACGTTTCTAACACTACACCCGATCTTCACACCGAGGGAACGGCATATCCGGGTCTCCGCCCCGATAGACCCACAGAACCCCACCCATCTCCTGGCCGGAATCCGAGCGACGTCGTCCCGTCCCTGTCCAGCGCCTAGGCATCGTGCCTATCAAAGCAAGCTCCTCGTTTCTCTTTAAAGGTCGTCATCTTGGATCGTCACAGGCCTCGCGCGGCATTCCTTCCAACGGCCTTGGGCCGTCCCACCCAACACGACCCGTAGGCAACCATTCGGTCTTGGAAACGCTAGGCGAAGACATCGGTGCGGCTTATCTCAGACGGAGGAGGTTGGTTCAGCTCTCCCGTCATTCGCGCTAGCTCGAGCGTCTGCTTGGAACGATCTTAACCTGCATTCGGAACTAGGTAGATTCGGAAGTAAGCCCGGAGGAGGAGAGTAAGCTGCAGTAGGGCTGATGAAGAAAAAAGATGAAAAAAACGGGAACCAAGTAAGCTGCAGTGGAACGGTGTCTCGGGAGCTGTGCCCGCCTTGGAGATAGCCGAGGAGCCGCATGAACATGACTACTACATTGATGGTTCGAGATCCGGCGACCGGTAGACTACATAAGATACGCTCCTCATCTGCCTCGACAAAAACGAAGCCCGTTCAATCGACATTGCAACTTTGCTGTTTCTCTCTCCCGTCACACATAAAACTGCAAAAAGATGCCTTACTTCTCCCGCCACCCGGCCTTCAACCTGTTCTACCTCGACGAGGGCCCCCGCGCGGGAGCCCCGGCGACGGTCCTCCTCGTCGCGGGCTTGTCGTGCGACATGCACGACTGGAGCTGGCAGGTGCCCTTCCTGCTCTCGCTGAACCTCCGCGTCGTCTCCGTCGACGGCTGCGGGCACGGGAGGAGCTCCGCCCCGCAGCCGACCGCTCCCGGGCGTCTGCCCCCCGGGTCCTGGCCCGGGCCGGAGGGGTCGAAGGACCCGGGCGTGGTGGAGTACTACCCGCAGAGCAACGCGCACGACGTCATGGCGCTGCTGGACCACCTGGGCGTCACGGAGAATCTCGTGGTCATGTCGCATTCCATGGGGGACTGCACGGGGTACTACGTCGCCACGCAGCGGCCTGACATGGTCGTCGCGTCGATCGGGGTCGATCCGCTGCACGCCTTCACCGACGACGTGCGCGTGCAAGGGGATGCGATCTTCGACGACGTGGAGGGCGTGCTGCCGCTCATCACGGACTTCTTCGGCAAGACGCTCTACGGGCCGAGGTGCCCCGACTGGCAGAAGACGTGGCAGCTCCGCCGGATGGCGCAGCTCGACGCCAGGGTCGCGTACGCCGTGTGCTGGGGCGCGTGGGGCGACGCGGAGGACAGCCTCGGCCGGCGGGGCAACGCGGTGAAGCTACTGGGTGGGAAGCTGAGGTGTCCGCGGCTGACGCTCGGGTCGAGCGAGTGGTACGTCGCCACGGACCGGGAGCACATGCCGAAGGGCAGCGAGGAGATGGACGAGGTCGTGGTGATTGAGGACAAGGGCCATTGGTTTCATCAGCTCGAGAGCGAGGTGTTTAACGGGCATGTCGAGCGGTGGCTGGGGAAGATCGGTGTGCTGCCGGCGAAGGGTGCCGAGTAAGTGGAGGGGGGGACTTGGGAGGTGGGGTTCCGCAAGATGCCGTTCGGCATCAGGTATCGGCCGGTTTTGCGGGCGGAGGGGGTGGGGGGGGGGGGGCGTCATCGTTGTCAAGGAGGTTCTGTCGTCGAGGGACGGATCGATCCGGCACCCGGGACGGACGGCAGATAGATTCAGGGCGAGGAGGCATGCCGTCGCTCCGGCCTTGTTTCTGTTAACCTTGATTGAGAGTCGCCATGTGTGCCAGAGCCTCAAAAGCAAGCAACTTCTAAAGAGACTTTGTTTTTTTTTCCGTCTTCGAGACTGTAAACAAGAGCCGAACTTGTCATGAACTTCGAACTTGTCATGAACTTACCCCCCCGGCAGTTCGTGTCTGCAGCAACGGCAGTTCGTCGCTCGACGATGCCGGGTGTGGTGTTGGGATGATGTCGGACAATGCATCTAGTAAAAAAAAGAGCGCGGCAGATGCGGCCGGTCCCGCGATTCGTTTAGATGGCCCCGGCCGACAGGGCACGCCGAACATGCCCCTGCGGACACTGCGATCTTGGTACCGTCCGCCCATTTGCCGCACGCGGCAGTTCGTGTTTTGCCGCGCGCGATAAGGTTGAGTGGTGGGTCGCCGGTCATCGGGAGCAGGTGACTGGTCAGGGCGCGTCGCCGACGACCGCTGGACTGTTTTTACACCAAACGCCGTGCCGTCGGCACTCCACTCTTCGGGTTGTGGGGCGACGAACGCCGGCGGCAGCGGCAAAGGGGCGGGTAACAACCAAGAAGAGACGAGGGCAAACGGCATCGCGCCGGGCGGCGGTGCAATGACCTCCAGACTCGCACCCCCTTCTTGTCCGTCCGTCCGTCCAATGGGATCCGGTCGGCATTTAGGCTAGTGCCGAACGACTGGGTGGATCCCGTCTGAAATGCTCCTTGCGCACTCTGCTGGGGGGGGATCTCTTCTGCCAGCGTGTTGCCTGCTTCGACCCGAGCCTACCGTCGCTACTGGGTAGGATATTGCCTTGCCGACGACGTGGCGGCCGGGGGGGGGGAGGGCTCGAGCAAAAAGTGACGGGGCTCAGCGACGGACCCAAGCTCCTACTTTTTGGTTCCCCTCACGCTGCCCCGCCGGAGCTACGAAATTGACGTCAGAGATTCGATACTATGAATGTCGGTGAGGGTGTTGTCCGAAAAAGAGATGGCCATACGAGATACTCTCGCGTGGAAAAGGAAGAACGAAGTCAGGACCGAAGTAAAACGGGCATTTCTCGAGTAAGGGCGGTCAACAGTTTTTTTTGCTAGGTTCGAGAGCACCTAAACTATTGACGATCTCGATGGCTGATATCAAGACACGAAAAGGTTAGGCTACGCGTTCATCCATGATGTTGCAACTCGCAATACTTGTGTGACCAACCTTCACCTTGAGCATATTTCCCATGTCCTGCGGACTCGACGTAGCCTTTTCGGCTCATGGGATAGGGTTGCCATGCTCCGTTCGGTAATCTGATCCCAGGTGATTGATGTTGGGTTACGTTCTTGCCAAGGCGGCTTGTCACAGCTGTCTGTCCGAACGAACCTGCGCCATGAACCGCGCCCGGCACCCCTCCGTGGCGATGTATAGTGTATAAGCCAGGAAGCGGACGGCAAACGGCTGTGGCGCTGTCGAGACGCACTCCGCCTCGACATTGATCTAGGTTCCCTAGCTCTCGTCGATCATCTTAGATTGTCCGCTCTGGACCCCTGGACCAAGCAGCTACCTACACGCACGCAATGAGCGGGGGGAGGCAAAGCTGCGAGTAATTTGGTATTACCAGACAATGTCCGGCAGGCTCGACCCTGACTGGAAGGGGGACTTTTATGGTGTCGTCTGTGCGACTTAAGCCTCATCTGCGAAAGTCCGAGCGACTCGGAAGGTTTTCAGTCTCATCAAGCTCCCCGGCATATCACAAACCGTCGGACTGTGACACTCAAGGCAGTCCCGCTTCCACTTGCACTTACGTCTCTGGACCCGAGAAGACTGGGATGAAATGAATTAAGCGTATTCTCTCGCTGTCTCTTTTTCTTGTCCGCGATGCTTGTTGGAGCCCAATCGAGATGCGGAGAGTAAACTTCCGCAAAGTCAAGTTGAACAGAGAGACAGAAAAGAGGGTTGCGAGGTGTCAGGACCAGGCCCGACTTGGTCCCATGTCAAACACCAGGTAACAAACCTGCGTTCTCTCAGCGATTATGTGCCCTCGGCGAGATGAACAAGCGCCGGCTAGGAAGATATCGCGGCACGCGCCGTCCATCGTGCCTCGTCCCTTTAGGGTTTCCAACGGCACTTTGAAGGGTCAATGTGACGTCTCGCCTCGCGACCACCACCCCAACGGACATTTCGGGATTAACCTTTGCGCCCGTCGAGCTCTCCGCGTCTCTCTTGCCGTCGTAGTTTACTCATACCATGGGCAGGGATGGAGCAGGCGGCACCGCATTCCTGCAAGTTTGGCGTTGGCCACCCCCTCCAATACATGGAGCACGACAGTAAACACTCGAAGGACGTGCGAGGACCCAGACCGGGGTCAGCCCGTTCGCAGACAGCATTCTCCAAATTGCTAAAATGTCCTACCGCGGGGAGCTTTCCCCCCACACACCACTTGTTGACGAAGCTGTCGGAATGCTCTAATACGGAGCAAGCTTCCGAGCTTGATATTCTTTCTTCTCTCCTCCCCTCCTTTCTACTCTGCAGTAGTAGCTCGGATGACGAGTTCACATCACAGCAGTATTGACACGACTTAGCCGTCATGGCCAGTCTGGCCAGACCAGCGCAAGGCCAGTCACGCGCTGAAGAGAAGCGCGGAAAGGTTCGACTTGTCGCCTTCTCGCCTCCTGTTGATATCACGAAGCTCACCAAGAGTCCGAAACAGCGCGATACGTCGAAATCGATCCAGAAGCCGCGCCGAACGCTCTTCACCGTCTCCCAGCACCGAAAACCCCCCTCCCCCGCGACATGGGCCCAGCGGTGGAAACAGCGCCAGCAACTAGGCGCCACGCGGGCCGCGAGCCCCAGTGGATTCGGGATCTCCATGCCCACCCCGGCCGACAGCCCGGCCTCGAGCGCGAGCACCGCGCTGGCGGCGTCTAGGATAGGAAGCCCGCTGAGCAGCCGGCGGGAGGAAGACGAAGACGACCTGGAGGAGCCGGAGCTCGTGCTGCCGATGGCCGTCGCCGTCAGGCCCGAGGTGTACACGCTGAGCCGGTTCTACACGAACTACGCGACCACGGCGAGCATCGTCTTCTTCAACCGGCTGCCGGCGCACTACCAGGCCGACCTGTCCGAGGCGAGCCACACGCGGCACGCCACGCACGCGGTCGCGCTGGCGAGCGCCTCGCAGCAGCTGCGGCAGTCCGGGCTGATGGTGGAGGCGAGGCGGCACTACGGCAAGGCGATTGCGACGCTGAACCAGGCGCTGAGGGACCCCGTGAGGGTCAGGGACGATTCGAATCTGGTGACTCTGTTTCTGTTTGGAATGTTTGAGGTTAGCTAATACCTGTTTGTAACTGATGTGGACAGCATCTGACGAGAATGAGTACAGGTGATCGTCGGCAAGAGGAGCTCCAAGGTGATAGACCTGGAGCAGAACGTCTCCCCGCACGGCGCGGGGGGCCTGCAGCTGTTCAAGTTCCGCGCCGAGCACGGGCTGACCAACGAGGTCGATAAAGGCAGCTTCATGTTCTTCTGCCACGCAGCGGTATTTACACACACAGCATTCCCCACCCATTCGGGCTACTGGAACACCGTACTAACTCTCACGTTCAGTTGATGGAAATGTTCATCCAGCGGGAGCACCTCGCCGGAATCTGGTCGGTGCTAGAAGACGTCGAGACGCCCTGGGGCAGGGGCCCCATCCTGGAGCCCCTGGTGCGGCAGGTCGTCGACTTCAAGAAGGCCTTCGACTTCAAGGTCCAGGTCCAGGGCGGCGGCCGGAGCGAGGACGCGTCCAAGATGGGCCCGCCCGAGGACCTGGTGGAGCTGGTCGAGGGCGGCGTCAGCCTCTGCGGCGATTTAGAAGCCGCCGTCGCCCTGCTGGGGTTCTCCGGCACGTCGTCCTACGCGGACCAGCAGCAAAAGGTCTTCAACGGGCTCTTCAGCCTGTCGAGCGAGGTCTCAATCGCCACGGCGCGGAGCCACTACCGCTCGCTCAAGGTGTTCGTCCTCGAGCGGGTGATTGACCTGAGGAACATCCTCCAGGAAGCCGAGGAGACGACGCCGACGATGCCGGAGATACGCGGGCCGCTGCCGACCTGGGCGGACGGCGTGGCGGCGGTCGAGGAGGTCCTCGACGACATACGCATCGTGTTCGGGCTCGAGGGCAAGGAGGCGCCCGCGGACGGCCTGCCGTACCGCACGATGAGCATGTTCTGGCCCATGGTGCTGGTCCGGACGTCGTGCTTCGCCGGGCCGCACAACGGCCGGTGGGTCGCGGAGAGGATGCTCGAGCTGACGTCCGAGTCCGGCTTCGGGCTGGGCGTGGAGGCTGCCAGCCTGTGAGATTCTAAGTTTCGGAACATGCGGGGTTTTGGGGGCACGTGGAACGGCAGAAATTGGAGGTTTACGGCGTCCCGATACTCTGTTGGACGGGCATGAACTTGGCGTCTATTTGCTTTGGGGATTATACCAGATTGAGAAGCTCTCTCAACGGGGAGTTTGATCGCTGCTTGGGCTCTTTCCCACAGATACCATTTCATATGATAATAGTAACTGAACCACACCACGGTACTTTCTGAAAAAGAGTCAAAACAAAGAGTTTGCCTTTTTGGAGCGGCGTCGGAAAATGAATCCCACAACTTAGACTGAAAACACCGCCGACCACTTTACGCGCTCCCACCCCTCGCGCCGTCTGATGTTGACTTGCAGCGCTGGCCCTGCCTCCGGCTTGCCCACACCGGTCGTCGGCCACGGGACCTGCGCCTGGGGCACCTGGACGGGACCGCCCTCGGCGCTGCTCACGTCGAGGCCGAGCAGGAATTGCGCGGAGAAGCCGATCATCAGGTTGTTTGCGAAATGGCGGCCGGGACTGTTCATAAGACAATCGTTAGCCCATGAAAACCTGCGAATATTGTTGGATCACCACTCACCAAATGTGCTTGCCGCCGCCAAAGGGGAGGAACCCAGGCGGCGACGACGCGCCGTATCCCAGCTTGACGAACCTGTCGCCGACCCAGCCCTCGGCATCGGAGCCCCATACGCTCGGGTCCGCATGCAAAACGCTCAGCGGCATCTGGACGCTCGACCCCTTCCGCAGGAGGTACGACCTGCTCCCGTCGGAGACGGTCGTGTCCTCCGAGACCATCCTGCCGATGCTGTCGACGATGTTGTGCCTCTGCGTCTCCTTGACGCAGGAGAGCAGCAGCGGTCACTTGTCCCTCAGCTGGCCCGACGTGCAGCGTCACGCGATCCTCGTCGCCGTCCGCCTCGCTCACCGCGCGCACGAGCTCCTCGCGGATCTCGGCCAGCAGCGGGGGGTTGGTGTACACGTTCGTCAGGATCCAGTACGTCAGCGTCGACACGCTGGCGAGGGCCGTGGCGAGGAGGACCTCGATCTTGGCGCCGTCGCGGACGGACATGCCGTGCTCGCGCTCCACGGCGAACCTGTCCCTTGTGAACTGCAGCACCTCGTCGCCGTACTCGCTCTCCTTGCGGATGTAGGCCTCCAGCGCGGCGATCATCGTCGTTCTCGCGCCGCAGGCCTTGGAGGCGATCACCGAGGGGGCGATGCCCGGGAGCAGCTTGGGCATTTCGTCGTAGTAGGTCCTAGTTGGAGAAGGTCAGCTTTCCTTCCAAAGGCTTTCGTGATGTGGGCCATACCAGAAGCTATCCATTACTTCAGGGTCCTTCCACGGGCTCAAATTCCCGTAGAATCCGCCCATGACAGACCCGGACACGACTTTGCGCGTCCACCCGTAAAAGTCGTCGACACGCATCTCCTCGTGGCCCATGGAGTTGAGAAAGTCGGCTGCGTTGGCACCAGCGGCGGCGCTAAGGTCGGCCAGCGGCTGGCCCGAGAGGCCCCTGTAGAGGGTCTTGAAGATGGCGCCCCGAAAGTCCGGAGACGTCCAGAGTTCCAGACCCTTACCTTCCATGCCGACCAGCAGGCGGACGAATGTGTCCATCAGGGGTTGGAAGGTGAGGGTCCGGTTCTGGAACACCGAGGACGCCACCTTCGCCGAGGTCGTCACGTAGAGCTTTCCCCCGAGCATCGGGAGCGTGTATGTTGGCATCTTGTACGTTTGACTGGTTTTGAAAAGTCAGAGGAAGATCTGCAGGGGGCGTAAAGGCTCTTCTTTCGAGTTGGTAGTCTTCGACGCTCGTCGTGTGAAGATCAGAAGCTTACTGGTTTTTGACATGGTACTTATACCCCCGCCGCAAAAGGCTGAAGAAGTGACCTACGAAAGGCACTTTATGTTGCAGAACGGGCGGTTCCGGAGAGTCGCGGGAGGTCCGCCAGACGAACTTGTAAACCAGAAAGAAGACCACACAACCGGCCGCGATGGCCAGATGCGGTCCTTGGGAAAATGAATCGGCAATCATGCTGAATGGTCCTCTGACTTTCTCTTCTCTCAGAAAAAAGAGCGCTGGTCGTCAGGCTTTAACCAGTGTAAAAAACTCAAGCCGGGCAGCTTCCTTTAAATAGTCCCTGTCCACCAAAAGGACTCGGACAACTACGAATCACAACACTTCCTCGTTCAGCCCAGCAGAATCAGTTCCGCCCATATCGTCTGCAATGCAACAGCAGAACCGAGTCGTGAGACCCCTGTCTGTCTTGACAGTTGTGGACGCATTCCGTCGGACTATCGTAAAAATCGGTAGTATTTTTGCCCTCAAACCGAGAAAGCCAATTACACTGTTGGATGACATGGGGCCACGGGGCAGTCAGATCTAAAAACGGCGCTAGCATGATATAGGATAGAGAATGACAAGCGTTGAATCTGACGTGAGGAATACTCCGTTGCTGCAGTCATGCCTAAAGGACCCTGCAAATCCACCTAAGGAGTTGAGCTAGCCGAGTCCAAAATTCCGGCATTGAAGCGCTGACTACCGAAGGGTTGCTCCGAGTGGGCCTGGGTCGGCGGAGCTGGCACGGAAAAGCTCGGGCCTCCATCGGCGTGCTTACCCCACGTCCCGGTATCTAGCAAGCCGAATGATGCAAAAGGCGGCATCCGATTCGGGGCTGGGCCTCTCAAGACCAAGGGCTTTGAGACGAGTTGTCAATACATCATACTTCCCTCGGAAAAATTCCCCTTTCTTAGCGTTTTCATTCCTCCGTCCTCTTGGCTAACGTTGCTACTTCAGCTTTTGCGCTCGATAGTTGAATACTATGGCGGCCTCTGAGGGAAGGCCGCTTGCGCCGCGTGAAATCACGGTCTGAAATTCACGAGAATCGAAGCATTCTGGCAGATTGTGGCTCCGCTTGTCTCTTTGGTGGCTTTACCAACAGCACTCACGAGCAGCAAGTAACATCAACGGGGATCCAAACACCATAGACACGCGATGTTGGGGTCTTGGTAACTATATGCCAAGTCTGAAGCCGGCCCGAGAAATGCTTCTGGCGTTCTAAATACAGATGCTGAATGGCACTGAAGAAGGAGGTTAGCGTGTCGCCTCGGGCGGTGAAACTCTTAGGGGCTTACTTCCTTTGAGAGACTGGCAAGTGGTGCAGGCAAACAAACGCGGATGAGGTCAAGTGATGTGGCAAGCCGAAATTAAAACGCAGAGATGAAGCTCAAAGAGGCAAGTTCGAGGCTGCAGGCTGCGGCCGCATACTCCCTGGCAGCAAACCGCAGACGCCACATCGTGGACCGTACAGCGTGGTCGCCACGGATAACGTGGATGGAATGGCCTGACTCGAGACTTGGATCCGGGGAGGCCTTGCTCATTGCAGGGAGATTGGCTGCCTCGAGCGCGATGACAGGCAACCTGGGCTGCAGGCAATCGAGGGGCGGGGTGAGTGTGTGGAAAACCACGTCCAACAGTGCAGCTTGCTTGCATATGTTTTCGAACCTGGAATTGGTCAGAAACAGACAGCCCTGGCGTTTGCTTCGTTGCACCATTCTTGTCTTTCGAAGTCGACCTCGATTTCGATTACGATTGCGAGATCAGACTGATGCGAACTTGTTCGGGCCCTATTCCGTCTTCCCGGTTCCCTCGAGGCGACAAGGTTTTCGAGTTCTCTCCTTCCCCTTCGACGGTCGTTGGTGCACAGCGACAGTGGTGCGGCGTTGAAAATCATTGGCGTGTTGGACAAGATGCAGCCAGGCTGCGCGCATTCGCCAGAGGCTCGAGGAGCCCCAGCGATTGGGTCGCTACCTAGAATTGTGTGACGAACGCAGATTATCTGCAGGACCGCTGGTATTGGCCCGAAGGGAAACCGAAGAGTGCTGAGCTGTCGAGAAGACGATTTGATAACGAACGATGTCTCGGTAGGAAAATCGCGTCTTTCTGAGCAGCGTTTGGCGATTATCCGTCGGGTCCATTGGCGATTTGACTCTCGAATATGGCTGGCGTTTGAACGGCGACCTGGCGACGGTTAGCGGAGTCGGAGGGACAACAAAGTGGAGGGTGCAAACAGACGCGATGCTGCCAGATCGGATTCACAGACGCAGCGGTGACAAGCGAGAATACGAATTTGGCGCTGCAAAAGCTCTGGGGTCGGGGATGTTTGCCTGTGTTGCCGCCCCCCTGTGAACTGTGAGTCGTGACCCATGCGGTCCAGATTCTCCTCGGAGTTCTGTTGTTGGTGGTTGGGCGTGCGGCGTCTCGTTGGGATCATCAGCTGTGGGCGCTAACTTCGGAGCAGTTTGCTGCTGGCTTCGTCCAAGCCATTGGTGTTGCAATTGCGAAAAGCCATCTCTCCCATGCCGAGCCAGAGCGGCGTCCTTCATCAACACTTTCTGCGTCGGTACATGGTAAGGCGAAACACATGCAGGCTTGACTGCCTCTTTGGGGGTTTGAATGTCGGGGTGGCATCTGGAGAACAATCAATCCTCATTTCCCGGCAGACTTGGCCGCAGAAGACAGCTGACCGGACAAGGCAGACGACCCTTGGAGAAGCAGTGGAGGATCGGAGCAGGAACCGAAGGAAACCCAAAATCATCTTGGCTCGCCCCCGGTGTCGTCTGCATCTCGACTATCGGCGCGGGTCGATCATTAACAGGGCAGGAGAATCCTTTCCTTCGTCCACGTTTCTCCATCGAGGACCCGCAGGATGAACATGGTTTTCCGTCGGGTCCCCGCGCTTCCTTTTCGATCTGACCGACAAAGCGGCGGGACGCGTCGTCGAGATGCACGATGGAAAGAAGCAGGATGCAGCAGCCAACGGCCAAGCGCCAACGGCCACCAACGAAACCGGAGAAGGAGGAGGAGGTTTCGTTGGAACTGGCGGTCAACACAGATGTCCATATGACGAGGCACACCTCAGGCACCTGCATCTGTGGCGCTCGAATGAGGTAGGCGATATTGTGGGCGGTATCTAGGTGGTCATCGGAGGACGGCTATTGGAAAAGAGAGCCCTGGAGAAGAGGAGAGGAGGGCAGGCACGGGATAGTACCTAGGTACCCATTTACGCAAGGCGTGGCAGGAGGCCGGCCAAACTCAACTTCCATATTCTCACTGTATTGTGTGACAGAAGGGACGCTCTTGCCTTCCAACGTCCTGCAGTCCCTTCCTTTCCTCTCTCTTCTTGGGGCCCAGCCTGAGCGACGCCCCACCTGCCTGCCTGCCTGTCGAATGTCTGCCTTCCTTCCCGGCACCCAGGCATAACATCTCGACTTTGTGTCTACCTAGGTACCTCCGAGTCTATGAATTGCCCGTGGTCTCAACACTCGGTCCTTCTCTTCTCCCTTGATGATGGTTCCTACCTACCTAGGTTCCTCAGGTTCCATCGCAAAGTGCGGATTATCTTATCCGCTGCCGTCCGTACCTATTCATCGACAAACGGGAGATCGCCCGTCAGCAATCAGGCATACGCGTGAAGATGATGCCAGGTACTCAAAATCCTGCCGCTTTCAATCAAGCGAAACGAACGGTATCGGGTGGTGTTGTCTCGCTGTCGTGCTCTCTTCCAACTTACCTCCTACACATTGTCCCGTCTTCCTCTTTCATCGTCTCCAACACGCCGTTCTCGTCTCACGGCAATCTACGGAGTATCAATACTCGATACGTGAGATTTGTTTGCTCTGCCTACCTATCTTGGCCATCCCTGCCTAGCACTTGGAATACCACATCCCCCAGCCAGCCCAGCCCTCCCCCAGAGCGCCCCCGTGCATGGCATCTGCAGACTTCGCCGCCCCATGCAACCGACGCAAATATCTAACCGGACCCCAAGATACAGTGCGGCTGTGATGCTGACTGAGCTTTGAAGTAGGCTTGGAGAATGTACGACCTCGACGTTCTTTCCTCGTTCAACTTCTTCTGCCCTACGGTACATGAGTTACTAGGTAGGTACTCCGGGGTAAGGCAGCCGCCCCTTCCCCGTCTGCTCCACGTCCCACACTCCATACAAGGGCCTTTCTGTTCCTCCCGTCCCTCTCTTTCGTTCCTCTCAACTCCCGTCATCGTGGAGTCCCACCGTCTCGACGGCAACTTCCTCGAGTCCCAGCCCTGTCAAGCTACCTAGCCATACCTTCCTCATCTAAAACACTCCAAGCCTTGCCACCTTCTAGGGTACCTGGAGGTGCCCTGGTTACTAAGTATCTGGTAGTACATCTTCTTATTTCTATGCTTACCTACCTACCTTGCCTGTACTAACGGTCTCATCCACAGTGTCCTATTTTGACCTCACCTCTTGGCAGAGGCCCTCGTTGCCTCCTGCCTGCCGTCTGCCTCTACCCCTCCAGGCCTCACCCTTGACATCCTGCCCCTTCCAGAAGCAAGCCTCCTTCCATCGCTCGTGTCCAGATCTGTACCCAAGCCAGCCACATCCCCAGGTTTCCTGCATCAGTGATTCCTCTTCCAGCAGGAAGCTGCGTCTGCGTCAAACTTGGGGGCCAATCTCTGCGTCCATCTTCTCTTCTCCTCGGATTCGCCTCCTGCACAATCTCCTCCTTTCCTCTCCTCCACGACTACGCAGCACACCACCCCCAGTCCTCCATCGACATCCATGCAGCCTCTGCTTCACATCTTCTCGTCCGTGTAACCGATCCGGACTTGGAAGGCCTCCTCCCCTGACGGTTGACCCAACTGTCTGTCATGCAGCAGCTCGACCATCTGTCGCTACCAGCCTGGGCTGCTTGAGATTAATACGCGACCTGTCCTGCCGTTCGTCTCGAGCCGCTCGACACCTCGCTTCACGACATCGTTCCAAGAAGGAACAGGCTCGCGAACCGTTCCAAACACCTTGCTCCGACTGCAGTGGCCAACGGCTCGTCGCACAAAGCCGCCTTCCATCGACGCGGCCTCTGCTCGGGGCCCTGCGCCTTCAATACTCGCGCTGCTACCTCCAAGTCTTCCATCAGTCGTCTGTGCAGGGCGTTTGAATAACTCTTTTTCAACCCGCCTTCTTTGTGCCACACCTTCCGCCCGTTCCGACCCCTCGACGTCCTTATCCTTCGGCCGACCCGGACAATCACTGCCGCCGCTACCTTGACGGTCTCTCAGCTGGATTTGACCTGCCATCCAGCCGCTCCAAGTATGCTTCCATGAAACAGAAAAACAACCAATGTTGACCCTCTTCTTCAGTTGATCTCCATCTCTCCCTCTCTCTCCACAGCACTCGACTTTACCAGTAGGGCAACTGCCCGGAACGATATCGAGAGCGGCGAGGCCTGTTTCTGTATCTTGCCATGGGGAGCACCCGCAGTGCAGTCGTCGCAAGGGCGCATTCAGAGAAGGACAGTCTCACTCGGGACGAAATCGACATCGTCGTCACGCTTGAAATAATCGGGGCTTCCTTGTCACTGTTCGGAGTCAGCTTGATATTCATTACCTACTGGGCTTTCAAGCGCATTCGATCGGTGCCGAATCTCTTCATTCTCTTCGCTTCCATCGCCAATGTCGGCGCCAGCATTGCCTGTGCGATCGGGTACGATGGCCTGCGCGCTGGAGAGACGTCGCCCCTGTGTCAAATCCAAGCATTCTTGCTTGAAATGTTGGTCCATATCATCTATCTCCTTTCCGGACCGTCGCTGATTCTTCCACCCACAGGTTCATGCAGTCCGATCCTTGGTGGTCCTTCGCCATGGCCATCAACGTATACCTAGTCTTCTTCGCCGGCGCCAATCCCTCCTCTTTTCGACAGTATCTTTGGCTATACTGTCTCATCTGCTTCGGCGGCCCATTAATCCCTGCCCTCTGCTGCCTCTTGATCAAGCCCAATGGGCCAGACGACCACATCTATGGCGACGCCACCGTGAGTTCGTCTTGAGTCGCTCTAGAATGCTGGCTGACCCGACTGTAGCTCTGGTGCTGGATCAACTCGGACTGGGGAGCTCTTCGAATTTACACCTACTACATACCCATCTGGTTTTGCATCTTCGGCTCTACTGTTATTTATTTCGCCGTCGGCTACCATGTCTTTCATGCGCGCAACCAACTGCGGAATCTCACCTTTAGCAATCCCACCAAGGATTGCCGAGACATTTCTTGCTCCGAGGAGCGAGAATCTGCAGAAAAGGTATCGCACCGGTCTTGCGCATCCATTCCAGACGATTGGCCTCTTGTTGACACTCGTCAGAACCTCACGGGCCGCAACGAGGTCTATGGCACAGCCGTAACAGAGGTCCAAATCACCACCATCATCCCGAGGCCGTGGACACCGCCGCCGGTGCCGCCCACAGCCATGTCCAGGAAAGACTTTGCCACCAACCAAACGGCCCGCCACGAACGGTCATGGCGCACGAGTGACGATAATGATATCGACCAGGAAGCTGGGCAGAGTAGCCCCCGATTTGAGACCACCTGCACATCCAGCCCGCCGCCTCCACAGCCTCGACGTTCCATATTCCAGCGTGTCAACTCGGTCAACGAAAAGTTCTCGTCGCGTCTGAGAAGTCTTGATCCTGTCAAGCTCGCCTATCTCCGGACAAGTTTCATCTTTGCCATTTCCGTTCTCGTCACCTGGACCCCGAGCTCGATCAACCGAGTGTACAACCTTGTCAAGCCGGACGAGTTGAACTTCGGGTTGAGCGTCGCCAGTGCCACGGTCCTTCCTCTTCAGGGTGTTTGGAACGCGGTCATCTTCTTCATGACCAGTTGGTCAACATTCAAGGAAGAGTGGATGGACATGCGGAATCGAAACAAACCGCGCCGCCTTGACAGCAACGGAGACAATCGTCTGGGTGTGAGAATCGAGGTGCTTCGCGGCGAGCAGCAAGACCGATTTCTCGGCGGCCGCTACGGACACACCAAAGCTCTCGGAAGCGATCAGACGAGCGATCTTGAGCTAACGGCCTCGCCGGTCGGGGGAAACGTCAGGGCGATGCAAGGATCATTTAGTACATGACCAGCCAGGGAGGATATGTCTCGAGGTTCTGCTTGACACCTCCACGCTTCACGTGGCTCGGAGGAAGTCAGGATGTCGGTATGAGTAATGTTTTGGACGGCCATGTGGCCCTATCGAGGGAACGTCTTTTGGAGGAGATACCAGAATCCGCAAACATCTTGGAGGATTTTGGGGTTTGTATATTATACGGATTCGCAGTGGTCAGACACGCGCGTGCCACGTATTTGGGCGGACTTGATGATATTATCCTCATCTGTTAATAATGGTAGATACCAACACATACGACCCAATTATGATATCACAACATTAAGAGTCTGCTCTTCGTTCCTGGAAAGTGATGCCCTTCTCCACGTCTATGCGCGGCATTCTTGTCGATCGTGTCGTGGACTCCACTTACATGGCTCGTGGGACTCTTTCGTGCAGGTATAATCGTTTCGTGCAAGTAATGAGCACCTTTCTCACGATGTGGCACGCCTCTGGATGACGGGAAGTTCAGAGAGCCAAGTTCGATGGACGACAACATCCAGTCTTGTGCATTGGAATAGGCAGCATGTGCGAAACAGCAAGCCGAGTTCAGAAATTGAGAGCCGGAATACAATCACTCGGGTGCAACTCTTACATGGGACACACTTTCAGACCTGGTATGGAAGTTGTGTCACACAGCACCTCAAGAACCGTCGATGCGTTGGGGAAGATTAAAATGGTGTATTCCATTTTGAGAAAGTTATGTATGTGTACCTCGTCGTAAGCTGACGAAGGGGCAGTATAGACAAAGAAAAAAATGCGAAGAGCGTGCTTTATGTACAAGCCAAGGGGTCGTCTCCCCGTCATCAGGGGGCCCCGCTGGTTCCCCTTCCACGTCACCTGTCTGATCAAGATCCTCTACGACGCGCGTGTGAGCTGCGCTTCAGTAGACGGCGGGGGCGAGCGAGTTGACGTAGATCTCGAGGTTGGCGTAACCCCCGGCGCCAATCTTCATGCCGTCCGAGGCGTCGTTGGGGTTCAGCCCGTTGGCGGACTCGTACTCGTCGGGGATGCCGTCGCCGTCCGTGTCCTTCTTGGCCGTGCCGGCGGCGATGTCGCCGGCGCCGCCCATGGACGCCTCGTCGGAGATGAGCTTGCCGGACTTTCCGAACGAGTTGAGCTCCTTGACGAGGGCGGCGTCGACGGCGTCGCGGGCGAGGGAGGCGCCGACCTTGGAGGAGACGTGGGAGACGGCGTCGGCCGGGGTGAGGAGCTTCGCCGGGGCGGGGTACGGGTAGGGGGTGGTCTGGATGGCCATGTTGGAGTAGCAGGTCGTGGAGACGCAGAGGGCTGCGCCGTTTAGGGAGCCGTCTCTGTTGGAGTCGTAGAAGTTGTCCTTGACGTCTGGGGGTGGTCAGCATCGATGATGAGAAGGAAAAGGGGGGAGGGGTTCTGACATCCGCGGAAGTTGGCGTTGCCTCTGGTGAAGGCGGTGACGCTCGTGCTGGGACTGCGAGGGTGTTAGTGTTACGGTATAGAGTCTGACGTGATCGACGAAACGTACCCTGAGACGAAGTAGTTGTTGATGATGTTGGCGTAGCTGGCGCCGGTGCTGTCTCCGGCGATGTAGCCGCCGCCGCCGCCCCAGTTGTAAATCACGTCTGATTTCGTGTTAGTCTCTGGTGTTTCGGAGAAGGCAGCGTTTCTGGGAATGGGTTGCTTACTGTTCTGGAAGTCGTTGACGCCCTTGACCTACAATCCACAGCCGTCAGCCAAAAGTCCCAACGACAGCGAGCGTCTTCAGGGAGAGAGACCTACCTTGGGGTTGCGGGTCTTGTTGTCGATGTACAGGTTGCGGAACAAGCTGACGCCGCCGTCGGTCTGCATGAGCCCTCCGCACGAGTGCGTCTCGAGGCCCTGGGCGATGATGGAGTCGGCGATGGTGACGTTGGTGACGTCGCCCGAGATGCTGAACGTCTCGTCGCGGCCCCAGGAGACGGAGACGTGGTCGAAGATCATGTTCTTGCCGTCGGCGATGGTGACGGCGTCCTTGCCGCTGTCGCCGCCCTTGCCCATGCGGATGCGGATGTAGCGGACGATGGCGTCGTTGGCGTTGGACCAGGAGAAGCCGTTGCCGTAGACGGTGATTCCCTGGGTTGGTGGTGTTAGTTGGGAGGGGATGTGGAAGATGGGAGGAAAGGACTTACGCCACCGGGGGCGGTCTGGCCGGCGATGTAGATGTTCTTGGAGACGACGATGCGGGAGCTGATCTTGATGACGCCGCCGACGTCGAAGACGACGATGCGGTTGGGCTGGGAGACGGCGTCACGGAGGGATCCGGTGCCGGAGTCACTGGAGGATGGGGCAGGGAATGTCAGCGACCGACCGCCGGGGGAACGGGGTGCGGAGCGGGTGGGGACTCACTTGAGGTTGGTGACCTTGTAGACCTTGCCGGTCCGGCCACCGACGGCGTTGCGGCCGAAACCCTCGGCGCCGGGGAAGGCGGAGGGGGCGGCGGCTTGGCGGGCGACCTTGGTGCCGGTCCAGCCGGTCATGCCGCACGAGGCACTGCAGATCGGGACGTTTGATTAGCAGCAGATCACGACTCGGTCATGGCCTATAGGGATAGACGCGTCACGTACGAGGGGTCCTGGCACGGGAGAGCGGCGGCGCCCTGGCAGAGGAGGGCGGCGGCCGCCAGGATGGTGGAAGCGGATGCCTTCATTGTTGTGAGAAGTTACGGGGGTGGGATTGAAACAAAGAGTGTACCAGACAGCTTGAAACCAGAAGAAACGAAGAGGTAGCGAATGAAACCAAAGACGCAAGTTCTTGGGATGAAAAACAATGGGCAAAGCAGAGCTGGAAGCTGAGCAGAAAGGGGGGGGGGCAAAACAGAACCAGAGAGAGCTTCGTCTCGTGGGTCCCGGCTATAGTTTTGTAGGTTATTGCTTGTGTAGCACCGGCGGCGGGTTTGCGTTTCCCTTTGAGATGGTCCACCGAAGGGGGTTCAGAACCTCAGGGGGCACTCGCGGGCAGTCAGATGGCCCTGACGGCACGGGGAATTGGAGGGAGGAAGGGTAGCATGGGCTTTCTGGCGTCTTTTTCTGATTCGGGGAATCGATGGCCGGGTTTATTGGATTGAACATCGCCGTTTCCAAACGAGACGGGGGATATTCTCCTTGAATCATCCATCATCCCACCGGCCTCGCTTCGCCTCGTGGACTGCCCCCCTTCAATGTCTTGCAGCGGCCTGCCATGCCATCTGTGAGCCTATTCAGGAAACGAACTGCTGACAGAAGAGCAACAAGAGCGCCTGAAGCTGTGTCAGTTGTAGGGCGATTGGTGGGAATGGGACGGCAGATTCTGCTATTCACACCCAAGGCCGGCGGTTCGAGGAGGATTTGCGGCCGAAAGGGGCAATGTTGTGTGGGGAACCCCTGCTGTTTTGTGCTGTTTGGGTGATATTGAAGGGGCGACGACGGGGCCCTGCCCGGAGGTTTTTCTGGCTGGTGGATTGGGGGGATTTTCCGCCTGTTGTTCTCATGTTGATGAGGTGCGTCGGAGGTGTCCAGGTGACAGGAGAAGCCTGGTGAATACGAGCCATTCGTAGTTGCCGGTATTCCTGAAGGGAAAGCTCTTCGCGGTATAGCTAGCCTTCAGTAGGGAACTATAAGATTCGTCGATGTTAACGTCGGTCGGTAGTTTATGTTAAGCTCGGAGCCCTCCTTGACGGGAGAAAACTTCTTTTCCAATGTCTCTGGCCAACGGACACGGCAGTCGATCGGGCTTCCTCTGATCGTTGAGCCTCACGCGGCCTGGGTCGTTCGCTCACCTGCCATCCGATCTCACTTGAGATGGACGTGTGAGAGAGCCTCATGGCCGAGACCGAGGCGATCGTCTTTGTCATCATCAGCGGTTGGGATGAGGGACCGGCAATCGTTGACCCTCCTTGCCGTCGTGTGGGAGAGAGCCGGAAGGTTTTCGCGCACGAGACGGCACAAGACGGCGCAGCGGTGCCGATAGGGGGGCTTGGAAGGCCCTCCAAGGCCCGGAGATCCAGTCAGAGTGAGACGGCAAAAGAGGAGTGCGCCGAACTCCAGCGCTAACGAGTTCCTAAACGAGGGGGGCGATGTCGGAGCAGGGGAGACGCTGAGAGATGCGAAAGCTTTTTTTTTTTTTTCTTTCGTTCGGCGTTAAACTGCGCCGCTTCGGTCACGTGGACGAGAGGCCTCTGGAGTCATGGAAGTTCCCTCCTTGTTCGTCGGCTTTAGCCTCTAGGTAGGTAAAGTGTGGGTGGTTGCTTTCCTGGCCCAATGTCAGTGAGACAGCCGGGGAAGTCAAAATGCGCAACGGGCGAATCACGAGTCTTCGGCAAGTCATTCTGATAGCCAGCATCTCCCTCTTGTCCAACGGCAACCGTGAGGATGCCGAGCGCCGTGATGACTGAGAAGCCGTTGCGTTGATTGCTGAAGTGTTCCAGCTGTTGGTGGTTTTCGCTCTGCCTGGAGTTGCAATTGAGCTGGAGCCTAGGGAGATCCAAAGAGGGAGGCAATTCCGAACTCGACAACAAACAAGCGACTGGTCGCAACCTCTAGGCTCTCAACCAGCTGGCCGCGTAATCGTGCAATGGGCTGTCAGCTGCAGATGTCTCTGCGCACAACAACGGCAGGAAATTCCGAGGCTGTCGAGGCTGTCGGAATCGACCCGGCCGGCCGTTGACAGCCGGAAGCACCCTCCTTCGGCATTGATCCTCGGGTCACGATGCTCTTCCCCCAACCCAACTCAACCAAAGTGCCTAGGGACACAACTGTCTCAACAACACCACGTTTTGCTACCCAGCTTGTCTCACATCAATGATACAGAACTCAACATTACCAAAGGAATCTGTTTCGTAACACTTGAATAAAAGAAAACAAAAGAAAGGTCAGTTGAGCAACTGCCTCAACGTCGCTTAAGCGGACCAAAGATGGGCATCGGAGCGGCCCCGTGGGCTGGAAACATCGATCCATGGATTCCGCATCCGACCCGGTTTTTCTCCGATTCCCCGACACGTAAGCCCCCCAATCACAGCACGTTCAAGAGCGGGGTACCCGCTGACTAAAGCACCCCTCACCCCACCCCGCTGCCGCTGACCCCTCGATGCGAAGGCAGTCGCGTTCGGCGGTCGAAGCACCTGCAGCTGCCTGAAGGACCGCCGCTCGCCGCCTGCCGCTGCCGCGAAAAAAACACCATCGGTTATTCTGATTCCTGTGGTGTTCTGCCCCTCCCTCGGTTGCCTCAACTGTGCGATGCTCTTGCCATTTTCGAAGAAAAGATGCGTTCCATGTACATACTACATAGGTAGTCAATATACGAAAGATACTTGCAAGACCTCAAGGTGTCAAGCTGAACATGTTTTGACATTTTGCCTTTTGGGAAGGTTCAGTGGGCAGGGATTGCAACCTTTGTATCCATCTCCACCCCTCACGAGCCGCCGACCGGACTTAGGCTAGGCCTCCAGACGAGATATTTTACCCAGTCCAGCCAGCACCAGCAGGGTGTCCAGCCGGGTTCGGTTCGGTCTCAGAGTCATCTAGAACCTTAGTCACGCAATTCCCGCCCCAACCCAAGCTAAAACCCTCCCAGCGACACAACCGACCGACTTAACCCAACCGTATTTCTATTACCGTCCAAAGATCATCAATCCCGCGCAAACACCCCCAAGAGCAGGTACGTATGTCCGTCCGTCCATCCGCTGGATTGATTTGCTCCTTCTCAACGTCGCCTACCTCTCCCTGCCTCCTTCCCGCGCTCTACCCGCATGACGTCGATGGCGCAAGGCTGACAAAAGTCCGATCACAGGCACGTTCCGTTCCGTCTTCCTCCGCTCTGCCATCGTACCAGACGTATCTTCATCCTATCACACTTCTTCGCCGTGTCAGTCCCCATCGCCGCGACGTTTCGGCGCTGCCGTCATTTGTCGCCGGGCATCTTCTTCACTCTCGCACGCTCCCGAACGATACACACAGCGCCGCGCCGACGTGCAATCGTCCCCCCGCCGCACCTCATGGCCGCCACCCCGGAGACCATTGAGGCGATGACGCCCGCCGGCTACTCCTTCCCGGACCACCGGCTCCGCCTGCAGCAGAACGAACCCGATCGCGATCCCCTCGTCCTCGTCGCCCCGGGCTCCTACAGCCCCATTACGTTTCTGCACCTGCGCATGGCCGTGATGGCCGCAGACTATGTCAGATACAATACCAACTACGAGCTCGTCGGCACCTACCTCAGCCCAGTCTCCGACGCCTACAAGAAGCGCGGACTGGCCCCCGCCTGCCACCGCCGCCGCATGTGCGAGATCGCGGCCGAACAGACGTCTAAGTTCCTCATGGTCGACCCGTGGGAGGCGGAGCAGACCGCCTACGTACCGACTGCCCTGGTCCTCGACCACTTCGAGCACGAGATCAACGTCAAGCGCGGCGGCTGCGGCGGCAAGCGCGTCCGCATCGCCGTCCTTGCCGGCGCCGACCTGATCAACACCATGAGCCAGCCTGGGGTTTGGTCCCCCGCCGACCTGCGCCACATCCTCGGCAACTTCGGCGCCTTCGTCCTCGAGCGCGCCGGCGTCAACATCGACGAGGCCCTCGGCAACTTGAAGGAGTGGGATAACCAGATCTACTACATCCCGCAAGTCGTGCCGAACGACGTCTCCAGCACCAAGATTCGGCTGTTGTTGAGGAGGAATATGAGCATCGAATACGTAAGTTACCAGTCCTCGTCCACACACCCCAATCCCTCGTTGCGACATCACGACTGACGTTCCAAATAGCTCATCCCCGCCGAGGTCATCCACTACATCGAGGATCACGGCCTCTACACCGAAGACGACACGGCAACAAACGAGAAGGGCAAGGGCAAGGAGGCGCAATAGCCGCCGTGCCGCTCGTGTCGCCGCGAAACGTGTTTTGAGAACGAGAGAATCTGGATGGGAATACACCAGCGAGAGAAATGATTTGAGATGGTAGACGAACAGCGCGGGGGGAGACACACACACCCACACACACCCCCTAGCGAAAGGGCAAGACGCGCGATGCTGAAGAGACGAAAGAAGAGAAGACGGTGTCGAACTGGCGTGGGATACCAGCGTTTTCATGTTTCACGGGACGTCTCCCTTGACGAGCGAGACGACGACGAATGGTTTTTTTGTTTTGTTTGCTTTCTGGTTTTCTTTTTCTTATTGTTTGGGGTCTTCACGGTGCATTCGGGCGGGCTTCACTTTTTTTTCTTTAACGTAGTATCTTCGGACTGCAGAGACATATCCCAACTACAATCAGACGTTTTCTTTCCCGGGCCACTGCCGGGTCCCGCGAGCATCCATTGTTTCCTTCTCCCTCTTTCGGTCCCACAAGTGCCTGCGACTCCTTGCCGATATCGAGGATGTCAGTCTTTGTCCGCAATCACCTCTGTCAGCAAAACACGGCCACAAAAAAGAATTGAGCATCGGCACGACACAACGGATGGCAGCGCAGAGTGTTCATTTGACCCATATTCGGTGCAAAGCTATTGCTGTATCAAGCTACCTTTTGCAAATCATAGGTCGTCTTCGCAATCTTGCACCTGGCACCTATAGTAAACGTTGCGATGATCTCAATGCGGATGCGCAGTCTCTCAACCAAGTGTGTCCTCGATCATCCTCGCTCACATTCGCTTACCTCGCGTCTCCCAGCGCCGTCAAACAAAACAAGCAAGTGCTAACAGCAGAAACACCTCAAGAAGCTTGCGCCTACTGCTGTTTCAGCTGCGTCTGATCGAAGACGTCGCGGTCGACCACGACAAGTCTCTGGCCAATCTCAAAGTAAATGGGAATGTCCTACATTCTCTTGCGGAGTATGGCCGAGCCGCGGCCCAGCGTCTCTTCGACAAGCCTCATCGTGTCTTTGCCCTGGCGGCAGACGTACTTCAGCTCGTACGAGTAACGGCCCTCGCGGCGGGTTCCCAAGTCAAGGAAGTCGTATGTGTTGTGCGCGTTGACACGGCCAGCGATGCTGATCTCGCGGGGATCATACAACGGGTCGCAAGAGATGTACAGCTTGGCATCCGCTTTGATTTCGATAGTGAGTTTGGTGGACACACCTCTGCGAAGGAGAATGGGTGGGAAGTGGACAAAGTCTGTGACGTCTGGGGAACGAAGGGCAAAGGCGGCGCCGGCGTCGAGGGACTCGGCCACAGGTATGACGTTGGCGAGGGCGAGGGCGGCGCCTCTGGCCACGAGCATGGGGCTGAACGTGCATGAGCGAGATGTTGACGAGGCTTTACCATGGACAACTTACATGACGGTGTCGTGGATTTCCTCGTGTAGGGCGACGTGCCTCCAGTTCTGGTTCTCGTGCTTCTTCACCTCTTCAATAGTATCCTGGCGTGCGGCATCGTTGAGGTAGCTTCCTCCGGTCAGAATGACGACAGTCATGAAAGCCGACTTCTTGGCTGTGCTGCGGATCTTCTTCCGAACGAGATCGAGCGGCACTCCAAACGCCCGGTCGTGTAGATCCGCGGCGAGCGAGGCGTCCCGGACGTACCAGTTGCCGAAATCACTGTTCAGCACGAAGGGCTCCCCTTTGAGGCCCCTTTGCTTCTGTTTGAAGCTCGCCATGAGCTGGCGAACATGCTCATCCTTGTCGGGGTGATTGACGATGGTGGGGTCGCTAAGGATGGCCTCTTCGACAACTTGGGCGTATATTTCAGCTCCGCCGGGTGCACCTAGGGCCTCGTCAGCTTGAACGGACAATGAAGATGGCACTGAAGGTTGTTACTTACCCCAGGCTGGTCGCGTGTAGAATGCCGGGTCCTTGGTGTGGTCTCCGCCCCAGTTGAGGAAAATCGTCGTGCCGTTCTGTTCGAGGTCAGTGATAAGTCCGTAGGCCACCCATGGCGATCTGGTAAAGGGGTTACATACCACCGTGTGGCCGCCAAAGTCGACAACCATCACTGCATATGGTGTCTTTGCAGCCTGTTCGATCTGTCGCAGGCCGGTAACCGCGTGCTCTGACATGAGGTAATGACCAATTGCCTCCGACTCGTGGACAAACACGATGCCGGACGACTTGATGTGCGGGAACGCTTTCGTCAAGATGGACGTGTACACGTCCTGAAAAGGCCCGTTCCAGGAAGACGGGATGGTGACGACAACGGCGTCATAGTACAGCCCGAACTTGTGTGACTTGGCGCAAGTGCTCGCAGTCGCTCTCTCGACGTTCTGGAAGTACTTGACAATCAATGTTAGGATATCCCCAGCAACGAGGCTGTCCCAGTCGGCGCCGGTGGCAACACAGTCGTCCCTGAAGGTTTTGTCGATCTTGCTCTTCACAGACTCTGAGACCTCGGGGTTGCCGACATTCATCAACCGGACAAGCTCGTAGAAAAGATACTTGATGTTGACCCATTTTCCGCTTCGAATGGCATCGTGTCCGACGAGGTGGAGTTTGGGGTTGATGGCCGAGGGAAAATCGAAGCGCGGTCCGTTTCTTTCCCACGGGATGAAGTCGGGATCGTGGACGTCAATGAACTCGTCCTTGATGTCGCCTTTGACTATTAGAGTGGCGCGGAGGGCACTGCTGCCGTTGTCGATGCCGAGGTAGCTAGATGAAGGGTTAGTAGGGAGCGACAGCTGTTTCTTCCAGTTCCGGGGCGATCTTACGCATGTGTGAGAGGAGAGTCTTTCTGCCGCTTGGTAGGTGCCTCCAAACTGCTGCCGGCACGCTTCTGGGCGGTTGTCTGGCCGGTGCTCGTCTTGCTGCCGTTCTTTCTAGTTCCCTTGGTCAGTGTAGTTATCTCCGCCTCGTGCTTCGGCGCCTTGTACGAGAATTTGTGCTTGACGAGCTCAGGGGGCGTGTCAGTGGCGACATGAACTGTTGACTCGACGGACCGCCGATCTGGAGATACTGCATCCGAGCCCGAACCAAGTTTGACGCTCGCGATAATCGTGTCGAGGTCGCCGAATTCTGCAGAGCTGTCTTCCTCCTCGGGGGAAACGGGGTTGTCAAGCTCGGTCGAGTGAAGCCGGGTGGAAGTGCGTCGGCTGATTACCGGCATCTTGTTTGACGCCCTTGCCTTTTTGACGAGATTAGTTTTGGGCATCTTCGCGGGTTGCCTGCTTCGCCAGGCCCTCTGCTCTCAGAGGGAATTGGCAGTCGATCAACGAGGGAAAGGTTTCCGGAGTGGAAGCTGACGATAGGGAGCGGTCGATGGGAAGAAGAAGTTGGTGTCGTCCGACTGTCGGGACCGTGAATGGTGGAGGGGAAATATTTTCTGCGCGCCGAAGAGGTGGACGCGACCTAGGTACTCATGTGTTTGGTAGGCTCTCTTCCTTTCGGGCAAGAACTGAGGTGAGGTCAGGGTCCACTGCTCCTGCCTGGTGAAGTGGTTGCTGTCCTGGAAGGAGGAGCCATGCTGGCAGAGGAATTTCATCTTTTGAAGGAAGGAACAGCTTGAGTACCAACCGGTGGGTAGGTACAACAACACCTTCCAACGCAGGAATCTACCTACCTCCCTGGTTATCTACCTAATCATAGGTACCTAGGCATTGCCTGCGAATTTTTCTCTGTTCTGACTGGGAGCAATTAATGGGTTTGGGCACATGGGGGCAGTACAGGAGCAGCACTGTCTCTGAACAAGCGGCATTCTTCGCGCAACTGTCGATACCTCGATCTTCAGCACAGGTATGGTTTTTAGGCTTGGACAGGCTCGACTCGTACACATCAAGCATGTTTGTTGCGTCTGAGGTACACCTGGAGGCCTAGGCTACACTTGAGGGTGTCACGAACCTGCATTCTAGAGTTACGCATGTATTCGTTCTTTTGACTCTCCGTTTATGCTCTTTGTTCTCGGATGGTGTCTCAAGAAATGAGAAAAAGTAACTCCGAAGGAAGGCGAGTATTGGTTTTACTTTCAGCATGGGCAGCATCGCAGTGTCCCGATGAAGTCGAAACCGGGTTTGACGACGATCTGAATTGTCCCATCCCCTCCCTCCATTCTGTATGGCAGCATATCAGTGATTGAATATTTCCGTCCTGCAGAGCTCTCTTAACGTTAAATCACGGAAGAAATATCTACGTGTTCTAGGAAAATATTCTGGCTTCGTCCTGAGAACCCAAGCTGCAGGAGAACATACGCCACAGAACAGGCAAGGTCGGTTCGGGTCGCCACGTTACACAACACAGTCGTTCAGGAACAGATATCCCATCAACGGCCTTTGTATTCCTGACGTCCCTCAAGTATCAACAACTAGTTTCGCAACACAGCAGCAGAAGGCTAAGTCAACCTGGATATCTGAGAAGTATGGAGAACCAAGCTTGATTCAGTCAGGCAGTTGTGATGAGCTCATCAGAAGAAAGACATCCATATCACCTTCTCTGACCCTTTCATCACAAACAGCTCTGTCTTGCCGCCGAATCGACCTCCGAAACTCAATCCCAGACCAGGTGAGGTCGGCCTGGAAAATCACCCACCCGACGACTTGCTCTCCACCACCACACTGACATCGATATCAAAGACGGTATCAGCAACCATCAAGCAATGACGCTCTGCCCCCTCCAGCCAGGAAACCTCCCCCATCAGACCCTCTGCAGAATCATGACACTCACACAGGAGTTTACTCCGGCACCTTGGGAATTGAGTTTCCCCGGACACTACTCAGCAACCAAGACAAAACTCGCGCCGTGCCCCGTGCTGCCTCCCACTCGAAGAGCAAGCGCCTGTGTCTGCCCAATCCATCCAACCCTCCGAATCTCCATCAGGAAGGTATCGTCGTCATCGAGAAAGTTTAAAAAAAAGAATAAACGAATGGAAGGGACCAATGTCTTTAGCTTTTTTTGCTCCCAGTCATCAGCGCCGTCATCGAACCCCCCTCCATCCCGTCTCGTCTCATCTCGTTTCGACGCAAACCCAACGTCTCTTGTACCCAAACACCCACCGGCGTCTCCTTCCATCTGCAGGGTTGGGGAGGAAGGGGAAGGCGGTTGGCTTCGTCGAGGACCCTCGCACCCTGCGTCCAAACTCGACATCGACAAAAAGCTCTGTGCCTTCGCGGCATCCGAGATGGATGGGAACTAGGTCAAGGGAAGTTTTGCGTGAAGAGAATATCACCACACCCTCTTCTCGAGACGTTGATGACCCGAAAAGATGGGAAAAGATCGTCATCGCCAGACAAGATCGAAAAGCTTCGTCAACACCACCTTCCGCCTTTTCAGCAGTTCACAAGCAACGCAACTTGCCTGCCGCGGCCCCCCCAGCCAGCAGCGAGTTTTGCCTGTCTCTGGAACCAGTCCCCCGAGTCGGGAAGAAAACTCTCGCTGGAATACGACCGCCTGTTTTGGTCAAGGTGTCGGGGAGCCTCCCCCCCCTACTTTCAGAGGTCAGTAAGCCTTCTTGCCAACGGACAAACGAACCCGGATTTCAGAGTTTCCCCTGCGTCTCCTGCCGCAGAGACAGCACGAGCGACAGAGAGAGAGAAAGTGTAACAACGAGGGGTCTCAATACTGATCTGATGAGGCGTATGCGTAATAGATTGACTAAGTGTAATTAGACCCATGGGTGCCCTTACAAAGGGCCAAACCCCCTATTTAAATAGAAGAAAATCCTCTAAGGCATAAAACCCTAGTAATCTATATATCCCGTTTTTAGTATTTAAAGCTACTTTTAGTAAGCCACGTCTTATATACCTATACTACTTATATATATACCTAGCTACTTACTATATATATTATTATACTCCCCTTTAATATAAAACTATTTAGATTTATATTACTTACTAGTACTCCTTAGACTTAGCTTAACCCTTAAGTATTTAAAAACGGGTCTCTTAAGTAACTTAGTAAGTAAGTCTGCGATATTTTCCTTTATATAAATATACTTAAACCTAACCTCCTTATAATTTACTACCTCTCTAATAAAGTAATTATAAACTTAAATATAATAAATCTAATTATCCCTACTCTTACTCTTTATTAGGGTAATAGTACTAGTATTATTAGCTCTTATTTAAACTAGCCCTAGGAGCTTTTTTTTTAAGCTTTAAAAGAAAGTTCTATATTTATACTACTTTTAAAGCCACAGGTAATACTATATAGTACTTAGCTTTTATTAATAACTTAACTATAGTTATTTAATAAAAGGATCTTTATAATACTAAACTACTAACTATAAAGAATATTTACTCTATAGTAGATCTTAATATTAACTTATACTTAGTATAGTTACTATTATAATAGCCCTTTAAGCTAAAGCTATTATTTTTATTATTTTATTTAATAGCTAAATAAATAATAAATAAATCTAGTTACTACTTTATATATTATACTATATAAATAGTTAACTTTTAGTATTAATAATAAGGTATATAAAAGAACCTCCCCTATAAACTATAGCTATATAAAAGGTCTAGTTAAGTTATTATAGTACTAAACCCTTCTTTACTAACTAGCTACTAGTACTAAAATTAAAGCTTTAGATTAATAGCCCTATTAATTAGTATAGTAATATTAAGAGCCCTAGTTTTAACTAGGGTATTTATTAGTTTTATCTTTTTAGTAAATTCTTTATTAATTTCTTTAAAGTAAAAGCTTTAGTTAATTATTATCTCTATAGTAGAAAATACTAGTTTAATACTAAAAAAAGACTTAAGGACCCCTTAATTTACTACTTTAATATATTTACTAATACTATTAAATACTTTAAAAACTACTTCCTTAGGGCCTATAATAATTATATTATTAATATAGGTTATTATAAAGACTTTTTTATTAGGGTTATAGTAAGTAACTATATCTAAAAAAAGCCTTTTAAAGCTATATATCCCTAGGACTTTTTATAGCTTAATTTACTACTACCTTTTACTTTAATAAAGTCTATATAAAGTCTTTTATAGAAGAATTACTTAGTTTTAAAAGGTATTATAACTAATAGTTACTATATAGTATCTAAATTAAGTATCTATAAATAAGTCTTTAAGGAGCTTAAATGGTAATATATAGATGTTTTTATTAAAGTTACTATTAAAGTAAGTTTTAATAAAATTCTATTAATATATAGTATATTTCTTATATTAAGTATAAGCAAAAAGGATTCTTTATAATACTATTCTTAATATAGATATATATGTATTATAGAAGTCTTACTTATATCCTTATAAAAAGCCTTTTATAATAATTCTAACTTTATATTTAGTTATAATCCTTTAGGCCTTTTTATACTTAAGTACCTACTTTATTATTAAGTAGGCTCCTTAAAGAGCTTTAAACTATAGTATAAAAAAAAGGACCCCCTTTTTAATTAAAAAAAGGATCTTAGTATATATAGCTTCTTTTTATTAAAGCTAGTTACTAGTAGGACTATTTTATACTTTAAAGATAGTAGTTAAATTTAAGTAAAGCTATAGAGTTATTTCCCCTTAAGTAAAAGGCCCTTTAACTAGTACTTACTATATACTTAAGATTATTATAAGTTTAATTTACTTAAGTAACTCTATTATTAACTATATTAATTATAGTTAGTTATATACTATCTATTAATATTTTCTTAAACCTAGCCCCTACTCTAAGGGTAAAAACTAATAAAGGTTAGTCTCTTTAAAGCTTACTAGTTTATAAAAAACTATAATTAATATTATTTTAATTATTTAGCGTTTTAGTAACTATATATAGTATACTTTTAAATTTTAAAAGCTAATAAAAATACCTTCTTTAGTCTATAGTACTATCTTTTTACTTTTAACTCTTATTTTTAGTTTAATATTAATAAAGTACTTATTACTAATAACCTAAAAGTAATTAATATCTAGAATTAAAGGCCTTATAGGCTTAACCTTTTTTAAAAGTACTTAGGCCGGGGTTTTATCCCTAACTACTAAAGTAAAGCTTTAGTTTATAATATATACTACTACTTTAAAAATCTATAACTATAGTTTAAGTAGTATATCTATATTAATATATATAAACCTAGCTTTTTTAAAAATAAAGTAAATAGCCCTTTTTATAATACTGTTCTATTTATATATATATATAGTAACAAGGATTTAATAATAGTACTATATTTTTATAATAGGGTATTTAAAAAACTACTATAAACTCCTTAGTATTATTAGTATAAATAATTTTAATATTAATTTTATACTAAAGCTTTTATATAAGTATATAGTTAAATAATTAATAAGTAAAGTCTTTTTTTAAGTTAATTAAAAGGACTATTTAGTACTTTAACTTATTATTAGTAATAATGAAAAGTAGGTAAACTATATAGTTAGTTTAATTTTACTAATATTTATATAAATTAAATCACTATAGCACTATGCCCTTTTGTATAGCGTTTAAAGTAAATACTATAAGTTTTTTAATATATTATAAGTAGTATAAGGTTAAGGAACTATATTTTTAGTTATTAGGGGGTATTTTTTTATAAACTTAATAAATTTAAATAGCTTATAATACTTTAAGTAGCTAAATCTCTAATACTATAGTTGTGTTTTTTATTACTATTAAATAGTCTATATAACGCGGCTCTTTTTAGCTATATTACTTTTTATAATAAATAAATAAAAACCTCTTTTAGGAATATTAAGGGTATTAAAAACCCTACTACTAGGACTTATAAGATTATTACTACTTAAGGAGCTTTTTATAAAATATAACTATTTTTTATTAAAAATATTTATAAAGAAGTTTAGTATATATATAACGTTTTATAGCTAAATAACTTTATTATTATTAAATTCTAAAAAAATAGTACTTATAAGTTTTAAGTAAATATTACTAGTACTAGTTTTAATAAGTTAAAAATTTATAATTTTTTTATAACTTAAAAACTATAAGGGATTATTAATTATATAAATATTAATACTAGTATTTTATAACTACTAGTTAAAAACTATTTAGGTCGTTCTTATTATATATCTAAAGGACTTATTAGTTTTTTAATTAGTATTTTTACTATTAGTTAAATAAATTTTTTTAATAATAACTTTAAAGTCCTTTAGGTAGATCTTTATAGAGTATAACTATAAAGCCTTCTTTTTTTTATTTTTTAAGGTACTTTTAAGTATATTTTTTAAATCTACTAGGGTAAAAGGCTAATAAGTAGTTACTTCCCCTTTACTCTTAGCCTTATTTTTTTTCTTTTTAGTTTTATAGTTAACCTAAATATAGTCCTTTTTACTATAGTTATAATACTTATAATCTATCTTTTACTTTTTATTACTTTTAATATATAAGCTACTATTTATTAATTATATAACTATTAACTTTACTTTACTACTAGTATAGTATTTATTAACTAAGTTAAATATTATTCCTTAAAAGTTTAGGGAAAAACTCTAATAGTAAAAGGATTTAAAGTAAGTAGTTTAGTTATACTATTAATTATAAGTTCTTTTAAAGAATATATAAATTTTATTTTTTAGTTAAAAAGAGCCTTTTATAGTTTAGTATTAATAAATAAACTTATTAAACTTTATAATATATACTATAGGATTATTTAATTTAAGAATTAATTAATATAGTTTATTTTAAAGCTAGCTTTATAAAACTAACTTACTATTAGTATAGTATTAAGTAAATATATTTTATATATTAGTGGTTTTTATAAGATATACTACTAGGGCTATAGGGCTTTTAGAGATTATCTTTTTTATTTTAAAAGTAATTTTTAAGTTATTTTTATATTCTATATACTATATAAGCTTAGTATTATAGTACTTTATTAATAATATAATTTATATAAACTATATAAATTAATTAAAACTCCCCTTTAATAAGTGCTCCTTAGGTATTTTTAGTATATAGCTATTAAAAAGGCTATTTTATATAGCCTTTTTTTTACCTTTTTTAGACTTAGTATATTTAAATAAACTAAAAAAGGGCTTTAGTACGTTTATTATAGTAATATTTAACTTTACTATTAGTATATTAGTAGGGCTTTATAATAAAGTAAATTAATAGCTATAATTATTTTATATTAGGGCTAGTAGATACTAAGGAATTAACTAAAAAGGCGTTGTATAGTGTATTTTTAGATCCTTAAGTACTTTAAGTTTAGTTTTTAGAGTACTCTTTATAACTATAATTATAAATAAAACTCCTATAGGCCTTATACTTTTAAGCTGTTCTTTTTTAAATACTATAATTCTTTTTTTTTATACTTTTAATAAAATTATTAACTCTTTAATCTATTATTAAAGTACTATTACTATATTTTTACTAGTTTCTTTTTATTAAATTACGTAGCTTAGAACTACTAGTATATTACGATATATAGGCGGATTTTAGTATTTAAGGAGACTAATAGCTACTCTAGAATAACGTTTTACTAGCTCTAGAGGCTATAGCTGCGTTTAGGGGCTTAAAAGTCTATAACGCTATTAAAGCAAAAGACGTATTAATAGTACTATAGACTATAAAATAATATATAACGTTAATATATATAATATATACAAAATTTAATAATTAAAAGTCTTATTTTACTACTCCCTTTACTATATATAATTAATTATTTTGAAACTACTCTATTAAATATAAAAATTACTATAAACATTCTTTTAACTCTTTAAAAAACTATCCTTAATAGCTTAGTTACTTAGTACCTATAACTTTATAACTTTTAAGTACTTATAAATACCCTTAATATATAAAAAGCTTTTAATTTAACTTTTATGTCTCTAAAGCCCCTTATTAATAATACCCCGCCCTAGGAGCTGTATTTTAGTAACTACTTAAAGTTTATTACTTATTATAGTTTTAAGTTAAAAGCCCTTTACTCTTAAACTATAAAATTTAAAGTAAATAAACTTACTATAAACGTTTTACTTTAAATACCTTTAAGTAAAAACCTTTTACTCCCGTTTAAAACTATAGATTACTACTATACTAAAATAATAACTAACTTTTTTAAAAAGGCCCTTAAGTACTATATTAACTCTTTATCCTTTTACTATATAATAAAAGTAATATACTAAAAATAAAAAAAAGCTAAAAATACTATTATTCTTTAAATATAAAGTACTATTATTAAAAAACTTAGAATTTAGTACTACTTAAGTACTTTAAAACTAACTATTTAAATTTAAAACCTTTATAAATACTTTAAACTTATAAAAAGTATATATTATTAATATACTAACTAACTTTATATTAACTACTTTACTATACTCTATAATAAGTAGTTTATAATAAAAGCTACTATAGTTAAGTAGTTTATAATATAAGTTAATAATATATATAAAAGTTATATTATTAAGTTTAAAGTAGTTTATAAAAAAGACCTATAAATCTATAAACTACTTTACTTCCTTAACTACTTACTACTTTAATTTTAAATTAAGAGTTACTATATAATAATAAGTAATAGTTAGGATAACTATAGTTTTAATAAAGCTATTACTAAAATAACTACTATAATTAAATAAATACTAAAAACTATAAAATATAAAAAAAGTATTTATAGTACTTTTATTATTAATAAAGTAGCTTTTTATAACTCTTTAAAGTACTTTAATAATAAATATAATAATACTAATTTAAAAAGATTATAAAGTAAGGTCTTATTAGTATCCCTAGTTCCCTTTACTCTATTAGCTTTTTTTTACTCTATTTATATAATATACTACTACTTTAAAAATTACTTTTATACCTTCTTAGAGTATATATATACTAAGTAAAAGCTACTTAATTACTATTATAAATAAATAAAAAAAAATCTTATAAATAATAACTAATTAATTAAGTATATTAAAAAGATTTAAAACTAGTAACTATATAGTTACTATATAGGGAGTTTTAAGTATTTATTAGTAGCTTTTTAAGCTACTTAGAGTAAAGTTTTTATACTATACCCTTTTAAAAACTCCTACTTCCTTAACTCTAGTACGTTTATTTATATATTTAAAAATATAAAGTACTTTAAGAACCTATAAGTTATAAATATAAGGGACTTTTTTTAGACTAAATTAAAGCCTTTTATAATTAATAAATATAGAAATATAAGTATATATATTATATTAATTAATAGTATAAAGTCTAATTTATACCTCTATAACGTTACTTTATATATATCTATAGTAACTAACATTGTTTTTTATAAATAACTCTATAAATATAAGTATTAGTAGAGTAAACGCCCTAAGTAGCTCTTTATACTATAAAGGTTTAACTATAGTTCTTTTAGTTATATTAAAACTATATATAGTTAAAGAGTATTAGAGTTTAATAAGCTTTTAAATAAAGTACTATTCTATAAGGCCTTTATATAGGCTACTTAGTATTAATAATATAAATACTCTTTATATTAACAACGATCTTTAAAAGGCTTTAAGGAGATATAGTACTAGTAGCTTAGTTACTTAGGCCTTAAGCCACTTTACTACTTTAATTTATTAATTTATAGTATTTAAATTACTATTACTTTTATAAGTTAAGAGGTATCTAAAAAGGCCCTTTTTAAGTATGATACTTATAGTATTAATAAAGTAAAATAGATTATTAACTATAAGCTGTATAAGAGTAATATATATGCGTACCCTAGTAAGTATATTACGTTTAACTTTTACTTATATACTAAAGGCTATAGTAAGTTTACTTTAGTACTAGTATTTACTAACTACGTCTTTTAATACTCTTAGAATTACTATTTATATAACTATAGTATAGAAATACTTATTAAAGTCTTTAAAAAGTTTATTTTACTTTTAAAAGTCTAGTATAACGTTAATATATAAGTCTTTAAATATAATAACAAAATTAAAAAATACTACTGTTTTATAAATAACCTTTAAAGGTAAGGTAAATGTATTAAGCTATTAGCCCTATATACTTAAAATTAAAATAGTAGTACTAAGTGTATTAAAGCTATTATTAAAATAAAGGGTTAAATAATACATAAAGGTAGTAAGCTACTCTATAAAGTATAGTCTAATATTTATAAAGTAGTAACTTACCTCTATAACTATATACCTTAAGCAGCTTTTAGTTAAAAAACCTTATATAAAGTACTTTATAAATAGCTTTAAAATAACAAAACTATAAAACTTAGTCTTATATACTTAAGGTCCTATAGTTATAAAGCGTATACCCTTATAGCTACGGCCTAGCTTAAGAAAAAGTACCTTAACTACTTTAAAAGCTATACCTTTATAAACTTCTTTATTAAATATATATCTACTAATTAGTATTAAATTTAAAACCCTATAACTAAAAAGATTATTACTATATATAACGTAATATTTAATAAAAAGGTATTTTATAATAGTAACCTGGATTTACTTACTAGTAACTATAATAACTTTAACTTATATACTATTACTAAATAGGTTTAAAAAAGCCTTATAGTAGTTAGTAAAACTAACTCTTAAGTATAGCTCTGTTTATTACTACTAAGTAAAAAAAATAATAAAGTATTTTTTTTTATAAACTCCCCTAATAATATTTTTAATAAACTTAATCTAAGTAATACTGCCTTTAATAATAATAAACCTTATAACTATAAATACTCTTTTATTTATTTTAAACTTTTATTTACTCTTTTTAATTTACTTATTTTATTTTTTTAAGTATTAATTAAAAAAAACTAGTACTTAAGAAGGCGGGCTATAACTAAGTTAATAAATAAAAAACTTCTTTTTATAAACTTTTATTAGTCTGTATTTATAACTAAGTTTATAAATCCACTTTACTAGTTTATATTTATAACTAAGCCTATAAACTAAGTTACTCTAGTAGCTTATATACTTTAGTATAAATAAACGTTTTATAAAGCCGCTTTTTTAATTAATACTTTATTATTATTTTAAAATACTTTATAGTAAAGCTACTTTTAAACTAACTACCTAGTTACTTATAACTTATTAAAGGGGACCCCTAGTATTTAATATACTATAGGGGCATTTTAAAATATAAATATTAAATACTTTAATAGTAAAATTTAGCTATAGGGAGGAATAAACTAGCTATAGACTAAAGCTCCCGCGCTTAGTACCTATTAATAAAAACTCTAACTCTTACTTACGTTTTATATAAAAGTATTAACCTACTTCTATACTACTTTAATTAAAGTAGCTAAAGTAAACTATTTATAAAGTTATTATAAAACTAATTCTTAAAAAAAGGTTCTTAAAAGTACTACTAAGGGCTTTTAGATTCTAGGATACTATTAAGTTTATATATATAAACTAAATAAGTATAAAAGACTTTTTAAAATTAAAGCGCGCTTTATTATATATAGTAACTAGTAGCTAAGAGATAAGTAAAATACCTATACTTTTATACTTACTAGTATATTATTTTAAATACTTATAGTTATTATAAACTACTTTAACTTAAAGCTTTTATAGTATAATACTATAAATATATTTATTAAAGTTTTACTTAATAAAAACGTTTATATATAAATACTCCCTAAGTATTAAAAGCCTAAGTATATCCTTAAACTTAATAAAGCGCTTTATAGCCTATACTACTCTCTACTCCTATAGTAATACTATTTAAAAGCTAATTTAAAAGAGTTTAAACTAGAGTATATAGTAAGTAAGAATTACTATTAAATAAGTAACTATATTATTTTCTTCTTTTATATTAATAACTACGTTTTATACTTCCCTTTTAAATACTATAAAAAGGCCCTTTTACTTATAAAAAAGCTTTAAAAACGTTACTTTTTTAAAAGTAGTAAAGACTTATAATAGTTTTTAAGGATTAAAGTTATCTATAACTATACTATAAAGCACTTTTAGCTTTTATAATCTATATATATTAATAAGGTTATTAAATACTTAAAAAAGTAAAGCCTATAAATTAAATAACTATATACTTCTTTAATTTAATTACTTAAACTACTCCTTTATAAAAGTACTACTTTATATATAAATACTAACGCGTACTAAAGTAACGTTAAATTAATTATATATAGTATTATAATAACTTAGTTAAACGTAGCCCTTACTATAAGTTATCTTATATACTTTAATTATAACCCTAGCTCTAAGTACTTTAAAAAGGCTAAATAAACTATTAAATACTTTACTATAAAGTGTACTCTTTACTTTAAATTTAACTATAAAAAAGGTAGCTTTAATAATAGTTTAGTAATTACTTTAAATACTAGCTTTATTAATAATATACTAAACTATAAAAGCTTTTAAGTATTTACTATTAAACTCTTTAATAGTTTTATTAATTAGTAAGTTAATAAGTAGAATACTATAATTACGTTTATAACTAAGGCTAAGCTTTTTACTTTTTTTTAAGTAGCTAAAAAGGCTATTTTTATAAATTATTTAATAACTACTTTTTATATTAACTTTAATAAAAAGACTTTTAATAATAAAACTACTTTTATAGTACTAATACTAAGTATATATATTTAATATAATAATTAATAAATAATTTATTTTATTAATAAAAAAACAGTCTAACTATATATAAAGCTCTACTATATTAATATTTATAACTATTAATTATATTAAAAAGCTTAAAAAAGCCGTATTAAAGTTAAATACTAACTTATAGTATAGTTTATAGTTATTAAATTATACGTTAATTAGTATATATATTAATATATATATCTATATACTACTACACGCGATTTTCGCCCCTATTATACCCTATACTAACTATTAGGGGCTTAGCTACTAGACTTTTTATTAATCTAAGCTAGCCCTTAACTATTAACTTATATAAGTAGCTAAAATCCGCTTTTATACTATTTAGAATAGTAAGCTTAAATTTATATAATTTAATATACCTTTTTAGTAAGGGCCTCTATAAGGCTCTTACTACTATATTAATAGCTAAAAGGCCTTTTAAATATATTATTTTATTTACTCCTTTTTAGTATATACTCTACAACTTAATTACTTTTTTAATTACTTTATAATTACTTAGTAATTAATACCTCTTAAACACCTCCCTAAAATAGTATATTTATTACTCTTTTTTAACTTTTAAGTAGTTCTATTACCCTTATTAAACCTCTACTTCTATAGTAAAAAGAGTAGTACTATTTTTAAAGCACTTAAGGCTTATAATCCTCCCTTTTATTCCTTATTAATAAAGTCAAAGCTTTTAAACCTTTTACTTTTAAACTTAGCCTTATAACGTACTTTAAGTTACTTAATTTAATTAATAAAATTTAACTATTTAAAAAACACTTTAAAGTAGGCACTAGTAAGTAGCTTTATAAACTTATTAACTATTAGCCTTATTATAAGAGTATACTTAATAATAATACAGTCTTTTTAAGTTTCTTAATATAGTTAATAGTTATAAATATTAATATAGCATAACTTTATTTATAGTTAAACCGTCTCTTTATTAATAAACTAAATTATTTATTAATTATTATATTAAATCTATATACTTAGTACTAGGGCTACTAAAGTAGCTTTAAAAGTCTTTTTTTTAAAGTTTATATAAAGGGCTATTATTAATTAACTTATAAAAATTACTTTTTTTACTACTTAAAAAGTATAAGTAATTTAACTTTTATAGTTAATATAGTAACTATATTTTACTTATTAACTTACTACTTAATTAATTTATTAAAAAACTTAATTATAAAAACTTAAAAACTCTTATAGTTTATTATATTATTAGTAAAGCTTATATTTATAGTAACTATAAAGCTATTATTAAGTCCTCCTTTTTTATAACTATATTTAAAGTATAAAGTATATTAATAAATAAAATAAGTTATAGCTCTTTTAACCTTTTTAATATACTCTAAACTAGAGTTATAGTTAAAGTAAGTAAAATAACTAACTAAAAGGGTAATATTAAACTAAACTATTATTACTAAGTATATTATAGAGCTAACGTTACTTTAATACTAATTAATTTTAGTATATATAACTATCCCCTTATATAAGAAAAGTTTACTTAGTTAAAGTAGTAAAGTATATATTTTTTTTAATTTTATTATATATTACTAAAGTTATTTAGTAAGTTTATTAATATATACAGATTATAAGAACTAAAGCTACTTTATAGTATAGTTATAAATAACTTTAATTTCTAAAAACTATTATAAATCTTAACTATTTTAAAAATAATACTACTTTTAAAGAGTTTTAATAAACTTTATAGCTTTATTATAGTACTCTAAAAAGAAGTAGAGTACGTAGTTATTTATATAAAAAAAATTACATAGTTATATATTTAATAGTAGTTTTTACTAGTAACTTACTTTAACTTAAGCTTTTATAAACCTACTTTAAAATAGTACTACTAAAGGAGTAGTAAGTAATATAATTTATAAAGCACTTTAATAAACTTAAAAATAGTGCTTTTTTTTTAGTAACTAAGGGGTATTTATATATAAATATCTTTATTAAACTTTATATATATAAAAGTATTTATAGTATTATACTATAAAAGCTTAAAATTAAAGTAGTTAGTAATAGTTATTAGTATTTAAAAGGATATACTAGTAAGTATTAAAGTATATATTTTTTAATTATTTTAATACTATTAATTATTATATATAATAAACTAAGCTTTAATTTTTAAAAACTTATTATATTTATTTAACTTATATATATAAACCTAATAGTAACTAAAGATCTAAGTACTTTTTATAGTACTTATAGGTACTTTTTTTTAAAAGTTTATTTTTAAATAGCTTTTAAAATAGGTTACTTTAACTACTTATATAGCTATAGTATATAAGTAAGTTAATATTTTTATATAAAATATAAATAGAAGTTAAAAATCTTTTTAAGGGGTACTTAGTACTAGTAAATTACTACGTACTTTATATAGCTTTTTATACTTACTTAGTAAAGAGGTCTTATTTTCCTAGGTACTTATATCCTTTTTTTATAACTAAAGATTACTATTAAAGTATTTAATATTTACTATTTAGAATACCCCTAAAGTATATTAAATACTAAGGATCCCCTTTAATAATTTATAAGTAGCTAAGGGGCTAGTTTAAAAGTAGCGATACTATAAAGTATTTTAATATAATAATAAAGTCCCTACTAAAAAGGCAGCCTTATAAAAGCTTTACTTTTAATAAAGTCTAGTAAGTATATTATAATAAGTCTATTTAGAGTCTTTTAAATCGTTATAACTTAGTACTACTTTTATATACCTTTTTAAATACTCTTTTTTATAAATAAGTACTTAAAAAAAGTAGTAAGTAAGTTAAGTAGTATTAATATTAGTTTAAAGTAAACTATTAAGTAGGAATATTTACTAAAGGGAGCTTATTTTATAGTAGAGTCTTTAAAATTAAGATTTTTAAAAATCTTACTAGGGGCCTTTATAAAAAGTATAATTTTATTATTTTCTTTATTTAATAAAAAGGGTTTATATAGTACTTAATAGTTAGTTTTTTTATTATTAATAAAGTAGTTATAAACTTATATTATAGTAAGGTACGCGTACGTACGAGGTTATATAGAAGAAAAAAGCTTACCTTACTAAGGTTTATAGTAGCTAAGGCTAGATAAATAAATACTAAATATAGGTACTATAACTTATATAGGTATACTTATATAAGTAAGTTACTATATAAAGCTACGTTATAACTACCCTATATAATACACTCCCTAATTATACTTTATAGTATAATTATCTATTATAACTATACCTCTAAAGCCTCTTTAACTAAAATAATAAAAATAAACTAAAATAACTACTTATAAAGCCGTTTTTTAAGTAATAAATTAATACCCTTTTAGTCCTTAAAAAACGTAATAAAAAAACAATACCCTTTATTCCTTATAAAGTCCTTTTGTGCTTTTTATTTATATAATACCTTTAAAGAATAAATATACCTTAAATAAATAAATAAGTAAGTTCCCTTAAAGTTAACTACCTATAAGTAAGTCCTTAAGGGCTTCTAAAGAATAAATAAATAAATCTTCCTAACTACTAAAACTTAAAAAAATCTTTTTTTTTTAAAATACCTTTATAATTAGCTTTATACGTACTTTTTTAAAATTAAACAATTCTCTAACTATACTAATACTAAATTAATAGTATTATTTTAATTAATACTTTTATTAAAATAGTTAGTAAGTACTTATTTTATTTTTTTTAAGTATTAGTATTACTAGTAATATTGTTATTACTTTTTTAAAGTTGTTTTTAACTTCTTTATAGTAAGTACTTACTTTAAATAGAAGTCTTAGGCCTCTATACCTCTTAATACCTATTATAATTACTAATCCTATAACTAAGTTACTTATAGAACCCCTACTCCCCCTCTTACTCTTAACGCATTTAAAGAGGCTATTATTACTCTTATTAATAACTTTAAGTCCTTTAATATTACTAATAGTAATTTTAGGAATAAAGTTAGTACTAATAAAGAAGAGAAAAAGGCTTTAAGTTTTAATAATAATTTAAATAAACTCTTTTAAAACTATAGTACTTATTACTAATCTACTACTACTACCCCTTATAGTAGCTAAGGTGGTTCTACTAATCCTACTAATAGCCTAGCTACTCCTCTTTATAGTAGTATCACCTTTTACTACTTAGTTAATTAATTTAGTTTTTAAGTAACTTAAATAGCTATAAATAACCTTTTTATTACTCGTTAGGGCACTTTTTCTATTAACTTTAACTATACTACAGACCCTAGCTTCCTTAATACTATTTTTAACTATTTTATTAACTCTACTACTCCTATTAATTCCTTTTATAATCTATACTATAATAGTTTTAAGAACCCTTTTACTTAGGGCTATTAGGGCCCTAGTAACTTTAGTTGTGCTACTAACTCCTATAGTAATTAAAGCGTAAGTTAAACTAATATTACTAAGAGTTATAATAAGTAAAATACTAATAATAAGCTCCTTAAAGACTCTAAAAGCCCTACTCTAACTAAAAAACGTTATACTATTTCTAAAGGCTTTAAGAGTACTATTACTATTAATTCCCCTATCCCTAAGACTCCTACTAAGACCCCTAGTTCTAAGGCTATTAGTATTAAGGGCTTTAATAGTCCTTTTAAGTTTACTAAAAAGATCGAACTAAAGTATAAGTGTACTATAAAAAAGGAGGCTACTACTTATTATAAAAGTACTTAAAACTAAGTCCTTTATAAGGGCTATACTAGATCTACTTTATATAAAAAAAACCCTAACTTTATTTATAACTAAAATAAATATACTAGTAAAAAGTATTACTAGTATTAAGTTTTAAATTAAAATAACTATAAAAAGCTTTTTTAAAAAGCTAATAACTAAGTCTATACTTTTTAAAATACTTTTAAAGCTAATTTAGTTACTAATTATGTAAATTATACTTTTAAAGTATTCTATATTATTACTAACTTATTTCCTAAGTTATTATAAATACTTATAAAGTTCTTTATACTATTCTAAAAAATAATAAAAAAAGTAATAGTATTAATTCTAGTAAAGTTAGTAAGGATTCTACTATTATTAATTATAATAAGTCTTTAGTTATTAAAGTTATTAATAACTCTCCTTCCTTTACTAATACCTCTAATAATACTATTAGTTCTATTAGTATATTTAGTAGTTGTTCTACCCCTAGATCTAGTACTTATAGCTTTATTACCTAGTAGCTAGTTATTAATCCCTTTTCTAGTAGTTATAGTACTACTAATACTTATAGTAAACGTAAAGGCTTTATAAGTAGTAGTTTTTAATTTCTAAAAAGCTTTAAAAGTACTAGTACTAATTATAACTAGGTTATTATAAGTACTAGTAGTTCTCCTTTTATTATAAACTTTAGTAGCTCTTTTACTTTTTAGTAATAAGTTACTAATTAAGTTAATACTTCTAGAAACTCTAAAGACTTTAATAATTTTAACTTTAAGCCTCTAGACCCCTATTTCTAGGACCTTTTTAACTTAGTTATTAATATAATCTCTATTAAAAACCACACTCTCTTTTATACTAGTTTTTACTAGTACACTTATTACCTCTAAGTAATTCTTATAGTATTATTTAGTCCTTATACCCTTTTTAGGGTATAGTTTCCTTTTTAGGCCCTTTTTAAGTATAGTATAGAGTTTAGTATACGCCTAGTAGGCGTAGAGTAAGCTAATAGCCTTTAAATATTTATTTAGTAAGCGTTTTGGCCTAAATTAACTTTATCTTTTTTTATACTACTTTGTACTTATATTAATTATTATTCTAGTATTTTAGAAGTTAAAGAAACTTCTAAAGTATTTAAACTTTACTCTATTAAGTACTTTAATAAACCTATTTATTAGTATTTTATTAGTTAATATATAAATAATATTAAAAAAGCCTTTAGTATACTTTTACTTAAGCTATATATTATAAATATTAATATACTTAAAGTAAGTTAAGATACGCTCCTTTTCTACTACTATAAGTCTTATAGTTTATTAATTATTATAGTTAATTCTTTAGATATTTCTAAACTTAAAAAAAATATCCTTAAAGAACTTCTTAATAACTATAGTCTCTTTAGTAGTCTCTAAAAGGCTAAGAAGTTCAGCCTCTATAGTTAATATTATAATAGTTACTTATTTTTTAATCTTCTATACAACTAGTCTACTAAATAAAAAGATTATTATACTTTATAATAACTATTTTATAACCTTATTATTTATAAAAAAAGCGTCCCTAACTATAAACAAAGCCTAACTCCTACTCCTTACGTTACTATAGTAGGGACTAAAGTATCTAGTACTATAAAAGTAATATATTACTTAATCCGTAGCTTTTAAGTATTTCTATAAGGGGTTTATAAAGAATTAATAAAGAATAAATACTACTATAGCTACTTTTAGCTAAATAGTAATAGTAGAGTAAAGAATTAACTTAACTTTTTTTTAAAACTCCTTAATTTTATACTTTTTAACTTAACCCTTATTTTTTATAAGTCCTTTAAGGATTAAGCTAACTAGTACTAGTTCTATTATTAAGTTAAATTATTTAGTAACTCTTTTAATATATATATTATATACCAAAAAGATCTTCTAAGCCTCCTAGTCTTTAATAACTCTAATACTAAAGTACTAAATAATAGAGTCCTAATCCTTTAACTCAACTTCTCCTTTTATCTTACAAATAACGTCTTAAGCAACTACGTCGTTATTATAGTAATTAAAAACTAAAATATTATTAATATAAAATATAATATAAACCTTTTTATTATAAAAAAAAAAAAGTATAATTCCTTAAGACTTAATATTAGTTTTATACTCTTTAGAATACTTAATAACTTTTTATACTAAAGTAGTAGTATATCCTAGAGTTTATAAAGGGCCTTTTTAAGCTTAATATACTTTCTGTTTTTTTTAAAGCCTTCTAGAAGCTTATAAATAACTAGTATTTTATTTAAGTCTATATTTATATTAAAAAAAGTATTAATAATATTAAATTATATAACTTTTAAGTTAAATTAAACTACTATAGCTATTATAGTTCTAAAAAACCTTAAAGTAAAAGTCGTAGTATAAGTCTCTTAAAGTCTATTAACTAACTATTAATTACTATAAATATAAATACGTACCTTATACTTTAAAAAAAAGTTATCCTTATTAAATTTATATATAAAGACTTATTTTAGAGAAAGGGGTCTTAAACGGGCTTTAGTACGGTTTATTACCCTTTATATTCCTTTTTTAAAGAGTTTATAAAACTCTTTATAAATTACTTACTTTTAAAGTTTTTAGAATTTTAAGCTAAAGTAAGAAATATTTTTCTATTTTACTAAAGGGTCTAGTAGGGTTAATCTATAGTACCATAAGTCTCTATTTTTATCCTTAATCTTTATAAGTATAATAATAATTTAAGGCTCTTACTTATAAGTAGCTTTTATAATAGTAGTATATAGTATAGTATATCTTAAGTCACTTTTATATACTACTTTATATATATTTAATATAAAAGTAATAAAGAAGCTTACTTAAAAGGCCTTTATAAATAAGCTTTTTTTATTTATTTTATTATAAAATAATAAGTAAAGTATTTATAAGTTAATTAAAAAAAGGTAAATATTTATTTTTTTTTTAAAATTACTTAGTATTAAATCTCTTATAAGTATATCCTTCTAAGTACTTTAGAGTTATTTACTCCTTTATGTAGTTAGTTTATAAACTTTATAAGTATAACTTTACTTTAGTACCTTAACTTCTAAGGCTATTAGTAAGTTAAGTATTAAACTAATTTTTTTATATCCTATTTCTTATATGGGTTATAGGCCGTCTTTTATATTTATATAGTTACTACTACTAAGTAAAGAGGTATTTAAATTATTAGTATACTATATAGTATTATTTAAGGTTACTATATCCCCTATAGACTCTTATAAACTATTCCGCGTTTTAATTTCTATTTTATAAGTCCTAGTAACTTCTATAGTAGTACTTAATATACTTAATAACTCTAGTATAACTTTTAAAAATAAAAGGCTATAAAAAACCTTTATTTTTTATAGTCTACTCTTATTTATAATATTTTAAGACATAATTAAGTCCTTTATAGCTATTTTTAAAGTAAAATTTTTTAAAAATCTTTTTTTAAGTACTTTAAAAATAGCACTTAAGTAAGTAGGTTTAATTTTTAGCTCTTTTAATAAAATCTCTATCTCTACTTATATTATAAGAAATATATTTTAAAAGGAGTTAAAAAACAAGGTTTTATTAAAAGTAACGTTATAAGTAACTATAACTCTTTTAAAAGTTAGTATTTAAATTTAGTAAAGATTATATATTTATAAGACATATCTTATAAAATAGCTAATATAAGCCCTCTCTATAACTTTAAAGTCCTATTTACTTATCCTAGCCTTATAGCCTTTAGTAAAGATATAGACCTTATAACTATATACTTATATACCTCTAAAGTAAGGTTTTAAGTTTTAAAACGGGTTAAAAAAAAGGTCTTTAGTATACTTATTGTAATGCCCTTAGAGTTATTTATTTATAACTAAGTTTAAAAACTTCTACTCTTAAAACTTATAGAAATAGTTATTATATAAAAACACTACTACTAAAACTACTTTTACTTATAGTTTTAAAAGTAAGTTAGCTTTAAGTAGTATAATAAAGCCTTTTTTAATAATCTTTTTTTTAATTTATTTTTAAAAGCCTATAGGCTTTTTAGTATTTACTAGTAGTATTTTAATATTGATACTATCCTTTTAAGTTTATTTTTAGTAGTTTATTTCGCTTTAAATAGTAATAATAGCTTACTTAATATTTTAATAGATTTTATAAATATAAAAACTATATTACTACTAAACCTACGTTTTAAAAAGCTTAAAGTATAGGTATATATTATTATAGAATTTAAAAGTTAATACAAAACCCTAAATAGTACTAAAGTATTTATTTAATATAAGTAATAGCTATTAACTATTACTATAACCCCTAAAGTAGTTAAAAAGATCCTAGTATATTTTTTAAAAAGGCCTTAAAGACTTATCTTTTAATATTCTTTTTAAAATAACCTTATAAGCTTTTACTTATAAGTATACTTTATACTTAATTTATAATAGCTCCTTAATCCTTACCCCCCTCGTTATATAGACTAGTTTTAAAAGTACTTTAGAGCCTAAGTAACTAGTATAGAGATACTATATAGTAGTATCTATATTACAGTCCCCCTTAGACTCTATTAAAAAACAAAAGTAATAAGTTATAAATTAAGTATTAAATATAAAAGTCGTTACTAGTATATTAGTATTACTTACGGGGATTATTAATAAAAGATAAATATTAAGAGTTATATATTTAAAAAATATAATATTTTCTTTATACTTTAACTATTTTAAAATATAACTAGCCTTTACTTTACTATAGTATAAAGTATAGTCTTTACCACAGTACTATATATTAAAGTTTCTAAAGAGTCCCTTTAAAATAATATTAATATAAAATCCTTTAATAAATATAACGTTATAAAGAGTTAAGTTAATTTACTTTTTAGTAGCCCTAAGAAATATATTCTTTATAGTTTAAGTACTATAACTAATAATATAAAGGGCTAAGTTATTATAAAAAACGTACTTTTCTTTAGTTTATAGTATAAAGGATCTTTTATCTAAAAGAGACATTTTATTAACTAAATAAGTACTACTACTAGTATTAAAGGCTATACTTATTAAAAATAAGTACTCTAAATCTACTATAGTAGTGTATATACTTAAGTTAGTATACTCTATAGTAAAGTATTTAAATAATAGGTTAAAATAAAAAAAGCTATTAAATTCCTTTAGAATAAATTAGGGTCTAGTACTCTTAGTAGTTAAGGATCCTTTATTAAAGCTTTTAAAAGAGTTTTTAAGTAAGTTTCCTTTAACTTAAACCTATACAAAAACTTTCCCATTACTTATTATTTATTCCTTTACTTTTAGCATATTCTATATATAGTTCTACTTACTAAAGTTAAATATCTTAGTTTATATAGCCTTTAAAACGTTCCTAGTAAAAGGTTATTCCCTTTTAGTAGTGCTAGTAAGTGTAAATTTAACTTTATTATATTTATATAGGAACTATATATAAGTACTACTATATAGGTACTTTTTTTTTATATTACTACTAAATTTAAAGCTAAAACTAAAAGTATTTAAGTTAAAGTATTTAGTAAACGTTATAAATACACTACTAGAGGCTTTTTAGCTTAACTTTTATTTAATATTATTAAAGTACTATATAGTTCTAAATACCTTTATAAGCTATTTAAGTATTAAAGTTATTTTACTAAGTACTTTAAACTTATAAATCTTATTTTATTATTATTTTACCTATTTTAAATTAAAATAGACTTTAATAGTATCTAAGTATACTAGAGTAACTATTATACCTTTTACTAAAGTAATATTATAAAAACAGTACTTATTATAAACCGCCTCTTACTTAAACTACTATTTAGTAATACTTATATTTAAAGATACTTTTATAAAAATATTATTATATTTAACTATAGTAACTATATTACTAAAAGTCTTAATAAGTATAAAACTAAACTATAAAAGTTTAATTATACTTTAAAAAAAAATATCTCCTTCTTTTAACTACTAGTCGCACCTTAGACTAAAAAGGTTATCTATAATTAATTTATTAATATAGTTCTAAATAAACTAATAGACTATTTAAAGAGTCGAATTTAAAGTACTATTTATAGTATATTCCTTTAAAGTATTATTTTAATTTACTTAAATATTAGCCTTTATAATAGAAATTAGTAGTTTAATAAGTTTAATAATTAAAGGGTTTATAGTTTAATTCTTTTTTAATTAAGCCTTATAAGCCACTTAATAATAGTCTTATTCTTACTTAAAGAATTATTTAATTATAGATAAACTTAAAAAAGCCTTAGTAATATTAAGATAGTTAATAAAACTATTAGGATTAATCTAGTACTAAATACCTTAGCTCTTTATAAAGTACTTAAAAGTAGTATACTACTTAATCTATTTATTAGAGCTTTTAAAAATAACTTTAATAGTATAGTTAATAAATATAGTTAAAGAGGTTATTAGTAAACGTATTAATAAAGTAATTTAAGTATAAAGACAGGTTTAAGTAGTCTTTTTTATATACATAGTGTTTTTAAAAGTATTTTAGTTAAGTTAGAGTTAGGTTTATAACTATAGTAAAGTACGTATGTATATAAAGTTATATAAAAAAAAAAAACTTACTTTATTAAGGTTTATAGTAGCCGAGGCTAGATAAATAAATACTAAACACAAGCACTATAGCTTATATAGGTATATTTATATAAGTAAGTTACTATATAAGGCTACGTTATAGCTACCCTATGTAATATATATAGTAATAGTATTAAAGTTAAAGTTTAAAGTATTTTTAATAAAGGCTTTTAAGTTACTATTAAATTATTAGGTTTTATTAAATATTACGTTTTTTATAGTAATAACTTTTTTAGTTAAGAGTATTTATATATAGTATTAATTTATTAAAGTATATTTTATAAAGAACCCTAAAAGGGCGCAGCTAGTAAAGTAGTTAAGGTGCTTCTTTTTAAGCTAAGCGGCGGCTATAAGGGTATATACTTTATAACTATATACTTATAAGTATATAAGACTCGGCTTTATAGTAGTATTATTTTTAAGCTACTAGTAAAGTACTTTATATAGAGTTTTTTAATTAAAAGCTACTTATAGTATATAGTTATAGAGATATACTATAGACTTATATATATTAAGCTATATTTTATAAAAGAGCTTACTACTTTTTTTTATAGTTTTTACTTTAGCTTTAACTATAGTACTAATATACTTAGTACTACTATTTTGATTTTAAGTATTTAGAGTAGATAGTTTAATAAGACAGCTTTGTACTTAAAGAGTAGTTATTAGTTTTTTATATTTAATAAGTTTTTTATTATATTTAAATACTAGTATATTTATATTATATTAAAGTTTTATTATAGTAATAAACTTATTAAAGGTTTTAGTAAGGGTATTAATAGAGTAGTTAAAGAGGTAATAATCCTACAAGTACTAAGTAATATAGTTAATAAATACTAGTATAAATATAAATTTACTATATTCTTTTATATATAAGTAGAAGTTAAACGTAATATACTTACTGGGGTAAATATATATATTACTCTTTTATAGCTTATAATAAATTATTTTCTTTACTTTACTAATACTATATATATTATAGTAAGGGTAAAGGGCCTTATTATTATTAAATTTAAAGGTACTAATTATAATCTAGACTCTTTTTATAGAACTCGTTAAATAGTAGAGTAGCTTAGAGCTAGGGTAGTTAAGCTACTAGTACTATATTTCTTTATTACTTTTAAAAGGCTATTACTTTATAGAGTTATATTTATTTTACTACTATAGAGTATAAGTATACTAAATAGTTTATATAGAGCTATAGCTACTACGTACTATTTTAAGGATAAGTTTATTATACTTAAGTATATATTAACTATATTTAACTTTAATAATACTAAAGGGGCTATAATTAAATTTATATAGTATTAATTAATACTTAAGGCACTTATTTTATTAGTATCTTTATTTATATAGCTACTAGTAGAAAATAAGATTTATTATTATAGATATATAAAGTGCTATATTATAAAGGTATATTATAGATCTTTTTTTATTAACTTAAGTAACTTTAATACTTACATTTCTATATACTTTAATTATAAGTAATTTAAAGCTTATTTATAAATAGTTACTTACGCTAGCTACTTAAAGTTTTATAAATAACTACTTATTATAGAATATATAAATTAATATACTAGAGTTAAGTAAGTAGGAGTTTTTAAGAGGGTAAGTTTATAGGTCCTTATAAAGAGTAGCTTAAAATACTATTAATAGCTATTTAAGACTTTTAATATATTAACTATAGAGTTATTTACTATAAAGATCTTTAATAAGTTTAATTAATTAACTATTAATTTTTAAGTACTTATTAGTATACTTTTAATAAGCTATATTATAGTACTATTTTTTAAATACTTTTTTAAAAAAGATATAATAATATAGATTAAGTAAGTAAATAAGGTTATAAGTAGAGTAGATATTATATTATAAAGAGCTTTAGTAATTACTTTACTTTAGGTAGGTACTTTATAAGTAGTTTTTATACTACTTATTTAACTTTAAGCTATTTACTTAATTAATACTAAATATTTTAAAGGTATACTAAGGTTTTTTAGTTAACTCTAGTAAGTTATTAATAGCCTTTATAATTAATAAAATTACTTTTTTAAGTATAGCTATATACTATACTTTAAAGTACTTTAATTTAGAGTTTTAAATAAAGCTTTAAATTAGTAAGTACTTAAGAGCTTAGTATACGTTAAGTAGTTAAGATTTATTTTTTAAAAAAGCCTTAAGTAAAATAGCTTATTCTTTATAAATTTTAGTAATTTATAAGTTAAACTACTTAGTAGTAGTTACTTTTATTATAAAGTAATAGCTATAAGGGATTATAAAGTGGTTTTAAAGTACTTATTTTATGTAGTTATAGTAAAAAAACGCGGTTATACTAAAACGGCTTTTAAAATATAGTAGTTAATTAACTAGTTCTTTATTTATATTATAGTACTAGTACTAAAGTTTAAGAAATATAGTTTTTTATATTTATATAACTAAGTTATTTTTATTTTTTTTATAGTTTTTATAGTAATAGTTAATAGTTTTTTATATAGTTTAAGTATTAGTATAGAGTTTAAAGTACTTAGTAAAAAGGTCTACGATATTTATAGTATAGTAGGAGTTGTTAATACTATATAAAAGGGGAACGTTTTTAGGGATAGTTACTAAAGGGCTAAATCCCGTAGGTATTAAGGAGTAAAGGCTTAGTAGCTTAGGTTTATAGTAAATAAAGCTCTTTAAATAGTTACTTAGAAATAGCTTTAGAGGTAGTATTATAATACTAATTAATAGTTAGTAGTTTATATTTAGGTTAATAGTATTTTAAAGGTTAAAAGAGACTCTTTAAGCTTAAATAGTATTTTATTAAGGGATTTAATTTTTAGAGCTTATAAAAAAGATTTTATTAATAGTTAAATTAGTTATTATAGTAATATATTTATTTAAAAAGATTTATAATAATTAATTAATTATATATAGTAAAGGAGTTATAGTATAAGACTTTTAATTATTAAATTATGCGTTAATTAGTATATATATTAATATATATATTTATATGCTACTATACGCGATTTTTGCCCCTATTATGCTCTATACTAACTATTAGGGGCTTAGCTGCTAGACTTTTTATTAATCCGGGCCGGCTATTAGCTATTAGTTTATATGGGTAGCTGAAATCCGCTTTTATACTATTTAGAGTGGTGGGCTTAAATTTATATAATTTAATAATAGTAAATAGCTTTATAAAGCTACTTACTAGTACTTACTTTAAAATCTTCCTTAAGTAGCTTAATATAGTAAATTAAATAGAGTAACTTTAAGTACTTTATAATACTAAGTTTTAAAAGAAGTAACTAAAAGGCCTTAACTTTACTAATAATAAATAAAGTAAAGAGATTATAGCTTTTAAGTACTTTAAAAATAGTATTACTCTTTTTACTATAGAGATAGAGGTTTAATAAGGATAATAAAACTATTTAAGATAAAAACTTTAAAGGAGTTATAGTTTTAAAAAAGTAAGTTATATAAAAGTAATTATAAAATAGTTAAAGTATAGTTAGTATATAATTTTATTTATAAATAAATTTAATAAGGCCCTTATAAAGTCCTTACTAAAAAGGCGTATTAGATTATATAGTTTAAAGTTACTAGTACGTTATAACGTATAGGTGGATTTTAGTGTTTAAAAAGACTAATAGCTACTTTAGAATAACGTTTTACTAGCTTTAGAGGCTATAGCTATATTTAGGGACTTAAAGGCCTATAATACTATTAAGGCGAAAAACGTGTTAATAGTACTATAGGCTGTAGAATAATATATAACGTTAATATACGTAATATACGTAAAATTTAATACTTTTTTATTATCTTTAATATACTCCTTTTAAGTACTTAATAATATTATAAATAAACTACTAGTTAAGTAGTAAGGGTCTATAGTTCTATTAAGTAATAAGTAGTTAATTAATTAATTATAAATAGCTTTATATAAAAAGTTATACTACTATATAATAATAAGGGGTTTTAATACTAATTTAATAAAGTGTATATATAATAAATTAATTAAGTATAATTAGACCTATAGGTGCCTTTATAAGGGGCTAAACCCCCTATTTAAATAAAAAAAAATCCTTTAAAGTATAAAACCCTAGTAATCTATATATCCCGTTTCTGGTGTTTAGAGCTGCTTTTAGTAAGCTACGTCTTATATGCCCACGCCACTTACGCGTACACCCAGCTGCTTACCGCATGCGTCGTGACAGAAAGAGGATGGATGATGGAGGAAGTATAGACACACGCCCACAGAGGAGCCAAGCTTCTGAGATGCTTAACAAGCTCTCCTAACCCTCCCCTCCCAAAACTTTCTCTCGATGAACCGATTCCTGCGTGGGGCATATCTCAGACTGATCGGATTTTTCATTCTCCTGTGCTCTCTTTCGTATCCTCGTCCATGACACTCAAGTCTCCAATTTATCGAGAATTTTTCTTTCCTTTTTCACTCGGATGCTGCATGCACGCGTCAACGACGCGGTTGCCGCCCGCCGTGGCGGCGGGGTACGCTACGGTAGGCAGACGGGGTCTGCTAAAAGTCCACATTTTCATCCATAGGAAATGATATCGGTGTTTGATAGCGATGAAAAAAAAAAAAAAATCCTAGTCTCGGCCGGTGAAGAGAAGCCCCTCCAGCCGAGTTGAAAATTTCATCGTTCGGGCAATGGCCAAGATGCCGGGCCCCCCTTCCATAGAAAGGACCAACGTCCGTAAACCTGCCGCCGCCGAGAGAATGTCCGAGATTCTGGCGAGCAAACCACCACGTCAGAAAGAAGGGGGAGAGAGAGGTTGGGCGGGGTGTGTGCCACGGCCGACCGGTGGCGGGCGGGAAGCCGCCCGCGGCCCAACAGGCAGCTGGGCCCATTCACTCTCACTTGGCGGATCACGCTGACAGGACCGGTCGTGGCGGGCGGGGACCAAGACTGAGCCAAGTCCCCTTCCCTACCGCCTGAGAAAAAAAAAAAAAAAGGACAGACGATACGATACGGGAGGAACACGGAAACTTGAGCACAAAAAGAGGCGGATGAGAGAGATCATGCACGCGGCGGCGGGCGGGCGGGGGCAGGCAGGCGTTGGCGGCACACGGTTATCGGATGTCCTCTCGGACGCCCGCGGCCACCAACGACGCTCCAGCAGGGGGGGCGAAGAGCGAGGGGAGCCAGGAGATTTCCCACCGTCGGCCGGTTTGCGCCCACTGCACTCGCAGCAAATGAGCAGTTGGAAAAAAGCCCTTCTGAAAAAAAAAGGATTGCGCGTCCAAGGTAATAGAAAGTCGCCGTCCGGTCTCATCTGACTCTTTCCGTCGCCGGCTGTCATGCCGTCCGAGGAGGGCGCTTGCAGAGGCCATCTCCTCCCATCCCAGCGCGGCGGCCCGTGTCCGAACACACGGACGGGAGAGCAGGAGAAGAGAACAAAATACATACATCGGCCGTCTATTTAGAGTGCTGGAGACGCGCGGGGATGGACGAGCAGAGAATCTGAGTGAGGGTCATGAGAAAGGGAAAGTGATGTGCAGGGCGAGACATGGCACACCGGCAGGATGCAGGGAAAAGGCCAGCAACTCTGCCGAGAAAGAGGAAGACAGGGTGAGAGGGACGAAGAGAAGGGCTTCCCAGCACGGTTGGCGGCAAAAGGAGGATGGCCACACCCTGGTCATCGGAAATCCGATAGGCTGTCCCACCGCCAGACTGACGTTATTCACAAAGTGACCCGAGCATCTCCGGTCGAACGAGACGAGGCTGCAGGCAGTCATGGGACGATAGCGCACACTTTGGGGGCCGCGAGAGTAAGTTGTAAACGAAGGGGTTCATCCTTCTACGGCGCATGCAACATCGTCAAGGCAGAGACACGCTGTGCCTGATGAGCGTGCTTGCGTGCTTGCGTGCTGACGAGATGTGAGGATGCGCCGTGATAGGAGGGGTTGGGGGGCTCGTCCGTCCACCGAAACCGCTCTCGTTGCCAGAGGATTGTAACGGGAGTGAGAGACGACCATCATGTCGCATCGCAGCATCAGCAACAGCAGGAACAAGGGACATCATCGGCCCCGAGGTCGTCCATTGGCAGAGCAGCAGCAGACCGTCCTCGGATTGCCTGGTTATGACGATCCCCGCGCAGCGAATGCCATGGGCCGAACGCCATTGGCGATCGGCTGGGTCGGTCGGGCTTATTATGGGATCGCCGCCCTGGTGTTGTTCTTCGAGTGCCGGGCGTGTTCTGCCATGCCGAGACCGCCGATCGGTTGCTGGTACCTACCTATACGGATATACCGGTAGGTGTTGCCTTGCTGGGCATGGGCGTAGGCGCGTGCACGGGAATGGAATTGCGAATAGGAACCTGCTATTGTTGATCGGGCGTGTGAGGGGAGAGTAGGTGCAGCAGCAGATCGGGATGAGGGTGAATCAAAGTCCGAGTTAGCGGAGCGGGATTCTGTGTGTGTGTGGGCGTGAGAAAGATAGAGCGAGTGAGAAAGAAGGGGTCTTCTCCGGACGGCGGGATGAGATGGGAAGAGTGCAAGACAGGGCCATGAGACGGGAATGTGTCGAGAAATCCGACCTTGGAACATGGGAGAAAGTTCAGACAGTTGGCCAAATGCCATTCCGGCATTCCAACATGTTAGTGTTTTTCTTTTTCTTCAAGACTAGTAGCGTCGTGTGGCTTGCGGGGACTGATGCGTGTGTCAATGTGTGTGTGTGGTGGCCAAATGAGATGTGCATGTGTCCTTGTTTTTTGAGATATGGATTGGACGGTTGTTATTTCCACTCTCTTGGCCGTTTGTTAATTACAGTTAGTATGGGGTTTGGCCGCTTTGAGGGCGCATGTGTTGTTGGTTTGCACAAGTTGATAAGACACGTACATACAGTACTTCTGTATATACGTACGGATACGTGCACTGAATAGTCAGACAGCAAGCAGGAGGGTCCTTAGACTTAGACGAGAGAAACGCATGGAATGCTTGCCAGCCGGGGAATGCGTGGGCATTATGGTTGCAACGCGGCAGGCTGTGCAGCCAGGAAGAAAACCTGATTGTCGGTCGTGTTTTTGTCAGAAGCCAGGGCATCAAAGTATGGATTGGAATGGAGCCCGCTCCGAAGTTGTGATGGAGACATGGACATGGTGGCGGATGAATCATGAGGGTTTTGGCGGTGGAGCGCCGTCCAGCATCTTTGTCCAACCATACGCCAACCCCATCGCCAACACGACGAGAGACAACGACAAGTGGCCAGGAGCTCGTCTTGCCCGTCGGTGAGAACGCCGTCGGCTGCCGTGACGTGTAATGATGATGGCCACGCCCGCTCATCATCTCCGACACACTTGGCTGTGCCGGACACTCGAACGGCATCCCGCCCGGGGGACGACGGGGCGTGGGCGGCAGCCGGGACGGGGGCGTGTCTTTCGTGACATTGTCCCGTTGAGCAACAAGATCTGCTCAACGATGGTTTCCCATCCGGCGAACGGGCGACAACAATTCAACCCCTCTCCAAAAAATGGTACTGTTTGGTGAGACTGCGACGCAAATCTTGTCCGAACCGAGTCGCGTCGCGTCTTCAGGCCAGCACGAAATGGCCGTTTGTCTTCCCATCCTCCATGATCGACGTCCTTGTCGACAATGCGAAAAAGCTCAGCTGGGAATGAGGCGCCGAGTCTATGGTCGACAAGTACCACAACAGCACATCTGTACATGGCAGCATACTTCCCCAGATGTTGGGTATTACTCGTCAATGGAGTACTCCGTAAATGGGTGGGTGGTGAAACGACACCGGTGGCGGATGACAGATGCCCTCGGGACGCACGGTCAGCGCAAAGGCGAATGATGGCGAACCGAGTCGTAAGGCGGGGGAAGCCCAACCATGACGAGCGGTGGTAGTGTAGGCTGTAGCTTGTAGGTAGGGATGTGGCCGTGATCACTGATGCTAGGAAGGGCTGAGGTTGACTCGTGGTCGGAACACCTGACAAGAAGATCCGAGAGGCTGAGAGGGAACGACACTGACAGAGAGTGAGACTCAGACAGGTTTGGCCCGCCGATCTGATGACATCACTCTCGGCCGGAATTAGGGGGCCCCGGGGTACCTTGCCCGAACCTGTCCCCTCCTCGGTGTGTCAGGTTTTCTGTTCCCTTACTCTTGCAGAAGCAGCAAAGCTGAACTCGAAGAGAGTTTTTGACCAACAAGCTGACTGGAGGCAAGATTCGACAACTGTGGCGGTGGTGTTACTCGAGGGGTGCGGCCCTTGGGCCCCCCATTGGCCCCTGGCCAAAGAATACCCTACGGGGGAAGAAACACACTGACTTGTGCGTACGTAGTAAGCACATCATATCAGTGATGGAACTGTAAAGAACAAAATAGTGCTGCGGATTCTGGCCTCCGGTGCAGGTTTAGGTGCTGGGATCCCTGATACGTAGTAAGAGTCAACGCAAGAAACACAGGAGGTTCTCGTGAGAGGGGCCATGGACGGCTGCTGCCTTCAGACGTGAGGCCCGAGGGGAAGGGCGGACAAGGGCGAGAGAGAGTGGGATCCTGAGATCGCGGCCTCTAGTTCCGGGGTCCCTGCATCGGAGACACACATCGTTATGCTTCTTTCGCCTTTCGACTGTTGGTTCTCTGCTCTGCACGCGCTCGCCGACTTGAGAAAAAAGAGAACAGGGTGAACAGATTCGTGCTTCGGAGGCGAGGCTGACCTTGCCTTCATGTCGGTCCTCGGATTTCAGCCGCCATGGCTTTCCTTGCCATGTGCTCCTTTGCATGTCCCTGCCCTCTCCCGTTCCTAGTGTAGTTTCTCGTCCCAGTCGGACCCGTGGCGCTGGCCGAGCTAATGTAGTGCGCTCCAGGTAGACTCGCGCAAGGTCGCGCAGGAAATGACTTGGGTCGGGCGGTTGCTCTAATGTAGGAACGGGGCCGAGAGGGTCCTGGGTGGGTGGGCAGTCAAGTGACGGCCGAGGGTTTTGGGGGCCTACTGTAACTGTACTTGACGGCTACTGCAACGCGCTGTGGGAGGGATCCTGTCACATTTGCGGACGGCGGTATCCCGAGATGTGACAGGAAAGGATCGTGGCGGATGGTGAGAAGGTAGCGTAGCGTAGCTCTGGTCTGCGAAGCCATCGTGGCTGCCCAACGCCCCTCTTCCGTTGGAGGGGATAGCGAGGAAGAGAGGGAGAGAAGCAATCAGCCACCGCCGTAGCCACCGCTGCGGTCCCGCCATGAGAAGTTGTCGAGGCACGTCGAAGCCTCAAAAGTGACGACTGACAGAATTGAGACGGGCGAAGGCAGCGCATCGCCTTATGATCACGGCATTTTGTTGGTTTGACGAATCCTCCGGTGCTCTGTCGGCGCGAGCCTAACTTGGCCCCAAAGACCAAGCCAAAAGGCGAGCGACGGAAGACGGGACGACGGTTGAGCCATCCATCCATCTCATCAAGGGACGAATGTACCCCCACCTCGACCCTGTGCCGCGCAGACCCCGGTGCCCCGGTGCCCCGGTGCTCCCTGAGGGAAACGAGTTTGTAGGCCCCCTTGCCATGGCTGGCGAAACAGAAACAAGCGTCGGGACGAGCTGCTGGGAGGGCGTGAGGGGCGGTGGTTCGAAATGGAAGGAAGGATGAGAATCGGAATCCGCTCAAGGCTGGGCATAATATCACGATGTCCCTTTTTCCTGCGGTCAGTGGCTAGAGGGAGCGGCGCGAGAGAGGGGACGGCAAGGCCGCCAAACCGGCTGGCGTCTGCCGGGAGTGGGCGGCGGAGAATGGCGCGCACCAGTCAGAATTGGAGCGCTAGACTTGGCGGCAAAAGGGCGATAGCTGCAGGCTGCGAGGTGAGCGTTCACCTCAAGTTCACGCTCTTTGCGTCGTTGCGGGTGGAGATCGGGGGATCCCAGTCTTGACCATGGAGGGTATGGCGTCACAGCGCTGATCAGCCAATACTTTTGGCGGACAAGGGGGGTAAATGGTAAATAGCCGTCTTCTTGACTCTGAAGCGGATGCTGGTTGCGCTTCTGCGGGCAACACAACGTTGCGAGGTAGGTATCCGTACATGGTATCCGTACATGGTATCCGTACAGATACATGCAGGATGCTTCTGCTAGACTGCTTCTTTGCTGCTGTGTAGCCCGTTTCTTGCGCGACATGTCGTCGAATTGTGTATCCGTACGCGGTGTACTGGATCCAGGGGTCCCCTCGTCCTCTGGAGGGGAGCTTGCGGTAGCTGTACACGTGGAGGGGAAAGGTCAGCCTGAGTGGTGAGAGGGGGTGAGGTCAGCGGGAGACATTCCTCCTGTCCCGTCATGGGCTTTGCTTTTGCCATTGCCATGCCTTTGCCATTCATTCATGCGAGGTGTGGTTTGGCCGTTTGGATTAGGAAGCAAGGGATCGTCAACGGTCGTACAGAGGGACGATCGGAGAGGAGCAGGTTCTGAAAAGAAGAAAAAAAAAATGGATAAAGATTTGGGAGGGTTGGAGTATATCGTCGGCCACTGTCCGTCTCGCCTCCGTTTAGCGGCAGACTCGCGACCGACTAGTCAGCACACACGTCCGTACGTGTAGAGTTGTATGTGGTCAACGAGCATCGTGAGTTTTTTTCTCTGTCTCTCTGGGAGGTGAGCGAGGACGGCGGGAGGGGAGGGGACTCGAGAGGAGCCATCGGAGGCACAGGAAAGAAATTAGGAGCGTCAGGACCAGCAGAAGGCACTCAGCTACATGGAAAGGCATGGTAAACTGCCTGAATCGCAGGTATCGAGTACGTACCGGTGGTATGGAGGAGCCCACCGTTGTGTATCCGTACACCAGTACGTACCGCAGCAAGTGACTGGGTACAACGTTCAGCGTCACAGCATGTGGGGAAGGAAAGAGTGACATGTGGGCAGAAAACCATGCCTGAGGCGCGGGTGCCAAATTAGGTCCAGCAAGTTCAGGACACCGCGAATTAAAGGACCCGCCGAGTCGGTACGTACCGCTTGAGTGTGGCCCGAATACCTGCCACAACCAGCGCCCCTCTCCGAGGTACCTTCCCAAGTATCTAGGTAGTTCCCTGTTTGATTCCCATCGACGCCTTCCCCCCCTGCCTTTCCCCGCCTGCGTTACTGCCTCGTCTTGCGGTTTTCACCTTCCATTTTGACCAAGCACTTGAACGCTTTTAGCAGCAGCGACAGCCGCTAGAGCCAACCAAATCGCAGGAAATGGTCTTGCTGCGGCGGTACGTATCGCGTGGGTCTTTGCTGTTTGTCTGCGGCAAGTCCCATGAGAGGTTTTCACAGGGCAGGAACATCTGAACACACAGGCTGCCTTCCTCCCCGCCCCCTCCTTGCCTTTGCCTTTGCCTTTGCCTTTGGCATCTGCCCGTCTCAGGCGCAAACAATCATCAACACGCAGAACGGCTTCCAAACTACCTATTTCGATATCGTGAGTTGCGTAAGGTGTTGTCCAAAACATCTTCAGCTGCCAATCCAAACCATCTTTGCCCTACATTGCCTGGGCCGCCGTGTCTCTGCTGCACAAGGCCAAGACGCCGACGCCAGAACCGAGCTGATCTGACCCGAAATTCTCGTGCTGCGAACGACTCCAATAAGCTGCCGGTCAACATTCTCTCAACTCTCATTTCGGCATCTCCAACACCACAGGAATTCGCATCTCTTCTGCTTGCATAAGGCAGAGGTTTTTTTTCCCCGATTTCCGGTCATCCAGTCTTGTCCGCCCAGAGAGGTCTTGATGATCCGCCGCCTGCATTGCTGCCGCGGTTGTGTTACCATCAGACGTCCACATCGGCGTCTGGCTGTCCTCTAGTTGACTCGACTCGACTCGCCTCTCGTCGCACCCAAAGCGCAAATCAGAGTTGACTTCTCCGCCTCAAATCCACACCGTGCTGTTGTGACACCAGACACCACACGATCTCCGTATACGACGTACCTACCCACGGCGGTGTCGAGGTGTAGGACAAACAGACCGCACTGTCGTTCTCCTTCTGACCGGCTTCTCTCTGCCTATCCTGTCAGTATCAGCTTCAGCTTCAGCTTCGACGCCACTTCTTCGATGCCCTACACGATCCGCAGTCCGCCCAGAACGCTTTGAAGCGCACCGACTAGCCGCAACCACGCCATCGTCTTCGGAAACGGCTCCTGAGCAGCAGAGAGAGACAGAGAGACACACACAGTTGCAAAGACGTACAGATATCCGTACAGGCCAACAGACTGGAGGAAAAGTCACACACGCACAACAAAACGGTTGCGTTGCGACAACATCATTCTTCTCCACACCGCTTGAGCCTGACCGGCACCGCACCCTGTCACTGATCCCCTGCGCCGTCGCCGACTCCTCGACTCCTCGACCACTCAAACACCCCTGTCGCGTCCATCATCACCCTCCACCACCCTGAACCCAAGGCTCCCAAGCCTTCGATATCCTCGAGGATCCTCCCCCCCGTCTTGCCGTCCTACCATCATACCGCACAGCACCTCGGTCTTCGCAGTGCTTCTACGACATTGGAGAGGCACCACCAAGGCGATCGACACACCAAAAGGTCTAACATCCAGCGAACAACCGCACACCACCCAGCTTCTTGACTGTTCCGAGTACCGCAGATCGCGACCGCCCTGCCGCCCGTAAACGTCAACGTCGACCAAAACCCACACGCGGCCAAGCCAGCCATACTGGACCATTTTTCTGACGTTGTCCCATTCGCCGTCAGCGACCCCGATCCCATTCTTTCCATTGTGCTGTCTTTCTCGGCGGACGGAGGTACCTGCACTATAGACACCCACGCGCCGTCGACGCAACCGCCACCGTCTTTGCCGTCGCAATCCCGTATTACTTCCACGACATTCCCACCCGGCGCGCGCATCACCTATTCTCTGGGGCTCTCTTCTCTTTTCTCTCGCTCCTCAAATTCCGATAGCCATTTGACCCCCACCTACGACGTAGGCACACAAGGACCAGCAAACCAGCAAAGCACAAGCAAAAGCAAAAGAAGCACCACCTGGTGTAATCAGCGCGAGGCGAACTAGAGAAGTACTCAAAGACCCAACAGGGGAAAGGGAAAAAAAAAACGGCAAGGGGAAGGAAGAGGGAGGAGAAAAAAAAATCAAAGCGGAAGGGAAGGACGCCTCTGCCCAACCCAAAAACCCACCCACACCCACGAGACCTCGTTCCCCGTTCCCCGTTCATACCCTTTCGCGGCCCACCGCGCGTTTTTTTTTTTTTTTTTTTTCTTGCTTGCCGTACCAACGAGACGAGGACTCCTCTGCTACTACTACTTCTCGGGGCTGTTCCTTTTCATCTGCTCTTTTCTTCCCTCTCCTGTCCTCCGGCTCCTGTCCCTGTTTGAGAGACCGGTAGGAAGGACCCTACTTGCTTGCGGAATACAACCACGGCCACCCCTACATTCCATAATCCAGTTACTTCACGCCCCCATACACACCACCACCATCACCGCTACCACCTTTTGCAACCACCTGACTCTCGTCCCGCCATCCTCGACTTCCCCTCTCCGCCACTGTTCACACGCTCTGAGAGCCCTGACCCTGCCTGCATGGTGGCAAGACCCCGTTTCCCAACTCGGCCCTGGTGACGGAGTATCATTCAATTCAACCATTTTGCCTTTTGAGCCGCCCTCTCGCACTTTTACCACCGCATAGGCTGTGGTAGACCCTGACACCAAACCCGATTCTACTCGAGAAGCCTCAACCACAAAACAACTACACACACATACACACACATACACACACTCAACATTCGAGAACAACAAGAACAACAAGACATCGCACGCTATCATCGCGACGAAGGGACAGAAGAAAACAGCATGGATAACGAACATCAAGCCCAGCACAGCGAGCAATCGCATCTCCCTCCCCACATTGAGCGCTCCCACTCCAGTTCCTCATCCTCATCTGTCGACCACGAGCACGACGAGCCCCAGATCCACCAGCCGACGCCAATCCGACCTCGCCTGCCCAGCCGAAAGAGCAGTGGCCCCCTCGTTGTGCCGAGGGACAGCTCCGCTGTTGGTCCTAATGATGCCGAGTTTGGCCCCGACGATGTGAGGGCGATGAGCCCGCGGAGGACGAGTGAGGACATTGAGGCATTGGGCAGGGAAGCGCGGGAAGAACTTAAGAGGTGAGCCCAATACGCGTTTGATGGGAGGCACTCGGTTACTGACAGAGACGCTCAGGCACGCGAAAGCTCTGCAAGACTCGCTCATCACGATTTTCAACCGCATCGAGGCCGTCCGAGAAGAGCACGACAAGCTCGACAACAACAACAAGTTCCTCCAGAAGTACATTGGCGATCTGATGACGACGAGCAAAATCACGGCACCTCCAAGCAAGGGCAAGAAATAAGCGGGTGGGTCGCTCCCGCAACACGGGCGGAAGAGGAGGACATGATTTTACAAACACAGCTTCGGCTGATCCGCGTCGACGCCGCTACTGAAAGCGACGGCACGCGTGCGACGCGATATGGCTTGACCATCAGACTGAGGTCGCCATCGGCAGGGCCACTTGCAACGCGGTAACCTGACCGTCAAGGGGACACAACCCTACCACCCAGGCGATGCGCCTGGGGCGTTCTCTATATACACAAAGCATAATCGGACACAGCTTCCAGGATTGGAAGCATGATACCCCTTGTGGCCGAGTTGGCCTACAGCGTTATATTCATCATTTCGTTTACGGCTCGCGGCACGGACACGGTATAGGAGTGGAAAACAAAAACTTGCATCGGTTCGCGACTTGTACACTAACGATCATCATTCATCATCATTGGGGGTTTAACACCGTCAAATGACACACACTGGGCATCGGACAGCATTAGGCGTTACGGTAAGAGCCCCTGGCTCTGGGTTTTACGTTCGCAAATTTTTGTGTATATACCTCATTGCTGGCGGAAATAGCACCGTCCTTCAATTCAACCAATATCATCGTGACAGGCACCTTGAACAGGGTGGTCTCTGTGCAAGTTTAGTTGCGACGCCGCGACCAAAGTTGCAATTCACCAGCAGATACGAACGATCACGTCGCGCTCCTGCAGGCTGCCGGCAGCCTGCGTGGTTGTGGCTTTCTCGACTGCGCCACGCATGGGAGATCCACTGCTGACGCTGACGATCTCCCCGACCTTCAACGACGTCATTTGCCACCGATTACCGAGCACGTCGAATGCACCAGCCACCCAACGGAATACGACAGAGGCAACCAACAACGACGAACACGACCAGGCCAACGGGTCCATCGGCGTATGATCTCACAGCAAGGGGGAGGGGCGGAGGGGCGGAAAGGCGGAGGGGGCAAGAGGATCCAATACTGCTGGGGTGCTAGGCATCTCACTCGGTGCGTCACACGAAGCCGACGACGACACTCAACAGCCGCGCCTTGGACCCTTTACGACGACGATGGCCGCGGGTGGCTGTTTACACGGGGGCAATGACAAATTTTAATTGAGCTGGAGTGAAAGGGGGAATGGGTTTTGCCGGTTCGTCGCCTTTCTCACCGGCCGGGATGCCCAGCGCCACGGCATATGAGGACCGACGCCGAAGCAAATCAGCTCGACCGAAGGAGGGGGGAAGCCGGTGACGACATTATGGGGGGGGATGATCCGTCAGAAAGGAGTTAACGATCAGGGAGAGTTCGGGAGAGGCGGGGACGGGTGAAGATTGGTCGGCCGCCGGCTGGGGATTGTCGGGAGGGGTGAGCGGGCGCCGCGCCGATCGGCGGTGCTAGATGGGGAGAGGGAGCGATTGTCGAGATGTTGGTCGACGGAGGAGAAGCACCACCAGAACACTTTAAGCTTTCCCATTGTCCTTTCCCCCGTCGGCGGGCGTTTGCTGGAGACGAAAGTTGGATTCGTCTTTCGGTGCTTCCGATACGGCGCGTTGGGAGTGGGATAGGCAGGTAGGCTGTTGGGGGCAGAATGGCGGTCTCGTCATGTGACGGTGATCTGATGCTGACTGTTAATGATGCTGATCACGGTCTTGGGTGCGGGCAAGTTTCCCTTGGCGCGCTCTGGGGGAGTTGCTGACTTGCTGTCAAACCCTGCATGTCGTGATGCTTCCTGAAGTGGAAAATGCAGGTATTCCCACTTCATGACGCGATGCCCTCTAGAACACCGACTACTTAATGCGTCCTCAAGTTCGAATCACTCCCTCTGGGACAAAGTTCATTGTGTCCCCAAGGAATCGAGAAGCCTATATGCAAGTTCGAAGTCACCTCGCCGGAAAGCAATAACGCAAGGGAAGCAGCCCGAATCACCGATTACTTCATCGTCGTCATGTCTCATCTCCGGTATTATTCGTACGAAGGCGCTGGCCAGAAATTCTTGAAGATGTTCGGAAACAATCAAGCTGTCCGCGTGGGGGACAGGATCGAATGCTCCGGACAAGGTGCATTTCGCTTTCTTCATGCTGCTCTGCGAATACCTAGATCTGTTTTTTATTGACGTTTCCCCCCCAGGCGGTTGGGACCCCAAGACGGGCGAGATACTCAGGGAGATCAACGCGCAGGTCGATCGGGCGTTCGCCAACGTCGACGTCTGCCTCAGGGACGCGGGGGGCAAGGGCTGGGAGCAGGTGTTCCGGGTCAACTCGTACCACGTGGGCCTCGACGAGGAGTCGCTGGAGGCGATGAAGCGGAATTTCGGGAGGTGGATGCCGGGGCATAATCCCATCTGGACGGTCGTCGGGGTCGCGGCGCTCGCGGCGGAGGATATGCGTGTCGAGATTGAGGTCGTGGCCCATGATCCGGAGGGAGCCGAGAAGGCCGGTGCAGCCCGTTGAGTCGTCGGATTGGATCGGGCAGAGTGTCTTATGAAGGCATCACGAAGGTCAGAAATCGAAAGTGTCCCAATATCAGGTTCCCATTATTATTTATATAGTCTCATTCTAGGCACCAGACAAAGAGTCTCATGGCACCAACCCGTATAACGCCAAGTCGCACCGGTTATATCGCTTTTTCCAATGGCGGAAAGTTGTCTCTGATACTCCTCCCCCAGTTCGGGTATCGTATCATCGACAATAAAAGATGGTTACAAGAAAGGAGGCCTCTATGCCTTGCCGGCCTGGACGAGCAGGGCGGCGTGCTGCTCCGGGTGGGTCTTCTCGACGTTGCCCTTGGCCATCTTCTTCATGAGCATGTTGGCCTCGATCTCGACGTCCTCCTGGAGGACGAGCCCTCCGGAGGCGGCGTTCTGCAGGACGCGCCACTTGCCCTGGATGACGAGGGTGCCGACGGGGGGCTTGGCGTTGACGAGGGTGTCGACGCCGTCCTCGAGGTTGGTGATGGTCAGCTGGTAGGTCGTCTGGCCGATGGGCTTCTTGTCGGTGACGGAGTAGGTGGCCGACTGGCCCAGGCCGACGGAGCCGGACTCGAGGTTGTAGGAGATGAGGGCCGGGCAGAGCGTCTTGACCATCAGGTCGTGGTTGTGGATGGCCGCGAGGACCTGGTTGCGGTCGACGCCGGCGGGGACGGGGGTCGTGACGGTCGTGGCGGGCATTTTGGAGGTTTTGTTTGGGGTGGTGGTGGGTGTTTGGGCGGTTTTGGTGTGGTTGGTGAGTGGTTGTGAGTGAGGGTGAAGCTGGTGATGTAGGTCAGCGATGACTGAGCTGGGCGGTTCTTATAGAGATGTCTCTCTCTCCTTATCCCTTTTGCCTCTCTTTGTATCTTGGGGCCGCCCCTCGCTCGGGCCCGGAGGCTGCCTCTCGACTTCCGGACGACTCGAGGTCTGTCAGTCTAGTCGGTCGAGTCTCACCCTTCACCCAGCCCAAAGCCTGCGCACCGAAAGTCCATGTCTCTCGCCGCCATCGGATCCCCCAACGCCCTGAAGGTCCGCGGGATCAGGGGAGGGAGTGGGGGGGCCGCGAGCTGCAGGAGATGCAAGTAGGGTGGAGGCTAAGCTGGCGCCGGACCGGCCGTGCCCCGGCCGTGCCCCGGCCGTGCTCCCGCCGAGCCGGACGTTGGAGGATGGAGCTAAAAGGGGGGCGTAGGAGGACACTTTGGAGGCCATGTTTTTCACAATTCGTTTCTTCATTAAACCAGTCAGTCGTTAAATCACTGCGCTAGCTTGTGGCTCGGCGCCATTTCAGCAAGCAAGGGAAGGATGGCGCGGCCGATGCCGCGGGCTTCCGTGGAGAAGTCCGCGATATAGAAAACAGCCCAAGAGAAATACTATATTGACGTACATCGTTTGGCGGGGGACTCAGGGGCGCAGAAAGCCACATGAATGGGATATTAGCAGACAGACTAATAAGGGGTCTCACTCGGGAAAAAGAAAAGAATCGACAGCCCGGCACTGCTGATCAGAGACAACGCACTCTGGGGATGAACACCAAGCTGCGTTTCAAAAAGCCCCGTCAGGTATCATTTGCATTTGCATGTCAGAACAGGTCGGCCGCAGCCTGCATCCCAAGGATCCGGAATGCAGCCCAACGCTCTGTTTGTATTGCGTTCGCCTTGGAGGGCATTTTTTTTTGGTGCCACGTACCCCAATCACCAAGTCGTTCGTCCGAGAAACGCAGCTTGTTGTCGCATCGCTGCAACCCACGCGTGTCTTTGCCTGTATGCTCGGTTTCGACGGGGGCCAGTACGTCGGCTGTCGCCTCTGCGGTGCGCTCACTTGGACGTCCACGCGGCCTGGGCATTACCTTGGGTTTCGCGGCGCCCCGAACTTAGGTATCCTATAGTCTTGGCATACGCGGGAGCTTTGAAGTCTTTGAACCCTTAATTTCGTCCATGGATTTTCTGGTCATTGCCTTTCTGCCAAAGATGCGGCGGCTCGGAGCCGTGCTTGTCTACATGTAGTTTGGAGCTTCCAGTTGAGGCTCCCCCGTACGTCGTGGCTTGCCATGACACTCTCCGAGGTCCGTCGTAGTGGCCTTTTTTTTTCTTTTTTTTTTCGTTCATCCTCTCGCGTTCTTGTCTTGAACTCCGGATGTTTCGACGGCTGTCATCCTTAAACCAGAGAGGAGCCACACGCGTAGATCGCGGTCCGAGGTTTTCGTGTGGTGGCTGCGGCGCCTTCATGGAAAGTCTGCCTCCCCGAGAGTGACATGCCGTTCGGCATGTTTGTGTGCCGCATATTATGATCCTTCCAATAATAGCAAACATTCAAAAAGGAAAAAAATAAAAGCATTGAAACGCTCAAACACCGAGCCTGGGTGCCCTTGCATGGCCGCGCGCGGTGCTTTCTGATCGACGCTGCGGCCGTCTGACCTGCACCGGAGCTAAGGCGACGCTAAGACGAGGACCCCGCTGTCTGTCCGTCCGCCTCTTCGGTGGGTGGCGCCGCGCATGGCTCTCTGTCTTGAGCTCGTGGGTTTTGTTGTGATGGCGGCTTGTCAATCTCGGGTCCTTGCTGCGGAGGAGTCGTTCCCGTGGGGAATCTGTGAGATTGAAGTGGTTGTCAGGGGTCCGGCTATGAAATGAAGAAGAGGCTGAACGTCCTTCTGCTAGATACCTATCTAGTTTCCTTGATCAGGATAGCCCAGTGGCAGTCGATGGCATAGATGCGTTCGATCGTCGTCCCCTGTTTATCTTCATTACCGCCCGCCTTGATCCAGGCCCTGGCCTTCCTCCTCTAGCAATACTGAATGGATAGCAGCTCATACCAGTCTCCTGATTTCCTTCCTCACCTCGTGCTCCTTGCCAAAGAGGATTGACTGTGAAGACAGGGCATCGGGCGTGTCCCACTCGAGAAAACCCCAAGTCTGCTAAGGTAGTAGGTACGACGTTCGTGACCCCAAATAGTGCATCGGCGGCCAACGAATGGCCCACAAGCACTTCTTCTGCGAGATGCTAGAGGCGTCGGCAGTCGTGCGGTCCGGCCCGCATGTGGGCGATATTCGCGTGGCGGCCGCTGCCCACGGTGTTCTACGTTCCACCATCCTGGAGCTCGTCAGGCTTGCCGGGGCAGCTTCCGTAGTCGAGTCCGTGTGAGGGCTGGTGTGCCCATTACTTTCGGTTCCTTCCCGGGAGCCCAAGAGGGAGGGAGCTATCGTGAGATTCTATCTCATCTCGCGGAAGATAGCGTCCAGTATCAATCGTGCCCCTCTAGACATCTTGGACATATAAGGTACTTGGCGACTTCGGAGTTGACATCTTCGCAGTTCATCGCATCGTAGGCGAATTTGGGGATGGAACGTTCAAATTCGTCGTAGCTCAGGTCGTAAAATCATATGATTGAGGGCCTCCAACCGATCTTGTTGTTGTTCGTCTTCCACGACTTTCCGATGTCCGCCATGGTGTTTTAATGAAGTCAATGGCCACGAAGCTGCTGGGTTGTTAAGTTTATGAAAGTACTGGTTCAGGGCTATTGTTGAACATGATCCTGGTGACTGAGAAGGGAGTGAAGGGTACTTCTATAAGGCTTGTTTTGAACCGAGATGAGTAAGTCAAATCCTGGCAGTTACAAATGTTTCAGATGAGCAAGGGCTTGATTCCAACACTAACAAATAGACGGCTGGTACAACACATATTCAACGGCGCATGGGACTCGGCCAAGGTAGTACCTCTTGTCATACCAGGTCGTGGACTGTTCACGTTTCTTGCATGAAACTCCACAAGGGGTCCGACTTTGTTCATGATCTGTCACGGTAATGTCTCCTCCCCTCAATTCGTTTGGTCACTTTGTTTTCATCAAGCATGTGTCACTTTGCCGCGTTTCCTCCCCGCCATCTTAGGGGGGTTTCTCTCGGCTGCGTTGTACTGACTTGTTCAACGCTCACGTGTAGTGTCCCATTCCCCATGCATCTCTTGCTGCTTGCTTTCAGTGAAAAAGGATAAACAATGTATCTGAACTGAATTGATGCACCAATATAGATGAAGTCCCCGGTCTTCACAGTCGGACCGGCACCCCGACCAATAAGCAGCGCGATCCAATGAGGAAGAGGGCTAACGGCGGAATATAGTTTCCTGGCCCCGCCCTCTTTTTAAGCTCCATGTGATTGGCCCCACACTCTTTCCCAGTCCATCGGCTCGTCTGACGACACACAACCAGTGAGCGAATGAGTGAAAGTGAGTGAAAGCCAGAGAGACACGACAGTCATCGCAAAGTGAGGGAACTATCGCCTTTTCCAGCTGTTCGTGCTTCGGATTGCCCTTTTCGACAGACAGCGGAATCAAAATACCGCCCTGCTAGGACCCCCTTGCCCACTTAGTTTCACTCAGTTCCGCACCCCTTACGGATACCATCCTATCTCATCTTGGCTGCCATGCCCCCACTGTCAACGGAGCGGGCATCAGGCCAACCGAAGCGCAGGTATACTTCCAAAGCCTGCGAGGAGTGCCGTAGAAGGAGGGCAAAGGTGGGTAGATTCTTGTCGCTCTCTCGAGGCCATGTCCCGCCATTCCTGTTCCCCGCGTTCTATTTCCCCTTCCGGCGATTCTGGACCACTGACCGGCATCCCACCCTCGATAGTGTGATGGGCAGAGACCCGCCTGCTCCCGCTGTGTGGAGCGGTCCATCAACTGCCTGTATAGGACCGAGGAGGACGGCCGCAAGCCGGCGTCCAAGTCCTACGTCCAGCTGCTGCGGAACAGGATCGACCTGCTGGAGGCCGTGCTGCAGTCGCACTCCATCGACATCGAGGCCTCCGTCGCCCAGCTCTCGGCCGCCGGGACCGTCCCCCAGCCGACCCATGTACCGGTCTCTCGCCCGTCCTTGACCGACCCGTCGCTTGCCGGGTTGAGTCCGGCCGCCTTTGACGATCTTTGTGCAACGTTTGAGGGCGCACTCTCGCTGGATGAGTCTGTAAACTACGACCAGGATGGGGAGATGCGTTACTTCGGCCCTTCGAGCGGCCGCTTGGAGTTTCAGACAGGTATGCAACCCTCTTTCACTTCTGGGGCCTTTCGTGTAGACACCCTTGTTGATTACCTTCAAGAAACCACACCCGAGGCCGATGACCACGGCAGCAGCCCGGCGACGACGACCAAGTCGGTCGAGTCGAACCGCTACATCCTGCCCATCGAGGCCGAGAACTACCCGGAGGACCTGCAGAACGAGCTGATCGACCTGTTCTTCGAGTACCAGAACGGGTGGTGCCAGGTCGTCGACGAGCGGCTGTTCCGAGAGAGCATGAGGACCGGGGGCCGGTACTACAGCCCGCTGCTGCTGAACTGCATCCTCGCCGTGGGCTCCCGCTATTCAGATAGGATCGATGTTCGCTCCGTACCCGATGACCAGAACAGTGCTGGGAAGCCCTTCTGGCAGAAGGCCGAGGTGCTGCTGCACTACGACATGAAGCGCCCGACCATCACCACGATACAGTCCATGTCCATTTTGGTTGCCGTCTACGTAGTGAGTTTCAAAAGATACCTCTCAGTGAACTCCGAGACAGACGATGCTGATGTAACCAGTCATATGGATGCGATGCCGCCGGGTGGCTTCACCAGGGCATGGCGAACAGGCTCGCCCTCGACATGGGCCTCAACCTAGACGCGTCATCTCTGGCCGGATCAAATCTCATGTGCACCGAGGAGATTGAGCTTCGGCGGCAGATTTACTGGGCACTCTATTGCGACGACAAGCTCGCCGCCATCTACACTGGGCGCGTCTGCAATTTCTTGGTAATGACCCCCCAGCGAAACTGTCCTTCGCTTGTAGAGGAAAGCTAACTTACTTTTTGCATCGCAGGACGTTCAGGGAGCTGTGAAGCTTCCGTCGTTACCAGAAGACATGGCCAACGGGTCAGCGGATGGACATGCAGTCATGCGTTGCAACAAGCAGATTATGCTTCACAGAGCACTCATTGGACTGTGTAGAATACTGGAGAATATCCTCCTCGCCCTGTGAGTCTCCCGAGTCCTTCATCTCTCTCCGGTCAGATTCACAGCTCTTGCTAACAAGTCACATCTCAGCTACGCCCCCAAACCTCTCTACAAGGGACCTCAACGCATATCCTTCCTCCACTCGTGCACGCTGGAGCTCAAGACGTGGTTCTACGAGCTCCCCGCCGAGCTCCGCATCGACCGGCCCAACGACATGCCGCAGCCCTACGTCCTCAACATGGTCTACCACACCTGCTGCATCCTCCTCTTCAAGCCCTTCCTCCAGCGTCCCGGCCCGTCCACCGCCACCCCCGGCCCGAAGCCCGAGGCCGTCCGGCGCGCCGAGGTCCTCTGCGTCGAGTCGGGTAAGCGCATCTGCCTCGCAGCCAAGAAGTATCGCCAGGTCTTCGGCGGCTTCCGCCGCAGCCCCATATCCGCAACGCACTGCACCCTCACGGCTGCTTTGGTGCTCATCCAGTACGCCAACCCGGATCCGGATATGGCGGGGAGCGGCCGGCCGTGCTGCACGCCGTACATCGAGATGTGCCTCGAGGTCCTCGGCGAGCTGTCCGCATCGTGGAACCCCGCGGGCAGGATGAGGGCGGACCTGATAAGGTTGCTGTACCAGAAGTACCCGGAGCGCATCCCTCACTCGCTGCTGCAGTGCGCTGACAAGGGGCTTGCTGCTGCGTGCGCTGCTGCCGCTGGGAAGGAGGCGACGCCGGAGGTGGCGAGGACGCATCCTACGCAGACGCATCCGACGCTGGAGCAGAACCTGTGTCCGCTGATGAGCATGATCGGCGAGGATTCCGGCTGGGGCGGCGAGGAGCAGGGCTTTCTGGGGGATGTCTCGCCCGTCGAGGGGAACGAGTCGGCGTTCAACACGCAGTTCGCGCTGGCGGATTCTATCATGGACTTTGGCGACCCGAATGGCGTGAATCTGGTGGACGATCCGTTCTGGGCGGGGATGAAATTGGACTTTGGGTATGGGGCTCAGACATAGATAGGGGGTTTTCGTGCACGCGGGATCGATAGCATTTCTGTTTCCGTCACTCTGTGGGTTTCGTTAAGATACCAAAATGTCATTCCGTGTAATTTCAACCCTTCCCTTCCTGAACGCCTAGTTCATAAGCTGAAAGACTCGCGAAGTCGCACTGAAGAGTCCTTCAGTCGTCTCAAAAGTTTCATGCCACCGTAATATCCCATCGCACAAAGAAGGGCTTGGCCCGTTCGGACCGAGCGCTTCAATCTATCCGGTCTATGTCTCTTCCCGAATCAGATGGTCTGTGACACTTGAACAAACAGACTCCTGTGCCAGCCGACTCCTTTAGACCTTAGGGTACGTGGTATCCGAGGATCCGTAGGGGACGCCGTAGTTCTTGAAGTGGCGGTGCTCCTTGATGGAGACCACGGACGTCTGAAAGGCCAGGACACTGTTGTTCGTTCGTCAGCAGGCTATACCCGACGCAGGTAGGAGAAAAGTATGGCTCACATCAAGACGGCACACAGCAGGGTGACGACCCAGCTGATCGCGCAGCTGGGACCCGTGCAGAACCTGGAGTTGGCCTGGCAGAGCAGGCCAAAGGCGACGAACCAGAAGACGATCTCGAGGGTGTTGAGAATGGCGTAGGCCTTGAGCGACGCCCACTTGCGGAATCGCTCCTTGTGCGTCGTAAGCAGCTGGTAGCCGATGATGATGACCGACTTGATGCCCTGTAGATGGAGAGTTCGTCGGTCAGTTTATCATGGACTCCGACATCGGGAAGTGCTCTCCCGAGGAGCTTGCGGCAGCCATTCAGTGTCTGGAGAAGACGTACCATGGTGAGCGCCATCATGTTCGCGCGGGTCGTCATGACGGGCATGGCCATGCGGGCGATGGTGAGGATGACGGCCACGAGGATGAGGACCAGCTGGGCGATGTGGACCTTGAACTTATGGCGGGGGTCGAAGAAGGGCTTGTCGAAGAACTCGCGGATGCCCATTTTGACGGTTATGAGATTTTTCCGAGGAAGGTCTGAGATGGATTGAGTACTGCGATGGCGGTTCGTGAGGGAGTTGTCGAGACAATAGGTACGGCGCGAGGGCGGGCGGGCGAAGCGTAAAGGCGAGTTTCGAGATGAATCTAGGGAGCGGGAAAGATCTCAATTGGCGAAAAGAGGACGCGAATTTCCCTCTGTTATAATCCTGTTGCCAAGGCTTCCGTTTTTTGTTTACACGCGTCCGCTGCGTTGACGGGACCGCCGATGTGGTAGATATACACGTATAGCAACGTTGGTCGGCTTTACGCGTATAGAAACTGGACCCTACCCTGCGCCCACACCAAGCGCCATCCGTACGGTTCACACGCCGGGCAGCCATCCACCCACACACCCCATATCCATCCGGAGAATTTTAATATTTAGGCCGTGTTTCTAAAAGGCGAGGTGGATCAGAATCCATTGACGAGATGGAGGCTTAGATCTGGGACCCAGCCGCGTGACATGCATGAACCCCCCGGTATCGACCTTGGCCCTGGGCTCGGGAGGTACGCCCAGCTTTATTTTCTCATTTGGAGATAAGATACGAAGCAGATCTCCCGGATTTACACGTATACAGGGGGCCGTGAGAGTTGCCGCTGTAAACCCGGGTTAGAGTATGTGTGGATGCTTCCCCGCGTATTGCCCCCGAAAGCCTTCCTCCTCTCACAACTCCGCCCCGTTTCTCTGTCAATTCTTTGTGTGGTTGAAGACAGGTATGGTCGACGCACCTCCGATTCCTCGGTGTTCCTTCTGTATGATCGAGCTGATGCATACAGAAGAGAAAACACAGCACGCAGGATAGTGTTTGTTAAGGGCTATTTAGAGATGGACTCAACGGTTTCACTTGTACTTATTCGAAAATAAATTATCAAGTTAGTTTAGGTTCAACTCAGCTGCTTGCTTGACACAGCGACAAGCTCTAGAGCCCCTCAATGCAAGGAGTGTTGTTGCAACTCATTTACCTTAAGTCTACCTATAATGCTGAGCCTAGTACGGAATAACAGACAAGAACGAGCCGTCGATCTGCTGAAGGAGCGCATTTGTTTCCTGACAAAAAGCGTATAATACTTAAATCAAGGGCCAGGAAAAACCTATCCACGCGCATTTGGTTCTGTATTGTCAGTCAGATCCGTGGACGGGTGTTGAATCTCACAGGTACTTATCGAATATTGCCGGCCCAGCGCCACATTTGCCAATGGCTTCCTGGGTTCCTCCCGATTGAAACGCATGGGCAATACAAAGTTGCAAGCCGCAGCAACTGTGTTCTCTAAACTTATCTAGGAGACACGGAGAGAGTCGGAAAAACCACCCACAGGTGGATACTCTCAGCCCGTTCAAACGGGGCCTCGCGGCTGCGATTAACATTAGGGTAACTCCTGATGGCCGACCCGACGCGGCAGTTCCGTATTGTCGGGTCCGCTTAACATTAGCGGTCACCTGTGGGTCCAGGCGCCGCTTTGCCGGCGGGATCGTTGACTCTGTTATCAATCTAAACCTGCCGGCGCACCGCAACTCGCTAATTCTTAACATTAGGGGAACTGGTTTAATAGAACTCAGCGGGGTAATAGGACTATGACTCAACAACGATTACCTGCGCTTTTTTCAAGGTGAACCTGATTCGTCTCTTCTCCCGAGCTTATCTGCCCCGATTTTAACAAGCCGTCAACCCCGCGGGGAAGTTTTGGGTATATATTCCCCGGCGGTCTCTCGGGATTGAGAAGGGCTGGTCTCGACTCTCATTCAGCCATCATCCACTGCACACTGCACACCTGAAGTCATGTTATTTAGTCCCCTCGTTGGGGCAATTGCCTTGACCGCTGTGGTTCTTCTTTACTTGGCGCGTTGCATCTCGTCGCCTCTTGCGAAACTGCCTGGTCCTTTTTGGTCAAAGTTCACCCCAGTTGTCCTGAGGTGGCACGAGTTCAATTCCAACAGGACGCTTTACATACATTCCTTGCACTCCAAGTATGGCCCGGTCGTTCGAATTGCCCCTAACGAGGCCTCCTTCACGTCCTACGAGGCCGTGAAGGAAATCTACGGATCCCTCGGCAGCGGTTATGACAAGTCCAGGTTCTACAATCTGTTCAGAGTCTTTCAGCGCAGGTGCGTGTTGGTGTTGGATGATCCTGTCTTCTAAGACACGAGGTTGTTGACTCGGACCAGGACCATGTTTTCCACCTTGGAGAAGGGAGATGTAAGTTCGGTTCTTTCCCATCATTACAGAGTCTTACTGAGCTGTCGACTCAGCACGCCAAGCGCAAGCGTATTATCGCCGACCGTTATGCAAACACCAACGTCATGAAGCCAGCCTCGCTGAGCGGAATCGAGAAACGAGCCGAGGAGTTTGTGAGACAATGCGCCAACTCGGCAAAGGCCTGCAGGGATGTCTATGTCAGTGTTTCTTCAACGTTGATACGTCTCAGCGCTCTGACCACAGTATCTGTCCAGGTCTCTCTCCATTCCTACGCCTGTGACTGCATCACGCATCATCTATTCCATCCGTACGGCACCAACAGTCTCCAAAGGCCTGAAGACACGGAGATGATGGAACAAGTCACCAGTGACGACAGCTTGCGAAGTGAGAACCCAGTGCACACCGTCCAGGTCTCCAAGTATTCTGACTCCCATGTTCCCAGACCGTCTCGTCCAGCACCACTACCCGACCTTCCATCGGTACTTTTCCAAGGTGTTGGACTTCTTCCTCGATCCCCGCACGACGCCCCTGGCTTCCAACTTCGTCATCGGGGCCACCTCCAAGATCGACCCAGCGCCGTTCACGCTTCTCACCCGTCTCCATGACAAGACCCAGAGCAGCAGCAGCGTCAACCAGCTGGACAGCACGGACATCGCCGCGGAATGCATGGACCATATGGTTGCCGGTATCGACACCACGGGAGACTCTTTGTGCTTTTTGCTGTGGGAGCTGTCGCAGCCTCGTTCGCTTGGGTTCCAGAGAAAGCTCCAGCAGGAGATTCGGGAAAACCCAGACGTCTCGTTTGACAAGCTTTCCTACCTCGACGCTGTGGTCCAGGAAGGTCTGCGTTGCTTCCCGGCGATTCCCATGTCGCTGCCTCGCATCGTTCCCAAGGGAGGCAGGCAGATCGACGGGTACTTCGTCCCCGAAGGCAGTGTCGTCAGCAGCCAAGCCCACTCCGTCCACCGCCAGAACACTTCCGTATTCCCGAACCCGGACGTCTTTGATCCCGAGCGCTGGATGGCGTCTGAAGGAGAAGCAGAGAGGAAGCGACACATGTTCGCGTTCTCTCACGGAGGCAGAGGTTGCGTTGGAAAACAGTAAGTCCATGCGCCGTCGACGTGCATCAACTTCGGAAGACATGGTGAGACGCGCTAACTCGTTGTACAGTCTAGCTATTGCCGAGATGAAGACCTTGATGAGGGGTATCTACAGCCGCTTCACGACGTTGCCGGATCCATCCATGACCGAGGAGAGCATGAGATCTCATGACCAGATCATCTCTGCTCGACCCTTTGGCCAGAAAACCTCGTTGCGATTCATTCCAATCGAAGAGGAGGCTTAAGTCAATTTTTTCTTCCATGTTTCTAACGAAGACTATAGATGTAGAAAGGGAAACATGCATCAAGACGGGCACTCGCATAGAAAAAAAAGTTAAACTCGCTCCTTTCCTTGAGCCCCCAGATACCGTGCCAACAGTTTGAGATCCCACCTCACCGCAAATTCTCCTCCCGAGCCCACTGCTCGTCGCTGTGTCCGCGGACCGTCTTCAAGTACTTGTTGAAAGCAGCAGAACTCGTCATCACCTGGCTCAAGTGTTCCCAGTCCAGCCGTTCCTTGCGATGCTTCGCAAGCTGCCTGGCCGTCAGCAGCGCGTTCCTGATCTGTCGGCCGTTCATCTCCTGCGACGCCAGCTCGTCGAGTCTTCTCTCCAGCTCCGACATGTTTGCGTCTTCGTTGGGAGATTCTTCGATCATTTCGAAGAAGTTTTGCCAGATCTGCCTGCGGGACCTCTTGGTGAGGTTTTCGTAGTGGATTGCTACTTGAATGCGCGACTTGAAGGCTTCGTCGAAGGAACCGACGCGGTTGGAGGTGAGAATCAGGATGCCCTCGTAGTACTCGAGAACTCTGAGGAATACTGTCCCGCTGGTTAGCACTTATAGACAATGAGCATGGGGCTACTCACCAGACACGAGACTGTTTCTTTGCAAGTCGGCCATGGTTCTCTCTTCCAAGAAGACGTCTGCTTCGTCAAGCAACAGCACTACATGAGGTCAGTCTCTCTTTTCAAATGCTGAACAGGGTAGGGATGTTTCCGAACCGCAGTCCCAAGTCTTGCCCAGGTACAAGACGCTCTCAAGATATTTTTCCACTTCCCTGGCTTCGACTCCAATGTCTCCGCAGGTGACCCGATAAAGCGGCTTCTTTGCAATCTCTGCCACACTAATTCCTGAAGTAAGCCTGATGCCAAGATATGAGGGGGCTAGGGGGGGGGGGGGGGGGGGGGGGGGGCGCCTGGTTCTCAATATTCTCCATAACTTACCTTTCAGCTGTGAGGGTTTTACCTGTGCCCGGGCTTCCATGAAGGAGAATGATCAAGCCATTGCCTTTACCTGCAATGACATCGTCCATCCTGTCTGAAGAGGTCTGTACGTCTATGAGGGCGAATATCATTTCCTTGGTCTTCTCTTCCAAGACGAGACGACGTTTGAAGGCATCTTCGTTCCATTCGACTGGATGGAAGCTCTCGACAAACAGTACCACTGTGACCAACTTTAGCTGCCTGAAATACAGAAAAAGCAAAGGTTATTAGAATGGAGAGATGTAGTTACCCCACTTCTTCTCTTGGAAGTTGAATCCATGGATAGTTGCGGGCATAAGCATGAGTACGTTGTCTGGCACTTCTTTCCGACGATTGAGCTTCTTTGGCCATGAGTCGTTAATGTCGATCTCATCGTAACTGTAATAGGGGTCGGTGGATGGGTACATCAGCCAGAATGTCGCCATGTCAACCATGAACCTTGCAGCGGTCTAGATATCTGGTGCATTAGCAGCTTTTTCAAAACAGCAAAAGGATCTCCAACTTACAAAGTGACGACTGTATGATTGATCCCAGCCAGTATAGCAGCTGTAGACATGGCCCCTCATTGACCAGAACGTTTTCCCTCTGGCAGTGAGTTTTTCGACATCTTCTGCCCTTGCGAAATCGACGGGGTGGATACCAAGATCCGCAATCAGTGTCTTCTCCGTGGACACAGTCCTTGGGTCGATGGTCTTCTCCCATTGAGTCCGTAGAAACTCCGTACCATTGTACGACCAAGACCACCCGTCGAATAAGATCTTCTCTTTATCGTTGGACTTTTTAATCCTGACGTGACTGTGTAACACGAAAGCTGCAAGGTCGTCTGAGCCTTTGCGAACGAGAATCATCTGGTTTGGTTTGAACAGCTTGAAGAAGTGTCGCGCGTTGACATATCCTTGCCGAAACATCTCCCGGGCATCCTCGTATTCCTCTTCGTAGTTATCTTTCAGATAGCCCAGAAGAGGAGGCAGAGCTGACCCGTAGGGCTTTGTCTCGGCCAAGGAAGTCAGCTTTTGGTGGTGGTGGAACAGGAAGTGATATGGCGCCTTGAACTCGTTTATGCGGTCTCCATCTTCGTCCTCATATATCTTGAACTCTGCAACTTCTTCGAAAGCCTTCGTCAGGATCGGCGAAAGGATTACCATTGTTTCCCCTGGCCGTGTGGAAAGGATATGGCTGGCTCGCGACTTGACAGTCCTTTCGCAATCGTGATCTTGGATAACGTAGAAAGTCAGAGTCGGCCATCTTCTCAAGTAGGCGTTGAGATTCAAAATCTCATTCCGAGCCGAGATCCCGCCTTTTGTACCGGAGGATGAGATACTGGATACCGGTACATCGACGGACAATCGCTCATCGTGGCGGTGATTCATGTTGTCGTCGCATCTTATCCGATGAATAACTTTGTAGAACACGGGAGGCGGCGGAATGGCGTCTTCCTTCTTTTCCTCGTTCTTATCTTCCTCCGTGTCGCTAACAAAGCTAGAATCACTTCTCGCGTTGTTGAAACGGACCTGATTCTCTAGCATTTCAATGGTGTCGAGGAGATATGATACGAACCCGGATATCTCCTGGGTCTGGTCGAGAACATCGATTTTCAGATGTTTTGCTGCAAGAGCGCCTAGCGACTCAGCGAGACTATCCGACTCAGTCTGAGAATTCGTACTGGGCTCTACATTTGTTGATAATTCTTGGTTCTCGCCAGTGTTTTCACTCTTCCCATCTTTCGACTGAGGTGAAGTCTGCGAGCTTCTTCGTCCGAGATGGTCGTGTCTTCGAGCCCCTGCTGCTTCAGGCCACTCTGGTCCTTGACTGCGTCCTTTTTTCGAGGGAAGTTTTGTCTCCATTTTGCGTTCTTTAGTGCTTTGACTGTTGGATATCGTGGTCTCCGAAAACCATGCGGGTAGAGGGGCGGGTAGAAGTTGCGCGGCGGTGGTGGTGGCCTGACGCCATGACGCGGACGGCGGGTATGCCCCGGCGGCGGCGGCGGTATCGTGGGCGGTCTGGGGCGTCTGGGGATACCGACACCAGCAAGTCCAGGTCCGCTGAACGACGGTTCAGGGTCATCTGCATTGCTCTGGTTGTTCAGTTGTAACGCTGGAGATACATTTAGCTTCAGGCCAGTAGAGGATGTTGGTGAGCATGCTTACGTGCACGTTCAACGTGGAATTGATCTCCGAGCCTAGCCAGAAGCCCCCGCGTGTTGGACACTTTGTTACGTGTAGCGTTTCTGGCAATAGTCGCGTCCAAGAAAAGGCCAGTCCCTTGATCACTGTCGCTCCCGCTGCCCCGGCTCTCCCTACCGCGCGAAGCATCGGATTCATTGCCGTCACTCCCAGAGTGATCCATATTTTCACTGTCGGACGAGTATGGTGCGATGCTCGCGTCGCTTGTAGTGGGAAAGATACACCTAGACGGTTTGATGTTCGTAGAGAATGGATGAAAGTTGTCTTGGAACTGAATATATGCCTCAAGGGCTTAAGCAAAGTTCCTCGGCTTGCGCAAAGATGTGAACAGAATGTATCCGGCACGGTAAGGAGAGCCTGCTCGATGTGGTGGCAGCAGCTCCCCTCCTTACACACGTGACACTGTGAGGCATCACTGCATACACCCCTGTCCTGAGATATATGTACGTCAATCCAACCAAAAGAAGACAGTTACAATGTAGCGTAACGCGCCAGCATGCAGCCAAGAGACTTCTGCCTTCGGGCTAGAATTCCCGGCACTATTTCCAGGCCTCATAATACTCACTAAGCGCCAATCCAGGGTCAAGGCACATACTTATGTCATTTCAACACTAAACTGAATGAGAAATTGTCTAAGGAGCGAATCTCATTAATCCCCGTTAAATTCCTCTGAAGAGACCGCCGAGGTGAGTCTCTGGGTAAATATCCGACGGCCTCGCCTCGCAGTGGACCGAAATTTAGGTTTCTTCATCAACCGCTCGACCTTCCGACCTCTATCAGTGAAAATCTGCATGTCTCCAAATAAGTCTGCGGTGTCAACAGAGGTATGCTGCTCGAACCTCCATGATACGACGATGACTTTGAGGCTTCCAACCCTGCGTCGCTGAACCATTAGAGAGATCTCTTCGAAGAAATCACTCAAGCTGAATAGCTGATCTTCAGCCTCTTCGTGTCTGCAGGCGGTCTCAATGACTCCCATGTCGATGACAACGAAAATTCGCCGAAAGTCTGAAGCACATTTCTCGAATAGTTGAAGCCATCGCCGTATAGTTGTAGCAGTCTTGAAGTGCTTTGTGGTGAGGGGGTTGATGCCTTCTGTGACGAGCGCTGGGTTGAGTACCAAGAGCTGAGAGATCAAAGATCTAAGCACGCCCGAGACTGAGATCTCTGTTGAGCCCTCTTGAACACCATTCACCGTCGAGGGGAGGGCCCAGATTAATATAAGTCCATGGCTAGCAATTATATCGAGGAAGTCTACGGCGAAGTCAAGTGAACTTGTTGGTTTACGTAGGGTAAATAAATAGTAATTAATTGTAAAACATAGGGGTTGGTAATTAAGGTTAAAGATAAATAGATTTAGAGCCCTTTTAGTAAGGGGCTTAAGATACCTATGTAATAGTAGAGCTAGGTCCGTGCCCCGCTATACTACTATTAGCTACAAGTAACTAACTCTAATATAGTTATTCCTATACTAGTAGTCTTTTTTTTTATAATTTAAGGTTTTAATTATAAGTACTTTAGGTATCTATCTCCTTAAAATAAGGGTTTATTAAAAGAGGCCTAAAAATAACATTTTTAAGCTTTTTTAATTAATCCCTTTTTAACTAGTTTTTTTAAAGCTAAGTAGCTTTATTTTTAATAGAGCTATAGGCTTTAGTTAAAAGTTTAACTATAGTTATATAGACTACTATTTCTTTATATTTCTTAGTACTTTTAGCCCTTTTATTAGATTTATAAATCTCTTTTACTTAAATACCCTTTTTTTATCCTTTTTTTATTACTTAACCTTTTATTTTAATTATAACCTTATTTATAAAAATAAAGCTTTTAAGGGCGTAGTTTAGTTTTATTTTTATAAAGTTATTAGTAATATTACTATTTTTAGTGATCTACTATATTTTTTAAAGCTTTTAGTACTTATATAATTATTATAATACTATAATATCTATTATTAAGCACTTTTTTTTAGTAGTATTTAGTTTAATAAGGTACTTATAAAGTAAATAAAAGTTAGTATAAATAATAAATAAAATTAAAAAAAGGTTTAAATAGTTTATAATAAGTCTAAGGGTTATTATAATAGTATAAGCTATATTAATACTAGTAGTTATAGTATAGATCTTTAAGGCTAGGACGCTCTATATAACTTATTTACTTTTTATAAAGCTATAGTAAATAATATTACTATAGATTTTAAATATATTATTACTAATAAATTAATTTTTTATAAAAATAATAATAAATCTTAATTATAATAATAGATTAGCGTTATTAGTAAATAATCTATTTATAAAAATAAAAAGCTTATTCTTTTTAAAGTTAAAAGAAATATATCTTAATCCTTACTACTAGTTATTAATCTACTAGTAGAGTTACTTATTAAGGGTAATAATAATTTTTTTTATAGGTTCTTAGTATTAAGCTACTATAAAGAGGTTATATAATACTTTAGGTTAGTAGATTAACGCGATGTATACCCTTTAAGTGTGTTATTAAATATATTAAGTTTTCTAATCCTTATTAAGCTTAATAATTACAAGTCTCTTACCCTAGTCCTTTTAGTAAAAAACAAAGGAGTCCCCTTTAAATATTAAAATACTACTATTAAATATTAGTAGTTCTTTTAAAGTTAAAAAGGTTTTTATTTTAGCTATAAGGTTTACCTTTTTAAGTTCTAAAGTTTTATAGGTTAAAAAATTATCTATTAAAAAACTAAAAGTATTATCTATTTATATTTTAACTAAAGTAAAGTCTAGGTTATTAATTAATAATATTAGTAAATATAAGTTATATATTAAAGTACTTATTTTAAGCTTTTTTTTATAATACCTATAATATATTACTTATTAGTATATCCTAGCTTTTATAATACTATAAAACAGCCTTTTAATAACTATAATAGAGTTTTTTAGGTATTAGTTATAAATCTAAATTAAGAGATGTATAAGGATTGTTTAGTTTAACTATATCTTTAATTGCGTATATACTTATATTATATTTTAGAGCTATAACTTTATTCTAATCCCTATAAGGGTTAAAGTTAGTACTAGGATTAATTATTAACTAATCTATTAAATAGTAAAGGACTATATTAAAATCACTACTTTTCTATTATTAGTATAACTTTATATAATAAAGTAGGACTTTTTATAGAACTAATTTATTATTTTTACTTTAATTTTATTAATAATATAAAATTTAAACCTTCTAAACCTACTATAGACCTTAGAGTTAAATAAAATAATATTAAAGACTCTATAGTTTTATAAGGCTAAAATTTCTTTTTTAATTAACCTCTAAAACAGTTCTTTTAGAGTAGTAATAATCCTTTACTTTCTTAACTTAATAGTAAAAACAAAATTAGTCTTTTTCTTAACTAAAATAAATATAATAGTTAGGGTCTTTTAAAGTTAGCTTTATTATTATTTTAGGGCTTTTATTAGTACTAGGTTTTTAATAGAAGAAGGGTCTATATTAATAATAATTTTATTAAGAATCTCCTTAACTTTATCCTTAAGTTTAACTATATTTTTAGCCTTATTCTCTATAGTTATTAAGTCTTTTTAAAAAAAAGGAATCTCTAGGTCTATATTATTAATATCTTTATAGTAGGGCTTAATAGACGTTAATTAAAAAGATTAAGGGCCTTATAGAAAGATAAGTACGTACTCCTTACTATTTATTAAAATTAATTAATAAAGGCCTTACTAACTACCTTTTTTATACTATACTTTAACTATTAATTAAAAAAAGAGTTTTAGTATTTTAAACATTCTTAGTTTATTATATATATTAAAAGTATTATTAACTTTATACTTTATATAAATACACTAAATCTCCTTAGTAGCCCTTTTAACTACTTAGGCGCGTTTAGTAATATTTAAAGCTAATAAAGATAAGTTATTAATCTATAGGTATACTCTAAAGATAAGGAGGGTTAGTATAAGGCTATTAGGGCCTATAGTATTATTAATATTCTTAACGCAGGCTTAAAGTATAATCTTAAGTAGTATAAGTAGGTTTTTAACGTAGTAGATTTAATAGACCCGTTTTAAAATAGTATAGTATTTTTTAATTTTACTAATAAAGTAGTAAGCTTTAATTAATATAATTTTAAAGGTAATTCCTTACTTCTTAGTATATTCCTTAAACTTAGTAGCTTTAAATATTATAGTTATATTTATTACTAAAAAGTTAAAAGGTTCTTAATAAATATTAATTTATATAGTATAAATACCTTCCTATACTACTTTAGTAAATATATCTTTAAAGAACTTTATAGTAGTAAATTTAGCTATAGTATTAATAAAATAAATAACTAACTTATTATTAAAGTATATAATATTTATAATAACTTTATAATTAAAGTTATACTTATTCTATAATATAAATTAGAATTTTAAAAGTACTATACTATAGAGTTAGTAATAGTAGTATATCTTTATTAGGGTCTTTAATACTTAAATATTTAGTTAATAGTTAGTTCTTTTAAAGAAGTTATAGAGTTTTATAACGAATAAGTACTTAAACTAGTAATAAAGGTATTAAAGTTTAATAGTAGTAAAGTAGTAGTATACTATTACTTACTTATAGTTAAATAGTAGCTATCTATGCCCCTATTATTAAATAATTAGTATAGTAATATTTCCCTTATATAGAACGTTATTAATATTATTAAATATAATACCTAAGCAGTCTATATTTTAAAGGTATAGTAAAAATAGTGTATTAGTAGGTATAATATTAGTGTATTAGTAGGTATAATATAAAAAACAATATTTCTAAATAGTAAAGGGATCTTAATTAATCTAAAAAACTTAATACTATTACTAGTACTAAAGTAAATTAAGATACTACTAGTACTTATAGTATTAAGTTTAAAGTTAAGAAAAATTATCTTTTTAAAGGCTATATATTAACTATAGCCTACTATAAAAAACTCTACTACTCTAGTATTTAGTATAATACCTTAAAAAATAGCCTTAAAATATTAGCTATTATAAGTATATAGTATAGATTTTATATAGTTTAAGTCTTTTATTATTATAGTATAGACTATTACTTACTCTATAAAGACTATAATTATCTTAGAACCGTTAACTTATCCTAACGTAAAGTATATAGTTATAAATATAGTTAGTTAAGTTACTATAGTACTACTATCCTTATTATTTAAAAAGTATCTATCTACAGGGTTATTATTAATCTTTTAAATATTATTAAAAGTCTTATTACCTTTATACTTTATAAAGAATTATTAAAAGAATACTATTATAATATCTTAAAAGTAATTAGCCTTATAATAGTAGTTATAAACTTTACTCTAATCTCTAGCGGAATATCTCTATAAGTAGTAATTAGGTTTACTATAAATATAGTACTTTTTATTATTTACTAAGCTAATAAGATACTAAAAACAGTAATCTCCACCTTATAGTCTCTATTACTATAATCTTTATAGCCTCCCTTACTTTAGTTAGTTTTTATTACTATAGTTATACGTTTAATTAATAACATAAGTACTATATAGCTCTATAGTCTTAGTTAGGTATTATAACGTCTTTTTAGTTAATTTAAAAGTACTAACTAAGTTTTTTAATTATATAATAATCCTAGTAAAACTCCTAGTTAAGTTAAAGAAGTAAAAGCTATATTCTTTAACTCCTTAGTATATATTAATAAGTTAATTATAAAAAGCCTCTTTAATTTATAATCTACTTAATAGTATAAACTAAATATCTATTAATTAATTAATTAATAAATTAAGTAACTTAAGCTTTAATTTTATAAAGTTCTTATAAATTATACAAACAAAAAAAGCCTATTACTACTTAAAAAAGCATTATTAATATATCTCTTTAGTCTTAAAGTATCTTTAAAGCCTTTTAATTATAGTATTTTAATTAAAAGGTTTTATAGAGTTATAGAGACACTAAAAATAGAATATTAAAACTTAATCCTTAAGTATAATTAATATAACTATAGTATACTATATCTAATTAATACTTATAAGTTAATACTATTAATAGAATATTTTAATTTTTATAATAAAGATATTAAATTAACTACTACTATACTTTATATAGTTATTATATAACTTTATAAAATTAATAAACACTTTTATTAGTAAAGAGTTATTTAAAGTAAAGCTATAATTATTAATATTATCTTTTTTATAATTATTATAGTAATCCTAGTATTAATTAAAAATAGGTTATTAAAGAGGGGGAGTATAAAATTAATATTACTATACTAAAGGATACTAATAGGTATTTTATAATAAAGTTTCGCGTTACTTACATCTTAGGGGTAGTAGTAAAGGGGGTTATAAATCCCTAGAAGCTTTTAGGGTCTTATAAAGCTAAGACTCTATAAAACTATAATCCCTTTATACTAAAATCTATAAGTTATAAACTAAAATCTTACTAATAAACCTAAAGCACTTTATAAGGGTCCTAAATATATAATTTTATTATATTATAGTATTAATTTAATTTTTAAACTATATAGAAAACCCGTTAAATATTAGTAAAGTATAGATTTTATATAAAAAGTATTTACTAGTTAATATATAATTAATATAAATACTATAGTATATAAAGAAGTCTTTAATATAGTACTAAACGTTTTTATTTATACATTTAAATATATTAATAGTTTATTTAGTAAAATTAAAGTAAAAGTAGTTATATAGCTCTATACTAATAATATTATTAACTATATAGTTACTAATATAGTAAACTATAGCTATTATAAGTCTCTTAACTTTAGGCTTTATTACTAAGTTTATATTATACTAAGGGCCTTAAATTAATATATTAACAACTTAAAGAGTAATAGTTAAGAGTACTAAAATAAGAGTATTTATAGGTTTATTAGTTCTACTAGTAATAGTAGTAAACTCTAACTAATTTATTAACTCTAATAGTAATAAGCCCTAGTTAATCCCTAGAGCTAATATTATAAAAATATTATAAATCTCCTTAGTTTTTATTTATAACTATAGCTACTTTTTTAAAAGTTTTTTTACTTATAGTTGTATTAACTAATAGTATAGTTAGGGTTACCTAAAGGGAGTCTTTTAAAGTCCTTATAGTACTAAAAATATTATTATTACTTTTTTATTATTTAGTAGTAAAAATATAGTAAGGGTAATAAATAATAGAGATAATAAATAGAAAAGAGGTTTTTAAATAATATTAATATTAATTAATATCTCTATTATTCTTATTATAAATCTTTATTACTATTATAATTAAACTATAACGTTTTATTTTACTTTAGAGTATTATAATACTTTTAAAATATTATAAGTAGGGTTTAAGTAATTTAAGTAAAAAGAATCCTTTTATTTTTTAGTACTTATAGGTAAATTAGGAGTATAAAATAGAATCTTTATATACTAGATCTAAATTTAAAAACCTAACTATAATAGTAGACTTATTAACGCGTTACGCGCTAGTGGTAAATATAGTAAAATACTAATTATAGTTAGAAATTAGCTAAGTCTTTATAGTTAATTAATAATAATGTTAATAGTTATTAAGTAATTATATTTTATTATTTAGTATTAGTTAGGGGGGATAAAATAATGGTAATAGGGGATAGAAATAAGGAATAAAAAAGAGGCTTTTTATAATATATAGAGTATATAGTTAAAAGTATCTCTCTACTTAGTTTTTATACTACGGACTAACTATAGTTTAGTAAAGACTTATTATAATTACTTAAGTACCTTTTTTATTATAAACTACTAATTAATACTATATACTATTAGAGATTACTTTTATACCGGGGATTCTATTATTAAAAAGACCTTTAATAAGGAATTATTAAGTTAATAACGCCTTAAATATAAGTATTTCTTTTAAACTATAGTTTTAAAAGTATATTTACTTATATAACGGATTACTATTAGTAATTTTTAATATATTAGAGTTTTTAGTTAGTAGTTAAAATATCCTAGTAGTTTTATAATGTTTCTAAAGTACAGCGTGTATTACTAGTATTTTAAATAACTAGTAATATTCCTAATTTACTTTTAAGTACTATTATAGAGTATAACTTAACCTTAGGGGCTTCTTAGTATTACGACCCGTTAGTTATAAATAGTAGTGGACCCTACTTATAGGGAATTAGTAGTTAAAAGGATAATAAGAAACGTAATTAATATAGAACGTAGGATAACTCCTTAGAAAAGGAAGAACTATAATATAAGTTATATATAAATAAAATAAAGTACTAAGTAGCTATAGTTAAAACTAAGTACTTAGTAGTAATTACTAAGTACTTATTAGTAATTACTAAGTACTTACTTAAACTAGTACTTTACTTACTACTATAGTATAGATAAAGGAATAGGACTTATATATAAATAGGACTTAAGTACCCTTAAGTCCTTCTTTTTATAGTTTTTTAGTTATTAATTTTATATTAATTTTTAAATACTTTTAGCCCTTTAGTAGTAAATACTATAACCCTTTTATTAAATACTTAAATTAATTACTTAAGTACTTTAAACTATAGAATCCTATTAGTACTATATAGTACTACTTATAGTATTAAACCTTAGCTTTTATTAATATAAACCTTACTATTAAAAAGTTAACTATAATATTTTAATAGTTCTTATTTAGTAAATTAACCTTTAATACTAACTAAATAGTATTCTATAATATTTTTAGTTAAAATACTTAAAGTAACTTTTACTTTATTTAAGTTCTTTAGTAAGTAGGCCCAAAACCTTACTTAAGAACTAGGAAAATAATATATAAAAGATAATAGAGATAAATTTAATAATAATAATACTAATAAGTAACTTAAATAAGTCTACTATAATATTAAACAACTTTAAAAGCTATTTAATAAAAACTCTAATACTATAAAGGAACTTTAATAAATAGTTTAATAAATTAATAAGTATACTTAAAAGGTTAAGAACTAAAATAAAACCCTCTATACTACTACTAATATTATTAAAATACTTATTTATAATAAACATAAGAAACTTAAGCTTAACTTACTTATTACTTATAATAAAACCCCTAGATAACTTAAAGGATTTTTAATTTAAATTAAAAACTACTAAAACTTCTATTATAGTAACTTTAAAAATAATACTAAATAAGTTATTTATACTACTATATTCCTTTATAAATAGGCCCTTTAGTAAATTAAACCCTTTTAAAAATAGTTCTTTAAAGCTAAAACTCTAAACAGTTATACTACTAAAGTTAGGGATATTTTTTTAACCTTTAATAGGTTTAAGTATACCCTTTAAACTTTATTTTAAAACCCTAACTAGAAATAATAAACTAAGTACAACTTTACTATACTTAAATAAACTAAGTTTATAACTTATTATACTACTAAATTCTAATATATTAGTATATAGTTAAACTTTACTAAAGAATCTAGAATCTTTATATTTTATTAAAGCCTAAAAGATAAAGTTAAGGATAAATTTATTAAAATTAACTATTCTAAAGACTTTTTTTAGTATACTAAACTTATAATTAAAATTAATAATTATTTATAAAAAAGATACTATAAAAAAAGAAAATAATAACTTAATACTAACTTTAGTAAAAAGTACTAATAGTAACTATAATAATTTTAGTACTATAGTTAAGAGTAATAACTCTAGTAAAATAACTAGTAAAACTAAAACTATAACTAATAAAGTACTATTTATAAATACTATATAGGCCCTATAAACTTTAGTACTATTAAATAATATAAACTTAATAAAGAACGTACTTTTAAGTACTATAACTATAATAAATTAAAATATATAACTAAGAATTACTACTAACTTAAAAAATAACAATAGTAGTTAGTACTAAAAAGTAAATAACTTAATACTATTTTTAAAAGAAAAGACTATACTAAACTTTTATAAATAGTATACTATAGTAATAAATATATAATTTATAGAAGTAGTAAAGAAAATACTAGATAGTATCCTAAGGATATTAGTTACTTTAGCTATAATATTATTAATATTCTTAAAAAAATACTTATTATTACTTATAAAGTACTTTACTAAAAACTAGTTTAAAAGATATAAAAATAACTTAACTATATAAACTTATAATAAGTAAGTTATAATTTAGTAATACTTAATAATAAAGAAGTTAAATATAATAATAAACGGATTATTTAAAAGTTTAATAAAATAATTATAAACCTTTAATACACTACTAATATAGAACCTAATAAAGACTATGTAGAATATACTTAAATATTATTTATAAAGAAGAACAAAAGAATAGTAGTATATATTAATTTACTTATATTTAAATAATTATATACTAATAATATTAAAAAATTAAAAAGAATAATAGTATATTCTAAAACCTAAGAAATACTATATAAATTAAATATACCCTATAATTTAAATAAACCTTATAATGTTACTTAATAACGTACTTAAAATAAAATTACTTAAGGGGCCCTATTTAATACTTAGGATTTAAACTTTAAAAAGGAACTTTTAATATAAAAAAAAAAAAAAAGTATTTATTATATATCCCTTTAAATAATAACTAATAACAAATTTTATTTTATAAAATAGACTTTATTAAAAGAATAGAAAAATAGTTATTTAAAACTATATTAAGAAATTATAAATAGTTAAATGTACTATATAAATAATACTAGGATGTTTTTTAAATATAGTACTTTAAAAACAAATACTAATTATACTTTATAAAAAAACTTAATTTATAATTCTTTTTTTAAAAAAAAAAAGAAGTACTATATAAAAATATTTACTTTACTTAAGAACTCTATATATAGAGTATTTAAGAATTTAAGGGACCTAAGGAGGTAGTTTTTAAACTTAACTTAAACTTCTTAATATAATACCTATATAAAAAAAGTATAAATTAGTAAAAATACTATATTAACTAATACTAGGTTTATTATATTACTAAAGTATAGATACTTAAAAGAAAGTAACTTTAAAAAGAAAAAAAAACTAGTTTTATACTGCCTATTTTTAATATTAAAAGTACTTTTAAAAAAAAAAAGATAGTTAAGTACCCTAATAAGGACGGGATATATATAGAATAAAGGCTTAAGTAGTTAAAAAACTAAATTTACTTACTAATAAAGAATTATAATAAGTAAAAATAATAAAATTTATTTATTTCGTTATAAATATAAGTTTAGATAAAAAATACTTTTACTTTAATATTATAATAAATAAAATATAGGTTAAAGTTTTAATTAATAGTAGTACCTAAAGTAACTTTATATTACTATAAGTAGTAAATAACTTATAGATACTATAGAATAAAAAAAAGGATCTTTATTTACTTAATAATGTAGAAGGAAAAAGAGTATAGTATAATAGAGGTATTATTAATAGTAAAACTATACCCTTTACTTTAAACTACTATAACTAGAAGATATACTACTACTTTAATATTATAGATATAGAATAATAAAATATTATTTTAAAAATACTATAGCTATAAAAAGAAAACTTATAGATAAATTAAAAAGCTAGTTACTTTTATTAAAACTATAAAAAGAGCTTAGTTACTAAAGAATATAGTTAACTACTAACTTTAAATAAACTTTACTATAACATACTAATAATAAAAATATTATAATATATTACTTATTTAAAAATTAAAAAAGTAGTTACTAAGCTGTTATATATAAAAAACCTTACTATAATATAAAAAGAACTAATTAATAATAAAACTTAACTTTTATTTATTCTAAAAGAATATAAAGTATATAAAAAGCTATTTACTTTAATACTAAAAATAGACTTACTAAAATATAGTACTTTTAATTATAAAATCCCTATTAAAGAAAAATAAATACTAGTATTTAATAGAATTTACTAACTAAACTAGTAAAAAATAAAAGTACTTAATAAGTATATTAATAAATATTTAACTAAGGACTATATTAAAGAATTAACTTTACTAATAAAATACTTAATTCTATTTATACTAAAAAAGAATAGTAAGTTATAACTTTATATTAACTACAAAAGGCTTAATAATATTACTATTAAAAATTACTACCTATTACTACTTATCTTAAAACTATAAAATCTACTCTATAGAGTTAACTAATTTATAGCCCTTAACCTTAAAAAAGCTTATAACTTAATTAAAATTAAAAAAGGAGAAAAATAAAAAACTATATTTTACTTTTATAAAAGATATTTTAAGTACCTTATAATACCCTTTAGACTTACTAACACTCCTATAACGTTCTAAAATATAATTAACTACATCCTATAAAAAAAACTTAATATCTTTATAATCACATACTTTAATAATATTTTTATCTTTTTTAAAACCCTTAAAAAACACAAATAATACATATATTAAGTACTATAAAAACTTTAAAAAGCTAAACTCCTTATTAAACTAAAAAAAAGTAAATTCTATATTTAAAAAGTAAACTACCTTAAATTTACTATTATACTAAAAATTATTAAAATATTAAATAAAAAAATTGCTATAGTTAAGGACTAGCTAATACTATAGAATATTAAAAATATTTAATTATTCTTTAAATTTATTAACTTCTACTAATAATTCCTTAAAAGCTACTTAAGAAATATCAGAGCCCTAACTAACTTTATAAAAAAAATACTAAATAAAACTAAATAAATAAATAAAAAATAGTATTTTAAAAAATCAAAAACTAGATCTTTAGTAAATCTATACTTATAATACCTAACTTAAACTTATTATTTAAAGTTAAAACTAATACTTTAAACTATACTATTAATAAATAACTTAAGTAATAAAATAAAAAAAAATAACTATACCTATACACCCTTTACTTAAAAAAGTTACAAAGCCCTAAACTTAACTACTAAATTTATAATAAAGAACTTATAATAATTATTAAAGTATTTAAAAAATAAAAACTATACTTTTTAAAAACTAACTATAAAGTTATAGTATATATAAACTATAAGAACCTTATACACTTTACTATATCTAAAAACCTTAATAAACAATAAATTAAATAGTTAAAATTCCTTTTAAAATTTAATTTTTATATTATTTATAAAAAAGAATTAAAAAATAAAAAAGTAAATACTCTTAGTAAATAATTCAACTTAAAAGTAATAGTTCTAAATAAAACTTAAGTAATCCTTAAAAAGGATTTAAATAAAAACTTAGTACTAGTTATTTACTTCTTAATAATTACTAAATAAATTAGTACTAGTACGCCTAGATAAATAACTAATAAAATAATTAAAATAATTTATAGTACTAAAGTACATAAATACTAAAGAGTTACTAAAACTTAAAAGTAAATTAAGTAATACTATAGTAATAAAGTTATTAAAAAATAAGTATTTAAAGTTATTAAGTACTATAATATATATAATAAAAGTAAACTAGTATACTATAAACTATATAAAAAACTATAACCTCTTCTAGTACTTAATAAAGTATAGTAGTTAATTTTTCTTAATTTTATTATTAAATTACTATAATTAAAGGAACTACTTACTAAAAAATAGTTTAATAGTATTTTAGTTATTATAAATAGACTTACTAAGTACGTATACTTTATACTATAAATTAAAGTAAGTACTATAAAAGAACTTACTTATATTTTTAATAAGTATATTCTTAACTAATATAGTTTACCTAAAAATATTATATCTAATAAAGGAATATAGTTTACTTTAAAGTTTTAAAAATCCCTAATTTTATAACTTAAATTTAAACTATAACTATTTACTACCTTTTACCCTTAAACTAATAAATAAATAAAAAGAATTAACTAAATTCTAAAAATATACTTAAAATATTATATTAACTACTAATAAGATAATTAAGTTATACTATTACCTATAGTCTAATTTACTTATAATAGTATAGTAAAAAAAAGTATATAAAACTCCCTTTTTTACCTTAACTATAGATTTAAACTAACTACTTATAAAAAGCTAAAAATAGGACTATTAATAGTAAAAGCTAAAGCCTAAGTTAATAGGATTAAAGAAATCTATAATAAACTTTAATAAAACTTTAAATTTATTAAATAGTATATATATAAGTATATTAATACTTTAAAAATAAAAGAACTATCTTTTAAAAAGGGAAATAGCGCGTACTTTATCTAATATAATATTAAAATAAAATAACTAAATAATAAATTAAACTTTAAAAAACTTAGACTTTTTAAAATTATTAAAAAAATCTTAAAAGTTAACTTTAAACTTATACTATTAGACACTATAAGATATTACTTAGTCTTTTATATTTTACTACTTAAGCTAGTACTATAAAAATTACGTATATCTAACTACATTAAAGTTAACTTAAAATAAAACTATAAAGTTAAAAAAATTATTAACTATATTAACTAATAAAATAATATAGAAATTAAGTACTTAGTTAAATAAAAAAACTATAGTTATAAAAATAATATATAAAAACCTATATTAAACCTCGTTAATACATAAAATAAACTATAGAAATATTAAACTTAATAGTAAAAATAATAATTTACTTAAGTTATAAAAAAAGTAATAAATAAACTACGTATTATATAACCCTAACCTAAACTCTAACTAGTTAAGACCTTAAGAACGAGTTAAACATTTTTTTACTTAAGAATACCTAACTTAGAATAAAATTAAGAACTCTTTATAGCTTTAATAATACTATTCTTTAATAAAAAACTTAGAGTATTTAAATTTTAATTTACTAGAACTATATTAAAATTAACTATACTAAAAGTACTAATAAATTAAGCTTCTCGGGTAACTTTAAAAGAACTTATAAACTCCTTAGCTACTATATTTATTAAATTCTAACCCTTTTAAAATACTATTTATTTTTACTACTATACACAATCTAAATAAGCTAAAACTTTATTTATATTATTTTAAACTTTTTTTAAAGCTTTTATTTACTTTTTAAATAACTCTTTAAATTCTTCTTTTTTATTATTAAAATAACGTAACTCTGTTATAAGGCGTTTAACTAAAAAATTATTAAAAACTAAATACTAAAAAAGAAAAAAGCTAAACTTATAAGTATAAATTATATTCTCGGATATATTATAAGACTTTTGTATACTACTAATAGTAATATATTTACTATAAATTAAAGAACTTAGTAATATTTTATAATAAAACCCTTTAGTATAATAATAAGAATAAAGTATAACTTTAAAACCTTTTTTAGTAATTTTTAAAAAACAATAATAATAGTATAAAAAAAAAACGCCCTTTATTTTTATATATAACTTAATATAATATTAGTATTAAAGTAATTAGAATATAAGTTTATAGGTCCCCTAACCTAGGGACTATAACTTATTTATATTAGGTTTTAAGGATAAGACTTTTAAGGGGAGACTTAATATTATAACTTATTAATTATAAATAGTAGTAAACTCTACTTATAGGGGATTAGTAGTTAAAAAAATAATAAAAAATATAACTAATATAAAATATAGAATAACTCTTTAAAAAAGAAAGAACTATAATATAAGTTATATATAAATAAAATAAAGTACTAAATAGCTATAACTAAAACTAAGTACTTAATAGTAATTACTAAGTACTTACTAGTAATTACTAAGTACTTATTTAAACTAGTACTTTATTTACTACTATAGTATAAATAAAAGAATAGAACTTATATATAAATAGAACTTAAGTACTTTTAAGTCCTTCCTTTTATAGTTCTTTAGCTATTAACTTTATATTAATTTTTAGATACTTTTAGTCCTTTAGTAGTAAATACTATAACCCTTTTATTAAATACTTAGACTAATTACCTAAGTACTTTAAACTATAGAATCCTATTAACACTATATAGTACTACTTATAGCGTTAAACCTTAGCTTTTATTAATACAAACCTTACTATCAAAAGGCTAGCTATAATACTTAAAGAAAAACTCTATAGTTATATAGTAAAAGAAAGGGAGGGAATATTAAAATAGCTTTAGAAGTTATAAAAGAACTTAAAGGGTCTTTAAGAGTTAATATAATAGTTTAAAAGAGTAGATTATAGCTTTATAAAGTTATAAAGAGATTTTTTTAATAAATTAAGTGTGTAATAGATACTTCTTTTAGTAAAACGGTTTTAAGTTTATTTAACTATTAGATAAGGGCTTAGTATATTAACGTTATTTACTAATAAGTAATTAACTAACTCTAAGTTAATTGTATTTATAATAATATCTTTTTTAAATAAAACTTTACTAATTTATAGTTATAAAATAGTAGTAACTATGTACATTAACTACTAATTAGTATTAGTTTATATAAAGTAAATAAATAGTAATTAATTATAAAATATAGGGGTTAGTAATTAAGGTTAAAAATAGATAGATTTAGAGCCCTTTTAGTAAGGGGCTTAAGATGCCTATGTGACAGTGGAGCTAGGTCCGTGCCCCGCTACACTACCGTTAGCCACGGGTGGCTGACTCCAATGTAGTTATTCCCACAGAACTTGCCCTGACGCCCTTTCCCTGAGCAAGTAAGAGCATGGATGACGGGCTTGAAGCCCAGGTCTCGAGCTTGGACAGCTCTGAAAGAATGATTTGGGTCGGGGCTTTGTGCCTACGGTGATTTCGCATGGAGCGGCACCAAGCCAAGCTTTTATCTGCTATCGGGGTGTCCTCGAGCAGAATGGTCGTTTGTATCTCTTCTATTTGGCCATTTCTAAACGTTTGCTTGCTTTCTTCTTTAAAGGCAAGTAATGACTGCGATATCAAAGTCGACTGCTGCTGGTGGACTGGAATTGTGTCAGAAATAACAGACCAAACGCGTGTGACAAAGCCTAAACCCACAAGCCATCATTTCTGTCAGCTGCAGAACCGTCTCATTGAGCCCACGAATGCTAACGTGAAGATCTCTAAGCTCTGCTTTGGATGCGGCGTTGGCGAGCTCATCGACGCGTCTTGATCTGTCCGTAATTTCTTCTATGATCGGTTTGAAGCCGAGGCTGAAGGGCTCGACAATAGACCTGAGCGAATGCGCCAGCCTGCCCCTCTTATACCACTTGATTGCCATCAAGAAGAACTCGATGATCTTTGCGTAAAGATGAGACACAGCATCCTGCATGCGCTGTGTGGGATACAATACAGAGTGCAACTCCGTTCGGGGCAGTACGTCCGCGATTCGAGAGATTGCTTTCGGAATCTCAGTTAGAAGCTCTTCGTGATTAAGGACAGCCTAAGCTGTCAGCTATTGTGACTCATGCATACGTTTTGAACACAGCAGGAATATAACCTTACAACAAATAAGAACTTCAATGTGCCCCATGCCAAAGAGACATATTCAGGGTGGTGTTGGGAAAACGTGTCAAAGATGGCTACTATACAGTTAGTCCAAAGTGCCATAGATGAAACAGATACTTCTTAGTGCAAACCTCCATAGTACATCACGCGAGATGAGCAGCTTGCCAGCCATGGTCGTACTTTTTGCCCCTTCGCCCGTTTTTGATACTCCTCGAGCGCTGCACCAACGGCCACCTGCACGTCGTTCAAAGAGTTATGACCAATGTTTTGGATCTCTTGGTATTCGTCGGCTGTTAATTCCTTCCGCAGAATGTCTACCGCGCCGTCGTAAGCGTCTTTCGCAGGATCGATCCATCTAGCGTCACAACGGTTAGCTTCAGTGGGCATCTGGAACACGGCTCGGAAGGGAAGAGCTTACCGTTGTCCTGAATCGCCGACGTACCACTGCGAGTGAGCGTTGGTTTTGTTGTCATTCTGCAGAGCGGGAGAAACCGTGGAGAGGTCGGATCGGCCAACGTCCCAGCGGGATACTATGGCTGCGGAGCTGTCCTGTGGCACAGGCCGAGAAGATAGACCGAGAGTTCTGGCTGGCTCATCGTATCGGGATACACCCTGCAGCGAGTTCATGTCCACCACGGCGTGTTGGATTGGAAATGCCTCTCAACAATCGTCACCGATGATGACGAACACGTATGATCGCGATGTTGCCTAAGATGCTACCCCGCAGCGGCATGTCACATGCGGCCTGGGGGCACAGCATGGGGGGACTGATGATGACGCAGATCGGAAATGTGATTGGTTTTCCTGGGCGAGTTTTTACTTGCTGCAGGCGCTGGCGAACTTCTATGGACTACCTACATTCTTCGGACAATCAAGAGTCCAGATTGCTTCAAACGCTTGGCTTTGACTAACACGCACGAAAAGCATATAACAATATCCACATAGCTTGAAGACTTGGTAAGGGGATATAGGCGCATCTCGTCTGATGGTAGCACGGCCTATGCCATCTCGCGTACCTATCCCGGTCCGACAGGTTCGGACCGGGTGATAGATTGGGTGGCGATCTGAATCTTACATGCACAACATTGAGTCAACCGCCACAGACGGAACTTCCCTTCCCCTGATCAACCCTGAAAGATGATTAGAACGTTCCAAGCACTGATATCAGTAAGGACTGATCCATGATCAGTGATGCTCTAAGAGCCTTCCAGAAGCAAGCAAAGCTGTAGAGCCGAGAGTTAAAGATGATTTTGAGGGTGACGCGGCGGGGGGTACGATGCTCGTATTCGATGCCACAAATCGAGAATACACGAACTCGACAGCGTCAGGCGTGTATTTGTTGAAGTATGACCGGTGAATTCCTGGAGTGTTGCCTTTATCGCAATACAGGTCGCCCGTGTCGCACCATGACTCGATCTTGGACGCGTATTGCTGACACAAATTGACGTCTTCGCGGGGATATAGCTGAGAAACGGCCCGAGTTAGCGACGGCTTCGGTGTTTGCGATGTGTAAGAAAAACGAAAACGAGATGTTGCGCCATGGTCATCTCCCGGGAATAACCAACCCCATCGCTAATACTATTTCCCCTGTTCCAAGGGGCGGAAGCGTTGTGCGTCGGGTCGCCAAAGAGAATTACGGCGATCACTGAGCGAGTTTGAGCAACTTAACAGCCGGGTGCGTATACAAATTGCGTCATACGTACTATTCTGATCTAATACTGCCGAGGACATGGGCTTTGATGTAGCATTGAACTGTCGAAGTAACGGCTCAGCTCCCACACTACCGCAGAGTGTGTCGCCAACAACGTGCGCGCCCTAGCAACGATGATGTCGTGTTAGCGAACGAGAAACCGAGAATGAAGACACAAGGAAGAGCGGGAGCATCATGACTCATACGATCCCCATCAGAATTGCCGCTCTAGCCGCGTTGCTTGGTGGGAGTCTGAAAAGTTGAGAACTAAGACATCCCTGGTTATTGGATGAACGCACCTGCGAAAAGCCCATCAGCGCAACCTTGGATCGCGGACATCGCGAGCCATACTCGGCCAACTCCTTCTTGAGAGCATAAACTCCCACTGCTACTGAGGCAGAATAATTATCAAAAGCGGCAGGATAGTCGAGTGGGGCGATCCGAGAGTCTGGCACGGCGGCCACAACACCATGAGCAACGCTTTCTATCAAGCCTGAACCGGGCGGCTCTCCAGTCCCACGTGCGACGATAATGTGAACACCGTTCACGCAAGTAGTAGAGCTTGATGCCGCGGCGATGCTGTGAAGACAGGCGACGGTAGCTAGGATAGCTACGACCCTCATTGTCGAGTCGTCGACGATTCGGTCCCTATGTCGGAGGGCGAAGTCTGACCAGCGAGGTCTCGATCACTCGTGCAGGAGTAGTGACAGTGGCTTGAAGCAAGGTTATGAAAGGTGACACTGCAATCTCCCTGAGGGGGGAAAGGAGTATTTAACAGCACACTCCCTCGGTCATCTCATCAAGTCCTATGTGTCGGGGAGATACTGGCTCGGGACCTGAACCACGCCTACTGCCCTGGAATAATGCAACAAAACTAGGTATACTATGTATGAGGAACCTGTGGCACATGACACGGAACAATCCCTGCAGAGGCGGGCGGAAGACAGGGCCGCGACACGCGCGTACTCCACTGACCGGGCGGCCCAGGCTGACTTGACCAACTCAAAAGCCGGGCTCATCAAGAAGATCAGGAACTGAATGGCGAGTACAGCCAACTGGCGAGCCCTCACTTTGAGTTTTGGGTGTTTGTTGTTGAATATCAACTGTTACCTATATGCACTACGTTTAACCACCGAACCGTGCAGTGAGGGACTCAGGTGTTTAAAGTTAGGCTATCTATGACAAGGACAACTCTGTATTACTGCTTTCTTACAAAATCGGCAAGTTTAGGGAAGCAAATTGCCAAGCTGGGACATCCAGAGAAACTAGGTGGCTTAGTTTACGTTCAACATGGTGACTACACTAGGACTACTCCGTAAGCCCGTTTTCTTGCAAATGTGCGAGTCGAGGTAAGGCAGGTCGGAGATTGTGGTCCGCATGGTATATTTTGCAGTTAACTCATGCATGTAGAGAGACTGTCATAGTAGAATCGGAGTCCTGCAGTCTTCTTTAAACCTCTAGTTAGAACTCATGCTTCCGGCAGGAGGCGGTAAGTTTTGGACTTCAGTCCTTCAAGGGCGGGTATATTAATAATCAGGACAACCTTCCCTCTTATTTATTTTTCTTGGCACGTGCTGTTAGTGCGGCCTACCATTCTATACTAAACTTACTAATACTACAATTTCCCCCCCTTTTTTAATACTAGCTTAAGTTAGTACTACACTACTACCACCCACGCGGGTAGTAATACTACCTACTACTAAGTACTTACCTAGCCTCTTTTATAAATACGTAACTAAGGATAGCTTTATTACTTATAAAGAATTACTAACTAAAAAGTAAAAAGTAATATAAACGCTTTAAAACTATAAATTAGTAATAATTAGAAATAATAAATAATAAATACTTAAAAAAAGGGGGACTTATAAAGACTCCTAAACTAATATAAGTAAAGTCTAGGAAATTTTTATATTTAGTAAAATTAAAGAACTCTATAACTAATAATACTTTATAAGTAAATAAATTATTACTAGCCTTAAGGCTACTATTAATATACTTTATAAAGAGGATAAATAAAATAAGTCTACTATTTAGTACTATATATAAACTTTTATAAAGACTCTAAAGTACTTATTTAGTAAAGATAGGGTGTATAAAAAAGCCTAGTTAATATAATACTTCCTTTAACTAAAAGCCTATATAACAGCCCTAACTACTTATACTTAAGTAGTAGTAGCTTTAAAACCTAACTAATAATAACCTACTACGCAAAAAGATCCTTAACTTTAGGGCTACTAGGGTAGTATATAAAAAAAAGCTAAAAAAGCTTATAAGACTTAAAATAATAGAGTCTTCTTTTGTTTTAGGCTTAATAATAAGTAATACTAACTTAACCTAGGTACTATCTATTAGGCTCTTATAGACTTAAATTAATTTAATAAGTATAGTATTAAAAAAGTTTCTTAGGTACTATTTAGTTTTATAATTATACTAGTAACTAATAGAAATAAAAAGACTTTATTTAATTATAGTATTAAGTTATTTAAACTCTTTAATATAGTAAGTATTAAGGGATTTATAATTTAAACTATATATACTATTTATTATATTTTAGTTATAATTAATAACTACTTTAACTCTATTAGTAGTAAGTAAAAGATAAAAGATATTATTAAAGTAGAGGTTAAGTATAAAATAGGCTTAATACTAGAGTAATATAGATATATATAGGGTATTAAGGGAGGAGAGGAATAAACTTAGTTAATTTTTTTTACTTTAAAAGTACTATTTTTTAGGATTTATAATAACTCTTTTTTTAAAAAACTAAAAAATAAATTTAGTTCTAAGTAATATATAAAATACTTTAACTAGTATAGTACTAAACTTTACTATTATACTTAGTAATATAAGATATATAGTAAGTATATATATAAGGGAGAGTATAAGTTTAGTATTAAATATATAAACTACTTTAAACTATATAAAAGTAATAACTTAAAGTGCTTTATATAGCTTAAAAAGGTTAAAAGAGTAGTATAGAGGTACTTATAAAAGGAAAGGGCTAATATTAAACGCTCTAGAGTAAAGCTCTACTAGATAACTAAAGCTAAGGTTAAAAAGAAAGCTACTATACTTAGGAACACAACTCTAGAAGCCGGGAAATTTAGTAGTATTTTAGGTAAGGGAAGGGCACTAAGTACTTTAAGTATAACTAAAGGAGAGACTTTTTTTATACTTACTATATAACTAACGGGGTAGAATAAGACTATAGAAATTAAGAGTAAGGTTATAGAGATCCTTAATTTAATTATAGTTAATACTAGTAGTACTATACCTACCTCTAAAGCTAAAGATATTAATATAGTAATAAAGGAACCTTTTTTTTAAAAAGATAAAAGTTTAGAATATATACTATTACTTAAGAAACTAAAGTATAATACTTAATAAACCTAAAACTCTAATAAGAATTAATAAATAAGTTAATAAAGGTATTTTAAAATAATATAAAAAAAGCTCTAGGGATGTATAAAATAGTACTTAAAATAGTATATACTACTAGAGTAGATATTATACTTATTTAAAAACTATAGGTACTTTTTATAAAAAGTATAATAAAGATATATCTAAAATATTAACTTTATTTATTTATTAGTACTTAAACGGGTATAAATAACCGCCTAAGGGTACTAATATACGTTAAAAAGATACTCTCTATACTTAGAACTTTTTATATTACTAAAAGACTTTATAGGGATATTTTTAGGGTAATAATAGAGAGCTAGTATATACTTAATATTTACCAGTAGTAGAATAGTCTTTTTATAATATAAGTACTAGAAAAGTAAGAAGTACTTAGGAATACTATAATTACTAAAAACTAGAATACTAAATATATAACGTAGTAACTTAAAATTAATAATAGTAAAGGGGTAGTATAAGTAGTAGTATAGCTAGACTTAGTAGACATTACCTTTTTTAATAAAATTAGTAAATTTATAAATAGATAGAGTAATATAATTAACTTAACTATTTTAAATATACTAAGTACTAAAACTTTAGTAACTAAATACTATACTACTAAATTTAATTATAAAGTATTAGTTATAATTATACTACTAATAAAACTAATAAAAATACTATAACTTAAAGTAAATAACTATATTTTAAAACATAAAGACCTAAAATACTTTATAAATTATATATAAAAAAATAAGTAACTACTAAGTAAGGACTTTAGTATAATTAAAGATTTTAATATAATAGCTTATAGTTTTATTAACCTTTTATAAGTAGGCCTAAAGGCGGTTAAGAAACTTAAATAAAATACTAGTAGTAGAAAGTAATAGTAAATAGATAAGTATACTACTACTAGTAGGAAGTAGAGGGACCTATATAATACTAATTCTAAGGGAAAAGATACTTATTAAGCTAAAAAGAACTAAAACTATATAGTAATAAAAGCTAAATAAAAGATATAGTAAAATTAAATTAAGGGTATTTAAAAGAATACTAACCTTTACTAAATAATAAATTAGTATAATACTAAACTTTAAATATAGTCTCTTCTCCTATAGAATAGTAAAAATATAGTTATTAACTCTATTAAAAAGAACAAAGTTTTATACTAGTTACTTTTTAAAGTAGTTTCTATAGAAGATAACTTACTTAATATATAATATATATATATAAAGTATAAAATACTTTTTTATATAGATATTAGTAAAAAGGAGCTTTAAAAGACTATTTTAAGAGTAAAGAATACTATATCTAGAGTAGACGGAATAACTATATTTATACTTAAGGTAGTATAGTTATATATTAAGAACTACGTATATTAGCTTTATATAACTTACCTAAAAATAGGTTATTACTTACTTATATAAAAAAAGGCTAAGATTATAATAATTCCTAAGTTTAATAAGAACGCTAGTATATATAAAAGCTAATAGTTGATTTTCCTTTTTTTAATACTTAAAAAAGGACTTAAACGGCTAGTAGTTAAATAGATTACTTAAACCTGTATAAAGTATAAGATTCTATACTTATATATAGTTAGGGCACTACTATCTCTATCCTTAATTAATATAGTTAAGTATTTTATATATAATATAGAGGAAGCACTTAACTATAGAAAGGTTACGACCTTTATTACAGTAGATATTAAAGGTGTATTTAATACAGTACTTACTAAATAACTTTATAGCTAGCTTTAATAATAAGGATAGCTAAAGCCCCTAATTTCCTAGGTTTAGTATTTTATAAACTAAAGAATAGTAAGTATTTATTATAAAGGATATTACTCTTTAATAACTCCCCTTTTTTATAAGCTACTTTAAGGGTTACTTACTTTTTTAATTCTTTACCTTTTATATATAAACTTTTTTTACTAAATTAAGCTAAAAGTTTTGTAGTTTAGGTATACTAATAACTATAGTATACTAGTAATAAAGAATATACTAAAAAAAACTATTTATAGGGCTTAAGAGATTTTTAACAAGATACTAGTCTATAGTAAAAAAAACGCTATTACTTTTAGTTTATTAAAAACAGAGCTAGTATACTTTATTAAAAAAAACGTTTTATAAACGTTTTACTTAGTAATATATAATAGAACTAAGATTAAGCCTAAGGATACTATTAAATAGCTTAGAATTTAGCTTAATATAAAGCTTAGCTTTTATAATTATATTAGAAATAGAGTAGCTAAGGCTAGTTTTATTATAGAATATATTTAAGGGCTTAATAGGGTTAATAGTAGTATACTACTAGTTTTTATAAAAAAGGCAGTATATACTATTATCCTTTTAAAGGCTATATTTAGGGTAGAGGTTTAGTACCCAGGTTCTATATAACTTAGAGTAAAATATAACTATATAATAAATACCTACTTACTTATTAGTACTAGGTTTAAAGAGTTTTTAAACTATTTATAAGTAGTAGTTAATAAAGTACTTTATAGAGTAGTTTTAGTATAGTATACTATAAAGATTCTATTTATTTTATAGGAGTTAAGTATACTTTTAATATACTTACTACTTAACTATATTTAAAAAAAGTATACTATTAGACTATATAGTCTCTATAAGAGTTATTTATTTATAATCCGTTTTATATAAAAAAGTTAAGTAAAAGAGTACTTAAAGAAAGTACTGTACTTAATAGTACTTACCTATATAGCTAATAGTATACTCCGCTTTTTAAAACTTAAGTTACTATAGAAGGACTATTTATTTACTATAGTAAATTTAAAGTTATAAAGTACTAAAAAAGATAAAATAGAGTAGTATAAAAAATAAGTTAAAGAATTAGCCCCGATATATATAGTTACCTATATAAACGGCTTTTAATTAAATACTAAGTCTACTAGCTTTAGTTAAGTAATTTTTTAAAGTAGGAACTTAATTTATACTAGGGTATAGAAGCTATTAAAAGCTAAAGTATTTAATACTAAAGTAAAGGGAGTAGCTATAGGTTTAGCTATAGTACTTAATATTAAAAAACTAAATACTATAAAAATTATAGTATATTTTAATAATATAGTAGCTATTAACTACGTACTAGGGGTACTACTTAGTACTTTATAAGCTACGTTTTTATGTTTTTATAAAAGGGCTTAAAGGGCTAAGATTTTAGTTTTAGTATAATAAATACTAGGGTATTAGGGAATCCTAGGGAATAAAACAGCTAATAAACTAATAAAAAGGGGTACTTTACTAAAACTAGTAGACTTTAATACTAGGGCCCCTATATAAAGCTATACTAAGTATAGAGTAAAGGAGAACCTTTAATAGGCCTTTAAGGATTAGTAGTAAACTAAGTTCTATACTATAAAATATATAAAACTTAATTTAAAAGCCTACTTAAGTCCTATAGAGGAACTAATAACCCTACCCTAGCAGGAGCTTTATAAACTACTTACTACTAAGTTAAACTATAGAGACTTTATTAAGTATTATTATAAATAAAACTATAAAAATATAAAGCTATAATACTCTTATAGTAAAAATAAAATGCTAAAATACTCTTTATTCTACTATAAAGTATAAAACTTAAAAATATAGTTTTAATATAACTAGTATATTATAGAATAACTTAATAAAGACTAAAGAGCCTTTACTATACTTATTAAAACAACTTAGTTTTATAAAAAAATCTATCTTTACTATTAACTTTATATAATAAACTAAAGTAAATAACTCCTATAAAAGGACTCTTTTAAAAGTTCTATTAAATACCCTATATAACCTACATTTCCTTTATATATACAACTACTTTTTCCTTTTCCTTTATTAACTTATATATCTTTTAAACTATACCCCCGCGTACTTAAATTAAAAAATTATAGAATAAGTCTATTTAAAGCTTTTTTAAGGTACTATAAACTAATAAGGGATTTTAGTTTCTATACTTACTAGAATAAACTATAATAAACTACTTCTAGAATTATAAATAAATTAATTTATATTTTAAACCCCCCCCCTAATAAAAAATAAACTAGTACTAATTTAATATAAAACTACTATACTAAGTAACTACTATAACCCCCTTAAAAGGGCTAATACTAAATAGTCTATTACGTTTATTTATTCTTAATAACTCTTTAACTACTCCTTTATTTATTAGTCTAAACTAGTAAAAGGGAATACTACTAGTAAATCTACTACCCCTTACTATAATATATAGAATATAAAAAGACTCTATATATAAACGAGTAATAGATATATATTATACTTATATTTATATATAAACGCGCGTTAAGGTAGTAGTGCCGGCGTAGTTGCCTTTTGCCCCTTTAGGGGGCCCGGTGGCGTTAAATACAACAACAACAACAACAACAAATCAATAATCAGGACCGTTCCACCGGTAGTCACCGTTCGCTTGGCAGTAAACGAGGCGCCATCTCCCCCCTTTTTAGGGCAATTAACTCACTATGCTCGAGGGAGATCCCTGTCCAGAACCCTGTCGACGGGCGCCATCTTCCCCCGCAGAATAGTCATAAATGTTGAATTACGCGTCGATTAGTACATATATTGAAGTATGTGTCTATATGCCACCACACGCGATTTTCGCCCCTATTACGCCCCGCGCCAGCCGTCAGGGGCTCGGCCGCCGGACCTTCTATTAATCCGGGCCGGCCCTCAGCCATCGGCTCGTACGGGTGGCCGAAATCCGCTCCCACGCTGTTTAGAGCAGTGGGCTCAAATCCACGTAATCTAACACACCTCCCCAGCAAGGGCCTCTACAAGGCTCTCGCTACTAAATTAACGGCTAAGAGGCCTTTTAAATACATCGTCCTATTCGCTCCTTTCAGCGTATACTCCACGGCCCAATTACTTCCTCAATCGCTCTACAATTACTCGGCAATTGGCGCCTCCTGAACACCTCCCCAGAGTAGCGTATTCGTCGCTCTTCCTCGGCTCTCAAGCGGTCCCGTCACCCTCGTCAAACCTCCGCCCCTGCAGCAGGAAGAGTAGTGCCGTTTGCGGAGCACTTGAGGCTCGCGATCCTTCCTCTTATTCCTCATCGGTAAAGTCAAGGCCCTTAAGCCTCTCACTCTCAAGCTCAGCCTCACAGAGTACCTTAAGTCGCTCGGTCTAGTCAACGAGATTCAGCTACTTAAGGAACACTTCAAAGCGGGCACCAGCGAGTAGCTTCATAAACCCATCAGCCATCAGCCTCGTCGTAAGGGTATACTCAACGACGATACAGCCTTCCTAAGCCTCCTAACGTAGCCAATAGTTGTAGATGTTGACGTGGCGTAGCTTCGTTCGCAGCTAAACCGTCTCCTCGTTAATAAGGCGGATCGTTTATTAATTATCGCATTAGATCCATACACTCAGCGCCGGGGACGCCGGAGCGGCTCCAAAAGTCTTCTCTTTAAGGTCCACACAAAGGGCCGTTATTAATCGGCTTACGAAGATCGCTTCTTTCGCCACTTAAAAGAGCGCAAGCAGCTCAGCCTCCGTAGTTAACATAGTAACTATATTTTACTTATTAACTCACCACCCAATCAATCCACCAAAGAGCTTAATTACAAAGGCCTAAGAGCTCTTACAATCTACTATATTATCAACAAAGCTTACGTCTATAGCAACTACAAGGCCATCGTCGGGTCCTCCTTCCTCACAACCGTATTCAAGGCACAGGGCGCGCTAGTAGACGAGGTAGGCCATGGCTCTCTCAGCCTCCTCGGCGTGCTCTGGGCCGGGGTTATGGTTAAAGCGGGCAAGACAGCTAGCCGGAAGGGCGACATCGGGCCAGGCCATCATCGCCAGGTACATCACAGAGCCAACGTCGCTTTAGTACCGGTTAGTCTCGGCGTACATAGCCATCCCCTTGTACGGGAGGAGCTCGCTCAGCCGGAGCAGCGAGGTATACGCTTTCCTCGATTTCGTCGCGCGTTACTAAAGTCGTTTGGCGAGCTTGTCGATATATACGGATTACGAGAGCCATAGTCGCTTCGCAGCGCAGTCGCGGATAACTTCAATCCCTAGGAACCACTATAAGTCTTAACCGCCCTCGAGATAATACCGCTTCTAAAGAGCTCTAATGAGCTCCATAGCCTCGTCGCGGCACTCTAAGGGGAAGCAGAGTACACAGTCATCCACGTAGAAAAAGAAGATTACGCAGCCACGCATCCAACAGCAGTTTTCGCCAGCAACTCACTCTAGCTTAAGCTCTTATAAACCCGCCTCAAGATAGCGCTGCCAAAGGAGCGGCAAGCGACGTAATCCATAGAGCGCTTTAACGAGCTTAAGAATAGTGCCCTTCTTTTAGTAACCGGGGGGCATTCGCATATAAACATCCTCGTCAAGCTCCACGCGTACAAACGCATTCACAGCGTCGTATTATAAGAGCTCAAGATCGAAGCAATTGGCAACGGCCATCAGCGTTCAAAAGGACATGCCAGCAAGCGTTAAGGCATACGTCTCTCGATCGTCTTAACGCTACTGGTCGCCACGTATAACGAGCCGAGCTTTAATCTTCAAAAGCCTACCGTGTTTATTTAGCTTATACGTATAAACCCAGTAGCAACCGAGGATCTAAGCGCCTCTCGCAGCGCCTATAGGCACCTCTCTCCAAGAGTTTGTTTCTAAGTGGCTTCTAAGATAGGTCGCCTCAGCCACTCGTATAGCCGCAGCATACGGGTGAGCTGACACTTCCGTGTAAGATATAGGTAAAGGTTAGAGATCTTTCCAAGGGGTACCCAGCGCTAGTAAATCACCACGCACTTCATACAGCTTCTCATACCCGCCTAGCGAGGAGGTCTCGTTTCCCCGGGCGCCCGTATCCTCTCCCTGCGGCCAAAGATTACTGTTAGAGCGTTCAACATCCGCTGTTTAGGATGCCCCTAGAGTATATTAAATACCGGGGATCCCCTCCGACGGTTTACAAGCAGCTAGGGGGCCAGCCCAGAAGCGGCAACGCCGTAGAGCATCTCAATACAACAACAAGGTCCCTGCTAGAAAGGCAGCCTTATAAGAGCTTCGCTTTTAACGGGGCCTAGTAGGCGCGTCGCAATAGGTCTACTCAGGGTCTTTTGGATCGTTATGACTCAGCGCCACTCCCATACACCTCCCCAAACGCTTTTCCTCATAGATAAGCGCCTAAAAAAAGGCAGTAAGCGAGTCAGGCGGTATCAACATCAGCTCAAAGCGGGCCGTTAAGTAGGAATATTCGCCAGGGGGAGCTTACTTCGCAGCGGGGTCTTCAGGATCAGGATTTTCAAAGATCTCACCGGGGGCCTCTATAAAAGGCATAACTTCGTCGTCCTCCTCGCTCAGCGGAAGGGGTCTGCGCAGTACTTAACAGTCGCTCTCCCCGTCGTCAGCAAGGCAGTTACAAACCCACGCAGCGACAGCATCAAGGTCGAGGTTCGAAGTATCTCTAGCAAAGGCCTCTAGGTCGCCGTCGAATCGTTAGGTCTCGTCAAACGTCACGTCTCTTGTAGTAACAACCTTCCCGGTTAAGAGGATCCATATACGGTACTAATTCGTTAAGGTATATCCCACGAGGAACCCTAGGAGGGCGCGGCCGGCGAGGCGGTCGAGGCACTTCTTCTTAAGCTGGGCGGCAGCTATAAGGGCATACGCTTTACAACCATACACTCGTAAGTGCGCGAGACTCGGCTTCGCAGTATCGTCGTCTCTGAGCCGCCGGTAGAGCACCTCGTACGGGGTCTTCCAACCAAGGGCCGCTTGTGGCGTACGGTTATAGAAATATACCGCGGACTTGTGTATGTCAGGCCACATCTCGTAGGGGAGCTTACCGCCTTCTCTCATAGTCCTCGCTTTAGCTTCAACTACAGCACCGACGCGCTCAGCGCCGCCGTTTTGATCTTAAGTATTCGGAGCGGATGGCTCAACGAGACGGCCTTGCGCTCGAAGAGCGGCCATCAGTCTCTCGTATTTAGCAAGCTCTCCGTCGCATTCAAATACCAGCACATCCACGTCGTATTGGAGTTTCATCATAGAGATGAACTCGTCAAAGGTCTCGGTGAGGGTATCGGTGGAGTGGTCGAAGAGGTAATAGTCCCACGAGTACCGGGTGACACAGTCAGTAAATACCAGCACAGACGTAAACCCACCATATCCTTTCGTATATAGGTAGAAGTCAAATGCAATACACTCGCCGGGGCGGGCGTACGCGTTACTCTCTCGCGGCTCGCGACGGATTATTCTCTTCGCTTTACCGATACCGCACGCGTCGCAGCAAGGGCAAAGGGCCTCGTCGTTGTTAGATCCAAGGGCGCCAACCGTAATACGGACTCCTCTCACAAAGCTCGTCAAGCGGCGGAGCGGCTCAGGGCCGGGGTGGCCAAGCCACCAGTGCCACATCTCCTCGCTGCCTTTAAGAGGCCGTCGCCTCGCGGAGTCGTACTTATTTCGCTACCGCAGAGTATAAGTATGCCAAACGGCCCACGCGGAGCCGTAGCTGCTGCGCGCCGTCTCAGGGGCAAGCTCGTTATACTCAAGCACGTGTTGACCGTGTTTGACTTCGACAATACCAAGTAGGCTATAATCAGATCTACGCAGCGTTAACTAATGCCCAGGGCGCTCGTCCCACCAGTATCCTCGTTTGCGTAGCTACTAGTAGGAGACGAGATTCGTTACCATAGACGTACAGAGCGCTACGTTGTAGAGGCGCATCGTGGATCTTCTTCCGTCAGCTTAGGTAACCCTAACACTTACATCTCCATATACCTCGATTACGAGCAGCTTAGAGCCCACCCACAAATAGTCACTTACGCCGGCTACTCAGAGTCTCGTAAACAGCCGCTCGTCGCGGAATACGTGGATTAACGCGCCGGAGTCGAGGAGGCAGGAGTCTCTAAGAGGGTAAGCTTGCGGGCCCTCGCGAGGAACGGCCTGAAACGCTGCTAGCAGCCGCTCGAGACTCCCAACACATCGACCATAGAGTCATTTACCACAGAGATCCTTGACGAGTTTGATCAGCTGATTATCAGTCTCCAAGCGCTTATCAGCCCGCTCCTGACGAGCCATATTACAATACCATCCCTCGAATGCCTTCTCAGGAAAGACATAATAACACAAATCGAGTAGGTAAGTAAGGTCGCAAGCGGGGCAGATATCATGTTGCAAAGAGCCTCGGTAATTGTTTCGCTTTGGGTAGGCACTTTGCAAGCGGTCTCCGCGCCGCTTATTTGACTCCTAGCTGCTCACTCGGCCAACGTTAAATGCCCCGGGGGCATGCCGAGATCTTCCGGTTAACTCTGGCAAGTTGTTGATGGCCTTGGTAATTGACGAAATTACCTCCTCAAGCATGGCCGTATACCATACCCCAGAGTACCTCGACTTGGAGCCCTGAATGAAGCTCTGAATCGGCGAGTACTCAAGGGCTCGGTATACGTTGGGCAGCCAAGATTCGTTCTTCAGAGAGGCCTCAAGCGAGACAGCTCGTCCCTCGTATATCTTAGCGATCCACGAGTTGAACCACTCGGCGGTGGCCGCTTTCGACGTAAGGCGACGGCCGCGAGGAATCGCGAGGTAGTCTTAGAGCGCCTACTCCGCGCAGTTATAGCAGAGAGACGCAGTTGTATTAAAGCGGCTCTTAAGACGCAGCAGCCAGTCAGCTAGTCCCTCGTTCGCATCGCAGCACTAGCGCTAAAGCTCAGGAGACACGGTTTTCTATATCCACGTGACCAGGTCGTTTTCGTTCTTCTTACGGTCTTTATAGCAACAGCTAACGGCTCCCTGTATAGCCTAAGCGTCGGTGTAGTACTTAAGGCACTTAGCGGAAAGGTCCGCGATGCTCGTGGCGCGGTAGAAGTCGTCAACGCCGTACGGGAGGGGAACGTCCTCGGGGATGGTCGCAGGAGGCCCGGATCCCGCGGGCGTCGAGGAGCGAAGGCTCGGCGGCTCCGGTCCGCGGCGAGCAAAGCTCTTTAGGTAGTCGCTTAAAAGCGGCTCCGGAGGCGGCGCCACGGCACTGATCGGCGGCCGGTAGTCCGCATCCGGGTTAATGGCGTCCCAGAGGTCAAGGGAGACCCCCTAAGCCTGAACAGCGTTTCGCCAGGGGATCCAATCCTCAGGACCTGTAAGGAAGATTTTGCTGGTAGCTGAATTGGTTGTCATAGTGATATATTCGTCTAAACAGACTCGTAGTAATCGATTAATTATATGTAGTAGAGGGGTCGTAGTATAAGACTCTTAATTGTTAAATTACGCGTCGATTAGTACGTATATTAAAGTATGTGTCTATATGCCACCACACGCGATTTTCGCCCCTATTACGCCCCGCGCCAGCCGTCAGGGGCTCGGCCGCCGGACCTTCTATTGATCCGGGCCGGCCCTCGGCCATCGGCTCGTACGGGTGGCCGAAATCCGCTCCCACGCTGTTTGGAGCGGTGGGCTCAAATCCACGTAATCTGACAATAAAAGCCTCAGTCCCACGTCATTCGCCCGTCGACTCATCCAGGCGTTGAAGCTCAATGTTGAAGCAGTATTCACGTCATATCACTATGCGGTTCTAGAGGCGCGGGCAACATGGTTTGGGTTCTCATAGTCTTCAATTTCCTCGTTTCTTCAATGCATGACATTCATTTTTGGATTCTCATCTGCAACTCTCGCTGGCCTTTAGCCCTTGTGAGTTTCCAATCAATGATATGGCTAGCGCGCCAATTACGACCACCCCATACGGCCCAGGACCGTCCCACGCTCCAAGACCCCCGGATCCGATGCTGCGACACCATCCCGTCGGCACCGCGCCCTTGGACGTGGGTATCCTGAAAAATACCATCTTCCCTTCGCTGAAACTGCACTCTGGGCTGGCGGTCCTCGCGTACGCCGTCGGTCGAGCCACCGACAGACTCGAAACCAAGGACTGGCTGTGGCCTTCAGGCCAGGTCATCAATGCCTGGTGGTCCGCGGTCGGCCGCCATCTCGTCCGCGGAGCTTCCCTGTCGTCCGTCTGGCAGACGATGAACAGAACCGAGACCTTGTTATTGACCGGCGTTACTCTCTGGGGCAGCCGCCTATTCTATCGTGTCGCTGAGCGATCTATCAGGCGTGGGCACGATGACCCCAGATACGAAGGCGGCAAGGGGTCAGCGTTTTGGAATAAGGCATTTTTTACCGTGTACCTACCGGAGGCCGTGTTCCAGACCATCATCGCATTGCCGTTCACCATTCCGTTCCGACACCAAGGCATCGGGACTCTGCTCGCCCCATCCCCCGAATGGTTCAACGCCGCGGCTGTCGGACTATTCAGCGCTGGTTTCGCCCTCGAGGTTCTCGCGGACTGGCAATTGAGCCAGTTCAAGAAGCGGGATGAAGATGAGAAGAAAGTGTGCAAGGAGGGAGTTTGGAGTTTGGTCAGACACCCGAAGTATGTCCCACGATGCTCTCTGTCTCTTAACCGACCGACAGGTCTGCTGCAACAGCTGACTCGATACCCCAGTTACCTCGGCGATGTTCTGATCCACTTTTCTTTCCCTCTCTTGTTGTATGCAACCGGAATGCTCTCCTCTTTCGAGCTTCTCGGCCCACTGGCGAACTATGCTTTCTTGCGGTACGTCGGCGGTGACAAGGAGAACGAAGCGAGCCAGGAAGCCCGCTACCTGAGGAACAATCCCGAGAAGAAAGTCGATCTCGACCGAAATCGTCAACAGAGAAACTCTTTCTGGCCAGATATTAGCCAAGTTAAGAATAGATGGGCTTGGGTTGTGGTTAGCTGCGGGCTGGCTGGCGCTGCGGTTGAGAAGCTGAGTCGAGTGAGAATCTGAAAACGAGATCGGAGGATGCACATACGTCTACTCGAGCGATTCTAAAATCGACTCGATGTCATATAAGCTGAAAGAAAATTGATCCAAAAAAGACGACGGATATGGGAACTCAATTGTTGCACACTTCATCAGACATCACAACCCTTGTCAATCTGGACCGAAGAGTTGGCCGACTCTCTTGCTGAAGTTGCATTTGACATATGCGCTGCTGGCTCGTCAAGGAAGATTAGTTCTTGCAACCACAGATCTATCCAGACATGACTAAAGGCACTGCAACTTATAGATCATATGGAAGGGGGTAATAAGAGTTTTACCGTATGAAGCAGAATAGACGCTCAGCATCTGTTATTGCCGAACTCGGGGACCCGGCAAGTACACTCAACGAGTAGAACTCAAGGCTGGATGCCGGCCGGTTGTATTTGCAATGAGAGGCAGCGACCGTGTGATACAATGCGAAGAAAATAGCAACTCGGAACTTGAAGCTGGGTTGCTTAATGTACGCGGACGGACTTTTGGCGTTCCTGACCCGCCCGCTGAGTCGGCGGGCGCATCAAAACATCAAGGCCCATATTACCGGCGGTATTAGACTGGAAAATACGGTCTTTCATTTGAAATGGCAGTGTTTGCTTTTCTTGGCAATCATTACTTCTCCAAGAAATAGAGCCAATGCAATTAAATAGTCGAACCTAAATGTCATCTCATACCAACATATCCCTGTATGCGCTCCTGCGGATCGGCCGGAGTGGACGGGTTGCATCATTCCCGATGGCTCACAAGCATCCCGAAAAGACACGGGCTGCAATTTCTTCACACAAGACCTGCGTGGGATTGAGTTGCACAAAGGTTCAGTACAAAGCTCATGTGGCGCCCATGGCTTGACATCGTCGGCGTGGAATCTGCAGCCACATTTCAGGGGCGGTTCGGCTGGTTCGGTTGGCTCAGCTCTATTCCTAGCTTGCGAACCCCTAGTTGTTTGTTGCATTCCGACCGCCAGGTATTCAACAGCTCTTCCGAACGATAGCCAGACGGGCGAGACTTGGCTACTTTTCATAACAGAGAGCTGGGATGTACTAACAGGCATGGAGTGACGGGCTAACAGATCTCCGGCGAGATTTTGGAGGCTTAGATCACGGCCATGAGTCGCGGTTAATCAATTTAACTTCATTGCCTCTTTGAGCCAGAACTCTCCGTGTTGATTAGTCTTGGCTGTGTGCCGGAGTCTCGGGTCCAGTGGCGTCCAGCTCAGCTTTCCCCATTGCCGCGTGTATATAGCTTTTATTATCGCCACGTCTTAAGACATCCTCCCTCTTCTGGTCAGCAACCTGCCAGTCGCTCCTTTGGTCAATCAGTCACTCGTTACCTGCTTCCCTCTCCTTATCTACGATGCGTTACTCTATTCTGTCGCTCTGCGCATTGAGCGCTTCATTAATTCATGCCAGTCCAGTCAACATCGGCTGCTATGACGAATCCGCCTTTGCCCCCGAGGACATCATCCAGCGCGACGTCCTCGTTATCGGCGGTGGAGCCACCGGAACCTACGCGGCCGTCCGCCTTCGGGACCAGAACAAGACGGTCGCCGTCGTCGAGCGCTCCGACAAGCTCGGCGGACACGTCAACACCTTCAGGGACCCAGCAACCGGCGCGCCCATTGACTACGGCGTTCAGGCTTACATCCAGAACGAGCAGACGACGCAATTCTTCGAGCGGTTCGGAGTCGCCCTTAACGCATCCGTCCTTTCGCCTTTCCCTAGCAAGATCTACGACTTCAAGACCGGCTTCGCCATTCCGAACGCTACCGCTACCGACCCTAACCAGTTGGTCGGGCCTCTGGCTAACTACCTCTTTGCAACTCTCAACTTTGGGTTCCTCTCCGAGGGCGCCTACGACATTCCCGACGAAGTCCCAGAGGACCTGCTGTTGCCCTTCGGTCAGTTTGTAGAGAAGTACAACCTGAGTGAGGTGGTCCAGGTGGTCTGGATCTTTGCCCACGGTGTCGGCAACCTCCTCGAGACGCCGACTCTCTACGTACTCCAGAACTTCGGCCAGGCCCACCTCCTGGGTCTCTCGTCCGGTTACCTGTACGCGCCCGGCGGCAACCAGGAGGTCTTCGACAAGGCCGGGGCCTTCCTTGGAAGCGATGTCTTGTACTCCAGCACGGTCGTCGCCTCGCAGCGTTCAGACGAAGGCGTGAAGGCTGTCGTCCGAACTGCCACCGGCAGGAAGCTCATCAAGGCCAAGAAGCTTCTCATCACCATTCCCCCCACAACCAAGAACCTGGAGCCCTTCGACCTCGACGACACTGAGACGTCTGTCTTTAGCCAGTGGCAGGATATCCCTTACTACGTTGGCGTGGTCTCCAACAGCGGGCTCCCGTCCCTGACAAACTTCCTCAACGTCGACGTCACCGCGCCCGCCTTTCTCCCCCAGAAGCCTTTCGTCTGGCGCCTCGAGACCGTCGGCGTGCCAGGCTACCAGACCGTCAAGGTCATCGGCGAGGCGGATTCTTCCAAGGCTCAGGGCTTGGTGACCGATGCTGTAAGCCGCATCGCTGCCTCGGCGAACGGAACCGCAACGACCGGTGCTGAGTTCAGTGCCTGGGAACAGCACTCTAACCTGCAGTTGCACGTCTCACCCGAGGCGGTCAAGGCCGGCTTTTACAAGAACCTGTACGCCCTTCAGGGCAAGAGGAGCACGCACTACACCGGTAATGCTTGGTGCTCGGATTACTCCCCGCTGCTGTGGGCCTTCACGGAGAAGAGGATTCTGCCTTCGCTTTGAGGTTAATGCATGTATAGTTGAGAGAGGGACGAAGTTCTTGTAGTAATAGTATAGATGCGCACTCGGATCCACGGATGCGGCTTTCTTGGTCTTTCGGACTTCTGGTCCGTCAGCCCCTAATTCAAGCTTTAATCGCCGTCACACGGAGCTATCCATTGCCTCTGACAAGATAGTGAAACCCTGCCCCAGCCACCACACCATGCCAGGTTGTAGGCACATCAATACCCCAGGTAGATAGCAGAAAGAAAATGGAGAAGATGTGACACTTACCCATCGAAGTGCCCTTGTATTATGCAGCTTGTTGGGCGATGCCAACCATGGGAACGCTCGTCTTTGACCGGCCAGGTGATACAATCATTCTTCAAAAAACCTTCTCAACATGAGAACCTGACTCGACAAAATTCGGCTTCACTCATATGCGCAGGCATGTAAGGGATTTGGTACGGGCTATGGAGTCCACATTGGTTGCTGACACGAACATCATGCCTGGGAACGACGTGAACCTTTCGGGGCACTTACCTGAGACCGTTCTTCTTGTTTATTTTTGCTAAGAGTCAAGTCTTTCAATTGCATACACACACATACGTTCGGTGTTAGTCGGTCAGTGAGGTGGAAACCGAGGATACCGGATGCCGTGGACAGCGGACGCGGGTCGCTTGGCGGAGCTAACTCATCCCATTAACCTCGCGACACCATAGGAAGGAACCCAAATCTCGAGTAGGACTATGAAAGTGAGATGTGATGATTCTAATATTGGATAGCTGGATATATCGGTTGACTTCGAGTAGAGCGTTAGACGCATGATTACCAAGCGTGTCGGCCTTGTAGTCCTCTGAGAACAGGGCCCAATTATAGACTCACCTTATTCGAGACGCCCAGTATTAGACCCACGCGCACGAGGGCACTCTATTTTCTGGGCCCCCAGGCACGCGGTTACGGTTACCAGATGGAATCACATCTTGGATAAGACGGCTGAGGATACCATCGCGATTCGTGAAAGCCTGGAAATCACTGGGTAAGTACCTAATGGAGCAGTGGCGGTTGTGAGAAGAACATCTGAAGGAGCTATCCGGGTGCTGGGTGTTGGGCAGATGACACCGCAACAGTTGACGCAGTTTCACACATTTCTTTTTCGCGGCCACTCCGCCCGCATCGCGTGTGCGATGGAGCTGCCCGCATCAATCTGAACGGCGGATCATACAACCCAGAGACCGGACGCCAAGGTGTGAATGCCGCTGCCGTGGGGATGATGCCCTCGCGATAAACTCTAATATCCAGAATATCTTGGCGTTCGGCCTCGTCGGCGAGACACCGGCCTTGCTGCGTGAGGCCGGACCTTGCTCGGCGCCGCGAGCGGAACGCTTCCTCCACGGACTCCGGCGGGCGGCCGATGAAGGCTGCAGGTTCGCGAGTGGACATGATCACTGCCTGATCATGGCGCAGGTCAGGTCGGCCTTTGGGGCCGTTTCATTCTACCTGCGCATGAATGCCAGGCTTAGCGCTTAGGAGATATAGGTCTCACATACACAGTCGCCAAGGAGCATGTCAGGTTATCCCACCCTAACAGGCGAATGCTTTGCGGGCCGACCTAAGTTTATTTTCGTCTTGGGGGCGGCTCTAGACCACCTTGCTCGAGTCAGTCGACAAGTCGGCCTGCAGCCGAGCAGTTTTACAGTTTCAGGGTCCCGAAGAACCCGATGAAACAGTGTCTTGGTCACGTTCGCTGTGGCGGCGTTGCGTTCGTGACATCAAGTAAGGGACGAACAGATACCAGAGCACCGGCGTGGGTCGCGAAGAAATTGGTGTAATTGTGGTTTGGTAGTTCGTAGTTGGCATATTTAATTATGGTGCTGTGACAAGTCTTTGCCATTTACCGTGGCGTGCCTTTGCCGTACCCCGCGCTATCGTCGACTTAAAATAGATTAGGGCCAGACATGGTTAATACAGAGACTATCACTACAACGGTACAACGCGTCGGCTACAGCATGGGACTGGGACCAGCCTGCTTTCTCAGCCCAGCTGGGTCATAAGGCTGGTAGTGTGGGTTCCCATAGGGCCATACACCGTATGTTCATCCGGGGTCTGGTGCCCAGACAGGCATGAAGGTCCAAGGCTAGATATGTTGACCTAGCCATCAAGTGCACACTTACATGGGACTTGGATGGGACCAGCTGAGCCGCAGCACGCCACTACGAAGTAAGTAAACTTAGCATCCAATCAACTCCCGGTGGGGTCGTTCAGCAGTACCCAGAGATGGTATTCAGATGTCAGATGCCGTGGCATTCCGTGCCAAGCTGTCAACCACACGAGGCCTCGACACCGCGGCTTCGGCGGCCAACCCTGAGGCCTGGAAACTTTCCCCTGGATTTTTCACTGCCACCTTACAATCAGTTCCAGTGTCAGAAAGATACAGTATTCCCCATTATAGGGTGACTCGTCGGTTAATACGTCCCTTCAAACCAACGGGCCTCGTTACCACCCAAGGCCCAGCCTTCAGGCCGACCACTAACATCAAGAACCTGGAAGTTTGTTTTATTGATCATCTTCAACATGAGACGGTCGATATAAAAGTTCAAGTTGTTTCACGGACTTCGGTAAAATTATCATGACGAAGTAGAAACAAATCCACATCACTATCTTCTATAAAGAGTTGCCGGTCTTCCCCCTCCAATCAACCTTTTCCTCACCCACCACCGCATCACTTTCACTTCATTCACTCAGACTTTGCTTACATTCGCTTTCAAGCACCCACATTCACTTTGAATCACCACTCACTCAAGTAACAATGGTTTCTTTCAAGATCTCCTCCATTCTGGCCCTCGCCGCCGCCGTCTCCGCTGCTCCCACTGAGCGCCTTGAGTCTCGTGCCGTCGTCCCCCACGACTCCATCAACCCCGTCACCGAACGCGTCCAGGCCGGCGGCCTCGGCAGACTCATCGGGGGCTTCAGCCCCCGCCTCCACATCGCCCACGGCTGCCAGCCGTACCCGGCTGTCGCAGACAACGGCGACACCAGCGGCGGTCTCCAGGACAGCGGCAGCTCCACCGGCGGTTGCAGAGACGGAGGCAAGGGACAGACCTACGCCCGCGCCGGCGTCGTCGACGGAAAGACTTGCATCATGTACGCCTGGTACTTCCCTAAGGACCACCCCATCGACGGCAACGTTGCTGGTGGCCACCGCCACGACTGGGAGAACATCGTCATCTGCGTCGACGACCCGAACGCCGCCACCCCCAAGATCACCAACGCCGCTGCGTCCAGCCACGGCGGATACAGCAAGGCCAACGGCGGCGTCCCGCCCATGGAGGGCAACAGCCCCAAGGTCGAGTACTTCACGACCTTCCCGACCAACCACGAGCTCCAGTTCACCGACACCGTCGGCAAGACCTACCCCATCAACGACTGGGATGCCATGCCCGAGGCCGCCAAGAAGGCTCTCCAGGACACCGACTTCGGCAAGGCCAACGTCCCCTTCAAGGACGGCGCCTTCGAGGGCAAGGTCCGCGAGGCCATCGCTCCTTAAGTGCGAGCGCCCGTCTTCCTGGGTCCAGCCTTTTTTCCTTTCCTCTCATGACTGGGGTCTCTTATAACGACATGAGCGTGCTTTTCATTGGTCGACCATTGTTGCTTGTTTGGGTTTGTTCTGTTAGTTTGGTTCTGTTTAGGTTCTTTTCATCTCTTCAATATAGCGGTCTGAGTTGCTTTCAACTTCTCGAGTCCCAACTTTGCCCTCCCTAGTGAATGATGTTTTGGGTTTGACCACGACTGCGAAGAAAGCGGCACCCATCCTGGAAGACTGATTCTTGGCTTACGGACGTGATACATGACCTTCAGGACGGTTTGAATTCATATGGCTCGGCCGGCATGAAGTAGCCTGGGTGTTCCCAGTTCAAGCATGCTTCTCTGGATGGAGCCAGTATTCAAGAAACGACAGAATCGGCACAGAGGTAGGTTCTTTTCCAATCCTTAAGGTTCCGCTACAATCGTCTGTGCGCTCTAAAGGAGCTCTAATTGATTGGCATTTAGGGTTAACTGAGAGTCATAGAGAACCATACAAGGATACAGCCGACCCGGGGATCACGTCTTCTCTGGTCGACAATGGCAGTTTGCCCCGAGTTTCAGGCGTTTTAGGATCGAATGTATTCTGCATTAACCAGCAGTGTTACAAACGAAAGATGGAGCCCTCTGACAAGTTCATAACTCCCTCATGATGTAATGATTATCGGCGAGTTGCGTCCGCTCTTGCAGGCTCTCACATCTTTGGCCTCGGGATCGCAACCCAGAGCGAGTCGCACGTCACCAGCTCTGTTCCCTCTGAATCCTTGATAACCGCTCTCAGCAACACTCTCTTTCCTTTGATTTCCTTGATGCGTCCAACGCCTAGGACAACAGACGGGGTGGCGACCGGCTTGAGGTACTTGATGTCCATCGAGGCGGTCACGGTGTTCATCCTGAAGACCGGGCTGTCTCTGTCGGTGTCCATGTTCCTCTGGATCAGAATCCCCAGCACTTCGTCGATGAGCACCGCGCAGAGGCCGCCGTGCGCGATCTTGGGATAGCCGTCGATCCCCCGCGAGAGGGCGAAGAGCGTCGAGACCTCGGTGATGACGGCGTTGCCTAGCGTTTCTTTATGGAAGCATATGCATGCGGGGATTCCCTCCGAGTTGTTGAGGGTCTTTCCGAATAGCCTGTCGTGCGGGTTGGTGTTTTCCGGCACCCGTGACGGGGGGATGAATGTGGTGGTGCCGGGCGCGGTGAGGAGGGCTCGGCACCACGGAAGCGACTCTAGTGCGCCGACCCGCTGCGGCAGGCTGTTGTTGGCATCTTTTGAACCGTTCATGTTGACTTTGCGCGCTTAAACTTTTATCGATGGTCGCCGGTCGAGGAGCTGGGTTCCTGCTAACGAGGAGATTGAGGGGATGTGAGTGTGCGACGTCGCTTGCTGATTTGGACCTCGGCATTTGGTAACTGGACGTGATTGATGGTGTTTCATGTGAGTGCAACGGACGGACTTCCACGTTGAACGTCTACAGAATTTATCAACGGCTGGAAACCAGACTCGAAAACCCGATAACACTCTCATTTCATTCATTTACTAGAAACTTCTAATCATCATCTACTACGCCGGCGCTAATGCCCGCGGCGGCCGGGTCTCTCATGCAGTAATCCAGGTTCCCAGCGTTGTTCCCCCAGTACCGCGGAAACGGCACCGCCGTCCCGGCGCCACCCAGAACAGCAAAAGTCAACACAAACACCAACACCTGCGTCCCTCCATCCAGCGCCGCCGCCAAGACGTAGTTGTAACGAGCGAACCAGGCAGGGCGGCGGCGGCGTAGCCACAGCTGACTAGCGAAGCCCACGGCAAAGTACGACAGCATGTACGACGAGACGCCGACCGCGAGGAACCCCGCAAACGCCAGGATGATCGGCGTATTGATGCTCTTGGGCAGCGAGAAGCGCGGATAGGCGCGGTGAAGAAGGAAAGTCGGAATCGGGACGACGAACCCGATGACCAGGCCGAGAGGGAGGGCAAAATAACGAGCCCCCGGAGAGAACAGCTCCCGTGCTAGGGCGCCCCAGGCGACGGCCTGGGAGTTGAACTGCTGGATGTTCTGGCCCGACCAGACGTTCGTGCCCTGCACGGAGAGCAGGATCTCGCGCTGGGTGGTCGTGATCTGGTCCATCATGGCGTAGTTGACGATCGCACCGACCAGCGTCCCGGCAAGCTGCGTGGCGAATGTGGCCCGCGGCGGTATCTTGGCGTACTGGCCGAACTTGAGATCCTGGACCAGGCTGATCCCCTGGACCACCGAGTTGTATCCGAACAAGGTGAAGTACATGTTGGCCAGCGGACGGCCCGGGTGCAGGTAACCCCCGATCATCTGCACGATGGGCTGCGCGTTGCCCTGGAAGCCGGTGAGGGCGGCCTGGGCGCCGAAGAAGAGTATGAAGAGGCCCGAAAGGAGGATGCTGACGAGAAAGCCGTACCAAGGCAGGGTGGAGCGGGCGAGGTAGAGGCATAGGAGACCGACGCCGATGGATACAAGGAGGATGGCGGCATACCACCAGTCCGGGCATTCTGGGTAGGCTCGCATGAGTTGATAGTGTGCATCAGATTCTTGGTCGCCTTTCCCGTTGTCACTCTCAGTGCTTCCTAATTGGGTCGACTTCCTCCGCGTAAGGACATTCCGAAGATGCGTTGGGTTTGGGAAGGACAAGCCTGCCTTGATGCTGTCCCAGTTCCATAGTAGAAGATGGGAAATGGTGGCTGTGGCGGCCAGGTTGTTAGTGAGGAGGAACATCGCATAAGTCCCTGTGAAGAACGGGATGCCCTGCTCGGCCAGCTCCTCGGGCTTCAACACGTTCTGCTCGTCGAGGATGCCGATCTGGTTGTACTGCACGTAGAGAGAGCTATTCGACGATCCCGAAAAGAGGAGCTGCGACAGGAAAGGAAAGTCCATGGCTCGCCACGCGTTGCCAAAATAGACGGCGACAAAGAGGCCGATGCAGATGATGTAGCCGACCAAGTTGTTCGTCAACGTCTCGAGGGGATACCAGAGGGGCTTGCTAGTGATGAACTGCCAATCGAGCCCCAGGGACAAGAGACCCAGGCCCTCGTTGCCGTTGGTTCCGCCAAAGATGTAGGTGAAGACGAGGCTGTCCCTCTTTGCCAGGCAGAAGACGCTGACGCCCGTCAGGATTGGCATGACGTACTCTGGAAACACCTCCCAGACGGCGATGGCGGCGAACACCCAGTAGAAGAGCTTGAGCCGGTCTTTCGTGTTCTTCTTGTCGCGGTGTAGGGTCTCTAGCAGCGCGTTCATCGGCAACATGCTAGGCCAGACCATTTTCGACGGGTAGACCAACGCGCGGCGAAGGAGGCCCGCAAAGCCGTACCCAAGACACTGGGACGAAAACACGATCAGGATGGCGACCGCGACGCTTGGTTCTTCCTTGTAAAAGAGTCTTTGGGCTGCGATGACGTTTACGGCGAGGGCCACCTGTGAGGCGGACGAAGCCATTACGACCACTGCCGCGTGTTCTTTCTGCGAGAAGGGGTGTGGATTCAACCAGCGGCCAACGACGCCCTTTCGAGGTATGAGTTTTTCCATGGCGGTCCCGAAGACATAGCCAAGTAGGGCGAGGAAGATGTTGGATACATCGATGGTGACTGGCCTGAAGTAGTATATGGTCTCCATTACCGCACCAAAGATGCCTAGCCCTGTTCCGAGGAAGAACATTCGAATCGTCCAGACGTTGTGGGAGGTATCGTCTTCGGCGTGGAGCACATGGCGAACTACATCTTCTTCGGTGGCGAGTGGCAGTTGTTCGCTAGCATCTGACAGATCGTGTTCCGTGATCTCGTTGGTTGCGGAGCATTGAAACGAAGTCGAGTAAGTGGGCTTTTCTTGATTATTATAGTTCTTGGGGGAGCGCTGTCTTGGAAAGGATGGTGATGGGCTCTCTTCGGCGGTAACATCCGCAGTTTGCTCGAAGATGGGCGCCATGAAGACAGGTGCAAAAAAAGTGGCGATCAGAGTACAAGTGTCACACATAGAAAAGGGGATGATGTTCGTCACTTATGTTTGTTGGGCGAGACTACGACTCGTTCTCGCGTGCCAAGCTGAAACTTCAAATGTTCTTCGGACGACACAGAAGGGTTCAGGTGCACGTGTGACAACCAAGCTTTGCCCACGTTTGTGCATCAGCTTCTTTGGGGTTATTTTTATCTTTTATCTGCCTTGACGCGTCTGACGAGCTTGCAACAGGGTTGTTGGTGATATGGGTGCGCTGTCCTGATGGCCGTTATTACTACTGATTTAAGCAGCAGGACTGAACAACGAATGGTGATGTCTGATATCAGAGCTTCTCACAGACCACACGTTTCTGGTGTCACGGTAAGGTCACGGCAAGCTTTCAAACATGATGTGAAGAGCAGGCTTGATCGTCTCATGCTCGCACTCTGCCAAACGCGAGTGTCAATCTTTTGTTCTTTTACAAAGTGAGTGGATCAATAGCGTTCACTTTGCCAAGTAACCAACAGAACCAACAGACAGACCGGTAAGGTGGCAGTGGAGTTGATCGGCGGAATGCAAGATTAGACGTCTTTCAAAATGATTTTCAATGATTCTTGAAACGAAAGAGAGACCCTTGTTGATCGACGAAAATATGGGATACCAAAACCGGGGCGAGTCTCATTTGTTTCGAGGGCCCCCGGGTCGGGGCAACGCCAAGACCTCGGTGTCAAATCCGAACATCAGCTCCGAGGTGCCCACATCCACCCAACAACTCCCGGCGAGTCAAGCCAACCGTCCGAAGAAATTGCAACCTTTGGAGAACTCAACTCCGACTTTTATCGGCCAGTTTCCTCTTGACCCGATCTGCCCAACTGTCAACCGATTTTCCCGGCAATAACTTCCTACGTGTCGAGAGCCTTGGGGCTTGAGGTCTAGTCTGATCTCACAGACTCACACGGACGTCCGTCATCCGCGACATCGCCTACTTGAGCATCAACTCACCCCTATCTCCGACATGGTCGACGGCACGGCGGTGGCCTATAATGCGGCCGTCTTCGTCAGCACGCTGTTCCTCCTCGAGGCCGGCGCCGACAAGTTCGTCGACCACACGGCCGTCGTCGCGCGCCGCACCGGCATCCCGGACACGCTGATCGCGCTCCTCACCGCCGGCGCGGAATGGGAAGAGGTAGGTTGCGTCCGCTCCGCTCCGGGCTGGTCTCTCCGAAGCCGCCGGGCCATGCATTCTAATCTCGCTGACGCACGTCGCAGCTCGCCGTCGTGGTCAGCGCCCTAGCGCAAGGCCGCGGTCCTTTGGCCCTGGGCAACATCGTCGGCTCGGCCATCTCCAATATTCTCGGCGCATTCTCCTTGGGTCTTCTCTTCCGGCGCAATGGCGCGGCCATGCAGTATGACCGCAGCGCGCGGATCTACTCGTTGCTTCTCCTGGGAGTCACCACCGCCGTCATCCCTGTGACTTACCTGCCGCGCCGGGGCTTGTGGCAAGTCGCAGGCATCATCCTCATCGTCGCCTTCACGGTCTACCTGCTCTCAGTAGCCTGGGCCATCAGCCGCGGGACCCTCGCCGCCCCCGAGGGGTCGGACAGCGATAGCGACAGCGATAGCTCGAGCGACGAGAGCGACGCCGAGCCCGCGCCGACCAGCCGCCGCCGCACGTCAAACGGAGAGACGCAGCCCCTCCTCCGCCCGTCCGAGAACTTCGCTCGCCGCCGGCGCGGCCTGGCGTACCACATCGGCCACCTCGTCGCCGGGTTCCTCGCCATCTGCCTGTCGGGCTACGTCCTCTCCCACGCGGCGACCAACGTGGCCGACGCGCTCGGCGCGTCCGAGGTGCTCTTCGGCATCGTCGTGCTCGCCATCGGCACCACGCTGCCCGAGAAGTTCGTCGCCGTGATGAGCGGGAACCGCGGCCACGCCGGCATCCTCGTCGCGAATACGGTCGGTAGCAACATCTTCTTGCTGTCGCTGTGTTTGGGCATCGTCATGGTCGGGACGGGCGGGGAGCTGGGCGGCGCCGGCGGCGTGGAGATGGTGGAGCTGGCGGTGCTTTGGGTGTCTACGGCGTTGTTCACTGCGACTGTCTGGGCTGGAGGGAGGTTTGATCGGTGGGTTGGAGGGGTTATGTTGGCTGGCTACGTGGCGTTCATCGTGGTCGAGTTTGCCGTCTTGCGAAGGGAGTTTGACCCGTGAGGTATCACACACATCCCAGAGAGTTGGATGTCGGGGACAGCGTGTTTACATGTACAAATGATGGCAGATGACGCCAACATCGATATACGTGTAAATTTTACAGATCACAGTGGGCCTCCAAGTTCATGAGTAGATCAAAATTGTATTAATGAAACGCTTGCAGAGTCAACGCTGGCTCGCTTGCTTTAATATGAAATGAAAGAAGATTGAACGAATGCCTCCCCGTATCCCATTTCCCCAACGACCGCCTCCAAGTGTGCTGGAAACATGTCCAATACACGGGTATTTCCCTATGTGTCCACCCACCCCCCCGAATGCCTTTCCATGTACCTTTTATTGAGAACTCCTCTCACCAGGCCGTCTTGGCGAACCAGCTGTTGGGCCAGCTGCGCACCGCGTACTTCCTCGCCTCGTCGATGAGCAGGATGCCCAGGCCGAACGTCATGGGCAGGAACCAGTACTCGGCCGGCACGGCGGCGGTGCCGAGCGTGCTCTGGAACTCGGGCACGTACAGCCAGAAGATGGCCATGACGAGGGCGAAGAGGACGGCGGGGAAGAGGTACAGGTTCTGCGTGCGCTTGTTGCCGACGGGCGGGTGCTGGAAGAGCGAGAGGCGGCGGGTGCGCACGGCGAGCAGGTTGAACCACTGCATGACGACGAGGTTGACGAAGTAGATGGAGCTCGCGACGTTGAGCTTCTGCTGGTAGAAGTCCCTGTCGATGCCGTCCGGCTGGCTGCTGAAGGAGAACCAGATGTCGGAGAAGCGGATGCCGTTGCGCTCGAGGTACCAGTACGACATGGCGAAGGAGGCCAGGGTCTCGAGGACGCCGACGAGGCCGTAGGCCTGGACGACGAGCTGCCAGTCGACGAGGCGGTCCTTGCCGGGCACGCGGGGCTTGCGGAGGAGGACGTCGGCCTCGGGGGCCTCGTAGGCCATGGCGATGGCGGCGGCGGCGTCGGTGAAGAGGCAGATGATGATCATGAGGAAGCTGGAGAGGATCTGGGGGATGCCGAAGAGGACGTTGGTCATGACGGGCCAGAACTCGGAGAAGGAGCCGGCGGGGAGGAGGTAGGCGACGGTCTTCTTGAGGTTGTCGAACATCATGCGGCCGTAGCGGAGGGCCTCGACGACGGAGGAGAAGGAGTCGAGGAGGACCATGTCGGCGGCCTCGATGGCGATGTCGCTTCCCGAGCCGAGGGCGATGCCGACGTCGGCGGCGCGCAGCGAGGGCGCGTCGTTGACGCCGTCGCCCGTCATGCCGACGATCTCGTGGCGGGACTGGAGCTCGCGGACGATGCGGAGCTTCTGCTCGGGCGTGGTGCGCGCGAAGACGATCTCCTGGTACCGGGAGAGCTGGTCCCACTGGTCGGCGTTGAGGGTCATGAGCTCCGGGCCGGAGAGGACGATGGCTTGGCGCGGCGAGGACTCGAGGTCGTCGATGGCGTGTTTGATGGACGGGTCGACGGTGGTGTTGCGGTGCAGGGCGGAGATGTCGTCGATCTCGGAGCGAGGCACGCTGATGATGTTGCACTCGGCTGCGATGGCCTGGGCCGTGAGGGCGAAGTCGCCGGTGACCTGGGAGCATATGTGTTGGCGGACAGGCATCAAATTATGGTGTTATGGCGGAACACTCACCATGAAGATGCGGATACCGGCACCGCGGAGGATGTTCATGACCTCAGGGATCTCGGGACGAGGAGGGTCGACGATGCCAACAATGCCGACGAGTGTCAGACCAGACTTGGCCTGGTTGTTGATCTCCATCTCGTAGGCGCTGTCGGACGGGTTCTTGGGGAGGGCAGATCGGGAGATGGCCTTGCGGGCAAGAAGGAGGACTCTGCGGCCCTGAGCCGACCACTCGTCCTTGATCTTCTCGATGGAGGCGCGCGTCGCGGGGTCCAGAGAGGTGGTGTATCCAGAGGGGCTGACGTAGTTGCTGAGTCTGCTCATGAGGATCTCAGGGGCACCCTTGATGGTCAAAAGACTGCAGCAACGCCATTAGCAGTGATTCTCTGTTGTGCTTAGATGATTCCCTGAAACTTACACATCGCCGGGCTGAAAGACCGAAGCAGTATCCGAAGGCAGAGCAAGAGACAGCCCATCCGGGTGCGAGAGACCGAGCGCGCGGATCATGTACTTGTTCTTGCTGTTGAAGGCGAGGTCATACTTGACGGACCAGCAGCGGCGCAGCTCGGACACGGAGCCCAGGCTCTCGGAGAAGCGCAGGATGGCCTGGTCGGTCGCGTCGCCGTGGATGACGCGCTCGTGAAGCGGCAGGCGGCTCGTCGCGGCGTCGAACTGGCCAGCGTTGCAGAGGCCGGCGATGGACCGCAGCTGCTCCAGGGCGTTGTTGTTGGGGGCCGAGTGCTTGTTGATCGCGAGGGTGTCCCTGGCGCCCTGGGCCGTCATCGTGCTGGTGCCGATGGCGCACTCGGTGACGACCATCTTGTTCTGGGACGCTGTTAGCTGTTGGATCCCATTTTGGTCAGGGGAGATTTGGCTTACTTGGGTCAGAGTTCCGGTCTTGTCGGAGCAGATGATGGACACGGAGCCGAGGGTCTCGACCGTCTTGAGGGACTTGCAGAGGATCTTGTTCTTGCGCATCATGTTGGCGCTGATGGTCATGCTGGCGGTCAGAGCGACGGGCAGACCCTCGGGTATGAAGGCCACGGCGACGGAGACGCAGGAGATGATCAGGTTGGGCACGTTGATCCAGTCCGGGTATTGCTTTCTCAACCACGTACCCCTGAGCGATTTTCCACTCGTCAGCCAACTGTCATCGTCTCAGGTGGTCATCATCCAAGGACTCTTTTTCTTACCAGACAACCAGAACGAGCACAATCATGAGAAACATGATGGAGCAGATGATGAGCACAAAGTGCAGGACCTCGCGCTCCAGCGTCGTCAGGCCCTTCTTGGGCTCGTTGGTCAGCTTGGCGATGCGGCCGAAGATGGTGTTGTCGCCCGTGGCCACAACCAGGCCGGTGCAGGTGCCGGAGACGCAGTGCGTGCCCTGGAGGCCGATGCAGCGCGTCTCGAGGTAGTTGTTGTCCGTGGAGTCGACCGAGGCGGGAAGGGGGACGGATTCACCTGGATTTCCCCTTTTCGTCAGCTTTTTTCACCACTACCCGTACAAAACGAAACCACAAACTCACCGGTCAGGATGGACCTGTCAAACTTGGCGTCCGAGGAGACCTTGAGGAAGCGCACGTCGGCGGGCAGCTTGTTGCCCGACTTGACGACCAGCACGTCGCCGGGGACGATCTGGTCGGCGAGCAGCTCGAGCTGGGCGCCGTCGCGGACGACCATGCAGCTGTCCGGGAGCATGGTCTTGATGGAGTTCATGACGCGCGAGGAGGACCAGTCCTGCCACATGTTGAAGGCGGCCTGGATGAAGAAGACGGCGAGCAGGACGATGGCGAGGGCGAGGTTGGCCACGGCGGGCGGGTCGCCGAGCGGCTTCCAGGCGACGAACACGAGGACCGAGGCCACGAGGAGGACGGTGCCGAACCCTTTGAAGAAGTAGCCCAGGATGCGGCTCACGTTGTTCGAGGGCGGCGGGGAGGGCGCGTTCCGGCCGTAGTGGGCGACGCGGCGCTGGACCTGGTCCCGGGAGAGGCCGTCCGTGAGGGAGGAGGAGAGGCGGCGGAGGACCTCGTCGACGGGGAGGGTGTGCCATTCGAGTTCCGAGAGCTCTAAGTTTTCGAGTGATGATTAGTCTCGTTCTTAACCGTCACGATGTTTTTTGTTGGTGTTTGTTTGTTTGGTTTGGAGTCTCGACGAACCTGTTGCGACATTTTGGGCCTTCTTGACCGCCTCGGACTTGGACTTAAACTCTTCAATCTCAATAGACCTTTTTCGAAGCAACAACGCATCAGCACCAGACCAATGACGAAGTTTTCTTCATTTTGCGTCTCTCATCCGGCATTTTGTTTCCGTTTATTTTCGAGAAGGGTTAGTACGGGGAAGAGACCGCGCTTACACCGTGCGGTACTGGATGGGCAGCTCGGCGGCGACGTCGATGGAGTTGCGCCTGGAGCGGACCGAGTGGATGGACATGGACGTGTGCGAGCGGGCGTGATGGAGAGCTGGGCCGGTGCTCTCGCGGTGAGGCTTCCTGCCGGCCTCCTCGTCGGCGTCCCAGCGGATGCGGTCGCCGCCGTGGGCCGGCTGGCTCTCGGTCTTGGGCTCAGACTCGTCCATGGCTCTTTGGGCTGGGGACGTTCTTTCTTGCTCTGGATGATGGCCTGGGGACAACAAATTTTGAGATATTTCTTTCTAGGGCAAAGAGAGAAGATGGAGAGATGGTCCCGAGGGATGATGAGACGAAGGGAGAGAGGCAGCCGATGTGAGAAGTGAGAACGAGCTTGAGAGCAGATCTGCACTGCAACGTCCCTGCTCCCCAAGGGTCTTTATACAGAACTCGAAGGGGGTGGGAGAGGGCAAGGCATGAAGGAAGGGTCTTAACCAGAAGTATCATGGGTCTTGGCACATCTGCCTGCAAATGTTTTACGAGAGACGAACCCAAACTCAGACTCGTGGGGGGAGCCAGCCAGCCGGATGGGGGACAACCCCCAAAAGCACGCAGGGCACAGCAACGGCATAGCATAGCAGCACGTAAAAAGGACGTCGAGGCGGAAATTGCGGCATCCGCATACTATCACATGGCATGGGCTGCGACGCTTCGCTTGTTATGGTGGCCGGCTGGACTTTCTCTGTCTTCCAAGGAGGGGGCGGGTTGAGCAGAAGAGGGCCACGGCACAGAGAGAGAGAAACACTGGGAGCAGCGAGGACGATGATGTCCGGGGAGGGGGGCGTGGGCGTTGTGTGCGCGTGTGTGTCAAAGGAGGCGACGGCGGCAACTCGGCTGTTGGACTGTTTGGGGGTGCACGAACGAGGCAAGTCAAGCCTAGCGAGCACGAGGAGGCCCAGGAGGAGGAGCAGCAAGCAAGCAAGCAGGAGGCAGCCTGGCCCCGTCTCCGTCTCAAGAAAAGCCGCAACGAGAGAGAGAGAGAGAGAGGCACGCGCCGTGACAACGACGTGCGAAGATGGATGGAGGTTGCGCACGGCGAGTATCTGAGCCGCCAAGGGACGGTGGAATGGCACGGCAGATCCAACGTGTTTGGCGTACTGTGGCCGTCGGGAGAAAAAAAAAAGCTTTATTGCCTTAATTCTCACTCTTGTGTCCTTGAACGGGATACCTCATCTAGCTTCAAACCGGGGGTGTGGGTTGAGTCTAAGCCAGGCCGGGTCAAGAAGGCAGGCCGGATCTTGTTTTGAAATGAGCAAAAAGACTGTGAGCGTGAAGGAAAGAGGAAGGGTTACGTGCGGCCGCAAGTCAGTGTCTCTGTCTTTGGCTGGCTAGCTGGGGGCAAGGGGGGACGGTGACGGTGAGTAGCAGGTATGAATAGGAATAATAGAAACTATCTAGATCTAGCTCCGGCCAGGACGATAAATCGCTCATACAATTTTGGGAAGAACAGTTGTTTGGTTAAAGTGGTGGTGATGCGAAATTACAACGAGTTGAAGTCTTGAGAGTTGGATATCCAAGTATCTCTTGGCGCTTAGGAGGCTCACGCGTGTACTTGGGGAGTGACAACCAATCAAGGTTTTGGCGCATCCTGCCCCGTGCTTTTTTTTCCTTTCCCCCTTGGTGCCTCCTCCCGTAGTGGAGGTACGTATAAGTGGGGGGGGGGGGAGAAAAAGGTCCCCTTACCCTTCACTCTCACACGCTCACAATCACTCACACAATCAATCCTCCACGCCCTCGCTTGCTCTCACTCACTCACTCCCCCCTTCTGTTCTCCTTCACCTCCTGTCTGCCGCCCACCTCCTCTCCAGCCCTGCACCGCACGTCTGCTGCCGCATCCACCCGGCCGGCGTCTGGTCAAGGTCCTTTCCTAGCTTGGGAATTTCGAAGGATTCAAGCTCCAGTCGGGAGAGGTCGTGGTGGGTTGGGGGTTCATCACCCGCCGCTGCATGTCACCGCTCATCACTCACTCACTCACTTACATTCGCTTTAGTCACTCTCATAGTCTCACTCGCTAAGAGAGAAGGGAAAAAAAAAAAAAAAACAGGAGCTGACGGATCCTGCTGGTCTGGTTGGCCGGTCGTCCAGCACTGCCACGATTATGTTTCTCCCCTCCCGAATCCAATCAATCAATCACATCACCCAAGCTCCCACCTGTCCCCCATTCCATTTTCCTGGTTTCTCTCATTCTCTCATTCTCTCCGTCTCTCATATGCCTCCTTCCTCTATCGTGAACGTGCAGTTGCAGTGCAAAATGTGGGGTACAGTCTCGGTATGCTGCAAGCAGTTAGCACCGCGGGTGCGCGCCTGTATCCTCCGGGATTTCCACTTTTGAGGGCGTTGCTCTGCTTCCTCTCCTCCAGGCCTTTGACGATGGCGACTATGGTGGTGATGACTGTCTATCTGTTGCTGTGCCTCCGCCATTGCCTCCCAACCTCGAACCTCGAGACTCTCGCCGCGCGTCGCTGTACGTCCGCCCCAATCGGAGAAGGCACGTCGCTGCCGTTGTTCGGGGACACCCGCTCTCCTTTGTCTCTCGTGGTGGTCTTCGAGATGCCAAAAGCCAGTTCTGAGATGTCGCTGCTTTCATCCTTTGTGCCCGTTGCCACCACCAAGCACTACTGACCATGGCACCCGATCTTCGGCACCAATGTCCGCGCGCCGAAGCTTCACCATCGCCCCGAGAAGAACGACAAGAAGCCCAGCCATTCCAGACCAGACCACCGTCCTTCCGGCCACCGCTCTCTCGCTGTTGCTCGTGATGGCGAGGGAGGAACAAGCCACGCAGCCCATCCCGCTTACTCGGCTGTCTAGTTTGTTGCTACCACTAACAGCATGTGTGTGTAGTGCAACCGGTCCGTCCGCTTGTACCTAGCCGGTTCGGTGGTGGTTGCTTCCTCTCCCTTCCCGCTCACACCTTGGAAGCTCGCTCACTAACGGCGTGTTGTTTCCCCCCTTCTCGCGAGGTATAGTAACATCCCACGGGTGGATGGACGGGATGTGTAAGTGAAATATCCGAACGTTGGTAGTGTACACACAGAGTATCCGTCTCCTGCCCAAAGTCGGTAACGAAACCTACCTCTATCCCCCAATCGGCCGTCATCTTTGTACGTACTCTCACTGCCACAGTCTAGACAGGTTCACCTCAGTCGTTCCAAGGACCTTCTGCTAGCTACATAGTAGAAGCGGTACTATGTAGATATTGCCTCACAATCGCATAGCCCGCCGAGAAAATCCCATGTATCAGTAACAATTTTTCATTAATGAGCGTTATTTTTCACCAAACCGCGTAGCTAGTGCCGATCTCACAGGCGGCCTCCTCAAGCCCTTGGGACCCTTGCCTCTCTCTCTCCACGATTGCCCTTGCCCTTGTCCACCTGTCTCCTAACGGCAGACGATGCCCTCCACTCCACCTTTGAAGGGGGGTTCTTCCCCGTCCCCCCCTGCCACTGCTCGCGTGAGATGGGGGAGGGGGACGGACCCGACAGGATAGATCCAGAGAACGAAGCTACTTGCAGTGCAGTGCATTGCAGCAGCACAGCCCGCGCAATAGTCATTCCCAATTCAATACCGGCGAACGCCCGCACGCTGTGGGACACGCAACCACACGCCGCGGCCTCCCCCGCAGAACGCGCTGTAGTATCGATCGCTGAGTACGTAAACGTGTACTGGGACTTTTCTATTGTTTTCTGTCTTTCGGGATGCAGAAGAAGCGCCACGGGCCGTACGCAACTTGAAGAACATACTCAATGGAGGTACCTTTACCCACCTCACCTAGCAGTATCATTACCCTGTGATATTTCCTTGACGGCCGGGACTTCAGTCCTTTCCATAGTGTCGGGGCCTGCCGACCGCCACGGGCCACATCTCTCAATCCGGCCGTCGGTCAAGAATATGGGGATGTACCCCACCCTGCCCAGGTACCGCAGGTAGGTACTCCGTAGCGTTGGTAGCGGCAGGAAAGAAAAAAAAAACACTGCATCGCCAGTCCCGCCATGGAAAGAGGAAAGCAAACTCAAAATCCCCTCACTTCTTTAGCCCTCTTGTGATTTGATTCCCGGAGTTGCGGCACGCGCGTGTGTCGCCGTCTATCCGGGTGAGGGCGTAGGGCGTCGTCATTCCAAGGTTCGTCTTAAGTCGGTGCATCTGCTGCTCATCTCTCTGCTCTTATATCATAGTCTTTTTGCATTGAAATTATCTCATCTGAAATTCTCGTCTTCATATACTGTTCTCGTTCCCACCTACCTGGTTGTTCCCCGGCAGCAATACTGCTGGTCTTCTTCTCTTGTTTGACCATCTGCCGGTTCTTCTCGTTCTCGTTTCCGTCTCCAAACCTCTACTACTAGCATTCGGGCCTCGATAGTGAGGGGAAAGCAAACCATCCCAAGAGGGGGAAAAAAAAAAAAAAAAAAAAAAAAGACTCAGCAGAAACCCACAGAAACAGCACCGCTGACCGCCGGGACGGACATTGGAGCCAGAATCTGCAGTGTGGTTGAATGACGTCGTTGGTCAAAGGACCGACTCCGCTGGCGTTGCTGCGCCTCAATCGGCCGGACCCCCTACAGGAACTGTAACTGTAACTGGAACTGGCAGCACGCTGGCACTGCACACACACACAGGCACACACACCCGCCCACGCCCACGTCCACCCACGGCGGAAGAACTGTGGGCTTCTTGTTCTTGTTCTTGTTGTTCTTGTGGTGTATCCATCCATATGTGAGAGTGAGGAGGTTCCAGTACTCACCATCGGCACGGTACCGGCAGGCACCACAACCACCAAAACCAGCACCGAACCAGCAGAACTAGAATCAGTCAAGTCAGTCAGTCAACAAGTCAGTCATCAGTCAGCCAGTCCTCTTCCCCAATTCCGGCCACCGGCACCGTCACAGCCACTGCCACGACCAGTCAACAAGACGACGAGTCGGTCCAGTCCAGTCCCGTCCCTGTCGGCGAGTTTTCCTCCTCGTCTTCCTCTGCGGTGGTGGTGCGGTGCAGTGCAGTGCTCTGTACAGCCAGCCCATCTGCAGTTTCGATTCGAGTCGAGGCCAGTCTGGTCCAGTCCACGCCAATCCGACCTAGGTCCAATCCAATCGAATCCCAATCCGATCCAGCTTTTTTGACGACTCGTTGTCCGCTCCGGCCCGGGGGGTGGTCCTTTTCTTTCGCGTCCATCGCTTCTTCGTCTGCTGCGTTGCGCTCCCCAGTGCTGCAGCTCGCTCGGGGGTAAAAATTTCGCCCTCCCGCAATCTCTTGCGCCGACATCCGCAACTCAGCGCATTGGACACGCAACTCGCACACGCACACCACCACCTTCCTTACCTTACCTGCACACGTACTCCAGTCGCTGCAACTGCAACTCGACTGCAATTTGCGTGCGCCCTGCCCTGCCCAGCATTCCGTCGGGCCCCAAAAAGTCCCTTCTTGTAGCGCCCGCCGCCGCCTGTTTCTTTTCGCGCCCAATTTTTTCGTCGTCGCTCAGTCGTAATCGTCGTCGCTACCGTCGTTTCGACCCTCTTTGCTCGACCCCCCCCCCCCCCCCCCCCCCCCCCCTCCACGTCCCCTCACTCCCCTCTCTGTGCGACACCGACCAGGAAACTCTCGCGCCCACCGCCACCCCCCCGACCACCCCAGTGCAGCTGACGCCACCCCCCGACAGCTGACGGACGGTCCTCTTCAAGCTGCACCGTCGTCTGCACTTCTCCCTCACCACCACCATCACCACCACCACTCCTCCCAAATAACCTTCAGCTCCAATACCATCAAACAATGGCAATCGGTCTGCTCAGTATCCCCAGGGAAATCCGGGACTTGATCCTCGACCAGGTCGTCCTGCTTCCCGATCGCGAACCGCCCCTCAATCCCACCGTGAGCCAGGACCGCACCAGGCGCGAGTACAAAGGCCAGGGCTTCTTCGACGGCCACGACGTCTGGGTCGAAAACTCCCAGCGCACCAGGATCCCGCCCGCCGGCTCTCCCAACACCTCAATCCTCCTCGTCAACCAGCAGATTCACGATGAGGCAAAAGCCCTGCTCGCCTCCAAGGGCTCCCACTACCGTCTGGACGTAATGTACGTCAAGGAATGTGGCTTGTGGCCGACTTGGCTTGCCGTGCCAAGGCCCACGACCCGCCAAGCCGACTCGGTCCACGTTCAGTTCCGCATTTTCGACCCCCCTTCCGATGTCAACCCCGACTGGAAGAACGAGTACCAGTTTCGCGGGACCGACGGCGGTCCGCCCTTCATGGTATGGAACTTCTACGCCATGCTGTCCGACTACCTGCGCTACGGCCCAACCGCCTTCTGCAGCCAGGTCGGCGAGCGCTCCGGCTTCGTCATCAAGGACCTCGTCATCGACGTCCTCGCACCGCCCGCCACGGAGAAGCACGATCGCCTCGTCCCCGCCGGCGCCGAGCGCTCCAACGACCTCTTCGAGTCCTTCAACCACTTGGTCATGGACGCCGAGAAGCGCGAGCGCGTCGGCATCGTTTGGCCACCGCCGCGCGAGGGTAGGGAACACCTCATTCCCGCCGAGAAGCTCGCCTTCTTCATGTGCAACCAGCTGGGCGGACTGTTGTCCATGTATCGCGACTGGGCCGACTACGGCGCCGCCGTCTATGAGGGCATCGGCAGCATCGAGATCCGCGTCAACGGCGAGCCGCGACGCCACTTCGACATGGACGACATGCTCGCGAGGCTGCCTGTCCACCCCATCACCGCCTGGAACGAAGAGGAACAATCAAGGAGACAGAAGCGCTTCGATGAATGGAGAGACCAAGCGACCGCAAAAAGACGTCGCTGGAAGAAAAGATGCGAAAATCGGAACCGTCGTTCCTCCAATGATGACATGACATAAAATTTGGCTTTTGTTTTTTGGTTTGGCTTGGCTTGGCTTGGCTTGGCTGTACCCCCAAGGTGCCGACTGTAAGGTACTGTACCGTACTGGCCACTCGAGGGAGATGATACCCCCCTGCCCTCTCTGCATTGGGCGGCGATACCACAGGATAGAGGGTCCTTGCCTCGGAAGGGTTGCGTTTGCTTTTGCTTTTGATTCATCGGTGCATGGTTGGAGAAGCCGGGTCGGAAGACGGTGCAAATCTCGGGATCGGGATCGAAATCGGGGTCAGGCGGATGCTTTCTGCGAAGGACGCGGACGTGGATGCCGGGAGACCGGAGGCCGGTCATCGGGTGCTCTCGGCCGTACATATTACTGAGATAGGCCTTCCACGGCGGCTCGAAGCCTGGCAATATCAGCGTGGCTTGCTTTGCAGCAGCCGCCCACAACAATCTGTTTCCAAGTCCCGCGAGACTGGGCGTTAGCAACAACCTGCGCAAGTTGAGCCTCCCACGACGTGGTGGGGTGACATGATCCCTCTGGCAGCTCCCATTTCTGAGTCGTCGTGTTGTAGACTTCGCCGTTGGTGCCATCCGGGTAAAGGACCAGGGCGGGTGCCTCGTCAACGGTGCCCTCCGCGATGAGCTCCTGGACAGCCGACTCAAAGCTCTTGACCAGCGACTCCAGCTTCCAGACCTTGGTGCAGTTGATGCCGATACCCCAGGGGCGACAGACGGCGACCTCGGGACTGAGCATGGCCCTCACAGCCTCCTTGATCGAAGAACCGTCGGGCAGGGTTTCACCCTCGCCAGGAAAGAGCGACGCGATCCAGAAGGGGACGGCAGGCTCGGTGGCCAAGACGCCGCTCTGGTCGAGGGCCTGCCTCACTGCGGCGATCTCGTCGGCGCGCGGGATGGTCTCGACGGCGACGTAGCCGACCGGGGCTGCAAAGGCGCCGGCGTCGCGGAACAGCTGCAGGCGCTCCAGGTGCCAGGCGCGAAGCTTGTCGAGCGTGTCGTGATCAGCGTCGTAGGCGCCGCTATACTCTTGGCCGGGAATCATACAGGCTCCGTAGGGACCGATGCTGAGGGCAGCCTTGGCGCCGTGAGAGCTTCCGGCCTCGTGGGCGATGCGGACGGCGTCCTTGATAAAGCCGCCAACGGCGGACCGGTCAATGCCGTTGGGATGCTCGGCGGTGCGGGTGGCGGCGAAGCCATGGATGGACAGCTGGTAGGTGGCAGTGAGGATGATGTCGACGGGAACATCGCCAAAGTCCTTCTGGCAGGCGAGGAGGGTATCCTGGCCCTCGACGAGCAAGTGAGTCGACCACAGCGGCGTCTTGGACGAGTTGAAAGTGATGCCGTACTTGTCTTCGAGAGAGGTGCCGAGACCTCCATCGAGGATGAGGACCCTAGATTTCCCTTGCGCGACGGACATTTTTCTGGGCTCCGAAGAGAACGAGGACTGAGGGTAAAAAGTACTGGGAAGGTCCCGATACAGTCGCAGAAGTTGAATCCGGCAGGTCGAATAATAAAAGAGATCTTGGGGGGACTGAGAAACAGAGAGATAGGCCCAATATGATGAGTACAGAGGAGGGGGATAGGATGGGATGGGATGTCTTGGGGTCTTGGGGTCTTGGGTCTTGGAACTTCGGGGGGGACATGGAGGGGGTGGGTGGGAGACACTGGACGGAGTGGGAGGACGGGCGGGAAAGCTTGGGGTCGCTGTTCATCGGTGTCTTGGGAAGGTTCCACCCTGGACGAAAAATTTGGGAAAGCATTACGACGACTTCTTGATGACTAACACGCTTTTTGGTGATTGCCAAGAAACCCCCGGCAGCGACTTCCGCGCGAACCCATCACATTCACATTTCACAGTCACCGCGACTTCCTACTCCGTAGCCAGTACTGTTTCTTCCTTCCATTTCAGCCCTTGGCATCAGAGCCAATGAGCAGATGGAAGGTGCCCATCCAACGAGCCGTTCTTTCCGTTCCTAGACAAAAAGCATAGGTACCTCCTACAGAGGGCAGGAGCGAGGGAGGAAGAAGAGGGAAGGAAGGAAGGAAGGAAAGAGACAGGTGTGTGCGGGCGGCCTCCTCCGCGCCAAGACTTGGTGCCATTACCCGTGCTGGAGGGCCTCAGAAACGCTGTCGAGTCTCGACGCCAAATGAGGGGGTTTGCTGCGTTTGCGAGCGGGAGGCCGCACAAATGGTCTCATACGGGTGGAAAGGGTGCTTCGAGCCTGCGCGCCAAGATATACCTGGGCGCAAGGCCGAAATAGAGTTCTGTCATCCCATGATACCTGTCTACACACCTGTAGAACATTCTAAGGCGTCCTCTAATAACCTCCGAGCACCTTTTTAGTTCAGTGAGCCGAATTGAGTGGAAATATTCAGCGAGTCCTTAATCTGCAACACAACTCAAGCGACGAGGAGCGTCTCTCACACACTCATAGCTCCCCTTATTTAATGTTCGAGCCCCTCTGGATGGGGCGGTCTGGTGTGATGTGTCATCGCCTCATGCGCTCAGAAAGCCACTCCCTCACTCACCCATCATTCTGAGTTACCAATTTTTTTTTTTTTTTTTCTCCAACACCATCAACAGTAGGTCAAATACACAGATTTAAACAGAATTCAAGCCACAATCGCAGCGCCTACTTTACACTAGCACACAATCAAAAAAAAAAAAAAAACCAGGGAAACTATACAAATATCCTTAAAGTTAAACAGTAAGGTTAAACCTTACTAATAACTTACAGAATAATAAATAAAAGACAAACTGAATAAGCCGTATAACTTACTAAATATCCTCTTTTTATTACTATACTACCTAAATCCTTAAAACCACTATACCTAACACTACTAAGCACATTAATACCCTAGTTAAGTATACTAAGGGTCACTAACTAATTAAAATAATAAATAAAAACATTAATAACTTCCACTACTATATCTACTAACTCCACCTAAAATAAGTCACAAAGGACTTTATTAATAATAACCTTATTTACTAAATAGTAGTTTACTTACTACTCCTTAACTACTAAAGTAAACTAGGATATAGTAATAATATCGCTACTTTATAGAGGCTTACTAAGTAGTTTAAAAAGATTTATTAGTAGTTTAAAAAGGGGGATACCTATACTAAAAATAAGGAAATTATAAGTTATATTAACTATTATAGTAACTATACTAGTAAGGTTAAGAAGGCTCTTAAAAAGGCGTTTAATAAGTAAAGGAGTATAGGGCTAGGAGGGTAGAAGAGGGTAGAGGGATAATAACCGCAGGGATCCTATAATAATAAACACTAATTACTAACACTAAGTCCCTTCATAAAGGGGCTCACCCATCATTCACATGGGGTTGGTTTGCTTGAGCAGCACGAATATCAGGCTTGGCGCATCATGCTTGGCGCACTTGCGCACCTACCGACTGTGACAACTCACTTGCGCGCTGGACGTTGTTCTGTTCATGGGTAGAAATGAGGGTGATCCAGCACCGAGTGAGAGACTGCTCACTGAACTCACTCGCTACTCACTCACTCACAATTGCCAGTGAAGCACCCCCGAACCGCAGATCCCCATACATACCGCCACGGCGCGGATTCCGACCATTCCAAGAAATGGCGTCACCCTGCGGCTCTCACGACTGCGATGCGACACACGCGCGCAACACGACGTGAGAGGCCCCGACATCCGATGGCGGAAACTTGCTTGTCGCCTTAGCTCCCGACGCCGCCGGCGGGCAGCCAGGGGGCCCCGGAGGGCGCGCGCGCCATTGACATTTATGTTTTCCATCCCCCCCCGAAGCGTCCGCCCGATTTCTATCCGTAGACGTAACGGGATCCATGCAGGGTGCCGATGTAACGTCAGTCTAACTTTAACCGGCACGAAGCTTCGCTTGAAGAAACCCCACCAAGGCCGCTGTCCGCGTCTTTACTGTCGCCGCTCATATCCATCGTCAGGTGAAGATGTATTCCTCTTGCGATGGTCTGAGCATTGTCGGGAATGACTCTTGTGAACATAAATTGATTCACACTCATTGAACAAACTGATCTCGACTTCCCAGGTCTGATTCCAGCGCTATCGGCCTCAAATCGCGCCACCACCCGCTGACCCTTTCCAGCGTCCAAAAGGATTAGAGAAGTATTCTCCCTACATCTCTTGGCTCTTCGACATCTCCCCCCGGACGCGCCGAGCCCGGCAGTCGGGGTTTGCAGAATCCCATCGGGCAAATGCGGGGCCCGGCCAAGCGCACCGGGACCCTCCGCCGAGCCGGGAGCTAGCGCAATTAAATACGGAGCTTCCATGTCGACGGAAGGGCGCGTAGGGGGTGCGGTGGGGCCAGCGATGAATATCTCTCAACGACGGCCGAGACGTCGGCGAGGAGTCACTCATCTTCATCGCCTAGCGTTCAAGAGGCAATTCTTATTCTCATCGTCAGCTTTATTCTCATCTCTCATTCACTCCAGGCTAACCCCCAACCCTTCAGAGGAATCCCGCCATGGCCACGACCACAACCATGACGGCCTCCGCCGCCACCTCCGGCATCGAACTCACCCCCTACCCTCCCCAATCCGACCACAAGACCTCCCCCTCCCCCTCGGCAATCCCCTCCGCCGTCCAGTCGGACACCGACGACAGCGGCGGCGACCCGATCCTCCAGCCCGCCGACTCGGACGTCCCGGAGGGCGGGTACGGCTGGGTCGTCGTGGCCGGCTGCTTCGTGCTCGCGTGGTGGGTCATCGGCACCGCGTACTCGTGGGGCGTCATCCAGGGCGCCCTCGTCGAGGACGGGCTCGCCTCGCCCTCGGTGCTGTCCTTCGTCGGCTCGCTCGCCGCCGCGCTCATCGCCGCGCTGGCCATCGTCAACGGCCGCGTCGTGCGCCGCTTCGGGCCGCGGAACGCGGGGCTGCTGGGCGTCGCGCTGATGGGGCTCAGCGAGGTGTTCAGCAGCTTTTCTGTGAAGAACGTCGGGGCGCTCTTTGCGACGAGCGGGGTGATGATGGGGTTGGGCGTCAGGTGAGTCCAGCCCAGGTTTTGCGAGGAATTGCATATGCTGACTGGAGTTTCTAGCTTGTGCTTCTCGGTGAGTTTGGGAGGATAGAATATCCGTCTGCTGGAACTAACACACGCAGATCGTGTCGGTGGTCCCCGCGCAGTACTTCAGCAAGAAGCGAGGCCTGGCCAACGGCATCGTCTTCGCGGGCGGCGGCCTCGGCGGCGCCGTCAACAGCTTCGTCCTGGACGCCCTGCTCAACCGCCTCGGCGCGGCCTGGGCGTACCGCGTCCTCGCCATCATGACGCTGGCCACCGGCCTCCCGGCGGCCTGGATCATCAAGGAGCGCGTCCCCGTCCGCGGCTCCAACTTTGTCGAATGGCAAGACGACCGTTCCCTCATACACCCTAGAAACGCAACTAACAGCTAACCGCAGGCGCCTCTTCAGATCCTTCACATTCATCGTCATCTTCCTCGCCGGCGCGGTCGGCACGTTCCCCCTCTTCGTCCCGCCCTTCTTCCTCCCGCTCTACTCCAAGTCCATCGGGCTCTCGTCGTCCACGGGGGCGGGCCTCGTCGCGGGCTTCAACTTCTCCTCGGCCGTGGGGCGCATCTGCTGCGGCGTGCTGTGCGACGCGCTCGGCGCGCTCAACGTGCTGCTCGTCTCCATGCTGCTGTCGGCGCTGAGCATGCTCGCCCTCTGGCCCGCGTCGACGAGCCTGGGGCCCATGGTCGTCTTCGTGATCGTCAACGGCGTGTCCAACGGGGGCTTCTTCTCGACGATGCCCACCGTCGTCGGGAACGTGTTTGGGTCCGCGAGAGTTTCGGTCGCGATGAGCATGGTTGTTACGGGTTGGGCTGGGGGGTATCTCATGGTGAGTGCACACTGCTTTGGTGAAGCTGAGGATGAGAGACTGATGAAGTTCGAACAGGGAGCGCCGATTGCCGGATACCTCTTGGAGGCGTACGGGGGAGCGGACAATGGCCTTCAGGCGTATCGGCCTGCCATGTTCTATGCGGGTTCGCTCAGTCTCGCGTCCGCCGTGCTGGTCGCGATGGTCAGGTTCCGGATGAGCACCAGCATCTTTGCCAAGATCTAAGGATCTTATCGAACAGTGTACAGCATACCTAGAGAAGAGCGCCTTCATTGGCCCAGTCAAAATGTATTGAGTTCATCCACGTTTCGTGAGTCGGCGAAACGGCCATGATAGACCGCGAAGACCGGCCGGCGGCTACTCCTCCCGTGGACCCCCGCCCCTCCGTCCCGCTGCTGCCTAGAACGGCCCCGCTTGGCGCTGCAAGCCCCCGATAGCTCCGGGTCAGAGTCCCGGACTGTCTGCATGCGCTTACTACCTGTAAGCCGCCAAAGTGCATCTGAGTCACGCCGAGTCCTTTGTGCTCTCCCCTCCCTTGCTGCACGTGGCCTCGCGCCCGCCTCGCGCCTCAAGTCTCACCTCGACGCGGAACTTGCCCTGCCGGCGCGTCACTCTTGCTGACGGGACCGTCGTTGTGGCGTCCTGGTCTAGGTACATAATACCCCGCCGTCCTCCCTTTCAACGAACCCCTCTCGGCCCTTCGTTGAGAACAAACAGCGATAACTCATCACTCCCATCACACACATCACCCCAACATCAACCCACTTACGCCGTCATCATCCCAGGCCCGCCCAGCATGTCCGTCGACCACATCGGCCTCCACGTCCCCGCGGCCCAGTACAAGGAGATGGTCGACTGGTACCTCGCGGTCCTCAAGCCCATCGGCTTCCAGAAGTTCGTCGAGCCCAACGACTACGCCTGCGGCCTCGGCGTGCACCGCCCGGACTTCTGGATCGCGCAGCACGCCGCCGAGAAGTCCTCCATCCCGATCCACATCGGCTTCAAGGCCGAAGGTCTGTCTTCTCCTAATCTCTTCCCCGCGAGACTGGGGGGCACGCAAGCTGACAACTTTCCCCTCGGAATAGACCGCAAAGCCGTCGACGAGTTCCACAAGGCCGCCCTCGCGGCCGGGGCCAAGGACAACGGCGCCCCTGGGCTCCGGCCGATGTACCACCCGAACTACTACGGCGCCTTCGTCATCGATCCCGTGGGTAACAATATCGAGGTTGTGTGCCACAAGCCCGAGGTTGCTGAGTAGGTCCCCCTGTTGAAGGGTGAGGTCTCGGCTCGACATGATGAGTGATGACATGGGAGAATGGCGTTTAAGAGTTGGAGCCCCGAGGCGCCGGGACTATGAAGCGAGGGTAGATGTAGCAGATATGGCGTTTTGAAGAGTAAAGAGATCCCGTTGCGTAGATTACAATAAATCACATCACTTGTCGAGCCGTAAGCGTATGTCCTTTTCCCCCATCTTCTCACCACTTCTTCCGACTCTTTCCCTCGTGATTTTCCACAATACACAAATTTTGACTTAGAGACGTAGGCAGAGAAATGGCAAATAGCCTAGAGACTATCTCCAATCTCAAATCGTCCTCGTGACGAGGCTGGTACACTCTGAGCCGGCTTTATTCCGTCTTACACCCCATCCAACCAGCAACCGTCCCCCCAAGCCAACGCATATCGAGCCGGGGGAAGCAAGTGAGCCCAGCAGGGGTAGAGACCATGACAGTGCCAATCCAGATACGAAGATGGAAGTCAACGCCACTACCAGGAGCCCGCATGAGAAGGGGAAGACGTGTCACGAGATAGCCATCCCGACCGCGAACACACAAAGTCCCAACGATGCGATGCATCCTCAACCACCCCCACCTTCCGGCCCTATCATCAACCGACCTTCGAGCCCCCATGGCGGAGAGTGGTCGACCCAAGGATCTGGTTCGGATAATTATACGTTTTAAAGTTGCGGGGGATGCCATCCCGTTTTGAGCACCTCGCGCAATCTGACCAACCAGATATATTTCACTGCGTTTTTAACCCACCTAGACTGCGTCCGCGAAGAATTGTTCATGCCGTGTAGAGATCTCCGGGACCCTCACTGCATTTTTAACCCACCCCGAGCGGACTGCACTTGGGGCACCGCCCCCAACCATAAGAGTGTTGTCCAACCAATACTTTGTCTAGCGAACAGCTGCCTCCCTACCTCCGAACGAGACCGCTGACGAGGGAGACCGTCGAACCTCCATCTGCTCATGCCTCCTGCATCTCCTCAGTCCCACGCAGCCCGAGTATCGGAGCACATCTCAACAAAAGGCATCACATTCTCCGAAACAGCGTGATGTTCGAATGCTCGCAACGTGTCATTATGCCCGCTATCTATATCAGTCTCGGAACACCAGGCGCCTCGTTCCAGTTATGCACGCGTAAAAGTCTAGTGCAACGCAGCCATTTCCAACGGTAAAGGACAACCGGCCTTCTCAGCCATCATCCGCCAGCTCCCTGGTGAACGATGCGCACCCAGCAGAGGCAACCCGCCAAGGAGTCGTGCCCCTGCCTTGAGCTCATTGCAATACCGCAGCCAGTCCTCTTCCCGCCCGAACTCCCCCGCGACCCGACGCTTCTATCCGGGTATCAATTCCACAAAAAGTATGCCACACACTGCCCACCGCCCGTCCAATGCTCGCTCGACGCCGTACCGGATATACCGGCCAAATTAACGCACGCGCTATTCGATACGAGCAAGACTTTGCCCCGAGATGCCGGTGCCCAACCTCGTCATCGGCCCGGTGGCGGAGGGTCTTTAAACGTATCATGCTCGAGGCTGCTCGGAAATGGTTCTCATATCCATTGCTCCAGCCGGTCGCATCTTCCCAAAACACGGTGTATATCAGGGTATCAATCTCGTCACATGGTAAAAATGTTGCTCTAGGAATCGTCGCCCGTCTCCGGCCTTGATCGCTGCGCCACAACCTCCCGCGCGTAAAACTCAACCAGCATGGTCGCATAGGCCTCGAGATCTTCCACGGGAACCGCAAGTCGAAAGTCGTTAAGCAAGAGAAATTGGAGTTCGAGATGGTTGAGCTCGGCGAGGGGAAGGCCACCAACCTGTTAGTTTGTTAGCGTGAGCTCTGGTAGTCTGGGTGGGTAATCCACATACCTTGGCGTATCTCGAGTTGGTGTAGAAGACGTCCGAGAAGAACTTGCTTGCGCACGTAACGCCGGCAATGATCAGCCGGTGGATATTAAAGCTGTCAACGACAAAATAAGTGGCCGAGCCGGAAGTAGCCGGTGTTGACTGGGGTACGGCGCCGTCCGCCGGAGTTGTACCCTCGCTTGCCTCGTCGTCATCTGCCAGGTCTGGGTCCGACTCGTCACCTTCCCGCATGTCCACTTCAGTCGACTGCGACTGGGTAGCTGGTTGCGACTGCCTACGTTCCTCTTCATGCTTGACGACCATGGCGTTGACTCGCTCCGTCATGCGGTCGAAGTAAACGAGCAAACTCAAAAAGACTTCGTAGGTAGTCGGGCAGTACTTGTGGATGCGGGACAGATAGCTGAGAATCGTAATGGCAGGGATGTTCTTGCCATGGAATGCAAGGACCGAGGTGCTAAGAGGACTCATGGATGTGCCGCTACCTGACTCGTTGTTCTGGCTCGCCTGCTGTTGGTGGGCCACGTTTCGCTGCATGGCGTCGTGTTGCAAGTCATTAGTCGTGGTAATTTTTGTGAGGAGTGCGGCGACCATCTCAATGATGTCCCCTATCGGCATTGCGCTGATCTCGTACTTCATCTGCTGCAGGGGCGGATCATCCACGATGCCGGGCCCGGTGCCCGTGAGCATGTCGGCCTTGGCCAAGCTGTGAATGTGGGCCAGGTCTCGCACGTGGATCGTCGTTTGGCCCTGGGGCTTCTCGATGGGAGAAGAAGTATCCGAGAGCGGGTACGAGACTGCGGGCGAAGGCTGCTGCTGGTCCTGGCCTACAGCGGGGTTGATGGCATCGGCGGCGGCCGCAGACGCGGCGTAGCCGGTGTCGCTAGAGTCGGTGGCCATGTATGCGGGGCTCTCGGCATGCTGAGGCCTCGCTCCGGTGGGCGACGACGAGGACGGGGGCGAGGGGAAGCGAGATGCTCCTCCACTGGGCGGCGCGTGCTTCTCCGCAGCCTCGGCCGAGTTCCAGTCAGAGCGCGTCTGGCGCGGGGGAGGGGTGTTGGCGTGGTATCTCGGGCTCGAGGGGCGCCGAACAGCTGCTTCTCTTGAGCTGCTGGAAGATCGGTAGTGAGAGTCGTGGGAGTGTTGGTGCTGGATGGCAGAGGCGGTGATCATGTTATGGAAGTGCGAGGGATCAGAGACGAAGTCACCGATCACAGCAGCCATAGCATCGAATTATTCCAGGAAAGACTGAATTAGCGATTAAGGCGTCGGAAGCGGCAGCTGCGACGGAGAAAGAAGGTCAGCCGGAAGTTCAAAGGAGCCAAATATGTCAAAAATCGCGCGGGAGAAGAAAGCAGGAGCAGATGCAAGTGAGGGAGGGTGCGACCACATGAAGTTGGGAGCAAAAATGTTGTAGTTCGGAAGGTCCGATAGGACCGTTGCGTGATGACGCTCGACGCCCAAGGCCCCCGGCAGTTGCAGCGAATACCGAGTGCTGCCGAGCAGATGCAGTTGAATCTGATTCGCCGGTCGCACTCGTACGATGACGAGCTGAGAGGCAATAATCGTCGTCCTCAGGCAGAGCCTCGTCTCCGCGTCTGCGACAGCGCGCAGATTTGGGACGTGGCACGATCCAACTACCAAGCAGCAGCAAACCACGAGCCGACGAGGGCAACCGAGTCAGGCCGTAACTGTCGGTGGCATTGAGCCTCAGGACGAACGGCGCAAGCATGATAGTTGCCGCCGTGGACAGGCTCATGGCTTCCAATGCAGGTACGGTCGACGTCACATTCGGGTGCGTCGAATCGGGGCAGCACCATCATGGGGATTGAAACCACGTATGATGAGGCAACGGCAGGAAGTACGAACGACAAAAGACAAAGGCGCGAGTGAACTTTGCAGTGAAGAACAGACAGCTTGTACTCACCAAAGTCGTTCCAACAGAGAGGGAGATAAGGCCCGTCGACAGGCGATGAAGTCTAGATGATAGATGTGTAGGGCAAGAAGCAAGAGGTAGCAGGCGTATCGACGCGATATCGAAGTGACGTGTCTCGGCGATGCGATGCAGTGTGGTTGGTGGGAGAGGATTATTCGCGGATGATGCACACGAGCAACAGGGTCTTCGCGGGGTGTATTCTAAAGGTCGTAGGAGGATGAGGGCAAGGCGTTAGATCGAATCGGGTCGATGAGGGGTTAGGCGCTCAGGGGACAAGTCGAGACCAATGCCGAGAGCAGTAGGTACAAGGGGCGCGCTGGGTCTAGACGACAAAGGCGAGCAGGTCGACGAGGCGGTGATGGCGACTATCGCGGGAAGGGAGGGGAGAGTGGGAATACGGCGTCGGCGCAGTACACGGCACGTCCGAGTCGGAGGAAGCGAGCTGCAGCGTTTCGCAGGGTGCGACCGGTAGCTCGGCAAAAATGGAAATCCCCTCAGGTCGAGACGAAGGAGTCGATTCTTCCTTCGTTGATGTCGTCGTCGTCGTCGTCGTCAAGTCGTGTGAAGGACCAGACTGCCGGAAACAGGAAAGAAAAAATTAAAGGAAGAGAGAAGTTCTAGGTAGGACGGGGGGGGGAAGGAAGAAGTCGGGGGGGAAGGGGCGGATGGTGGATGGATGGATGGTTAGATGGGATGGGTGCGGTGCAGTGTGCAGTGTGCAGGCAGGTTGAATGGAGGGGAAAGAGGGAAAGAGCCTGCTGGGTCGCGACTGCTAGGTGCTGGGTACCTTTCTGCGTGTTGTGGATGCGCCAGCAGCGATGGACTGGGCTGGAACTGGGAGCGCACAGGCTTCGGGCTTGGAGAGTGGGCTGGCGGTGGAGGCTTCCTAGCTAACTAGTGTAGACGGGAGGTACCTCGGTACCTGTGTGAGGGTTGGTTCGGCACGCGGCGTGGGGTGTAATACCCTGTGGGCAATCGCGACCGCGGGATACCTTGTAATCTGGAACCCTACCTATGGCCAGTCACTTACTGACCATGACGAGCACTATTACCTACAGCCGTGTAGTATGGATAGCTTGGGTATAGCAGAAGAGAAGAGCTGGGTAGGTCGTTGCGTCCATAGCACGTAAGTAGCTAATAGCGTGCACTTTGGAAGAGACCCTGGATATTGATTGGCACTCTGGTGGGGCCGGATGAGGTAAATGGCAAAAAGATGGCCGTCCCAACACAGCAAGATGCGCAGCGAATGATGCGTTGTGTGTATTGTCCTTGTGTCTATCCATAGTGATCATACGGTCGGTAGTGACCTAGGCAGGCGGGCAGTTGGCCGGTGACTATGAGCTATTTGCCCGTCTTGACAGGAAGTGAATGAGTCGTTGCTATTATTCCGTCCAAGCTGTTGAGGTTGTGATTACTGCAGTTGCGGTGCTTTGGTGTTGCGCGCTGTGCGTTGGACTTGCCCGGGCAACTACTGCTGGATGGACGCGCCACTGCTTGTCACTTGAGAACTTTGAGAGGACGAATAAGCTCAAGAGATTTCTTCTTTTGCATACCTCCTGACATGCTAAAAAAAAAAAAAAGTACCTATGATGAAAGTCATGCCTTCCTATTAGAACCTGCCAACCTGCCCTCACTGCCTTCCTTCGACGAGTCCTGACTGAGATGTGCGAGGTGGCGATAGGCAGAGACATCCACACGAAACATCTGATGACATAAACCGGCGCGCTAGTGGCCACGGGTGCTGCAGCCACTCACAACATGCGCAACAACAGCAAGAGCAACCCGCCATCCCACTTCCAATGTTGATGTGCTGTACGGAGTACGGTGGTACTCGCTTGAATGTTCAGGGTCCCTTTCGTGCCTCTCCAAGTCCAAGGTCCCCTCGGCCGGGATTCGCATTCTCAACTGCCCAGTTCCCAGCCGGCGGGCCCATCCGAACCCAGCACAGCCTCCTCCCTCTCGCCGATTCCGCCATTCCAGAGCATGCAACCTCTGTATCGAATATCGATTCGACAGAGCGTGGAGCTTCGCCGGGAAATTGGTCACCTTAATCCAAGGCGCCTCCGAGCCCGGACCTGGACCATGCTCGCCGTCGGCCGCCTCGTGTTCCCTACCTACCTACGGAAACAGGTAATGTAGTAGGTTCTGGCTGTGCTACAGATACCTATCTTCCACGGGTTTTGCTTCAGCTTAGCTGTACGGATCGCGGGTGTTGATGGCAGTGCAGCAGCCCCTGACGTCAAGCCTCAAACGCAATTCGCGATTCTCAACCGTTGCGCATAGCATAATGCGCGCCAGTGATTGAGGCTGACAGCTCGCAGCGTCCAAGCAGGAGACAGAAAAAAAAAACCATTCGGACCTGTTGGACCACGCATTTCGCGGTCAGCCCGGAGATGCACAAACAACCACCACCCTGGACTCTGGACTCGCCCAGCAACCATGCGGACGGATACTCTGTGGCATCTTCTCAAGTCCGCAGCTTTCGTACGAGCGATAAGAAACTTCCATGCAGCATCGACATCCTCTGTCACACCCGCGAATTTCAATCCCTCTCTGCCCCGGCAAAAAAGAAAGCAACCTTCGAGTCCAGCATCGTCGCTCCTTGGTGGAATGAACAGCCCACATGCCCGGGAAATACAGGCACAGAAGAGCAGTACATTATTTAGTACCTGCCTCTAGCGCCCTAGGCAGGTAGGTACCTTTACGGAGTGAGGTAGGTACCTAGGTATCCAAGAAATCCAGAGAGAGTGGTGTGCTAATGCCGTTGCCTCACTGGCTGCGCTGATAAGGGACGCGACTGATAAGAGATTCACTTTAACGAGCAGGGACCAGGTGTCTTGAGGGAACGCGACGCCAACAGGGTACGTACCCGGCATCCCCTGAGCCCTGCCACCTCCCTCCCCTTTCCCTTTCCCTCTTTGTGTTCTCGTCCCAGCAGATTGCTGCATTCCATTCCTGATTGCCTGCCGCTATGCAACGCCACACAGACCACAACCCACAATCACGATGCATTCCAGCAGGTTGTTGATGGATCTCGGAGCATCCACCACCAAGCTTCTACCCTCCATCGCGAACCCTCGAGAACACGCTGGCTAGGAGTCCAACCCACCCAGGTACCGGAATCCGGTTGACATGGCCTTAGAACCTCCTTGTCCTTGACGGCACCGCCTGACTTTGGCCGAATCTGGAGTTGGAATCTGTCCAAATCAAGCAGTCGAGATCACACCAGCCGGGAGGCGTCTCCATCGCGAGCCGCGGCTTGGACTAGTGTCGATGTCAGTCTCCTCTTTCCCACTTTGATGTTGCCAACATGCGCCGGATGCTATTCTTGTGAATGGACCGATTACCCAGTTCACGTTGGATGCCACAAGATCCGACCCCCTTTAAGATCAAGTACGAACTACACGACACTACGGATACACTATTGGTATCATTGAGAGTACCTGGCATGAACGCTTCCCAGAGGCCGGGCATCGTTGGATTCGCCGTGGCCCAACATCAGAAAATAGAAACCGCCCAGCCCGTCTTCCCCGTCCACCGTCCCGGCGGCCCATCAGGTACCCGCGTCCATGTCGCGTGGGCCGTCCTTCCCGCGCAAACACCCGTCGTTAGACGGCAGACGTGAGGCACAACACCCATCAAGTGCCTACACCAGACGGTTACGGGATACATGGGACGAATTAGATACCAGCCGGCTCGTTGCATCTTCAGCGGCCGGCCACTTCTCGACAACTCGCCGTCTGTTTTTAGGAATTAAGGCACGTACTTTGACACGCCGTTGGTTGCGCTCGAATCAGATGGGCACCTACGAAGGTACCCCGTCACTGACCTCATTGCTGACAACCAACGCACCCAAAGACCACCCCCAGCCGGGAAAACAAGCTTTCGTCATCTCCCATGCCCAAGGACACAAGACACACAACAAACCGACCCCATGTCTCTCTCTCCCTTTCTACCAGCCAATGCCAGTCTCCCGCTGCGGCACGGGGTCCCTCTGGCGAGCCTCCCAGGTTCTCCTCTCCTCAGGTAGGTACTTGGGTACAAGCGGCAGGTACCTTATCTAATCCACACCCTCACCGCAATCCCACTCGGAAATGGAGCTTCATGCCGCACCACACAGTCGCGAGATATCGGCCATCGTGGCACCCCGGGTCGCCAACAGCCCGGCCCACGTTTTCCCATCCGCGCCGTCTCATCGCCGCCCCTTTTCCCTCTTGCTTCACCGACGGCCAACGGCTTTGACGCACAGCCTGACCGCACGCTCGCTCTACCGCAAACGCCGAGCATATACCGAGTCGTGACGGTCGACGTACTTCACGTAGTCAACTGTGTCTTGTGTGCTGCAGAAGGAACGAGACCCCTCAACAATCTACGGATATATCCCACCGCCTCGAGACTCTGACGAGACCAACCACGCAGATGGCGTGTGCCCTGCTGCCGGCACCTCTCGTTCCAATGAAAAGTTCACGTTCCGCGCGACCTCATCCTCCGCTGCGCATCGTTTCCCCTTCCCCGTCCTCCCCGCATCCTCCTGATTCGTTCCCCCTCCTCGCCTCCCGCAGAACCGAGCCGCGCTAGGTAGGCACCTTCACCGCCTTTAAAAAGGAGGACTGCCCTATACCACCTGCACCTATCGCAGCCAAGGGACGCATCGTGGTTGCCGGGCCTCCATCTTGTCCTCCCTGCATCGTGCATACAAGCGCCGGCGTCTCGCGTGGCCCGTCTTATCGACCGTGTTATGTGCCCCCCAGATAACGCCTCGCATCTATCGCACTGCAGCCGCATCTCACGCGATCACCGGCACCGAATCGGCGACTGACCTGGCCTAGCTGGCGCCCGATGTAGTCCTCTTTTGATCGTCTTTGCGGGTAATCTATTTAATGGTACATTCAATGCTCGTTCGTCGCCAAGTCTCGGGGAGCCGCGCCGGCAATGACTGCCGCTCTCCGCGCGCGTAGGCTCGTTCATAACTCATGGCCGGCCAGCATGCAAAACGTCTTCTCGCCCCCTCGACGATGCTAGTCGATCAGACGGGACCTCCCTCTGTTGTTCTCTTCTCCCAAGTTGTCATCCCTCCGGGGCCGCCTGCTCAGTGCTTCACCGCGTAGTCCTCGTCCGGGAGGTACAGATGCCGCTGCGCTCCGTTGGCCGTCAGCACGACCATGCGGATGACGCCGCCGGAGCTGCCGTCCCACTTGATGGCCTCCCGCAGCGCGCCCTTGACAAAGTTCACGGCGTCCTGCTCCTCCATGCCCTCCTGCCAGTTGGCGTCGCAGTATCCGTAGATGTAGGTCGAGCCGGAGCCGCCGATGGCGTACGACTGCTTGTGTAGGGAGCCGCCGAGGGGGATGGAGTAGACCTGGCCGCCGTGGCGCTCGTCCCAGCCGGCAATGATAAGACCGGCCCTGCGAAGCACGAACCCATGTCAGCATGATGTCCTTCCGCTATTTTCTCCTGGGGTGTCTTGCGATATCAGGGCGAGATCGAGGGGTACTCACGTCAGACGGTCCTTGTTGGCGTAGCAGATCTCCTGGAAGATGGCGCCGGCCGTTTGCGTCATGGGAGGCTTGCCGTTGCGCATGGCGTACAGGCCCAGCTGGTACTGGACGATGTCGGCGACGGCCTGGGTGTCGGCGGCGGAGCCTGACCGGCAGCACCAGATGGTGTCGTGGACTTGTGTGAGCTTGTCGGTGACTCGGTTGGCGATGTACGCGCCCGTCGTTGTCCGGGAGTCGGCGCCTGTCATGTCGTCCGTCAGTATCGTGCCCGAGAAGGCTTATCGACGACCGGTCGAGCGTCAGAGTCGAGAGAGCACGTACCGAGAATAACACCGTCCTTGAAAGTGACTGCCATACTGCGTCGTGTTAGGGAATCGGCCGAGCAGGCGGCGTTGGAGGGGTAGCTCACATGGAGGTTCCGAGGCTGTGCATACGTCAGCGGGGGTTGTTTCGACATGTCTGAATGTGCTGCTCCATCACTTACTTAACCTCTCCCTTCTTTAATCTCTCCATGTCGACGTGGATGCCATCTGTGCAGTGTATCCCTCCCGGTCAGCCATGATGTTCTCCCTCCCAGGCAAAACACCCCATGCTAGCTGGGTCCCGCAGTGCCTTTGTTGCATCATTGGGTGGGAAGCTCCTTCCGTACCTTCGTTGAGCATGCCGGTGGTGGTGAACTCCATCTTGATGTGCTGCGTCGTGTCGTGGAATCAATCGGGTTCGTTCGGTTTGCAGACGGGAGAGTGGTTAAAGATCGTGTGGTGGTTTGAATGTCGTCGGGCGGGAGGGCGGCTGGTTGGGGGAAGGCTAGAGCTGGATTGAAGCTCAGGCAGCTCCAGGAACGCGTTGGCCTTGCCCGCCTGCTCACTGGCCACTGCACATCACGTGACCAAGTTACGTAATCTCAAGAGGAGCTCGATGATGGTCGAGTCTTCCACCGAATGCACGAGGAAACTCTAGATTTCGGGATGATTTCTCAGAAGACAGATGGTCAAATAACAATTGAGCGACACGCTATTGCATTCCTGGATTTTCCCGAGTTTTCCAACTCCGAACATCCCGCGACGTTAGACAGGGGTCCAGACGTCCCCCCACGAGAGGGCCAGCGTGCTGTTTGAAATGGGTATATAATTTGTATGAACAGGAACTATTTGTTAATATATTTTGATATGTACGCCTCGCGCCGGATTCGGCACGATCAAAATTTGTCCCATATGTCAAGCCCTTTCTTCTACCCAGACTGTTGGGTTCCGGTGTACGTAATGTGCCCTCCCATCTCTACCCAACAGCGTTCGGTTGTTGTTACAGTCGCTTTCGCTCTTCCCAAGTACTAGCCACGCTCGCCCTCGTCGAATGCTTCAACCTCCCCTAGTCAGACTGCGAAGAACCGTCAGCACCTTTCCCCCACGCGCACCGTCCGAAGATCGAAACCCGACTTACCCGTCCTTCTCGAGCTCGAGGCTGGGCTTCTTCTCGCCATCAGCACCTCCCTCAGTCTTCTTCTTGTCCTCGTCGCCGCAGCCGCAGTCGTAAAAGTCGCCGAGGTTGTCGCAGTTGAACTGCTCCTTCTTGAGGCGGGCGTTGACCTCGTTGTGGACGAAGCAGGCCCAGCCGGCGGCGGCCTGGCGCCCGCTGACCTGGGGCGGGTACTTGGCCAGCAGCTTGCGGAAGTGGGCCGCGCAGTCGCCGCAGGGGTAGAGGCGGGCGAAGAGCTGGATGTAGGTCTTGAGGGCGAGGGAGTCGTCGGGGGTGGGCTTCTCGGGGAAGCGGGCCATCATCGTGTGGAAGAGGCGCCACGAGGCGCGGCCTAGCTCGGCTCTGCGGAGGGGAGATACGGTCAGCGGTTAGTTCGGGAGGGTTGTGAAACGTGGAGACTGCTCCCGCCGGCATGCTGGGTCTCCGGAAGCACCCCCGGGAGGGGATCCGGGGTCCGGGCCCGGGTCGGGTGCGCAGATCATGATTGCCCGAGGGCGCCGGGGGGGAGGCTTACTTGGCTGTCGCATTCTCCAGCTTCGGGGCGATGGACTCGCCCGAGAGGATGCTGTTGGAGATGTGGCCGAGGTCGGGCGTGTCGGCGCTCGAGGAAACGGAATCGCCCTTCAGGGGCACGGCGGCGGCGGGCGGCGCGGGCGAGGCAGCGTCGATGCTGGGGCCGGAGAAAAGGTACGAGATGCTGAAGAAGGCCACGATGGCGACGACGAGTATTAACGAGAGGTGTTGTCTTCGCGCCATGTTGGGCAAGTGGTGTGTGTCGAAAAGAATGCAAGGTAAGGTAGAAGAAGAAAGGTTGCAGAGAAGAGAGAGGGCGAATCTCCAAGCAGCAGATTCGGATGCTGGAGCTCAGCGGTGCGTGCTACAATTGCTACCCTAGCAGAGGGGGAGGGGGGACGGCCGGGCCCCTTCATCGAAGTCCTCCAGGTTGGTGGATGGGACATTTGGTCGGCCCACGGTGCAGGGGTCCGAGGTGTCGATGGGACGACCTCTGCTATTCTGCTGTGCGCCAATCCCGTCGCTGCGGTTTCCGCGTAGCGCCACTCGTCGCATGGCCTTCGATCCAGTGGCTTGATCCTTTGCCTTTTGCTTTGTCCTGGTGATGGAAGCAACGCCTACCGTATTAGTGACTGGCGATGGTATCGCTCACCCCGAGTGTAGACCCAAGTAGGTACCTGTCCATGCTGTCCTGCGAGTCGCGAATTCTTTAGGCGGCCACGCCTCCCACAGCGCCTTCAAGCCGCTATGCACGCCCGCTGGCGATGCGAATTAAGGGACCGCCCAGCCCTGTGGAATCGCCTCCACCGGCCCGTGCGCGCTGCTGCCCCTTTAACTTTGATTCGGGGTTCCACTTCCACCGGCCGCACTTAATTGCCTCTAACCTTCTCCAGCCTGCAGCGGCTGGGCCAGCCCACCGAATAAACGACCTGCCATTTCCGGGGGTTGAAGCCATTCCGGGATCCGGGGCCCGCGACGGGGACCTCCCTACCATGGGTCGGTGGCCTCGATTAACATGCTCGAACGTCGCCCAGAATGCTGTCTGATACTCAGCGCATCGTATTTTGGAAGGTGCCTACTTGCTTGATGCTAAAGTCACTGGGAAAGAGGGGCTCAAAAGAAGAGCAACCACGAGCTGAGACTGCAGCCTCCAAAGTTCTCTCACTACCTAGAGTACAACTTGACTATCATGAGCTCTTGGATATACCTTCACTTCAGCACATCTGCTACGGTTGTAGACGAAACAGGCACAGTTGCACCTTCCCCTGGGGACAATAAGATATTCATTCCTATTTATCTCTCTTTCTTTAGCTTGCAAGATCACTACGCTAGGTATATGTGTTTGTCGTGAGGCGAATACGTGCTCTACACATACGCGATTATCAGCGCTGTAATCATAATTCTACTTTTGCAGCGACATACCTAGGTAGTATTTATACACAAACCCGCAACCTACCTAGGGGCAATCCATCCGCGCTCTCATGATGCCCTCTTGCTTGGGCACCTCGTCGTAGTATTCAGTATAGTGAATCCAACGAAGGTGGTGCTGGCGCAACTTTTGGTTGCATTCGGTGCTCCGTGGATGTAAGTGACGCTGTAACAGTATTACGATCAGGGATGGATACGTTCCGGGTGAAGAGAAGTAGTGACGGACGGGAAAGAGCTGGACACCTCTCTCTCTCTCTCTCTCTCTCTCTTGCCTAGTATAAAGCTACCTATGCTATTTATACCCGAGCCTGTGACCTAAGGGCAATCCATCTGCGCCCTCCTATAGCCCTCTTGCGTGGGCACAACGTCGTAGTATTCAGCATAGTGAATAAAACGGAGGTGGCGACGGAGCTCGTCTCTGCGGCTCCGCTGCGTGGGGCAGCGGCTGCACCTCCAGCGATCTTTTTCGTCTTTGTAACACGGGGGCGCAGGAGGCACAAGTGGCAGCGGAAGGTCGTCTTGGTTCGCGGCGGGGGGTTCGACGATGGCATTCTGCTGTTCCAGGGGAGCAAGGCCCGCGTTCTGGTTCTGGTTCTGGTTCGCAGCGGGGGGGTCGACAACGGCGTTCTGATCCAGAGAAGCATCGTCGGGGCCGGGGGCCGGGTGCTGGTTCGCGGTGGGGGCGTTTGCCACGGTATGGATGAAGCCACCAGAGTTGAGGTAAGCTTGGACGACGTTCCTGACGCCGCGGTCGGCCCAAGGGGGGGTGGAGAAAAAGCCCGCGTTAGCGCCCGCGAAGGCTTCGTAGGGAGAGGATTGGGAAGAGAGCGGCAAAAGACCCCTGACCTCCTCTATGTTGGCATGAAGGACATTGTTGTCTTGGGCAGGCGACAAGGCAGGCGACGGCTGGTTCTGGTCGAGAGCTGGGATGCTGGGAGTAAAGAGAACGGTCAGTCGACAGCTTTTTCTGACACGAAGGAGAGGGCGCGGCTGCTTACAGGTCCATCGCGGGAGAGTCGTCCATCGGCTCGGGTTTGGGATCAGCAGGCTCCCTGGGAGTACTGTCAGTCGGCTTGTAGACACGAAATGAGGGCAGAGCTGCTTACAAGTTCTGTCCAGTGTCGTCCTCATCCTTGAAGGTCTGAAGGTTCTCAAAGGTATGATGGTTCTCGAAGTTCGGGATGTCCTCGAAGTGCTGAAGGTACTCGAGGTTCTGAGGATCCTCAAAGTTCTGAAGGGCCGCGAGGTCCGGAAAGTCCTCGAGGGTTGGATCGAGCCCTGGAGGAAGGTCAGCGATCAACCTCGACAGCTTTCTCTTCCTGATAGAGATTGAATCTCTTGACTCGAAGTCGTTGCAGGACTTACCGAAGCCATTGTTTTCCATGTTGGATGCTGAGAGGATGTCGCGTCTTTAGTGAGGGGTGGCTGATAGCGATGCTTCGATGATCTGGCCGCGAGGTCTTCTTTCCCGTGTGCGAGGGGAAAGAATGGAGAGTAGCTTGGAAGGTTGAATATTTTTCATTTGGAAATTATTTTGTGGCCTGTGGTTCTCTTGCCCTTGATTACATCGTTGGGACGGGGCGATGATGTCGTGCTGTGCGGCTGGTGATGGATGCGGCTCGTTGGCATGGCTTGCCAGTCAAAGGCGGGAGCAGCAGTGGGGTATAATGGAACGTAATCCATGGTGATGGTGTTCAATCATATTGTGCTTCAGAGCTCACCACTCTTCACAAGATTTCTACACCGTTCAACACATGAGAAGCTCAAAGAAGACTCCAGCATTGTAAGGATAGGGGTGTCCTGTACTTGTAATCAAGAACACACTTCCTATTGAGGCTATTAATTGCCAGTATATGAAAGCTGTTTCTCAGTCGCAGCCTTGAGAATAGATATAAAACGACTTGAAAGTCCTCTCCAAGTTGACGGAAGCCTCGAAGGGCAGATGGTCTTGAACGATATGTCTGTCAGCATGCATGTGTCTCGGCTTTTTATCTGTGTCATAGAAGCATGCATAGAAGCTTCCTTCAATGCAGTGAAACAGTGGCACGTTCCTCACTACACTATCTACAGCGGTGGAGGTAGTTGGCAGTGCCGGACGTCTGGGCTTGAAGCTCCGGCAGATGGCCCCACAGCTCCGAGATCCCAGTGGGTCCCTACCGAGACACGGAGGGGCCGTTCGGCCAGACCCCACCACCTTATCTTGGCAGCGGAACCCTCGGCTTCCAGAAGGTGATCCCAAGCCTTCCATATTCGGCTTTTACGTACACAAATACCATACGGTAATGGACCACGGCACAACAGACGCAAACCAACACAGCCAAGGTTGAAAGGCTCGCGCGATGGTGAAACATGCGGTGATGGGCAGCAAGCGCACAGCACCCGGATACAGCCGGTCAGATGCGGCCAAGCAGGGTTCGACTCAGCATCTGGGCCAAGGTGAGAGAAGGCGAACCAGCCAACCCCCGGCTTCGGCACGTTCTAGCCGCACTTTGCTGTCAAATCTTGACTGAAATGACGTCAGCCCGCCGCCGCCAGCTGGAGTGAGCTTGCGACGCTTTGTTGATCTCGAGTTCGCTTCGCCAGTCTTTGATTTTTATTTTATTTTTTCCTCTTTCCGTGTTGGCTGGGCTGAGCTTGGCCTGTGATAATCTCGGACCCCCCAACCCCTCGTTCCCTCGTTTCTCCCCTCGGCTACCTCTCACAGTTCCTTGGCGGGTTTCCTCATTTACTCTAGTACTTATCTTGCCAAAATCTTGTGTTCGGGCTTGGTCGCTTAATTTTTCTCCCATATCTACACCTGGAATCATCAGTCTACGTATCTGTCAGACTCCCCACCCGTTGCCACATTCTGCGCATAACATCTCGAAGCCATAGCTTCCTCCACGACAACGAATCGCGCACACTCTTAATACCGACCTAGGCATACCATCTACCCCTCGTCTCGCCAGAGCTTCTTTTCGCAAACGGAAAACACGGGCCAAGCGCCAAGCTTTCGTGATCCACCAAAGACATCATTGGCACGCGGCAGTCCAACCCCAGGGGCCCAGTCACACTCAGCCCAACAGGGTCTCTCCCCCCCAGTGAACCAGGGAGCGATCTGCAGTCTTGGCAACGGCCGCGTCGCTCTGCAGGGTCTCGACAAAGATCTCCCGCCATCTCTTTCCGATTTATCTGTGGCCTACGTGCCTACCTTCAGCCAGTACACTACTGCACATCTTGGATCTCGCATTTCAAGCCTACGCCAATAACCGACGACCAGGGTCGCGACGATTCCAGCCACTGAGATCTCCCACCATCGCATCTTGGACGACATCAGCCGCGACGGCTTCCTCCACACCAAGAAGGCTTGTTTCCGTTAGCTCCACGTCCTTCTACTCTCCGCGGAGATGTCGGCAGCGGAGGAGCAACGGCCCAACGGCCATCCACATCCAGATGGGCCCGGCATTTCTAATGCGACGACATCCGTCGCCCAGAGCACCGAGCCTCAAGCAGCATCGGCGCCCCAGCAAGAGCAGGCGCAGGAGCAGCCAAATGGTCATGCTGCCAATGGCTACGCTCCCAACGGCACCGCCGACAGTCCTACCACGAACGGCATTTCCACTGCAGCGTCACAGGCCGACACCAGCGGCCACCCCGTCAACGGTACCGCCTTGAACGGTCAGTCGCCCGAAAGCGTCGCAGTAGCCGGCCAAGCCCTTCACGGCGAAGGCCCCTCATCAAACGGTGGGCCATCAACCCAGGGAGAGGGGTTGCCGGAGCACAAGAAGGAGAAGGCGCTGGAGGACAAGATCGAGGGCATGCAGAATCCCGAAGCTGACGGTCACAAGCCCCCTAACCAGAAGCCGCACCATCACTCCAGCGACCTCAAGGGGCTCTACGCCGAGAGCAAGGAGAAGGTCAAAGACAAGACGAAGCCCTCCGGCGGCTTCGACGACACTCCCCTGCCCGACGCTCCTCCCGGCTACACCGTGCGCTTCATCTTTCACAAGGCCAGCAACCTGCCCGCTGCCGACCTCGGCACCAGGTCCTCCGATCCTTTCATCCACGTGACACTCAGGGCCGCCGTTCCTAAGCGCCACAAAGAAGACCCCGACCTCACCCACCGGACAAAGACGGAGAGGCGAACGACCGAGCCGGTATGGAACGACGAGTGGGTGGTCGCCAACGTGCCCTCCGACGGCTTCATCCTGAAGTGCCGTCTCTACGACGAAGACTACCCCGACGCCGACGACCGTCTTGGTAATGTGACCGTCAAGGTGCCGTATGTTGGAGAGGACTGGAAGGGGTACCCGCCCCCGGGACAGGAGTTCATCGCCAAGAAGCGCATGGGGAGCAAGCGCGCATACTTCTTCAAGGCCATCACCAGCCACTTCGACCCGACGGTGGACATGTCCCCCAGGCTTTGGATTAGTATGGAGGTCCTGGGCAGGTCGGATCCGCCGCATGCGCAGATGTACACCGTCGGACCGACCACATACTTTAAGCACTTCAGCCCCATGATCGGCCGCTTGACCGGGGTCAAAGTCAACCGCGACGAGAACGACGACGCGCGGTCTGATACCTTGGACGAGAACGAGAACCACGACAACAAGAAGACGCAAAAATACGAGTACGTCCCTCCAACTGTGTGATACCAAGTGCTACCTACTAACAGCCGGCAGCTTCCAGTCCAACGAGATGCAGCTCTCAGGACCTGTACCGCCGGAGCTGTACCACCGCTACGTCGAGTTCAGGCCCATGATTGGGCTGATGTTCGCCAAGAGCGGCCTGCGAGGCAAGATCCTCAACAAGGCCCTGCACAAGCAGCACAGCAGGGTGTACAACTTTGACAGCTCGACCGAGTACGGCGTCTTCCGGCCGCGGTCCGAGGAGGCGTCCCTGCAATTCCTCAAGATGGTCCACTTCGACGAGGGCGGCCGCATATTCACCTACGTCCTGACGCTCGACGGCATGTTCCGCTTCACCGAGACTGGCAAGGAGTTTAGCATCGACATGTTGAGCAAGCACACCATGCACAGCGACGTCGAGACGTACATCGCCTGCTCTGGCGAGTTCTTCGTCCGCCGCCTGGAAAAGCCCGACGCGTCCGAGGACCCGGAGCCGGATCAAAAGACGCACCCCGCAGATGAGTTATCCGACGGACCCCCCAGAGGACACCCCCCTCACAACCCCGCACACTACCAGCTCTTCATCGACAACGACTCCGGAACCTACCGGCCCGACAAGTCCATCCTGCCCAAGCTCAAGGAGTTCCTCGAGGCCAACTTCCCCGGGATGGGCATCATCACGATGCACTGCGAGGACGAGGAGCTGCAGAAGCTCAAGAAGGAGCAGGTGCAGACCAAGAAGAAGGAGGGCAGGATGGTCAACATGGTGCTCGCCAGGAGCCCGAGCTCCAGCTCGCTGAGCTCGACCGAGAGCGCGCTGCAGCACATGGAGGAGGCCGGCGAGGACGGGCCGCCCGTCAAGAGCACGACGCAGAAGGCGCTGGACGCAATCGAGGACCCCAAGAGCCTGAAGAAGATGTGGAAGTCGGGGCACGGGGGAGGCGAGAGCTCCAAGGCGGCGGCGGGGGCGGCGGGGCCGGCGCAGTGAAAGGGGGAGAGGGTGGGATTTCTGATTTTGCATCGCGACTTGATACCTTTGTGCTTGAATTGCTTGGGTGGGAAGCAGTGCTATATCGTATCTTTTTCATGCCTTATTGGTTAATGGATCATGGCAACATGGTCAGGAATGATTCACGGTCGAATTCAATTTATATCCTCGCTCAACTTACAACCCCGGCGTCAGGAGACTACTTCAATAATGAATGACTTCAGGCCCCCATTGCTTTCTCATCCCATTGACACGGACGGTCACATCACCCCTGAAGCCCGGCACGGCGCTGCTTCCCGCTCCACGGCCAACCGGGCCACCCACCACCACCCCCACCGCCGGGACGGGGAAAGTCGGAGGCCATGTTGGTCTCCTTCTGCCGGTCGCCAAAGTACGTGTTGGCGGGGAACTTGTTCTGGCTGACGCAGTTGGGGTTGCACTTGTCGAGGGGCCCGGACTTGCCGCGGGTGAGGTCGAGGACGTAGGTGTCGTCCTTGCAGTCGGGGAGGACTGTTGATGTTTCGATGTCAGCAACAGAGAACTGGTAAGAGAGGAGGCGTGTGCGCTTACCCTTGAGGTCGTTGAAGGGGATGGTATTGAGGTAGCAGTCCTTGAACTGAGTCGAGTAGGCCGTGTAGAGGCCGTTGTAGTTCCAGTACCAGTTTCTGTGTGTTTTGCCGTGTTAGTGTTTTCTCGTCACATGTGAGATTCTAGGAGATGGGGAGAAACGGTTTACTTGTTGGTGTTGTCGGCGGCGCAGCCCAGCATGAGCAAGGCCCCCGCGGGGCCCGTCTTGACCACCTCGGAGTTGGTGTCCGGGCAGCAGTACGTCTTCACGCTGGCCGTCGCGGTGCAGTTTAGGGAGGCCAGGGCGCCGGTGGCGGCGGCTGCGAGGAGGATGGATTGCTTCATTGTGGGATTTGGGGCTTTGTTTGAGTGCGTATTGGCTTGAGACTGTTGTGTTTCGTTGTTGGGCGTGTTGGGGTTTTGTGTGTTCTGGTAAAGTTGACGAGGCCGGGTTATATAGTCGTCTGGCGTTAGCATGCTTCCAGACTTCGGTTCAGAATGCTTTCTGCGAATTTGAATATTCTGTATCCACTGAACATCGTCAGAGGGTAGCGGAGCTCGTGACGGAGTCTGGTCGAGTGGAAGCACACGTGGGCGCGGCCTAACTGCCGAATCGCGGAGATTTAGCCTGTTGTGTCTTATTTTCCAGAAACCAATGTACCGAGAAGAGTCTCTGGTTTATGCGGGGAAACGCCCCTTGTAGACAATTTGGGAAACTCCAAGAGACGAATGTGGAAATGCGAATGTCTGGTTCCCGCCAAGACGGTTGCGCTGGTTGCAACCGGGTATTCTGACGGCAACCCCCAACATATAACCTGTCGGCATTTTGGAGATAGTAGGATGCTAATTAAACCATTTCAGCCTCGACAAAGCAATGATACTCGTGACTCTGCAATACCAGCTGGGTTGTTGATCCCCTCTCGATGTTGACCAGTGGGATGACATCTGCAAATTGAGAATTGGTTATTCCAGAGACGATGCTACCAATCTGGGAACTTGTGCCTATTTCGAATTCATTTCAAGACTTGGTCATTGCGATGCCCTTGTAGTTCTGACTTGTTTCATTTAGGAATGAGAACCAACGAGAAAGCACTCCATGGGAAGGCCGTCCAAAGTATCTCCCAGGTTTCCTATGCACCTGAGTGGTGGTGAATAATGACAGTCATCGGGAGTCATATAGGCACATATTGGTCGGGTTATCACAGGAAATATCTGTCATACATTGCCAGGAACGCACGGCCAAACTCGTACTTGTTCACATGTCAGTTTCGCCTGTCCGGGCTGTTTCTTCAACTAAGCCAAGCACCTATATTCTGCCTGAATAAGAGTTAATATCTTTCCCCCAACTCTGGATCACCTGAAGCGCATATCACGACTATTGGACAGTCGATACTGGGTCTCAACTTGGATAAATTGGTGTAACACTGCTTGGCCAGCAGGAGATCTTGTAGAGGACGTCAGTCGATACTGATATATAGTCACACGACCTTGCTGGGCCTCTCTCTTCCGTGTCCTTATCACCGCGGCGGAAGACGCAAAACATTTGTCAGATGACGGGTAGGGAGTCCAGTTTGTAGTGCTCCCCTTCAAAAGGAACTATTCCTCGACGGCAAAAAGTCGAATGTGACCTTAGTGATAGCTATATGTAGGTACGGAGTGCAAAGGCGGCTCGACATCCTACCATGGGCATTCCAAATCGAAGCATGCCTTGACGATCAAGTGCCTCCCGACTCCCGAGTCAACGAAGCCAATCAAAGACTTCGGCCGGGTTTGCACCGATCGTATTTCACGACTCCTATTCCGTGAGGGAGGATGCAAGCCGGAGATTATCGCTGCCGATTCCTTTCTTACTCAGAATAGCGGGCGGAATTCAGAATCGTCCCACGGGTATGTTCATGGCCGACTCTACGGCTCCGGGCAGTTTGTTAGCGCCGTCCGGCTTTCAAATCCGGCCCCGGTTCCAAGACAACCAACGAGCCAACGACTCAACCCCTTGGAGAGCAAACAAGCGGTATGCTGCCTTGGCGGCGCAAAACAAGTGCAGGTGGTGCTTGCTGCCTGCTAATCTTGACGGGGACGGCTTTGGGCGGCCTCGCCGTCTCATTGTTGCTGATAAATGAGTTTCAACTTTCGATTGCGCCGATCCGGCGGGAAGGCGGATGGATTCACGGGCTGTAATCGGCTCCGAGCGGGAGACCTGCAAACGCCACCAACGTGGGGAAATGGATGACGCAGCCAAAGCTCGGGGGTTCGCGCGTCGTCAATGACAGCACGCTTGCGGTAGCACTGAAGAGTTTCGGATTTCGCAGAGACGTCAGCCGACGGACGAGCGGTCGTTTTTGGGTTACACAACATGGACGTTGCTGTTTGTTACGCCGGCCAAGGAGCAAACTCGAGTATCTAAGCAACAGACATAAAGAATCTACTTAAGAACAGCTGCTGTCGTCGCAAACTATCAGTTCCAGACTTTCCTTACCTTTATCATAGAGCGAGCGACTGCTTTAAATCCACTTAAGGTATTCGAGTTTCGAACCTCGCGAAGGCTCAGTCTATCCGCCGTCCATCCATCTCCCAAGTGCATGCAAAAACAAGCCCCTGAGCACAACCACAGCCAACCGGCAGGGATCGGAATCGACTTCGGCGGACCCACCATGGAAATGATGGCCATGTCCCTCAGCCTCTGGGAGAACGCTCAGCGGCTCTACGCCCAGCACCGGATCTTCCTCGAGATCCTCTGGACGACGAGCTGGTGGGTGCCGCTGCTCCTCCCGGCGTACGGCCGCATGCGCACGCCCGCGTTCGCCAAGTACACGAAGCTCCCATACGTGACCCTCGGCGTCCATCTGCTGCTTGGCACGGCCGTGCTGGGCCGGTACTACTTCCTCTACGCGGCCACCGGCGCCTTTCCTGTCCCTGACATCGTCGACCTCGTCCTCGGCCTCTCCTTCGCGGCCAGCAGCATGAAGATGTCGATCTACACGCACACGGGCTTCGTGCCCGTCGTCAGGGGCTCGTTCCAGTGCATGGCGCTCCAGCAGGCGGCCGCGACGGTCCTGGGGTACGCGTACGGGGACGCGGGGTGGCACCGGGCGGCCGTCAAGATCCTGGACGCCTTCGTCTGGGTGAGGTGGCTCACGCACTACGCGCCTCTGCTCCAAGGATTCAGGACGCACGGGGCGCGGTTCACGGCGGCGGTGTTCGTGTCGCTGCCCCTTTGCCTCTGGGAGGGAGCGTACCCCGCGGGGACGCCCGCGTTCGTCGCGCTGCTGAGCGTGCTGCTCGCCGTCGACAAGTGGGCTTCACGAAAACTAGACGGAAAGTAAGTGGTGGCACCTGGGCGCTAGATAACGGGATGCCCCGGGATGTTCCACCCGGGTTTCGATGATTTTCTTGTTTTCTTGCCTCGCTGACCGTTTTGAACTTCCTCAGACCGGGCCCTTTTCCCCGCGCTCTGGCGCATTGCGGGTTTGTAAACGTGCAGCCGAAACATCGCGAGAATGCGGAGGCGGAGGCGGAGGCGGACGAAGCGGGCGTAAAGCTGGAGTGAAAGTGAGGCCGTGTATGGTCATGGTCGTGGTGATGGTGGTGAGGGAGCAGGGAGGTGGCACACGACGGACGAAGAAGGTTTCCTGGGGATGTTGCGGGATTCTCCCCTTCGCCTCAGGCAAGAGTTTGGATCAGAACATGGTCATGTGCTCCCTCATCTACTGTCTTGGCTCTGCTCTGCTCTGTGTAAGACAGTTGTGAAGTCGGCAAGCAAGGTGGGACCCTGAGAGGGAGAATTGACACATCGTGTGTTGTCACATCGAAACGATGAGAATCATATCGGAGAGGATTAATAACCGTTTCAAGTTTTCTGGCTCTTGGCCTGCTCCTCCTGGGCCTTGTTGAGGCGGCGTCGTATGCGGAAGATTTTTCTGCTTTCCATATTTGATGGAGCGTCGCCGCACGGCATGGCACGGAATGCGCGGTATGATATTACATGGCCAACCCAGATGGGTCCCTCTCGGTGATCCTCCGAAGGGGGGGCCGCGATGGAGGGGCGGGTGGAATGCCGAAATCTCGCATGGGTCGGACACACCTCGCGCCCTACGGAAAGAGACTAGGCATACGGATACTCACCGTTACATTTCCCAGTGAAGTGCCGCGTCCTAGCTGCGAAAAGGGTAGAGCTGCCTGCAAGCCGCGAATGAGGAAGGTTGAAAGCGAAGCCGATCGGCTCGGTTGGTCGCTTCACCTCACTTGATCACGATGACTTTCTTCGGACCCCACTGGGATGAATCATCCATGAGGCGACGAGAGAACACGAGGACAATTCCGAGACGACCCTTTTCTTGGTGAATAAAATCATTCCGACGGGGAGGGGCCGCATCCCTTTATACGTTCTCATCGGGAGTTCCAGGGTGCATTCTGTTCATCATTCTCGTCGGGAATTCTAGGGTTTGGTTTAAAAGTTCAATCTCATCGGGAGTTTTAGGGTGCGGTACCAGGACGATTGCTCACTTCATAGCCAATGTCATTATTATATAAAGCAAGGCAAAAGACAGTCAGTCATCATTGTGGCATCCATCACGATTTGCCGCTCCTATCGCGATATCCCGGGCGGAATAAGACCGCACGGCTCACTCACTCACTCACTCGCCCACTCGCCCACTCACTTACGCCGCTATCCCCGTCGGGTACCTCGCGAGTCAGCCACCAGTTCGTGACGTGGGGGTCCATTGCCCGGCTTGTACACACACGCACACAACTCACTGATTTAATATATTGGGCCTTTACTTATGAACAGCAGCACTTGCTAAGTACCTACCGGGGTTATCGTAAGTACTGTAGAGTGGCCCAGGGCAAGGTAGGGTCGCTTCTTGGCCTACGTCCGGTTCTTGGCGACCGCAAGCTGCCGTCTTGGCTGTGCTTATTTTTTCGCCGCATTCCATGGCGTTGTAACGCCTGAGTGTCTTTCATTAAGCGACTTCTCAACGACATCTGGTGCGTCTTAGAGAGACGTGATGTGCCCGACAGTCTCACGACTGGCTGTATATCTCATTTTCTATAACTTCATTAATTGTTAGACGCTTCCATTGCGTACGACACGCCTTCTGAATATGCACGTAGGCCTCGTACGATGGATTACGCTTCTCGCCCCCCTTAACCGCAGACACCAGATCCCGACTCCGCAAATCTAGATGATGGCGAGAGCGCAAGGCCAACCCCAGCAGGGTCCGTTTACGGCGCAGAGGCGGCGAATGACAGGAACGCAGTTTCGTCTGATTGTCCCCACGAAGGAGCTTCCGGTGAAGCTATCGCCGTTACGCACACGGGACACGTGTGGTTCTCTCGGTCGACTTCCGATGTGAGCCCTGGCCGACTCTCCCGGTCTCGCACACCTCGACGGAGCCTCTTCGGCATTGACGACACTGGCCTGCCAGAAGCCCGACCTGACCTCCTTGACCGTCCGGCTCCCCTTCCGCCCTTCCACCCTTCCAGAAACGCTCCTGACCTCCTGGTGGCCCTGACTTGCCTGACCCCTCCCTCCCCTTGCCCTCCTCCTCCTCAACGTTTCTCCATCTTTTGACACCTCCACACGGCCAGCTCTTACGACCGGAGAAGTAAGCTCCTTTGGATTATGAATCTGTGCTCAACGGCCAGAATCCCGCGGGGTCTCCGCACACCTTTCTTATCCCCACAAGGGTCATCATGAGATGAACGTTGGCCTGTCTTCGAGAAATCATTTAAAACGCCCTCACCCTCTCGCTCTCGTCCGTCTCCTGTTTCTCTGGCTCTCTATCCCGTCTTCGTCGACCGTCTGTTGTGCTGTCCCTGTCCCCCCTTCGTACACACACATCGGCTGTACTTTCTCCCCAGAAAGTTCAGACAACCACCCCGTGCGCGCCAAAACATCAGTCGTCGTCGAAAATGGGCGCAAAGTACTTCGGTCTGACGGGCAACGCCCTGACCATCCTGCAGATCGCCCTCATCGTCTGCCCGTCCTTCATCCTCTTCGGATACAACCAGGCCGGTCTCGGTGGTCTGCTCACCACTGAGGACTGGACCAAGACCTTCCCCGAGATCGACACCGTCCACACCACCGGCGCTACCAAGAACAAGAACTCGACCCTCCAGGGCTTCGTCGTTGCCACCTTCACCATCGGCGCTCTCATCGGCTCCCTGTCCTGCTCCTGGTCCGGCGACAAGTTCGGCCGTCGCAACATCATCTTCTTCTCCGGCGTCTGCTCCCTCGTCGGCGAGGTCCTCGAGTGCTCTGCCTTCTCCCTCGCCCAGCTCATCGTCGGTCGCGTCATCGTCGGTCTGTCCATCGGCCAGCTGTCTTCCATCGTCCCCGTGTGGCAGTCCGAGACCTCCGGCGCCAAGAACCGTGGCAAGCATGTCGTCCTGACTGGTCTCTTCACCTGCGTGGGCTACGTCCTGGAGAGCTGGATCAACCTGGGCTTCTGGGAGTTCAAGACCGGCCCCGTCACCTGGCGCGCCCCCATCGCCATCGCCATCCTCTTCTCTCTGATCCTGATGGGTAGCATCTACTTCCTCCCCGAGTCCCCTCGCTGGCTGGTCATGAAGCAGCGGTCTTCTGAGGCCCGCACTGTCATCGCCGCCTTCCGTGGCCTCCCCGAGGACTCGATCGAGGTCCAGGCCGAGCTCGCCGGCATTGAGCACTCCCTCGAGGAGACGACCAAGAACGCCGCCAAGCTGACCGACATGCTCAAGATGGGCGACGACAAGCTCCTCTACCGCTTCGGCCTCTGCATCCTCCTGCAGTTCTACCAGCAGATGTCCGGCTCCAACCTGGTCTCCGTCTACGCCCCGATTCTGTTCCAGCAGAACCTCGGCATGGACAGCGAGTCGTCGCGTGCCCTGGCCGGTGGCGCACTCACCTGGAAGTTCCTCTCGTCGTTCGTCGCCTTCTTCACCATTGACCGCTTCGGCCGCCGCGCTGTCTTCATCCTGAGCGGTGTTGGCATGGCCCTCTGCATGACCTCGCTGGCCATCACCACGTCCTTCCCCAAGGACAACAAGGCCGCCCAGATCGCTGCCGGCTGCTTCATCTACCTGTTTAACACCTTCGTGCCCATCGGCTTCCTTGGCGCCAACTTCCTGTACTGCACTGAGGTTGCCCCCATCCGCCTCCGCATGGCCATGTCCTCCATCTCCACCGCCAACCACTGGCTCTGGTAAGTCCACTCTTTGCAGCAGAACGCTCATTCATCGCACGAGACTAACACGTCCCCCTCAGGAACTTCATCGTCGTCATGGTCACCCCTGTCGCCCTCAACACCATCGGCTGGCAGTACTACATCGTCTACGCCGTCATCTCGGCCTGCATCCCCGTCAGCGTCTACTTCCTCTTCCCCGAGACCATGGGCCGCAACCTCGAGGAGATCGACATGCTCTTCCGCGACTCTCCATCCGTCTTCGCCACGGTGCGCTTCGCCAAGAACCGCCCCGTCGCCATGCCCCAGGAGTTCGAGCGCGAGAAGCACAACGACAAGGCCGACTACATCGAGCAGAAGCCCGAGGACTCTGCTTGAGTGCGTGTGTTGTAGTATGAAAAAAAGGGTAATATACGTGGGCGGTGGTTTCCGGTAGAACGGGTGGAACGAACAAAAAAGTCATCTAGCATAAGCAAGCGATAGTGATTTTCAGCGACTTGAATAATAGTACTGAACATGGTATCAATTCTTGCTCCTTGTCGTGATATTCCCAGAGACTCAGAGATCGTGCCTAAATCCAATGTGACAGTCGAGCTGAAAACCTACTCCAGGCAGACCTTTGATGGTTTCAGAGCCTCTTCAACGAGTTGTCCCAGCTAATTGAACTCCATCGTAACTGAGGATACACATTCATTGGGGTGACATTTGCAGCCCACATGGCACCCCTGCCTCCCGCCAAGGGCGCCCACTTACCTCCCCTGGAAGCATTTCAGGTCGCCGAAACATGATCGTCCGTGTCTGTTGACTCTGTGAAGTAAATTGGGCCAATGCGACAGTTAGAAGCTATTCACGGAAGCCTCTGCCTCGGCACACAAACGAGCTCCTATCTTTGGTCTGCCAACCTCCTCCCCGGGCAGGTCGGGGCCCGATAGCAACCAAGCCAAGACATTATGGGCCCGCAGCGTCGCATTGTCAACGCTGAAGGACTCTTGGATTGTGGCCGTGCAGCGTGGTTGAGTGGTTAGGCCTGCAAATGTCAGCTGTCATCACACGTCTAGGTCCACTAAACCACTCACCGAAATGCGGCGAGACTGTCTTCTTGATAGCATCTTGAAAGCTGACTCTCGCCCAGACTCTTGAGCGCCCCTCCCTAGCCACAGGATCATGCACAGGTACCTTGCAGGATATGCCCATCTGGCCGTCCGGTCATCTTCTTGCCTCTCGGACTCAAGATCTAACCGTTGCGAGGCATGCAGCCTGGTCTTACACGCAGCACAACTAACACCCGATATGGAAGGAGAAAACCAATATTATGCGCTGAAGGTAACATCAAACAGGGCTGATATGCTGGAGCAAACCGGCAAGTCAGCAACCATTCCTCACTGAGCTACGGAACTATGGCACGGCTCGTTGGACACTTTGCCTTGTACCTGTAGTGAGCTATTCCATAGTCACCTGTCGCGAGGCCATTCCAGACCTAGGATGGTCGGGCGTGTCAGCGGCGCGATGCAACAGACGGACGCAGCATCTCGTATTCGTCAATGCACCTTGGTCCGCAGGCTTGCGGCGCCGTAACCGGGAGAGCTACTATATCATGGGTTGAGAGTCCCTACATAAGTCGATCGAGGAGGTGCCTTACCCGTCATTCGATCGTCATACTCTTTAGTTACTACTCGATATCTTGGACAAGATGCTCTCTTCCGTTGTCAAGACGCTGCTCTCCGCCGCCGCCGTCGTCTCGGCGTGCACTCCGCCGACGGACTCGCTGTCCAACAACATCCCGACCGGCTTCGGGATCCAGGTCCAGAACGCCTCGGCGCCCATCATCCACAACCGCTTCATGAACCTGTGGTCCGCGGGAGGCGGCGACCAGCACCTCTACCTCAGCCCCGCGGGAGACGCGGCTTTCAACCTGACACTGGTCAACGGCGTCATCTCGAGGGGCATCATCCACGCCGTCATCAACGGAGAGGTCAGCGCAGACAGAAGCTATGCTTTGGGGTTCTAGAAGCTAACCAAAGTGGTTACAGTACACCGCCGACGACAACACCACGAAGCTGTTCATGACGCAGCGCGGTGACCCCAAGGCCTTCTTCCAGCCTATCTATGGATGCAATCCCGACACGGACGCCGTGCAGATCGAGCTGGACTTTGTGTCTAGGGCCACCCTGCCTGGCGGGTTCATTTGCGTCAGGAGCGCCGCCGGCGAGAGGCACGAGTTCCGATACTCTCCTCCGGGAAACACTGGTGAGACGAAGTCCAGAAGATCGCGACTCTGCGTGATACAAGATTAACTTTTCGGTTCTAGTCATTAGGGAAGATCGTCCTTGCTACGCTGTCACCTTGGCTTTGGTCCCGTCAGCCTGAGCTTCGGCCCATGTCGACGGGCTTTGATATCAAACCGAAGATTCGGATAGTATAATTGATTAGACCATCTCGATTCCGAGTATACGCATACGAGATAGTCAATAATAGCACTCTTGCCATGCGCATTAACCACAACACAACTGGAAATGGTTTGGATTCACACGCCTGGAGACCGTCAACATTGAAATTGGTGCTGCTCCTGATCTAAGAGGCAAGACTTTGATCATGCGCTGAACATCCCAAGTACTACCATTTGAACCCAATTCCACCATCACTGCGCAGGCTGAATAGACTGGGTGTCCCTGAACAAGTTCTTCGGGTCGTAGTCCTCCTTGACCCATTCCAACCTGTTCAGGTTGCTCCCATAGTACAACTTCGGCGCATCGCTCCCGCTGACCTCGGAGTCGGGATAGTTGACATACATACCCCATTCGCTGCTTCCGAGCCCCTTGCTTATGCTCTGCCTGAAGCCCTGTAGGAGCGAAAAGCCGCTGCTTGGGTACTGCTGGCTCTTGCCCACGCTGTCCTTGAGCTGAAAGAGGAGAAACTTGTCGCGGTGGACATAGGCCGTGTCGGCAGGCTTCGGACGCGTGATGGCCGAGGACGCACCCCCGTGGAGGTTCATGTGCATGAACCAGGAGCGGTCGACGGTGAAGCCGTCCTTGCTGACGGCGGCGACGAGGGATTCGAATTGGGCTTTCGTCAGGGTTGGAGTTGCGATGCTCGAGGCGTAAAAGTTATCGTGCTGGCACTGTCAGCTGCATATCTGACGGACAGTAAACGCATCTTACCTCGTTGTAGTTGGCGGTTGTGATGTCGACCACATCAGTGCCGCCGTAATGATCGATAAACTCCATCCACCCGACCGTCTTCGAGCTTGACACCTTGACTCCCAACTTGGTCAAGAGGGGTTGAACGGCAGCACGAAAAGCGGCATCGGTGCCGACGTAGGCACCGTTGATATAGTACCCGTCGTTATTGAAGGTAACCGCCGTGGTCAGCTCCGCCGGCATGCCTTTCGCAAACTCTTGTGTGTCGAACAGAACCTGCGGCGCCTTCTTCGCGTCCCAGTTCAGGCTGATGTCGAAGTACGTGACCTTTTCAGGGGCAACAAATGTGTTGAACTCGAGCTCGGCCACTATGACCATCGACGAGCCCGCGCCGCGGATCGCCCAGAAGAGGTTAGGACGCTCGGTGGCCGAGCAGCGCGTGATGGTGCCGTTGGCGAGCACGACGGTTGCGCCTTTGATCCAGTCCGTTGCGAGTCCGTACTTGCGGGAGACCATTCCGTGGCCTCCGTGAAGGACGTGACCTCCAACTCCGACGCTGGTTGATGCATGATACTTAGACGCGTTTTTAGACTAAACAAAGGTACATGTGGGAGACTTACGCCGGGCATGTGCCGTGGGAGATGGCTCTCTTGCCTTGCTTGAAGAGTTCCGTCGCAACATGGCCTAATCTTGCGCCAGCTTGGACTTTGGCGGTACCGTCGCTCGCGACCGTGACGGCGTACATGCGGTCCAGATTGATCACCAAGTGGCCGTCCTCCCCGCCGAAACTTGAGGCCGTGAAGCTGTGGCCGCCGCTTTTTGCGCTGACACTGACGCCATTTTGTGCGCCGCAGGTCACTGCGGAGGAGATTTGCGCGACTGAAGTAGGGATGGCGATTGCCAGAGGCTTGTAGGGAAAGCGGAGATTGTAAGCCGTGGTCAGTGAGGGAGCGACCGGGACAGAGGCCGCGCGGAGACAGTCCTTGAGAGACTCAACGTTGGATGCCGTGACGGCGAGGGACGCTTGAAGAATGAGGGCAATACTCCAATGCATCTTGACGGTAGACTCAGTTACAACTGCCAAAGAGGCTTTGCCAGAGTTGGGCCAAGCTCTCTGCCTCAAGGCGCAACAGGACGTCAGATATATATCCGCCTAGAGTTGTCATGGGGCGGAAGTCCAGCTTCTCGGCACAAGTGCTTGTGTCCTGAGCCATGTGCGCGATCGATCCATGATCTGAGGTTCCCGTGCTCGGGAAAACTAAGCACCCCTGAGAGCTGAACGTCGGGCGACTTTTCACCCGGTGGTTGCGGAGACTATGGGGAAAGGTCGCCTGTTTATTTGTCGCTTTTTGTTTTCTTCCCGGCATAACTGCATTAGAGCTGCTGTTTCGCCCCTAGGGCTGCGCCTGCATGTCAGCTCGTATATGCGTGTCTTGGTTGATCCAACGCGGGCTTACGAACGAGTGCGGCAAGATTCTCGGTCTTGCCAATTGCAAGAGAGGTGTTCATTCTTTTGTGAAGTAGATGTTTGTGTGTGGTGATGCATCCAATCTAGCTAGCCTTGGAATCCTGGGAAGCCACTCATCAGTCGGGTCCCGGGAAATGAGTCTGTGTTGAATATGGCGATCGCACGCAGCGACCCAAGTAATAGTCCATAATCAATTTGATTTCCTCCCCAATAAAGGTGCGGCTCTCAAGCCAACCCTGATGAGACATTTTAAAAGTCGACAAGTTGACCACCACGAGGTGTGAACATGAGAAAGCATTGGTCAAATCGGGTCCGGAATCCGTTGATCTCATATGGAGCCATCGACTCTGGTGTTGTCTCGGGGGCGACCGTGATCTTGTATTCACGAAGAACGGCGGCGATGATTAGTCGCATTTGGTAAGTCGCCATGTTATTCCCGGGGCATCGTCGAGCACCGATACCAAACGGTACCGTGAGACGTCGACGCTCAACCAGACGTTCTTCCTCCAACCAGCAAGCTGGGTCAAACACATCGTAATTAGGGAACAAGTCAGGCCGCTGACGGCTCATTGAAAGAGATTGCGTGGTGATGACGGTGCCTTCGGGGATGTAGTAGCCCAGAACATGAAGACCTCCCTTGGATACGACACGACTACCGGTCAAGGCAACCGGAGGCCGGAAGCGAAGGCCTTCGGTGACACAAGCTCCGAGAAGTCTTATGCTGTCGAGATTGTCGTTATTAGGATGGTTCCTGAGCTCCTGGTAGATGCTGTCCTGGGCGTCGTCCAGACTGGTGTTTTTGGCGAGCTCGTAGAAGATGAAGGTGAGGGCGGATCCCGTGGTGTCGGTCGCGGCCAGGGTCTGCCCAGCCATCTCGGCGCTGATCTCGTCGCGGGTCCATTTGATTCCCTTTTCTTGCTTCTCCATCAGGAGCTGGTAGACTGTCGGGACGTCGTCGCGGTTGGACAGGTCCACCTTCTCCGCCTCGTTGCAGATGTACTCCCCGAGTTTGAGTAGCATGTCGCTTGACTTGACCCGGAACTTGGCGTGGGCGAAGGGGCTTAGCTTGAGCCACTCGAGAAGCCAGTTGGGCAGGCTCAGGCGCCAGACCACGAGGGAGTTGTATTCACTGATGATGTGCGGAAAGTCTCCGGCCTCGAGCTTGGCTTGGGATCCGGCCATGACGACCTGTGAGTTGAGAAGCGTGGCGACGCGGAGATGGTACGCAATGTCTTCGGACTTGCTGCCCTTCGAGATGCCAAGGTTGCGAACCATGTTGTTGACATTGGCTTCTAAGAAGGGGTGCCAGTACTTGAGAGCTTTGGTGGCGGTGGCAATCATGAGTGGCCTTCGACGTTCGCGGGCGATGTCGTTTTGAGGGAGAGTGATCGTCCATTCATGGCCACCAATTCGAAGGGCTCTGATGTCTCTCGGTGCAGTGCTCAAGTCTTGCCTGGTGAAGACGGCTTGGAGAGATGGGAAGTCGTTGACGAGGACCATGTTGGGGCCAATGCGCACAATAGGGCCATATTTCCTGAGGAGGTCGTCGGCAGTGAAGGACAACCTGCCATGCCATATTTGCCAGCGATACCAGAGCGAGGAGGCCGCGGGAAACCGCGGGCCAGGGACTTTCTTGAGCGCATGGAACTTGGTCGAGCAAACCATCCGGCCAACTTCTATCACGATGAAAGAAGCGAAACATGCCAACAAGATGAAGGCGTGGCTGCTAGACAAAGCTATCAGTATCTCCAGCATTTTTGAACCAGATACGTGCGACTTTAGAGACGTGGCGAGTAAAGATGTTGAAGTCAGGTGTCCCTCTGCTGTTGCCAGTTCAAGCCACAAGCTTTAACGTGTAGGAACCAAGGTATGGGTTTACTTATATGTACACAGGTAGGATCCATAGAATGTATTATAACGAGGGCTCTACGGCCAACAATCGGGATTCAATATGCTGATAAAAACGGAATGTACTGGGGTAAAGAGGGGCCTCAGATATTGAGTTACGAGCATCCGTATTTGTCTATTAATCTTCAGCCCGGCTTAAACATCATCTAGGCATCCTACCTGTGTGGATCTTACTAGATGATTACGAGTACCCCTATTTGTATTAATTTAAAGACCGGCTAAGTGTAATCTGGCTATCTTGCCTGTTTGGATCTTGTCAGCACCGCCAACACCACCCGCACCAGTCTTTAACTTGCACAGCGCGGCACAGTTGCGCGTAGGTTCATTATAGGAGATATTATTCACCACCTCCTCTTCTAGTATCCAACACCCCCCCTATGCGGCTCGGCTCTCTAATTGTCCTTCTCTACTATACAACGGACGACAATAACGGATAAAAACGACGACAACAACGACAACGATATAAGAGACAATAATAAGCCTATATACCCCTTAACCTAGCGACGCCTAGCTACGTAGTTGTAGCTGGAGGGGGTGTTGAATATTAGAGGACGGGGTGACGAATTAGATCTCCCTTCAATATGCACAGCCACATAGGTAGCACTGGTCACCAAACTGCAATACATGTGAAATCGACTTGTGAATTTACATTCTCCATGGGCTGTCAGTTGGTACTATTAACCGGCTCATCCGGGCACCTCTGTGGTTCAACTGCCGATACTACAGCACTATTTGTAGACCAGCCTGGCCAGGTACCTTTGACCGGTAGTTGCTGTCCAAGACTCTCTATTTAGGTACTCAAGCTTTCTTCCACGCAGACTCGAGGATGTCCTTCACTTTCCAGGCCTTGATCTCGGGGAACTGTTCATTCAGCGTCTTCTTGCCGGCGGGAGGGACATCGAAAGATCCGTCCGCAAACCACAACCCAAATGTTGCTGCCATACCCTGGTAAGCTTCCTTGGGGAAGAAGGGGTAGGCGGGTATCTGGCTGGGCAGCTCTGTCGGCTGGCCGGCCTTGAGCTTCTCTACGCTGTCATATGAGACGTTGAACTTTGTGCCTATACCATCTATTAGTAAACGAGAGTCTACAGTATTGACGCATTCAAGAAGAGTGAATTACCTCTAGCTTCTTCAGCAAAGCGGAGGAAGTCGTTCCAGGTCACCTTATCGCCGACGATGAACAGCTGGGGCTCCCACTTTTCCAAGTCCAAGGCGGCAGCGACAAACTTGCCGACGTCTCTCGTGTGAGTGAAAGCCACAGGCACGTCCCCAGACCCAGGAATGGCGGCGGAATTGTTGGGGATGTCGATCACGAGAGTAAAAGGAGCCATGTATGACTTCTCGGCCTCTCCTCCCCAGTAGTCAAGGAAGAATCCGTTGTGAACCACGGTGTACTCCAGACTCTTGGTCTCATTCTTCAGGAAAGCTTGAGCCTTGAGCTTGTAAGAGACCGATCCCAGGTCATTTGTCTGTCTTCTCGGAGTTAGCGAGCCTATCATAGAGTCTGATAGCTGCGGACTTTTAGACAACGGACTAACCCTTCGTGGCTAGGAACGCCCCAGTCGCTGGAGATGATTCTCTTGGTTGTTCTCGATGCATCGGCCGCACGAATCAGCTCGATTTCCGGGGGGGTCTGGCCTGGCGATGGCATCATGTTGATCGTGGAGATGACGGTGTGAACGTTGTTATCTTCAAGAGCTTTGGTCGTGGCTTCGACATTGGCATAATCAACGACAATGATTTTAGCACCGACTTGCTTCTCCAAGTCTGGGTTTGCCTTCTCACAGGTCAGATCCATTCATACAATACTGTGGTCGAGTGCAATCAGCGTACCTTTCTGGTAAGAATCTTCACTTCGTGTTTGCCAGTAGCCACGATGGCTTCGACGATGGTCCGGCCAACATTTCCGGTGCCTCCTGCGACTGCAATGACGGCCATCTTGATATTCAGGTGTATGGATTGAGAAGTGATTGAGTAAAAGAGATTGTTATTGTGTGCCTGTGCAATTGGCTCGTACTGTTGAGTGTTCTGAGTTATGAGTAATTTGTTGATATCAATGACAAGCTGCATTAGATCTCTATTTATCTATGTTCGTTCACTCAGGGGGCGGTGTCAAAATGTCGCGAGAATTGAGTCCGCCTAGATGGGCGGAGTTTCTTTTCGACTTTCATGACTTAATCTAGAGTCAAGACTCAAAGCTGTTGCAACGCCCAACTTGACAACTCTGAGGGTCACGAACAAGACCAGGATGTTGATTATCGGCTGCAAATTACTTCCGCTAAATGCTTCCGCCGCCCACCGGGCAAGCCGCCTTAGCGTTCAATGCTACTAAAATGAGCGTGGGGTCTGCTAGTCTCGGGAAGTTCCCTGGGGGCTGTAAGACTAAACTTACCTAATGTGGCCGTGTTCCGGGACCAATTTGCATCCGCATTACGTGACGGGACCAATCATGAAACTACTTCCTCTCAACGTCCCTCGATTGCCAACCCCGTGGGGGTAGCTTTACCTGCATTTTGCTCAGAATCTTGGTCCGATTTCCAATTCCGACTCGTCCATTACCCGTCTTTCGGTATCTTTTCGCGTCCGAAGCACGTCACGGAACCTGAGCACAAGACACTGCCCGCCGGCCCGGACAAGTGGGTCACTTGGCATCCCGGCATCCGGGTGTGCGTCCGAAAGAGGGCACTTGAAACTCGGTCTTGCTCCGGGGACCATTCCTGCGACCCCACACGATCGTCCGACTCCCAATGGATACGGCGTCGGTTCAAGAAGGCCGGTCACGGGACAAGGCAGCACGTATTGGACAGGTATGCGAAGTCTGCTCAGCAGGCAGCGGTTTTTCTCGACTCCAGGCTTCTTTACTAACCAACTCGCCTCTGTCCAGGCCTGTTTGAGATGTCAGTCAAAGAAGATCAAGTGTGATGGGAAACAGCCTTCATGCACTCCTTGCACCAACCGCAGCCATGAGTGTCAGTACCATCAAGTACAAAGGCGCCGAGGCCCAGGCCGGAGGTACGTCACCCAACCATTGTCTGTGGGCATGCAGAGACACTAACCGACTATCTCAAGCAAAATGTACATCCAAGCTCTCGAGGAACGTCTGTCAAAGATGGAAGCTGTACTCAACCAGGCTGGGCTACCTCGACCGGACGCACCGCCAACCAGGGTATCGCCATCCGAAACCGATGCAGCCTCCGTCTCAGTGGCCCCAGGGCCTCCTGCGTTTCCAACCACAGCTGCCCCGCCGAGCCAAGCCACGACAGCTAGACTCGATGCCTTGCAAAGCTCCTTCAACCAAATGTCGACAGACCGACTGATGACTGATGCACCGGAACCTCTGACAGAAAGATCAAACTCGAGCGAATCCGTCAACCAGCAACAGAGCGAACCATCAGAACCCAAGGATATATTCGAGCCACCAATAGAGCTAGCTCCTAAGTTGCCGGTGTTTGCCCTCATCGCGAGCCGTATGAAGGAGGTCAACTCTGCATCCTACTGCTCCACCTTCAACAGACAGGTCTTCACTCCGCGTCTGAGCAGAGAAGAGGCCATCACGATGTTGATGCCCCTCTACGACGACGTGACCAGCAACTACCCCCTCCTCAACTTCCACTACTTCTCCCGCCTTTTTGAGACGGTGCCCGAAGCAGAGGACACCTTCAACAACACTTCAGGATGGGCGTACATGAACGCTGTCATCGCAGTTGGCACGCGCTGGAAGACGATCAACAGCTCGTTTCAGGAGGTTTGCCAACTAGCGTGGCCATTCTTCAAGAACGCCTTTTCTGTTCTCACGGAACTGATGGTCAAGGGTAGAGACCTTCTGTCGGTGCAGGCACTTGTGGCCATGGCCGTATATGTTCAGGGCACGACTTGCACTAGGACGGCCGCGTTGCTGTCGTCCGCGGCAGTGAGGCTGTCCCAAAACATCGGGCTTCATCGACAGCCCTGCACGATGATGTCGATGTGCATGCAGGACGTGGAAGCACGAAGCCGGGTGTTCTGGGCTGCGTATATTCTCGACAGAGAAATGAGTCTCAACCACGGGCTGGACTCAAGCCAGGACGACGACGATATCGAGACCGAGCTGCCGAGCGGGCCAGGGGAAGGACCTGATATCCTGAATCTGAGAGCCAAGCTCGCAATGGTGGAATCATCCGTCCGCAGAAGGCTCTATACCGCGAAGGGCCTGCGCCTGACCGACGATGATGTCGTCAAGGCCATCATCGACCTTGATGCTCTCTTGGAAGAGTGGAGGACGAGCTTGCCGACAGATCTTCAACCGTCCTATGAAGCCCCTCAGACAGGATCGGACATCGCCCCAGATGTCTTGAACTTGCACCTGGCATTTTACCGCTGCACGCTGATGGTGCACTGGGCCGCGAGACGGCATAGCCAGCACAAAACTGTTTCGGTGCTGATGGGAACACCGGCGGTATTCGAGATGCCCTTCATCCAGCTCTCGTTTTCTCAAAAGCGTTGCCGGAGTGCGGCAGAGGCAACGTTAGGTCTTTTCAGGACTATATCAACCCCGCAGTACGCGGACTTATGGTGAGTTTCTCCTTGGAAAGCCCTCAGGTGAGGACGAACGGCTAACGAAGGCAGGCGGATGTTGTGCTACCCCCTCTGCGCCAGTATGACGCTCTTGACGCATGTGCTCGAGAACCCGGGATCCCCTCGTGCTCGCACCGATCTGACGGCCACCCGGTCGTTCGCGCATTTCCTGCAGAAGTTCGAGAAGTCGGAATGCTGCGACCTGAAGCGCGTGTTGACGGCCTGCGCCATGATGCAGAGGACCGCGCAGTACACGGTCGACGACGCCCAGAACACGATGCGGGCCCAGAACATTGTGGGCAGCGGCGCCGGCGGCGTGTCCCTGATACCGGGTTTCAGTTTGAACGAGGACGCGCAGGTAAGCAAGACATTTGACCCCGTTGCGTGAAACGCAGCACGAGGTTCTGACAGCCGGCACAGGCGTTGCATTCGCTGCTTGGCGCGGCGACGCACCCGATGTATCTCATCCAGGGTCTCATGGGAAACCTACCAAACCGAGACCAGAGTCTCACCATCCGACTGGCTCTTCTTCTTGGGACTCCCTTTGAGGGAGGAAAGCCGGGTAGTCCGCTGGGGGCCCAGGCGCTGCAGCCGGAGACGTACGGATTTGGTTTCGGCCAGGGCCAGGCTGGCAACGACCCCACAGCCAATTGGTCTTGAAAAGGACAATGTTAGCGTCCGCCGTCCGGAGATGTCTCGACTATCCGCGCACTAGCCCGGATATATCGGGTCGTAAAATCTTGGAAATAAGCACGCGTCAAGGGAGACTATGCAAGGGCGGCCACAGAGGAGCGGGGACAATCCCACATCTTCTAGCGTTAAAGTCGTACATGCGTATAAATGTTGTCAGATTCAGTACATACCCATGCCACGTACCCCGCTTACTACGACTTGACTTGAATTTTGAACGAGGATGACAAGATGGCAGAAGGCCTTAACGACACAACAGATACGGATATCCAGATAGTGTTTAGACACCAACAGTGCCGTCTTAGACAATGTAGTTACAGTGCAGCTTAGCGTTATTGGCCAAGTGGCCCAGATAGAAAAATATGACAGAAGAAAACATAAATTTCGCGGTTGGCTGCAGAGGGAACTTTGGCGTTGGCTATCGTTTGCGCTTTGCCAACCAAGGTAAGGGTATCCACCAAAAGACCTTCACGGATATCAATTCACAAGATGCGAGTACTTGGCATTCTTCATGGCAAGTCAGATCGAAGTACAGATAATCGTAACTTTGAAATTCTTGAGGGCGAGTCTCTCCTTCGCAAGCATTGAGTTGAGACTCCCAAGTTCACTCTGTCGGGTCCCAGCAGCCATTGCCAATATATGGCCAAGCCCAAGACTTTTCGTAACTGCTTACTCGGGCCGGAACTACTACGCCAAGTTCCAAAGCACTGGTATTTATGCCGCATGTCTGGATCAAATCTCCTCCTGATCCATCCCTGTCGCCTTTCTATCCCCTCTGGACCAGTTAGAACTCGTCGGCAACTTCGGCTGGAGACGACTTGCACATCCTCCCCTCCCAAGATGAGCCACACTGTTCCGCAAGAGCTGCCTCTTGCCGTCTGGGTCCGGTTTGTCTTACGCATGACTGCAGGGAAAAGTGGCGGCTATTGGACTACCGTGGACTGCCAACCCGTCGCCAACCCCCGCCGCGGGCGGGCAAGAAGCAAGCGATATTGCAAGACAAGACATGGCGCCCTCAGCTCGAGGTTTCGCTGGCCGTTCTCCATGTCCGCAAAGAGTATTAGCGGCTTCGGGGTGCATTAAAAGTGATGCGTGGTCGCCACCGCGCATCTCGCACGCGAAGGCTGTCTTGCCTCTGCCACATTCCTTTTCTGTGTCCTATGTCTCCCGCAACGTCTGCTCGTCGATTTCACACTCGACACCGGCACTGAGCAGTTCGACTGACCTCTGCACGTCCACTCTTTTCGTGCATTCTTTTCGTCACAATGTCTGCCATTAGGGGTATGATGTCAGGCCTGGCTTCCTGGGCGACGGCACCACGATCACCGATTTACAGCAAAGTCTATGCCGACGACGACACCGAGCTATCATCAGCGCCTGGCTTCCGCACGAGGAAGGCCTCAAGATGGTCCCAGAGACCGTCTCCGAAGCTCTTGGCTGTGCTGGTGGCACCGATCTTGATCGTTGTTTGCTTTATTTTCGCAGTTGTCAGTTAGCCCGTTTGCGTTCTTCTCTGCTGGCATCCATCTAACAGCGCAGTAGGCTCATGAGCGTGTGTCGAGCCCTGAATCATCCACCGAACAGCACGGCCTGGCTCCTATCCCGAAAATAGAGAAAGGTGGCTCTCGCCGGCTTCGTGTCATCGTCCCAGCGGATGGCCCGTCGCCTGATCTCTGCAAGATGCTTATGTCTGCGCTGGCATCCGGCTATCCCAGCCCGGTCATCGTCAACTGGGGCCGTGATTTTGGCAAGTCTCCGGGTTCGTTCGGTGGCTCTCACTTGGGCAAGATCGATGGCACACTCGAGTTCCTTGATGCCGTCACCTCCGACCAGGCTCCAGAGGACGAGCGCCTCGGGCCAGACGACCTCGTGATTGTGGTAGATGCCTACGACCTTTGGTTTCAGCTGCCACCATCGGTTCTCATCCGAAGATACCTAGCTCAGAACTACGCCGCAGACGAACGCATCCGCAAAGGATGGATCGGCGGTGCAGGCTCGTGGTTCTCTTCCGGCGACGACAAGGGGTTCGTCCCGAGCCAGTCCATCATCATCTCGACGCAAAAGAAATGCTGGCCCGACCCATCGCTCGGCTTCGACCCCTACTGCGAGGATCTGCCCGAGTCACCTGCGCGAAAGGACCTGTACGGACCGCATACCGACGAAAATCCAGAGGAATTCCACGACATGCGACCGAGATACGTGAACAGCGGCACCATCATGGGCCCGGTTGGTGACATGCGCCGGATGCTTCGTCGCGCGCAGGAGAAGGTCGACGAGAAGCGAGCAGCCGGCATAGGCCTGTTCAGCGACCAGGGCATCTTTGCCGAGATCTTTGGCGAGCAGGAGATGTGGAGGAAGTCGAAGCAGCAGGTTCGTGCGTCGGGGAAGAAGCTACAGAATGACCGAGAGCTCGCCATGGAGGCTGCGCACTTCGACTACGGCGTCGGCCTCGATTATATCCAGGACCTTTTCACGCCCACGGTGTTCGAGGAAGACGACGGAGAGTACATCGTCCTCTGCAATCAGACTGCCCTTCAGGCTGCAGCTGAAGAGCGAGTCATCATACCACCCCGGGTTTACGGTGTGCCGGAGGATCTGCTCGGGCTGCGCACGCCTGTTGCGGAGCTTGGAATCGATTCCGAGATAGGCTGGTCTGACGTGCCCCTCTACACCGACTTCTGGACCACGTCTTCGCCGGTCATCGTGCACCACAACGCGCACCGGAATGGTCTCAAAGAACAGAGACTCCGCGAGTGGTGGGACAAGACCTGGTTCTTTCCGTACCTGCGCAACATCCTCGAAATCCAGGCTCGCCCGAAGACCTTGGAGCCCCTGCTCAAAATCCCAGGAGAGGAAGGAGTCAAGGATCTGGTCTACTGGGCCCCAGTATCAGACTCTGAGAAGAGGGGAACTCGTATCTTCAACAGGGAGAAGTTGAACAGCGAAGGTATCCCGGAGACCAACTGGGAAGCCTTGTGTAAGAGTGAGGGGCACGATGAATGGTGGAATGAAGTTCTCCGAGACCAAAAAGGATCTCTTGACAAAGAGGCTCAGGTTTAGAGTAATGGGGTCATGACAACAGCAATCAAGATGGTGGTTTGATGACTCCCGCGGCAGTCGCTACAACGTATTATAGAATATACCCGGGCTATCAGACCTAATACACTATGTTTCAAACGACTGGGAGCTGGGTCGCATCTAATTTCATAGTGACTCGGGTCAGTTGAGCTAGTTGGCGAGGATTCATGATCCAGAGACACATTGCTACACACAAGTCACCTCACAAAATATCAAACTTCACTTTCGTATCCAATTCATTGACTATACCCGCACGCCGAAAATGAATATTTCATCAACCACCAACTACATGGATGATCTCATACTCGTGGAGTGGCCAAAGCCGAGCCACTGTCTTCACTTCCAGATAACAATGTGGATAATACTCGAGAGCAGTGTCCTGCGCGTGTCCCTCAAGGTCCTCCAATATATGCAAGTTCACTTCCACTACCGAGGCCCGTCTGAGCTAGCCAAGTGGAGATGAAAGTCATCTATATGCCGGAGGAGTCGCCTGGTGGCTGTCGAAAGCTTGTTGGTAGCTGTGGGGTGGAGACAATCAATTGGCACCATGCAGCTCGATTTGGGACGAGCGAAACTAGAGAGATCTAGAGAGGAATACCTAATCTGGCTTGAACGGTAACCTTGCAGCTTTCAGACTAGCCGATGTCTTGCAAACCTTCATCCCTGTCTTTTACTACCTATGCGACGAGCAGCCGGCCCGGGCCTGCTGCGGCAAACAGATTTTGATCATTCCTGCACTCGATCTGCACCTGTGTTGTCATTACTGTTTTATATCGTTATACTCGTAGCAGGGCTTTCATGATTTCAACGACCGGTTTCCTGCCTCATACATCATGCATCATACCTGATTCAAGTTGATGTTCGGTCACGAACCCCTCTCAAGTTTGTCTGACAGAGAACTATCATCATGCCTGTCTAAACTAATTCATCAAGACTGCAATATGCATGGAAGTACTAAGTTGATATTGAGGACTGAGTATTGATATCTCGCAACGGCGACAAGAAGGGTAAGGGGAGTCCGAGGTCCTGATAACGCAACGGCGGTGGCCAGTGGCTCCACTCACTGCGCCCATGTTCCTGCAGTTTTCGGATACGAGCCACAGAGGGTCTTGGCTGCAGGTGAATTATAGCTCTGGCCGGGAGCCAGTGAAGCGGCCAGCCATCTCGAGCCCAGTCCGAGACAAGTGAGCTTTAGGCCGCGTCATACAGTCGGATAGAGGTTTGTTCCATGGTAGGTCACTATTCGCTCCCTGGCCTTGGAATTTAAAGATTTTGGCGTTGAAGTGGGCGACTCGCTGAGATGTGCCTTCAACTGAATCACGATGACAAACACCCATGATCCATCGATACATGGTCAACTGGACAACCGCTCCCTTTCCGAATATTGTCACATAAGGAGTTTTTGAACAAGAGCATTCATTCCATGCGCTGTCTCCAGCTCCAAATAAGGCTCAGTGTCAACGCGAGTCCGTCACAAGACTCGATCATCATCACATCACCACGACTGTAGGGCCTCAAATCAAGCCAGCCTAGGATTTGAGAGCATATTTTATCCTGGCTGTTCCTGCTTCCTCGTGGTTTATCAAGCTTGTTGTTCCCCGCTCAGAGGCGTCTTGTTTTGGAAATGCAGGTCAAGGCGGGCAGGGATGTGTGGGGGAACACGAGGTTTCTGTGTTCTATTTCGAGGCGCTCCAGGCAGCAACATTTAGAGCGGTACCTCGACCTCGAAGGATTCGACTGCCGAAAAGGGAAACAGATTCGCTTCAACGGAGAAAACCAATGGCTTAGAGCTTCCGTATTTTCGTTTCTACTGTTATTGTTTATGATTCAATTGGTCGATGTTCAACGGAGGCTGCTGGTTGGCGGGTAGTACCTTAACAGACATGTTCTTGATCTTCATGAACCCGGATTCTATTCGGCAAGTTTTATCGTGGAAACAACCCCCCTTGTCTCGGAGCATCAATGATTGGATGGCGGACTTGGTGTCCGTTGATTGCATGTATGCCGTTGCTATGATGAACTGTCTATTTGAGCGCGTGATTCCCGGTTGTTATTGTTACCTCGCAGTCCAAACTATCCCGTTATTTCACTCGTTGTCTGACGTTCATTCAGAAGAAATCATGCATCAGGAACATACCGGTAAGTCTTCAAGCGAATTCTCTCCTCAGAATACGGGATCTGACAGATGGGTCAAACAGGCAACATGGGCAACACTCACCTCCTCGAGGACCAATCGACGGGAATCCGATCCCCGCTCCCGGTCTACCAGAACTTCCACACTCCCCCGTCAACCGTCGGATGTCACCAGTCGGTCGCCTGCGGCGCTGTCCAGTGCCACACCGTTCATCCTTGCCACCACGGACCGGCCATCGCCGACGGCTCTAGGGCCAACGTCGTCCCCGTGGCCATGCTGGAGCGATGGCCGGCTCTGGCCGAGTGCCCTGGATGCCATGGCGTTGCTGCCACCAACACTGAGCATGTCATTGGAAAGGGAACCCAGTGAGTCTTTCCTGTCGGGGGGTCTGGCTTCTGTCTTGAGACTTCGGCAGCTAACGATGTATTGTGTCTAGCTGGATGGCAGTTATGCTCTTCTTCACCACTGGCGTTGGCGTCTTCATCCCGTACTCCATGAAGCCATTCAAGAACGTGCGCCACAACTGTATGCTCTGCGGCCGCGTGCTTGCCACCAAAAGGTTCGGCGGCGGAACCAGGGCTCACCTGATGTGATTGTTACGAGCTCGGTTTTCATTGGATGATAAGGTTTTGGTTTTGGGAATGACTACATTTCGGTTCGTTGCCTTTGACAGGCAATCTCGGCCCAGGAGGCTCAGACATCTCTTCTATCAGCAAAGAAACGTTTTTATGAATAACAGATACGACTGTCATTTTGAGATCATGTCAAACGCTCTGGAGTCTGAAACAGTTGACGATAACCCAGAGTTGAGTTCGGCGCTGGTGAGAGCTGGACAACTACCATCATAGATGCAAGATACTCGGGTGAGATGTCCAGAAGTCCCTAGATAGAACCTGGCCTTTTTAAAGAGAAGATGATAGCCTACTGTCTGTCGGCTTCAATTGTTTCATGACAGCCAGCCGCCCCCATGACTTCTGTAATCCCAGTTGACTTTGATCAAGCCGCCCGGGCAGGGTAAGGGCCGGGAGGTGCACGAGTCGGTTGTTTATTAAGCTAAATATTTCGGGCGAACCGAAGGCCCAAGAGTCGGTTCCATCTTCGGATGAGATGCGGGGTTTAGACTCATCTGAGCTTTCGCAGCCTAACGTTGGACTCCGAAAAAGCAATGTGGTGGTAGTCAGTCTGACTAAATGTCGATATTGCGCCCCAGTCTGTCGCACACTTTGTTGATCAGCTACAAGTCAGACTGTGTGAAGTAGCGCTCAAGGGCAGAATAGTCTGGAAAATTAGACGGGGTCCGCGGCGCCGGGTACGCCAGCCGGCTCTCACTCGTCGATGGTGATCGCGCAACGACGGCTTCGACGAAGTTAGCACGCTGTGCTTTTCAAAATTTTGAACTCTTGCGGCGGGGCGTTCGCGTGCACTCGGTTCAGGAGCTGAAGGTTGCCAGAATGTAACTGAAGCTAAAGAAGAAGGAGCCAACGGGAACCCTCAGTTGAAGCCGGGAGAGGGATCCATGCATGCCGTCAAAGTGTACTTAGTCCTTCGTCACATGGAACATTCAAGGGATCAAGTCACGGGTGATGAAGTCAAGTTTAGGTAGAGAGCGATTGGTATTATCATGTTACGCTAAAAGGGGGAATAGGCCCTCTCAACAAACATAGGGGGAATCAAGAAATAAGACAAATTTTGCAACGTTGCCCGTGGGCATCTTTCTCTCTCATCTAGTCGTGAAAAACCATCAGGTGAAAAGAGTGCGCTGTTTGAAACATGAAAAAGACGTCTGGTCTGGGGCAAGCCCCAAACCCCCCATTGGCTTTCTCGGTAACCGAATATCACTTCGTGACCAACCAAGGCAATTGTGAAGGAAAGCCCAGTGGGACATGTAGCGACGAAGGCGTCAAGGGAAGCAAGAAAGCAGGCAGCTTAAGGGGCCGGGACCTGGGAGGGGTTCCACCAGGGGTAGAAGCGCTCGCCCTCGGCGAGGGTCTTGAGGGTGCAGGCCGAGCCCTCGCAGCCGACGCCGGTCTGCTCGTTGCCCCACCAGTTGATCTCGGCACCGACCCACTGGACGGTGAAGAGCATGAGGATACCGGCAATGGCGATGCCGGCGGAGAAGGAGGCCGAAAGCACGAAGTTGTACTTGGACCAGAAGGCAAGGTGGCGGCTGCGGACGTAGATCCAGGACAGCCAGGCGATGGGGACGGCGGGCCAGGCGTACGAGAAGCTGTAGGGGGCCCAGTTGACACCGCCGAAGAGGAGGGCAACGGGGTGGAACTGGCGGAGGTAACGGTTCTTGGGAAACTGCTTGACGCCGAAGTAGAAGATGAAGGGGAGGACGATGCCGATGGGGAATCCGAGCAGCAGGTAGTTGTACTGTCCCTGGTGACCGAAAACCTTGATGGGACCGATAGTACCCCAAAGCACGGCGGCCGTGAAGAAGGTGTTGGGTCCGGGGCAGAAGAGACGCATAGGAGCGTCAGGGGTGCAGATGTTGGGAATGCTGATCTGGAAGCTGATGACTCCGGTGCAGACGAAGGTGGAGATGAGGGTCGCAATCATCTGGCAGGCAAAGGTCTGACGAGGGGGCATCTTCAGGTAGTGGGCAACCTTCAGGTCGTTTGCGAAGTGGACGGCGTGAGCGCAGGTGACGTATCTAATAGGCCAGTTAGTGGATGTCGAGAGGGCTTCATCGCGATTCTTTACTTACCCAAAGGACTTGAAGAAGTTCATGGCCAGAGCATTACCCTCGACCCACATACCACCGATGAACTCAGCAAGGACGTTAAGGGTAACCTCAATACCGGTCATGGCCTTGATAATACCGATAGGGATAACAAAGATCATGGCCAGGAAGATACCATAGGGAACGACACCGGGGGTAGTGTAGGTAGGCCAGGCAGCAACACCGGCGAAGCCGAAGCCAGCAGCAACGATGAGAGTGCCGAGATACCACCATTCGGAAACTGAACATTGTTAGTTTGATCACACCCAACGACACAGAGAGGCTTCTCACCTTCGGGGTAGGCGGCCATCAGGCGGTTGTGGACGTCCTTGTACTCGCCATCATCCTCGCCCTCCTTGGTGGTCTTCCTGCGGCGGATGGTGTTCCACATGTTCTTGAAGCCCATCGCCAACTCGTAACGATGGAAGAGAGCCACGTGGGTGACGGTCGCAGCATACAAGGCGAAGAATGAACCGTAAACCAGGGTGTTGGCAGCGCCGAGGTAGGCAGCCGAGTAGTCCATGTACTTCTCGTGGTCGTACATGCCGCGGTCGTCAAGGGCCCTAGAAACGTTGTAGAACTTGCCAAAGTGGTCAAAGACACGGTTGGAGTTGATGGGGAGGTAAGCGGTGTTCCAGGCGTTAGTGTAGTAGAGGGCGAGGATGATGAAGCCGAGGAGCCACATGCCCAGCGTGCGGTTGAAGGTGGAGAAGGCGGGCACCATGAGGGGGTCGACACCGTCGAACAGCATGACGTTCCAGTCGAATGTGGGCCAGGGGTTGAACATGCCCAAGCCGTTGTTGAAACCCGTCAAGATCTCCAGGTTGTGGTTGTTGGGCGAGATCCAAGTCATCCAGCTGAAGTAGGTCAAGACCTCAAAGATGTAGTTGGGGAACCAGAAGTAAACGAACATGGCACCGAAAGACCACAGGAAGAACTTGTAGCGAGTCATCGCGTACAGCCTCTTGAAGGGTCCCGGCACGGCCGTGTTCGTCTCGTTATGGAGAGCCGAGTTGAGGGCGATGGTGACAAGGGATGCGGGCCACACGCAGTAGGACGGGTACACGATGAATCGGCGGGTAAGACCTGAACATCAACGTCAGCACTCAGCACGAAATAACCTCAGCATCGCTGGTTTTTGGCGCGTTGGGACGTACCAGCAAGGCCATAGCCGATGAAGTTGGTGGACAGGGCAATCAGGATCTGGTAAGCGAAGCTCTTGGCGTACGGCTGGTTGAAGTACTGGGGAAGCACTGCACTGGGTCAACATATTTTCGCAGGGATGGCATGCAGAAGCCGTACCTTGAGTCCAGACGATGTACTGGGTGTAAGGCAAGCTCTTGGCGGTGTTGGCCATGATAGCGATGAGCATGTGCTCCTTCTTGTTGAAGCGGCCGGGGTTCAGGGGCAGCTTGACGCCAAAACCGACGGGGATCATAACGTTGGGCATCAACTTCTCCCAAGCCTTACCGAGGGGGAAAGCCAAAAGCTGGGCAACGTTCGACTCGATACTAATAAGCGGCTGACGAACACTGAACAGCTATCAACTTGTCAGTGATGGTTCGAGGCTACAGAACAGAGGTGCGTGGTCAGTTACCTGGTTGATGAAGGCAAGGAAGACGGAAAAGAAAACTCCAATGGTCCATGCGCGAATAGTGCCGCAGGGCATAGACGGGTCATCCTTGTTGTCGACGACGGCTCGCACCTCGGCGTACGGGCTGTTGTTGGTGATGAGGGCGGCCTCGAGCTTCATCTCCCAGATGATCTCCTCGTGCTTCTCGGGGTTCTCGAATACATTCTCGTTGTCTTACACGGTGTCAGCATGACATCTTGCGTGGAGCTGTGTCGCTACAAACTGACCAAGGAATTCGTGGATCTTCATGAGAACGCTGTGCGGGAAGTTGGGGTCGCGGTCGTGGATCTTGATCACGTTCTGCATCATGTGGCGCACGCCCTCCAAGGAGAGCGTGGAGGCAATGGCCTTGGCCTCGATGAGATCATCTTCGGTGACGTTGAGATGCCTTAAACAGTATCAGCGAACAGTCCGAGAGTGTAAGGTCGAGTCGATTGATTGAGAGGGTGGCTCACGATTCGAAGTTGTGCTCCTCGGAGTCAAGACGGTGAAGCTCTTGGGCGTGAGCGTCCTGTTATCTAGTCAGTAGCTTATTCATGCGACGACATGTCGCGCCAATTGAGCGTAGCGGCAAGCTGAAGAGACTCACGGCAGAGTACTTCTCGTCGGTCAAGATGCCCTGGTCCCGACCAATGTCGATGGGGGTGACGGGCGAGTCTTTCTTCTCGGACGCCATTGTGTTGTTGACAGACGACGTCGTAGGGCGGTCGGGGGTAGAGAACGGAAAACCACTCTTCAAGATCGAGCTGGATCCGAGGGAGAGGCCCGATAATTAAACATTTTCGAACTGTTGGAGAGAATGGCAAGGTCGCTTATCAGCGGTGCCACAAGGCCGGTGCCCAGACGCCAGGCGAGCAGCTTCACAGGCCTGATGGACTGCCTCTCCTGGCGAGAAGTGGCAAGGTTCCGTGATGGTTCTCGGACGCATACCCAGCCTAGGCCGCCTGGGCGACATCTTGGCTCTCTGCTTGAGAAGATCGACCTTCTCGGTCAGGTATGCTGCCGATATCAAGGGGGGTAGGCAGGCCGATATGCAGCAAGTAGAGGATTGGCTCGCACCAACCGGGGGCTCGCCTCCATTCGAGAACAAGTCTCGGCGCCGTACGACAACAGGGGACCACCGAAGGCGAGATGATATTGGCCAATTGGTGAATCCGAGTTGAGATGAAAGAGAGGCGGGGAATCGTGGGAGCTGGGCGACCAGGATATGAAGGGACGCACCACAGACGGCGGACCCAAGACGGGCGATCCTTGTCTCGTGGTACATTCGGCTACGTGGGGGAGGGTCACAGCTACTGCAGCGTGGTAAGCTGGCGACAAGGGGTTGTACATGACCCCTTGGCTCCCGCGTTCTACTGCAACGACGACTAGCGGGCAGACTTAACGCTATCCAGCTGAGATTCACGGGAGGCGAAAAGTTCTGTGAAAATCAGAGCCTCGCGGAGAAGGGCTGATATCATGATCAGCCTTGGTCGAGGATTGGGAAGACCGAACACTCGTCAGGAATGCCAACGTTTCGTCACGCCAGAGAGATTCGAGCCATACTCTCGACATCTCGATGAAGCTACACAACAGTAGTTGCAGGAAACAGTCGATGGACAACCCAGTCGGGTCTATAGTCCGATGGGAACAACGAACATGGAAGCTGGAAAACAAGGCGAGGGGATAGAGGGCTGGGACGACTAGACGCTGAGATAGACGCGGAAGCGCCCAGACTTTCAAAAGGCCCATAGGCATAGGCAGGGCACTTTTGTTCCACTTGGTACCCCCGGGCACTGCATGAGAGCAAGCAGCAGCATATGGTGTTGGCGCCGCCGCGGGAAGAGACACGACGAAGGCCTCCAGCTGACAGGAATCGCCAAGATGCCCGACTTGGGTGCAAGGGCGTACCGACATGACGGTTCTGTCAGACGGCGCCCGGTATCATCGTCGAGGCCAGGGAGGCCGCCAAGATGCAAGGTGAAAGCATGGTAAGAGTGCGGGCGAGAGAGAGAGAGGAAGAGAGGGTGGGTGCAGGCATATCCCGAGGTTGAAGCATATGGATATCAATGGAGGAGGTGACGGAAGGCTCAAGACGGACGGGAACGAGCTGCTAGCGGGGGATGAAGGAAATCACGTGCCTCCTGCAAGGGTACGTGCCTTATTTAAGGTTAAATTGGCGCGAACACGGGCCACTGCTGGCACCTGCGCCCGAGACCTGCCAGCTGCGGACTAGCTTCACCAGCTGTCGGCATGGAACTCATCCTTCGTACCCGAGGTACGTACAGAGTACAGAGTGCTCATCTCATTCTCATCTCATCTCTCATCTCCTATTCTTCATCGTCCTGTGGCTCACCGGCCAGGCTACCTAAAGTGAGGTGAGTTTAGATGAGGCGCTCTCATTACCTTAAAGGCTGAAAGTACGTATCTTCACACGAATTAAACTACTATGTACCGGACAGACCTGGTTGGTCACAGTTCACGATAATAGAAACCATTGCAGCCCTGTTCTCCAACCAGATGTCTTACTTCCGATCATGGAACTTTTGCAAGTCAAAATTGCGTAAGGGGCGGGGGGAAAGAAAGTAAGGAACTGCTGGAAGAGGTGCTATAGGTCATCCTGCGACAGACATATCTGCATTCGTATCTCCCCTCCGACTGAGATTGATTGATTGATTGCGCGGCAGGCCAATGCCGTTCACCGTCGACCACCCCGGATGAAGCTGTTGGTCTCGTTGGTCTCGGTGGATTATCCCTTCTAGCGGCCGTTCTCGAACCCCTGCCACAACACCATAAGTCGTCCACCACCACCACGGCATCCCTCCCCTTCCTTCTCTCTGCCCGTCCCAAGTCCCAGCCGTCCTACCTACTCGAGAATAGGTAGGCGGGTATCGGCAGTGCCTGGGTGGCGCGCCCAGAGCCAGTCGAATCATGTCGTCGCGTTGGCGATCCTCTATCCTGATTCTTGCCTCCCGTTCGGGCAGGAGGATAAGGACGACGCTGGCTATATAAAAGTCCAGCGTGACCACTCTCTTGGCTTTTCTTGGTTTTCTCTTGGAAATGTCTTGGAATCTCTGCCACCGGCCTGTTACGATTCTTCCCCCCCAACCGTTTAGCCATTTCTCCGCGCAAAAATGGCTCTTGGCGTTTCTGCTCTATCTTTGCCAGAAACTCTACGGAGTACAGTCTGTGTCTCTCTATTCCCCCTCCCCCTCCTCACATGGCGCCCCTCACGACGTTGAGCCACCCACCCACTCCAATCCATTCCACCCAACCCTCCCATCTCCTGTGTATCGCGCTGCCAACATTCTAGTGCGGACGGGCCAAAGAGCATGGAATCGATCGGTTTTTCTTCGTGGCTGACCACTCCCGGCTTGTCATACGGCACAGGCTGAGACCTTTCGTAACCTCGTTTGCGAGGAAGAGGAAGGTATTCGGGGAATGGACAAGGGTGGCAGTGGTCGTCAGACGGTGTTTGTCTGTCGTCAGCAATTCGCCAACGAACCCCGGGCTTATCGCAATCCCCGCCAAGCGGCCAAGTCTCGAAAAGTGAGCGGATTTCCCCCCTCTGCCAACGTTCGCTTCCTTCCAACTTGTGGGATTTTGGGTTCCAACAACACCCGCCGCCCGGCGAAGAGGCCTTTACGGCAGATGCCGCCATATCCTGGGACCCTCTTTTTGGCGGCATGGAGCTTCCCACAACAGATAGCCCGCCCTCGCAGGTGGTGCCCGGGTTGTAGGGTGCGTGATGCATCGCATCATGGGCTGCTACACTACTGTTGTCCCCACAACGCACGCCCTTCCTTCTCATCCAGGCGGCTCCGGCTCTCTATCCTATCGGCCTCGGTGTCCACTCGAGTCTGGACCGCAGACCCTGAAGATTGCCTACGGAAGGCGGCTGCCGCGTGTATGGTGGACCAGGAGGACCGCTTGGGTAGAGAATGCTGCCCATCGCGATCGTCCCCCACGAGCAGATCGTTCTCCCTCCCGGTAGTCTGGCATCAGAAAGGGGTCCTCGACATCGCCACTCCAAGAACAGAAGCTGTCACGTCCGCTCGTGGCTGAGGAGCTGTCACTGCCATCGCCACACCGATCGACGAACGCAACTGCTACGTTGCGGCCGGGAGAACTGGGCGCATCTCATCCTACGACGTTGGACCTTCGGCGCGGTATCTTTTTCCCTGCGGCACGCACGCGACATTGGACGCCATGCATCTGGGGAAAAGGGGACACGCTTGCCACCTGACCGCGCCCTCGTCTATCCGTATTCACCTGCCCTATTATCGTCCTCTGGGCCGGGGTTGCTGATCTACCTACGCAATCCTCCTTTTCGACCGTGCGGAGGAGACTCCTTTTTCGGGGACGGCCAAGACCTCGCGAGTCCGGGGGGTCTGCAGGAGACAAGGGCCCCGTCCTGCAGAACGCTATTCGTGCTAGGTGCCGGTGGCTCTCCTATCAGTGGGTTTCTGGGCGAAGGTCTTTGGGTTGTCCGTTGGCCGGCTTGTCTGTTGATATCGTGAACGGCTTGCTGGCGCCCAGCCTCCATCGGTCGACTGGTGGCGTCTTTCCCGAGTTAGTTGCGATTCTAGTCGAGAAGGAGAGGCTCTCTCTCTCTTGTGTCTCTTCCCCTCTTCGCGCCACACTCTGTTCAAACCTCTTTTGAGAGTTTCCATGACCAATTGAGAGGCACTTGGAAGTTGGCGGACGTGTCATTGGATGTTGTTAAAGCCATCGCTTTCCGTCCCAGCTGCCTTTCTCGGGGCTCATGCACCACTGCAACTGTGTTTGCGGGGTACGAGAGCCTTCAATATCCTTGGTATCTTCTTGGATGGATTGAGCCTTCCGTCTGAGAGAGGCACGAGGGTTGTCGTCGGCTCAGGGGAGAGAGGCTACAAGATCCCAGCCCCGGTGCGGCGTTCTCGCACCAGCTACAGCTCCTGCCGTTTCTGATCGGGTCATCGTGCGTCGAGGAGATAGAAATCAGACGTAGGAGCGGCCTGTGAGACCAAAGTTGCGAAAACCAACGAGCTGGTACCAGTGTGGTATTGCCCAGGTTCGTGTACATGAGGCCCATGTTCCCCTCCCTGTCCACATATCGTTCGTCTCGTTCACCAGCAGCATATCTTTGTCTTTCCCCCTCTCTCGTTGGCCCAGCTTGACTCGGTTGGCCCACGATAAGGGCGTGAATGCCCTCGCAGGACCAAGAAAACGAGAACCACACACCCACCACTCGAACTGGACTCGATCGGGGGGGCAAAGCGCGATCCAGCCCAAACACCCTCAGCGGTAATCGACGGGACTCGGTCTAACCACCAGGCAGACAGTTTTGGCTCACTTCACAGAAACTCGCATGGCTCCTCTGCGGGCGCAACTCGGTTCGTCCCAGAGGAGGGAAGGCGTGGGCGTGGCGAACCTCCAGTCACCTCGCGGCTCTCCCTCTCTTCGCCGCTGCCTTCCATGCAGATATGCAATGCAGCGAGCCCGCCGTCTCCCTCGCCCGCCCGCCGGTCACGGCTGTGGCCTGCCCCAAGCGGGCGGATCAACTGCTCGGCGCATGTCAATGCCACTGCGTGAGGTGCGTGCCTGGTCCTACCCGTTCGGGGCCCGCGAGGTCGGGTCTGTGAGAGCGGCCAGGCGGCAAAACGTGCCCCCCACAGCTCCTTATCTGGCCCAGCCGCTGTGCCGCTTCCCATCGTCATACGGATCCCCCGAAGAGGCGGGCGTGGTGTTCTGCCTCTTTCTCGAAACGGGCTGGTGCTTTCCCGAGTAGATAGATGTGCGCCCGCTTGGGTTGTCTGATTGATATGATATCTGGCCCGATGAAGAGTCTTGGGGTCGCGTCAGAGTCGACCGGTTAGGCTGTGCGTCACACGATTCGGAGGTGGGTGAGCGTTCTGGACGTATTGCGTGCTGCTGCGCCGCGGACCCTGCGTCTTCGTGGGTGATCTTCGGTGCGAAGGACCGATGGTTGGCTTGATCGTTTTGCAGTTGTTCTCGCGAGGGGGTTTGACGAGGGACTGTGAGATCGACAAACACCGTGATCAACGTAGACCCTGCATGGTATCGACGTCAGATTCGAAGGAGATCATAGCCCTAGAATTACTTCAACATCCTCTACATGGGAGATCCCATCCATGTAGAATGATTTCAGCATCGTCATTTTCGTCAGAGATCACATCCATATAGCACTACGTCAACATTGTCATCTTCGCCAGGCTGACCCAACGTCCTTATCTGGTGATGCTCCCAGCTGAGGCGTATTATGACGAGCCTCCTTGCCTTAAACGGTCTCGATGACGGGGTTGAACAGCGGTTATCATCTGAAAGCAAACTATGACGACGGAGGAAGATGGAGTTGTCTATCTTCATGAGGATGAGCCCTACCTTTGGGGAATTCTGACGTGGCTTCCAGACTCACTTGAATGGCAGTCATCAAGAGTCTCGTGGAATACGCATACAAGTTCGATGACGAGATGGACTGAACGATGCGACCAAGCATGGGATCTCTCCTGGCTAGACTGTTATCTTCCATGCTCACGTTTCCATGACTTGACAACCAACTGATGAGGGATTCGGGAAGCTGTAGTTGACTCTATGCATGTGATATTGCTGGTTTCTTTGTGATCCTTGAGAAACAGACGATGATGGAGTGCCCAAACGTAGCCAAAGATTCGAAGTATTGACACATACCAGCACTCCATCTACTCGTTCGTCTTATGCTGAGCTCCCCGGATCCCGTCTACTCCCGCCCCGAGACAACCCCGTACCGGCCCAGCCCCATTACGGCCCCCAAGAGAATCGCAAAAGGGGCAGCAACGCCATAATACCTCCCGCCAACATACGCCGTCGCCGTAACAACAACCCACCACGGATCATCCCCCAGACTCTTCCCAGACTGGAACCCCTCGTCGATGTACCCGACCTGCCAGATCCTGTATACAGCGGTGTATATCAACCCCACGGCCGCGGCATTAACTCCTCGGACTGCAGCCTTCACCCAAGGCCGGCTCCGCAGCGCGCCCCAAACGCCCATCGTCCCGTGCACCAACACCAGTCCCGGGGCGAAGATACCCACAAACGCCAGCGCCGCGCCCGTCGCAGCGGAGTACCCCGCGCCGACGGCCGTCAGACCGCCGAGGAACACGGCGAAGTTGAAGTTCGGGCCGGGGAAGGCCTGGGCGACGGCGAGCCCGATGAGGAAGTCGCGCGGCGAGACCCAGCCCTCGGCGACGACGTACTCGCGCAGCAGCGGGATGACGACGGGACCGCCGCCGAAGATGATCGTGCCTGCGAGGTATAGGTTCGAGAAGAGGCGGTACAGGAGGGGAGGTGAGGGGGCGAGGCCGCGGGCGAGCATGGCGGCGAGGAAGGTCGCGAAGAAGGCTGCTATGACGGCGGCGCCGGATTTCCAGGTGAAGGAGAGGCGGAAGCCTTTGGGGATCACGCGGGGGTCGGAGTCGGCGAGGGGGCGGTCGACGGTGTCCTCTACTGGCTGTTGCTGGATGCTTGGTTCGCGGCTTCGCTGGTCTGCCGCGTGGGGCTGGATCGCGGCTCCGGAGGACTCCCCGACGGGAGCTGGTCTCGCGTCTTTGCCGTCAGAGCTGCCTACTTCAGCCTCCTGAAGCTCGACGCCCTGCGTCCCAGCCTCATCGCGGGACCTCTCCCTCCGCCTCCCCAGCACCGCCCTCATCATCCCCACGACCCGTCTCGCCGGGCGGTGCACCCAGCGGTAGTCGTGCACGACGGCAGCCACGGCGGCCGCGGCCATGAGCACGGGAAAGTACCACAGCGCGTTGTACATCATCCCCGCGGCGGCGCCGAGGAAGACGAGCGTGCGGGTGAGCCTGTCGGTCACGGCCTTGCGGGAGAGCTCGACGGCGGCGAGGGCGATGATGCCGACCGTCGCGGCGTTGAGGCCCGAGAGGAGGGCGTAGACGGCGCGCGGGAGGGAGGAGGATATGCTGGAGACGCCAAGGGAGAGGCCGTACATGCCGAGGGCGCCGGGGAGACTGACGAATGGTGAGTTGGTTTGTTGAAGGGATGAGGGAGGGGTGTGTTTACCTCCAGATGAAGAAGGCTAGGACGCCGCCTAGGAGGCCATGCTGGATGAGGTTGATGCAGTAGAGCATCTTGGTGCTCGCCGGGCCCGAGAGGGCTTGGGAGATGCTGAAGAGCTCTTGGTACTGTTCGAGAGGGTTTTCTCAGTCAGCTGTCGTGGTCTTGGTTTCCCATGTCTAGGAACAGGCGTCTGGAACGTACCATCTCATCATCGATCCATTGCAGATGCTTCACGAAGCGATCGTGGAGCTGTGTCACATGTCAGCGACCATTCTATCGCCGCCTATGAGAGGCTGCTCATACGATCTTGAAGTGCACCGGAGGTCCTCCAAAGGCAGTGAAGCCCAGGTGCCAGTTGTGCCTGAACACGGCGGAAGCGCTGTCGGCGGCCTTTTGCAGGCGGGCCTCCCATGAAGGGGAGAGCATGGTGAGTGAGAGAAGTTATTCGCGACTATTACGGATTCACAATGGCGGTACATGCAACCAGCGTGTTTATTTCACTGACGCCGTTAAACTTTATGGAAACTTGCGATGTAGTCAATCATACATGCGTCGTCAATTTGTCGCAACGGCTCGCTACGCGGCACAATGGGGGGGAACGTCGCGCACGCCATACCTCGTGACCGATGAGCGCCAAGACACACACCATACACCGACTCAATTCTGATCAATTGTTGAATTGTATATGAGATCTCGCCGAAAGTACCGGCCCCGAGGAGAAGAAGAAATCAAACACCAAAAAGTTTTGAGACCCGGAGACCCTTCCCTTCTTGATCAATGAAGAAATCTCAGGGTCGGGAGACATGTCTTTGTTCGGCTCCCTTGCCGTGCAGATCGTCATCAACACAGGGAGAGCCGCGGTGCTGCGGTCCGACAACTGGGGCGGGCTGTGAGACCGAACCACACTTCTTCAAGTGGGAGCTGTCAATGATTCAGAATGCATGCCCTGGGCTATTTTCAGGGTCGCCGAAGAATGATCATCGCTGTCACATCTTATTTGCTGGGTACCTCGGTGTGAGCCGGATTGTCAGGGAATGAACAAAACATTATCATTAACATTAATCAAAGAGTCTAAGAGAAAATGAACCGCTCGCAAAAAACGACAGGCAGGCATGACTTCATACTTCTTCTGCCTTCATCCGAGACTCGACTGGAATGACGTCCTTGACCGAGAATCTCACAGAGCGCCTGCTGGCCTGGCTCTTCCGTCTCTCCTCGAGCTGACGCCTGGTGAGGAAAATTCGGACGACGGTGACCAGCGACGCCAACAGCTCGGCGAGCACGCCGCACCATGCGACAATCAGGAAGCGGACGCCGACGGCAGCCTCGGTGGGAAGGTCCGGGAACCGGGTGAGAAATTTGACAAGTGCCACGGCGTTGAACGTCAGAAGCGACGCGGCGGCGACGTGGAACGCCGCGGGCAGCGCCAGCACGCCAGCCTTGAACCACAACCAACGGCCGGTGACGCCACGGTCCCGAAAGAAGTTGATGCATGCGAAGAGGGCGGGGGAGACAGCGTTGAAGACGATGGCGGCGATGTAGAGGACGAATGCCGGTCCGGCGTGGAGGGTGAGGGAGCCGGCCGAGTCGAAGGCGGCGAAGAAGGCCTTGCTGGAGCGAATGCACGATTCGGCCCCCGTTTTGCATGTGTTCATCATGTGTCCGGAGCGATACAGGTGATTGACAACGTCATGCATCACCGCTGGCATGTGCAGAGGACGAATGGGCTGGATGAAGACGTAGTTGGCGGCGTTGATTTCGGTCGACGGCTCGAGCCACTCCCATCCGAACGAATTAAGGAACCAGTGCATGCTGACTATATACGGCGGTGTGGTTCCAGCGGATTTTGCGGCGATGCCAGTAAACTGTTTAAAAAAGAGGCGTCTGTTTAGCCTCAGGGTGTTCAGGTCCGGGCGGGTACACTACACTACATGGTGTAAAGTAGTGTAAATGGTTCAGCGCTTACCGACACCATTGAGAAAGATTTGCCGAACAAATCGTCTCTACCTCCATGGCTGCCTCGGAGGATGCGCGTGCCGCAGATGAAGAGCGTCAGGATGCAGGCGATGGCGCCGAGCTTGAGGACGATGAGGAGGCATTTGGCAGCCGTCTGAGCGGCCGTGCGCGGTAATTTCTTGGACGTTCTGGGAGCCATCTGGTCGGGCGTCGCGCTTGACACGCACGATATCGAAGGTCACTAATGTAGTGTAGCGTATATCGGTACTCCGTACTACCTCGAGGTAAGGTAAGGTGCGTTTGTTGTAGTGTAGGCGATCATCATGTCGTTCCTTTTTTTTTTTCCTCCCTCGAAACTTCGAGCAGATACGGAATACTCGGGCATATATGTGATATGTTGTGACACATACGGACCGACTGCAGGCAGGCAGGCAAGCAGCTGGGCGACTTGGTGCTGCAGGTGAGGTGGTTGGCGTTGGTGATGATGGCGCTTACTGAGGGGCTCCCAGATAAGAAGCGGGAATACGGCTTCGTATCGGGTGGAACTGAGGTGAGGCCATCATCGTATCGCCGCTGCCATAGGCCAAGGCTGCCAGCACTTGCTTGGAGCGGAGAGAGTGGAAGTGCCGTACTGCGGGCGGTGGCGGTGTGAGGCAACAAGCTCGACGAGGCTGGAGGGGTAAGGTAAGCAATTGCATCGCGCACGCCGGTGATGGTCAATTTCTCGTGATGTTTTTAGAAACGGCGGGCTCGTTTCATTGCGGACGCTGATGGTGTCGGGCGATTGTCTGAGGATTCCTTAGGTAAGCGTCAGCTGTGTCTGAAGATTGACTGGAAGGCGACAGGGTTTCTTAGGTAAGCACTGGATGTGCGTTCGTGTCAGATCATGTGACGTGGTTCGTGACTGGACGGGACCTAGCCCCGCCTCCACCCATTGCCCGAAGAACCACTATCGGGCCGTAATAAGTCCGAGCGTGGTTCGCATTGGCTGGCAGCTGCCCGCAGATGAAGGACCAATGCACCGGACAAGAGGGGATCACAGCTGGAGGGAAGGTGCTAGGGGAGAGAAGGCAGTGCCCGGTGAGGTGGGGAGCCCGGACAGGACGGAACCTTGGGCGTCCAGGTACCTGTGGGAGGTACCTATGGCAGGTACCTAAGCGAAAAAAACGCCTGCAAGAGGGTGGGCGGGATCGAGAGTCTCGACTCCCATCGTCCGCAAAGCTTCGGGGTACTTTTCCTAAGAACCTAGCAGAATGAGTACCTTTACCTGCTTGGTCTGTGACCACCGACCTACACCACCAGCTGCCTCTCCTATTCTTCGGTCCCTTTTTGCCGTTCTACGGACTATGAGAGCGGTCAGTGTCCATGGTCGCTGGTGGCATGGGATATTGTCCGAATGGCCCGGGTCACCACCGCTCGCTACCAGCAATAGACACCAGTCCGGCACCGTCAATCCTGTTTGCTGCGAGTGAGAGCCTGCTGGCTGTGCATGTTTCGCTGCGATTTTCTGCAGCCCAGGCCCTGTTTCTCCCAGAGACGTCTGGTGTGTGGGTGGGCACTCTTCGCATTCGTCCAATCTGCAATGTGCATTGCATTGCGTAGCGATCTCCCCTTCCCGCGGGCCCTCGTCATCATGGATTAATCATGATCGTTCATTCTGCACAACGGCCAAAAAACAATCGCGAAAGCACCTTCTTCGGGGGATGCGATGCTAGATTGCGAGGTGCGTCTTTTTTCATTCGCACTACACTAGGGAAATTTAATAGGCGCGCACCTTGGCACTAGTGCACCCTACGGATGCCCGTCCGACACCACCACCACCACCACCAGGACCACCACCACGTCAACAGCTAATAAGCTAGCGCAGGCACAAAATGAGCACACCTCTCGCATCATAACCGCAGTACATTTATACCGTTCTGTGAAGGTACATAACTGCCTTACGACGCGGGCAGGGTACTTGGGTTGGCACGTACCTGAGGTACCGGGGATGTAGGTAATTACAGGGCGGGAGCGGATACTTCGATCCAAGTACCGCCGACGTCTCCGCCCCCAATTTACCACTCCAGGCCCGTAGTCTCCAGCTCCTCCGGTACAACAAGCTGGAGTCATAGAACCAGAGCCAGAGTCTAGATTTTTTAGAGCGCAGGGCCTGGGAGATTGAGGGCAGAAGAAACAAAAGGAAGTGAAAAAAAATTACCAGGTGGTAATCTGTCTGTCTGACTGGCTGTAGGTACCTTGGGCAGGTATCCTCACCACTAAATGGCAGTCGCGACTTGCACTTGCACTTGCACCTGCACCTGCTCAAAGTCAATCCATCCATGGACATGAATTCCGTCCCATCCAATCCATCCCGCGCCGAATCCTTGATTCTTCACCCTCCACTTCACCTCTCCATCCCCCTCACCCTCACCCCTTTTGCCCCATTTGTTGCTGCGTTGCTACTGCGTTGCTGCCCTGGTATTTTCCTTTCCCTTCCCCTTCCTTGACGACGACACCGCCGGCAGGTTGTTCGTCCTGTCTCGTCCCTGGTTTCCTGGTCCTTGCTTCTAACATCTTGCTGGTTGTGTAACTTGTTGGTGTTGGCCCGCTCGTTGATTGTCGCTCATTTGCTGCTTCGTCGCAGCGCATCCATCAATCTGCCGTCATTTCGGCTCTGCCAATTGTCAACGACGTCTGGAGCCCCTCATCTCCCGACAATTGGTGCCGCTGCTTCGATTCGACTTCGATTTCGATTCGCAATTGACACTATCTACGGATACTACCTATCTCCAGTTGTAGTATCTACACTCCGGACCGGCTTCCTTGCACGCACTCCGACTCGACCTCACCTCACTTCACCTCCGAAACTCAGACGCTCGCTACCTACCTTTAACTTCACACCTTATTCTTCCTTTCCCCCAAATCCCCCCTCCACCGTCCATCCCCCCAGCCCTAGTCCGTCCGTGCCGAGAGGCCGCCATTTGTTTGTTTCCCATTGTATTCTTACCTCACCTCATCTCACCTCGAGTTGCGAATACGATACCTACCACACATCCGTAGGGTATTACCTCACCTGATTGCTGTTGTTGTTGGTCATCGTCACAAACGTCGGCATCATCCCTTCGCGCTCGCTATCCCTCTCCGTGGACATCCAGTCGCTCGCTTTCTTCCCTTTCCTGCTCCCGGACACGTCCTTTCGCTACCTAAATTTTCTGTACCTGCACCCGGCAATTACATTCCGGCGCAGTCTGAATCACCAACATTCCTCTCGCTCTTCCGCAGTCGCTACCCCTAATCCGACCCCCAACGCCCACCGACACCAAACTTCGATCCCCGGGATCGTCAGCAAGGCCCAGGCCTTTTCTCACCCCGCCGTTCGTTTCTGGTGGTTCATCCTCTTGAGCTCCAGCTCCTCGAGGATTCGACACACACACTCGCCGAGAACAACAGCGAGAGTGACAGAGAGAACGGAAGACGCAACCAAAGCAACGACGAAAAAAGACGGGACGATTCTGACGTCTATTTCTGCCGTCACCATCCATCCATATACACTTCGTCTCCTCCAGTTCGACACATTTTCGAACCTTGTGACCTTTGACACCGGCCACCCCGCTACCCGCATCCCAGCCATCCATCCACGTCTCGAGACGCCTTCGCCCAGCACCTCGCGCACACAGAGCGTCAAGGGGTCCGTTACCCACAGACGCTGCCCTTCGTCTCGTCTCATCGTCCCGACTCCCTCCCCCCCTCGTCCACCAAAAAAGACAAGACGACCAAGCACCAGCCAAGCCACCGCCAGGGATCTGCCCGCTAACACCCTGTACACTACGGCCTGCGCCAAAACACCTACAAGGCTACCCCCTTCCCGCATAATACTGGACATTGGACAATTGCGCATCTGCATTCTACCCTTGGGGGGGAACCACAGTCCACAGCTGCGCGCCGGCACTCGACATAACATCATTTCCAACAAACCCGCGCACCGCACCACACGGAAGCACAGCGGACCGCACAACATCGCAGCATAGCCCGGTCCCCTGTTGCTCCTCTCTGTTGTGCTCCACGGAGTCCACGCAAATCGCACACCTTGCGCATCTAATCACCCTGAGTCTCTAATCCACTCTCACCCTAATCAGTCCCTGTTGGCACTTCAGTACTACGTCCGCCTCCTCCTACCCCCCCCCCCCCCCCCCGGGCTCCAGACAACAGGCACGACCTATAGGAGCAAGGAGGTCTCGGCATCCAACTCCCTCGCAGCAACACCACACACTCTGTTGTCGCTCCCGACAAAACAAGCTTTTTCTTCCCCTTTCTTGTTGTTTCCCCCTTTCAACTCCATATTCGACGATGCAATGATGATATACGGGCACCAAGACGTTGATCTCGCCGGTCCCAGTCCAGGTTCTCCTCCAGGCATGACGTCCTCCAAATCGTCAAAATCCTCTTCTTTCAAGTCCTTTCATTCCGACGACAATAGCGTCCTGGACGACGTCAGTCACTTTGAAGACATTGGTCTCGACGACGATGCCTCTCACTACGAAACACATCGCGTGCGCGAACAGCAACAACAACAACCCGGCAAGACCGTTCCCTCATCACAGCCCTACTCTCGATCCTACTCGAACGACTTTCGCCCCGTGCAATGGAAGCGTCCCCAGTCTCGCTCGCCCCCGATGGCGCGAGACCTGGCAAAGCCGAGAAGCACCAACACCACTACCACCGCCAGCCAGCTGGAACTCGCCCCGAACTCCCGCTCTCGTTCACGACCTCCTCTCCTCCCCCTGAGGACCGATGGCCGCGCCCTCAATGGCCGTAGCCCCAGCGCCGGCCGCGTTCCCGACCACCGCCGAAGCCCCGTGAACCAGACGAGTCTCCGAACCTTTGCGAGTCACTCGACAACATCTCTCCCCTTCCCTCACCGCAACCGCAGCCCGAGCCCTAGTTTCTCCCTGCAACCGCGGGATCTTAACATGCCCATGAGGCCCCGTCGCGGCAGCTGGCAATCCAATCAAGACAGGAAGTCCGTGTTCGAGCTGGAAAAAGAGTGCGACGAGGACGACACGGATGACATTCCCGACGGCCTCGTTCTCGACAACGTCCCCATCTCCCCTCGTCCGCGCCAGGAGCGCACTCCCAGTAGACCAACCTCTTCGTCTGGTGTATCGAGGTCACCTCACCGACCGCAAAAGGAGCGGGTGCGCAGTGTCGGAAACGGAACACCCCCTGTCCCTGTTGACTCAGGATGTCTGCGGTCCCCGTCCTGGAAGTCAGACACAGCCCTCTCGTCCATAGGCGAGAATGGCAGTGCACCGGAACCGCGCAAGACCCGCGCGAGGAGTTGGAACCTCGCGCTGGCAGATCTCAGCGCTGAGGCCAAGGAACTGACGGAGAAGCTCGAGGAGCACTCAGACTTGGTCCGCGAGCGCGCGGCTGAGCACGCCAACCCTTCCGGGCGTCCCAACACGTGGGGCGGCAAGCAGGTCGAGCACCACGTCCAGAAGCCCAGGGTCAAGTCTGCCCTGCCCGAGCTCCCGCCGATCCGGCACCAGACGAACATCATGATCGACCCGCTGCCCATTTCCAAGGAGAAGGAGGCTGTCCTGAGCCGCACGCGGCCATCGTGGCTGCCGCCCAAGGACCCTGCAGAGGAGAAGCGACACCTGCGCGAGTACAAGAAGATGATGGCGCGCAGCGCCGAGGCGGATCGCCGTCGCGAGGTCTCGCGTCAAGCTCAGAACGCCTCGCGTGATCGGACCGCCGATAACCTGCAGCACATTTGGGAGGACGACATCATCCCCAGGTGGAACGACGCTGTCCGGGAGCGCCGCACCCGCGAGCTGTGGTGGCGAGGAGTCGCCCCGCGAAGCAGAGGCACGGTTTGGGCGAGGGCGATTGGCAACGAACTTGGCCTTTCAGAGACGTCGTACAAGGCTGCTCTCGGCCGGGCCCAGCAGCTGGAGGAGCGCGTCAACGGCGGCAGAGGCGACGCGGAGGATATCAGGAGAGCGGCGTGGATGTCCAGCATCCGCAAGGACGTGGCCGAGCACACGTGGCAGGACCTGCGAATTTTCCAGGTCGGCGGTCCGCTTCACCAGAGTCTCGTCGACGTGCTGTCGGCTTATGCTCTGTACCGCAGCGACATCGGCTACGTCAAGGGGTGTAACGTGAGTAAACTTCCGGGTCGCACGCGGACGGACTTAATACTGACTACTTCTCCAGACCATTGCCGCCCTCTTGCTGCTCAACCTGCCGTCACCGGCGGCGACCTTTGTCGCCCTCGCCAACGTCCTCAACCGACCGCTGCCCCTCAGCTTCTACGCTGAAGACCCCGGCGCCAAAGCATCGGCCTACAACCTCGTCATGCAAACCCTCGGCGCCAAGTCCTCCCAGCTGCACGAGCACCTGACGAAGGACATTTCCCAGGACAACGCCGACTTCTACCTCGGAAACTTCTTCATGGGTCTTGGAACGAGTCACCTGGCCATGGACGAGGCAGCGCGCCTCTGGGACGTCTACGTCTTCGAGGGCGACGCGGTGTTGGTGCGGGCGGCCGTCGCCATGCTCATGCGCCATGAAATGGCACTGCTCGGTATCAAGTCCCCTGGGGAAGCCAAGAAGTACATTGAAGGCGGCGCCAACAAGGACGGCCGCAAAGCCGTCGTCGGAGACGACGGCGCCGAGGACCGCTGGATGAAGCTCGTCCGCGAATCGGGCAAGGCATGATGAGGCCTGGTTCTCGACCGAGTCGCCTCACCCGTCTTTAACGTTTGATGAATATCTCGAACTTTTGGAACATACGACAATGATCCTAACTGTTTATATCTAATCTCCCCGGGCCAGGTCTTTTGGTTATGAGCCAAGACTGGCCTACCATCTGAGGGAAACCACACATATACACACACAAAAACCACAGCAAGCCCTCAAGCTACGTGGCTTCGATGGGCGTGTATAAAGAGTACCGGCGTCTGGGGCGCGATGGACAGATTTCGGTTTGTGGGAGCTGGTTTTTGTAGCATTTTGTTGGCCTTACTTTTTTTGCCTTTCTTCGTTTCATGACGTTTTTTTGTCATCTTCGCGGAGGACATGTTTCGCAGTGCGCGGGCATTGTTCCTCTTGATGGATTGTAGATTTTTTTTTTGGCTACAGCATAGAGGCCTTATGGCCTCTCACCCATGTGGATAAACAAATGTCTTCTTGCACCTGGCTAAAGGGGCATTACCTACTTTATACCTGTATATTCTGCATCGTCGTTCCGCAAAGGACTTCGACACGGAGTTTGGGTCCGCCCTTGGGGTTTTATCATTCTAGGCGTCGCTAGCGATCCGCATATTTTTTTGGTTTCTCTTCGCATTTTCGGGAGGAAGGACGAAGCCGGGCGGGGTTTCTGTTATTCCCCCGCCGTTGTTCTTTTTTACGCATCATAAAAGTGTTGATCACTTTTTTCTAGCTTCTTGATATCCACTTCGTATCATAGTCGTACTGTAAAAATAAATCCAAACGAAATCCGTATTTGAATGCCTCTTTGCGTGATGAGTTAGACTTGCGTGAGTAGGAACGAGGAGGGCTATGTGGGACGAGACAGGAAAAGAAACCGAGGGCAACGCCTCATGCGAGATCCTGTCTTATCCCGGACCTCCAACGAGAAGAAAGCCGGCAGCGCCCCCATGCAGGATCCTACTAGACTTGAATGCTCACGTATCAAACCAACGGGGGCCGAGGTCAAGGCCCCATGCAGGATCATGTTACTGATTCACAAACGAGACGGAACGAGCGTGGGCATAAAAAAGGTTTTGTGTCTTGTCTTCAAATCCATGGAATTAGCCGTCCTGTACCGCCCCAACCACCACATAACCGCCCAAATGAACAACCAACTGGGGACGGGGGGGATGGGGCTGTGCCGTTTGGCCCCCCTATACTTTTTCTAGAGCCTCTCTCTCTTCGCGGCCTTCTCTCTCTGCTTTTGCTTCCTACGGTGCGTTCCCGACGAGACGATAAGACTCCCTCTTGCGTGATGAAAACCTAAAACTGCAACTGCAACGACTCCCACTCTAGCTGACAATCTCCTCCGACTCCTCGAGCACCTCCTCGACGATCTCCTCGATGACCTGCTCCTCGCCCTCGGGCACGGCCTGGGCCTGGGCCTTCTGGGCGAGCAGGTGGGCAACGATGTCGGCGGGCAGGCCGAGGTCCTCGCGCTCCTCGGCGACCTCCTGCTCGATGGACTGGCGCCAGGCGACCCACTCCTCGAGCTGGCGGCGGCGGTTCTCGACGACCTCGCGGTCGGCGGAGGCGCCGCGGTCCTGGTCCTCCTGCTCGAAGGTGCGGCTGTACTCGCGGAGGTTCTTGCGGATCTGCTTCTGCTCCTCCTTGGTGAGCAGCGTGGCGGGGCGGGGGCGCCACGCCCACTGCTTGAACTTCTCGACGGGCTCCTCGCGGAGGACCTCGCCCTTGAAGTCGTAGATGTGGTAGCCGTTCTCCATCTGTAGGGGTATTTAGCAAAAAAAGATTTTTTTTTTAAAGGCAAGTGAGCAACATGGTGAAGGGGTAACGTACCGGGTGCTTCCAGAGGGAGGCCCAGGTGGCGACGAAACGTCCTGACGGGTCCCACTCGACGTCGGTGACACCGTAGTGGTCGCCCGAGTTCATGAGCTGCAGGTTGGCCGTCAGGTCCTTCTCGTTTTCGGGCTTCTCTCCCTCAAAGTCGAGGTCGTAGAAGTCGAGGTCGGAGCTCTGGGTGTTGTGGACGGTGGCGATCAGGACGAAGCGGCCGCGCGGGGACCAGTAGATGGCGTTGCTGTTCTTCTTCTCCAGGGTGCGGAGGTGCTTGAAGTTGCCGACGGCGTTGCCCTTGGCCTTCTCGGGGCAGAAGAAGGCGACCGAGGTCTTGGGGGCGACGGCGGTGGGGCCGGCGGGCTCGGTGGTGGTGATGATGACGAACCTGTCGCCCTTGGGCTCCCACGCGAAGTTGATGACGGTGTCCTTGATGGTGTCGACGACCTCGACGGGGACTCCCTTCTCCTTAATGCGGAAGATCTCGAGCGTCGTGGCCTGGGACTTCTTGGACTTGGAGTGACGGTCGACCTTGACGCAGAGGTAGGCGCCCTCGGACTGCCAGTGGAGCTTGACGTCGGAGACGCTGAAGAGGGGCAGTTGTCTGACAACCTCCTTGCTGGGGATGCTCATAAGACCGACCTTGGCGGGGTTGCTGCCGATTTCAGGGGTCCAGTAGGTGAGGAGCTGCTCGGGCTCCTTGACGCCCTCTCTTTGCGGGCTGGCGGGGGCCCAGTCGAAGTCCATGATGCCCTCGATCTTGATGGAAGACTTGTCGAGGAGATTCATGCGGGGAAGCTCGTAGACGGAAATACCGGTCTTGTAGTTGAGGCGGGCGACGTACTTGTCGTCGGCGGACCACCTGAAGCCGCGCCACTGCATCTTGCGGTTCTTGACCTCCTCGAGCTCGTCAAAGTAGAGGTTGGGGAAGGAACGCAGGGGCTTGCCGCTCTCGACGCTCCAGATGATGTAGTTCTTGCCGTCCTCGTCGATGGAGAGCGCGGGGTGGCCCTCCTCGGGGATGTGGATGGGTTCCGGCGACCAGGTGATGAGGTACTTCTCGTTGGAGGACCACTCGACATTCTTGACGCCCGGGTGAGCGAAGCGCTGCTGCCTTGACCACGAAGCACCACCCCAGATCTGAACACCCTGTCCGTGGACGGAGGTGAGGTAGGTTCCGTTCGGCGACCACCGGACGAAGAGGTCGGTCCAGTTCTGTCTGTCGACGATGTTCTCGGGCACGTCCTTCTCGTTGTTCCAGAAAACACCGACGGTCTCGTTGCGGTACATGACGAACTGGTCTCTTCCACGGCCGCTGGGGTCCTTCATGAATGATCTGAGGTGCTCCTTCTCGGTGAAGGGCTCGATTTGGGGAGGGACGTATTCCTCCTGGACCTTGCCTTCGCGGCCATAGCGGTCGATGTCGGTGAGCTTGTTGACTCTGAGGGTGTGCTTCTTGTCGAGGGGAACGCCGTCGAGCTGGCGGACGGCGGCGGCAGCCTCGCCGGGAGAAGAGTACTCGACAAAGGCAAATCTGGCGCATCGTCAGCATCACTGCGCCATATCCTCCAATACGCGGCCTGGACCCTAGCGAGGGTGGGGCTCCCAGGCGCAGGCGCAGGCTTCGTGCACCGCGGCGAAGCAAACGTACCTCAGCGACTTGCCGTTGTCGCCGATGGGCATGTAAATCAAGTCCTCTTTCGTCTTTCCAACAGTGTTCAACTTCTTGAGCAAGAACTTGACAAGCTTGGGCTTCATGTCCTCGGTGACTTCGGGAAGGCCATCGACGACGACAAAGGCATCGTAACCGTGCTCGAGCTGGACCTCGTACTTCTCGCGCAGGTCGGAGATGTCGATCTCCTCCTCATCGTACTCATCGTCGTCGAGATCTGCCTCGCGCAGATGGTCGAAAGAAGGCGCCATGATTGCGACCGCTGGCTATGACAGTCGAGGATCTGGCGTTGGTCTTGTGGTGGTGGCAGAGGGGAGGGAGGGGGTGGTGGTGGTGGTTGTCTCGGTGAGGGTGCGATTTGCGGTACAATGGCCGTTTGGTCTGTGGTGGGAAAAAAAAGAGGTGCCCGGACAGTGTGAATGTGGGGTTTGCTCGGGTGGCTTCTTCGCAAAAAAAGTGCCCCGCGATTTTTTTCGGTTGAGGGTTTTCTGAGCTGCGGACACCTGCACTTCGGTTGCTACAACTGCAAGGAGCTCACAGGGGAGATATTCCACTGAAAAGACGCGTGAAAAGGCCGACGATTCGGGGTGTCTAGAGCTTTAATGACCGGAATGCGCCTCGAAGGGGTGATTTAGCAGGGGGGGGGGTCAACGATTCTCGCGCGCACAATTTGGCCGTCGTTTGGGAAGTTTTCGGCCGTCAATCGCATCGTGTGGGCTGGAATAACTGGTTGTTCCGGATCCGGAGAACGCCGCCCCCTCGCTACCTAGATGCAGGTCACGTGTCAATTTTGCTGCGGACCTCCACGGGCCAGGTCCTCCCGTCAGATCTTTCCATTCACCGCCTAGGTAGGTACCGCCGTTCCTGCCACTTGGCGACGGAGGGGCATCTGGTGCCCTGACCGCTCTAGTTTTTAGGCACCTGAAGCCTGAAGGAAAGTGCGCAGGGTGCTGTGGAGGGGAATGGACGCCTCTGGAAACAGAACAGCGGACCGCACGTAGATAGCAGCTAGGTACCTACTTGCCTAAACTGCCCGCTGTCGATACCTACGTCTACGTATCACAGCGCCTGCAAGCTGCTGGCCCAGACGCCCCCCACCTCACCAGGCTGAACCCCCCCAAATTTTCCAGGTCGATTTTCTCGGTGAAGCTCCCAAGGCTGAGGAATCCGCACAACCACGATACTTTTGCTCCCCCCCACCCGACTCAGTCACCGTCTTCCCGATACCGCGTGTCTGAACAGCAGATATTCACCATGGTAAGTTTTGAACATCTCCCCGGCCCGGTTGCTCCTTCGGGGCCGCGTCGCTGACCTCGCCGTCTCCTATAGTCGTCCTTCAGCCCAACGCAAATCTTCGAGGATGGAACCACGGAGGAGAAGGGAGAGAACGCCCGTCTCTCTGCCTTCGTTGGCGCCATCGCGGTAGGCGACCTCGTCAAGAGCACCCTGGGTCCCAAGGGTATGGACAAGATCCTGCAGTCTGCGTATGTTGAGCTCCCAAGTCCAACTTCGAACCCCGCCTGACAACAGCATCGTCATGGCGGGGTCCACCGCTGCGGCCGTGGCTGACAAACACCAGGTCGACCGGCGAGATCATGGTCACGAACGACGGCGCCACTATTCTCAAGTCTATTGCCCTTGACAACGCGGCCGCGAAGGTCCTCGTGAACATCTCCAAGGTCCAGGACGACGAGGTTGGCGACGGTACCACCTCCGTCGCCGTCCTCGCGGCAGAGCTCCTCCGCGAAGCTGAGAAGCTCGTCGACAAGAAGATCCACCCCCAAACCATCATCGAGGGTTACCGGATAGCCAGCCAGGCCGCCCTCAAGGCTCTCAACGGCCTCGCCGTCGACCGCACCAACGACCCCGAGGCGTTCAGGAAAGACCTGCAGGCGATTGCCCGCACGACCCTGAGCTCCAAGGTCCTCGCCCAGGACCGCGACCACTTCTCTAAGCTCGCCACCGATGCCGTCCTCCGACTCAAGAACTCCTCCGACCTGAGCCATATCCAGATCATCAAGAAGGCAGGTGGCAAGCTGAGCGACTCCTACCTCGACGAGGGTTTCATCCTCGACAAGAAGATTGGTGTCAACCAGCCCAAGCGTCTGGAGAAGGCCAAGATCCTGGTTGCGAACACGTCGATGGACACGGACAAGATCAAGATTTTCGGCGCCCGCGTCAAGGTGACGTCGACCGGCAAGCTGGCCGACCTCGAGAAGGCCGAGAAGGAGAAGATGAAGGCCAAGGTCGACAAGATCAAGGCGCACGGCATCAACTGCTTCATCAACAGACAACTCATCTACAACTGGCCCGAGCAGCTCTTCACGGACGCCGGCATCATGTCCATCGAGCACGCCGACTTCGACGGTATCGAGAGACTGGCGCTGGTTACTGGTGGTGAGATTGCCTCGACCTTCGACCACCCTGACCAGGTCAAGCTTGGTCAGTGCGACCTCATCGAGGAGGTCATCATCGGAGAGGACACCCTCATCAAGTTCTCCGGTGTTGCTGCCGGCGAGGCCTGCACGATTGTGCTGCGTGGTGCTACGGACCAGCTCCTGGACGAGGCGGAGCGCAGTCTCCACGACGCCCTCGCTGTCCTGTCACAGACGGTTAAGGAGCCGTGGACGACTCTCGGTGGTGGATGCGCCGAGATGAACATGGCCAAGGCCGTCGAGGGTGCTGCCACCCGCGTCGAGGGCAAGAAGCAGATGGCCGTCAGCAGCTTCGCGATCGCCCTGCGCCAGCTGCCCACCATTCTGGCCGACAACGCCGGTCTCGACTCTGGCGAGCTCGTCGCCCGCCTTAGAAAGGCGATCTACGACGGCATGACGAATTACGGTTTGGACCTTCTGACGCCCGGCGGCGGTATTGCCGACATGCGCGACCTCGGCGTCGTCGAGAGCTACAAGTTGAAGAGGGCGGTTGTGTCTTCTGCCAGCGAGGCGGCAGAGGTATGTTGACTTGTGTCTGTTTGCTTCTCGTACGGATTGCTAACCATAGACCAGCTTCTTTTGCGTGTAGACGACATCATTCGGGCGGCGCCCAGAAGACGTGAGAGGGTGTAATCGAGACACGGCTAGGACGGAAGCACGGGGGCATTCCCACCAGGGTTGGGAGGCAAGAAGACCAAAAAAATGATGAAATCACTGGACGACTAGTGGAAGGCAAAAAGTCAATACCATAGACGTGGGGATCAACCTCGGGGCTGAATGACTAAATGGCAGTGTCACGATAATTGGTCCATGTCCATGTCCGTGTCCATGCAGGTGCGAGATGGACGGGAGGGACGGCCCGTCTGTCTGAGATGAGAGAGCCTTGCTTCTTGATTGTGATGACCGACTGACGGACAGGTAACGTCCATACGAGAAGATGATTGACAGCTGAGTAGTGTAGATGAGGCTCCTAGGCTGTCGCAAGGTCAGGGGCATGGGGGTGAACAAAGAAGCTTCGCGGGCCAGAGACAGCACTAAGCTCACATAAGTGACACAAGCGAGCTGCTTATTAGCCGCCAAGAAGGGGACCTCGAGCACCGAATTGACGTGGAATCCCGCCGCCAACTGGGGTCTCTCCCCACGCCCACCCCCCACGACGAGAGTCCAGACTGTAGCTAATTGCTCGGGCGACAGCAGGCAACCCTCCTTCAGAGTGATGGAAGATGCGGTTGGAGCGGGCGAACAGGCCGCCTCATGTTCGTCTCAACATCCAACCTTCTGCCGTCCTGTATTCATCTCTACTTTATTCCGCCCCTGTCTCGTGTACGCGTACCCAACCCATGTCCTTTTGCTGGCCAGACTCAGCGTCCAAAACAAGTCCGGGCCCGCAGGCCCGCAGATCGGAATGTCGAGGACTCTTTCTCTCTGTCTTTTTTTCCCCCTTCTCCACACAATGCACCGCCCGTCCCCGGGAAACCAGGTCATATATACGTAAGAACGGCCGGCAGAGTCGCATTGCGCTCGGAGCGACTGCTGGCGGTCTGCCTTGGAAGACGTGCCGCATTTAGCCAGCCGCCGGGAACGTCCCCCCATGTTCCACAATGCGTCCCATGTTGCGCTGTTTGGAGCATCAGATGCCCATGACGCCAGCCAGGTCCTCTGTGTGTTGAAGACAGCATCTGTCGAGTGGCAGTGAAGAGGGGCTATTAAAACCACGTAAGGAGAGACCAACTTACGCGAGAGATCGGTTATTGAACCCCCCTCGGAAGCCTGGTGGCATTTTGAAAAGCCGCCTATCAATCAATACGAGAAGAGGGAAGAAAAAACTGCAGGCAGGGAACACAACCACCCAGGCCCATCTTGTGGACCGGCATTGCGGCACAGTATTGTGCCTCGCCCGACACAACAACTGATGCTATTGGCTCTCACTCAAGTCCGAGGTATAGTAGACAGAGAGGCGAGGTTCCAACAGGTCTGCTGGTGTGTGTCCCCAATAATACGTCGTACCGTCAAAAGCCAAGGATGACAGGCAGCACAATGACCGTCGGGCGTGCACTAGTAGTTGGTCCAAGAAAGCGCTACAGACGAGGCTACTCTTCTTTCTTCTCCTTCTCATCTTTCCTCGTTGCTCTGCTTTGTTGACTTTTTGCTTGCTTCTCCTTTCCTCTGCGCTCTGTCGCCTCATTCGGTCGCTTTCCACCGTCCCACGAGAAGACACCAGGCCGGCAAGCCGAGGAGAACATGAGGATTCAATAATCTTGTGACGTTTGTCTGTGTCTCTCTCTCTCCTCCCCCGCCATACTCTCGGATTTCCCTCTCTACTACACCCCGCGCTCCTCCGTCTCTACACGCGCCAAGCCGACCCCGGGGTAGTAGGGCGACGCGCAAGGCCGATGGCGGCCCCGCTGAAGAGACACGGCAACTTGGCGGCTTGGTGAGCAAACTCCCGCATTCCCTGCATGGCCATGGCTCTTAGTCCAAAGTCAATTCCTATTTCTCTGTTTATTTTTGGAGGGGTTCATTGGATGGCTTCGGCTGGGCTTCCGGCAGCTTTCAACGCTTTCCGTGTTGAATTCCATGCGAGCTCTTGTTGCGACTGACTAGCTGACGCTCGTTATTAGCATTGTATTGCTTGCTTGCACCGGCTGGCTGTCGTCGCGATTCAACAACAGTGCGGCCTTTGGTAAGACACATTGTTACCTGCAAGAGTTGCTGTTTCACTGTTAGTTGCTAACGTCTTCTCAACCGACAGAGAGACCGATACATTTCACCATCGTAACGCTCCTCGAATCCGGTCTCGCCATCGCAGCTTGGGCTAGATGGAGGTCGCCATGGAGGGCTTCGCACAACGAGAGGTTCCAACTTGCGGCTTTCGCGAGCTCGAGACCCGACTGGCAGAGATGGTTCCAGGCAGGCCTTAGTGCGATTCGCAACCCCGTGTTCCTGCTGTCGCCTTCTCTGGTTCTCGGATGCGCCATCGTCCTGCGCACTCTTTTGTTCTGGCGCATAGTTCGCACGATTCATTGCTCGTGGGAGAGTTTCGAGGTATGTTTAGGCCGCTGAATATGTCAACTTTCCGGAGTTCCAAGGTTGCAACTAACATGGACTTTGAACCCAGACTTTCCTACCGGCCCTCATCGCCTTATACACGATTGCCGCTCCCACCACGATCACGCTTCAACAGACGACCGGCGACCACAACCAACGCTCCTCCCGACGCTGCTTCGACACCTCCCACGTCCGCTACCTCCTCCTCGCCGTCGTCTGGGCCTGCGCTGCGAGGGCCACGCTCGCCCTGTCGACGCAACCGGCCGGGGCGATCTGCCCCCCTGGCTTCTTCCGATGGGAAACGCAGATCCCCGTCGCCCAGGCGGTGACCGTCATACTCGACGCCCTGCTGGTGGTCTATCTCTCCAAGTGGCGCCAGGACACGGCGGAGGATCCGCCGCAGGCTTGGGGCTTCGCGTCGCGCCTGTTCATCGGCTCCGCGGCCGCGCTGGCCGTGCTGGCCTGCTTCTCGTTCTACAACCTGCGCAACCTGCGGTGGGCGTTTGCGCTGCACTACGTCGCCGTGCGGGACCTCGCCGTCGACGGCACGGCGGCCTCGATAGCGGTGCTGTGCGGGTTCTATCTCATGACTGATCTGCACCCCAGCACGCTGGCGATGATCACGACGGCCGCGGGCGTGTACGCCCACCAGCTCGTCCGTCTGGTCGAGGCCGCGGCGCCAGCGGGTGGCTCGTGGCTGTGGGTGATCTCCGGCGTCATCACGGTCGTCGGCGCCGGGTTGCTGCTGCGATACGACAAGGACATCTCCGCCGCGTATAATGCCGAGCAGCGGCTGATGAGGTTCCTGACGGGCTTGTACGTCGTGCTGGTCGGCGTCCTCTGTGGCGCGTACCTCATCTTCTACCCGGATTTCTCCTCGGCCGACGGCCTGTCGTTCCCGGACCACCTGTCGGCCGAGTACGCCAGGTCGCAGGAGTGGATGGCACGGGCGCACCGGAGCGCGAACCTGAGCGAGGCCGTGGAGATCTACCGGCGCAGCTACATGGTCTCCCCGCCGCCCGGCTTCGACAAGTGGTACGAGTACGCCGTGGAGAACGGGTCTCCCATCATCGACGACTTCAACCAGATCGCCTCCGACCTGCTGCCGTTCTGGGGCGTGCCGCCGCGGGTGCTGAGGGAGAGGACGAGGCACGCGCTGGAGTACCCGTGGCTCGGGATGGGAGGCATCCGGATCCGCGGCGGGAAGGCGGTCGTCGCCCCCGGGACGCCCGGGTCACATCGTTGGATGATGGAGTCGATGCAGAGGATGATCGAGCCGTTTGCGCAGCACCTGCCGGACATGGATTTCGCCATGAATTTGAACGATGAGTGCCGCGTCTCCGTCCCGCATGAGAAGGTCCAGTCCCTGGCGAGGGATGCCTTCGCGGCGCGGGCGAGAAACAAGAACAAGGAAGATTTGAAGGGCTTCGACGGCTCCTCCAAGACGCCCGCCTGGGGCGACGAGGACAAGTTCCAGGGGCCGAAGGTCAAGTCGCCGTACTTTGCCGAGCACATCCGCGACGGGATCTACTACGACTACGTCGCCGCCGCGTGCCGCCCGGACTCGCCCGCGCGGACGACGAGGTGGTGGAGCCGCAAGGAGGCGTGCCGCGACTGCCTCCTCCCGCACGCCGTGCGCGTGTACGAGAAGGCGCTCGAGAACAACCCGGTCGTGTCGAACTGGACCGCGGCGACGGACCTGTGCCACCAGCCGGACCTGGCCTACCTCGACGGGTTCCTGATGGCGCCGGCCGCGGCCCTGTTCACGAACGAGGCGTTCCCCGTCTTCAGCCAGAGCAAGACCGCGGGGTTCCACGACATCCTCGTGCCCTCGCCGTGGAACTTTGACGACAAGACGCCGTACGACGAGAACGAAGACTTTGAGTTTGAGAAGAAGGAGAACGTCATGTTCTGGCGCGGGTCCGCGTCGGACGGGTACGCCGCCAGGGGCTTGTGGCAGGGCTTCCTGCGCGCGAGGTTCGTCCGGGCGGCCAACGCGGTGCGCGGCGCGATGCCGGACGGCGTCCGGGATGGTGGGAAGCAGGTGGCGGAGGTGGCCCCGCGCGCGGGCGGCGCCGATGCCACGCCGAGCTTCGACGTGGGCTTCGTGGGCGAGTGGCACAAGTGCCACCAGGCGGACTGCCGGGCGGAGAGGGACACGTTCCCGCCCAAGGATCCGGTGCCGTTCGTCGACCACTGGAAGTACCGCCACCTGATGGACCTCGACGGCGCGGGGTTCAGCGGGCGGTTCGTGCCGTTCCTCCGGAGCAGGAGCCTGGTGTACCGGACGGGGGTGTTCCGGACGTGGCTGGCGGAGCGGGTGCACGCGTGGCGGCACTACGTGCCCGTCGACGTGAGGCTTCACGAGCTGCGGGGTCTGCTGTGGTACTTTGGCGCCGACTACGAGGGGCGCATCCAGGCGGGGAAGATTGCGGAGGAGGGGAGGGCATGGGCGGGCAAGGCGCTCCGGAAGGAGGATATGAGGATTTACATGTTTCGGTTGCTGCTGGAATGGGGGCGGTTGGTGGACGATGAGAGGGAGAGCCTTGGATTTGCGTTGTGATACCCCCGCCTTCGTCCTCGGTGTTTGTTCTCTATTACTCTTTTCCCGGACTCCCACCTTGGGGGATCGGTATCTCCAGCATCTTTGTTATGGCGTTCATGATGATCAGGACGTGGCTTATGGAAACGGCCGTTGTACGCGTACACATGATACTTGCTACTGCATTTCATTATGTTGGACAGAAGAGCAAGCTTCATAAGCGGCCCGTTAGTGACATGAGAGACGGCCCAAAGATTGATGAGCATCAACGACTGTGACTTGAAGCTGGAGACGCTTAGATCGCACTGACGGACACTCTGGGCGTGTTAAGATGTCAACAATCACAGGAACGGTGGCGATCAAGTCGTCGACGCGTCCTGCTGTGTTTGAGGCGAAGTGACCCAAACAGCCCCCTGTCTTCCCCAGCGAAGCCTCTTGACATTCTTGCCGTGTCATCCATCATTCCCCAGCCGATGGAAAAGATATTCCCGGCCTCTCCGCGCCTCAACCATGCCACGCCACCGCGGCGGGGTGTCAGACATTCCGCATGGCTGAGACAACGTCAGCTGGTTCGGAGGGAGTCTGGCTTCGCGCGGTCCCCTCAGGTTTCTGGATGGGAATTTCAGATGTCTCTCCCCAAGTCACAACCTGCGGGAGACGCGGGGTTGACGGCAACGTGTCTCTCAATCATGAGGGGGCGAAGGGTGACATTTAATGCAGCGGCAAGTCAACAAGGCCGGCGTTCCAGCCAGCCTCGCTGAGTAGAAGAGGCGCCCCCTACTGCAAGTAAGAGAGCTGGAGCCAGAAGAAGTAAGTTCCAGACTCGAAAGTCAAGGTTTGAAGGGACAGCGTTGGGGACGAGTAAAGGATGGAGGCCCTTGAATCAGCGATGTTCGTCAGGGTACTTTGTTGAGCGGCATTCTCACTACGAAGGGCTTCGTGGACGATCGAAGTTTTGAAAGTACCCGGCAGCAAGTCATGTTGTTGATAACTATTCACATGCGGCCAACCCAACTGCGGGCTATGCTAGATACCTGAATGCCGGCATGAGACGCGACAGGCGCGAGACAGAGATCAAAAGTAGCCAAGGAACCCAACCTGCATTGCAGAAACAGAGAGCACCAATGAGTCGAAGTGAGACCTAGAGACGAGGTCCATTCAGAAGCCTGCCATTTCTCAGCCGCGATAGGCGGTCAGGAAAGAGGGACTTCAACGCTGTTTCATGCCTGTAAGAAAGGCTGGCTACCTATCCGGCGGTGAAAAAAGGGGGCCGCAATTGGAACCCTCCTCAACGTTTGTGGCGGCGGTAACTCTGGAGTTTGGGTCTTGGAACCCAATGCCATGAGGATGAGGGTCCTAATGCCGACTCTTTGATATATCAAAGTTCAGATATCCGTACCCAATTCATATATCTCACCCCAGGCGCGGTCTGCTTATAGAAGCACACCTCTACTCCAAGGGCAGGACTTTCGAACAGAAAATCTTAACAAGACCCGGTTCTTCCACCGCCCAGTCTCAAGGTCGGTGCTTACCTTGGTAGACAGCTGTCGTCGGCTGAAGACCTTGCGAGGCGTGCGTGTGACCTACATACAGCCGCAAAGTCAAACGTTGCCACGTTGGCGATTGGCGTTGCTGCAGCCCCCTCCCAAACGAGGACGCACGATCGAATGGCCAGCCGCCTGCCGTGTCTGTGCAAGCTGCTGGTCACCAACACGCTCAACGCGGGGCAAAGGATCGAGTTGCCGCTTGAGGCCAGCGGCCAACTCGCGGCAGCTTCCTTGGTGTGTCAACTCGCAGAGCACTTGCCGAGACGGGGAGGTATCAGCAGTGCGCCAATGCTCCTATTCCCTGATTTCCTTGAGGACAAGTGAATCCAAAGGCTAGCAGGGGTGGAGGCACCGCTGCAACTCTGTGGCGAGCCGTCATCCTCAAGGACGCCATCAGATCACATGTAACAAAGTGACCGTTCGTCCGTGGAGAAGGAGCCAGCCTCGGGAACAATAGGAGCGAACAGCGAACCGCACGGCAGGCTTCATTTCGAGGCCAGCTTGATGTGTGTGCGGTGCGTAGTGAGCAGGGCAGAGACCTACACTCGATTGTATTGTGTGTTTGCCCTTGATACCTAGATAGGTCGATGCGTCCTGGCAACCGGCATCCCACAGACGGCCCGTCGCTACTGTCGACGGCTGGGAGTATCTTTTTTTTTTCATACGGATGTTTGCCTAGGGAATCGTGATCGCATAATTCCCATGTGACAGTTGCAAATCGATGGCAGGCTGGACGTTGGCTTGCTCGTCCCCTGTCGTGTAATTGAAGACGTTGGGATTGGTCCTCCAGCGGAACTCCAGAGGGTGGTGGCCTCATCGTATGGGGCAAGTCGTACGAACAGCGAATACCGCGGACTCCACGATGATTGAGCAGCTAAAACATTGCTGTCTATGGGGCTCTGATGGAGTTTGCTCCAGACCGCGGTTGATGAGGAACTGAAAACCAGCTGTCCACGGGTGTTCGTGAAGAATATCGGGCTCTGTGCTGAGGTTCCCGAGGTACGTATCCCTGATGCGCAGAGGTGAGTGAGGAAGCACGGGCCAAGCACACATCCATTCTGAGTGGAGGGATGGCGGTACGTACCTGTGAGAAGCTGCATCCTGACAAGGCCGGCCCTGGCCAGCGGCCAACTCAACAAAATTTTAACCCCAACAGAAAAAAAATTCGGAGGGTGTACGTGGTAAGAACAAAATGAAGGGCGGGAAGGGGAAAAAAAAAAATAGGGGAACAATCACGGCGTTGCAGAGGCAAAATGGACCCTGGAATGCCACGAGCTTCCAGAAAACGGCGTCCCACCTTGTTTCAGGGTCTCAGGCCTCAGAGCTTCGGGCTTCTGGCTTCTGTCTCCAGAAAATCAACGCTGCGCTCCGGGCAATGCAACAGCTGCTGCTGCTACTGCTGCAATCAATCGCCCCAGTTCAAAAGCCGTTTCATCTGAGGTCTCGCGGTTTCGTCCGAGTCGATTACCTTTACCCGTCCCTACTCCCTTCTTTGCCATTTCGGGCATGGGAATGAGTGTATCGCGATTCAGAAGGAGCAGTGCCAAAAGGCGCAACCTCTGGACATTCGACCATGTCGTTGACTGTGGGCGTCAATTCAAGATTCCCCTTTCCCCAGCTGGAATGCCTTGATTGGCCGGCCGTGTCGATGGTAGCCAGGTATGCTCTGCTCCCGATTGGCCGCGGCTTTGCTGAGAGCCCCATGCCAGCTGGCCAATGACCACGCTCCAGTCTGTCGTGTCTGTCCTCTTTCTGCTGGTTCGTGGGGTTGACCAGGCCAAAGAGCCACTGGCGTGGCATGCAGCGGTACGTACCAGGCTGGTCGTTCCACGTCCCTCGAGCCGGAAGCGTGGGGAACCCAGGTACGTACTCATCATGCATCCGATATCGACGTTCTTGCAAGTTACCCCAAAGATTCCTGAATCCTGTCAACACCATGAGGAAACCCAACGCCTTCGCCCTGGTCGTTGCGGCACAGAAGATCCTCGCCGCCTCCTACATATATCGCGTCCTCGCCCCAGGGACATACCATTCTGCCGCGGAATCTCCTGATGTCATGTCAGTACGGAGAGAATCGGCGAAAGCAACAAGAGACGGCGGACATCCATCGATGGGGGAGCAGCAAACAAGCCGGGTCCTGGAGCACCAGGCCTGTGCTTGTGGTGACTGACAAGCGTCGACGGCACCGGCGCAGATCTGACTCGTTTTTTCGACAACGCTGCCGCGCTTGGAGGGGATTTACCGATCTGAATCTCTACCAAGAAAGCAAGTGCCATCTTCACATGCACAGTGGTGACAGGCCGACGTGATGCGAGTCCAACGCTGTCCGGAGGAGGGACGGATGACCCGCTGTGGCTGTCGCACCGCTCGAAACAAGGCCAATCGACATGCGGTGCTCGCCATGCGTGTTCCGTGACGGACGCCAGCACGAATTCGATACGGCAGATCCCACGGGAGCGGCGACACGGCTCGGGCAGTTGAAATGGCAAATGGCACGTCAGCTCTGGCGGCGCGGATGATGTCCTGCTGGACACACCATCAACATTAACACCTGCGCAGCGAGCATATGTCGGGATCGACGAACCTTGGTTACGGGAGCAGGAAGCTTGCCGTCGTCCTGGTCTCGGGCCAAATGATGTTCAAGATCAGCGAATCAAGTCATGCCACCGGTGGGCCCAAGGCGGGCTGTTGGCACCGTCGGCTTCAGGAGAAGAGCTCCAAGCCTCCAACCGTAATCGAAAGGCGGTGAGATTAGCACATGTGCGGGGTGGACCAAAGCCCAGAGGTGCTTTGCCCAAGTACCTAGGCAAGTGAGGTATGTACCTATGGCAGTTGACGGAAAGGCGAATGTTTGGTCACATTGATCGATTCGACGATGCAGTGAGGTTCCTCTCAAGCTGAAGTCATTCGTGACACCAGTACGGTAACCACAGCCGAGGAGGATCTCAGCTGGCTGAAGCTTCAAGCAGGTGCTGCAGACTGCAGTGTCTGGACTCTGACGTTCCAAGGAAGGTGGGGTGGTAGCGAGGCTCCTCGGTACTAACAACCCCCTTAATCGCCCTTGTCAGGGAGAGTCCCTTGCGATGCATGTCCTGTGCCTGTCTTGAGTTGCAGTGGCCGCAGGACGTATCCAGGTACCAAAAGTCCTTATCTTGCTGCTCTTCTCTTCTAAAAGGTTCCCGGTACCTGGCAGCCTGGGTCCCATAGGTGCCTCCCAGTAGGTACAGTGGGTGTGTACGGATATCCTTCCACCAATTTGCCTCCCAACTCAAGGGGCCACGGGACGTCCGTTTCGCTGGAACGATTATCATCATGTTAGCATTGGCCACAGCGGAGACAGAGCGATCCAGAGGTGTTTGAAGAGATAGCTGGGCAGTATTAGAAGATCGCTTCCAGACGTCTCGGTTCGCGGTTCGAGGTTTCCTTGCCTCCATGTGTCTGTGCAGCAATGCAGAACCTACCAACAGCACGGCGAGGACGAACCATATCGCAAGAGTACCGACCTTGTGAGATCACGTAACTCTCCGCCGTGGAGCGTGCTAATAGTACATGTGCTGGCGGTAAGAAGGGATAGGTGTACTTTCTCGCCCATGACCCCTCCAGACCGCCTACCTGCGACTTCGTCCCAAAAATACTTTAATCCGTTTTTTTTTCCGTCTTGACTTTGGGCGCCTGCCGAGAAAAAGTCAGATGCAAGACGCTCCTAGATCCATTTTAGGCATCTTCTCTCGAGATGTCCTAAGTACCTACCTACTCAACTATCTATTTCACGGGTCTGCGAATACGGCATCTGCCTACCTACGTAGCATCGGCTTGTGAAGACTACTAAATGACCTAGTGGCTACTATTCATGGCATTTGTTTCTGATATCAAAGCCCGTGTTGGTCTCCATTAGGAATCCTAGTTACCCAGGTACCTAGGTAGTGTAACTAGTGTGTACGGATACCTACCTAGAGGCTTGTGCCTACCTAGGTACCCGGACCCGAGTTTCCATTTCCATCTTGCCTGCTAATGCCCTGGTCAGCTCCAGTTCTTCTAGAGGTCTTCCCTCCGTCCGGGCTTGAAGAACACGGGCAATAATAGCTTGTGCTGCTCCAATGCCCTCATTACCTTAGTAACAGAACGGGCAGGCTTCTTGCCTCCCAGTGGAGGGCCCAGCAACGAAGAAAAAAATCCCAGCAGTCGTCGCATCGGCCGCACCCCCCCTGCCAGGTTGTGGTGTCCCCTTGCACCGGCCCGCCCTGCAAGCCCCCGCGACGTCCATGAGCGAGCAACCTCTCCAGTTCGTCCCCAACAAAAACGGAACCGAGGAACAACAGCCAGCACAGCGAGACGGAGAGACAGAGACAGAGACACCAGCAGCAAGCAGGTGATAGAGAGAGATGGATAGGTACGGATACATCGATACCTCATCCTTCTGTTAGCTACACCCTGCCCCGCCTGAACAGCACGCGCCACCTGCATTATTTTGCCCTATTTTCCCAGCCCTCAAGGTACCTCACCCAGTAGAGAGGTACCTGCTGTACTGCTATGCCCTACCTACCTTGAGGGGACCTGCCCTCCATCGCACCTCCCGTTGCGGTACCTGGCCGACCCTTGTACCGCTTGGCACTTGCACTCCATTGCACTTGCACTTGCAAGCAAGACAACACAACACTGCACTTGCACTGGTCACTGGTACTCCGTACTGCTGCTCCCACTCCCGCCTCGCATCACCCTGGAAGGCGCGCACCCGCCAGCGACAGTTTTGACAAACGGGTCCCTTCCCGAGCTGTATCGTCTGGTGTTGTGTTAGCTAACTATTTTGGCTTTTTGCCTCCGCCATTCCCCGATCCAGTCCAACTTTTTTCCTTCCCCCTTGCCCAGCCGTTCTTCCTGAGCTGCTGTTTCCTTTATTAATCCCTCCCCTTCTGCTCCGTCCTGACTTCGACTCTCCTCCCCCCCGAGTCCTAGTCGGTATCCCTTCCTCTCTCAAGGGCCATTGGAACGTTGTTCGTTGTTCCTCTCACACTCAAGAGTGTAGCCCATCACCACCAAAGGCAAAAACACCTGCCTCAAAAGTTGCTCTTCCCACGGAAGCAACACACAAACAGGAAACAGCCATGGCTGCCACCACCACCTCCACGCCGGCGGCCAAGAACCCCGTCCTCCGCCGCACTGTCACCTCCACGACCGAGACCGACGCCTCGGTGCCTTCTACCGCCGTTGCGTCTCCCATCGACTCTCCTCGTCCCTCGGCTTCGTCCACGTCCCTCTCCTCGCTCGCCTCTGAGGGTGCTGCCCCCAAGAGCGCCAACTACGGCAAGCTGTACGACACGTACGGCAACGAGTTCACTCCTCCCGACTTCACCATCAAGGACATCTACGATGCCATCCCGAAGCACTGCTTCGAGCGTTCTCCCCTGAAGGGCTTCGCTTACATCGCTCGGGACATGCTCTGCTTGGCCACCACCTTCTACATCTTCCACAACTTTGTGACCCCCGAGTACATTGCCTCCAAGCCTGTCCGCGCCGGTCTCTGGGCTCTCTACACCGTTCTCCAGGGTCTCTTCGGAACCGGTCTCTGGGTCATTGCCCACGAGTGCGGTCACCAGGCCTTCTCGCCCTCCAAGACGCTGAACCACACCGTCGGCTGGGTTCTTCACTCGGCGCTCCTGGTCCCCTACTTCAGCTGGCAGATCTCCCACAGCAAGCACCACAAGGCCACTGGCCACATGGAGCGCGACATGGTTTTCGTCCCCCGCACTCGCGAGCAGCACGCCACTCGTGCCGGCCGCCTGGTTCACGAGCTCGCCGAGCTGACCGAGGAGACCCCCGCCTTCACCTTCCTCATGCTCGTCCTCCAGCAGCTCGTCGGCTGGCCCAACTACCTGATGACCAACGTCACCGGCCACAACTACCACGAGCGTCAGCGCGAGGGCCGCGGCAAGGGCAAGCAGAACGGCTTCGGCGGCGGTGTCAACCACTTCGACCCCTCCAGCCCCATCTTCGAGGCCAAGGACGCTAAGCTCATCGTCATGTCCGACATTGGCCTGGCCATCACCATCTCTGCCCTCGTCTACCTCGGCAAGAACTTTGGCTGGAACAACCTGTTGGTTTGGTACTTCATCCCCTACCTCTGGGTTAACCACTGGCTCGGTAAGTTCCCACGCTTCGTATAACTCTTTCGCAAAGTCTGACCTCGTTTCCTGCAGTCGCTATTACCTTCCTCCAGCACACCGACCCGACCTTGCCCCACTACACCGGTGAGCAGTGGAACTTCGTCCGCGGAGCTGCCGCTACGATCGACCGTGAGATGGGCTTCATCGGACGCCACCTCCTCCACGGCATTGTCGAGACCCACGTCCTTCACCACTACGTCAGCACCATTCCCTTCTACAACGCGGACGAGGCTTCGGACGCCATCAGGCCTGTCATGGGCAAGCACTACCGCGCTGATGTCAAGGACGGCCCGATCGGCTTCATCAAGGCTCTGTACAAGTCCGCTCGCATGTGCCAGTGGGTTGAGCCCAGCGCCCAGGCTGAGGGTGCCGGCAAGGGCGTCCTGTTCTTCCGCAACCACAACGGCCTCGGCACTCCCCCCATCAAGGGCGAGGTGTCTTGAACGACGGTGTTGGGTTGAAAGAAACAAATGATCGTGTCATGCCAGGAGTCGGTCCCCGGGACGCCCTCTTCTCATGATCTCATACAGGGCGCAAGCGATCATGGTCGCTTAACTTGCCAGGCCCCGGGCCCGACGTCACGTCTCGTTAATGCGCGATCTTCCTGAACGCTGTGGTAATGCCGAGACCAGGACGTCGCAGCCGAGAGAGGTTGATAATCGGAGCAAAAGCAAAGGGAACTTGAAACATGTTAGCATGATGTAACAGACCAAGATGTATAGATCCTAGAGGAAGATCTGTAGATGAGAATTCATAGAATGGCTGCATCCGGGCATTCCGGCGACAAACATTGCGCTGAACATGGTGAGTATGTGTCCGATTTGCGACGAAACTTTCCGAGACTTGCTATTGCTCGCAGGCGCAATGCTACACAGCCAAAAGGCTGTTGTGGCATGGCAGCCGTGCTGGTCGTCGAGCCCATGAAGCGTTTGGCAGCTTCGAACAGAAAGGTCACACGACCTGGGGAACGCGAACGAAGAGATGCAGTTCAACTCCTGATCGTGGAGATGCGGGGGAACAAGCGAGACATGTAGCCAATGGACAGCCGTCTGATGGTAAACGATGCACGGCCCCACGGTACCGGGTGTTAGTGCCGCTGCTGGGGTCTTCGTGTAGTCGCTAACCGAGACGACCTCTCCCAGCACTGGGGCCGGGGGGTCGGAGATGCTTCTCTCCCGGCTCCGTCATGTTGACATCGGACCTACCTTACACGTCTCTTATGATTTCAACGAGGCTGACGCCCCAGGCTTGTGTATGTGGTGCTATTCTCTCGAGATCCATGTGGGGGCCACTCGTGTATGTGCCCAGGCTGATGGGTAAGGGTAAGCGCAGGAGGCGTCTGGCCACAATCACCCACGGGCGTGATGAAGACGGGATGATGGCCATGAGAGCGAAGCAATTGAGAAAAATGGCCTGATTTACTCCCAGGGCTGTCGGGCTGTTTTGGCTGGAACGCAGCACGTTCCCAGTTAGCGGCGCCGTTTGGCACGCCCACGCTCGAGGCCGTTCTAGACCACCCGGGTGCTTCGCGGCTCTTCGGGGCCTCCACCCGCATGCGGAGGTTAGGATTTGCGATTTGCGGCGAACTTGCGAGACATGGCGAGAGGTGACTGACTACACGGCGTGGCCATCGCGAGGGAAGAAGTCTTATTGGGCGGGTGCGACGGGTGGCCTCGTGTTGGGTGCTATCTTTGGAGCTGTGAGCGTGGTCTGGCTTGAAGCCACGAGTGGGTTTATTTGCCTCTTCTCTCGAGGTAGACACGTTTTCGAATGTGATGGGGAGGACTGGGCTGAAGATGGGTTCGGATGCGTGAGGGGACGGGGGGCGAATACACGAAAACAACGTGGAGTGGCTTCCCGGTGATGGGAGAGGGGAGCTATTTTTTGCAAGTTTGTGGGAGTGGGAGCGTGGTTTCCACGCGTTCGTGTGCGGAAACTAGATAGCTTGGCCACGGGGATGAGGAGACGGCCTCGGGTTTCTTGGAGGGAGGGTGTGATGGCTTCATAATGGGCGTGGAAGCCGGGACGACTGAAAACATCTGCGGTCGGGACTTGCCGTCGCGATGATGTTCCCAGGCAGAGTGAGTGTTGGTTTGATGAGGTTTGTGACTCGGGCGTGGGAGAGGTCAGCCTTGGCAAATGAGACACGAGGCATGGCTCAACGTCGAGAGCGGTGTCTCTGGTGATCTCGATGAAGGACGGGGAAAGCCCCGAGAGTCAGGTCTTGACTTGTCTTACATGTTCGGCTCCGCGGCGAACATGAGATGTGGTGATAACGCATGCGTAGAGAGGGTGTGGTGCGGTGGCCAAGTGACGATGTTACCTCTCTTGGGTTGTCCGTCGGATATTAGTCAACGGAGTTTGAAGTGTGGTTAGTCTATAGAGGAAGAAGCACCGGTTGGTAATATGCCTCGGCCTCGAGAAGGCAGCCAGAACAGGGAAATCGTACGTGGTCTAAGAATTTCACTTCATGGGGCTATAGGTATTCATCCCCAGCTATTAGATACGGCTCCAGTGTGTGTTAGACGAGGTATCAGATGCTACTCCTCCCTGGCGAGATATCAACTGCCGAGTCTTCTTCCTTCTTCGCATCATCGAGTCAGGAAGACTTGTCGACCCCCCCTACACAAATGAGACATCACGCCGACCAAGGCTAACAAAATGGTGTGTGATCTAATTCCATGCTCCTAGGACGAGCTTCCCCTCCTGCCAGGAATCAACTCCGGCACGGAGGCTAGCAAAAGTGCTCCCCAGGACGATATCTAGGGTTCTTGTGCCAAGGGCTAGCGCATGGCCGTCTAGCGTTCAAGCCCGAGACCTCGAGATGGTTCACGGGTGCGCGAACCAATAGGTAGGTCTCTGCCATAACCTGACTGTAAGCATTACCTGCCTCCTCCCCACGGCCAAGAGGGCCCGGTTGCCCGCGCCGCGTCGTCGTTGACTTGCCGGCGCCCCGAGGCTTTTGGACCCCTGCCCTCTGGACTCCCGGGCCACCAGGCGAGCAGGACAAACCTCTGCATGCGGAAGTCGATATCCCATCCCTCCTTTGCCACGGGTCGCATGGCATTCTTTGTGACGGAAAACAATCTTTGCTGCAGAAAGAGAGTTGTTCCGAGGGAGGGGACCTAACGTGGTTCCACGCGAAGGCTGCGCCGGACCGCGACGGCGGCGCGCCTGGCGCGGGGGGGACGAGTCGGAGCCGTGTGTGACGGGGCCAGACTTGATACAGGGTAGGGGCCTGTGGGAAAGTACGAGGAGGAAAGAGGGTGTCGAGACAGCGTGCGTCCATCGCAGTGGCAAGTTTGCCTCGGGTCTATATCGCAGCGCCCGCGGGCACGGGGTTCGGTGCTAAGGGTCTGATCGGCTCGAAAAAAAATCTTGGATGAATCATCTTAGTAGGGACGAAAAGTGACATTGGCAGAGTATAGGGTTAGGCTATTATACCTATTTAGGCCCACTTTTTTACTACTAGGTACTACTATATTTACTTGGATTTTTTTTAGCTAACTAACTAATCCTATAAAAATTAAGGATCTATTTTTTAACTAAAATTTAGCAACTTAAGGAGTAACCTTACTCGTTTTAGGTAAATAAGCGAGCTTTTAGCTAATTTTTAGTATAGTACCTCAATTTTTCAGTATAAATCTAGTAGGAGCGCGCAGGGGCTATATTTGCGATTTGTATAGTACTTCCGGCCTAAAAAATAGGGAAAAATCGAGGTACCTAGCCCGTGTAGCCCAACCTATAGTCAGCATTTACTCTACCAAGATAATTCATCTAAGATTTTTTTTCGAGCCGATCAGACCCTAAAAGGCTTGTTGCTAGCCTGGTGTGCTGTCCGGAAAGATGGTGCACCTGCGGGCGAGTTGGTTACCGAGATGGTCGGTGATTATCTCTTCTCCCAGAGATCTGGGAGCCCTCCGTTAAACTATGGCCCTGTTCGGTATCTTGATGGGCGATCCTCGACCCGACGAGCTGGATCTGGTTTGGATATGGGGGCTTTGGCATCTGCCTCGAGAAGCCTCGGCAGGTTTTGGAACATAACACCAGAAAAGAGAGTAAGCGTCACTTATTCTTGTTTTTTGAGAGACACGGGACTGCCGGCAAGTGGAAAGCACTGGGAAAACACTGGCACAAAGAGGTCGAGTATTGATGTTTTGGGCGAGCTAAGCAAGACCCTGGTAAGCGCCTCGACCAGAGGGCCAGGAATTCTGAATCCGTTGGCCTTGAGTGTCTCTCCCCAGCGTAGGGGCCCGTCCAGAACACAGACATACGTCACTTCTCGGGCGATATGTCACTGGGCATGCCGAAACCACGTTTTCAACACAGGTCCCAGGATCCCGGGTCTCTGGAAACGCACACGCATCGGTGATCAGCAGGGGCAGCTCGTGGTCGTCAGGGACACCTAGGTGAGTAGGTATTCAGGTTGGATTAGGACCGGAAGCTACATGATTATTGGGAAAGAGCAGCGCGAGGAGCTTCCCTACTGCGGGATAGTGATCTCAACCGCCTCAGTCTCAAACTCGCCTGTCAGAACGCCTTCGCCAAACTGCAGCTTCTCAATCGTCTCGGTGCTAAGCTGGTCCGCCGTCGTCGGCCAGACGACCTGCCAGTTGCCCTTGGCCGCCACTCGAGCCGTTTTCCCGAGCTCCTCAAACGGGAGCATCGTCTCCCGCAGGATCACCTCGTTCTCCCGGCTCTCGCCCGGCTGGAGGGTGACCTTGTCCTCGTCGCGCGGCGGCATGACGCGGCGCAGAGCGATCTCGGGGAGTTCGAGCGGGGCGTCTTTGCCCTCGGGCGTGACGGAAAGGACCCCGAGTTGGAGGGCCATCGGGTCTAAGGGCGTGCCCCAGCGGAGGATGGTGAGCGGGGAGGTATTGTCGTTCGTGACGGAGAGCGCCAGGGTGGGAGGAGAAGTTTGCGTTTGACGGATGCGGATAGTGAGCTTGGATAGCGCGACGGCGGACTGGGAGCTGGATTCTTGGGACATGGTGGTGTCTCGGGAGGAGCCGTGACTCCAAGATGCGAGGACGAGAAAGATGACGATGCTGAGGATTATTGGGCCGATGTAGGAGCGGCGAGACAGATTGCTCATGAAGCGTTGGTGCGGGGTTTAGGGATGTGAAGTCTTGGACGTTGGGGATACGTGCGAAAGGCGAGATAAAGGAAGTGGAAGTGGAAGTCTGAGATCGCGCGTGGTTTACAACAATGATCGTAGTCAGCGGCAGGTACAAGGAAGCAAGTAGCAGGTGGGCAGGTGCGTCAGACGGTAGTTACCGTTGCCTGAGGAGGCAGGTAGAGACCAGGGAGTTGGGATGGCAGGTGCCAAATGACGTAAGGCAAATGAATGCGGTCTTTCCCAGACAGCTGGTATTAACTCGTCCAGGTTCTATATCCGTGGCTTAATTCCATTAAGGTAAGGTTGCTAAGTGTCTGATGCAAGTAGTAGTTCTCAACGTGCTGGGTGGATGGAATGAACAAGCAAGCGCCTCATGAGACTAATCTCAATATAGAAGGAGAGGTGGTCTGTGGAATGTAGAGCGGACTGAGCCACACGATGTTAGCTGCGATACTCTCACTATCGGCTTTTGATTCAACCGCTTCATGAGACTTAGGAATGGTTTACCCATCAAGCCATGTAAGATGCAAGCTGTAAGTGGCTTACGTACGGAGCCATTCTGCATGAACCGATGAGCCGTGAGTTGAGCTACGATGGTGATCACGGTTCATGCATCTATCGACCGCTTGTAACACTCACATGGCCAAAAAAACGTCCTGGCCAAGGTTGCGTGCGCAAACAGCTGAAAACCAGACCAAGAAACAACGGCTAACCCCGCACTCTGCAGACGCGCGATATCGACGCATGTCGTCACCCGCCGGTGTCGCAGAGCAATGCAGGTGGAACTGCGGGACATGAGACGACGCTAGGAAATCAAGCAGAGCAGCTATCACAGAGATGATGCGACGGTAAACCGATATGCATGATAAACAAGCTGGTCCACGGACCAAAAAAGGAAGGTCGATCGATCTTAGTCACACTGTCCGCTTACATACCTAGTACCGTAGTGCCTTAGTAGTGGTGATGGTGGATTTGAGGTCCGGGCTTCGGCGCCGACCCAAAGGTGGTCTCGTCCGACCCACTCCGCTCCGGATGGCCTGTGCACGTGCACGTGCACCCGCACCCGGCTCCGGCTCCGACTTTCCGTACGACCGAGACCTATCTATCCGCCGATGGAGGTCCTTGCGTCGGAATGAAATCTGCCACGTTCTCAAATGAGATGCATTCCTTTCAGAACACCGCTCATCGCAATGATCTGCGCATCTTTTGACGGCATTCTAGAAGATCATGAGCAAAGAGATATTCGACCTTCAAAGTGACATGTTCCAGCGTCGCGTGGCCGTTCATTGTCGTTGCGTACACAGCCAGGACGAAGTGTCTCGCGCCGGCCTAGGGCAAACTCTCGGTGCGCCTGTCTCGCAGACACCCCTTGTTCTCCTCTGAGACCTTTCCACAGGGTCCGGTAGGATTGGCGTCGCGGAAACGGACATACACACCCCTCCCCCCATACTCGAGCCTCTGCGGCCGTTTCTTTATGCCACCCACTACCGATTCCGTTTGCGTTCGGGGCGGGTCTGTTAGGTTTCTTCGGAGCCCAGATAATCTTCTCCGGCAGGAAACTTCGTTCTGCAGATCTTTCCTCGAAGGGACGCCCGGTAGCTGGATGTCTCGTGGCTCCCGTGGGTATTGGCTCCCGAGGTTGCTGTGAGTTCTGCGATCTTCAGGCACAGAGCTCGTCCTCCGTCAGGGCCCACGCGGATCAGTAGGGGGTCGATGGCCGCTGACGCCAGAACGGGATTGGGATCGAGGCCCGATGGCTGGACCGGGGGGGCGCCTCTGGACTCATTGAGGTGTCCGCATCTGTTGTTTGTGGCTTGCTGGACTGTCTTTCCCTCCTCTCTGGGATCGTGTCCCGCCCTCCAGGCCGCTGGCGCTGGCTGGGCGCCCTTGCCGGCTTTTGGACCCTTCCTTTACTCTCTTCTGACTGTACCGCGTACGGCTCTTGCGTATTGACCTCCGCGGGAGGGCGTGGGTAGAGCACACACCCGGCTTCTTCCTGATCCCCTGTAGATCTCGTTGGCACCGTCACCCACCCCTTCTAGCTCGACATTGGCAGACGCCTTCCGCAGTGGTGGAGTGATTCCCGTACGCCGTGCGGGCTAGATCGTCTCGCTGGAGCCTTCCCAGACGGCCTAGCTCTCGATTGAGCCGCCTGGAGCTGCTCGGACACCAGTTGCCGTGACTTGGTTCCCGATGGATACAGCTTTGTCGTCCGCATCTGGGGACTCCTCTTACGCCAACTCTGCGGTAGCATATCGAGCAACTTGGTTTGGTCAAGATTCGATATAAAGAGGTGTGCAATCGCACCCTGTCAACAGCTCCTATCTGGATCATCACCCCCAACAACAATAACCTCTCTCAACTCATCCACTCCGACACCCAGCAAGAGCCGATTCGAATAGCCAAGATGAAATCATTTTTCGCCGCTCTTCCCCTCCTCGCCTCCCTCGTGGCTGCCGGCCCGGTCAGCGTCGAGAAGAGAGACTTCAGCGCCGTCGAGCTGCTGCTCAAGATTACCAGCATAGGCAACACCGGCGTTGAAGCGGCTCTCACCAACCCCAGCAACTTGGAGCTCAAGCTCTTCGCTACCGGCACCATTCTCGATAGCGCACCCGTAGAAAAGGTGGCTGTCTTCTCCAAGGGTAGGTCTATCTGATCAGCACATTGCATCCCCGCGACTAACACGTGACCAACTAGAGGGCCGAGTCCCCTTTGATGGTGTCCGCCTCCGCATTGCACCCCCGGAGCTGATTACCAACGGCGCCTTCCAGCTGATCAAGCCCAACGAGACCGTTGTCATGAAGTTCGACTTTGGCCAGATGCACGACCTCAGCACGGGCGGCAACTACCAGATCTCGGCGGCCGGCAGCATCCCCTACGCCACGGGCAACTCGACCAAGGTCGAGGGCTACATCCCCTTCAAGAGCAACGTCCTCAACGTCCGCAACGTCAACGGCACGCAGGCGGCCATCACCCGGCGCGACTTCCACGCCGAGTCGAAGCGGGTGGCGATCCAGGCCGGCTGCACGCAGGCGCAGAACCAGGCGGTCAACACGGCGCTCCAGAACTGCGCGCGCCTGGCGTCCAACGCCAGCATCTCGGCGATGCGCGACGCGCGCCGGATGAACGAGTACTTCAAGACGACGGCGCTCGACGCCCGGCGCAACGTCAGCATCACGTTCCAGCGCGTGGCCAAGGAGTGCACCACCCGGCTCAAGGCCGTCAGCGTCTCGAGCCTGTACTGCACCGACGTGTACAACTCGTGCAAGGAGGGCGTCCTGGCCTACACGGTGCCCTCGCTGAGGTACATGGTCAACTGCCCGCTCTACTTCAACGCGCTGCCGCCCCTGACGCCGACGTGCCACGCCCAGGACCAGGCGACGACGACGCTGCACGAGATGACGCACCTGACGCAGATCCGCGGCACGCTGGACTGGGGCGTCTACGGCTACGACGCCATCAAGACGTTGCCGAGCGAGAAGAACCTGTTCCACGCGGACACCTTCTGCCTGTTTGCGAACTGTAAGTCCAGACCGCTCGAGATTTCCGATTCCATGGGAAGAGAGATACTAACATTCCTCGGCAGCTGTTGGTCTTGGCTCCAAGTGCTAAAAAGCAAGTTGAGCTTGAAAAAAGAGCCGAGGAGTTTTTGGTGTTGGTGTATAAAAAAACGGCTTTTCTTTTGTCTATATTTTCCACATTGCCCATACTTCCCACACACACACAAGGGTCAATGATGCCTTATAAAGGGCCCCTTATACATAGGTGGGGGCATACCTTATAATGAGTAATATCTCCATTCATAGCTTTTAGACGCGAGGGAGAGCAGAAGCAGGAGAAAGAAAGAAGCTCTGCCCCTTGGTAGCACCAGATAGACGAACGAATTTGACGATCTACCTACCTATCACAAGCATTGGTTCCTCGCCTAGTAATCTGAGTCGACAGCTGAACCTCTCACATTCCTAGAACTGAGCCTACCCCCAACCAACTCGATCCGAGACCGTTGGCGAGCCAGGGGGCGGCAATCGATGAGCCTCTTCATATCTTCACGTGCGGCAGTTGGTTGGGGGGAAAAAGAAAGCTCGCTGTGGCGAGGCATGCATGACACGCGGGCAGCAGAATGCAGGCCGTCAGCCACAATGTTCAAGGGGCGGGGGACCTTACACTACGGACGTTGGACGGCCTGCGCGAATGTTGCCGGGCTCCGTCCGGCGGGTTGCGATCCGCTCAAGTTGTTTTGACTCGGGCCCTCGGCCTGCGAAAAACGTGCACCCTGGCAATGGCGCAGTCGTCCACCGGGGGATTTGCTCGCTCGTGTTGGGGAGCCGCGAGCACGTTGATTAAATTGAGCGAAATAGGAGCCCCATCCAGTTCAATTGATTCTTATTTCACTTTTTGACACACGCACAGGAATTATATTGTATGCTCAATATTCGGACGGGCCGAATTCCTCTTTTGGCCCGCAAAGAACAAAAAGATTCATTACGGCCACCGCGTCGTGCGGGTACGGAAGGCCAATACTCGGCAAACGACGTCGTATCAATCCCGGTCCTGGACGACGGTGTAGGGAGGGCCGAGGCCAGGTGATGGCCCTGAACCTGAGATCACCAAGGTGAACCGCGCACCACCCGTGGGCCGTGGCCCCTCGTCGACCTCAATGCCGCGAGCTCTGTCGCCCCGCTTGGAAGGGATGGAGCTTGAGCCTTGAGCTTCCATGGGAGGGGGCTCAAGGGGGGGAGGAGGACCTCCGACCCGCGACCTCGCTCTCGGGCCCAACGGCGGAGACCGGCAGACGAGGGTATGAGGATAGTGTACTACTACTGTAGACGTACGTATTGTGGTACGTACGACGCGATAGGTAAAACATGAGTGATCGCGGGCTTCGATTGGGATGTTGGCTGGCGTCAGTGATGAGCAACGAAGGACAATCAATGTGAAGCACCAAGATGAGGGGAAAGGGATGTCGTCGGTGGCGGCATGATACGTGCTAGGCGACAAGCGCCAAAGTCTCCCGAGTCGTGGGGCGGCGCTTTGTCCATGCCGTGAGGCCGCGGGCGCAACCGGCCCAAAGAGGCCGTAGGTTCGACGTCGGGAAAGTTTGCTGGAAGATTCGGGGGGACATGGGCGTCGAGTTTTTCCTCTTTATTTTTCTGCTTTGCTCTCCCTTTTGTTCGGTCCGTGTGCGACGATACTCGGATGTCTAGTCCTTGTCTGCCCTATCATCCAAGGGGTACACGGCAACACGGGTACTAGTAGTACTTAGTACTGACGGCTGCTCGCAGGAGGGCGAATGCAAGGGATGTCAATCTTGATGGGATGGGCGGACGAGAGGGAGACGGACGATCCGTCCCATCGTATCCAAGTCCTCCAAGTCCTCCAAAAAGACTCGAGGCCAAGAATGCCATGCGGCGGGAGGGAGAGCGGCATGTCCATGTCTGGGGTGTCTCGTCTTGTCACTTGCTAGGTTCCAGAGGTTCGAAAACCGTTCGGCCGACCCTGGACTTCCTGGAGAGATCAAACGCGATGGTCATGGAAGAAAAAGGAAGGCCGGCACCCAGCCTGGATGGGAAGGGAGGGGAAGGGAAGGATCTTGCCGTGCCGCGTCTGCAATCTGCATGCCAGGAGTCGGGTGGTGGTGGTGTTGTGGTGTCGTGGTGGTGTTCCGAAGTGTCTCTCCGTGTCTGCCTCAGAGATTTCCCCCTACCTACCTAAGGTACTTACTTGAAGGCTGAAAGACGTGATAATAGGCGCTATTACGCAGGTTTACAGCACCTTCGGCACGTGCTGCCATAGTCATGAGCGGCGTCAGGACTTGCACAAGTATCAGGGGGTGGCGAGTAACCCTGAACGTAGTCGGGGGACCCACAGTGTGTTTGGAGATGACTAAGACCAATGACACAGTGTGATGGCAGTGAGGTACCGCAGTTGTGCAGTACGGGTAGGTACGGCGCTACGACACACAGGCACCTGTCAACCCCCAAGCCGGCGGGCTGTCCAGTTGCTTCCGCTGCTGCAGTCCATCCCGGCGACTTTTAGGCTGAGCTGAGGTACCTCTGATCAGCTAATCTCAGCCCTCCGGCTCAATTCTTCAGCCACGCCACAGCACAACGACGACAACCTGCAGGAACACCCGCATCACATCATAGGTAGCCTCTTCTGCCGAGAGGACACTGTGTCTGATCTTCAGCACCTGATCAGCAACGGCGTCATAATCGTCGAAGGATAGTCTCCCGCACCTACAGACTCGGCTAAAGAACCGCTGCAGGAGTCGAGGATGAAGCGCCTAACTGCATAGCATGTAGATATCCGCACTACAAACGGGCAGTACCTAGGTACCTATGTGCCTATGTACACTACGGGGCGCTCGCCACCGAGTCTCCGGGGAGTCGTCCCGGTGCTCAGGGGTTCGCTGTGTGTTGTATGTTGGCCGGGCTCGTATCCGTACTGTGCTCTCATCTCGATGGAACCTTTGCGCGCTGCGACGACAACGACTCCCAGCACTTTTCCAGGTTTGCTTGGCCAGGTTGCTTGCAAGTTGGAAGTCCAGCCCGCCCTAGAACGCCAACCCAGCTTGCCATTCCGCGCGCGTGAGACTAGGGGCCTGGCGTTCAGGGCTCGGGAGTCGGAGCCCTAAGACTGTGCTTGCGAGGACCCTGAATATGAATCACAACCCTTATCGAGGAAAGAGAGTGAGTATACGGAGTACCTACCTAGGTAGGTACCGTTTGGCGGGATGATAAGATGCCTTGGCAGCAAAAAGAGGTAGTGGTTAGTGGCTTACGTACCTTTGCTCTTAACTCAACAGGAACAAACCCCTCGAATCCACAGCAGAGGAGCAGCACCGTCAGCACGTTTGTCTGCTAACCTATGGGTTTGTATGCCTTATATCCCGCTTTTCCACTCGAGTTCCCGTTTGTTTTGAAAATGATTTTCTTAAGAGAAGCCCCGCGATCTGGGTTGCCACGGTTTGAGGTGTCCCAGGGGCGTCCCTTCCCCTTCCCCCTCGACCGATCAAGGACATGACAGGCAGCTCCTCCCTTTCGAAACTGGGGGAGTAACGCTTGGTTCTGACTGGTCAGACTAGCATCACCAAGTGGGTCTCGCTTGACGGGAATGGCGGGGCTGCACAGTCTGGAGGACAGTGTCTCGTTGGACGTGCCAACGTGCTGCCGCAGTTGTTCCTCCAGGCGGCCTAGTGTTTCCTCAGGCTCTTGCCGCTTCCTGCACCCTCACCTCCGGTGCCTCCACAGGCGCCCGCCCGGCCTCCCCTGATGTTCCCTTCGGCCCCCCTTCCAGAGACGCAATCCCCGTCGCTGTGGTACGAGTCCCCGTTGAGGGGGCCACAATTGCTGCTTGCTTCCCTTGCCTTCCACAATCAGGGCCGCATACATTACCAAGTAGGTACACCGTACCTTTGCCTGGGTACCAATGCGTATCCAACAACAACAATGGCAGCAAACTGCAGCTCGGCCCAGCAGCAAGAAAAAGGTCGGTGAGGTTGTTTGAGATGTCGAATATTCGTTTTGTGTGCGACGACTCGGCTAACATTCAGGCTTACACCAAGTCCAGAAATGGTAAGGAGAAGTACGCGTACGCGGCATCTCATCGCGACCTCGAGAATTAAGTACTTTTCAAGACATGCGTCTTTGGTGGTATTCAAGAAGGTACACAAAGTACACTGTAGACAAGTAGTAGCAAGTATCTGCTTACAGGCCAGTAAAAAAGAGAGAGAGCTGTGAGCCTGGCTGACGGGCTGGCGGGCTGAAGTGACTGCCGCAGGCTGGGTCTCGAGGTCGCAGCCACCATACAAAAGGTGGGGAGATACATGTGTACCTGCGCAATGTGCCTGGGTATCCTCACAAGACCAGGTACCCTCGGGCTGGTTGCTTCAGCCAAAAAAAATTAAAGAGCACGAAAGAGCAAAATGGAAAGAAGCTGACAGCGGAGGGTTCACAAGAAAGGGACCAAGAAAAAAAAAAACAAGGTGGCAGAGCATCCCAAACCCTCACTACCTCTACACAGTAATAGTAGTAGCCTATAGGTATACCTACCTACGGATACTCATCCCGCTTACCATCCATCCCCCATCCCCATCCCCATCCCTATCCCTCTTTCCCGAACGAACGAACGAACCACCACCCACGAGCCCGAGCTGCATCCCGTCCATACTCCATAGTGTAGACTGACTGTAGTTCTCCCTCCCGCACCCCAAAACTCTCCTCCTCCCAACTCCCGCTCTTTTCCATCCATCACCGCCTCCTCCTCACCTCCACGTCCTCACCTCCATCCATCCATCTACTGGAGACGATACCCGCAGCCGGATCCATTCCCACTGGCTGCTCCTGGACCTACCTGCTGGGCTCCGATTTAGTTCGAAAGCCCAAAACCCACCTTCACATGGTTCATTCCTACCTTCGCTGTCGAACCACAACCAGAACCACAACCACCATCACTACCACCACACTCCCGAGCTTGACCTCGACCTCGACGACCGACTCTTCACCTGCGGCCTGAGCTGCCCCTATGTCTCGCCTGCACCTCGACAACGACTGGGAAGCGTTGATGTAAATCCCTTCCAACCGCAACTCGCCCCATCATGCTGCGACGGCCTCCTGGCGACCGGAGGCGCGCCGCTCACCAGCGCACATCCCTCCTCGCACTTGCCGTCCTCGTCATCTCATGCATCCCCCTCGTCGACGCACAACAACAACAACAACCTATCGAACCTATCCAACAAGTTCAACGAGTACGGGTAAGGCCGACCTCTCCGCAGTCCTCGTTCCGAAGAAGACCGTCTCGTCATGTTCTCTAACCCCTTGATAGCCCGCCGCTGGAAGCAGCCAACATGAAGCCATACACGATATCCATCCCGAGGGCGCCCGCAACTGGGCTGCCACCATCAAGGCCGACAATGCTGCCGAGCCTTCGAGACGTCGAAACTCTGTGACGTCCCAGAACACTCAAAAAATACACCGACGAAACATTCCCGAGAATGTACCCATTTCTAACGATGCGAGCGCCATCGCAACTTTGGCTCCGGCACAGTCCGTCCGAGCACCATCTTCTGGACATCGACCCATCGCGTCCCGTGTTGGCGGGGCCTCTGGGATCTCTACGCAGCACCATGCGCGGAGTCTGAAAGATTGGGAAGTAGAAGACTTTGTCCTCTTGGCGACCGTCGATGGACACCTCTATGCCAGCGATCGAAGAACCGCCGTCGAGCGCTGGCACCTCGAGGTGGACCACTCAATGGTAGAAACAAAACACTATCGACTGAACACGTCCGACCTGGACGATGATTACAACTTCATTGACCACTACGTCTGGGCCATCGAGCCCAACCGGGACGGAGACATCTTCTACTGGGTCCCCGGCGCTAGCGAGCCCAGGCTCCTGTCCACCGGCTTGACCATGAAGCAGATGGTCGACGAGGGCGCGTCCGCCCTCGAGAACCCCCCAATCGTCTACACCGGTACTAAGAAGACGACCATGATCACCCTCGACGCCGCCACCGGCCGAGTCCTGAAGTGGTTCGGGTCTGGGGGCTCCCACGTCAACGAGGAGGAGAGCTGCCTGCGACCCAACGCCTTGTACGACCAGAACAATGAGGAGTGCAGTTCCACCGGCACCATTACCCTGGGCCGCACCGAGTACGAGGTCGGCATCGCACGCAAGGACGGCCGCCCAATCGCCATGCTCAAGTACTTTGATTGGACTCCCAACACCAACGACTGGGATCTTCTCAATCAGTACCACCAGTCCATTGATGACCGGTACCACACCAGCAGACACGATGGCCGCATCTACGGTTTCGATTATGGCCGCTCCGATGAGGCCGCCTTCTGCAGCGAGAAATTCCCGTCTCCCGTTGTCAAGGTCTTTGACGTCTGCAGGCCGTGGGGGGTCACCCCCGAGAGCAACCCAGACCTTGTCGTCCTCCCCCAGCCGGTTCCGCCGGCCAAAGACGATAGCGTAGCCCGTATCAGAAGCCAGCGCATTTTCGTCAACCAGACAGAAAGTGGCAACTGGTACGCCCTCTCAGGCCGCTCTTACCCTCTCATTGTCGATGCCCCGGTCGCCAAAACCTCGGAGCCCGACTGGCTTCAGCTGGGTCATCCTTGGGAAAAGATGAATGAGACGCAGCGCATTCGGGCCATGATTGGCACCCACCACATGGATGCTGTCCACAGAGGCAAGATTTACCAGCCTCCGAGTCTGCCTGGCCGACCGGAGACGTCTGATGCCGTTGTCGACCCCGAGAATGATTCGGTGCTGCCTACGCCGATGCCGGAAGATGCGGTTGAGACGCCGACTATCGTCAACAAGGTCAAGGCGCTTCCGCAGCATGTGTCGAACAGATTCATCGACTTCTTTTCCAACCCAGTCTTGTTCCTGCTCATCGGATCGTTCCTCTTTATGTACCAAAAGGATCTCCGCCGCTGGTACAAGACCAAGACCACAAAATGGAAGAAACGCTACGAAATTGCCTCGGACACGGAGGACGGGGGCGATGTCACGCCAGAGCCGACAATCCACGACGAGATTGTCAAGCTCCCCACTCCTCAACCCGACGTGCCCAAGATCGAAGAGCCTGCTCCCGAGCCTAAGCCTGATGCTGATGTTGAGGTGGCATGCGGACCTCCGATCGAACCAGCCGCCGATGCACCAGTCCAGGACGTCGAGAAGCCAAGTCCGCAGCAGCCTGGGCCCAACCAGCAATCCCTCACTCCGCCTGAGCCCGGCACGCCCGAGGTCAAGAAGAAAAAGGGAGCCCATCGCGGTCGCCGCGGCGGCACGAAGCATCGCAAGGGAAAGAAGAGGGAAGACGTTTCCCAGTCGCGCGAAGATGAGACGCCCCAATCTGTCGAAGATGCGGTGAACAAGGCGAAGAAGCTAGGAGGCCAAGTGACCCAGCTTGAACCCGATGTCGTCACTGTTACCAACGACATGCAAGCTGTCACTGGTCCAATCATTCGGATGGGCAACATTGAAGTTGATACCGATAATCAGCTTGGCACTGGCAGCAACGGCACTCTCGTCTTTGCCGGCAAGTTCGACGGCAGAGAGGTCGCCGTGAAGCGCATGCTCATCCAGTTCTACGACATTGCGTCGCAAGAGACGAGGCTTCTGCGAGAGAGTGACGACCATCCGAACGTCATCCGGTACTACGCTCAGCAGATCAGGGATGGCTTCTTGTACATTGCCTTGGAGCGTTGTGCGGCCTCTCTCGCAGACGTCGTGGAGAAGCCGCATCATTTTGTGAGCCTAGCGCAAGCAGGCAAGCAAGACCTTCCAGGCGTCTTGTACCAGATCACCAATGGCATCAGTCATCTGCATCAGCTTCGCATCGTCCATCGCGATCTGAAACCGCAGAATATTCTGGTCAACATGGGCAAGAATGGCAAACCCCGGCTCCTGGTCTCGGATTTCGGACTGTGCAAGAAGCTGGAGGGTGGCCAGTCGTCGTTCGGTGCCACGACGGGTCGCGCAGCTGGAACATCTGGCTGGCGCGCTCCGGAGCTTTTGCTCGACGATGATGCCAGAGACATTGCCATGGTTGACAGTATCAACAGTGGCTCTGGGTCGATTCTCGTGGGGTCTGACATGATGTCCAACCGTCGCGCCACTCGCTCGATCGACATCTTCAGTTTGGGCTTGGTGTTCTTCTACGTCTTGACGAACGGCCTGCATCCCTTCGACTGTGGCGATCGGTATATGAGGGAAGTCAACATCCGCAAGGGCAACTTCAACCTGACGCCGCTGGACTCACTCGGCGACGTTGCTCCCGAGGCAAAGGATCTGATCAAGCAGATGCTGAGTGCCGACCCCAAGCAGCGCCCGACAGCCCGGGAGGTCATGGCTCACCCGTTCTTCTGGCCGGCGAAGAAGCGTCTCGCTTTCTTGTGCGACGTTTCCGACCACTTCGAGAAGGAGCCCAGAGACCCTCCGAGCGCCCAATTGGCGTACCTGGAGGAGTTCGCCCCTGCTATTACCAAGGGCGACTTTTTACGCCAGCTGCCCCGCGAGTTTGTTGACTCTCTCGGCAAGCAACGCAAATACACGGGGACAAGGATGCTCGATCTTTTGCGAGCTCTCCGCAACAAGAAGAACCACTACGAGGATATGCCCGACTCTCTGAAGCGGGCGGTAGGACCTCTGCCTGATGGGTACTTGTCTTTCTGGACCGTTCGGTTCCCCAGACTGCTGATTGATTGCTGGCAAGTTGTGTGGAGTGTGGAGTGGGATAGTCTCGATCGTTTTAAGGAGTACTACGAGCCACAGGGTCTCTAAAATTGATTTGCATTTGATGTTCCAACTGATTCGTCTTCGTGTCTTATCGCTTTCAAGCTTCGCCGTAGATGTCTCCTGTCCTGTTCGGTTCTGGCCGTCCTACCACTGGCCTTGGTGCCGCGGCAATCCATGGGCTCCGGTAGCAATGGCATGGCTAGAGGAGAGCTCCATCCAGCCGTCGGCGTCCCTTGGTGGTCAGGGGTTGCTTGGGGCTGTTGTCTCGCCCCTCACATTGCCATTATTCGTTCACCCAGTATTGCGGGTCATGTCTAATGAAAGCCCATCCGGGTTCTCACTTGCTGGGGGCATGATGCAATCTGCCATACAAAGTTGCTACGGTTGCTCTATTCTTTCTTCGTGTTCATCTACTCGGCTCCTTTGCGAGACTTCGTGTTCATCTACTTGCCTCCCTCATGAGACTTTTTCCCATTCTCCCTTTATAACTCCGGGCCAGCCATGGTCAACTAAACCTCTACCGACATCAGATAACTCGCTTCAACATCGCTCGACGTGCCTACATTGAAGACCACAAAGGAGGTTGTTGTTTAGCCGCGAAAGCCAGAGAGCGAACGTTTCGCTCAACCCCACTGCACGAGCACCTTCTTGCCCTTCTTCTTCTTGCCGCCGGTCTGGGCGGCCTCCTCCTCCTCCTTCTCCGCGGCGTTCTCGCTCGCCGCGCCCGCGGAGCCCCAGCTGAAGTTGCCCGAGGCGCCTCCGAGGTCTCGCCGGACGCCCCTGCCGCCGCCGTAGCCGAAGATGGTGGTGAGGGGCTTCTGGGCCGGCGGGAGAGCGGGAAATGCGTCCGCGCCGGTGGCCGGGCGCGAGGCCGGGCCGGAGGACCTGCTGCTGCTTCCCGACGGGTTGTTCGGGCCGATCCAGGACGGTCGGGTGGCGGGTGCCGAGGACGACGAGGAAGACGAGGCCGCGGGGGGCAGGGAAGGGAAAGCGGATGGTGCGGGCGGGCGGACGGCGGGAGATGCCACCCAGCTACTGGAAGAAGCGGAGGGCGTCACGGGTTTGGGGCCCGCAGCGCCGGCGCGCGTGCTGTTCTTCAATCGTAGCACGCGGTTCGAGTGCTTCTGGCTGGGCGCCGCGGCGGGCGCAACGGGAGAAGCGGTTGCAGCATTGGCCCATCCGCTCGAGGCCGTCGTGGCGCCGTGCATGCCGCCCAGGCCGGGCAGCGATGGGTAGTCCTCGTTGATCGCCCGCCAGTCCTGCCACGCGCGAGTGAGGCCGGAAGCCTTGGTCTTATCCTCGAACAGATCGGCCACCTCGCGGACCAGTGTCCCCAGTGCGTTGGACGAGGTGTCGGCAAACAGGGAGAAGAAGGCGTCGACGAGTTGAGGCGCCGTGAGCTTGCCTTTCCTATAGGACGAAATGTACTCACGGAAGGTGCGCATCTTGGCTTCATCCTTGCCGAGCAGGTTTGAGGCGCGTTCGACGACTGCTTGGTGACGTAGCATCGTTGCCCTCTCCTGGGGTGGCAACGAGGCGACATCGACCACACTCAGCTGTTCCATCGCCGTTGTGGGAAGTGCGAGAGCCGGCGCTTGAGCCGGCGCTTGCCGAGAAGATGCCGGAGTCGCGGCGGAGTTTCCTTGCCGTGACGACGACGCGGGCTGCGGTGTCGAGGAAGGCGCGGAAAGCTGACCGCCAAAGGTGCGGTTGGAAACCGACTGCGCCGAGTGGATGGCCATCTGCCGTTGGAACGCCAGCTCGTCGCGACGGAGCGGCTGGGCGGAGCTTGCGGGCACCGGCTCCGCGTTGGGGTCTCTACCACGTCCACGGCCTTGCCGTCCGCTGCCCGATCCTCCTCCGCCTCCGCCTCTGCGCTCGTTCTCGTACGACGACCTGAAGTCGAAACCAGACATGTTGACGACGCGCGCGTCCCTCCGAACATCCTTCGACAGTGAGTTGGCGTGCTCTTCCAGCTGATGCGCCTTCAGGTCCATTTCCGACTCGAAGACCACAAACTTCTTTTCCAAACACTCCTTGTCGAGACAGGGGAAATGGTCCTTCTCGAAATGCTTCTCCAGGGCGTTGTAGTTGACAAAGTAGTGGGGGTGTCTCGAGTCTCGGCGATCGCAGATGAAACATCTCTCGTGCTTCTCGCGGCAATGGTCGAAGAGCTTATCGTCGTCATAGAAGCGAGATCCACAGAAGCCGCAGAGCGGATGACCCTTGAAGCCCGTCTGGTCGACGGCTCCAGGCTTATCGTCGCCGTGTCTCATATGCCTCTCGAGCTCCTTGTCCGCAAAGAGCTCGTGCTCGTGGGTGAAGACCTTCTTGTTTCTTGTGCAGAGATCGCACATTTTCTGGTTGTGAGTAGAGCGGACGTGTCGGTGTAAGTCGGGCCAACCGAGACCAGCGAAGACGCAGTCATCCGCCGGGCAGTTGTAGCGCAACAAGACAACAGTGTCGCCGACGATTTCTTCGTTGGTGTATCGGATGCCGATGTTACTGTCGAAGCTCGTGATGTCGGCATCGGTGTACTCCTCGTATCGCTTGTCCGCATTATCGGTGAAGATGACGAAGGGAGATGATGTCTGAGTCCGGGTCAGCTTGAGCGCGCGGGCTGCTGGGGCAGCAAGAGACTTACACGACAGTGTGCGCAATCCTTGGTCTTGTAGAGAGCTCTCATGCGCAGGCCGCAGATGTGACATGTCTTGTGGTTGCAGGGGGCGATCGAGTGGAACTTGATGGGCTCTGCGCAGATGAAGCACACCTCGCCGTCGGTGCTCGCATCGTCGCCGTCAGCCGCAGGGCGGACAGGGAGCTTCCCTTCGGTCTTGGCTGAGGCAGCTTGAGGTGCGCTGCGAGGAGTTGACTGAGCGGCGGCGCCGGCGTTGTTACTGCCTTTTCCACGTCCGCCCCTCTGACCCCGGCCGCGAGAACCGGCATTGCCTCCTCCTCCTCCTCCACCACCTCCTCCCCCGCGACCCCTTCCACGGTTGCGATTGCCCCTCGAGGGGTTCGAGGAATCGGTAGTGGCTTGCGCGTCCGCCATAGGAGCTGTTGGCAGGGGGTAGGCTATATCGATTGGACGTTGGGGAGGCGAGAGGGCCTTGCGTATCGTGGCCAACTCTAACGAAGTAGGCTGCCGGTTGCAAGCGGAAGACGCTGCGCGATAATGTTCGGCTTTGGCTGGCTACCTTGGGTCGGGAGCTTGAGCTTCAAGAGCTTGCGAGAGGTACGTATGGTTCCTGTTGCGCTATCTCGTCCAAGGAGGCAAAATTGAGTAATGTGCAGGAGGGAGCTGGAGGCGGCGGAAAGGCGGGCTGTCAGCTATTTAATTCGGGTGCTGCGAGGCGAGGGACGCCGAAATTATGAGGAAGAAGAAGTGTGGCTCCTCCCTCGACAGTTGGCATTGGTGGATGCTGCAATGGAGGAGGGTACCTACGGATGGCGGGGTTCAGTGGGAGGTCCCCTGCTGTCAACTTCAGAAAAGTGAGAAAAAAAAGAGAGGGAAAAGAAAAAAAAAAGGTCCCTGAGAAAGCGTTACCGGGGTTTCTCCGCGTCTCGGTGTGCGTCATTCACCCCTGCAACCCGTGGAAGCTTTGGATGGGAAAAGATTATGTAATACCCAGAATACACTGTACTGCTCAAGGTACCCAGGTGCCCACACCGGTACCTACCTACCTAGGTTGGTACGGACATTTTGGTGAGAGTCACCGGCCAAACATCTGCGGCTTCCATCTGGGCTGACTTGCTGGGTGTGGCGTTCTCCACGGCAAGTAGGTTATTTACTGGACTGTAAACACTGCCACATGTATGCAATTTGACTCATCAAGGTTGAATCCGTAAAAGATACTGCTGAAGCCTGCTAGTCCGAAGCCTGCCAATGGCAGTTTAAGACGGCATGTTGACAAACACTCGTCATTGCGTCCCCACTGGGTATTTGCAATCAAACGGGCTAGAATTTGACAGAGACTCCTAGGTGTCCCCGTCTCCCGAGGACAATCTGCCCAAGTCTCGGGGCTATCTGCAATGTGCGCCACTACCATCCCTAGCTAGCAACTCGTGGTCGGCCACCCTGTCTCTATCTGGTGGTGCCAACCAACATCTCATATCATATCTACCGACCGTCCGTATGCCGTATTTCCTCGGATACCGGACCAAAGAACCCTTGAAGTTGGCTGATCGCCAGTGCAGTGGGGAGGTCGTCCTTGGACCTTGCCTCCACTGCTTGTCCGTACCGCCCGTTCTTCTTCTACTGCTCCTGCTCGACGGGGTAGAGATGGCTCCCAATCATCTTGTTCATCTGGAACATGTCTACCTTGGGTTGCTTGAAAATGGCATGCATCTTGTCGTCGCACAGGATCTGCCGCTTGTTTTCCGGGTCTTGCAGCTGGTTTCCCTTGATGTGTTCCCAGAGCTTCTTGACGACCTGCGGGCGTGAGAGCTAAGAAGAGTTAGTCGCTGCGGGAGCCAAGACGGGACGGGAAAGAGATGGCATGCACCCACCTGGGTCTCGCCAACCAGCTCTGCCAGAGGCTCGCTCAAGTTAAAAGGCTTCTGGAAACCACCGCCGGCCTTGCGCTTCGGCGCATCTTCGGATCCGGCCACATCGCTATCGTCGCCGTCCCGGACCTTCGTGGCGCTCTTCTTCCTCGGCGCAGCCTTCTTCTTCTTGGCCGGTTTGCTGGCTGCTCCGTTGCCTCCGCGAGTTGTCCGTCCCCTGGCCATTCTGTTCTCCTGAGCCTGCAGCTCGGCCGCAAGCTTGGCGTCCGCATCTTCCGATGAATCCTCGCGTTTTTGCTTCTTTCGGACGGGGGAGACGGAAACCTGGATCTCGCCGTCCCCCTCGTCTTCGTCGTAGCCGTTCGCTTCTCTCTTGGGGGCAGGACTGGCCGAGTATTCGGGAGCGGCGTCTTGGGACGCGCCGGAGATGGCGTCAAAACGGTCCTCGATCAGAGCTTTGATGGCATCCTGCAGAAGACGAGTGTAAGCTTCGGGTTCTCAGCACGTGGAGGCCTTCGCACGAGAAGTTTACCTTTTGGTCGCTCAGGTCCTTGCCGCCAAGAGCCTTCTCCAGACCCTGTCGGATCTTTTTCCGCGTGACGGTGGTTAAGTCGGCAGTCGCGAGGATGCCATCGACGATGGAGGTGTACTGGCTCTCCTCCTCTGCGCTCACTGTTTTCGGGGTGTCAGCGAACGGAAGGGATTCGGGCCGGGGAGCGCGGCTGCCCGTGAAGAGTACGCACGCGGGAGAGACATGATGCCGCTAGGTCGACCCGAGTAACTATATACCAAGATGTTCCCGTCTGTTGTAATTATATCGGAGGTCGAGCCGGATCTGCCGCGTCGTCGGTATGGATGCACGTGGCAGGAGGTATTAGGATCGTCGACGACGGAGGAGGCCACCAGAATAGGCAGGTAGAGCTTGCAGATGGAGGGCGTCCGAGAGCTGGAGAGGGGTGTCGGAGGAAGGCGAGCAAAGCCGGGTAGTAAGGTAAGATCGTGGCCTCGGGTCAAAGCATCTCTCTGGCAATGTCAAGATTGATCGCCGTGAGGAACGGTCGAAGATACCTTGGGAAGGTACCGTAGGTGTGCAAGGAAAGAGCGACTCTTCAAGCGGAAGTCGCGGAGGAAAGCGCAATCCACGCCTCTTGCCGTGTCGTCGCAGCGTGGTGCATTAACCCGTTGACAGTTGAACGGGTGCCGTACACGCGCACGAGGCTGAAAACCTAGGTAGACGACCCGAAGAGACGATCTCTGGTGGGGCGTGGATGCCAAGGCGGGATGTGAAATGCGAAGACGCGATGTGATGCGATGATGGGGATTCCCGAACTGGAGCAGCTCTTCGGAGTCGCGAACGAGATGGCTGGAGTGTAGTGTAGGTTTGAAGGCTGAACTGGTGGATGGTGGTTCAGGTCACTGGGTCGCTCCGTTCCGGAATGGAGGAACGAACTGTGGATGCGACGGGGGTTGGTGACGAGGGCAAGTCGAGCACGCTGGTGGGGAGCAGCGATGATGATGGCGGCGGTGCACGTTGTTTTGTGAAGTGGTCAGAGGAAGGTCAGTGGTCGGCAACATGAGGCTCTCCTCTCCGTCCCGGCATTGTTGCGCCGCGTTGTATAGACACCGAACTGCCCTAGCGACGCTGGCTCTTGGCCTCTAACTGCCCGCTAGCAGGTACATTCCCGGGCGGACTTTTAGCGTAGTCTCCCACGGTTCGATCCACTGCAGCAGCCAATGTCAAGCGAAGCCGGTAGGTGCAGTCCAGCAGCAGCAGGTCTCGTGTGGCTGCAAGAGACACCTGAAAGGCTGAACACAAAAAAAAAGTGGTCTTTGCAGTTGGTCTTGCATTAGACGTTCGCTCGTGCTTCAGAATCAGCAGTCCAGACCGTCCCGGCCCGCCAATCAGCACCCCGAATTGATTTCCGGCTGATAGAGGTAGCTGCCCCCCCTTGACGCGCAGCATCCCGACAAGCCTATGAGCATCACGTGGTTAGTCTGGCTTCCTTCACTGCACCTACGGATGGTGACTGCACATTGCCCGTATCCGTGGTGTTAGTCATCATGTCGGTACCGAATTCCAGGAGAAATACCCGACTCTGCATCTTACATAAGATGGCTTGGGTGCCGAGGGAACGGTAACACAGCGGTAGACACGTATCTAGGTTCACCAGCAAGTTGTTATTCGGTGTCACTACCGATCCAATGAGCAAGCAATCATCTGTTCTCGGTGAAGAGTACATCTACAACAGAGGTAAACCCGTCATCGGCTTCTAGAACACTGAATTTACATTGGCATCTGCCACACTGCACCCCAAATTGCCCCACAATTCCCGTATGGTTTAGGTACCTACACACTGCACTAGCTTCGGCGTCAAGCCAAGAAGGCGCGCTCTTCAACGGCTAGGAGCCAGCCCTAAGCTTTCCTCTCAGAAGTCGTTGAGTACCTGCCTACCTATTGTGTGTCGGTGACGTCTTCAGTTAGTTATCATCCCCAACATCCATTGGGCATCGTGTTCTGTTCCCTGGCTTCTCGGAAGCACCCACCCCCCCAAAAGACGTATCTCAAAAACTTGCAAGGGAGAATATCTCGATACCCTCACAATGCTCAACCCCTTCAGCGTCTTCACCCAGGTCTTTCCGCCACGGCCGCAGTTCACCGAAAAGGATATCCCTGACCTTACCGGGAGGGTTTGTCAAATCAAGGCTCTTCTATCCGTCAACAGCTTCTCATGCTCTCGCAGGTCTGCATTGTGACGGGAGCCAACACGGGCGTCGGCAAAGAAGTCGCGCAGATCCTCTACTCCAAAAACGCTACCGTATATGCCACGTCCCGTTCAGAAGACAAAGGAAAGACCGCCATTGCCTCCATAAAGGAGGCCGTCCCCGACTCCGCTGGAAAGCTGGAGCTCCTTACCCTTGACCTGGCCGACCTCACCACCATCAAGCCCGCCGTAGACGCCTTCCTTGCCAAGGAGAACCAGCTTCACCTCCTCATCAACAATGCGGGCGTCATGATGCCGCCGCAGGGCAGCAAGACCGCCCAGGGGTACGAGCTGCAGCTGGGCACGAATTGCGTCGGGCCCTTCCTCTTCACCAAGTTGCTCACGCCGAAGCTCGTCGAGACGGCCAAGACGGCGCCTGAGAACAGCGTCCGCGTTGTGTGGGTGTCGAGCTCCGCCGCAGAGGTTCTGTCGCCCTACCCTGCCATCGAGATCGATAACCTCGACTACTCTAAGCGGGACAGGTTCAAGGAGTTCAAGTACGGGATCAGCAAGGCCGGCAACTACTTCCACTCGACAGAGTTTGCAAAGAGGCACAAGGCCGACGGCGTCATCAGTGTGGTATGCGCGGGCATGATACGCAAGGCACGAGATCGAACCAAGAGCTGACGTAGAAACAGGCGCTCAATCCCGGAAACCTGTCGTCGGATCTGGACCGCCACATCACTGCCCTGATCCCCACACTGTTCAGAAAGGCGACCACGTACCCTGCCATCAATGGCGCGTATACCGAGCTGTTTGCTGCGCTGTCGCCGGAAGTTACGATTGAGAAGACTGGCGAATGGAGTAAGTCTACAGCGAAACGAGAGAAGCCGCCGCTAACATACTTTTTGCAGTTGTCCCTTGGGGCCGCCTGTACACCATCAGAGATGACCTGGTTCAGGGCTCCAAGTCTCGCGAAGAGGGTGGCACTGGCCTTGCTGAAGACTTTTGGAAGTGGACAGAAGAGCAAGTCAAGCCGCATCTCCAAGGTCATTGTCAACGCACATGCATGAACACGATCAGATAGACACGATCAGATAGACATTTGAAGCTCAAGCTAGAACAGAAATGGTCGTACACTGGAGTAAAATATATTCGTTTGAGAATGCATGGGCCATGATGCATTCTTATTGGAACTAAATATAGAAATGTCCGCAAGACAACACATAAAAATCACAAAAACTAAATCCAATAGGCACAGTCAAGTCTTTATGTGCAAAAATGATATATACATGAGAAGTTGGCGCTCTTCGTATTAGAACCCTTGATCCATCGTGCGATGGGAAAGGCCCCTGCGGAGTTCGTGTCGGGAATGAGCTAGGCCATCATTGCGACCCGTTCCGCTTAGTTGCGCTGCTTGTTGCTGCGGCGGCGGCGGCGACGGCAAGTCTTGGTGGGCTTGGCCGTGGCCGAAGCGACGGGGGCAGAGGTGGTGGTGGCAGCGGCCGGGGTGGTGACAGCAGGAGCGGAGGGCTCCTCGGAGACAACCGGGGCAGCAGAGGAGACGGGGGTGGCGGCGGGAGCAGAGGTGGCGGGCTCCTCGGACTCGACGGGGGCAGCGGAGGAGACGGGAGCAGCGCTGGAGGTGGGGGCAGCAGCAGCGGGAGAAGAGGTGGCGGCAGGGGCAGAGGTCACGGCAGGAGCGGCGGAGGCAACGGGGGCAGAGCCTGAGCCAGAGCCGGAGCCGGAGGCGGTGCCGACGGCGGTGGTGATCTCACCGTCCTCGATGTAGACGCCGGAGAAGTAGAAGTCCTCGTCGGTGTCGGGGTAGCCGTCACGGGGCAGCTCGAGGACACCGACGTGGAAGTCGGCACCGTCGCTCTTGGCGGAGGCGGTGACGGGGGCGACGATCTGCTTCAGGGCGTCGGAGCCGGTGGAGTGCCAGAGGGCGACGGAGCCGCCGTCGAAGTCGATCTCGTAGGCGACGTTGTGCCAGACGTCAGCGTCCCAGTTGACGCTCCACTCGGTCTTGCCGCCGACGACCCAGCGGAGGAGGGGGTCCTCGGTGCCGGCGGCGCCGCTCTGCCAGCCCGACTTGAGCTCGACGAAGTGGCTCTCGAAGAAGGCGATCTGGTGCTCCTTGTTCAGGGAGGGGGCGTTGGTGTCGCTGCGCTTGAGGCTGAAGTGGTAGAACTTCTTGCCCGAGGCGATGGCGGACTTGTCCTTGGCCTGGGGGATGAGCTCGGTGCGGCGCATGTTCTGGCCGTTCCAGAAGGCGGTGCTGGTCAGGGAGATCTTGGCGACGTCGTCGGCGATGTTGACGTACTCGGTGGTCTTGCCGGGGCCGTGGATGTAGTACTGGTAGGCGCCGACCTGGTTGGACCAGGACCACTTGTCGAGGTCGGAGGCCGTCGTCTCGGTGAAGCGGCCGTCCCAGACGATGGCGCACTGGGCACGGGTGGCCAGCAGGGCCGCGCTGGCGAGGTTCCAAGCGGTGAACTTCATTTTTGCGGTTGTTTGGGTGTGGTGTCTGACGAGACTGTTTTGTTTCGTTTGTGTGTAAGTGAACGTGGGTGTGTGTGCCTTAAACCGACCGGTCGGCTTGGAGAAAGCTTGAATCAAGTGATGAACGAATGAGACGTTGAGAAAGAGAGGACGCAGGTCGCAGCAATCGATGCCTTGGCCTTGCTTGTGTGAAGTTCAGTGGACGAAAGAATGTAGACAAGCTCAAAAGCCAAGGGGATAGGAGGGGTTGGCACACGCTGGCGAGCCAGGCCTTCTTATGTAGGGAGGGCCTCATCCCAGGACTCGGGACTCTGGGGGAGCGTAGATGAGACGAACCGAACCGAAAGGCCTTTCGCTCCGTCGTTCCCAAAAGGAGTCGGTCCCCGCAGGCCTAGCTTGCGAGGAATAGAGTAGAATGATGGAATCCGCCCTCTGTCGTGATGCCTGCAAGGTGCAGCAGCAATTCGTTTCACGGCAAGGCTTCCCGGCTGAGCAGACCATGACATTGCACCATTTTCGGGTCGTCCAAGAAAGCAACAATTGCACAAATTAGATTGATTGCGGAGATGGTACCTGGCTTCAGGTGAGCCCACGACCCCAAGAGGACGCGCCCTAGGCATGTACGGCGGCAAAAAAAACGATGCGAAGGAGTCAGGAACACGACATTGAGTCCACGACGGACCAGGGCCTGGATTCTTCCCACTCGACAACGGGGGCGGACGAGAGGCCCGAACGGCGCAGTATTGCCTCTTAGTATTGGACAGTTAATATAACCAAGGGGTCGTTGGTGGGCGCTTTGTGTTAATGAACAAGAGCCCACATCTCGTTTGCATCTTGTATGGGAGAGAAAGCAGGCGACGTCGTCTTCAGGGGGGTCGACGAAGCTTTTGCGCCTGCAGTGCATGGGAAATTTCCACGGGGCTCGGTGCGGGGCCGCTAGCCCCGATCGAGGGCGTCTCCAGGCGAGAGAACCCGGCAGGTGCGCCCCTTTTCGGCAAGACCGGGACCTCCCTTTTCTCGGCCAGGTACCCGGGCGGCTGCTGGAACTTTGAACCAGAACCTCCAAAGTCAATTCCATCTATCATCTCTTGTATGTCAATACAGGCGTCAACGTCGGCGTCAATGTCCGTACCTGAATAACGAAACTATCATCTAGTAGCGAGACATCTCCCGAGCTCGCGAAACAAACAGTGGACGCAGTTGCGGCTCGATGTTAGATGCTGCAATTGACAATCGTCACAGGAACCTTCACGAATACGTACAAAAGGTTACTTAATGTTTCGAGTCTCAACCGTCGCTCCAGGCGGGAGATCATCCATTATCGACAGGCATCAACATAAGGCACCATGTTTGCATTTCAGCCATCGGTCCTGTCTGCACCGCCTAGGTACTTGCACCATCCACAGTGGGACCCAAACGCTCAATTCAAGCCACATTCGCAGTGTGCCTATCCGTATGTTGGCCGTAGACAGCGCTGGAGTGCGCTCGTTGGCAGCCGGTGTCTGTTATATGCTGGGATTGCTTGCAGAAGCCCAAGGCAAGATCTCGTCAAACTTCCACTCTATCCCTTTAGAAAGGAACCAAATCTATCGGTTTACATCCTAGCCGAATGGATTCCTAACCAAATGGGCCTGGTGCAAGTATGGCGATATCTTACCTTTTGTCTTTTCTCGGGAGGCGTTCGGCTAACACCTTGCCCCAGCTTTGCGTGCGGGCCTTGTGGTCGGCTCCGACGCACGACTCAACCAGTCAACACATCTCAACATCCCCGATGGCACAATTGGCTAGCGCGTCAGACTGTTAATCTGGAGGTTGGTGGTTCGAGCCCACCTCGGGGAGATTTAGTGGTTAAATTCCACCTCAGAGTTGAAGAGCCTCTTTTTGCCCTCCGTGCAAGTACACGGAAGTGTAATGGACTGCTTTTTTGAGATTCGCTACTGATGAATGCGTTGTTGTGACATGCCAGATGTTCTCAAAATGCCGAATGAACCTCACTCTATTCACGGAGATATTTGCAGACGGGCTCGCCCCAACGCGATGCCCCCTTGTACACCCACATCCCGGGTGCATTCCCAGACTTCAATCCATCAATGGCATCGGCAACCTGTGGCCCGAGCCCCTCGCTCTTGATCTCCTCTAACGGGGTGAGGTAGGTCTTGAAGGAGAATAGGACAGCGCCTGTCTTGGGCAGCCTGGTCAAGGTCTGCAGCTCCTGCCTCAGTCGGCACTTGGACTACGTTAGCTCGAGTCACATGGATGATCAAGACCGCCGCTCACCTTGCTGATGTCGACGTTTTCGTCTATCTCAATCTTCTTGCCGTCGTAGATGTGCAAACCGCTCGGGCTGAACAAGCTCGGAGTTGTCGACACGGACCACTGTGTCAGGCACTCAAGTCAGCGCCAGCCCGCCGCATATGTCTTCTCGCGGCGTGGCACTTACGTTCATCCTCTTGACGCTCTTGCCCACCTGCAGCCGGCTGAAGAACCTCTCCATACTCGCCCCGATCTTCTCGTACGACGGCACCTCCGTGTGGATATCCTTCAGCAGCTTCCCCAGCTTGTCGGAGGGGTCGAAGCCGGCCGGGTGGCAGCAGACGAACGCGACTGCCCGGTGGCCCTCCGGGGTCTCGACCAGGAGGAAGAGGTCGTCCTCGACGGTCTCTCCGAGGGCCTGGAGCGCCGCGTTCGGGTCTTCCGGCGGCGTCAGGGGCAGCGAGACGCCGGTGACTTTGTTGTGGAATCTGAGGCCGTCTTCGGAGAGGGAAAACATCGTCGGGTACCTGTTTGGCAGGTAATCCGACAGCAAATATGTCCAGACTTCATGGAGGGCGGGGATTCCTTCTGGTACGGCGCCGAGGACGACGGAACCATGCTGCTTGATGACGTCGCGACGCTCGGTGACTCGATCCAGGTAGTTGCTGTCGATGATGATGAGCTCATCTGGCGGGCTGGCCTGGATGGCTGCAAGATGTATTAGCTGTGAAGGTCATTGTGAGGAGTTGGAAGACTGAGTATACCCATGGTGATGTGGTAGACTGGCTTGAAGGGCCGATGCTTCGCCGGAGAGGCTTTCTGCCAGTCAAAGTCGCTCAACGGTTCGATGCATGTAGTTGCAACCTTGCTATCCGGCTTCTCATTGTATACGGGTATTTGGGGCTGCAAGTTTCTTAGCGCCATATTCGAGTTCAAGTCTGGCATGGCAAGGAAAGACACACCTCTGAGTATGAACGTCGTCTCCATCCCCAGGCAAGAAGAACGGCAGCAATGGCCAATCCCAAGACCGTAACAAGATACATCTCTTGCGATTAGAGCGTCCCAGCAAGGCTGCACTGTCCTGGTTCCAGTTCAAAGATGAATGTGAGCCGTCAGTAGTAGGTTTTGATTTAGAAAAGATCAAAGATGTTGGCTCAACGAAACGAATTCTTGATGCAGATGAGGCTTCCTGATATACTTTGTCGAGTGCAGCCACGAGGGACCGTTATCGGCTCAACTGGTCCCATGAGGCGAATCTGGCGGACACTAGTTCTGTACCGGGCCGGTCTGCCTGCGAGAATCTCACGAGGGGAACTTGCCAAATTTGGTCGATAAAATGAGACCACCCGTTGTTGACTGGTTGGAGATAATCAGCAGGGCTGGCATTCGGCCGTCGGCGGACGGTCGGGTCCACCAGGAACGACGGAGCAAACGCTGCGCACCCTCCCGAGGCCACTTGATCCCGGGACTACGTATCAGCAGCAGTTTCAGTGATGGAGAGCAAGTACCGAGTCCCGCGTGGCATCTCTGGGAACCTTGGAGGCGGGAGATCTGATTCATGGGGTGCATAGCTGGTCATGGCGCTTTCCTATGGTTCCCCGCACGCCACGCTGGCACCCTGAGTTGGACCCAGGATAGCCTCCATCGTGTTTGCGCGAGGGCATTGGCTGGTTTGTACGTAATTAACATGGGAAGGTTGTTCATCTCCTTGGTCTGGAGAGCAGAGCTGTGTTTGCTTATCCGTGAGGAGGGACGACAAATGGTCTACTTGTATCGATGTCGTCAGTTTGAAGGTACAGAGTTCCACTTTAGTCCGCAAGTCTCGGGCAAACTGCTAGTCCAGTTGGTAGAACAAGCTGAACGACAGACATCAGAGGTTGTCAACGAATGCTCAGGTCTACGGAGATGACAGGCGTTGCTCTTTCGAAGAATCGAAGATGCAGATGGAGCGGAGCAAGATAAAGGCACCGGTACGGCCTCGAACCCCGATTACCTACCCCGCCGCCAGAGATAAGATAAGAAAACAGGTATCCACTCTGGAGAGATGCCTTAGGTAAGCGGAGCTTATCAATTCTGGAGAGCTCGCGTGATTACGTAGCTGGAAGTGGCAGGGGTGAGCTCCTCATTCTGCTCCACGCTCTCACCATGATCCATGTCCACACCACTCACAACGCCGAAATCGCGACCGATAGCTGCCGGGCTGCCCCTCCAGACTGGCAAAAGGCCCAAGAGCTAATTGACCATGTAGGTCTCGATGTTTGCATTCCAAGTTCTCGGTCTTGAAACGTCGGCCGATAATCCAGCCGGGCCGCTCTTCCACCTTCTCCTTCGGGCAAAGGACTCGGCCATCGGGCAACTGATCCTTCGAAGCTTTTCCTTCCTTGGACTGACTCGGGATCCTATTTATTAAACAGCTTGATCGTCTCTTCTTCCTCGTTTCCGATTCAATTGGCCTCTCTGGTTCAAACAGTCGCCATCATGGATTCAGAGAAGAGCGGCCTTCCGCCGTACAGCGACGTGCCATCGTCGTCTTCGCACCGCCACCACCACCACCACTCCCATGCGCCCTCCAACCGCTGGCTGCGACCGAGTCGCAGCATGAAGCTTATCGTCCTGTGCCTGGGCTTTATTGCCTTCGCCCAGTGGAGGCAGCTCGAAATCCTGCCCTCCGGCAAGCCGTCTTCCAACCTGTCGGCTGCTCGCTTGCAGCAGGATCTTGCGACTTGCGCCAAGCTGCGACACAAGCCCCAAGACCCAATTGGCCTCGGTCGCGAGAAGAACGCGCGATACGTCGAGGGCACTCGCCCGACCCTCATCCGGAATGCTACCATCTGGGTTGGCGAGCCTGCCGAGGGAACCTCGCCGGAAGATGATCGTGCAGGCAAGGGATACTCGTGGATCACTGCCGACGTCTTTGTCGACCGTGGCCTTATCCAGAAGGTCGAGGCCGACATTTCCCTCAACTCGTTGCCCAAGGACACCCAGATCTGGGATGCCAAGGGCCGCCAGCTTACCAGCGGCATCATCGACATGCACTCCCATGCCGGCGTCGACTCCTTGCCCGAGCTTAATGGCAACCAGGATACCAACGAGATGTCGAGCGATATCACGCCTTACGTGCGCTCTATTGATGGCATCAACCCCTTCGACCACCAGATCCAGGTCATCAAGTCTGGCGGTGTCACTACGTCGCTGGTTCTGCCTGGCTCCGGTAACAACATTGGCGGCGAGGCCTACGTGATCAAGCACGCCGTCGGCAAGAAAGATGGTCGCACGGAAGTCTCGGCGGAAGACATGCTGGCCGACCCCGACCGTAACTGGCGCTACATGAAGATGGCCTGTGGAGAGAATGCGAAGCGCGTCTACGGAAAGGTCGGCCACAGCCCCTTTTCTCGTCTTGGTGAGAGCTGGGAGTTCCGTCACGCCTTTGAGCAGGCTGCGAACCTCATCAGGGAGCAAGACGACTGGTGCGACGCGGCAGAGAAGAACGGCGTCGAGAGCTTGACCAAGTACCTGCCGCAGGAGTTGAAGTGGGAGAGCCTCAGCGCCGCCCTGCGCGGTCAGGTGCATATCAACACCCATTGTTATACCGTTCCTGATTTGGAGGCATTCGTGGACCACACCAACGAGTTCAAGTTCCCGGTGCGGGCCTTCCACCACGCCCACCAGACGTTCCTTGTCCCTGAGGTATGACCACAACTAGGTACCATGCTATACAGCGTGAAGACTGTTGCTAACCCTGGTCGCAGATCCTGAAGCGTACTTGGGGTGGCCGCCCGCCCGCCTCGGCACTCTTCGCCGACAACATGTACTACAAGGCCGAGTCTTACATTGCGTCCGAATACGCCGGCAAGATTCTCTGGGAGAACGGTCTTACCCCTGTTTACGTCAGCGACAACCCCGTTCTCAACGCTCAGCACGTTCTTTTCGAGGCTGCAAAGGCGTACAAGTATGGCCTGCCTTACCACGCTGCTCTGGCCAGCGTGACGTCTGCCCCTGCGGAGCTTCTGGGCCTGGGACAGAGAATCGGCAAGATCAAGCCCGGCTTCGACGCCGACATTGCTGTGTGGGACAGCGACCCCCTGAGCGTCGGTGCCGCACCCGTGCAAGTTTGGATTGATGGAACGGCGCAGTTCTCCGACCCCTTCGAGCTGGACAAGCCGCTGACCGGCCCCATCTCGCCTAACCCTGAGCTGGCAAAGACCAGGGAGGAAGCCACGGACCTGAACGACGTGGTCTTCACTGGGGTTGTCAAGGTTTTGCTGTCGGGCGAGGAGGAAACATCCTCAAGCGACAAGCCCTTCAACGTGGTTGTCTCTGACGGCGCTATCAAGTGCGTCGGAACGTGCTCCGAGGAGGTCGCGGCGGCAAAGTCGGCTTCCAAGAAGATTATTGAGTTGAAGGACGGTCACGTCACCGAGTCGTTCACCGCGTTCGGTTCTCTTATTGGTCTCAACGAAATCGATGCAGAGGCGGACACGGACAACGGTCGCAGCCCCGGCTTCAGCCGCGGCGTTGACGGACTTGCTCTGGATAACAAGAAGCTGCACGTCGCCCACCGTTACGGCGTCACCAAGGCCATCTCGGCGCCCAAGCTCTCGGGCGGAGCGACGCACTCCGGGACGAGCGTCGGGTTCGACACGGGCGCCCTGCACGCCTTCAAGAAAGGTGCCGTTTGGAGCGAGGATGTTGCCCTGCACCGGACCCTGACACTGGACGCTAAGAGAGGCGAGAACCCGTCCATCTCGGGCGTCATCGGTAGCCTCCGGCACGCTCTTCTGGAGGCGGTCGCCTCTAACGATACGGGCTCGGATCCGTTCTCGGAGGCGGCCTACCTGAAGAAGGTGGTCAACGGAGAGCTTCCCCTGGTTCTCACGGTGCAAAGTGCCGACACCATCGTGGCGGCCTTGAGGGTCAAGTCTGTCGTCGAGGAGGCTCTGGCGGCGAAGAGCCAGTCTTCCTCGTCACCCAAGCTCAAGGTTGCCATCATTGGAGGCGCCGAGTCGCACCTGGTTGCCAAGGAGCTGGCGGCTGCCAACGTGGGCGTCGTGCTGGCGCCCTTCGAGCCGTACTCGTTCACATGGGACGAGAGACGCTCCCTCACCGGCGCGCCTCTCACGAACGGCACGGCGGTTGACGTCCTGATTGACGCCGGGGTTGTGCTTGCCGTCGGCCTGGAGGAGGACTGGCGGCTGCGCGACCTGGGACTGGCCGCGGGCATCGCGCACAAGAATGGCGGCGGTCGTCTGAGCGAGAAGAAGGCGTTGGACTTGGTTTCCAACAACGTCTACAAGATGCTGGGTCTCGAAGAGCCGCAGGCTAAGAAGGATGGCCACTTTATCGTGTACGAGGGCAGCCCGCTTGAAATCGAAGGAAGGGTCCGGGCCGTCGGCAGTGGCCGAGACACCGTAGCTGTGTTTGAGTAAGGCCGACGAAAGGGCTAGAATTACCGATGGAATTACCATGATGGGGAGGTAGTGTAGAAAAGCAAGTATAGTCTGTTGCCTCGGAAGTCAGCACGCACGGAAGCGAACAGCCGCGCGCGCGGGATCCTTGGACGCATGACATGACCATCTTACACGGGAGATCAGTGAGTCGTGCGTGACAAAGCCAGCTGGACTCTGGAGCCCCATCGTATCCCGCCCCCATTTGCCGCTGGCGGTGCCGGTGCCGGTGTTGGTGTTTTCAGGCGCATTTTGGTCCCGCGCGGTTATTACCAATCTGATCCCGGGCGGGATAGATGCCGACGTCTCGGAAGGTCAACCAATGAGAAGGTCGGAATCAACGCCATCCGAACCTTTACGGGCCTACGTATAGGTACCATGTAGCACTATTTCAGGCCCTCTGCTCTTGCCTTATAGTGACCTCCTTGCCCCCTGGTGTTAGTGAAGCCTTCACCAATAACGACCGCCAAAGTTCGGATGACACCAGCACTCTCCAGGTTTCTTATTAGAACCCGACAACTCCCCGGATCCGTTTCAGTATTCAGCAAGAAGTATACGAGCCGGTATCTCTCAGAAACATCATCACCAACCACCACAGCTACCATGACACGCGCCGCAGTTGTTTGCGTTTCCCACGGCGGAGGTATGTATTACAGACAGAAACCCTTCCACAGCGGAGGTTTACAGGCGCTAACCAACCACTGTAGGCCCTATGCCCGTCCTTGGAGACCCTGGCCATGCCTCCATCACAGCATCGCTCAAGGAGCGCGTGCCCAAGATTTTGAAGCTCAACACCCCAGATGCGCCCAGAGCTATTGTAGTCGTGACGGCACACTGGTCAGAGGGCAGGCCAACCATCTCGTCGGGGGAGAGCCACGATTTGTACTATGACTACGGCGGCTTTCCTCGAGAGGCCTACTCGCTCAAGTACCCCGCCCCCGGATCACCAAGCATCGCCGAGGAGCTGAAGAAGGCCCTCGAGAAGGAGGGCCTCTCACCAGTCCTCAACTCGAGGCGAGGTATGTTCTACACGCTTGGCACTTACAAGAAATGAATTCCGTCGATGAGACTGACGAACAAACCAAAAGGCTGGGACCACGGCGTCTTCATCCCCATGCTCCTCGTCAACCCGGCCGCCAACGTCCCCATCATCCAGCTCTCCGTGCTCGCCTCCGAGGACCCGGAGGACCACTTCCGCATGGGCCGCGCCCTCTCGGCCCTGGCGGACTCCAACGTCGCCATCCTGGGCTCCGGCTTCGCCTCCCTCCACAACCTGTCCAAGATGCGCTACCTCTTCATGGGCGACCCCGGCGCGGCCGCCAGGCTAGGCAAGCAGGTCGGCGAGTGGAACGCGGAGCTGACCGAGGCGACGGCCAAGGAGAAGCGGGAGGACCGCACGCGGGCGCTGGCCGGGTGGCGCAAGTTCGTGCACAGCTACGACATGCACCCGCGCGGCGGCGGCGAGCATTTCATGCCGCTGCTGGTGTGCGCGGCGGCGGCGGGCGACGAGGCCGTCGGCGTTTACAAGGACGAGTTCCACGGGATGGACATCAACACGTATTACTGGGGAGATGTGCGTGTTTGATGGATGGATGATGACATGTAAATTAATCTTTTTTAAACCTACCTCTATGTCCATAGCGAATATCCTGATTTTTTGCTTTCCAACAAGAGAGTGTGAGGGTGAGAGAGAGAGTAAAGATCGTCGGTCGTCCTCGCGTGCGCGCATCCCCGTCTATCCCATCATACATTTGATTCGTTACATCGTGATTCTTTGCGTTGTTCCAAACCAAGCAATACACCGGCGCCGAATGCTGATGAGAAACGCAGTCCGATGCTGACATCCTCCTGGTTGTACATATTACATCCTTCAGAAAGCTCTTCTTCTTTTTTTGTCTTCTTGCTTTTGCGACAGAGAAATCATAAGAAACGTTTGGCATGACACATTAGCACAGCAGAAAAAAAGAGGGAAAAGGAAAAAGGCCGATAAATGAGCGTATGTGCAAATCATTGGTAGCCCCCGATGCCCATGGCGTCGACGACGTGCGACTCGTTGCCGCCGACGGTCCAGCCGGTCTGGACGTGCTTGTACAGCCAGCTGACCTCGCGGCCGCGGTGGCCGTCCGTCTCGCGGCACCACTTGCGCACCGTCTCGAGGCCGTGGACGCCGTCCATGACGCCGTTCTTGCCGCCGACGGTGGCGCCCAGGCCGGTCCAGCTCAGGCGCCGGTTGTCCTTGCGGGTGCGCTTCGTCTGGGCGTGGTTGGCCATGGCCGCGAGCTCGCGCCTCTCGGCGGTGTCGCGGTCGATGATCATCACGTAGTCGAGGAGGCTGCTGGGGGACGAGGGCGAGGACGGGTCCGGGAAGAGGGCGGAGAGGTAGTCGGTCAGCAGCATCAGGGGCCGCTGGTCGGGGACCCAGTGGCCCGAGGGCTGGGGGATCTGGTTGTGGATGACGTAGACGCCGCCGCAGAAGCGGCCGTCGAACTTCTTGTTGACGGAGCGGAGGACGCCCATCTGGGCGAACGGGTCGTTGGCGTAGGCGAAGTGCTCGATGTGAGGGCCGCGATCGTCGATGACGGCGTCGTTGTCGTAGCGGGAGCGGCGGGACTCGCCGAGGGGGATGACGAACTCGGAGGCGGCGGCGCCGAAGGTGTAGATCTCGAGCTTGGTGAGCTTGTCGGGGTGGATGTCGGCACAGATACGCGAGAGGACCTGGGCCACGGGGAGGGTACCGTTGTTGTGCGCGAGGACGGCGACGCGGGAGACCGCGGCGTCGAGGAGGGCGGTGCGGAGCTCGGCGTAGAGTGCCCGCGAGGCCTGGTTCTGGAACGGGAAGCACCGCTGGATGGCGAGGAGGAGCATGTCGAAGGGGAGGCCGTAGGTTGCCATCTGGATGCCGCTGAAGGGCTTTCCGAAGAGGCGCGCGAGACGGGGGAGGGTGCATTGTGCGAGGTGGGTGGAACTGGTACGGTCAGCGTGTCTAGACGAGGGCGGGGAAGGATGGGACCATATGGAACGGGAAGAAGAGGCTCACCTTGTGCCCATACCGCCGAGGAAGATCCATTTCTCTTCGTCTTCCTCGGCCTCCGCCGTGTTATTGCCAAACTCGTCGCAGCTGACGATGATGTCGTTGCCGTTCATCAACCAACTAAGACCCAGCACGAGACTCATGGAAATTCCCAACCAGACCACGAACAACAGACCGGGCAGTATCGTGAAGAGAGGCAGGGCGAGTGTGATCATGCCCACTTCGACGATGGCCAGGCTGAGCTGTATGATGATGTCCTTCAGATGGCTCTTGGACAGATGTGCACGGTGGTTGGCGACATGCAGCCTCAATGACGCCATCAGGCCCGGCATCATGTGCCACATCTCGCGGAGGTCATCGTGGAGGAGCTTGAGGGTCGGCTTCTGGGTGAGCGGCACCGTTCCGCAGGCACCGTCGATGAGCGGCGGGATGTACGTCACGGACGGGCCAAAGTTCTTTATGGGCCCAACCAAGCTCGACCTCGGAGATGTGCGCGGGGAGGATCGTGACGAGTTTGACACCCGGGGAGATGTAAGTGGCGACTGGTATGACTGTGACCGTGAGAGCCAAGGCATGCTGGGTGAGGTTGTCGGAGATCTCTTCCCTGCGATGAACGGCATCGAGGCGGCTGGTGAGCTCCCGGAGGAGGTGAGGTCGAAAGACGAGGAAAGATGACGAGGAGAAGACGAAGGATTTCCTATGGTTCTGCGGTCCGTGAGAGAAGCTGAGATGCCAAATTCGTAGAACCAGATAGACGGCAAAGACGCGATGGGAGATGTTGCGGGCTCGGAAAACCAGGAGACAGACTTTTTGCGGTCAGAGTAGAGGAAGCAATCTTGGTGAAGAATTCACATGCATCTGCGTTTCTTTTAATTCACATTGCAATGTTGTTGTTGATGTCTCGTCGTCCTCGCCCTCCCTTATCATTCCTCGCCGCTCGGGCAATCTTGTTGCAGACGACGGCGTCGACGCTTGTGTGGTGGCGCATTCCTCGGCCAAATTCGCCCCGTGCCTTGACCGTCCTAGCCGTAGCCCATTAGGAAAGAGTGCTCGTAGTGAGAGGCCGGTTTGGGTAGTTTGTTTGGGAATATTGCTCTCTTTGTTTACTTTCGACTGCCACGTCGTCGACCCGGAAGCAGAGCTGAGACGACTTGAAGCTCTGCCGGGCCACGCTGGAGATCGGTTGTCGTCTCGTCTTCATACGTCGTTTACCCGTGGACGAGACAACACTGCACTCACACTGACGATGTCTCGCGAGGACCAACCCCCTGCCAGATGAATAGGGGAACTGTTGGCCAGCGAGCTAGTCTTACCGTGCCTTACATCAGGGACGACCCTGCAGCAAACCATCGATTCTTGCCTCTCAGCTGGCGGACGATAGTGAAAAGGTTCGGATGGCACTGGTCGCCCCGGCTGCGCGGGTTCCATAGCCGGGTCGATCCCCCTCCTCCCCGCGGCTAAATGGCAGTCGTTCCGCATGAGAATATGCAGGTTGTGTCCCCGAGCAACGGGCCCGAGGCAAGCTTGCACAGACAAGCAGAGTCCGCTTCTGCATCTTGGCTATCCCGCATTGATTCAGGGTTTTCTGGTGAGCCGCAGGGTGGTCAGCACCCAGAGCCGGCTAGGTGGCCTAGAAGGAAGCTAGATCGGACGATATTTTCGTCCCAAGTCCTCTGCCTTGGGGCAAAGAGCCTTTGACCGTGCATGTGAAGCTCTGACGTCGCCTTGTCCGTGCTTCCCTTGCTGCGCGGGAGCACGTTCTTTCGTGTAAGCGCGAAGTCGGATCCCCCGCAGGGACCGTGAACTTTGCGGTATCCAGTCAGAATGCGGCCTTGTACGCATGGAGAACCCGGAAGACGTGGGAGGAGCGAAGACTCTAACACGCTAGACGGAGTGTTGGTCTTGGTCTGGTAGACGAGCCGGATCGGAATTCATGCGGGACTTCGATTGCCCACGCGGGTCCCCTTTCGATCAAGCATCTGCGGGTTAGGAATGTAGAGGCCAACTCTAAGCAACACACGACGACCCAACAACGCCATATCGGCAACATTCCTGGCCCAATGGGATGTTATCAACATTCCTCACCTTATCTCGACATCGCCGGCCGTCCCGAAAGAGAGAAGAGCCTACCACCTCCTCGTCTTGGCCGAAGGATCTGCCTAGAACCCGAGTACTCGTTTTGACCTTCGTTCTAGCTCGGAGTAGCTCGGCGGCCCTCACCAGCTCAAACACGAGGCGCTCTCCGTACGCGCCCTGAGCTCGCGTTCGGCGGGCGTGCTGTCCTGTTCTCCGTGCCTCCCTACCAAAGAACGCAAGCTCTGGGCGTGGTGGACGGATGGCGAGGCACAGACTGCACGTGGGAATGGCTTGAGATGGACTGCGGCCGTTGTCCGTTCGTTCTTTGATGGAGATGAAACTTTTTCGAGGCGGTTGTTTCGTGTAACCATCTGCAGCTATTCGGGCAGCAGTTGGGGGGGCAGATCAGCCGTGTCTAAACCGAGTACATCGTGCGTCAGCTTGAGCCGCGTGGCCTGGGCGGCGAGACTGAAGAATGGAGGCGGGCGTAGGCAGAAGAGACAATCCGATTCCCTGCCGCCACATCCAGCCCTGTGGATGAATGTCAGTGTAAGTGGCGAAGGTAAAGAGCAGACTTGCGCCACAAGAAGCCACAGCTGTCGACGGCGACCTTGTCGATCTCTGAGCACCTAGGCAACGACATTGTTTGGGGCGCTGTACCTTGGCTACTGCACCTCAGAGTCTGCAAAGGTCAGGGGCACATCCAACATTGACTGTTTGATACGGCAACCAACGAGGCTCTGATAGCTTGAGAACGGTGTTTTATTAGTCGGGACACCTATCTGATGTTGCATCTGGACTCGTATTGAACTATTTCTTATCTTGACTTTGAAACATGAAAGGGGCTCAGAATCAATCAAGTTTACTTTGTCCTTTTCTGCCGACGTTGAACTTTGTGGAATGCAAATTTCATCCGTCCAGAGTATCACCCAGTACCAACCCAACTCAATCAACAATTACCTACCCTCTAACACCTTGTCTTGCATGTAATTTACATGACATGCAAACTTTGGTTGCTACTAAGCACACGAAGAGATTGAAACTAATTTAGTTCTCTTCTCTTGCGCTGTTTCCTATTCTCTTGTGAAGATGAAACTTGTCGACTAAGTAATGTCTACAGTGGGAGCACCCTTTCACCTACGCCTAAGACTTGTAGAGTGAGTTGAAACCAAGTAAAGCCTATATGCAGTTTCATCCGACGGCACCTTTAGTTTCGATCAACATCTCGAAGCTCCGTAAGAACCATACATCTGAACTGACGAGGATGTCTTGTAGTTTTGATACCTTCTGCGGTCACAACGGTGAGACCCCCGTACCAATCACGTTTGCTCGTCCTTTCACTGTCAGCGTCTTGTCCCATCTTGGGGTAACCGGTTCTGTCAGTCGCACGTGCAGCACCATCATGCAGACGTCCGCACGACATAGGCATCATTGATCCCTCCATCTAGGCCGGACTACTGATCAAGGCCGACCGGACAGTAGCGACATTTGCCAGCGCCATTCGGCCATCCATCTGCAGTCATGCATTCGCGTCCTCTCCCTAAGGCGACCCGTCAGCTGTCAGTCTCGAACCCCCCCTTTGGTAGCTGCAGATCACACCGGTGGTGACCGGTCACAGCCGGTCTAGAACCGCGGCGCAGGATGTAACGCGGCAATGCGGGCACCAAACATATCGGTCGGACGCTTTGGTCCGGGATGGGATTCTCCCACATGCATGATGCAATTCTGAAAGCGGTAAGCCAATTGCGGATGGTGAAATGGCACGAGTCGCATCTCACCCGCATGCGCCCTCAAGCCATGACATCAACGACTGCCTTCTAGTATGACCGTTCATCTGATGCGGCACGACTCAAAACTGCCTGTGCCGGGAAGATAAACTTCCAGCCATCCGCGGGGGATGTCACCTCGACCTTTCTGACCCGGGCAACATTGTGTGCTGATCCAACGCGTCTCGACACTTTATCGACATCGACTTTTTGTTCACACGCGCGGCCTTTCACTCAGCTTCAATATCAGGAAGACCGTCGCAATGTCTGCGCCCGATACGACAAAGTCGGCGCTCGAAACCGCACCTCCGTCTGAGCTTGTGAGCGCCGGGAGAGATGGCGTGGCGAACCCCATGCTTCGTGGCCTCGAGGGCTTGACGCTTTACGAGAAGAAGTGCGTCCTGGTCAACCGCGAGATCGACGCCCAAGGCATGGGAAAGTATCAGTGGTACATATGGGGACTCTGTGGCTTCGGTTACATGCTCGACCTCCTCTGGGCCCAGGCATTCGGTCTCGTTCTCAGCCCTCTGCAGCAGGAGTTGGGTTTCGGCAATGACGTCTCGGGAAACATCGCGACGAGCTTCAACGCCGGGTTGACTGCTGGGGCATTTGCCTGGGGCTTCTTGGCGGACATAATTGGTATGATGATCTTGGTTCGCTTCTGGCCGGGTCGAAAGCTCTTCGATCTGGATATCGCCCGGGAAACTTACTCTCGTCAGGTCGTACCTGGGCCTTCAACCTGACCTGCCTCATCGCGTCGATTTTTGGGCTCTGTCTCGGCGCATCCAACAACTATAACACTTTTCTCGTGTTAACGGCTTTCGTTGGTGTCGGTGTCGGGGGCAATATTCCCATCGATACTACCATCACCCTCGAGTTCATTCCCCAGGTTTGCCAGCCACTCAGTCAACAGTCGTCCGCCGACTGACCTTTCATATAGAACCGGCGCTTCCTGCTAGCTTGCTTATCGATATTTCAACCTATCGGTGTGGTTGTCTGCAGCGCTATCGCTTTTGGGTTCATCCCCGTCTATTCATGCTCGCCCAACTTCTCCGAAGACAATCCCCTCCCATCATGCAATAACGTCGAGTCTGGAGTTGCATGCTGCGCACGCTCTGCCAACATGGGATGGCGGTATCTTCTGTTCACGCTCGGAGCGATCACGCTTTTTGTTTTCATCCTCCGGTTTTTCGTCTTCAAGTTTCAAGAAACACCAAAGTTTCTCATCTACCGCGGGCACAATGCCAGGGCCATCGAGACGCTGCAGCACATGGCTGAGGTAAACGGGAAGAAGTGCGCGCTTACCCTCGAAATGCTGGAGTCTCTCGAAGGCGAAGAAGGAAGCACCTTCGGCAGCCAGACCAGCTCTACGCCTGCGCTGGGAGGTGGCGCGCGCCAGCGCTACATGACGTGGTCGCAGAAGGCCAAGGTTGAGTTCGGCCGTTACAAGATGTTGTTTGACGGCTTCCAGATGACTCGTCTGACGATCTTGGTTTGGCTGACTTACATCATGGACTTTTGGGGCTTTACCGTCGCCGGTAAGCATGCTGTTGTTTCTGAAGGCTGTTTGGTAGCTGACTCATTCTCCCAGGACATTATCTGCCGCGGATTCTGGCTCTTAAGAACGGCTCGCACTCTGTAAGTCTGGCAGGCACTTACACCGCGTACATCTACACCTACGCACCGGGGATTGTGGGCGTCCTGCTCGGTGCCTTGATGTACCACATCCCGGCAATCGGTCGGAAATGGACCATGATGGTCTCCGCTGCGCTCATGGGCACTTCGATCATACTCTTCTCGACCGTCGATACGCGTGCCAAGAACGAAGGACTCTTTGCTATGGAGTACTTCTTCCAGTCCATGTTCAACGCTGTTCTCTACGGCTGGACCCCGGAAGCGTTCCCGGCGCCGGTTCGGGGCACTGCCTGCGGGCTCGCGGGCTTCTGGGGCCGGCTGTTCGGGATCGTCAGTCCGCTCATCGCACAGCACTTGTACGGCCGGTCTACCGGGCCTGACGGAAATGGCGACATCAATAGCGTTCTGTACTTGGCAGGTGGCGTGATGTTGGGCTGTGTCATCAGCACAGCGCTGTTGCCAAACGACTTGATGGAGACCAAAGACGAGCGCTCCATGAATGGCAACACGGACGGAGAGACCGGTTGGGGGAGCCCAGGGGTGACGGGAGTGGCACATGATCAGGGGAAGGACCAAACCCCTTTCTCGGATGCTCCTAGGTAGCAACACCCGGGTTTGTAGCTGGTCTCATCCACCCGCCTTCTGTAGGGATATGATTTTCTAGAGTAAATATACGAAGTACAAAGGGTAATTCGGAAAGTAGAGTTCATCGTAATTTTACACACGCACACTTGTCGCCTCATCGGAGAGCGACAGGACAGACAGTCCTGCCTAGTGAGCTGGCCCGTAAAACCTCTGCTGCGGTTGGGTTCCCGAACAGCTCGGATACCAACTGAGCAACGTCGTTTCATGCTAGGTGTCTACCGCAATAGTCTGCAATAAGTGATCCACTGCCAAGCCGATTTATATCTGTACTTCTTGACTCAATATCCTTCCAGATTGCCCCCGGTGGATCATACTACGACATCGACTAAGCCCCTCCAGCTGGGTCGCCATAACACCAGCATCAACCTGTGACGGCAACCGATAGTTTAATATAATACGGCCAATGATACCGCCGCAAGTGTCGTTTGAAACGGCGACACCACTGCCTGCTCCGCATTGATGTCAACTGCTGCTTGATACTGAATTATCTGTGGCTCTTCATTTCCAACTTTTACCTACTCAATAAACAGTTTCGGGTGATCTCCGACATTACAGTCTTAAACTCGTGGTTTTCTAAAGGTGTCTAAAGCACACAAGAAGCGTATCACGGAAAATGGCCAACGATTGGGATGCTTAAATCATGGTATATGCAGGCTTAATGCTGTTCAAGGTACTATGTACAGGAATACTGAATTTGAGACCGTGTTCAAAATGCGAACGCGAGACTCGAGAACCGTGAAGCAGGAAGCCTGGCTTGCACAGCTGGTGTCTGGTGTAAAAGGAAACTCCCATTCTTCAGCGCATGTGTCCCACATCAGTGACGTTTTTCATGGCTGGTCAACTCATTCGTCTCTCTCCAAGTCGCGCTGCACTAGGCAAGACGCTTAGTGAGCAGAGCGGCGAGCCTTGCGAGAGCGGCGGCGCTTGCAGCCGGAGCTGGGGGGGTTGGAGGGAGCAGCGGCAGGGGCGGAGCTGGCGGCGGGGGCAGCAGAGCTGACCTGGGTGGCGAGGGTGGTAGGGACGGCAGCGGCGGCAGAGGTGGCGACGGGAGCGGCGGTGGTGGTAGGGGGAGCGGGGGAAGAGCCGGAGCCGGAGCCGGAGCCGGAGCCGGAGCCAGCGGTCCAGATCTCAGGGCCGGGAGCCTTGTAGGCGGTGGCATCGTCGGAGTAGAGGTTGAAGTGGATGCCCTTGTCGGAGTACTTGTAGTCCTTCTGGAAGTCGAAGTTCTGGTTGGGGACGTCGGAGCCGGAGCCAGTGACCTCGATCTGGATGCAAGAGGGGTAGAACTGGGCACCGCGGGCGGGGTTGACATCGTAGGTGGTGTCGGACTCGTGGTGGGCAATGATCTCGTGGCGGAGCATGTACTTGCCGGCCTTCAGGCTGGAAGGAATGGTGACGTCCTTGGAGACACCGCCGTTCCTGATCTCATCGACAGCCCACTTGCCGCCCTCGTAGACCTGGGAGCCGATCTTGGACCAGACGGCACCGGTGGGGTCCTCAGAGTAGGGGGCAATGTAGGTCAGGGCAGGGCCCTTGTGGGAACCGTCGATGATGTCGTCCTGCTTGGTGTTGTGGTACCACTCGAAGGCAACCTTGTCACCGGCGGCAACGGGGGCGAACTCGGGGGCGGCCTTGGAGCCAGCGGTGTTGCAGACGATGTCGGCGCTGGTGATGTCCTTGACGGGGTTGTTGTTGGGGGGGCTGCGGATGTACTTGTCCATGCCGCCCTCGTTGGCAGCGCTGACGGCCTTGCCGTTGACGTAGAGGTCCCAGACGCGGGCGTGGCCGTAGGCCGAGCCGGTCATCATGGCCAGGGTGGCAGCAGTGTAAGAGAAACGCATCTTGTCGGTGTTGACGGGGTTTGGTTGGTAAAAGGATGGGAGTAAGAAGTGAAAGTGGTTTGCGAGGTTGTGCTTAGTGAGCGTGGAAGAACGTCTAGTTCTGAAATGAGTGTATGGCACAGCCAACAAGAGAGAGACTTGAGTACAAGGAATGAGAGAAAGACACCAGTTGTGATGATGGAGAAGGGAAGAAAAGAAGAGGTAAAGCAGCTGTGTGGGATGGAGGAGATTTATATCAAGTGGAATTGTGTGAATGGATCCCCTTTCCCCTCTGACTGGTAAGCTACATCTCCCATATCCATCGCTCATCTCATCAGCAGAGCCATCTACCGCCTGCCTCGTCCTCAATCTCGAATCATCTATGCCCATCTCCGGTGCCTGCCCCATCTCGCCGCACTAAGTCAATAAAGGCAGCCAATCTGGCAGGGCATCTGAGCCGGTCAACCCCATCGCGCGGCTAGAGCTGGCGATTTCGTCAGTGCCCGGGCCTTCAAGGCCCCCTGAACAGAGGTTTCCGCACCCAGGCTTCAGCCCATGCATCCAGCAGCTCCAGTTCACAATAAAGTGCAATTGTGGACTCGCGGAGGGCATGGGTGGCCCGGGAGAGGTAGGCGACGATGGCGGTGATGGAGACATTCGTCTCATCCACTTCCCCTGCCAAGGCTGCACGAAGCTGCAGGACGAGAAGAGGGAGATGAGGCTTGATGGAGCCTCGAGGTGGCCCGACAGTCGCTAAGTTCTAACAGCATTTTGGCGCCTGCCATGGCCCTGTCAGTCGGCGGCAGCCGAGGCAGGGCTCATTAATGAAGCCGTTGCGATTAAAGTGCGGATGTGGGCATGAAACAGGCAAACAGGGTGGCGGTGGATCACGATGAGGCCCCTTGCAGCGGCGCGGCTAACCCAAACGACTTTTAAGGGCTTGATTTTCCCGGGGTTCGCACTGGACTGGGTCAAGTCGAGTCGAGATGTTGGGACGAAAGTTGACAACCCGGCCCCAACTCGCGAGAGATCAACCCTGTCGACTATACAGGGGTGATCCCCGGGGAGAATGTCCAAGGCAGCTCGCCTGAGGGAAACATATGGGACCAAATGAAGAGGCGCACATGGTTGGTGGCCATTCGTGATTCTCCTCAAGGCCCAAGTAATACGGATAGCCTACTAGGCAAAGTCAGCCTGCAAGGTACTACCGGTAAGCAGCAGCGTAGAAGGGGCGAAGAAGGAAACAACTAATCGCCCAGTTTCAGGTTGTTCATGCACGACGCAACGCTAGTATCGCCCATCACCACCTCGGCCTGGTGACGGGTCAGATCATAGGGTCAGCAACGGGATTGTCGGGTCTTTTTGTTTGCTGGACTCACCTGAGTGCATCGCGCATACATGTAGGTGAGCGTTTCGCCCACCGTCTGCAACGCGCATTGCGAGAAGTGTTTCCTCGAATCGCGTGCCTTCCGTCGAGGGCGGTGACGGTGGCCAACAGAGAACCACAATCCAGGGGGTCAGGTATGACCAGGTACCAATAGGGGGACAGGCCGTATAATGCCACCCTTGAATATGAAGGAGACGAGATTGATGGACGGGAAGACACGAAAAGCCCGCATCGCAACCGAGCCCGGACTACGGGCAGGCAAAAGCGTTGATCGTCAGCGATCGGTGCCGACATTCGGGATGCTCCCGGAGCCAAGCTGTGGAATTGCTACACAGTTATCATCGCTCAGCCGTGCTGATGAAGGGCTCATCATTGTATTCCGTGTCTCCCGTGTGTCCGTTCATGCCGTGTCGTGGCCTGTAGGAGCGGTGATTCTCATTCTCTCGGGGGCCGAATGTTACGGAAGTGGCCTGCTAGGCCAAGATAGGAAAATGAAGGCGCCTCGCCCTCGACTGCATCTCTGATGCTGGCGGTCAGCCGTTGGTGGTGGTGTCGTCCAACGATCGTATGTTGCATGATCTTCATCTTGGTTGCATCTTTTGGACCGCAAAGCAGGGCCCACCCGAATAGTGCGGCCCCCCCTCCATTTGTTCGTTACCACAGCACGGCTCAGCAGCACGACACGGTAGTGGTCAGTGGCCGGGCGGTTTGTTTGTCTGTGACGAGGGCTGGCAATTCAGTCGGACCGCCTCCAGGAGACCGGTCATTGAGTTGAGCCGAAGGCCACTCCCAGTCTGGGGACTACCTACACTATTGAGGAGGCCTATCAATAGTGCCCGTATCCCCGTCATGATTCATCGGTGATTGAAGCGGTGGGGACCGAGGTGAAAAAAAGTTCTTCTGGACCGGGCGCTAGAAAAGGGGAGAGAATGGCACAGTGAGGGGGCGGTGGAAGAGCTCATTTCGCAAGAACCTGGACGTTCCAGCATCCGTATATCCGACGGTGACGACGACTGCGGCGCAGAATACGGTACGCAGAAGCCAATTTCTGCTTGCCTTGATTGGGGGCGGTGAGAGAGTCCGAGTTGAGTTGTGATGGTGGTTGCTTGGTGCTGGGATTTTGCCTCCCGTCGTTAATTTCAGCGAACAGCCGCCTTTCCGACAGCTCCAGCTGTAATAATAGAGCACAAAACATTCGGACACGGCGGGTTTCCATGCTGAATACGATGGCGAGCCCCCTGAAAGGCTGGGGCTTTAGTGCGAGGTCGCGACGAGTCCAAACCGCTAGCCTACGGCGCAGGCGAAAGTGGGTGGGGGTTTCTACTGCAGTGCAGTGCTGCTTGTTCCATTTGGTCGTTGAATGAGGTTGACGATACCTGCCGGACTGTCGTCGACTGTCGACAGCTTGGTGCACCAGAGGGGTGGTAGGCTTAAGACACGGAGTTGAGACTCGATAGTCACTGACAGCTCTCCCCCTGGGATCAAGACATGACTGTGCCAGATTAGCGACTGCTGGGCTCTCGCACTAAGGCAGCTGACACCTTTTCGAACCCACCTTGCTGCGAAAAAAGCAACATTGTCTTTCTCTTACACCACCAGCGGCCTGCCCGCTTCGCCGGCGGACCTTGAGGCCGAACTTGCCGTGCCAAGCCAAAAACCCGGAGGTGTTTGGAGCGAGAATTGAAGTCAAAGACGGCCGACCTTACTCATGTTGTTTGCACCTTAGGTAAGGTATCTTGGCAGGCTGTCAGCACCTTACCTGTACGACAGTGGACTTCACCAAAGTGCTTCCTGATCCACGGGTGTGGTGCTGTTTGCGCTTCCTTTCATGGAGACATGTCGTTGAAAAAGAGTTGCGGGATTCGGAACCATGCAGAAAGAGAGGAACCGCTCATCGAGACGGATATCTCCTTTTTTCTCACTGTTTTATTTTACCTTAATTGTAAAGTTATAACTGTAAACTCTATTGCGTACAGACGATGAGTTTGTCGGCAAAATCGGCCAGGTCGGCACCTTTAGCCGGGCAGTTGCAGTTTACAGAGGCCCTCTGCAGTGCGTTGGTGCTGTAAGGTACCCGTACGTCGCAGCCGGGACGCCTTTAGCGAGCCCGCGCCGCCCGTGGAGGCGATTCGATCAATCATAGCGGCGGATCTTAAGGGGCTTTCCTAGCAGCGGGGGAAGTCCAAGTCTTTTTTTCCTCCCTCGACCCCCCCACCTTGATCCTTTGTTGAATGGACGCCTGGAATTTCAACCTGAGGCTTCCACACGCCCACCGAGAGCTCTTATCTTATCGCGTTTGGGCCCGTGCAGTCAATCGGGTGTGACGACGTCACGTCATTCAAACTTCGGTCGCAAACGCAGCAGTGCATCGCCAACAGCGAAAGATCGAATCCAAGACCAAGACCCGACCGATCGCACGACCGACCGAACGACAGACTTACGAGCCGCCGCCGGTACAGTTCCCTCGCTTCAATACCCATCATGTCGTCGTCGTCGTCGTCGTCGTCGTCGTCATCGTCATCACAAGGGCCCTCCAAGGCCGTCACCGACCAGGTTGACGAGAACTTCACCGAGAGCCAGCGCAAGTTCGACGCGTAAGCAGCTGCCTACGTAACCCCCGAAGCGACGGCACCCCATTCACACTCTGCGGAACAGGAAGAGCAAGAGCGAGTACTACGACCCGTGCCAGGAATTCGCGCAAAAGAGCATCAGGTGCCTGCACCGCAACGGCGGCGACAGGTCCATGTGCGGCGACTACTTCCAGTGAGTCTTGGCCTTTGCTTCTGCTTGCAATGTCTTGCGGCTATTTTACAAAGTGTTATGGAGCAACGACTTACTGATATCCTTCCAGAGCGTACAGGGACTGCAAGAAAGCATTCGTACGTGCCGATTTTGCTCCGATTCCTTCCGGCGCAACACACTGCGGCATATGCTAACGATTTCAAAGTTCGAGAGGAGAAAGGAGGAACGCAAGAAGCAGGGCGCATGGTGGTGATTTTTGTCCATTGAGCAGGCGCTTGTCCGGGCGTCACCACGCCACGAGAAAGGCTGTCCTGCTTGCGGCAGGCCAAGACGAGGACTGCGGGACGAACTGTATACTATGTGACAAATGTGAATGTCCGGGGTGGAGTAATTATGCTGTATGAATAGCCTGGCTGGGCCAACGAGATATCCCAACCCAAAAGAACACACCATGAGCTTACAAGACCAGGGGTATATGATCCCAAAAGTGCCTGGTGTTGGCTTGATCTGTAGATAATGAGATTGGGGTCCAACGAGCGGAGTTTTGGCTCACTGGCTTGTTCCGCGACTCAAAATCGACAGGACCGGACTTGCGCCGCGCTGTTGAGGATCCATCGGGAGCCTATGGATGCCGCGTCTTGGTCCATCCGGAGCCGGGATGCCCGGCCCCTCCACCGACCCGGCCGGCGAGTGGGGACATGGGACGAAGGGGGAAATGTTTATCCGAACAACCAATCACAAGCGTGGAATAAACTCCGTTGACGCCCGATCGTTAGGTGAGCTGCCAGCTGGGCTGCACCTTACGGTGCGCAGTGCCCCTCCAAAGCCTTCTGCCCCGCCATCCCGATCAGAAGCATCACCATGTCCTGGAACCGGCCTCAGCTTCGGAGCGGCGTTGATCTGCAACTGCAGTCCGCCTTCAACGACGGACAATGGGCCAATGTTATCCGTCTTGCCGAGAAGCGGTTCCGGACCTTCAATGATCCCTATTATGAGGTTTGTCGCTCACCTTCACCGCTCACTCACTTCGGACGCGGAGCTAACGGCGCCATCCAGGTCGTGAAAATCGTTGCCGAAAGCCACCTGGAGTCGCCGGTGGAAAAGGCCGCACCCCTGCTTGCCGTGCAGAAGCTCGTCAAAGATGCATCCGCCGTGCGAGATGCCGACTCTCTCGAATTGCTCGAGTGGGCATCCGAGGGCCTTGTTGAGGACCAGGACTTTTCTCAAACCTTCGGACCCCTGAAGCTGCGCTACGTCAAGGCGAACCCGAAGGACAAGAACGGCGGCACCCGCTGTCTCGAGTCCTGTTTGTTGCACTGGGACTTGGTTAGCGCACAGCAGGTAAGTAGCCGGGCCGGCGAGAAGGAACTCACATTTCTAACGCACTCACAGATTGCAGCTGTTCTCGACAAGTCATTCCCTTCGGAGCGAAGCTTCCTTTTTTGGAACATCGCCATAACGCACTTGCTTTCGGTGAGAAGCTCGGAGTTCTTGGCACCCCGAAGACGCCCCTGACGAGTCACCAGACCAGCGATCAATGCCCGGCGGGCAAGAAGCAGCTCTATGGCATGCTCTCTCTGAAGCAGATGCAGCGCGCGGCGCAATCTGCGGAGCAGGTAATGGGAGTGCGATAGTTTTACCGTGCAACGACTGACTTCCTGCAGCACAGTGGCACCGCGAAGAACGGCGACGTTCCCGACCGAGCGATCAAGACCGAGGAGGAGATTCTTCTTTTCTACCGCATTCTCGAGGCCCACGGCACCGATGCAGACTGGGAGACGGCCCTCAAAGGACCTACGCTCAACCCTGTCTACCAGTTCAAGATCGGCCTGAAGGATCTCTTTCTCCAAACTATCGAAGTCCTCGAGCGCAAGGAGAAGTGGCAGATCGTGTACGACATTTGCAAGGAGTGTCTTTCGGTCACGGACGAAAATGGTCAGCTGAGCCAGCTGGGCTGTGACTGGGCTGTCTGGAAGAAGTTCCTCAACGCTGCTGGTCGGATAGGAGATGCTCAAGGGTAAGTCGCACACCTCAAGCTTCGGTCCGTTGCTAACGCTCCTCGAAGGGCCTCGTCCGAGGTCTCTTCACTCATCGACCGCTTCCTTGCCCAGGAAAACATAAAGTCCATCTACAAGCGCAACATTTATCTGGCCAATGTCGAGGCGGCCTTCCAATTCGCCCACCTCAACCAGACAACAGCAGATGCCAAGTCGAACCAATTCAAGGCGCTCTGTCGTTACATCGAAATCGAGTCCGCCTCCGCTTATTGCTTTGACGACATCAAGGGCTTCGTCGAGCGGCTTCCGCCCCACGAGATCCAAGCGCTTTCGTACGACTACGTGCCCGCGCTGGCCAAGAATGCTCAAGACGTCTCCAAGTCGGCCGCCATCGAAACTCTGGCATTCAAACTGCAGTACCTCTGTCTCTCATCTCCCAAAACGATTGTTCGCGTCGCGAACGAGGACCCCAAGAAGCCGAGCGAATGGAAGTGCATAGTCTGCGCCTCGGTCGACAAGTCCTCTTTTTGTACTACCTGTTTAAACAAACTGTTGGAGTCGACGTTGGCGCTTTGCACCACTCTGATCGGCTCTTCCGAAACTTCTTCCATCGACTGCATACCCGAGCTGGTCATTCTTGCCGCGACATGCCTGGTCAGGTTGAGCGGCTACTACGACCGAGGCCTGGACAACCCTACCTCGCTTTCAAAATGCGGCAGACAGGATCGCCTGCTCCAGGCGGCGCTGATCATCGAAGACCAACTCACTAGGACGCCGAAACATACGAGGCTGACGCTAATCCTGGTTCGCATCTACCTCGTTCTAGGCTGCGCTACACGAGCTCGCGAGGTGTGGGACACGACAGACGTCAAGCGGACGATTGTCGACTCGCTTGGACCATACTTCTTCGATAGACTGTCGACGGTAGCCCCTACGTTGGTCTTGCCGCCAAACAGACCCGAAAAGGGGCTTCTCCAGGGCCTCAAGGCCCACTACAACACGTCTCTCAAGCTGAGGATGCCGAGGCGTCTGGCGGACGCGTTCGACTCCGAGAGTTACACGGCGATTCTTGAAATCCCTAGCTATATTGGGCGCCTGCGGACTAGCAGCACGCTTGTCATGGGCTACGTCGAGGAGGCAAGGGCTGCCCGTGCTCTCGGCGTGCGCGGCGAATCGGCTTTCGACGAGCCCGCCATTGGTATGAGAATTCTGGCCCGACTTTGTCTCTTGTTACTAACGGCACGGTTCCAGAGGAGATTGTTGACGACACTGTCTTGAGTGAAATAATCGATTACGGGTCGGTACCCAACCTGGACTCGGCGGCGAGCCGACCTATCTATGACGTCCTGCGGCTAGGCCCGGACCCTTCGGTATGTACCTTGCTGGACCATCGTCGACTTCACTGACGCCAGCTCGCAGAACATTCGCTCTCACCTGGCCCTTGCCGCAGAGAGCTTCTTCGAACTCCTAGCATACAAGCCCCCGACGTCGTACAAGGTCGCCAATGTTGTGCAGACCGTAGCGGCCGAACAGGCTTTTGTCTTTGAATCCCTCCAGCGCCTGGCCGCAACACTCAACAGGTTCCTCCACACCCGTGGAACGCACCTCACGCAGCAGGAGGAAGTGTTTTACGAGATCATATCCCTCCTCACAGCCATTATCCCGCTCACAGTAACCTCCAGCCGCAGCCCGCCACCTCCAGAGCTCTTCTCGAGTGTGGTGTCGGCCACCAAGTCTGGTCTGGACGTCCTTCAAGCGCAATGCCTGTCGACTGCACCGGGAACGGATGACACGAAGACATTGCTGATGCTAGGTTCGCTCCACGGCCTTTTCATCCTCCGTGATGCCGCCGCGGCCGTGAAGCTGGCCACTTCGTACATCATCGCCTTCAACGAGCGGGAGAAGGAGCGCGACCGTTCTGGAAAGAGCAACTTGCCGAAGGACGTGATGGCGCAGGTCAAGATGTTGGAGGCCGCAGCCGGCACGGCAATGGCCGAGGGTAAGGCGCGGGTAGCGCTGTTGAAGAAGGAGAGCGGTTCGCTCAGCACCCGCCTGAGCAAGTGGACCTTCGACGCGGAGCCGGACGACAAGCTGGCGCAGGGAATCCGCGAGTTGGCTGGGCGTCATGCCAACGTGTGGTCGCAGAAAGTCGCAGAGAGCTGGCGGACGAACGTGAAGGGCTGGGAGCTCGTGCGGTGGGAATAGACGGCGCCTTGCGGACGGAAGATGAACGGAGCCCATACCCCGGTCTTTGGAAATGGAGTGCGGCAGTCTTGTCACTTGAAGAAAGCAAGGAGTCCAAAAGAAAGAGTCATGCTAGTCGTAACCTTTTTACAGGGCGTTTGCCGGGTATATCCCTCCCATGGTGCCTGCCTGCGTCAGCTTCACTGCGAACCTGGGCCTCTAGCCTCGCGCTGCCCATGATCGGGCGCATTCTGGCGAGAAACCCCCCCACTCTCCACCCTTACTGTGCCATGGACGGGTCGCCGCGTCTCTTGACACGTTCTCGGGCAATCTGCTCCTGCTCCTCGCGCAGTGTGACCCACACCCAGAACCAGGTCAACATCTCGAGGAAGGCAAAGGTCAGGAAGACGCGGTTCTTGAGGCCGTCGCCTCCCCAGGTAGAGGGTGTGTAGTGCGGGTTCCTTGCGTGAGCCGAGGGGTGGGCGAAGCGGCCGCCGCGGTTCAGACCGCCGTAGAGTGGAGACGAGGGGCCGAAGACGAAGGTGTAGATGACGAAGCAGAGGGACAGGAACAGGCGGGCGGGTGCTGCACGTAACGCTAGTTAGCTGCGGGAAAAGCCTTGAGACTCTAGAGCAATGAGCATGCGTACCCTGTGTTCCCCAGTGGTGGTCGACCCAGACCTCTTCGGGCATGCCCAAGGTGACGAGGTCGGTGAAGCCAACCATGCCGAGGACGGCACCGAGAAAGGCGAGGGCGGGAGATTTGTTTTCGAAGCTTCGCGCATGGGGCTGGAGGCGGAGAGTGTCAGTACAGAACGCCAACGTATAGATGCCACGAAAAGAGAGCGGGGTGGCTTTGGGAACTCACCATGCCCATGGACTCGCCCAGCATGTACACCAAGGCTTGGTCGGCAATCGTCGCTGGATCTGTGATGAAGAAGAAGGCGAGGGTGATGTGGAAGAGCGAGAGGGACGTGATAATCGTCCTTGCTGAAATGAAAGGCATCTTGTCGATTCTGTGGTGGTTTCCAGCAGTGGTGAGTGAAGGAAGAGCCAGAGCGGGAGTGGAGGTTGTCTGGAGAAGACGTGGACAGCTTGAGGTCGCGTGGGACGAAATGTTGGCCATGCAGATCCGTCGCGTCTTATCGGGGCAGTTGAGGGTCAGCTGCGAGGCTTATCGAAGCGGAGCTTCTGATTTGTCCGCCGCATCGGAGCAGGGTGCGGCTTCAGTGACCCTTCGGCGGTTTGCCGCCAAGGGTAAGCTACCTCCTCAGGTACTTGGAGGTACAGCGGACACCTACAGGATGCTAGGTACCTAACTAAGGTAGCTCATCCTTGCACCGGGCGGGTGCTCTGTGACTGGGTGGGGGTGGGGTCATGCTCCTGGCACTTGAACTTCGCCATTGAACAAGTGCATGGGAATCTGATGTCTCGTTAGACACGTTTGCAACTCGACGACCTCACCGACCGACAGCCCACGATGGCCGCCGACATCACCATCCCGCTCGAGAAGGAGCGCCATATCAAGTACTGGCAGCGATGCCACAAGACCTTCCTGCCATACCAATACACGAGTCACGATAGCACGCGCATGGCCCTGACCTTCTTTATCCTCGCTGCCCTCGACATCCTTTCGCCCTCCTCCTCCTCCTCGGCGCACCTCCTCACTGCCACCGACCGGGAAAATGCGCGCAGATTCATACTGAGTCTCCAGAACCCCGGAGGCGGCTTCTGCGGCTCTCCCAACCACGCCCTGCCGGCCGAGCTATGTGCAGGATGGGACTTCGAGAAGGGCGCGCCGAAGACGCAACACTCGAGCTCCGGCAATATCGCCGCGACGTATTTTGCGCTGATTACCTTGGCGATTGTCGCCGATGGTCCCGAAGGAGCTCGCACGGCCTTCGCCGGCGTCGATAGAGTAGGAACGCTGCGCTGGTTGAAGCGGCTACAGCGGCCCGACGGGAGCTTCGGGGAGATCGTGCTCGACGACGGGCGCATCGAGGGCGGGAGGGACATGCGGCTGTGCTACCTGGCTGCCATGATACGGTGGACTTTGAGGGGAGATATGAAGGAGGGCGACGCTGACTGGGTGGAGGACATTGACGTCGAGGCGCTGGTCGAACACATCCGTCGCGGCCAGACCTATGACGGCGGGCTCGGAGAAAGCGAGCAGCACGAGTCTCATGGTATGTCTGGCACCGCTCTCGGTTTGGCAAGGAGAAAGATGGACAGGAAGACTAACTCGAGCCTTTTGCAGCCGGATACGCCTATTGCGCGGTAAGCGCACTCTACCTCCTGGACCGGCCGGCCGAACAAGGAGAAACCCAACACAACAGCAAGACAGTCGAGCGCGGCCTCGTGAACGTCCCGTTGCTGGTCAAGTTTCTAGTGTTCCGCCAATTCGAGTACCTCGAGAGGGAAGGCGACTCGGACGACGAGGACACCGACAATTTTGTCTTGCCTGAATCGCTGGGCCAGATGTCGCTAGACGACAACATGCGGTTCGTGGGTTTCAATGGGCGGTGTAACAAGGTTGCCGACACTTGCTACTGCTGGTGGGTGGGAGGCACATTACAGGTAATTATAAATATCGTCGAGAGCGGGTGTTCTGTTGGTTGACTGACTGACGTCTGCAGATGTTGGGCCACGTCGACCTCATCGACGCTGAGCCGTCACGCCGCTTCCTCATGAGCAAAACACAGCATCTAATTGGCGGCTTCTCCAAGTATCCTGGTGGCCCGCCGGATGTCTATCATGCCTATCTTGGCCTGGCTGCGCTGGCGACCATGGGAGACTCTGCTCTCAGACCTTTCGATGCGTCCCTTTGCGTAACCACCGAGACCGTCGACAAGATTGCTGCGGCCAGAAAAGGTCTCGCAGAGACTGCCGTGGCAAAAATAGGCTAACCAAAGAAACAATGCTTCGCGATGCACCTGTCCCGTGATCACACTGACGTATTACTTGTTGAACAATATCTTCGATTGCGAAAAAAACGACATCGCCATCCTCTGTTTAGTACAAGGTATCCTCTAAATATGGTACACGGCGCCGAAGGAAGAGCTATACAGAAAAGAAAAGAAACAACGAGAGAGCTTTTGCCTCGGCTCGATCCATGTGAGCCTGTATGGTGGGAATCGCAACGCAAGGTTTCAAACTGGTGCTTTTCAAAAAAACAAAAAAAGAAATTGAAACGAAGAAAAGAGAGTGAAAAAGACAGATGCGCCCGAGACGTGTTGTGTCGTCAAGTTGGGACTGTCGGAGGGATGGCCTTGGGAGTGACCGGAACCTCCTCATGGTCCTTCGATTTGGCTTGCCCGGTTGGAGTTTCCGCCTCGCCGTCCTCAAAGATTTGCTCTTCGATACGCTCGCCAGGGCCGCCGACCACAGGACTAAAGACGTCCACCTCTTCGACTTCCTCCTCAACCTCTTCGCCTTCCTCTTCCTCCTGGATAGTGACTTCGCCTGACCGACGTCCCATGCCGGAAGCGCTTGCGCTTCGTGAGTGGCTCGAACTCGTGCTTCTCGTGGTACTGGCGCCTCCACCGCCCCCGCCAAAGGCTAGCATTGGGCCTTTGAAGATATTGCGCTTCCGCTTCGCAAACAAGATCCCGCCTCCCTGAGCGAATGGGTTTGGAGAGCCGGGAGCTTGCATCCCAGCTGACGCGGAAGGCATGCCCTCGTTGAACAAGGCGAGAGGAGCAGGGGGGCCGGGACCCCGTACGAGGCGAATATTGGATGGGAAGGCGGTTGATGTTGGGGTCGCGGGGAGAACCTTGACGGAGGAGTGGTGGGGCGACTGCCCGCGTTGGAGGGTGTTCTTCGTCGACACCGAACCGTTGGAGCTGGTTGACGAAGCCTTGGAATGTGAGTGGTGGTGATGAGGCATAGAACGTATAGATGATACCGAAGAAGACGTTGATTTGCGGCCTCTCAGTCCTGCCGAGGAACGCCGCATGGTGGATCTAGGAGTCATAGGAGATGGAGACAAGGATTGCCGTTTGTAAGACGTTGTTATCCGAGAAGGCATGTGCGCTGCCGGCGTTGAAGTTCCCGCCGATGCTGGACTGCCAAAGCTGCCTGGCCCCCCATGACCAGGCAGTGCCTTATGTGCATGGCCATTGGCTACGACGCCGCGAGGTAGCGCTACCTTTGCTTGCGAAACGGTGCCGTCTGTGGTTGGATGTCTACTCGTCTGCGGCCGCGGGCTCGTGTCCTTGGAATGCTTACTACTACCGGCGGCACCGCCGTTCTTATCGACGAGATTCGGGGTGGAGTGACTGCCTCGCTTGTTGGCATGCCTTCCTCTGCGAGTATTCTCGAAGAACCAGTGCGTCCAGTTCTTCCAATGGGCGATGAGGGCTTGTGAAGGTTTCTTTCGAGCTTTTTGCTGCTGTTCGGGAGGCCGCTCTGGCGTTCCGTTAGCCGCCAAAGCTTCCGATGTGGTGACCAAGTGAAGGGTCGAACCCCTAGATCGCGCGCTCCGAATGACTCCTTCCTTGGGAGGCGGTACGGGGCGGCGATTTCTGGACGTACTAGCAGACCGGATCGAATCTTTGTCGATCGGAGGTGGAACTTCATCCGGATTGGGGCTCCCGTTTTCTTTGCTGTGCTCTGGGAGACCTGGGAGGTCACCGAAATCCGAGTAGTGGGCGCTCCTCCGCTCCGAGCGACCGCGTGTCCGCGGCGTTATCGGCGCATCTTCCAGTCTGATGAATCGGTTCGTTAACCCGCCATCCTCATCGACCTCCTGGAGCACTGGCGCGATCCGCTCAAGTCGGCTTGACGCGGCGGATAGACGACGCAGGCTCCTATTTTCAGCCTCCCGCTCGCGGCGCTTTCGTTCCCTCCTGCGCAATTTTCGGTCTTCCTTCTCGATGAGCAGCGTCCACCATCCGGCCAACGCATCACACCTCTGGGCAAGAACGCTCTCAATGACAGTGTCTATGTCTACGCCAGCGCTTCGCATGCGTTGCAGGGTCTCTTTCTCCAGCACAGTCGAGAACGGCGGGGGTCTCTGCACTTTCAGTATAGCGTGTTGCGCAGGTGCGTATTCAGCAAGAAATGGGTTCGACAGTATATCCGGCAACGACGGTCTGAGCAGGGGCCGCTTGGAGAGAAGCGACTTTATGAGGGGGATGGCGGCTGGGGGCAGGTGTTCGGGGTACTTGGGCTCCTCGCTGAGAATCCTTGCCCTTGTCAGGTTGTCGTCGTCGTCGTCAAAGGGCAGCTCTCCACATAGTAAGGCGTACAAGATGATGCCCAAACTCCAAACATCGACCTTTTCTCCTGCGTACTTTTCCCCCTTGAGCATCTCGGGTGCGGAGTAGCATATTGTGCCGCAAAATGTCTGCAGATGGTTCGATTTGCCCTCGTATTCTCTGGTGAAACCAAAGTCAACCAGTTTGACGTTTTCGTGCTTGTCGAACAGGATATTCTCGAGCTTTAGGTCGCGGTGGACGCATGACTGCTGGTGCACGTACGAAACGGCGCCTACGAGCTGAGCGAAGATCTTCTGAACTTTGTGGACGGGAAGGGGACCGTGTTCCAGTAGGTAGTTGTAAAGCTCATCGCCTGGGAAGTGTCTGTCAGTACCAGCATGGAAAAGCAGGTCGCGTACGGGCCTACCGGCACAGTATTCCAGAACCAGCCAAACCAGATTCTCGGTGACTATGACCTCGTAAAGTCGGGCGATGTGAGGGTGGACGAATTGACGGTGGTGGTGGATTTCTCGAGCAAGATTCGAATCGCCTTTGTTCGCGGACTTGAGGACGACCTGCGCAGAAGAATGTCAGCGGGATCGTCGAGGACTCGCATTGTCCCTGCGGAGGTTACCTTCGAGCCGTTGGTAAGCTTGTGGGTGGCCAGGTAGACCTTGCCGAACGAGCCTTTTCCGATCAGGCGTCCGAGGGTGTAGTTGCCAACGGAGCTGAGGTCCTTGTTGGAAAATTCGCTGCAAGTAAAGGCACGTCAGTTCCCAAGGAGAAACCACGAAGAGAGAGGGCAGGCATCAGAACTTACTCGAGAAGCTCCTGGTACGAGCGAGCAAGCTAGAGAGACGTCAGTATCGGGTATAACATGACGTGGACGGCGGCGCAGGGCGATTGATGTCCTCGCGCGAACAGTACAGCCGGTTCTCCCGGTGCGACGTAATTTGAATGGTATGACGGCTGGGATGCGACGCACCTTGGCCTTTCGACTCAGCGCCTCGGCGTTTCCTCGATGTGCCTGCATCCCTTCGAGGGGCAATGACTAGTCCGTCAAAGCCGACCGAGACAGAGTCCGGCGGAGGAGGCGGGATGAAGCAGTGGGCGACAGTTTCGGGGTCAATGGTCGAGGGTCTGGTTCTAAGGAGGCGTTGGGAGGTTCAGGATCGGAGTATCGAGAGCCAGCAGCGGCGCGCGAAGGGTGCCAGCTGCATCTAGGAACCTGCGGATGCGAGTGACAGGCAAAGGGTAGTCGTATGCGCGTCGTCGGGTGCCTCCGAGGGGATTGGGTCCCGCAATTGACGATGGTGTTGAAGGGGGGTATTCGGCTCGTGAGGGTGGTGCGTGATGGATGGCTGGAAAAGGCGGCGCCTTGTGCTTGTTGTGCAGTCAGTATTCACGAACGGCATGTCGGGACCGGCTGTCAGGTCAGGTAAGGCGAGGCAAGGCGGAGCAAGGACCAGGGGTACCAATGTACTGTAGCCTGTAGGTAGGTAGGTGTCCAGGTACCTATGGCCTATGCTTTTGGCCTATGCAGGTGATGAGCCGCCACTTTCCGCCAGTAGCGGAGTGGAAACAGCATTCAAGGTACTTATGTAGTGACTACATGAGGTGTATGTGTACAAGCGGGCACAATATAGGTAAACCAGTGAGTATTGCTAGTACCCAGATACATAGTAGATCCCTCCAAATGGGCAAGGAGGTGCACCCTGACCTGGATACCTGCGACGCAGCTCCATGTGGGGCCTGGTCTTTCTTCGAGGGATGCCATTCAGTAAATACATGGGAAGAGCAACTGTCGGACGGGGTTCATCATCTACAGGTATTGCTAGGTAGGAGACACCATACTATGGCTAGATACCTAGGTAGGTAGGCAAGTTAGGTAGGTAGTGAACTCTGCGCGAAACCACGACGTACATCGACGCTTCCCATGCACGCCATGGCCAACGACTTAGACTTTAATAACGGGGCCGTATTCGATCCGACCGACCTCGAGCTTGCAGCAGCAGCACCGCTGACTTGATACACGGACCATATTCCGGTTCAGTTCAGACTTGCATGCATCATCGAACAAAAGTCGAAATACCGCCTTCCAGATGCATCATTCCTTGCGAAAGTCCTCTCCTGTTAGTAGTCTTTCCACGTAGGTTTCTTAAGTTCCCAGGTTCTTCTATCTACCTAGGTACATTGATAGGTACCTGGGCACACTATCCGTACCTCCATGATCCATCCGTAGCTGTCTTACCAAGCATGCGGGAGCATGGGGGTGGCTGGTGCACAAAAGCGGGGCATTGCCTATGGCTGAACACTCACGCACCGCGGGAAGCCAATGATGAGAGCTCGGAAAGGAATGACCTCATTGCCGCCAACACCTGCAGCATTCGGCAATACTACACTACCTACCTACCTACAGAGTACAGCCTAGGTAGGAGGTACTTGAGCGCTACGAGTTCCTTCCGACACCGCTCTGCCCGTTTGCAACAGTTTCTGGCGTCTTTTTTGTCAACCTTCAAGGCGAGTGCCATCAACAGCCGCTAGCCATTGGTTGCGCACCATCAACTTGTTGGACTGTTGAGCGTCGACACTGCGCCAATCAATCGAAATAATCACCATGCACATCACCCAGTTCTTGGCCGCTGGCGCCCTATTCCAGCTGGCCGCAGCCTCCCGCATCCAGCAGCCTCTCGGTGCCGACGCTCCTCCGCTCTCGCCTCACAGCCCGGCTGCATCTTCCGCGGCACCTTGGCGTGACGACCTCATCTCTCTGCACCGCTCGCTCATTGAGATTCCCTCGATTTCTGGTGACGAGAGCAAGGCTGGCGAGTTTCTGGTCGAGTACCTGACCGGCCGTGGCTACGTCGCGCATCTGCAATTTTTGCCGCCGCGCGACAACAACACCGCCGAGACCCCGCGATTCAATGTTCTGGCATGGAAGACCGAAGAGCGACAGCCCAAGCCTCGCATTGTGGTGACCTCCCACTACGATGTCGTACCGCCGCATATTCCTTACGGCATTTCCAGCGGAGAAATCACCTCGGACACTCGCATCAGTGGCCGTGGCAGTGTAGACGCCAAGGCGAGCGTTGCCGCGCAAATCATCGCTGTCGAGGACCTCATCGCCCAGAGCAAGGTGAAGGAAGAGGATGTCCTGCTGCTCTTCGTGGTAGGCGAGGAAGACCGTGGAGACGGCATGCGCTCCTTCTCAGACTCCCTCGACGAGTTTGAGCCACCCCTGCGGTTCGATTCCGTTATCTTCGGAGAGCCGACTGAAGGCAAGCTTGCCTGCGGGCACAAGGGTGGCGTCTTTTGCGATATCACGGCCAAGGGCATCGCAGGCCACTCGGGGTATCCGTGGTTAGGCAAGTCAGCCAACGAGATCATGGTGAGGGCTCTGGCCCGGATCATTTCCACTGATCTTGGAAGCACCGAGAAGTGGGGGAACACGACTGTGAACGTGGGCCAGATCAACGGCGGCGTGGCCCAGAACGTGATTCCCGAGTCATCTGTCGCCCGCATCGCTGTGCGTGTAGCAATTGGCCCCGAGAAGGAGGGCGGCAACATCGTCAAGGGCAGGATTCAGAAGATTCTCGACGAGACCGATTCCGAGGCCCTCGAGCTGATCTGCACCCACGGCTATGGCGTCGTTGAGGCCAATTGTGATGTCGACGGTGGGTGACCTGATCTCTGCTACTTTGTTCTTTCATTTCGATCACACAACTGACTGACATGGACTCTAGGCTTTGAAACCGTCGTCGCCAACTACGGCACAGACATCCCCAATTTGCAGGGTTCGCACACCCGCTATCTCTACGGTCCTGGCTCTATCCTAGTCGCCCACGGCCGCAACGAGAGTCTCACCGTCGCCGACCTCGAGGATGCCGTGTCGGGATTCCAAAAGCTGATCTTGCATGCCCTCAAGTAGTCTCCTTGATTCGCCTGGCAAGATGGCGGCGGACGTAGCCTGTCGTCATTGTGGACGCCTTCGTGCCCTCTATATATCTTATTGTGAACCATTCAGGGCTGAAAAAAGCCCGTGACTGGCCATGCTAAAATCGAAGATGACTCACTGGCCAACCACCTGCGCCCATCTCTCCGGCATTACGTGACGGAAGTCGAACTTGCCATCGGCGTTCTTGACAACTGCCCCCTTCTCAGTGACAACGGCATCGATCAGGTCATGCGGAGTCACGTCGAATGCAGGGTTCCAGACGTTGATGCGTTGGTCTGCAGTCGCCACGCGGGCGGTTTGCGTGATGTCGACGGTGCCGTCGCTTTGGACAACTGCACCAGAGATCTGGGTCAACTCCTCGCTCTTGCGCTCCTCAATCTTGATTCCGGCGCCAGTCTCCGTCTCCAGGTCGATACTGGTGGTGGGGGCTGCGACGATGAACTTGACGCCGTGATGCTTAGCCAAGACGGCCAGCTGATAGGTTCCGATCTTGTTGGCGGTGTCGCCGCTGCGAACAACGCGGTCGGCTCCCACGATGACGGCGGCAATGTTCATGGGCTCCTTCTTCAGAGCAAAAAGCGCCGCCGCCATGGAGTCCGTGACCAGGGTGCTGGGAATCTTCTCGTAGACGAGCTCGAAGGCCGTCAGCCTGCTGCCCTGGTTGTACGGCCTTGTCTCGGTGCAGAAGGCGTGCTGGAGGAGTTGCTGGGAGTAGAGGGTCCTGATGATGCCGAGGGCAGTGCCATGTCCCGATGTTGCCAGAGAGCCGGTGTTGCAGTGGGTGAGGACAGAAATCTTGGACTCGGGCGAGGCGTTGACTGTGTCCTTGAGCCACTGAGCTCCGTGGTCGCCAATGGAGAGGTTTGTCTGGAGGTCCTTTTGCAGAATGTTCTCAGCCTCCTGGATATAGGCGGCGATGATGGCCTTCGAATCGTCCTGCGGCGCGCTTCGGATAGTGGCTTTGAGCTGGTTGATGGCGTTGGTCAGATCGACGGCGGTAGGCCTGCTCTCCTTGAGGTAGTCGAGGCGCGAGTCGATGTAGGATACGGTGTCTTGGGCGGACGAGGCGGTGCAGCTTCCATTGTGGAGCTCGACGGCGTGGGCGAGGGCAGCGACAATGGCAATGGCGGGAGCGCCACGTACTCTCATGGACTTGATGCAGTCAAATGCCTCTTCGCTCGTCGAGACTTGGTCGTAGTGGAATTCGTGGGGCAGTCTGAGCTGGTCGAGAACCTCGAGACGGCCCCTGGTGTACTTGACAGCCTGCAGTCCAGACATGATATCGGAGGAATAAAGATATTGGATTCTGACAGAGAGAGTGAAAAGAAACGGAGGGTATCACGAGAATGAGACTAAGACTGAGATGCGCAACGTCGACTTGTGCGAGGGGCAACTTTCTGGACTCCAAAAAGTTCTGCCGTACCCCTCCATCGGCGCCAGTAACGGCGTTATTTCCAGACCAATCAATCGGGCAGGTGGATGTACACCGCCCTCGGCGAATCATCGGGGGGTTCACCGTCGCCCGCCGTGTTCTGGGAAGCTGCACCCCTGGCTAGGTAGGTACCTTCAGTGTGCACCTTCCTTGGACAGGGGTCGAGGTTCCATCTTGCCGTTTCGGTGGTGGCCGGCGCATTTCGCTAGCCTCACCGAGGGAGCTGCGACCGACACCTATCCGCATTACCTATTACATCAACTTGCGACGGGCGCTCCTACAGCACCACTCTCATTCTGCAGCGCTTTCGGACAGACCATGTAATTGAAGCCTCAGCTGGAGGAGCCGTTCAAGATGGAGCGGCCTTTTTCAACCTCCAAAGTAACCGGTATGTCTTTGTCAACTCCGGTGCAACGTGTCGTCCGTCGCACTAATTCATTCCCGTCCTGGCTAACCTGACCGTTTGCGCCTCGCAGTCGAATATTTCGACCCCCACGATGTGTACAAACTCATCGCTCCGGGTCTCGTCCCTCGACTGCCTCTGAGAAACCTACACTGGCAATCGCACGCCGGACCCCTCCGCTCGATCGATACCCTCCACGTCGAGCTCGTGCCCGCCGGCGGAGAGCTTCCTGTCCCGACCTCCCCGGTCGTATCGCCCTCTCTCCAAAGGACAACTAGCGCGAAGGATGACGGGTTTCAGACACAGCAGATTGGAGGCAAGAAGACTTCCACCGAGACCACCGACACGTCCGCTACGGCCACGCGCCATCTCAGCACCCAGCGGCGACATCAGATCCCTGGCCTGAGACGAACACCCTACCTCAAGATCCTCCTGGTCCGATGCGACGATAGTGATACCTACAAGTCCCAAACAAGGGCCGAGATTCGGGAATGGATCAAGGAAAACACTCCTTCCCAGTCGTCGCGGAAGGCGAACACGCAAGAAAACCACGACGCCTTTGAATGGCTGGTGGTCCATGTCGTGCTCCCCAACACCTTCGCCGCAAACCAGCCTCGCGTCAGCGGAAAGGGGCCCGATGCACCGGATAAGTCGAGAACGTCTAGGTGGGGATCGGGCTCTTCTACTCTCCTGGAGAAGCTCAGGTCCGACTTCAACAGCTCCAGCAAAAGCGCCCCCGATCGCGTTGCCCAGATCCGAATTGGCATCAACGACGTGCCATACGATATACTGCCTCGAGTGATCCCTGCGACCCCTACTGGATACTCTGAATCCCGACAGGATACCGAGAATGCATGGGAGGATCTGGTTGGGAAGGTCAAGGAGCTGATTCTGTCCTCCTTTGACATGCGTGTCTCGCAATACGAAGAGGACATCAAGGAGAAAGACTCCCAACGCGCTCTCCCGGGCTGGAATTTCTGCACCTTTTTTATACTGAAAGAGGGCTTAGCTCGCGGTTTCGAAAGCGTCGGCCTGGTTGAGGATGCCTTGGTTGGTTACGATGAGCTCAGCGTCGGACTGGATACTGTCATTCAAGAACAGGCGACATCAGGCGAGCCGGAACGTCATGGGGGCTCGCTCCTAAGTCACACGGAAGACCTGGTCAAGCGTGCCGAGGCCGCCGTCCAGGCTCTCGGGGCTGATGCGGGTTCCGAAGACGACCAGCCCGTCGATCTGCAAGCTACCGATGCTCCAAAGGACGACAAATTTGACGAGATCCCCATCAGCTCCACGAAAAAGCCGTATCGCGAGATGATCGTCGCCAACAATGTCTCGGTCTTTGACTTTCGCTGCTACATCTTCGCCAGGCAGATCTCGTTGTTGTTGCGTCTCGGTAATGCCTGGTCCACACGCGAGGAGCTCCTCGCGAAGCTCAAGGAGCAACAGGAGTCTGTTCTCCATGGTGTTGCGCCCCGCGCTCCGCCGCCGAAGCAGACAGAAGAAGCTGAGAACTTGTCAATGCTTGCCGAGATCTGTCGCAGAACGCTCGAGTTTGTCCCGGCCGTTTCGCAGGTCATGAGAACAGACATCCTGTCGGCTCTTGGTGCCAAAGAGTCTGAGGGACTCTCGCCCACTTTGGACCCGGTGTTGGCCGAAGCCATCGACAACCTCGTCGCCTCTTTTGCCTTCTCCGTTGCTCAGCAGATCCTCGCGCAAACCTCCACCAAAGCTCTGCCAATTCCGCCTTCCACGCTGTCGAACGCAGATGGCCACGAACCGAAAGCATCTATCCCGGAGCTCAAGACCATGATGCACCCAGCCCGAAACTCGTCGCTCGTTGTTAGGACAAATACCGTACAACCCCCAAGCCCTGGCATTTTCCCCGGCGCCCGACGGCCCAGTGCGGAGGACGCCGCAGCCCCCAACTCTCAGTTCTTGAAGGCCGGCCTGGAGGAGTTAGCTGCAAGGCGGGCAGAGCTCTATACTCTCTCCCGCAATGTTCTTCAAGGCAGTGGCAAAAAGCGAGGGTGGGACAGCGGATGGGCTTCAGCTCCGGTACTGGGGGACTCTGAAAGCAACGACTTCGAGGACGTGAACCTCGATGGCGACGATGAGCAAACAAAGGCTGAAGGCGAGGAATCGACACCAGTTTGCATAGGACAGGCTGGGATTATGAACGGTCTGCTCTATGCGGCTCTCGATAACCGAGAAGACTTTTACCGCCTCTACGAGACGCTCACGGACAAGGCTCTGCGACATTATACTGTCGCCAATCATACTCATGCGGTGAAGACCAGCATGGCTGATCTTGCCGTTCTCAAGTATCACCTAGGCGAACATGCCCCGGCTGCTTCATTCTTCTACATGACGACACCTTTCTTCGGAGAGAACAACTGGAGCTTGTTGGAGCTGTCCATGCTTGTCATGTACTCTCACTGTCTTCGGGAGTTGCAAAGAAAGGACGAGTTTGTTCGGGTAGGACTGAAACTACTGACGAAAGCCGCGGCTGCTGAGAACGAACGACTGCTCCAGAAAACGCTGACATCCGTTGGGGCTGGTAACGAAGCTGGCTATCCTCGCAAGAGCGCTATCGCTGGTTTTCTGAACGAGCTCCTGACTGTTGCCAAGACTCTGTCCAACGAGGTGAAGGTCCCGCTAAGCCATCTCTTCACGCAAGTGGAAGTGGCTGGGTCGCCTGGATATCATGATGGGAAGGACTGCTTCTCTTTAGTTGTCAAGTTGAGAAGTCTTCTGGTCGACGAACTGAAGGTTGAGACGGCAACTCTTCGGCTTTCCCGGGTAACGCCTGGTGGAACGAAAGAACTAGAACTGCATACGTCAGAGAACAGCACCTTAAAGCCTGGTCTCAATGAGCTGCACTTCGTCAGTACCGTAAGTATCTCCCAGTCCTCCAACTGGACCCGACTAATCTAGAGCAGACCAATGTCTCTGGGCATTATCGGATCGACCGGGCGGATATTGTCTGCGATAACGTCCACCTCCATTGGGAACGAGATGTAAACCAAACTCCAAGCAAAACGGCAAACGTCTTCCGCATTCCCGATCTGCAGCTATATCGCCCTGCAGGAGGCCTCAAGTGTCGTCTGACGGCAGCAAAAGACATCCAGCTCGACAAGAACAACTCGGTAGACCTAGAGGTTTTAACCGGATGGAATTCGATTACTTCATGTCAGCTCTCAGTGAAGCCGGCGACCGGCGGCTTGCGCATAACCTCCAAGGAAGCCGAATTCCTTGGCCCTCCCTTCGAGTACGAAAAGCCCCCGGAAGCCGGCCTCTTTCACTTTGGAGCCATCTCGCCATCTTCCACCATCAAGATGCGTTTCCCGTATACGATCGAGCAAGATGTTCCCAACATTTCGGTCAGAGTCGAGGTTACTTACACGACGGAAGACGGTACCTATCACTATTCGAGCGTTTTCTCGGTGCCCATCGCGCTTGCTCTGGGCGTCAACGTCCAAGATGTCTTCAAAGACAAGGCGCTGTTCTCTCGCTTCAGCGTCTCAACTGCCTCTTCAAGCCCATTGCGGCTTTTCGCATCGGAGCTCCTTGATTCAGATGTCTTTACATCTCACTCTGCAGGTGCGCTAAGCAGGTCGGTCTCGGTCTTCCCGAAACAACCAGCGAGCCTGCTGTACAAAATTACTCGCAAGTCCGCCGGCATCATAACTCCAAAGACACCGCGAACGATGTACCTGAAGTTGCAGTATAGCGTGTTGTTGGACGAAATCGCCAGCATTGTCGAAGAAGCAATGACGGAGGCTACCAAAGAGCTGCCCTTGCCGACCTTCTCAGGGTTTTTGATCGGACGTGTCCTGTCAGCGGTACAGTCTGGCCTTTCGACCTATGAGCTGGAACGCGCCGCCTTGCTTGGAGAAGTGCCAACGAGTTTTATCACGCCGTTGTTATCGGAGACAGCCTTCGCCGGACTGGGCCCCGTGCCTGGCACCAGGCAAGATGCATCCGCCGTGCTCAAAACCTTCCTCAAGGAGTGGAAGGCCGCCCACCCCAAGCTTGCAGTCAGAGAGATCGAGTCTGCAAGACGCACCATTCTTATTCCCGTTGATGTGCCCTCCATCCCGGTTTTCCATTCAGTCGACATCCAGCTGCCGCCCCCCGAAGAGCAGCTCTCTGCTTCTACTGTCGCTGTCAATCAACTTCTTCCCGCCACCCTCCGGCTGCGGTGGACCCGCATCTGGGATACCGCTGTCAGCGATGGCACGAGTATCAACAAGGACTACGAGTTCAGTTACGAAGTCACCAGCCTCCCTGATACATGGCTGGTTGGTGGCCGTAGGCGAGGCCATTTCAGGAGCTTGGGCGTGGACAAATCGGACTCGCAGTTTGGAGAATCAGAGCTACAGGTTCCCGTGCTGTTGGTTCCGCTGCGCGAAGGACGCCTTCCTTTGCCAAACGTCGAGATTCGCGAAGTGAAGGGGGAGAGCGACGAGTCGTCTCAGGGTCACGGTCACCACGAGATCGACTACCAGAACATTGGAGAAACGGTTCGGGTCGTGGCCGACGTACGCGAAGTCACGTTGAGCTTGGATGCCAGTGGCCCGAATGGCGGGCCTTTGGTACTCGAAAGCCAGCGCCGGGAGCTCGGTGACCGTATCTTGTTGTAAACACAGAATCGTAGACTACTGGATCTAAATGTGTAGATGTGTCGCATGGATTTTACGTTCTAGACATGTAACGAGCGACTATGAAAAAAGGCCCGATGGCATTGCGTTTGCCAATACCGCTGATCCACCCGGTTTCTCGTTTGTGCACTACTGCTTGTTCCCTAACTCGTCCGCGTCCACGACACCTGTCCATCAGCCAGTGCCAACCACGTCATTAGATCCGTTGATTTTCGTCTTCGGTCTTGGAACGTCGGGCCGCGATTCTGCGTAGAAACATAGAGACGAAGACCTATGTGTGATATATAAGAATATCAACTGCCTCTCACAAAGAGATATGTTTTACGCCACTCTTGATTATCTTGTTTCGAGACCGAAGCTCTGGACCGTTTCTTAGCAGAACTGGAGACATCTACCGCCATCCATCATGGGCGACCTCACATCTACCACCCTTGCCCTAATACTTTCATTGTTTGGAACCCTCCTTGGCCAAGGCAGGGCTCACGATACCTGAAGCGACCAAGGAATAGTACTCACCCGCGTCTTGGCTGAAAAAGTCCACTGAGGGCAAGTAGAAGAATGGGCTTTCTGGCGAGATCAGAAAGTTCCGCTGGAGGGCTGCTTTCTAATGAACAAAAGCTATCTCTGGGAGAATTTGGGATACATACACGCCATCTTGCAGTCGCTAACCACGTACGCCATTTCCGCCGGAGGCCCGGAGCCGTTATCGAGGCAGCAGATCTCAAACCCGCAGAGATCACCGTCTGCGGGCCGTCGGGTGGCACTTTCAGCAAGCTTACCCTGGGGATTTCTCCTGCTCTTGCACTAATGTGATTGCTACGGGACGTAAAGAAAGAAAGCTTGCGAAAATGCAGAAGAAGAAGAATAATCACCCGCGGCTGCAGTATGTGACCATGACTGGCAAAGTTGAGATCGACGGCAGAGCAGTTCTGGAAAGAACACCAGACGCAGCCGGCGCTAAGGTTTAGAACAATTCGACTCCCGGAGAACTACCCAATGCTGTGTACTTAGAAGCGGCATCCAGTGTCCTTGAGTGCAAAAGACACTGGTCTTGAGCGGCAAGATCAGGGAAGGGTAAGGTGGAATCAACTACGCCAAAGCGGCCTCCAAGGACCTCCAGATAATTACAGAATGGGTCTGTTATCATCGGCCCTTGGAGGAACTTCTGAGCATGATCACATAAGGCCTTTCGGAAATCGGCCACTGAAGGTGGGACGGTAACAAAAGAATTCATAGTTGAGTCTCGACCAAGCTAAGAAGGCAAAAATGGACAGCAGAAACTACGGAGGCTGGAGGCATTATGCCTTCAAGTGTTTTCAGAACACCTAAATCCAAGCGGACGTGCTAATTTACTGTTAGATACCTAGCTTATGCTATGTAAAATTAAGTCTGTCGTTGGTGGTTGGGAGAACGGCTTGAGAGTTGTGTAGCCGAGTCGCGTAGAAGCAAAACCAAGTAGAGCGAACAAAGAAATTCTGACCCGACGTTCTATTGGAAACTTTCATCTGAAGCTGGTAAAAAAGCCAAAGGGGTACTAAAGGGGGGCTGGGCACAGAGAACTTCACCCTCGGCTGGATTCTCTTTAGAGAAACCCGAGCTCTTCTTTTGCATCCGCAGACGGGTTGCGCATGATGTTCCCTGCTCTCTTTTCGTGCTCCATTGGTACATCGGCAATATGTACGCACACATTAGACACTTTTCTGTAATGTGCCTGCTGTGTTTAGCTCCTTCCCCTTTCAAGGATCATGGCGTGCCAAGCGAGGATACTGCCGACTGTGCTCGGCATCTTGCCCTTCCCGTCTATACTTCCGTTGTCCCGCGTATTCTCTGCCCACCGGCACACGGTCATGCTCACATCGTACCCAATCAATTGCCTATGATGACAAGCAGCGGTGAGAGTGTTGCAGAGAGCGACGAGGCTTGGTTAACCTTGTTTGATTGAGTCGTTGCAGGCTAAGCACGGGGCCAATTGAGACCAGGGCGTCAGATGCGCGCGGAGGCTTCAAAAGTGATCCTTGCTTTTCTTGGCGACACGGCGCCATTGCAGATCGTCAGGGTCTTTTGCGGAAGGCTCCGTTGAAGATGGGGTTTTCGAGACAAGGGCTCAGCTTCGATCCGGGGTTCCCTGAGCTGGACCTTCACATCATCTGGTCCCTTGGGACAAAATCCAAGGGACCAGATCCAGACGACTAGAGATTAGGGCGAGAGACGGAGGCGTGGAAACTTTGACTAGTAGAGACTCAAGCTATCACTGTACCACCGAGGAGAGCGGCCAACAGGAAACTTCAAGCAGAGTCGCCGAGTCTGAGTAGTAGGATCTTGTCAAATCCCTATCTACACAATAATCGTAGTGCCGTGCGATCCAGTGATGTGGACCTGGTCGGTTTCACAATTAGGTACTCCAAACCGCTAGAAGACGGACATCGACATAATCACACCGGGAGAACAGCAAAGCGATCTAAAATGCGCAGACCAGTTGCTGATGCAGACGGAAACTTTTTGATTAAAGTTCAACACTAACGACAAAGTTCAAAGCTGACGGCGCGTTACTTACAGCGAGCGACACGTATGGAGCCGAAGTCGCAAGATTAGACCAGGTACCCCTTTTCTCCGAAACCCGTCTTCACGTTTTGCGGTATATGTAAAAGAATACGACTTCGGTTTCCATATTCCGCATGTATCGGTATTTTCATCCACAAACTTTGTGAGAACGACAAGCTTTCAACCGCCACAAGCTCGACGGAATCATGTTTGCGACGCTTCGCACTGAGGAGCGGGATGGAGAGGTAATCTGCATATCGAGCTCAAACCAACCCCCACAACCAGGCCAAAACCAGAACCATTTTGCCTGCGATGGATGCCGTCTCAAAAAGGTAAGCCTCTGCAGAGAATCCTCACGACGTTCATGAAGATACCTAGACTGACACTCAATGACCAGTTGAAATGTACTGGACATCGATTCGGTTGTCAGAGGTGTCGGGACAGAAATCTCGTGTGCACTTACACCAACGCTTCGCAACCCAGACGCCGACGGGCGGGAAAAGTCTCTACTTCGCTGCGTCTTTCGTCTCACGGCGTCGTCACGCCGTCCACCTCGGAGGAATCAATGATCCTTCCGGGCACACCAGCAGAGGACACCAAAGCCCCGTCCCCGAGTCAATTGCCAGCACGTCCAAGCGCAGCCAAAGGATGCACTGCATCGTTGCAGTTACCTGCTGACAGGGATTTCCACGCTACACCTCCGGTAGCTCAAGCGCCAGCATCAGCAGCGACCGACTCCTCTCATGCATTGGTAGTTAACGAACTGCCAGTCACGCCACCGGAGTTCCCTGAACTGATATTGCCGGACTACATCGAGTCAGGGCTTCACGACTTTGAAATACAAGAGCTTCTTGAAGCAGATCTTGCATTGCCAGACCAGAGCGAGCGAGAGTTTGAGCTAGATGACGCCTTCACTTCTAGTGCATCACCAGAAGACAAGGCAGAAACGCGAGAGAGCAGCTTCGCCAATAGTACCGCCACGTCCTCGGGTAAGTGCCACCCAGAACTGACCACCACAAGGTCCCGTAAGCAGCATTTTTCGGGTCTAAAAGGCTGGTCCCTCGTCGAAGAGAAAAGAGCTAAGACTTATTCCAGGTGAAATTGAGTGGGAGCTATTGCAGGACGGCGACGCCAACCACAGGAAGCGCCCTTGCAGTTTTAGTCCTCAGGCGTTTGTGCCAGTAAAACGAGCATCTACGAGCATGAAATCTCATGCTTTGGGACCACCGTCACCACTTCTTCATAACCAAGAGACAAAGACCAGCAACACCGAATCTCCTATCACACCAGATCTGAGGCAAGCCAGACAGCCTCGAGAACTTTCGCCACCGAGACACGCTGTGCGATCCAAGACGTTGTCACCTTGCCGCTGCATCGGCGTCACTCTCTCGCATCTCGAAAAAGTCCAGGGCCAGAGCAAGGTCACCAGTATTTGCACTGCTGAAAAGTCATTGCACTCACTCAAGAGATCAATATCTCAGTGCGAAACATTGCTGCAGTGCCAAGCATGTCGTAGTCCATTCAGAGTCATGACATTCTTGATTCTGCTAGTCGAGAAGATGATGGGGATACTGGAAGATATATCTTCAATTTGGGAGAGCAACTCGTTTGCATCTGCGTCGGATAGGAACTCAGCCCAATTGGACATGATGGGGCGTGCGCACCACTGGCTTCCTATCCAGCTTGGGCAGTATCAAATTGACACTGTCCAGGAACGTTGCGAAGTCTTCGGGTTCTTGATTCTGCTTCAGGTCCGGCACTTCCGCGCTTTTCTGGACAGTCTCAAATCTCTAGCAGAGACGGAGAGCTGGGAGTCGCACCAAAACGCACTGAAACCTGTGTCTTTGAGAGTTCGGGACTTACAAGAGGCTCTCTTAGAAATGACGTTAGGTCTCAGTCGTTGATACAGATGAGATGATATGACGAACCTCGTTCCTGCTTGTAGTCCATAAATACTTATTATTTAAAAGCTCACAACAAGCTGTCTCAGATTGTCGGTTCTGTCGACCTGCGCTTTGGTGTCATGAAGTTGCCCAGGATCGACCACAAACCCCATTTTCGTTGCCAAGGGCAGTTGCGGGGATTCACCACAACTGAATCCCTGAGTCATTGCGTTTACTGTTTGTGGTCTGGGCCAAGATGGGGACCAGTTTAAGGTTCGGGAACTAAAACTTTGTTTTCTGCATGGCAAAAGATGATAAAAGCACGCACTTCGGTAGCGTCCGTGGGAAGATGGAACACACGCGTCCCTGCACTCACAGGAGGCGATGCATACTTGTCTGTTTTATCTTGAGTCGTTCAATCGTGTCAAAACTCGATAGACAAGACTGAAGATGTTTCCTGGCTCCTGGTTACTCCTAGCTGCACATGTTGTATGACCGACTCCCTGCGATCCAAGATACGAGACTTAAGTCCGACTCTGACTCGCGGGTGCGCTGCAGTGCATATCTTAGGTATGCGCATCTGCCGGCTGTGGTGGGATGTAACTACGGCATCCCACACATGGCACTTGGCTTGTGTCCCTTGAACAGATGCCCCGGCTTGCCCTCTTCACACCAATTGCAGCAGTTTAATAAGGTTGCTGTCTACGGGTATGTGGGCTTCGAACCACGCCTGACTTCCCTCGCAGTGAACCAGTAGAGTGGAGGTCGGACACTTTATCGGAGGTGCCTCGGAGTACACTACTCCGTAGACGGCACAGGGACTGCACCTCTCGGAAGCTACCTCTTTTAGGTAGGTGCCGGCTTAGGGATCCGGGGGTTGGGCGCAAGCCGAGCTTAGAAGCATACCTCATCGAAAAAGCACAGGGTATTGCAGATCACAGCGTGGAGTTTAAAGGATATTGGCTTGGTATGAAACCCCTCAAAATGAAGTCTGTATGAGACAGACATGCAATAAATGCCGCTGCCTTCAATGCTATGCCGGTGCGCCGGCTCCATGACCCTGCGAACGTCTTCTAAACTCCACCGTGGCTGTTGGGTTAGGCAGGAATTGAGTCTCAGCTCGCAAACTTTCTGGCCGACTCTGGCCACAGGAGAATTTCATATCGTATTCTCTGAGCATGTATGCCATTATTGCCTTGATCTCCTGCGCAGCAAAAAAGCGCCCTGGACAAGCGTGCCGTCCATATCCAAAACTCAACGATGCTGGGTTCGATGCAACGTACTGAGCGCGACCGTCCATCTCTGGGTGATTTTCCCTGAGCTCCGAGAACCGGAACGGGTCAAAGACTTCTGGGTTGGGGTAGAGCGCCTCGTCCATGGTAATGGCCTGCGTCGGGATACCGATGGTCGTGTGGGCTGGAATGACAAAACCGGAAGATAATTTGAACGGTCTGTGGACTACACGCTCAAACGTGACTGAAAGAGCAGAGTTAGTGACATATGACGATATGGGCCTTGAGAAGATCTTGACTTACTCAGAAGCAGAGGGTTGAACCTTTGGCTTTCCTTCATGAAACTATCCATCTTCGACATTTTCAGAAACCCAGACTTGTCGATCATGCCGTCTGAATTAGTGAGCGCTGAAACCTCCTGACGTAGTGGTTCGATGAATTCGGGCCGCTCGCACAGATCGTAAATGAGCTGTGCTGGTGCAGCAGCGCTTGTGTGTATGGCAGCAAAGCTGACCTTGAGTAGGATACTAGCAAGAAACTTCAAGTCCTGTTCCTCATCTTTGGCCTGTTCAGCCATCCAGAACAGTAGATCCATAGCTTTCTCACCAGTGCGCTGGCGAGCCTGAAGCAGTGGGATAGCCGCAGCTTCCGCGGCGGCATAATGGTTCTGGATGTTTTGGATCTCGGGAATGAATCGTGCGACAATGGGCTTCAGAAACTCTGGATAGTTCTTCAGCTTCTGAGCGCCAATGAAGCCATCGATGGCGAAGTTGATTGACGACTGAACCCACTCCTTGTTGTGGGAGAGTGTGGTCCCTCCAAACATGCAACTGGATACCCTCGCCACGATCTGAGTTAGTACTTCAACCACGGGAACAGGCGTCCAATCTGATCTCGTCAGCTCAGAAACAAGAAGGCAGATGTATCATAGATTCATTCGAGTAACATACCGTCGCAGATTGGAAACGTGTCGTTGAAAGCGTCGGCGATTTCTTGCTGAACAGCCGGCATGACATCGGCTTCGGTAAACATCAGAAGATGATGCCAAGAAGCAGGTGAGGATGGCGCAGGAAGACGGAAGCCGCTTACCGAGATGCTGGTTCAACTGTGCTTTAACCACTCGAGGGTGAAGTGTCGAACGACTGCCCATCGTGGTGTACCTGCCCTCGAACATCTTTGACAATCAGTTAAAAGTAGTCCAGGAATCGGATGAAATTCATTACCTCAATAAAGGTGGCAACAAAGTCAACATGGTCGACTGGAGCAGTTTTGAGTTCGTCAAGATACTTCGTCGGTATCATCAGCCGTTCCCCAAGCGGGCTAGGAACGTAAAAGAAATCGCCGCCGGACTAGGAATGATCAGAGAATGAGTGAGGTTGAATAGCTTTGGTGATACGACCGACCATTCTGTAGCCTTCTTCGAGCATTTCTTTTGCATGTTCTCGAAATCTCTCTCGGTTGGTATCAATACTTCGCTTGTCATTCCCACCCACTACAATCACTCCGGGAGCCAGCTTCTGGCCCCCAGACCAAAAGCGAAGCCGGAAATTCAAGATGTAGACACATGTAGACAGGATGACAAAGATTGTAGCTGTCCAGCTGAAGAATCCGAGGTGATGGGTGAGAAGCTTCAACAGAAGAAGAGGTTCAACATCAAACGAGGGTGTCATCTTCCCTGACTAGGTAGGCAGTAGGAGCTTGGGCTACCAAAGATAGAAGACACCGAACAAGCACAAAGCAACTGTGTGAAGGAAACTGTATTGATAGACTGACTATCACATGGCAATATTTGATATCAGTGGCACAAAAACGTTTACTGCAAAGCCGCAACGCAACGCCTGTTCGGTGATATTGCGAGGAAACCCCAGTGCGGCTCGAGCCTGAAGCGCGACATCTCCGAACGGCAGATTACCTCATTCGGAAATTCGCCGCGACTCAACGAGACCATGTTCTTCTAAAACTTTATTGTTGCTGCGTATAGGTTGTGCAAACTTCGCTTCCTGCACGCATTTAATTCCACATTCCCAAAGTTGCAAAAATGGGCGAAGCAATCCGAGACGACCCTGTACCCGCTTCTGTTGGCGCAGGCCACGGAGTCGCTGAGTTTGACGACCCCTTCCAACCCTACAAGGTCGAAGCATTTGATGATGGATTGAGATACGACACCTTGCAAGTCCATGGAGGACATAGACCTGACAGGGAGACACATGCCCGAGCAGTTCCCATCTACAACAGTGTGGTAAGTTGTGCAAAGTCCAGTATCGCCTGTCGTTTTCTAACAAACCCTCAAGTCGTTCGTCTTCACCGACAGCAGCCATGCCAAGAAAGTTTGTGCAATGGAAGGTGCCGGATACTTCTATAGCAGAATTTCCAACGTAAGTGAGACCGCGCTGTACTTTCGTATTTGAGACTAACACATGTACAAGCCTACTGTGGCCGTTTTCGAGAAAAGAGCTGCTTCTCTCGAAGGAGGCACTGCAGCCGTGGCGACAGCGTCGGGGCAAGCAGCTATCTTCAACACAATCATCTGCCTTGCCGGCGCCGGCGACAACGTGGTTGCTTCTATCAACTTGTATGGCGGCACCTACAGCCTGTTCAAAACGCTTCTTCCCAGGCTTGGCATATCTGTGAAGTGGGCCAAGAAAGAGACAAGGGAGGAGTTTGCAAAGCACATCGACGACAAGACGAAACTTATTTTCGTTGAAAGCATTGGAAACCCTCGGTGCAGCATTCCTGATCTCCAAGATCTCGCCGACCTGGCCCATGAAAACAACGTGCCATTCGTCGTAAGTGAAAGAAAGCCGGAAAGCATGCTGTCGTCACTCTCTAATCTGGCTGAAGGTTGACAACACGTTCGGAGCTTGCGGGACGTGGTGCAAGCCGATTGACTTCGGAGCCGACATCATCCTCCATTCGGCAACAAAATGGATGGGTGGGCATGGAACGACGGTCGGCGGTGTTATCATCGACTGCGGCACATTTGACTGGGGGAAGGCCGGGGATAGATTTCCCAGAATGATCAAGAAGGAGGGCCCGATGAGCTTTTCGTACTGGAAAGCCTTCGGAAACATCACGTTCGCTATGGCGATGAGAATCGACATCTTGATGGAAGTTGGATCCACCCTAGCGCCAGCGTCGGCGCAACAGCTCCTGATCGGCATGGAAACACTGAGCTTACGTTGTGAGCGACACGCCAAGAACACGATCGAAGTTGCTCGTTTCCTTGAGGCTCATCCTCGAATTGCTTGGGTCAACTACCCGGGTAAGCACACCAACAGGCGACGCATACCCGAACTTCAGCCAGCTGCTAATCCAATGCTTGCAGGTCTTGAGCAGAACCAGTATCACGAGAACGCAAAGAAGTACCTCCGCAATGGATACGGAGGCGTGCTTGCATTCGGCCCCAAGGGCGGGGACGTGGCCAGCAAGATGCTCATGAACTACGTGAAGGTAATTTCACATCAGACGAAGTAAGTCAAGCTCCATGCAATCCAAAACGTCTTTGTTACTATTTGAGCTGGTCTGACACACGAGAAAGCGTGGGAGATTCGAAAACACTTGCCACTCATCCGTGGAACTCGACCCACGTCATCATGCCCGAGAAGGATCGACGAGAGGCTGGAATAACACCCGTAAGCAGTCCTTCCCCTGGCTATACAATGAAAAATACCAACGATGTTCTTGGTTAGGCGTTCATCCGGTTCTCTGTTGGAACCGAAGATGTCAGAGACATCATCGGAGATCTGGACCAGGCCTTGGCGAAGTTGCCAGATGAGATCGTGAATGCACACGACGAGATGTTGGAGGCCAAGGTCTCAGCCGGTGCAACATCGAATGGTCTCCCGGAAACCACCAACAGCCAAGTTGGTTTCGCCGACGCTGACGTGTCCCTGTCGAAAGCCAATGTTCCGTTCGGAAGGCAGACAGACGTGGGAAACTGGTAAATGGAGACAACGGTCGAGATACTCAGGTATCGGTTCCAGTTGTCCATAAGTAGCGTAGAGCACGTGTGTGAGAATATGCCTCTGTCTCCCTGATATTCAGAGTATAGCTCTGGCCGAGAAGAATAATCGACCATGATGTTTATTGAGAGTTCGAGACCCGTGGGCCGAATAAGTAATCAGGACTTTGATGAGTATGTGCGATAGCTGTAAATGGCTTGAAGCTGATGGAAGAAGTAAGCGACTTGTTGAGAGTATTCAAAATTCTACGTCTGGATCACTACGGTACTGTAAGATGCTGAGCTTCGGCTGCCCGGAAAGGTGATCTGGGGCTCTCTTCCTTCCGAAGAGGGCTGACAGGCTTGAAGACACCCCCGAGCATATCTACACGATATTCTTAATGAGGCGCTGGGAGGAAAAGAAAAGTAACTATAATTGCATGTGTTGATCAACTAGAAACTAAAGGCATCCTGAAGAAAATACATGAGTGAGAGTTAAATGGAAAAAAATACTTCAAATGCTAGATATGCCTAACAAAAATGACGTTGCCATGCAGATGTGATATGCTGTGCCCTCCAGATCCCTTAAATGAGGAGATACACTACCTCACGCAGAATGGTACCTGGGTGTTGTCTCGCTCCATGCTTCGTTTCCACTCATCTGGTATTCTAAGCCTTTCACAAAGGCCAGCACGTCTGCACTGCAAGGCGATGGTGACCGCGCCAAATTGCCCACCAGTTCCTCGTGAACCAATTCCCATTCTCGACACATAACCCACAGTACTCGTTTAGACGCAGAGATGTTCAAGTTTGACTCTGAGGAAAATACTGACACGGATGAACATAGAGCAGAGCCCTCTGTGTGTCCTGTTTTTGACGCTTTCAGCTCCTTCTCCCAGCTGTAGATGTCGTTGACAACGGAGATGTGCTTCGAACAGTTGAGTTCAATTTGCTGAACCATATCCAGCTCCTGAGAGCTGAGATGCAACTTCATGCTGAACCGCATCAATGCAGAGAGAAGACTGGGGGAGTCAGTGAGACTGAGAGCCACAAATAATTCGGCATGGGCTAGGAACTCACGCTTTACCAACGTCTCTTTCACGATACTTGAGGTACTGTCCAAGTTCCTTAATATCCAAACGGGATTTATCGGTCTGCGCACGCATGAACGTGAATACAGGCTCGAGAATGTCATCTGCAAGGGCCCTATCACAGGCCCGCATATCGTTCCAGAGGTCGTAAGTGATCCATTCCACGGGAACAGCGCGGTTAGGAAGAACGTCGCCTCTAGAGAGGAGTATCAACTTCTCATTGTAAGCTGATCCATCCTCGAGCGACATGTCCTCGAGAAGGTCTAGTGGTGGTCAGCGTCAAAGAGAGGGAAGAAAGAAAGGTGAACTGAAGAACGAGTGGGATAATTAGTGAGCAGGGCTCTTACCGTCAATCAGAAACAGAAGAGTAAGAAGCCGACATGCAAACCCAATCCGATCGTTCAACGCAACGGGGTAATAGAAGCAGGTCACACGGGAGAAGCCGGCCGCGACAAACTTCTTTCGAGCTTTATCATTTCCAAAAGGCCAATATTGGAGGAAGAAGCCGTTGACCTCTGCTGAAATGTCTGCCTCAAGAGGATGAATTCTTGCAGTGAAGCGAGAAGCTGGCGTGGCATTGGTAGGATCGTAACATCTTGAGCTCGTCTTCTCTGGCCAGGTCAAGGCCTTGAATGGCCCAGCCGTGAGGGGGAATATCAGCGACGCAATTGCGTGAAGGCTGATCATTGGCGTGGCGGTCGAGATGAATCGTAAATGTGCGGTTAAAGTTCTTCTAGAATTCAGTGCTGAGTCCAAGGCGGGAGCATGAAGAAACTCTGCAAAAGATTGTGAGTAGTTGGGAATTCAGCTTACTTCAGATGAGACAGTGCTCGATCCGAATTCATGGAACCCTGCCGCCAGAGATTTACCAAGGGGGAAGGTCTCCGGAATACATGATTCGACCAACACCACACAAGGAAAGGTACCGCGCCGTCACCTGAGCGATAATTGCTTTCCTTTATGGTCTAACAGGGATCAAGAGGACGTTAAATTGAGAAAGCTAACTACAACAGGACCTGAATCCCAACTTGAGGTGGACATATTATGGGACGAACACCAAAGCTTGGCAGCTGTCGCTCAACACAATATTGCGCCGGCGACCAGCACGTACTGTGAGAGCCGGAGCAACGGTACGGCAGCAGTGCCAGTATCAAAGTGTGTAGACCCCATTGCGCGGATATCGCACCCAACTGTGTAGCAAGAGTCATATAGAACATACAAGAGAACAACGCTGCAAATGCACATGCTACTACCTCTTTAGACAGACTCCATACGGCAGAGGCAATTCAGCTGAGTTGGCGGTTACAACATACGTAGTTGCAATGCCTCGTTATGCTCAAAATATTTTATTGACTTTGAGTACGGGCTTCAAGAATTCAAAGATTCCGCGAAATGTAACACCAGTCATGTTAAATCGCCTTTCAAACTTTCAAAATGACTCCTTAGTAGTTACACAAGTCCTCGCAATCTCGAGTTCATTGGATAATGAGATGAAAACTATGATTGATATTAGTACATATTGTCGCTGCTTGGTACTCACTTCAATCCTTCAACTCGGCATCGTACTAAGAAACAGACTGAGGCCAACGCCTGGTCGTGTGCTACCGTCAATCGGAGGCTTCCCAGAAGGCACGGCGTCGGCGTCGGGCCCGGGGCCCACTCCGGAGACTTTCCGTTTCGGGCAAAGACACCACAGATGTGGGCCAACTGGTCCGTGCAAGAGAATGAGAAAGACAGGAGATGTTGACGTCGATTCCCAGTATCGTGCATTCATAGACAGCCGCAGATCACGACAGTACGTCCTTTCCTTCTGCGATTTGGTCTAGAGATACCCAAACAACGATGAAGGTTTGGGAGCAGCCGGTCATCCGGACTTTGTCGTGGGTTTTCGTACTTGTACGCCCAATAGTCGCCACCCACGGGTGTGATAGCGTTTTGGTAGCTTTTCTGACTGTAAACTGCTTAGATCTTTGTCTTCTACATTATTGCAAAATGGAGGAGCGCCAGGCAACACCCATTGGCTCGGTTTCCCGGCCCCTTCTCCGCCAAATTCAGCAACGTAAGGCGTTCCGCGGCGATTATAGCAAGCATCAAATGAAATTGACGTGGAGTGTTGACACAACTTTTGGATGCAGTTTTCTCACTGCCGTCGATTTCTGGGCGGGCGCCAACCATATGAAATGCTTCGGCTCCACGAGAAATATGGTTAGTATTCCACCGAAAAAAAAACCACATATCTCATGGTCACTAACATACATCCAGGCCCCGTTGTGCGAGTTGCGCCGAACGAGTTGTCGTTCAATACTGCTCAATCCTGGAGGGACATATATGAGAAGCGTAAAGGCCAAGGGGCATTCATCAAGAGTGAATTCTATGACGGTGGCAACTTCGCCGCTGAAGCACACTCAATCGTCAGTGTGCGAGATCCGGACGACCACAGTCGGATGCGGCGCTATCTCCGCGATACCTTCTCAGATCGTTCTCTGAGAGAGCAAGAGCATCTCATCTCCGAAGTTATTGACCATTTTGTCGACCGGATAGGCGAAGAAAGCAAATCTCAGTCGGGACTTGACATTGTTCTCTGGTTCAACCTGATGACGTTTGATATCATTGGAAGTCTGGCTTTCGGTCAGTCCTTTGGTGGTGTTGATTCAGGTAAGTCACTATCGACTTGATGGAACGATACCATATCTCTAAAAAAACGCGCTTGCTCATGATGTTTAGGCGCTGAACATCCGTGGGTTTCCATTGTGGTCAAGAGTCTGAGAATGGGCGCCATGGCGGACTGCTTTAAGAGGTTCCCTCTTATCGGGACTATATTCCAGAAGACGTTCCCCGGGGCTCTGAGAAAGCTGATAGAAGACACCCGGAAACATGAAGCCTACACAATGGAATTGGTTCAAAAGTAAGTCGCCCTGCAGATGCTTTCTGTATGCACACGATAGCTGATATTACTCACAGCCGCATGAACAGCAAGACCGACCGCAAAGACTTTCTAACCAAGATCCTGGAACACCGACTGACGGATAATCTCTCTGACGTCCAAATTGCCGCCCACTCCTCCGATTTTGTGTAAGATCCTCGCCGCTGATAGAACTAAGTAACGCTCTCTGCTAACTTGCTCCGGTACTTGACAGAATTGCCGGTAGCGAAACCACCGCGACTGCTCTAGCATGTATCACGTACTATCTTCAGCGGAACCCTGAAGTACTGAGCAGCCTTCGACGAGAAATCCGATCGTCTTATAACCGGTACGAGGAAATCAACGATTCTTCTACGGTCGGATTGCGTCTTCTGAACGATGTCATATTGGAGGGAATGAGGATGTACCCACCGTTGCCTTTCCCCTTGCCACGAATCGTTCCTGAGGGAGGCAGTACAATCGACGGGCATTATGTTCCAGCAGGCGTGAGTCATCCCGCTCCAGGTTGCTTGCATCAGCCACGCCCTCCTCCGGAAAGATTGAACTAACATGAAACCTTGCTAGACTGTTGTTTCCACCAACCCGTTCGCAGCATCGATGTCCCCTGGCAACTTCCGTGACCCATGGAAGTTTCTACCAGAACGATGGAGGGAATCAGACACCGCAGATGTGCTCGACGCTAGTCAGCCGTTCTCCCTGGGGCCTCGCAATTGCCTTGGGAAAAGGTGAGATATATGAACCTGTTCCTTGCCTATAACTCACATGGCATTGCTTTGCATCGACTGACCTGCGAAATCTGGTCCAGCCTTGGGTGGATGGAACTACGTACCACATTGGCGAAGATGCATTTCAAGTACGACTTGGAGCTCACTGATCCATCGCTTGACTGGCATGCACAGTCCCAGATGCACACCTTGTGGCAGAAGCCGGTAATGAAGGTCACGGTCAAACCGAGATTGCAGTGAATTCGTAACTTAGAGCAGGATGTTCTGTAAAACCACAATCCATACCGAATTGACTATCGAAATGCCCGGCAAACCCAGGAGATACTACAACACCAAGGAAGATTTGATATCGCTTTCCAATGCTTTCACAAAGGAACTACAGATGAATGAATCTAAAATTTCTGCAAATGGCTATTGCGTTTCCCCACGAAATAAAAAAACCGTGGAGCTGACGTGAAGAGATCAGGCATGACGAGATGAGATCAAATCCCACGCTGTCCAAGCACAGTACACTAACACATGCTTCATTGATTCTGTATCTAATTCACGTCACCGTGATTGTTTGTCCCTCCACATCTTTCTCCGGGTCCCAGTATCCTACGTATCCGTCTCGCCCTGTCAAGTAGGTGCCCTTCGCCTGCTCCTCAGCCGGAGCGCGGAAGACAGCATGCTTCTTGTTTGTCCATTCAAGTCCCTTCCACACCTTCCCGTCTGCATCTACGAACTCAGCGTCCATCTCAGGCCGCAAGAGGTACACGATGGAGTACTTATGACGACCCATCTCATCCTTGTGAGGAATGATCCGATGAAGACTTGACTCCAAAACCCCGCCCGAAATGAAGCGCAAGGCGTCACCGACGTTGACAACCGCATGGCCCGGCTTGGGGGCAATATAGTACCAGGTCTCCTCTTTCGGCTTCAGAACCTGCAGACCGGCAACCTCTGTGAAAACGATCGACAGACTGCCGGCATCGGAGTGCGCAATCTGGCCAACTTTGTCTGGTTCTACCTCGGCGAGGGTGTATTTCAGAAGGCCGAGAGCTGTGGGACATACTGCGTCCTTGCGATGGTATTGCTGGAATGCAAGATCTTCTGAAAGACCCAATGCCTCTGAAATTCGAGCCAGGAGGAGAACGCCGATACTGCGGAAGCTTGAAATCACCTGCTTGAGCTCCTCGAGTCGAGTTGCAATGGCCTCGGGGCCTGGGAAGGATGAGGCATCTTGAATCTTGGAGATGGGATGCTCGAACAACTGTGCGCGCTTAGACTAGAATCTAGGCCCGTCACCCGAAGAGAAGACACCGGTAGGCACATACCATTAATCCTTCAAATCCATCTTTCTTTCCCTCCACCGGCCCGTTGCCATGGCCAGCCGGTTTGTATCTGTGACGGACGGTGGTTTTGTTAGTTGAATAGGTATTGGGCGCAATTGATGCTGGGTATTGGGATGTCGGTGAACTTACCCCATGACGAGATGCTCATCGTGATCCCTATCCACAAGCCATCTCGACTTTTCTTCCTGAGGGAGGTCGTAAAAGCTGGTTGCTAGTGAATACATCGTTTTGACCTCGTCCATGATTCGCCCAGAGGATACATCGCGGCAGTCTAGATAAAAGAACCCGAGGTCTGTGCTGGCTTTGAGAAGGTCTGCTCTCGCAGCGGCGTCCCCCTCCAGGAGTTGCTGGAGCGAAACAACGCGCAGATCGGCATCTTCCTTCGCGACTTTGTCGGAAAGCGAACTTGATGAAGTCATTCTCTTTTAGCGATTCGTGTTCAACCAGGTTCGATCGGTTTTGCTCACGTCGGCAAGAGCAATTCCAAGTCATGTAAACTGTGTTGAGCTTGGGCGACGGACAAACCACGAAGGCAAAGACCGCAGGGATGCTCGGTCCCTTGCTGCTTTTGGAAACCAGCGAACAGCGCCGCTGTAGTTGTTTTGGAGCCTCGGAACAATGCCTTCCCGGGACCTTCAGTGTTACTCCTGGTTGAAGCAGAATGGTAGGGCACTGGCCAAATACAGCGCCCAGTTGTCCAGTAGGTTGGCACAGGCCAGCTTGACCGTCAAAGAAAAGTTTTCTAGTCAGTTGTTTTGAGCCGAATCTCGCGACCAGAAGATGCCGAAGTGCAAAGCTGTGATCAAAATACAGCGAAGTCAACAAGCCACCACGCGTGGGAGACAGCCAGGGAGAAACGGGCGGAGCAATGCAATGTCGTCAAATTAAGCTCTGCCTCAGAAACGGGCAGATTAAGTCCTTGAGGTATCGTCCTCATGAAAAACAAGTGCCCTTACTTCTATGCTCTGCCTTGGCTCTCTATCAGCCATTTCGGGGTCCGTGAAGGCTGCATGAGGAACCCGCCTGGCCCGACCATCCATCTTCCAGTCATAGCATTTGATAAACATAACCTCCTCTGGCGTCTGGTTGTTCTTGTAGTACCACCGATGGTTCCGATTTGGCAGGATTGTGCAGGGCTCTCCTACCCAGTCGGGGTAGACCAGCTTGACGGGAAGGATATCGTCGTCTGGGACGGAGTGTGAGTCGCAAACCGCAAGAGGATCTTTGTAAATCGTTTCAATCGGCCTCCAGACGTTAATTATCTGGAATCGGGACTGCAGAAGTCTGGGCGCATCGGGACCGAGGTGGCGCGTCACCTGGTTAATGGCAGCCCATTCGGACTGATCAATGTGCGCTCGCTTGACCGGTCGCCTCTCCTCGTCGGAGTGGGAAGCCGTAGGATTTGGGCGTCGAATCGTGTGGTCGAAGATGTGGACCCTTGTCGCGTTGGTACTGTTTGGTCGTCAAAAACACGATGCCGAGGAGGAAGTAACTTCTCACGAGGGATCTTACGTTTTCCGTACAAGGTCTTCGACCTCGGGATAGTACAAGTCCTTGATGAGCTGGTCGTCCGAAAAGTCCTTCAGTGTGCTGGCGTGGCGGAAAAGCTGGAATCCGTGGCTGTCCAGAGTGTAAAGATCCTCGCTGCCTGTGATATCGGTGATCACAGTCTCTAGGTCGATTGAGGGCTGGTTGAAGGTGCTTCTCTTTCCAGCAATACTTGGAGCATGTTCTGTCCCGTCGCCCGGATCTCTGTAGTAGTTAATAGTTGTGTGAACATTGCGAGGTTTGCTGCCTAGGGCGGATGGGGCCGCCTCGAAGCCCATTGTCGGTTCTGTCTTGCATCCCATCTCAAAACTTTCGTCAGGGCTAGAAACGTCCTGAGTTGAAGCTTAAGTGTTAAGAGTTTCAGAACCGCCGAGCGGAACGTACGCCAGATCACCTAGGCACTTGTCCAAGCAGGTATTACAACGAGCACCGAGAAGCTGAGAGCGACGACGGAGGGCAGCGGGCCTTGGCCTGGCCGGATGCGGAAGGTCGCCGTACCAATCGGACGTCTGCCAGGCCCCACCCCCGCCGCCCGGTACCTGTGTGGGTGCGGTATAGATCCAAGACCGTGGCCATCGAAATATCATTATGCCATCCCAAAAGCTGGTGGGTTAGACTGGAGTTCATCTCAAATCAAAACCAAAACTCAGAGAGCTTTAGAGGTAAAGTTGTGGCGCGAAAGACGGGAGAAGGCGGATAAGCGCTTTGGTGACCTGGGCTTATTGCCCCAACCCCAAGGAAGGCACTTCCTAAGTGCTGATCAACTTCCCCAATAGAAAGTACTGCCTGAACGCCTAGAATGTGTCATAGTCGATATCGACGCTACCAATCATGGCTGGTTGTTCGTGTTGCCCAGAAGCCGAAAACCGGACATAGAAACCGGCCCTTATGCCGCTTTCCCGAGAATAAGACGTCCGAGAGAAGGATGCAGGAGGATTTTAATGCTTCCCTCATGATTATTCTGTTTTCAACAACCACACACATAACTCAGGCGATCTTTGTTTGACTAGGCGACATCGACAATGAATGATCCATCGACGTCCAAGGCGCCCGCTCACGACCCTAATGGCAAACGAATCAGAAGACATGGCCAGGGAGACGGCGAGCTGCTCGAGATGGGCCAACTTGGCTGCCAACCTGCGCGTGGGATCGTGGAACGGCGGGGCTCGCAATCCCAATCTTCGGGTCCAGCGAATGAACAGCAGCAAGTGCGCCACACAAAGGACGAGATATACGATCAGTCCTCGAGATTGGCTTTTGGCCGCCTCATGGCGGCTTACCTTTGTCTCGCGGCAATTTATTTCATTCAGACGCTCGACATCAACTCGGTGGCAACAGCTCTTCCCCCCATCGCGCGATCTCTTGGAGCAGGGAACAGCATCACATGGGCTGGCACTGCCTATCTCATGGGCCAGACCGCATTCCAAGCGCTATACGGACGGCTCTCCGATATTTTTGGACGCAAGCCTGTTCTCATGGTCTGCATAGGATTTCTTGTCTTCGGAGACGTCCTATGTGGCTTCGCGAAGAACCCGCTTTGGCTTTACACCTGCCGGGCACTGAGCGGCGTCGGAGGAGGCGGCATAAGCTCGCTCGTCCAGATCACAGTGAGCGATCTGGTAAGCTTGAAGGACCGCGGAAAGTATCAGGGAATGCTCAGCGCATCCATCGGTCTCGGGGCCAGCACAGGCCCGTTCATTGCCGCGAGCATGCTTAGCAAAGGCGATATTGGCGGGGTCGAAGCATGGCGCTGGATCTTCTGGGTTCCCCCGATTCTGGCTGCGACATGTGCCGTTGTCATTTGGTTATGCCTGCCTCTGAAGCCGGTCGAAGGCGGCTGGCGCGAGAAAGTAACCAAGATCGACTGGTATGGGCTGGGTGCCGCCATGGCAGGAATTTTGCTGCTACTGGTATGTGCCTATGACCACGACAACGGCATTGTCCTTTACTGATCTGAAAACCTCCAGATTCCCCTCAATTCAGGACGTAGTATATGGCCTTGGAATAGCGACCATGTCATCGCCATGCTAGTACTTGGAGGCTTTTTCTTCATCGTCTTCGCGGTCATCGAGAGGTCGATTGCCAAAATCCCTCTGATCCCACTCCGTCTCTTCGGAAGCAGGTCGACTACTACCTTGTATGTGCAGAGCGCTTTGTATGATTGCGTTTGGCAGGTCAACCTGTATTTCATGCCGATTTACTTCCAGGAGGTTCGAGGGTACTCTCCACTGCAAAGTGCGACTCTCATCTTGCCTCTCCTTCTGGCCCACAGCACTGCAGGCGTAGTCTCCGGCCCGATTATGAGCAAATCCGCAAGGTGTGTAATGATGCCACAAACTGCCCTTTCGAAAGGGGTACTGATCATTGATGTTGTCTCAAGGTTCGCACCGATACTTTTCGTCGGCATGGCGCTATGGACTCTGGGGTCCGGACTGAAACTCATCTTCTCAAGAACATCCCAGGAAAGTGTGCACGTGGTGGTGCTGCTCATTGAGGGAATAGGCATCGGATTCGTCCACCAACCAGCGCTGGTCGCCTTGCAGGCGCTCTCGAAACCTGCAGACCGGGCGGTTGCTACCTCTACCCGAAATCTTATGCGCATGCTGGGGTCTGTCGTGGGTATGGCTCTGGCTACAGCGGTACAAAACGCCGTCATGAGAGCGGCGTTGCCATCGGAGATGCCGGAGTTGCTTCGAGCAGGCGTCATTGGGGGCACCTGGGAGAGGGGACATGGAGAGTCCGGGTCGGAGGCATGGGACTCGATGATCTTGGATGCCAAGATGAAGGGCGTTCACACAGTCTTTGTGATGCTGGTTCCGCTAATGTCTCTTTGTCTTGCAGGATGTTGGTTCATCCCAAATATTGCACTCGAAGGAGACGACGGCCGGCCTTGAGGGATGCGGATGGGGTTTAAGATGGACCGCTGGTCCGGGTGATCTCGAGAAACTTTCCATGAGGGGCTGTGTCATATCTGCATGGAGGATGGATGGAGGGGTACCAAACCCTAGTGCTAGTCGCCGACAGCTCATCTGTTTAGGACTAGTTCCAAGGTTGACGCAAGGCGAGGAAATTACCGTCGGGTCGTCGCAGCTAGTGGCGAGGGCCAATTGCATCAAACCACAGACGAAATAGACAGTGCGTGGCGGTGCAACCAGGGCTGCTTGGCACGTCACCCCGTGGGCAAGGCTGAGAAACTTTCTTACATAGCTAGGTAGGTGCCTAGAAGTAGTGGTAGTAGCAGTATGTGTATCCGTACCCGAGTCCACGGCTGGCTGCTTCCCAGGTTGTCTCGCCAAGTTGCTTTGCAGTAATAGTTCCGGCCAGATTTTCAGTACCGATCTTGTGCCATGAGATCCAACTACACTAGCGAGGCCCAAGGTAACGCCGCCGGGAATCTGTGAGACCTGGAGAGGTGCCGGGTCTCCGGCTGATTTGTCAACAATAATCACCATGACGCTCGTGCTGCGAAGGGATTCGCTACCAAAGTTTCCGTCGATGACACCGTGTTCCAACTTCTCGACGGACAAGAAACCTCTTTGCAGATTCCCATGTTCGTCAGAGGCCCCCCAGGAAGACTGTTCCGGCGGCGCGAAATGCTTGGTGCGCAAAGCTTCTTGGCTCTCCAGTCGACCGCTTCCAAATTTCTCCCATCAACCGAACGTGCATCAGCGGCATGTTTCAATCCATGGTAATTTGGACGCCTCTAAGTCTTGGTATTCTCATCAAAATCCAACGCGGTTGTTTTGATTCGCTCGGAGCAAGCCTCGAAAAGGAGTTTGCTGCGGCGACCCTGGCTCTTTGCTCGGCGCGACAATCTCTGAACCGTGTAAGATGTGCGACGCGGACAGATTTGAAGGATTCGCCCAGACACGGTTGCAGTACCAAGAGCACTTACGAGTGCGCGTGCGCCACGTGAATAGTTCTTATGGCCAAGGAAAACGCCTTCCGCTCAACCGCTCGTAATCCTGTTGTCGCCTTTTCACCCGTTCCCAATTCGCTTCCTGTTGCTGAAGCCAAGCGGCACGGCAGCGCCGCCACCCCGTCAGACCTGCGGCCTGGCGAGATTACGACCAGTCATGTACGAGATGAGAAGTCATGGCAGGCTTGGTATATAGACCTTGTACTTTCCCCCGTTTTCCCCGCGAAATCTTTGCTGTCACCCCGGATTCGTTTGTGAACCAAGACCTTCCCCCGCATGCCAATGTTCTTGGTGCTGGCCACGCATACCGCAACAACACCTGCACCCTGGACTGCCAACCATAATCATTCCTAATGGGGCAGCGGATGTCTGGATCTTTGGGTGAATGGACATGGACCTAGATAAGCAATGGAGTCAAGCCCTTGAGCCATGTGGTATTCGTCCCCCCGTATGTCCGTTCCTTGGCCACCTGGGTTCTACTTGGCAAAAGTACCAAGGAGAAGTCCCCCCCCCTTTTTGTTCGCGTCTCAATCTGATCTCAAATACCCCGGGCACCGACGCGTCTTTTCCAATCTTTATCTCACCAGGACTCTCTCTTCTTTTCAACTTCATAGACGATCTTTCGTTGTTAGCAACAGGCTGCTCTCGCACCCGGCACTTCGCAAACCCCCTCGAGTACTCGTACTCTCCCCGTTCACCTTCAGCGCTTAGGTTGCCTGGAATCGACGGCCCAGCAACATGGCAGCTACCGGCGGCGTCCCAAACATGCATGTCCATGCTGCGGGAGCAGAAGGTGAAAAGGTCCCATGGCCACAAAACTCCGACGCTTCGTCCGGCCAGGTTGAGACCGTAGAGCAAGCCCTTGGTTCGGATTCGGAACTCGTCGACAAGGCAACCGAACGCGCAGTCCTGCGGAAGCTCGACTACCGGATCGTGCCCATGGTCATGTGGGTGTACTTGATGAACATGATGGACCGAGGTACGCTCTCATTCATTCACTCAACTACCACGACAACACAGCCGTTCGACCCGAGGGACGACAAAGGTCCGCTAACATCACGCAGTGAACATCGGAAATGCTCGATTGTTTGATATGGAAAAGGATCTCGGCCTTGGTGAAGGTCAATTTCAGACTGCTGTTTCTGTTCTCTTCGTTACGTATTGTGTAAGTTGACTGCGTCTGTTTACACAATCCCACGCCAATAACCGCCCAACTTACGCGTGCCACAGCTATTCGAGGCCCCATCCAACATGATCATCAAGCGTCTCCAGCCCGCTCGATACCTCGCTGGATTAACTCTCGCATGGGGATTCATCGCCACATTTAGCGCCTTCGTGCAAAACTTTGCCGGGCTAGTCGCGTGTCGTCTCCTTCTCGGCCTGTTCGAAGCCGGATTCTTCCCAGGAGTGGTTCTGTACCTCTCCATGTTCTACCCCCGTCGAAGTTTGGCGCTGCGGATCGCTTATTTCTACGGTACCGCTGCCGCATCAGGCGTGGCCGGCGGCCTCGTCGCGTACGGAATTGGCCACATGCACGGCACCGCCGGATGGTCAGCATGGAGGTGGATCATCCTCATCAACGGAATCCCCACCATCTTCACGGGTCTCGTGATTCCCTTCGTGCTTCCCAACAGCCCCGAGACGGCCAAGTTTCTCTCTGACGAGGACAAGCGCAACTTGGTTCGTGTTCACGAGCAGGCGCTGGGCAAAGCCCGCAACCTTCGGGAGATGGAGTGGGAAGATGTCAAAGACGGCATCCGCGACTGGACAACTTGGGCTTACTGCTTCGCACTCTTCCCCTGCCTGACGATGCTCTACTCGTTCGTCGTATTCCTGCCCACCATCATCCACGGCCTCGGCCAGTGGACCGCAATCGAGGTCCAGGTGATGACGGTTCCCGTCTATGCAGTGGGAGCGATTGTATACGTCATCTGTGCTCGCCTGAGCGACCTCACCCAGAAGAGAGGATATTTCGTCATGGGCTCCATTGTTTCGTCCATCGTGGGATACGGCATGCTCATTTCGGAGAAGGGTAACGCCGTTTCGTACGCGGGAACTTTCTTCGTCTCGATTGGCATCTTCACGTCGGCGGGCATTTCCTTCGCATGGGTCCCGACCAATAACCCGCGCTACGGGAAGCGTGCGTTCTCGACCGGCATGCATCTCACTATTGGCAACTCTTCCGGTGTCGCGTCGCCCTTTCTGTTCAAGGGTTCATTTATTCCTGGTTACGGCGCTAGCATGGGCATGTTGGCCTTCTCGTTCTGCCTAAACGCACTTCTCACCTGGCATTTCAGGAGGCAGAACAAGCTAAGGGACGAAGGGAAGATGGATTATCTTATGGAAGGGAAGACGGAAGAAGAAATCTCGGCCATGGGGGAGAAGAGCCCGAGGTTCAGGTTCGCAATTTAGGAGCACCCACCGTGCTGGCCTCGCCAGTTCGCATGCGCTTAAGCCTGGACAGAAGAGAAAAGCAAGGACAACGGCGAGTAAACATGACCGGACTGCACCAACAAAGAATGGCCTGATAAGACACAAAAATACATTCTGCCTTTTCCAATACTGTTGAACACGATGTGCTGCCGCCCAATTTGGATTGACATACGTCGACTGTCGGGATAGTATTTTCAGAGGTCTGGTGTTGTGATTGTACCTTCGAAACCTGCTCACGCATGAATGGGTGTTTAATCTACTTCTATCATTCCCGGCATATGACCGCCGTCACCTTTGGCGCGCAGAGCCGCTCGATCCTTTCTCGCCGTTTCCAAGCGCTCCTTCCACTCCTCCTCCGTCTCTGGACACCCAGATCCCGTCATGCGATTCCATCCCAAGTCACTCCCAGACCCAACGCGGCCCTGGCGAATAACATTCGTCCCCCAGTTACCACTGACCCAAAACTTGGTGTCCCTCGGCAGCATTGGATCTTGGCATCCCCAAACATCACCCTCGTGAAGGGCGGTCTCAGCGATGAGGATCTCCTCCTGCAAGGAGAGAAGCCACTGGTGAATGGCACACACGGCCTCGCCAAGGGCGACATAGGGCTTGTCACGCGCGTCAATGAACAGCTCCGGCTCCTTCACCATGTATAGGTACGGCTGGTCTTTGCACCTCTCATCGCGACAGTAGAATTTGGTGACACCCGCGCGCTCAGCTTCAGGCATGTCATCCCAGTCCAAATCATGCTGCTCTGCCATTCTCTCGCTAACCGGACCGAATTCGTCAAAAATGCCGGCGGAGACCGTTTGGTTTGGTTTGGTTTATTATTTTTCGCCGTGACGTCCCCTCTTGGGGCAAAGGGCGCCTGCGTCGTCTACAGAGCATCTCTCCCCGGCGGAGACCGTGATCCGGGAGAGGAGGGGATAGGTGGCAGGCAGCGAAGCTACAGGGTGAAACGTTTTGGAGGCGTCTGGGTTCTCGGTCACAAACGGCTGCCGGGTTTGGAATGCCTTATCTGGTGCAGCTGTGCTATCGACGACGGTGATGTTGCTGAGGGGTCCAAAGATGGGCCAGATCAGGAGAAGGGCTTCGGGGCAACTGGTGGGGGGCAACTGGGGTTGGTTGCAGAAGTCGTGGCGCCCTTCAAACTCGTCAGACCGGGGAAGCACTGTATTTTCGGTAACGTCTAGCGGTGAGTAGACGATGTTGAAACGCGTTTCCATCGTGGAAGACATAGTACAAGTCCGCGAATGCAGCGCCCGTCAAACATGGAGGATGGGGGTAAGTGTGAGGAAAGGTTGATGAGGTGATTTTCTCGTTGGAAGCGTCCGTCGCTAACTGTCGAGTATTTATGAACCTTTCCATGCTCCAGGAGCCAACGGACGGGTCTGATTGGAAGCGGAGTATGTAGCAATCACGGTTAATGAAATGACAATTCGATGAACCATTTGACTCCATGTGAATGCATGTGCGGGTCTGTTCGTTCGATGGAAGCTTATGGGTAGCCAATGTGGTTGGCCGAGGCTTTGTTAGTCAACCCAATTGTCCGACGACATGTCAGTGTGTTGTTGGTACATCAAATCACCCTTAGTACCTAGTCACCCTCACCGCCAAAAGGGGAAACCGCCTAATATAAATGGAACACCTTCTGCCGTTCTTTACCCGGGTTGAACTTAGCCTGAACCGAGCCTCTGACTTCATTGGCTGTTTCTTCCAGCTTGAGTCCACGGTGTTTTCTGACAGCTATCAGGCAGCTTGAGCCGTTGCCCTCGTAAGAATCCAAACGAAACCGTCGAAAGAATACATGTTCAGAACATTCAAGCGGCTTAGGAAAGTGAGGGAGAAGTCGGCGAGAGACGAGGAAACGGCGGTTGAGGCGGCGCAGCAGCACTGGCTTCGACTGTTAACATTGGGGACAAGTATGTCAAAGATCTGGGGATACGCAATATTTTGTGATATTGATTTAGCAGTGGATGGAGAGGACTTTCAACTCCGCGTTAATTGGACGTTGAGTCGAATGGAGTCATGGCATCCAGGAGATATCGACAAGCACAGACGCGGGTTGTTCGAGAGACTGCGGATGAACCCCCAATCAGTCGTGATCCATTGCTTGAATGAATCCTTCGGAATCTCTTTCTGGGGATGAATTGGGATTCTATACACCTAGTGCTGAACGGGCCGAATGGGGGAACTTGGAAGTGGCTGCGGTGATATGTGGGTTTGGAGCGTTGACCCAGAGTATCACGACGACCAAAAAGGGGACCAGTAAAAGGTGCAAGAAGAGCAAATGGCAGCATACCCAGACATTACTCGCGTTAGACCGAAACAGCTGGTCAACGATTTCTGCATTGCGCGGCGGCCGGATGAAGGCAACATGGCATCCCTGGCGACGGTTTGGGCCTGCGCGCAGAAGCTACCAGAGGACTTTGTGTCTGTGAGGGGAGGACTTCCAGAAATGGGTGCCCAATGGCAATGCGGGCGTTTCTTTAAGGCAACGAGAACGAGAGGCATGAATGGGAACGGAGACGACCTGACCGGTTCGACTTCATTACTAGGAACACCGTAATAATACAGGGGAGAGAAGAAGGTTTGCCATACATACACTTGATGAAATAAAGTACAGAGTTCTTACAACGTCTCCTTGTCTTTGGATTCCCTAGCGATACAGGATCTTCACAAGCCGACGCAAGCATACGTGTTGGACCACAAGCCCGTGCAGCTGGAGCCGGCGGCTGGGTTCCAGCTTATGAAGTTGGCGACGGTGATGCTGTACTTGGCGGCGATAATCTCGCAGTTCTGGCCGGACTCAACAAAGTGAATCGTCTTACAGTTGCCGACCACGCCGTTCTGGATAGGCGTGGGCGTGGTGCTTGCGGGGGGTGGCTGGGTTTTCGTGCTGCCGATGACGCCGGTGCACAGGTAGTACCCAGCCCACATGCCGGTGCAAGACGCACCACCGATGCCCGTATTCCAAGTGGCGAGCTGGGCGACGGTGACGCCATTTCTGCTGGCGATGTTGGAGCCGGTGTCACCGGACTGGACGAGATAGAAGCTGTTACAGTTGTGGACAATACCCGGCTGTACAGGAGCAGGAGTCGCGACGCCGTTCCCCGCGACGGCGATGATGATGGTGATCGTACGGCTTATGGTCGAGGTCGGGCCTACAATGGCCGAAGAGGTGACGGCCGGAGGGCCGGCCGCGTTATTGATACAATAAGAGCGGTCCGACAGCCAGTCACTGCATGAAGACACACTCGGATTCTGCCAGGAGTGCATTGTGTTAGCGCCTGGTATTGTCAGGACGGGCTAACTCGTGAGGCACGCGCATGTGTGTCCGATATGGGTTGGGGGACTTACCAATCTGATAAGCTCGCCAATAGAGATACCAGCGATCAAGAGCACGGTGTCGCAGCTAAGGCCGTCATCTGAGTTCCACCACAGGTTGCAGTCGGCAGCGTCGTGCTGGTAGAAAGGCTCCACGCTGTCGAAACGGCGCGTGACGGCGCCAGAGGCGCTCTGGGAGGCGAGGAGGCCGAAGGTGGTAATGAAAGACAGACGAGACATATAGAAAGAAGAAAGAACGAGTGATACTGAAGGCACTGGTGGAGTTAATGAGAGAACATGTGCTTGGTGACGAGAAGGCAGAGAAAATCTAGCAGTTTTCTCGAGATGCACTCTGATTTGATACCCAAGAAAGACAGCTGCTCCCCATCCGGCCGAGGTACGAATAGCCGTGCCGGTGAGCATCGTGGTGAGTTCGACTGATATGCCGTGATTCTCCAGGCATGATTGAGTTCCTGAATGATTCCACTCGAGTCTGCCTGGTGTCTCCGGTGTCGAAACTCCACAACAGCCTCTGGATGCATACCTGCCTGTAAGAATAGGCAAGAAGCTGACATGAGGTGTAAAGTTACGCGGAGCCGTGGATGGATCAATTGATGTAGTGTCCATATAGGTGACTGAGAAAGCTCTTCGCAGGCCCCCCCCTGGGATGACTGCCTCCTCTATAGTTAACTATATATCGACCCACTAAGACAATATACGCATTTGCGCGCAACTAACTAACACCTTGTAACCTTGGTAGGCTGTGTTTAATACTGTAACTCAGTACTGCCCATTTAGAATCAGAGCGAGCTAATCATGAGTGTTGGTGAGAATTACTCGCCGGGGGACTCTAAGCCTGCCTGGCATTGGATACATGTCAGCACTCAGTATTGATAATTACACCCGATGGTTGGAACTAGGTGCGGCTCAGTGGCCCGCTTTGAAGAGGACCGTGAAGTTCGCCGTGCCAAGTGCGAAGTCGAATCCACAGTCTGAATTCCGACATCGACCATGGAACTGGGCCGAAGTGTGTCCTACTTAACACATTCTTGGATTTATATTGGAGTCCCTAGCTTGGTTATGCGTGTTCCCACGGCCTGCGTTGATGAAGCGACGGAACATGAAAGTTGAATGTGGCGAGAGGAGAGAGGGGACGAAACATCAGATAGCTGTTTGCAATTTCTAGGGATTACGCCGGCAATTTGATGCTAATAAGTGTGTTTGTACGGACTCTGTGGGAGTATCTACACTACAGCGTTACGGCTACCAGGGCCGGCAGAACCCAGATTATGGCAGAACCCAGCCTTGAAGACGAGGCTTTGCTTTCTTTCCTTGGACAGGGCGCCCTGATGGTCTGCCACGTTCCCTCTTCACATCTCATTCGATTCAGAATTTTGGCCGACACGTTTGCGGCAACCTCGCTGGCGAAAGATTTGTAGATGCAGTCTTGTGGTCGGATCCCGGTGGTAAACACTGGGCACTCTTGCTGACGATCGGGCCTGTATAACAATCCGCTGGGATACTTGACGTCGGTGAACCGCACAGCGACCGAGTTCTCGTCGTTAGTCTCTGTGCAAGCGTTCATAGTAGCCTCGATATCGGGTAGCTGGCCATTAGGTGAGGTGTTGAACCTGACGACGCGGTAGCCACCACCATCGGGGGTATTGGACCAGCCCCTCTCGTTAACGGTAATATTGTCGAAGCAGCGGGGACGAAGGTCGAGCAACCAGCGGATCACGTAATGGTCCGTGGTGGCGTTGGTCATGTTCACGATGGGAGTGTGAAAGAAGTGTCGACCAGGCGTGATGGTAGCGTTGAAGGTTTCCTCTAGGAAAGGTTTGTTGATGCGCGGTGCGACGTCCTGCCAGAAGGAGGAGCCGGTACCATTCATCCTCCAGGCCATGCTATAGATCTCAATGTCTACATATAGGTCCAGAGGCCAGACGGCGTCGAGGTTCGTCACGCTAAAGACTAGGGGAAACCACTGCGTTGGTGCGTACGTCTGGTTTGCGCGTGGGAAGACGACGTCGACCTGGAGGTCGGCGGGTAGCTGCCAGGATTGAGGCCGGTCCTGAGCTGCCGCTGCTGGGATAAAAGCGCGCCAAAAGGCGAGTAGAAGGAAAAACAACTGCATATTTTGCGGCACCGACCTCTGCTGCGGTTGACGATGGCTGGCGTGGATGACGGGTGATGAGTATGGTTTTTGAAGAGAGGATAAGAGATGGATTGCAGGTCGTTGGGGGCTCTGCGGAATTTACTATGCTGCGATTTTCGGAGCGGTTGCGAAGTGACTCGCTCATCAACTGGTTGGTTGTGCCTGTCAGGAGCAGATGTGTTGTTGGTTGTTGGTTGTTGGAGCAGCTGGTTAATGAACAGCGGAGACGTTACATCCTTGGGGGCCGTGAAGCCGGCTTAGCCTTGCAGGGCTGCTCGATCGGGCTCGACCGGGCTCGACCGGGGACGCACTGACCCAGAGGCAACCCACACGCGGCCAACGACCGGCCCCACCCACTCCTAGCCGGACGGTTTGCTTTTTACGCGATGCTCTCGGCCGACTGACCCTTTCCAGCACTGAACCGGACCCTTCCGTGCTAGAGGGTGGGTTTGGTCCCTGAAGGCCTTTTTGGGCCCAATCCCCAGCATGAGACGGTAGAAAGAGCCACTCACCTTACTGTTCCGCCTACCGCGGCCCCGCCTACCGGCTACCGCGCTTGCAGGCGGAGTCACGCGCTCACCAAAAATCATCTTCACTTCCTGCCCACCTATCCCGCGCAGAGCCGGTCACACACTGCGCAGGGTCTTCGGAATCTGTACCCTTTGCTCCCCGGCTGGAGTTAGTGGGGTTTCTGATGCATGCTTGATGCTGCCGCATACGAGAGAGCCTCGCTCGCTTATATGGGCGCAGTCAATTTTCACACTTTTGAGGGACAAACTAACTACACTCCATTATCCGTAATGCGTAAATTTATTGTTTACGCCCTATTAGTACCTGGACTAGCTTAGTACCTGTTGCTGCCCTGGCCGTACGTACTCGACAGGTACCTAAAGAAGCATCATCTTTCCGGGTCAAGCTTACCCGACTTAGGTAGCTACACATCGCGACGATGCCCGGAAGATATGCTCGCCAAGTCAGCTGGCCGGAGCATATCACAGAGTGCGGAACTGAGACTAGTATTTGGTTATGTAGGCCACTCACACACGCGTGATTGTGCCATCAAAGCCTCTCTATTGCTCGAGAGACGCGACTTCCGCTCACTAATAGCACTGCTACTCATTTGATCTTCTCTTTAGAATTATCTTGTTCTTCTCCAGCCTCATTTTCTGTCGTCTTGAAGTCTTCCGTTTGATCGATCATGGGAACTTCGCGCCGTCACCGAGCCCTCCCCTGGCTGGCCCTGGCTAGCTCTCTCCTCCCTGGTGTCATCGGCCACGTGCCCACCAGGGACTCGTGCCCGGAGACTTGTTTCAACTCTGGTATTGATCCCTCTAGCTAGACTGTCGTCGGTGAGGTTAGCCAGCTTCGAGCCTGCAACCGGCCCTTGGTTCTCCAACTCTCGATCGACACCCCGCCACCACTAGGCAGTACATTAGGGCTTGCAACGTCTGGTCAAACGATTTCCGCAGAACTGCTGTTCCAGACTACGCCGCCTCTGTCACTGAGACAGGAGATGTCATTCTCCGAATTACCTGGGCCCCTGCTGAGTCCACCGGTGACTTCGCAGGCAGGGTCACTGCCCAGAGCGTCCGGCACCTCAGGACCTACCTGGAGTCCGGCTGCCGTGCCGAGGAGCGCACCATTCTGTTCGCTTCCACAGGTGATACGACGGTTGGTGTATACGTCAGCGCTCGTCTGGTGAGCCCAAGTGTCGCTGAGAACCTCTTCGACACTTTTTAAGCCTTGCTCAACGGACCCGGCATTGCCGAGTCCCGGTCCGCTCTCGTCCAGGTCTGCGGGACCGCACCGGCGATCACATCTTTGGTCTCATTGCCGCCGCCAGCTCCGATCTCACCATCGCCCACCATGCCGCCACCCACTGGTCCAATGGCTCCTGCGTCGATACCGCATCATACGCCGAGGACTACTTATTCAATATCACCACCATCGACGTCGTCAAGCCCGCCGTAGCCCTCACACGCCTTTCCAGTAACAACCCGACGGACAACTCCACCGTCGCGGCACAATCCTCCCGCTTCTTACGCGCCCGTGCCAGCTGCCGAGCCATCCAGGTCGATAGTGGTAACACTTGCGCGGCTCTGCTAACCAGATGCGGCAACGGGCTAACGGCCGCCGACTTGTACAAGTACAACCCGTCGCCTATCCTGTGCTCGACTCTGGCTGTCGGCCAAGTGATCTGTTGCACTTCCGGCGACCCAGCTTCAGCCCCGGAGCCTGAGGGCAACGCCGACGGGGCGTGCCGCATGGAAACGGTCGATGACGGCGACGACTGCAGCAAGTTGGTCACCCGATGCGGCAACGCCCTCACTGCAGCGTAGTTTTACAAGTTCAACTCCAACTCCAACCTCTGTTCTACTTTGGTGCCTGGCCAGCGTGTCTGCTGCACAACCGGCAAGCTGCCAGACATCCGTCCGAAGCAAAACGGCGACGGTTCGTGTGCTGCATATCAAATCCAGGATGGCGACTCTTGCTCCAAGATAGCCGTCTCCAACGGCCTGACCATCGACGACCTCAAGGGTTTCAACAAGGACACCTGGGGTAAGTCATGTTTAGCCCCCCTCCCTTCTCTCTCTCTTTTTTGCCAGCGTCAAAACCAAGCTCGAGCTGCCTAACTAATCTACCAACCACCACAGGCTGGAACGGCTGCGACTATGGCTTCTGGGTTGACAATTGGATGTGTCTCAGCAAGGGCACGCCGCCCTTCCCAAGTTCCCAGCAGCTATTGCCAACGCCAACTGCGGACCACAGAAGCCAGGCACGACCATGCCCGCCGGATCTACATCTAGGGATTGAGCTAAGCTTAACCCGTGCCCTTTGAACGCCTGCTGCAACATCGTAAGTTGTACTTTGTCTTGTGTTGTTGCGTCACATGCCTCATCCGTCAAGATCTAACTCGGTTGCGATAACATAGTGGGGACAATACGGAACGACCGTCGACTTCTGCGTCGATACTAACACTGGCGCTCCAGGCACAGCCAAGAAGGACACATACGGCTGCATGTCCAACTGTGGCATGAGCATCATACAGAGCTCCCCGCTGACGCAGTTCATCAAGCTCGGTTATTTTGAGGGCTTTAACCTTGGCAGGTCATGCCTCAACATGGACGCCACCCAAGTCGACTCGTCGTATACCCACTTGCATTTCGCCTTTGGCATGATAGATAGTAACTTCAACATTTACCAGGAGAACGAGCTTTCTGAATTTCAGTTCCAGCAGTTCAAAAAGATCAAAACTGCCAAGCGCATCATCTCCTTCGGCGGCTGGGTCTTCTCCGCCGAGGACCCTAATTACACCATCTTCAGAGAGGGCGTCAAGAGCGCCAACCGCAACCTACTGGCGGACAACTTGGTCAAATACGTTGTCGACAACGACCTAGACGGGCTCGACCTTGACTGGGAGTACCCAAGCGTGAGTTTCAGCCAATCTCTGCCGAGGTCCGGACGTCGACATGTATACTTACATCGAACAGGCACCCGATCTGCCAGGAATTCCTGCAGGCGACGAGTCCGAAGCCGCGGACTACCTGCGTCTTCTTGCTCTGCTTCGGAGCAAGCTGCCCAAGGGCAAGACCCTCTCTATCGCTGCTCCGGCCTCCTTCTAGTACCTCAAACAGTTTCCTATCAATTAAGCTAGGAACATTTAGGTTTTAGAATATCTTACTATTTAAACTCTTTCAATCACCATTAATAACTAAAAAATAGCAATAGCCCGTGCTTTTTTAATTACTATTAGTAACTAAAAGATAATAATAGCCTATACTCTTTTAATTACTATTAGTAATTAAAAAATAGTAATAATTTAGTAACTAAAAGATAGTAATAGTCTATACTCTTTTAATTACTATTAGTAATTAAAAGATAGTAATAGTCTATACTTTTTTAATTACTATTAGTAACTAAAAAATAGTAATAGTCTATACTTTTTTAATTACTATTAGTAACTAAAAGAAAGTAATAGCCTATACTCTTTTAATTACTATTAATAACTAAAAAATAGTAATAGTTTATACTCTTTTAATTATTATTAGTAACTAAAAGATTATTACAACTTGTTAGTTATAAACAGTAATAGACCCCGCTTATAGGGGATTAGTAGTTAAAAGAATAATAAGAAACGTAATTAATACAGAATATAGAATAACTCTTTGAAAAAAAAGAACTATAATATAGGTTATATATAAATAAAATAAAGTACTAAGTAGCTATAACTAAAACTAAGTACTTAGTAGTAATTATTAAGTATTTACTAGTAATTACTAAGTACTTACTTAACTAGTACTATACTTACTACTATAGTATAAATAAAGGAACGGGACTTATATATAAATAAAACTTAAGTACCTTTAAGTCCTCCTTTTTATAGTTTTTTAACTATTAACTTTATATTAATTTTTAAATACTTTTAGCCCTTTAGTAGTAACTACTATAACCCTTTTATTAAATACTTAAACTAATTACTTAAGTACTTTAAACCCTTAGAATCCCTTTAGTAACTATAGTACTATTATTAGTATTAAACCTTAACTTTTATTAATATAAACTTTACTATTAAAAGACTAACTATAATATTTTAATAGCTTTTATTTAGTAAGTTAACCTTTAATACTAACTAAATAGTATCCTATAATATTTTTAGTTAAAATATTTAAAGTAACTCTTACTTTATTTAAGTCCTTTAGTAAATAGACTTAAAACCTTACTTAAAAACTAAAAGAATAATATATAAAAAATAATAAAAATAAGTCTAGTAATAATAATATTAATAAGTAATTTAAATAAACCTACTGTAATATTAAATAACTTTAAAAACTATTTAATAAAAACTCTAGTACTATAAAGAAACTTTAGTAAGTAGTTTAATAAACTAATAAGTATACCTAAAAAGTTAAAAACTAAAATAAAACCCTCTACACTACTACTAATATTATTAAAATACCTATTTATAATAAATATAAAAAACTTAAACTTAACTTACCTATTACTTATAATAAAATCCCTAAATAACTTAAAAAGTTCTTAATTTAAGTTAAAAACTATTAAAACTTTTACTATAATAACTTTAAAAATAATACTAAACAAGTTATTTATACTACTATATTCCTTTATAAATATACCCTTTAGTAAATTAAACCCTTCTAAAAATAGTTCCTTAAAACTAAAACTTTAAATAACTATACTACTAAAGTTAAAAATATTTTCTTAACCTTTAAAGGATTTAAATATACTCTTTAAACCTTATTCTAAAACCCTAACTAAAAATAATAAATAGAGTATAACCTTACTATACTTAAATAAACTAAGTCTATAACTTATTATACTACTAAATTCTAATATATTAATATATAACTAAACCTTACTAAAAAGTCTAAAATTTTTATATTCTACTAAAACCTAAAGAATAAAGTTAAGGATAAACTAGTTAAAATTAACTACCCTAAAGACTTCCTTTAGTATACTAAACTTATAATTAAAATTAATAACTATTTTTAAAAAAAACACTATAAAAAAAGAGAATAACAACCTAATACTAACTCTAGTAAAAAGTACTAATAGTAGCTATAATAATTCCAGTACTATAACTAAAAGTAATAACTCTAGTAAAATAACTAATAAAACTAAAACTATAATTAGTAAAGTACTACTTATAAATACTATATAGACCCTATAAACTTTAGTACTACTAAATAATATAAACTTAATAAGGGACGTACCTTTAAGTACTATAACTATAATAAATTAGAATATATAACTAAGAATTACTACTAACCTAAAAAATAACAATAGTAGTTAGTACTAAGAGGCAAATAACTTAACGCCACTTTTAAAAAAAAAAACTATACTAAACTTTTATAAATAGTATACTATAGTAATAAATATATAATTTATAAAAGTAGTAAAAAAAACACTAAATAGTATCTTAAAAACACTAGTTACTCTAGTTATAATATTACTAATATCCCTAAAAAAACACTTACTATTACCTATAAAGTACTTTACTAAAAACTAGTTTAAAAGGTATAAAAACAACTTAATAATATAAACCTATAATAAATAAACTACAATTTAGTAATACTTAGTAATAAAGAAGTTAAATATAATAATAAATAAATTATTTAAAAACTTAATAAAATAATTATAAACCTCTAATATACTACTAATATAAAACTTAATAAAAACTATATAAAATATACCTAAATATTACTTATAAAAAAAAACAAAAAAATAGTAGTATATACTAATTTATCTATACTTAAATAATTATATACTAATAATACTAAAAAGTTAAAGAGAATTATAATATATTCTAAAGTTTAGAAAATACTATATAAGTTAAATATACCCTATAACTTAAATAAACCTTATAATATTACCTAATAATATACTTAAAACAAAATTACTTAAAAGGCTCTACTTAATACTTAAAACTTAAACTCTAAAAAGGAACTTTTAATATAAAAAAAAAACAAAAGTATCTATTATATATCCCCCTAAATAACAACTAATAACGAATTTTATTTTATAAAACAAACTCTATTAAAAGAATAAAAAAATAGCTACTTAAAGTTATATTAAAAAACTATAAGTAGTTAAATGCACTATATAAATAATACTAGGATATCTTTTAAGTACAGTACTTTAAAAACAAATACTAACTACACTTTATAAAGAAACTTAACTTATAATTCTTCCCTTAAAAAAAAAGAAAGTACTATATAAAAACGTTTACTTTACTTAAAAACTCTATATATAAAGTATTTAAGAATTTAAAAAACCTAAAGAAGTAGTTTTTAAACCTAACCTAAACTTCTTAATATAATACCTATATAAAAAAGGTATAAACTAATAAAAGTACTATATTAACTAGTACTAAGTCTATTATATCGCTAAAGTACAAATACTTAAAAAAAAGTAACTCTAAAAAGAAAAAGGGACTAGTTTTACACTACCTATTTTTAATATTAAAAGTACCTTTAAAAAAAGAGGAATAGTTAAGTACTTTAATAAGGACAGAATATATATAGAATAAAGGCTTAAGTAGTTAAAAAACTAAACTCGCCTATTAATAAAGGATTATAATAGGTAAAAATAATAAAATCTATTTACTTAGTTATAAATATAAGCTTAAACAAAAAACACCTTTACCTTAATAGTATAATAAATAAAATACAAATTAAAGCCCTAATTAATAGTAGTACTTAAAGTAACTTTATATTACTATAAGTAGTAAATAACTTATAGATACTATAGAATAAAAAAAAGGATCTTTATTTATTTAATAATATAAAAAAAAAGAGTATAATATAATAAAAGTATTATTAATAGTAAAACTACGCCCCTTACTTTAAACTACTATAACTAAAAGATATACTATTACCTTAATATTATAGATATAAAATAACAAAACATTATTCTAAAAATACTATAACTATAAAAAAAAAACCTATAAATAAATTAAAAAACTAGCTACTTCTATTAAAACTATAAAAAAAGTTTAGTTACTAAAGGACACAGTTAACTACTAGCTTTAAACAAACCTTACCTAAAAAAGCTAATAATATATATACTATAATTTATTATTTACTTAAAAGTTAAGGAAGTAGTTACTAGGCCGTTATAAAAAAAGGACCTTACTATAATATAAAAAGACTTAATTAATAATAAAACTTAACTTTTATTTATTTTAAAAGAGTATAAAGTATATAAAAAGCTATTTACTCTAATACTAAAAATAGGTCTACTAGAGTATAGCGCTTTTAATTACAAAATCCCTATTAAAAAAGGATAGACACTAGTATTTAACAGAGTTTACTAACTAAACTAATAAAAAATAAAAATACTTAATAAATATATTAATAAATACTTAACTAAGAGCTATATTAAAGAATTAATATTACTAATAAAATACCTAATCCTATTTATACTAAAAGAAAATAGTAAACTATAACTTTATATTAATTATAAATAACTTAATAATATTACTATTAAAAACCACTACCTATTACTACTTATTTTAAAGCTATAAAATCTACTTTATAAAACTAATTAGTTTATAGCCCTTATCTTTAAAAAAGCTTATAACTTAATTAAAATTAAAAGAAAAGAGGAGTAAAAAACTATATTCTACTCTTACTAAAAACATTTTAAATACCTTATAATACCCTTTAAACTTACTAATACCCCTATAATATTTTAAAATATAATTAACTATATTTTATAAAAAAAACTTAATATCTTTATAATTATATACTTTAATAATATCCTTATTTTTTTAAAAACCCTTAAAAAGTATAAATAATACGTATACTAGGTTTTATAAAAACTTTAAAAAACTAAACTCCTTATTAAACTAAAAAAAAGTAAGTTCTATACTTAAAAAGTAAATTATTTTAAATTTACTATTACACTTAGAATTATTAAAATATTAAATAAAAAAATCACTATAGTTAAGGACTAGCTAATACTATAAAATATTAAAAATATCTAATTATTCCTTAAATTTATTAACTTTTACTAATAATTCCTTAAGGAATATTTAAATAATATTACTATACTTATAGACTTTATAAAAAAGAATACTAAGTAGAATTAAATAAATAAATAAAAAGTAGTATTCTAAAAAATTAAGAACTAAGTCTTTAATAAATCTATACTTATAATACCTAACCTAAACCTACTATTTAAAGTTAAAACTAATACTTTAAACTATACTATTAATAAATAACTTAAATAATAAAATAAAAAAGAATAACTATATTTATACACCTTTTACTTAAAAAAGTTATAAAAACCTAAGCTTAACTACTAAATTTATAATAAAGAATTTATAGTAATTATTAAAATATTTAAAAAATAAAAACTACACCTCTTAAAAACTAACTATAAAGTTATAGTATATATAAACTATAAGAACCTTATATACTTTACTATATCTAAGAACCTTAATAAATAATAAATTAAATAGTTAAAATTCCTTTTAAAATTTAACTTTTATATTATTTATAAAAAAGAATTAAAAAATAAAAAGGTAAATACTCTTAATTAATAATTAAACTTAAAAGTAATAGTCTTAAATAAAACTTAAGTAATCCTTAAAAAGAATTTAAATAAAAACCTAGTACTAACTATTTACTTCTTTATAATTACTAAATAAATTAGTACTAGTACACCTAAATAAATAACTAATAAAATAATTAAAATAATTTATAGTACTAAAGTATATAAATACTAAAGAGTTACTAAGACTTAAAAATAAATTAAGTAATACTATAGTAATAAGGTTATTAAAAAACAAGTTACTTAAACTATTAAGTACTATAATATATATAATAAAAGTAAACTAGTATACTATAAGCTATATAAAGAACTATAACCTCTTTTAGTACTTAATAAAGTATAGTAGTTAATTTTCCTTAATTTTATTATTAAACTACTATAATTAAAGGAACTATTTACTAAAAAATAGTTTAATAGTATTTTAGTTATTATAAATAAACTTACTAAGTATATATACTTTATACTATAGATTAAGGTAAGTACTATAGAAGAACTTACTTATATCTTTAATAAGTACATTTTTAACTAGTACAGTCTACCTAAAAATATTATATTTAATAAAAGAATATAGTTTACTTTAAAGTTTTAAAAATCCTTAATTTCGTAGTTTAAATCTAAACTATAACTATTTACTACCTTCTACCTTTAAACTAATAAATAAATAAAAAGAATTAACTAAATTCTAAAAACATACTTAAAATATTATATTAACTACTAATAAAATAATTAAGTCACATTATTACTAATAGTTTAATTTACTTATAATAGTATAGTAGGAAAAAGTATATAAAACTTACTTTTTTACTTTAATTATAGATTTAAACTAACTACCTATAAAGAACTAAAAGTAAAACTATTAGTAGTAAAAGTTAAAGCCTAAGTTAATAGAATTAAAGAAATCTATAATAAACTTTAATAAAACCTTAAATTTATTAAATAGTATATACATAAGTATACTAATACTTTAAAAATAAAAGAACTATCCTTTAAAAAAAGAAATAGTATGTACTTTATTTAACGTAATATTAAAATAAAATAACTAAATAATAAATTAAACTTTAAAAAACTTAGACCCTTTAAAATTATTAAAAAAATCTTAAAAATTAACTTTAAACTTATACTACTAAATACTATAAAATATTACTTAGTCTTTTATATTTTACTACTTAAACTAGTACTATAAAAATTATATATATTTAACTATATTAAAGTTAATTTAAAATAAAACTATAAAGTTAAAAGGATTATTAACTATATTAATTAATAAAATAATATAGAAATTAAGTACTTAGTTAAATAAAAAAACTATAGTTATAAAGATAATATATAAGAACCTATATTAAACTTTATTAATATATAAAATAAACTATAGAAATATTAAACTTAATAGTAAAAATAATAATCTACTTAAGTTATAAAAAAAGTAGTAAATAAACTATATATTATATAACTTTAACTTAAACTCTAACTAGTTAAAACCTTAAAAACAAATTAAATATTTCTTTACTTAAAAACACCTAGTTTAAAATAAAATTAAAAACCCTTTATAACTTTAATAGTACTATTTTTTAATAAAAAACTTAAAGTATCTAAATTCTAATTTACTAAAACTATATTAAAATTAACTATACTAAAAGTACTAATAAATTAGGCTTTTTAGGTAGTTTTAAAAAAACTTATAAACTCCTTAACTACTATATTTATTAAATTTTAACCCTTTTAAAATACTATTTACTTCTACTATTATATATAATTTAAATAAACTAAAACTTTATTTATATTATTTTAAGTCTTTTTTAAAGCTTTTATTTATTTTTTAAATAACTCTTTAGATTCTTCTTTTTTATTATTAAAATAATATAACTCTATTATAAAGTACTTAACTAAAAAATTATTAAAAACTAAATACTAAAAAAGAAAAAAGCTAAATCTATAAGTATAGATTATATCTTTAGATGTATTATAAGACTTTTATATACTACTAATAGTAATGTATTTACTATAAATTAAAGAACTTAGTAATATTTTATAATAAAACTCTTTAGTATAATAATAAGAATAAAGTATAACTTTAAAACCTTTTTTAGTAATTTCTAAGAAATAATAATAATAGTATAAAGAAAAAGATACCCTTTACTTTTATGCATAACTTAATATAATATTAGTATTAAAACGATTAAAACGTAAGTTTATAAGTTTCTTAACTTAGAAACTATAACTTATTTATATTAAGTTTTAAGAATAAGACTTTTAAAGAGAGACTTAATATTATAATTTATTAGTTATAAATAGTAGTAGACTTTATTTATAGGAAATTAGTAGTTAAAAGAATAATAAGAAATATAACTAATATAGAATATAGAATAACTCTTTAAAAAAGGAAGAACTATAATATAAGTTATATATAGATAAAATAAAGTACTAAGTAACTATAGTTAAGACTAAGTGCTTAATAGTAATTACTAAGTATTTATTAGTAATTACTAAATACTTACTTAATTAGTACTATACTTACTACTATAGTATAAATAAAAGAACGGGATTTATATATAAATAGGACTTAAGTACTTTTAAGTTTTCTTTTTTATAGTTTTTTAACTATTAACTTTATATTAATCTTTAAATACTTTTAGCCCTTTAGTAGTAACTACTATAACCCTTTTATTAAATACTTAAACTAATTACTTAAGTACTTTAAACCCTTAAGATCCTTTTAATAACTATAGTACTATTATTAGTGTTAAATTTTAGCTTCTATTAATATAAACTTTATTATTAAAAGGCTAGTTGTAATAAAGATAGTAATAGTTTATACTTTTTTAATTACTATTAATAACTAAAAAACCCTTTTTATTTACTCTTTATTTAACTATTAAATTTAATTTTACTTATTACCTCTCTAATTTTACTACTTTTTATAAATACTTTTAAAGGTAATTTTATTATACTATCCCTTTTCCTTTTATCTCTTATTTACTTTATAGTTTATATTATTTTAAACTTATAACTATATAAAATTCTATTTATAATATTCTTTTATATATTATAATATAAGTCTCTTAGTAGTAGTACCCTTTTTATTAATATATAATAAATTAACTCTATCTTTCTTTTTTTTATAAATCTAAACTAACTACCCTTACCCCCCCCTTTAACTATTTATACTATAACTTAATATTTTTTAATAAAAATACTAAAACTCCTAAACCTAGTACTTTAACTAATATACTTAGTAGAGTAAACCGGTAAATAGTATTAGTAAACTTTTAACTATTATCTAAACTAAGTTCTTTTATAAAATAAGCTACTAACTAACTATTTAACCCCTTTTTCTATTCTATTATTAATCCTTTTTTTTTAAAAACTCCTATAACTTTAATATTTTTATTTTATTTTTATAAAACTCCTTTAGTTTTATTTAATACTTTTATAAGTTATACTACTAAATATATATCTATATTTAAAAAGCTACTATCTATATACTTACTACTTTATTTATAATAAAACCCTATTATATAATAAAAAAAACTAACTATAGGTTTTAACTTTTTTTAAGTTTATTTATAAGTATTTTAACTTTAGGTACTACGCTACTTAAGTATAAGTTCTTTTTATAATTATACTTAGTTAGTAGGTTATATAGTTAGTATTTAAATACCTTTTTAAATATATAGTAAAAGACAAGCTCTTTAATATAATAGTAGTTATCCTTTTATATTTCTAACCTATTATTTACCTTTAGTTCTTTTATAATACTCTATAATACTATCTAAGAATTTAGTAATATATATAATATATCCTTCTTTTTTATATAAGTTTTTAAAGTTTTTAGTATTTTTATAAAGTATAAACCCCTTTAACTTTATAGAATAAACCTTTTCTACTATAAAAAAGATTAACCTAAAGGCCTAACTTTAGTATTTAGTATTTTTAAAATACTTATATTAGCCTTAAGCTTTTTATTTATATTTCTATTATTATTATTTTACTAACTTAATATTATTTTATTTTATATAACTAAGCTGCCTATATTATTCTTTTTAAAACTTACTTCTATTTTATTATTTTATAGTTCCCCTTTTTTAATTAAATTAGTATTATTAAGAGTTATTTATTTAAAATCTTAAGTATTGTTTTAATAGCTATTTAACAACTTACCTTAACCTTTTACTACTAATACCTCTACTTATTTATTTAAATTCTTATTATTAATATACTAAATAATATAAATTAAATAGTAGGGCTAAGCTAGTAGTAAGAGCTTTGGGTTAGGTTTAGAATAGGGTTAAAAGGTAAGTAGGTATTAATAATTCTGTTATAAATAGTTAGTTATTTTAAGCTAAAGATATAATAAATTATAAAAAAAAAGGAGTAACTAAAGAGTGTAACTTAAACTATAATTACTTACTTTAGTATAAAAGTACTAAACTATTTAATTTTATATCCCTTTTATAGTCTATATATATTTTACTTAAGTTATTATTCTTATTAAACTTAAAAATATATTATTTACTATAGCTATTATTATTACTAATAACTATAATAAGAATATTTTAAGTATATAGTATTAAATAACGTTTTAAGTAAAGTATACTTTAAGTAATAGATAATAGAAATAGTAAATAGTAAAACTAAAAAATTATACTTTAGGTATAATAGGGCCTAATCCTTAGTTCTAAAGTGCCCTAGTGGCTAGCGCGCCCTAGTGGCCAGGGTTAATTAAAGAGTAGGTACGGAGTAGGAGTGGAGCGGGTAGATAGTAGGGACTATAGATAGTAGGGACTAGAGATAGTAGAGACTAGAGATAGTAAGGCCTATACTAGGCTAGTAAAGTACTATAGAAATAGTAGAGATAGTAGGGATAGTAGAGTTAGTAGAAATAGTAAAAATAGTAAATATAGTAGGGATAGTAGGTATAACTAAGTATAATAAAGTAAAGAATAAAGTTAGTAAAGTTAGTAAGAATAGTAGGGCTAGTAGGGATAGTAGGGATAGTAGAAATAGTAAGGATAGTAGAGTACAACTAAGTAGAAAGTAAAGCTAGTAGGGCTAGTAGAGCTAGTAGAGCTAATAGGGCTAGTAGAGTTAGTAGGGCTAATAGAGTTAGTAGAAATAGTAGAGATAGTAGAAATAATAAAAATAATAAAAATAGTAAAGCTACTAGCTTTATAAAGTAGTTTTAGTAAAGTATAGTTAAGTAAAAAGTAGAAATAGTAGAACTACTAGCCCTATATACTACTAACTATTATATATTAACTCTTTCTAAAACCTATACTTTTATATAAAATTAATATAAAAAAGTTAAGGGTATATTAAACTAGTAGCTATACTTCTACAACTCCCTATAACCCTCTATTCTATACTATATTATAGCTTTTTTAGTTTTAAATAAAAAAAAAAAAGTAGTTACTATACTTAATTATACCTAACTAACTCTATAACTAATAGTTAGTAATAGCTTTTTAATAAAATACTCTAACCCCTTTATAGTACTTACTTTTTTTAACCTACCCTTCTATTATTATTATACTTAACTATATTTCCCTTATACTTCTCTACTTACTTAACTTAGTAATAATAATAAAGTAAAAATAAAAAAAATAAAATAAACTTAAAAAAACATAATAAACTTACCTTACTAAGTATATACTACTAGTAGGGTTTTTCCCTTTTTATAAAAAGGAAAAAAATAAAATAAAAGTTAAAATAGAAAAAAAATAAAAGTTAAGACTTACTTAGTTAAAGGACAATATAAATAGTCCCCTACCTTTACTTAAAATAGAAAAAAATAAAGTATAAATAGTAATATAAAAAAAGTATAAACTAAAACTTATTTAATTAAATAATTTATAAAAGTACTTAAAACTTATTAATAAGTAGTATTAAGGGCCTAGTATTAACTAGCCTTTATAGAACTAAGGTAGAGGGGGGGGGTTAGTATTAGAATAGAGTCTTATTTATAAGATAGTATAGTATAGTAAAAAAAGTGTTTAATAAAAAAAAAAGGATACTAAAGTATAGTAGACTATAGTTTACTTATAAATAATAGAACTAGAACCCTTAGGGCCCTATAAAATACGTCTAAAATAGCCTAGTATAGGTATTAGCTTAACCCTACTTAGTAGTAAAAGTAGTAAAAAGAACCCTATAGACTAAAAGGCCTTTATAAAACTACTAAAGGCTAAATATAGTAAAAGTAAAGTATAAAAATTAAAATAGAGTTATTACTCTAAGGCCTATATTAAGTAAAAAACTCTTATTAGAGAACGCTACTTTTAAAAGTATTATTAAAATTATTATTATACTTATAGGTTATTTTTACTCTACCCCTATAACATACCCCTAAGCCCTTATTTAAAGCTTTAAGTTAGGAGTCTCCTAGTAGGGGAGAAAGGGTATAAGTACCCTAGGGGGGACTAAGCTACTTACCCCCCTTATAATACTACCTATCCTAGAACGCCTAGGTATAGGTAGAGTGGGTTAAGGTTTAATATAAAATAGTAGTTTATTTATAGGCGCCTTTTACTAGTAGGCTTACTATAAACGCTCTAGCCTACTTAAAGTCTTTCCCTTAGGGCCTTAAGGATAGATAATGTTAACTATAACTACTTTTAAAGAAAACGACTTATAAAGATATATTTTATAGTTTAGTAAAGTACTAAAGATGTACGGTTAGTAGGCCTAAGCTAGCCCTTTAGAGAGGCGTAGTAGCTGTTCTATAGTAGTCTATAGCCTAGTACTAAGGCTCTATAGTAGGGTTTTTAATATAGGCTACTAGTAGACTAGGGATTAGAAATAAACTTTTTACTATTATAGATAGTAGGTCCTAAGGTAAAAGGGTATACTATTAGTAACTTAAAAGAAATGTTATTAAAAATAGGGTTTAGTAGTTTAGAAATACTTTAGACTAAAGCCCTTTAGGACTTATTCTATAGAGAGTATAGTAGTACCTTACTCCTTTAGAATAGTATTAAATTAAGCCTAAAGACCCTTTTATTAATAAATAAGTAGTTAGGTAAACGATCTAAGCTATAGTTATAGCTTTAGTAGGTATAGGTAGAGTCCCTCTGTATTTTATAACGACTGTAGTCCTTTACTTAAAGCGCTAAAGCCCTTTTTAGTAAGGTAGTAGTTAGCTTTTTAGAATAACTAAATATAAGAAGAAAATAAACTAAGATTTAGTAAATAGTAATAGAGTATAAATATAGTGTAGTTAATTTTTATTTAGTTATATCCTACTATAATAAATAATAAACTATTTATAGGGGAGTAGCTATTAACCCCTTTTTATATAATTAAAGCTTATAACCTAACTCTTTTTACTTTATTACCCCTATAGCCCGCTAAATAAAAAAAAACATACTGGACTAAAAAGCTACTTAAAAAGACGTTTACTCTATTATTAAGGCGACCTTTTAAAAGGAAAATTTAAATCTTTTTAGGGGCAGACCTAGCTATATTAACTTTTATTAAATGGTTTAAACTGGACTAAGAATATACTTAGTTAAGTATTTATAACTCTTTTACTTAGGTTAAGTAAATACGTTTATTAACCCCTAAAAAGGCTAAGAGCCCTACACTATTAACGCGCGGTAGACGCTATTACTAGAGCTTATTACTAAACTAAGTCTCTAGTTCTTTATAACTCTAGTCCTAACTCTTAAACTAAATTTTAAAGGGTAGTACTTAGTACGTTTCTTCTACTACTAGGCCCTAAGCTAGGGTCTTAAAAACTAATACTTTAACCTTTTTCCTTTACTATTAAGTATAAGCCTATAGCTTAGGTACTAAAGTAGTTATTAACTTTTTTTTATTATTTGCTATAAAGTATTAGTAAGTAAGGCTGCCTACTATTATTCTACTTAATTACTAAAGTAGTTTAGTAAAAGTTAAGTAAATAGACCCCTAAAGTAGGTGCCCTAGGGGCGCTATATACGTTTTAATATCCGCTCTAAGTGCCTATATATACTAGAGTATAAGTCCGTTTTTACTTAGCTACTACTAAAATATAGTAGTACTAAGGACTAGGGAGTACTAATTAAGGTCTAAGTCCTTTATTTTAGGCCCTTTTTCTATTATAGTTTAAACCCTTTACTTTAGGCCCTTATTACTTTATAGTTCTAGCTCTTTACTTTAGGCCTTTACTATACTATAGTAGTTTAGGCCCTTTACTTTAAGCCTTTACTACTATATAATACTAGTCCGTCTAAGTTAAGCCGAGCCCTTTTTTTACTATACTTTTAGATAAGTGGTTTCTTACTAACTACTCTAATAGCTAGCCCTTAGTTAATAAAAATATCCTTAGTAAATACTTTTATAAATAGAATTCCCTAAAGAGATTAATAGTTATATTACTTTTTTTTACTCTTAAGTAATTTTATTCTTAACTGTTTTTATAAACTATAAAACCCCTTTTAAAGCTAGTAAAACTTATCTTTTACTATAATACAGCCCCTGAGGGGGCCGTACTAGGCTTTAAAGAAGGGTGTAATCCTAGTAAATATACGCTATTTAACTCTAGGCTAGCTTTACTAATACTACTATTACCCCTACTATAGCCTTACTTTTAGCTACTTTTTTTTAAGTTTTTAATTATCCTTTTAGGGTTAAGCCCTAATCTATAGTTACTTATTATAACTATACTAGAGTACTAGACTTATATTAAAAACTAATAAGAAAGAAATTTAAATAAACTATTACTAGTATAGGGCCTTATAATATAGAGAGTTACTTAGAATTACTAACTTACCCCTAGGGGCTATAGTATTTAACTTAAGTACTACTATTATTCTACTAGTAGAATTAATAGTAAGTATTAACTTAAAACTACTATAGGAATTTATATAGTCTAGTACTATTAAAATTAATAATAACCTTTATAGTGGGAGATTTGTAGTTTTATTATGTATTTTAGCCCCTAGTTCTAGTATTTAAAGTTTTTAAGTACTATCCTTTACTATACTAAGTCTCTAAAGGGGCCGGGTAAACTAGAGAACCTTAAAGGAGTAGTACGCCTTAGTAGTTTAGCTATATTAGTATTTCTACTAAGGGCCTTTCCCCTACTACTCCTTATAAGTATAGTCTACTATAAGCTTATTAAGCTAAATATTAAAGGCACAGGGCCCCTTGTTTTTTTCCTAGTATCCCTAGTTTAAAAGTCCACTATAGTAGCCTCCTCTATAGAGGGCAATACCCCTTAACCTTACTCTAGACCTAAAACTAATTAATTCTATAACTTCTAAAGTATAACCCTATTAAAGTATAGGGGCCTTAGCCTAGTAAAACTAGACTTTAAAGAGTATAGAAGCAGGCCTATAAGGGTATTTTAATAATATAGAATATAGGTTTTTTTATTTTATTATAACACTTAGTACGTTAGGGTAGGCTAGGAAGTATACCCTACTAACTACAACTTAAGCCCTCCTTTATAAAAAGAGTTATAATTATAAAGTTATATTATTACTACTTTAACTACTACTACTAAAGTAATCTTTACTTATTTTAGTTACTTTTTATTTACTTATTAGTAAATTTAGTACTAGTAAGTACTTTAACTTTTATTTCTTTATAGGGTTAATTAATTAAAGTTAATTTAGTTTTATAGCTAGGCCTACTCCTAGGCTATTTAAGTAAGTCTAGGTATTTTAAAGGGATTCTTACTACTACTTTTTAAAGTATATAAAAGCTATAGTACTCTAATACTAAGTAGTACTTAAAGGTTAAACTACTTTAGTCTACTAGCGTACCTACTAGTAGGCGTTTTATATATTTTAAAAGTTAAGGTTTTTATAAAAGACCCTCCCTTTTAAATATATATCCCTATAGTTTATTTCTATAATAGTACCGCCCTTATACTAGCTTATACTTAAAGGGGTTAATAGGTCTAAAGTATAGAATACCCCTATAAGTCTTCTTATTAATCTATAGGTCTCTCTACTATATAGATATAGTAAGTAGTTAATATAGTATAACCCTTATTTTAAACTAGTAGAGTCCCTAACTTAGTAAGGGTAAATAACTATAACTAATATCTTAGTAGTACTGTTTCTATTTCCTTATAGGCCCTATAACACCTTTTTAAACCAAAATCTATAGTACTTAATTTTACCCTAATTTTTTATTTTCTAAAAAATAAATTAGTATAAAGAAATAAAAAAATTAATTTATAATACTTTTTTGCTCCCTATAAGCGGATCTTACTCTATAGTAACCTAGTTGATATATAGGGAGTAAAAAAGGGCCTAAAGAACCCCTAAATACCTTTTCTAAGTGCCCCGGGTATCCCCTAGTACTATAGGGTAAAGTATAAATTTACTTTAAAGTAAGTTTCCTAGACTTAGTAGTTAAAATTTAGATTTTAAAAAACTAGTATAGTTTTTTAGTTAGTGGGGGGCTATAGAAACTAGGGGGACCGATAGTGGGTAAAAAAGGGCTAAAAATACCTCTAGGGACCTTTTCTAAGTACCCTAGGCCTCTTTTTAGTAATATAGTACTAACTTTAGTTCTACTTTAGAGTAAGTTTTATAACTTAGGCCTAGCTAGGCGCTCTAGGAAGCTGGTTAGTAGGGGTAGATAACCTATAGTAGGTAAAGTATAGTATAAAATACTCCTAGGGACCTTCCCTAAGTACTCTAGGCCTCTCTTTAGCAACGTAGTACTAACTTTAGTTCTACTTTAAAGTAAGTTTTATAACTTAGGCCTAGTATAGAACTAAAGTCACCTTTAAATAAAACTTACTTATAAGTAAAATATAGTTAACTAAACTACTACCTTTTAGTTAAGTTATACTATAGTAAAAACGAATAATAAAATATATATTACTTAGTTTAATTTAACTAAACTTTTTTTTATAATAAAAACTTACTATTAAAAAAAGTAACTTTTAAGTAAAATTTATAATATAGTAAAAGTAGTAATTCTTATAAATAGTTTACTACAACTTAGTAGGGCTAAAAAGAAATTTTAGAGTAAGCTAAAATTAAACAGTACTTAGCTATCCCTTATTTCTTTTTCTTTAAAACCCCCTCTAGGCCGGAAAACCTACCCTTAAGCTAAACTTACTCTAAAGTAAAAATAGTTATTTTAAAAAATCCCTACTATAGTTTAGTAGAGTTAAAAAGGAAATAGATAGTATAGTAAAAAGAGTTATATTTTACTTATCCTTAGTTTTATTTTTCTTAGAAACCTAACCCCCAGGTTGAGAAACCTACTCTAAACTAAACTTACTCTAAAGTAAAAACAGTTATTTTAAAGAATATCCACTATAGCCTAATAGAGTTAAAAAGGAAACGGATAGTAAAGTAAAGAAAGCTATAGTTTACCTATCCCTAGTTTTTTTTTTTTAAAAACCCCCCCCCCTAGGCTAGGAAACCTACTCTTAAGCTAAATTTACTCTAAAGTAAAAATAGTTATTTTAAAGAATATTTACTATAACTTAGTAGGGTTAAAAAGGAAATAAATAGTAGAGTAAAAAGAGCTATAGTTTACCTATCCTTAGTCTTCTTTTTTTTAAAAACCCCCCCCTAGGCTGGGAAACCTACCCTTAAGCTAAACTTACTTTAAAATAAAAATAGTTATTTTAAAGAATCTTTACTATAGCTTAGTAGGGTTAAAAAGGAAATAGATAGTAGGGTAAAGAGAGTTGTGTTTTACTTATCCCTAGTTACCCTTTTTTTAAAAGCCCCCCCCCTAGGTTAGAAAACCTACCTTTAAACTAAACTTACTTGAAAGTAAAAATAGTTATTTTAAAGAATTTTTACTATGGCCCAGTAGGGTTAAAAAAGAAACGGATAGTAGAGTAAAGAGAGTTGCGTTCTACCTATCCCTAGTTGCCCTTTTTTTAAAAGCCCCCCCCTGGGCTAGAAAACCTACCTTTAAACTAAACTTACTTTAAAGTAAAAACAGTTATTTTAAAGAATTTCTACTATAACTTAGTAGGGTTAAAAAGGAAATGGATAGTAGGGTAAAGGGAATTGTATTCTACCCGTCCCTAGTTACCCTTTTTTTAGAAGCCCCCCCCCGGGCTAGAAAACCTACTCTTAAGTTAAACTTACTTTAAAGTAAAAATAGTTATTTTAAAGAATCTCTACTACGGCCTAGTAGGGTTAAAAAAAAAACCTATAAAGGGTTTTAAACTAGTAAATATTACCTATATATACCTTTCTCTATTTTATAAACCCCCCCCTAAATCGTAAAACCTACCCTTAAATAAATAAAAATCTTATAAGTTAATTTTTTTATTTTCTTATATAAATTTATTTTTTAGGAAATAAAAAATTAAGAGAAAATTTAGTATAATAGATTTAAACTTTAAAAAGTATTAAGAAGTATATAAAGAGGGTAAAATAAAGCCTAAACGGTAATACTAAGACCTAAGTTTAACTACTTAAACTACTATAGTAGCTTTTAGTAGGTACGTTTATAATACTACTACGGATTAAAGTTTTTAAATATAAGGATTCTACTTTATACCTTATCTAGACTCTTTAGTAGTATTAAGATATTCTATACTTAAACTAAATAAAATAAAGTATGAAAAAAAGTTAGGTATTATATACTACTATACATATATACTACTTAACTAAACCCACTAAAGGAACTAGTATTTCTAAAGTAGAACTAGCTTATAGCAATATACTCCCTATACCTAACTACATAAATAAGTATAAAGGAAAACTAATACACCCTATAGAATAACTTCTTTACTAATTTATACTTTAAAGCCCTTAGAGTATACTAGAAAGGGCCTATAAAGGGCAGTTAGGTACTTAATAACTAGTAGTAAAAAAAATAAATTATAATAACTAGTTTTAAGTACTAAGGATCTATACGTTTATAGCGCGGAGCGGGTATAACTAGCTATAAGTATTATATTACTATAAATTAATTTTTTTATTTTCTTATATAAATTTTGTTTTTAAAAAATAAAAAATTAAGGAAAAATTAGTTACTATAGATTTAGGGCCTATAAAGTATTAGTAGGTTACTAAAAAAGGCTAATATAGTACTAAAAAGTAATACTAAGGCCTAACTCCCTTTACTTAGGGTCCTTATGGGCCTAATATAGGAGATACATACACTAAAGTACTACTTAGCCTTAAAAAAAAAAAACCTATAGTAAAAAAAGAGCACTCTATAGTATACTTAAGTTACTATAAAAAACTTTTACTCTACTAATCCTTACTCTAAAGTCCTTAGGGTATACTAAAAAGAGCCTAAAAAAGTAGCTAGACGCTTATTACCTAGTAGTTAGTAAAATAAATTATTATACTTATTATTAAGTACTAAAAGCCTTTAGGCTAGTAGCTAGAGGTGGGTATGGCTAGCTATAAGCGTTACGCTATTATAAGTTGATTTTTTTATTTCTCTATATAAATCTTTTTTTTAAGAAATAAAAAATTAGAAAAAAATCTAGTACGGCGGATTTAGGGCCTAAAAAGTATTAGTAGGCCCTTAAAGAAAAAGCAGTCCTACTATAACTAACTCTTTATTAAAACTACTTAAGTAGTACTTAGTAAATAAACTACTATAGTAATATAGTAAAAATCGTTCTATATTATTTAAATTACTATGTTATATATCCTTAGTAACCTTTTAAGGCCTTTATAGCTTTAGTTTAGGGGAAATTATAGTAGTAATTACCCCCCTTAAAGGAGGCTACTACAGTAAACTACTAACCTAGGGATACTAAGTAAGTTTATAGGGCTTTAGGGTTTTATAGGCCGGCTTAAAGTGCTTTATAAAAAGGCCTTACGCCGACTTAGGAGAGTTAAAAAGGAGAAACACTTAAAGGTAAATACTAAATAGCTAAAACCTTAGAGTTAGTTTTTTTTAATAATAAAAAACCTAAGTAGTAGTACTTAGGTAAGTATATAGTAGTAGATATTAGGTAAGTAAGATATTAGTAGACTATTAAGACTTACTTTATTAGTTCTATACTATTCTATTATAGTGCAAAGTATAACTTAATAACTGCTATTTTAGTAGCCTCCTACTATAATAGTATATAGTAGTACGGATAGTACTTTAAATATATAAGTATTTACTAGGACGTACAAAGTTAACTCCCTACTACTAAAGTACTAAAGACCTAACTTATTAAATTATTAAAAGTTTTAAGTTAAATATAAAACCTACTTTTAAGTAGTATTAGTTTTAATAAGCCTTAATTTATTTTAGTAAGTTTTAATTTAAAAAGGAATTACTACTAAGTTATTATTAAAGTTACTCTTAATTAAGTATAAAACCTACTATTAAGTAGCTATTAAGTTAATTAGTCTTAAGTTATTTTAATAAACTATAATTTAGTATTAAATTTACTTTTAAGTAGTTATTATATTAGTAAGTCTTAGTTTATTTTGATATTCCCTAATTTAGTATTAAACTTACTTTTAAGTAGCTAGGAAACCTACTCTAAAGTAACTAAGAAACCTACCCTTAAGTAGTTATTAAACCTACTCTAAAGTAACTAAGAAACCTACTCTAAAGTAACTAAAAAACCTACTCTTAAGTAGTTATTAAACCTACTCTAAAGTAACTAGACAACCTACCCTTAAGTAACTAAAAAACCTACCCTTAAGTAGTTATTAAACTTACCCTTACGTAACTAAGAAACCTACTCTAAAGTAACTAAGAAACCTACCCTAAAGTAACTATAAAACCTACCCTTAAGTAGTTATTAAACCTACTCTAAAGTAGTTATTAAACCTACTCTAAAGTAACTAAAAAACTTACCCTTAAGTAGTTATTAAACTTACCCTAAAGTAACTAGGAAACCTACCCTAAAGTAACTAAGAAACTTACCCTTAAGTAGTTATTAAACCTACTCTAAAGTAACTAAAAAACCTACCCTTAAGTAGTTATTAAACCTACTTTTAAGTAGTTATTAAACTTACTCTAAAGTAACTAAGAAACCTATCCTTAAGTACTTATTTAGTTAAAAACTTACCCTTAAGTAACTAAGTAGTAATATAGAGTAGGTATAAAAAGTTTTAAGGTTTTAGTTATTATAAGTTAATTTTTTTATTTTCCTATATAAATTTATTTTTTAGAAAATAAAAAATTAAATAAAAATTAAGTATAATAGATTTTGGCCTAAAAAAGTATTAAGAAGTATATAAAGAAAAAAAGGAAACGCTTAAATAGTAGTACTAAGACCTAAATCCCCCTACTATAAATACTATAATAACTACTTATAGGGTATATACTATAGTAATATGTACTTAGTCCTTTATCTTTTAAACTATTATATAGTATTTCTCTAGTAATTTTTTAAGGCTTTAGTAGCCTTAGTTTAGGGGAGTTTATAGTAGTAGTTACCCTTTATAGAAAAGGCCGCCTAAGTAGACCACTAAACTAAAAATACTAAGTAGAACTCTAGGGCCTTGTGCCCCTATAGTCTAGCCAGATAGGCTTTATAAAAGGGCTTATACCTCTCTAAAAAAGTAATAAGAGTAAAAAACTTAATATTAAATACTAAATAACTAAAGCTTTAGAATAAGTAACCCCTATTTAAATTAAGTTAAAATAGTATATTTATAGTCTTAAACGTTATTAGAATTAACACTCTAAAAGAAAAACTTATAAACTTATAGAATTAAATTAAAGTAAAAAAACCTATAAAAGGATTTTAAGGTAAGTAACTACTTATTTAAGTTAAGTTAATATAGTATATTTATAGTTTTAAACGTTATTATTAAAAATACTTAAAAAGAGTAACTTATAAACTTATAAAAGTAAATAAGAGTAAAAAGACTAATAAAAGTAAAGCTTCTACCCCTAGAAGGGAACTAAAATACTAAACTAAAAGTAAAAGTAGTAGAGTAAAGTATCACTACTAACTATATAGAATACTAGTCCTTATAGCTAGTTAGTATACCCTACTAAACCGCGATTTTTAATAGTAAAAGGGGACTCTAGAGTTCCTATCGGGGTAATATATACTCTAAGTCTTTTAGAATAAAAGTACTATAGCTAAGTAATAGAGGAGTATACCCTCTATTAATTAAAGTAGGAACGTTTAGGTTTTAAAATATCTTACTATTTAAACTCTTTTAATTACTATTAGTAACTAAAAAATAGTAATAGCCTATACTTTTTTAATTACTATTAGTAACTAAAAGATAGTAATGGCCTATACTCTTTTAATTGCTATTAGCGACTAAAAAATAGTAATGGCCCGTGCTCTTTTAATTACTATTAGCGATTAAAAGATGGTAATGGCCCGTGCTCTTTTAATTACTATTAGCGACTAAAAGATAGTAATAGCCTATACTCTTTTAATTACTATTAGTGACTAAAAGATAGTAATAGCCTATATTCTTTTAATTACTATTAGTAACTAAAAGATAGTAATAGCTTATGCTTTTTTAATTACTATTAGCGACTAAAAGATAGTAATAGCCTGTGCTCTTTTAATTACTATTAGCGACTAAAAGATAGTAATAGCCCGTACTCTTTTAATTACTATTAGCAACTAAAAGACCCCTTTTATTTACTCTTTATTTAACTATTAAACCTAACCTTACTTACTACCTCTTTAATTCTATTACTTTTTATAAATACCTTTAAAGGTAATTTTATTATACTGTTCCTTTTTTTTTATTCTTTATTTACTTTATAGTTTGTGTTATTTTAGGCTTATAACTATATAAAATCCTCTTTATAATATTCTTTTGTATATTATAATATAGGTCTTTTAGTAGTAGTACCCTTTTTACTAATGTATAATAAATTAGCTCTATTTTTTTTTTTTATAAATTTAATTTAACTACTTTTACTCCCCCCCTTTAACTGTTTATACTACGACTTAATATTTTTTAGTAAAAACACTAAGACTTTTAAACTTAGTACTTTAATTAGTGTACCTAGTATAGTAAACTAGTAAATAGTATTAGTAAACTTTTTGCTATTACTTAAACTGAGTTTTTTTGCGAAATAAGCTGCTAAGTAGTTATTTAACTCCTTCTTCTGCCTTGTTATTAATCCTTTTTTTTTTAAAAACTTCTATAGCTTTAATATTTTTATTCTATTTTTATAAAACTCCTTTAGTTTTATTTAATACTTCTATAAGTTATACTACTGGATGTATGTTTATATTTAGGAAGCTACTATCTACGTATCTACTACTTTATCTATAATAAAACCCTATTATATAATAAAAGAAACTAACTATAGGTTCTAACTTCTTTTAAGTTTATTTATAAGTATTTTAACTTTAAGTACTATACTACTTAAGTATAAGTTTTTTTTATAATTATACTTAGTTAATAGGTTATATAACTAGTATTTAGATACCTTTTTAAATATATAGTAAAAAATAAGCTCTTTAATATAATAGTAGTTATCCTTTTATATTTTTAATCTATTATTTACTTTTAGTTCCTCTATAATACTCTATAATACCGTTTAGGAATTTAGTAATATATATAATACATCTTTTTTTTTTATATAAGTCTTTAAAGTTTTTAGTATTCTTATAGAGTATAAACCCTTTTAACTTTATAGAGTAGACCTTTTCTACTATAAGGAAGATTAATCTAAAGGCCTAGTTTTAGTATTTAGTATTTCTAAAACACTTATATCAGCCTTAAACTCTTTATTTATATCTCTATTATTATTATTTTACTAACCCAATATTATTTTATTTTATACAACTAAGTTACTTATACTATTCTTTTTAAAACTTACTTTTATTTTATTATTTTATAGTTCCCTTTTTTTAGTTAAATTAGTATTATTAGGAGTTGTTTATTTAAAATTTTAAGTATTATTTTAATAACTATTTAATGATTTACTTTAGCCTTTTATTACTAACGCTTTTACTTACCTATTTAAATTCCTATTATTAGTATACTAAATAATATAGATTAAATAATAACTTATAAATAGTTCTCTATTTATAACTTAGACTTTTTAATACTTTTACTAACTTTACGATATATATAGTATAAACGTCTTTTTTTTATTATTATTTTAGGTTATACCTAATTACGTATATAAGCTACTAAAAAATCTTTTTGTTATTTTATATTCTTAATACTTTATAGCTTTTAAATAAATTCTTTTATACTAAATACTATATTAATATTTTTTATAATTACTTTTTTAATAAACTATTAGTAGGGTATGCCCCCCCTTTACTAATAGTATTTTTAAATTAAATCCTTTTCTCCTTTTTTAGTAATATTATTACTATAAACCGGAATAAGTATAATTAAACTGAGATTTTAATATTAAAAGTAAATAAATAAAAATAAAGAGACTTAAATAGTTAACTAGTTAAGATTTATAAAATTAGATGTATACTGTATTTGTAAATCTTAAATTCCCTTTAACCCCTACTAACTATATAAGGAATATTAGGAATAGTTACGATTTAAAATACTAATATTTAAAACTAATAATATTTTATAACTAAACTAGTAAATACTAAGGAACATAAACTTTATATAATACTACTAGCACTTAAGCTAGGAACTACTATATACTATATTAAGATAAAATAGTATTTATTAAAATAAAATATACTTTTTAAGTCCTAGTTTAGTTTTAAACTAAGATAAACTTTTATTTTAATATAATAATAGAATTTAAAGGGAGCTAATAAAAAACTTACTTAGTTAGGTTTATAAATAGGGTATAAAGGGGTTAATAGTAAATTATAAAAATAAAGTAATTTATAGTATAATATATACTATTATTTTTAGGTATTAATTTAATTAAATAGAAGGAAGGAAGATTAAATGTATATAAAATTAAGTAACTTAACTTAAAAACGTTTTATAAAACAAAAGTATTATACTTTGTTTATAATCCCTAAACTTAATATAGATAATAATACCTAAAGTTAACTAAAAACAGTACCCCTTAGTCCTTTTTTAAATCACTAAGCCTACTTAAAGTTTATTTATTAAAGCCTTTATTTACTATTAAGGAGGGATAATTTACTTAATAGTTTTAAAGTAAATAGTAATATATAGTTAATTTTTAATAGAGATAAGGAGAATAATAGTAACTTAGCTAGTAATAGTAGACTTTTAACTATTATACCTTTTATTATTATTACTAATTTAAAAAATATATTTATTTATATTAAATAATAAGTAATAATTAACTAAGTTAACAACCTACTTTTAAGTAACTAAAACTACTTTATTTAATATATTACTACTATTACTTACCTTAGTCTTATATTATATAACTACTACTTTATACTAAAGAAATACTATTAACTAACTTCTAACTAATAAAGTTCTACTTTAAACTAAAATAGTTATTATGAACTATATAGTATTTATACTTAAATAAATATTTATAAAAATTAAAAAAAGGACCTCTTAAACCTTAGTTTATATTATTAAAAAGACTTTACTCTACTTTATAAAAAATACCCTTTTTATATACTACTCTTAAAAGCTAATATTTTTAAAAGTATAAAATTAATATTAAGCTTTATTAATATACCTACTAATTTATAAGTATCCCTTAATATTAACTATAACTAAACTACTTAAATCTACTATATAAAGTTTAATATTAATAGCTTTTTTAATATTGTTTTAAATATTAGTAATTTTAATAATATAATTAATTATATATTTATCTACTAACCTAAATATAAACTATACTTAAACGTTTATATTATATACTTCATTATAAACCTATAAATAAGAATATAGAATAATATTATTCTTTATAAAATACTCTATACTTACTTTAGAACTATTTAATTATAAATAATATATATCTTTTTCCTTAGTCTTTACTAGACTATAAAGTCTTGTATAAACTTATAAAATAGTACTATAAAACTAATAGATAATAAGTACTCTATATTTTATAATTAAATTATAAGCTTAAGTATTTATAATAGCTTTTCTAAGTTAATAATAAACTATATTAAAATTACGTATAGTGCTATTCTTAATAAAGCTAAGTTCTTAAGTAACCTAACTATACGTTATATACTACCCTCGTTTAACTTTTTTCTTTTATCCTCTTAGCTACTTAAATTTAGTACTAAAATTTATAATAATATAGATAATATTATATATAACCTAAAAGCTAATAAAGTAAATAATACAAAAACTTATATTTTAATAATAAAAAACTTCTTTTTCTTTATTAATACAAAGAACACTAAGGTCTAGTATAGTAGTATAGGGGACGTAAAATTATATTTTATTAACTTTTAGAGTACTTAAAGTAAAATTATTAATAAGGCCCTTAGCCTACTAAATTAACTTATAAAGAATAGTTTATAGCTCCTAGACTTAGTAGTAGAATAGTTACTTAAAAGTTATATAAATACTACTATTCTCTTTACTTATACCTACTACTAAGTTAATATACTAAAATTCCTTTATAGTAAAGTAAAAAAAGTACTCTTTAAAAACAGTACCTCTATAGAATTAAATATACTTAAGGAGTTAAATACTAAAAACCCCTAATAAACTAAAATCCCTAAAAGCCTTTACTACTTTTATAACGTTAATTTTTTCTAAAATACTATTAGTATAATAATATAGCCCGCGTTATTAATCCGTAGTTTTAGACTCTACTACTTCTAAAGCTATACTATTAGTAAAGAGGTTATAAATACTACTAGTAAAAAGCTATATACTAAAAATAAGTTACTCTATAGTAACTATATTAATAGTATACTAGTTAGAATACTATTTAAGTTATTTAAAAGAATTACGTTTTATAAGGAATTTAATTAACTTTTAAATAAGTCTTATTAATTTTTCCTTAATTTAATTAAATTTAATAAGGAGTAGTATTTTTTATAGTAAGTAGAGTAGTAGTACTTTAGCTACTTAGCTAAATTAGTTACTTTGTACAACTAGGAGTAGCTTAAATACCTAGCCTTTATAAAGGCTATTTTAAAACTACCCCTTAATAGGCCCTTTTATAAACTACTACCTATTAGTAACTATACTTTTTTTTATATTTTATCTAAAACGTACTAGCCCTTTATCTACTGCTTTATTAAGTTTTATATATACATTATAGACTTTATTATAATTTACTACTAGTATAATATAATACTATTAACTACTATACTTCTTTATACTATAATAATTACTTTTATAAAGTCCTTTATTAACTTAATTAACCTATACTTTTACTATATACTATTTAGCCCCTACTAAATTAGTAATAAACTAAGGGTAGTACTAATTAATAATACTAGTAGTGTAGGGGTTAATAGAATAGTAAAAAAGAAAAAAGGCCTAGGGCTTTAATCTACTATTAATAAGTACGGTTTTAGTTTCTTTTTTTAATACTTTATTAACTAGGACACTCTTTATATATATAAGTCTATAATATATAACTTTAGTATCCTAGGACTATAAATATTAACTAGTAAAAAAAGGTTTATACTAACTAAAGATACTCTTAATAGTTTGTTTTTCTATTTAATAGAGCTTATAGAAATAATAAATAGAAGTATAAAAATAAAAGTTATCTTTACTACTACCTCTTACTTTATTCTTTAGTAGTACTATAAAGCTACTTTTAAAAGTATAATTTATAAAAATAAACTAGTTTTATAATAAGTAAGGATTAATAAAGACTAAATTACTTTTATATTTCTTAATTTAAAATATTATATTTAGAAATATAGTTAAACCACTATTAAGTTTAGATTTAACTAAATAAGGTAAAAAACCCTTAATAACTTTTAGTACTTTATTTAAGAGAATATACTATATAATCTATTCCTTAGCCCCTTATACAAATAAGCCTAAACGTTATTTAAAAACTAAAACTAATAATACTTTTAGTGTAATATATATACTACTATTAGTAAACGTATTAGGGGTAAGCGCTAGTATAGCTTAAATTAGCTTTTATCCTTTAAAGAGATATATAAACACCTATTCTTTTACTACTATACTACTTTTTTGTATTTATTTAAAAATAGTAGCTTCTTAAAGCTAAGTAATACTTTATTCTTAAAGGCTCTTTTTAGTATAGTTTTTAATACTAAAAATAACCTTAAACTAAGCCTTATACTAAAAGAGCTAAGTAAAAAGACTGTACCACTAATCCTACTTAAATACTTTATTATTTAGTTAGTAGAAAATATTTAGTATTTAGTTAATAAAATAAAATAAAAACTATAGTTATATAAGTACTTATTTTATATTTTTTATAATATAAACTAACTATAAATATTAATTACTAGCTTATTTTTAAATAGTTATTTACTTTTAAGTTTAATATTCTTTAATAGTAAAAGTGATACTTTAATAAAATCTAGAAAATAAATTAAAGTACTATTCTAATATTACTTTCTTTAACTATATAATTAAGACTTTATTTTAGCTAAAAGGATACCCTACTTAGCTATACTAACGTAATACTTAAATATACTTTATTTAATATAAACCTATATATTCTCTATCCTTTATAGAACTTTTTATAGGGACTAAAAGCCCTTTATAACCTAGTTCTAGAGTAACTATAGGTTTGTACTTAATAATAATATTACTAAAAGCTAAACTACTATAGTAGTTTAGTAAGTAATAACTATAGAGGCCCGTTTTAAGTATACTAGAATAGTTTAGGTTTTAATTATATTTAGTATAATAAATAGAACTAAGTTTTCTATTTACTTTATAAGCTATAGTACTTAAATAAAAGGTAGAGGCGGCTTTAAGTATAAATTATATATAAACTTAAAATAAAAGTTTAAATAAGGAAGTAAATCTATAATAAAAATATAAGTTTTAGAAATATATATAATGTTTTATAAAAAAGGGTAAATAACTCTAATCCCTTAACTATAAGTACCCCTTAGTGAGGTAATTAGCGCAGTAGGCTAGTGTAATAGGGGGGGATAGGGCCCTATAGCGGCCCGTATACAGGGACCTAAACGGGTCGGAGGACAAGCTAGTAAGCTAGGCAAAGGACTAGGTAGTACACTAGCTAGTAGGCTAGGCTAGGCTAAACTAGCTACCTATCTTCTTAATCCTATATATATACAAAAGGAAAGTAAGGCCTTTATAAAAAGATAGAATAAGTTAAGTAGTAATAAAGGGAAAAGTAAGTATAATAAGTTAAGTAGTAAAAAACTAAAGTAAAGATCTATACTCTACTTAAGAACTAATAAATAAATAACTAATTAGTAAAAAGTTCTATCTAAGTCTTACTCTTACTTACTAACTAATGTAGTAAGCTAGTTAATACTAGTAGGCCTAGTAAACTAACCTAAGGTACTAATAAAAAAAGAACTTTAAAACAACCTAGTATAGTAGCCTAGGGCTACTAAATAAAAGTAGTAATATAACGTAAACTACTATACTTAAGTACTTAAAAAAACTAACTAGTAAAAGCTAACTAGCCGATAGTCCCCTACTTAACTAACTAGTAAAAACGAGTAGTAAAACCTACTACCTACTAATAAATTAATACTTTAAGTACTTACGTCTAGGTAAGTAGGTCTAAGTAAGCTAATATAGTCTATATTTAAAAAAAGAACCCTAGGGTAAAGTAGTACTTAAAACTAACTCTAAATAAAGCGAAATAGTAAAGTAATATAAATAGCTATCCCTTAGTACTTAAGGGAGTAAGCTAGTATAAGCCCCTAACTTAATAGTCTCCTACTAAACCAGCTAGCACAACAGCCCAACCTATTTAAACTAAAATAGCCCACTACTACTATAAAGTATCCTAAAACCTATACTTTAAAAAAAAGTACTAAGTAGGGATTTCTTACCTAACCTAGGTTACCTAGAGCTATAAGTATAAGTAACCCAGCCTCCTACTTAAGAGTATAAAAGGAACCCCCCATAGTTAATTATACTAAACTTACTAATATATTTAACTCTTTAAGTCCTTAAGTCCTAGGCAGCCTAGGCTATAAAAAAGATTAGTACTCTAAGGTAGGGTGCTAGAAAACCCTTCCCTAAGACCCTAGGTTACTTAAGTTAAGTAGAAGTTCTTTACTCTTTAAAGAGTACAGAGATTCTACTTAACTTAAACTACTTAGAGCTATAGGTAAAGGTTATCTAGTATTCTACTTTAGAATACAGAACCTCTACTTAACCTATACTACCCAGGGTCCTAAGTAAAAGCTATATAGTATCTTACTTAAGAGTATAGAGTCCTAAGTAGCCTAGGCTATAAAAAAGATTAGTACCCTAAAGTAGAGTACTAAATAGTCCTTTCTTAGAACCCTAGATCACTTAAGTTAAGTAGGAGTTTTTTATTCTTTAAAGAGTATAAATATCCTACTTAACCTAGACTACTTAAAGCTATAAACAAAGGTTATTTAATACTTTACTTTAGAGTATAGAACCTCTACCTAACCCATACTACCTAGAGTCCTAAGTAAAAGCTATTTAGTATCCTACTTAAAAGTATAAAACCTTTAAAACTAATTATACTAAACTTATTAGTATAACTAACTACTATACTTTATAGTTATAAGTTATTTAAACTATATAAAAAAACCCTCTTCTAAAGAAAAGTACTAAATAGCCTATTTCTAAAGCTTTAAGTAGCTAGGGTTAAGTTAAAACTATACTAATAAAGCTTTAACTTAACCTAAGTTAAAAGGTATTATAAAAATAAACTACTTACTCCTTTACTTTAGAATAAAGCCCCTCTATAACTAATTATACTAAGCCTACTAACTTAACTAGTTCTACTTTTTATAACTTATATTAAAAACCTAAAACCTAAAAGTAAAGGAGGCACAAAAAGTATACTATTACTCCCTACTATAACTTATATTTAAACCCTAAAAGCTAAAAGTAAAAAACTTTAAAATAGCATCTAAAGTATAATATTAAAGAGTATTTTAAACTAACACACTATAACAAACCCTACTAACTAAGTAAGGCCTAGCTATATAAACCTAAATAAACAAAAAAAAAGCTACCCTACCAAAACAAAGCAAAAATACAAAAAGTTAAAGTATATATAAAAGTAGTCATTAGCTATATAGTAAGTAACTAGGTCCAACCCAATTAAGTCCCTTAACTATACCATAAAAATTATAAGTAGCTTTAGTACTATATAAATAAATAAGTACTAAATATTTAAAGTAAGTTCTAGTTAGGTATTATACTATAAGTACTAAAAGTGTATAACAATAAAACTATCTCGTAGAGCTACTCTAGCCGTAAGAACTAATAAATATTAAGTTAAAATAAAGTCTAGAAAACAGTAAAGTATACTACTAAGAGCCCTTATAGGCCTAACCTAAGCTAACCCTTATAAAAGACTTAAAAAGCTAAAAAAGGCTTAGGAATTTTTAATTTTAAATTAAAAAGCTATAAAGTTAAAGTATTTTACTAAGTGGACCTATAAAACTAAAGCCTAACTTATTAACTAGCGTTAAGTTATTATAAAAGAAACGAGTTAGTAAGTAAATAAGTTATAAATTTTACCCTTTACTATTAACTAACTTTAAGTAAATAAGGCTAAAGTATTATAAAAAACTCTATATTTAACTAAGAACTAGTTTACTAAAAAGATACTATAAAGTAAAGGGGCTAAAAAAAGGACTATATAAGTAGTAAGGTTTAGTAGTAAACTTCTACTAAAGTAAAAACTCTATACTTAACTATTTACTCTAGAGCTGGCTTATAGAATATTAGTAGTAACGCTAAAGTAAACTAAAATAGTACTAAAGCTAACTACTATAAAGTCTACCCAGAATCACTCCTAGGTCCTATTGTAGTACAAGTATTACCCTCCTACGGGTTTAGTTATTAACTAGTATACTACCCAGACCGCCTATTAAGCGCACAATAAGTAGTACTCCTAAATACTAAGCCGCAGCATAAGAGTAATAGCGTTTTACTATTTAATTTAAAAAATAAAATAAGTCTATCTAGGGCACTATACTAACGTCTCTACAGTTAATTATATTACTATATAAACTATCTTTTAACTAAGTAATAAAAAGAAACTAAAATTAAAAAGTCTAGTTAAAATCCCTAAGCTAATACTTAAAACCCCTAGCTTAAAGTACCGCCTACTAAACTAGCCTTTAATAAATAAAAACATCCTTAGTAAATACTTTTATAAATAGTAATACTTAAGAGGTCTAAAACTTTTACTTCTTTTATTACTAAGTATATCCTACCCCTAAACATTCCTATAAAAAGCCCTATTATAATATACACATTAACCCGTAGGCCTAAGTAAAGTACTATAAAAAACTATATCCTAAACAAACATAAACTACTTAATCCCAGACTAGTTTAATCTTTAGTACTAATAAGTATAGTTACTAAAAAAAGAACACATAGAGCCTACTTAAAAGGCCAACTAAGCCGGAAAAGTATTTTAAAATTACTAACATAACCCAGTATAAGCGTTTTACAGTAATAAAAGTATCCCTTTTTAATATTAAGCCCAAAATTATCTATACAACAGCCTCCTACCCAGAAGAACCACTAAAGATAATAAAGTATAGGGAATAATAACTTACTACTTAATACACTACACCTACTAAGTAACAACCTAAATAAGTACTACTTTTATTTTATATATAAAGGACTATATAGTATTTTACTAATATATTTCTATCCTAGACTAAATAGAGATTTAGTATTCTAGTACCTTAAATTTAATCTTAAGTTAGAATCTAAAACGTATATAAAAACTAATTAATAAGCCGGGTAACTAAATAGTTACTCCCCTATAGTACCTATTTAATATTTCGCCTAACTACTTAACCCCTTTAAAGTTTTGTTAGTAATAAAAGCTCCTTTTTTTAGTTAGTATAAACCTTTAATACCTAAACTATAACGTTTAATTTAAAAGGGTTTAAGCCCTTATAACTTACTATAAAGTCCTATAACACTATATATATTAGCTAGTAGTCTCTTACTCTTACTACTAAACTACAAAACTCTACTATTACTAGCGATTAAACTAGTAATATAAGTAAAAAGTCTATTATAGTTTATAACTTTAGTACTAGTTTAGCGACCCGGAGAAGCTCTACTAAGGTTAAAAGTAGTAGCTATAGTAGTTAGTAAGGGTTATAATTACTAAAAAAAAGATATAAAAGGAGTTAAAAAACCCTTTATAATATTATTTATTTTAATTAAAACTAAGGCTAGTAACTAAGTAATAAAGTAAAGTTTATAAATAGTTTAAATAAAAGGGGCTAAAGTCTATAGAATTAATCGTTACTTATACACCTAGGCTTTACTAAAGAGGTATATTATTACTACTAGAGTAAGGCCTAGTTATTCTTTAGTAGTTATTACTCTATAACTTAAAAGACTAGTTACAGTAGTTTATACTACTTATAACAAATCTAAACCTATAGGATAGTATTTAACTTTAAAAGGTACTTACCTCCTACTTAAAGTAGTTTCTAAGTTTTACTTAATTTATACTAGTAAACTTAGGTAGAGTTATTAAAATATAATATATATAACTAAGATTTAAAGACTACTCCTCTACTTAGGTATACTAGAGTAAAGTATTTTTTTAAATATATAAGGAGCCCATGGGATTAACTTATAAGTACTAGTTATAAGTAAAATTCGGAAACTATTCCCCTATATTAGTATACTAAAGTAGGGTGTTTCCCTTACTTAACTATTATACTATAATTTAATTATTACTTATTAAACTAAAGCTACTTTTTAAGTAAAGGAGCCCTTAGTTATAAGTAGCTAAGGCCTACTAAAAAGTAAGTATTACCCCTATAACTCTAATACTAACCCGTGGGTATAGGCAACGCGGATTCTAAAAAAGAACTTTAACCACTTTATAATAAAGTTACTACTAAAACATCCTTTTTAGTTTTTTTTTTTCTACTACAAGGTATTTAATTAGTAGGTACTACTGTTAACCCAAGCCCTAAAGTAGCTACTTAAGTAGTAACTTAAAGCTAGGATCGCAGGCTTAAGGGCTATACTTAAGGGTACTATATACATTTTAGGTCCGTACTGCTATTACTAGTAGGTAAGTTAAATTCTACTAAGTACTATAATACTTTAGTATACTTAAATAAAGACAACAGGCCGCCCAAGTAGTATCACCTACTTCTATAGTAGTATTACTTACTTATTTTATTAGTACCTTAACTATAAAGTATAGCTGCTATATAGAACTAAGATTCCTTACTAAAAATAGTATTATTATTACTATAGAGGGCTCTCTACCGGTACTTTTGCACTTTAACAGCCCTTTTAGTTAGTAAAAATATCTTTAGTAAATACCTTTACTAATTAGTTATACCTAGTAGTTAGGAGTTAATTACTTCTATCCTCTCTAGACTTATTCTACTTATAAGTATCCTAAATAACTTACTAGTAGGTATATAAACCAACTAGACTTAAAAATAAGGATTTAAGTTAAAGCCTTTTTTATTAGTATACCGTAGTTATTTAAGCCTTTAAAGTATAGCTATTTATATTTTCTATCTTTTTTAAAATAAAGGACTTATCTAGGTCACTAGTACTCCCTATAGGTAGAGTATACTAACTTACTAAAAAGGGTACGCCCTAAACAAGTATACTAAACTATACTAAGCCGGCGTTACTCCTAACTCTAAAGGCCGTAATAGTTTAAATTCTTTTATTAAGTTAGTTAGTTACTTAATACTAAATATTTTTACTTATTCTATTTTTTCTAAAGTTACTTATAATTACTAGTAGAACTACTTAGTAAGCTATTATTTATCTAAAGAGGGTACTTAGGACTATAAGTAGTACTTAATAGAATTAAGCTATACTATTACTAAAGCCTATATTAAAGCGCTACTAGCCTAGACTATAGTACTTATAAGGCCTAAAACTAGCTTATTCCGCTTTACTACTACGCCTTTAGTTACTTTAAACCCCCCTAGGAGAGAGTCTAGTAACTAGTACGCTTAAAAGAAAAGACTTACTCTAGTACTTTAGTTATTTAGTATTTATAGCTAAGAGTTTATTCTCTATTACTTAGTATATAGCTAGCTAATAGTTAGTTATTTATAAAGTTTATTAGTTAGGTATTAAAGGTACAGGGCCTAAGATTCCTTTTTATTAACCTTAGTTTAGTAGTCCGCCTTAGTAGCTTCCTTTATAAAGAGCAATAATAGCTAACTATACTACTAAACTAAAGCTACTAAAGCCTATAAAACTACTATAGCAGGTCTATACTATTATTTAAATAATATAAAACGTTTATTATAGCTCTAAACTACTCCCTTTACCTACTAAGGGGCGGGGTTAATATACCTTTAGTAGGGTTTTAATACCCCTATAAATACTTATACTATTACTTTAGTTCCCTTACTATATAGGTATAGCTAGTTAGGGTGCTAGTATAGTTAGTGCTATTATTTCCTTTAGTAGCCCTTTTTTAGTAAGTTAGGACTTTTATAACTATTTTATAGTGGCTATTATTGTCCTTCTCTATAAACCTTTTAATACTTTTTTTAATAAAATTCTATTATATAGTATTTTTATTTAATTTTTTATTTTTTAAAAAAAAAATTAGTATAGTAAAATAAAAAAATTAATTTATACTTATTAAACTACTAAAAGAGTTTATACCCTAACTTTGTTTTTATAGTAGGAATAGAAAACCTTTTAGGGTAGTTTTTACGTACTTATAAACTATATAAAGAGTATTTAGGTACTATTTAAGGCAAAAATCCTAGCGACCCTTAGTAGGTAATAGACTTATACTAACCCTATTAGTAAGTAGTTAGTAAGCGCTTACTTTATACTAAAAAGGTACTTTAGAGTAAGTTTCTTAGTTATTACTTTAGGGTAAGTTTAGTAAGTAGTTAGTAAGTACTTGCCTTAGGCCAGGATAGTACTTAAGGGTAAGTTTAGGTACTTTAGAGTAAGTTTAAGGAGTGGTTAGTAAGTGCTTGCCCCGGGCCGGGATAGTACTTAAGGGTAAGTTTAGGTATTTTAGAGTAAGTTTAGGGAGTAGTTAGTAAGTACTTACCTTGGGCTAAAATAGTACTTAAGGGTAAGTTTAAGTACTTTAGAGTAAGTTTTATACCTGCTACTTTAGGGTAAGTTTATAGAGTAGTTAGTAAGTATTTACTTTAGGTTAGGATAGTACTTAAGGGTAAATTTAAGTACTTTAGAGTAAGTTTTATACTTACTACTTTAAAGTAAGTTTAGGGAGTAGTTAGTACTTATATTAAAAATAGTATTTAAAAATAAGTTTAAAAAGTAGTTAGTTAGTTAGTACTCTGTACTAAAAAAGTACTTAAGAGTATATTATTAGAGTTATACTTACTCTATAATAGTATATTAATTAATAGTAAATAAAAAAATCCTTAGTAAATAGTTAATAAGTACTTATTTAATTAAAACTTAAAATTAACTTTTAAATACCTTTTTAAAAACCCTAAATATATTATAATAAAGTAATATTTCTTACTTAACTATTTATATTTATTTAAAGTTATATTTATAGTTTTTAATTTTTACTTTACTAAAATAAAATAAAAAAGTAAAACTACTTTTTTATTAACCCTTATTAGTTATAAGCTTTAGAATAACTAACGTTAAAACTTATATAATCTTAACTACGTTTTATTAATAATATTAAATAGCTAGTTATAACTCTAGTTATATATTATATATATTAATAAATCTACTAGCTTTATTTTTTTTTTTACTAAGTTTATAAAACCTACTTTAAAGTAAACTTTAAACCTATACTATACTATTTAGAGAGAGTCTAGAGCTGCTATAGCGAGTACCTAGGTATATTTTACACCCTCTTTTACTCTATACTACTTAGCTAGTGTTCGCTAACTGCCCCCTACTTAAAATACCTAACTAAACCCTTAAACTCTACTTTTATATTACTAAGTCTACTAAACCTACTCTAAAGTAAACTTTAAACCTATACTACACTATTAAGGAGAGTCCGGAGCTACTATAGTAAGTACCTAAGTATATTTTACGCCCTCTTTTACCCTATACTACTCGGCTAGTGTCTACTAACTACTCTCTGCTTAAAATACTTAGCTAAACCCTTAAACTCTACTTTTATATTACTAAGTCTACTAAACCTACCCTAAAGTAAACTTTAAACCTATACTACGCTATTAGGAGTAGTTTAGAGCCGCTGTAGTAAGTACTTAGGTATTTTTTATGTTTTATTTTACTCCTAGTAAGTTTCCTTTACTACTACGGGGCCCGGTTTTTCTATTATTCTTAAAAAAATATTATAAATTAATTTTTTTATTTTTCTATATAAATTTATTTTTTAAAAAATAAAAAATTAAGGGAAAATTAAGTACTATAGATTTTAGCCTAAAAAGGCGTTAGTAGGTATATAAAAAAGGAAAGTAAACGCTTAAATAGCAGTACTAAGACCTAAATCTACTTATATTAACTACTATAGTAATATACTATAAGTATACCTATAGCTACTACAGAATAAATTATACTATATCCTAAAGTAAAAAACTAAAAAAATAAACTTAGAGAATAACGTCTATAGTAAAGAACCCTAAGTTTATTAAATAACTAAGCTATTATACTAAACTAGTAAGTCTAATTAGTAGAATAAAGTACAGAAAGTAGTTTAGCAAGTATACTATAAACCCTAACTAAACCACTACAGCTATAGTAAACCCGTACTATAGTTTTTAGTACAAACAGCCTTTAAAAGTAAAGACTATACTCTATAACCTACTTAACTAGTAGTACTAAAGCCCCCTACGCCCTAACTAAGTAGTATAAAGTATAGTAAGTAGCCAACCGTTTAGTACTACTACGTACTAATATCGCCCAGTACTTATAACTAAGAGTAACCCTATATTTAAAGTAGAAATACTAATAGTAATATACTTCTTAAACCTAACTACTTAAAAAAGTATAAAAAAAAACTAACGTACTAAAAGTTATAATAACTCTACTAATCTTTACTTTAAAGTCCCTAGGGTATACTAAAAAGAGCCTAAAAAGGCAGTCGGAACTATAACGCCCAGTAGTTAGTAAAGTAAGTTACTATACTTACTTACTATTAAGTACTAAGGACCTTTATACTTTTAGCTAAAAATAGGTATAAAAACTTTTAAAGTTTTAGTAGTTATAAGTCGATTTTTTTATTTCTCTATATAAATCTTTTTTTTAAGAAATAAAAAATTAAAAAAGAATCTAATACAGCGGATTTTAGTACTAAAAACTATTAATAAGCTATTAAAGAAGAAGTAGTTCTACTATAACTAACTCCCTAATAAAACCACCCTAGTAACACTTAACAAATACACTACTATAGTAATATAGTAAAAATCGTTCTATATTATTTAAATTACTATATTATATATCCCTAGTAATCTCTTAAGGCTTTTATAGCTTTAGTTTAAGAGAAATTATAATAATAGTTACCCCCTTTAAAAAAGGCCACTACAGCGGACCACTAACCTAAAGATACTAAGTAGATCTATAAAACTCTAGAGTTCTATAAACTACCCTAAAGCACTCTATAAAAAGGCCTTATACTAACCTAAAAAAGTTAAAGGGGAAAAACGCCTAAAAATAAACACTAAATAACTAAAACCTCAGAGCCTAGTCTTCCCTAGTAATAAAAAACCTAAGTAGTAGTACCTAAGTAAGTACACAGTAGTAAATATTAAGTAAGTAGGATATTACTAGGCTATTAAGACCTACTCCCTTAGTTCTATACTATCTTACATAAGTACAAAGCTTAACCTAATAACTACTACCTTAGTAGTATTCCACTACAATAGTACATATAAATACAAACTATTCTATTAATATATAAGTATTAATTAAATATAGTAAAAGCTAAACTCTATTACTAAAAAGGTAATAACTTAACTAAAACCTAACTAACTACTAAGTCCTATACTATAGTACTTAGCCCTAAAGGCTTTATAAACATTAAAACCCTTTATAAACTTACTAACTACATTACCTTAGTACAAACTATTTACTAGTAAACTACTAAACTTATTTTTAATAACGTTTCTTTTAAGTACTTAAAACTTTATATAGTATAGAAATATATAGTACAAACAAAATAAAACCCTTTATAAATATACCTCTAACGTTACTTTAGCACAATCTCCTTACCAGTAAACCACTAAACTTATCTTTAATAACGTCTTTTCTAAATACTAAAAGCTTTACATAGTATAGAAATACATAGTACAAATAAAACAAATATTCTATATTTTTAAAACCCTTATATAGTATCCCCCTAGTAATCTTTTAAAGCCTTAATAGTCTTAGTTTAGGGGGGTTTATAGTAAAAGTTATTTTTTATAAAAAGAGCCACTTAAGTAAACTCCTAAACTAAAAATACTTAAATAAACTACAGTCTAGCTAAATAGGCTCCTTAAAGTAATAATAGTAAAAAAACCAGTAGTAAACACTAAATAACTAAAGCACTAAAAAAGAACCTACTTACCTAACTACTAGTACTCCTTCCCCTTTACTTTTAGCCCTATACTATAAAAAAGTATAAAGGTACTAAAGTTAAGTCCTTTACCCCTTAACTTACCCTTCCCTAGGGGGGTTTAAATTTAAAAAAGCAGTCTTAGTTCTTACTAAACTTTAAAGAACTACAGTTATTTACGCATAGGCCAGTACTATTAAGACTTAGCTATTAAACTAAACCTTAGTATAGTTTTAAATTTAGTACTATATTTTATAAAAGTAGCTTAGACTTTTTTATAAAGTTTATTAATATTAAATTTATACTTAAATAAGTAATGTTTAGGATTAAAAAAGACTTATAAAAAGTAGAACTTACTTAAGCTAAATAGTTAATAGTACTTTATTTATAAGTTATTTAAGCTTTTATAGTAAACTAGTTAGAGTAGTAGCTCTCTCTAGAAAAAGTTAATTAAAAGTAAAACTTACTTAAACTAAATAGTTAGTAGTACTTTATTTATAAGTAGTTTAGACTTTTATATTAAACTAGTTAAAGTAGTAGCTTTTTTAAAAGACGCTAAGTCCAGAACTAAAAGTACCTACTTAATATAGTAACTCTTTTTAATACTTAAAAACCCTATATTAGCTTATATAAACTAAGTAAGTATAGTAACTAGTATAGAGTAGTGCCCTAGTTAGTTAGTTACTTACTTTTAGTTTATATACTATAATCCTTTTACTACTAAAGGACGCCTTAGTAAATAAAGTTATAAGCTAAGTAAATAAAGTTATTTAGTAGAAAAACTTAAATAAGTAAAGTATTAACTATAACTTAATTAGTAATACTAAATATATTTACTAAAGTAGGCCCTAGAGAGGAGTAAGTTACTATAGAGTACTAAATAGCTTTAGGTACTAGGTAGGCCGGCCTAAAGCGCGCTTTTTACTCCTATACTATAGTAGTAAGTAGAGGCTACTATAGTTTACTATATAGTCCCGGGCTAGGCAGGCCGGCCTAGGGCGCGCTTTTATACTATAGTAGCTAAAAATTGCGCGTTATACAACTCGGTTTACCCTTAGTGGTATTTTAAAAACTAATAAACTATAAAAGTAAGGGTATACTTTATATACTTCTATATATCCTTAACTAGTAGTGCGCTAGGCCCTAGAATATATACAGTTAGTAATTAACTTAATAGACTTTTAAAGCTACTTACTTTTACTACTTTATATATAGAGTAAAAGGCTTTACTATAATAAGCCTATTACTTATAAAAGGCTTATAAGTAAAGAAATAAGTAAAGTTTAGAGTATTATAAAACTATAAGTTAACTACTAATAGTTATATAAGTATAAGCTAAATAGAGTTTTAAATTATACTAGTGTTAAAATATTATAAAATTAAATACTACTTAAAAAGTAAAAAAGAAAAAGGGTTAATATTTTTAAGTATTTTATTTATATAGCGGAGTAAAAGCTAGAGCTATAGTAAGGGACTATAGAAAATAAGTATAGTAAGTATAGTTTAGGTTAAAAGGAAATAGTTTATAGTATACTACTTAGTCTAAGCTATTACTACTACTACCTTTATCCCTATTATTACTATTACTATCCCTATTACTACTTCCTTTAACTTCCCCTTTTTCCTTTTCTTTTTTCTTTTTAGTACCCTTAACTTCTTCTTCCCTAAAAACTAACTTATTATTACTACTTTTTAATAAAGGATCCTCTAAGTCTAAGTCTTCCTTACTAGCCCTTAATACTATACTAACTACTTTTAACTTACTTTTATAATACTTTAGTAGTTCCTAACTAGGCTAGGTTTTATAAATATCTAAACTAAATTAACTATGTTTTTTAAGTCTAAAGGCCTACTTAATTATATCTACTTATCTTACTATATAACTAAAGGGGAGCGTAGTAAGGTAAGAATCGTTATTAGTAATACGCGTTTTATTAAAATCGTCTGTAGTAAATAAGTTAAGTAGTTATACTAACTCCTTAGTAGCTCTAACCTTATACTAGTATATTAGTATAGTAGAAATAAACTAAAAAAACGCTATAGCTTTTCTTACGGACCTTTTAGCTTTAGTACTACTAAATAAGCCGCAGACCTAGAGTAAATATATTAATTATTAAATAACTAATTAACTAAATACTAGTAGCTTATAAATATTATAGTAGCCGCTGCTATAGTATTACATAAAGCGATATACTTCTATAAAAGGATATTACTCTTCTTTAATAGCTCTTCTTCCCCCTTATTCTTCTTACTCTTTATCTTCTTTACTTCTAAATTACTAATATTAGAGTTAGAGTCAGTAAACTACTAGGAGACGACTCTAATATAGAACGTAATTTTCTACAAAGTATACTAAAACCACTATAGCCCTTACTACTTTATATTATAAATATAAACCCTTATAGTAAAGTACTTAATAAAGGTCTAGTAAGTATAAATAGGTCTATAGAGAGTATAAAGAATCTAAAGGTAGTTAGTAAAAGTCTAGGGTAGGCTAAAAAAGAAATATCACTAACCGCTATATACTTAATACCCCTAGCTATATAAATAAAGTACTTATTATTATTACCCTTAACTATAATATAAACTAGCCGGTTATTATAATACAGTATAAAGACGCATTCTAAGTAAAGGGGGGATTTATTAAGCTATCTTTTAAACTTATTATTAAGTATAAATAGATAGTTACTAAAGATATTATTAAGTAAAATACTAAACATTTTAAAAAAAGTTATAACTATTAGTTTAGTAGTAGAAAGTAGGTATAGTTAGTATAATCGCTAGGGGAAAAAAGGCACTAGAAAGATAAGGGCTAATTAAATCTATTATATATTACTTCGTTAAAAAAGAAATAGTTAAGTACTAATAGTTATAAGTATAGCTAAATAAGTAAGTAAAAGATAAGCTAGAGTAAAGAACTTTAAGTAGTCTCTTTATTCTTACTAAGCGAAATTAAAACTAATAATATTACAAATAAAGGCTCACTACTATAAAGGTAGTAATAGGAGGGCGGGGGCTTAAAAGTAAAGGTAAGTACGTTAAAGTTAGTTAAAAGGATAGTAGAGTATAATAATAAAAAAAACTGTAGTAGATACGCAACGTATTAGTAAGCGTAGTATAGAGTAGACTAGGGCGGCCTATAGGTCAAAATAGTATAAAAACTAGTGAATACTTTGTATAACGTTGCTTAGTAAATACTAACGTAGTTAGTAATACTTAGTAAGCTTAGTAACTTTAAGCTATAAAAACGCGTATAGGGGTATAAAAGAAAAATAAATATAAAAAAGCTTTAAAGTAAGTAGTTATAGAATTAAAAGTACTAAGCTGGGGGATAAAGGAACTTAAGTAGTTTAGCTATACTAATAAAGCTATTTTACTACCTTTAAGCTTTAGTTAAGTAAGTTATATAACTAGTGGGCGTTATTATATATAGCGAATTTCTACTAAGTAGTTACTAAGCCCCTAGTACTTAATAGGCTTAGTAAGTGTTTATTAAAATAGAAACTATAAACTACACTAGTAGTACTTTAAGTATTGACTTAGTTTAAAAGCTTTACTTAAATATTTAGGTTATTAGTAATATATATTACTTTAATACAAAACTTACCCTTAAGTAATAGCTAAAGTAAACTTATAGCTAAGTTTTAATTTAATAAAAAATATCTTTTAAATTACTTTTTAATAAAAAACCTACCCTTGAGTAACTTTTTAATAAGAAACCTATCCTTAAGTAGTAGTTAAACTAACTAAGTTTTAATTTAGTAAGAAACTTACTCTAAAGTAGTAACTAAATTAATAAAGTCTTAATTTAGGGAAAAATTTACTCTAAAATAGTAGTAATATTGCTTAAAACTTAATCTAACGGAAAAACTACTCTTAAGTAGCTTTTAACTTTACTCTAAAGTACTGTACTTACCCGGAGTAAGTACTCACTAAGGGCTGCGTAGTAGCTCCTAAATCTACCCTTAAGTATAGAAAACCTATTCTAAAGTAGCTCCTAAACTTACTCTTAAGTACAGAAAACCTACCCTTAAGTAACTTTTAAATTTACCCTTAAGTATAGGAAACTTACCCTTAAGTATAGAAAACCTACCCTTAAGTAGCTCTTAAACTTATTCTTAAGTACGGAAAACTTACTCTTAAGTATAGAAAACTTACCCTTAAGTATAAAAAACTTATTCTAAAGTAGCTCCTAAACTTACCCTTAAGTATAGGAAACTTACTTTAAAGTAGCTCTTAAACTTACTCTAAAGTACTGCTTATATTTAAGTAAGTACTTACTAATAGCTATTTAATAGCTTCTAAACTTACTCTTAAATAACTCTTAAACTTACTCTAAAGTAGCTTTTAAACTTACCCTTAAATATAGAAAACCTACCCTTAAGTATAAAAAACTTACCCTAAAGTAGCTCTTAAACTTACTCTTAAGTATAGAAAACTTACTCTAAAGTAGCTCTTAAACTTACTCTAAAGTACAGAAAATTTACCCTTAAGTATAGGAAACCTACCCTTAAGTATAGGAAACTTACTTTAAAGTAGTTTATAAACTTACCCTTAAGTATGGGAAACTTACCCTAAAGTGGCTTTTAAACTTACTCTAAAGTACTATTTATACTTAGGCGAGTACTTATTAATAGTTATTTAGTAGCTTTTAAACTTACTTTTAAGTACGGGAAACCTACCTTTAAGTATAGGAAACTTACTCTTAAGTACGAAAAACTTACTTTAAAGTAGCTTTTAAACTTACTCTAAAGTACTACCTATACCTAAGTAAGTACTTACTAACGGCTATTTAGTAGCTCTTAAACTTACTTTTAAGTACGGAAAACCTACCTTTAAGTATAAGAAACTTACTTTAAAGTAGCTTTTAAACTTACTCTTAAGTATAAAAAACCTACTTTTAAGTAACCCAGGCTATATAGAATAAGTATAAAAACTTTTAAAGTTTTAGTAGTTATAAGTTGATTTTTTTATTTTCCTATATAAATTTATTTTTTAAAAAATAAAAAATTAGAGGAAAATCGAGTATAATAGATTTCAACCCAAAAAAGCATTAAAAGGTTTATAAAAAGGAAAAAGAAACGCCTAAATAGTAGCGCTAAAACCTAAATCCCCCTACTATAAGTACTATAGTAGCTACTAGTAGGGTATATACTATAGTAATATATATATTAGTCCTTTATTTTTTAAACTATTATATAGTATCTTTTTAGTAATCTTTTAAAGCCTTAGTAGCTTTAATTTAAAGGAGTTTATAGTAGTAGTTACCCTTTATAGAAAAGGCCGCCTAAGTAGACTATTAAACTAAAGATACTTAGTAGGGCTCTAAGGCTTTATACCCCAGTAGTCCAGCTAGATAGGCTCTATAAAGGGGTTTACACCCCCCTAAAAGAATAATAAGAGTAAAAATCTTAATATTAAATACTAAATAACTAAAGCTTTAGAGTAAATAACTTTTATATTAAACTAAAAAGAGTTAGTATAAGTAGCGTTTTAAGTATTATAGTTACTAAAATATAAAAATCTTAATAATAAATACTAAATAGTTAAAGATTTAGGGTAAGTAACTTTTATATTAAGTTAAAAAAAAACGGTATAAGTAGCGTTTTAGGCGTTATAACTACTAAAATATAAAAATAATATACCTATAAGTTCCTAGAATAAAGTAGTATTATAAAGTACAAACTAAAGTAATAATACTACTCTAAAAGGGAGCTATAGGGCTAAGTTAAAAACAGAGTAGTAGCGTTTAAGTATCACCTCTAACCTTATAAAAAAAACTAGCCCTATAGCTAGTAAAAGTACCCTACTAAGCTATAATTTTTAGTAGTAAAAGGGGATCCTTAGGGTTTCTATCAGAGCAATATACTCCCTAAGTCTTTAGAATAAAGGTACTATAACTAAGTAATAAAGGAGTATACCCTTTATATCCGCCATAGTAAATCCACAAACCTAAGCTAATAGTAAAAAGATATTAGTCTTTTACAAAAAACTTTATAAAAACCTTATAGAATAGTGTTTTATAACTATATAAAAGGAGTAGTAGTAGGTATTATAACTTATAGAGCCTACTATATTACTAAACTAAAATATAAGTTAATAGAATAAAGTGTTACTTAGGGCCGTTAAGTTACTTAGTTAAAGTAACTTTAAGCGCTATACTAAGCTAAACTATAAATAAAGTTAGTATATATTATATATTAATTAGTATAAAACGAGTAAGACTTAATAAAAGTCTAGTTTATAAAGGACTAGAAAAGTTAAAAAGTTAAGCTAAAAAGATATACTAAAAAGTTAACTAAAGAGTTTAAGTTAAAGAACTAAACTAAAGCGTTTATTACTAAGCTATGTAAAAGTCTAAATAAAGCGGGTAGTAAGGACTATTTACGGACCGGGGGAGTAACTAAATACACTAAAGTATAAGTACTATTACTCCTAAAAGTAGTATAGTTATAAAGTTAAAATGCCCTAGGTGTTAAACGTTAATATAGTAGTTTTTTAACTATTATTTTAAAATAAGCCTTTTGTCTTACAGAAGCGCGAGTCTACTAAAACTATACTTTAAAGAGACTTATTACTTAAATAAGTTGCTAAACTTAAAATACTAAGTTTATCTCTATACCTAAAAACTATAAAAATAAGCCTAAGGAGTTTTATAAAGAAGCTAAGACCTCCCTAAAAGAGTTATAAAGGAAATAATACTAATTATTAACGTTAACTATTTAAGAACCTAAGTAGTAGTACCGGGCCCTATAACTAGTAGTAAATATTAAGTTTTATAGTACTTTAAAAAGTAATAATAAGCTATAGTTTTAAACTATAGTATATACTACTTACTTAAACTTTAAGTTTAACTTAACGTTTACTACTAAAAATAACGTTCTACTATAATAGTATAAATATCTACGGGACTCTTATTAATATACTAGTAATAATTAATTACAATAAAGAACACTATAGTAATTATATTATAAAATAACTAATTACGTTCCTTAGCTACTTAACTCTATCGCTATAGTATAGACTAAGTAGCTAGAGCTTTTAAGCTTTAGTTAGTATTGTAAAAATATAGTACTAAATAAACTAGGGGCTTTAGAGACCCTTTACTATATTATAGCCGTAGTATAGTACAACTAGTATCTATAAACTACTTAAGAATAATTTCTTTATAACAATATATAGTATACTAATAAGTACCTTAACTAAGTAAGTAAGTAACTTTTGCGGTTTTAGATATTAGTTATTGTGTCCCTTTAGGCGATTCTAGCCTTTAATGGAGCTATAGCTTAAAAAAAGTATAGTACTTAGTTCTTTACTCTAGGGAACTAGAGTAAAAGTTAAGTATTATAGCTACTCTAAGTTATATACTATTATTATTAACTAGGCCGTTATTAACTATTTTACTATTTAGTATACTATAATAAATTAGTACCCCCGTCCCCCCTAGGGATTTACCTTTACGTCTCCGCAAAGTTATTAATAAAGATCCTACCTTACCCTAGGGGGGTCTAGGTTTAACTTTAATTTCCCTAGAGTCACTTCTTTATTATTAATAGAAGTAGATATACTCTAGCTATATCTACCTAACTTTAATATTATAGGCGCTTTAGTACTATAGAGTAACTACTAGAACCTATACAGGCTTAAGGGAGTAACCTAGCCCTAAAAGCCTATATAGTGTCCTTTATACTTAGTACAGGGGGCTAAGTTTTAATAGCTACTCCTTTTAGTACTTTATACCTAAATAGAGAGACTATAGTAAAGTAGGTATGTCCCTACTAAACCCAATAAACACTAACTACTTAGTACTATTACTTTATATACAGGCTAAGTAGCTAATAACGCTATTTAAGTAGAAACTAGTTCTATAGAAATACAGAACCTTTTTAGGGATAAGTAAACTCTAAGTTTTAAGAAGCTTACTTAAAAAGGACCCGTTTTACTAAGAAGCTACTTTTTACTAGTAGGTATTATAAAGCCGAGTAAGACGTATAACCTAAGTAGTTAACTACTACTTAGTCACTATTCTTTTAGAGGTTATTTAGTTACTAATAATTTACTCTATGGGTCCCTAGAGTAAGTATAGACCTTAGTATTTTAGCTAAAAGTATAGAGTTAAGAAACGCTTTAGGTAAAAAAAAAGAATTAAGACCGGGCTATTATAAACTATTTTATTAGAATAGCTAGTATTAAAATAACGTAGTAAACCCCTTTTAAAGGGGGCACTACTACTATATTCCTATAAAGTCCTTAATAGGGGCCTACCCTACTATAAGGAGTTAAGCTTAACTTTAATTAAGTAAAAGTACTTAGTTACCCTTAATAGGAGTTAGTTTACTATTACTAAGCTAGTTTAACTTAAGTAACCTAAGTACTTTAGTACTACTTACTCTATAGAACCTATATAAACTAGGGGGGCAACTACCGGCCCTAGATATTTATATAGGGCTTCTATACTAACTATAACAGCTATCTATTCTAAAGCCTTAAGCCTAAATTAAGAGGCTAGCCTATAACTTACCTAGTATAGCTATAGGTTAGGTTTAGTTTAAAATAAAATTTATATATATAATAGTAAGTAGTAAATAAATAAAGAGGGTATAAAAAAAAGTTGAGTAAAAGTAAGAATTATAGTACGGATATAAAAGTAAAAGTATATTATAGATAAAGTATATATAGAGTAAGTATTAAGTTTAAGATTCGGGTTATAAAGTACTATAAAACTCTAAATATTAAGTAATTACTACTAAGTCCCTATTAAAACTAAAATAGTGCTACTAAAACTTATAAAAAGTCTAATTAATAAAGTATAGTTATTTTTAAAACTTTTAATAAAGATAAACTATAGTAGTAACCTAGTAGCGTAGAGTATTTTTATATTACTAATAGGGAGTAGCTAGTAAGTTAGTAGTTAAATAAAAGGGAGCCTTAATAAGCCTTTATTAATCCCTTTTAGAAATTAAGTATTATAGCTTAGTTTAGTACTATATACCCTTTTAAAAAGTACTATACTTAAGTGTAGTATATATAGGTAATATAGTAACTTAAAAAAAAAGTAAATAAAAAGTTTAGATCTTTATATATTAGGACTAAATAAATAAAAGTCGATCTAAACTACTATATAAGTACTAGTAGTAGCGTTTTTTACTTAGTTCTCTACCTACTAAAAATAAGTATAGTAAATATACTTCTTTCTTTAGCTATTTATAGCCTAAGCTAAACTAAAGTAGGAGTAGTTAAAATACTAGTTTATATATAAGTAGTTAAAGACTAGTAACGTTAACTAGGAGATTCGCTAACGTACTTTTAGTGAGGCACTAACGTAGCCTTATTACTTATAATCTATAGCAGATAAGTAGTTATACGCCTTTTAAATAATCTTTAAATAACATCTTAAATAATCGTCTTTAAATAGTCCCCTTACTTACTTAGTAAGGGCTATAGCTAAGAAATTTATTAATAAGTATTTAATAAGCTTCTATAGACTTTCTATATAACCTTTAAATAAACACCTAGAATAATAGTCTTTAAATAGTCCCCCTACTTATCTAGTAAGGGCCCTAATTAAAAGATTTATTAACGTACTTTTAGCAAAGTACTAGTATAGTATAGTTATTCGTATTCTATAGTAAGTAAGCGGCTATATACCTTTTAAATAATCTTTAAATAGTACTTTGAATTATTGTCTTTAACTAGTACCCCTACCTACTTAGTAAGGGCTCTAGTTAAAAAATTTATTAAGGTACTTTTAGTAAAGCACTAGCGTAACTTTATCGCCTATAGTTTATAGTAGATAAGTAGTTATATACCTTTTATATAACCTTTAAAAAACAACCCCCTACCTACTTAGTAAGGGCTCTAATCGGCGGGTAGCTAGGTTAGTTGTAAAAAGTAAAAGTCTAAAATATCCCTATACTACGTACCTAAAGACGCCAACAAAAAGCAGTAACGTATCTATACACTTCTTCTCGTAGTTATTAAAACTAAAAATAGTTAATACATACGCCTAAGTCTATTAAAGAGTAGCCTCTAGTTACTATAAGTATTACCCTATTAATAATTATTAAGTACTAGAGTAGCCTAGGAGACTTAATAAGGTTAGTAAGTAAGCTTAGGACTTAAGGGTAGCTATATAAATATTATAAGGTTTATTAAAAACTATAAATTAATTTTTTTATTTTTCTATATAAATTTTTTTTTTAAAAAATAGAAAATTAAAAGAAAATTTAGTATAATAAAATATAACTATAAATAGAGTTAATAAGTATATAAGGGAAAAGGCTTAAAGCTTTAAATACCCTATAAAGAGTATATATAAGTACTAAGTAAGGCCTATATAGCTATAGCTAGTAGTTCCTCTATTAACTACTTAGTACTAGTTGCTTTAAGTTTAAACTAAAAAACTAGTTTATAATAACTATATACTAATATAAATCTAACCCGGACCTATAGTAGTATAGAACTAAAATAGTCCCGTATTATTTAAACTATAGTATAGTATCTCCTTAGTAATTTCTTAAAGCTTTAGTAGTTTTAGTTTAAAAGAGTTTATAACTATAGTTACTCCCTATAAAAGAGGCCGCTTAAGTAGACCTCTAAACTAAAGATACTTATTGTTATATATTAACCTAGTACCTTTATTATTTATTTAGTTAGATAGATTCGTCTTAATAAGGGCCTTATACAAAACTATAGCTAGGGGAGTAATAAAGAAAAGATACCTATAGTAGATACTAAATAGCTAAAGTTGCTATAGTAGTTACTTTTATAAAATATAAGAATTAGTAATAATAAATTAACTTAAAAGGTATTAATAAGATAAGGGGTTAAACTATTTAACTAAATAGAGCTAGGCTACTTAAGTTACTATATAGAATAAAGTTATATAACTAGGCTATAGTTACTTTAAAGGCGCTAGGTATATAAAGTACAACTAAGCTATACTAGTTATAGATTTAGCTACTAACTACTAAGCTATAAGGGTAAAAAAAAAAGTAAACATTTCTATAAGTACTAGTATTACTTAAAAAAAAAAAAAAAAACGGAATAAAGAATTTCCTAAAGTTACTAAATAATAAGTAAGGTTATAGGGGACTAAATACTTAAAAACTCTATAATATAAGTAGTTAAGTTAAAGAACGTATTAAAATAAATAAGGTTTAAGTTAGTATTTATAAAAAGGGGTACTTAGTACTTACTACCCCTAAAGGGCGCTAAGTATAGTAAATAGTAAATAGTAAACCCTGTAGAATACTTGTTAGTTAATAGTTATTTAGTTTATAAGAAGTAAGCTATAAGTTAGTAGTAGTTAAAAGTTAGCCGGCTTTTAACTTCTTAGTAAACATACTACTAGAGTGGTTCTTAGGGACCTTTTAGCTATAATAATAAAGGCCTAAAGAGTAAGCTATAGACTATTATACTAAAATAAATAAACTAAAGCTAAGCCGATAACTGTAACTAGAAAAAAAACTAATATTATAGGTACTAAAATAACTCTACTATATATAGTTTAAAGGGATATAATAGCTCTATAGTAGCTACTATAGTACTTTTAGGTACGTAGTAATAGTTAGTATACTAATAAAGGGATAATTATAAGTTAAGTAAGTAGTTAACTAGTAGTTAGTGTATACTACCTTTAATTAATTAATAAAGGAAAACTTAACTTATAAGGGGACTAAAGGGTATTATAAAGTAGTATAAATTAAAAGAGTAACTTTACTATTAAGTTATTAGTTACTAAATTAAGTACTTAATAAATATAAGTATTAATAAATAAACTTTACTATCTCTTTAATATAGCCTAAGTTATTAATAGACTCTATTAATAGTAATATAATAATAAAGTAAAGGCATTTAGGTATTTTAACTAAAACTATACTTAATAAAAAAAGTAAAGTTAATTATAAGTCGTCTTGTCGGTAGTGGGTTAGGGGAAATTAGTAGAGTGTAACTAAGTTGTAAGGTTAGTTTATAAGTAGCGGCACTAAATGCGTTACTAGCCGTTTTATGCGTTAGGGAGTAGTACTAAGTGGGTTAGTAAATAGTATAATAAATAATTATTCTAGTAGAAGTAAAAGTAAAGCTATCCCTAAAAGACCTCTTACTTATAAAAAGTTAATCTATTCTATTAAAGTAATTTATTATTACTAACTATAAACTATATATTTATAATTATTAATAACTAACTTTATAACTTAATTACTAAGTTATTATAATAAAACTATTTAGCTATTTTAAGTAGTTTTAACTTACTGTTTATACTATCTACTACTACAGTATTACCCTTTAAAGCATTAAGTAATATATTTAAAAGCACTATAAGTATAAAAAAAGTATAAACTAGTCTACTAATATTAAAAGGGCTATTTAATAGACCTACCTAGATATTTATAAAATAATAAAAGAGTTTATTTAAAACTTCTGCCCCCTACTACTAACTAACCCGCTTAATAGTATACTTAAAGCTTTTACTATAAGTAGCTTTAAGTATAACTTTAAAAACTATCCCTACGTTGTAGTTATTAAAAACTTAGTTTATAAGTACTTCTAGTTTAAGTATTATATATTAACTAACTTAGGTATATATATATATAGTAGTATTACTTTTTAAACCCTTATACCTAATAGCTAAAAAGTTAGTAAATTATTTATTTTTAAAGTTAACCGTCTATTTAGTAAGCTATAGGGAAAGAAATACGTAATACTTGCGTTTAAAGAGTTTATTCTATATAAGTAGTAGGGCAAAGAAACTATTAACTAACTAGTTTAAGTACTTAATAACTGTAAGTCTCTAAACTTCTAACTTTAGTTTATTAAGTAGGTTAAATACTTAAAGGGTTTTAATATAAAGGACTTTTATACTTTTATAGTAAAGCCCGGACTTAATAAGCACTTAATTTACTTTATAGTTAAGTACTTTTAAAAAGCTATAAAAAAAGTCTATAAACTAATAAAAAAGTACTATAACTATAAGTCTATATTTAACTTTATATATATTAAAAATAGTAAAGAATAGTATAAGCTGTTTTAGTTATTTATAGCTAATAGTACTTTTAAAAAGTACTTTAAGTACTAAACTAACGTACTTACTTTTTTTATCTAAGCTATAAATATAAACAAAAGTCGTAGGCCCTCCTTTAAACTAAACCTAGTATAGCTAGAGACTTATAACATACTAATTAAGTACTATAGTATTAAAATACATCCTAGTAAAGGCTTATTACCTAAGCTACTAAAGTAAACTAACTACCTAGTAAGTACTACCTAAGCGGCCTATATTAACTTTACTATTACCCTTATAAAGCACAATTTTAATAGTAGCTCCTATAATAGTATACTCCTTAGTAGCCTTACTGTTACTATACTAAAAAAGGATAGTAGTTAAAAAAGCTTACTTAACTATACAACTAAGTACTTAAGTATCTTTAAAATTAACTAGCTTTTACTTTTTTCCTAGGCTTTAAAAAGAAACTAACTAGTCTTTATAAAAAAACCCGTACTTAGTAGGTAAACTATAACGTAACTAAAAAAGTAAGTAAAAAGGGCTATATTTAGTACTAATAAGAATAATACTATAATTTATTCCCTACTAATCTAAATATACTATAAAAAGAACTATAGTATAGCTATTTAGTATACTATACTTAGTAAAGGATTTATTATTTAAAATAGTAATATATTTAGCTTAGGTAATACTAAGTTTACTATAGAGGTGTACTAAAAAATAATTTATAAAGCTGTTAAGGATACTATAAAGGCCCTAAAGGAACTTTACTTTATAAAGGGCTATAAAACTAAAGACCTACTTACTATTCTATAGGTTACTATAAAGAACAACTAAAGTAACTAAAACGCCGGGTACTAGTTTTTAAAGAACTAAAAGAATAAATAGTAAGTTCTACTTTACTATAGTTATTTTATAAGTTATATTATACAGAGTATTAGCCGGGTAGCTATAGAGTAGGGTAAACGCTAGCTAAGTAGTAAGTTTAGTATTATAAAGTAGAACAGCTAAAAGGTAAAGAAGTATAATACTAGTATTAAATACTTCCTTTAGGGTCTACTCTTTATTATTTACTTAACTAATAGTAAACTAGTATAAAGTACTAAAATTATACTAATCTAAGTTTATAATACCCTTAAGGGCTTATTCTACAACGTCTTTATTTAATCTAAATAAGTCTATATCGTAACAAAATACTATAAGGGGTATACCTAAATAAATAACTATAAAATCGTTTTCTACTTCTTACTATAAAAAGTAAGCCAGCTTATAGTATAGTACTTATAGCTTATATAGTCCTTTTAAGGCTTTTTAAATCTAGTTAAAAGACCTAAGTTTAGTAGAATAATCCTAAGTCCCTTTTTCTTTACTAATACACCCTAACTAAATACTACTTTTAATAGTATAGCTTAAAAAAGCTAGTATTTAACTAATATTCTTTAAGTATAGTTACTTAATACTTTTAGCTACTGTATAAGTATCCTACCCTTCTATTATATATTTACTATAATTACAAACTACTACTTTAAGTACCAGGACCCTTTAAATAAAATAAAGAAGAATAGTACTAAAATAAATAAAGAGTATAACTTAGCTAAGGACAAAAACGTAGGTACTAAGCATATTAATACCTTTTATTACTAGGCTAACTATTCTATATAAACTAAGGACTTAATTTATAGTTATTTCTATAAACTAAGTAGAGTCTCTAGCTATAGTAAACTAGTAGTAATAATATATATAAGCCGCGAGTTTTACTAGTTTTAAAGGTTCCTAGAACTTCCTTTTAAAAAGTACTTAAAATATAGTACTAAAAAAAAAAAACTCTACTATTAGTTCTAAAATAGTAAACTAGTGTTTCTAAAAAAGTAGGACCTTAGTACTGTATTATAGAGTCTACTTAGTAAGTAAACAGCTACCCTTAAACTACACTAGGCCCGCGTTCTTAAAGCTATTACTTTAGGTTCTTTACTAGTACTTTTTATTTCTAGTACAGAGTTAAGTAAGAGTTTCTCTTTTATACTATCTATAAAAGCTACTCCTAAAAGTACTACTATTATTATTATACTATTCGTATCTCTATAGTAAAACCTTAAGAAACACTATTTAAAGTATAGAATTAATACAACCGTATAAATAGGCCCTACTATACTAATAGCAATACTAATACTAGTAATACTAGAGTTTATAGTTACTCTTAAGTTTAAACTTATAGCCTAGTACCTTATTGTATTGCACATACTTAATAGAGTTGTTATTAATAAGTATAACTTAGTTATAGAGGAACGAAATAACTTTTAATTAGTACTATAGTAACTAAGTTAAATAGTAGTAGTATTTAGTGTTTAGCTAGTATATTTTACTACTATACTACTACTAAAGTTAAAGATATACTTCTTTTAAGTACTCAGTATTGACCTAAAGTTAAAAAGAATTATAAAGTTCCAAAAACCTACTAACTAAGGTAATATAACCTATAAGTATAAGTTTATTAAGTATAATACTATTATTATATAGGCCTTAGCTATATAAAATAAAATTAGGGACGTAACTAAAGTCCTAGAATATAGCCTAAAAACTATTATATATATATAAACTAAATAAAAAGTAGATAAGCTAGGGCGTAAACTAAATATACTTATTTACTATTTTAACTTAAGCGACACTTAAGTAAGAGCTATAGTTTTTTAGATATAGTTTAAGTATAGTAGTATTATTATAGTAACTAGTACCTTTAGTAAAGACTGAAATATAAAGAGTATGTCCCTTATAGTCTACTATAGTGTGCCTTAGAGTTTTATTAACTATACCTAGAAGAGTAGCCGGGCTATATACTAAAAAGACTTATATAGGTAGACTGTTATATTTATTAATAATACTCTAAAAAAAGACTCTAAAAGGCTAAAGTGTATTTATAAGAACCTAAACGTACTTAAGTATATTATAACTTCTAACTACTACTATAAACTACTAAATAAGTACTTTAATAATAAAAAGTTAAAAGTATACTATACTCTAAGTAAGGAAAAAGCTATAGACCTGTATAATTAGTATATAAACTACGTCTAGTATATATACTTAAGTTTATTAAAGCTATTTAGTAATAAGAATAGAGTAGTTAAAAGTAATAAAGAGGGTACTTTTACTAAAGATACTCTATTTAATAATAGTAGTAAAATAGCTAAAAAGGAATAGAGCCCTAGCTATACTAAAAAGAACAGTATATTTATAAACAACTCTCTATCTCCCTAAGTTACACCTAAGGCATATTAAAGCTATAAGTATACCCTTAAGAGCCCTTTAGTACTAATTATACCCCTTCTAGTTAAAAGAACTAAGTTATTATAAATAACTATAACTTCTACTACTACTATTATAAACTCAGTACTTAGTATAGTAAAAAACTAAATCTAAGTAAAGATAAAAGAATTAGTAGTAGTACTTAAAGAGTCTTAGTATATAGCTAAACTAATACTCTAGTCCTTAAATAATAAGTTAAAGAATATTATAATAAAGTTTATAAACTTAAATAATAAAAATAAAAGTAAAAAGTAACTTAATAAAAGTAAAGTAATTTAACCTAATTAACTTTATTATTTAACACTAGTTCTATTTAATTCCTTTAAAGTAAAGGCCAAGCTAGTTACTTTATAGTTACAGCTAAAACTTAAAAGAATTAAAAACCATTATAGTTATAATATATAAAAAGTATAGCCTAGGCTTTATATAAACTAAGCTATATCTACTAAAAAAGAGGGAGTAGATCTATAAAATAAGGACTTACTATAAAAGCCTTATATTATAGAGCCCCCAGTAACGCTTAGAGTATAACTAGCCTTAATACTGGGTTCTAAAAGAATAGTTAATAGACTTAATACAAGGTTCTAATAAGCTTAAACTAGAAAAATAAAGAGCTTACTACTTATAGCCTATACGCTAGTCGGCTAGCTACAGCTTAATAACCTAGCTACTCTAAAGAAAAAAAAGTATAGTATTTAGTAGTTTAATATCTTTTATATTTTTAATAGGGATAAGTATAAGTAGGTTTATATTAAGTACCTCTTTATTAGTAGCCTTATACGCAACTATTTAAAGTAGCTAATTTACTACTTTAAGTCCTACAACTATAACTATACTAAATACTATAAAACTTTTTTTAACTAATAAAAAAACTAATAAGTAAGAGTTTATAAGTACAAGAGTCAACTTAATAGCATTTATAAAACTAAGTTTATAGGCGTAAAGGGGGGTATTTATTTCTTTTACTACTTCCTATAACTAGCCTATAAAGTAATATAAATAAAGTAGTTTAGTAGTAGTTATACCTAAATAGTAGTTATAGAGTTTAGGCACTATAACATAAGTAAAAAGCTACTTTAATAGGCCTTTATAGTGCTTTAAATTAAAGACTAAAGTGGGGTCTAGGAGTTCTTTATAAAATACTACTAAAGGGATATTAACAAACTAAATATAAAAGAAATAGTTTAGTTACTAAGTAAGATAGTTAAAATAAGTAGTAATAACTAATAAACCCCTTTACTAGCTATTATAGTTATTAAAAGACTCTAAAGGGAGTAGTACTAAAGGAAGAAAGGGGTTTAGTTATAAATTTAGATATTGTACTTAGTTAGAATTAAAGAATAATAAAAGAAGTTTAGTTATTTTATTCTATTTCTATTTTTTATAAAAACTCTTAAATTTCACTAAGTCTTTTTAATTTCCTACTTAACTTTATAAATTTTACTAAGTCTTTTTAATTTTACTAAGTTTTCTTAATTTCCTACTTAACTTTATAAATTTTACTAAGTCTTTTTAATTTTACTAAGTTTTTCTAGTTCCTTACTTAACTTTATAAATTTTACTAAACTTCTCAATTTCTCACTCAAATTTTTAACTTCTTATAAATATTTATAAATTTTACTAAGTCTTTTTAATCTCCTACTTAACTTTATAAACTTTACTAAGTCTTTCTAATTTTACTAAGGTTTCTTAACTTCTTACTTAACTTTATAAATTTCACTAAGTCTTTTTAATTATATTAAGTTTTTTTAAATCCTTACTTAACTTTATAAATTTTACTAAGCGTTTTTTATTTCTTACTTAAATTTATAAATTTTACTAAGTCTTTATAAATTTTACTAAGTATTTTTAGAGTTATACGTAACTTTATAAACTTTACTAAGTCTTTTTAATTTTACTAAGCTTTTTTAAATTCTTACCTAACTTTATTAATTCTATAAAGTCTTTTTAATTTTACTAAGTTTTTTTAATTTTCTATATTATATTATAAATTTTACTAAGTCTTTTTAATTTCCTACTTAACTTTATAAGTTCTACTAAGTCTTTTTAATTTTTTACTTAACTTTATAAATTCTACTAAGTCTTTTTAACTTCCTACTTAACTTTATAAATTTATTTAAGTCTTTTTAGTTCTATTAAGTTTTTTTAACTTTTTACTTAACTTTATAAATCTTATAAAGTTTTTTAAATTTTACTAAGGTTTTTTACTTTATTATTTAATTTTATAAATTCTACTAAGTTTTTTTTATTTTTTACTTAATTTTATAAGTTTTACTAAAGTTTTTTAACTTTTTATTTTAATTCTAAAGTTTAACTAAGTTTTTTTGATATTTTATTAAACTTAATAAATTTTATAACTATTTTTAAATAAATTTTTTAAATTTTTAAACTTTACTAAGTTTTTAATAATTCTTTATTAAAAAAATAGAATTTTTAAGTTCTTCTAGTCTTTTACTTAACTTTTATAATCTCCTATAGTTTCTTTTATATTTTTACTTAACTTTAATAATTCTTAAATTTTAAATTAATAACTATATAGTTAACTTAGAGTTATTTTTTTATTTAAAATATAAAACCTTTTTTTATTTTTAATTTTAAAATAATTAAAAACTTAGTAATTTAAATATTTATAAAGTAAACTTTAAACTATTTAATCCTAACTTAAGACTTTTAACTTTAACTTTAAAGTTTTAAAATAACTTAAGTTTTTTAATTAAAATATAAACTTTTTATTTTTAAAACTAAGTTATTTAATTTTTTAAAAACTTAAGTTTTTTAACCCTAACTCTAAGTTTCTAACCCCAACCCTAAGTTTCTAACTCTAAAAAAAAATGTTTTATAAATGCAGTCCTAAACTTTTATAACCCTAGTAACCTAATAGGTAAGACATTCTCGCTTAGGACCGAATTAGTCCTAACTATCGGTTAGGATTAGTTAGAAAAATTTAAGTACAGACTATATAAAACCAATTTAAAATAAAAAATCCAGTATATTATAAAATCGGTCATTTAGTAGATAAAACATCCTATTCTAATACAAAAAGGAACAACTTTAACGTCCAAAATCCCAAATAAGTCACTATACAAGTAGTAAAACCAATATTTCCTACTTTAAATCAGTCCCTAGTATAAACCCTTCCTTTATTACTATTGTACCTCCTACTTATTTAAATAATACTTTGTACTATCTATACTCTTAGCACACTTATACTTCCTATACATTACACACTACGTTATTATATATTTACCTACTTAGATATACTAATTTAAATTAAACACTTTACTATAGGTAATTTTTCTTATAATTTTTAAATTAATAATAAGCCTAGAATAATCTATTAAACTTTAAAGAGTAAGTATACTACTTAACTCCGACCACTACACTATCCTAGCTTATTCGCTTATGTAACTACAGAAGAAAGCTACTATAATAGTTAGTAGTTTTAAAACGGTCTGATAAATAACTAGTTTTCTGTTTTATATCGGTTAAAAGACTCTATATCTTAAAATCGGTCTAATAAATAACTAGTTCCTTGTTTTATATCGGTCTAGAGAACCTATACTTAAAATTAGTTTAATAAATAACTAGTTCTTTATTTTATATTAGTCTAAAGAACCTATATTTTAAAATTAGTCTAATAAATAACTAGTTCTTTATTTTATATTAGTCTAAAGAACTTATATTTTAAAATTAGTCCTAGTTTTTTGTTTTATATTGGTTAAGTGTCTTTAACTAATAAAATATTATTTTTTAACTTTAAGAGTTTAGTATATATACAGCTTTTTCTGCTATACTATAGTATATTATTAAAGTACTTAAATATCTTAAATTAGTTTATTTCTCTTTTTAAATAGTTCTGTATTGTATTATACTCCCTTTTATACTTTTGTTTAAAGATAACTTATTAATATTACTTATAAGCTAGTTTACTACCCATTCTCTACAAACTCTTTATACATTATAAGAATACGTAATTCTACTATATCCCTTTAAACTAGTTATAATATTTTAAAATTAGTTCTAAGGCCTAATTAAAAACTATAATTAGTCTTAATTCTATATTCTATACGTTTTTACTACTTATATTAGTACTAAAATACCTTTTTAAGTAAATATCGCTAATTATTACTTAACTATACTTTTTATATAAACTTTATTTAACCTACCTAGTCTCCTATTTACTATTTAATTTAACTTACTATTATAACTATTAATAAGTCCTAGATTCTTATAATTTATTATATACTATTCCTCTATTACTTAGTCTATAGCTAAAACAGCTAAGTATAACTACTTAAGTTTATTATATATTTTTTACGCTAAGTACTTTTTCTATCTACTTTTACTTACTTTCTACTAACTATCTACTTTAACTTATACTTAACCTATTAGAATATAAATAACTAACTAACTCTAGAGATTTTAATTTTACCCCTTCTTTTTAACACACAAATCGTATAGATATCTACCTATAGTAGTAATATTACTTTATACTAATAACTATTAAACCCCGTAGTTATAATACGTAGCTATATTCTAATTTTAGTCTTAATAACCCATAATCTCTTACTTTTCCTAAAGGCTTAACTACTACGGAACTCTGTTTTAAACGCGCTTAGAAAAACGCTAATAAAAAAAAGTAAATTGTATAGTTAGATCTTTTCTTTTAACTCAAACGGGCTAACTACACTAATAATAAATAAAACAAAAAGATCCTTACTAACGTCTCTATCTTTTACAACTATTATTAAAAAGCTACCTCTATAAACTATTTCCTTTAACGTCCTCTACCTTTTACTTAAGTTATTAATAACCTCTAGAATCTATCCGTTTTATTATACAACAAGGACCCGCTACTACCTAAGCCACAACGTTATCACTATTTCCTATAGTTTGATAACGCTAAGGATAAGGCTAAACTGCCTACGTAAGATTCTAGTTCTACTACTACTAAACAGCCACTTCTTTAACACTAGTAAAAATAAAGACTTTTATCCTAAACCCAACGTTAAAGCCGTCCCCCTAGTTCTAAAAACCAATAAAAGCCGCATTAATAGCTAATTTAATAACTAAAACTCGTCTCTAGCAGCCCATCACTATTACTTTCCACCGTTCTATCCTAGCCCTAACGCTAAGGCTACTTACTCGGCTCTAAAAATCAGAAGAAGACGCACTAACGGTTTAAGTAATAGTTTTAGTTTATATTTAATAGCCCCTTATTATTACTTTTTTTAATCCCTTTATCGCCTCCCCCTTTTCTAATATTTTAATAAACTCAACTTAAGTATTTCTACTTAAACTTAGTAACTTTTTAGAGTCTCTCCTAAAAAAGGAGCTATTATCCTAAGCTCTATTACCCCTTACTTACGTATCTTTATAACTAAGTAACTCGAGATACTCTAGTCCTAAGTTCTTTTAGTATCCCTTTTTAAACCCTTAACCTACTTTTAAAAGTCAAGCTCCCCTTTATTTCTATAAGGCCTAACTTTTACTTAGTTTTTATATTCTCTTTACTTAATATTTCTAACCCTATTAAACCTCCTTCACTATTAGACTATATAATAATCCCTTAAACACCCTTACTCTTACTAAATAGTAGTAGCTTTAAACCCTAGTTTAAGTATTACTCGTTACTTTAGTTTACTTTACAGCTCCCTATTACGTTACTTAATAATAATTAAGTCTCTATACTTAGTCCTATAACTTTTAATCTATCCCTTTATATATACCGTAGTTTACTTAAAACTATAACGTCCTTAAGCCTATAGCCTTCCTTTTTAGCTTAAAAAGTCACTCCTTTCCTTTATAGTAGTCCTAGAACAACCTATAAAGGCCTCTATACATATAGCCCTATTACTTAATTAGCGGATCTATTACTTAGTACTGTACATCTAGTTTAGTACTATAATTTCTTTTTAGTAGATATATTAATAACCCTTTTAACTTTAGTAATATAAGTAATAGGATTAAGTTCTCCCCTTCTTAGTCCGGGTATTTAGTCTTTAGAACGTTTTTTATATAATATTACCTCTTTACTTTAGAGTTAGTTATTGGACAAGGAACAACTTAGGATAGAAATATATAAAACCCTTTCTTTAATCCCCTAGTTAAAATCTTAAACTTCTTTACCCTACTCCTTAACCCCTATATCTTTATTATATAGTTTTTAGTATAAAACCCCCTTTTACTATAGTTTAATATAAAGTTTATTACCCCCGTTTTTTATTATACTAGGCCCTAAATTATTTTAGTATATACTTAATATACTTCCCTTAAGCTCTATATCCCCTTCTCTCTATAGCCTACTTATTTATAGTTTATTTATAATATATTATTACCCGTTTATATATTTAAGTACTATTTTATATCTTAAGTTATATTACTCTTTTATAAATACTTAGTTACTATACCCTAGTCTATAATACAAGTTAGGCCTATTATATTAACTAACCTACTTAAAATAAACGAGTTTAAATATTATTTAATGTATTATAAACTTATTACCTATATTACTATTAAGTAGTAGTATTTTAGTTTAGTTAAAAGTAAAACTCCTACTATATAGCACGTTATACTCGTTTCTTAAAATTATAATTATCGTTATATAAATACTACCCTATATATATATATTATATAGATAGTAGTAATTAGTGTTATTAAAAATTAAGATAGTAGCTTCTTTTATATTTTTACTAACTACCTAACTTGCTGTACAGCGCCTTATAACGAAACTAGGAATGTTAATTATACTATCTTTGTTACTTTGTATTCTTTATAAACTACTATACTCTCCCTTATCACCTTAACCCAGTATCCTTTTTTAAGGAGTCTCTTAATCCTCTCTATTCTACCTACTCCCTTTCTACTAATATTAACTACTTTACTATAACTACTATTTCTTTCCCTTTAAAATCATAATTATCTTTCCTAAAATTGTATACTTTTTGTTGTTCCTAATTGGATAGCTTTAGTTTAAGTTGTCTTAACGACTAAACGCATTCCTCGGCCTTATAGCTAGAAGAAAAAACCTTAGCACATTATTAATAGCTGTACCTATACTACCCCTAGTATATAATAAGCCTACTTATTACTATTTTTAATTTATAGTTTGCTACTAACTTTTTTAAATACCCTTACCTGAACTAGTATAGGTGCTCTGACTCCGGACCCCCGTACCTGGACCTTTTGTTATTCCTCTTATACTCTATAACTCCTGTAAATACCTTTACTTTTAACTATATTCCTTTTTTTTATACTTTATAGGCTTATTCTGATTTTTTTTACTTTCTTCCTAATCTTTTATAATATTATAATACCTTTTCCCTATTATACCCCACACCCCTCCTTTATACTTATATTAATTATAATCCTCTATTATTTATTATTTATAAAAAGTACTATTATACTATTAAAACTATTACTTTACTATACTCCTTCCCCTTTAAGTTAAAGGCTATTACCTCTGCCTTTTTATATAGTTAGCTCTGCTAGTATAGCTATGTAACTTTAAGAGTCTGCTTTTATACTTGATTTACACAGAGTACTCCCTTTAGTCCCTAAACCTTTTTACTACTAATAAGTAAAATACCTTACTGTTCCGTTCGCTATCGACGCCGCTTATACTACCGTCCCTATCTATCGAACCCATTACTACACCTTACTTTACTTATTGTATTAACGTAACGCCCCTAGTAAACTGTGTTTTGCTTTTTGCGATACATCTATAACTCTTTATCCCTTAAAGTGTTTTTAACGTCTAATTATATCTTACCTATAAATCTGTATAGTAAACTACGTTGTTATGTCCTTATTTAATACCTACACTACCCCCTATATTAATACCTATACTATATTAAAGTCTTAACCCCCCCTTAATAGACCTTATATCCTTATAACTTAGAGCTCCTACTCTACTAAACTATCTCTTTTATTTTCTCAGCCCTCTTTATCCTAGTAGTAATATAAACGCTTAAATATAAATATTACCCTTCTCCCTTAAGAATAAACTCCCCTACTAACTCTTTAAACTAATATTACTTTAGTATAATTTTTACTATTAACTAGTTCTCCTAATTTCTTTATTATAAAACGTTGTTATTAATATATATATACTTATTATATTTAATACTAACTTATCTTTTTTAACTTTTAGCTTTAATGATTTGCCCATATACTAGCCTACTCCTATTACTAGGATAATAGGCCCCCTTGCTACTAATATCGCTAAATTTATACTTTTTTAGCCTAGTCTGTTTATTTTTACTTACTTTACTTATAATACCTACTTATAACTTAAGTAGTACGCAAGCTACCCCCGTACTTTCTATAGGCCTTATAAAGAAGTATATTACCCCCCTATTAAACTACTTTTATATAATAGTAACTTTTGTAACTCTATTAAATAGGTTATTTAATACTTTAAGAATAATACTTAGTATAATACTACTATATTTTAGTATAGTAAAGAGGAAAAGTATACTTTTAACTAATACTTTACTAGCCTTTTACTCTTTCTACTTAAGAACTATAGTGACTTTATCCCTTAACTGCTGCTTTAGTTAAAACCACTTAATTTACTACTTATAACCTTTAATACTAATCCTAACTTACTTCTTTATTTAGAATAGTGGCTCTGTTTCCCCTACTATACTATATAGGATATAAAATATATAACTCTATAGGGTTTTTTAAATAAGAAATAACTATTAAATTATACTAAGAAGTACTTAATATTAGTTTATCCCCTTTTAGTATAAAACTACTAAGTTAACTAACTCCCTTTATAGTATCTACAGCTTTAAAAGCCCCTAGGACCCTTTTATATATATTAACCCGTACTATACCTATTATAACTACTTTAAGGATAACTTAATATACTTTTAAAAGGTCTTTAAATCCATTAAACTACTTCTTAGAGTAGTCTAGACCTACTACTTCTTTCTGCTTGTTAGGGTTACGCTACTTTTTCCTAACTTTGCAGCCCCTAACGACCCAGCTACTAACACTACGGCCGCTAACGCGTTAATAGTACTTTATACTGGCGACTTCTTACTCCCTAGTAGTAACTACCTAGTAAACGCACCCCCTTTAGCTATCTAAGCCTTTTTCTAAGTAGCTATTACTAGGCAGCCGGTCTATATCGCTGCGCTTTATAGTTACGTTATTAACGCACTATTTATATATATTAAAAAACTCTACTTTAACTACAACTTTACTACTAACATCGATTTTAGTCTTATCTATAGGCTTACACAGCCTAAGCTATATAGTAATTAGAAGCACTCCGTTATTACTAAACTCCTTACTAACTTTTATTCCTTTAAAGCCTTTTATAGGTCACGCGTTATACTCTTTAATATTATAAGTCTAGGGTGATTTTACTTATCCCTTAACTTTTAAATACTAACTATTAATAAAACGAAAAGAGGACTATTAAGTAGTTTGCCTAAGGACTTAGCTAGTATAGTCCTTCTATTAAGTCCACCTTTTCTGCTCTGGACTATACTTTTAAGTACTACTTTACTATCTACTACAGGCTCCTATTATACCTTATTTAAATCTTTATCCTTACCTATATTTTAAGCTAGTTGCTCCCTTTTTACTTCCCGCTGCGTATTATTTAGTTTACTAATGTGTCTTAAGCCCGACTTGGAGTTAATACTAAGTACTTTTTATTTAGCTTTTAACACCTTAGTATTTAAAACGTACTTATTAATATTATTGCCTTTACTAATAGCTAATACTCTAGTTAAGAAGCTAAGACCGCCTATTTCTTTTTAGTTAACTGTTTTATTTAAGTTTTTAATAACGTAGCTAACTTTAGATTAGACTCGTCCGCTTTTTAGTTAATTAAGCTCCTTTGCCTTTTTCTCGCCCTCACTAAAAACTACTTTACTAAGGGAATATTTAGTAACCCCCTTTACTATACTATTAGCACTCTTTATCTAAGGCCTATAACCTTTACTTATTCTACCTATATTAGTAAGGACGTTTTTAGTGTAATTACTATTCTTAAAGTGTTTTTTATTATATAGGGTATTTAAGAGGTTGCTTATATACCCCGCCCTAACAATAGACCTATGTATTTTAATATTTATTATACTTTACTAAACTATATTAGTTTAAATATTAACTTTTACTTAAACTATACCTTTACTAATAGTATTATTTATTTTATATTTTTAGAGATTAAGTGATTCTATAACTCCCTTATTAATAACTTATACTTAACCCCGGGTATAACGTCTACTTATATTTTAGCTAATAGTAAAACTATTTTTTATAGCTTTAAAGTTAAGGTACGTTAATACTTAGTATAATATATCCTTTTCTTTTTTTAATAACTACTAATACTATTTAATAGCTCGGTTTTACTTAATTCTAGTATAAAAACGTCCTTTTTATTAACTACCTTTACTACCTTTTTATTAAGCTGCTTAGCCTCCCCTCTATCCCCTTAGTTAATAGTACACTACTATTAACCTAAAAGATTTAGTATTATATTAACGGTTTTTTACCCTACTCCGATATTATTAATAACTACTACTCACTTAAGAATTACTACTCTACCTTTTAATAGACGTTTTCTAAAACTAACTACGTACTTTACTTTATTAGTAGACTTTAGTTTAACTCTATTGCCGGCTTTAACTAGTTTTACTATAACTTAGTTACAGACTAAATTACTTACCGCTTTACTAAGCTTTAGGAGTTTTTCTATAAGGTCTATAACTTTATTAGTAGTTTACTTATTTTTATGTATATTTATTCAGGTACCCTTTACTAAGTAATAGAGTTTATAACTATTTAATATACTAATTTATCTTTTAGTTAGTATAACTTCTTTTAATAAAAGTATATAATAATATAGTTTATTAAGGTTTTGTACTATAAAGGCAATAACAATACTTATATAAGAAACTTAGCCTTTTACTTCTTTCTCTAATAGCTTTCCTATGTTATATCCTACTACTTTTTTTACGTTCTCTCCCTTATTTAGTATACCTTATAGTATACTAGTATAGTAGGTCTACTTAAGAACTACACTCCTTTCCTCTTTATATATACGCTTAGTACCGAGGCGTTTTAGGTTCTTATAGATAAAATAAGGCACAGGCTATATCTTTTTTCTAGCTACGTCTTTAATTAAATTCTTAATAATACTAGCTTATAAGTTAACGCCCTTATTACGTAAGGTGACCCGGCTGTTAAAGATAATAATACTAATAATAAAAGCTCTAGCTTAGAATAAATCCTAGATACTAGCAATACTAACTAGGTTTATAACGCAACTCTATTAAAGCTTAATACAATCTTATAACTTATTAATAAAACCTTACAGGACCTAAGTATTAACCTAGATAAAGAGCCTAATACATTTAATACCCCTAGACAGTTACTCGCACTTAGACTAAATACCTATAGTAGATATAATAACTAAAAGTTTTACGTATAATTCGCCCGTTATTATAAAAGAGTTCTTAACGTTCTACTTACTATAGCTAGCTTCTACTATATTATTAAGATTATTACTATTTTTCTTTATAAATCCCTTTTATTTTATTCTACTAATAAGAGCTTTTTTGCTATATATAAGTAGGCCGGCTATAGTGATAAAACTGTATTTATAAAGTACACTGTTTAAGGCGAGTCCGGTTTAGGACGCTATTATAACTAGTGTATATCCAACTACCTTAAGGCGTTTATTAGGTGGCACTTTTATTTAAGTAGAGTTAAGCTAGTCCGCTACTTAACTACTCCCTTTATCGTAATTAAGTAAGTAGACCCCTCCCCCTATACACTATTAACTATATACTTATATTCTCTTTACCGCTACTATAGTTTAAATCTCAGCGTCTATAATACTATTAACTTTACTACTATTCTAGAAAGACTCTAGATATTTTATAATGCTTTATAGCTTAGCTATATTACTACGTAAAATAATATAGTAACTTACTCTACCCTTACTCTTGTCCGTACTACTAGCTGCTGCTTTAATACCGTCTTTAAACCCGGTTAAAAGGGTGCTCTCTATTACGCCTACTACGGCGAGGTTAATACTATTATTATCCTCTCTACTAACTCTAGTAAGATAGCTATAACCTTTACCGCCCCGCTTATTACTTACACTAGCACTACCCTTATTATTATCCCCTTTACCTATTTTATTAAGGAGATAGCTAAGTATATCTATAGTTACGGTATTAAGGTTATTACTTATTATAAACTAGTTTATTAGAGTGCCTCTTTTAGTATTACTAAGACCCGTTTAATTGTAGTAATGCCCGAGTCTATTGCTAGCTACAGTACTATAGACTTTTCTAACCTAGGAAACGCACTCGCGCTCCTTAAGAAAAGTAATTTACTTAATAGGGTTGTCTTTAATAAGTACTATAATATTATTAAGACTTTTACTAAGTAATGGTATTCTACCTTCTACTACATTCTTACTTACCTTACTAGTGTCCCCTATTAAATCTTCCTTACTACTACTCTACTACCCTCTTTAAAAAACGTCTTCCTTAGTACTATTAAAAACACTTACTAAAGCGTTTTTAAAACTATTAAGGATATACAAAACTATATTACTTAGAGTTCGCCCTACTTATCCTTAGTTACTTTATATAAATAACAGCCTTAATAAGTATTTTATATAAATACTAAATACTTAAACCTTTTTTACTGCGTTTACTACTATAGCCCTAATAATAATATTTCCCTTTCCCTCTATTAGGTACTCTTTAAGTAAGATTCTGTTACTAGCTACTTACTCCGGCTGTATAAAGTACTTGTTATTTTTATAATTATACTTAAAGAAATTAAAAAAGTCGTTAAGAGCTTTAGCTAGTTATTTATTTGCTTTTTAAAACACAACGAGTATAATTTTATTACTCGTTACTGTATTAAAAAGGCGCTATAGTAGTAGAACGACGCGCCTTCTACTTAGGACCCGCCGGCTAACGTAGATATCTTAAAGCCTTATAATAGCACTAGTTTAACTAGTCTACTACTCTTTATAACTTTTATTATAAATAAAGGTACCGATGTAATAGTTAATTATATTGTTGTTGTTAGTAACGTTACCTCTACTAGCCACTTTATCTAAATGCTAGGCTGTGCTACCCGCGGCCCTTATCTAGGCACTACTATCTACTTTGCTCTGTACGTTATATAAGCTCCCTACTAACCCGCTCTTTTACTAGAAGCTTTTAAACTTAATAATACCCTTAGTGTATAGAAGCTCTTTAGCGTTACGCTTTAAAAAGTCTACTAAACTATTTTTAATTTTATTAATGCAATATACTACTGTTGTTAGTCCCTTATAAGTTACTTTAATTATAATAACTCCTATACGGAGTACTTAAGGGGTAACGACTTAGAGGTTATATACAACCTCTACGAGTCCCGGTAGAACCCTGTATACTATACCTAAACTACTACTATACAACTCTACTTTTAGAACCCCACTACTCTATATATAGCAACCCTACTCTTTATTAACGGCCCCTGGACTAGGGACCCCCGTATTGCTCTACTTACTATACTGCTTATTAAAATTAGTTTTTTATCCTTTCTTAAGCCGTTATTAAATAATAAGCGTTTTAACCTTAACTATAAAAATAACTAGTTAAGTATATACAAGGAGGACTTTTTTGTATTACTAAGTTTATACTTATCTATAGCGCTAATTTATAGAACTAGTCTAGCTACTGAGAAGCCCTTTTAGAGAGCCTAGTATAGTTATAGCTCTGCGTTTTATAATATTATACTACTGTTGTTTTACTCCCTTTACTGGGCTTGCGGCTTTTATATAACGTTAACTTTAGCCTTTATACCCGCTTTAATACTAGCACCCGTCTCTTCTTTCTACGCCCGTCCTAGATATGGGCTACTGGCTATGCCTCTCCTATATAACGCAGTACTTACCTATATTCTATCTATTACTAGCTAGTAGTTTAAAGGCTAAACGGTGCGCGCGCGCTCCCTTTTGCGTTACTATAATGCCGCTACTAAATAACTACTTAGTTACTCTAAGTTTAGTACGGGCATAAAGTGTTATTAAAAAGGCTATGCCCCTAACCCCTTTATCGTTCTATCTCTTCCTTAGGTGTTATCCGTATTGTTTTATTTTTGTTTTACTATACCTCCTATAGTGCCCCCTACTACTAGTATATCCCTAGGACTTATACTTAAACAAACGGCCCTTACTCTATATAGCTATATTTTAATTATTACTTAGTTATATAATAATATATTGTTTTATATCTTTTATTAGATCTTACTAGCCCCCTATAGTTATACAGAGTATAGCTACTAGTTATGCAATTACTTAACTCTACTTAATAAAGGTACAGGTTTAGCTAGTAGTGCTATAGTTAAAACTATTTTAAATAATAAATTATAGCTATTATACTACGTTAAATTTAGTAAATATAAGTACCCCACTAGTAACTATTTTAGTTACGCCCGTAGTTATAGTAATAGTTTTGATTGTACCTCTAGTATTTAACTAGTATACTACTTTTATAGTAGTAAACGTTTTAGTAGTTAAGAATTCCTTTACTACGTTCTGGACTAATAATTTAAATATAGAGAGTTTGTAGTTAAGAAGTATTTTATTATTACTACTGCTTATTTTTACTTTTTTGCTACCCGCGATCCGTAAGATATACTCTAGACCCTTTAACTCCTTAGTGCTTTACTAAGTATTACTTAGTACTTTACTAGTTTTAACCCGGTCGATAGTAGTATACTTAAGTAGTGGCGCGGACCCGAGATGTATACGTTCTTTATAAACTCTATTATTTACGATAATAAGTAAAGACCCCCTATTAATAGTGACCCTAAATAGCTAAGTTTTGTAGCTTAATAAGGGGCTGTAATTTTAGATAAACTATACTAAGCCGTCCCCTAAATAGTGCTTTTTGTTACTTAGATACTTACTAACCCTGGACTATAGCTCGGTCCTAGCCTACTATAACCCTTTAATTAAAACTATTTAGACTATTATTATTATAGAGTATAAAGTAGTAGTAGTGCTTTTTTATAGAGTAGTATATAGAACTAAAACCTTTAACTATAGTAATACTTCTGTATTGTATTTACTTACTCTGTCCGTTAGAACCTTACTCTACTGTATTTATTTATATATACTACTTTTCTCTACTTTATCTCTATTTTCTCTTTAAAATATATAGTTTACTAGTACCCCTTGTTCCTAAAAACCCTTTTTAGTATACCTTTATACTCCTTTATTTATAAAGCTTTGTTTAGTGTATAAAAGAGTTTAGTAAAGAAGTCTTTTAGCGTACCGAACTTCTTTTATAAAGCGGCCCATTATACTTTTAGCTTATTAACCGACTTTATTACTTACTTCTTAAAGATTTTTTTATACTTCTCCGCTCCTAGCTGTACTTTGTACTAGCCTAGTACTATAAGTGTGTAATATGTGATCCCTAGACTACCTATTGCTAGTTTATGTTAGTTATAGGTTATAAATACTAATAGTTATATATAGTCCCTAGTATAGTGCTCTACGTTTATAATAACTTATTTATAAGTTTAAATAGGTCTTACTTCTTTGTAATTAAACTTATTACTTCTTTAGCTTTAAAGTAATTATTTTTTAAAAATTAAAGTATATATAGTATAAGGGCCGCGGCCCTTACTGCCCCCCTCTATAGTACTTTTTTTAATAGAATTAGTACGTTTAAGTTCCTTTTAGTAAAGGGTGTTTCTATTATAGTACTAAACGTTAAGGCTATAATAAGTATAAGGTTAAAGAACTTCTTAGCCTCCCCTACTCCATCCCAAAGAAGCTCTAAGGTAAAGTTATAGTAAGCTATAATTCTTAGGTTCTTTGTTTGTTTATGTAGCTTTTTAAAACCCCTTATAAAAACGTCCAGTACTTTAGTAAACGGCAGCTTACTTTGTATCTAGATTCTCTACTGCGTTAGTGCTAATATTACTATTATTAAGGTACTATTATTACTACTAGTATCGTCCGAGTTAGCCTTATTATTGTTATTGTTGTTGTTGTTATTACTTTTATCCTTATTATAAATATTAAAGTTATATCTAAACTATACCCTTATAACGTTTCTCACGCGCACTTAGTCTACGTAGTACCTAAACTTCTTTTTAAAGTCTCTTTATCCCGGTACAGAATCCTCCTTTATAAGTATATTTATTACTCTATTGTTTTTTAACTATTACTTAAGTTATTTCGGATTAAGGTTTAGAAAAATTAAAATATTTTTATTAAGTTATTTTTAATAAAACGTTTATTTAAACTATATATAAGTATTTTTATTAAAATATATTTTAATTTTTAAGTAAAGTATAATTATTTCTATTATTATTATAATAGTAAGTTTTATAATATAATAATGTTAATTATTATATTTATAAAACTTACTATTATAATATTTTAGTATTATTTATATAATACTTTAGGGTTTAGGGTTAGGGTTAGGGTTAGGGTTAGGGTTAGGGTTAGGGTTAGGGTTAGGGTTAGGGTTAGGGTTAGGGTTAGGGTTAGGGTTAGGGTTAGGGTTAGGGTTAGG